>JARWLC010000012.1:4260000-7032500 GCA_033318265.1 Phyllotis vaccarum | reverse complement strand
ATTTTGTTGCTACTTCATAACTATAATTACCACTACTACTGTTGTTATGAATCTTAATGGCTTCAGAGATAGAAGCTTACCAAAGGGGGTCGCAACCCGCATGGCTCTAACATAACCTTTATGTAAGACAAATGGACTTGAGTGTATTTAAAAACAGCACAAGGTGAGTGATGGCATGTCTCTTACTCATCACAGATATCATGGTGGTCTATCATAAGCTTTTTATCTTGTGTTGTCTACAAAAATATCTTTGTTCAAAGAAAGCAGCCATAAAAAGTACTATGCCATGATACTGAAGCTAAGGGAGATGTGAGCCTATGCTAAGCCATTGAGTTTCATGCATCCTGCAAACATTCCTCATTTATACTGGATACAACGTTTATCCCTTGGCCCAAAAGAGATGAAACAAATTCTTTCCTGGTCTACTCAGCATCAATAAGCAATTCTCCAAAACCTAGGATTTGTGTCCTGAAATAAATAATGTGTCCACAAGGTATCCTATGTAACAAACATCCAACTTTTACTAAAGGCAGCCAATAAACTAACTATATTATGGACATTTTCCTTAGTCCTTGGGTAGAGTTATTATGGCTACAAGTTTTATGACTGAGAGTATTATGAGAATACTGCTCACTCTACTTTCTGTACCCCTCAATTTCCTTTTTTATAACAAATATGAGGGGTCTAATTTTTATACCCTCAATCTCAAACATATTCACATGAAACTATGAATCATCTTTTTATTTATATTAATGCAGGTCAAGGTACCAAGGTTTTAGTTATCATCTTAACAACCCTGTCTAACACCAAGCTTAAATCCACCTAAATAACATCACCATTTTTTTTACTATGATTTAGTGCTCAAAATCACACCACAGGCCTGCCTATACCACCTGGGTGATCTCATTGTCTCATTTATTTTAGTGACTAACTATATAATTCAGTATCTCCATGTGGAAAATATGTATAAAAATCACCCCTTTAAAGGCTAGTCCCCAAAATTAAATAAAGTGTCCTGAGGTTCAGCTACTTAAAACAAATGTCGCAGGGTCTGAGTAAGGACAAGATGGCCCATATTGCACTCAGATGATCCCCACACGTAAAAAACTGGAGTGTCAAAAGTAAGAGTTCAAGTCCAGACCCAACAACATTGTAAACTCATGGCCAGCCTGGACTATAGCCTTAAACCTTTCCTCAAAAAAGTCTCTTCCCTGCTCATTTTACTTCTAAGCCACATGTGAGGCTGTGTGCCCTTAACCCCATCACTTGGGAGCAAAGTTAGGCAGATCTCTATGAGTTCAAGTCCAGCCTGGCCTATATATCAAGTATATATTGGACACAACAAGGATTATACAGTGATCCTGTCTCAAAAAAAAAAAGAAAGAAAGAAAGAAAGAAATGCAAAAAAGAAAGAAAAAGAAAAATCACTTCTTACTGTATGTGGACATAATAGCCATCCCCTGCTTCTTTATAAAGATTTTAGGTATGTAAGCTAAAATATTGAAAAACATTTTCACTCAAAACATTTATCACTTAATAAGTAGAAAACTATATCTAAGCCTATCAAGATTCTCTACTTTTCTATTTTAAGTTTTAAAAAATATTAAAATTAAATTTGGGGAAATAGGGGGGGGAACAGGGTATATAGCCTAGATTACCTTTCCAACTGTCAATCCTTCTGTTTCAGCTTTCTGAATGCTAGGATCACAGATATATAACACCACACCAAGCTCAAAACGTATCTTTAAACTAATAACAAATTCATCACTTATTTGACATAGTTATTGCTATGGATTTACTTTGTGGTTCCTTAGCTTATTTACATGCTAAAAGGCCTATCTATTATTAAACAAACTGAAAAACAACAATAAAGAGCCAGGTATGTTGTGCACAATACTAATCCCAGCACGTTAGAGGAAGAAGCAGGTAGATCTGTGTGAGTTCAAGGCCAACCTGTGATCTCTGGAGCAACCAGCACTATAGAGTGAGACCCTATCTCACAAAAAGTAAGGGCAAGAGGGAGGGGAGGGAGGGAGGGAAGGAAGGATGGAGGGAGGGAAGGATAGAGGGAGGGAGGGATGGAGGGAGGGAGGGAGGGAGGGAGGGAGGGAGGGACGGAGGGAGGGAGGGAGGGAGGGAAGGAGGGAGGGAGGGAGGGGAGGGAGGGAGAGAGGGAGGGACGGAGGGAGGGAGGGAGGGAGGGAGGGAATGAAAAAGGAGGAAACAACAAATGTGAAGGAAGTGGTAAGTAACTGATCCAAGATCTTAGTTCAGTGATACAAGCCATCTTCTGTCCTGGAGACAGAGGAGCTGGAAGCCAGCGAAAATGATATTCTTTTTTCTTTAAACACAATGGTGATCTAAGGCCTGTGTTTTGCCCATTGTTACTCCACATAACGAAAATAAATGACCTGTGGGACAGACCAGTTCCACTTCAGGCCTGTAGAAAAGGCTACTCGGGGAACTTTTCACTCCCCATGACTCAGTGCAAACAGAAATCACTTATTTTTGTCAAAAATCATAATTATAATAAAAGTGACTTGAAGAAAAGGACTAAAGACCCTTTATATGTACCCTCACTTCCAGTTTGATTATACATATATCCTCATATACAGACTGCAGTAGAATATACCAGAACAAACAACTCGTTTCAAAACTAGTAATTTAAACAAATCTACCTATAGGAAAAGATTAGTTTACCATGATTTTAAAAGTGAAATTAAAAGGGCATCAGGTTCTGTGATCCTAGAATTCAAGAGGAGCAGAATTTGAGGCCCTTGTGTAAAATAGAATAAGTTCAATTAGTTGTTACTAGATGGTCACATACTGGAGAGAAATGAGGAGCTACTGTCTGATGGGTATAGATTTTAGCTGAGAAAATGAAACAACCCCAGAAGTCTGAGGATGTAGCTCAGTAAAAGAACACTTGCCTAGCATGTGTGGGGCCCTGGCTTCAATCCCTAGTACTCCCCAATACACACACACACACACACACACACACACACTTTCTCTCTCTGTCTCTCTCTGCATACTCACAGCAGCTCTAGGTCTAGATGTGTATTAGTGGTAACAACTGTACAATTTGGGTGCATTGGTAATGCCAGTGAACTGTACAGGTAAAAGTGGTAGTTAAGGTCAATTTTATGCATATTTTACAATAAAATGTTTAATGTCATTA
This sequence comes from Phyllotis vaccarum, assembly GCA_033318265.1. Lineage (NCBI taxonomy): Eukaryota > Metazoa > Chordata > Mammalia > Rodentia > Cricetidae > Phyllotis > Phyllotis vaccarum. The sequence goes on along the minus strand of JARWLC010000012.1, from coordinate 7,029,322 downwards.
ACCTTAAGAACAAAATTACATGAAACAAGAATGTATTGCTTATTATAAATTCTTGCTAATCTAGGCCAATAGAGAAAATCCTAAAGCAAGGACATTAAAATAAACGTTCAATTAGATTAAGTGATTCATTAACATAAAAAAATCATTCTTATTACTGTAGATAGCCCTTAACTGTGCCAGAAGGCTATTCTTATTGTAAGAATCCTTCTCAAAACACGTGTGTATATTATATAAACATACACACACACACACACATACACACACATGTAATAGACAGCATATAAACACATATATGCATATACGTACATGCACTTATGGCCAATCCAGCAATTCATTTGTATCCCTATGCTGTTAACAGTCAACTTGTAAAATTGACTATGGGATAGACCATTCATACTGCAGAACTGAAAAACACTTACTGGAGAACCAAATAGATTTGCACAGTACCTGAAGATAGAGAAATTGCTGTGGGGTTGGGCCATCTACTTTTCTTGCCCTGCCTGCCCCACTCCTAACCCACACTCTTATCACAGAAAACAGATTGCTTGTTTGCTTACCACCAGTCCTAGTACGAGGGTGCGAACTCTTTCTCCAATCTCGGGTGAAATGTCATTGCCAAACTGCTGCAGGGTAGTGAGAAACCGTTTCAGCTTGCTGAGTTGCCTAGCACCACAGGCTGGGGGCAGCTGTTGATTACCCAGAGAGGAAGAGGAGGAAGAGGAAGGCCCGTTGCTAAAGCCATTAGGCGGTGAGGGGGCGCCATTCAAGGCCGTAGGTGAATGGCTCGTGCCATTCGTTACTGTCAAGGGCACAAAACCGAAAGGCAAAAGTAAATAAATATACCAAGAGAATCATTAATAAGGGAACTGGTGCTAAGAGACTCTGCCCTGAAATCTAGTGGTTGTGTAATTTCAGAATACGGGAACATTTGGCAAAATGCTTGGCCGTCACAGCAACACTGGATTCAGGCACTCAGTGAGCTCAGTCTTCTCACAGTGAGGGGCAGCCTGCTGCACGGAAGCTGATAATAAATGGAGCCCTGCTGCTGCACAAAGCCAGCCCTGCCTCCTATGTGCACATGTGCCAGCCACCTGAAATGCTTCAAACATAGCACCAACAGTTTGGATGTCAGCGTTTGTCACAGGCTCACATCAACATAACAGGACAGTTTCTCCCAAAATGGCTCCCCTAGAGAAAGTGTACATTTGGCAGGGACTAAATTTATCACCGAGCATTTTTAATCATGTTTTGTACACACGACTGACATCTGTGTTTATAGGAAGAGGACTTTCAAGTTTTAACCTTATCCCACCCAATTAGAAGGCTATTTTCTTTCCCTCTTTTCTTATTCATTTATATTCGGGAAAATTTAAGTTTTACATAGGAAGATAAAATGGGTTCCGATGTACTGAGGAGTATATTTAAGAAAGTGAAAGGGGACAATTCAGTCCGACCCAAGCACAGGTTAGTAGTGATTTACTAAATTCCTTTCCGAAAAACTGTATTTAAACATCAAAAAGATGGTCTATAAGAACTAACACAGAAGTGGAGGGGTGCTGTGGCATATGCCTGGCATCCCAGCACTTGGGAAATTAAGTAAGAAGACAAGAAGTCCAATGTTATCTTTGACTATATATTGCATGTCTGAGGCCAGTATGGGCTACGCAGTGAAACTCTGCCTCAAACGCAAAATCAAAACAGACAATTAAAAAATGACTCAATAAAGAACAAAGTAGCCTGTCAGTGCTAGCTCACCCGGCCTTGTCGGAGGAGACATGTGCCTGTCACCATGACTTTGGATAACAAACCATCTGATGACAGGTTACAATTTAGCATGTCACACAGCCTTCTGCCCTATACACATTTGGAAAAGTCTTTTGAAAGGAAGAGCATCCCTGCATGAATGCTTAGGATGTGTAACTTTAGAGACTCATGGATCTATTTTTGTCTCTTAGATATTTTTCATTCATATGTTTCATGGCACATGGTCCATTAATAGTATCATCTATAACAGATAAACATTTCATAGCTTCACAAAGCGTTGATGACAATTTTAACTAAAAACACGACACTGATCAAAGCCATCCTACCAAGTCCCTCTGCTAGAATGGGGAAGCTAATTGATGATGAGGGCTTTTTAATTCTGGAATTCTATAGGAAGAAGGATACCCCAATAACTCAACTCAGAAAGACAGGCCCTGGGCTGAACTCTAATGAAGTAAGGTTTGGTTTAAAAAAGAAAAAAAAAAAAAAAAAAAAAAGGCCTGGCAGGTTCTTGACAAAAATCATGCTGTTGAATTCAGAAAGTTTCTATGGGTAACTGCTGCATCTTGCAATGGCCTTTCAAGCTTCAGAATGTGAGCTCTAAAAGAAAACATTAATTGTAGCTATTTGACATAGAAGGAAGCAAGGTAGAAGTAACTAAAAATAATTATTGCATATTTTTATGTTCTCAGTGAAACTGAACAACCAAAATAAAGAACTCTACACTAACATGAATTAAAAGTCATAGGCATAACTAGAGTAAGAGAACAAATGTAATTTTGTTCATTTGCTCAAATCGCAGCAGATTATAATGTTGAGGTAATAATATAAAGGCAGGGAAATATTCACAGTTGTACCAATTATATCTGAAACACGACACTTTTGCTTGGGGTTTTATAACCATTACCTACCAGCTAACTTTCAGATTTTGAACTTGAGTTTGTATAAAGCATTGGTACTGGATTTTATTTTTTTTCTTGATTGTTTTTTATGAGCAAAAAATTTTAATTTAACCTTCAAAACTGAAAACTTACTGACATTCATAACTGAGCACTTACACGTCGTTGGCGTAAATGAGCTGGTTCTTGGGGCGCCTTGAGAAGTTGGGGGAGGTGGCATCGCTGGAGGAGTCAGCCTAGATTGCGTCTTCACATCCACAGGTGAGTCTGGCATTGTGGAGTGCTTCTCAGTACGATCTGGGAATGCCACCAGGAACAAGTTATTTCCCTCCTTAGACACCCCAATTTCTCAAGTGGGGTCTGTCTTTTTCAGAGGCACATAAAAACAAGAAATTCAACATCTTCTATCAGTAAAACACCCTTATGTATGAAAGTTTAAAGCAGAGTTTTATCCCAGCCCCACTTGAGAAGGTGTAGCACAGATGGCGGGACCTTATTTGTAACTAGGCTATATAATACGCTATTGTTATTTCTGGCTTAGGCAGATGCTGCCTCACTAGTGTTATATGCACCAGCACAACTTCACTCAGAGCTGAAGCCAACTTAGCTCGGAGTAGTAGAAAACAGATGAGGAAGGCTGATGAACCCCTCCTGACAGCTCAGAAACAACAGGAACCCGGTGTCAGCTAAACAGTTAGGTTCTGGCAGAAGCAGGCACTTCACACTGCCTTCCTGCAACATCTCCCAACTGTCTCACTTAGTTTTCTGGTCGGTTAAAGGAAACAGGTTACGCTACCCAGATCTTCAATTTTATCTGCCCTACATTAAAAACACATAAATGCTCTGTCTACAGTAAAGTTAAGCTATTCTTTATATAGAATGTGTGAATTTATGGCCTGTCCTGTTACAAGCATGAGACGAACACTCCAATTAATAATCTTAGAATGTGAAAGTCCCAAAGTAAAAACTGATAAAAGGTAAAGGGGGGCCAGGGACAAATGCTTAATTACCCAATATTGATAATTTATAAGCCCAAGTTGTTTTCTCCTAAGTATACTTCTCCTTTCTCCCACATATACCTGGTGTTTTGAGACAGGGTTTCACTCTGTAGTCTAGGCTGAAAACTCACTAAGTAGGCCAGCCTGGCCTCAAATTTCCATCAGTCTTCATGACTCAGCTTCCTAGTGATGGATGACTGGGCTTCTAAGTATATTTTTCCCTTGACATATCCATCTATTTCTGAGTCCAATATAATTTTCAAGGCAACAGATTTCTTGTTAAAAATTAAATAGTTTCTTGTTTCTTTACATCCAATTTCATACAAACATATGACCAACACTACAAAAGCATTTTTGAGGTATTTCTACAATTTTAGACACAAAAGTTTACTCTTGTACTTTTCTAAAAAAGAAAAATCATACACTATTCAGAGAAGAGCTCTTAAACTATGAAAATTATAAAAAATAATTCTTAAATTTTCTTCAAATTCAAATATTAAGAGAGCTGGAAAGATGGCTCAGTAGTTCACCTGAACTCGCAATCAATCACCTTTAACGCCAATTGCAAGGGACCAATACGGTTTCCTGACACCTTACGGCTTATGCATATACGCAGTACATATACATGCATCAGACACACACACATACATGTAAATTAAAATACATAAATATCTTTAAAGTAAATTGTTAAATGAAACTGTAAATCCCCAAGTTACTACTATTAAAATCTCAAGTTGCTTTCTTCAAAGCAACTGGCTATGGCAGATTTCATGGTATATGCTTGTAACCCATGCACTTGGGAAATGAAGACAGAAAGATCAGGAGTTCAAGGACAGCTTGAAACACCTAAGATCGTATCTCAAATAAAAGCAACTTCCTACCCAATTATAGTAGCACACACTAGAAATCCCAGAACTTGAGAGGCAGAGGCAGGAGGATTGCTTTAAATCTGAAGCCATCCTGATCTACACGAAGACATCTAACTCCTGAGGGTTACTTAATAAGTCCCCGTGTCTAAAAAGAATGGAAAAAAAGAAAGAAAAAAAAATAACATTGTCATAAGATGTAGGGGTGCGATATAATAGATCATTTTAAAAGTTGAACTAATGCTGATACCATATCAGAGACGATAAATGAAAGTCAACATTAACGTAATAAGTACATTTTGCCTGATGACCAATCCAGCAGTGTTTCGTTCTCTCGACCACTGGTAAAAACCCTGAATAACCTGAGGTCAAAAGTGTCCTGAAGGCACCGACAGAAAACAGTCGCTTGATTTTACTGTGAAACAAACGTATCTTCTCAGAGCACTTAGCAGCCAGCATCACAATCACTTATTTTAGAAAAATAAATAAGTTAGGCAGGCTTCAAATTGCTCCTTCAATAAATCCACTGCATTCTCCTCTCCTCAACCGAGCTCGGCAAGGAGAGAGTAAATAACTTTTCACTTATACTGCAGCTGAGGGAAGAGGTCCAGCAAATACATTCTCCCTAAATAAAGGCAAATACTTCTGTTATGCTGGGGGGAAGGGAGCTTGCCAGAGTCTGCTGGGAGATAACAGTGGGAAGTTCTGGTCCATCTGGCTTTCATTCGGCTAACACTCAAGAGGGAAGGCAGGCCAGATACACAGACTAGGAACACGTGGTTTCACAGACAGAAAGGAAGAGCAGGGGGCGAAGAAGAAATGGAGGCTGGGGAAAAAAGAAACAGAGAAACAATAAAAAGGAGCAAGTTCCTACAAGGAGAGATGCCCAGGTCAGTCACCACGTCAGATACCTAAACTAAGATGGTTTACACTGGTCCCCTGTCTTTTAAGTACTTACACCAAGAGAAATGAAATGCACACAATGAACTTCCTCTTCAAACTTAAGATTTAGGTTTCTGCTCCAGAAAATCTTTGTTTTTCAATCCATCTCCATTTCTAGAAAGATGATGGATATACTCGTAGCTTTAACTGGGGAAACACTTTCAGTAACAGCCCTGAACACATGGAACATAATGCCTGATCAGAATATCCTTATCCACACAGGTAGGTAGGTAGGAGGGCTGGTTTCTATTTTTTGTTTTTGTTTTTTATATCATCAATATTTTAGGAACAAGAACTACTAACCAATGCACGAAAGGACACTGCTAATTCAAACAGGAATAAATCCGCTCTGACCAGATAGTTATATGTGTACATGTATATATTTAAGATTTTGACATTAGCAACATTTCTGTGACGGTTGGCTTCTTTGATCAAATGGTTCCAACCCAGAGACCCTACAAACAACAACAAAGTGGGGCCATATGTAAGTCATTCTGCTCTGTTCTGCTCTGCATAATCCACCCAGGGTAGAGATAGATGGAGAAACCACCGGCCAGGCCTAACCCATGCACACAGAAACATTCTGGAACACAGAGATTTCAGATAAATTTAGACAATATGTTCCAAGTATGCAGAGCTCTTGCTGCATTTGTTTGGAATTATTTTTTTCAATGTTTTTGAAATATATATTCTTGAAACTCAGATAACAACAGCACAAGAGGACTGACTTAACCAGAGAAGCATCTCACCCCACTTCAAATTACAGGATACAGTTAAACCAATATGAGGCTATACCGTATTGTGTGTAATTTTTTAAGTTAGTGAAGATTATATTTTCCTGGTATATCCGTTCTGGATTTTAGTGGCTGGAGAACAATTCGTGATAACAAAAGGGGAGGAGAGAGCGAAGGGAGGAAGTGGGGAGACGAAAGAAAACTGCCCAGGGCCTGGAAGGCGGGTAAATAAACAAGAGTGAACTCTGCTCACACACTTTCTGGACAAGACTGTCTTCCCTGTGCAGTAACGTCCTTCCTTGGCAAATACCCAGCACATATGTACCAAAGATGGTGGAGAATGGAAGAAATCACAGCACATAAAAACGTATTACTGATACCATTTCAATACTGAATCCACCGCCAAGGCCCTGCTAGAGCGATGTTTTCCATTTTCTTTGTATTTCTTTTTTAATATACAAAGTATAACATAACCTCGCTGGGCACTTGTCTGATTTCAACTTATTCAGAATAGTTCCAGGTGTGAAAGGTATGAAAGGCGGGTATTTTCCACCGGCCTTGTCTATATGCCATGCTGGGGAGGATCAATGCAAAATTGATTATCTCAACCATTAGTAGTAAGTGCTCCCTTAAATTAATTGTTCTGAGCCTATTCTACACAATAAAATGGGAACAATATTCCGTGTTCCTCTTAGAGATGTGATGTGTTTAACATCTTAGCACATCCCTACTCATATTGGACACCCGTATCCTCCATGTGTAGATCTGTCTCTTGCAAGTCCTTCAAGTCTGAGATCTGTCAATACAGGGGGTGGCTATGGCTACACCTGGGTTTTGTGGAGAATTTGTTTGCTGGAGTCTTTCTTGTCACTTCCCTCACACAGAATGGCCTACCCTTATCTGCATATTCCTCACTGTCCACCAGAGCTCAGACACATCCCCTTGCAGTTTTCTTTAACTGGCCATGCACCAACCACATCACATAACTTCGCTTTCACCATTCATCAGTCTGCCTACATGAGAAAATGAATGCATACCAACCATTAGAAATGGCAGCCACTCCATGGAGGACAGCTTCCTTTTTTAATTCTCCCTTAGGCATGTATTTAATAAACATGTATAGGCTGGATGTGGTCGTACACATTTTTCATTCTAAGACTAGAGAGGCAGAGGCAGGTGATTCTCTGTGAGTTGGACCTGCCTGGTCTACATAGCGAGTTTCAGGCAGCAAAAGCTACAGAAAGATTCCATCTCAAAAACAAAACTAAACAAAATAAATACACACAACTCAGTTTACAGGAAGAACGATCACGTTTTTCAGCCTGAATCCATTCCATGTATTGAAGCCAGTTCAAAGAAGATCAGCTTTACTGTCATATCCACCACAGTGCACTGTGTAATGTCCAAGATTGCATGGATAAAAGGCTACAGGCCACTGCTGGTGTTTAGCTTTGCCTTCAGACATGCCATTCATTTTAAGGAGGCAGGCATGGTGGCTGTAATCCCAGGCAAGAGGAAAGCTGAGACAAAAGGATTACAGATATGTGACTAGCTGTGACAATTGAAGGAGATCATCTCACAAAGAATTGATAGAGTATGGTTAGGCTGTAGACGTGTGCGCAGGATGCTTAAGTGCTGGGTTCCAGATAGTGTTGCACATGTATATTATATATATATATATATATTAAAAAGAGCAAAAACAGCCTCAGGGGAGGTTTAAAAAAGAACTGCACCCTTCTTGGTCTACCATGTGAGGACAGAGAAGCCTAGAAACAGGCACCACAGTGCAAGCGCAAGACGTGTCCCCACCCTGAGAGAAACAGTTCCTCGTTTTTTATAAATTATCCTCTCTAGGGTATCTTGTCACAGCAATATGAACACACAAAGAAAATCGGTGTCAGGAGTATTTTTGAAACATGAATGATATCCTGGCCCTTACAAGAAGAGGAAGCAGAGTCAGCAGTTCAAGACCAGCCTGAGTCACAGAAATAACAAACATATACAAAGAATTACCTTAAAGAGAGTCTCAGTTTCCATGATAAATACAGATACTCCTTTGGTTTAGTCCAGCCCCAAACACATCAGAGCTCCATCTCCAGACTACTTATGCCTTCCTTGCTGGGCTCACCTGAGTTTGTTCAAATGCTTACCCTTCCCCACAGTTCCAAAGAGCACTGACCCCTGACCCCCAGCTTTACAGGAATTCTCCTATCAACCACACCTTTCAGAGGTGGGAGTTGAGCACTAGTTCTGAGCAAGCAGTAGTACAAGAAGAACGCAGAAAACGCTGGAGGGAAACACCCTCCCTCCTGAACAAGAAAGCAGGCGACAGTCCCTGATCCTTCAGTGGGGGCCGGGGGCTGTGCTATCCACCTCTTCGGATTCTACCAGTCTTTACCATAGGCACCCGTCATGTTGGGCTGCATTGCTCCAGGGTCTTCCATGAATGCTAATATTCCATGGATTCTTTCACCAGCACAGGGACATCATCACAAAAAATATGTGGTAAAACAGACAAGGAACCATATATATTTTGAATCTGGTGACAATGATCAGTCATCTTCCATTCATATATATACTAGGTTCTCCAGAATATCCTTTGTTCTCCCATAAATACTTAAAAAATTAATATCTACTGACTCTTTTCAGATACATTTTCAATTCTCACCATAAAATTCGCAGAAGTGATCTGGTTATAACATAATTATCCCAGTGTACAATTCTCCCTCAAAATATCCACTGAAATTTTGACAGGCTAGGTGTGAATGTATGCATGCTTGCATTCATGTATATATGCCCGTACAAGAGTGTTTGCGTGTGTGTGTGTGTGTGTGTGTGTGTGTGTGTGTGTGTGTGTGTGTGTGTGTGTGTGTGTGTGTGTGTTGTGTCCAGCTGGTCTCCAGCTCCTGTTGATCCTTCTGCCTCAGGCTTTTCCGGTGCTGGAATTGAGTGCTTGCCTCGCATACATAAAGTCCTGGTTTTGATTTAATTCTGTATAAAATCAGACCTGGTGTAGGGAAGGTAGGGGAAGAAAGAGCAAAAGTTCATAAAATTCTATCTCAAAACAAATGAAAAAACAAACAAACAAAAAGGATGATGGAAAGGAGACAGGAGGAGGAAGAGGGAGAGGAGGAGGGAGAGGAAGAGGGAGAGGAGGGAGAGGAGGAGGGAGAGGAAGAGGGAGAGGAGGAGGGAGAGGAGGAGGGAGAGGAAGAGGGAGAGGAGGGAGAGGAGGAGGGAGAGGAGGAAGAGGGACAGGAGGAGGGAGAGGAGACAGGAAGAGGGACAGGAGGAGGGAGAGGAGGAGGGAGAGGAGGAGGGAGAGGAGGAGGGAGAGGAGGAGGGAGAGGAGGAAGAGGGACAGGAGGAGGGAGAGGAGGAGGGAGAGGAGGAGGGAGAGGAGGAGGGAGAGGAGGAAGAGGGACAGGAGGAGGGAGAGGAGACAGGAAGAGGGACAGGAGGAGGGAGAGGAGGAGGGAGAGGAGGAGGGAGAGGAGACAGGAAGAGGAGGAAGAGGGAGAGGAGGAGGGAGAGGAGGAGGGAGAGGAGGAGGGAGAGGAGGAGGGAGGGGAGGACGGAGAGGAGGAGGGAGAGGAGACAGGAAGAGGAGGAAGAGGGAGAGGAGGAGGGAGGGGAGGAGGGAGAGGAGGAGGGAGAGGAGGAGGGAGGGGAGGAGGGAGAGGAGACAGGAAGAGGATGAAGAGGGAGAGGAGGAGGGACAGGAGGAGGGAGGGGAGGAGGGAGGGGAGGAGGGACAGGAGGAGGGGGAGGAAGAGGGACAGGAAGAGGGACAGGAGGAGGGACAGGAGGAGGGAGAGGAGGAGGGAGGGGAATGGGATGAGGAGAGAATGGGGTAGTAGGGAAAGCGGGGAGGAGGGGTAGGAAGGGGCAGAGGGCGGGGGATGTGATGTATTAAAAGGTTGTGCCCATCCCCACTGGACAAACTGGGTCTAGAGGATCAGGCCTAGAAGCTCAGCATTCCAGAGGAGATAGAAGGTCAGAAGTTCAAGGCCCTCCTCAACCCTCAACTTTGCAGGAGCTCAAAACTAGCCTACAATACTGTGAGATAATCTCTCAAAAAAGGAAAACTCCACCTGGGAACTCCATGGTCATTTTTCTGCAATCTGATTAGTAGTGAACCTTTGTGATTGTCCCACCCGCTGCAAAATAAAGCTTGTTCGATGAGGGGCGGGCACTACACTCACCTGTGGGTAGAAGGATGGGGATTTAGAATTCAGTTGGAAATTATATTGGTTTAGGAAAGGACTGGAGTAAGTTCTCCTTCAGGGTCTATGGCCGGGCTTGAACTCCCTCCTATTGAGCGTTCCTTAAGCCTATTAGACAGAAAGCACTACTATCCTCAGATGAAGGTATCTTGCTGAGCTGGCCCAAGGTGTGTCTGTAGGATGCAGATTGCTCTTCTCCCCTGGCAGCTTCACACAGTACCTTTTGATACTAGGAGAGTTGGCCCTCGGGCCAAAGACACCCAGGTCCGTTCTAGTTTGATTGATCCAAGGATGTTGTCTGAAGTACGTGGTGCTTTTCTCAACCACAGAGTTTTGCCCTTCCTCCCCCTCTGGTAGGCAACCTGGGGCAATGGCAGAAGCCTATGATTGTTTGGGGAATCTCCTGACTCCTTCAACCCACAACTGTAGGGACACTTCCTGGGGTTGTGTTAGCCTCTGGCTCCTGGGGGAGAGGCATTATCACCCTGTAGGCAAAGCTCAAATATGTATACTGCTTATGTATTCAAATATGTGTGCGTTTAGATGAGCTTATAAAGTAGTTTCCTTGTGGCTTTTTCAAACACCCCTGTTATTTAGCCATCATCCCTCACTGTATTGCTGCCCCTTAAACCTCAAAGTCAGGGGAACCACAGCTGATAGACAGTGTCTTCCTTCCTCACGATTTGGCTCACACACACATGACCCACACAAGCTCCAGTCGTCCCTGTCTAGGACACACACACACCCTAGACAAAGCGGAAGCACGTTTGAGCCCAAAGTGAACTATTTCTCTCATGCAAATAAACATATTTTATTCTTACAATTAAAATCAAGCTGTGACCGTTAGAACTGTCCATTTACAATCTAGAATCCCATAGGTGACCAATCTCAGGGCGTGTCTGAGGGGTTTTCTAGATAGCGGGGGAGGGGGGGGTCCTTGGCTGAACAGAAAGGAGAAAGTGAGTTGAGTACACGCTCATTCATCTCACTGTTTCCATGAAGGAAATGTGACCAGCTGCCTCCAGCTCCTGCCAACATGCAGTCCCTGATAAACTGGACTGTACCCTCAAATTGTGAGCCATTATAAATGCTTCCTTCATTCAACTGAATCTGGCCTGTGTCTCGTCGCAGCAACAAGAAAAATCAACAATAAGCAAGCAAAACTCTGTAAGGGTAGGTCCTAAAGTGAGAGATGATGTGTTCTCTCACTTCTACGTTTATAGAGATCTTTCCATTAGAAAGAAACCAAGGTGGGTGGGAGAATGGCGCAGTGGTTAGGAGTGCTGACTCTTTTCCAGAGGACCCAGTCCCCTCATGGTAGTGCACAGTCATCTATGGTGTGATCTGATATCCTCTTGTGGAAATGCCCAGAAAGAGCATTAATAAACGTAAAATAGATAAATCTTTATTTAAAAAAAAAAGTTCGAAGACAGAAAGAAACAGAGAAGACGGAGAGAGACTGAAGATGGAGATTTGGAAGACTCACCGAAGGTTCTCATTTAAACTGAATCCAGGCCTCAAAGTTAATGCTATCTCGGGCCAAATGCTATTTGCGTGATGAGTTGAAAATGCAAAAATGCATTTATTAATGTTACATCTAGGGCTATTGACACACTGGGAACTTCTACCTTGTAGCTAGAGCCAATGACTCTGGTGACAACTCAAACTGCTTAAGTAAAACAAATTCAAAGCTAAAATTTCCTTCTGACCACACACACCAGTCATGGCATGTATTCCTCAGCTCTGGCTGCATAGGGCTCATGACTACCGTCTCGAGAGCTTGCTCTTCGTCCTCACAAAGGACAAGACACTCTAAGAAAATGGTTCTGGAAGTGACAAAGCAAAGTGGGAAGTGGGATTAAAGGGCCTTTAGCCTGGGCCTAATTATCCCACACAGTTATTCGGTCACACTTGTGCACACTGCTCTATCTGACAGCCACTGTGTTTTGAGACCTGCAAGCTAAGACGAAACCGACCAGTCATAAACTGTGAACCAATATGAGAATAGACATCTTGAGTACAAGTCATTAGTAAATACCAGGGTAACCATGATCAGAACAACACGGTCAACAGCACAGCCCAGGAATGAAGAGGGAGCAGCTATCCAGAATCAGTTAAGAGCCAGGGTGCATCTGTGCCTCTTCTAATGGGCATGAAATCTGGCGAAGAAGAAAGCAGAGACCGAGGGAATAAATATCTATGAGTACTACCTATTCAAAAAATAAAGGATTGGATCATCTCCATTTGGGACAAGAATTTCTTCTTGTTCAAGACAGGTCTCATATTACCCATGATAGCTTAGACCTCATTATGCAGCCAAGGATGACTTTGGACTATGATCCACCTGCCTTCACTTCCTGAGTACTGGTATCACAGGTGTGTGCCACCATACCAGGTTTTATTCACTTCTGAAACTTGAATCCAGACCTCCAGAATGCTAGGCAGAAACTCTACTAGCTGGGTGCTGTCTCTATCCCCTTCTTGTATAGCGGCTGTCTAGCTATATTGGACACTTTTGATCCTGTTTCTGAGTGTCAATTTCATGAGCACAGATTTTTGTACGGCTTAAACTCCAACTTCCTTGGCATTTATAAGAGTGTATGGAATAGAAGCATCTGATACAGGCTGCTGAATGGAGAGATGAAGAAAGCAAAGCTAGTCTGTACCCAAAAAGCCACAGGATTATAACTAACCCACGGTTATGCATCAGAACAAAGGATGAAAAAAAAATGGAGAGGTGAGGCACCGAGAGAGCGCATGTTCATCCAAGCAAGAAAGGAAAGACGTGCTGTTGGAAAAAGTCTACCCCAGTTTGCTTATTTTGAGACAGAGATGGTCTCCAGTTAAGGAAAAAGGAAGTATAAGAATCAAATGGTACTTCTGGACCTAATATCATCTTAGTGATTTCATGGAAAGAAGAGGCATTCATCTCAGCAACTCAGGTAGATTTCAGGCAGTACACATCTCGTGAAACACCCCCCTTTAATCAAGAACTGTCCCCTTTGTTTCCGTGATTCTTGTGAACATTTCTTGGAAGTAGTTCCTGGAAGGTCTGGTCATCGGTATCTGGAGGATGGAGGCCTAACATCCTACTTCTACTGTCTTGGTTTCATCACCTGCTTCACCATCCTGCTTAAGATATTAGGCAAGGGGGTTGGGCACCTCCTCTTTCAGGATGAGAAGTACAGACTCCTAGTATAGGGGATCAGCAACTGTTGAAGGAATGGGTATGATAAAGTACTTAGCCAGCATGTTGGAAACAAAGGAAGAGGCTGATGCATTGTGAATCCATGGCCAGCCAGACATAAAACAAGACTCTGTCTCAACACAAAACAAAACTAAACTAAGCATTTAGTGAGAAAACCCAAATGTTCCAATTAACAAAAAAGTAACTAATTGAACAAAGAGACATTAGATCATTCCAGAATGTGGAAAACATCATTATACAGAAATCCAATCTTCGTATTCTTTAAACACAGATATTTTTTGCTTATTTGTTAGAAATGTACAATAAAAGGCTAAGAGCCTCTGTAAAACATGGCAGTTCAGGCCCCCAATTCAGTCTGTCACAGTTACCCAGAAAGTGGTTAGCAAATCAAAGCAGAAAATTAGAAAACAGACAGAGTATATATCTGTGGCTTAGCCACAGATCATCAAAGAGTGGGATCTTAACTGAATATTTCTTGAATATAATTGAATGTACTTCGGGGAGAAAATATTAATACACTTCACCTTACAAGCATTGGGATCACAAGTTGTTTTGGCTGCCAAATGGCAAGCTATTTTCTTTATCATGGGTAGACATGGAGACAAGACTAGAATAATAAATGTCAGAAAATACTGGTGTGATGCCTTGTGCCTATTATCCCAGCACTCGGGAGGATGAGATGGGGAGGCAGAGTGAAAGTTAGAGGGGAGCCTTTATTCTCTAGTGACTAGGCTAGCCTTGAACTTGCATGAACAGAAGTTGCCAGGCAAAAGGGCACACCTGTGTTAATGATTCCATAAGGGCAAATGATCTGAGAGTTGGAATGTTAAAAATTTGGAACCAAATTAGCTTTGGCTGTCTTAGTTTCCACCTGTTCCTTACCTATCACCTGAAACCCTGAATGTATGACCAGCTGACACCTGAAACCCATAGCAGAAATTTCTCCTCGTTGAGGAAACTCAACTTCCTGTCATTCCACCATCTCTGAAACATGACTTAGAATTTCTTTTGTCCTTTAACTATAAAATCTTCATGAAACTCTTACCACAATGGAGTACATTATTTGGGACAAACTGACTGACGTTCCTGGGCCATCTTAAGTCATTTTGTTCAAATTCTACTGTTCCTCTGAAATAAGAGCTGTGTTATGTGGGATGCTTAGGTTCTCTTGCCTTGGCATCTTTTGTAGTTGGAGTGGCAGATAGCCTCCAAGTCCCTCCCATACTCATTTGCTGCTGCACAGGTGCCCAGCTCTAGTTCCATCTAGTTGACTGTAAGACTGGATGATCCCTGAGACAAGGAACTCAAAGCCAACCTGGTTGGGACAGGGAAGCACACAGCGGTAAAGCATCTGCCTAGGTGCTTATCTCCATGAGGTCTGATTCTCAGTACAGTAAAAAAATTAAAAACAAATAAATACATTGAAATCAGGGCTGGTAAAATGACTTAGCAGGCAAAGGTATCAGCTGCAGGAGCCAGATTACCCGAGGTTGATCCCAGAAGTCTTGGAAAGGCAGAGAGAGAACCGAACCAGCTCTACAGTGTCCTCTGACCTCTTTCCCTAAACACACTCACAGAGTCATCCCAGCTAAGGTGAGATTGAAAATGTAAATCAATCAATCTCTCTCTCTCTCTCTCTCTCTCTCTCTCTCTCTCTCTCTCTCTCTCTCTCTCTCTCTCTCTCTCTCTCCCCCTCCCTCCCTCCCTCCCTTTCCTCCCTCCCTTCTCTCCCTCCTTCCACACTCACAGATGCTTTCCATACTAATTTACTTCTCTGTTTAAAATGTTAACAATAATTTCCTTGCACTCTGAGAACACAACCCCAAAGCTTGATTTTTATCTCTGCTCCTTTCTCTTTATCTCACCTCACATCTCATTGGTTTAATAATTTGCAAACTTCTCGGACTTCCAGGATTTTCTCTCTGCCTAGAGAATATAGTTCACCCACTACACAAAGAAGGTGTCCTTGATGGTTCCCCCCAACACTCTATTATAAATGCTATTTTACCATCTAAACTTTCTTGATGGGCTTATCAGAATTATGCAATAACAATATAATTAGTTGTCTCCCACCAGACTACAAAGTGCTACAGGTCAAAGCACGTGCTACATTATGAATTACATATTAATTCAACCTCACCCTCACAACTTATCACAATGTATTAGGCCATAAAGGTAAATAAGGATTTTCCTATTTAAAATCCAGATTTGGGGTCTGGAGAGAATGCTCGGTGGTTAAGAACACATGCTGTTCTTGCAAAGGGCCCAGATTTAGTTCTCAGCTCTACATCAGGCAGTTTTCAAACACCATTAACTCCAGACTTCTGTCCTCTAGGGCCAAGAGGTTGCATGTGGTGCACATGCCAGCACTCAGATAGCCACTTAAAAAAATAAACAAGTAAATCCAACGTAGAGGGAGACCACAGCAGCAGGATTCATGATTCCTTTTCAGCTGTTGAAAACCTCGCTGATTTGTATTACTTCTACTTCATAGGTTTCACTCAATATCATTCCTTCCATAACACCCCAGTCAGCACACAGACTCAGCCAAGTCTGATGGTGCACACTTGTACTTCCCGAGTTATGGAGGCACAGGTTGGAGTGTGGTGATATATTCTATATTCAATAAAATTATCCTGGAGTATCAGAGAACAGATCCACCCACAGTCAAGCCAGGAGGGCCAGAGACTGGTAACTCGGGCCTTTGATCCCAGCACTGGAAAGACCAGTGGTGACCTACACCTTAAATCCTGTAACTCCAGAGACAGAGATCTTTCTATGTTTCTGTGAGTTCAAGGCCTAACTAACACACAGTAGTAGCTCACACCTTTAATCTTAACTCTGGAACATGATGAAGAGCTGAGCCCTGAAGTGAAACAACTGGGTGAAGAAGGTATTTAAGGGAGACATTGTGGTATTCTGTAGAAACAACGAGCCAGGCAGAGGACTCTTGAAGATAGCTCTTACCCTGAGAAGTTGGCTGGGCCAGAACTGACTGTGGTGTGTTTCCCCTCTTTGATATCCCAGCTTTTCCCCAGTATCTGTCTCTGAGTTTTCATTAAATACCAACTAGAATTCATGTTTCATTGGAGAACTCTCATAAAGGCTCTCAAGTTCAAGATCAGTTGAGTCACATAAGAGAGAGACCCTATCTAAAATGCCAAAGCTGAGAATAGTTTCAGTGGCAGAACACTTGCTAGCATGTGTCCCCAACACCACAGAAAGCCAACCATGAAAATAAAAACCTTAGAGAACATGGGAAGCTGGGTTTTCATTTTAGTTGAAATTTTATTTCCTTCTAAAATGAATCATTGTCACTGGATGGTGTTCTGTTTAGTCCCTGAAATTATAGAAATCTCCATAATTGCTATCTCTGTGGCTTTACAGCTTTACTTCACCGTAATCAGAGTAGACTGGATGTTTGTTTGTTGGTTTGAGTGTTTCTATGTCTGTTGAGCCTTGGTTTGTGTCCCAATAAGTGACCAGATTTAGAGGAAGTTTCGTGGGCTGTTGAGAAGAATATGTATTCTTTGGTGTTTGGGTGGAATATTCTATAGATGTCTGTTAGATCCACTTGGTTTATGACATCTGGTAACTGCCAATGTGTCCCTTCTTAGTTTTTGTTGAGATGCCCAATCTATTGTCACTTTTTTTGGCTGCCCATCATTAACTACACGGGAAGACCCTACTCCCGAAGACAACATACACGCTAGTTGCAGGACACAGAGAAATCAGTCTCAAACTGATCTGTCAACTTCCCTGCTAGCTACTTTCATAGAGCAGGAAGGTACCTTGTGGGCTGTTGGGAGACAAGTGAAGACATGAAGGCTTTACCCAACACTAGACTAATGTCTTCCTGCCAAGCAAAGCCTGCCCCTGCTAAAACAGTAACAGTCCCAAAGGTAACCAACTGCTTTTGAGGGTTTTGAGTTTTTCTCCAAAAGAAAGAACAAAATCCTGCTACTGTTAACGTGGCCAAAGGCCTCAAAGGGCCTTATAGTGTCTTGCTACATGGTCATGTCACATTGTCATCTAAATATTTATATTTATCCCATAGATTTGAGCTGCTCTTGGTGAAATGACCGCTGTGTCATTTTCTTGTTAATTCACCAGCTATCTTCAGTGTTTCTCTTATGGTCTCAGCTGCCTTTGATCCGATGCCCACCTCTTCTCCTTTCCTCCAGTGAGAGATCAATAAACTGTGGGGGCGGGGGGGGGGGGGGGATCTGCCTCTTTCTGCCTTCTCACCTGCTTTTCCTGACATGGGTGTTCACACCTCCTGCAATGAGTTCTGCCAGCGATGGACTCTCCCAAGGGCCAACCCCCCTAATCTCATTATTTGCTTTAACACATCTATCTGGATAGCCACAGGCAGGCTAATTAGAACCAAACCCAACTCCTCCTTTGGGAATCTGCTGCCTTTTTAGATATTTCATTTCTGAGCTTTGTACTGAGTCCCAAGCAGCCATCTAAGCTCCAAGCCACAGTCATTCAATGAATTCTTGACTATACCATCCTCTGGAGTCCAACTCATCCCAATATCCAATCAATTCCTCGGTCAACAGAAAATGTGGCATTTCAAAACTACTCAGGCTGTTTCCTCCTCTGCCTCTCATCTCTGCCTAAATCCTTTTTCACATCTGGAACAAGAGTTCTAAAACGTGACTGTGACAAAAATCAACTTTTAATCCTTGTACAATTAAACAGATTTCCAGATGCTCCGAAGGTTCTTCCATTCCCAAGTAGAATACCCAGAATCTAAAGGTAATGATCGTCTTGAAAATAGTTTGTTACATTAAACTGTCTAAAAGTAAATAAATAACATTACCTAGCTATATCTTCTATCCCTATCCTTTGCACACTGTAATATTTAGAGTTAACGTATTTCCCTGCGAAATGCCAGTCAATTTTTTTTCTTCCTGGAACTTGTATGTGTTTTAAGAAGTTAATCTGACCTGGAAGCACCACAGTCGAGCTAGCATGGAGAGATGACAGTCACGAGGGTTAACAACCTCTCTCTCTCTCTCTCTCTCTCTCTCTCTCTATATATATATATATATATATATATATATATATATATATATATATATATATAAATATTAAGGAAAACTTTGAAAATGAGTTATAATAAATTCAGCTTAATTTTTTATTAAAATTCGTGCTAAAATTACAATTTTAATAATCTGCTTCTATTATAGAGTTCAATAACTAACATCAAATAAAAAGTTTTAACTAAACAGAAAAAAATAAGTTGAGAAATCAATATTTCATAGCTAAAATCCAATATATAATAATGATAACTTCTTTCCAGATATACTGGGAAATCCCTGTCATCCCAGCACATGGGAGGCTGGGACAAGAGTATCACAAGATCAGGGTCAACAACCTTACCTCAAAAATCAAAGAAATATGTTTTTTTAAAAATAACACAAAATAACAGCACCAAAAAGACTTCTTGAATTATGGCTCAGAAGCTAAGGATGCTTGCTGCTCTTGCAGAAGACTTGAATTCAGTCTCCAGAAGCCACACCAGGCAGGTCACTACTAGTAGTAGCTCCAGTTCCTGGGAATCTGATCCCACTTCTGGCTTCTGATGGTGCCTGCACTCACATATACATATTCTCACATAAAAAAAAAAAAGCCTGCATGCACACATAATTATAATTTTAAGAGTTCTTTCCAGAGCACATGTGTTGTGTTCTGATCCACTTCCTGGAGTCCTGCCAAATAAGCAATAACCTGGGCTGCCCAACGTCCTGATGTCAAGCTCCCTTTAAGAAAAAGACGCCTCTCCTTCACCGGTTGGTTCTTCTACCCTCTCTTCCAGCATCTCTGACCTTTCCTTTCCCCCTCTTCTTCTCTCATTCCCTCTTTCCTCTCCTGCCTTCCCCTCACTCTATGTAAGTGCAGCCTCTAAGTGTCTTTTTCCCAAGCACCACCAGCACCCCCTGACTCCATGGCATGCCAACCTGCATGGGGATGGGGTCTGCCTGGCTCCCATCTGCCAGGTACTGTCTCCTTCTTAGATTACAACATCAGAGTCTCAGTACTCAGGAGGTATGAGAAGGAGAATCAAAGTTCAAATTCTTAGCTACATAGTAAACTCAAGGCCGGCGTGGGCTACTACAAGAAACTCTCAAATAAGCAAATGGAAGGGAAAAAGGAAGGTAGGGAAAAAAGAAGAAAGATTTTTTTTTTTTTTTTGCAGTAAGTCATAAAATTTCCTATGTACTACTAGAACATACTTTTAAAGTAAATCTCAAAGTAGCCTCCATTACACCCTATCTCACCGTCCATGCTTACAGTTGCCCACAGCCAAATAATGAATACAAAGTTCTATGAATAAACCAGCCACACGTTTTTAAACTGCATGGTCTTATAAAGAGGATGATAGTCTTTAGTTCATGCCATCCTGCCCTACCCAGATTTGAATCACTCCCTTGAGTAACATATCCAGGCTGTCTACGCTAAGTACTCATTGGTCACTTAGTATTCATATTGATTATCAGATTGACTGATTAAATTCTTAGTAACTTCAAGCTCCAGCATGATGCCAGTTCATCCCCCTCACAGTAGTTCATGGAAAACACTTGTACCGTCTCACAGCATCCCAAGAGAAAGAACAGAGTGGAAGATATTTTGAGACACTAGTCACATAACTTCTTTGATGTTGTTATGATTATTTTATCATTAGTCATTTCTGCCATTTAATACATAGTTTCTGAGTGAAACCACCTTATGTGTATATGTAAAGTAAAGATACAATGCAATAGTGTGGTAGTAGCCATTGTCGAATGTCCATTAAAGTTCTGGAAGCACATCCCCTGGGGGTAAGGCACAACTCTTACATACAAAAGTCACACACTTGCTTCTGAATGAAAACTGTACTGCAAATGAAAAAGAAATAAGAGCCAGAAGTGCCTACCATCCTAGCACCCGGGATGCAGAGGCAAAGAGGCTTACCACGAGGACCAGAACAGTCTGGGCTACATGGCGAATGTGAGGTCTGCTTGTCCACTGAGTAACACCCCTTCAGAAATCCATTACACAGGCCAGAAAAATTACTCAAGGGAAGAGTGCCTACCACCAACACTGATGACCTCTCAGAGCCCACATGGTAGGAGAGAACCAGCTCCTACAACATGTCCCACAAACTCCACACATGCCCCGTGCAAGATACATATACAGATAAGCACAGCACACTGACACATGAATATAAAATTTAAAAACCTTGGGTATATGTACATAGACATACATATTCATAAACACTTATTAATCCAGAAGGAGATGGTTGAGTGAGAGGAACAACAGAGAGGGAGAAAAAAAAATGGCTATCTTGATAGAAGGAGCCACTGGGGTTAGAAAGAAACCTGGTGCCAAGGAAATGTCCAAGAACCCACAAAATGTCGCTGGCTAGGACTCTAAACAAAAGTAGAGATGGCGCCTAAACAGGACTTCTCCTATATTCAAAAGAATAACCAACCTAATTGTCATTATAGAACCTTCGTCCAACAACGGACAGAGGCAGAAGCAGAGATCCATAGCTAAGCACCAGGTCGAGCTCCTGGTCCAGCTGAAGAGAGAGGGAAAGAAAGGAAGAGAAAGTATATGAGTAAAGGAAGCAGGATCCTGAGGAGACCCACAGCGATGGCTGTCTTCCTCACTGAATCAGAAACAGTCACTAAGGAAGCGTGAAGTAAAGGAACTAAACCCTCCAAAGGTAGACAACTGTCAAATGTTGTGGGCAGTTTGTGGAGCCTCTTGCAGTAGGATCAGACTATGTTCCTGGTGTATGAACTGACATCTTGGAGCCCATTCCCTACAGAGGAACATCTAACCCAGCCTTAATACTCAGATGAGGGAACCCGACCTACCTCAACTGGATACGCCAGAGTGAACTGACCCACCTTTGGACTCCTCACCCTCCTTGGGAATGAGATGTAGGGAGGCTGAGGGAGGACTCAGAGGGACTGGGAGGAGGGAAGGGAGGGGGGCAGTGATATATATGGGAAAACCCTTTTTAAAAACATTTTTAAAAAGCTAACAACAACAACAAAAAAAGGATCTAAAAATCCTATTTTTAACAAAGTAAATGAAAATAGCAAAAGAAAAATATTGTCTGGTATGTGACAATAATGCATTGGTAATCGCAATCTGCTAGGAATACAAAATGCATATGGGAAATATAATATATATAAATAATCAAAACATACACAATGGTACACGTTTATATACTATATACTCAGTACATGACAAGATCAGGCAGGAAGACCAAAATAAAAAATAAAATAAAAAAGTCAAACACATATAATAAGAAACATAAAGAATATACAATTCTTTGGAGAAAAAAACTATAACCTCATGGGGCTAGTGATGGCAGATATTTAATTTATTTAAAAACAATTATCTTTTTGAATGCAATAAAATGACAGATTTGTAATAATAATATTATCATTAGTTATATAGCACAAAGTGACACTTTACTATATTTCTGTATAATGATAAGTTTTCTGTAGGACAACCAAGTGGCAGTATGTATAAATTATCTTTAAATATACACAGGTATCATTTAGTTCAGCAATGATTGTACACCATTAACACCAAGTAATCAATAGTGTTTATGGTGAGGAGACTGACAGCAAGCTGGTCATCCCATTCCATTATTGTTTTACTTTTAAAGTTACAGTGGGAGGTGGGAAGAGGGGAGTTAGTTGGGAGGACTGGGAGGAGAGATGGAGGAAAACTGTGGCCAGGATGGAAAATTAAATAGCTAGATAGACATTTGGACAGACGGATGGATGGGTGGGTTGGTGGGTTGGTGGGTGGGAGGGTGGGTTGGTGGGTGGGTGGGGGTGGGTGAGTGGGGGAGTGTGTGTGGATGGATGGATGGATGGAAGGATGGATGGATGGATGGATGGATAGATGGATGGATGGAAAGTTAACAGGACTTAAAGGATAGGAATCAAGGGCCATCTGATGGTTCAAGGTTTAATCCAACAAGAGTATGACTGTATACTCAGGATGATCTTAAAAACACATCAAGTGGGGAAAGACAATGCAAGGAGACATGGTTTACAAGATCCTGGATATGTTTTATGATAACCACTATTTATAGAATGGGTACATCGGTAGATAAGTCTGTGAGAACATAAGTAAGGCTTCTATGTGCTCTACAACTGAGTGCAGCTTTCCAACCCACTGAGTCACACAGCAAAACAACTGCTAACTTTAGGCATCTGTTTCATTTTTGCTCTTCAGTTTCTAACTCTATACTGAACCCTCAAACCCTGAAGTATATGCCAGAAACATCCCTGAGTCTCAGATGAGTGGCAAAGAACCATGTGATCAGTTCACGGCATTCTACTTCCTAACAGCAGCCTTTTCCTTAGTGAGCAATGTACAAAATGAGCATGTATGCACTGTAAGACTAATTGAGGTAAAGTCTAACACATCTGGATTATCTAGTAATAGAACTATCTGCAAAGGATATTGTATGGTTTTGCTTAGTTGAAACAGGGTCTTAAGCAGCCTCCATAGCCTCAAGCCTGCTACTTAGCCAAGGCTGTCCTTAAACTTCCAGTCTCCTGGCCTCTAAGTCCAGAGGGCTGGGAATTCATGGCATGCACTGCAGTGCAGGCTCTGCTATCTGCAAAATATCAAAGGAACAACTCTGCAATCTAAGGTTGCTAGCTTCAGAAAAGTGAGAGAGAAGTGGGGGTGGGGGTGGGGTGGGCTTTAAGGCAATCTAAAGGGAATGGAAGGGCGCTAAGAAGTCCAATTGTAACAAGCAAGTACTTTTGCATACACTAGTCAAAACAAAAGTATCTCAAGACCTGAGAAATGACTCAGTGGGTGGTTATCCTCTGACCACTACTCTGGGGCATACATGCACAACCACATAAATAAATACATTATTTTTTAAGTGCCTTGTACTACATTACATGCCAACTATGCCAGAATTTGGAGGTACAAGCAAGAGAATCAAAATTCTAGGTCATCCTCTGCTAAATACTGAGTGTAAGGCCAGCTTTGAGTACATGAGATTCTACCTTGAAAAACATGAAGAAACTCAGCCTTGAAAAACTGAAAGAGCTTTGTTCATCTCAATATCCCAATGGTTCAACAATGCCTATCATCAGTATTTACTGAGTAAAAGAATTAGTGCTGGTTTAGTTATAACCACATTCGCTCACAGTAGAAGACAGGGGAGGAAACAACTGGAGATCCACATGATGAGCCCTCCCTCAGATTACTAGAGCATCGTGGGAACCTATAGGCAAACAGATGGCTCAAGTCCCCAAGAGCCATTCAAGGGATACTACACACCAAAACAGAACTCCGAGGAATGGGATCTTGAGGCCAACTAGAGAATGCAGCAAGCTCTTCACAAACGAACAGAGAAGCGAATGTAGACTGCTCTCCATGAGGAAGCTGCCCTAAAGTCTGGTCCATCTACAGCGGTTTTCAGAGACAAGTGAGGTCAACCTGTGGACTGGATTAGCTAACACATACTAAGAAGGACCTGAAAGCCAGAATTTATTTAGAGTTTGCCCATTGGTTTAGTATGGTTCCATGTAAGAGATCAAATGCATAAACTCTCATGATTTCAGTTTTCATATAAACATACACCCATAGCTGGGGATCAAACTCAGGTCCCTGTGAAAGCCAGCTAGTGCTTGATCACCTGGCTATATTCAAGTTGCCTATCCGTCAACCCTGTATCTGGCCCAGTTAATATTTCACATAATATAATTTTCTATGGAGGTCCATGATCTTACTTTAATTAATAAAGTAATTCAGAGAAGGTGCCCTAATTAATTAATTGCTCTCTGAACAATCCCTGAAAACAGATGCTCACACTCTGTTTACCAAAGAAATATCTGCTCATAGGGCTTGGGAAGATGGGGCTTCCTTCCAAGCATGGGTACCTGAGTTTAATCCTTGAGACCAATAGGGTAGAAGGAGAAAACCAAGCTGCCCTCTGACCCATGCCCTACTTCCCACAAAAACAAGCATGCACATGTACACATGGAGGTATGAACACATAAATACATATAAAAGTAAGTTAACATAATTAAACATTCTTGAAAAATGAAATACATATACTTAAAGAGTATGTAAGTCCGTTTGTTCTTACCTCTCTAATTTCTAGACATCTAAGTGAAACACACTTTTTGACAATCAGACTACTGGGGGAACCTGAAGCTATAAAATTCTGGCTGGCTACAATTTGAATGACACATTTTTACAGTCCACATGCTAACTCATGTTCTTAGAGACATGTGTCAAGTGAATACATAAATAAATTCCATATTAACAAGTTCTTAATGTAGCCATATCTGCATTTATATTTTAAGTGTGCATAAATACATTATTAAATTAAAATGACAGTCAAAATTCCTTTCCATTTACCAGGAATCATTTATATTTTATATAACACTAGCGATGTCTCTGGGCTTACAAACAATTATAATGGGGGCATCAAACTAAACACTGATGGACAAATTCAAAGTGCATTCTCCTCATCAATGAAGAACTCTGCAGAGTGGGATTCCATGTGGACCACCTATACCATTTTTGTTGTCAGTAAATTAATCACAACAGCAATACATGTCTAAATGCACCAACAGATGTCTCAATCTCATGTTATCGTCAACAGTCAACGTGTTCCTACAGAAACTTAATTGAGACATATCCCAAATCACTCCGATGATAATCTCGCCATTATTTACTTAAGAAAACAATCACTTTTTTGGACATAATGGCCACTGCCGCTGACGTCCCTTCTGATTGTGAATAACATCCGTCTTTAAGCAATGAAAAGAAAAAGAAATGCCAGGAGCCTCTGTCTTAGAGCCCAGAGCAGTACTCCTCAGAACATTTTCCTCATAAAGAACATTAACCCACTAGAGGAGGGTGGCATGTCTGTAGTCCCAGCTACTCGGAAGGCTCCAGACAGGAAGGAAGCAAGTCAGAGGATAGTATAGGAAGACTTGTGAAATCCTGTTTCAAAATGAATATTTAGGAAGGGCTGGTGAAGGCACTCAAGATGGAAGTTCTTGACTCTCATAAAAAAAAACAAAAAACAAAAAACAAAAAACCTGAGTTTGATGTCCAGAAATTACACACACACACTCACTCTCACACACACTTCTCTCTCTCTCCTCTCTTCATCCCTCCCTCCATCCTTCTCTCTCTCCCTCCTTCCCTTCCTTCTCTTCTCTATAGGACAGGATGCCTCAGGAAAACTTGCAAGATCAAATAAACTATTTCACAGATTATCTTTCTCTGAAGAAAATAATGATTAGAAGAATCTTGGGCTATGAAGAAAACCCTAGACTTTGCCCCATTAATTGTGCGTTATATTAATTTATTCTGGGTGATTATAGACAAAAATAAGAAGTTTATTTACCTTTAACACTGTCATATTTTTTGTCTACCTTCATTTCAAAATCTATCTGTTGTTTTTTTTTTTCACCTCTAAGAAATCGGGGGTGTTTATGACCCTTAGCTAAAATTTAGCAGGCTGTGACAGTATGGGACTTCATAGCTTTCCCATTTGCCCACTTCTAAAACAACAATCATTAGTGCTCATTCAGATCAGATAAGGGTGCTGAGTAACAATGGTGCACACACACACACACACACACACACACACACACACACACACACACACACACACACACATGGCGGGGGGCACAAAAAAAAAGCTTCTTTTTCTTGTGAAACAAAAGCCATGCCTTTGAACTGGACTGGGATAATTAAACAGCAGAACAGACTCACAAAAGGTATGTGAAAGAAATCACCTCATCAATGTATAAATACAAAACCCTCATCCACAGCATCATAGTCCCTTAATACAATAAGGGCAGGTGCTGGCAGGGTGCTTTGAGGGAATAGTGGTCCTTTAAAAACCTTCTCAAAAACTATTTGTCTTCTTGGAATGATGAATGCCTATCAATGCAGTTACTCCAAGGTGGGTGCAGGAAGATGGATGCCACTGTCCCGAGAAACCACTGATTTATGATGAGAGAGAGGCGGGAAAAACAGACATCAGCGCATTAAGTAAAATATGCATGTTTTTGCCTGGTTTCTCTCTTTTCATCGCCACAAAAGCACCTGAATGTTCAGTCCAGCTGCATTTCCAGTTAATATGTTAAACAATAACTTTCTCCACCTTAACTTAAAGGACCATTGGTTAGAGGTCTTCAGCTTTAACACTGAGCTTTCAGCCATTGCTACTTTTGCTCTTGTGGGGGGGAGGGGGTTCTGCCACCCAGCTCCCAAACAAATCACACATGAAGGCTTATTCTTAATTATAAATGCCCCGCCTTAGCTTGGCTTGTTTCTCGTCAGCTTTTCTTAACCTAAATTAGCCCATCTACCTTTTGCCTCTGGGCTTTTCCTTTTTTTACTTCTATAAATCTTACTCCGGTGGCCACCGGGTGGCTGGCACCTGGATTCCTTCTCTTTCTCTGCCTACTTCTCCTATTTTCCCTCCCAGATTTTTCCTTCGACATATTCTCTCTGCCTGAAAGCCCCACCTATCCTTTCTCCTGCTTCTCTATTGGCCAGTCAGTTCTTTTTTAGACCATCCGGTGTTTAAGGCAGGCAAAGAAATGCAGCTTCACAGAGTTAAACAAATGCAACATGAACCAAAGGAACACACCTTAAAATAATATTCTACAACATCCAGCAATCAAGAAAGGACTAGCAATGAGGTACACTACGACCTCACCCAGTTCCCAGGAGTCCCCTCTGCATCATATACTCTGGTGCTTAGGGAAGGCTTGTTCAGGAACACAGCAAACACTAGAAGGGTTACTTCCCACCCTCTCTATAAATGGCTGCGCTACCAGGTTGCACTACTGTTTCATAGTTACTCCATCATTTGCTCTAAGGCCTCTTGGCCATCCTAAATCAATCACGGTTTTTCACACCTTTGTTTCTGTCAGCATATTTAGAAAACTCAAAGTTCTTTTTTGATCTCTTTGTCTGGATTCCAGAAACCCTCTTGCCCACAGGTACCACCTATCCCAACTCAGCACAAGGCCTCATGCACCAGCGCCATGAGAGAGGGAGGCAAGATTCTAGCCCGACAGTGAAGAGAGAGTTGGTTACAAACCCCATTAAAAAGAAGAAGTGTAACAGAAAGCGAATAGGAAGGACAGCAACTGGAGCTGGCCCTGAGGCCAAGTTATAGGACCGCAGTAACAAAGGACAAACTGAAGAGGAAGGGAAAGGAAAATGGAGGTAATCTGTAATCTCAGCACCTGGGGAAAAGAGACAGGAGGCTGACATGAGCTCAAGGCTAGACTAAGCTACAGAGTCTTGAAAAATCAGAAAACAAAGGCAACAATAAAAAGAAGAAGGGAGGAAGAAAGGACGGACGGAAGGCAGGAAGGAAGGAAGGAAGGAAGGAGGAAGGAAGGAAGGAAGGAAGGAAGGAAGGAAGGAAGGAAGGAAGGAAGGAAGGAAGGAAGGAAGGAAGGAGAAAGAGAGGTGGTGGCACACACCTTTAACTCCAGCACTTCGCACTTGGGAGGCAGAGAAAGGCAGATCTCTTTAAGTTCAAGTCCAGCCTGGTCTAAAAAGTGAGCTCCAGGACAGCCAGAGCTGTTACACCAAAAAACTCTGTCTCGAAACCCACCACCCTCATAAAAGAAAGTAAAATAAATTGGGAAAGCTAGAAGATGAAAGAGGGAGAAAGAAGGGACCGGAAAGAGGAAGAGGGGCGGGGAGAAGGATGGGGGGTTATTAGAACTTTCAAAAGATGCCTCAGCTACAGGCCAGTGGTAAAATGCATATTTAACTTGTGTACACTCTGGGTTATATCCTTAACCACAGAAAATAATTAGTGAGCAATACATGGCATGAAGCAGACCAGGAGAGGCAAGAAAATCATGGAAGCTGGCCATGGTCCCCTCACGCCTGTCATCACAACACTCAGGAATTTAAGGCAAGAAGACTGTTACAGGGCAGATGCCTGTGTAACTACAAACACTCCTTCAGGTGCACAGAGGACACCCTTCTGCCACCAGAGACTTCGTTCTGCCAGTCATTCAGTTCATCTAGCCCTCTTTCCAGAAACTACCATTAAAAGAGGGTGGGAGCTGGAAAAATGGCTTAGAGGTTCAGAGCGCTAAGTGTTCTTCCAGAGCATTCAAGTTCAGTTCTCCCCAACTATATCAATACGTTCACAACTTCCTGTAACTTCAATTCCAGTGCATC
This sequence comes from Phyllotis vaccarum, assembly GCA_033318265.1. Classification (NCBI taxonomy): domain Eukaryota; kingdom Metazoa; phylum Chordata; class Mammalia; order Rodentia; family Cricetidae; genus Phyllotis; species Phyllotis vaccarum. The sequence continues at coordinate 7,000,454 of JARWLC010000012.1, read as the reverse complement.
CAATGCCCTCTGGTCTCTTCATGCACCTGTCTGTCTCAACTCAAGGAATACCTGACTGACACCAGAGGTTGTCCTCAAGACTTCCACATGAGTGCATCCACACATGAATGTTCACACACACACACACACATTAAAAAAGAAACAAGAAATATAAGAAAAAGAAAATAAAGGGAAAGAGAAGAGCAAACATCTGAACCTGGGTAAGGTAATGCATGCGTGTCATCCCAACACTCAGGTAGCCGAATGTCTTACGTTCAAGGACACAGTGAGTTATTGTCCCAAGAATAAAACAAACAAACAAACAAAGAACCCCCAAAAAAACAAAAAAGAAAGAAAAAGAAAATTAAAGAAAAAAATCAGAACTCCTCTTAACATCATAAATGTTGCCAAGCATCAAAACCAATCCCAACCTACCACAGGGTGATTCCAATAAAGAAGGAAGATACATATATACATGCATATATTTCTACATATATAAGGACACCCTGTTCAGTCTGTATAACGTTACTTGTGTGTATGTTTTCAAGGCTGACCTTCTGGATTTGGATAACAAAATAATGTGCTCTTTCTTTTTATTACTTCTGTCATTTTTGATAATATTATATATCTTTTTTTCTCTCTAAACTCTCTCATATACTCTTACTTGGTATCTTTCAAATCCACGGCTGTGCCTTGAAATCAAGATTACCAGTAGACCTGCACTTCTATTCACCAGGCCTGTGACCTAACTCCCAGTTAATTACCTCATAATCAGGGATTGACTAGACCTGGAAGTTTAACTCTTCATTTCCTCTTGAATATTCATCTCCAATCTAAGTGATAATAGCTGGTTGCCTAAATCCCCCTAAAGTCCTCTAGATGACTGCTTCTTATGCCCTAGATACACATCAATTGGACCCTTGAGCCCTGTGATTACATATTGACTCCTTAGGAATCTCAACTTCTTACTTTGCTTTCTTTTCAAGGGTTCTACATCACTCTGAGTGTGAACTCAGCATCATGGCCAGATATGGTTGTAGATATCTGCAGCTCTGACCCTAAGAAGGCAGAGCCAGGAGGCTCATAAATTCTACGTAGGAACTTCTAGGCCAGCCAGGGCTATATAGAAAGACCTGTCTAAAAATAAGAGATAAGTTTTAAAATAGGGTGAGACTTCTCAGTAGTGTATTTCCTCGCACGTCAAAAGCAAGGCCTTAAACTCAGTCCTTAGTGTTGGCTGAGTATGGAGCAAGAAGAATTTTTAGTTCTAGAACGTAGGATGTATAGGTACGAGGATCAGGAGGCCATGGTCATTCTTATCTAAATAGTAAGTTTGAGGCTAGTTTTATTGTGTGACAAAACTTTTTCTGAAGAGATACCATGCTCAAGTTTAATCTGCTTAGATAGAGTGTGAATACCACCAAAGTCCAACTAGGTGAACCAATAAGTTTTATTGGGGTTACTTACAGGACTATGGGTGAGCAGTTACTTACAAGAGCATAAAGGACTCACAAAAGCTGCATCACCAAGGCCCAACCCAGCACCACAAAGCTGCGGACCTAGAACACATTGCACAGCCTGCAGACAGCTCAACAAGTTGGAGAATGTACTTTCCATGTGCCTCAGTTGATCTAAAGCTCCAAATAGCTCAGCTAATTCCTGATTCTTCCAGGCAGCTGGTCTATTCTCAGTGTTGAATTAGTTTGTCTTTTTTGTTTGTTGGTTGGTTGGTTTGTGTACCCTGTCAGGGAAGAGCCTAGTGAATCTGGTCAGCTTTAGGAACTTCCTAGAGCTATTCTGAATTGTTTTCCTTCTTAGTTAAAGAGCTTCCATGGAGAATGGAATGTTTCAATTTTGGAGGAAACTGGCACAACAGAGCTACATGAAACAATGTCTCAAGACCAAAACACAAAAAAGACAGCCAGTACAGTCAAATCAGCAAGTAAGTAAAATAAACTAGCGGGACCCTGCTAGTTAAAATGATCTAGCAGCTTTTTTTCCAAGACACTCATCTATAAGTTAAAGAGGAGGTGCTCTATTGATTGCCTTCCCTGTGTGTTAGACCATGCTAGTTAGTACCTGGACATCCTCTGCATCTCAAATATATCAGAACAACACTAAGAAAAGGATACCGCAAGAAACCTACTCTACAAAGTTTTTCCTAATTTTCCCACGCCACATTCCAATCACAAGGTGGAACACTCCTTTCCTTCATATTCTGCTCTGTATATACCTGTTAGTAATTTACCACCATGTATTACTAATGTTCTGCCGTATATATATAACAGATATGTGTCTGTTATTAAGTTACATATACTATATATATATACTATATATACATATACATACATATATATACTATATATACATATATATACATATACATACATATATATATATACACATATATATATCAGGGATTAGAGGCCAGATTTGGCTAAATGAGAGATTGTCACAACCCTACATCCAAAATAAAGACTTCTCACCTCACAAACATAAAATTTTAAATAAAAAAAAAAACAGTATAATGATTTCAAAACAAACATACATGTCACTAAATTAAAAATGTTAGAGATAAAAGTTTTTAGCCATGTTTCCTTTGGGGTGTCAAAAGTTTTCACTAAAACAATGTTTAAATCATCATAATCATAAGAACTTTGAGATGAACTTATCTGAACTTGCTCTTTTATTTTATTTTATTTTATTTTATTTTATTTTATTTTATTAGTATTTTCATCCTGTACCTTGAAAAACTGTCAGATAGTGCTTATTTGGCTTATATAATTGTCAGGACTTATAGAAGAGTGATCAAGAATAGACCAAATGATGGGTGGGTGGGTGGGGGTTTGTGTGTGGTTGAAAGGGGTGGGTGATGGATGGAGGGGGTAGGTGGGTATATGGATGGAGGGGGTAGGTGAGCAGGTGGGTGGGTGAGTGTGGGTGGAGGGGGTGGGTGGAGGGGGTGGGTGAGTGTGGGTGGAGGGGGTTAGTGGATGTGTGGGTGGGCAGGTGGGTTGGTGTGTGGATGAAGGGGGTGGGTGGGTTTGTGGATGGAAGGGGTGGGTGGGCAGGTTTGTGGGTATGTGGGTGGAGGGGTGGGTGGGTGTGTGGATGGAGGGGGTGGGTGGGTGTGTGGATGTAAGGGGTGGGTGGGCAGGTGAGTGTGTGTGTGGATGAAGGGGGTGGGTGGGCAGGTGAGTGTGTGTGTGGATGGAGGGGGTGGATGTGTGGATGAAGGGGGGTGGATGGATGGGGTGGGTGGGTGTTTGGAGAGGGTGGGCAGGTGAGTGGGTGTGTGGGGTTGGCAGGTGAGAAGTGAAGAGCTAGAAGGGAACACAAGCAGTACCTTTAGCATATCACAAGCCTTGGCTGATTCTCTTTAGGAAACTGGTAGAGTTATGGGCAAGACTGGAAGGAGCAGAGCAAAGGCCATGCCAGACCTGATGTGTAAAGGTGGTGTTTGACAGCTGTCTGTTTCCACATTTTATGAATGTGAAGATGAGCATGACTGTTGCAAGTTCTCACAGAAAGGTGGTGGAGAGGAGACCGGTGACAGGCGAGGCTGCAGAATCTATTGGAGGAATGGCTCACAGGACCAAGAGGATGTTGAGTCATCCTTGTCTCTCTGACTGAGGCTTTCAAGAGGTGGCAAAATAAACAGTATGGTGGTGAACAAAGTGGAATCAACAACCACAGAGGACTCTACCTTCTCTCACCCATCCACAGAGAAAGTTCTTGAAATCAGACAGTTAAAGTATTATCATCATCTCCTTCCCTCCACTGCCTCAGCAGCCAGGGATGAAGCTCACTAAATACTCAAAACCAGACGGAGGAAACAGACACACGGAGATGAGGTTAGCAGAGGGTAGATTTGGAAATGATACCTGATTGCTTGAATTCAGGGCTTGGGGGAGTGGAGAATTGGGTTTTCAGGGGTCAGGGGACTTGCTTGGAATTCATGATGCCCAGAATCCTCTTACCCCCGCTCTCCTAGTATAGGGATTTCAGGCAGCCGTCACCATACCAGGCAAGGTCACTATCTTTATTGCTGTATTCCCTAAACCCTGGAAGCCCATGCCAGTGTAAGCAAGGATCCTCAGGAGCCACCTGATTCCACCATGAGGATGTCATATATACCATAACAAAGGTAGAAATGAAATGTGATCCTAGGTAGGGTATCCAGCAGGGAAGGAGAGGGTAGTCATAATTATGATGGATATAGGTAAAACTCTGATAACTAAAAGAAAAATAAACACTATGTTGAAAATATAAGAAATAAAAGCGTAAATGAAAAAATAAGTAATACAAAAAATCAATTACAATAAAGTTCCAAGAATTGATACAATCTTAATAGATACTTATTTAGTTTCTATAGTTATCAAAGTTATGCAGTTATTTGCAGATATTTGTAATTCAAATTTTCTTTTTAAATTATGTCTTGGGTCTCAATATCACACCCAAGATACGGTTCACAACATACCTTCCATAGTCTTAAAGAAAGAAAATCAAATTCAACCTATGGCTAAGATAATTCTAGAAAAGCCAATTCTTCCTGTTTACTTTTCCTATTTCCACTGAAATCAATGGCCCTGCCCATCACCCAGGCTCAAGATCCTAGCAGCAAGCACCAACTGGACTTTTTTGTTCAAACCTTTTATTCAAGTAACAGTCACTCAATGAGTCCACGATTCAGTCTCCAACTCCTTTCTGCTTTAAAATTTTTTCTCCAGAGTTCTGAACTTGAAATTTCGTTCTTAAAATTTCTTCTTTTTGCAGAAACAGTCCCTGTTTCAGCTTTATAGACTCCAGAAGGTTCTAAGTAACTTAAGGATGGGCTATACCTTCCTATCTTAACATTCCTGGAGTGTTCAGCAAAGCCTTTTTCTAGGCTCACCATTCAGGGGTTTCCATATAGAAGAAGGCTATATAAATATCCCTGCCTAAGTCACATAAAGTTCATGTCAAAACGCCAAAATAGAAAAATAAATTGTGATAAAAGTAATCTAAGATCTGAATCCTAGTGTTCAATCTCTGGGAGTCATTGACACATAGAGGCAATCTTATGCTCATTTACAACTCAGTTACTGTGAAATAAGGCCCCATGATAGCCAAAAACTGTAAGTGGGATCAAGGAAATTATGCAGATAATAAAACTAAGGAAGTTGGCACCCTGGCCTATGTTCACAAATATTTCATTCATACAAGCCCATATGTCCAATCATATATCATTTCAGATTTCCACTGCCTTGCAAGGGAAAAGAAGCATACTTGTGTCTTGTATATGACTTGTAACAGAATGGCAGGTGCTAGAGTAATGTATTAACATAAGCCCTTTCACAGTTACTGGGGGAAGCTACTGTGGCAATCCTCCATGTGCAGATTTCTTAAATAAAAATACTGCAGGAAAGTTAGTGATCAGGGCCCCTAAAAGACTTAGCATGTAGCCTTATCCATATTAATTGATGCCTAAGGGATTTATTTGGCCACACAAAGTACCAGAAAACACAAACAAATCAGGCCAAGTGACAATAACTAAAAAAAAAACTGCCAGCAAGATGTGTGCATGGAACATTAAGTAAAGGAGGAAGCACAGATCATGGGGAGGTCTTGGCTCTAAGATGACGTCATGCTAACACCTGATGTTATGACACCATCCAGGGATACAAACACACTCAATCAAGGAACTGGCTGAGTAGTTTTCCTGTTAGGTAGGAATGTCCTTCCAGTACCTTTAAGAATTTTCATGAGCACTCTCCTCATTGCCTAATCCATCACCACATTATACTCTCCTCTTCAAACCGCTGGGGCCACACACCAGCCTGCATTACATTCCCACCCTGATGGGCTCATCCTAACTCAAAATTTCACTCAAGTGTCCCTTCTCAGGCCTATCTCAGCCATTCAAATAAAATCTGCAGCCTGACCTCTCATGCTGGACTCTTCTTCTTCTTCTTCTTCTCCCTTGGCTATTTTCATAACTACAAATACAGCCTAAATCCTCTGCTATTTGGGGTCTGTGGCTTACTGTCCCTTAAAATGTAAGTCTATGAGAGCAAGGAGTCCAACCTGTGCTGGTAAGTAAAAGCACTAAATGCCAAGTCTGACTGCCACACTTACACACACACACATACACACACACACACATTCAAAACTCTAGCTACCTTGATTCGTTCCCGTAGCTATGAAAAGGTGAATAAGGCACTAAAAACACAAGAAGTACAAAGTGAAATGGTCAATTACAGAGCTGACCCAACTATAAGCATTTTTCTGAAATATACATCATGATATTTTATGTTCTAACGAGCCAACCTAACAGCAATCATTGCCCTAGGCCCTAAAAAATATGATCGAGTCCTTGACCTCTAACCATTTGTTCCCAACTGCCTCCCAGGTCATCTAAGGACAAGGGATGTCACAAAGTTTCTCCTACTTACTTAATAGACCTACTAGTTCCAGCAACATCTGCTGCACACCTGCCTACATTACACAGATGGACACTAGCGTTATTACAAGTCTAGGAGCTGAGCCTGGGCGACAGCACAACGCTTTAAGTAAAGATGACACACAATTCTTTCAAGTTGAGACTCTATGCTGGGGTTACATCTCAGGCATAGAACACATGCTTAGCATATGGGAAGCCCTGGGTTCAGTCTCCAGCATTCTGACAAAAGGAAGGAAACAAAGGAGCTTTACTGCACAGATGAAGAGAGATCCAAAGAAACAGTATATGTCGTCTGTGTGTTCAAACAATGCCACAATAATGATGTTTCCAAGTGTCATGTTTGCCAAGCAAAACAGTCCAAGCAACCTATTTTCAGTAAATGATTAATATCAAATATAAACGTCTATAGTGAACTTAGACTGCTTAAATGAGCATCCCATACAGTCTGTTGGTCTGTTGGTTTGCTTTTCCAGCCCTCCAAGAATTTCTGCTTTCCTCAACATCCAACAGAAATCAATAAATGCTTTGCAGACGCTTACTGCCTACAAGGGGGAAAGTCTGACACCATCACTAAGAACCAGAGCTTACATTATGCCTTTACAATGATAAAACCTTGCTGCACATTTACCTAACGATGCTACAAAGTATACTGTGAAATGAAGGTGGGTGTTGGGCAAAGGCAAGTAAGCAAAGCCTCCCCTGCCTCATGGTGGTTCATGTCTACAGACCTAACACTTAGGAGGTTGATACAGGGAAGATGGTTAGCTCTAGGCCATCCCATGCTACATAGAAGGAAAAGGGAGAGAAACAAGAGGATAGAAATAATAAGACCTAGAAAGAGATATACATTTGAAATTTAGCCTGGCCTTTTGAATGTGACGTCTAATTTATATAAAAGACCAGGTCTGGCATGTTTTGAAACGCATCTTAGGAAATGTCAAGCATTGAGGAGGTGGCAGAAAGCTGTTTCGACTACAAGAAACTGAAAAGCAGGTGAGAGAAAGGTAGGTGTTAGCTCATGAGGTTGGGAGGCGTGTCTCTAGAGTCCTGGGAGCCTGAAGGGGGTGTGGCCAGCCCCGTTAAAAAGGGGCTGCTGGGATCTTGAGTGCCCCCTTTTGTTCCCACTTTCTTGGAGATTGGATCAGCATCCATCACTTGGATCATCCTATCACCGAGGAATCGTTCTAAGGTTTAACTTGCAATCTGAGTGCTAAAATATCCTCCAATAAATATTAATCCTGTATTTGGTATATTGCAAGTGAGACTTATTGCAATAGCTGGCGTCCCTGGGTGGGCATGAACCACCAACCTTTCAACAAACACCATAAAAAAAAATAATCAAAATAATTTTAAAAAGAGGGCAGAGTCAGATCAGATCAAGCCAGCCGCCCAAAAGAGTAACATGTAAAAAACACAGATAAGCCATGGGCCATGTGGCAAGATAGATTGATAAAAATAAGTTAAGATTAAAAAGCAAGCTAACAAAGTGCCTAAGCCATAGACAATACAACATAAAGTTAACATAAGCATCTGAATCATTTTTGGGAGACTAAGCAGCAGCGGGCAGCTAAGCGGCCTGGGACTGTAGGTCTGTGGGTATAGACCTCTGGCAGGACCGGGTCAGAAACCTCATTGTAACAGAGAAATTGGCCAACAGGTTGGCAAGTAGTAACTAAAACTAAAGATATAATTATAAACTGGATATTTAACCAGGTGTGATTACTGCCCTTACCAGATAAGAAGAGAATCTAGCAGAATTCAAACTAAAATGAATTCTCACCTGAGTCAGAGACAGTAGCCCGACACCACCATCCAGCTTCCATGAGAGATCTCTATCCTAGGGACTGTAACTCAGACCGGTAAGTTTACCATACCTGTCTACCTTGATCACCCTGGTCTGTCTTTTTCCTCACGAAGACAGCTATTACTATATCTCTGTCAGAAGACATCTAGATTAGAAAGAACAGGAACAGACAGATTCCAGAAATACCCATGGAGCTGCTCTCACGCTGATAGGGCACCGCCTGCTCTAGAGTCTCCAAAATAGTCATAAAGACTTCCCTGTTCAATGGCGTCCACAATTAACTGGTATTTAACTAAGGAAAGTGGATTCTTCTCAAATGTGATTCCCACTTTCCAGTCTTCAATCCCCCTGGATTGGCCCCCTCTTTTGATTACATCCAGCAAGAGCACACAGCAATAAACGCGACTTCTCTCATATGATGTGCAGATGTTAGCAGCTCTGTGAAGTGATACTGGACATCAGAAAACATTTCAAGAATCTCCTAAGTGATCACTAAACCTGCATAGCTCACCCACACCGCCTCCCTCTCCACATTCTTCTCAATATTTTGAGAGAAGAATGCAAAAATAAAACAAAATACCAGCATAGGTGAGGGTGAACTCTCACAGAAAATGAACTTATAACAACTCAGTCAACCCACATATTCAATACTTAAGTCAAAGGCAATAGGAACATAACTCTGTTTAGACGTGCAAGCCCAGCAGCATCTGCCTCTACCTCCAACCCCATAATGCTATAGAAATTTCAATAAGCAAGCTAAGCACTACTTCACAGAATATAAAAGTGATGAGGATTATTTTTTGCAATTAAGCACAGCATTCACGCAAAAAGCTAAGGGGTTCTTTATTTGCTCTAGCTGAGTGTACTAAATGATCTTTCAAATGCTTATAGTTGATAATAATGCAAATAATAATCAGTTACTATGTCAATTTAAAATCTTTATAACATCCTTCATGTAACCATGATTTTCATCCCAATCTGGCTTCTTCTTCATGATAAAACTATCCTCTGGAGAGAGGGAGAGAAAGAGAGAGAGAGAGAGCACCTATATATGTTTATGTTCTGAAATACATGACAGAATTCTAGTTAACAATAATACTCCAGGTTGTGGGTAAGAGTCTGCACCTAGTTTATTCACTGACCATGGACTTTGCCAGCATGTACTACTATGAACTACTTACATATTGCCTTAAGATTATGCATTGATGGTAGATCAGACACCTACTAGACACTAGCCTCTAGGCTAGACCTTTTAGTAAATTGCCCCATTTGATTTTTACATTAATGTCATGGTTTGGGGTATGAATTTCCCTTTTCAAAAAATGAGAAATCATAAGATAAAATAATTGTTCAAAGTCAAAACACCAAACAAATGACCAGGCTGAAATCCAAGAATGTGATGGTATGTTATATATATTTAATAAAACCAGTCTGGAATATCAGAGAACAGATCCACCCACAGTCAGTCCTGGAGATCAGAGAGTGGTGATTTACATCTTTAATGCCTGCACAGGGAATATCCAGGAGTGGTGACCTATGCCCTTAATCCCAGCAGATCTGAATTTGAGGTCATTTTATTTTACAGAGGGAGTTCCAGGCTCCCAGGCAGGCAGTGGTGGTGCCAGGCCTTTAATCCCATAACTCCAGAGACAGAGGAGACCTTTCTGTGTTTCTGTGAGTTCAGGGTCTAACTACAAAATAGTCATAGCTCACACCTTTGATCCTAACCTGGATGTGAAACAACTGGGCGAAGTTATTTAAAGCAGGCGTAGGGAGACAGATCATTATTTTATAGAAGTGACTAGGAGTGGGGCTGAGGAAGCGAGAAGATAGCTTGGCTGGTGAGATTTGACTGTGGTCTGTTTCTCTATGATATTCCAGCTTTTCCCCAATATCTGGCTCTGAGCTTCTTTTAATAACAACCAGAATTTGTGCAACACAAGAGATGATTTGTGGCTCTGCAATACATGCTAGACAGAGCATAGTGGCACATACCTATACTAGCATTTGGGAATAGAGACTGGAGAATCATGAGTTCAAGGACACCTTGGACATGAGACTATGCCTCAAAAATTACTTAACTAAACTAAGAGATTAAAATAAATAATAGGTCAGGTGCTGGAGGTACATGCCTTTTATCTCAGCAGTTAACAGGCAGAAACAGGTGGATCTCAGTGAGTTCCAGGCCAGCCTGGTTGTCTACTAAATGGAAGACACTGAAGCAGCTCCATCTATCTTCTGAGAAGCCAGTTCTGATCCTGTCACTTACTTGGTTAACCCTGTAATGCCTTCCAGAAAGAAAAGAAAGGCGAAACTCAAGTCAGAGCCCTGGGTCCAGCAGCCCTGACCGTGGTTCAGGCTACACTGCCTGCCCTTACTAAATGTCAACCATGCCTGCATCCCCAGAGTGTTACACTGATATTTCTAGGCCACTGAATCTTCCAAGCAGTCAGACCTCAGTAAAAAAAAATGTCACTTACTTAAAGGTACCATCCCCTGACAATCCAATCTAAATGGCTTCCCATGCCAACACCCCAGTCCCTCTCCAGCTTCCTTTATTAGCTGCATTATCCCTCTCCGAGACTGCCTTGTGCATTTCTTTTTAGGTTAAGGTTGGTTTTTCTCCCGTTAGAGACCCAAGGAGAAGAGCAACTCATAGGTCTTGCTGATAACTAATGTCAGTCTCTCAAATAGTGCTGCACTCAGAACACGAGATTCTTGAAGAAATGGTTTTTAAATGAATGGCTGACCACTGAGTACAATGGAGGGGCATAGAGAAAGAACCCATCCTCAAAACCTGGCTTATCTATGAAGAACAATTGCCTTCTATAGTTGCTCTCTATATAAATGCTTCTAAGGACAAAATGGATTAAATACTATATGTATGTGATCAAGTACCTTGTGATTTCCAGAAGAGAAAAAAATAATTAATAGACAAATATAATATTAAAATCTACCATGGCTTCATCAAGAAAAAAAGAGAAAGATAAATTAATAGAGAAATGGGAAACTCTCTCTCTCTCTCCTCTCTCTCTCTCTTTCTCTCTCCCTCCCTCCCTCCCTCCCTCCTTCCCTCCTTCTCTCCCTCCCTCCCTCTTGTGTTATTCCTCAGAGCGGAAATGCTCTGTTCAGACACAGCTTGGAAGATATAAACATCATTGAAATTCAAAAGCAGTTCTGAAAGAGAGGATGCCTCAATTGGTATGCAAGAAATGTTTCCTCCCCTGAATACATTATGAACTTGAAGCATGCTAATATGCCATGCTATCATAAGCACCAGATGGGGCAGTAGGCAGTACACGTCCCATCAAACCTCAAGAAGATGTATTAATGTTCATGCTCTTTAAAAAAAAAAAAAAAATCCTTTGCCTGCATCCTGAGACTTTCCCATTTCTTAGCATTCAGTCACTTTCTCTGAGCACACAGTCCTCCAGGGTTGCTTCTCTTCAGCAGATGGTGCCAGGAATCATTTCAATCTATTTTATCATGGGAGGCAAAGGCCACAAAGCGTGTCAGACTACGCTTACTGAAGGCCTACCAAGCACAAAAGAGAAAACAGAGGATCTGGGAGACACAGGAAATCAATCTTCCCAGGCAGGCACGACTGAGGAGCCACTTTTTAACAGTGCTGAATACGTATGTATTTATGCTGAGCAGAGAAGAATAAGACAAGCTTCATGTATTTAGTGTGTTTAAATTCTCAAAACTACTTGATTTTTTTTTTTATTGCAAAACAGGTCTACTCCAATATTCTATAAAGCAGGCTGTCTAACTTCACAAAATTATGACTCATCTATAGGTGGTCTCCACACAACCAAAACAGGGTAAATGGAACCTAAGGATAATGAAGCCACAGTTGCCGAGAAGTCCACATAAGCATCCAGGAACTGAATGACATGCTCCTCTGTCTCCTCACCTACCACATTCACTCTGTGGAACTGAGTATTTTGCCAGAGGTAGAGGCTCTAGATGACTATGATTTGCAGTTGTTTCAGTCTTAATTTTTAATATGCCATTGAAAATAAACTTCTTTGGTTTGCATGGAATAAAGCCTATCGGGAATACACAAAGAGACAAATGTCACAATTGATCACACTGCTTCTCCTATGTGACTATGCCTGAGAAGCCCCTAATCTGAGTCAAACACAGACTGTTGAATCTATTCCAGAGTCTGTTTGTTTTCAGGGCTGGGAAGCAAACCTTTGGAGATGCTGACTCAGTTGACTAGAGAATTTGGGCTTCTACACAGTTCCCAGACACACATACTGCTCTTGGTCTGTGAAGCTTACTCTCAGCTTAGCTGTCCTTGGTGCTTTGCTAGCCCTGCAAAGGCCATTGATTGATAAGGCATATCAGCAGCGAATGGAAGAAGACTCTGAGGTCAAAGAGGGTATCTGATCCTACTGGAGCCAGAGTGACAATCAGTTGTAGCAATGTACAACTGATTGTTGGCTCACATAGGTGCTGGGAACCCAACTCAGGTCCAGTACAAAAGCAGTTTGTGCTCTCAACCACTGAGACATCACTCCAGTCTCATTACCAAGAGGTTTTTTGTTTGTTTGTTTGTTTGTTTCTTGGAAAAAAAATAAAAACCAAATTGAGTGAAACATAGAACTCTGCCAAATCGACCAGATTATTTTACAAGGTATATCAAACTCTAACAGACTGAAATCCCAGGGTCTTACTCTGTGCCTACTGGAACAAATACAAAAGGGAAAAAAATTTTATCAAGAGCATTAAAATAAGACATTATGCTTTTCAAGAAAATATATCGTTTACTGAATGAATTATCCCAGCAGTCTCTCTAGACTCAAGATAAATTTTACCAGCTTATCAAATTGCGACTCATCTATGATCATTGATTTGAGAAACTGTTGGCTGAATTTCCTGTGTAACTGAAAAGATTAAAATATTTTGTTAATATTTGCCTTTTGCGAAAATCTTACTCAGTGTGCCTGTTGGAAGACTTAGAATAGATACCCATCCTCCCACTGGAGATAAGCAATAAGTAGAAAGGGCCCAATGGAGCCACTAAGATGGCTCAGCAGGCAAGGACCTGTGCCACCAAGCCTGGAGACCTGAGTCTGACTGTTCACTGACCTCCACACAACAACATGACACATAGAGCAACACACACACACCCTAGTAAAATTAAAACATAGATAGATGTACCTTAAAAATATAGTTATATGTATCTGTCAAAGTCCTGTGCTTTATTTTAATTTCAAGTTTACTTAATAAATTAATTTTAAATGTATTATTTATTGTGTCATGGGTGCATGAACACACTGGGAAGACATGGGTGTCGGAGAATGACCTGTGGAAGACACCTATTACCTTTTAGAACCTTGGTTCCAAGGATCAATTCAAGTTGTCTGTGAATTCGAGGCCAGCCTGGTCTACAGAGCAAGTTCCAGAATAGCCAGGGCTACACAGAGAAACCGAGTCTTAAAAAAAACAAGAATTCAAGTTGTCAGGCCTGGTAGTCATAAAGCCATCTTCTGCTAATCCAATAACTAATTTCTAACCAGCACAAAAAAGTATAAAAATTATATCTATTCCAAGAGTCCAATGTGATGTCATTCATATACATGCATATATATGCATGCATGCTTATATCAGGTAAAACACACATATCTCCTCAAATCTTTGTCATTTCATGATAAAAAGTGTTTAAAATATGCTCGAGAACTTTGAAAGTGTGAGCTATTGTTAGCAATAGTTACTTTATTGTGTGTGCTCTCTCTCTCTCTCTCTCTCTCTCTCTCTCTCTCTCTCACACACACACACACACACACACACACACACACACACACACACACACACACACACCCTATGATTTCTTGTTTCTATCTAAATGTATCTTAGTGCTGCTGATCAACCTTTTCCCACCCACTCTCACATGCCAGTTAAGTGTTACATGACAAATTATAGCAACTTCTAGGAAATACGATGAATTAGCAGACACATTACATTCATACTATAACTAATATAACGAGTGGCCAGTAAAGCTATATGGCCAAAGCACATATGCATTTCCTTTCCTGTCATTAAAAGAGATGCTTGGTTCAAACTATCAAATTTTTTTTTATATAATTTACTCCTTAATTTCCCCTTCATTAGTTATTATGCTTTGTATATTCTTTCTTTCTTTCTTTCTTTCTTTCTTTCTTTCTTTCTTTCTTTATTTATTTATTTATTTATTTATTTATTTATTTATTTATTTTAAGTATCTGTGAATCCTAGGCAACATTCACACACTCATTTGTTAAGCAAACATTTGTTGATTGCTCTCTATATGCTACCACATGAGGAGTCTTGAACAGAACTATTAAAACTCGGAAATCAAGATGTTACTACCAATGGCAGCTTTACCACAGTGAACTGGTGATCCTTATAATGTGCATTTTAAACAGCAAAGAGAGAGTGTGTGACTTGGAATAGCACAGAACTAAAAGGGCGCTGTGCTCAGCTTGCAAACCTTCGTGACATCACACGCCCAGAGAGAATCAGTGAGGGAGAACAGCTCTCTGGGTGACCTATCCTTGACCACAAGAAAAAAAAACAGCCATTGATTTAAACTGGAAAGCCTCAGGGGCATCTCAGGCTCTCACTAAATGTGCTCTAAACTAGGTCTCTCACCAATCTGGGTTTGATTATCTGGCTTCCAACATAGAAGATGGCTCAACAGGGTAAAGGGTAGGCACAAAAATAGATGAGAGTGAGCAGCTGACAGAAAGACAGAAAACCTCATGTACAAAACTCACCAAGCACAATAATCTACAACTGTTGCCTGAGCCAAGTATTTTTTCTTTTCTTTAGGAGCAGAGTCTGTAATAATAACCCCTTGGCTTATACCAACAGCATCGCCAACATCCCATGAAGTAAGTAGGCAGGAAGACAGGGTACATGTTTCTACATTTTTTAAGACAGGGTCTCATATGGCCCAAGCTTGCCTTGAATTCACTGTATACCAGGGGATGGATGACCTTGAACCCCTGATCACCCCATAGGTCTATGTCCAGGCATGCACCACTACACCTGATTTCTCTCTACTTGAAAAAAAAAATAAAAAAATAAGAGCAAGCAGACAATCAAATGACTTGCTTTTGGTCACACATCTAAGAAATCGACACTCTCAATGCTTTGTGGCATTAATACAGTATATATTCATAATACATCCCACCATAAAACTAAAGATAAAATAAGTACTACACAAGATGACTCCTACCACAAAAACACCTTGACACTAAACCATGCCTGTCCAAAAATGAGGAATTAATAAATACAAAGCTTAAAAAAGTAAAGAAATTCTTTCAGAAGCTTAAGAAAACTGACTACTCTCTGGAAAACACTACAAAATGGCTCAATTCTCCAAGAGGTTCCAATAAAGGGTTGGCAAATGCTGCCATGACACCAGATGTGTTACATCCAACCACACAGGCAAGGTAGAGATGATGATGAAAAAAATCAGGGACTTGTTGACGCAGCGAATGGTCCGAGAATCAACCAGGGCCACCTATCCTTTCAACAACATCCCTTAGGAAGACACCAAACAGGAAGAGGCTTGAGATCATACCTATTTTCTCAACTGTTTTAGCCTTTGTGTTTGGCAAGCCATGACAAACTGAAGAACGGGGTTCCATCTCTGAGATCTGTCACTCTTGATGTTTTATAAAACCCACTATTAAGAATGGGCCAGGAAACCTAAACATTAAATATAAACTCTATTTTGCAAATGACTTCTAAGGATGAAAAATCTTTATTTTTGATTCCTTTACCATATTTTGTGCATACAAAAATAATGCTAGAGAGGAGAGATAAATTACACAGTTCTACTGTAGCTGGAGTAAAGCTTCAGATGCGATAATACTACCCATCTCACAGGACTAGATGGGGGGCAGTCTTATCCTCACCAAGACATATATTAACATTCTGAGTGGGAAACTATACAAATGATTATCTTAGGGATCTCAAATTCAACTATTCAGAATCCTCCCCATAGCCCAAGAGCCATCACTCCGACAGAGAGAGCCCTGAGGAAGGCAGTGAAAAGAAATTACACCAAGTTCGAACTCCAGCAATTGCTGTCCTTAGTTTCAAGTAACAATATCCCCATCAAGCCCAAGCCAGACAGGCTAAATAATGTTCATTTCCTTAAATTCTTTCAGATTCTCATTATAGCCTAAACACATAATGGCCACCTCCTCATATTCCTTCTTCCTTTTGCCTAATGGCATAGCTGAAGGCCGAAGTACTGACCTGAATCACATTTTTATGAGTATCTACAAAATTATTTTCTCGCTCAAGTCCCAAGTACTCTCCGTGATGCTGAGTGACCATACAGAATTAAAGAGATCCTTCTAATATAGCAAGTGAGAATGTACTCACCAACTTACCACTTAGCCTGTATTAAGGAAATGTGGGGAAGAGATAAAACCTCAAGAAATTACCTACAATTAAGAAAAAATAAATGAACTGCCGTTTGTGTTTTTTCTTCTGGTTGTTCTTGTTTTGCTGGAACAGAAATGGAAGGAGCTGCCTCCTGTGATAAGGCTTTTGCCCTCTACTGCCTATATGGCCGAGAGCTCTGAGAGCAGCTCCTAACAGTCTCTCCACCAAGCAACCTTATGTTTATTAACCACAAATCTAACGGTTTTGCCTGTGCATGTGTTGACTATGTCATTTGCTTTCCAATTTCATACTCATGCAAAGCCCAGAAAGTCACCCACCTGAGCAGACCAACAACAGACAACTGGGGTTCCACATCTCAATAGCCAAGTGGTACCACTACCAAGAGGTGGTCTCTTATCTATCCAGGGAAGTTTTGTCAGCCTACAGGTAGGCACTTTCTCTTCTGGATTATGTTGCTACTGTTTTTATTTGTTTGTTTTGGAAATAGTGCCTTACCATGTTGTCTAACCTGACCTCAAAGTCATGGTATGTATTCCTCAGCCTCCACAATACTGGAACTGTGGACATTCCCTACCACACTCAGCTACGAAAATCTCCTGGAGGATAATTACTCACACTGTACTTTCAAGAGGAATGGGTCAGGATAGAGATAGCTTAGCAGTTAAGAGCACATGCTGCTCTTGTAAAGGACCAGCATTCAGATCCCAGCCCCTACAGTGTAGTTCCCAACCATCTGTAACTCCAGACAAAAATGTTCTGATGACCTGTTCTGGCCTCTGCAGGCACTGCATCCTTATGTACACAGATGGATAAACAGGCAAAACACATATAAAATTAAAATAAGTAAATCTCTCATTTCAGGAAAAGAAGAAAGCAAGCCTACTGAGAAGAGGAGCCTAGCCTGCTTTAGCCAAAGTCATTCCTCATAGTTAAAGCTGATGATGGGGTTTTTTTTGCATTTAATTTTAGCAAAGAGAAACACTGGCTCCCTTAAGTTCATCATGTTGAGGTCTAGGGTCAGGAAAACAAAGAGAAAGCTTTGGCTATACAGGGGGTTCCAGGCCACCTTGGGCTACATACGACACTGTCTCAAAACATAAATAAAGAAAAATAAAAATAAAGAAAAAAACAAGAAATAAAACTTTACCTTCTTTGCCTCTGTTTTTCTAACTCAAAAATTCCCCTTCAGATGTTCCTCTAGCGTCCATTACAAAGAAGCCCACCTTGATCAAGATGCAGTCTGTCTATTCCTCTCAAGGGGAAAACAAGGAATCCAAATTTAGCAGGTAGCCCAGGGAATCCCATCTAACCTTATCTACTTGTCCCTAGGCAAGCTGTTTCATCTGTCTGAACCTGAGATTTCAGGTGGGTCACCTGCCGAGAAGAAGCAATGCAGAGGTGTAGAGAAAATGGGAAGGCCTGTGCAGAGTCCACCCTGATACACAGAGGCTTTCCAACTCAGGCTGCTCTTTCACTCTGCCAGGGGTGGAGTCTTTTAGAAACAGGAGTTTGCAAGCCCCCTCTGAGATTGAGAGGGTTCCTTGATTCCTTTGATTGTAACTCTATGGGTTGAAAAACATAATTAACTTAGACATTCTCAGAAAGCACATTTACATTAATATTAATTAATGCAAACAGCTGTTTGAGAAAGCCAGCCAGATCAAACTGTTACTTGGTCAGGTGTGACATCTATTGTTCTCAAGTTCTGAGTCATTTAAGTTAATGGCTTACTCCTCGAGCTACAGTTAAATACCAAAGAATTGCACCATACAAAGAAACTGCTTCCTGAAATACAAGGCCTCTTCACTCAAAATTACAATTTAATGAAACAACAGAGAATGGCCCATTCTGAATGCAAGAGCGAGACATCCAAAAATTGTTAAGTTTCCTAAGTGTGCACAAAAGGATACAAGGGAGCTTTCTAACGACGATTTAATTGACCCATTGTCCATGCTTCACCCTAGAAGTGTTTAACTCCTAATGCAGGTCTGAGCCTCTCACGGCTGTTTTTTTTGTTTTGTTTTTGTTTTTAATAGGGCCTTCCCCCCAGGATCCACTTACTTCAACAAGAGCCCAAGGCTATAAACACCCTGGACAAAAGAACTGAGCCAGGGTTATTGGTACTTGACACTTTCTAAGCCAAGTGCAAACACCCCTCCCTCTCTCATGATCAGGTCACATCTGTGCCACACATCGTGGAACATGTCTTTGAACCCAGTACTTGGGACGCAGAGGCAGGTGGATCTCTGGTAGTTTGGGTGAGATTGTGCCCCGAAAACATTCTCACAATGAACCATATCTAGCTCCTTTGTGCCTAACTACTACAAAGTGGAAGGTGCACGATTGCACAGGCGGAGTTTTCTATGTCACGGGCATTTCCCTCACAGAGCTCTACAATCCTCAAGTAGGAGGAAGGGAGACAAGGACTGGGGGTGGGGTGGAAGCAAAACAGAGAGCCTGCCTGTGACAAGTTAACATGATTCCAGTGAAGCAGCATTTGGAAACAGAAGGAAAGACAGGAGCAGGGGGGCATCTTAAGGACCGAATGACTTGACAGGCCCTTTCACCTTGGTGAGCCTCAGTTTCAGCCTCTCTCAACCAAATGTTTGCAAGATGAACCTTCTAGCTCTAAAGATGACCCAAAAGGGTGTTCAAATATCAGAATTACCACATCATCTCTGTAAACATCAGTTATCAGCATAGGGATGATAAGTAGTAGACATTTCTAGACTATATAACGCCCACTAAGCAAACGCTATTTAGGAGATGAAAATGAACAACTGGGGACTTTTCATGGGTTATTTGCTTTGTTTTGTATTTTGAGAGAGGCTCTTATGTAGCCAGACTGCCCTGAAAATCTCTAGGCAACAGAGGCTGATAGCCTTAGGTAGTGTCTATCTCAATTCTGTATCCATGAAGCCTGCAGATATAATAAACAACCTCCCCCCTCCCAGAAAAAAAGAGGTAAAATATTTTTTAGCAGATTGTATACAGGGAAATAAACTATGAACATTTTCCACTTATTTAAAATATATAGAATTGAAAGACCAAGTACTGAGAAATATTAAGAGAAAAGAATTAAAAGAGAAAGGCATAAAATGAAAAGGTTTGAATGGGAGCTGAAACTTCTGAGTCTCTGCCCCAAAGAAGTACTATCTGTATAATCTATATTTATAATTGGGTATTTAAGGCTCATATAGTTTTCTTTTAATAGCTGTCATGAGGCTTATTTGAAATGCAAGAGTCAGCCTAATAGAACGGCAAATCGGCATGCAAAATAAAACAGCATTGGTAAATGACTGCAATGTTTTTATTCGTGCATAATAGAATTTACATACACCCATTAAAACACACGTATATAACCAGGTGCATTACCCAAATGTTCGGTTACCAGGGACACTAACAGTTGTCTGTCCATGGCAATTTCACTGCTGGTTTTGTTTTGCGTTTCTTTCTTTTATTTTTTATTTTTTTACACAAATCATCGCTTGCAAGCATTGATGTTAAAAACAGAAAAAACAGTCTAGTACACAGTGGCTATAAATGCCAAATCGATTTTCAGCAGATAATAAAGTCCATGTTTTACAATCAGCAATGCACTGTTTTACTACCCAAAAATGTAAGCTAATAATATATAGCTCTCCTAAATGGAGAATGCAGATATGCTGTTAAAAAATGGGCCAACTGTGAGAGGATGGATCATTTCTGCAGGGACCTTCTCAAAGCTATGTGTAAGTGTTTTGAAAATATCACATGATGTGGCCATGTGTTAAAAATTACAGCCAGTTAAGTTCTCTGCTAGGAAAAATATGTGGGCAATTTATGAAATGCACTCCAGGATGGAGATGTCTTAAGTAAAACCAGATTTTAAAAACAAACCTTCCCCCGCCCCCTTTTGGAAACTTGAACTTAAAAAAAAAAGTTCCAGGCACATCTGGAGAGCAGGACCATTGAGAAAGGGTGGTCTGACCTAATGCTAGCCATCTTCTGAAAGAACAGCACTATTTCTGGGCTCCAGAGACTGTGCTCACTTACTGTCCTTTTAAGGAAACAGTCCTGAACACATTGTGTAGGTCAACCCATGTACTATTTGATAATAGTACACAAAGACTGATAAAAATTTAAGTGTTTCAGAAAGCTTGGCGTTCCTGCCTCTCCCAGATTCTATAAGAACACATGTCCTTCTCTTATACACAAGAATTGGCTTGTCAACAAAAGTGACAGGCAGTGGAGTCATATCTCCCAAGTAGTTAAGTGACTTTAAAAGGGTCTATTTCTCTAAAGCATGCACCTTTTGCTTTCTATAACTAATTTGGCAACAGTATGTTATCAACAACTAACAAAAGGAAGGGACGTTCTTTTCCCAAGACAGTTCTACAATTAAAACTTTATCCTTACCTGCCCACTTCCAGGAGGCTGTGTGCCTGAACAAGCTCAGAGTCGGTACATCTGTTTCTAGTGGCTCTAAGTTTTATAAGAGACATCTTAGATCTGAAGAGTATTACATCAAGTCTGAGACAAGAAACCATTTCTGACACTTACATTACTAATAAATACATTAGAAAGCTGATATTTAAATGTGCAGGCAATAAAAAAATAGCGATACCAGGTTATACAAACATATCTTTCCTTTTAAACTACTATACAAAATGTTCTATTCAAAATGCAAAGCTAACCCCAAAATGTCCATTTAGTATAAGTATATGCAAATAAACTAAAATATGCCAAAAATATTAAGAGTTAGTCCATCTGATACTAAATTTAAAGATAATAATAAAGATAGGTGTAAAAAATAGCCAACTACTAGATCTGCTGAAGTATAATCAATCTGGAACATGCTCACAGCTGTTGATAGACCCTGCATCTAAGTACAAGGCTGCCTAACATAGAGGAAGGGAAGAAGAGAGGGAGGGAGGGAGGGAGGGAGGGAGGGAGGGAGGGAGGGAGGGAGGGAGGGAGGATCCATACTTCAGAATATCAATACAGAACCAGTCAGATATTAACAACTTAACACTGAGCCAAGTTGTAATGTCAAAGCCTTAAGTCCAATTCAATGCCTTGAAAATCACTTTAACAGTTATGCAAGGAATAGGGAGGAGAGACCCTAACTAGTCCTCATCCCTCATTATCACACACAAGTGACTTTGGTCCCATTTTAACAAAAAAACACATACTCTGGAGGATGTCGTTAAATCATATGACACTCATCTATCAAGAGCATAAAAAGAAAAACATTTGAACTGTAAAATTTACAGGAAACTGTGCTCCAATGAACTGGTAAAATAAAAAATAAACACAAAACACTTGCATATCAATTCCTCTCTCTCTCTCTCTCTCTCTCTTTCTCTCATACACACACACACACACACACACACACACACACACACACACAGGATACATTTCCTCTTCAGTTACATGGGCATACAAATCAAGAAGAGAACTTAAAAGAGTTCAAATGACCTTTCTCAGACCTCGGTTAGTATCTTATTGATAAACTGAGTGTCTCCATATTTCAGCTTCTATGCATTCCTAATCCCTAAACAACAAAAAAGTACAGTCCTGGACCAATGCTCTCTTTCTGCAGGCATCGGTAATGACGAGAAAGGACTCCAAGACGTATCCTAAAGGGAAAACATTCCTCTAACAACTGGTGATACCCACACACAACTGTGGCTGCAGAAAACTGGCAGGTAATGTTTCAAAACACCATCTGGGAGGTGTGCAGACTCTGACCAAGCACAGTCTCTTCTGCCCGCCCTACCCAAATAATCTGCACACATCTACCAGCTGGAAGAGATCTGTGTGCCCTGCCTTTATCTGCTCCGCATTCGGCACAAGGCAATTTAGAGGGTAGAGACAGCTAGCTCTTCTCCACGCCAGCATTCACAAGAAAAGCCCTTGCTGGCAGCAACCACAGAAACACTCCAGTCTCCAAAGATAATATTTCTTTTTTTTTTTTCCGGGGAAATTGTCATACACTAAATTTCCAGGGACACAAGGATGTCACTACTTCAGCATGCTTCTTCTAAATGACCAGATTTCAATTATTTACATGATAACATCTAAGGACTATGATTTGGGGCAAGAAATGCTTTTGAGTGCCAAAGCTTCCTTCATTTCCTTTGACATAAACAACTCTTCAAAGACCTTCTCCCAGAATTCTACCATAATCTAAAAACTCTTTCCACGAACAGATATTCCACACAGAAAGTACAGATGACAGCTCTGAAACCCAGAACAGAGACAACACTTCTCAGTGACGCTAACACCCGGCATAAACTGCTCATACAAGAAGAAAAAGGAAAGAAAGAAACGGCCACAGCTGTCCTTCCCCTCAGCTTCAAAGGCACACCTCTTCATAACCTACACCCTACATCCAGATCTTCATAGCTTTCTTTATGTTGCCTCCCAATCATACCTCCGTCACCCCCACAGCCTCTCCCTGCCCTCATCCAATACAGTAGTGGCAGGGCAGTGGTATTTTTCATGCATTACAGAAAGTAAAGCTTCCTTCCTTGCAAGAAAAAAGGGCTCACTCACCGGGCATCCTGGAATCCAGCGTGCAACACACTGAAAGCAACTTTGTGTTAAGAGGGAGCTCGTTGCCGTTGCGGGCTCATGCCTCCTGTTCTGGAATGTGCGGGGCGGTAGAGAGGAGGGCCATCAGAGGGGCTGGGGCGGCATGGCCCGAGGCAGGGAGCTGGGCGCCTGCGCCTGCCAGCCAGAGACAGATGGAGAGCTGACACTCCGGATTGCACTTGGAGCAGAAATGTGGAGGATGACAGGAGCACATGTGGCCTTGAACCCAGCCCTGTCTCTTCAGGCAGAACAATGACAGGGAATGTGTGCAAAGTATCGCAACTCCTGTTCCCCTTCTCCGCTCCTACCTCCCCCCAGTTCCAGAGCACCAAAAAGCAGAAAGTGAAATGCAGAAAGATAAGCTAAATGCTGAATAATTCATTCACCACCACCCCCTTCCCAGCTCAGAGTTAACCCTTATCCTGCCAAAAGATGGCAATGTTGACCTGGCCCCCACAACTCACACTGCAAGGCTTCCTTCCTTTGCTAGTTTTAACAGGCATTATTGAAAAGCATGGTTTAAAATGAACAATGGCACAGACCACGGAGCTCTTTTATGGATCTGGAATCCCCAAACAACCTAAAAACATCTTGTAAGACTGTATGCTGTACCAATTCAGTGTCCGGTACAAAGTATCAGGAGTAATCTTTCATCAGTTTCTCGGTAGCATGTGTGAAACAGAATAGTCTTTTAGAAGCAGAATCCAGCCATTTTCAGTTTCCTAGAGTACATTGAATCTCCTAGGGTCCCCTGTTGATATGCTCCAAACATTTTCAGCCTACTCTCCTCTACTTTGCATAGAGACAGGAGACAAAAACAAAATCTTCATTGTAAAGCCTTTTCCAAAGCTGATCAATCATGCCCTTGTGATTTGGAGGGATTTTTTGTTTGTTTGTCTGTTTTTTGTTTTGTTTTTCCACACTCTTAAATGTTTATCCTGACCATGAATAACACATACGCAGCCTGGTTCAATGGACTCTTCGATATTAAGCTTTAATGGACACCATGATATATAAAACTAGGAGCCTTTGTTACAGTGCTTTATCTAAGGCTGGCTATTTTCTCCTCAGCAGTCTCTCTTCAGTCCTTTGTAAAACATCCTTACCTTGTATGAGAAGCATAAGCTTGCCTGCCTACCTTGCATGCCTGTTTCTAAACACACAAAAAATGCACAAGGTAAATATCATTCTCTTCTAAAACTCTTCTTTACAATGTAACACTCGTGACACTTCCCTGGGTATACGTTCTTTGACTGTTTTAATAACAGGGCTCATTCGGTGGTCAATCCCTCAGGCCCTACCATCCCAATGTGCATCCAATCCTCTAGACACACAGAATTCTCCTGGACAGTTCTACTCAGGACTCACCAAGCAGGCAGCTCAGTGGCCATGAAGACGGATCGGCCCCTTTAACTCTTGCTATTCTGGCAGTGACCAACATGTCCATTGCTTATTTGACATGTTTTATAAGGCCCCTCCTCAGTGCCTTCACGAAATTCTAAAAGACCCCATCTTGAAAACAGTCAATGGTTCTGTTCTCTCCCTCCTGTCTTCATAGCCCTTTGCCCAAGAGTATTTCAAAATATAAGCACACAGCACACACTCTGCACAGACAAAAGACAGATCATCTTTGATAGACAGCATCGATCAATAAGAACTTCTACAGCTCCTGAATACTGTACCCGAGAAGGGCCGCTTCAGTCAGGGAACCCCTCAAAAATCCATCACTGTCAGAGCCAACTTGTAAAAAGACTACAATTCATAATGATTACTCTGCTCTGTCACTAATAGTATACTACACTCTATTTATGAGGCCAATCTTTTTGCTCATCTTAGTTAGATGTCACTTGTAATGAGGTTCTGTGTAATAGATTTCAGTTCGGTTAAGCACCAAGCTCAAGCATTCTTGGGATAGAAAGTGCTATAGCACGCATGAGTGTGGTCATCAATTAAGTACTGGCATAAAGGTCTTTATGGAATCCAAAATCCTAAATCTAAAGATTTTCATTTTTTAAAAGCGTATTTTTAAAAAGCCACTCAATGTTACACACCACTTTGTTTTAATACTATACCTATGTTAGAAAGAAAACATTTTCACAGTGGGACACCCAACCATGCATCAGTATGCATGGTGAATCACTTCTAAAATAGAAAATCATAGACAAAATGCAATACACTTCAAGAAAACTGGATGATATCTGGTTTGAAAACTGGGTTTTAATATCGTACACTCCAAGTCCCTAAACCACAGCTCAGAAAATTGAACTTCCATATGCTGTGTGATTATGTATCTTTTCTATGTGTAAAAAGCCTTTTTAAGCTGTTATCTGGCTACAGTAATTGCCACTTTAAATTGATCCGCGTCAACAAAACCTGGGTCCCTGGAGATTCTCACCTAGAATCTGATTGCAAAAGGGCCTGGCTGAACATGCATCCTAGGCTAGTTCAGCATTTTCTCAAAGAGCTGTCCCCTTCTTTAACCCAGAGACTGAGTTAGCTGCAGCCCCATTTGGCATCTGTCCCTGAACTGGGAAACCTGCATATGTCTAGATACAGTTACTTAGACAGAAATAACTTACCCTTTAATAAAAAGAGTGTGAGGAGCCAAGATCTCCCTAACATCCAAGTTGGATAATAAAAATAGACAATCAATAGCATGACGGATGCATTTACATAGGTGAGTAGTGACAACAATAGAGAAGAAACAGAGCACATATTGGGAAAGTTTTCTTCAGCACAAAACACTGTCCTGTATCACCATCAACATACAGTCTATAAAATTAAAATATATTCAAAACAAAGAATACATCAATGGTCAATTGAGCACTTTCTCAAAGTCATGGCCACTAACACAAACATCCCATTTAGTACAAAGACTATTTTTTTTAAAAATGAGAGTTGTCTAAATCGTCACTTTCAAAATCAGTAGATATATCCAATAATGAAATGGTGGACTCATTAAAGAAAAAACACCTGAGTAGATCTGTGATGGTAACTTCCCATATTCAGCATCCAAGCCCTACAGTGCCATGTGACGTCCACAACAGAACAACACTCAGCTCTAGTTTCCCCTTTGTTCAGAGCTGACATAGCCAGAGACAACAGCAGTCCAGTGGCATTATCGGTAGCAAAGGAGAGACTTCCACCCTGGTCAAGAGAATTTGAGCAGAAGCTGTTCCAGGGCTTCTCAGCTACCCTCTCCTCTTGCAGGCTGTTGGTGATACACCGTGCCTGCACACAGTGGGTATTAAGTGAGTTAATTCAAAGGATCTGGAACCTCATTGATCCTAATTGAAAGCAATACACCCACCAAATACTTTCCTACCCCATCTGCTCTGGCCTGCCACCAGCTATTCAATAAAAGAGAATTAATAGTTTCACATATTCTAACTGGACCAATAAAGGCAGTCATTTAAGTAGGGCCGCATTAACCAAGTGAGAAAATTGGGGCAAAGTGGGTTCAAATGGAGCATTTTACTTCTAGTTGGCTTTAACAAAGCTGAATAAGGTTTATTCTGACTTTTTATGTGCAAGACTTGATAAACTGAATGAGAAGGCACTCGGTGATCAGCCGACGAGCATTGATGAATGGTCATTAAGACCCTCCTGCTCTCAGGGAGACCCCTCCACAAAGTGGCACACCAGCTTGAAAGGGCGGATTCACAAATGTCCAGATTTCTCCGCTTGCTTGTTCCACTTTCTATTTCAGACCAGTGGCCACCAAATGAGGTTGACATATTGGAAAATAATGTTTTATGGACGAGTGGTAAAAAATAAAATGTAGGCATTAGCTCTGCTTTCAAATTCAAATCTTCTAGTTTTGTCAGGACCCCAAAGGTTTTGATTTTCCACCCAGCTGGAAGCTATTAGTGGTTTCTAAAGGCATCCCATGGACAGGGCAAACCTACCTAATGTGTGAGCTGCTGGGTGGGGGAGATGGGCCTCTCTGGATGACTTCCTAACTCCGCATCACTATGACAGTCAATTAAACAGATACAACACTCAGTAAAAATGTACATTAATTTGTTTCTGCTACTGGAAGACATTTGAAACTATATTAAATAAAGGCCATAATAGATTGTCTCCTGACAAAGATAAATCCGATTATACTTTGTCTGCAAGAAAAACAAATGGCGTATGTTTCAGGCTATAATGTAAGATACAGCCAACCACAAAGATATGAGTGGGGTAGAAAATAAAGTCATAAAGCTCACTGAGTATTCCATCACGGTGAGGGGTGAGCTGTCATCTTTTCTATGAATGCCTGCTGTTAAAAGAGAGATACAGTCAGGCAATTTCTAGAATTTTCTTTTGGGGGAATGATTGGCAAGCATTTGCACTTCCTCAACTGTCAGCTGGCACCCAGAAAGAGACCACAAGAACTTTGCCTAATTGACAGAAGATCAGTGTTGTGACTGCCACCCTAAGACTCTGAAGGATGTATAAACATCATGGGGTCAAAGGTTCTTTCGGGCTGTCCTAGAGGGCCTAAGCGTTAAGCAGTAAGATGCAATGCAATAAAAGGAAATGTGCTGAAGAGAGGAAGCTTGACTTCATAGGTGATTAGACAGACATTACAGAAGCATAAAGGGCTGTTTTGCTTGGATCACTAGCAACTAGATGGACAAGGCCCCCTCCATCCTGGAGAACATGCTACATGTTCCTTTGAGAAGTGCTGTGCTGCCAGGTCAGTGGGGGGCAAGGAACTAGACAGTAACAACACAGCCAACACACCTCGCCTTCATTTTTTAATCAACTCAGTTCGATTTCTTATCTCTATTAGCTTATGTGGATTAATAACATACGCTTAAACAAATGTGAAACTGCCAGCCTTACAATATGACTTCAAAGAGTAATGTCTTCCTAATATGCCAGTCTCTGTGACATTTTCCCCTCGTAACCATGTCCATGAAACAAAGTCTCACATACAATCACTTTGACAGGTTGTTTTTGTGTGCATGTATGTTTGTTTGGGTGGGTGGTTGGTTTTGTTTGGGGAATTTCTGTTGTTGTTTGGTTCTTTGTTTTGTTTTGTTTTTCAAGACAGGGTTTCACTGTGTTGCCCTGGCTGACCAGGAACTTACTTTGAGTTCCAGGCTGGCCTCAAGTTCACAGAGACCTGTCAGCCTCTGACTCCAGAGTATTGGGATTAAAGGAGTGTATCACTACCCCTGGCATCTTGACAGGTTTTTTAAAATATATTTAATTTGGGAGATCTGGTCAAACATACATTATCCAGTTGAACATGGTGATGTCAACCCTTAATAACAACACTCAAAAGACAGAGGCAGATATATCTCTGAATGTTTAACACCAGCTTGGGTCATAACAAGTTCCAGGACAATACAGTAAGAAATCTAGCTCCAAAACGAGAGAGAAAGAAAATCCCAAATACACACACACATATACATACATACACAAATACACACAACACACAAATATTCATATATACACATACACACACACCACACACACATACACACACATATACACACATACACATACACACACATACACACATGTGTGCACACACACCACATATGAAAGCAAATGTTTGTTATTATATACATAAATATATTTATGCGTCTTTGTGCAAAATGAAGTCTCAAAAGTATTACTTGCTAGAAGCAAATAGAATCTGTTATTTGTAATTGTTATTATTTATTTATAATAGTGACACTGTCTTTATACAATACAATATATTGATATTGTATATTTTGGGTAATGGATAACTTTTGCCTATCAAACCTAATATTTAAGAAAATCTAAACTCTGGAAACCTCTTTAACATTTACATTGGATGAACATTATTTTATGTAAATGAAACCTAAACCTACTAATGTTCTTAAAAGTAGATTTCTACACAAAAAACCAGTGGTTTAAATTCTTCTTTCTTTTTAGATTTTAAATAAAAACACATCAGTTTTAACCCATAATGTAGATTACTAGCTCCATTGACTCTCTTTTCAAATAAAAGTACTATTCTCCAATTTAGAAATAATCTTTAAAAGATCTATTTGCATAAGAAATCTGCAGATAACATACCATTCCCATCCCATTTTCTAACCACAAACTCACTGGGATAAAATAGAAGGCACCTCAATACTCAGCCCTATCCCTGTGACAAGGTCTTTAACACTATATGGAAACGCTTTGTCTCAATGTCACCACCTTCCCATCCTGACTAATGGCTAGTTAGTTTTGTTAAAATGCAAGGGTGATGGCGTATGCTCCAATGAACTTTCTTTCCTCTCAGCACCAGAGACAAAAACCCGCAGCTCTGCTGTGTGCGGGCAGCCATCTGGACAGCTTTCCCTCAAAGCCGAGCCCACACCCCACTGCAGGCAAATCAGAGGGCTCCAGAGCTCTGTGGGGCTATTCATGACATACCAATTTCACATTTTCTGCTTGTAGGCTTGCAACAATAAATGCTAATGAGGACTATGAATGACAATTGTAAAGACAATAAAAAGGTCTCCAAATCCCTTGCATATGGAGACACTGTTTTCAAAACTTCACCTTCTGTTGCGGCTCTGTGAGAATCTAAAGGATATGTATATATATATAACCTAAGCAAAACAATAGGATGATCAAAGCACAGCTGAATCCTTAAATTTCCAGAGAAAGCAATCTGTATAGGGCCAACAAATGACAGACTTGAACAACCCCATGAATTCATAAGGCGCCTTTAATCTCTATTACCCTTGGTAGCAGGACTCTCCATGAAAGAGAGAGTTCTTGTTAACACTGACACACCACCCCTTTTGAGTGCAAGAAGCTTTTATCCCAAAATAATTATAATCAGCAAGAAGTATACCATCTTGGGCTTTATAGTAAATATTCCATATTTTTTTAAATAAATAAAAATGGAAACTACTAATACAGTAACAGAGGCTTAAAGAAGCGCCACAGGTTAGAAGCCTGCCTGATACACACAGCAAGTTCTAGGTCAGCTGTGGCTTGAGGACAAGGCTATATCCAAACAAAATTCAAATATAATAATTCGGAAATGATCACAATGAATACTGCAATGGTTCTGGGCAGTGCGATTTTATGTGATGATTTTCCAAATTTTCTAAAATGAGCATATTACACTTTGAGCCAAACATATTCTATATAACATATATTTCTTTCAATGCAATGAAAGGACAGAACAGAAAACATAAACATAGAAATATTTAAAACTTCAACAAAGAGATTCGTCTTGTTACGATTCCAAGAACTGCCTAGTGGCTAATTCTTTTCATTAACACAGACCTAAACACTTTCAACAAGATCCACCAGGTGGAGCAAAGACACAGCAATACAAAGATCCCAGATTTTTTTTTTTTTTTTTCTGCTCATATTTTTTGCCTCAGTACTTTTTATCTCTAACAAACTCCCACCTCTTTCTTCTCCATACTGCAAATTCTTAAAATCTATGCACATGTGGTAATTTGTTACATTTCTATACAGATTCAAATTTACTGAAAGAAGCAAAAAACTTGTAACTATGAGTTCTATTACCAAATTCCACTCCAAAATGAGTTTTACTTGCCCAAATAATTCTCAACATAGCATATCTGCTATAATGCCAAGGTGAATTTTAAAATTAATATTTTATGATGACCCTAGAGGCGTTCATCAGCCATACCCCTTTCTCCCACAAGACCAGGCAGAATATAATCCATTACTATGCATAGGTTTAAATATAGGAACTATAGTAAAGAGCTTCAAATCTTCTGTTAGCTCAGTTCATTTAGACACTTCAACACTTACTTCGACTAGATAAAATCATTCTTAATTATAAGACTCACTAACATTTCCCGAAAAAAAAAAAAATACTTTTGAAGTGAAAATGTACCTTCTCCATTCCTGTGTTTAACATGACACAGAGACAAGTTACTAACACAATTGTTCACTGGCTCTTGGCCAAAGTGATTCCTAACTGCTCTCTTGTTTACCTTATCACTTTTTCTGTCCATTATACCCCAGGTGGACAGAGCAAACTGACCTGAAACACACAACTCCTGCCATTTGTTTTTCAAAGTCCTGCCCTGCTAAACTCAACGCTGCACCCAGGACTACTATCACCTGCATTCCAGAAAGCTGTGGCTGAAAAACACTAGCTAAAGTTGCGCTCCCGAGGCGGGGTGGGGTGCAATGAAGAGTGTCTGTATAGGGTTAGGAATGTTGACAGTGACTAAAAACATATTTTTATGTTATTCCCCATGTACATGCTGATGTTGAAAAGAGAAATACACTGAAGGAAATGCAGCAAGCTGCTACATAAATAAATAGAAACAAGCTTACCCACAGGGAACTCCAGGCAGAGTTGGGTAACAGACCACCTGGTCAGGTCTGTCGCCAGGTACACCAGGTTCATCCAGCTATTTAAGTGATTATACACTTTTCCCTGGCACAATATACAAATACTCAAACAGAGATATTATATCCACAAACAGTAATAAAAAGTTTCAAAAATAATTTCTACCAAATACTTTTCCATGAAGTCCAGCAGCTTTATCATTTGGGGGGAAAGGGGTGCACAGAACCTATGGTCAGGAGCTGAGATATATTTCTGCAGTCTTCAAAACAAACAGCTCTTTCTACATTCCCACAACTCTTATTTATATTTACCTAGGCAAACATGTGCCTCTAAAGGGTAAATGTCTTTCAGACAGCATGACAGAATCCCAATGAAGCAGCTGGAAAAGCAAATTCCTGCACATGTAGCCACACTTTTGTCTGATGTTGAAGGAGAAAAGACCCCTCCTCCCCACCCACAGGGAGGACACTTCATCATTCCACACTGTAAAGAAATTGCCAGACTTTTTTGGGGAAGGTAGCATCTTGTTATATCCCAAAGATCTCTCAAAGGGCTCCATCTCCAAGCACTTCTTAAAATATTTTGCCTGTGTGATTCTCCCAAAGTCAGACATATTGCTAACCAATATTATTTTTCATCACCTCTGCCTTCATCAATGGGTGTGTGAACCTTCCCACTGCAAATGTCTACACTATAATTCAAATTCCAAGGAAAAAGAGAAAGACCCAATGCCAAAAATTCTATTACCTTTCATTTAAAAACGGGGTATTCTATTTTCATATGTGATTAAATATGTCACCTTAAAATTGTTAGTTCTGCACTAAATTAGTACTTGTAGGTCTGCCCACACAATAGCAGCACAGAAGATGCTATCACACAGATTTGAAAAATAAGATCTCTGTCTTCTGTTGGCTAACATGTGTTGGAGTGAAAGGCCAGAAGTAGGAAACGAAAGAGCCATGTGTTTAAATTCTTTGCAGAAAGAGGAAAGCCAAGCCTAGCAGTCAGCAAAGAGCAGAAGGAATGGGCAGGGGACTCAGCACTGGCAGAAATCACAGATTCACAGCCAAACCCTCTTACACACAATGCCTCCTGGAAGAAAGGAACCCAGGCATGAATCAGCCTGATGCTGGAGGACAGACAGGGCTGGTTTTCCAGGATGTCAAAACGCCAGGAGGCTGCAAGAGATACTGGGGTTTCACACACTCCCAGGCGGACTGTTTTGCTCTTCAGGTAATTAAACAAGGAAGCTGGGCTGCTGGGTAAGAGCCTGACCCTGAAGCCTTGGCTCCAAGGTTCTGCATATCAACTTCCGCAAGAACTGCCTGGAGCATCAATAGCATGGTCTCCTTCCACTCTACAGCATTTCCTTTCTCCACTGTTTCCAAAATCTGACCCAGAAACAATTCCTGCTGCCTACAAAAACATTCACGCAAGGATCTGATCTTCTCGGGAAAACTGGTCTCTGTGCCCCTCCCTGACATTACCCTGCACACTTGAAAAAGAAATTACACAAATCACAGAACTTTAGCAGAGATTCACATCTAATAAATTCAGGTCATACAGCAGCGTCCTCATCAAAACAGGTTAAAAAGAAAGCATTACTACATTGTTTCAGTGTGTGCTGAATTAAAAGGTAAATCTTCACATTTAGTAAATGCTTCTAAAAATGGTTGGTTCATAAATTAAATGTCTTGTAATTGTAACTCATACAATTGTTTCAAGTTTTGATAATTGTCATTAATACAGAAATTAACACCCATAATCTGTTTATTTAAATAAGAATCTTATTTAAACAAAATCCTTAAGTATTATTATGCATACTATCAACATTGGGGGTTAGGGAGGTGAAAAAATATCTTCTAAAAGATAAAGGCACACTTTATGTTTGTGTGCATATCACAATGAGTAGGCATCATACACACAATATAGTCTCCCTTCGTTTCAAAATCCACAGAGCAAAATATTGGCTGTAAGAGACAGAGACCAAAAGAGGGAAGAACACAAAAGCATGCCTGCTTGTCTGTGTTCAACACAAAGAACATTAAATGAAAACAACTGGCACACTGCCAAATTCCTATAGAGGCAAAGAGATTCAAATAAATTGATTTCACGCATCACACTGACCTGGGATCAGTGTGCAAAGTAACAATACGCTCAGAGCTCTGTGTGGGGCAGAGCCCATTAATACTACCATACCTTCAAAGATGCCCAAAAAATAAAAAATAAAATAAATACAGGCTCTGCTTAAAAAAGCAATTTTACTTAAGAATCGGCTTTCCTATTTTGCCACTAATGCTCAAGGTGCTTAAGGCATTACTGATAAGGCATTCTCTTTATCAAAACAAACCTGGCTCTGGAATTACACAGAATATAAAAATTGGTACTACCTAACTATCCCATTCCATACGGAGGAACAGTAAACACACAGCACTCTGCGTGCATTTCTTGACACTCTTTCCTTTCATGATCTTGAAAGCCTCTTGGCTTTTTATTCTTATTTTTAATATACCAAACATTGTAATAGACCCACGTCAGAAGTGTCCTTAAGAGCACATAAGAGCAAAGTTTCCCTGACAACCTATTAATCCCAGTGGCTCCAAACCCATGTAACCCTCATGAGGACACCTAGTGAGAAAGAATAGTTCCACAGGCTTTCTAGAGATGCAAGTACAGGGTGTGTGGATGCTGGGGAAGCTTCAGAACTACAGAGCAGGGCATATGGGTGTGGTTCAGTGGTCCAGCTTGAGTTTATCATGCCTATTGTGTTGAGGCTCACTCTAAACACCATAAGAAACCATAAAACAAAATAGAAAAAAACACCAAGACATATTTTAGCTTCACCAGCCTCCTCTGGAGCTGGCAGTGTGCTCCTGGGCTGTTTCCCTGCCTCCAAGCCCCACATAAACCAGGCTCTGGCGCCTCCTCAGGCTGTTTTCACTCACAACGCCAGCTTTTCAGCTGGTAATTCTTTGCTTTGTCTGTTTCCAAATTACAACTCCAGGAACCCAATGGATTCCAGGTGCTTGCAAATGCAAAGAGAGAGAGAGAGAGAGAGAGAGAGAGAGAGAGAGAGAGAGAGAGAGAGAGAGAGAGAGAGAGAGAGAGAGAGAGAGAGAGAGAGAGAGAGTCTGTGTGTGTTTCTTTTCTTTCTTTTTTATTGTTCTTCTTGGCTTCTTGGGTGAACTCAGCTCTCAAGCTCATATTTCTATATGGCTATTACTATCTCAAAAAGGAAGAAACACCTAGAGATATACATTTTAACAACACCATTATAAAGAAAACATGAAAGTTTTAAAGTATGTCATCATAACATGCCTGTTATGTCCATGACTTTAAAGATTCACACACAGGGAATGGGAAAGACCAGTAGAGAGGGGGAAGCTCTGCATGTCATCTTCACCATATGATGCTGGGGGCTCAGAATTTGCCTATTACAACAAATAGACAAACTAAGGTGTATGAAGGAGCCTGTCTCTCAACAGGCTTTTCTACCCAGGCACAATTCTGTGTGGTTATGCCACAGATATATTCCATGTGACCAGAAGATATGCTATTGCTGTGGGATGGGGTGAGCAGAGGTGTACTACAGTATGTAATCAAGTTTTTTAAATCCTATATCTTTTTCAATATTTAAGTAACACCTTACATATTTTTGCCATAAAATCTGGACCCCCATAGAGATAACAAGGCAAAACGCTGAGTTCTCTTCTGTTCTTAAATCTATACTTTGTTCAAATGCTAAAACACAGAAATTTCTAAATCAGAGATGGGTGTCCTTATTACTTTGTTTTCTTACAGTCTCTGTGCAAGACTGTGAACGCCTAATCAACCAAGATTAGAATTGTCAAAATTAGTGGACCATAGTTAGGAAAGAAGATAGGAGCAAATGGGAAAAACCCCATGGAGGTGACCCAATTGCATTCCTTGTCTTCTTTAGATAGGCGGTACCTCTCACTGATCGCACTGAAAGACAAGAGTAAGTGGAGACACAAAGGAAAAGAAATATAGATGCAGACACCAAACTGCAAAACTTCCTCCAGAAGAATATACAATTTCACAGGGAGTTATTTCATTTTCTGTGCTCTTAAACAGACGCTCATGTACTGACACTTCCCTGAGACCTTTCCTGAGAAGCCAGGAAATGAGACCCTTATGTAGTACACACCTTTAGTCCTATCATATGGGAAGTGGCTGCAACAGGAAGATCAAGCGTTCCAAGTCACTCCTGGCTAAGCTGTCACAAACAAACAGCAAACAAATCACAACAAAAACAAGCCAGCAAGTGTTTTGAGGGATCGGGGACTACATGGAGCTGAGACTGTGGAATAGGGACCAGCAGTGATGTTTCCAAAGCAATGGCCAGAGAAGCTGAGTATTGCCATTCCTCTTTGTACAAAGTCAGGAAGACCTAAGTGCCAACCCCAATCACTCAACATGTGTGTTGACTTTCAGCTTTATCTGAGCACAGCTTTTCCTATGGGTGGAGCCTCTGACCAAGTTCATTTCCAGCATAATCTGGAGCAGAGCTTGCTACAGGGTCATTAACACCCCACCCATGGCTCAAGGCAAGTATTCAGAAGCCTTTAGCCAAATAGCAATATACATAAAGTCTATCTGTGTTTTCCTAAAGTTAGACATCACTTCTGTCTAATATGCCTACAGATATGAATTCTGCTGAGAAAGTCATCAAGATGCATCAGAAGAAACCATAAACTGACAACTATTTGCTTGCCTCTTTCGTCAACAAGCTGAGAAAATTTCATTTCCTCATTTCAATAAACAAAACTCACGGCATAGTTTCTACTATTCTACTTCAAGTATTGTTCAGTTTCTAAAAGATGTGCTATGAAACATGGCAAGAAACAAAAAAAAAATTGATAACTGATCATCGATATCTTTAGATCCAATACTATTAAGCAGAATTTTCTTGGGCTTATTGATGCCACCTAAACCCACACCCAGAGACTCCACACACAAGTGGTTAAAATGTAAATATAACTCTATCAACAGGTGCTACAAGAAGAAAGAGAAAACTCTTCACAATTATAACTTATCGGGAGAAAACGATAGAGGGATTTTCTGATACATAAAGTAAATGACAAAAAATCAAAATATGTATCCAGTCCTTACCTTGACAATATTCAAGGTTGCCCTTTTTCCGGTAGGCACCTATCACTACACTCAGCGCTCTCCAAGGATGTCTTTTGACAGATATCATTCTCCACCAAGTGCTCTGCTAATTTCCTCTGCTGTTCTGACTGGGACACAGATAAGTTCACCAGCCCACAGATCAATCTTTGCTATTGACAACAACAAAAGGGGAAAAAGATGCACACATCACAACCAGGCTAGAGCAGTTCTCCCATCTCTTTACATAATAAACCAGGCCAGCTTTGTGTTTGCTTAGGAAACAGATACACGCTCTTCTATGTAGAGGCAGAATTCCAAACGCTTCCCATTTCCTCAGTTCCTGGAGGAGGTGTTCTAGGAGAGCTTGAGCCTGTCAATCATCTGACTCAGGTAGACACCTTCTGAATTCCAGAGCTCTTTTAAGTTGGTTTTAAAATATACACCCACCAATACCTTAAGAGGGCATGTTACATCTCACCCATTTAAAAATTAAATAAGGAACTGATGAAACTCAACTTCCCTAGAACACTCTTTGGACATTTTATATTTTACTTTTGGAAGCTATGTTCTTACAAAGTTCCAATCACCCCTCCTTCCTCTGGAACCTCAACATTGTCATTATTAGCGCAATAGTTGGAAACAGTTGACGATCATGAAGAATAACTCTTATGTAATTGGCTGCTTTAAAAAATCTTAAGGCTAGATATTGCATGTGAAACCTACAATCTGAGCACACAGGAGACTGAGGCGGTAGGATTGCCAAGAGTTTGCATAATGAATTCCAGGCCAGCAGAAGCAGCAGAGAAAGCAGGAGATGACGATGAAGAAGACAACTATCCTGCCTCAAAAGGAAACAGAAAAAACAAAGGAAAGAAGGACGGAAGGAAGGAAGGTAGGGAGGAAGGGAGGAAGGGAGGGAGAAAATCTTAGTGAAGAAATTGTTGGTGGGTCATTCTGCTCAGCGGTAAATCTCTACTACTACTTTCTTCTATGAGATCAATTTTCTCATTTTTCCTGATAGGTTGGCAACAGTTTTTTTCATCCATTCAGAAATACCAACCATTTAATACCTACTACTCACCTACCACTGTTAGAACCAGTAGTATGAATCCCCACAGACAACACAATGGTTTTCTATTTAATTCTTGTGGCCTATGAACTATAAGGGTTTAAAAAAACGCATACTCACATAAAGTAGAAATTCAATAAATACAAAAGAAAAATAGCTTCAGAAATGCAATTTTAAAACTATAACCATAGATGATGCTATGACTATTAATTTTAGACTAATTACTTCTTAGGGATTTAAGTTGGTAAATACACTCTTGGAAACAGCTCCTTAAAATATGGGTTGCAACCCTATATGGGGTCGCTTAATTGAATATGGAGGTCATGAAAAATTAGGCAGTGGTAGAAGGCTTCCAAAAAGACTACAGGCAGCAGCCAATTAAAAACTCAATATTGGCATGAATTGAGGGGTTTCTGGCAGTGGAGCCCATGCTCTGTCACAGGGCTTCACCTGCAGTCTCAGTTCTGAGCACACATGTGCCCTCTGTGCTGTGTAGGCCATCCCACAAAGCCACTGCCTGCTGCCAGAAGTACCTCAGCCAGATTAGAGGCCGCTGCATATTATGAATTGCAGTGTTCTTCCTGGGCATATGAATTTCTCTGATCTTCTAGAAACGTCAGAAGGGTTTAATTACAGAAAACAAAGACTTCAGAGTTTCCAGTGTAACTGTTCAGCATGTATCAAATTAGTGTATTAGTGTATTCTTGGATTGGATTAGTGTACTTGGTTTGAAAAAACTGATGTTTGAGTTGCTGACTTGAGTTTCATTTAAAAAAAAGTCATTAACTGAATTTTGGCTTGGGATTAGGGCAGAATTTTTAAGTCTCTGAAATGATCCTAAACAGAGGGCCATTTTGTACTATGAATTTATGCAGCATTCTCAGTATTGATAATCATAAAATCAAAACACTGATCATCTCTGAATAATGTTGAAGATGCACCAAACCCTCCAGTGTAAAATGTTCAGCCAAGACTTACTGTTTCATGTAAGAAAATTGCATTAATAACCAAATACGCTTTCAACATTAGCAAAAGGGAAATGTGCTTATCAAAGTGTTATTTTAAAATAAAATTCTTTATGGTTATTATCAGCACTTGACTTACTGTGTATCTATTTTATATACCTATACATACAGGATCATGCAAAAAAAAAAATATCAAGCAGAAGGGATCATGAGTTGAAACAGTATGTAACCCTGCTCTGATATATTTTAAAGAAGTCTTACATTTATGTATCTGTGTTCTTTACATGCCACCTCTGCTGGGAGTCAACAATGGTTGTTTCTGGCTCTTTATAGTCAAATAAAATAAAACATGCACAAATTAGGAGAAATGTGATATGAGGTATTTCCTTGTTGGGAATTGTCTCAAAAAATATCATAGACAATCAGCTAGAAACTGAAAACATTTAATTTACTAAAAGAATAATATTTTTATTAACAAATTACAGAGAAAATGCTTCAAAGTAACCAAGATACATAGATACTTAGAATGTCTTCCAGTTATATAAATATTCAAATACTAATGGTGGGGGAGGGCCATACAGAAAGAGAGCGATAAATACAATTATAAATACTGAGAGGGACCACATATGGAAGATCCAATATATAACTTTATAAAACCAACTTTGTTCTTTCTCATGTTTCTATGCCCAGGCAAAATAGTAATAATTAATAATAATAATAATAATAATAATAATAATAAATAAGAATAAAAACAGAGGCTAAACAAAACAATCAAGGCCAAAACAGACTTTTTCAGTTGTGAGATGGATTTGTACTTTTTGCTTCAGCAGTTGTAAAGAAACATAAGAGAGAAGTGTCAACAAAAGACATCAGCTAACAATTTCTTATGTGTCGGCCATGGGCCACAACTGACTGTCTCCTCTGAACAAATGAAGCTAAGGAATAAAAACCCTGGTATTAGTCTATTCCCATAAATGCAGACTTAGGACAATTTGTTGCTGTTGTTTTTAACAACAACAACAAATTCTGTCAAGAATTTTAGTTCTGAGGTGCATAAAATTATCATGTGAAGAAAGACCCCAGAGAGACAAACACGGTAAGAAACATCAGAACACAGTGTCATGTTCCTGGACCTTACTCAGGGCATCCACCTTAAGTTAGCCAGAAGACAATATTAGCAAATATTTCAAATGTGCACATTTATAATTTTAAAATGTTAGCAGAGTATACAAATGCACACTCGAACACCACAGAGTGCAAACCTAAAATCAGTCATCAGCAACACGCTTTTTAGCTGCCTAATACGCAGAACAGTATAGACTTTGGGAAGGAAGGAAGGCAGAGAGGAAAGAGGAAGTGAGGGAGGGAAGGAAAGAGAAGAAGGAGGGAGGGAAAGATAAGACTATATTTGTATCTCATATATCTAATGTGTTAAAAAAAAAAAACTCTGTATGAAATGGTAATAAAGTGAACAGTAATAGTCAACATTATGACATTATACGTTTAAACATTTGTGTTCCTGCTCCATAGTAAAGTTTCTATCATACATCAATGACAGAAAAGTTTCAAAATTTCCCTTTATCTGTAATAACTTTTTTGTTCAACCCTCAGCCTTTAAATTCACAAAACTTCTTCATGGTGGTGTGTGTGGAGGGGGGCACACACTGAGGAACGTTTGAAGGCTGAGCTCTACAAAGAAGGGTAGAATGCCTCAAACAATTTGTAGCTCTACATGAGTGTCGTTAAAAGGGCTCAACGTGCTGTATTACCATGGAAATTGTGGAAAACATACATTCCCAAACAAATATTACTTTTTCTCAATGGTATGAAGTAATGAAAAGCACATGTTTAAATCTGCGACGTGGGCAGTAGTTCAAGCTGCAGCTAATAGAAAATACAGAAAGTGAACTCTGCTATATAAAGGATTCTTGTTACAGAAATACAATGTGAAAACCAGATGCAGACAGAAAACCTTAATCACAGATGGGGATGCAATCACTGGCGTACAGAATACGTTTTTGATCAGTCTTAACCATATGCTCAATGTATTTATTTTCTAAGGAATTACAATAACTTGAGAAAACCTTCTATTTGAATTCAGTTAACCTCATATTTATACTGCTTTCATCTTACTCCCTCATCCCTTCACTGTGTACACTGAGCCAAGGTTTTAAAAGGAAGAGCTGCTGGCCTTGGCAAATCATTCTTGTATCAGTTTATCTTTCAAAAATTTAATAGGATGTAAAGACTACACACATCAAAATCAACCTCAGAAGAAATGGAGCCCAGCTGCCCGATAGAGTCCTGCTCAATCACAGCCAGGAAACCTTTCACCGCCTAACCACATTCTCGGGAGACCTATCAACATCTGAGGAAGGTTTTCTTTTAGAAAATAATATATGATTTTTCAAAAAAAAAAAGTGAACATTTACACACATTTGTTTTATCTATCAACCTTGAGTGGCTAAACTTTAACTTCTCTTGACTGAAAACATTTTCTAGAATAAAGAGCATGCATTTGCATGAATAAAGAACACAATTGGCTTTTAGGCTATGAAAGCAACCTACTGCTTCTAAGAAGACATGACCTTACTGTGTCCCACATTGAGCAAGGCTCGCTGTTCTCCTGGGGAACTCTCACCATAGCTCTCCATCTGAAGATGATGGAGGATCGCAGCACCTCAGCATCTAACAGGACGCAACTGCACACTGTGTCTTGCAGTGTCCTGGAAATTACGTTTACATATTCTAGTTCCACAGGCTTACTTAAGAATCATGACATACACTCATGCATATTCTCCCTCTTACTAGTAACTACTCACCTCCTGATGGACTCACACAATCCTCATCTGGATATACTTACACACACACACAGCCCTCATCTGGATATACTTACACACACACACACACACACACACACACATACACACACACACAGCTCTCATTCTGATACACTCATGCACACACAATCCTCATCCTGATACACTCTCACACACACAGCCCTCATCCTGATACACTCTCACATACACAATCCGCATCCAAATACACTCACACACACACAGTCCTCATTCTGATACATTCTCACATACACAGCCCTCATCCTGATACACTCTCACGCATACAGCCCTCATCCTGATACACTCACACACACACACACAGCCCTCATCCTGATACACTCACACACAGCCCCCATCCTGATACACTCATGTACACACAATCCTCATCCTGATACACTCTCACACACAGTCCTCATTCTGATACACTCTCACACACATGTCCTCATTCTGATACACTCTCACATACACAGCCCGCATCCTGACATACTCACACAAAGCCTGCATCCTGATACACTTACACACAGCCCTCATCAGGATACACTCACTCACACACACTCACACACACACACACACACACACACACACACACACACACTCACACAGTCTTCACCTCATTTTTGGCTCCTCAACCAAAGCCCACAATAGTGTTCAGCCTTCTCTCCATCCATGGCGCATATCTCTTCCCT
Organism: Phyllotis vaccarum; assembly: GCA_033318265.1. Classification (NCBI taxonomy): domain Eukaryota; kingdom Metazoa; phylum Chordata; class Mammalia; order Rodentia; family Cricetidae; genus Phyllotis; species Phyllotis vaccarum. Next base: position 6,958,237 of record JARWLC010000012.1, on the reverse strand, counting down.
GCACATGTTTCCAAACAGAACATTCCATCTCCTTCTTACAGTTTGTTGTTTGCCCTCAAGGCTCTGCTCACTGACTGAGGCACAAGCTAATCCTTCTTCACACTCAGCTCGCAATCCAGTACTCATCTCCTCCAAAACAGTTTCCAAGTCATGGGCTTTCCTGATCCCTACCAATTTCAACATTTAATATTGTTTCCTAAAGTCATTGTTATATCTGACACTGTAGGATAAATCCCACTAGTTTCCTGATTATGTCTCCCTCCCCCATTCTCACGTTTTGAGAGGATTCCTTCTGTTTTTATTGTCACTCTATCCTCAATATTTCACATTGCATTTGGCACATAAAAACAATACAGAATTTTTTTTAAAAACTCAAACAAAGGAACCCACTTAGTAAAGTTCTGAAGTAGACCAATTTATCTCTTAAGACAGTCATAAATCTTTTCCTGGACAGCTAGTGGTCATGTAATTTTTCTGTGTTCTTGAGATTACCATGGGACTGTCACCTCTATTAGGTTTGGTTACCTTCTTCCTGCTAGAAGTCATGTGTACATGCCCATTCTCATAGGTTCTGTTCAGTCATAGTACATAGATAAGAATTACTCAAACCTAGAAGGCCAGCACTGACCCCAACCCAGAAAAGTGGGTGACAGTTGCATCTTATGCTCATACTGTCTGTGAGGGTGAGTCTTAACTAGACTGAGACATGCCTGAAGCATTAGTAAGGAAAGTACACTTCTAGGTATGTCTGAGAGGGTATTTCCAGAAATGTTCCGGTATCTAGGACAGCAACTGAAGGTGGGAGGGAGATCAGTCCCAAAGGTGTATCGTCATCCAATAGCATGAGGGCCCAAAGGAACATCGTCATCCAATAGCATGAGGGCCCAAAGGAACATCGTCATCCAATAGCATGAGGGCCCAAAGGAACATCGTCATCCAATAGCATGAGGGCCCAAAGGAACATCGTCATCCAATAGCATGAGGGCCCAAAGGAACATCGTCATCCAATAGCATGAGGGCCCAAAGGAACATCGTCATCCAATAGGATGAGGGCCCAAAGGGAACAAAACTGGAAGAATGAAGCAGTTGGCCAGCAGAGGCCCACTTTCTACTGCCTTCTCTATTCCATGTCCATGACATAAACAGCCTCCTCCCAACATGTTCCTACTCCTGTGGTTAGTCTGCTTCACCACAGGCTTGCAAGACTTAGCTGATCACCTCTACTAAAACCTCTAAGACCTGAGCCAACATGAACCCTACCTGATTTAAATTGTTTCTCTTGGCCGTTTGTCACAGTAACAAACTAGAAACCCAAAGTCAAAGGTAGCAGGTTTTAGGCATAGACTGCTCTCAGCTGAGTTCACTAGTTAAGAAAGAGATCTCTTGGAATTCTTCCCCATGCCTTCAGATCTTACAGTGCGGCAGCACACTCATCCCAAGAAAAAGTGTTAGTTACTTTCTGAGTATGGTCAATTGCTTTTCTCTGACGGAATATTTCATCTCATCCTTGAAGTTTCATCCCCTTCCCTCAAGACTCTGCATACACTGAGGCATGGCCAGTCATGGGAATTCATCTCCCAGCATTCTAGCATTGTTCTCTGTCTTCACTGCATCCAACACTGTATAGACACATCTTACTGTTCTTTTATTAACTGTCTCCTCTCACTAGATTTGCCCCTTACCCTTCCCCCACGCCTGGCCTTGCACTAACACATAGCAGTAATCCAGAATAAAGAACTGCATGAATGAACCAAGCTAAAATAGCAGTGCAGTGGCCCAAATCAGTTCTTGGGACTGTCACAAACCTTTATGGGTCATGTGATCTTTCTGTTGTCTTCAAGTTGCCATAGTGCCCTGGTTTTTATCAGGCTGGGCCACCTTCTTCCTGCTAGACACTACGGATAGAAGCCCTCTTCCACCTGTACTGCTCAGTAAAAGGCTTCGGCATGATGGTTCTGACCATTAAAACAAAAGCAAAGGTCTTTTCTCAAAACTGACCTGATAAAATTACACTCTTTCTTTCTGAAAGTTACTACTGTACTAGTGACAGAATTAAGCACCATAACTATCAGCTAACAAATTAAATTACAGCAGCTTTTAGAATGCAGGTAAATACTTTGAAGTGACAAAGAAAACAATCCTGTTAAAGAATATATTGTGATTTATTTTCTCTCCTATAATTCCATCCGTGAGAGACCATCTCTCAAGGGTAAAAGAAGAGAGAGAGAATTATTTCCAAGGACTGTTTTTCTTCTAATAGAAGTACCTGTTCCTTGCTGGCAACCTTCACGTAGAAGAAAAAGGAGATTCTGGAAGTTTCTGCATCTGAAGGTAATGTTACCTCTGTCAAAGAGATTCTACAACCTCCTAGCTGCAAGAAAAGCCTCCTCCACACAGGTAGCCCTTACTATCATTTCTTCCAAAGTATAAAATCTCTCTCACCCCCTCATCCCATTCTACCTTCCTGTCTCAGAAACTTGCAAATGTGGAGCATTTTCAAACCCTAAGTAGTAATTTTTCTAAAAGAAATGAAAACTCTTGGGTGTATAATTCCCACCTGCTGTCTGTGTGACTACCCCTATTTACAGGGTTGTTTCTAGCTGGTAAGATTTAGGGACCTCCAGGGGAGTCGTAATGAGCCCTGGGATGGTGCTGATGCTGTAAAGCTAGGAAGCCAGGTCTTGCTCATCACCGAACCATACAGGATCATGTAAGATTGGCTAAGTGAGGTTGCTGATTGGCTAAGTGAGGTGGCTCCTATCTGGGTGGATTTGACAGTGATTAAAACAGAATTGGAATTCCACTGGCTTAAACCTTCCACATTTATATTCAGTTTAAAGCCTGGGCCCATGATACACTACTATTTATTTTCAACAGGTTTCCTTCCTCTCTAAGAAAGCCCTCACAGAAAGGCTCAAAAGTCTGCCTCATTAATGTACTAGGCATTTCTTAAGCCAGCCAGGCTGACAAAATTAAACACGACAGAGAGCATTGTATTTTTAGGCAATGTTACAATATACAAGCCAAAATATGGCTGCAATAAATTAAGCATTTTAAAAGAGAACACAATAAAACAGGAAGAAAGAACGAGAGAAAAGGACCAAGGTGGGAAGAGGTGGAGCAACAAAGCATGAGTTGCTATTGAAGTACTGAAGCCAAAGTTTGCCCTTCGGTTTTAACCATTCGATGTTTCCAGAGAACTTTGAGTAAATAACTTGAGCTCAAGGTGTGAGCTTTTTCACTATTTAACAAAGCATCAAAAAGATCCCAGCTGTTCCATCCAAACTCCCACACTGAAGGAGTCTGTAGTCAGGAGAGAGGCCATGGCTCCACAAGGAAAGCTTCAGCAAAGGCTGGGGAGAAAGAAGGTAAAGTGACTTAGTCCCTTCCCTCAGAAAGCACACAAGGGAGCCACGTATAAAGTGCACAAAGCCACCAGGGCCTTAGAGAGAACAGAAAGAGAAAGGCTGAGCTACAGCCAGGCATGTGCCCCTATTTGCAGAGTCAAGCTAAGCCATTCAGTATTTCACAAATAAAGAAATGACCATAAAAAGAAGACACATTGGGAGTTTCTAGAAAGGGGCGGGGTTGACAATTCCATAGTTGGGAAGCCCCAGAACAGCAAACCTTGTGACATGACAATGGTGTGCATCTCATCCCTGTCAACCTCCCTATGTCTTTGGAGGCCATGCTAGTATGGTCTGGATGAGAACCACTTCTTAAGAAAAAGAAAGTGACAAAGGACTTATGAGCCAGGCCTCCTCTTTGGGACACTCAACTGCCATTAGGCAGGGAACAGACAGTCACTTTCCCTCAGATAGACAAAGTCCTGACCAGTGAGTCTCCATCTCACACTTCAGCCTATCATTCTGCCTCAGACAATGCCACAAAACACACATGAAGAACTTGGCACCTAAGCAGCCTCTCAGATCAAGGATGCATGGGCATCAGTCTCCTGACATCAATCACAACTGGAATCACACGCATTTACATAGCCTTTTTTTTCTAACAATATCTCTCAAAAATGATTCTTTACCAATAACATAATTTGGCCTTTTAAAAGAGGATTTTTTTTTTTTTTAGTTCTATGTCACCCTGGTCTACAGGGTGAGAGAGCAAGGTTCGGGTCAGCCAAGGATACACAGAAGAGACAAAAGGAAAAAAAAAAAAAAGTATTGCTTTGTGGAGATTTTTTTAACTGTAAAAATTAATTTTTATCTGAATAAAAACAATAAAGATAAACAGTATTTTCATAGTAAGTAACATTGCAAAAAGCAAAGGCAAAGTCTTGGTATAATGTGATCTTTTTTTGTAAAGGAAAAAAGTGAGGTTTTATTAATTCCTACAATTCATGTGTATGAAGTTATGTGTATAGTATGTTGTAGGTAGCCTTTCAACTCAAGACAATCATAAAGATAACGAGAAAAACTCCAAATTTTTGAAGTAATTGTTGCACTTATAGGTCCACACTTAGGAAAACGTCATCCCTCTTACAAGACCAGCAGTGTGGCTTTATTAAGTACATTTTTATTTAAAATATAAACAAAAATTAGAAACGCAGCATAATAAAATATTCATTTCTCAATTTGTGTATTAGATAAATACAAATGTTAACTGAAGGACAACAAGAGGAAGCATTTGGTATATATAAGCACAGAGTGATGGTACAGACTAATCAAACAAAACCCACAAAAACTATCCTAAAACGTCAGTGTTCAATGATCCATATCATATGGCTGGTGCACTGTGACTATAGAAGTGACGTGTTTGCTGTGTTATACTTTATTGACAATTTACATGAAAGCTTTTGAGGCCCTGGAAGCCACAGTGACTAGAAAAAAGTTTGGATGAAAATCATTGCCAAATATAATACACCTTATTGGGATAATTCACTGTAATATTTTCCAACTACCTGCATGTATCGACCTGTATGAAACAATGGGATCCTATAATTTTATTTAAAAAGTGTTCCTTCATAGGAAGGGTTTTTGACTAATTTTTCTGAAGCAGGCTATGCCTCATATGTCCTAGGATCGCAAGGGTGAGCCACCACGTCAGGCTCATGTAGTTTCAATGTTGATGTGTTTTCTGATACTAAATTTTCTCAAATGAGGGGTGATTCAGAGCAACTTAATAATAAAGGTAATGTTTGCTGCTGTCTTTTAGCATATCAAAAGAATAGACATACTTTTCTGAGGCCTCCATTTTAAAATAAAAACCATGGTTTCACAGATGATACTATATTGTTTACTATTTATTGGCTAAAAATATAAAATCATCAATTTCTATTCTAACAACAATATTATAACGCATATTCGTTCTTGCTTTAAAAAGGCTTGAAAATCATGATAGCGGGAAAATATATTTGGTCTATAGATAATTTATAGCACATTGAAGAATGGAACTAGGTTCAAAGACCTCCTGGGAAAGCTATTCTTCCCTTGCTCACCAGAGCACAAAGCCTGGAATCTAACGGGTGTCCATTTCCAGGGACTGTCCTTGTTCCCATGAACCGATCCTTTCTACCTTCTCAAAATTAAGCAATGCTAGAACTGAACGAAGTTTTATAAATTCTCATGTAACCAATTCTCAATGCTAACAATACATAGACACACATAAAACAGAGGTGGCTTTTGCAGAATGTGAGGCGAAAGGTCTAGAGCACTTTTTATTCTCCCACACACCCAGAAGGTATCTATAGAAAGTTGGTCACAACCATCAGAAAGAATTTCAGGGAGCCAAATCCCTGAGAGAAACAAGATGAAAAGAGGACATGATACGCCTGTGTGACCATGCCTACCACTTGACGGTGCTGCCTCCTTTCCCTCAAACGTAGCTGAACCTTGGGAACCTCCTGGGTTGAAGTATCCAAATGACTCCTCAGACTGAGACTGAGTCTGTAGCAGAACAGGGAGCTTGCCCCTTAAGCAAGCCAGGTGCACTACGGTTCACATGGTTGTAGTTCACAGCCTCCCCGTCTGTGACTCCCCCATCTTTGTATGCTCTAGTTATTTTTTACTGGAAATGCCTTTTGCATCTTCATCTTCCTTCCCATCCTACTAACACCATCATGGCCACCCTTCCGCAGTACCTGCCATCTAAACAGAGATGTAGCTCATTGGCAGAACGCTGGCTCAATCCCCGGCATAGAAACCAAAGCAAAGAGCCACAATAAAAGAACGGATAGAAGCACACTGCTTAGTCTTGGCCTCCGTGTCTTTCCTATCTTCTACTTAGACTTATCATAACAGAGCCAACTTCAGAGGAACAGTTTTCACAAGGCTCATGGCCTCCCGTAACCTAGAATATCTGTATATATGTATATACACACATGTGTGTGTGTGTTTTAGATTTGCTTCATGATGGTATCTGTTGTTCAAAAAGAGTTCAACTCATTTGTTATAAAATGTTAACTATCCATGCTTTATAGTAGGAAAAGGATGCAAGGCCCCATGCCCACACCAGGACCCTCCAAGCTACTTCCCAAAGAAGACATTGTTCAAGCAACAAATGGTGTTCTGCTCTTACTCTGCACTCAGTACTCCAAGGCCTTCGCGCAGTGAGCTCTCACCTCTCTCTCCCCCGGCCCAGTAGTCTAACTTTTTACAATACTACTGACCAATATCAACAACCGGGACTGTCTCAAGGACAGCTGACGTGTCTACTTATTAATGAGACTGCAGAGAGGTGGCTCAGCAGTTAAGGTCGCTCTAGGATCTTCCAGAGAACTAGAGTTTGCTTCCTAATACATTGGTTTGTTTACAAATTCCTGTAACTTCAGCTCCAGGGGATCCAATGCCCACTTTTAGTCTCTGAGGGCACACAGATACATGCAGTGCATACACACACACACACACACACACACACACACACACACACACACACACACTTACTTGAGGGGGGACAGAGAAACAGAGAGAGAAAGAGAGACAGACAGAATAAAAATGAATCTTACTTATTGTGCCATTTAGTTAGCAATCAAGGTATACTATCCTAACTATTAAAACTGTCCCAAGTAGGCTTGCCATTCACTGTGGCCTGTGCCCACTACCTGCCTTAGGTCTTCTTCTTGCAGCCTGCCTTACACACAGCAGGAATTACCAATTTACTTTAGGTTCCTTTGCTAGAGTACACATTTCATTTGTCATCAGTCACTCTAAGAAGTGTCCTTACCAGAGTTTACAACTAGTGCATGCCTCTTAAGGAGCCACCTCGGGTCTCATGGGTAGTGCATGCCTCTTGAGGAGCCACCTTGGGTCTCACGGGTAGTGCATGCCTCTTGAGGAGCCACCTCGGGTCTCACGGGTAGTGTGCGCCTCTTGAGGAGCCACCTTGGGTCTCACGGGTAGTGTGCGCCTCTTGAGGAGCCACCTTGGGTCTCACGGGTAGTGTGCGCCTCTTGAGGAGCCACCTTGGGTCTCATGGGTAGTGCATGCCTCTTGAGGAGCCACCTTGGGTCTCACGGGTAGTGTGCGCCTCTTGAGGAGCCACCTTGGGTCTCATGGGTAGTGCATGCCTCTTGAGGAGCCACCTTGGGTCTCACGGGTAGTGCATGCCTCTTGAGGAGCCACCTTGGGTCTCATGGGTAGTGCATGCCTCTTGAGGAGCCACCTTGGGTCTCACGGGTAGTGTGCGCCTCTTGAGGAGCCACCTTGGGTCTCATGGGTAGTGCATGCCTCTTGAGGAGCCACCTTGGGTCTCATGGGTAGTGCATGCCTCTTGAGGAACCACCTTGGGTCTCACGGGTAGTGTGCGCCTCTTGAGGAGCCACCTTGGGTCTCACGGGTAGTGTGCGCCTCTTGAGGAGCCACCTTGGGTCTCACGGGTAGTGTGTGCCTCTTGAGGAGCCACCTTGGGTCTCATGGGTAGTGTGCGCCTCTTGAGGAGCCACCTTGGGTCTCATGGGTAGTGCATGCCTCTTGAGGAGCCACCTTGGGTCTCATGGGTAGTGCATGCCTCTTGAGGAGCCACCTTGGGTCTCACGGGCTGCCTCTTCCCTCTTTTATGGCTCTTCACTTCGATTTGTCTCTAGTATTTTCTGCCTACTCCCCTGTGGCCAACTGAAAGCTTAACTTGAACATGTCAATCACATTTCTTTTCCTTTTCTGCCTTCACTGATCGCCCCCTTCCTTAATTAAACAGAAGGATGAGAAGTCACTGCCTGTATCCTGCTATCCACGAGAGGTCAGATGTGGATTTCCTTTCTAAATAATTCCAGCTAGAGATGATAATGCAAATGTGGGTGGGTGAGCATTGGGAATGAGGGAGTATATAGGGCTTTACTTACTTGACACTCCCTAGGATTTCCAGAATTCTAATGGTTACTTAAAAATGCTTTCCCAGAGAAGGATTAGCATGTCAATCTGAGAAACGATACAGTTCCAGCTCCACTGTTATCTGCTATATTCGTCCCTGTTTGTATTTGCTCATCACTGTGTATAGAGCATATGTATAGACTCAGAAAATAAGCTAGCAGTCTTTCAGGGTCAGTCACATCTTCCTCTATCTTGCGGCCTGGAGAAGGGATGGAGAACTTCTACATGACGAACCAGCCAGCCAGACTATGCACTGAAAACGCAGCACCGAGCACCAGGCAGGAAGTGATCTGAAACACTCTCTGCTGTGTGCCAGCCCATTTTCCTGGCATCCCTATCAGTGCAGACTCTTTTGAAGATCACCACCTGTCTACCTGGCTACAACATTACACTGATTGTGTGAGTGTTACCAGGTAAAATCCTCTAACAAGTCCAGCAACGGAATCTTACCAAATACTGCTGTAGATATTATTTTAAGATGTATTACTTTTGTTTATGATGCATTTAACTCTGCGAAGCTGGGCTACCACGCCTGTCTAAAACACCTACAGTCCAATAAAGAATGGAAAGGCCAACAGCAGAGCAGGAGAAAGGACAGGCAGGGCAGACGGGCAGAGAGAATATACAGAAGGAGAAATGTGGGAAGATGAAAAAAGCAGCCAGGGAAGGAGGAGGAAGCAAGGGTCCAGCCACCCAACTACACAACTACCAACAGAATAAGAAAGAAAGATACCCAGAAATAGAAAAAGGTAAAATCCCAGAAGTAAAAGGTAGATGGAATAATTTAAGGAAAGCAGGCAAGAACTAAGTCAAGCTAAGGCCTGGCGTTTATAATTAAAAATAAGCCTCTGTGTGTGATTTTTTGAGTGAGCTGGGTGGCACACCCCTCAGAAAAGAAGTCAATAACCAAGCACAAAATACTTAACATAAACAGCTCGCAAGCACCTCCATTGCCTTGTCACCTGGCCACAAGCTCTCCCTCACCTCATTTCATCAGTAACCCCCTCGCCCTTCACCTTCCTTATAATTTTCCATGACGTCTCTCGGGAATACTTTATCTAATGTATCTTAGATAGCATACAATCCAGTGGACTCGGGTTTTAATGAAGAACTCACTGAACCTTTACTTTAAAGAAATTCTCCTTCGTGGCAATAAATTTCCACCTAGATTCACACTGTACTTTGATCAAGTTAAAAAAAAAAAAATTCTGTGGCCTATGAAGTGAGAGTGATTCCCGTGACTTTCCATTTCTAATGAAATTTGAAAATAGCATTATTCTCAAGCCCTGCCAGCCCAAGAACTCCTTAGTAAATAGCGAGAGCTTCTTAGATGACAATAAAGTGTCCATCTTGATCCAAGTGAACATATGTGATCCCTCCTACTTGTCAAATAAACACAGCCTTGCTTTATGTATCAGTTTCATAAATTAGGGAACGTAAGACAACCTTCCAGTGTTTGTACTTTAATCTTTATTGATTTTATAAACAGAAAACAAATACAAAGCCAAGGTGCTGATGGCAATAACTAAATTTTAAAATTCATCAGACAAAGCATATGGCTAAGTTCTCAGTTGAGTTTTAATGAAACTTCAAGTCTTGGTTTTAGTCACATGGCAATGTAGTCCTCATCTAAATAAGGTATCAGTTCCTACCCAGGTGACTCCAGACTTTGAGACTATGGGATGCAGTGAATGTTCCCTAAGGACAACCAATCTCCACTCCTTATACCTATCTCCTATGGCCTGGCACAAGGCTGTGATGATTATGGAGGAAAGCAGAAGCCCCTCCTCACTGCATAAACAGATCCATTCCCTGAAAACAATGAGAAATTACTAACACTCCACACAGTTACCTAAGGTTCAGTTACCTCTGGAAGCCTGGGTCCCTCTTCCCAAGGCCTTTCCTCCTCAAGCAGATGGGTGGAAGCCAGGAAGTGCCTGCTGTAACCCATCTCCCAGCATTGTGAAGACAATGCTCTCAAGCCCATTGGCAATAATACACACTATGCTTGTAAGAAAACCCATAAGTCTGTTCTTGGTATATATTAGTCATTCACATAGGAGACACCTTCATCTTGCCTCTGAGGAATTCATCTGAAAACCGGGACATATCTTGAGGTACCAAGAAAGTCAGTGAATGAACCAAAGGGCATCACACTTTACCTCCCTGGACATATCCATACCAGGCCCTTCTTTTTATATCATAGAGTGCTATTTGCTATGTAACCAGTTACAATCTAAACTTCGCTAGTGTAAAAGACCCTACAAAACCTTCTTATCTCCTTGTTGGGTATGGTATATGCCTGTGGTCAATCCCAAGTCTTAAGAAGCTAAAGCAGCAAGAACTGAGTTGCAGGCCAGCTTTGGCTACATAACGAGCTACTTTATCCAAAAACAGCAAAAAGAAACTACTTCTCAACTGTCAAACAAGAAAGACATCTTAAGATGACAGAAAAAGAGATGAAGACATACAACAGTCTACTGGGGTGGGAAAAGGCTGGGGACACTGTTCCGGGATGCTAGATAGATCCAAAAAAGGGGGAATATGTCAGCAGCTGATGGGCTCAGCGCAGGATGCACTTATGGGGCAGATGAGTGACACGAGATTTAGAAAGATGGAGATATGCACATTGACACATTAGGGAATACCCAGGGATGTGTTAGCAGGGACCAGTGGCCTCCTGCTCAGTGTGACAAAACCCGTGGATAATGTAAAAGAAAACAACATTTTCTGGCAGTCACCAAGACAGGTGAGTATCAGAGTGTAAGTCCTGATTATGAGAACTCAGTCAGAGAGTAGGTCAGTCTGGGAACACAAGGAAACTTCAGTTTGAAAGAACTGTAGTTAAATCTGAGCATAGTCGGCAGAAGCAGGCAGATCTCTGGGAGTTCATGGCAAGCCTGGCCTACATAATGAGTTCCAGTAAAGCCAGGGATACATAGTAAGATGTTGAATAACAATAGCAACAAGTTAATAAATAAATAAAACTGGGGCAAACGTAACACAAAGACAGTAGCTGTGACTAGTCTGAGCCATGGGTCCAGTTCTTTGATAGGGAGTGAGATGTTACTTCAAGTCTATGGGGAAATGGTATGTGAAAGTCAGAACCAAGACCCTAATAAGTCTGTTTCTCCCAAGACAACCATGTGGCAGTTCCTGAAACCCCAGAGCATACTCTGAAGTTGTTGTCTTTGCCCCAGATATGAAAAGATTGGTAAGGCCAGTAGGTCACTTTCCCCAAGGCACTTATAGTGTTTAGATGTGGAGACTCACTGAAAAAATTGTATGTGTGCACTTGGTATTTTTCTTTAGTAGTATCTACATTCTAAATGTCTTCTCTATTAATCCTAATACTGATTTGTCTTGAGATTTTGGTCAATACAACATCTACAAAAAGACAGTGTCACCCATTCATGAGTTATGAGTTAGAATACACAAGATGTAACGAATTGAAGCTACTAAGTAGGTATTTCCACACTCAGTCTGTGTGATGCTGGGGATAAATCTAGGGCACTGCATATAGCTAAAGAAGCCTTCTACCAATTGAGCTAGATCTCTAGCCTTAAAAAAGAGGATTTGAAGCTTGTCTGTCACTGGAAATGTTACTGGTTTTAAGGTCTATAATTGTAACTTTTCCAAACAAGAAAGCATCACGCCTTAAACTTCAACCATGGAACTTTACCAGTGCTTCCTATAAAAGAGCCTGAACATCACACCATAATTCAGAAGACCCAGAAAATACTGCATCTTCAGCAGAGAACATCCTAAATGATGGGGCTGTATTTTGTAGATAAGCTTTTTGAATGATATGTGATTTAGCTTCCTCTCCTACTCTCTGTGGGGAGAAGGGTTGTGAGACAGTTTCCTGTAGTTAAGGCTAGCCTCAAACTTACTATGCTGCCAAACATGACTTTGAACTGTTAATTTTTCTACCTCTATCCCCCAAGTGCTGAGAGAATAGTTGTAAGCCACCATGCTCGATTCAGGCTCTTTCCTTGAAAGTGGCAAAATACATGTACCAAAGAATATACTCATATGGTACCAAATTTAATAACATGCCAGAACACCATAATACTGGACTATTCATTGTGTTTCAGATTGGAAATGACACCCCTTAAGAGCAACATTCCTCATCTGATAGCATACACATAATCATCCATTCACCCAATAATGCATCCAGTTTTGTTCTGCAACAAAACTTATTGTGACCTGATGTTTCAAAAAAAAAAAAAATACTACATTTGTGACACGTTCATGTGCCATCATCAGTATATGTCTTCCCCTTTTTCCTTTCCTGAGTTGTTCTGAGTCTACCTGTGAAGCATGTCCCTGGCAACTCAAGTGTGAAGCCACAAGATGCACAGCTAACTGATTCTGGGCAGTGATCAGGTCTCACCCTGGACAAAAGACTTCAGCTACAAGTCAAATCAAGTACAATCAATGATTGAATCAATATCTAAGATATCCACATATCTTACTACCTGACATTTCTGTGCCCGTATCACATGCAGATAGTGTCACCACTTACATTCATATTATATGGATGAAGCAGTTTTTATTATGGTTATTTTAAAAACATTCTGGAGTTTTCTTCTTAATTAATACTACATGAGTTAAAGAACATGACTTTCCTAGAAATGTCACCAGTAAAAAGCATCCAATTTTTCCTCTAATGTGGCCCATAAAATTTATTTGATTAGCAGTGCTATAGAGGCCAAAGTCTTTGTATGCAGGCACTCAAGCATAATTTAATCATTTTATTTAAGCATGAAAAAAAATTATTTGAAAGCCCTGTTAGGTAGAATATCCCTGATTAGTTTAAACTTACATTTGAAGGTGTATTAAAGGTGAAATACATTACAGACTGCTCAGTATGCAATAAAATCATGTTAACTTTCTCACAGTAGTCGCCAGTAAGTTAAAAACTGTAGTATTAGGGAATGTAAGGAACAATATCTTACTTTTAATAAACATAATTTGAAAGATTATTTTAAAATAAATTTTGTTTTGTACAATGCCTTCTTATATCACCAGGATTTTCACCTATGGAAACCTCTTTTCACAGCCAAACAAGACAGAGGCCCTAATTGCATAACACCATTTATCTGCTGAGGAAAATTCAATGCAGAGGAAAACGCGCATTAGGCAGAAGACTGTCAGAATAGAAAATTGGTTTTTTTTTTAATTTTTATTTTTTTGTTTTGTTTTTAAATAACCCACTCACATTAACAAAAGGCTGCAGTAGCTTCCAAATTATAGGTTGTTATTTTTAGTGGAAGTAGTTCAATATTCATATTGGAGCAGATGCAGCAGTTCAACAAAACGGCTCTTCAAATCCTGCACAAATTGAAAACAGGAAAACTGATTGTGGTTTCTCTTATCACTTTCCTTCTCTGAATTGACACTTTTAGCCTTCTGAAAATTTACACATGGCTTTCATCTCAACAGCACCTGCTGATAAAATGGAAACCTAACATTTTCATGAAAATGCTCTAAAAGACTAGTTGTGTACTAAAACACTGCGGAGGGCATTGGTTCCCAGCTTGATGGCAACAATCGCTGTATACTTGTTCAAGTCACAGTCATTAAACTTTTTAAAAACTGTGTTTAGTATCTCTGGCTTTATTCCATATCTACTTTTGGTGTCGTTCAAATTTCTTGGACTGCGTTGTCTACCTCATACTTAATTTTATTGTAATGTTATATGCGGTGCATAAAATGCAAGGTGTGTAAAATACCAGACGACAATAAGACAACAGCAAATTATATTTTGTCAACATCTGCTAGAAACCATATGTGTTCATATCACTGTCTTTGGACACATCTGAGCTTGAGGCAGTGACATCCCATCCGTTTCCTGTTTCATCCACCAAAAGAAACTGCAGAGAGTCAGAGTCAGGCCCTAGGTCTGGAAAACTCTAAACATTGTTTTGTTTTGTTTTGTTTTGTTTTGTTTTTAAGACACAGTCTTAGCTGTGTGAGAACCCTAGACTGGAACACAATGGATATCACCCAAACACAAGCTGGCCACCTACTGTAATTATTTCCAAGGAGGGTAAGGGATATCTTGGAAATGGCTGTTCTCTTATGTAAAATACTCAAGATTGCTTACTAGGTTGCTTCCCTCAATTTTTGAATGAACATACATCCTATGTAATATTTAATTCTGGGGAAATAACTGATATTCTCAAGACATGCTATCTGACAGTGTCTTAACCAAAAATGCTCTGCTCCTTCTGAAGAACTGCAGGCTAGCCTTCTCCCTAGGCGATAAGATAACGGGAAGACAGAGAGGACATGCAGTAATCTATGTGCCACTCTGACCAGTTGCTCTGTGAATTTCCGTGTTTTGTCATGCTCACTGAGGCAACAGCAAACCTGTAATGTCAATATGTTCAGTCAATGGAAGCAAAATAATGGCACTTATTGTCCCTCTGCCATCGATCTGCCGCTGTCAACAGGAAACATGCCCCCCCCCCCCCCCCCCCGCCTTTAAACAAATTTTAATTAGGCTTTTAGTTACAGGCTCATATCTAGGTACCTATGAAAACACTCATCTCAACTGTGTGTAGGAGGCAAAAGCCTGTGTCTACTTTTATTCATTCTAAGAACCTTCTAAAGTTCATATGTTTTTTAAAAAAATACATTCATGAGTCAAGTGACAATTTGCTTCTCTTTATATCACCCACACTGACTTCAAGTAAAAGATGGCATGGTTCAAATAGAAAATATAATCTCTCTACCACACCTAGAGTGATGCTTGCCCTTCTAGCCAGAGTTGAACCACAGTCTACCATTTCCTCCCTTCTATATTAAAAGTGGTCTTCTTTGGCTTCTAACACTCATTCTAAAACCCAAAGCATCAATTCATCATCTGTTCAAAACAAGCCACACAAAGCCAAATACAGATGAGCAATCCCCAGAGCCTCTGCCCTTCTCTCACTTTATCAACCCTAAAGAGAGGTGAGACAGCACCTTTAAAATCAGGCAGGTGCAGAAGTGCAAGCATGCATAGGTAATAAAACATCGCAAGTCATTCAAATCGCACCTGAGTTCCCTAGTCCTTCCTCCTCTTACCAAGAGAGACGCCGCTACCTCAAAACCAAAATAAAACGCAGCTAATCAAGTTGTTAAGAGTTCTTCTCTCTTCTACATCTGAGGGTTCCGGCGTCCGATCAGCAAACGATCTATTGTTCCCCCTTTATCGAAGTCTCTTTAAACCTATTCAGGCTGGCAACACTAAACCCAATTAGAGATAAGGCCCTCCATAATCTCACCTCCGCGAGTCCCGGTCTGGATAGCCGAGGTGATGGGAGATAACGCGGAGGCCAGGGCCGCTGCCTCCTCCTCCTCCTCCTCCTCCTCCTCCTCCTCCTCCTCCTCCTCCTCCTCCTCCTCCTCCTCCTCTCCCAGAACAACAAAAGGCAGATCCTCTCCCTCTCCCTCCGTAATCTTTAAATGTAAATTCCCTCCGGCAGCTAAGAGGAGAGCCCGATAACAGGTTACATCTTCACTTCCCCGGCTCTTATCGGCTCCCGATCGTTGGGGGGCCGCCCCCACGCCGTGCCCCGCCCCGCCGCCCCCCAGCCCGGCCGGCCGCGGAGATTACCTTCCAGCGGCGAGCGCGCGAGGCGGCCCCCGCACCGCCGCTTTGTATTCATTAAACACACATCGGAGCTTATCAGAAGTAAAGGGCTGGTCGGGATGGCACATTGTGTGCGAGCGGGTGTGTGTGCGCGCGGGAGGGAGGGAGGGAGGTGGGGGGAGAGGAGAGGAGAGGAGCCAACGTGCATCGGGGTGATTACAATATCAGCAGGGCCCAGATGGAGGCAGGAAAATAAACAGAGGGTGCGCGCGAGACGGAGGGGAGCGGGAGGAAAAGTGGGAGAGAGAGAGAGGGAGGGAAGAGATGCTGGCAGGAGAGGAGACAGGGAAGGGATTCAGGGGCGGGGACCGGCTGGGATGGGGTCAGAGCATGAGGACAGCTACCCAGAGAGACTGGGAGGTGGAGGCAATCGGGGCTGCCGGGTAACCCGCAACCCTGAGCCAGCCCCACCTCCCAAATATTTGGATTTGCCAGTCCTGTGGCCCCACTAACATTAGAGGTTCTGTCAAGGTCAGCGGGATCAAGAGCTCTCTCTGTGGTTTTGACAGTGACACCTCCACCACCTCACCTCCATCCAAAGACAGATAATTTGCAAAACAAATCTACTCTGCCTGCGCAACAGTTCTGTAGTCTGCCAGGAAGAGCTCCTGTGGGAGATGCCTCTTTCTCTGTTGACCCCCATATACTAAAACCCAGCCCCCACTCACCCAAACAGACAGGGACACAGTCAGATACAAAAAAAAGCCTCCTTCACCCTCACCCCTCTATTTTCAGGCTTTGAGTGTGTCCTAGCTGAACAGAATTGTGATAAGGAGGACCACTTGTGATTGGTGGCTACAGGTGATTCAGACACCTGCTCCACCTCCCGAAGTCCTGTTGGGGTAGGAGCTTCCTTCTGTGTACATCTAAGGGTCTGTTTGGGAGGTGGGAATTCGAAATTGAGGCAATCGATCTTGGCTTGAGCTTTCTTACAGCTCTTCACCCACCCAGAGCCTGAGAATCAATCAGAACAAGCTGGGGCTAATGCTCTGCCAGCGGGCCAGAGTTCATCCCCCTCCGCCACAGCAGGGTCAGGAGGGGGATACACCTGAGTGGTCCCTAGGGAGCCCCTTTTCACTTTTAAATGCACCCATCAGACGATCTGAACATCTGATCAGATCCTTAATGGAGTGCGGATAATGCAGCAAAGGAGATTTTCTCATTGGGGGAGGGGAGCGTTTGAATGTGTTGTGTTTCTAGGCACTGAATGAAGCTTGGTTAAGCCTTTCCTGCACTATGGAGAGTGAGTTCAATAAGCCACAGACTGACATGGCATACACTCTAGCCACAACTGCTGTGAAACCTGGAGTCATAAAATAGTCTATATAAGAAGACAACAAAATGAGTTAGGAATGGGGGCTCATGAGTGGAGGCAGAGAAAAGCAGGGTCATATTTTAAGAGGGGCTTTGTTACATCAAGTGCCTTCCAAACACCTAGCCTAAATCAGCAAAACTAGTCTTCTGTGCAAGAGAAGCCCCCCCACCCACACACATGCCCCCCTCCCCAAGAAAAGAATCAAGGGAAATTTGCTAGGTAACACAAAGTGAAGAAAGCTGGGCAGAGTGGGGGAAGGGCATGTGTGAAAATCTTGTCATAGAATGAACACCAGATAAAAGGGGTTCGGCTACAATCCTCCAGTAATCCAATAATGTGGAAAGCCTCTCAGTATCACTGCACAAGAACAAGGTAATATTTCTCCATAAATCTTCAAAAAGTGACCAGGTTCAGTAGTTAGAGAAGGGTGCTGGGGCAGCAGTAAACCCCTTGGCAGGGTTCATGACAGAAGCAAGTGAGCCCTGCATGGGTGAGTCTGTCATCACTGCATGTTTTAAATTTAATAACAGATCTCCAGAATATCCTTTTAGCTCTTGTAAAAGGTGTCCTTTTACCGTTTCTCTCACAATGATAAAAAATCAAATTCACAGTAGCCAGCAGCAGCCACTGTAGTTAGTTAGATTCGTTTGGGCACAGACTGTATACAAACATCTTGAAATCCAATGCAACTCAGGAAAGTGGGGGAAATGCAACATATAAATGCTCACTGATTTCTTCCCCCATTACATTCTCTATTACAGTGTGCTAATGAAAATGCACTAGATGCACAGGCACAGAAATGTCACAATGAAATCCATTATCTTGTGCAATTAATACATACGTAAAAATAAGGAAAGTTCTGATACCTCCTTTAACCTCAGAACAGAAGTATCTTTTTTCTCTCCCAAAGAGCATTGTAACTATTGCATCAGTGTTCTAGTTTTGTTAAAAGTAAAAGGTTTCTACTGCTCTGTGCACTGACTTCTGCCTCCACACTGCTTCCAAGCCACACACACACACACACACACACACACACACACACACACACACACACACACACACCAGCAGTCACTGTGGTGACCTTCACCCGACTCCCTGCAGTCTCAACACTCAGGAAACTGATGCAGGAGGATCACTATGAGTTTCAGGCCAGCCTGCTCTCTATAGTAAATTCTAGGCCAGCCTGGGCTACAGAAGGACATCTTGTCTCAAGAAAATCAAAATAATACCCAAAGCAATATAGTAACCAGGAATTATTATCATGGACTAAGCATCCAACAGAAAGTGGACCTATTATTAAAGACAACTTAACAACCAAGTGAGATCAAAGATGTAATTCCAATGAGTTCTTTTCTTAATAATGGGTTACCTTCTTGTAAAAGTAAGGAGTCCATCTGTCCCAGATAGATAAGTTTTGAAACATTAATGCAGATAAAAATCTAGCATTTTCTTTCTTTCTTTGAGTATGTGAAGTCTAGTGTGCTAAAATGTGAGAATCCCAACATATGACCATTATGGAATAATATCTCATTGCTCAGCTTGTCATTATTTCATTTGTGATTCTTATGTTAATTATGTTCATAATTACTATAAACAGATGTGGTAGACATCCGCGTGACCCTTCATTGAAGGCATTTCTCGCTCATTTTCCTTTCATTTCTCATGGATGGGAAGCTGGAAATGCAGCAAAGGAAAGGAAAAAGCTTTCTAATTTTTACAAAAAACTATGCATAAGTTAACACAATACCTCCCTTCATATGCATTTCAGAATATGAAAACATTTCTGGCATTTAAGCTGCTCTACTGCACATTTCTAAGCTGCAGAGCCCACTGCTGTTCACTAACTTGTAACTATGGACGCCAAACAAAGGCTACCACCCATGTCCAAGTTGCCGTCTTTATTTATTTATTTTTTTAATATCAAAGGTTAATGCAGCAGAATTGTGCTCCAGAACCAAGTGCCTAGCAGCTACATAGCAATTTATTTACTCATAATTCAACCATCATCCTCTTTACATAAAACACATTGACAATAAAAATCAGTATGGATTTCATTAGCAGAAAACCTCCTTGAATTTCATTTCTTTTGGCCTTAATCTATAATTAGTGTGGACAGACAGGTGCAGACCCTTCTCTTCTACAGATGGCTACTGGAAACAGTGCAGAGTGGTTCCTTCTGTTTAGACAGCACAGAGATAACCAGCTCTGTCTTTATCATGTACAATTGCCTCCATTAAACTGAACTAATGTTTGCTTTAATAGAATGTTCATTGTTCTTTAAACATTATTTAGGAACTCTCATATTAATGGCTGTAAAAAGGTGAATTTAGAAGGTATCTCTTTAGGCGACAATAAATAGCTTACTCTAGATAAAAATGTCCCCTTTGACGGACAATAATCTGAGGTTCGCAAAGGTTTTTATACTTGATTTAACATTTATTTGTTGGTTTATATAAAGAGAGTCAAATGATCCTGTAAAGACCATACAAGTGGAAATGCAATTTAACAAGTAAAGTGAGGGGAAACAGAATCCACCCTCCTTAAGTTTAGAAGTTTGAAATGTTTGTCTATATTCTTGGAGCTTTTGAGTTGGAACTGAAGTCCATAACTAAATTAAAATGCTTAATTGCCGTCAACTGATACTCCTGTTAGCCCAACCATATGCATGTACTTAACTTCTAATAGATTATTCTCAAAGCCTTCTATCAGAGCACATTTAAAATTTTTAACTCAATCTAAATGACTTTTGTAAGCTCATGGTTTAAATGACCCCACCTCATAATATATAACTTCTATAAACTAAAAGCTCAATTTGTCCTGCTTTTCCTGTCAATGAAGACCAAAGATCACGAAATGATGAATAAGGTATCCACACAAGGTCCAAACATCAACAAATAAATAGCCTTTTCCACTTACATAACTTACAGTAATAGACTCCAGCAAAATGCAACTGACTTCGTTTTTTTTCACATGCAAATTGTGCAGGTGCCAATTTTTCAGACTGCTTTGCTATGAAGGGCTGTGTTGCCTGCATAAAACCTCAATGAAGAAGGCTTTGCATTCAGTGCCTGTCAGCTGATGTTCATATCAAAGAAGTGAGAAACAGGATTTGACAGGGAAGAATGTCCTAAACTGACAACCACTGACCAGCATTCTTAACGGAAGCATTTTTTCCTTGTGATCCCTTTTCAAACTTTAAAAAAGAAACCGGGGTGGGGGGGGGGGCGTAGATAAGCCTCTATTTTACAATACAATAAATTATAATGGCACCTGACATTTGTGAGGTTCTTTACAATTTTTAGAGTTTACCCAAAAATATTTAGACTAACACCTCAATGGGGAATCTCATTGCTGATACTAACATCAAGGGTAAGTATTACAGAGCAGTAGTCCGTCTCTCAGAGACTGCTGTCCTGCTATTTCCTAGACTGCACTGAATGCAGATCACTTCTTACCAGGAAAGTCTTTCCCAAAGACTTCTTAAAAATCGAGTCACTATCATTAGGTACTGGTGGTGAAACAAAGAAAAATAACATCTCAAAGGCTTCTGGTCTGCTTAGAGTTCCAAATATTGGAAAGAAAAAAAAATCCAGGTGCTCTGTCGGCTGCTTTTATCAGATGAGAACCAGATACCGGCAAAAATCACATACTGAAATTCTCTTACACAATATCTAGGCTTGTACTTAACGGTTAAGCAAATGTATTTAATATGAAGTTCTTCTCTAAGCATGGGCTTAGCTAAAGCCCAATTTCTGGGTGCCCAGAATGACTCCTTGGTGATTTTCTTGGGATTCTGTCTTTAAAAAAACAAATTAAGAAAACGTCACATGCAAAACGCAGTATAATAAGGGAAGAGCTGGACTTTCTGAACACCACCCTGATGGAAAATTAAAAAGCAAAACAAAACCCTGGATCAAACTAAGATTCTAGTTAACATCATAGGACACTTTCGGACCTCTCTTTTAGAAACAATAATAAAAAGAAAATGAAACCACATAACCATCTACCTTCCTTGACAGCCCATAGTGTTAAAACTAGATGGCACTTTAAGAATTAATATGAGGGAAGTAAATAGCAGTGGGAATGTGTTTTGTTTAGACATATTACCACTGATATAAACAACAGAACTGAGGCTCTGGGGGCTTAAGAAACAATGGTCTGTGCTGATCCTTTCCAAGGAATTGTGTGAGGAGGGAAGTTGGACACTTTCGTGGTCGAGGCAAAAGTCTACAGTAAACTGAAAGGAGTCTCCCATCATTAACAAACCGTTCATCACAGAGAAGCTGGTCAATTTGTATTCTGGGGAGTGTGGACTCCCTGGGCATGGAACCAGTTCTGCTTCTGTTCTATGCAAAGGAGGAAGATAATAATAAGAGCCTCTGAGTGCACTTAAAAACGGTACAGATGTTGAAAAGGAGACTGGAAGGAGGAAAATCCTGTAAAACACGTTTTAGTTCACACAGAAGGTATAAAGAATGCTTTGGTCAGCAACTCGACCTTTATCAGGAGATAAATCAATTTGCAGCAGCTGTGGACAGCCATTTATACACAGGCCCTGGGCAGATTAATTAAAGGAAGAGAAGTTAAAAATTCAAGAGGGCTCAGAGTTACATCAAGCACGTGAAGTTGGTCTGGAGTGGCCTCTCCAGTTCCCCTGGTCCTTGGCTTTGGGGCTCTTCCCAGGGAATACTAGATAATTCCTTTCAAGCTTTCTTCTGAGCATTTTCCCAGGAAGCACCAGTCATGCTGGGGCACGCTGGGATTTGTGGTGCCCAGTCCGGAAGGAAAGCTAAATTCGAACGATTTTTCTTCTACCCTTTGCAAGGGGCTAGAAAGGCCTAAGGCTCCAAGACTCTGGCCAAATCCTTCAAGCTGTAACAGCCCAGGGGGAAGAGGGGGAGGGAGAGAAGCTATTTTTAGCAACAGTCCTGGTTCACATCCTACTGCCCGGAATCAAAACACTCAAAACTTTTCCAAAGCTTAACTGACCTTACAAAAAAAAAAAAAAAAAAAAAAAAAAAAAAAAAAAAGAAAAAGAAAAATCAGTTTCAAAAAATGGGTTTAAGATTCTTATGCCGACATAACCGTATTTGCTTAAATCACCCTGGGCAGCGAAAGGTCCACCCGGGAAGCTGGTGTAGATGTGCCAGCCGACCTGGACCTGAGGATGGTGAAGGACAGGTCCCGGGAATCGGATAGCCCCAGGAGCCCAGGAACTTTCCCTGAGGGATTTCTCCAAAACGTAGTAAATTCTCCCGCTGCAACTCACGTCTGAATTCAGCCCGGCGGAGCTATTGGGCACTACGTTCTGCTCTGGGCTTAAAACACACTAGCTTAACCGGGTCGGGGCTGCGATGGGAACACCCTGCAGGGCCAGGGCGGCTGGGCCAGCGGCGCACTGAGGTACCGCAGAGGCGATGCCGCCCAGTTGTCCAAGGCTGCGAAGCTTGGGGCTTGCCTCTGGCAGGATACTTGTCTCAGAGAAGCTTCTTGCGCGTCCTTGTCTTGCTTCCCATCAAAGCACCCCCAAGATACCCAAGGATAAGGAGAAAAGTTGTCTCGCGGGCACACAAAACCGGGGTGCAACTAAGAAGACCCCTACCCAAGTGGCAGCCCAATACCAAGTTAGGATTCTTCGTCTTGCTCCTAGAACCAAGGTGTCCACCATGAGCATCACCCTTTCGCTTCCAGTTTTTTAAAAAAAAAGAAAAAAAGAAAAGAAAAAAAAAGACTGTGCGGGTGTGGAGCCACCTGCCAAACACACCGCGGACACCTTGACCAGTTGTTTAGTCGTTACTCGAAGGAAACACGTTCATCTTTCCAATTTCCTCTGATTGAAAAAATAAAAAAGTAAAATAAAATGAAACAAAAAGAGAGCGCGGGGAATCGAATGGGGAAAAAAAGAGGAAAATGCTGCCTCGGCTTGTCCGAAGTTCAGTGTCATGCAGACTCCAGGAACCTCGCTGCTCTTCTTCGCCCCGCTAGGCGGTCCTACTCTAGCGGAGCGTCAAGTTCAGCCCGGAGCCTCCCGGTCGAATTAATCCAAACGAAGCTGACGGTCATCGGAATGGTAACTAACAGTATCAGCCCGAGGCCGGTCCCCGCCACCCGCCCTCCCTCCCGCCCGCCCGCCCGGCGACCCAGCCAACCCGTAGGCACTTACACTGCACCGGGCCGGAGAGCCCCACCATCCGCCGCGGGCTCCCAGCTGCAAATAAAACTTCCTGCGGTCGGTGGCGGCCCGCGGGGGCCAGAGGACCGGGGCGCGGCGTCGCTTCCCTCGCCAGGCCAGAGTGTCCGCGGCCACCCGCCCACGCGCGCTCGCCCGGAGGCCGCCTGGTCTTCGCCGAGCACCCACGGCGGGAGCGCACAGCGAGCGGCGGCGGGGCCGAGGAGCCCGGGGAGGAGGGGGGTGTGTGGCGGAGGACGCCAGCTAGCTGCAGCCTGCGGCGATTCGGATGAGCCCCGGCGCGGCTCAGCTCCCCTCCTCCCGCCTCGCTCCCTCCCTCCGCTCCTCCGCGGTCGCTGCTGTGGGTGCGGGCGAACGGGGTGTGGGGCGCGGGGGGATGGCCACGGTCGCAGGCGGCGTCTGCGTCCGCTTCGCCCGCCCTCGCTCGCTCTCGAGGAAGGGCGACTGCATTTATCTGCAGGGCGCCCAGGCGTCCGCCGGGGAGCAGGAGCGCAGCGCGCAGCGTGCACAGCGCCCACAGCGCCCGCACCAGGCAGGCTGCGGCGCGCACCCGCACCCGGGGGCGCCGGGGACGCTCGGGAGGGAGGCGGCGGCGCGGCCGCGACCAGGTGCCGGGAGGGGGGCGGGGAGGTGGTGATGGGGGGGTGGGGGGCGGTGGAGGTGGGAGACATCTGTGTCGTGCGGGGGTCACCGAGGTCAAGTATATGTTAACAATGGGCAGACTGGGCTCGCGGGGGTGCGCTGGCGGGCCGGAGGCCCGGATCCCGGGCCTCACCCTCTCTGATCCCGGCTGAACGTGGGACTGGCTCCCTAAGGATGCTTTCCCGGCTCGGGATGTGTTGGTGGCCCCAGTGCCCTGCAGTAACCCAAGACGACCACTTTCCCTGGCCATCTGGAGCGCTCTGAGCTGCTGCCCTGCCTGTGTCTCATCACTGCTAGAAATCAAGCCACTCTCAGATCTCTCTAATCCCCTTCTGTTAGCTGATTTCCAGACTGACTATTTGCTTTCGCATTAGATAATAGCCTTAGAGAAAACAATTATCATTTCTACCCCCCCCCTTTGTTTTTCCACTTCTCCTGTAGTGTACCATTAGGAGAGACCTCTTTCTCTCTCTCGTTTTTTATTGGACGTGTTCCCCTCCCCTAGATATTAATATCAATACTTTAGAGGGAGGAACAGAATCCCTAAGGGAACCATAGGGTGAAAGAATTCCAGATATTTCCAGAATAAATAAATAATATCTCCGTGAAGAGTGCTGACAATTTGTACAGAGAAAAAAATGGGCTTGAATGGTAATGAAAATATTAATATGTAGGTCAAATATGATCAGATAATGGCTTGCAATGATAAGTAAAATGAAATCTTTTAAAATTATTATGGAACAGCGCCAGGACTGCAAATGTTATTGTATTTAAGTTTGAAATCCTACACTGGACCGTGTTTTCTCCAACTGGCCTAAATCAATGTAAAATGTCTTGTGTGCATGTTTTAAAAATTTCATCTTTGTAAAGAGGGGAAAATGTATGCAAGAGAGGCAGCCCGATGCCGTAAGAACTGACGAGACATCCGTGGTTTTATTTTTTTTTTTAAGCTGTGTTTCAGATATTTAAGAGTGGTTGAAAGCCTCCCCCACACCACACACACCCTTTTAAGCCCAGCTGGGTCTCCAATGCAGACTCTCCTCATTTTTAGCAATTCATTTCCAGAAAACACTCATTGTACATTCTGCCCTCTCCTTGGGACATTTGTCTAATGAATTATAATGAATTAATGAATTATAGCTTTGTCTTAGTGTTTGATTTCCTCATGCTCTTCATACACATCTCCCATTATTCTCAGGGCATGTAGTCTATAGTAATTTCTACATTATAAATTTTCCCCTGCCACATTTACAGATCTTAACAGCGTTAATAATCCTAAAATATAAAATTTTATGTACATGTTTGTATGATTCACTTTTGAGGGAAATGATATCAAAACTTCCTATGTATTCTTAAGTGAATCAGAAACATGTTGATACTCTGCTGCTCTGATATTTCCATTCTCTTCCGTCCTCCAAGATGAAAAGGAGTTATTTGGATTCTAGAGTTATATACTCATCTTTATTTAAAATTAATAAAGTGGGGTATGGCTCAGAAATGGTTTTTATAAAATAATGTAACTTCTCAAGTTGTATGTTTTTAAACGTAAAATAGAAATAAATCACCAAAAATTTCACATAAAAATATAAAAATGTCTGAGTGGGAGAGCAAAACATAAATTATGGCCTTTTTTCCTTCTTCTTATAAACTGTGCCTGTGTGAATATGAAGTTAGAATAGAAACTTTGTACTTCTCAATGAAAGGAAAGCCACTTTCAGGGAACCAGACCACATTTGTCATCCACAAAGCATGGTCTATAGGTTCCCACAGACCTTACACTGTCTACCTTTTGTCAGTCATACTTTAAAAAAAAATATTGTCTATACTTCTTTTTAGAAAAATATCTTCTACTTGAGTTGGGTTTCTATTAGAATACATAATTGAATCTAAGGTTAAAAAAACAATTCTACTGACAGAAGCTGAAGAACATCCATCCCTGAGCTAATGGGAAGAGACTCACTCCTAGTATTCCTTAATCCCACTGGCTACCCCCTTGAAAGACCTGAATTCTATAAAATATAGATAGATTATTCTTTAGGGTTTATTTTTGAATTACTTCCCAATTCCTCAACCTGTAGCGAAGAGTAACTATACGGGTAACTCCAGCATGAGATGATGTTGAACTGCAACATAGGAAAAAAATAGGTGGATAGGAGAGCAGCAGCTGGGTTAGGCTGCAGTGTGGTGGGAGAGTGGATCACCTGAAAACAGAGAAAGGCTACAACACATTTGGTTACTCTAGCCTTGCCAAGGGGGGCACACGTGCTGGAATACCTAAAACACAGTGAGCAATTCATCCAGTTATTGATACATTCTCTCCAGCCAATCTAAGGAGAGAGAAAGGAAAAAGCCTTCCTATCAGAACACAAGCAGGAAGAATCAGGTTTCAGGACATTCAACACTGGTTTGCCAAGCAAGAACAACACAACAATAAAAATGTAAGATGAGGGAATAACTCAGAAAGATAGACACCACCCTCCATAACAAAACCATTAGATTAACAAACTAGGCATAAAATAATATGCTGAACTGAAAAAAACAAACAAACAAACAAACAAAAAACAAAAAAGCCGTTGCTGAGAAATTTCTCCTCACATTGAAGATCTGTTTCTTACATAATTAATTTTTCAGTGTTGTAAAGGTAATGAGTTCTTTCCACTTACAATGTTTGTTTTTTTCAGAAGTGCCAGCTAAGGATGCCTTTTGTTTTCTCTTAAACCATCCCTTAAAAAAAAAAAAAAAAAAGAAAAGAAAAGAGGGGGGTCTTTCTATACAAATTTCTGAGGAGTGCTTACTTACCTTCCATAGAGACTTGTGATTCACCTCTCACAAAAAGAAATTCCTATACAGAATGTTAACAAGTATTTAATTAGCATTTTTAAAATTCCTTCTTACAGATCTTAAAGCTTAAATGACTTCCAAGCTGTGATTTTTCTATTCCTTGAGAAAGTCCTCCTGTTTGCCTGGGTTGAGGAAAATCCATAATTACCACATTAGTTGCTTCTAACAAAAAATATTTATTGCTGCATTTGTGAAAAATAGAATATGATAAACATGAAGAATGGCAAGCCATAATTAAGTTTTCATAAGTCTACACTTACCCACCTACTTGCAGTTTCCACTGCGTCTGCTGAAGAATTTCATGTAATTTGCTTTTGGGTCTCTCTACGGACAAATTTTATTCCAAATCTCCATAACTGTGTTATGTAACTTGTTCAATGTTTTATTTTAGATGTGGTGGAAAGGAGAACAGGATCAGAGATGGTTTATTTTATTCCACAACAGTTCAGCCACATAAACTTAGTACACTGTTGAGTAAAAATACATTAGATGTCTGGAAAGTTTTAACATAAGCAATACTTTCAATTGAAATAGTAGAAGCCAAATAAACAAGCAAAAACGTTGGCTCCTATCACCCCCTCAAATAAAATAACCATTTCAGCCTGCTTTAGCTAAAAGCCTATAGACGTGAGTTTTATTATTAAGAACCAATATATTGATGTAATTGTGTGCATTTCTCTATAATACTTCATATTCAAATTCAAAACACCAAAAAATGCAAACTCATATTGGTGTTTCCTTAAAAATAAGTTTGCTTTTGGGCATAGTGCTGCATGACTTTCATCCTAGCACATGGAGGCAGAGCTTCATGAGCTCAGGGCTAAGCTGGTCTATGTTCCAGGACAACCAGAATGATAGAGTGAGACCCTGACTCCAAATAAGTCAATAAATAAAATGTTGCCACTTAAACATTGAGATGTTTCATATCACCTACTGCTGAGCTGGATTTATTGCACAAAATGAAAGACACACATGTACACATACACAGGATCCCACACAACCTATACTCAACATGCATATCTATGCTTATATATATATATATATATATATATATCTGTAATAGTATTATAATAATTAGCCTCTATGACCTATGAAAGCCAAGTCACATAAAATTATGATAGTAAATAAAATATCTTATTCATTTTCTTGCTTGTATTTCTTCCCCCGATTTTGGAAAGTTGATTTTTGAAATAGTCTAAGTCAAAATTAAGTTATATAACATTCCCACAGAAGTTCCAAATTCTTCACTGACTTTGCTCTATGATGTTCCTCATCTTTTGTTATCCATTTTAAACTGGTGGCTACACTGCCTGTGCAGTCCGTGACTGTGGACATCATGTGTGGGGATATTTGCAAATACAATAAAAACAGTCAGAGATATCAGAAGGCGGATCCACATCCTCCTGTCTTTGTTTGTTAGTTTTGCTTTCATTTTTTCTAGACAGAGTTTTCTGTGTAGCAGTCCTGGCTGTCCTGGAACTTGCTTTGAAGATGAGGCTGGCTTTGAACTCACAGAGATTCTCTTGTCTCTGCATCCCAAGTGCTGGGACTAACAGTGTGAGCCAGGGCTTCTTCCACCTCTTTGTCTTTCTATGCCTGCCTTAAATACTTTCTTCACTCAGTTAAGGCGTGGCACCACCACTGCCTGCCTGGGAGCCTGGAACTCCTTCTGTAAACTAAGATGACCTCAAACTCAGATTGGATTAAGGGCGTAGGTCACCACTCCGAGGTTATTCCCTGTGCTGGGATTAAAGGTGCGAATTACCACTGTTTGATCCTCCTAGACTGACTGTGGGTAGATCTCTCTGAAATCTCAGATTGTTTTTATTGTATTTGAAAATATCCTCACAATCATTGGCTTTAATTTCGCAGACACATGCGTGTCTTTGTTTTGTTTATTACACAGTACTTGGCATATAGCAGGTACTTAATACATTTTTTTTTGAATAACGAATAAAAGGTTAAAATGCTTCTCTTTGGATGGATTCTTTTACCTGCGGCAAATACTACTGCAGTCACTTCCTTTTGACTCAATATGAGGAAAGCTAAGAAGTTTAACACTACTGAGTTTTAAATGAAAAAAAATGTGGAGAGAAAGGTCATGCATTTTTATGTATGTGTGTCAGTGCTTTCTGACATGTGATGGATATGATGTGATTATATATTCTAATTGTGTCATGTGAATATATACATACATATATACATATATATGCTAATTGTGTCAACTAAGCCTAAAACTCTTAGTTTAACAAGACATTTTAAACTTTTCCCTAAAAACTCAGTCTTATACTACAATAAGCTAGGAATGTTTTGAAAAGATGTCATACCTTAACTTCCCCCAGCTAGACGGCAGAAATGAAACAATTCTTTCCTTCTCCTCTCCGGCACCAATAGAAATGTCTCTGTCCAGCAGAGATTGACAAGCTGTTTAATTTGTCAACAACAGTGCACTCTCCTCTCATTTAATTATTGTAATGCTGGGGCCGCAAAGATGGCTCAGTGATTTAAAGCCTTACAGCTTTGTCAGAGGACTCTGTTCCAGTCTGTTCCCACAACAGACAGCTCACAAATGCTGTAACTTCAGCTCTGAACAATTTAACACATCCTGACCTTCCTAGGCACCCACATAAACTGAGTTGCACACACAAATAAAATAGTAAAATAAATCTTTAAAAAACTACTATATTATTGATAACATAATAACTGAATGATTTCAACATGTGTATATTTAATGAAAACTCTGTTGTATTTGGTGATTAATTCTTTCATTATTATTCAAGGCAGAATATCTGGGTCCTTATGGGCTTTATCCTTTAACAGATGAAAAGGCGACAATATTTTAGTCAGTTTATTTCTACTAAATCTCTAACACAATCGATGGGCAGTGCCTAGCATGGTGCCTGCTGAGCCTACATTGCCTCATGCATGATGTTGCAGTGCATCCTGGGAGGAGACACCAACCAGCTGGCTCACAGCTCGTAGGAGGAGGAGAAATGTCTTTGGCCAACGAATCTGTAGCAAACACAAACCCTGTGCTCATCATTTCCAGGGTGAAGTTGCTTTATACAGGTCTTACCTTTTCAAACTTTTTTTTTTTTCCAGTAGGCCAAGCACTTAACTGAAGATTGATTGTTCAGCTGCAGCAAGATTGTGCACTACTGTGGGAGTTCTTGTACATTGTAGATATTTGTCCCTCCTACTGTTTGAACAAAATGCTGATTGGCCAGAAGGCAGACAGGAAGTGTGGGCAGGGTAAGTAGACTGAGATAACTCTGGGAAGAGGAAGAACAGAGCAGAGATGCCGGGCAGATACAGAAGAAAGAAGATGGAATGCTGCTCTGGGAAAACGTACCAAGCTAGGTGACTAAACAAGATAAGAATCATGGGTCAGTTTAAGATGCAAGAGTCAGCTAGCAATATTCCCGAGCCATAGGCTAAGCAGCATGTAATTAATATAAGACTTTGTATGATTATTTGGGACCAAGCAGCTGTAAGCAGTCTGTTTGGGACAGCTGGTTCAGATCTTGGGGCTAGCCTGGTCCAAAAACTTCATACTACAGCAAACCTTGATCAGCTGTGGTTTCTTTCCTAAGTTTGTCCTCCAAATACAACCTGTAGTCTTTTAGATGCTCCTTAGTCACTGTGCCCTTCATGTTAAAGCACCAATAAAATCAGATTGGTCATGCCATCCATTCAGTAAATCCTCCAAACAAACCCTTCAATTTGACCCACATTCCTTGAGTGGAAACAAATTCTAAAAATATAAAATTTTGATTCATAATTTCTGGAGGAAAAGGGTCATTGAAATATTCCTTACATATTAAATGTACAAATATGTGTTGTAATCATAGGTATAAACCATCATATCTAACTCAAATTTCTATTCTGAGTAAATGTTTCTACATGGTATTTTCACAAGATGGCTATATGACACACTCTTTCTAGTGTCCATATACCTCATGAAAAGCAGAATTTTTAGACATTTTTAAGTGTGCAAGTGGATGTCTATCTCCAAGTGGGTATGTGCACGAGTATAGGTGCCTGTGGTAGGTGCAAGAGATGGAGTTGAAGTTGGTGACCCACATGATGTGAATGAGTGTTAGGAACCTAACTCATATCCTATGGAAGAATAGTGTATACTCTTAACCACAAGTAAATATATTATTTAGAAAGATTTTCTCTTTTAAATGAATTATCAGAACCTGGAGATTATAATTAAATGTAAACTGTGAGTTAATGGGCTTGGTCTGTGGCCTGAATTTCCACATTTTCAAAATGAATTCAGAAAGTGCCAATGGTCCATATATCAGGAACAAGGCTCAAAAGTTTTAGGAGACATTACAAAGACCCTGCTTTTTCTCTTTTATGTGTTCACAGTTTGTACTAAGGCCCATAGCATTTCTGTGTTCACAAAATTCTCAGAATGCTACAGAGAACCCTGCAACTCTAACAAGAGAAAAGTATGTTCATGTATGAGTATGTCGCCTAACCTCCCCACCTGCTGTCCAGGCAATTTCGAATGGAAGCCCATTATCAGACTATAAGGAAACAAGCACTCATGATTCTGCTTACCTGTGAGTTAAAAACAAGATATGAAACTCTTCCAAAGGTGAACCCATGGATGGTTCAGAATGGTTACATCATTTGTGATTCAACTTTAAGGAGCCAGTGATAACTGTCACTGGATTAAGGCATTATTTACCTATTATGTGACTAAGAGACATCTGCCATCTGCAGTGTAATCAAGGAAAGGCATTACATATTGATGATTTTAAGGCTTGCAATTTATTATAACTTCCTTATACAAGATCACCAGACACTCTAAAGCTCTAGTCCTTAGCCGCATGATGTTCTCTCTACTATGTAAGAGAGAGCTCAGCCTCTGCTGGCCTCAGAAACCCTACTTTCAGGAGTAGTTTACTTCATCCTACTGATATGTTATGATAATTATGCCACAAGACACTGGCTTTACATGAAAGTTACAGTGACTTTAAAGCCAATGACAGCTGAAGAATAGATAGAAGTAGAACGTTTATATTTTCTCTTGAGTGCACTTCTGTAGGTGATTTTGTTTGTAGGCATTCTATTTGGTTCTCAGAGAGACAGTGATATGGAGAGAGGACTCGCCATGCTATTTCTGGCCATTTGTTTCTCAGTCCTTTGAACACACCCTTGCAATTGAAAACAAAATAAGTTCATGGCATAGTTGTAACATACTCCCTCTTTTCATCTGTGACTGGATATATATTTTTGTGCTACAAACCACCATTTTTTTTTTTACCTTATTGCATGCCATCATGGTAAATAATTTATATTTAGTCTACCAAACGGCTTCTTATTTAGCTTTAAAAAGAGTGCTGTATCCAGGCTCTCAATCACCATTGCTGCCACATTCTGTTCCATCCATGCTTTTCTGCTTCTTGCTGCCCTTTCTAATACTGGAGGAGGATTTATATTTTTTTTTCTGAACAATAGATTTTAATTAAGAAGATTTATTAAAGACAGTTTTCATTCCTCTGATTACAATTCTAGCTCCAGAGACATCTGCATTTCAAAAATGCACCACATATTTTCATAAATATTCCATAATTCCCCCAGAGCCTTGTGGTATTCCAATTTCCCCAGCCTCTTAACATCCTTGCATTCACTATGAGTTTCATCTATGTGTACCCCTCATAATTAGACATTTCTTCGCACAGGTATAAAATAAGACATTGTTAGAAAGATGATTCAAAGCATCCCTGTTCTTTGTGCATCAAGATTTCTACAAAGAACAAAGACAAATTGAGCTCACTAACAGCCGCCTAACAAAAGATCTAGCTATCTTACAGGCATACTTAGGGCAGCAGGGTAAACAGCTGGGCAGGGGCTGCTTTGAAGTTTAAATCATTGTTATTTTAATAGAGTCGAAATTCATTTAGATAGTGGAGTCTGACAGGTACCCAGTTAAATCCCTCCTTTTGTCTGTTAATGTAGTTTCAGATTTTTAGTTTCAGTACCACAGTTTTGCCAAAGAATTCTTTAAAAATAGCAGCATTTTTTTTTAGATGCCATGAGTGACAGACAATTGTTGATTGTTGCTTTTGGGCATTTTATATAAAAGTATGAGCCAAGGTACTAACTTGCTCAAGGCTCAAAGATAAATCCAGGTATGTCACCAGGCATGCATACCAAATGCATGGAGTGCTGTATAATTACATGTGACCCTTGGCCTCTGTCTCCATAGGTCTTGGGTCCTATTTCCCACCCAGATTACGCCCTGACAGAAGCCCTGCTTTTTTTCTTCTGCTGTTGTTTTGCTTTTGATTTTTGTTTAGAGACAGGGTCTTGAACTTGAGGCAATCCTCCTGCACCATCCTAACTGAGCACTGGTGTTATGGATGTGCATGTTGGTTAAATATTTTTAGTGGGAAAACACTGGAAGAAGCGCCTCATGTTCCATCCATTCTCCAGTGATCACTGAAGTTTTTCTTGCTGAAATCGCGTTCACCTTCAGCAATGCTCAACCCCATTTCACTCAGATTCACCCACATTCTCACTGCCTTGCATCGTCTGCCAAAAGCGTGGATGCTGCCTCTTACCAAACTTCATGCTATGTGCTAGCCTCTATTTTAAGCAATATTATCCAATTCATTCCCAAAAAAATCAGTGGTGGGAGAGGAGCCATTGTGCTCCACAGAGTTAAAGCCAGATTTGACTTAATTAGTGTCAAGCATCCCGTGGAAAACAAGCAGAAGCTTATTTGAACCCTAGTGGTCTGGGTTAGCAGAAGTCTGGGCCAGTCTCAGAGTCTCTCAGCCTCTCCAGAAGGAGTCACACAAATCTCTAGATGCTGGGGAGGGAAAATAATAACAGTGAACACCATGTTTCTGTTTTCTTAAACATCTCAGGGTAAATTGAAAGGCAGAAAATCTTGAAGGGGCCTCTCTCCAAGCTCAAGCAACTGAGGTCTGATTCTAAGACAAGTTCTCTTGGAACCAAATGCAAAGAATCATGAGCTGAAACCTAACTGCACCCAGTGGGGTCACAAGTCTTAACACCTAGAGCCACAGAATCTGCTGGAACTTGAAAGGGAGCTGTCAAGACACAGGTAAAACAATGCTCATGGTATTTGATGCCCTCTGTAGTGTCTAGGTGACTTCAAGGGATCTCCACCTTCCCTAATCTGTTCTGAAGATGCCTATAGGTTGAAAGTCCATCTTTAGGAAAGAAACACTGATTAGATTCAAGATGATCGACAGGGTGATAGCCAGACAACTTGTTATTACATTCCATTTCCCTGATGAGTGAGAGTGCTTTTCTTCCAGAGCATTACACTGGACAATTGCTGTAGAACTTCTTTGGGGCATCATGAAAGAAGCAGAAAAGATGA
This sequence comes from Phyllotis vaccarum, assembly GCA_033318265.1. NCBI lineage: Eukaryota > Metazoa > Chordata > Mammalia > Rodentia > Cricetidae > Phyllotis > Phyllotis vaccarum. The sequence goes on along the minus strand of JARWLC010000012.1, from coordinate 6,923,917 downwards.
TGTGCCTAAATTTCTCAAAAACCCCCACCTATTCCTAGAAAAGATACCCTGTTTTCCCCCATTTGGGGAACTTCACAATTCCCAAGTGTTGAGAAGTTGGTTTGTGAGTTTATCTATAACTTCCATACAATGATAAATTCTCCTTCCCGACTCATTGGTGGTGAGTTTAAATCTGAGAAGGAACAAGGACTTAGTTTGACAAGTTAGGGGCAAAAAGTGGTAGCAAAGTTTGTGGACTGTTTTTTCCTTTACACTGTGTGAATATATGTCACAGTGTTTGTTTAATAAAGAAGGTGATTGGCCAGTAGCTGGCCAGAAAAAAATTAGGTGGGAGACTGAGAATGCTGGAAGAAGGGAAGAGTCTGGAGTCATCAGTAGTCTCAGGGAAAAGCAAGATGATCATGTGTACTGAGAAAAGTCACCAAGCCACATGGCAAAGCATAGATAAGAAAAATGGGTTAGCTAGTAACAAGCCTGAGCTATTGGCTGAGCATTTGTTATTACTATTAAGTCTCTGTGTTGGTTATTTGGGAACTGGAGGGTAGGAAAGAAACATCTGCCAACAGAAGTTAGATAATGCAGTGTCTTAGTTCTGCAATACTTCAGAAGCTTCAGCAGGGTGATCAGGAAACTAAAGCCAGCCTCAGCCACAGAGTGAGACCCTGTCACAAGCCATGACAAGCAAAAAGACTTTTGGACTGGAGGGTTTGAGGTTTTTTGTTAGGTTATTTCTTTTGGGGTTTGGTTACTTGTTTGTTTGTTTAAGATAAGGTCTCAACTAGTCCTTGCTAGCTTAGTCTTTGCTTTATAGTTTTTTTTTTTTTGGGGGGGGGGGTTGTACTTTGATAATCTTCTCCATAGATGCAACTATCCAAACCAGACTAAATTAGAAAAAGCCCAGGTTTAATTGGTACAGAGCTAAGCAATCCTAGGTGACTCTGGAAAGACAGGCAGGGAGTCATAAGGCAGATACGGCCATCAGGCCTTAAGTAACCTGTAGGTGTGGTCTTGAGTAGCCCCAATGAGGGGCTGACTTTTAGTGGGCAGCTCTAGGGGAGGGTCCACTATTTTGCAGGCTTTGAGGGTGCCAGGGCCTGGGGGAAGAAAGATTGGGCTCTATACTCAATCACAGGCCAATTTCAAATTTCTGACCCTTTTTTCTCAGTGGAGATTACAGGCGTATGAGCGACCTCACCTGACATCTCTTCTCTCATTAATTGAGGAGAAGCCTCAACCTGTAGCCCTGGCTAGCCTCCTGCATCAGGCTCTGGAGTTTGGGGACTAAGGGCTTTTTTACTAGCTGCTTGACACTAGGCAGGCAGCGTGTCCCCTTTTAAGGAAAGAGGCCCCTTGAGTGGAGTCTGAAAAGTTATTCTTACTATCAAAAAAGGGAAGAAAACATGAACTTGTTTCTCCAGAAAATTTTCAGGAGAAACTAACAGAATGTAACAGCGGTTTCTACTGTAAACACAACAGCCACTCCTCCACCCAGGAGATGGCTTTCCACTACACAGCACCAACTCAACAGGAGGGAAACTACTCTTGGAAGCCCTTTCCCTCTTCTGTAATCACACCCCTTATTCTCTAAGCTGGACAAACACTTGCAGGGTTTGGAGCGTGTCATCTGTCCCAGGGCAGATCATTAGTTGACAAAAATCTCCCAAAGTTGATCTCACTTCCAAACACACTGAGGGTCAAGGACTCTTGAGCACTGTTGACCCTAAATGCCTCCCCAAATCTAAATAGAATCTCCTTCCATATTCGTCCTTCTGCACCACTACAATGCTATTTTCCCTAAGTTAACAAGTGTGCTCATTTCCCCGTACTATTCCACATGAAGTGTTCTTCCTAGAAAAGCAAAAGTTTGGGTAACAGTATGTCCGGAGATGTTACCTAGCATTTGATCTCTTGAAATTGTATTAGTACTTAGAAGTACAACATATTTTTTTAAAAAAAGAGAGAGATTAATGTTTTAATTACAGATTTCATACATAATCTGTTGATTGGCTAAGAAAGCACTATTATTAAGCTTGTTAGTGTAAGATGGATTGGCCTACTGTTGCTTTCAGTACAAGGAGCTGTTGCTTAAAAAAATCTTTCCAGCAGTATCCTTCTTTTTTCTTTTTCTTTTTCCCCCAGAGCGACTAAAACAACCCACAATTCAATTTCCTTTGGAGCCAGTAACTTAAGCTACAATGGCACTTGATTTGTTTAAAAAATATAGATTAGCTGGCTTCCTTTCAGACTTATTAAATCAAAATCTGTAAGATGTGACTTGCAGAATTTTATGTTTTTTGACACCTTTTCTGGTAACTATGGCATTGCAAGCACGGCCTTCTCCACCCAGAACCACTGGGACCTGAACAGCAGTCCTCAAAGCTGACCTGCAGCAAGACCACAGATATCAATTCCTGTGTCTGTGAAGTGGCAAAGTTACCATACATATTCCCTACCCATGTCTGTGGCCTGTCACAAGCCTCAGCATAATCATAGTGCATGGCTCTGAGTCAGGCCAAGTCAAACTATCCCATCTGAAGGGCACTTCAGAGTGGTTACCATTGTCTAAGATGCTTGCACTTTCTGTCTTATCTGAGCTGGAAGCAAAGGGCCAAGCACCGTTCTATCCTTTCTGCTGTTGAACAGTCTACAGAGGTAGGACATGGCCCAGAGGCAGAGCGCTTACCTGGAATGTCTTAGGCCCTGGCTCAGGCCTCAGCACTTCAACAGCAGCAACAAAATCAAACCAAAACCCAGAACTGACATAACCAAAATCCCAGCTTTATTTCAAGACAAAAATAACTTTCTCACAAGTGAAATTTTAAGTGCCTTGCTAGTTGAGGATGGTAGTTTAGAGTATAGCACATTTGTATGTGCTTTTATCTGACCATTATCAAGGAAAAATATATGATAAGACTTTATTTTTCTCTTTTATGTTTCCTAGAACTATAAACATATAATATAAGAAAGTAAGTTTTGAATTTCACATTGATTTAAATATTTTGATTCAGCAAGACATGGTAGCACGTGGCTGTAAATCCAGCCTTTGAGAGGTGGAAACAGGAGGCTCAGGAGTTAGGCTATCCTCTGCTACACAGCAGGTTTAATGCCAACCTGGCCTGCGTACAAGAATCCCAGTCTTAAACAAACAAAACAGAAAGGTAAACTCATGAGATTTAAAACTGAGCACAATATCCTGCATTGTGATCCCAGCTCTGGTAGGGAAGCGGATAACAACAACTTCCAGGTGTGTCTAGAGAACGGCTTTCAGCCTTCCTATGCTGTGATCCCTTAACATAGTTTCTCATATTGTGGTGTAAGGGTTGAGAAATCTGCCGCGAAAAGAAGGACTCCAAGAATCGTTCTCTCATGCAACAAGCAAGGGGATTTTATTAACCAAGTATACATGGGGCTCACTGAACACGTAGGAACAGAGAGCCCCAAGCTGAAGTTGAGCAAAGCTTTTCTAGGGTGTTTGGACAAGGGAGTTCAGGTATAGGTCATGGGGGTTGCTCCATGCAGGAATGCAGGAGGCAAATAACGTTTATCTTGAGGTCTTTCCGAGAACTGAGTGGACTGCACATTTAAAGCCCCTACTTGGTTTTCAGAAGGAGGGTGATTCATCAGTTATGAAGAGTTTAAAAAAATTTTTTAACCTAACAGTGGTGGCTCCCAACCATAAAGTTATCTCATAACTGCAATTTTGCTACTGTTCTGATTGTAATGTAAATATTGACATGCAGGATATCTGATGTATGACCCTAAAGGGGGTGTGACCCAGGGGTTGAGAACCATTGGTATAGAATAGAGTATTGAAAGGGGGCTCAATCTCAGGCAGTTAAATAACAACAGGTAATTTTTAAAATAAAATTTCTCATTATTAAATAACCACCTATAACTGTACCAAGGTAGTATCATGCACCACCAAAAGAGTTACACAGTCTCTTCAGGCCTCATGTGGACAGAATGAGGTTCTAGGACAGGAGTCTGGCTAATCCATTAGTGGTACATACTACTTGTAGAATATTACTTTAAGGTCTGCTACTTTTGTTTATGCTGCAGGACATTTGTTTAATTACGCAAAGATACGCTACCTATGTTTAATTAAATAAAATTTGCCTATGGTCAGGAGGCTGAGTCAGGGACTTGTTGACAGGCAGTAGGTGGGGAGGAACCAGGTAGAGAAGGGCTTTTAAGGGCAAGATTGTTGGGGGGGGGGCACGTCCAGGGAGACAAGCAAGGAGAAAAGGTTAGCTACTTGCTATTCAGCCTCTCTGAGAAGCAGGATTCCACCTCAATCTCTGAGTTCTTTAGACAGACAGAGATTTAGATTACGTTTCCTTTGTAGCTTTGAAAACGTCAGTGCCTGAGGGAACAGAATTCCCTCTAGCTACGCACTTGCAGCCTGGTATCAGTTTAGTTGTAGCTGTGGATTAGGACAGTCTTGGCTAAAAAGGCAGCCACGGTTTAAAAAGAGCACAAAGTACTCCAGGGCTTTCCAAAGAGTCAACCATGTTCTGTCAGCCTTCTTTTGGCATTCTGTTTTTGTACTGGTCTTGTTAAAGACAGCAAGTTAACTCCCTTTATGTCTTTAAAAAATGTTTTAATTGAAATAGGATTACATCACTTTCCTATTTTCAGCCTTTCCCAGGGCCCTACTTGAATCCTTCCCATACCCCAACTCTCAAGTTGATAGCCTTGATTTTTGATTATTATTATTATCACACACGCACGTGCACGCGCACACACACACATACACACACACACACACACACACACACACACTGATGAGTTTGTTTTTGTTATTTGTGTGTATGTGGTTTCAGGGCTGATCACTCTTTATTAAACAAACAATAACAGGCTCATCTCTGGGGAAGAGGCTAATTCTCCTTTTCCAAGTGGTCATTGGTTTGTTGTAATTCTTTGTCTAGGGAAAAGACCCCATGCAATTTCCTATGTTTCAAACTGACATGTTCATTAATATTACAGTTGTTCTGGCTTTGATAATACAACTACATTGTATGAATTCTGTTTAGTACTATAATAGAAACTTGGAGCCAGATATTGGGGGAAAGCTGAAATGTCTGAGAGATAGAGAACAAAGCACAGACAATTCTCACCCAGCAACTCAGATTGACTGGTACTCACATAGAATGCTGAACTTCTGCCCTTCTCCTCTCCTGCCTTATATCATCACACCCCCCCCCTCACCCCATTACCCCCTCAGCTATTTTATTTCCTGGTTCAACTTTCCTAGAGGCAGGATTAAAGGTATGTGCTGTCATTGCATAGCTGTTAGGCCTTAAACTCACAGAGATCCAGACAGATCTTTGTCTCCATAGTGATAAGATTAAAAACATGGGTCACTATTCCATGACCTTCACAGCTTGGGTGATTCTGTCCTCTGATATCCCAGACTATTTTTATTAAATATACAAAATATTACTACATATCCCCTTTTGTGTCAAAAATAAAAAAGTTTATAACTAATATAAGAAAATTATATACAATATATACAAGTAATAATTACATCAGTAATTTTCAGTCCATTAAAAATTGACAAATTCAAAGAAAATATTTCATTATCTATCCCATTTTTGTGAGTCCAAATGATCATATCCAATTCACTTTTATCTAACTTGTATTACTAACTGAAAACTATCTTTTGATGTCTCTCAAACTTACACATTTGACACCTCTTGATAAGTTTTTTTTCTGAAACTGTAACTAGAAAACTGTAACTATCTCATCTTCAACTCCCTCAGAGACGGAGAAGGAAATAATATTAAGTAAGTAAACAGGAAGTACAAACAAATGACTTTCAAAAAATGTATTAAATGAAACAGCTGGCCGCCTGGACAGTCACCCAATGTTCCTCTGAAACATTGAGGCATCCCTCTTTAGCCTACAGGCTTAGCGTATCTGACAGACTTATCTATGAAGCAGAATATTCTTAAAGACATTTCTACCTTATCCTGACAAGGTTCAGCAGTTCTTTTTTGTGTGTGCTGATTGTCCATTTTGGATATCACACTGTCAGCGTCAAAGTAAGAACATTTTCTTGCCCAGTGGATAACGTTTGCCACAAAGAAAGTCAACTCTATATGGAGTTTCTTCGATGCCCATCATCTTTCCTCAAGGAGAATGATGCTGCCAGGTACAGACATGACTCATTGTCATAAAAATAAAAAGAACTTGTATTGCTAAAATATCTTAAATGCCATATTCTGTAGATCTCTGAAGTATTTAAAGACCTGACTACCTAAAATATATCTCTGTTTGACTTTGAAAACATACCTAATATGACTATAAGTTTTATTGTAATGAATATTACCTTGCATTTCTTTATATCCTAATTAGTTGGTAATATTAACTCTCAAGGATTAACAATGTATAAATACATGGACTCTTATTACTTATAAATGCCCTGCATTAGCTTGGCTTGTTTCTGGTCAGATTTTGTTAACAATCTGGTCTACATTTTGCCTCTGGGCTTTTATCTTTGTCTATTCTATATACCTTTCTTTACTTCTTATTCTGTGGCTTGTTATGTAGCTGGGTGGCTGGGCCTGCTGTCTTCTCCTTCTTTTCTCACTACTTGATCTTCTCCCAGATTTCTCCTCCTCTTCATCCTCTGCCTGCCAGGCATGCCTATCCTTTCTTTTGCCTCCCTATTGGCAGCTTAACTCTTTATTAGGCCAACCTGTGTCTTAGACAGGCAAAGTAACACTGCTTCACATAGTTAAACAAATGCAACATAATAGAACGGATCAGGTCTTTGCATCATTAGACAAATGTTCCAGAAAGTAAACAAATGTAGCACATCTTCAACCAATATTCAGTGACACTACAGTGTCTCTGTTATAGGCACTCATTCTACAGTCACATGAAGTAGCCCTACAGAGCATGTGAGTGCCATGTGCCAAGATTTTAACATTTTAAGGGTAGATTCTGAACTGCCTATTTCAGATACCACAAGTATCATTCTTGTTTTGATTATTTTCAGAAATTTCTTTTTTAGTTTCAGTCTTAATCCTAAACACAAAAATATGTGGCAGGCCTGATTTTGCTCATGGGCCATAGTTTAGCAACTCTTTGTCTGGAAGACATTCAGGTATTTACAAATAACCATTCCAACAAATACACAGAGGCACATCGAGAAGTCCCACAAAGAGCAGGTCTGCATAGTGAGTATCCCAAAGAGTCTTGTGTAGAAAGGGGATAGCTGAATGCCTGATACGGAGAACTAGAGGATAAAGGAAAATTATATCTCTTTTTTATTACCAAATGGCTTAAACATGTTAGCCAAGGAGCTTTCCCTGGCAGTAACAATTCTTCCAACTGGCCCTGTCCTTTAGCCCTTGGTCTGTGTCTCACTGAATCTCTTTCATCTGTAGTTTTCATTACCACAAAAGCAACATTAATGTGTGAAGTCAGTACTCCATCAAGAGCCTCAGATGTATAGTGTATTTTAAAGAACTAAATAGAAATGAGGTTGAATTTTGTGAAACTTTTTGCCTTGTTGAGACACGGTCTCACTAGGTAGCTCTGACTGGCTTTGGATGCATCACCCTCTTTTCTTCCAGCTCCAGAGTTCCAGAATCTCAAATGGGAGCCACCAAATTGTTTCTCTGTGGGATTCTGAAGCAGACTGATTTGTTCATTTTTGCTTACATGTAGAGATCATCAGCACATTTTTACTTTTCCTTTTCATCAGGTGGTAGGCACTAAGAAAAGCTAATATTTGAAATCAAGAATTATTGTATGACAGATCAGAGAAACAAAATTCACAGCACCCTACCCTTCTCACCTAATAATCAGGAGAAGAATGCAGCCTTCTTCCCTTCTTTCTTTCCTTCTGCTTTTGTTTCTTTCTCTCTTTCTCTCTCTGTGTGTGTGTGTGTGTGTGTGTGTGTGTGTGTGTGTGTGTTTGTATATGTGTGTGTATGTGTGTTTGTGTGTGTATAGGTGTGTGGTGTGTGTTTGTGTCTGCATGTGTGGTATGTGTGTTTGTGTATCTGTGTGTGTCTCTGTGTGTGTGTTTACGTTTGTGTATCTGTGTGTGTGGTGTTGTGTGTGTGTGTGTTTCTGTATGTGGGTGTATGTGTGTATGTGTCTGTATGTGTGGTGTGTGTGTTTATGTCTGTGTGTGTATGTGTGTGTGGTGTGTGTGTGTTTGTGTATCTGTGTGTGTGTACGTATGTGTGTTTGTGTATCTGTGTGTGTGGTGTTGTGTGTGTGTGTTTCTATATGTGGGTGTATGTGTCTGTATGTGTGGTGTGCATGTTTGTGTATGTGTGTGTATATGTGGTATGTGTGTGTGTATGTGGTATATGTGTGTGTCTGTGTGTCTGTGTGTATGTGTGTCTGTGTGTTTTGAGACTAGGTCTCACTGAGTAGTCCTGGCTGTCATCCTAGAACTCCTCCTGGAGACCAGACCAGTCTCCAGTTCACAGAGATTAGCCTACCTCTGCTTCCTGAATGTGTGCTGAGATTAATGGCATGTGCCATCATGACCACCATTAATTTTCATTCTTAGAGTTTCAGTGTTATGTTACAAGATATATGGTCACCTTAAAAGCTGAGCAGGGCAGAGAAATTAGGAATCTTCCGATAAACATGGGTCAGCCACAATGCGTCCATGGCAGAAAAAATTCTGTACCAACACTGGCTTTTCCAAAGAGTTATGTATGTTTTGCACTACTGTAGTTATGGATTCATATGAATGTGCTCTTAGGATCCAAGTGTCACTACATATTTAGACATGAGCCACCATACTGGCCTCATCTTTTCACACACTGATTAGTTTTTATGAAAAAATACATAGCCAGACAGTTGCTGAGTTATAGTTGTTATGAGCAGAGATCCCCCCCCCACCTCTGAGTTGCTGTAGTTCAAAGACTGGCTTAACCAATTGCTAGCATGATCATAGGCAGTAATATCATGTGCTGCCCCTCTGTTTCCTCACCTCCTATCTGAGGTAATCCTGTAAGGTTATGAAGATTACAGGACAGGAGCAATGTTTGACACGGGAACTAGGGTGTTGTAACACTAACAAACACAAGGTAATAACTATTATTCTCACTTGGGCAGAGAAACTGATGTCCAAATTGTTTTCTCTTCCAAATTTGACTAGATAACAAACAGAAAAAGCAGGTATTTTAACTCTGACCCTAGAATCCCTGTAGCGACCAACTGTGTAGCCTCCAGAACTAGAACCTTCATCATTCTTATCTATAATTAATTTACTCCGAGGCAAGCCAAAGGAAATCCTTGCTAAGCATTCAGTGTGGGGCGTGTGCATATTGCCATAGAGAATTATTTTTAGTTACAATCACAAACAGGAAGAAAAATCACTATTAATGTGAGTAACTTTGGGTATAAAATTGCCAAGATCTAAAACCTACATGTTCTTTGGAAAATATAACCACTAGCAGCACCTCTCATGTATACAGTGCAGAGGCGTTCAAAATAGATTCATCTGAACCAATTTCCATTCTTATGAGAACTAATTATTAGGGTGTAATCGCAAGTAAGCAACAATAATGAAATAATTTAATGTATAGTTCTTGAATCTTAAACTAGGGTGCTTAGAGTTCATGAGCTCCTGGGATTTATGCATGAACCTGAGACTGTATAACTTTAATTGTGTCTTCCTTGGGGGAGGAAAATTGAAGATCATTAGATTTTCTTAGTAGTCTTTGTTCCAGAAAAGCCTAGGAGCCATTGCTTTAACCTGAAGTCTTTTCTTCCAGTTTAGCTGCAATGATGTTTCCCCAAAATCTACTGTTCTGAACCAGGCTTTTATTCTTTATTTCTACTCTGGACAGTATTCCTGTATCTGGACATTCAAGAGGGAAGGGGAATGTAAATTAGAATAAAAGCCCCCAGTGCAGGGTTCTACATGGTGGGTACGTCACATCTCAGTTGTGATGTAGGAAAATTCAATACAGAAGCAGTCAGAGCCTGCACCTCTTCTTGTAAATAAACCTTTATTGGAACAAAGCCTAACTCATTGGTTTATTTTCTCTTTTCTTTCCCCTTTTCACTCTGTCTTTATTTTTCTTCCTTCTTTCCTTTCTTCCTCTCCCTGTTCCTCTTTCTTCTGTAATAACACTTCAGAAAAAAAGGAATCACCCAGTGAGCCAACGGAGCATCCTCCATTAATACTTTTGACTTGTTTGGAATGAGGATCTCTCCCTGAAGTAAGAACTATTTGTAGCCTGCAGGTTTTTGTCCTGCCAGAAACTCTCAAATACTTCTCAACTGCTTCCCAAGTAACTATCTCAGTTGGTAGAGCATGAGATCCTTAATCTCAGGATTGGGTTTGTGTCCCACTTTTGGACATCATTTGTAGTTGGAATTTTCTGTGTCTTACAGCTGCTCATGAAATTATTGACTCAGAATTCAAGAAACTAGGCATCAAAATACCCAAAATACAATTAATATTAGCTGATTTAAGAATAAAATCAACAGAATGGGAGGCTTTTCTGACTCCCTATGGGAGACCTTCCCCTTTTCGGGGAGCAAATGGGGAGTGGGTTGGGGGAAACGGCAAAGAAGAGGTGGGAGGAGGGATGAATGAGACGGGACATCTGTGGTTGGTAAATAAAATAAATATAAAATTATTAAATAAAAATAAAGTAGTCATTATTTTTTGCATTTGTTTATGTCTGTATTTATCTTTGAGTGCATGTGTGTGTGTGTGTGTGTGTGTGTGTGTGTGTGTGTGTGTGTATGTGTGAATGTATATAACATGGTATATGTGTGGAAGCAGCCTCTTCTCTTTCTACTGTGTAGTTAAGGAGTTCAGATATAGGGCATCATCAGGTAGGTGGCAAATACCTTTACCCATCCATCCAAGTTGCCACCCTGCACTAGGTTTTGAGCCTCAGTTTTCATAGCTAATATAAAGATTTCTTCTATTCCTTTTGTCTTCTTTTTATAACTGTTATCAAAGTCAAGTATAATTTATCCAAGAATAAAATATACATTACTATGTTAGTAATGAGACCACTATCATTATTCCTAAATTAGTTCCATATGGCGACATAGATGATTTTTTACTTTTCTTTAACATTTATTTATTTGCAATATATACATTGTTCTGTCTGCACACCAGGAGAGGATACCAGATCTCATTATAGATGTCTGTAGGCCACCATGTGGATGCTGGGAATTGAAGCCAGGACCTCTGGAAGAGTGGCCAGCACTCCTAACCACTGAGCCATCTCTCCATCCTGACACAAATAATTTCTAAGAAAAATCTCAGCCTGACACTGATAATTTTTAAGAGAGAGCTTGGAAAAAATATTACTTAAAAACATTGACCAAATTAGTAATTACCTAGTAAATACCCAATTAAATTACTACATTTTGTGGGATTTGCTTCCCAAAGTAATCAATATTAAGTGTTTTTTGTTTATTTTTTGAGGAAAAACCCATGAAATTTTCCTGACTAAATTGTCAGACAATGAGTGGAAGCTGGGCAGTGTAGCATGCTCATTTAGTCCCAGCAGTCAGGAGGCAGAGGCAGGGGGATCTCTGAGTTCATGGCCAACCTGGTCTACAGAGCTAATTCCAGGACAGCCAAGGTTACACAGAGAAATCCTATTTCAAAAACCAAAACCAAAATAAATCAACGAACACACAAAAAAACAGGATGAAGAAATAACATTTAAATTATTTTTTTCTTGTAGTTATCTGGACTTAGTTTAAGATTTGCTCTTTACTGTTAAGAGACTAGTGATGTCTGAAGTATATATTCATAGAGCATTTGGATTATGCTAAATGAACTCTGATTCATGTAGCTTTTGAGAAATTCTCAGCTTATGCATTTTTTAAAAAACTTGTATTTATTCAATAAATTCTTAAAATTTAAAAAGAAAACAAAACAGCGTATATATTAGCTTTTATGAAGAAGGAAATAAATGCTTTATTCATATCTCATAGAACCAGTTAAACTTAACAAGGGAGGTTCAAAGCCTCCCTTGAAAACTAGCATTCACTTCCTTTGTTTCCATTAAGGGATTACTGGAGAAATTAAAGTCACATTTTTTTAATCCTCTGGTGCATTATGGAATGATGTAATTTCCTTTAGCTCTACTGGAAAGAAATGTGTTGTTTCTAAATATTTGTCTTGAAGCGAAGTAATTCCTTGAATTGCAGTCTTCTTCATCTGTCAGAGTAAGGATATGAATAGAAGAAATTCATAAGGAAAAGACAACCTCTTGGACATTAAGATATATCCGTTGTTACTGCTCTAAGAGTCGACAGGGTTCACACAAGTCTGTAATGTTTGAAACTAACTTAGTAGTTTGATTTTAACCAGTTTTTTCTTAGGCGATGAAGCTTCATGCACTAAAGAGTGTTAGTGCCCAGTTTGCTGTACAGGACACCAGTACAGTGCGTTGGAATAAGATAGATGAAGTCTGGATTCTGGTTCCATTTGAGAAATAGGCTGGAGAGGGTAGTTAAAAAAGAGGACAGAAGAATCACTCTCAAAAACTGACCTCTCTCTCGGCTGACATACAGATTCCATGAAAGACTTCAGATTCCCAGCACAGCACTGCCACCCAGGGATTAAGCACCAATGATGTCTTTCTTGCACTTCATTCACGGCAAGAGACCAGCCTTGGGGAATGCGCAGATCTAGCTTGTGTTGGGTGTCTGTCCCTCCACTATGGGAAAGGCAGAGAGAGTGGGTATCTAGTTGGAGATTACACCCCAAAAGACACTATTCACCTAAAGTAGAACAGATTCTGTCAATAAAAGAAAAGGGAAACATTTGAAGCCACCCTGACATTTACAATGACAATTAAGGTGTCTACAGACAGAAGAAATCAACACTTTTAAATGCCCATCACAGGCATTTAGTGCACCTGTAAAAAGGAAGAGACGCTTCAGTTACGTCTCTTCTAATTGGTAAGAATCAATAAAGAGATACACCACCAAATGGGAAAAAGACAAAAACAGCCCCCTTTTCCTTCTTCTCAAACACAGATTATGTTGCCTGAGATAGGAACTAGCTGCGTACAGTCAGGCAGGCATTACTCACCCTTCATTCACTACTATTCCCAGCTGACTGTGGTCTGCTCAACTAAGCTTCAGGGCAGGCACATATCTGCTATAGGAACATTGTCATTTTTGAGCAAAGACAGTACTGGGCTCTACCATTACTACTGACTTTCTGCATTCTTATAGAATCAGAAAGTTCTCTGAAATGCTTAGGTATGACAGAGGCACCTTGGGAATCCCGGGCATGCGTGTGTCCACCAATAACTGTCTCTTGCATTTTGTAGCACTGGAAAGTTAGGGTCATGTAGGCAAAGCATTGTAAGTCCGGACAGGTGCACATAGAACACTTGCTGTCCTGCAAATTCAGAACTGAACATTTCTTCTACCCCATCCATTTATAGCATCAGAGACTGGGTAGTGGAATAGAATATGGAGTGAGTGGAAAACAGCAGGCTTTAGAGAGAGCATCAGCCAGTCTCTCTCCAAGCTCAGTAAGGTAACAACAAATACCAAGCAGAAAGTAAGAGAATCAGTAATAAATGTTTACTAACTTTGAGAAGCCAACTCCTTTCCACTAACCTAGGAGGAGAGTCAAGTGTGAACTGTGGAAAATAGTAAGGAATAAGACAATGCTGCATCTAAGGTTGGCGAGCTATGTCAGCATGTGTGTGAGTGTGTGTGTGTGCACGTGTGTGTGTGCGCGCGCGCGCGCGCATGGGTTGGGAGAAAGATCCAGAACATATAGGGACAGCCCATCTCTAAAAATGACCCATTGAGGATCCAGAGAATACTGCAGAAATTGACTTGGCATGAGAAATTCTGCCTTTTACAGAACCTGGCACCCATGGCTGCTTTTGCTGCCTGTCCAGCTGACTTGGGCCCTTTGCTACCCTGTTGCCACAGTTCTTAGATGGATGCTTTGTGACCCCTGTGCCAACCATTTCTGGCCTTTCTCACATCAGGTTCTGTGTAGGATTTTATTGCGTTGACTACCAGTCCCCTCAAGTGGTTCCATATGCCAGCCCTGGCTTTCCTGCCGCTTTCCACTGATCCTTTACTCTGAGTTCCAAGGCTTTCAGACTTTTAATCTGGGTTACTGTGGCTCTTCCCCTTGGCGGCTGGTGGCCTCTAATAGCCTTTCTTCTCCCTGAGGCTCTGCTTCAGAGTAAGGCGATGAAGCAGATGCTCTGGCTCCCTTCATGGTACACACTGCCAGCTCCATGGCATTTTCTTGCTGCTTTTGGCTGTAATGCTCAACTTTTCAAGACCCAATTGTAAGACACCATGTGGGACAGATCCAAGGAGAGGGGTGTGGAGGATGACTGGGAGGGGGGACACAAAAACTGTGGAAGATGGGAAGTGAGGCTGAATTTATTGTTAAGGCAAAGGGAACACTCTTTTTTCTTGGTTGTGACATATTTTGGTGTCAATTGGTTGACAGGACACTTTCGCTCTGGCATGGGAGGGATATTTGTTAGTTCAGGGTCTTTTTAAGGGATGGAATTTGAGGTGCCTGCTGTTGGCCAAGGTTCTATCTGTTCCTGAATGTCTTCGGTTTTCCTTCTAGATGAGAAGGCTACCGCTGCCTTCCTTCACATAACCCTCTAGGTGTTTTCAGCTCACCCTGGCAGCTCTGAGAAACATGGTTATTACCCATGATTACTATATATCAGCGTGAGCAAGAGAACAAGGAGCACTTGGCTGAGTGCTGTGGGAGCAGTGAAGGTGGACTACAGGCGGGTAGATGCATCCCTTTCCTGGATTATAGATCTATGCCAATGGTTAATGAGTACAGGGAATTCTGCTTCTCAAGGGTTAGTTGGCAAAGTCCAGAGACATTTCAATTTGCTAAAGTTGGAAAGAGATATGTGTATTGGCATCTGTGATTCCACACAGAGGCCAAGGATGCTATTCAAACCTCCCAGAATGCTCAGGACAGAATACCACGAAGAGCTACCCAGCTCTAAGTATCAGTGATGGCAAGGTTGAAACCCAGTTGCCTACAGCTGCTAAGACCTCTTGGTAATCCCTTGGAAGACATTTTCTGTATTAACTAAATAGTGTTACATAGTCCTTAAGCATAAAATAGAAATCGTCTTTTTTTTTTCTTCATAAGAAGTAAAGTTATTTACCTCACAGTTTTAAATGTTTAAAAGCATAGTGCCTTTATCAGCTCAGCTCTGATGAGGTTTCCTCTCTGCTGTTACCTCTCAACCAATAGCAATGGTGAAAATGTATGCAGAAGGAAGTGATAATGACTCTCTCCATGAAGCCAAAGCTCAGGGGCCAGGCTCAGGGCTTTACAACAACCATTTAGAGGAAAATCCAGATAGAGACACCTCCTTGTTGCAGGTACCTGAGTGGTATGTTTGTCTCTCTTCAGACAGCAATATTAGTGGTCTAGTAACAGTCTCACTGATACCAGCCTATCACAGTGCATAAGACAGAGCCACCATGCAAATCACATCAGGACAATGAGAACTTCTAAAGAGAAAGGAAAGCCATTATTCTGTTGTTCCGCAGTATATTCCCCATTTTCTATTACTCCTTGGAGCCTCTGATGGCTTCTTCCTAGCTTTCTAGGTGTGTATGTTGGATCCTAACTCAGATAGAACCTATGGTTTGCATTTCTTCCACCAAATTCATGTTCTGGAAGCTGCGATGGCCGTAAGAGTTGCTGGGCCTTTGTGACCTGGGATTTACCGTAGCTTGGGTCTGAGGTGTGTTCTCAATGCCCGTGTAGCAATGGCTTGATTTCCTGGCTGGGACTACTGAGAGGTACTGGAGTCTATCAGGGGGCTTTTAGGTTGTTGGATGCATGCCTTTGGAGGGGACTTTGGCTCCCTGGTGTTTCGTGTCTTTTATCTGCCCGATCACCGATCACCGGGTAAGAAGCTTTGCTGTCACAGGTTCCCACTTCACTGTGCCACAGGGCCACTCCGTCATGGACTGAAGCCTTTAGAAGAGAGAGCCATGTAGAGCTTTTCTCTTTACGCGATCATCCCCTTGCCTACAGAGGCTTTGTACAGGGGGCTGACATCATGTGCACATCCAGGTGACATCTTGAGTAGGTGAGAGAAGACAAAGGGAGGCTCCCCCATGTCCTTGTCTTCTTCTCCAGGCTGTATCTCTTTTCTCCTCATCATGTTGTGATGTCGCCAACGATGAGCTGCTCTTGGCAGACACCGACTCAATGCCTTTTGAGCTTCTAGCCACTAGAATTATAAGCTAAATCAACCCCTTTTCTTTAAAAAGCATTTAGATGCAGAAACACCACACAGACAATGAAAATGATAGAGAAGTATATAGACAAATATATTTCATAATTTTCTTTGTGTTTCACGCTGCATTACCCGTGCTATGGTTTGAATCTGATCGGCCCAGTACAGGTTCATGCTTTAAATATTCGTATCATTGCTGGGATACCATTGTGCTTTTTACTAATTCACAGCATTTAGGATTGACTGTAGGGTCTCAAATCAGCTGGACAAGCGCAGCACTACTGAGCTGTGTTCCTAGTCCATTGTGGCCGGAGAGTCTGTAGGAAGGCAGTGCCTTCCAGGCAAATGTAGGCCATGAAGCCTGGCCTTTTGGTTTCCTCTCAGTCGCCATTTGAGCTTTGTCCATCACGACTGATGAAAATATCTCTGACATCACAGGCCAAAATACACTTTTCTTTCCCCAAGTGCTTTCTATCTGTTTCGTTTCTTTTTTCCTTTCTTTTTGCCATAGCAAATGTCAATCTGACACACTTCTCTCTCCCCAGGCCTTTCTGCAAAGGTCACCTCATCCTTAACTCTGCATAGCCACTCCCAAGTTTCAAAAATGGGTCCCATGACACTTGTGAGTAAACTGGTCCTCTCAGACACAGCGGCTCATTGGGTATGCTTTGATATTAATTCAATTTCATTGTTTTGATATCTAGAGTATCATGTCTGTAGCTTAGCATTATCACCTCAGTGGGATTTTTTTTTTTTGTTATTGTATTTGAGAGTATTTGCTGTAGTTCAGGTTTGCCTTGAATTCCTTAAACATAGCAAAAAATGATCTTGAATTTCTCATCTTCTTGTACCTCCAGAGTGTTGCTTGAGACTTTTCCTCTGGAGATAAGACACAAACATCAATTCACCCAGACGGAAAAACTATAGACCGAAATAATGACAGAACGGAAGTCTAATGTGAAGAAATGCAGTATTGGAGTTTGGAAGAGGAGTGCGGTTGAGAAGTTACACACAGGAGCAGGAACCCACTTAAATGCAGTAAGCATCCATCCTGGGTGACAAGTTTCCAAAGCTACAATCCTAGAGCTCTCTTGACAACTTGCCAGCAGTTTCACACATCAGAGACCCTTCCCCATGCTACTGGTTGGAGCTGACACCCTCAGTAATGGTTAGCTGCTTCTGTAACCTCAGGGAGAGGCCTTGTGAATCTTATAAATTTCAGCTTTCCAGGGTTTATAAGGCTGTTTACTTCTTCGGTCTCAGGAAACTCTTTCTAGAACAGAATGCTTCAACTTAAGTGCAAATTGCTTCACAACACCAGAGCTAGGATGACCCGAGCTGATGTGTATGACCAACCTCTGTGTATATGACACAGGGTACAGAACCCTCTGTGTGTGTACGGCACAAGCACTCTATCGACCGAACTGTTTCCTCAGTCCTCATGTAGAAATGCTGTAGAGATTAGGAGAAACTGAGTATGATGACGTACAACTGTAGTCAGCTCACAGCCTGAGGCAGAAGCAAACAAACAAACTAAAAGAGGTCCAGAGAAATAATGTCTTTGAATCACCTTTGAGACACAGGTAAAAAGGTGAATATTAAGTTATACACAATCACATTTATCATTTTTAGAAATAGGTATAATTTTGATATGACAGTAGGAGGTGGAATAGAACCATGACCACCGGTGTAGTGACTGATGTGAGCTGACAGGATCATCAGGTGATGCTTCAGGCGGCCCTGCATCAGCCATGGTTCAGCTGCGTGGTGTAACACAGAATGTGGCCTTTAGACCGAGTATACTTGGAATCTGGAATCTGGCTTGGTTTTAATTGTGTGTCTCCAAGAACTGCCTATTTTAATAATTATGTCAATTATTGTACTGCAGTGGTTTATATATATATATATCTATATCTATCTATCTATATATATCTATATATATATTTATATCTATCTATATATACATATATCTTAGATACAAATGATCATCTTCATCAAATTTGGGGAGAGTCAAGGCAGTTCTGCTCTGATGAGAAGTTGATGCCGAGTCCCATAGCCTTCGTTCCATTTTCTATTACATACTTTCTGTAAGATCCTCCATAACCAGGCACTTTGGAGTCACGTGTGTTAGCATCATTTATCACATGAAAGGAAGAGATCCCTGTAGGTGCTGAGAGAATACTGACAAAACAAAATACAAAATTATCTTACTATACAATTTCTGGTCACTCACAGTTTCCATTGGTCTAAGTAAATCTAGTCTCTCTTCATTAATACTAACAGAAAGGAGACAGCACAGTATCATGGGAATAGCGCCTCATTGGGGGGCATCAGAAGATGCCTTTACTTTGCAAGTATCTAGCTCTATAACCTCAGACAAGCTATATTAGCTTACACCCTCATTTTTCATCTCAGGACCGGGGGAGATAGTTTCAAAGCTTTGTGAGAAAGGCCTTCAAATGCAAAATCTAACATTCCATGTGTGACTTCTGGTTGAACATCACACTTCAGTAGATGTGATAGGCATTGAGACTAATGGAGTAGGAGAAGACTCATGAAGAATCCAAACCCTGAGAATATTGCCTTCATCTAAATGATCATCATCTTAAACATCCTTGGCCAGCTTCTCTGTTACACTCATGACACTGTTTAAAGTCATGTTCCCTCGTTCACCAATGAGAATTTACAAAGTATAGTTTTTTCTATGATTATAAAAATAAATTATTTTCTTGCTTAAAAATGTAAAAAAAAAAAAAAAAATACTGTGACGTTTACATGAGGCACTTCAAAGCCTAACAGAGGAAAAGACAGGATGTGGTTCAGTCTGTTTAAAACTGTTTAACTTTAGAGGTCCAAGTAATACTAATACCAAAAGGGATGGTCTCCAGGAGGAAGAGGAACCTTTGATGGTTGGCCTAATGAAGTAAAAGTACACACTAGTGATGCTGAAGTCAAAGACAGTTCCATCATGGCCATTGCTCACAGATGAAGCCTCCCACTGGATCACCCCCAACCCTAACGGCTGTACACACTGTAGTTACCATGGGTCCTCTGAATATTTTCTGTATGAGAAAGACCAGCTAGGCTTCTTGGCCAAGCTCCTGCCACAGAACCTGCTAGTGATTTGGGTTTCCATGTTTTCTGAGGATGCACTGCTTTGAGGCATGGGATACATGTGTTTGTACGCTGTACAGAGGGATATCAGAGATGAACGTGTGATGAATGTTTTAGCAAAGTTGGGTCATATTTTTATTGAGTTGTTTTGTATTATTGAGAAACATTGCTTTGCAATGCAGACCACACTTTTATTATTGTTATAACTTTAAAATCTAAGTGAAATAATGCAAAGTACAGCTATCCAATCCCAGACAATTAGAATAATGTCATTAACAACTAGTATGGATTAGCTGCCTTTTGATAGCCTCTGAAAAAAGCAAAAGCATCATGGGATCACTTAAAAGAAGTGGGAAACTAAATGTCAGAACTCTATGTTTTACACTCAGAGAAATCCCTGCCTCACAGAAAACACCTACGTTCCAACACCCTGCATTTACTTTGGAGACTTAGAAAGAGTTAAAACAGCTTCCTTGGCATCAGATATCAGTATAATAGGCTTTTACTGAAGTAATTAAAATTTGTTTATAATTAATACAGATGAATTGCTTTCTGCACAATAATAGTTAGGAGATTAACAAAGGCCACATTTTGGCAACAGGACCACATTCTTTTCCAAGTGCTGTGGGACCTTCTCCAGTGACTGTCTGTCCAATCCGGCTGTTTCTTCAGAGATGCCATATGGCACAGCTATGTGTTTTGACTTCTTTTTTTTCTGAAAAGGCAGCCACATGACATAACTGATCTTTAAAACGTTGTCAGAAGGCATTACCTGGGTAGGCTTTGAGCTGCTTTCCAAAACCTTAGCAAGCACGGGGCTATTAATTACGAGCAAAAGCAATGTGCCCACACACACCAGACACTTGGCATCCTTTCCCACCTCACCATAGCAGATCATCTTGCAAGCCATTCTGGCTGGGAAAGCGAAGAGCCATGGACTTATTATGTATTTATTTTTTAAGTCTAACAGTGAGGATAGAATTATTCTACCTTAAAACATGGATTCAAAAATTTTATTACGAAGTGTCTGCGCTCTTGGTTCCACATGTAAATATTTTTCCACCTGTAGGCTTACCTGCAGAGAGGGGGAAGAGGGGAGAGAGGGAGAGAGGGAGAGAGGGAGAGAGGGAGGGAGAGAGAGAGAGAGAGAGAGAGAGAGAGAGAGAGAGAGAGAGAGAGAGAGAGAGAGAGAGAAAGAGAGAGAGAGATGTTGACAGCTAAAAATATGATGTTTATACCCTGCATATTCAGTCTGGAGAGTAAAAAAGTGTAAATAGCTCAAATATTTTCTTTCTCATTTTCTCATAAAATTAGGTTGTTTGGTGGGGGTTGGGAGGCCTTCATTTTAAACTCTCTCCTTTTGTGTTATGTACAGAGCAAGTTTCCAATCTCAAATGGCCTATACAGAATTTGAGGAGGGGGACACTTTATAGGCTAGAGAAGATAGGGCAGAGTTTTGCGACATAGGAAGTTGGTGTGGCCTCTGGGTCATGGGCTCCTCCCAAGGTCCATAAGACATGATCTCTTCTGACACCACCTGCTGACCTCCACTTGAATCGTAAATTTGCTATGCATAAAAGCTAACTCCTTAAAACTCCCTCTTACAGACAAAAGAGTCCATCCTTGTGGTCAATCACTCCTCCTGCCTTATGAGCTCCAAAACGCCATTCTTCTTGCTTCTCACTAGCTGGCAGGTGATACAAGGCACCACCATCCTCCCCTTCTGTTAGCTCTTCAGTCTTTGGTTGCTTTCTTTCCGCTCATGTTTGCCTGCAGAGTTTCCAATAAAGCAGCTCCAATAATCCTGTCATAGTAAAGTTTAGAACATGTCTCCTTCTCTGATCAAACTTCTCCATTGACTTGTTAAAGTCCTTAACAGGCCTATAGAAACCTACAAAAGGAAAGATTACTGTTCTAAGTTCATCCTTTAAGCTCTGTGGTGGCTGGCTCCTGCTGGGTTTCCTTGGCCTTGGTGTGGTAGGCATAACATGTGCTTCCTTCCCTGGGCTTCTGGCCTGCTGTTGTTTCTTGGTAGTGTAGGGTAGACTCATGCTGGTATGTAAAGGGGGATTGGGGAAGTGTCAGGAACTGTGCTAGATGTGAAAGGACTAGCAGGTGAGCATAAGCCAAGGTGAGACAGTGCCAGCAGAGAAACTAGCAAAATCTAGTGTCAGGTCTCCTTATGCCACAGAAACTCTACAATACTTAACAAAATGTTACCATAGTCTTCCTTCTTGGAATGTTCTGAGCACCTCCCCCCCCCCCACACACACACTCCCATTTTATCTTCTCAATCTCGGTCAGGTCCTTCTGCAAGATCTTATTAGTGGGGACCCTCTGGAATCCTATTCAAATCCCTCTCTGATTCTTTCATCATTTTGCTCAATTCAGCTTATAATTTATTTACTACTTTTTAGCTTAGTGCTGTGTCCATGCAGTAGGAAACGGGATGAGAACATGAATGAATTAATATTCCATCAATGCATCTTCTCCTGTCTGTCAGCACCCAGATCACATCCATTAACATTCTGTCTTACCATATAAGGCTTCAAGTGTTAATTAAAAAACACTGCTTATATCGAGACTACGTCATCAGTCTCAGAATAGTTACAGGAATGACAATAAAAATGCATCTCTCTCTTAGAGTCAGTGGTGCCTCATGTCTTGCTGTTCTCATCTGTCTTTCTATCTTTCTTTTTTTCTTTCTAATTTGAAACACAGTTTCATTCTTTAGCCCATTTTGGGATGAAACTCACTGAATAATAGTTCAGGTTGCTCTCAAGTTCATGGCCAGTCTGGATTCCTAAGTGCTAAGATTATAAACAAAACTGAGGGAAGCTGCCTTTAATCTCAACAACTGACAGGTTAAGACAGGTGGCCCCCAGTGAGCTTGAGATCAAACTGGTATATAGTGAGTCAGTGAGTTCCAGGCCAGCCAAGAACTACAAAATGAGACTCTCTAAAACAAAACAAAACAAAACAAAACAAAACAAAACAAAACAAAACAAAACAAAACAAAAAAAACCAACAACAAGCCGCCTTCCCAAAACCCCAAACCCCACAAAACCCCCATCCCAAAACAAAACGGTGCAGACTGTGTGTGTGTGTGTGTGTGTGTGTGTGTGTGTGTGTGTGTGTGTGTGTGTGACATACACACACTCATATATATAATGGTTACATATGTAGCCACTTGAGGCCGTTTGTCTGCATCAAATAACTACCTAAAGTTACTTCCCAAAAGTTTACTGTACTATATAATCATGGAATTATGGTTAACATTAAGAAATGTAAGTGTTACAATGGAGTTTCTAGCACCATTTAGCCAGAGGTCCAGACCCACAGATCTGCCATCTCAGGTAGCTTAGCTGCCCGCCGTTGCCTAGACCCCCTAAAATGACTCAGACACTTATATTAAGATCATGCTGTCTGGCCTACGGCTTAGGCACATTGCTAGCTAGCTTCTTCATCCTAACTCAACCCATTTTCATTAATCTGTCTTCCACATGACCCATAGCTCACCTGTGTTCCTTACATGTTTCTTCTTTGGGCATCTGGCTCAATCTGTCTATGTCTCTGCCCTCCTACTACCCATTCTGATTTTTCCACCTACTTCTTCTATGGTGCCTGTCATGGACCAAAACAGCCCTTTTTAAAAATTGATATTCACAGCACACAGAAAGACATTCCCACATCACCTCCCCATTTCTGTCTAATTAAAAAGTAAGGCTTTTATTTTAACATAGCAAAATTACATATAACCAAATAGCTATCAAGCAAGAATTACAGTTACAATATCTAGTCTACTTGTATTTAACAAAATTAAAGAAAATACTCCATAATCTACCTTATCCTTGTGAATCTAAAGTTTCATATCCAATATACTTTTTAATATAACTAAGAAAAACTATACCTATAACTATCTAATCTTCAACTACATCAAAGACCACAGAAGGATATATTTACCCAAGTAAACCAGAAGTGCAAGCAACTTCCAAAATCTAGAAATGACAGAGATGACACCTATCTGCCTGGACAGTCACCCAAAGTTCCTTTATAAATTTGGGGCATCCATCTTCAGCCTACAGGCCCAAAGTCTCTTTTTATTTTAGTGAAGCAGGAAATCTGAAGGACTACACTGCCCATTCTGGTATAGTTCATCAGTTGCTTCTTCTTGAGGCCTGAAGTATGTCTGACACTTTTCTCTGAAAAACAGTAACCTGAATGACCATCTCAGCTTGTTCTGTCAAAGTTCAGAGGTCACTTTCCTAGGGAACCTGCATGTCCAGTTTAAACAGCATATTGTCAAGCAGTCAATAAAAGAACAAACTCTTGTCTAGTGGCTAACCATTGCCACAAAGAAAGTAGACTCCATATGGAGTTTCTTCGATGCCCTTGAAGTAGATTGGTGCCTCCAGGAGCAGATCTGTTTCATTGTCCAGAAATGTCTAAATTCTTAAAATACATTAAATGCCATATTCTGTAGGTCTTAGAAGTGTTTGAAGATTATCTCTCTAATTGAAATGTATCTTTGTATACCTAAAAATCTAACATGCATTTCTTAATTATACATTACAATTTTAAATCAGTTACATAAACATCCTATCTTAAACAAGAGTAAAAAAATACATACGGCATAAGAGAATTGACCTCAAATTTGTATCAATAAACTAAAGTCCATACCAATGTAAAATATCTTGAGATTACAGGTGATTTTTTGATCAGAGAAAATTGAATAATCTAATTTTTAAAAATCACTCACTCATATACCACATCCCCCTTTTCTTCTTAGAAAGAGATTACCTATGATCATTAACCATTTACAATAAAAACAAACATTATGAACAATATTTTTGGAATTTGGGCATAGCTTTCCATTACCACTTCCTGCTGATTAAGGAGTGCTGGAAATCTCAAGGGTTCTTGAGACTGGATCATCTTAGTCTGCAGCTGTGAAGCTGATATGACCATCTCTTCCCATCAGAGAATTTTCAGGGGGTCTTGGTTGATGAAAACATAAGAGCCTAGAAGCAATCTACAGGTTCTCATCTTCTGTGGAAACAAAAGCAGAACTTTTCTAAAGCAATAAATCCTTAGACACAAATTTCAAAGCCAAGTTACCTTTAAAATATATATTCTTGTTTAACTTAGCAGTCCTTACAATCAATTGTCTTTCTGCTGTTAGCTCATTAACAGTTAAAAAAAATTAAAAGAAAATATAATAACAATAGTCCAGACTCTGAGTCTATTTTCCATCTTCATGTGGCTTATTATATTTTTATTACTCTATTTTTCTTTTTTAAAGACTTTTTATACCTTCTTTTTTTTCCCCTCTGAAGCCTATGTACATTTTACACACATTGTAACCCATTTACAGGGTTTTTTTTTTTCTCATCTGAATCTGTTTTATTGTGAATCCTTAATCATCTTCCAACCAGAAGAGCTTATAAAATACCCACACTCTCTTAAAGAGCCATATAGCTTTTGCAGATAAAGCTGAGTCAGGATGTTCCTTTAAGGGGACTGAGTCTCTGCTTACCACCAGCAAACAGCAGTCCCAAGAAATGCTGCTACTAAGAAACCATCTTTGATGCTCTTTCCTTTTTTGTTCAAAGTAAATAGAAACTTAAATCAGTCACATGCTACAGAGTTTTCTTTGAGACTTTGGGAACCTGCCTGGTTGCAGCTTATGCTCCCTGCCAGTCTGCTGCCATTTTGAATGTGACCGGAGTGCCACACTACCTGTGTTCAATGATTCACTTCAGATATACAATTTGAAACCTGCTTTGGCTCAGTTTCTGTGCTCTAGAACCCTTTCTAAACTTTGTCTGGTTTTAAGTGGGTGTTTTCCCCACTTTGGTACGCCATCTGTTACAATGGAGTTTCCAGCCCTGTCTGACCAGAGATCCAGACCTATAAACCTGCAGTCCCAGACCGCCTAGCCACCTGCTGTTGCTTAGGCCCCCTCAAATAACTCAGACACTTATATTAACTTCTAAGATTGATGCAATCATATTCTTAAATATATATCATATTAGAATTTAATAATTTTTAAGCAAATCTTTGCTTTTTCTCTCCCAGCCCAGTATTCATCATTTGTCAGAGAAGTCATGATTCCTTTTTGTGGAGAATGGTGCTTATAAACCAAGTTGTGAGTCCTGGGCTTTTTCATTGCTAATAAGATATCATTTCCTCTAGGTCCTTCAGCAAACAATAGGAGTAAAGAAGGAAATTGCATTTGCAACACAAATGGGCTATGTTTATCTGCGGGGATATTTATCTGTGGGGATATAGGTATGTTCTGTAAGAGTTTGGGGAACACATATGTATGTGTGATTATGTGGGTAATGACAATGCATTCTAAGGAAGACAACCTCCCTTGTTTTGAAATATTTATTTATTTGGTCATTGCAAAAGTAGAGATCCATAGTTAAGCACCAGGATGAGCTCCCAGTCCAGGTGAAGAGAGAGAGAGAGAGAGAGAGAGAGAGAGAGAGAGAGAGAGAGAGAGAGAGAGAGAGAGAGAGAGAGAGAGAGAGAGAGAGAGGTACATGAGCAAAGGGACCAGGATCATGAGGAGGAGACTCACAGAGATGGCTGATTGGAGCTATTGGGAGCTCACTGGCTCTGAAATAATCGCTGAGGAACTTACTTTCAGGGAAAGCACTCCAAAGGTAGACAATTGTCAAAAGGCGTGGGCAGTTTGTGGAGCCTCTTGCAGTAGAATCAGAGTATGCTACTGGTGCATGAAATGACATCTCAGAGCCCATTTCCTACAGAGGACCCACCCTTAATACTGGGACTTGGAACTTGGATCTACTTCAACTAGACATGCCAAACTGAACTGACCCACCTTGGGACTCCCTGCCCTCCTTGGAGAATGGATGGGGTGGATGGAGTCGGGGGAGGCTGAGGGAGGTTTGGGAGGGGCTGGGAGGAGGTGAGGGAGGGGGAGCAGTGATATATATGGAAAAACACTTTTTAAATAAAAATGATTCATTTTACTTTTAATTATGTATATGTGTGTTTGTCCACATGTGAGTATGTGTGTATGAGAACACATGATAGCAAAGGTTAGAGGTATTCTTCTGCAGCTGGAATTACAGGTGGTTATGAGCCACTTGATGTAGGTGCTGGGACCAGAACACAGGTACTTTCTTTACAAGAACACTTAGGTGCTGAGCCATCTCTCCAGCCACTGTTTATTTTATGGAGACAGTGAAACGACGGAGTCTGAACCATCTTTGTTCTCCTCATCCTATTTCTAAAGTGATTCCCACGCCTCCCATGCTGGAATTAAAGGCATGAAATGCCACACCTAGACCCCCAGAATTACCTCCTTGGTTATTTCTTCTTTCTCAGGAAAAACTATTTCTCAGTGATACTAGCGTATACCCTCATTTGTCCAACTGTACAAAACATTCAATATAGATTGAGAACAACTATGTCCACTTTGCAGGATGCATGCATGCATGTGTGTGTGTGTGTGTGTGTGCGTAGACAATGAGGCTAGAATAAGGCATTGGATGCCTGTGAGCTGGTTTTATATCCAATTTTGAGTTACACAATGTAGGTGTTGGGAATCAAAGTCAAGTCCTCTGGAAGAGAAAGAGCACTCTTAACCACTGAACCATCTCTCTAGCTCCTGAAAAACACATATTTAACCAATAACTATTTCTGGGCATTTAGATTTCTTCCAATAATTTATAATTATAAGTAGTACTGTAGTCATTAAACACTGCATTTTAGGAGTTTAGCTTTATTAGTCTGAGATCATTGTTTAAATGTGAATAAGCTTGGGAACTATAACTCTCGAAGTGATTTTTCAGTCATTTATGTCATACTGGGAATGCATAATAGCACAACATTCTTTCATTCACAAGAGACGTAAGAAATACAGCAACATACTAATTTATTGAGCATGTAAGCACATGCGTACATGTGGTGTGGGCAAGAAAACCCTGAGGAGGAATTTAGGGCAGAAAAAGGAAAGCTGGTAAGGTAAATTTCTTCTATTGTTAAGTTGGATTGAATCCCAGTTTGTACTTGATATTTCATTCAGTAGGCAAATGCTGTCAGGGAAGCTGAGCTGTATAAGACTGGGATACAGCTGTAGGCAAGTCAGTACCGTGCGCACCGATCGATGGGGTACAATGCTGTGAAAAGGACTCTGAGGAGGGAGACTCCCACTGTGTGGGGCAAAGACTTTTGGTTTTGTTTTAGAATTATAGGAAAACCATGCGATCTTTTAAATTTCACAGTTCTGTTTTCTCTTGTTGCTGTTTCTCTTCTTCTTTCTCTGCTTCCACGCCCGCCATGTTGGTGCTAGCCAATAGCAACAGTACTTGGGAGGTGGATGCAGAGGACCAAGGGTTCCAAGGCTAGCCTTGGCTACGTGAAAAACAAAACAAACAAACAAAAAACCAAAGCAATAGTAAAAGCAGGAATTATACTCAGATCAGAGGAGACTGAACTTTGGGCCAAGGTTAGCACTATGCAACTAATTATAAATATCACATTTGAGATAACGTTTTTACAACAGAATCCATAGAACTGGCCTTGGACTGTTGTTGGAAGGGGGTGTGAAGGGGAAAAAAGTGAATGATGATTCTTAGATTTTATATTAAAAATAAGATCACAAAAATTTGTATGCGTGTTTGTGTAAATATATGGCACTGTGTAACAGATGGCTTCTGATACTGTAAACAGGTGTCCATGACCTGGATCAGGAGTTACAGTCTGTTATGAACCATCTGATGGGGATGGTGGGAATCACTCAGGTCCTCTGGAGGAAGGAAGCAGTCCACCATGGAGACAGCTCCCTGCAACTGGTTCTTAATCTCCTGTGAGGAAACAGATGATTATGAATTTCCTTACGCTGTCAGAGACACAATCCATTCCAATAGCTTCACATCACTCTCACTGTTTACTAGAGCCTGGCCACTCAGTGCATCTTTTCTAGATATCAGAGTCTCCTGAAAACACTTTGTAGAATTGTGGGTAGAGAAAATATGTGAGCTATAATAAACTTATAAAAACTAAATCTTATTGAAACAGGTGTATGTTCAAAATCAAGTCAGTTCCTAATTATTTAGGTTTTTTTTTCTTTTTTCATTTAATTGTCAGATACTGAGTTCCCGCTGTATACCAGGTACGGTGTTGTATGTTAGTGATATACTTCAGAACAATACAGGTTCTTTATATGTAGTCCTGGCTGTCCTGAAATTTGTTGTATAAGTCAAGCTAGTCTCACACTCACAGAGATCTATGCACTTTTGCTTTCTAAGTGCTGGAATTCAGGCTGTGTTTTACAATGCCCAGCCTTTTAGTCATTGTGGAGGCAGCATTCACATAATCACATCATCCTGATAAATAGTACACCGAACGCTAGACATAAAGTATACCAAGTCTAGGTGCTGCTGGATTTTCTTTACTCTAGCCCCTTGTTGGAATACCAAATGTTGTTGGCTGTTTTTGCTCTTTTGAGGGGTCCACCACCAAGCTCCCAAATAAATCACACATGGAGGCTTCTTCTTTTTTTTTTTTTTTTTAATGAATGCCTGGCCTTAGCTTGGCTTGTTTCTTGCCAGCTTTTCTTAACTTTAAAATATCCCATCTGCCTTTTGCCCTGGGCTTAGACCTTTCTCTTCCTGTATATCTTTCACTCTTACTCTGTGGGTACCTGGGTGGCTGTGTGGCTGTGTGACTGTGTGGCTGTGTGGCTGTGTGGATGGCTGGGTGGCTGTGTGGCTGTGTGACTGTGTGGCTGTGTGGTTGTGTGACTGTGTGGCTGGGTGGCTGTGTGACTGTGTGGCTGTGTGACTGTGTGACTGTGTGGCTGTGTGGCTGGGTGGATGGCTGGGTGGCTGGGTAGCTGAGTGGCTGGGTGCCTGTGTGGCTGTGTGGCTGTGTG
This sequence comes from Phyllotis vaccarum, assembly GCA_033318265.1. Taxonomy (NCBI): domain Eukaryota; kingdom Metazoa; phylum Chordata; class Mammalia; order Rodentia; family Cricetidae; genus Phyllotis; species Phyllotis vaccarum. The sequence continues at coordinate 6,894,658 of JARWLC010000012.1, read as the reverse complement.
ACTGTGTGGCTGTGTGACTGTGTGGCTGTGTGGCTGTGTGGCTGTGTGACTGTGTGGTTGTGTGGCTGTGTGACTGTGTGGCTGTGTGGTTGTGTGACTGTGTGGCTGTGTGACTGTGTGGCTGGGTGGCTGGGTGGATAGCTGGGTGGCTGGGTAGCTGAGTGGCTGGGTGCCTGTGTGGCTGGGTAGCTGAGTGGCTGGGTGGATGGCTGTGTGACTGTGTGGCTGTGTGGCTGGGTGGCTGGGTGGCTGGGTAGTTGAGTGGCTGTGTGGCTGTGTGGCTGGGTAGCTGAGAGGCTGTGTGGCTGTGTGGCTGGGTGGCTGGCTTCTTTCCTTGTTTTCTTGCTTCTTCTTCTCTCTTCCTCTCAGGTTTCTCTTCTATTCTTTCTCTCCGCCAGCCCCACCTATCTTTTCTCCTGCCTTGCTATTGGCCATTTAGTTCTTTATCAGACCGTCAGGTGTCTTAGGCAGGCACAGTAACACAGCTTCACAGAGTTAAACAAATGCAACATAAAGACACAGCACGCCTTTGCATCACTACAACAAATGTTCCACATCCAAACAAATGTAACACATCTTAAAATAATATTATATGACCTCTGGGGTATGTAAAGCTTTTTTTTAAAGCCAGGGTCTCATTTACCCAGGTTGGCTCCTTACTCACTAAGTTGCCAAGGCTGGCCTTGAAGTTATCTTCCTGTTTCCACCTTCTAAATTCTAAGATAACCAGCATACATCATCACACCCAACATTTTTTTTTTTGTCTTCCTTGAGATTATTTATCTCATAGGAAAAATTCTTGATAATAAAATTAATTTACATGTGCATTTAAGGGGTAATCCTTTCTTTGCACACATTTATTTAAAATGAGAAGTGTTAAATTTCTATTTTTGTAGAAATTAATTTTTGATATTTTTTTAAAATAGCAAATTAAAAACCACATCTTCGGTTTAGTAATATGTTTTGTGATTATTCTTTCTTCAGCATTCAACTTTAAAAAGGAGCAAATTATATGTATATATACATATGATGTGTACACATAAACACACACACACACACACACACACATAAATGACTCAATTGTTTAGTAACAATTATTCCTGTTATTCCTGGTAAGCATTTAGAAAACTGTTACCACTTTCTTGGCTTCATGTAGAATGTGTGGTATGGCTACTGGCTACATTGTGAATTGGATGTACGAACTCCCCATAGCCAACTTATTTAAGCACAAATCTCTAAATGATGACACTGTTTTGGAAGGTGCTGGAGATTTGGGAAATAGGTCGCCAAAGGGGTTCCCCACATCCCCTTGGAGCTTGCTCATTGATGTTCCCCGTCTGTTCCGAGGTGAGCTACTTCCCTTCCCAGCATGTTCCCCGAGAAGAGTTCTGCTTTGCTATGTGCCCAGGAACAATGGATTCTTGACCTATGGACAGAAACTTCCAAAATTGTGAGCCAATACATCTTCGTTCATTTTAAGTTATTCTCCCAGGAATTTGTTCACATTCATTGATGTTGTGAGTGGCCTCAGGGGAGGCATTTGAATTGACTCCTGTGTGAGACTGCACAAGAAGGCCGTGGCTTTCTAAGTGTGCTTCTGTACTAGGCATCTCTACTTCCTGGGACCTATTGTAAATGAAAAATTTAGAGTTTCCTACCATGCTTACCAGGTCAGGAACAGGTTCAGAGAATAACAGTTTGTGTTCTAATAACCTCTGCATATCCTTCTGGTCTTGATAAAGTTTAGAACAAACTCCTGCTTCTCCCATCCATTCATTCACACGTGCACTGGTTACTGACTCCACACTGACTTAGGAAGTGGGCTCTAACGGCATAACATGTGAGACTCTTTCCTTCAAGGACTCAGTGTGTTGTGCAGAGAAAATAAATACAGGAATCGATTACCCAGAAGTGAAGGTGCAAAGGCAGCAGGAGATAACAGACAGTGAAGCATCTCAGAGACAACCAATGGTGATGACCGCTGACTCTGGAAGAAGGCCAGACAGGATGTTATCAGCACCCACAGGCTGAGATAGCCTCCAACACTGTAGAACCTGGAGAGACAGGAGAGTGGCAGGTGCTACAATAACTTGAAACCATCTGGGCAAACAGAAATGAGGAGACATTGTGACTACCCGAACCCACAACTGGACAGCAGGCTCTGGGTCCTTATACATCAGCTATCTCCTGCACAAGTATTCTCCTGAATAGAGCCTATGATGTCTTTGAGCTGTTCATCCCTTTGTCTTTCCTTCCCACACACCCTGAACCTCCCATAGGGTAGGCAGAAATGTTCCTCCATGGGACTTGATATGCACACCCTAATGGTGACTGGTGACAGTCCATTGTGACACAGGGTGAGGCTGGAAAGCCTAGGAAAACAAGAAAGGACCCAGAATTGGCATCTACACATTCTAGGCTCTACATTAACATTTAAATGACCCACCTAGACCCGTGGTACCGACCCTGTGAGTTGCAACACTTCTGAAGGTTCAAATGATTCTTTCACAGGGGTTACTTATCAAATATCCTGCATATCAGGTATTTACATTAGCAACATTATAGTTATGAAGTAACAATGAAATACTTTGATGGCTGGGGTCACCACAAAATGAGGAATTGCATTTGAGTGCTGTGTCCGTACGAAGGCTGAGAAACGCTGATGTAGACTAGTCTTAGTCACCTGTCATTGTTAAATAAAGTTAAGAAATATTTTAAGCCTTCACAGTCACCCATAAGTCTGAGTAAGTTAAAACCAAGGATAACACTAGAAAAATGAAGTCCTATTTGTTTCCATTCTACCATTGCTATATCCTTATATTCCCTTCTAAACGAATGACATATTTAGTATGAAAAGATGTATCCCTGCAAATAAAATAGGTGGATTAATTATACCACATTTAATATCAATTCATTTTTTAAATACTGATGACTATGACTTAGGATCTTAAAACGCCTAGCACTTGCACAAATCATGTCTCCAGAGAGTATGTGCTTTGTGGAGATCGATAATTATTCTGCTAATTATAAAGATATAAGGAAAACCAGGCACTTTATAATCCTGCCTATGTGCACAGAACAACTCTTCAAAGCTCAGAATGCCTTTCTGTCTCAGTTGGCTCACTGTCCTAGAAGATGAGGAGACCACACCGTTCATTGATCTTCTGGCAAATGTCATTTTCTTATTTCCCTATCAAGTACACTTTGATTTTGAAGAAACAAAACTAAAAATTCACCAGCAGCCTAATTTGTCTCCTTATTGGTTTTGCTTCTATATTTGAAATGTAATCTTGGGACAGATCTTATTCATCAGCCCGACTCTCAGCTCTGATAGAAGTATGGTGACTCTCATTATCCATTACAAGCACTTTGGTCTAATAGTCCAATAACTCACAGAGATGTTCAAACCAGGACAAAATACAATCTTATAAAATTCAAGTTTTATCTGACACAGAGGTCTTGACTCAGGAACAGCTGGGTCCTGTCTTAGATTTGATAAAGAATTGTTATCTTGTAGAGGTGTGATCAGAAAGGGGGTTTAGAATAGCTAGATACCCAGAAGCCCCCCTTCAGGTCCATAGCTGAATAAGAGGTGAGTGGCACCCTGACCATCAAATGGAGAATGTGTTTTCTGAACTCTGGCCTGGTGACACAGCCCCCAGTAACTCAACCACACCCAGCTCTGCTCTAAACCAAAGTAAACAGGGAGAACTCCCCACCCCCCAAATCTGATTCCCAGCAAAACACAGATGGAGGGACAACCCATAGGCAAAACCATGCCCAAAGCACAGTCTGCATCTTCACACACCAACAGCTGGAGACCCTTAAGCTTCTTGGTCCACAGATGACTAAGAGCCAACTAAGAGCTGTCTAAGAACTATCCCTGTGACAACTGAAGACATGAGTTCCTGGCCTACAGCCAGCTAAAAGCCAAAAAAGCAGTCCCTTCAATTATTGGAGAGCAGCCAGCCCCAGGCTCACAACTGACTAAGAGCTGACTAAGAGTGAACCAAGGAAGTAATGGGCAGACACCAGTGCAAGAATACATATAACAATATAAAGAATAACAAGAGCAGAAGAAGCTGGTGGATCTACAACATCAAGATGTGAACATGACACTGAAGAGGAAACAGAAGGAAACAACCTTAAAAACAACTTTATGAAGATAATAGAAGCTTTAAAAGAGAATATTAAAAACTCTCTTAAAGAAATAGAAGCAAATAAAAACAAAACAAAACAAATGGAAGAGATGAGCAAATCCCTGAAAGAAAATGAAGAAAATAAAGAAAAAGACAACAAGCAGGTGAAAAAATTCCAGGAATTAAAAATTGAAACAGAAGCAATAAAGAAGGCACAAATCGGGGCAAAGCTGGAAATAGAAAACCTGAAGAAACAAACCAGAACCACAGATGTGAGTACAACCAACAGAATGCAAGAGATGAAAGAGAAAATCGCTGGAATGGAAGATTCAATAGTCGAAATATATACTTCAGTTAAAAAATAAACACTAAAACCAAAAAAAAATCATAAACCAAAATGTCCAGGAAATTTGGGACACCATGAAAAGACCAAAACTGAGAATAATTGGAATTATAGAAGGAGAAGAATACCAGCTCAAAGGCACAGAAAATATATTCAATAAAATTATAGAAGAAAACTTTCCCAACCTAAAGAAGGAAATGCCTATAAAAATACAAGAAGCTTACAGAATACCAAATAGACTATTACCCCCCCCCCGCAAATCTGCTCACCACATAATAATCAAGCCACTAAACCTACAGAACAAAGAAAAAAATACTAAGAGCTGCAAAGGAAAATGGCTAAATACCTATAAAGGCAGACCCATCATAATACACCCCACTATTCAATGGAAACAGTGAAAGCAAGAAGGTCCTAGTGAGATGCTATACAGACACTAAAAGAGCCTGGCGCCAACCCAGATTATAATACCCAGCAAATCTATCAATAATCATAGATGGAGTAAACAAGATATTTCAAGACAAAACCAGATTTAAACAATATCTATCCACAAATCGAGCCCTACAGAAAGCACTAGAGAGAAAACTCTAACCTAAGGAACCCAGATACACCATTGAAACCACAAACAATTGATAATCCCACAGAAGAAAAGCCCAAAGAAGGGAAATACACAGAATCTATCACTGAAAATAACAAGAAATAACAACCATTGACCATTAATATCCCTTAATACCAATGGGCTCAATTCACCTATAATAAGACATATTGTAACATGACTGATTAAAAAAAAAAAAAAACCCAAAAACAAAAACAAAACCAAAAAAACCCCCCAGAAGTCATCCTTCTGTGCATCCAAGAAACACACTTCAACTTCAAAGACAGACACAAAAGGTTGAAAAAAGACTTTCCAATCAAATGGTCCTAGGAAACAAGCTGGGGTAGCCATTCTAATATCTAACGGAATAAACTTCAAACTAAAATCTATCAAAAGAAGCCAGGACAGACACTACTTATTCATTTCAGGAAAAAAATCCACCAACATGATGCTGAATATGCCCCAAACAAGGGAACCTACATATATTAAAGAAACACTACTAAAGCTTTAACCTCACATCAAACCCCACAAACTAATAGTGACAGACTTCAATACCCCACTCTCACCCTTGGATAGGTCAACCAGACAGAAACTCAACAGAAAAATAAGGGATCTAACAGATGTTCTGACCCAAATGGACTTAATAGATATATACAGAATCTTCCATTGAAACACAAAGGAATACACATACTTTTTAGCACCCTATGGCACTTTCACTAAAATTGATCAGATACTTGATCATAATGTAAATATCAATAAATACAAAAAAATGGGAATAACTCCTTGTATCATATCAGACCACCATGGTCTAAAGTTAGAGTTCAACACAACAAAAATCACAGAAAGCCTACAAACTTACAGAAACTGAACATCTCTCAGTTGAACCACCTCTGGGTCAAGGAAGAAATTAAAAAAGAATCAAAGACTTCCTAGAATTTAATGAAAATTAATCCACAACATACCCAAACTTAGCAAATACAATGAAAGCAGTGTTAAGAGGAAAATTCATAGCATTTCATATAGCATTAGATGTCTATATGAAAAACTTAGATAAATCTCATAAAAGAGACTTAACATCACAGCTGAAGACTTTAGAACAATTAGAAGCAAACTCACCCAGAAGGAGTAGATGGCAGGAAATAATCAAACTTTGGGCTGAAATCAATACAACAGAAACAAAGAGAACAATACAAAGAATCAATGAATCAAAGAGTTGATTCTTTGAGAAGGCAACAAGATAGAAAAAGCCTTATCCAAACTAACCAAAGTGCAGAGAGACGGTATCCAAATTAACAGAATCAGAAATGAAAGGTGGACATAACAACAGATACCCAGGAAATTCAGAGAATTATCAGGCCATACTTTGAAAATATATATTCCACTAAAATGGAAAACCTAAAAGAAATGGACAGCTTTCTTAACAGGTACCACTTACCAAAATTAAATCAAGATCAGATTAAAGACATAAACAGACCTGTAACCCCAAAGGAAATTGAAGGTGTTATTAAGTCTCCCAAGTACAAAAAGAGTTTCAGTGCAGAATTCTATCAGACATCAAAGAAGAACTAATACCAATACTCCCCAAACTGTTCCATAATGGAGAACATTGCTGAACTTTTTTAAGAGGCCACAATCACTCTGATTCCCAATAAATTTCTGGCAAACCGAATTCAACAACATATCAAAAAAAATCATCCACCATGATTAAGTAGGCTTCATCCCAGAGATGTAGGGATGGTTCAACGTATGCAAAACTGTGAATGTCATCCATCATAAAAACAAACTGAGTGAAAAGAAACCCCACACCATCTCCTCCTTTGACAAAATTGAACACTCCTTCATGATAAAAGTCCTGGAGAGATCAGGAATACAGGGAAAATATCTACATATAATAAAGGCATTATATAGCAAGCTGACGGCAAACATCAAACATCAAACTGAATGTAGAAACACCCAAACAATCCCACTAAAACTAGGACCAAGACAAGGCTGTCCTCTCTCTCCTTATCTATTCCATGTAGTTCTTGAAGTTTTAGCTAAAGCAATAAGAGAACAAAAGATTAAGGGGATACAAATTGGAAAAAAAAGTTAAACTATCTCTACTTGCAGATCATATAATAAGGGACCCCAAAATTCTACCAAGAAACTCCTGCGGCTGATAAACACCTTCAGAAATGTAGTAGGGTACAAAATTAAGAAAAAAAAATCAATGGCCTTCCTATAAACTAAAGATAAATGGCTGAAAAAGGAAATAAGAGACATATCACCCTTCAGAATAGCTACAAATAGTATTAAATATTTTGGCGTAACTCTAACCAAAGATGTTGCAGACCTGTTTGATAAAAACCTTAAGTCACTGAAGAAAGAAATTGAAGAGGATGTCAGAAAATGGAAAGACCTCCCATGCTCCTGGATAGGTAGGATCAACATAGTAAAAATGGCTATTTTACCAAAAGCAATCTACAGATTCAATGCAATCAATCCCCATCAAAATCCCAACACATTTTTTTTTTTTTTACAGTCCTTGAAAGAACAATACTCAACTTCATATGGGATAACAGGAAATCCAGGAATGCCAAAACAACCCTGCTCAATAAAAAAACTTCAGGAGGTATCACCATTCCTGACTTCAAGCTTTATTATAGAGCCATAGTAATAAAAACAGCCTGGTACTGGCACAATAACAGACTTGTGGATCAATGGAATTGAATCGAAGACCTCAATATTAACCCACACACCGATGAACGCCTGATTTTTGACAAAGGGGTCAAAAATATTCAATGGAAAAATGATAGTATCTTCAACAAACGGTGTTGGCATAACTGGATGGTAGTATGTAGAAGAATGAAACTAGATCCAAACCTATCACCCTGCACAAAACTCAAATACAAGTGGATCAAAGACCTCAACATAAACCCAGCTACACTGAATTTGATAAAAAGAAAGTGGGAAATACCCTCCAATGCATTGGCATAGGTGACCACTTCCTAAATATAACACCAGTAGCACAGACACTAAGAACAACAATCAATAAGTGGAACCTCCTGAAACTGATAAGCTTCTGTAAGGCAAAGGACACAGTTAATAGGACAAAGTGACAGTCTACAGAATGGGAAAGATCTTCACCATCCCTACATCTCACAGACGATTGATCTCTAAAATATATAGAGAACTTGAGAAACTAGAGCCCAAAAACCTAAATAACCCAATTAAAAAGTGGGGTTCAGAGCTAAAAAGGGAATTCTCAACAGAATTACAAATGGCTGAAAGGCACTCTAAAAATTGCTCAACATCTTTTGCCACCAGAGAAATGCAAATCAAAACAACTTGGAGATACCACCTTACACCTGTCAGAATGGTTAAGATCAAAAACCACAGATGATAGCCTATGCTGGAGAGGTTGTGGAGCAAGGGGAACACTCCTTCATTGTTGGTGAGAGTGTAAACTTGTACAGCCACTCTGAAATGCAGTATGGCTATTCCTCAGAAAACTGGGAATCAATCTCCTCAATAATACAGCAATACTACTACTGGACATATACCCAAAGGCATTAGCTCAACTATGTTCATAGCAGCATTATTCATAATAGCAAGAATCTGGAAACAACCTAGATACCCCTCAAGAAGAATGGATTAACAATCTATGGCACATCAACACAATGGAGTACTATTCAGCAGGAAAAAAATACATTCTAAAATTTTCAGGCAAATTGATGGATTTGGAGAATATACTCCTGAGTGAGGTATCATAATCACAGAAAGATAGACATGGGATGTGCTCACTCATAAGTGGATTTTAGACAAAAAGCAAAGAATACCCGAGCTACAAACTATAACCCTTGAACAGCTTGGGATCAGAAGGAACCTAAGAGAGACATCCAGAGATTTCCCCTAAGAAGAGAAAATAGAGAAGATCACCTTAGCAATTGAGGTCATAACATTCTGCAACCAAGAAGATTTGGGAACAAATCATAAAAGAAGGAGATGGTTGAGCGAGAGGAGCAAAGAGGGAGATAGAAAGAGATGGATATCTCAATAGAGGAAGCAAAGTGGGGTTGGAAAGAGACCAGATGCTAGGGAAACCTCCAAGAACTCACAGGATGTCCCTGGCTAGGTCTCTAACCAATTGTGGAGGGGCTAACTAAACAGGACTTCCCCTATAATCAAATGAATAACCACCCTAAGCATCATCATAGAACTTACATCCAACAATGAATAGAGGTGGAGTCAGAGATCCATGGCTGAGCACTGGGCAGAGCTCCTGGTCCAGTTGTAAATAGAGGAGGAGAATCTGTATGAGCAGAGGGACAGGGATTATGAGGAAAATTCCCACAGTGATGACTGGCTGGTGCTCTGGGGAGCTCACTGAATCAATAACAGCCACTGGGGAACCATCGGGAGAAGCAACTAGGTCCTCCAATGGTAGGCAACTGCTGATTAGCATGAGTAGTACACGGAGACTTGAGGGGTGGGTTCACACTGTGTTCCTGTGTGTGGACTGACACATTGGAGCCCATTCCCTGGAGAGGAGCACCTAAACCAGTCTTGACTTTGGGGTGAGGAAAATGAACTTTCCTGGAGTGGATGTGCCAAGCTGAGCTGACCCACCTTGGGACTTCTTGCCCTTTTGGGGGAGGGAATGTGTGGATGGAGAGGGGAGAGGCTGAAGGCTGACTGGGAGAGATTGGGAGGAGGGAAGGGAGCAGGAGCAGGGGGATATTTGGATAAAAAAAACTCTTTTATAAAAAAAAAAACAATAAAATGAAAAAAATAAAAGCAAAGGGGTTTAATCTAGTGTTAATAGCCCAGGAGAGTGAGCAGAGCAAGGGCTGGCTACTTAGAATCATGTGGGTTCGTCTCTTTAGTTCTCTTTCTGTCCCTCTGTCTCCCCACTTCTCTCTCTCTCTCTCTCTCTCTCTCTCTCTCTCTCTCTCTCTCTCTCTCTCTCTCTCTTTCTCTCTCTCTCTCTCTCTCTCTCTCTCTCGGGTGTGAGAGAAGGGATATTTAGAATGAAGGTTTCCAATGGAGAAGAGAGTAGTGACCTTTTCAGATTGGATATAACTGACTTTGAAGAAAGAGGCTGTAGTTTTTATGATATGCCTTGAGAAAGAGGGATTCCAGTTTCTCTGAGTTGCCTCATGGGAGAACGTGGGCTAGGAAAGAAGAGGGCAGAAGGTTAGAGACGATGTGTTCCTGAAGCTGCTTCTAAGGGCTTCCAATCTCCTGTTCTTCAGAGAACTCAGTGTGTCAAAGCCCCACAGAGCAGGCTAACATTTGCCATATCACTAACGGGGAGAATGAAGGGGAAGCAGGACAGCTCACAATAGGCCATATGTTTTAAGTCTTTGTTCTATGTGTGGCTGTGCATCATGGAAAGAGAAACAGTGGCTTTTCTGATTTTGTTTTCCTGAAGGGTTCATCTGACTTCTCAAGGAGCAGCTGGTAGCGAGCAGACACCAGGGGCAAACCTTGGACTCATTTCAGGATGCTGAAGTGATGAATGGGGTTGGAGGGATGGTTTACTGGTTAAGAGCACTTACTTCTGCTCTTGCAGAGGACTCGGTTGGTTCCATTGTCAGCACCCATATGGGGACACACAATCACCTCTAATTGAAATTCCAGGGGCCCTGACACCTTATTTTGGCTTCTGAAGGTACTGCACGCATGCAACTAAACACTAATACCCATAAAAATATTTTTCAAAATAACATTGAGAGGTGGGGAGAAGGGAGACTCTGGCTACAATGTAAGGATAGAAACAATAGAATTTCCTAGTAATTTAATATAAGAACTTAAAGAATAAGTAACCATGATGTCAAGTGTTTTGGACAAATGGGAAAATCTGCAGCGGAGCAAGGGTAAGGAGAACTATAATTTATTAGTCTGGGCTCTCTAGAGGAAGAAACACCGATAGAATAAATTTATATAAACATTAAAGGGGGTTTATTAGCGTTGCTTATATGCCGTGTTCTGGTTAGTCCAACAATGGCTGTCTTCCATTGTAAAGAATCTGATAGTTGTTCACTCCGAAAGGCTGGATACCTCAGCTGATCTTCAATACAGGCTGGAATCCTGAAGAAGTATGTTCTATTGCTCACTGAGGAACACCTCAGCAGAAGCATAGATGAACTTGACAGCAAGAGCGGGTAGCAGGCAAAAAGCAAATGTTTCTTTCTTTCAGGTTATTTCTACGGAGGCTTCCACGAGGAGGTGTGGCCCAGATTTAGGGCAGATCTTCCCTCCCTTACTATGAGGGGAAATCACTTGCAGCGAGCCCAGCCGCTTGGATTTTAGTTTATTCCAGTTGCAGTCTAGCTGACAACCAAGATGAATTACCACAGGTAGCAAGGACCAGAAAAAATGTCATTTCAAAGAACTTGCACCTGCTGTTTTGATGGGTGCAGTGAGCTGCTTTCCTAGGTATGGTGCTGAAGTTGAGATTTGAAAGATGTCTCAAAGTGTTGGGGGCAAAGATGGGGTGAGGATCAATGACCGCAAAGACCTTGCGGCAGAAAATGTATTTTATAACAAATGTCATGATGAAGAAAACTCAAATAACCCAGCCTACCTTGTTAATGTGTAGATCTACTGTGGGCAGGACAAGCCTTGGCTTTTTAAAAATTTTTTTAAATTTTTTTATTTCTTAGAACCCAGGATAGGTTCTAAGAAAGCAGGCTGAGGGAGCTGTGAGGGGCAAGCGAGGGAGCAGCTCCCCCGCATGGCCTCCACATCAGCCCTGCCTCCAGGTTCCTACTCTTCCTGAGTTTCTGCTTTGTTTTCCCACAGTTCTGCATTGTGATTGGGACATAGATGCCACATAACCCTTTCTCCCCAAGTTACTCTTTGTTTCTAGTCTTCATTATAACAACATAAACCTAACTAATATACCTATCTCCCTTGAAGCTGTGTCCCTTTCAAGCAATTTGCTTTCCACTACTTCAGACTCATCAAGGGACAGAACTCCAGCATTGCCCTACGTGCTTTGCCTTCATCTTACGACTGGGACTTCAGATTTCTTCAGTATTTTCTTTACAAATAATAAAATATATTGTCACTCCATGGCCCAGATGCCATGGGTCATAATTTGGGGGAATTTACTGACTATCAGAATCTGGTCCTATGAAGATGAGGGAAGAGTCCAGGCTTGGGACAAAGTCATGTATAACCAGATTAAGTATATTAGCTGTTTTTATTTTTTTTATCGCTGCCACAAAAATCTCTGCTAGAAACACCTTACAAGAGGAAAGGTTCACTTGAGCTTATGGTGTCAGAGGACTTCATTCCATCAGAGTGGGAGGGTCAGATGAGGGAGGATGACCTCAACTGAGTAACACGGGGGTGTTCTCTTTGTGCAGTCAGGAAACAGAGATTGTGGTTGGACCAGGAAGAGACATCACCTTTAAAACCTGACCTTCAGTGATCTCTTTCTGCCATGCCACTCCAGCCTCGCAAGGGCTCCTCACAGTTCCAAAAGGGCTGTGGCACGTGACCTGTGCTTCAGAATCTGAATCTGTGGGAGACTTTTCAGGTCCAGTTTGTTACCCAGAACATGCTTCTTAAATTATCTTTGTCATCATCCCCCAACTTCTTTTCAGTCATATCCAACTTCACTAAAATCATTCAAATGACTCTGAGAGTTTCCCAAAGGCTTTTCTTTCCTTCTGTCCAGCCAATACCCACACCCACCCACTCATCCAGTATATTCTCATAGCCACCAGAATGGTTGTTTAGAAGTGTAAGCCACATTTCACTCTCTGATTCAAATATCTTACTTTGAGCTAAATGCAAAATAGAGTAGCGACCCAGAGTGCCCTGTGATCTGAGCCTGGCTGTCAGGCTGACCTAATTCCTGCTGCTCACCCTCACGTGATTCGGCTGCTACTCCTCAAACACACCATGCTTACTCAAGCCTCAAAGCCTTTCCATTTGTTGCTCTTTCTTCTGGAATGCTCTCTGCTCAAATATTTACAGGACCTGTTCTCCCACTGCGTTTAGATATCTGCACAGACGTCGCTTTCCTCTCTAAAATAGCTCACTTCACATTCTCTGTTCCTCTAACAGCTTTACAGCTTCAGTTGCTAACACTACCTCCTACTTTTTAATACATCTGATGGTTATTTCATAATTAAATATAATTTACACAAAAGGGAAGATATTTTTATTCTTGTTTTTCTAATACTTGCTATATTTCAGGCTGACATCAAACTTGCGGTAATTCTGTCTCTGACTCCCAAATGTTAGCATTCAAATTTAGTATCACACCTGGACAAGGATTTTATTTTATGTGTTCAATTTTTAGGGTCTAGAATAAAGCCTGACAACAAAATAGGTGCTAAGTAACTTTTTAATTTTGTGAAATTTATTTATTTATTAATTAATTGGCTTTTATAAAAGAGTTTCATGTAGTCCAGGCTGGCTTTGAATTTGCTGTGTAGTGAAGGCTGGCTTTATACAGATCTAGGAAGGGTTTTTTTTTTTATTTTTTAAATAGTTATATTTATTTATTTTATGAGTTTCTTTGTGTACCTGAGTATATGGTTGTAAACCATGTACATGAAGGTGTGGGGCCAGGCCAGAAGAAGGCATTGCATATACTGGAATTGTGGTTATAGACAGATGTGAGTCAATATGTACATGCTGGGAACTGATTCTAGGCTTTATGCAAGAGCAGCAATGCTCTTAACTGAGTCATCTTTTTAGACATCCCCCTAACCCATTGTACTTTCTATTGAATGAAGATTTACTGGGAAATATACATGATGACAGTAAAATGTAATTGGTTTTAGTATATCAAAGAAAACTTAAATGCTTTCATTCAAGAAAATTATGTTTTTAGTGTTTGTCATGTATTTAATATGGTGCTGAGTTCTTGGGACATAAACATGCATGAAAATTAATCTCTGGCTTAGCATGATGGTCTGTGCCTGTGACCCCAGAGCTGTGGAGGCTGAAACAGGAGGATTGCAAATAGAAAGCCAGTCTGACCTATACAGCAAGATCCTAGAAAACAGACACCCCCCCCATCCAAATCAACAAAATAATAATAAATCAATTCCTATCTTCAAAGTTCTTATGGATTCAATAGTAATAATCATGGAATTGTAAACATCAGTCACCTCAGCTCCATAGACCAAGTCCACTGAATTAGTTCAAACTGAACTTCTTCATTTGTCTCAAAATCATGTATCTTTCAAATAAGTCAATCAGTTCATAGTCAATCGCACAAAGCACAGACCTCATTTGTGTCCCCAGATGAAAGCAATATCACTTGAGGTTGTAAATTCTGGGATTTACATAGAGGAAAAATTACGAACAAGTGAAGTTATTGGATCATTATTTGGATTGTCTTAATAGTTTAATATTGGGCTGCATTATTTCCTATTCAATTAATTTCACTCCTTTATAGTTAGTAGACCTCACATTGTTTACCTGATATAGAGTTGAGTTTCGTGTTTTGTTATGAGATGCCTCATGTAATGGTGAAATGGGGGAAAAAAACCCTAAGATTTTCAGTATAACATCTCTGTGAGGCTTGTGTGTGTGTGTGGGGGGGGGAGGTCTAATTAGCCTTATAGCTGTAAGAAATAGAGATGCTAGATGCTCATGTTCAGGGAAAGGAAGAGATGGGAACTGGAGAGCTCTGCCCAAGTTCAGAGTCCTATATAAGGACTCTGGCAATCACCTTAGCACCAGGAATCATGGTAAGTCAGGACAAAAACCTCAGACAAACAGAATATATCAGAGAAGCTGTTTTTGAAAAGCTTGTTTTCAGCAACTAGACACAGATCACTATCACAATTAGCATAGTGTGAAGTCAGTCTTTTCTAGGGAAGCTAACAGAAGGGGAGAAGTCTGTCTTCCAGACAGCTAGTTCAGTTGCTGATAGAGGAAGTGAGTGAGTCATGTGAAGGAAGAGGTACATTACCTTGGCCTGAGGCAGAGTCTGGGAGCAGAGGTGAAAAAAAAAAAAAAAGACAAAAAAACTGTGTGTTATTTCTGAGGAGACTACAACGTATGTGCCGTGCTTCAAGGGCCATATGTGCTTTGGGGTTCCCTTGGCACCTCAAACATCTCAGCCATCAGCTTTGAGTCCAAAGACACGTAAGAAGTAAATAGCATGGCAAAGACTTGATAACTCAGGGGTGGACACTCTATACTGCAATTGCTCTGTTTCTCTTTTGATTTATTAATAGATAACAGAGAAAATTTGTCTCATTTCTGTTTATTCCTCAATCCTGCTGACTAGGAATGTGGTTTTAAGCAAACTATTAATTTTAACACAATTATATTTCAATAAAGCATTCTTGATTTCCTATGGTGTTTATTACAGTAGGGGGTTTATTTGAATTAAAAATAGTTTTGTGGCACTGTTTGCCACACTTTCTGATAAACTAAATTATGCAAGGGATGTGATGGGAAGAAAGACCTTAGAAATGATTGATCCATGCTCATCTGAATCCTTTTAAGAACATCTCCATCATACACACACACACACACACACACACACATTCTTATACATGGACACCTTGGTAATAGGGAAGACTCATGACAAACACAATTACTTTAATTTTGACAGCAATGAATTTTATAAAATGATAAATTAAACCAAGCTAAAATTAGGTAATTTTAACCTAAAGTTCCATCTTCTCAGGTGAAAGACACTCTGATATTCCCTCTCTCCTACTGCTTCTTTCTCCAATTTTCCATTTTTCTTTTACTTCTGTTACTATATTTCATGTGTGTTGACTCTTGCATTATTGAAAAACAAATTTGAAGTATTGGACTATTTAGACATGAATACTGATAGATATACATAAAAATATGTCTCAAGCATTACTTAAACACATTTAATGAAGTAGTGTTGTTATTGTTTTTAAAGTAACTCAATCAAGTATGTCACTCAGTAATAGAGGCAGTGAGCCAGTCAGTTGACTCAGAGGGTAGAATCATGTGCCACGTGTCAACGTTCTGCTCTGCAATTGATCCCCAAATCCACAGTAGAAATAGAGAAACTATGCTTGAATGTTGTCCTCTGATCTTCATATGAGTACCACAGGGTATACAAACATATGCACACACACACACACATGCACGCACACACACACACGCGCACACACACACACTAAAAAATAAAAATAAATATAAATAAAAACTTAAAAGAGAAAATAGGTACCTCCCCAAAGACAAAGAAATGAATGAAGGTTGACCTAGAAGTGAAGTAATAATAATAATAATAATAAACAGCACCAGTATTAAATCTGAGCAATAAGTATTCAAATCTAGAAAACATAACTTAAACACTAAATATTTTTATTGATCAGATATGTGAGTATATGAGAAAGAATCACAAAAAAAAAACGTTCAGGGAAGGAAGGGACCAAAACGAAAAATGTAGTTTTTTAGCTTGGGGGCTGGGTGTTGATATCAGTGAGTGCTTGGCTGACATCGTCTGGTTGCATCAGAAGGCATCAGAAGTTCAAGGTTATTCTATTGAGTTTGAAGCCAGTCTGAACTACAGAACGCCTGTCTAAAAACACTCTCCCAGGATAGTATGTATATACTTTCACTAATTAGTTAATAGCCTTTATTTTAAGCTTGTCTTTAAATCAAGCATAAAACACAACAATGTGCACAGATATGAAATATAGTGCTGTTCTGTACTTGTATGGGTGCATGATATGTAAAAAAGGTTTAAACGTGTTGTTTACCTAAGTATTTTAACTTTATTGTGAAAGCTTTCACAATTCTTTTCTTATACTTTTTTGAGATAAATGGGAGTTGTTATTTATAAAGTCTTTCTAATGTACAACAGAATGCTAGAATTCATCACTTCTATTGATTTTAAGTTGGTACACACTGACCAACCTTTTCCTGTACGCCTCCTCCCACTGTTGCCACCACTCCACTCCTACCTTCAATAAAATGTACATTTTCCACATAGATGAGTGAGCTCACACAGTATCTTCTTTATTCCTTTGTGACAGGGTCTCAATCTGTAGCCCAGGCTAGCTTTGACCTTACTATATAGCCTAAGCTTGCCCATAATTTGTAACCTGGGTACAATACTCTTTTTTCTGGGCTATTTCATTTAACACGTTAATCTCAAGCCCCATCCATGTTGTCGCAAATGACAGGATTTCTTTCTCTTTAGGGCTTAATAGTACTCCATTGTGGCTGTATGTGGTGGTTCCTTTATTGCTTTGCTTCTTGACCATATTGAGTAGGATAGTAATGAATAAGTAGAAGCAGAGATCTTTTAATCACACTAACTTCATTGTCTTTGCTTGTATAGCCTGCTGTAGGAAGGCTGTGTTACATGCTAGGTTCGTCTTTATTTATTTTTTTAGAAATGTACTTTTTTTAAAAAAAAAAAATAATGGCTGAACTAATTTATATTCCTATCAGCAGTGAAGGTTTTCTTCCTTTATCTTGACCAGTGCTTGTTTTTTGTTGCCTCCCCCACTTTCAAGATCTTCCTGTGTGGTCAGCCTGGACTCAGCTTGCAATCTTTGAGCCTCCAGTACAGGAGGACTACAGGTCCATTCCTCAGGCCCTGTGCTGTTATTTGTCTTGCTGGTAAGAACCATTTCCCTGGGTTGCAGTGACCTTCAGTTTGATGCTTCTTTGCCTGGTTTTAATAGTAAGGGATGGTGAGAAGGTTTTTATAGTCACATGTCTTCTTTTCAGAAATCTCTATTTAGAGCTAAAATTGGGTGTTTTGCTTTTGAAGTCTCTGGATTCTGCCAGCGTCCCTCGCCAGACCCACGGTACACAGGCATTCCCCATTCTGAGGGGTTCCCATTGGTGCTGCTAATAGTTTCTTTGCCACACAGAGGCCTTTTAGTTTGATGCAGCCTCACCTGTCCATTTCTGCTTTTGTTGTCTGAGCCTTGGGGGTCTTGTCCGCTCCAAAATACACCATTGTGCTTTCAAGAGGAAGTGGCACTAGAGGTTTGTGTCTTGTGCTGTGAATGCACCAGCTGGGAGCTGAGTGGAGATCATGGCTGAGCTGGGAATCCAGAACAAAGTCTCCATTGAAGACCTTGCCCCCATCCCCGCTGGCTGTGGCAACTGACGCCCAAGGATGAAGGATCAGTGAACATCATCGCACACTGGAGCAGGCCTGCCTGGGTATTGGGACCCCTGCGGAAAATTGGTCGTGAGCGGTGGCCTGGACAGTGATCGTCACAGAGATGCCCAGACATGAGACAGATCTGGAGGAGTTCATTTGTGAAGGTAATTTTGCCGCGGGGACAAGCATTCACTCAACAAGGCTTAAACAGTCTCTCAAGACATGAGGAACAAGGGTGAAGAAAAAAGATTTAAAAAATTTTAAGATTATATTGAGGACGTTTGTCCTTGGTTCCCTGATGTGGGAATGCCTTTCTGTATGCTGTGAATATAAATCTTTAAATAAAGGAGCTGTTTTGGCCCATGACAGGCACCATAGAAGAAGTAGATGGGGAATCAGAATAGGTAGGAAAGGAAGGGCGGAGTCAGACAGATCGACCCAGGGCCAAAGAATAAGCATACAAGGAGCACAGGTGTCACGGGCCACGTGACAGACAGATTAATAGAAATGGGTTGAGTTAAGATGTAAGAGCTAGCTAGCAATGTGCCTGAGCCACAGGCCAAACAGCATGAAGTTAATTTAAGTGTCCAAATCATTTCTGGGGTCCTGATCAGCTGTGGGCGGCTAAGGAGTCTGGCTTGGCAAGTCTGTGGGTCTGGACTTCTGGCCGCCCTGGGCCAAGAAACCTCATTGTAACACACTATCGTCATAAAAATATAACATAGAAGCTTTATTAGGAGCATGTAAGTGATCACAGCCCATAAGAGCTTCTGGCTAGTGTGAAGAGATGAATAACTATGGGAAAGTTGAAAAGATCCCCAAGTGTTCAAAGGCCATCGTGAGAAGACATGGGAAAATGGCTAATACAGGTTCCACGCATGACATGCTTGTGACTTAAAGTCTAGCTCAGGACAGCACAGCTAAAGTCCATTATGTAAAACATTAAATAGCATACTGGTCCACTAACTCAGTGCAAGCACATACTAAGAAATGTATACATCTTAACAGATCAATGTATTTCTTAAGTAAAAGACTGTTCAACATGTGAAAAGAATTAAGTGTCCCTGTGAGCAGAGCAAGAAATATCAAAATGGTCGAGTCAAAAGAAACATCCCATCCACCCCAAGACTTCTTCCTGGTCTTACTGCATGAGGTCAAAGCCCTAAACCAGACATTGTAGCCTAATGCTGAACCCCAAAACTGTTGCTGCTGAACTAAAATGAAACTACAATGGAATAATGGTTTTCTGTTTTAAAGATGGAGCCACAGTCCCTTCAATGCAGAGAACCTGTGGAAGAGAATAATAAAGTGTGAAATTTAAATATTGGAGGGAGAGAGGAACTTCCATTACATACTCTAGGAGATACTGATTTAAAAATACTCCAAAGAGTGTAGGAGCTTAGAAGAATTATTTGTGTGAGGATAGGAAATTGAATAAGGAACACTAATAAAAGTTATCAGATAAGAGTCTGGAGAGACAGTTCAGTGGCTAAGAGCACTTGCTGCTCTTGCTCTGCAAAGGACCATGTTTGTTTTCCAGCACCCACACGGTGGCTTCTTACCATCTGTAACTCCGGTTCTAGAAAGATAAATCCCTCTCTTGATCCATATGTCACCCCTGTCCGTGCAGGATTCTATTAGCCTTGAAATGAATTTAACTATTGGATTTAGACAATTTGTAGTTAAGTCTGGATGGCTTACGAACCTCTGAAAAGCTGGCTACCTGCTGAGAAGATCCAATGATTTCTGGTGAGACAGAAGTTGCTGGATGTGCCAATGTGGTGGGGGATGGCCTTCCTTACCCCGCGGTCAGAGGAAATGCTTTTCTCAAAGGTTTATGGCTTGTTGTTTCTAGCTGGCTTTCCAAATAAGTGGACTTAGAAGCAAGCCATTTTGTTTTGGTCATTTCTTTTACGCAAATGCCAGGTTCTAAACCCTCTCCCAAACTGTCCCTACATACTTAATGAACTGTAGCTGCTAAGCAGGAAATCAGGTGCCCCCCCCCCCCACCAGCCAGGGCTTATGCTCATGATTTTATTGGTACAAATTTAAGCTGTATTTGGTTGATTTCAAAATTAGTCTGGGGATGGAAAGGTGCCTCCAAAGGTAAGAGTACCAGCTGCTCTCTCAAAGGACCTGGGTTTGGTTTGACTTCCAGCATCCTGATCAGGAAGTTCATAACTGTCTGTAACTCCAGCTCCAGGAGATCTAAGACCTTTGACTTCTGTGGGCAACTGCACTATCACGCATACTATCTCTCTCTCTCTCTCTCTCACACACACACACACACACAGACACACACACACACACACACACACACACACACATACACACACACACACACACACAACACACCCCACACAATTAAAAAAACCCTAAAATAAATTTTAAAATAATTAGTCTCCCATATCTACTTTTTAAAGAACTTAAAGACAGATTTAATTTGTTTGTATTGCTGAAGCTAAGCTGATGAAGACAAAAATGTCTCTACTTTCCTGGCTTTTAGCAGTGAAAACACTCAAACTTCATATTCAGGTAAGTGTCTTAGTATTTTGGGAATTATTTACTTTTTAGAAACAAGATGTTATGCAGATGGGTTAGATAATAATCTCATGGTTGATTTATTGTTGCAACAAATAAATGAGCAGATTATTTCTTCATGCTGCATGGATTCATTCAGTCTAAAAATGCTGTTTGCTCGAATTTACACAAGTTTAGCAATGTGTGCATTAAAGCCGCATTTCCCCAGAATAAAAGCTGATTTCTCAGATCCTAAGACACACCAGGAGTTAAATACCACTTAGCCAGTCAAATATTGAAGCATAACAAAAGGAAAGAATAGACAAATAATATGGCCCAATGATTCCAATAAACACAAATGATCCAGACTCCACAAACTAGGAATGAAATATAAGCAAGGCCCAGTTTCTCTGAATGCTCTGGAGAAGACATCATGGGAATAATTATAATGCTGAGAAACACTGATCAAATTAGAGCTTGGTTAGGGTCCTTGTATAAGAAAGAAGAAAAAGCAAAAAAACAACTTGTACCTCACTCGGGGTGCAGGTGAACGCTGAACCCTCTGCTTGTGCTTCTAAAATGTCAAACCTTGGCTGCATGCCCACCTCCATGGCCGGCTCTGACTGTCTTTTTTTCTTTCTTGAAACAGAATGAGGTGATCAGAATCTAGGAGGAGTCTATGTCTTCTCTAGATGCATATGTACAATTCTTATTAATTTTAATGAGAATTATGTTTGCACACGAGGCACAATAAATCCCCGAGGGCAGAATCTTCCCCTTGGATGCATACTCGTAATTTCCATTAAAGGGGCTGAACCCCAAGGGAACTATACATAGGTGCCTGAGGGCAAAATCTGACCTTGCATAAAAACAGAGGGGAAAAAAAAAACCAAAATGAAAAAAAGCAAAATGAAACCATGACCTAAATCCCCTGGTCATCCTAGACTTCTGGATGCTCAAAATATAAATGTAAAGAAGAATTTAGTTCATGGCTCCTGTAAGGCTGAAACTGCCATCACACAACGGAGTCCAATCTTTCAGTCAGGGTACTGTTGAGAAACAATGGTGAGTACAGGGTAGACGGCATTGTGCATTTCTAAAACAGAAACAGCTGCTCAAACCAGAGACACAATTATTGATCATTGTATTAATGAAGAGAGTGTCTGACTTTATGACTGGAGCTTCCACAGGGGACATCAAAGATTATGGACAAGTTCCTGTTTTTGCGAGTGAATCCTGCGTAGAACTTTGTAAAGTGGCCCTAATATATAATGGATACTCTCAGGGATGGGATCTGTTTGAAGGAGATATGATTGATGGTCTTTCATTCCTAATTCACTGTTTATACTTGTAGCCAGCCTACTGGGAAAATACCTCATTCATCAGGGTATTAGTGAATTCAACCAACGTATGGCACCTTCATTTTAACAAACTAAAGGAGAAAAGCTAAATGGGGGAAACTGACAACCATCTTTGATTCTATGATAATGCAATTAGGCTGCGCCTCTCCAGAGCTTTGCTAATTCACAAAACAGCTTCAGTCGGCAGGTCATAAATATATGATCATTTTTCACACTTTGAAAAGTAATGATGCCTTGACGTGAATCAATAAATCTTGGTGAAGTCCTTTATACTTTTATGTTTTCCACGCTCTGCAAGTCAGTCTCGAAACTCGTGTGTATTAAATCTGACTTGCTATCCAGCCTGTGTTTACATCATCTAATTTAACAAAGTCTCAAATAAACGTGTAAATGAAGTGTTTATAGTAAGCACAAGGAAAGTTTCCCTTTCATTGAGAAAGTGTGATATGGTGCATCAAGCTATTTTAATTTGCACCCTGAAATACTCATATTTGCAAATGTGCCACATACAGAGAGCTGTTGCTCCTAAAATTTGGTAGTTTCTATATTGAGCTTTGCATGTTATGCTCAATAACTGAATTAAAAAAAAATTCTACTGCGTACAACGCAATGTATGATGCATTATTTATCTGAAATGGATCTGTAGCCACACGTGTAAAAAATGTTAATATTTATCTCCAAGCCCAAAAAAGGAGGGAGGGGCTTTGCTCATCTTTCTAAAACAATTGCATAAAAATAAGTGGCACATATATATGTATTAAGAAGCAAATATACACAGCAGCATAGTCCTTTTCTAACAATAGTAGTTCCCCAGGCTCTACAGGGAAGAAGAAGATGGACAGGCTAATGAATACAGCAGGTAGCAAGTGGTTGAGGTTTGCTTAAGAATGAATTATCAAACAGCTACAAATTGCCAATTTAAAGAGGTTATACTACACAGTACATAGCATTTTATTTTTTTATTCCTGGAACAGTTGACAATTTTCCTGGATGGAAACTGAAATGATACTAAATCATAAACGTACCTGCTGTGTTGTCATCCCCATTAACCCCCTCCTTTGTTTTGCCTGTTCACTGTTCATGGTTACAAAAAAAAAAAAAATACATGCCATGCTTTATGACAAGGAGGGAAGCAGCATTTTCATTAAAGATCTAGATGAAAATGCATTTTAATATTAAAAATAAAACAATTGATACTTGACTCCCTGGACTTTCACAGTCATTGAACATGTTGATAGAAACAAATATGGCATATAAAACAGCACGTGAAGTGTCTGTGCTTTGGGCTTACTCTCCATTACTTGGTGCTTGCTATGGAGAGCAATTGCTGTAATGCACTGCCTGTAAGCAGACTGCAGCTCCAAACCCAAAGGAAAGGTGAGGAGCAATACAAATTCCCCTGACTGAGCTCTGTCAATGTTGCCCAAAGAGTTTATGTTTCTTATAAGCATGATCATATCGAGCAAAAGTCAGCAGTGACCAGCACTTTACAGCTTCATAGTAATTTTAATTTTTCAAAAGTAGACGACAAAATCAGAAACCATTTCAGAACAGTGGGTTGGTAAACCGTCAAATAGTCACAAAGGGATACTGATAGTCACCTTCCAGCTAATACTTTGTTTGCGCATGTAGATACACACACACACACACACACACACACACACACACACACACACACACACACACACACACACGTACACACACACACACACACACGTACACACACACATGTAGAAGTTAGAGGAGTCTTTAGCTTCCAGAGATTCTGCTGTCTCCACATCCCTGTGGGAGCCCTGAAATTACAGATGTTTATGGTACATGTTTGCTTTTATGTGGGATCTGGAAAGTCACACTTTGGCTCTCAGACTTGACAGTAAACACTTTTACCCATCGAGCTGTCTCTTAGCCTCTCTAAAGGGATTTTTATTCTCCAGATCTACACACAACACAATAAATCCTTTTGTTTTCTTACAGAGGACCCTAGTTTGATTTCAAGGTAGAATATGCAGTATCCTCTAAATAACCACATTACTTCAAAACAGATTGATAGAAATGATTGAAAACATCCTCTAAAATTACTGGACTGGATCTCATGTCTTGCCATCTATTTCTGACCACGAGTCTGTTGGTGTCCTGGAAGCTATTTTATGAAGGTCATTGCAAGAAAAATACATGGATTAATGAGGCAAGTTAGCAATAATTTGGTGACAGTAGGCCTAACCTCAGCTGAGTGACAGCAGAATTGAGAAAGTAAAAAGCAGGAGAGCAAACAAGACAGAGGCAGCAGCAGGGAGGCCACAGGGGTCACTCTGATTGGCATTGTCACTTTCCCCATTCATCAAGCAAGGGCAGACATCTCAAGTCATTTACCAGATGGGGTGGCTCGTAGGTTTAAACACCTGATATGAAGCCATCCGTCATCCGATAACATGGTGGTTGGGCTGCAGCTGGCTGGGTGCCAAGCAGCTTGAGTGAACATGTGATGGTCTCAAGCCAGGGAGCAGACTTCATGGGGTTGCAGTCCTCTACTAGACCAGTGAAAAAATCCACCACGTGCTACAGAGCTTAGGTCTATACTCACTCACTGCTGCATTGGAACAGCCATTATGGCCAGCCAGCACTGACTCTGAGATAGTCAACCTTAGACCTGGCTGGACGACAGAACTAGAAAATATGTAGGAACATGCAGGAAACCTGGCTCCCTACTGGAAGAAGAACTTTTGTAAACCCCCCCTCACCCCATACACACTTGAATCAAAAGCTTAGAGAGACACAATTTGTTTTTTCTAAAACCCAACTTTGATTTTCTTCCTTAAAAAAATGTAAGCAAAGCATCTTGATCAATTTTGAAGGGTGTGGAGAAAGTAACCTCTAGGGAATCATCATGAATCCTGTTATTTTGTGCTCACCATGGAGAAAACTAATGCAACAAAGAGAATCAGACAAAGAGACAAATTATGCACACTTAAACTGAAAGTGTTTATTGCTGTGTGAAATATAATTATGATGATTTGAAATGTTCACTGCTCAGACAGGCTGGAGCATACTGGAATAACGGCCAGTCTTTCAATGAGAAAGAGCCTTTCCCTCAGTTCCACAGAAGCATGGAGGATGGGGCTGAGCTGAAGGGTAGCCTCCCTTTTCTACCCTGGGTGGACTGTGTGAGAAATCAACCTTTTATTTGTCAAAATTAAAACCATTCATTTGGAGAGTCCATAACGGAGATAACACCTTAACTAGTAAAGACTAATCCTCTTATGTCCCTAGTGGAATAAAATAAAGAAGTTTATTCTGCTTAGCGGGTGACGCTCCTTATTGTCATAAATCCCAGTGAGGTTTCTTCTGTAGCATAAACCAGTCCTTTCTCATGTGTGGGCTATTTGCACCTCTCATTTCTGAGTTAGATGGGTGACTTACTCTTTCCATCTTAAACATCATGTGCCTGGAGACAGTTCTCCATGACTATGACTTAGCAGCTTTGGGAGGTTCAAATTGCTCCTGATGTGGATTCTGCACCAAGTTTTCGATCTCTCTCCCTTTTACCTTTGCTTTGGAATACTTCTGTGTCCTGGAAACACAAATATTTTTGTCTTTTTCCTACTAATGTAAGAACTCTAAATGTTTTCTTACATATATTAGAAAATCCAAGCCTAGCAGAAAATGTGACCTTATCTCTGATAGTATTGAAGCTTTAGGCTTTTTCTCTTTAAGAATCCCCTTTGTATAGTTGTGCTTAAATAGTTAATCTTGAACATAATAAAGATGTTACTGAGATGAAATGTTAAAAAAATACGTAGTGCAGAGATTTTTAGCATGAAAAAGGAAGACCAGGGGGTCCTCCTTTGTTTAGATATTATGCTTGTTCAAAGTCTCTAGCAAACTTTAGAAAGAAGCTCAGTTTCTCTACATTAAAAGTTCTCTTATCCATGGAAATGTGACTTTTTGGTGTTTCTCACTGTGGAATGCTTGTCTTGATCACTTAGAAAATGAAACAGAACATTTCACTAAATCATCTGTCAACATGGTAAAATCTCTATTATTAGTAAAGTTATTTTTTTATAAATATAAAACAAGATCTGTTACTCATAATAAATGGAAAAAATTTTAAAGATTTTCAATCACAGTTTCCCCTCCCTCCCATCCTCCTGCTTTCCACACACTTCCCTCATCCCATCCTCTACTTACTCCTCAGAGATGGTGAGGCCTCTCTTACCCTCTAGCATATCAAATTGAGGCAGGACCAAGCCTCTCCCACTGTTTTAAGGCAGAGCAAGGTATCCCTCTATAGGGAATGGGCTCCAAAAAGCCAGTTCATGCACTAGGGATAGATCCTGGTCATATTGCCAGAGAGCCCACCGACAGCTCATACAACACAACTATCATCTACATTCAGAGACAGGCCAAGGTTCTTAAGTTTATATCAACCAGTCAACCAAACAACCAACCAACCCACCAATCAACCAACTAACCAACTAACCAAGCAACCAAACAGTCAATGAACCAACCAACCAACCAATCAACCAACCAACCAACCAACAAATTCATTGTTTTGTTTGTTTATTGTTAGTGGTTTTTTTTTTTTTTTTTTTTTTTGGTGTAACAACAATTTAAATATATGTGAGAGCAAAGTGCCTATTTATTAGGGGGTGCAGAAAATGGTACCTATGTAGAATAGATGAAGTTTAAGGTTGAATTTTATGCTTTTTCTTTATCTATTATTTCGGTTTTTATTAATAAATTAATTATTGCCATTATTTATTTGTTGTGTGTACAAGTGTGTAAGTGTCAGAGGGCAGGTTGCAGGAGCTGGTTTTCCTTTTCCATCATGTGGGTCTCAAGGGCCAAGCTAGGGTCATTAGGCTTGGCGGCAAGTACCTTAACCCACTGAGCCTATTCTGCCTTTGAAAATCTTCATGCCTTCCTCACAGTTCATTTCTTCCCCTAGAAATGTAATACTTTTGACACATTGTACTAAAATATAGTTAAAAATATAGCATCATTTTATATTTTAATGGTTTCATATCTATATATTTAATATATTTAATATTTTGTACACACACACTTATTGCAATGTTTGCTCCTTCTCCTGTCCTTCTGAACTCTTTTTTTCTATCTTGTCCCTCAGTTAGTATGCCACTGGAAAAACATGACACACCTTCCTACCCAACTGTTAAGGGGTGGGGTCTATGGGTAATTTCTCCATCTAAGTCTTGAAGGTTGATCGACCCATGCTGGGTAAACTCTGTAGCCATGGCTACTGCATGGCCTCCATACCTGAAAGGAAGTGTTTCATGGCAATGGGACCATATCCTATTCTCCAGCTCTTACTCTTTCTGCCTCTGCTTTTGCTATGTTCCCTGGTCCTTATCAGAGTTATATAAATAAAACATAATTTCAAAATCCTTTTATTGAACTGGGTAGTTGGCTTAGTGGTTAAGAGCACTTGTTGCTCCTGCAGAGACCTGAGTTTGTTTTCCAGCGTCCACATGGTTGTTCTTAACCATCTGTCACTCCAGTCCTGAGAGATCTGATGCCCTCTTCAGATCTCCATGGCAACATGCACATACATGATGGACATGTAGACATGTAGGCAAAATATTGATACACATAAAACTATAAAAATTGAGAAAAATAATAAAAATTCAAAAATATTTTTATTGACCCTTGAAGAAGTTAATACACTATAGTTGATCATATCATTTTCTCCCTCTACACACTTCCTCTCAGATCCCTCCCTTCCTCAACTTTGTGGCCTATTTTTTTTATTGCTTGTTTTCTGGAAAACCCATCCAGTTTAATTACTGCTCCCCATATACTCTTGGCTGTATATTCGTCCCACAGAGTATGGTAGACCTTCGAGGCCACACTCTTAAGAAAAGTGACTCTTTTCCTGGCAGCTATCAATTGCCAATACTTCCTCAGCTGGGTCTTGCACACTTCATGTGGGATTTTGCCCAGTTTAGCTTGTGCAAGGTTCGTGCATGATGTCACAAACAGTGAATTCCTATGTGAAGCTACTCTGCTGTGTCCAGAACACAAATTGCCCTGTAGTCACCCACCATCTCTTGTTCCTAGAGTCCCCTTGGCCCCTCTTCTAGGATGATGATTGAGCTTTGGCAGCATTCAATACATAAATGTGTAAAGTAGGGCTGAGCCTTTTTCAGTCTCTTATTCTCTGAATGTTTTCCAATTGTGTGTTTCTATGTTAATTATCATATAATGCAAGAAGAAGCTTCTCTGATGAGGACTAGATATATTGATATAGCAGTAAGCCATTAGGAGTTGGTTTGATTTTATGTCCAATAAGTTTATTTTTAGCAGATTTTATGCTCATTTAGCAGAATGCTAGTAGTAGGCTATACTCTAGGTAATATCTATCTAGCCATACATATTTGGTCCAGATAATGGTCTCAGATACAGCTTTCATCTTGTAGAGTGGATTTTAAATCCAATGAGAAAAATGAGTAAATACTCCATGATATTCATGCAACTATTTCACCAGTGAGCACATCTTGCCCAGCTAGGCATTATGGTAGCTTGTAGGGTTCATAGTTAGGTAAGACTGGTGATTATAATTTTCTGCCAGTAGCTAGCACAGCGTCTTCCATCACTATAAGAATTAGCCAATAGGGATGAAGTTGTTCATGTCAGTACCAGCTTCATTTCTTCACAGTCTATGACTCAGACATGTGGTATTCTTAACAGTAGGGTCCAACCTTCAAGTTCTGTAGGTAACCAAGGGCAATATTTTGCAATGCTTGTGAGTCTTTGGGACTCCATTGCTGACAGCTCAGAAACTGGTAATTTATTCCTGGCACTGGACTTTTTGCTAGCCTGTGGTGTCCCATGAAAGCTATGTCACCCCATTGTGAGGTAACTCTACTTATATGTATGTTTAGGTGTGCATATATTTATATAAGTAAGCTTCCCATGGGTTACATGAGTAGAAATATGAAAATAGTAGAGGAGAGAATATTGAATGGGAAAACTAACACTAAAGTTCTCTTGAAAAAGTTTTGTAAAACATCACATTTTGTGAAACTCATTTTCTTATTTTCACAGAATTTAAAGGAAATGAGCATATGTCTATAATAGTATGGAATAATATTAGTCTCTCTG
The DNA here is from genome assembly GCA_033318265.1 of Phyllotis vaccarum. Classification (NCBI taxonomy): domain Eukaryota; kingdom Metazoa; phylum Chordata; class Mammalia; order Rodentia; family Cricetidae; genus Phyllotis; species Phyllotis vaccarum. The sequence goes on along the minus strand of JARWLC010000012.1, from coordinate 6,865,512 downwards.
TTAAATTTGATGTGACACACAAAATTGGCCTACCACTGCTTTAATTAATATGAGAAATGTTTTCACATATTTTAGAAGAGATATCAGTGATTAAAATAACATATTTTCTTCATCTCTGGCTCATAGTAATTTATCTTATAAATATTTGGGAATGCACCAATGTGTTTTACTGTACGAGGTACAAAAGCTAAGGAATAAATGAGATGGCAATCCTAAAAGTTATTTCTATAAATGTGGTTTATAATAAATCCAATGAGCAAATAATGAAAATTATTTTATAAAGGGTATATGTTCTTTCAGTCATTCTTAGTAAGGACAATACTATTGAAACTCTGAGTGGGCTTGAGAAAATGGAAAGTTCACTCCAGTTTGATTGAATAGTGTAAGTCCAAAGAGACTTTTAACAAGGCCAAGAATATTTCATTTATTTACCAAACAAATACTTAGAGGCATGTATCAACTATCCACAGTGACCTTGTCAATTTAAACTTGGCAATATTCTTTGACTCTAATGTATAGCAATGGAATATATGACAATGGTGATGTTGGCATTACTGGTGGGGATGTCACAGTGATGATGGTGAACCATGGTGATAGAAACGATGGTTATAATTGTGATGAGTCTGAGGCAAATTCCTATTATGTAGCTCAAACTGTTCATGAACTTTCTCTGTCTACATTATGCTAGTCTACAATTTCTCATCATCTTGTTTCAGCTTCCAAAGTGCTTATAGGCTTGCATTACTATGCCTGGTTATGAGATATACTTTTTAATGCAAAATATAAAATGTAAATGGCCATGCTAAAGCAGCCAATTAAAAGGAATGAATATCCCTATGACATAGTTAAGGGACATACAGACAGTTGCTCTGTAGGAGGTTATGGAGTAAAATCAATTTCACTACCTGAAGCCTCAGCATGGGTGACAGACTTCTCTTACTGACAGGGTCCGAAAGAGAAAAGGTAGGCTCCTGTGAGATTAGGGGACACAGAAGGAAGCACAAATAACCTGTGGCTTTGAACCAAGTCTCAACAAGGTTTTGACAGGGGCTGTGTATTTCTTTATAACATTGTTGGATAAGGGCAGTTTTTCAACAACAAGACATATTGTAAATAAGAGAGGTTTAGAGAGCAGGGTAGGAGAATTGAGGAAAGGGATGCAGAGGAATGATCAGTCAGGCAGAACTGGGGGAACGTTATTTTCAGGGTGCAGACCAAATAGAAGACCACGGAAGAGATGGTAACACCACAGCTATGGACTTGATGTTTCATTTATAAAATTTCCCTGTGGAAGTCACATCTGGTGGCTCGGACCTGGATCCCAGCTACGTGAAAATCTGACACAGGAGGATTTTTAAGTTAAAGGACTGCTTGGGATACAGAATGAGTTCACATCAACCTCAGCAGCGTCCTTCGACATGGTCTTCAGTGAAGAGGGAGCTAAGGATGCAGTTCGTTGGTAACAGTGCTTGTCCAGCATGCCAATAGACGAGGTTCAATCTCTAATTCCTCAAGAAAAAAGCTGGTGGAGTAGAACTGCGTGCAAATATTTTAACACAAGTATGTTTAGGATATTCTAAGTTATAAGAAACAACATCCACAAATAACAATAACAAAATGGGTGAGTTAGGAAAAAAATAGCCAGTAATCTCTAGTGCTAATAAAGCTAGTGGGTAGGAGAAATGTGATGGAACTACATACAAAATATTTAAAAAATTAAATTCAAAAAATCCAGAAAACTATTTAGACAAGGGGATAGCTTAGGAATTGGCATGAGATCTCTATACCACAATAGTGCAGAGAGGCAGGCACCTTACCCTGACAGAGATGCATGGAACCAAGGCATCTGACTTCAGCAGCTGTTGTCTGGAACTACCCCACTGCTGCTTCCATGGAATCAGAAGCAGCCTGTGTGTGCGGCTCTGAACAGTGGCCTCTCACTGCTTCAGTATGAGCTTGCTTGCTACTCTTACCAGAAAATGTTTGGCAGGAGGCTGAGCCCTGTGCAACATTTGCCTTTGAAGAGAGCCTTCTTGCTGAGAAGTTGATTACACAGGACCTTGTCTCCCCTGAGAGGGGCAGCAATTCATTTTGGCTAGATTTGACATATATTCTGGATATGGAGCCTCTTTTCCTGCCCTTGGGAGCTCAACCCATACAGCATGTCTGATTCAGTGACACAGAACATTACCACATCACCACAGACTAGTAACAGCAGGGCAGATGTGGCACATGGCCAGGGTCCTATCTATCTCATTGCAGTGCCTCCAAAGCTGTGGGGCCGGCAGAGGAACAAGTGTAACCAGTGGTGTGGTTGATTGCCTTCTGTTCTATGGACATACATTACAGTGTATAATGCGTTTGGATTTTCCCAGTGCTGTGGTTTCTAATAAATAAAGCTTCTATTATCTCTTATAATGAAGTGTATTGTAAAAAAGCAGCTTTAAATCTCATTTTATTCATGTGTTTGCTCTCTCTCTCTCCGCCCCCCTCTTTCTCTCTCTGTATATGTATGTGTGTGTGTCTGAGACAGTAATTGTAAAGGACAACTCATGAAACTCAGTTTTCTTCTACCCCAGAAGTCCTGGGATCGAGCTCAGGTTGTCTGCTAGGTGCAAATGTTGGCCTCACTTGGAGGTCTTTGCATATTTAACTTTATAAGAAACGCTAAAACATTCCCCCAATTACTGTATCCGTTCTTAGTCCTACAAGAAACTGTGAAGTTTCATCGCTGATATTAGATGACTGGTTTGAGGAAGCACTGCCATTCTAGAAAGATGCTATTGCTATTTCTTTGAATTTTCATTCCCATCTCTCTTAATAGTGCAATGATGAAAAAAGGTTTGTTCAATTTAGTCTTTTAAATGAAATGTCTTAATCTTTTTTTTTTTTTGCTTACCTAATGGATTATGAAAGTTTTGTACAAGTCTTCAATAAAAAAGTAAAAGTTTTGCAGGATGGTGGTGGCACACATCTTTAAACCCAGTCCTTGGGAGGCAGAGGCAGGTGGGTTTGAGGCCACCCTCCTCTACAGAGTGAGTTCCAGGACAGCCAGGACTATAGACTACAGACAAAAACCCCAAGTTCCCCAGAAAACCCAAACAAAAGAGAACAACATAAAAATTTTATTAAAAATTATTCAACTTTTGATTATACCCAATTCTTCATTTCCTCCTATACACCTTTTATGCAGATAAAAGAATTATTACTTAAATCAGCCACAAAGACTTTTCAGTGTTTTTCCACAGAAATTGCATAGTTTTTCTTATACACAAAGGCCAATGATGGGTTAGAACTAAATATTTTATATTCTCAGACAAGCATTAGAGTTCATTCACTTGCATACAGATGTTATAACATACATGTTGACAGGAAACTATCTCTTTATGGAATTAACTTGTCACCTTCATCAAAAATTGATTACATGTATATACATTACTGGGGAAAACTTCAATATTAACTAATTAGTGTTGCTAAATAGCCAAGAAGTCTAAGTATTGAATTTCAGATACCTGGCTCATCTCTGCACACATGTCTCTCATTAGTAAAACTTTACTCTATGCTCGAATGTTGACTACAGTGAGTGAAATGTCGTTGGAATATTAGTAACTATAATCAACAAATTACTTTGCTTTTTCTGCTATGTTATAAAATTCTAGATGAACTCAACTGTGCTGTACAGTCCAAATGGCATGAGGGTGTGCAGCAATTATTGAGATCACGTAGATAACCATTTTCAGTTTGCTAACAGTCTTTGCTCCAGCCAGTTACTCACACCTATCTTCCTTAGAATCCAAGGCAACAATTTGCCTTTTAACCATCTCTACAACTTTGTCTACTCCAGAATTTCCAGTAGTATAGGATGAGCCTTTTCAGAATGGCTTATTTTACTTACTAATATGCATTTAAGGTTTCTCCACATCTTTTTATGCCACAAGAGCCAATTTCATTTTTACCATTGAAAATATTTTATTACATGAATATATCTACATGTGTAGTAGTGTGGTTTCTTGGTCCCAGGCAATCAGAGGCCCAGACCCTGCCGCACCAGACCCCTTAGCCGCCCTCCACTGCTGTTCAGGCCCCCAGAAATGACTCAGACACTTATATTAACTTCATGCTTTTTGGCCTATGGCTCAGGCACATTGCTAGCTTACCCTTACATCTTAAATCAACCCATTTCTATTAATCTGTCTGCCACATGGCCTGTGACTCACCTGTGCTCCTTACATGTTGCTCCTTTGGGCTTCGGCTTGGTCTGTCTCTGACTCCGCCCTTCCTTTCCTACCTATTCTGATTCCTCTGCCTACTTTTTCTATGGTTCCTGTCAAGGGCCAAAACAGCTCCTTTATTTAAAGATTGATATTCACAGCATACAGAAAGGCATTCCCACATCATACATGTGTTAGTTTCTTCTCTTAAACACAAAATTAAGCTCATGTTCTGGTGACTGTGAATAAAGCCAGTGGAGATAACGACTTGTGTGTTTTGTGTAGACATAAGCTTTCAGTGTGATTCAGGAATTTTAAGGAATGCCATTGCTGTTCCTAAAGGGAACACCACAGTTTGCTTTGTAAGCAAATGTCTTCGAAAATGGTTGTGTTATTTTGTATGCCCACAATGAACAAGAGTTCCCATTTCTCCTCACCTTTTTTAGCATTCTTTTTTTAAAAATCAGTTTTCTAACTTCTCTGCACTGATAGGTATCCAGCACTGCTTTAATTTTAACTTCCTGATAGCATGTAGTGACAATATTGTTATTTGTGTCGGTGAAATTTCTTAGATGAGTTATCTGCTAGTTTCTTCTTTCATTTTAAAAAACCTTGAGTTATTGATTATTTAAATTCAGCTTTAAAAGCTTTTTGTACAGTTTAGAGACAAGTCCCTTATTACACGTGTTTATAAGTATTCTCTATATTTGTGGTGTTTTCATATAAGAATATTTCAAGCTAAAAATTTTATGTCAAAGATTTAAAAAGACAGTAAAAGTAGTCAAAAGCGTCCAAGTCAGTATAGAAAAAAAAAAAAAAACAACAAAAAATCACTACTATACAACACTATCCACCTAAGAGAGAAGAAAGTAAGAAAAAAAACACAAAAGCAAATAAAATAGTAAGTTGGAAATTAAAAGTAGAAAAATGAGAGCTATGGCCCCACACATCAAAAGAGTAAGTGTGCATGTAATGTATGTGCTTATTAAAATGCTCTACTTTCCAGCTTCGTTAAAAATGGGCTATGGAACTGAATATGGCCCATGCATAAATCCCAGCACTCAGGAGGATGAAGAGGAGGATTGCCATGAGCTCATGGATGGACTGAGCTACTTAGTGAGCCCACCAGTTACCAGCCAGCCTGGGCTATAGTGAGAGACCCTATGTCAAAAACCAATGACAAGCATGAATTTTGTATAACAATGAACAGTGAATCTGCTAAAAGGAAAATGCAAAGTTAAAAAAAACATGAGAATGCATTCTAAAATAGTCCAAAGTAAGTCACTTAGCAATGTTAATATCTGACGAGATGCATTTTTGAAAAAATATAACAATACAGTATATCATATTAATATGTAAAAGGAGAAGATGTAACAATTGACATATTAACACTCATTATTTGGTTATCATTGAGCAGTACATGATAGAATCAATGGATTATATATTTTTTAAAAATGAGAGAATGAAAACCTAGCCACTAGTGTGAAGATGAACAACTGTACTGTCATTTATGCCTCTCAGAGAGGGCAGGATCAGCTTTCTCTAACGGAATGATACTGGTATTTGGGAGTAGTTAACCAACAAATAATAGACTCTTCAGTTGTGTGTGTACATGTGCTTTTATTTGGTTATGTTTCTTTTTTCTTTTTGGATGATGCTGTCTTTTTGTTTTCTAGGTTTGGAAGTTTTGTTTTATTGATTCAACAATAATACTAGCAAAAAAAAAAAAATCACTAAATTGCCAGCTAAGCTATACATATGTTTTACAGATGGAGGAGTGGAGTGGTTAATCAGTACTTATGGTATAACACCATGGTGTTTCTTCTCCTTCCCCAGTCGATGACCAAGAAAAATGCCCTCCTATTTCCTAGAGTAAGCTGCACTAGTAAGATCTGCCTGTAATTGTTCTCCTTATTGTGTGTGAAATTTAAGCTGAGAAACAGTAAAAGGCACTGTACAGAGGAGTTAGGACCCAAATCCAGGAAGCAGTGGCTGAGGGTGTCAAGGGGCATCCTGCCCTGGGAGAGTCTCAGGACTGAAGGATAAAAAGCAGAAGATTCACTGTTAGCCCTCTCTTTGGTCACTTCTAAGAAACCTTCCTTCTTGTTTAGAGAAACTTTAATTCTTTCTCATGTTTAATTGAGCTAAACAAAATAAAATGGTTCTCAGAAATAGTATGAGATAAACTTACATGTTTCTTGTATGTTTGGAATTCCCTCAAAAGCATTTACAGCCCTTACAATGATGAGCTTCATTTAGATTTTCCTTTGTACAAATTAACCAGGTTCAATTAAAGAGTTCAGAGTTCTTTGGAAGCAACATTTACCTATGTTTCATGTTGAAGTTTATTTTGTGCCTATCTTACCCCCAAAACAATGGGTTTGTATAGTGAAAAATCTCAAAATTAATGAGAAAATGTAGGGTGTAGAAGAGGTTTCCATGACAAATTGCAGAACAATGCTCTTGTGTTCCCTCAGAATGTAACAAATATGACCAAAGGAATTAAATGTAATGTCTTTTTTGCAACATAATTAAGAATTAAATGGAAATAATAAAATGTTTCAATCACCTTTGAAATTACATACAAACATATCTATGTATGAATGTATTTGATAACACGTTACATATACCAAATCCATATGTTTGTTACTTTTGGTGTTCTCGAGGTGTGCTTTTTAAGCATAGAAGAAAATAGAAATATTTATGTATAGCATGGAGTGAAAAGAATATATTGGGTTTAACACGCACCAGAATTTAAAGAAATCTAAATAGAGTCATGCTTTTTCTTTCTAAGACACAGTGAGTCTGTATCTAGGGCTTGTAACAATAAAGATACCTCAGTAAGGTGAGGTTGTAGAAGCCTGTGATCTCAGCGTTTAGGAGGATGAGGCCGGAGGAATGTGAGTTGGGGGCAAGCCTAAGTTGAATAGTAAGACTCTAGTCTTAAAAGGAAAAGCAAATTGAATTGAAGTAAAATCATAGCAGCAAAATACAGAGATTTAATTATCTGAAACAAAACCAATGAGTAACATTTTCTATGCATTTGGAGTATTTTAAGAATCTAAGCACGTGTTCTCATAGAAGGCCACAGAATGGTTTGGCCTTGGATGGTAAGAGAACTGAGGACTATTATGAGGTGAATATGTCCTCAGAGCCCAGCCCAGGCACAGAAGAGCTTGGACTGTTGAAGAGGAAGGATCTAAAGGGTACAAGATTGTTTGACTGATAGGAGCAGTTAACAGAGGGCCACTTAAAGGAAGGATTGGATCAATATAGCAATCCATCAAGTAGTTACTTCTGCAAAGAATGAAGATGTAAAGCCGCTGATTAGAGGGATGCATTCTTTTAATTAAGCATCAAGACATGAATTCCAGTAATATTATAGACTCTGTACCTAAAGTTCTTACACATTGGAGTAGGCAGCTATATAGATCAATTTAATCAGCTAATAAATATTTATTTAGGATATGCATTTCTTCTAACACCGAAATATTCAAAACAAGAGACTATCTAACGTTAATTAGAATATCTCTAGGTCTGTTATAGTTTGAATTGTTCCCCCCTAAAAGTTTTCTTGAGATACAAATTTCCCCACACATGTGAATATGGCCTTTATTGGAGATAGGTCAGTTGTAAACGTAGGTAGATTAAGATGAGGTTATTGGGGTAGTCCTTCAGTGGGTGCAACTGGGATCCCTGTAAGGAGAAGAAAGATGAAAAATAGATCATCATGCTCACATGATGCCAAACAAGGAGAATCTGTGTACAAATGCAAGCACATAGGGGACAATGCAGCCACAGCCTCTGAATGCCAAGCTCTGCCAGGGTGTGCCTAAATCCAGGAGAGAGGCACCAGGCAGAGACTCTGCCCAGAATTCCCTGAAGGAACTAGTCCTATTGAGACCCCCTGGCCCACTTTAATGGTCTCTCCCACACCTAATAGCCCTCCCATTTTTCTTCACGATAAAGTTTAAAAATACTTGTTAATATGGAATCTGAGATTCTTCACTATTTCATTGTTTCTGTATTTAAATATTTTACAGCTCTTTGAATAAGGCTGGATATTCTTGGGCACTGGCCTGTTCATAGCAGATTTTTCACTTCTCTACTTCCTACATGGAGGCTCATTTTCCAGTTGTGTTTGCCATTGTTTATAAGCTAAGAATTATTTATAATTCATTGCCTATTTTTATAAATCTATCATCTATCTATTTATCTATGCATCTATCTATCTGTCTATTTACCTACCACCTATCTACCCATGTCCACAATAATGATGTAATCTGACTTCATGTAACTCACTTCATATTGTGGTTTTAGTCATCCAAGAGACTTTTTCTTCTATTTCTAGAAATTAATATTTAATTGTTCATTGCTGGTTTAAGTGTGCTGTTTTTCCACTCCAAGATTTTAATGAAGAGGTTGGTGAAGTAGGTAAGTGGAACTCTCAGACTTCGTAATCACTTGTCGATATCATATCAGATTGTCTGATTTACTGGGCAGGTATCTCACTAGATATTGTATGGAATGGTGGGGCAAGCCTTGAAGTTTGGAAGGTAAATTATTTCAGGATCAGTGTGGATTCATATTAATGAACTTAAATTCTGGCCTTCAGATACTCCTTAATGGAATAAATACTATTAGATTGGGATCTACGACCCAAGCAAAGTAATACTCATCTGTAGAGAAAAATGATGACCAGTATTACCTAAGAAGTGTGTCACTTAGTTTGTATGATGGAGTAATTTGATAAAATTATTTCAGAGTACCTTCAGAGTCAGAGAAGCAAGAGAAAGAACCTCCTGTAATTTCACTTTCTGGCATTTTTCTCTTTGAGTAGCTTTCTCTCTGTGTTGGGGAAACCCTTGCCAGAAACTCGTGCAGCCTCTGTGAGAATCATGTTCAATGCTAATTACGTGAAGTCACCAACTCTGACCCATCTCACTCATATTAGATTTCCTTTGAGGTCTGTGTGCTTGAGCCATGTAAAAAGCACAGTGCTTCCTGTCCAGACTCCTCACCTTTAATCTTTAATCACTGTGCCTATAGGGATATGAGTCAAAGATGCTGGAAGGAGGGCAAATCCTGATGATGCCAAAGGGTCTCTGCCAGCGGGAGTACAACACGGCATGTTCTGTGGATAGCTTGAACTTCTACCTTTATGTCCAGGCTTGCACATTTTTCTGTGTTCTCAGAAGAGCATGTTTGCAAATAACCTTTGCTTTTGGCATACTTAAGACAGTACACCTTTGTGTCTTTTACATGCATAAAGACAAGTTTGCTATTGGTTCTGTGAGCTCCATTTCATGGACAGGAGTAAGGGCAAAAAAGTACTGATGCCATCACTGTCCCAAGGCAGAGGGGTTGGCAAAAGGTCAGGCATGGAGAACAGAGATCCCAAATTGCTATTCTTCAATTTTATCCATTTTTGATTTATTTGGATAGTTTGTAGGCCTAGAAAATTTATCCAACCTTCTTTCTTCTTCCTCTAATTTGTGGTTGTTTTGGGGGGGATAGAATTCAGGTCTTTGTACATCTTAGGCTAGCACTCTCACTGAGAAACAACCTTAATTTTATTTTATGTATGTATTTTAAATTTATTTTGTGAGAACATCAAAGCCATTGCTCAGATCCAGGAAGGAGGCTTACTCCCAAATCATGAGAAAATGTATGCTACTAAATGTTTTCAGTTCTCTCAGGGCTTATTTGGGTTAAAATAGAAGGGGAAGAAGATTAATTTCCAGTATTATGAAAATTAGATAAACTGATTGCTTTTGTCTTTAAAGAACAGTGAAAATGTAAGTGGTAAGATTTATATCATGAAACTGGTTTTAATGGGGCTTGAGACATCATTTGAAGTCTCTTACTGATTTGCTCATTGTTGCGTGTGCACATACACATGCTTGTGTATGTAAATATGGGTGTACATGTGCCACACAACCCCAGTTGCTCTTCCCCTTTTAACTTATATGAGACAGAGTTTCTTGTTTCTTACACTCTGTAGACCAGGCTAGCTGCCTAGGAGCATCTAGAGTCCCTGCTGGCTGCCTCTCATTTTCACAGAGCAGCTCTGGGATCACAGGCCTACACTACTGCATCTGATTTGCTCTGGTTCTGGGGGTCTAAACCCAAGTCATCAGTCTTATATGGCAGGTGCTTTACCTACTAAGCCACCTCATCAGTCTGATATCTTTAGTGGACCTTCTAAACTTGCTGTGAACAGTAAACTCAGGAGGCCAGTCACTGAAAATTCACCCTCAAGCCTTAGTTTACCCAAGTTCCCCCCATTTTGTTCTTGGCATTTTTCTTTCCCTTGATGGAAATTCTATTCAAATAGAGATGCTTTTTCTTGTCTTGTTTATCATAATATCTTCTTTGCTTAGGAAGTTGCCTGGTGCAGAGTAGGTGTTCAACATATGCTTATTATTAGCATTATACTAATATTATCCCCTCTCTATCTCATCTATATATCTGCCTATCATCTATTTTTCCATTCATCCATGGATTCATCAAATCATTCATTGATCCATCCACTAATACATCTATCTATCTATCTATCTATCTATCTATCTATCTATCTATCTATCTATCTATCTATCTATCTTCATCATCATCATCATCATTTATATAGATACCTACCTATATCTGTCCTAGAAAATTCATATTCCTTCTGAGAAAAACAATTTTTGACACAGATGATTATATACATCATGAAGTGGATTAAACACAAAATTGCTCATAGCATTTAGCGCAGGGGTTGCATTTTTGTTGATAATAAGCCCAGCAAGTATAGAATAGAATTAGGGAGAAGACTGAAATGAGGAAGCATTTAACAGAGCACATGAAAAAGTCTCATACCTAAGACAAATTTTTAAAATCTCTTTCTTTCTATAATATGCATATTTTGAATAAAACTATGAGCCCATAAGTTGCAGCAAATATTTCGTAAAGATACAACTTTATTAAGGGATAAATATACAAAGTATAAAAATAGCTTTTAAAATTCAATAGCAAGATCATTACAATCTACATAAAAAACAAAAACAAAATGAGTTTCGAAGAACTTAACATAATCCTCCCCCAAAATGAAATGCAGGCAGCAAACATCATATAAAAAAGAGGTTATTAAGGAAGAGCAAATAAAATATCAGTGCACCCTCAATCCATTATGATGGCTTATCTTCTTTGTAAATGTGATTAAATTTAGAAGGTCCTAGAAGATTAGTAGGGCAATATCCGGCTGTATAGTTGGCTGAGCTGCTCTGCCTTCCTGTCAAAGAGTTCACAAAAGTTCCAGTTCCACCAAATCTTCACCAGTGGTTGGCCCTGTCAGTTCTCTACATGTCACAATGATTGACACACAATTGAATCTCCCTGAAATTTGTCACATACTAAAGACCAAAGATGAACAAGTTTTCACATGCTCACGTAAAAACACCTCATAAATTCTGTAAAAAGGCACAGAGTTAATTTGAAAACTGTACAAATGATTGACATGGACAGTGCCTTAAGATGTCTAAAAATTGACTACAAACATGTGGAAAATATCCTCCCTGGAGTTTTAACTTTTGTCAGCTTCCTACCTCCAGAACCTTTTCTGAGCTGTCTCACTGTGCAGAATTCCTCTTTCCTCCAGAAGGGAATGTTTTGTTTTTGAGCAAATAACTACACAACAGTCAATATGGAATCTTGTAAAATGTGCTATTATTCGATCTTGTAGGATTGTTTTCTGATAATGAATTATCTTTACATTGGAACAACTATATTTTATCAGAATGTATTTTTCCTAAAGTAATAAATTATTGGATTTGCTAGTATTTTCTTCAGGAATTTTGCTTGGGAGAGGCTTTACTTTTTGTATACTTGAGTAGCACGGTCTCATTTGGTTTCTTCATGGTAATGCTTCTGACTTTCTGAAAAAAAGTTTGCATAGAATTGGTGTTAATATTGTTGCTTTAATATGTGCATCATTTCTTCATGAGTCATAGCTCTTTGGAGGGTTTTTTTTTTTACTAAATTTAACTTCTATAGTTTGTATAGAGTTCTTTAGCTTTTACTACCCCCCCCCCCGTGTGAAATTAGGTTATTTAAACTCAAAGAATTTGTTTACTTACCAAGGCAAAAATTTGGGGACCACAGAGAAGTTAGTGATATTTATTTATTTTTATTAATTCATAAGGAACTGTTTTAAATAGTGACTCTTCTTTCCTAAAATTGACTGCTTCCATTTTCTCTTATCATGTGGTAATAAGGTGCTTATAATTTCTTGGCTTTTGTCTTCCTAGAGATCAAGAAAACCAGTAAGATTTTGGTTAATTCATTTCCTCAATTGTTTTTCTCATTTATCAAAATATAATAATTTTTCTCAAATAATTTCATGTAGTTGAGAATTTCAAAAATTTGTATGTCTTCCTCAAAGGATATTGGGAAGATCAACTATCTTTAAAAATTCAAGATTTGGCTCATGCACCTTTCTCTAAAGCTATTTTAGATTCTTTTTAGCCACTTTTTATACTACTTACGTGAAAGTTAAAACACATAAAAAACAAATGACCCTAATAATATATGTAACACTGACAATGCTCAATCTAGAATATTCCCTGACAGAGTGTTGGGGATGTTAGTCAGGCTTTTAATAATTAATTTACAGATATGCCAAACAATAGATTTTTAGGGTCTATGGTTCTGAATAGAAAATAACTCTTTTTTTGTGTATAGAAATTTCTGACCAGCTCATTTTATTTTTACTGACAACAAATGTCATCTTTGTAATATTAGAATTTCTTGAAGAATTATACTTATATTAACTATGGTGTCTCAACAGTAAATTTATAGGTTATTAGTCAAGCATTTCTTTAAGGCAATCATTGTCTAAATCTTCTAAAGCAGTCATTGTCTCAGTGAAGATATTTTCCTAATCACACAGCCTTTGGATGGTCCATTGTGGAGAAGAGTTAGTGGACCCAGGCTTCTATCAGAGCCTTTGTGCAAACTAACTAATAGCCAGGTTATTTCTTATTCATGGGGAGCAGACATTTATCAGTGGCTACTTATGGCATTACTTAGGCAGAACAGAGAGCAATTCTCTCTCATATATTATGGTACCATATGGTACCATCTATACTACCTCCCTATGTACTATTTGATGGGGTAGAGACTTGGATAGAGTAAATAGGTTTTACCCTGTGCTCAATGTCTTATTTTTACTCCCAGTGCTAAAATCTCAAGGGGCAAGAAGTGTGAAGCGGGAACCATTTTTATGATTACATATCAAATGGATTATTAATCCTCATACTATTTTCATGGTCGTAAGGTCAAAAAAAAATAACCTGTCAAATACAGAGACATTTAGAGATTATGGAATTTAGAGCAAGAAGTACCTTCTGCATTTAGGATGGTACTATCAGAGAATCCCAGAGTTTTCTTCTTCTTCATTAAACTAGCATAGGAAAGGCAAGTCCTGCTTAAATGATTCTAGAAAGACTGCTTAAGTAATTGGATACATTGTCAGTGGCTGTCAGGAAGAAGGTCATAGAATACCACAACTCCGTGGCTTTTTCCTTGGCTCAATGATAAATGTCAAATTCAGTTCACCCAGGCAGTGTGCTTCCCTAATGACATGCTGGGGCATTAAAAATAGATTTTTTTTTCCTTTGTCAACAGTCCATCATATATAGCTAAAGTGGATGGCACTTTCCCACTTTTATTTAGTCCTTAGAATTTTTAAAATAGTAAGTTGAACTTGATGTGTAATGTGACCTAGAACTGTAGCTACTCAACTCCAGGGAATATTTGTGGGTACAATTGGGCAGTCAGAATTCTAGGGTCAGAGCGTTTGGTACTTACTCTGTAAACTAGTCACTAAGCATTTCCTCTGAAATTAATTTTTTAAATTTAAATTGTTCTTTATTTTGGTTGTGAGAATTAAACCGAATAGCATAATACATGTACAACATGCAGTTGGTCTCTAGAAATGTTTGTCTAACTCTAGAGACAGGTATTTAGTTTGTTTTTCTGAAATGGGGTCTTATGGACCCAGGCTAGGCTTGAACTTGCTATGTAAGCAAGGCTAGTCTTGGACTTTTGATTCTCTTTCTATAACACCCCAGTGTTGAAAGTACAGATGTATGTGACTGTCTGTTTCAGTAATACCTTAAAATGAACCCAAGCAACCCAGTGAAAATTCCCTGATTCACGTAAGTCTGATACAAAATAACTCAAGGGTAGGCAGTGGGACAACAGGTGCACTCAGCCAATGCTAACAGGGAATCGCTTCAATTACTTTCAAATTTCTATGGAAAGACAGATTAAGTGGTTCCTCCCTGGAATTCCATGATTTGAGAGGCTGAACCAAGAGGAGTTCAAAGGTAGCCGGGGTTACCTAGTGAGTTCATGGCCAGCCTGGATGACAGAGCGAGAAGCTGTTTCATCCTCTATTCCCAATCTAAGCCTTGAACATATGTAAAGGTCTATCTTTAAGCCTGGTTACTCTGATCCAGAGTAAACTTTCTATCTTCAATATTTATTTTTATTACATTAGTTATGCTTATAACTCCATGTCTGTTGGTACGTGCAGATAATCACAGGTGCATTCTCAAGATGCAATTACACTCAGTCAGCTATGAGCTGATGGCCCAGTGTAGGTGTTGGAACCAAGCTTAAGTCCTCTGAAGGAGCAACAAGTGCTCTCTACCCCACGAGCCATCTCTTGAACTGCCAGAGGAATATTTTTATATGTGATGGCTATTCTTGGTTATATACTTGACTATGTCTGGAACTAACTAGAATCCCCCCAAAATAGAAGGCACACCTGTGAGGGATTTCTGCTTAATTTGAAGTGAGAAAAATGTACTCCTAAGCCAGATCTTTGAAGTAGGAAGACATCTTTAATCCCGTGGAGTAAGGGTACTATGGTTGGAAAGGCTAAACGGACGCTTTCAGAGTTGCCTCTAAAAGGAAAACAGTGAACCCAAACCAGTGTGTCCCTGGAGGAATTGCAGAAATAAGCGCCACCATCAAGGACTTGCAAAATGCAGGGGTGGTGCTGTGGTGGTTCCAATCACATCTTCCTTTAAGTCTCCCATCTGGCCATTGCAGAAGACAGATGGATCATGGAGAATGACTGATTATGAAAAATTCAATCAGGTAGTAACCTGGATTACAGTTACTGTACCAGATGTGGTGCCCTTGCTTGAGCAAATTAACACATATCTTAGTATATGAAATGCAGCCATTGATCTAGCAAATGGTCTTTTCTCGGTACCTATTCATTTAGGATGAAAAGGGCTGCAGAGCCATCAGGACTGAAGGGATGTATGTAGTAGTCCTCCAGGACAAGAGCCAAGACCTGATGAAGTGCTCTTAGAGCGTGGAGGAAATACAGAATGAGGAGTAGAGGAAGGTAGCTCTAAATGTCAATTAAAGCCGTGTGACCAGTTGCAGAAATGAATATTATAATTGACAGAAATGCTTTTGTCATATTTTGTTAAGAACACATATGTATAGATATTTGTGCTCTACCCCTCCATTTCTTCATCATGTGATGTGACATCAATTAAGAGAATAGGTCACTATATCTACATGTGAGATACTAATACTTCCCCAACAGACTCTGCCACCTATTCTAAATTTATAATGCATTAGTGGTTGTATGGAAGATAGTAGCATCATGTTAGGTGTAATTATAGCCTGGTTAAATATGTAATGTCTTTGTGATCCTATGTGGGATAGTTCTGTCTTAGGCATTATTATGACCTAGTTATTTTTTCTTTTGGAAATTAGTTACAACTTAAAGAAATATGATTGTGCGTCAAGTTGACAAGGGGTGGATTTGTGACACGAATTTTTGCTTTTCAACTTGACTACATCTGAAGTTAACAGATATCCAAAAATAGAGGGAGAGCACACCTGTGAGAGATTTCTGCTTAATTAGAAGTTGAAAGATCTTAGTTATAGGAACCCTTGCCAATCCACACATGACTTTAACAGCATTATTTGTGAGATGGAAAAATATAGATACATAAATAACATATGTATCTAATAATAGAATGAGTAAACACAATGAGTAGGTAAAACTAAGTCAGTTTTTCTAAATCAATATAAAAGAATTTTGCAAGCATGATACTGAGGCAAAGGGTAAATTAGAAGAATTTATAGTTTATAGCATCAAGAATTTTCTTGCAGAAAGTACAAAAAGAAGCAAAATAGGGGTCATTTTTTATCATCTACCATCTATCTATATCCATCATATATCATTTATTTCTGTCTCTTTATGATAAAAAGTGAAAATAAAAGAATGATAAATGTAAGATTTCAAATGGCTACGTTGGTAGTGAAGAAGGCTAATGCTATTGGGGAGGATTACAAAGGTAAATTCCAAAGCACTGATTTCAATAAAAATTTTATATACTATTAACGTGCATGTGTTTGTGTGCATGTGCTTATGTGATTGTTAGGCCTGGGATCTACATGACCTCTATTTTTCTGCATTTTGATTGTGGTTTTCTATAAAGGTCTCTTATCTGTTGAAAACAAAAGGTTTTTGATGAGAGGTGAGAGCTACACTTCTCTTTAAGATTGGGACAAATATTTAAAA
Source organism: Phyllotis vaccarum (assembly GCA_033318265.1). Lineage (NCBI taxonomy): Eukaryota > Metazoa > Chordata > Mammalia > Rodentia > Cricetidae > Phyllotis > Phyllotis vaccarum. The sequence continues at coordinate 6,848,706 of JARWLC010000012.1, read as the reverse complement.
TGTAGTTGGGTATTATGCTAGTCTGTAGTAAAGTGACACTTCTAGATTCTCCTCCAAGATCTGTGACCTCATTGGCCTCAGATATGTGGCTAGGAAAGTGCAGGAAAGTAACGGTGGTGGTTTTCTTTTTGTTGAGTGAGCTGTAAGTCTAACTAGAGAGCTGTTATTACTACCCAGTGATGTGTGCCACTATGTCATTGTTAGTGTTTTTGTGCTACGCTAGTCATTGTTATGATCCATGGGAATCATAGCTAGGTAGGACTCTCAGTCGCCTTTCTCCCGTTGAAGCCCGTATAACACCTTCTGGTACCATGAAAGCCAGAGCTAAAAGAGAAGGCCTTCAAGTCATTATTCAGCTCAGTTCCCTCTGGGCTGAGTGTCTTCAGCAATGGGGTCTTACATCTCACCCCTGGGAGGCAATAAAGGGTAACAGCAATATCTTGTAATATTTGTGGAGTATCTTGATTGCTAATTTTTAAAATGCTGATCATCTGTGTTGTAGAGGATGTGAATATAGACATACCCTTCTACTTTGCAAGTATAAGTATACTTTGTCATAGACTTTCACAAGTGCAATGGCAATGTTTTCCAAAATCTTAAAATATTTGTGTAGACCTGTGACCCTCATAATTCTTTTTCATGGAATTCATACTGAAGAGATATAATCTATACAGATTATATACAAACAATACAGAATTATTAACCTGAAAATAAACTAATCTTTACTAAACAGAGTGAATTGAATAGTAAAGTTCTAGTTATCTATTGCTGTATGTGGTTCACATTGATTGTTTTCTTGGCAGGAGCTAGAAACACTCTTGATGGTACCCGTTGACATGCTTAGAATGAATTATCTAAATTAAATTATCTCCTGGGAATGTCTGTGAGGGATTACCCAGATTAGGTTCTTCTTTGGGCATATCTGTGATATATATATATATATATATATATATATATATATATATATATATAGACTGGCTAATTGCAGGAGCATTCATCCCAATTACATGTCACTACTTTATAGGTTGGGGCCCTGGACTCCACACATAGGAGATAGTCAAGTACCAGAATTCATCACCATCTTCTTCCTGACCTGGGACACAGGGTGACCTGTTGCTTCAAGCTTCCACTGCCACAATGAATTGAACCTTCAAACCATGAACCTAGATCAACCTCTCTTCAAGTTGCTTTGCTTAGAGTAATTTATTGTACTAACCAGGAAAGTAGTTAATGAGCTATGTACAAAAGTGCTTCCAAAATAAGGGGCTTCAAATAAAATATGTCATTATGGCTCATGATCTTTTGTGTCAAGAGTGCACTGCTGGCTTTCAGAATACTGAACATCTATTTGTTCTTCCTTCTGCATAGTTGCTCCATGTGAGTAGGTCGTATTTCTTCACAGCACCATGGATCAGTTTTGTTGGACTTTTGATGTAAGCATTCAAGAGTTCAATAGTAAGAGCTAGAAAGGAAGGAACAGAAGCTGACAGTATTCTGTGACCTGCTAGAATCCAACATAAAATCTCTTATCTCATTCACACTTTCTTGGTAAAAGTAGGTGTTGAACTCAATCAGCATGGGAGGAGGAAACCTACCTTTTGATGGAAGAAGTGTCAAAAGATTTGAGGCAGTCTTTGAATTGTTATGTTTATGGTGGTCAAGTTACAATTAAAACGTATTATACTACTAATTGTTTGAAGTCAAAGAAGACAATCAGGATGGGTAATACAAGTTGGGTTATGACTATAAAAAATGTCATATTATTAAAGACATTTTTAAAGTAGAATAAAATTTGTCCCATAACAGTGGAGTATTTGAACCAAAATAAACATCTTCCATGTAGACTTCTTTGAAGATTGACAGGTACTTATGTGTATTGTTTTGAAAGGTTTACAAAAGCTGTTGCTAGTTTTACAAGTCTATTTTTATGGACATCAGAAGAAATTGAACTTCATGCAGTATCAAAGTAAGAGACAAGTTAGTGTCAGGAGTCAGAAGACAGCAGAGGAAATGAAGTCTCGGGGAACTCTATAGTCTAAAGAATTAGATGCAGTGAACAGAATTAGTGAAGAAAAATACAGAGACAATAAACAAGCAAGAAAAAAGGGGGAGGAATTTAAACAGTATCCTTAGAAAAACTAGTGACCATTATGGTTGTTTAATGGGAATAACCATCAGAGGATCATATGTTTAAATGTTTGGTCCCGTTTGGTGGAACAGTTTGGTCAGGATTAGAAGGAGGTGTGTCACTGGGAGTTGGTTTAGACCTCTCAATAGCCCATGCCGTTTCGATTACCCCCCTCCCTTTCTGGCTTGTTGACAAGAAGTAAGCCCTCAATGATTATTCCTGTGCCATGGCTTCCCTTTTGCTGCCTTTCTTCCTCTAGTGCTGGTCATAGAATCACTGTTGAAACTGTAAAGCAAGCTCCAATTAGATCCTTTCTCTTAGAGGTTGAGTTGGGCACAATATCTCTCTACATCAGTAAAGAAGCAACCAAAGCAACCAATGTAGCCATTTATAACAAGATTAGTGGAACTGAGTATTAGATTCTTGCAATCCCAGTGGTTGGAATTTCAGTAAAATATTAAAGTCTTTTCTTTTCATACATACATATTACAGTAGAAATGTAAAGGCAAAAAGCAACGATATATAGAGTTAAAGAGGTAAAGTGTTAATACTGCTCTTGCAGCGGATGAGAGTTCAATTCCCAGCACCCACATTTGGTGGTTCACACCAACTCTAACTCCAGCCTCAGAGGTATCTGACATCTCTGGCCTCTGAGGACAAACACACACACACACACACACACACACACACACACACACACACACACACACACGCATGCACATACGCATGTACACACATGCACACATGCACACACTTACTTGTAGCTAGAAGTTTCTGGCCCAGTGTACCCGGAAGTCTGGACCTGCCTACAGCTGCTTAGTTCCAAATAATCATGCAAAAGCTTATAATTATAAACTATTTGGCCTATGGCTCATTACCAATTAGCTTTTACAACTTAATACATTTTCAAATCTGTGTATTGCCACATGTCTTTATGACTTTACATGTGTTCCATTACACCTTGCTTCCTCGAGCAGCAGAGTCTTGTCTCCATTCTTCTTTGTCTTTGCTCTCCGCTTAGATTTCCTGCCTGACTCTAAGCTGACTTGCCATAGGCCAAAAAACCCCCTTTATTAACAAATGGTAACAAAGTATATTCATAGGGTACAGAGATACATCTCACATCACATACTTAAAAATAAAATAATAAAAATGTTAAAATGCATGGATTTGTGATTGAAGTAATAGCCAAAGTAATTTGTTGTGGAGGATCTGTGGTGATATATTTTATATTTAATAAAGTCAGCATGGAATATCAGTGAACAGAATCACCCACAGTCAAACCATGAATGTCAGAGATTGGTGACTCATGCCTTTAAACACATCACTTGGGATGACCAAAAGGTGACCCATACCTTCAATGCCATAACTCAGAAGACAGTGATCTTCCTGGATTTCTGTGAGTTCAAGGCCTAAAATTTAGGCAGAAGTAGCTCATACCTTTAATCCTAACTCTAGGATTTTGATGCAGAGTTGAACCTGGAAGTAAAACACCTGGGCAGGGACAATATTTAAGGCAGGTATAGGTAGACATCCAGGCAATTTGTAGAAGCGACAAGCCAGGCAGAGGATTCTTGAAGATAGATAGCTATTCCCTTTTTTGGCCTGAGAAGTTGGCTGTGTGAGAATTGACTGTGGTCTGTTTCCTCTTTCTGATATTTCAGCTTTTCCCTAATAATGTCTGTCTCTGGGTTTTCATTATATGCTAACTAGAAATCGTGCAATAAGAATCAACTTATTGTGATGCTATGTAATTATAATATTTAAAACTTTAAAGACTAAATAAAAGTCCATTTACATAACAAAGCTAACTGAAAAACTAGAATATAAAAATGCAAAAATCCTGGCATTAGTGTTTTGTAAAATACGAATGAAGCCTAGTAATCAACTTAAACTTGAATGTACATGAAGGCCCACATCCTTTCTCAGATGTTTCTGACTAGTTTGTTTGGCAATGTAATTTTCACAGTATTGCATGAGGATTCATTAATCATGTACTGAGCATAGGCCAGAAGAAGTATCATTCTAATATTTAGAAATATTTATGTTTTAGTTTTATAATCAACTGATTTACAATTTTGAAGCCATTTTAATGTTGGAAGGGCATGACACAGCTTTGCATATCTGAATAGGTAAAATTCTGACTTTACCAAATCACTGCAGTGTTTCAGCTATCATGATTTTCCAACTACAGTGCTAAGGCTACTTAAAAAAAAATTCTATCATTTTTAAGGACATATGGTTCAGCTTAATACCTTGTAACCACAAAACCAACTAGTGCACTTCCTTCACACAGAGTGGGAATGAACAACTGTTTATACACTTTGCACTTAACATGTGGTAAAAAATCAGGCCTGGGAAAACTCACATTTAATCCTCTTGCCTTTACTTCCTAAGTGGTGGGTTACAGGACTACACTACCGTGACTGATCTAATCTTAATTTAAAGTCTAACAATATTAAGTCACTTACTTCAATACCCAAAGCTAGTTGGTGATTTCAGGGCTTTGCTGTATCAGATATCTCTATATGCTACCCTGTATCATCTCTTACCTTCTCTGGTGACAAAGCCACTTGTTCTTCTCAGCAACTACTTGGGAAAATGTCAGGTCTTATAATAGTGTGGTTGTGAAACTTTACTGTGTAGCAGGCATGCACATCACATTGTCATACATCACCACCAAGGCTTTCAGTTCATAGATTTGAAGTGGAGATGACATCTTGCACTACTTAAAAGTCTTCAGATAATGATGATGCTGCCACATCAGGGCCATGCCTTGTGAACTAGGGTTGTTCATATCACTATGTTTAAAGTATATTTGGGAGTACTTCCACTAGGAATGAAGGGGACTTCTGGTTTCTCTGCAGCCTTCCGGGTGCTTATTGAATTTAACATTCCATTCTAAAGAAGATGTTCAGCCGGTACCTGGCCAAGTGATAGAAAGCTTATCTTGTTAAGTGAGCCAACATCCCTTCCTCAGTACAGCACCTTTTTTTTTCTTCTTTTTTTTTTTTTTAGGCTGGACATTGTTCTCCTCTAGAGACTGCTTTCTTGCTAGATCAGAGGATACTTCACACAAGCCACGATCTAATGTGATTACTCCTTAACCTTCAATTTCCAGTAACATTTAAAATGTTAGAGAGCTATTATAACCACAGTACAATCATAAAATGAGCACTAATGATCTTTGAGTGACATATGTATTTGAAGTAAAAACCATTAGGTTTCTACTTTTTAGATACATTATTCTGACTAATTCTGCTAGTGTGTGGTTTATGCTTCATGTGTGTTTCTATATTTGTGTTTCCATATATCACTTTTAAAGGGGAAAAAATCAATATTACAGCATTGAGGTTTCTGAAAAGTTTACAATTACTAACAGGAAGTAGACAAGAAGGCCTGTAATGTTTGAGTAGAGATCTAGAAATGGAAGAAGCAGTAAACGCAAAATTAGTCAAGAGGGATCATCACCTGAATGCCTCCCTCCAACTTTTCTGCTGTTCTTGTCTATATTTTGAAATAAAGATCTAGCTTGGAACAAAAATCATTATCCTGTGGTTATATTGAAGTGGTACCAATAAACACATCCAAGAACTTATTAGAATGTGCTGCCTTTTTATTAATTATTATGCTCATTTGCATTTAATAAAAGCAAAGGGATGAAGAAAAATTGTTCATGCAGTATGCCCACTTCTCCACTGCCTAGCTAGTCTCAAAATGAGTACAACTGGCGTTGATTACAATGAATGGGGAATGATCCATTGCATTAACTGGAATGATCAGGTCATTTGTTTATGAGTGGTGTCATACAAAGGTTGAATTTTGGGTGACACGAACTCCCTGTCATCATCATCCTGACATTTGTGCATGCAGTGCTCATAACTAATGAACACTCACTAGCATGTAGTTCTAGGAATACCTGAGTTTCCCATTTGGACAAGCTTTATTGTTCCCATCTACAGTTTTTAATAATTGATAACTGAGGCTTATGTGAGTGCCAGTGATGATGAAGTGCATTAATGTAGAAGTTGTCTTGGAGTTGAAGGAATGACAAAGAGTTTCTGCGTTATTATACTGCATCATGCTTGATTTTATGGGTTATTTAAACTTCGGCCAGTAAGTTCAGGAACTCTGCAAACCAATTAATAATTTCATTAAAATATACAGGAGAGTGAAATAGAGTGCCTTGTCTTTGAATATAAGCAAGATTTTTTTGTGTGTGCATTTCCATTTTAAAGTATATTAATATCTTAAGCAATAGGTATGAAAAATAAGCCTTTCAGATGAAAATAATACGTGTCCTTTATCTTTTACTGAAAATTGTATTACATCTATGAAGAACAAGGATTTGGCCCTGCTGCTTAAAGATTGTCCAACGTTTAGAAAAATACAAAAGAGTGTACATTAAAGACATAGTTCTTCATAAATTGCTTTGTTTTCTAAGATTAAAAAGAAAAGTAAACATCTTGTCTTCTTATGTTTTAACAAAGACTATTGGATCAATGCAGGCAATTCTGAGCATGTAACTAACAAAGTTCAACTAAGTAGAAAACAGATGTCTTTCAAGCATTCACAGCTGAAGGGTGTCAAAGGAGAAATGTAGGGTTAAAGACATCAAGGCCCAAATCTGCAATCACCCAGTGAATGCCACCAATCACGACATAAATCCCCACAACCTCCCTATTCTGAAGGATGAGATGCCACACTAAGAGTCACCTTCCCTGTGCCGCTTTCTTAAATGGCTAGCATGGGAAGGAAGACTAGGTAAAGGGTCATTGTTAGAGACAGAGCTGAGATGTTTTTAATGGAGAATGTTTTTCCGTGTGCTGTCCTTGCCCAGACTTTGTCATCCAGTGTGATGATGTCATTGTCCGTTCACCATCACATGCCTGCTTGTCTCCTTTTATCTCTCTGCAAATGGAGTACAAAAAATTTGACTGGTTTGAGCTGAATTTCCTTTAACATGGGTGTAAATGCTTTAGCCAGGATGAATTGTGGGCCAGTTATCTACACCTTCAATATTAAATGCCTAATTATTCCACAATAGTCTAATTCTGGTTGCAATTGACAGCAGATGCAGTGTTTTCACCCACAAATGTGGAGGAATGAAGCCAAGTTACTTAGGCTGTCTTAGGACCATTGACTCAGACATCCACAGTCATTGTCAGGAGAGCTCATCTTACTCTGCGTCTGCTCTTACAACATCTAATTTCTACATGCTGGAAAGAGAGGCGAACCTGGACACCTCCATATATTTTTTTCATAATTTGAAAGCTTGTTCCTTGTAAGTAGTTCCTGAGAGAAGGCACCAAACTGTTTGTCTCAATAGATCTCACCTCCTTTTTTTATGGGTAGAAATCCTCATTTCCTTAAAGAGTGGTGAAGGAACAGCACAAAGGCTTGTTTTATGGGAAAGGTCACAATCTGGAGACTTTTTGCACATATGTTCCCTATTCAAAAGGATATGCATTATCATTTGAGAAGAAAACTTACCTAATGACTTGGCTGAGATGTCTCTTCATCCTCACCATTTATTTGCACAGTCCATCAAATAACAAAAAGATTTTTGGACTCAAAAGTGTTGGCTAAGATGTGTCTGCAGATATAACCACTTGCCTTGGAAATTTGAGAGTGAGTTCCATCTCTGAAACATTAATGATTGGTGTAAAGAACAGTTCCTAAAAGGTGTCTTCTGGTTCCCATGTATGCATTACAGCATATGCACATCTTTCCATACACATATAACTGATAAATAAAAATTAAGTTATCATGTTAATAATACAAATAATAGCACTTTTGGCTGTGTGCTTTCTTTAAATGGCTTAGCAATTCATCCTAATGCAAATAAGTGCTTGAGAATTCCACACAGTGCCTTTTACACAGTAGATACTTTATCAACTACTTCTGAAAAAAGGAAATGGAAGGCATTGCAATGGTACTTTGATCAATATACAGGTCCCAAGTAGGTTTAGGTTTTTGTAGCTTTTCTTGGCTTTCTCTCCAAGTTCCAAAAAGAGCTATTTCTTCATTTACATTTCTCCTTATCACACCTTCTTCTTTGGAGTATCTGGATGACAATTTATATTGTCGGTCTTTCTGATTGATGAATAGTCTCTGTAGCAACCCGCAGCACTGGAGGGTGGGGCACCAACCATAAGAGAGCTAGCTTGTCCTCCATTAGTGCTGGGTGCCGGGGAAGTGTCTCTACAGATTGGATGTCTGGGACGTAGCGCTTGCTTATTATTTGGCATTGACTTTCTGCCCTGGACCTATTTCATAACAACTGAAGCCTGTACCAACTCACTTTGAGAGGATGGAGACCTGCACAGTTTCCAACTGTTTGACCTTTGACCTTTCCCAAGTGACCTGTGATTCATTGACACACTACAGGCGAAGTCACAGCATATCTGACCAGGTCTGAAAGGGTCTAGATTGAGCTGATTCTCACAGCTTTTTAGTGGATTTCAAATTAATGATAAAAGAAGCATAATGTGGGCCTTGTGGTTAAAGGTCATTTGTCATGATTCTCTCACTTTGTTTGTGTATCTCTAAAGACTTTGTTAAGTGATCACCTTTACAGTTCTTACCAACCACAGAGAGTTGTCTTGGACTTTCAAACTGTTGGCATTAATAATTCTGACACACTGTCATAATATTTAGGAGAGTACCAAGAATTGGTTTTAGCATCAACAACTCTGAAACACTTTCTAAGCATTATGACTAGCTGAAAATCTTGAGAAAAATGAGTTTTCCTTAAAATGAAATATTGACTTAAGATAGTGTTATAGATAAGGATGATAACCTTAAAGAAAGCAAACAGGAATTCTCTAAGGCTCAAAGAATAAAAATGTACTAAAATGCTAAAAATAAACTGTGATGAACATAGTAAGTTATTTTAAAATGCTGCTCATATTCAAAGTAAATACAGACATAGAATAACATGCTTGAAATTACAGGACACACAGAGGTGGTTATGTATAACGTTCTCTAAGAAGCATTCTGTTTTAGAAGTATGGAGAACTCCAACTTTGTAGCTAAAATTAATCTTGATTACGTAACACCCATGTCAGTGTCAGTTTCTTACACTATGAGCCCAATAGCAAGTGGAAAGTTAAATAAATTTTAAGTAGGTTAAAATAAGAAAATAAAAACAATAAGAATAAATAACACTGGAGAATAACTAATAACAGAGAAATATTCATTAATCATGGAAAAGACACAAATGTAAGGCAAGGTTTAAAGAACGGTAAAGGCAGTTTATAAGAGACATATCATAAATAAGAGAACACAAAACCCAAAAGTATAGCTTAAAATCAATGCTGGACACTCTATATGCAAACGTACACCAGTACACACACAAGTCCTCTGTTTATTTAAAGAAATAATGTTCTTGCTAATAGAGTCTCACTTTTCCTTGGATGATTTCTTGTATATATAACACATTACTTCACTTTAAAACTCACTTTAGCAAATGTTTCAATATAAATCCAATCAGTAAATTTCAGAATTTGACAAGATGAATCTCAAAACAGCTCAGACATTTCAATGACTATTGCTCTAAACTCCTTGAGTCTGGGGCTCCAATCCTAACTTCCTTTGGCTGGATGATTATTCTCAGGAAGGGATTCTAGTTTTTTATTTACAAGAGACTTTTGAATGAATCTCACTTTTCTACCTAAGAAATGAAAATTCATGTTTTGATCACTTTTGAAACAATGTCAAGAGCTGTTGAAATTGTTTGTGTATTTTTATAGTCATTTACACATATTTTTCTTTGAATACATGGTAAGAAACTAGAGAGGAATGTTGTTAGTATCAAAGCATTTATTGCTATGACTTTTTCCAGTGACAAGTTTGTAGCTCATAGTTGATTTAGGGCTATTTGTTTATTTATGTACAGATTCTAATGTGGATGGGTGCTTTGCTTTTTGCTTTTTTTCTATATGCATCTCTGTGAACGATGTGCCTGCTTGGTGCCCATGTAAGACAAAAGAGGATGTTGCATCTTCTGAAAACAGAGTTGTAGACCATGTAGATATTGGGAATCTTACCTGGATCCCCTGGAATACCGGTGAATGCCTTAAATCACAGAGCCATCCCTATAGCTCTGATAAAATCTTAACATTTTATTTGTATGTCAAGAGCTGTGACATGTTCAGAGATGCCAACTTTTTCTAGGAATATCCTTGTTATTATATTTTAAATAAAAGCTTATGATACTTAAAAATGAAGATGCACTTCTCAGTGAGCTACTGTGTGCTCCTGTTTATCACCCTTGCCATGACAGACACTGTGGGCACTGTGCTATGAAGCCAGATTCCTCTTTCTGGAACACGACACTTGTTTCCTTAGTTTCCAGGAATGTTGACAGCTGATGGCTTCTGTCCAGCCTGCATCCTGTGTCAAAGAGCCTTACCTACTTGGTACACGGAGCAAGGATTAAGATGCCCAAGCTTTGTGTTTCAGTGGGGGGGGGGAGGCAGACATTAAGAACTAGCCAATTGCAGTATTCCCTGAGCCTGGCTGACGTCTTTGCTCTAATTTCTATTTAATTTCTTTTATCTACTTACAGCATCCTGCTTCCCACCCTTGTAGCTCTGACATTTAAGCTTCAATAAAATCCTAACATGTCTGTTACTAACTTGGAGACTCTGCTCAAGGAAGTCGACAGGAACACAGAACTGAGTGAATCCACTAGACATCAGATGTTCCATGAAACTTACTTTCTCTTTTGCAAATACTGCTCTTCTATCCTGTGTTTGTCTAAAAGCTGGTACATCCAGGCTCTGCAGATGGGCCATTTTAGTAGAACTTCTGTTAACACATTTCTAAATCTTTTAGTGCCAAGTAAAGCACCTAATACTAATTCTACTATGCTATTGCTAGGCCATAAGATTACCATTCTAAACAGACTTGGAAACAGCATGTGTTGAGAGCTGAGAAGTTAATGGAGAAGACCATCTTATTGAGCTCACACTAAACCATCTGCAAGACTTCACATCTCAGAATGCAAGTGACCGGGTGACTGCACTCTCTAAACACAAAAGGAAGTGTTTCCAAAGGCAGGCGCCAAGAATGATTTGTTTTGCACTTAGTAAATCCCCTACAAAGCAGTCAGATATATGGATTGATCTTCTGGAAGCATTACCCTCTGTTATGCATCCGTGGATATATGGCCCTTGGAAGATAAATGGCATATGGTATAACCAATGCTGAGCATTTACGTGTTCTTGGGTGATAGCTTAGAATTTTCTGGAGGTTGTCTTCAGAGAGGTGCTATGAAAAGGCTGGGTGAAAGAAACACAAATAAGAGAGGGTTGGAGGCAGGAAAGCACTAAGATGGGGCTGTGCTCTCTCATTTTACATTGTTATTGCTTCCTGGTCACATTGTCTGTTCACTCATCCATTTATACATGTATACATCTGGTTGTTCAGTATATGCCTGGCTGGCCTAGAAACTGGTGTTCTGCCTGTCATTTCTGTATAGCAGCATGTCCTGAACATGCCTAATTTAAAAATCTAAACACTTAGACCTAATACCAACCCAGATGTTTAAGATGTTCATTCCTAAAAACTCCTGCCATACTTCTGTTAAGAAGATATCAGCACAATGAAATGAAATATTAGTTCTGTGAGCATGTAGGATGCCCAGGCAAGCTATTTTGTAGCATCACTGGATTTAAAACAGACAGTATGTCACGTGATATGTCCCAGCATGGAGCTCTACCAGAGGGGCTCTGGAGCCTTCTAACTGTGGAGACAGACAGTACAGTAGGGGACCTATCCTTTCAAGTGTTTCTTGAGAATTGCAACCTTTGGTGCAACCATGTTGATGTGCGTGAGACTATTACAGTGACCTGAAAATATGACAGTTTTGTGTTTATTTTCACTGCTATTTTTCCAGATCATTTCCAGAAAGACTCTGAAAATGCCCACAGAATTTTAGGCATAGGAATGGAGTTATCAGTTATGACAGATGGGTAAGACCCCTGATGTCTTATTTCAGGTTTCCATTGCTACAATGAAACACCAAGACCCAAAAGCAAGTTGAGGTGGAAAGGGTTTATTTGCCTTACACTTCTACATTAGTTTTCATTCTCTAAGGAAGTCAGGACAGGAACTCAAACAGGGTAGGAGCATGGAGGTAGTAATTTAAGCAGAAATCTTGAAAAGGTGCTACTTACTGGCTTGCTTCTCTTAGCTTGATCAGCCTGCTTTGTTATCTAATTCAGGACCATCAGCCCAGGGATGAATATGCTTACATGGTCTAGACCCTCCCACACCTATGACTAATTAAAGTGCCTTACAGCCAGATCTTATGGAGACAGCTCCTTATTTGAGATCCCCTCCTTTCTGATAACTCTAGTTTGAGCATTGAATTGACATAAGACCATCTAGCACACCTGCTTTCAGATAAGTGTTGTTTACTAAGATAATTCCTTGAAACAAGACCATAAGATGGCACATGAATAAACATGCATTCTCCTGTAGAGCTTGATGAGTTTTAATGGAGGCCAGACTGTTTGGACTACTTGTGTTTGGCCATGCTGTCATGCTGGAGTCTTATACTTTTGAGGTAATATAGTTGACTTTTGAATGAATAGGCTGCATGAATGAATGATGCTGAGATTTCTTTGTGCTGATTAAAGAAAGAATGTAGTACACGGTCTTGATGAGGCCTAAGGATTAAAAGGGTAAACTGTACTCAATTTAAACAAGGGAGTTGAAGAAGCAAGAATCAACAGATTGTCTTACATGCGACACATGTCAGAGCAGTTCCGGTTTGACCAACATGATATGTGTGTGTTTCTGAAGACCACAGGGATGTGATTATATATGAGCCACAGTTATTTTTCCATCGGCAACTCTTAGGTATAGGTTTTCACCAATTTCTTGAAGAAGTATATCTCTGCCAATGCCTCTGGAACCACCTAGAACAATGAATCTATCTGAAACCTTATTCTAAGGTTTATTTTGAAAGTCATTAACAGCTGAGATTTTTTTTTTTAAAACCTAGGTTGGAGAATCCTGTTAGTCCTCTGAAGTTATAGGCACTTCCTAAGTAAGACTGGGTCTGAAATCTAGCTACTGCTCTTACATTGAGAGAAAAAAAAATGGATTATGTAAGTTTAGTTTTAAAGATTTCTTTCATTCATTTTTGTTTCTGTGGTGCTAAAGATTGAGTCTAGGGCCACACACTAGGCAAGTTCTCTGTCACCTAACTATCCTAAAGCAATAAAGGTATACTGCAAGTGTACAAACGTATATAAGCAGAATGGCCCTGGCTCTTAAAGTACACGGTTTAAATGCATACTTGAATTTTGACCACTTAAGAGTAATTTTTTTATCTATTTATTATGTGCTTATCACCCATATCCGTACTGTAGGAGACATTTAAAGAAGTAACATAGAGATTTATAGAATTCAAAAGGTATCATATATTGTTTAAGAAAATAATCTCTGGGGAACCCTGGTTTATAAGATTATAGTTCCCTGAGACAGTGCATGCTGCTTAAGCAGACAATTTGTATCCTGTGATGAGGATGACTTTTGACTCTGATGGCCTGACATATGAATAGGAAGAGGTATTCTTATTAATCCTTTCCCCATAAGCATCCTTCAAACTGACTGCATTCAATAACAGTCATAGGAAGTTAGCCCATCTCTTAGCTCTGTGGAGGGAACTGAAATCAGCTGAAGACAGGTGAAGCCATGAGCCAGAAGCAATGCAACTTTATCTTCCCTCATAACTAGTTAGAATTCAGAAGACTAGATCCCAGGAGATGAAAGAATATCTTTAAATTGGGATTCTAACATTAATCATTCTGCAACTTTGCTGAGTTACCAGACTTAACTGATGATGATGAGCAGCTTGAACATGCACACTTAATTTCTCTTCTAATCAATGAAGAGCTTGAGAGACAAAGAGAACATGGCACAGTGGTTTTAAGAAAACTGATTATGAATGGATGAATATGATATACTTGTATTGAATTTCTTAGATTTAAAATGTTTCTGGAAACTAGTCATAGAATGAGAAATACTAAGACAAAGTGTGAACTAAACATGTTTTAATGAGAGACTTTAACAAAAGCCTCAAGTACCATTGGAATTTTATTTCTGCCATGGTAACTCCTTGAGTCTTTAAGGTATTGTATTTTTTTGTCATTTACTTATATGAAACAAAATTCGCAACAGCACAGCATTAACAAAGCCTGAGTCATGTCTTTTATTAGTCCAGAGGGCAACTTTTGGTAACCTGTCCCTGTTTTAGGGACTCTGATCTAGATGACACTACCCACTGTAGCTCAAGTCCACAAATATTTATTTTGTTCAGTAGGACATGGTAACTTTAATTTTTTTTTTTAACTGAGTAGTAACCCAAATGTCATTTTCATAGAGATAGTATAACTGAATGGTTAAGAGTACAGACTTTAGATTGAACACACTCAGACATACTTAGATCTGACTCACCCACTAAATAACTAACAGAAACTGATTGACGTCTCAGTGGTGGTTATGTGCACCCCACAGAGTTGTCAGTGGTCTTGAATGAGATGTCTACATAGAAACTAGCAGAGTGGCTGACACACAAAGAAGTGGATAGTTACTTTAGTCTATAAAGAAAAAGTAATTTATCCTTGGTACTAATGTTTTCCTTTACAGTTGCTTATTTGCTTGGTGCTTGTGTGTGTGTGTGTGTGTGTGTGTGTGTGTGTGTGTGTGTGTGTGTGTGTGTATGTGTAAATGTACCAAGCTACTTACATGAAAATTAAAGAAAACTTGTGGGAGCTAGTTTTCTTACTCTACCATATGGTTTCTAGGAGCCATCTAAGGTCATAAGGCCTGGTGGGCAGCTCCTTTATACACTGATCCCTCCTTGGCATTTTTGAGAGATCACACAATGATTATTTGATACTAGAATGAGTGCACATGATTTATGTAATTATTTAACAAGATTGGATGTGTTCAAGATGGTGTGACTATAAAATTCAGTTACTATTTGTGAGCTTATGAATAAATGTACACTGATCATATGGACATTATTACAAAGTACATATTATAATGGATTGCTGTGGGATAGTGTCTTATTCTACCATCCAGGCTGTCCTTGAACTCATCATCCTCCTAGATGATTCCAGAGTACTTGGATTACAGGCTTGAGGCACCATGTGTGGCTTTAAAGTTGTCCTATAGTGATTTAAAATCTTTCTCTATGAAATCAGTTCTGTTTCTTGCCTTAATGCTTCCTAGTTCAGCTTCTCACTGCTCTTTACCAATGGCTGATGGCTGATCTGGTATCACAACTGATTTCTAGCCACAGTGGGGTCTCAAATCTTCTGCTTTTAATTTAGAATTCAAAAGATGCTTAGAGTTCTCTCTCCACCACAAGAGTCTCCTTATGTGATTCATCTTCCTATTTGCTTTAGCAAAAGTAAGTTGGCTCCATGAAACAATGGTATATGATATGATCTTTGTTTAATTTGTCAAGTTACTAAGTTCTGGGCACTGTATTAAGTCTGGGATGTAAAACTGACACAACCTCTCAAACACACCGATCTGTAGAAGAACGACCTGAACATAGTAAGTAAACAGGATAAACAGGCGGTCACAGTGAAAACAAATTCCCATTTGTGATTTAACTTTTCCTCTAACTTTCGATTCCTCTACCCCAGCTTCACAAACGGCCACCATATCCAGTTTAAGCCTTTAGAAGAGTTTGCTATCCTCAGGGGAGACTTTCTGAGTGATGTCAAAGATAGGAGCCACAGGATGAACTGGCCTGATTCAGAGGAATGGAGAAAAATATTCCAGAGAAAGAAACCAGTACACCGAAGGGGAGAAAAGGGAGTCAGTGTGCTATGCACGTTGGGAATGAAAACGGGAAAGTGGAGGAAGCAAAGTGAGGAACTGGAGCAGGGGCTACGTTGCCTTACCCAGTGCAAACAGATGCAGCAGGGGCCATCTGAAACTCTGATCTATGCCTTAAAGAAATGCTTGGTTTTCATTTTTTATGTTTTTTTTTTTATATTGTATGTGTATGTGTGTGTGTGTGTGTGATCTGTGTGTTTGTGTGGGTTAAGACTGTGTGTACATCCATGTGTGCCTGTGGAGGACAGAGGTTGATGGTCAGTCTGTTCTTCTATTGCTGTCTACCGTGTGTGTGTGTGCGTGTGTGTGTGTGTGTGTGTGTGTGTGTGTGTGTGTGTGTGTGGTGTGGTTTTATTAATTCTTTGAGCATCTTATATGGTGTATCTGAGCACGTGCACCACCCTGATTCCTCACCTACCACCCTCTTCACTTTCCTGGCTCTTCTCACCCAATTTTGAGATACCCTTTCCCCCCCTTCTTTCCGCATCAGATCCAGCCTGTGCTACTCAGCTATTGTGTAGTCAGCCTACCGGGAATTGTATCCTTAATGAAAAGTGACTATCCCTCCCTCATCAGCTATCAAAGGCCAATAGCTCCCTGGCTAGTGCTGGGAATCCACCTTCCACACTTCTATGCTGGGGTTTCATCTAGGTAGGTCTTACATGACCTTGTGCTCCTTGTTACAGTCCTGGTGAGTTCATGTGTGTCTTTCTCTGCTGTGTTTGGAAAACAGTTTTCTTGATGCTGTTAACCACCTCTGCTTTTTACTCCCTTTCTGCTGCCTCTTCTGTCATCAGGCCCCCACTTCCCCTTCCAGGATCTCTCATTGAACCTATAGCTCACTGACTGGCTGAGCTGGCTGGCTAGTAGGCATTCGGGGTTCCTCTGTTAGCTTCTGAGCATTGGGATAATAGGCAGGGTCTTACACTCAGCTTTTTTACTTAGATGCTGGGCATCTGAGGTCAGTCCTCTGCTTCAGCCTCAAGCATGTCCCCCAGTGAGCTTCTTCTTTGCCCCCCCCCCATTTGCTTACTGATGTCTTCTCCTGACAGTTTGTCGCATGAGATTTATTTTTGGCCTGAACCTATACTCTTCTAGCTCAGTTCAGTGTTACTGGCACATTCCACTACGTTTTTACTGGCCAGGGAGAGCTAGATCTGCTGAAATCCTTATTCTTGCTACAGTATTTCTGTAATGAGCATGGCCCTTCCTACTTCTTTTTCTTTCTAGACTGGTGGGGGAGAGACATCAAAACATGTTGCTAAAATGGGACCTGTAGATCATCTCACCTTCATGCATGTGCAGAAAAGAGTGTACGGCAAAGACAAAGCAAACAGGCAGACTCAGATCTTCACCCTGCACGTGTGCTTCAGCTGCTAGATTGTTAGAATATTTGAACCCTTCTTCAGTACAGGGGCTGATGCGTGCATGGAAACTATCATTGGTCTTACATCTTCCTTCAGCTTTGATTTAATGTTTTCAAAATTAAGAAAGAGATTTACTTATATTTTACATGCATGGGTATTTTGCCTGCATATATGTCTATATACTACATTCATGTTTGGTGCCCAATGAGGCCATACGAAGTCTTCAGATCCGCTGGCTTTGGAATTACAGGTCATTGTAAGCTGTCCTGTGGGTGCTGGAAATAGAACCTGGTATTCTGGAAGAGCAGACATTGTTCTTAACCACTGTGCCATCGCTCCAGCCTCAGTTTAATGTTTAAGGACACACAAACTTTTCTAGTGTTGCCTCTCAAGATTATCCTAGGTCTTATAATCTAAAAATAGACTCCCAACCCTCCATTGTTTCTGGCAGAAATATTTCCCAAACCTTTCTCTAGCCAAAATACCAGGCAACAAGGGCTTAAGAAAAACAACAGCTTAAAGGTCTGAAGATGAAGGATACTTTTCAAATGGTGATTAGCGCTGTATAGCAGATCTAACACAGTTTAGTGACACATAAACTGAGCAGGTAGATGGAGATCTAAATAAATTGCTTTTCATTGAGAAGCCAGGAGATTAATTGGTCAAAAGCAGCAGCAGTGAAACTTGTGTAAAGGATAGCCAAGAAGGAAGCCTGGAAGAAGTTTCTAGTTGCTCTCCTAGCATTGCCCAACCCCCCGCCCCTCCCACCCCGCTCTACGGGTCTGGACTGGAAGCTCTTGCTCCAGTTGTGCTTTCTGTCATCTCTGCGGAGTGTACGCTTCTTCCATAATGACATCACAGGCCCTTCATTCAGCTGGTCAAGAGATGGAGCAAATGGGACAGGGTCGTGTGGGGGCGAGGCTTTGTAAATCGTGCAGTGCTACACAAACGTTTCCCACTGTGCTGTCATGGGTGAGTCACCGGAGTGTCACACGGCTCAGTTTCTATCCATAAAACAGAATTACAGATCTTAGCGCCTGGCGACTCTTGACTCAGTAGTAGGGACTGAAGCGCAGAAGCAGAGAGCCAATGAGAGACGACCTAAAGTTGTATTTCTAAGGGGAGAGAACCTCCCTAAAAATTTGTATCCATGACTGAAATTGGTTATGTCATCCTACTTGAAATGAAGTAACATGTGAAGCAAGGATCAGCACCCCTCAAGCCAAGGATATCGACTGTCTTAATTAGATGAGCTACTCAGATTCATAGGAGGACCACACACCTCTTTTTTTTTTTTTTTTTTTTTTTTATACTAACTTTGATGCTCTTGGTCAGGGACAGAATTAGATTTTAAATAAAGATATGATACTGTTTCACTTACAAAAAATTGAATCTGTTCAATGTAATTAGTGGAATGACACATGGTGCCAGAAAGTTGTGTAAGAGCCTTCATCTGCTTAACTGAGGAGAGTGGAAACTCCCTTGGTTGTAAGCTGCAAGGGAGCTAGCCTCAGCTACAGTGAAGTGATGCTATGTTCACTAGATATATTGTCATAATCTCAGTATTTTTGTAGATATATGGGTAAGAGCAAGGACTTCAGGTACCATCCTTCAAGAGCATCCATGGCCTGTGAGCCTTCCTAATGCTAAGCCCTTTAACACAGTTCCTCATGCTGTGGCAATACCCACCCATAAGATTATTTTTATTGCTACTTCATAACTCTAATTTTGCTACTGTTATGAACCATAATGTAAGTATCCGATATGCAGGATACCTGACAGGTGACCCAGTGAAGAGGTCATTCAACCCCAAAGGGGTCACGACCCACAGGTTGACAACTGCTTATCTATGTGTTTATTTGCTCTCACCCCTGACTGAAACCTAAGTGCCAGCAATAATGTTGAAAGAAGTAACTTCAGGAGACAACTAGATCATGGGAGTACAACTTTCTTGTAAAGAGCCTCGAAGGAGCTTATGATTTCTTCCCCTTCCTTAATGAAGCTAATGGCAAGGAGAGTCTACAAGGAAATAAATGGCCCCTCACCCAGTACTGTATTGCTGACTACTTGTTTGCAGTCTTCTCGAGCTTTAGAACAATACATTTCTGTTGCTCGTGTTAGTAGATGTCTCTGTGTTGTTTCTACACAGAGTCAGATGCTTAAAGGCTAACATAGTTTCACAGCCCTGCACTGGACAGCAGCAATTCTTGTTGGCTCAGAAGTTATAGGAAGCAGTGTTCTCTCATAAATTCTCAAGGCTCAGCATGATTTCTAAACATTTACAAAGGCTCATTCCCTTACCCTCTACTCAACTATCCTACAAGAATACAAATTAAGACTAAAGCCAAGAATAAGAACTAACAATATCTTGTAGGATTCTCTTTTTGTTTATAACCTCCTGTCCCCATGTCTTTTTCCTTAACATTGACTGGGAAAGTCAACTCTTACATATTAGCCGAGTATTGGAAGCTATAACTTTGGTGACAGTGTTCTGGTTGCCCTGTGATGTTAGTGTGGCCTTATATGCAGACAGTAGGGCCCTGAGATTCATTGTTGACAAATATGAACCAGCTACTGTTAGGGGCAGCATTCTGTCCTGGAAACATGACACACTTCAGTAACTCTAAAGGTGAAAGCTATATCCTCCCGAAGCTTAGATTTTACTCAGGAAGATGTACTTTAAATAAGGAGGAAACCAAACCAAACCAAACCAAACCAAACCCAACCCAACCCAACCCAACCCAACCCAACCCAACCCAACCCAACCCAACCAAACCAAACCAAACCAAAAAAAAAAAAAAAACCACCACTGAGTAGACTATATATAGTTAGTGAGACAGTATCAAGTGCTGTGCAGAAAAATAAAAAAAAAAAAAAAAAGGTGATTTAAAATAGGGGCTATACTCTTTATATTACTCAAAATAAAATAAAATGTAGCCTAAAGTTTTTGGATCTATTTAGCTGTGAACAATCTTTAGAAAATATTTATTTATTTATTTATTTATTTATTTATTTATTTATTTATTTATTCATTCATTCATTCATTCATTTATTCATTCATTCATTCATTCATTCATTCATTCATTCATTCATTCATTCATCTATGGATGTTTTGTCTGCATTTATGTGTGGTGGGATTCAGGTGTCAGCTGATAAGATCTGAGGATGCTTATCCAGGGTCCCAGGCTCCTGAAGGGGGAGTGGCCGACCCCATTCATAAAAGGCTGTTGGGATCTTGGGGTCTCGCTACATTTATGCCTATGTGGTTATGTGGTACATGCATGCCTGGTGCTGGTAGAGGGCAGAAGACCCTCTAGGCCTGGAGCTACAGAACACTGTTAGTGCTGGGAATTGAACTCAGGTTCTCCAAAAGGGCAGTAATCTTGATAAGACTGTCAAGAAGCCGTCAGGGAACATCTGTCCCAAGGAGCAAAATTTTCTCACTCTTACATGGAATTTTCTACAGTGAAGAGTTGAGCTAACCCTCCTTACTAGGATCCTAGTCTGAGAATGTGATTCTTAGTCAGTGCTGGAGATCATTTTCCTCCTGCCCTTTCTCCCTTATAGCCTCTTGTTCCCACACTTGGAAAAAAAACTCTCCAGTTTCAGGTAAAAAAAAAATTAACTATTCTTTCTAACTTGTGCCCGACCCCTTTGGTAATGCAGTTTCTTATAGACTGTATTTTCTTTTAGAGCCCCGAACTTCATGAAAGTGAAGTGCCAGTATTCCAAGAATAGATTGTTGATGTAGGAGAGAAGAATTCCATCTTCTCTTTGTCCTAACTGTACCTCATACCCTGTACTATATATACACATGATTCAGAATTAAAACACTGGACACATTCCAAAATGCTTCCCACTAGAGAAAGTGACTATGATTAGGAATTTAAAAAACACCTATACTCCCATGAAAATGATTTATACCATAATCGACTAGATTTTGGATTGACCTTGAAAGACCTGCTGGTTTAAACAGTGTCCAAAAGTGTGAAAAGTTGGAATGTATTGTCGAAATTTTACCATTGTTCTTTTAGTTAATTGGACAAATATTTCATTTACTGAAGAAAATAAGCATTAGATTTTGTTTAAATAGAATTACGTGTTTCTCATAAATTGCCTTTGAAATTAAAATCATTTATTAAGTTGGTAAAATTTTGTATTTAATGGTCCAGTTTTCCAATTCATATTCTGTACCAAATATTTTTTTACTCCATTATAACTTTAATAATACTGTTATCTTCTTCAGATTTAAGGATTTAGTGGAGAAACCTCTTAGACTTGTTCCAAGTAAGGACAGAATCTACCTTGTATCTATTGAGTTTCATGACTTCACATGAATGAAAAAGGGCTAAATATCTTTATTGTTTCCTTCTCAGTAGTAATGAAAACAGCCATTTGCAATGTGGCCACAAAAATTTAATCCCTTTCCTGTTTTAAACATTTTTTAATTTAATTTTTTAAACTGGTGTGTATGTATATGTATTTACGCCTATATAGATTGATATCCACCACATGCATTCAGGTGTCCATAGAGGCCAGAGTGCATAAGATACCCTATAACTGGAGTTATGGGCATTGTGAGCCCCATGTGAGTGCCTGGAATTAAATTCAGGTCTTCCATAATAGTAGTAAGTGCTATTTACTGCTGAGCAAATGCTCTCACACCTTAATCATCTCCTTAACATATAAAACAATATTTTAAACTCTTCTTGTGGCAGAGTCTCAGGCAGTACATGTTTATGTCAACCTTACTATGTAGTTGGGGTGACTTTGGACTTCCTGCCTTACCTACGTCCATGTTGACAATTTAGTTGTCAACACAGCTTAAACTATGTCTTTGCAATAGACACTTGATTGCATTATCCAGCCTGGCTTGAATTATGCATTTTTGCTAATACACACTTCAATATTAGTTCTGGAAACCCAAGAATTATACCAATATTTGATGCTTATTATTGTTACTGGCCCTTCATAGGGTCCAGTGTGCATGAGTTGAATTTCTTAAAGGACTTAGTCAACCTCACAGGGAACAATGGAGGAGAAAGGTAAAGAAACAGTATTCAAGGCTGGACCACAAGAGTATTAACTGGGGGAGGGTCAAGTTTGAAGATCTCCGTTCGAAGTTCTATCCTCAATTAGCTATGTGACCCTAGGGTAGAGAAGTCTTACTATTCCCAGTCGAGTGAGCACTATAAACATTACTTAGGGAGAGACTATACTTGGTATTTTCCAAGCTTTAGATGGCTAGCTTGGCTGCCAAGGTACTTCTGCTTCCTCCCCATCCCAGTTTTTGAGATAAGGTTTCCAATTATACTTGGAGCTTGCCATTTCAGATAGACTAACTGGCCAGTGGGCGCTGAAGATCCACCTATCTCTGCCTCCCCGCACTGGGACAACATGTGTTCCTGCTCTGCCTGGCTTATGTGGGGCTGGAGATTCAAACTCAGGCCCTCACCTGAGTACACTTCAAGCGCTTTACCTCCTGAGCCATCTCCCCAGCCCCTTTAATAGATCTTTAAGGAACATTAAAATGAAGTATTTGTTATGTCTTTAGACTTGAGGTAACAAAATGATTATTTATTCTTATCTATTAAAATTGAAAGCATACATCCCAAACAGTAAACAAATATTGATGTATACCACTTATGCAATTATGACCACTTATTTATATGTAATTATGTACATTTTGAGGCATGTAATTTATAAATTAGAAAAAAACCACAGAGAGTAGGAAAAAGGTACACGGTGTCTGAGTGTGCAATATAAAGTTAGTGCAGGTCCTCATTAGCAGTATGGATTTATGGCATGTACTAAATAGTCCTGTCAACAGTTCTGAATACCTAGTGTTTTTCTTGTCAGCTGTGGCTTGATGGCCATTAACTCTACCTTACTCTGTAGCAGATAGTGAATTGACGTTGGAAAACACTCATGGGCCAGTTTCATGGCTCGTTTGTGTTTGATAACACGCAATACCTGCTGAGGCCATGCCTTCGTCGGCACCTTCAGGAAAAGCCTCTTGTCTGTTTGATGAAGGTTTATTTATTTAGTGCTGCTGATGTGACCTTTCAAGGCAGCAATGTTGTTGCAGAATGTTTTAGCTCAGGCTCCCTGGTGACAAAAGAAATCTACCAGAGCCGACTCCCTGAGTCTAGGAGGTCCAAGCATCAAGACAAGAGTCTGGCAGTGAGCACAGGTGAGATGCACTAAGGCTGTCCCTCTTTCATAACATTAAAAGCAACTATAAAGAGCAACTCAATTTTTCTAAAAAAAAAATTTACACTGTAAATCTCTTCCAATATTTTGACATTATATATCAAACATGAAAATATTCCATGATGAAATAATCTAACGTATTTATAAGTTGAGGTGGGGAGAAATCTCACATATTAATATGATAATTTACAGTAGAATCCCTTATAAACATTCTAAGACCCTCACTGGGTGCCTGCATCTACAAATAGTGCCAAATGTTAAATATAACCTTTTTTCCTCTTAAGTCTTACTATGGCTTTTAGCAACCATATTGTGCTATTGTTGTCTATCTTTTTAATATATACTTAATCATGAATCATAATACTAACTAAATTTCACAAGGCGTAGTGTCATGCACCTTTAATACAGAGCTCAAAAGGCAAAGGTAGGTGAATTTCTATGAGTTCAAAGCCAGACTGATCGACACATGAGCTACGGCCAGCTAAGGCTACACAGTGAGACCCTGTTTTAAAACAACAATGGTAGCAACAAGAACAAATAACCCTTAGCCCAAACAAAACACACTTATTTGACAAAACAAATTATAGACTAAAATGTGTAAAATTATTATAGGAAATAACAATATAACAAGATCTCAAGTTAAGTAAAAGACTCGGAGTTTACATTGCTACCAAGAAAAATTACTTATAAGAAAATCTACTTCTTAAGAACTTGATAATCTATTATTACACATTTACTCATAAATCATTAATACTTAAAATGAGGACTTTTACTTAGAGGTAGTGTTCCAGAGTCCCTTTTGACTCATCTGTCTTGCTAGTCCCAGTCTTCTTAAGCTTTGAGGCATTATTCATTACCATTAGTTACTTTAGCACAGCACAGTGAGCCTGCAGAGCTGCTTGTGACTGAGATGCTGCAGCAGGTATACTGGTGGCAAGGCCATGCAGCAGGAAAATCCTGCTGGGATGCATCACCCCTAGGCAAGGTGGAGGGGATGACACAAGATTTCATCATGTCACTCAAGACAGCACAGGATTGAACAATGCACACACCTTTCATTTTCTGGCATTTTTCTTTTAATATTTTTGGACAGTAGCTGACTGAAGGTAAGTGAAACCACAGAAAGTAAAACCACACATAAGAAAGGACTTATATATATTTATTACAACTCTATAAAAATGAACGGTTTGGATTAAAGAATACAAGATAAAGTATAGATAAGAAGAAATTTTAAGTTACCCAATGCTTGTTTGCTTTAGTTCTGGGAATGGAGGCCAAGACAATGAACAGGCTTGGAAAACCCCCGCTACACGCCAATCTCTATACACTATTTTAAAAGTCAGTGGAGACCTTGTGTAGAATATTTCACCTTTTTAAGCAGAAGAAGAGGTATGAATAATTGAGAAAAACAGAAGTCACCAAAGGTGGCTGTAATTGTGGCTTCCTCGTGCCCTCACCTTCTCAGGAGTAATCATGATTAAAGCTTGCTGCATCTGCCCCATCATCTGAATTCTCAGGTTCTCAGGGAATCTCCTTATTACTCAGAGCCAAGGGTTTAATCAACACTCTATCTACAGGAAGACACATTATCTTAAAACCTGTCAGTTGAGACAAAAAGCCAGGCCCTGCTCCATGGGCTAAGAGTCATTCTGTCAAGCTTGAAAGTGACACAGAACATGAATTTTGCTGAAGGATGACGAAGATGAGTTTTAGAAACATAAACTTTGTTGGTAATTGAGCAAGAAAGACTTTGTTTCTATTTCTAGACTAAACTTCAGCAATACTTCGGATAAAAATACCATTTATAGCTTCATTTGTCCATTCATTAGTAAGCTTATTTTATGTTGTGCTTAACCTTCTGGAATATACATTTATTTATTTTATTTTATAGCCCTTATTATTACATAAAAGCAATGTCTGTTGTTGCTCGAAGTGATTATATTAAGCCCCAAAGCTGAAAGTGCCTTATTAGTAAGGAATGCTATATAAATAAATGATTGAATACTCATGACTTTTGGATAAGCATGATCGTGATAATTACATTTGCATTTTAGGGTATCCATTTTTTGTTGTCTTCTGTGTTCAAACACATTTGTATGTGCATTAGTCTTTCATTAAATCAGGGATCCCTTAAAATAATATTAATTAGGATGCATAAAGTCCATCTTGAAAACTCATTTAATTTTACAAATTGTAGCACTTTGTATTAGTACCCCTAGAACTTCATCAAGCCTCCGATTTTTAAATAATTTCCAAGTGAAAAGAATTTATAAAATACAAACATGTTGAAGTCCTCTTCTGTATCATAGGAGACATAGCTGTTGACTTTCCAAAGTCTCTTCAAAGTTTTATATTTCCAGTCATTTCACAGTTTCCTAAGTATCACAGGTGATGGTAGGCCTGGCAAGAGAGATATTGCTCCTTTTCTTAAGGGCTAAAGACAACAGCAGGGGATATAAGATGTAAGGACATCCAATGTTGTTGATATAAAGACATTCAAGTCTTATTGGACATGGGGATAGGCCAGTCTCTGTGAGTTCAAGGCCAACCTGATCTACATAGTTCCAGGCCAACCACGGTTATATAGCAAGACTGTGTTTCAACAAGCAAGTATTCAAGTCTTATTAAAATCCACAGGCAGGGAAGATCTTCACACAGATTACCTTCTGGGATTTTATATGTGACTCTAGTTCAGTCTGGAGCAGGTAAATAAATTCATCCCAACATTGCAGATCCATGGAGGAGCTGTATTGTGGAATATTCATTTAAGATGTGCTATGTTTCATTAATGCTGTGGAATATTTGCTTAATGATACAAAGATGTGTTGCATCCTTTTATGTTGCATTTGTTTAACTCTGTAAAGCTGTGTTACTTTGCTTGTCTAAAATACCTGATTGATCTAATAAAGGGCTGAATGACCAATAGCAAGGCAGGAGAAAGATAGGTGGAGCTGGAAGGCAGAGAGAATAAATAGGAACAGGAATCTAGGGAAGAAAGTGAGACATGAGAAACAAGAAAAGGAGGAGAGTAGGATGCCAGGGGCAGCTACCCAGCCACACGACCAGCCAGGGTGTAGGAAGGAAAGAAAGACATATAGAATACAGAACGGAAAAAAGCCCAGAAAGCAAACGTAAAGAGAAACAGGATATTCTAATTTAATAGAAACAGGACAAGCTAAGGCTGAGCATTTATCCGTAAGAGTGGGTCCTGTGTATTTATGTAGAAGCTGGATGCTGGGCCTCCTAGGAGTAAAAAGCAAACAAAACGAAATAAGAACAATAACCAACCACAGAGATGGGCAACTTGTTGAATGGCAAGACTTTTCTTGGGAAGATGAAACATACACATCTACTCAGCCTAGAGGGAGAGCCCACAAAAGACCAAAGTACAGATACCGCCAAAGTCCAGCTTGGGAACCAATGACTTTTACTGAGTTCACAAGCAGCCATATAAATGAAGGGCTACTTACAGGAGCAGAAATGACTAAAAGACAGCTGTATCATCAAACTTGCCCCAACACAGGTGACAGCTCACAAAAGCTAGGAACCTGAAGCAGGGCAGGTGAGAAGGCCAGGAGAACATCATGACAGCCTGTCCTAATAACTCAGTTGAAAACTCGATCTTAAATCCTGCCTCTTGAAAATGGACAGACAGTTTCTGGGGAAGTCATAGACAAAGAACAATCAACCTACAAAGCCCCTGACAGCAAGGACAAGAAATATATGACATACCAAGCCCAGACTACTGAGTCAACTTCCACAGTCAGTGTGTACTAGGCCAGGCAGCTTCTACAGCAGCTCAAGGTGATAACCAAATAAGGACAGTGTCTGGGGCTTGTCCAAACTTGTCTTCAAATGGAAAAACTGTAGCCTTAACTAGCCCATAGACAACTAGAACATACTAACTGATTGTCACTTGGGCAAGCCACTCATATATAAGATGACCTCACTGCCCTCTTAGCTGTGTTTAAAAGAAGCCTGCATGATCCTCTTGGAGTCACTGATATTTTGCATTTGTGTAGGATGGTGGTCCCAGCATGCTAACACTATTACTAAACACTCTTGCTGATTGCATACATGTCTAGTGGTCTTTTGTGAGACTTCTCTAGGAGCCTAACACAGGCATCTCCTAGGTTGGAGTGTCCTTTTGAGGTGCCCTAGTGGGATTTTACAGGCAGCTCAGCTGCTGTTTCTGCTTCTTATGGGCAGCTAGTCCAGTTTCAGTGTCTTCTTTGTACGTTGCCTTTGTTGAGTAACTCCCAACAACCTTTATTTTTTTAATCTCAGAGGAAATGGCGGGGGGGGGGGGGGGGGGTGGTAGCAAATCTTGTCACTTCCTGGAGCTGCTTTGAATTGTTTACCTTTTCTCTCGAGGAGTTTTTCTGGAAGGTGGAATGCTGCAGTCTTGGAGGATACTGTCCCACAACAGCAGTATTCCTTTGTCTTTTATCCTTCCTGCTATGCAATGATCATAATGCCTCAGGACTGTAAGACTGAAAAAGGATAATGTGAGCCTTTACACTTTCTAGCTTTAGAAATGGAATTTTCTATTTTCTTCTCCGTGCTCCAGGAGGTCATATGCTCAAGTACAAGGTCAAAGGAAGACAAAGTTCACTTTCCTCATCACAAAGCCATGGCAACCAATGTGGATGCTAGAATATTAAAAAACTGGGGACAAAAATAAAATTTACCATAAAGTGATAACGTAAATGAAAATGTAGTTGTGGAGATAAATCCTCAGGAACTGGAGATGCTGTGCTATACTATAGTGTAACTCTGGGCACTGATGAATGAGTTTGGAGCCTGGAGGATCAGCCAATGGATAATTAAACTTCAATAGCCCATTTTACATAAAGAACTATAGCTCTCTAGGTTGTTTGCGCTGGATTGTTTCCAGGAAGCCCCTCTCCAAGTTATTTTCAGCCAGTAAAATTCAGAGAGGAGAGAAACATGGGAATGTAATGTGAAAAAGGAGCCATCAAAAGGAAATTACCAAGTTGTTTACATGAAAATGTTTATTTGGTAAAATAAAATAGTCATGGTTAATTTGATTAGAGTCGCAAATATGTGATATCTTAAGGCTAATAAAATTTTGTTTTTAAAAAGAAACATTAATAATAAAGAATTAAGATTTTGAAAATATAATGGATGGAAAGTTGTATAAGAAAACATAGGGAAGATAAAAATAAGCTATATGTAATTCATAATATCTCATTGTATAACAAGTATGTATCTTGACACCTCCTCTCAGAGAAACTAATGAAAGCACCTGTCCTTTAAAATTTTTGCCACTGCATTGCAGAGCAGCTTACTTTCAGCAAAGCCAACTGTTGTGGCTGGTTAATACATTGCCTGAGCATTCTGTGATACATTAGTGAAGTGAGGATGCTGCAAAATGCATACACTATAAAGATGAGACGCACTTCCTTAACATACAGTCTTTGCCTCTCTTCCCCCCCCTTGCTCCATCTTTTCTCTCATTCAGTGATACAACAAATTAAAAAGAAGCAATGTCTAAAACATATGTAAGGAAAATATAATGTTTTGTTATACACAAAAGTAGATTTGAAATAGAAAAGTATATTCCTGTTTTTTTTTATTTCATGACACATCCTCAAGAAAATTGTCAGTTCTGTCCAAGTTAATTTATTAGTTAAATGAAAATGCTGTTGTTTTATTATGAATCCAGACAAATTCATTATGAGATGAAAATGGTAATACATAAAAAGCAAGGGTATTCAAAAGAATCCTAGAAAATAGGTGCTTGAAGGGGAACCAGCTCTGAAAGATTAAAATACATTTTAGAGGCTCTATAATTAAAGCAGTATGTGTCATCTCATACATAGATATAAATGAATTAATATAATATGTTGTAAAATTCAGAAATAGTTCTAAAATTACATGTGGTAATTCAGCATATAATGAAGCACTATTCCAGCCGAGTCAGGAAAAAAAAATCTTATGGATATCAAATGGCTAGCCAATCATATAAGAAAACAAGATAATATCTACTTTTTATATCATGTCTTATGCTAAATGTTGTATTTCTTGCAATATACATATGTAAACAATTAGTTGCTATATTAAAGGACATGAAGGCTTTTCTGTACTCTGAGAGTTGTTAGGTAGACTTGGCCCCATATCCAGGAGTTTATGGATAGCATAAATTAGAGTTGGTGAGTCATAGAACACGCGATAAAAGACACCATGAAGTTAGGAGTGGATTGAAGGGAATAAGAATGAATTTGGAAGAAGGTGGGCAAGGAATGGTAGGTGAATATAGTCAAAAGATAAAATTTCACACATGCATGTATGAAATTCCAAAAGATCAATAAAAATTGTATTAAAATAAAACTATATAAATTGTTATTTTCAAGATACATTAAATAAAGGTAAGATATATATTACCCAGTTATTTAATCTCAGAAAAATCTATAACTAAATTTATTTACTTATATGTATATCTAGAAAGATAAACCATAAAGTCAATCCAACAGGCATCTCTAAGGGGTGGCCGGCAGCTAAGAATCAAACCTAGACTTCTCAGAAGATATTTTATTTTGTTAGCCTGACTTTATAATGATATTTTATATGAATATATTAAAATGATAAAAGGAAATATCTAAAGGTTAAATAAAGATTAAATAAATGGCCAAGCATTATGAATGCCCATATCCTAACACTCAGGAGTTTGAGTGAACTATAAGTTTGAAGTGAGCCTAGACTACCCAGTAAGACCTTGCCCTTCCTCTTTCAGAAAAATTAATTTAAAAATAAAGGAATTCTTTAATTAATTGAGTAAACTTTATATTGAGCTGATAGTTTAGCCAAGAATTACAAAACAGTTTAAAGTGGTTATAAAGCTCAGCAGCTTGCTCACATGTCCTGGTTTCCATAAGGATAACAAAGTTATCCAAAGGCAACAAAAGTAAATGGTTTTTGGTAATACTGCAGTTATTATTTTGAAAATATTACATCCAATATCACGCATATGTTATACATGACAAATAATCAACTGAGAAATTAAATTTTTGATCAAGATCTTTATTTAAGATTTCTTGCCTAAGAACACCTAGAAATGATGTCCAACAGCCCAGCAATCATTAGCATTCTTCTGAGTTGGCCTACAAATATGACTTCCCACTTTAAAATACTCTTCTGGAACAAGCTTCTGACTCTGAGTGCTGACAGTGAGACGAGCCTGAAATATCTTGCACCACAGAATAAAGATGCTATCAGAGACAACCAGGACTGCGTGACCAGGGCTTGCGTGGTTTACACCAGAGGAAGGATAAACAACTGTCCAACTGTTGGGCTGATTTCCTACATTTTGTTACCAGTTTATAGGGAATGTAGAGAAGATAATATTTTAAAGTGACACTCAGGTTAAAATCAGAAATTTATAGGATGAGAGGTGATTTACAGGATAAAAGACTAGGCTTCTTAAAAATTCACTTTCAAGCAGAGGTAAGAGAATGAAAAAGAAATAGAAATAATCCATTAGAAATAGTCAGTCAATTATCAAAAAGTGACATGTGGACATGCAGAGACTAAGGGATCCAAACAAGTTAAAAATCACACCTCCTTTAAAGTTCAGGAAATAAAACAAAACTATAAAACCTACACATATTTCTGAGGGCAAACTTTAAATATATTTCAGTATCATCTGAATATATAATGTCTACAAAGGTTTTTTCAAAAATATTTTAGAGTAATAGAGTTTGAAGCGAGTTCATAACGGTTCTGAAATAACTGAGAATATAACAATACACCTGAAATTTGCTTAAGGGAGGAGAGTGGGACTGTACTTGGGAAGTATGAGATGATGCTGCTCCAGCTGGGGAGGGAAGCCTGGGTGGTTGCTGTCCTCCTTACTACTGGGCATATTTGAAACCCATAATCAAATGGTAAGATCTTAAATATTCTTCATGTTGCCAAATCAATTAAAACTGGATGTTATATTTTGGATTTTTTCCCCTATCTAATATATAGCAAAATGATAAGATGGCTGTAAACTCTCACTGACTGAAATCATATAAAAAATGATATGACCAAATACTGAGACTTCTCTAAATAGTCAGCTTTTCACCCCCCCCCCCCTCTCTCCCTCCCTCCAGACACTATGGAGATGTGTCTCAGTGTCTGACATGGCACCATCTCATGTAGTACAAAATAGTATCAAATAACTTACACTGACTTTCCATGTCACCTGCCACAAAGACAAATGCGTTAAGAGATATTTGTTCCCAGAGATGAGTAAACTTACTGCTGGTTCAGGTAAGTAGCACAGTTGTATAATTGGGCACGACTTTGGAATTCATCAGATTCATAATTTGCTGTTTGTTATTTGCAAAGTAGATGAATTTGGTCTTAGTTTCATAACCTTAAAATTAAGGTGAAAAATGAATTATCTGACAGAGCTTTTACTATGGTTATTATAGATCCATACAGTTTCTTGTACATATGAAGGCGACGTATTATTTCAGTACTGATAATTGTTAGCATTGTTAACTGGTAGTTACTGTCTAAGCCAATAAAATAGCATCCTAAACTCAAATACAAAACAGGGAAAGAAATCTAATGTTCTTTATGCAAAGCTTGTAATTGTGGGTCATCAATAGCACGTGATGTTTTGCCATTGTTTCCTCTGCCAGGGAACTCATATTTCTGTCACTCACTACTAAATGGCTCAGCTTCTCAGAAAGAACACCTTGGCACCCAAGCAGATAACTGTGCGTAGCATTTTACTTCTGATCAAAATAGACAACTCACTTAGCTGTGGGTCTTAAATATTGGTCAAAAATACCCATCCCATTGCCAAGGCTCTAACTACGTGTGCTCAGATGAAAATATCACTACAAAGAAGGCCTGGAGCCTTATGTTTGTGTTATTTGATTTGCCTTATAAGTGGACACATAGAGCCATATAAAGAAAATAAGTGTGTATAAAGGCAAAAATAAATAATACATTATCAAAAACAACCTAGGGACTTTTTACAAAAGCAATGGTATTTAAACATGAAGCAGAGTGGTGACTGAGAAATCCCAGGATGGTAAGAAGAGAAGTCACTGAAAAAGGAAGAAGTCTGGAGAACGAGATGGGAGGCCAGTTGCCTTTTGGGCACATGTTTTGCCCATGGTGAGTCTGAGGTATTACTTTATAGGCAATAAGTGGGGGTTAGGTATAAATGGTCATTTGAGGTAAGACATCCAAGTTCTAGAAGCATAGAGATGTAAAGGAGAATTTCTCATTTTGTGTCATGTGTGCACTAATGATAGCTGTGTGGAATAACAACATATTCACATTGAGAGTGTGTTGGGCAGCACACTTACTTAACAAGGAGAACCCTAAGAGAGATTCACAGATTGCCCTAGAAAGGGAAAAATAGATGAGAACTTCCAAGTAACTGCGGGCAAAATAGCTGAAGGGATTGGGGTAAGAATGTAAGGAAAATGAAAGGTCTGGCTGGAATAGGAATGGAGTGAGAGAACAATGAAAGAGATATCTTGATGGAGAGAGACATCATGGGGTCAGGGAGAAGTCTGTGCTAGGGAAGTTCCCAGAATCCACAAGGACGACCCCAGCTTAGACTACTAGCAATATGGAGAGGGAGCCTGAGCTGGCCTACCCTGGTGATCAGATTGACGACCACCCTAAATGTCATCACAGAGCCTTCATCTAGTAACTGATGAAAACAGATGCAGAGATACACAGTCAAACACTCCTCTGCATAGGGGAGACAGTTGTGTAGCTCGTTCTGTTTAAGAGGTCCATGGCAATGGGAACAGGATCTATCCCTGGTGCATGAGCTGGATTTTTGGAGCCCATTCCCTACAGTGGGTCCTTGAATCAGAGTGGAGGGACTTGGACTTGCCTCAGCTGAATATACCAGGCTTTTCTGACTCTCCATGGGAAGTTTTATCTTTTAGAGGAGGAGGGGATAGGTGGGTGAGGAGATTGGGGAGTAGTGGAAGATGGATGAAAGGGGGATCTGTGGTTGCTGTGTGAGATGAACAGAAAATAAATAATAAAATAACAAACTAGAAAAATACTGTTTTAGTAAACAGAATTGATGGAACCAGGTAACATTTATGAAGGCAATGAAGTGTCTAATTTGGAAATCTGAATGAAGACCACCTTTCAACGATAAAGAAGGAGTGGGCAGACACACAGAGATGATGTATGTATATTCTGTACATACATGTACTTTTGTTTCCACAAGACCCTGGCCTCCTTCAACTGCCATAAGAAATAGCAGGGAAGGTTAGGTTATAAGCTTTCCAGTACAGAAGAATAAACCAAGGGAGAGAAAGTGATGTACACTGTGGAATTTAAATTGAAGAATAGTTTGGCAAATCTATAGATGAAATGTATATTTTATCCAGGCTGTAGAATTATATGTTCTAAGGTAAGAATGTAAATTCTTAAAGGTCACTGATGTAAAGAAATGTAGAAGATTCATAGTAGAAATGTTAAGAGAGTTCAGGTCAAACTGGAAAGAGTGTGAATCTGTACATGGAACTAAGTCTACTTTTGTCCATCTCTTAGCTATTCAAGCAGAAGGACTTCAAGGTCAATGGTCAAGAGACAGGCCATTTTGTCAGTGACTCCACTCAGAGTGGGAACAGAGTCAGTACCCTAGGTGTGCCCTCCTCACAGATCCACAGACACAGGTGCTGTCCTTCGCAACCTTGCTGCCTGCTATGTGTGAGCTATTCATATATCTTTCCAGACTCAAGATCCACTCATGCTTATTTTATAATTATGTACAGAGAGTGAGTCAGATAAAGTGATGGAGAGAAGTATAGGTAGGAGGAAGTTAAGCCCCTAGCTGGAAAGGGTATTTACTGACAGACAGAGCCTTCACAACCTCTAATGTCAGCTCTAGCGGGACACTAATAGTGGAGTTTGCTCAATGAGCAGGTTGAAAGGTTTTGAGTATGGGTTGTCTGTCTTGCTGATCTTAGAAAAATTGCTTAGGATATTGCTAATTTATGAAATCATATGAAGAATAGATTAAAACCTCTCTGAAGAAAGTAAAGCAATGTAGAATCAGTGTAGGATTCATACTGACCACAATAGATGTGAACAGAGCTATTCATAGGGTCAAGGCTGAAGATGTAGCCAATGACTAATCTTGGAAACAGAGGCAAAGGAGTAAATATATTGCTCGCTGGAAAGACATTGCCTGGAATCTCTAAACATAAGAACTCAAAATGCACACTGTAATACTGTCCTGTGGTGGGACCATTCCAAAAGACTTTATTTACATTTTTTCCTTTATTTTAGGTTTTAGAGAGCTGGTGTTTATCATTCTTCAATCTTGTTTCTGGGTTAAGTAAGAATCTATAGAACAATAGCTTAAGCCACCTTAATGCTTGCTCCATTTAGTGGCCTGCACAGTGGGAACTGTAGATCAGTTGGGCACTGCAGTGTTTAGTAGGTTCCTGTATGTATACAGTTGGACTGGCTTGAGGAACAGCTGAACTCAGGAGCTAGTGCAGCACACTTGCCCTGAAATTTTTCCTTCTTCACACCCTTTTCAGCAGCCTTGTGCACTTTCTTCTCAAGTTTCTCAAGGTCTCTAAAGCATAGGCCGGACATGACCATCCTGTGTGTGTTGGTGGAGAAGACCAGCATAAGTGCAGAACTTCCCAGGCAGCATATACCATATCAGAGCCACTGAGCAGGTTCCTTTTCAGTGTAGCACGGTAATGTCCACATAACCCGGAGAAAATCAGGGTGGCATAGAGCAATGGTAGCAGGTTGAGGCTTCTGCGAGAAGCTTTGTGTTAGTTACTACGAGAGGATGTAGATCCAGGAAGGCAGCTTGGATCTGGATATTGAATGTCCCGGGAGTGAAAGAACAGCACTTGGAGGGGCTCCAGTGAGCAGCAAGCCTACTGATACTCCTGGAGGTGAAGATGCCAGCAGCATCAACAACTGTTAGCTGCCAGAGATGCGTCCCTCAGGCCCTCTTCAGATCTAGAATGCAAGAGTATCACTTTTCTATGTAGAAAGCAGCGTTGATGTCCCCAGAGTGAGTCCTGCTACAAGGAACCTGAAGACATCCTCCTCTTCATTTTTAGGACATCAAGGGCTCCGGATACTATACCAAACATTCCCTTCACATTAAAATGGAGGCCAAGGACAATGCCTTTTGGAGGTTACTATGATGTTCCACTTGCTATTGAGACACGTAATTTTTTCCAGAAATAGTTCAAGTTTAAAGGGTGATTTTTCACAGAATGTGTATTATCTTTGGGAAATTTGAGAAATGCATCTATGTAAGAAGATAGTAAGTTCTAAATATACCTTTTGTGTGTTCCAACTCTGGAGAGCCCTGGAGAGAGAGCACACAGCACTCAATGGCCTCAGCTGACAAAACAAAACAAAACAAAAACAAAAACAGAAACAAACCAAAACCCAAAAAACCCAAGTGAACATGTGTTCTATCCTCAGAAGCTACTAAGATGATCTCAGCCTTGGAAGGTTGCCCTAGCTGCGGGTCTTTGTCATTTTATGCAGTTCCCATCTCTTGAGATGCAGGCAACTGTTGTATCAGTTTCTAGCCCTGTTTAACCTGTGGTCAGGATCTGCCTGCAGTTACATAGCCCTCCAAAAATGACACACACTTATATTAATTGCATGATGCTTGGCCTATGCTCAGGCGTACTGCTAGATAATTCTTGCATCTTAATTCAACCTGTTTCCATTGATATGTCTTACTGTGTGGCCTATGACTTACCTATTTTTTACATCTTGGTTCTTGGGCAGCTGAATTGAGTCTCTCTTGACTTCCCCTTTATCTATGCTCAGATTTCTCACCTGCTTCTAAGATGCCTTGCCATAGGCCAAGAACAACTCTTTTATTAACCAATGATATTCACAGCATGCAGAAAGGCATCCTACTATTCACAACATGAAAGACATCCCGTATCAGGCAACCAGAGAGATGGAGCTGAAAGGAACTAAAAGAATTGAGCTGTGTAGAAACCAGAGAATGAACCAAGTGACCAGTTTGCTGCTCCATATAGATGGTGGATGGAAGGATGTATGTGGATCATTGGCCATTCTCTAGACTTACTATATATGAATGTAACAGGCATCCTCAATTATAAAGATGAAGCTACAAAGAATAAGGTTCTTCAACAAACTCTGAAACTGATAATAGAGTCACTGTTTTGACCTGAATGGTAAACCTTGTACAAAAGTGCCTAATCATCTATTATTATGTATAATCGTGCTCTTAGGCTACTTATGGAGAAGTGGTTCATGTGATGAGAACTTGTTTGTAACACAGCAAATGGGGATGAAATATGCTAAGAAATAAGAATGACCACAGGAATATAAGTTAGCAATGAGAATGCTCTCCTAGAGCAGCATTTAAGAGCGAATGACCACAGGTATCTGTAGTTTAGGAAACTAGAAAGTGACTGTACATAAAGGAAGTATATCCTTGGCATCAATAAATAATTAAAACTGCCATACCTAGCTGATTCTACTGACCTTTAAGTCAGGAAAAAGAAAATGCCTTAATTAAGCCAAAGATCTTCATCAGGTATCTTGATTCCTTTGAAATAACTTCCTGGAACTAATGTGTCTATAATTCCAATAACACTGGAAAGAAATTTGTCACTTTTATTACAGAAAACATTGAATATGTAGTGATATAATTTTCAATGTTAAGAATTATTTCAATATTCTGTTTGCTAGAAAGAAATAAAGGATGGATGCAAAATCAGTTACTCAAAAGGCCATGTCCCTTTTGTAAAGATGACTATGGTATGACTGAAGGAACACTCACCAGAAGAGAGAAAATATGTATGTCCCCATCACACCATAAGTGTTCATTGCTAGGTACCAACCATTATCCTGGATTAAATCTAGTAGGCCTACAACAGTGTCTTGTTCCCCTGTGGGTATTCAGTCATGACGAGTTAAATAAATAAAGACATATTTCCAATCTTTGATAGTTTATGACTTACATGGATCCCAGTTTGAAGTTATATTCCTCTATTTTTAAGAATATGGAGCTATAACAGTAACCTTTAAAGATTCACAATTTCAGATTTTAGGAAATTGTAGAATATCACAAGAATCAGAATCGGTCTATGAAAAAATGAATCATAAATTTAATATGCACATATACTTGAGTCATAGACTATGGAGAAGTCATGGTGATCTGGAAGCTTCATCCTCCACGCTAGCTTTCATAGTACTACGAGATGCCATATGAACTGCTAAGGGCGTAAAGTTATCATCAGTCTTATTCAGCTGTGAAGCATGTGATCTCTAGTAGCAAATTACCTGGCAAGGTATGTCCACTGGTGCAATCAGTGACATGAACTAACCACTTTCTCATTTGGTTTTCGGCCTGCTCCACAAGATGAAACACATGCCTCTTACCATTAATGAGAACACGAACTCAGGATCAAGAAGGTCATAGGCCCTACTACTATTAGCCTACAAACTAGACATAGTATTAAACCAACACTAATGACTAATTACTATACATAATGAGAACTTAAGTCTCTCAATCTCATTAGAGAAGCTTCCTTTTGCAGTAGATGGTGATTAACCCAGAGGCCCATAGTTGATCAATTCAAGAAAATAAGGAACCGAAGATTCTTCATCCCTACATGGGACTGCATCTCTACATATCACATTTTTCCTCCCAATGTTTAAGGAGATGAGGAAGGTAGACTGTAAGAGCCATAGTAATGTGATTACAGAGAAACATGTTTTCTGTACATGATAGGATTATTGCCTGTGAATTCACAGAAGTTGTGGTAGTATGCACAAGACTTGTATAAGATGAAGTTAAACACAACACTTTGTGGATAGGGCAGGGGCAATCAATGGATTTCCATAGAAGAGTGTCTTTGCTAGCCACTGAGGAATAGCTCTGCAGCCAGGAGCAGGTTTTCGGACTCAGCATCAGAATGTTACATTCCCTTGAACTTGCATTGCTATGAACTTGTTACTTTTGGGAATTTGCCACTATTCTCCAGTACAGAAGCCCTGGTGTATGTTCTAAGGGATTCAATATAGAGAAACTATGAATGGCTGTTTTTAGAAAGGATCAAGAATGTATTTCTTTTTTCTTTTAATGAAAAGAATGTACAAAATAACAGCATATCCAAGATCTATGCTACTAATGGGTTCTTTTTTCTTTTCTCATCTATGAAACTACATTTTTTTAAAATTTTAAAATTTTTACAAGGCTTTGTATTTCATTATAATTCAGTAGTTCTCAACCTGTGGATTGTGACCACCAAAGACTCAAAAAGCACAGATGTTTACATTATGACTCATAACACTAGCAAAATTAGAGTTATGAAGTCACAATGAATATAACTTTGTGGTTAAGGGTCAGCACAACATGAAGAACTATATTAAATGGTCACAGGAGTAGGAAGATTGAGAACCACTGCAATCTTTACCATTGATTCATCATAAAGGCCAAAGGTAAAGAGATGATTATGTCTGAGAACACATCCTGTATTAACAATATATTCATATATATCAGACTTTGAGAATTTATTCATCACTTACATTTAAGTAAGAAATGCTTTTCTAAACCTCTTTGTTAAGCTAATTGATATTACAAAGTTTTTTCAAGCAGGAACTTCACTCAGCAGAGTTTCAGGTAATATTATCATTATTAGGAAACAAAAAGGACCCTGTATTAATTTCACAGAAACAATGTGTATCTTGAATTCTAATTGGTCTTTTTTATCTTTAATGTATTTTATTTAAAAGTTTGATCTTTTTTATACATCAACCACTGTTACCCCTCACTCCCCTCTTCCTTATTAGCAACTAGCTTCTTCCGACACAGCTGCCTATCCAATCCTCAGAGAGGGTAGGGACTCCCAGGGGGAGTCAATACAGCTTGACATCTGGAGTTGAGGCAGGATAAAGCCCCTCTACCTAGTATTAAGGCTGAACAAGGTGTCCTTCTATTTGAAATAGGCTCCAAAAGACCAGTTCATGCATTAAGGATAAATTCGAGTTCCACTGCCATAAGCCCCACATACTGCCCCGACACACAACTGTCATCCTATTCAGAGGGCCTAGTTTTGTCCCATGAAGGTTCCCCAGCTGTCAGTTCAGAATCAGTGAGTTCTCAATAGCTCCAGTCAGCTGTCTCTGTGAGATTCCTCTTCAAGATCTTTACCCCTTTGCTCATATAATCTCTCCTTCCTCTCTCAGGATGATCTGGTGCTCAACACAGTTCTTGCCTGTGGATCTCTGCATCTGCTTTCATCAGTTACTAGATGAAGGTTCTTTAATGACAGTTATGGTGGTCATCAATTTGATTACATGGGAAGGCCAATTTAGGCACCCTCTCTACTATTGCTTAAAGTCATAGCTGGGGTCATGTTTATGTATTCTTGGGTATTTCCCTAGCACCGGGTTCTCCCTAAAACCAAAATGGCTTCCTCTATCAAGGTATCTATTTTGTAGTTCTCCCTCTCTGTCTCTCCCCAAGCTCATCCTTCTCATTTCTTCATTTTCTTTCCTCATTTCCCCTTGTCCCCTCCCCTAATGGTCCCTATTTATGCTGGGATCCATGAATGTCCCTTCTAGGGTCCTCCTTGTTACCTAGCTGCTCAGGGGTTGGAGATTATAGCCAGGTTATCCTTTGCTTAACTTCTAAAATACACGTATGAGTGAGTACATACCATGTTTGTATTTCTGAGTCTGTGGTACCTCACTCAGGATATATTAGTTTTAACCATTTGCCTGAAATATCAGGATGTCATTTTTCTTTTGTCGCTCAGTAGTACTCCGTTGCGTAAATGTATCACATTTTTTTAAAATCCATTCTTCAGTTGAGGGGCATCTAGGTTGTTTCAGGTTCTGGCTGTTACAAATAATCCTGCTATGAACATAGTTCAGCAAATGTCTTTGTGGTATGAATGTGCATCCTTTGGATATATACCCAAGAGTGGTATTGCTAGATCACGAGGTAGATTGACTTCAAGTATTCTGTGAAACCACCATACTGATTTCCAAAGTAGCCATACATGTTTACAATACAGGAGTGTTCCCCTTGCTCCCCATTACTGCCAGCATAGGCTGTCATTAGTGTTTTTCATCTTAAGCCATTCTGACAGGTGTAAGATGGTATCTCAGAGTTGTTTTATTTTCATTTCCTTGATGGCTAAGGATGTGGATCAATTCTGTAAGTGTCTTTCAGCCACTTGAGATTCTCCAGTTGAGAATTCTCTGTTTAGATCAGTACCCCATTATAATTGGATAATTTGGCTTTTTGAGCTCTAGTTTCTTGAGTTTTCTATATATTATAGAGATCAGCCCTCTGTCAGATGTACGGTTGGTGAAGATCTTTTCCCATTCTGTAGGCTGTCATTGTCTTAATGACCATATCCTTCCCTTACAGAAGCTTCTCCGTTTCAGTAGGTCCCATTTATTAATTGTTGCTCTTAGTGTCTGTGATACTGATGTTATATTTGGAAAGTAGTTTCTGATTTCTTTTTCTATCGGTTCAGTGTAACTGGATTTATGTTGAGGTCTTTGATACATTTGGACTTGTGTTCTGCCCAGGATGGTAGATATTGGGGTAAATGCTCAAAGATCAGAGAAGCAGAGGAACGGCCATCAAGCAATCCTTACCTCTATGGAATCCTCAGGCTGAAAGGACCGAGCTCCTATTTCTTCCTGCCTGATATTCCTTTATTACACGCACCATATCACTTCATGTCTCAACCTCCCTAGTACTGAGTGCTTCCCAAGTGCTGGGATCAAACATGTGTGCCACCACTACCTGGCCTCTGTGGTTAACTAGTGGCTGGCTTTGATTTTTGATTTTCAGGAAAGCTTTATTTTGATTTCAGGAAAGCATACACAAAATATCACCACAATAATGCTTATATTCTTGCTTAATTCTAATATAAATTTATTGTGTTGCACATAGAAAGCATTTCTGCTAATAGTGGAGAGAACTGTATATTAATAGTAACCAGGGTAGACATTATAAGACTTTGTGCTCCTGGCCGTTATGTTTAATCGCATACATTCTATGCTAACTTCTAGTAGCCTGGTTCTTTGCATTTCTGTGAACTCCACTTTTGTGGGCTTGTATGTTAAAAAAAAAAAAACCTGGGTAGCTTCTTCTGAAGTTGAGAAAAATCCTCTCTCCTTACAAATGCTCTCTCAAGCAATGGAGATGGTACCACAGGCTTTCCGACAGATGGTAGCCAATCCAAATTCAGTATGGTAAGCAGGCACCACTCAATAAAACTTTAATTGCTGCATATGGTATCTGCTAACTTGTTTAGAAAATGGATCTGCAGCATTAGCTCAAAGCATTTAAATGGCCTGATAGCACTGGACAGCATGTTGGGCTGCCACCTGGAAGACCCACATTTCATAGCAGATGTAACACTGGAAGAATAAAGCTGGTGG
The DNA here is from genome assembly GCA_033318265.1 of Phyllotis vaccarum. Classification (NCBI taxonomy): domain Eukaryota; kingdom Metazoa; phylum Chordata; class Mammalia; order Rodentia; family Cricetidae; genus Phyllotis; species Phyllotis vaccarum. The sequence continues at coordinate 6,806,691 of JARWLC010000012.1, read as the reverse complement.
TTGATAGTTCTGGAATGGAGATGACATAGTCAGCACCCAGCTGTTCCCCCCACCGTGCTGACTCCTATAGCTCTGGTGTCACTTCTACCAAGCCCTGAAATTACTCATGTATTGTATTCTCCTCCCAAAGAGAGGTGAAAAAAGAAATGAAAACAAACTTATACCATCAGCTGAGATGGGAAGGGGTCATGTCCCTACTGCAGCCTAAGAAAAGCAGAGGGTGCTTTTGCATGCAGTTGCGGGGGGCGGGTATAAAGATCTGGAGAGAGAATGGCTGGCATATGTGCGAATTTCTGCCAATAGATGGGAGCCAAGACAGACGAGAAAGAAGGCTCCTTCTGAGCATGCTGGAGAGATTTTTGCAATTTATCACTCAAAATTGTTTTACCCCAGCAAACAATCACACTGGGCACATACCAACGAGGTCAACTTATCAGCCCCCTAACTTGATGGATTGAAGAGGGAAACTTGCCATTTCTGAAAACAGGGACTTAGTAACCCCTTCCCACCAACTTAGGTGGCAACATAAGGGGTAGGATAGAAAATACAAGCTCGATATCTTAGACTATTTAAAAACAGCGGCTATTAAAGGAAGGAACAAAATGAATTGTTTTTATTTAAATGGAAAAATTGCAAAGAAAAATTCACTTTTGAACATTAGTGCTCTGAGCTACTTCAACTCCAGTCTAAATTCAGAAAACCCGCAGATGCACTTTCCAGACACACTATTGATTTCTGACCTGTAAATTACTTTCCATCAAAAAGGTCTTGGTACAGACTAGGGGTTTGGAGTAGCCTGGGCACTTCTCAGCTGCAATCTGCATAATGTTTAGTATTCAGTGAGTTAAAGCGGGCAATGAAAGGAAACTGTCAGCGCAATCTAGAAGATATAAAGAAATGAAGGGGGGGGGGAGTGAGCGGTATGCTAATAATCCACTCAGTAATTAAGTGAAGATCGCTGCCAAGCGCTACTGCCACTTTCAAAGGGTAATTTGTACAGGAAATCATAGAGTCATTGTCAAATCATTTCAGGATAAAAGGAAAGTCATCAACGGAGATAAGATAAATGCTGGGTGTCTGGCAGCGGGTGCCCCCTATGAAATGCCTTTGCTTTTTACATTTTTTTTTTCCTTAAAAAAAAAAAAAAGAAAAGAAAACCTTGCAAAAGTGAGGCTGGGAAAACCTGACAGGTTGAACTGTGCGTTCACTATTAATAACAGGGCTGCTCTGTGTAGGGATGCATTTTAAAATAGGTTACTTGCACAAAAAAAGTGGCAAAATAAATCAGTTAAGAGGACTTAACTCCTAAGTGGTGCACTGTGCATGGTTTCTCTGTCTCTCCCCCACCTTTTGAGTCACAAAATGTTCAACTGTATTCCTTCTGCTTCTCTTTTTCTTAAACAAAATTATAAAGTATTTTAAAATATTTTTTAACTATTTTGTTGTCTTGGGAGGACAATGTTCTAGACAATTAAAAAAGAGGTAGAAATGAATATAATCTTTCCCTGTTACTTCCATTTTCATCACTGCAATGTAGATTTTGCTTCATGTCACAAAAACTAATACAAAATTGGCATGTGAAGTTTGCGAAGTGTATGTCTTACTTCTGTAAAAGTGGAAACTACAGTGTTTGAAAAGTTGTTACTCTTACGATAAAATTTTAGTAAAAAGATGTGCAACCTTGTATTTGTCTTTCAAAGTTATGTCCTCTCCCATTTACTTATTCTGACTTAACCTGTGTCATGTCTCCCAAAGCACGAACTGATGCCTGCATTTGTGGGGTAGATATTTTTATATAGCCAAATGGGTGAAACATTTCACGCAAATATTTCCTTAACACTGCTGCTTCCTGTCACACTGGAACAAGTTGTGAGGTTTTTTTGTTTGTTTGTTTGTTTTTGTTTTTGTTTTGTTTTTTTGACTTGCCCTACAGAGTCATTGCTCCCTCTAGAAAAGCATGGACGGTGATAACAGCAAGCTAACAAATTGTTCCTGGGCATCTGAGTGTAACAAATATATTTGTTCCTTTTATTTGTTTTTGATGACTGGCCAAAGGTATTTTTCATAAAAATGCATGCATTTTATAGTCCATTGCTAACAGGGCCCCTCATCTACATGATATATGTAAAAGCTTGCTCCCTTGAGGAAGTGCTGTGTTAAGACATTGACCACCATACTGAAGAGTTTGGCAGAGGAGCAAATAATCTCTTTACCTGAACATTTTCATTTTATAGTCATCTATTTATCCGTCTCTATGACAGAATTTGTTTGGTTCTCATTTAAAATGGCATTTGTCTAGTTTATCAAATTCAAGCTCTTGGATTCCTTCAGAACAGCCATGGAACTATGGATTGGTTCTTTTCACTTCCTGCCTGTCCTAAGTCCTCCTTGTTTCCATTCCATTTCCTCTCTGCGTCTGTGTACCCTGTCTTCAGGTGAGGCTCTGCGAGCGACCACTCAGATCTTCCAAGCAGTCCCTTTGTACTGATAAGTGATGTCATGCTATAAAGCTCTTTGCTTTTGAGACTATGACCTAGTGCGCAGTGCCCAAGAGGGTCTGGAATTAAGGGTAAAGCCTGCCATTTGCTTAGTATTTTATTCTAAACTGTCAGGCGACCACTTTCAGGGAAGAATCGACAGAATTCACTTAGGGAATATAGTTGATTCTTTTAGAAATACTGTCTTTTTCACTTGATTAAAACTAACATACATACAAGCAATCAGCTGAGAAGGGAATCACAGAGCAGGTAGGAGGGGCTGAGTCGCTGCAGAGGTCGGGAAAACTCAGGTAAGTTTTAGACCATTTAGTTAAAGGGGAAACGTCATTACAGCATAAATTAAAGTATTTTTGGACAATGCAGACACAGGTAATCTAAATGTAGACCTTGAATTGTAATGAACCTTTAAAAATATATAAGGCTAATTCTTTTAAGTTATAAATTTTGGGCTGTGGGTAATTCATTTAAATATTGTATTTTTTCCCTATGAAATAAATAAAACCCCCAATGTGTATAGACTACATAGTAATCTGTTTATGACGTCATGGTTAATTTGGAATATTATGCATTTATATGTTCTTAATATTTGAGACATGCTAACTTAAATAAATTTAATATATATTAATTTTTTCTATAGTATGTCAGGACCCACAATAATATTATAATTTTTTAAAGTAATTAAAAATGTATATTTCCTAAATATATTTGACTATTAAGTCTCCTTTCAAGGAGATTCTGGAAAATTAATAGTCCATGGACATTTTGCTTTTCACAAAAAATAAAATTAATAAAATCTGCCTTATTGTGGGTTAAAAGTACTAAAACACCATTTAACATCTACATATTTGATAAGCAAATCAATTAAAAAATAGTCCATTTACTCAGAACTCTGCTTAGAAATTTCAAAGTGAGAGCTATGTATTTGCTGAGTGCTCTGTCCCATCACGTGCCCATGCCTAGGAATTCATGCATCTATTAATATTTCATTCTTCCCACATTCTTCCCTGTGCAGTAGATGAGCTCATTCCTATTGTAGAAATGAACAGACGGTGACTTATTGTAGAATGTACTGTTAAAGGCCAGAGACTATGTAACTAGAATAAACAAGGTTCTAAACTCATGTCTGTCTGGTGGCAAATACTCTGTCTTAGTGCTTCCTAGATTGGGGAAAACATCAAAAATTGTTCTAGAGGTTAATATTATACAACTTATTCATTGATATATTTAGAAGAGACTTGATACCTACTTGTAGTGCAAAGTCCTGAACCAGAATAAAAACATCTTGGTACTTGCAGTTTTGAGCAATGAGAAAAGAGTGAAGACAGCTTCTTTGTTCTGAAACAAATGAACTCCTACTTTCTTCATGGCTTGTAATGAGCAGTCTGAAAGGGTAACGCATTTCACAACATGATAAACTCTTTTTGGATGCTGATCTTGAAAGAGTCCAGAAGAAAAATACTGCTTATACTCATTCTTCAGTTGCTTAGAAACAGAATATTCTTTCAAAAGGCCAAACCTAAAATATGTTTTGTAATGTTAAAATCAGTTTTACTTGTCCTGTGCTTTAGAGAAAAAAAAATTAAACATCATTCTTCGGAAATAAGTATTTACATTTCAAGAAGTCTAAATACCTTTTAAAGTTCAGAAGAAAATATTTATCAGAAATAATTTCCATGGTGAATGTAGTGCTATATGCCTTCCAGCACTTGGGAGAGACATGTAAGTGGATCTCTGTGAGTTTGAGGCAAGCCTGGTCTATATAGGCCATGTGTATATATGGTTAGTGGACATTGTATAAATTGGTCAAAACTATCTATGCTAAACAGGAATTTTTGTATTTCATCATTGTCTATGATAAGAATGAATTAAATTTAAAAGCCAGTGATATCTTTTTCTTTTATAGCTGAAAGTCTTCTTCACCTTTGGTAAGTAGATACTTTCTCGAGTGATAAAATAGTTTTTAAAGATGGCGGTCATCAAGTTCTCTCTCTCTCCTTCTCTCTCACCCCTCCTGAGGGGTCATTTCTTCCATGAAGGTTGACACTAGTCCCTTATCTCTTAACTCAGAAACCATCACTAGGTTTGATTCGACCAATAGAAAGCAGAGATATATAGCAGTAAGATAATTTGAGGAAACTTTTTCCTTGGAAATGTAAGCACCATTCTGCAAAGAAATTTTAGTAAGAGTATGGCATGAAGAAATATATTTTGTGTGAGTGTGTGTGTGTGTGTGTGTGTGTGTGTGTGTGTGTGTGTGTGTAGAAGGAGGGAGAGGAATAGAGAGGAATAAAGAGAGAGGGGGGAATAAGTTGGACTGATAAGTGAAGCTTTTGGAAGTATTTCATCTCACCTTGGTGGCAACTGAAATCAATTGAGTCAATATCACAAGAAATGTAAGGACAATTCCATGGCACCCCGCACAACTTCTGTATCCAGAGACTCTTAAGAATTATATACTATTGATTAACATGGCAAAGTTTGGGTATGGATTAATATGTATAAAAATTTCACAAGAATGATGGGTGGATTTAAATAACGTACATAATAGGTATGTATAAAATTCTCTAATCAGTAATCTAGTGAGAACAAAAAGATAATTGTGTAAATGAATGGCATTGAGACTTGTGTCTGATCCAGTGATGTTCTAGAAGGGACGAGATCATTTTATAGAGCTAAAGACAGTATTATTGACAAATGGTGTTAGGAAAATGGTGTATTTAGTTGCAAAAGATGAAAATCACCTCTTTCATTGCACCATAGACAAAGTTAATTCAAAATGAGTCCTAAATACAAAAGAAAATATAAAAACACTTAAAGAAAAATAAAGAAACTTTCATTGCATGTCACAATGGCTTATTGTATATAAAAGCAAAGGTGTAAGAAATAAATTTTAAAAATTAATAAATTAAAAAACAAAGACAATTGGAAGAATTATAGAATGATTTAAATTCTTAACCATGTTCTGTAAACTTATATGAGTCATTTAGGTCATCAGATGAGATTCAATAGATGTGTTGAGTAACACAATTGTAATTTTTATCCATTTGTAAGAATTCAGGGAATGAATAATGAACAGTGATAAAATTTTAGGGATACTTTTCAAAATAGTAACAGTTTTTTTCCTCTTAAAAATAAGCTCTAAGGGCTGGAGAGAGGCTCAGTGGTTAAGAGCACTGGTTGCTCTTCCAAAGGACCCAGTTTCACCCATGTCCGCTCTCAATTGTCTGTAACTCCAGTTCTAGGGGACCTGGTGCCCTCATACAGATATTCAGGCAGGCAAAACAGCAATGCAAATGAAATAAAATAAATTTTATTAAAAATAAGCTGTAAGAATGTTTGTTTTCAACTCGCTTCAATACCACAATAAAATGTCAAATTTTAAATTCAGTCAGTTCATGATATGAATGTTTAGTTCATCTTTTAAGTGGGTTTTCATTAGATTTAAAAAAAAGCAATGTTATATCAAACTAAAAAATATTCATAGTTACAAGAAAAGATGTTTTATTTGAATTAATTATGAACAACTTGCTTATTCAACTAAATGTATAAATAGCTATCTGAAGCAGAGACATACTTGATACATGGCAAGCATATTTGAGAATAACGATCTTTAGAAACTAAGAAATCTGAAGCCACTATGCTATTTAGAACCAATTTCCCCAGTGTTCCTGAATAATTGCCAGTTTTCCCAGTAGAGAATTTTATTTAGTATGGATGGCTTGCAATAGTGAGAAGGTCAGCTAGCAATAAGACTTAGATTTCTTCATCAGCAGGTCACGACCCAAATCACTAAGAAAAAGGTCCTTGATACCAGGAGAGTTCCCGAGACTCCAATTTCTTAGTGCATGAAAATATCTTCTGAAGCTGAGTGGTATGAGCAGCAAGCACCCTTAGAGCTCTTCTTAGTTTGGAAATTAAAGTAATGCATCTCACCCTCTTGGGAATTCTGACTCTTAGTAAAACCAAACATAGCAGAGAATCTGTTAGCCCAGTACTTCCCCTTGCTTAGGTAGAAATTTGGTGAAAATGGTTTTGCTTAAGCCTAATTGATATTAAACAGAAGTAGGTTTAAAATAGCAGCTCTGCTCCCCGAGTATCATAGTCGAGTTTACAGAGTAATGAGTAAAAATAGTGGGGGCAGCATGACCATGCTGGCAAATGGATCCGCCATTGTGTGCCCCACAATAGCTCACATCCTAGAAGTAATTAATGTCCTTCAGGAGTATTCTTTCATTCTCAGTTTTCACAGTGTTAAATTATTACTCTAATTTTTATGCCTGAGACTTTCCTATTTATCTGTTATTTAATTATTTTATTGAGAATATTACTACTTATTTTTAAAAAATTACTATCATTTCAATTACCCTTGAAAGAGTTTTCTGCTTTATTTCCCTGCATATAATCTTGTGCACCACTTCTTGAGATATTATAAAAAAATTAACAATAAGTATAGCATAAAATTTAAATGCCTAACTAGAAAAATCGTACTACTTTGTGCTTCTATATACAAAGCCAGAGTCATTTTAAGACATGTGTGAGTATGTATGTGTGTGTGTATGTGTGTGTGTATGATTTTTGTGTGTGCTTTTATGTTCTCATTAAGATAAATAATATTGGCTACAAAACATACAGTATTTTAGAAAAGATATTTAAATTGCATTATTTATTAAGGTATTTTTACTGGATAAAATGTCACATTACTTGGACTGGAAACCAATGAATATTTCTGCTTCTCTTTTCATAACAGATGCAGGGACTTGGTGAAATCAGTTTACAGCCAGCGTTTCACAAGGTGATTGCTGAATGCATGGACTTGAAAACAAACCCCAATACACAGAACAATAAATGGTGTGGCAGTGAATAATTATCGGTTTTACAGACACTAATCATTTCTTGGCTTATCTTAATAGCAGTTAAATATGCTCTTTGAATTTCTTTCTATGTAGCAATATTTAGATTTCTTCATGGTTCTGTTGGTGATATTTTCCAAATCGAGTGAAGGAAAAGAAAACTCAGCCATCAGAAACATAACACGATCTGTAAAATTATAAAGCTTTTCCCTTTCTCTACACCCCCCCCCCCCAGTTCTTCTCCCTGCATTAAATGTAGACCATATGCTGAGGCCACTCCTTGACTATAACTGACTGTTGTTACTGTAGTAATCAGTCTCTGTCAGAGCAATTACGTAAAATCATCCGTCCTGGTTGTTTTTCACAATCCATAGCACACTGAGCAGAACAATGCAGCTGACAGTCCTAAGGGCACAGATGGAATTATCATACCTCACACCAACCCCCTGACTGACAGTTACCTGCAGGAAGGGGACGGACCCTATCATCTGGAGGACTGGCTTTCTTGTTACCAGAAAGGGAGAGAGAGAGACTGCGCTGCACCTTTGTCATTTAGGGACTAGGCAGACATTTCCTCCTGGCATATGTAAAACAAACAATGTCATTATTCTTTGCGGTAGGCAGTAGGGTGGGCATTATCCTTGTTGAGGCGCTGGCTTTAAGATACTGAACAGGTTAATCAATAGGTGGTCCAGCCTCTGCAAGACCCTCATTAGCAGGCCAGATGGATTGAAATTCATTAGCTTTTCTTGCCTTTATCTAGATCAATATTTCTATGTACTGCCCCAAAGTATTTTGTTCAGAAAAAAATGTTTGTTTTCCATGTCCTAGCCAATAGATGTTGAGTGGATGTGGTATGGTGGGATATTTGTGTGCGCCTGTGTGTGTGTGTGGGGGGGGGGGGGTTGGGAGTGTCAGTGACAAAGAATTGTAGTGTGAGTGCTAAGGAAAGTCATAGAGTCTGACTCAATTTTATTCATCAGCACAACCACTATTGTCTAGATACATATTTCAGGGTAGAAGTCTTCCTTACCCTGCTATTTCCTAAACACTAGCTAGCCACACAACAACAAAAGACAGTTGGCTCTTCTTGGAAGGCATTGTTTTCCTAGATTGGAAAACTGAATCAGGCAAACTCACATTTCACCCAAATCTGCTGGTGCTCCTGACAAAGACCTGCCTGTCTCCAAGTAGTGCTGCTTTAATCATTGGGATTAGATCCTGCAGAGGGAAGTCAGCTTGACAGTGTCTGTCTTAGTGGAAGTCACACAGGCATTAGGTGTCTCCACAGTCCTTAGATATATTTATATTAATTCTCAGTGAACTCAGCACAGATAAGCTAGAGAAGGAGGTGTGGCATACATTAAAGGCCTCTGTCTTTTGCTCTCTATGCCAAAGGCACTGGGCAATACAGACCCTACAGTTACTATGTAGCTCAGGTTGGCAATCCTCCTGCCTCAGCCTCCTGTGTTTAGCCTCAAAGGTACAAGGCATCACTATCCCCAGCTGCATACCCTATAAAAACATTTCACCTCCAAAATTTTGTAAAATAATATATTTCATTATGACATTTCATACATACATATCCTTTTAAAAATTTCTCTTGCTGATAAGATTCAAGACACTAACAGAGGAAAAAAATTATTTGTTTCAGTAGAGGCAAATTAGAAGATCTGAATTCTTTGGCATATTAATGATTAGACCTACATTAAGCATAAGCATCAATGGGCCACCAACAGAGCGTAATTATTTTCTATCAGTTGTGTGAGCAATGTACCCTTCTGCTGGGGCTTCTCCAAAATCTTCCCCTATTTGGAGAGAAACATTAAAATAACTAGATCTCCTGGGTAATCAGGACTTACTGCATAGGTACTTAGAAAATGCCCCATTTAAAACTTGCTGAAGATTCCCAAGAAAATGCCTACCTTTTTGCTGTATTCATTTTAAGATAACTGGGCTTTTTCTGTAAAGAAAGTATAGTTAATTTAATTTTGGATTCAGTTAAATCTGGGCAGTGTAGTCAGAGAAATCTTATCTAACTGGGGCCTGGGAAGTGCTGGGAGACCCTGATCTGCATGTGTCTGGGTTCTTAAAGTTTTAATGGGATGTGGCATGAGGAAACCACCCTGACAAGTAACCCGTTGGCACCCAAGGAAGAGCTTTTTTTTTTTTTTTGCTTGAAGTCTACACCTATTTCTTTGTCCAGAAAATTTGACACTAGCTACATATGGCTGTTGAGTGCTGAAAATTCTCCTGGCCTGATTAAGATCCACTGCAAGAAGAAAATTCATATGAGACCTTTAAAACTCACCAGAAAATAACACAGAATTCCTCATTGGTTATTTTCAATGTTTATTGCATGTTGGAGTGATAAATTAGAGTAAAATAAGGTTTACTTTGTGTGTATGGCAGTTTTGCCTGTATGTATGTATGTATGTATGTATGTATGTATGTATGTATGTATGTATGTATGTGTGTGCACCAGGAAAGTTCCTGGTGCCCATGATGTCAGAAGAGGGTGTTAGATCCCATAGAGCTAGATTATTGTCAGATATCATATGGGTTCTTGGAACAGGACCTAGGTCCTTTAAAATAGCAATAAGTGATCTTAACCACTAAAATCATCTCTCTAGTCCCTATGGTAAGTTTTTATGCATACTAGGCTAAATTAAATATGTTCCCATATCTTTTCAACCTTTAAAAATTATTATTTTTGTATATGTGTGTGTGCATAGATGTGCCACAGCACACACATGAAAAATCCATGGATAGCTTGTAGAAGTTAATTCTCTTTTCCCAATGTGGGTTCTGGAGAATAAAACTCAGGGCATTAGGTTTGGTGACAAGTAGCTTTATGTGCTGAGCCACTCTGCTGGCTAACCTCATGTCACAGATAACACAGGCCTGCACACGCATGTCCTACAGCCACTTTACACACTCATGAAATCACTGTAACAATGGAAATTGGGGAAGGATGTTCATATTCATTGATAAAAGTTAAGGCCCAGGGACATCAGGGTACTTGCCTAGCAAACTGAATGGAAAGATCATATTCAGAGTTATTGTCTGCACGTCAGCAGCTTATCTTTTCTAGAAAGCCTTGGTCTTCTCTGAGTCCTGTTGCTGATTTTCCAGGAGTCAGAATGGAAGTAAGTGTTTTGATTTTTAACACACACGCTGTTTGCCTTTGCCAGATCAAGTGTTTCTTGTGGAGATGCCACTTAAGGTCAGGATTATAGTGCAGAGGCTACAGATAAGTCTGCCCCAGGATCCTTGCAGGCACTTGGCTGCCCTGCACTTCCTGAATTCTTAAGACTGAGATGATGATGGCAGTAATAGTATAAGCAGGTAAAGTTCCTGTCACAAAGCATGATGACCTTAGTTAGATTCTCAGAACATTTATAAAACTCAAGGTTTGGTGGCGTACGCCTTTGATTCCAGTTGTGGGAAGGCAGGGATAACAGGATCCTTGGGCCCGGTGACTTCTCTGCAAAGCTCTAAGAAAAAGAAAAGATCTTGTTTCAAAGACGCAATCAAACCAAACCCAAGGTGAATAGAATCTAAAACATGACACTATCGCTGACTTGTGACAACCATGTGCATCCACAAGCACTCCCGCCACTGAAGAAAACAAAATATTTTTTACCCCATACAATCTCTAGGGCATGGTGTCACCCTATACTTAAAAACATTGCTGTGTACGGTTTAGGGGTGGGGGGCTCCATTCAGTGCTATCTTGTTTCTGTAAAGACAGTTTTTCCTAGAGCACAGCCATCATATTTTCTGCTTTTACACTGAGGACAGAGCTAAGCATTTGCTACAGACGGTATCTGGATCTTTAAAAAGTGGATGAAAGTTATATGTGGTTCTATTGTCGTTCCTTACTCTTGACTATTAACAAATTTCTTTCAAGTATGGTTCTGTTCTGTGTCCTTGACACTGAATTTTTTGCATCTTTAAGCTGCATTATTCTCACTTGTGCATACATGGGAACTTTAAAATTGTTTTTTAGATATTATTACTATTGCAGTGCTGAGATGGACACAGAAACTTGTGTATCATAGACACATGGTCCACCACTGAGCCATATCTCCAATATAAAAGTGTATCAACTTTCATTTGCTAACCTATAATTAATTTTTTAGCTGTGTAAACCAAAAGATGGAATCCCAGTTTGGCTGGTGCCTCTGACTCTTCTGATGTCATGAGCATTCCTTCCTCATCATCCCTGGTGCTCCCTACACCTGTGTTCCTTTATCCCTAGGAACAGTCATGATGATGACAGGACCTGAGGACATTAGAACACTTGTGCTGGACCTGGAACCTGGACAAGTTGGTTTTGTTTCATTTGTTGTGGTCAGACCAGGAAGTGGCAGATTACCGGGTACTGATGGATGAACAGCCCACACCCTGATGCTCCCAGTTCAAACACTACTTAGAGTGTTTTTTTCTGTAGTTTTCAAGAATGTCAATATGGGTGTCACATACAGTGTCACATGCCTGTGATCTAAACACTTGGGAGGTGGAAACAGGGATTTCTTCTCTCATCAAAGAGGCCAGTGATTACTAGCTGTGAGGAGGGTCACTGAAATAGACTTTCAGGCAAAGGAGGGGGCACTGATTCAATTTGTAGTTGACCAGATGCTCAGAAATCAAAGAGGTGCCATGTTGTCTTATTGCTCAAAGCCAGTAAATAACCTTGCAAAGAAGTTCAGAATTAATTGGAGTTGAAATAATTATAGATGATGATAAGCCAGCCACCGGAGAAATGCAATAGTCGAGCTGTGTGGTAACAAATGCATTGATTAACATATGTCAGGACAGCACAGAACGAGCCAAAAAAACAGAATTATGAAGGTGAAAAAAATTACCACTTCTATAACAGTTTGTAGTTATGTTCAGTTCTCTATTTCTGAGAAGGGAAAGACTCCAGTCCCTTGAAGTGAAATGTTTTAGCGACAGAATTAGCTTGAAAGGTCAACACAGCACACAAATTGCTGAGACTGACAGATTTAGGATAAACAAATAAACTTTAACATTTGATCTGGCTGAGAAGTCCATGTTGGGTGTGTGATCTACTGATGGGGAAGGGGTGTATCTCTCTGAAGCTGCTGACACGGAACAGTGTTTTTACAGATCATCTCTCTGCTGATGAGGTCTTCACTTACTGCTCCTCCAAGAATAAGACACTCTCTCACAGATGAGATGCCTCCATCTTTAGAACTTCTGGAAAACCTGTTCACCTGAAAGGAATCTAGTGCCCACAAAATGGTGTGTGACTACACTGAGGCTCACGGTTATAAATGCATCCTGGGATAATGTCTACTTGCACACAGTACAAGAATTTGTGGAGTCATTTGTCCTGTGTTAACTCAGGGGTAGTAGTCACAGTCATGAACGGACTGGGATCTCTATGCAGAGGATTGCCTCCCCCCCCTCCCAGTCTCTTGAGTTTTTTTCCATAGAATTTAGGACATGACTCAGTTTCTTAACACATTGGAGGAGAATTTCTTCAAAGAAAGGAGTGATGTGTGAAATTAAGAAACAGAAGGAACATAAGGAAGACAATATGGTAACACACAGTTAAGTTTCCAAGACTCGAGAATATATCTCTTGCAAAATATCCCTGTATGCTAAAGTGCATTCTGTTTATTCTAGCTTGGTGGCTCAGCTGGTCATGTAATATGTTAGCAAATGGCAGACTGAAAATGTAGAGCAAGGTTGGGCTAACAAATTTTTATCAAGAGGAAATGCTAGGGCATGGCGTTCATTCCTGCAAGTCTAGGGAGCATCAAGGAGTGGCTAAAAAGAATGACAGGAGAAGGTCAAAGAAAAAAGAACAGAACAAAAGAGCTCAGTCTGTACAGTCAGTGCTCACCATCCGTAGCCTCTCCGCAATCACCCATGCTACTAAAGCATAAATCAGTTCACTGAGAGTGTGTCGGACTTTCAATATTATAATCAGTGTGGGCTCACCTTGGAGAAGAAATGCCACAGTAATAGAAGAGTCAGTGGGTTTTAGACTACATGTTAATGCTGGGAAGGCTGTTATACCACACAATGCATCCAAGTAAGAGAATGCCTTTTGACCTGAGCTGTTCTAAAGAACAGAGCAAGCCATGTAATTTTGCAATGAAGGAACTATTTCTAGAAAAGTGATTATCAACATTTTATATTTTGCACAAAGCCCCATGAAAATTTAATACAATGTACCCTCTTCACTTTGCAGCTCTCTCTCTCTCTCTCTCTCTCTCTCTCTCTCTCTCTCTCTCTCTCTCTCTCTCTCTCTTACCTTCTTCTATAAATCAGGACACTGAGGGTCAGTAACTTGGTAGGGTCAACAGTAACTCAACATCAAAGCTTCATAATATCACACAGTTACAGCAACTGAAGGATTTAAAAATATCCCTTTGATACATTTACAGAGTGAATTATACCCACGAGCTTATTTTTGGATTGAAAAATAGACATGTCTCTCCACTTCCTTTGTGCCAATCTCATTATACTTCTAAGGTAACAGACTTTACAAGGGAAAAGAATTCATCACTAAAAACCTTTAGAAAACAGAAAATGTATATTAAGTAATTTTCTTAAGTTTATAGTTATACTGATTCTGAAAAAGTCATTGGTTGATCTCAGGTTTAATGCTGTCTTAGGGGACCACACCTAACCACCCAATCTTTTGTGTAAAGGAGGTAGGAAGAAGAGATGGAGGTGGGCAGGAAAGAGAGGAGGGAAGTGGGGAGGAAGTCCATCAAAAACAAAGTATGTGTGTAAGAACATACTAGATATCATGTCATAATGAAACCCTTACGTTATATGCTAATTTTGAAAATCTAATAAACAACATAAAAGACATTTGACTGTGACTTATCTCAAGAGTTTAAAAGAGAAATGTCCTAGAGCCTTTCTTAGAGGTGGCTCTGGGTTGTGGCTTAAAATGGAGCTTTTCTTAAAATTCTCAAGGACTCCTGAAAGGGTGTAATTAAGTTTCCCAATCTTAGCAGACTCGGCCTTTTGCTAATCAAATAGTTAGCTCTGTTTATTGGAAAGCAATTCCTACTACACATCTGGACATGCAATGTTTATGCTGAAAATCACTTATGAATATGATATTTTATAAGTATAGTATTTTTATAACCCTTCACACAAATATACGTGTGTGTGTGTGTGTGTGTGTGTGTGCTCCCTTAAATTGTATTTATCTCTTGGATAAATAAGATCTGAAGAGAAATCTCCCAACTTTCAGAGCTCTCTCAAGAAAGATGCAAGATTTAGTTGGCAAGAGGGCCTGATAGATAGGGGTGTATGTCCTGAAGCCTGACCATCTCACTTTAGTCTCTGTATAGTAGGAGAACTGACTCCCACAAATTGTCATCTGACATCCATAAGCGTTCCGCTTTCCTGCCAAAACCAGTAAATAAATGTTATTAACATTTTTTAAAGACTTAAAATCAAAGTCTAGGCAAGGTCTTCTGTTTTGTTGTTTTCTTTTCCCCCAAGTTGTAGGTGAACATGAGAAAAACGTCACCAAGAAGGGAAAACATGAATTAACCAGATCATTGTTAGAAATAAATACCTTAGAACTGGTTCTAAAATATTTCAGATGCTTTACAACTTAAATCATTTTTGTCTCATTTTTAATATCTTCCAATCTGACCTGAGTGGTTGGCCCAGCTCTGTTATCTCCATACACAGAAGATGAAACAGACAGAGCACAGAGGATAGCCTCGAATGCGTCAAGGGACTGTCTCTGAGTCATGAGGTAATCTCCTAAGCAGTTTACTCCTGTGTGCTCTTCCTCTGAACACTCCGTGCTTTTCCAAAGGGCTGTCTCTGGAAGGCTCTTCAAGATCTGCTTCTTTAAAGATGAACGCCTTCGTTGGTCCAACTGACTGCATTTCTTCCCCAACAGCCCTTCTCTTCATTCTCATTGTTTAGTTGCGTCTCAAGTTTTGTGACAAAATTCTCTCTTCTTTTATTTATTTATTTATTTTGGGGGTTGTGTCTATGTGTGTTTCGACACAGAGTCTCTTTGTGTGGTCCTGACTGTTCCGTTCTAGAACTGGGAATACAGATCATGCCACCATGCTAGATTTTCCTTCTGTCTTCTTTAAAGTAGCTTTGAAGCCCCACCTTTGATGTGAAGAAGCCAGCCATTCAAATTATCCTTCGATACCTGCTCCTTTCATGGAAGTCTTGTAATTTTCTTTACACTCTCTTTACATCTAATGCATGTTATATTGTGTGGTCGTGTAGCTTCATCTTATTACATTCAGGTTCTGTGAACACGTCTCACTTTCCTGGGATCCTGTAATTGTTGACTCTTGGCAGCATTGAGGATGAGCTAATACTGTGTTTCGGGTAAACCACATGCATGGTCTAAGGCTTTGCAAATGTTACTTGGAATAATATCAACCTAGCCCTAAGAGATAGATATCCACAAGGAATTGTACCACTCAGGTAGTAAATGCTGGGTTTGTGCTTTGAGCTCAGATGGCTCCATTCTACAGTGCACAGAAGAAACGTGCACGGTGATTATTGAAGAAAGCAGCACTAAAACTTCTAACGATGAAGTAAGTTTTTGTAGTATGAGAGAAATAGATCTAAAGTGCCATATTTAATGTTAAAAGGGTATTTCTTAGAAGTCCAAAGTTTCATAAATTCCATTTTCTTAAATGGATAAGAATACATTATTGCCCAATGTTCAATTAGTACGTGGGTGGATACTGTTTATTCACATTTCCCAGCAGCCCAGTTCTGAACTGTGCAGCTGCATAGTTTGTGTTCTCCAGGCACTACTGCCTGAGAAGAAACTCCGAGACAGAATTTTCTTCAAGAGACTCGAAATCCTTGGCTTAATCTTAAATATATGTCTTACATCTTCCTTTCAAAATGCCGAGAACACTTTTATAAAAATGCAATTGTTTCAAGAAGAGAAAGTTTTCCCTCATTTATCAGGAACTTGTGTTTGGATGTTGTATGTTAAACCAGTCAAAATTCTAGTACTTGGATGTACTGGGGTGGGAAGCTGTTGCTCACTGGGTGTTTTTTAATGGAGTTAATAATTCAGAGAAAATTATTTAATGTCTGTAAGTTGCTTATTTGGAGATTCTTTAACATCAAATTAGCACATGACATCTATTAAAATTTAACCTTTTACATTTTATGATAAAATAATCAATATTTCCTTTACATCCAATTACTCAATTGGATAGATACCACAGTTTGTTTGAAAGGCTTTAAAACACTCGTACCTTGTAACCATTAATTCCATTTATAGAAATCTATCACTAGGGATAATTAGATGAAAAATTGAAAGAAAGAATGTTTGTCACAGTATAAGTCATGCAGTGAAAAATAAAACCTCCTTAAATATCCTGAATTACAGGAAGTAAATTGTGGTATAGTTGCATAATAGAACACTTATGTAATAATTAATAATGAAGAGTGTTTTAATGACAAACATGTCTTACACAATGCAGAACACACAATTACATATACAGTGTGATCACACATATTAAGCAATGAACAGATAGGAAAGTAATCAAAAGACATGCTGACAGAAGGAAAGAGAAACCTATAGAAAAAAGACACGAATTAATTATGAAATGCTGCTTCTAAGGGAAGTGTCACAAGGGTGATTAGAAATGGTCCATTTTCGTTTTTATATATCGCTTTGTTTTAACAGAATTTAAATGTAGACTAACAATTTGTGTTACAAGTGGAAAAAATCTTTGGTTTCAAACTTAATAATATTTTATTCCTAAGTAATAAAAGAACACATACATGTGTGAGCACACGTGTGCACGTGCACACACACAACACACACAGGTACACACAAACAAAATCAATAGAATAGATATTTCAATGGAAGAGTTCATTAAAATAACCACATATGAGTTTTGACATTTTACTTCTTGAGATGATTGGTGATTTCACTGGTAATTACACACCCTTATAGAAACAGCCACACTAAAATCTAAAAAGCAAGCCTATTGAATAAATAATGCAAGAACAGGGGATGGAGAAATGTTTCAGTAGTTAAGAGCTCATATTAGAAGTCCCAAGTGCAGGTCCCAACACCCATGTCACGTGACTCACAACTGCCTCTAACTCCAGCTCCAAGACGTACAATATATCTGTCCTCCATGGACCTGCATTCATGTGCACAAACCTGCACACACGTTGCATAATTAGAAATGCAACAAATCTCCTAAAGAGAAAAAGTTCAACAATTTATGGTCATTTATGAGTTTCAAATTATTCTTTATATCCATCCCAAGGTTGATTCTTATTAATATTTTGAGATCACATAACAAATTCTTCCAAAAGATAAGCCTTACTGTGCAATTATCTCATGAGTAACTCACCATAGACTCTTTCTAAATATTAACTACGAAGCAAGGACATCACTGATAATATTATAATATTAAATTAGGACTATTCACATTTATATTTATTAAAATGATTTTCTATTTCATTGCATTCATACTTATAGCGAGTGTAGTAGTGCCTCCTCATCATACACCTTGAGCCTTTCTTTGTAGATAGCATAGCATTTTTACATGGCTACATGATTCCAGTATACTTTTGCTCAACAACTGTGTTCAGAGAGGAATTCATTGAAAACAGTATTTGAGGAAAGGTTTGTTTGTATTCAGGGAGATTAGAATCAACAGGAGGTAGACTTAGCTCTGGTCTCTGAGCATATGTGAGTTGCAGTCAGCACCTCTGAGTGATCGCCCTCCTAAGGAAACCTATTGGTAATCAGTTTTCAGTTTCTAGCAATGCCTTCAGTCTCACAGGGAAACAATGACGATAGCTTTTTGTTTAATCAGACTTTGGAACAGCCATTCAATATTTCTCATAGGAATATAGTGATATGCAAATGAGGTTGTGGCCAACATGTTCCTTTCAGTTTTAAGAAAGGTGAATTATTCTAAATGCTCAAAGCTGGAAGAACTTATAATACATAAGACCTTATATCATCATTAAAATAATTTTGTAGTTTTACTAAATAGCGAAAATAATTCAGTGCATAAAAATGTAAATCGTTCTGAGCTAAGCATTATTGGCAATAGTCAGTTGTTAATTGAGGATACTATGTCTATTATTAATAGATGATCAAAATTAGCTTTGTTTACAGGAAACTTTCAGTATACTTGAAGCCATTTAACACTCTGAAAGTTTCAGCCGAAGTCTCCCATTAACAAAATGGTCTAGTTACCAGTAATTATTGTAAATAATATTGCATCTCAAGTGTAGTCCAATTATAAAAATTCTCTCTATATGTACTTACATGGACAGTACAGGAAGCTCTGTAACTGCTAACTCACTTTCTACATGAGTAAACAATTCCAGTTACTTAGATCTAGTGACAAACTCTATTCCTCCAAGCCACTGATTCTGGCTCTCTCTCTGGCAAAGGGCCAGATACCTAGGTAGAACTATCTTTGTAACATTCCTCAGGCAGGATGTGGTTCCCGTAAGTCCCCATGTTCTTCTTGGTCTCACTTAAAAATACAAATAAACAAAACTTAACCCTAAATATCACATTGAATGAAAGTAGAAAGCCCGAATTTAACTATTTTTGTTAATATTTATTTTTTCTACCTCTGTCTTAATTGGATAAAGGGAATAAACTTGCTACATGTAACTAAGAGAAACTATGTGAGGAAAAGGGGGAACCTATTTTTAAAAAATAACTTTAAAGAATAGAATATAATGCTGAGGTTTTTTGTTTGTTTTTCTTTTATTCTGTTTGTGTTTTTGTTTTTGTTTTACGTTGAATGGTGGTCTACAAATGCCTCCACACATACACATAAACCAGAGTTTGGGGAAAGATTTGTATATTTTGAATTCACTACTCTGAGCTGACATTTCAGAGATCTACTTTCAAACTCTGCAGCAGAACTGTGTGGTGCTTTTCTTCGAAGGAGGTGAAGCTCATGAGAAGTGCTGTGGTGACAGCAGCTTCCTAAGGACTGGAAGAAATCAGATCATGCTTAATGAAATCAGGCAGCATCCCAAAGCCAAGTAGAGTGCTCTGGTTTTGTTTTCTTATTTGATTTTTGTGGGAATCAGCATTTGTGAGATTCCTCTAAGTGTTTTTCTTACACTTCCCCTTTCTAATCCAAAATAAATTATAAGATGAAGAAGTACATACGATGGAAAGAAAATTAATGTTTTAGCAGCATTCACGGGCCAGATTCATGCTGGGTGCAGAGATTAGCTCATGTAATAGAAATGGAGAGAAAATTGCTATAGCACCTCCAACCATACACAATGTAAATGTAGTGGGGTGAATTTAATGTTGGCTGCAAGAGCACCAATTCATGTATTTCCAGTGTGTCTGCAGGTATATGAGGATGCCTCTCTAAAAGGCTAGATACAGTTATAGATACGGAAAATATATCTTCCATGTGAATCTATCTTGGAGGTGAACTAATCAAACCAGCGTGTAGGGCATATAGAAACTAATCCGGTTGGTTTCCCTTTTCAGTTGTATTTATTGAGTACTTACCACCTTCCAGTAATTGCTATTTGTTCTAGAGATATATAGGTACATGAAGCAATGTCTTTACTCTTTTGGATGTTAAAACTTGCTCTGGTGACATTGATATAACACAGGTAACCAGGCAGTAAGCACATGTCAGGTAGTAGTAAGTACCTGGCAATGACTTGAATGAGCAGGTGTCATAGAGTGGTTGTTTTCTTTCTCTTGTAGATGATAATGGCAGCATCCCTCTTAATCTCTGTGGCAATCCCAGAGTCTATGGAAGTCTTCCTAATGTTTACAAAGCTAAGTAAGTCTCACTGTATGCAGAAATCTTATAACTATCACTTTCCTCCTCCTAAGTTCGGATTGGGTTCTCTTCAACATTAAATGACGATTTATTTTAAATTAAAAACTTCCTTTTGTATGTATGTATCTGTTTGTGTGTGTGTGTGTTTGTGTGTGTGTGTGTGTGTGTGTGTGTGTGTGTGTGTGCGTTTGTGTCTGTGGGTATACACACATATGCCCATGTGAAAATAAGGGGTGATATCTGGTATCTTCCTCAGTGGCTCCCCATGTTGCTTTTTGAGTCAGGGTCTCTCACTGAACCTGGAGTTAACCATTTGATCAGACTATCTAGTCAGCAAATTCCAGCTATCCTTCTGCTTCCAGCATGGGGATTCTATTTCATCTCTCTTACTATATTGGTACCAGGGGTTCACACAAACGCAAATCCTCATGCCTGTGAAGCAAACATTTTACTGATGGAGCCATCTTCCTGTCCCCAAAACTCTGAGTTTTTAAGCTAATTATTGGTTGTGGGCAGAGAGGTAGGCTTTCATTCTAATTACACGAAGATGCCAGGGATCACGGGGTTACTTTTTTTTCTGTTAATCCCACAAAACAAGCAAGGAGGGAGATAATGCTGATGGCTGGTCTTCAGTTTTCCAACAGACATCTTCCCTTGGTAAACACTTAAAACAAAGATCCATTTTCTGGCTGACTGGTTTGTTTGTTTTGAAAATTATTGCCTCTCTGAAAATCATGTTGGTCCTGGAATCAATTTATTTATTTATTTATTTTGCTGAAGTCCCACGCTGAGGATGGCTTCTTGAGATGGCCTCATACAGAATGTGTGAATTTCTATCATGTGCTAAAATGTGAACTTGAACAATAGACAGTTGGCTCTTCTCCAGTCCTAAATAGAGCTGTGTAAAAGCCATAGAAAAAATTCCCTGTGGTCATGAAGGAGGCAGCAGAAAGCTTGCCATCCTGATACTGCTTAGAGAAGCCCTTCAGGAGAAATTAACCCCTTTCACCCAAACAACAAAACAAAAAAAAGAAAGGTCTTCTTTACTCCACAGTGACTTGTTACATGAATTCTGGAATGAAACTCAGAGCCAGATATCGGGGAAAAGCTGGACTATCATAGATAGAGAAACAGACCACAGTCAAATCTCACCAGCCAAGCTATCTTCTTGCTTCCTCAGCCCCACTCCTTGTCACATCTATAGAATAATAATCTGTCTTCCTACGCCTGCCTTAAATGCCTTCTTCACATTCTTCACCCAGTTGTTCAATATCCAGGTTAAGATTAAAGGTGTGAGCTACTACTGTTAGGTAGTTAGCCTTGAACTCATAGAAACACAGAAAGATCTCTGTCTCTGGAGTTAAAGTCAGAGGCCACTACTCCTGGTCTTTCCCTGTGCTGGGACTAAAGATGTGCATTACCACTCTCTGACCCTCTGGATGACTGCCAGTGGATCTGTTCTCTCATATTCCAGACTGATTTCATTAAATTTATAACATATCACCGCAGTGACTTGCTGACATTGTGCTTGTGAGAGCTGGAACCAAGACCATTTGATTTCCCTGCCCGCATTCTTACAGCCTCTACATTTTTGAGTTTTCCATTGGGTCTCATCAAAAATGAACTTAAGAGTAGTTTTGTGAAACTTCTTGACTCTTGCTCCTTTATTTATTGTTTGTTTTGCTCACTGGATAACAGTGCATTGGAAAGTGTGGAACTTCACCTGTCTTTTAATGTATTATAGCCCACACTAGCTCACAATACACTTGCCTTTGATTTATGCAAAAATCGCTCACAGAAACTCAGTTTCTATGCTTGGTGTGGGAGTTATTCAAAGGTAAACAAAGCAAGGTTTTATCCCAAAGAGTATTCTTATTCATACTATCCCTGCTTCCTCTGTTTTCAGCTATCTATGGAGTATCTTTATCTGATGTCCTGCATTTCCAGCCACTCTACATTAATTTCCCACACCTACTTTCCTCTGCAATGATTACGGCTGCTATTGATGGGGGCCTCACCCTTTCCACTATTCCTCCACATTGTCAGGTCTCTTGGTACTGTCTGCTTTTCAGTATTATCACAATGTGTGTGGCTGTCTCTCTACTCCAGGTGCCAGGACTTCAGTCATGGCCTCTGTGAGCCTATCAACTGCTCCATTAAGATCACCTCTCATCTTCCCTTCCAGATGGCATTAGATACTTTTCTCTTTGCTGTGATTAAATGCATAACAAAAGCAACATAAAGGAGGGTTTGTGTTTGGCTCACACTCCTGGGAATAGACCATCACGGCAGGGAACATACAGCAACAGGAGCTTAAGGAAGCAGCCTGACCCAGGGCATTCACAAAGGTAGCAAAGAGATATGGATGCTCCCAGCTGTCTCTCCTCTTTTACTCTGTTAATTTAGGGTAGGCCTTTGTAACTCAATAAACATAATCTAGATAATCTCCACAGGCACTACTAGAGATTTGTTTTCATAGTGATTCTACATCTTAAGAAGTTGAGCATCACACTATTTCTGATTTTCCTCTCTTCCATTTATTCTAAATGTAACTTTCCAAAATACCTTGCCTACCATAGGTCCACTCAAATATCTTTGTGGCTGGAATTAGCTTGGCCCTCAGGGACTCCCTATTTGAGACTGCCCCGCTTCTAAAGTTCTCTTTTCAATCACCCTGGTAAGTGCTCCATACAGTCAGATTGTCTGTACTAACATTTTTCAGGTTCGCTTTTCCCCTGTGATATTTTCTCTACCTATCTTGTAATGAACAGAGTGCTCATCCCTCTACTCTGCAGGTAGCTTACCTTTCTCTTCGAAATCTTGTCTCACATATGACTTTATAGCCCAAGTCTCCTGAGTCATGCCAGCCATTAATGATAGCTCAGCCGCCCCCTAATCCTATTGATACTTGTTTCTGTACTATTTCAGGTAACTAGAGAGATAATTATGACTATAGATATGGTCACTTGAGTTTCTTGCCAATCTCTTTCTTCCTTGTTTGATTCTTTCAGTCTCTGTGGTGTGGTGTCTGAGCTCTTCCTGGAAGACACTAAGAAAACTGAGCAGGAAAGACAATTGAACACCCAGATCTCTTTGATCAGGCCATTGATTCTTGCCATAAGCATTTAATCTATGCCTATATTTCTTTAAAATATCTCCCAAATTTTATTCCTAATCATTTAAAATAAATAAATAATTCTCTTCAGCACATTTCCCTTTATATTAGTTGTGGTCATCAGACTCTCAGCACTCATATTCTATGATGATTGATTTTTACTGAAAACTTGATTGGATTAAGAAATAAGCATGGGGAGTGTTAATTTAGGTGGACCCTTGGTTAAGCCTTTAAAGACAGGATTATCTGAGGAGTAAGATCTACCCTGAATATGGTAGTACTGTCTGGTGGGCCAAGGCCCTACAGTGAATAAAAGAGATGATGTGGGATGTTTTTCTGTATGATGTGAATAACTTTGGTTAATAAAGAGGATGTTTTGGCCTATGGTAAGGCATCTTAAAGGCAGGCTGGAAATAAAAGTGAAGGAGGATAGAGTGAGATGAAAATACTGCAAACCACCCCGCACCCCTAGAAGGCAAGATGTAAAATTACAGGACAGTCATGAGCCACATGGCAAAACATGGATTAATGACGATTGGTTGAGTTATATTGTAAGAGCTGGCAAACAATAAGCCCGAGTCATAGAATAAACAGCTTGTAATTATTATAAGCCCCTGAGCAATTATTTTATAAAGGGCTGTAGGACCATGTGCAGGAATGATTCCTCTGAACTGTGGGCCAGACAGGCCAAAACTTCTGGGTACAAATGGTTCCCTCCATCATTCAATGAAAAAGCTTTTAAAAGACTCTGAATACACAGAAACAGAGCCACACTGGGCTTCCTTGCCTCACAGTTTCATGCAGCAGCAGAGACTTCTGCCATCATGAGCTGGGTAATACAGCTGATTTTCGCACTCTCTTTCACTGGCTGTAGTACTAAGAGGCTTCTTCAAGCCATTGCATTGGGAGCACATCAGTAGGCTTAAAGATATAGCTCCATGCTATTTAATACTGCTTTCCAGAATTGTCAAGGTAAGCATGACTCCACCATGTTGAAAAGTTGAGCATGGGGGATCCAGCAGTCAGGGTCCTAGTCACACAATTTAAAAAATGATTAAAGATATATAATAAAACAGATTCAGATGAAGAGCTTCTAAGTGCATTGCAATGTGTGTAAAATATATGTAAGCTTGGGAGAGAAAAGAAAAAGGGTAGATGAAATTCTTGAAAAAAGACAAATAGAGTAATAAAAATAAAATAAGCTATGGGCAGATAGAAAATACACAGAGTCTGGATTATATATGTTATTGTGTGTTCTTTTAATTTTTTTTAACTGTTAATGAATTAACTGCAGAAAGACATTTGATTATAAAGGCTGTTAACACTAACCAACATATATACTTTGAAGGTATCTTGATTTTGAAATTTGGGACTAAGGATATGTTGATTTGGAAAAAAGTTTTTTTTTTCTTGCACATAAGATGATAACTTGTAGATTTCTCCCAGGCTAATATGGTGTAATTGAGAAAGAACCTCTGAATGCAACTCGATGAGATGATGCATTTTCATAGACTACTACCGCTAAAAGTTAAACATAATTCTAAACTTTCTCAGGATACCCATAAGATTGCCAGTGTCTCCAATCCACAGGAAGTATTTTATGTAAAGCTATGCCCAAATTCACAAAATATTGTTTATAAGTATTTGTCATTATATGTGGTTAATTGTCATAGTCAGTATTTCTAGTTAAAAAGGGGATATGGTATAGAAATTATTTTTAAAAAGATAGATTATTGAGTCTACTTTGATTAAAAAACAATTGTTAATCTCAAAATACTTTACATTAATATGAATTTTTATTTATTGATACAAATTTGAGGTTAATTTTGTTTGTTATACTATATGTATATTTTTACTCTTGTTTAAAGTATTACGTTTATGTAACTCATTTAAAATTATAATGTATAATTAACAAATACAGATTGTCATCTATGATAATCAAACTTATAGACATATTAGTTAGATATTTTTAGATAAACAAAATATATTTCAATTAGATGGGTAATCTCCAAACACTTCAAAAGACCTATAAAATATGACATTTAAAATGTTTTAATACCTTAGACATTTTTGGATGGTGAGACATGCTGCTCCTGGCAGCACAAATCTACTTCAAGAGTATGATGAGCATAAAGAAACTCTGTATGGAGTTGATTTTCTTTGTTGCAATGTTTGGACACTGGGAAAGAGACTGTTCTTGCCTTGACTGCTTGGCATGTGCTCTATAGACTATACATGCAGGTTCCATAGGAAAGTGACCTCTAGAACTTTGTCAGAACAATCTGAGATGGTCCTTCAGGTCTTTGCTTCTCAGTTAAAGTTGCCAGATATTCCACAGGACACAAGGAGAAGAGACTGACAAACCTTGCCAAAATGTATGGAATAGTCCTTTAAATTTCTTGCTTCACTAAAAAGCTTGCCAAAGACTCTAAGCCTATACACTGAAGAAGGATAGCCTGATGCCTATAGTAACTTTGGGTGACTGTCCAGGAAGCTAGATGTCTCTGTCATTTTTAGAATTTGGAAGTTGCTTGCAATGTGCTTTCTGTTTACTCAGGTAATATTATACCCTTCCGTGGTCTTTGATGGGGTTAAATATTAGATAATTATAATCATAGTTTTCCTTAGTTATAATTAATGGTAAATTAGATATGAAACTTTAGTAGAAAGTAGATAATAGAATATTTTCTTTAATTTTGCTAAATACAAATAGACTAGATAATGTAACTATAATTCTTGCTTGATAACTGTTTTTGCTACATGTAATTTTGTTAAAATTTAAACTTTCAAATTTGATTAGACAGAAAAGGAGAAGTGACGTGGGATGACTTTTTATACAGTTTAAATACCATTGGTTCATAAAGAGGCTGTTTTGGCCTATGGTAAAGTACTCATAGGCAGGCAGGAAATAAAAACATAGATAAAGAGGAAAGAAGATGAAGTCCAATGGGAACACTGCATCTGCACCCAGAGAAGGCAAGATGTAAAAGTTTGGGTAAGCCATGAGCAATGTGGAAAAACCTAGATTAATAATGTTGGAAGAGCTAGCAAGCAACATGCGTGAGCAATAGGCAGACAGCTTGTAATTAATATAAACCTTTGTGTGATTATTTGGGGATAAGTGACGAACTATATCCTTAAAGCATAATTCCAATAAGTCTTCCCCTCCTAAGTTGTTTTGGCCACATACTTTGCCATAGGAATAAGAGAAGTAGCTAATATTAATATGTCTCTTGGCAAGTATAAGGGTTTGCTCATGCAGACAGATATGCAGTAAAGCAGGTTAAGGTGAAAAAAAGATCTAAACAGGTTGCGTGTGACTAACAATGTGTGTAGGATTAAGATTAAAAAAAGAAGAAAAAGAATATAGACATCATAAAAATAGTTTTAAAATAATGTAAAGTCTTTAAAGGAAGAAAAAAGCAGCATTTTTTAAAAAGAGGAATAAGCCACATAAAGATGGGAATACACAGGCAGTCTGGATCCTGCGTGTTTTGTTTGTCTTTGATTTCTGATGAGCAAGCAATAGCTGCTGGGAGACACTGAATTATAGAAAATACTAACTTAAACAAACCTATATAGTTTATGTCTTAACTTCAAAATGGAAGTCAAAAGTATGTTGTACTAGAGAAGAGGTTATATTTTTATTTCAGAAGGAAATGAATGCCTGCAAATTCCTTCCAGGTTAATAGAGATCAGATTTGACCAGGGGAGACCTCCCGAGAATCTTGGCTATAGGCATGGGGGAGGAAGCCAAAAAACAAACAAACAAAAACAAAAACAAAAACAAAACTACAGGACTGGTGAAGGGTAATCAAGTTGTATACCTTTGCAACTGATTTTCAGAAAGAATGATGAAGACTTTGAAGCCATGGGCCAGACATGTCCTGGAGTGCTCTCAGTAGAGCTTAATGGGGTATTTCAGTGGGAAACTGGGAACCAGAATGCTGATAGAACTGTAGACATAACAACAGTACCCCATAGGTGTTCAGAGGAGGCGGGGGGGGGGGGGGGCTCTATCAAGAGCTTGTTTGGAAGTTGTTCATGTACTAATCTGACAAAGAATCTGGTTGCATTCTGCCTATGTCTTGAGAGCTATAGGGAGGCTGCACTTAGTAGTAAAGGATTGTGTGATTTAGTAAAAGCAATTTCAAGATAGTATAAGAGATGTATCACAGCTATTGCACACACATTCAAGAAGATTTAAAGTGAGTGACGTAAGAAGCTAGTATAGCAGAAACATAGGAATGGTAAGCAATTTGTAAAGGAGCATAAATCTGGTTAAAGTTTCAGGGTGGCTATGAACAAAGTATTTGTATTTGTTAAAGAAATGATTGTGACTGGCAGAAAGTAGTCATTTGTTTATTCTACTTGAGACAAAAGGATAGAAACACTAAGGGTAATATCACACCACAAAGAGCACCAGAATATAAAAATGAAATACCTGAATAGGTAGACACCATGGTGGAAATACCTTGGTGGAAAACAGTTACCTAGGTATCATTTAACCAGGTTAATCCACAAAGGCACACACAGGCAGCTGCACCTATGGTCTCATGGAACCAGGCTACATTTCCAGTTTGTAGCAGAGTCTGGAATCTTCCACTTGTATTTGGTGCTGGTTTTGTAGTCATGTGAAATAAAAGAGTCAGGGAACTACGGTATCTGGTACCAAGTCTCCAGAAAGCCACCAACAGGCTTAAATTCTTTGCGTGGAGCTATCAAGTTGGTTCTGTATGAAGCTATAAAGGTAAAACCCAAGTAGCATTTGAAACCTGAGGATATTGGAAATGCCAGTAAGATGAATGTTCCCCTGAGAAAATTGAAGGTGCTAGATCGTAACCACAAACCAAAGTGGCCACATGTGCTGTATACAGCAGCTCAATGAGTAGTTCAACCCTTCAGGGGTCAGATGCCAGACAAGGAGCTTCAGGATTTGGTGTCTGTCCTGTTGGGTTTCAATCTTGTTTGATCTTATCATTTCCCCCATCTCCCTTTTGGAATGGGGGATGCTTACCCTGTGACGTGTGTTTTAATTATGTAATTGGGGTGTGTGTGTGTGTGTTTTAATTGGAGTTCATGGTTAGGAGTTTTCTTAATTTTTAAATGAGACTTTGGATTCTAGATTTTTGAACAGTGTTTGAACTATAAGACTGTGAGGACCCATGAAGTGTAATTGAATGTATTTTGGAATCACAACATTGCAATAAATTATTCATGTGAGGGGTCGATATTTCAGGTTGGATATAAAACGTCCCTCACAGGTGAATGTGTCTGCACACTGAGTTCTCGGTGGGGGCACTGTCTTGAGAGACCATGAGACCTTTAGTGGGTAGGGTTCACCTGAGGAAGTACCACCGGTGCATCAGGGTTTGTACTTCAGCACTACTTCCTGTCTCATCTCTGTTTCCTGACGGGTCAGGATGTGAGCAGGGCCTCATGCTCCTGCTGCCTTGTTTCCCTTGCCGTCAGACACTATATCTCACAGAGTGAGTCCAATAAACTCCTTCCCTAGACCATTTTTGTTAGATATTTTCTGCAACAATGAGTAAAGGCACTAGCACTATGTCCGCTTAGTAGCATGTTGAATGACTTCCACAGTAGAGCCAGAGAACACTCCATGTAGACAACAATTTTGCCTGACGTGTGTTTTACTTGTTCTTGATGCTTAGGTAATGTCTCACCCATAGTAGGCTCCACAAGCAGTAGCTGTATGCTTCTTTACTCTTGTCTAATTCCTCCAGAATCAGAAATCCTCTTAAAAAATAGGTAATATCTTATGATGACCTTGGTAACCCAGGACTAAAAGAACTCCATTGGCACAGTCTACACAGCTTACATCATTCTTTGCTAAGGTGTCTATGGAATCAGAGACACATACAATTCTGTTTTCTGACTGCTTTGCATCCCATAATATTGTATATTATTGGGCATATTCCACTTTTTAAGGTGTTCTCTCTCCTTGGCCTCTACCACTCCATTCTCAGATCTCTGTTGTCACTGCTCACTTGCCACCTCCTCTTTTTGCAGTCCTCCAGAGACTCATTCTGTGTGTGACTGCAGAGGTTTTAGTCCCTCACCCCACTTCTTGAATGATTGACAGTTGTTTGCTCCGGTGATGTCCTCCTATTTTCATCTTCCCAGGGCTCTCTGTTAAGCCTGGGGCCAGCTCTGGGGTAATCTCTCCAGATTCACATTCCATAGCCCTCCTACCACCTTCACTTCCACCAGAGATCTCGCTCTGTATCCCATTTCATACTTCTCTGTACTCCTTTAAAGATCACCCTACTATTATGCAATATCCCTCCATCTTTCTTAGTATATACATAAAACTCTTACTCAGCCGGTAGACTCACTTTGGGCTGATCCTCTGTGAAGGCTTCCCTGCTGCTCAGGCAGATGGCTGCTTCCCCGGCAGTCTCTGATGGCTTTGTCTTTCAGTTTCAGAATATGTTTTTTATGTTTTTATTGTTCTTGTGCATCTCATGTTTATACTGGATGGCAATATGTCTCTCACATAGAAGGGCCAGGTGATTCTTCTCATCTGGACCTCTAATACCATCCAGATAGTGGTAAAGTGCTTAGCATCACATAGTGAATGAAGTGAAAAACCAATATTGTAAGTAATGTAAGATTTTGTGTCTCTCTTACTAAAGGCATTTCCTTGAATCAAGTACGGACATCTATTAATATATTTAATCAATGGGGGGAGGGTATTTGCAACCAACTCTTGTTATATTTGAGAATGACCGAACATAAAATACAAAGAGAATTCACTCACTGATGGCACATCTTACAAAAGCCATTTTCATTATTCATGAAATAGCAAATACTTGTTGAATAGGTAAATAGAAAAGTGATTAATATAATTTTGGTTTTGTTTGAAGGAATGTGTTTTTCTCTTCCTTTTTCCCTTCTTCCTTCCTTCATCTCTCTTTTTCTCTCTGTCTGTCTCTCTCAAGAGCACCTTTCTAGATAGCTGCATGAAGCTCTAGTGCCAGTCTTCTAAGTGCTAGGATGCAGGTGTGCAGCACCAGTTTTGTCTTCATATAGCTTTAAGAGTACAAGAATGATGCCTTCGATTTAAAACAGTTTAATTACAGGAACATTTACTTCAACCTTTCTGGACTGCCACTTCTTAAAATGGGATTATAACACTCCAGACAGAAGGTCAGACTGAGAATGTGACAATATGCTGCTTAGGAATCCATGTTGTAAGCTGCAACACACCCCATAAAAAAAAAAAGATAATTATGTCAGCATTCAGGTTTATCTGAAATGTGCATGTCCAGCTTTGCTGTAACCAAGACACACATCTCTTTTATGCTAATATTGTTCTTGCTCCCACTACTTGGCTCAGAATAATGGTTTCATAAAAAAGACGGAGCCTGTGTTGGTTTTCAGAAATGTCTACGTGCAGAACATTTCATACATGTCTTATACAATGACAAATGCTTTGCTCATAGACAGATGCTAGCCATTCGCTGTTCAACATCAGTGAAAAGTGCAGCAAGTGAGGAGCCAGGAGAACTGATATACACTCCCTGCAGCAGGGAAACTCCTCTCTGTAAACCTTAACATTTCCAAGTCTCTCTGGTAGCATGGTGGCTGTGATGGAGCATGGGTATGTCTTTGCTCAGTTAATTCCAGCATGACTCAGGAGGGAATTTTCAGGGACTGGTATCTCATTTCTAAAATGCCTATGTTCATCAAATGGGTATCAGTAGGGCACAAAGGAGATGTTAAAAGGAAGAAATATAAACAAGGAAAAGAATTTAGAAAAGTAGCTGAGCATCTCTGTCTTTTTCTTATAAGGAAAATCAAATCTGATTTTGTGAATAGGGTAATAAGGCAACTGTGGCCCAGTAAGGGCTTTATAATAAAGCTGCTCAGATATTCTGAACCATTTCATTTTTAAGTTGCTTTTCTTGCTTGATATATTTACCCCAAAGAAAGAACAGTTTATTTCAAGGTAACAATTAAAAACATGCTTGGATTGCACAAAATATCTAGTTTGTATAAGTATTTTTCCATATTGGTGATAATTTTAATTAATTATACTATATTTAATTAATTATATTAAGTAGCGATGTTGATTAAAAATATTCAAAATATTTTATTTGGGAATTAACTAAAGCTAAACTAATAACAAAATGCCAGGCTATATTGGATCATGTTTGAGCCCTTTATTACAGGCCAGCACTCATTATGCCACAAGCTGTGGACTCTTCAAGTTGGCTGAACATTTGAGGTGGGGAATCCTAAGTGTAAACAGAGTTTTCCCTGTAGTTAACAGGGAAAATAGATTTCCCCCAAGCAGTGCTGATGTCATAGTCTTATTGAGGATAACAAAGCTGAGCTATGTATTATGGAGAAGCTGGTAATTTATTTTTCTTATGAAATGTCTTTTATTCTTACTGTCATCCAAACACTTACTATTACTTGACTTCCTCTCATATGCCAGGTGTGATTCCATTTCTGAAAACAAACATCAGCTAAATTTCCCAGTCTCTGGAGACTTTATTTTATCCTAACTCCAGGAATGTCTCCTCTGTACTAAACATTGCCTCTTACTTTTTGAGAGCTGCTTTAAAGTTGGACCTGTTATTATTCTAAAGTTGAGAAGACAAGCAATGAGATGTGAAATGCCTTTCTCAAAAGAGCGGGAACGAACGCTAGGAACTGATTTTTCAGTCACAGGCATGTCTTTCTGGATGGTATCCCTTTTCCCAGTACACCATTGCTCCACTGTCATGAGTTTGATCCAAGCAAGGTAATTCTGATATCCTGGTAACTACCACACATTCTCTCCTCTCAATTGTCACTACCTCCTGGAGATCACACTGGTACATTGTGATGGGGAAATGGGAAAGCTTTGACTGTACTGGTGAGAAGTGATGCTCTGGGGGGCGTTTTCTCCTTTGTACGGCTCAGGGTTCACGGAAGGCATGTCTATGATGAAGACCACGCCTTTGTTTTTCAACATTTGGTCATTATTTTGTAAATATTGAATATTCAGGCTTTGAACTTTTGCTAGATGGAATTATGTAGTTTAAGTAAATTAAAACATTATCAACACAGTACATACATGTGACATTAAAAACTAAACAGTATTTTGTAACTAATTACAGATTCTAGCAATTTCTACCCATTTCCTATCACTGCCTGCTAGATCCCTTCTAATTGGTGACCGCCTTTGCCGTTTAGAGCTGTTTCTTTGGCATTTACACATTTGTGGATTGTGCGTCACCACCTTCGTTTAATATATTTAGCATCGACCTTCTGAGCTTAATTTTCATACAATGACCAAGCTTGCTCCATCTTCTCAATATAGTATACTGCAATTTTGAGTAAGCCATTCTTCACTGCTCCATACATTATTCCTATGCAAATATTATTTGTAAATGAGTTCCAAAGTATGATTATCTTCCTCCATGCAAGTCTGACTACGTTTTGTTAGCTTTCAGCATCCTTTTCTTAATATCAAAAAAATTAAAATTGTATTTTCTTGCAGGAAAATCCTTCTTTGGAGAATCATATTACTTCTAATCTTAAAAAAAAAAAAAAAAAAAAAAAAAAAAAGCCCTTTAAGTGTATCATTACTTTTGATTAGTATTCTGTGGGGGTTTAATAAAAGCACCACCAAGATATAAGAGGGATCTAACCATAGTCAGTCTAGGAGGATCAGAGAGTCTTGATTTACACCTTTAATCCCAGCACAGGGAATATCCTGGGAGTGGTGACCTACGCCCTTAATCTAAACTGAGTTCAAGGTCATTTTAGTTTACAGAAGGAATTCCAGGCTCCCAGGCAGGCAATGGTAAGGCCATGCCTTAACTTACCAAAAGAGTATTTAAGGCTGGTATAGAAAGACAGAAGGAGAGGAAGCTAAGAGAAGCCAGGCTGAGGAATCCGGCAGACCGCTGGGTAAGATCTGACTGTGGTGCTTACTCTCTCTAATATCTCCGACTTCCTCAGAGATCTATCCCTAAGTTTCAATTATTTGTGCAACAGTATTCTTTTTTTTTTTATTCCCCATTTTCTTTATCTCTCTTGTTAATTTACCTTTATAATTAAAAAAAAAATTATTTTAACCAGGCCACATCAGTCCATTTCACATGTGTATATGATCAGTAGTTGTAAGCATATCCATATCCCCCCCACCCCCAATACTCAAGTGCCATCCCTTCTCCGAACTGTTGATCTAACCCACTGGACAATTTCAACTCAAAGACTGTCTTTGCTTAGATTTTTAAAGTACATGACCCAGGAAGGTCTGAATTTATGTCAGACAAACTGTGTTCTTGTGATGACCTTGTGAGTGGCTAAAGACATACTCTACAAGTCCTCCCTCAGTAAAACCTCCCAGATGACATTCCTGTCATTTAGCTGGTCTGAAACTTGTAAAGAACATGGTGGCATGGTGCACCTGGACATGAATCAAACAACGAGTCTTCATTTAGACTCCCAAAATACTATTCAAATTCCATTTTTCCATTTGAAAATATACCAGCCTCCAACCATTTACTAGCAACTTCATAATAATGATAAGATTGGCATTTCATCTTTTGTTTTTCTGGTGTCAGCTGTCAAATAAAGGGACTTGGACATGCTAGGGAAGTACTCTACTGTGGAGGTATATCCTTGGCTCTGAATTTGAGACAGTGTCTCACTCTGCAGGCCACATTGGCCTTAAACCCACCGAATAGCCCTTGGCTGGCTTCAGATAGACTCCCATCTGTCTCAGCATTTTGATTCAGAGATGACTGGAATCATCTGTCTTGAGGAAGGGAACTTTCTGACTGTCTTCATTACAAACAAATAATAAATATATGATGGGATGCAAATGCAAATCATACAGATTTGATTATCACACAGTGTACTCAAGTCCTGAATCTTCGAGCTGTACTTCATAAATATATAAAATTATAGATCATTTTTTGAGAAGTGAAAATGAAAGGAAGCTAACCTCAAATCAAATTATATTTGTAGATAAACCATGCTATTTACAAGGCTTCTAACAGACTAGGAAAAAGGAGACAGAAGAACAGTGAGTCCATGAACCCCAACACTATAAAATAAACACACATGCGGTCCCATATGGAGTGACTGTGGGATTCTGGAGCTGCACAAAAAGGCGCACAGCTCCACTGAGGGAAGCAGACAGGATGCTGGATTCAGGGAGACTGTGTCTCTGATTCATGGTGCTTCTCTCCCACCGCTGCAGGCAGGCAGACAGGCTACATTAGCATTTGCTTCTCAGGTAAATGTGGTCCATGTAATTACATTTTGTGTGATCTTAAACAGAACTGGAAGAGCAACACCCTCAATTCAAACGCAACAGGGCATGCTGAGCTCCAGGATAGCGCTGATCTTTGTTCTCCTTAGAGATGCTTTCATTTCTGCATCAGGAAAGGGGGCAGGTTTCTGCAGAGTAGTCAAGAAAGGG
The DNA here is from genome assembly GCA_033318265.1 of Phyllotis vaccarum. Taxonomy (NCBI): domain Eukaryota; kingdom Metazoa; phylum Chordata; class Mammalia; order Rodentia; family Cricetidae; genus Phyllotis; species Phyllotis vaccarum. The sequence continues at coordinate 6,771,970 of JARWLC010000012.1, read as the reverse complement.
TTACAGACTCGCTGTGAGGAGTGCCTCTTTGACCCCCCATCAACGGCCTCTGGAAATGTCCCCCTATAGCCAATCTTCAATTACTCTGAGCAGGTTGTGCAGATAGACACTGTTATGTGGCTTCTCCTAGATCAAAAGGAGACCAACCCAAAGCAGGCTGCCTCTGCCCTTTAATATGTAGAAAGCAAACTCAATAAAACAGGTGCCCATGTTAATTGCTACTCTCAAGGGGGTGAGCTGGGGACGGGAAAATGAGCAGGCTTTAAAATTGTAGTCAGGGCAAAGACCTTGAGCGACAAGGTTAGCCAAGAAAGATTAAAAAAATAGCATCTAGTTAAAATCCTCACCAGTTGAATGGGATGACAGATGAATGATGGATGCAGGTGGGAAAATGGGATTCCCTTCAAAGAGAAGTGTGTGATGCGCAAAGCAATGAGGAAACTCAAGGTCCTGGAGCGTGGTGCAGGGAGCAGACAATGCCTGCCTGTAGCTCATTGTATTGCCAGAACAGCTGAAATAAACCCTCTGGGGAGCAGCTATAAGAGAGGGCGAAACCAAGAGCAGCTTCCCTTTGGGTACAAATTTAGAGGAATTATAATTGTCATTGTACTACTCCTTAAGGTCAAGCTTTGTATGAAAAGAGGGGCATAATAAATAAATCTCCGAAGAAGAACGTGGGCTTGGAGCCAGCCAGGTCAAGGCTCTAGATCCACAGTTAATTGGTTAGGGAGCTATTTGAAGTCTCACTGAGCCTTGAGGGTTTCATCTGTAAAACGGGAATAATAGGACCCCCCTTCCCATCCTTTGTGAGGAGTTCTGATGGGTTTTGAGAAGCTTGAACAGCACCACTATGGAAGTGAGTGCTCTGAGAATGGCTGTTACTATTGGAATGCTGGAAATACAGTGGAGAAGAAACATTTGAATGTGTTAGATGTATCTGAAATATGTTTTGTCTTGGAGACTTCTGAGGTCATATTGATTCAGAATTAAAAGGGTGAGCACCTTAGTGCATGACAAATGTTACTGATTATAACTGAAGCACAAAGTACTGAGCAATGAAAAAAATCAGTTAAACAAAGATTAACACAACTTTTTAAAAAGAAAACAAAGGAAAAAATTTGCAAGGACCCTGACTTGAACACTATGTCACATACCCATACGGATGGATCAATTTGGGGGGCCAGTCAACAAACTGAAGGATTTAATATTAAAAACAGAAATATTTTCTGCTTTAAACAGATGACATTGTGGGCATTAGGGAGATATTAGAAGCATTATCCTATTTCATATCTTAGTTTCTTTAAACGGAAGTACTGAAATGGTCTCACAATCTAATATTTAACAGTGCTGGCTACATTTAGGAATGAATGAATCGAATGCTTTGTAAATGTAATCAAATCCTTGTCCTATCTCTTTGGCTTTCTTATTTTAACTTCCTTTTGAATTTTCTTTGTGCTTTACACATCATGCATCTCAATCCCATTCACTTTCCCAGCCCTCGTATCTACCCTCTGCCCTTGCAATTACCTCCCCCCCACCAAAAAAATTAAGAGGAAAAAAAGGAAAAAGAAAAGAAAAAAAAGAAAAATCTCCTCCAGGATGCTGTAGTATGATGCACTGTATCATGTAGTAAGCCCCCTTTGTCCATATACTTTTTCTTGCAAGTGTTCATTGCAAAGGGTCATTGGTTTAATTTGAGACCTTCGGTTTCTGTTACACTATTGATACTGGGCCCTTAGTGGGACTCCTCTTGGTTATCCTGCTGTTGCCCTATGTCTTGGAGATCCTGTAGCTTTGGGTCTGCAGGACTGGCCCCTTCATGTGCTCCTGGAAATCATGGATGGGGTGATGTTGGAATGGGCCTAAGTAGTTGCAGGGTTGGCCAGCCCACAAGCTCTCCCTATTACCACCAGGGTGAACTCTCCAGCATTGCCTTGGATAGTTCACTGCTAGTTCACCCCTTGTTCACCCCTTGCAGCGATAAGCAAGGAATGGGGCCAGTTCTCCTGACTTCATGCCTCCAGGTTCTTCTACTCTTGTGCTGCTCAGGCCAAAGCCTACTTTCTCAAGTCCTGCAGCTGGTGGGGAGAGTTAGCTCCTTCACCCACCACAGGCGGTTGGAGGAAGGGAGTCAGGGAATGCTTCCCTCACCTCTTTCACCACATGGCAAACAAGGGGGTATTTGGCTAGCTAGTCCACTCTTACAGGCTCAGGGCCAGTTTACCCATGACCCTGTTTACAGAGTCATCTCTATTGTGTTGCTCAGGTGAGTTGCTCATTCCATTCTCCAGGGTGCTGTGGAGAGGGTTTGGGTCAGGCCCCCTACCTGTCACAGGTGGGGAAGGATGAGGGTAGTAGGGTATTTTTTCTTTACCTATGCTACCACATGGCATATGAAAGGAGCTCAACCTCATCTCCCATTATCATGCTCTCAGGGCCAGCTTGTCCATGGCCCTTCGACGCACAGCTCTATTGTGTTGCCCAGGAGAGCTGTAGGGCCTCTCTATTGAGTGCTTCAGCCATTGAGAGGCAGGATCAGTTAGTGTGGACGCTAGTGATGGGTGGGGCCAATTCTGTACAGTCCTATCTTCTAGGCCTTTGATGATATCAGGAGTCATAGGCATCATCAGAGACCAGGGCTGCATCAGAGCCATGAACCAAGTCATTGGCCCCAGCAGCAGCCCAGGCCCAGACATCACCGTGGTCCTGGGTGGAAACCAAGCCATTCAATTCAGTCTGTTATATGTTTCTGTCCACAACACACAAATCATTCTGTCTCTCCCATACCACACCATAGATTTGCTCACCAAAGTAGTGCCAGTTTGTCCTATGTTGCAAGGGGATGGGTAGGCACGAGTCTTTTCCTAAGAACCTGGATGAATGGCTGCAGACCCATGCTTGAGTCTCCTCAGACTGTTATGGCACTGGGCAGGGCCATGCTTCCTCATCACAAAGAGATCATGGTAATGGGAATCCTGGTTGGTACTAAGGTGTTGCTGGAGTTTTCTCAAGGGCCTGGGCTAGAAAGCCCTGATGTGAATCTTTGAGTTCTGCCCATGCCAGCAGCATGGTGTGAGGTAAAGATGTTACTGGAGTCCTCCTAAGTTCATTCATATGCCCTCACTTCAGAGCCAAGCTTTTTACATGGATGTGCAAGGTATTTTGTGGTCCCCCAAAGCAATGATAGGACATGTAGTACACAAAATAGACTCTCCAATTACCCCCCCCCCTTTTTTTAATCTCAAAACATCTCACAGCAAAACCACTGGTATCATTTTTAGCAAATAGCATGGTATTTTCTTGAAGTCAAACTCTGAATGTGCAGGTCTGCCTTCAGGATCACCAGGCTTGCAGGCAGTTTTATTCTTTGCTATGGGAAATTTTCCTTTCCTCTCTTTAAAACATAAACTCAGCTGTGAGAAGAACCAGCTAAATGCAGAACTGTAGGGTATTTCCACAAAGAATTAGAGAATAGAAATAAAAAGTAAATGCCCTTCTCTCACCCTGATACACTTGGGGAAAAAAAACACACCGGAGACCCAAAGTAGTCCCTCTCTCATGCCCAATTTCCTTCCTCTTCCTACACTTGTTACATCTTGATTTTTCTATTGCAGTATTGTCTTAGCACCAGCACCCACAAACATTTCAATCTTACTGGCATGTCTACAGAAACATCACATTCCGACTTCCGCAATGAGTATTTCTCTCTCTCACTAGCCAGCTCCCAAATAATGACATGGAGAGATTAATTATGAAGGCTTGGCCTATAGCTTAGGCTTGTTTCTAACTAAATTAATTGTTTATAACTTAAATTAATCCATTCATATAAATCTAAATTTTATCATGTGATGTTACCTCTCCTCCATTCTGGACCTCCTCTTTACTCTCCCTGACTGTTGGCATCTCTCAAAAATTCTCTTTGCCTTGAAGTCCCACTTCCTGTCTAGCTATTGTCTGATCAGTTTTTTATTACACCACTCACAGTAATACACTTTCACACAATGTACAAATATACAAAGGAAAGAAGTATGAAGTAAACTCTATTTCAGACTTTTTAAAAAGTTCTATTCAGTTTCAGAACTAAACAAACAAACAAACAAAAATAATAACAACAAAAACCAACCTACCACACAAATATTCTGGTTCAATTCTGAGTAGCTGGTTGTTTTTCTTTTCTGCCTGTCCCAGAAACACCTTCCATTGTATTTCTCTCCTGCATGTATTTGTTTGCAATAGTAGAGAAAAAAATAAATGGAATAGAATAGAAACCCAGCAAAGATAATAGCATAGAAGCTGGCTAGTCTTCAAAGAGGACCTGAAAGTCATTTATCGTTTCTAGGTGTCATTTTCCCTCAAAAATCCAGGCCAGGGAGCATACTATCTTGGGTGAGTCCTCTCTGGCTGCCAGCTTAGGCACTGTCTAACAAGCAGAGGAATAAACAGCTGTGCAGTTAAAACAAAACCCATCTGATAGTCAGTCATTTGGGAATATATTTTGTTTGTATATTTACCTGGTTTCTTTGCACTGAAAACTCCATAAAGGAAACAATGACATTTGCTTGCTCATTGACGTATTCCCAATTTCAATCAAACAGGTAGGATTCAATATGTATTTGCAGATGGAAGCTGAATGACAGTACTTCATTTTTATGCCCAGTATTTTTTGTGCCATTTGCAGCTGTGGGAACTTTTCTTGAGCATGGTCCATTTTGTGTGACCAGTGTGCCTCTTACCTTAATGAAAGGAAAGGTGTAAAGATGGTGTTCAGGAGTAGTGGGTGAGGGGGCAGAACTGAAACCAGGCTTCAGATAGGCTGGCCTCAGAAGTGCTTAATAGACAACTGCTGGCTGATGAGAGTGTATATGTCTACAGAACCAAACAAAAATCTTTCCTGCTGTCTACTTTTACCAGGTATAGGAGGGCTGCTAGCAGGGTGGGATATGCTCTCTATAGAACAAGTAGTTCTCTCGATCATCTCATTCAGTGGTTCTCAAACTCCCTAATGCTCAGACATGTTAATATAATTCCACTTGTTGTGGTGACCCTCAAACATATTATTATTCTACTGCTACTTCATAACTATAACTGTGCTACTGTTATGAATTATAAATATCTGATATAAAGATTATCTGATGTACAACCCCCAAAGGAGTTACAACACATAGGTTGAGAACTGCTGATCTCACTTAATTCACTTCTGACACCATCAATTTGAAGATAGTATCAGATTTCACAGGCAAAACTTCATAGGTTGACTCCAAGTTTCAGATGCTATTAACAAATAGCAAGACCAGGAAGTTCACCATGAGACACAGAACACACCAGCCGGAACGGTGAGTGACCTGCCTGCTAGGGGAGCTTTACTCCCATCTGGATTCAGACCCTATTGCCCATTTCCCAAGCCCACATCTAGCTAGTCTTCCAGCTAGTCTTCAGCCATGGCTGAAGCCTCAGACCCCAAAGACTTCCCCTAAGCTGGCCCAGGCCACACAGGCCAGAAGAAGTGAATAACCTGCAGGAAAACTGTACCCCAATGTAGATTCTGTCCACTGTCACCCTTCCCTAGGTCAATGCCATCCCAACTTGTCCCTGGTCCCTGCTGTTGCTGGGCACTGCCCAAACCCCAGTAGACTTCTGCTACTGAGGCAGAGACCACACCCACCACAACTTCCCTCACCAGTCAGCAAGTAAACCCTTCCCCAGAACTCCAGCAGACTCCACAGGCCTAGACACAATCCATATCAGTTGGAAGACGATTGGCCCAGGTACAGTCCACACCATTCATAGTCCTGAGTACCACAAGAAGAAGACTCAGCTCTATTGAACTAGCCTGGCCCCCAGCAGAGCCGCTGAGATTAGATCTAGAGACACAAGAAGACTTCACCTTTACCAGAGGCCATACTGGATCAAGGGACTCAAGGCTCCCCAAATCACAGCAGAGACCCCCTACATGATCTGAAGACTTATCAGTCACCAGAATCCTTGCCCACTTAAGGCCAGAAGACCAGACCTAGACTAATAATCACCCCAAACCCAGATGTCTAAATGCCAGTGTTACAATATATCAATAGTAGAAAGAGCAGCATGTCACAAGAACCCAGGTATCCTATTGTATCAAGACCTGAACATTCTAAATGCAGCTTAAGCACAAGAAAATGACCTTAAAATAAATTTATAAAATCAATTGAAGTCCTTAAAGAGGAAATTAAAAAAACAAAACAAAACAAAACAAAACAAAACAAAAAAACAACTCTTAAAGACATGGCGAAAACGACAACACAAAAATTGGAAGAAATCAATAAATCTTTTAAGGAATGTCAAGAAAACTAAGAAAAAAAGAGTTGACAGAAACAAATAAGGTTGTTTAAGACTTGAAAAGGAAACTAGAAGACATAACAAAACACCCCCCTCCCCGGAAACTGAGGATTTTCTGGGAATGGAAACTTGGGTTAGTGACCAAGGTGCAAGAATCACCAACAGGATACAAAATACGGATGAGAGAATCTCAGGCATCGAAGATAACATAATAGAAACAGATTCATCAGTCAAAGAAAATGGTAAATCTAAAAAATTTCTAACACAAAACATACAGGAAATCTGGGACACCATGAAAAGATCAGGCCTAAGAATAATAGGAATAGAAGGAGAAGAATCCTTATTTAAAGGTCCAGAAAATATATTCAACACATCCATAGAAGAGTTTTTTCCCAACCTAAGACGGACATACCTGTTACGTGAACTTTAACTTTTATAATAAAAACCCAGAGTCAGATATTGAGGTGAATGCTTAAAGATCAGAGAAGCAGAGGAACAAGCCACTAGAGAAACTTCTCACCACTAATGAATCCTCAGGCTGAAAGGGGGAAGATCCTCTCTCCACAAATGCTCGGACTGAATGCCTCTGAGTCCTCAGGGAAAGGAAGGGCAGATTCCTGCCTCCTCCTGCCTTTATTCCTTTCCCTGTCCAGCCGTATCACTTCCTGTCTCAACTTCCTAGTGCTGGGATTAAAGGTGTGTGCCACCACTGCCTGGCTCTTTTTCCCCCCTTTATCCTGGTGTAGCCCTGAATTCATAGAGATCATCTTCCTCTGCCTCCCAAGTACTAAGATTAAATGTGTGGCCACCACTGCTTGAGGTCTATGGCTAACTCTGTGGTTGGCTCTGCCCTCTGATCTTCAGGCAAGCTCTGTTTCTTAGAGGACACACAGAATATCACACACATTAGTATAAAGTTATAGGAAACTTACAGAATACCAAATAGACAAGACCAGGAAAATATTCCCTCCCATGTAACAATCAAAACACTAACCACGTAGGATAAGGAAAGAATATTAAAAGCTGAAAAGGAAAAATACTAAATAACATATAAAGGCACATTTATATAAATTACATCTGACTTCTTAATAAGACTCTAAAAGTCAGAAGAGCATGGGAAGACCTCTTTCAGACCCTAAGAGACCATGGATGCTAATCCAGACTACTATATTCAGCAATACTTTCAATCACCATAGATAGAGAAAACAAGGTATTTCACAACAAAGTGAAATTTAATTAATATCTATCTACAAACCCAACTGCACATAAGGTAATAGAAGAAGAACTCAAATTTAAAAAGTTAACTATACCCACAAAAACACAAGCAGTAGATAATCCCACACCAGAGGAAAATACACTTACCATCACCACCAGCACCATCACCACCAAAATAACAAGAATTAATAATGACTGGCCATTAATATCTCTCAGTATCAATAGACTAAATTTGTAAATAAAAAGACACAGGCTAACAGAATGGGTATGAAAAGAGGCTCTTTCTCCTGCATAAAAGAAATACACCTCAACATCAGAGACAGACATTATCTCATAGTAAAGAATTGGAAAAAAAAAAAAAAAACTTTCCAGTCAAATGTACCTAAGAACAAAGCTGTGTACCTATCTATCCTAATATCTGACAAAATAGACTTCAAACTAAAATCAGTAAAGTAATAGGGAAGGATATCACATATCCATCACAGGAAAATCCATCAAGATGAAGTATTAATTTTGAATGTTTGTGCTCCAAATATAAGGGCACCCACACTCCAAATATAAGGGCACCCACATACGTAGAAGTAACATTATTCCCCCATGAACATTAATGCAAAAAATTGTCAGACTGAATCCAAGAACACATCAAAAACATCATTCACCATGATCAAGTAAGCTTTATCTCAGAGATGCAGGGATGGTTCAGCACATGAAAAACTGTCAGTGAAATCTACTATGTAACCAAACTGAATGAGAAAAAGACACATGACAATCTCATTAGATGCTGAAAAAGCCTTTGACAAAATCCAACACTCCTTCTTGATAAAAGTTTTGGAAATATCAGGGATTCAGGGAACTTACCTAAATATAATGAAAGCAATATATATTAAGGCAATAGCGAACATCAGCCTAAATAGAGGGAAACCCAGTGATTGCACTAAAATAAAAAACAAGACAAGCCTGTCCGTTCTCTCCATATCTATTTAATACAGTACTCAGAGTTCTAATTAGAGATATAATACAAGAAATGAAGTTACAGGGGTTCAAATTGTAAGGAAGAAGGCAAACTTTAGCTGTTTGCAGATGATATGATAGTATATATAAATGACCCTCCCCAAATTCTCCCCAGAAACTCCTACAGCTGATAAACACCTTTGGTAAAGTGGCAGGATGCAAGATTAGCTATCTCATATCCAAATGCCAAATGGATTAAGAAGAATCAGAAAAAAAACACCCTTCACAATAGCCACAAACAACATAAACTATCTTGGGGAAACTCTAGCCAAGGAAGTGAAAGACCCGTATTTCAAGAACTTGAAGAAAGAAATTGGAGAAGCTATCAGAAGATGGAAAGAACTCCCATGCTCATGGATTGGAATGATTAACATAGTAAGAGTGTCAATCACACTAAAAGCAAACTACAGATTCAATGCAACCCCCATCAAAATTCCAACACATGTGTTTTACAGACCTTGAAAGAATAATACTCAGCTTCACATGGAAAAGTAAAGCAATGCAAAGCAAAACAAAACAAAAACACAAGATAGCTAAAACAATCCTCTAAAATAAAAGAACTGCTGGAGGTATCAGCATCCCTAATCTCAAGTTCTACTACAGAGCTAGAACAATTAAAAAAAAAAAAAAAAAAAAAAAAACTTAATTGAATTAAAGACCCAGCCATAAATCCACACACTTATGAGCACTTGATTTTTTTAAAAAAAGAAGCCAAAATTATACATTTGAAAAAATAATGTATCATCAACAAACAGTGTTGGCATAACTGAATGTAGACAAATGCAAATAGATCCATATCTATCATCTTGCAAAATCTTAAGTCTAAGTAGATCAAAGGCCTCAGCATAGATCCAGTTACACTGACCCTGATAGAAGAGAAAGTAGTGAATGGCCCTGAATGATTGCACAGGAGACTACTTCCTGAACCTAACATCAGTACCCCAGACAAATAATGACCAACAGTAAATGGAAATTGATAAAACTGAAAAGCTTCTGTAAGACAAAAAGTATGATCAAGAGGACAAAACAGAGGTCACCAGAATGAAAAACATCCTTCACCAACACCAACTCCAACAGAAGTCTGATCTCTAAAATATATAAAGCACTCAAGAAACTAGACATCAAAACATCAACAACAAACCAACCAAATAATCCAACTAGAAATGGGGCATAGACCTACACAGAGAATTTTTAAACATCAGAAGAATCTAAAATGGCAGAGAAATACTTTAAAAATGTCCAATATCACCAGTAATCTGGGAAATGCAAACCAATATGACTGTAAGACTCTATCTTACACCTGTCAGAATGGCTAAGATAAAAATCACAAATGACAGCTCATGCTGAAGATGATTTGGAGCAAAGAGAACACTCCTCCATTGCTGTTGGGAGTGCAAACTTATACAACCATTTTGTAAGCAATATGATTGGTTTCCCAGAAATCTTGGAATCAATCTACCTTAAGACACAACTGTACCACTCCTGAACATATACCCAAAGAATGTTCTAGCATACCTCAAGGACACTTGCTTAACTATGTTCATAGCAGCTTTATTTGTAACAGCCACAACCTGGAAATAATCTAGATGCCCCTCAGTGGAAGAATAGATATAGAAAATGTGGTACATTTATACAATGAAGTATTACTCAGCTCTAACATCAGGAATCTGCTAGTAAATGAATGAAGGAGAAAAGAATCATCCCAAGTAAGGTGACCCGGAAAGACAAATATGGTATGTATTCACTTGTGAGTGGATATTAGCTATAAAGGATAATCCTGGTATAATTCACAGACCCTATGAGGCTAGGTAACAAGGAGAGGCCAAGACTGGGGTGTGGGGGTGTGGGGGCGGGGCAATGGAGAGGGTGGGTTGTGTGTTTTGACCATGGTTCTACACAGGAAGGGAAAATTGAAATCTCCTGATTGGACTGGGGTGTGAGAGGGCATGAGAACTTGGGTTGGGTTGGGGGTTGGGCGGAGAAGGAAAGTGTTGGGAAAGATGACTGGAAACGGGGGTTTTATGAAGTCCAGTAGAAGGCTGATACAAGGCTTCTACAAGGACGGCTCCAGTTAAGACTCTTAGCAGTTTTGGATGCATAGCTTGAACAAGCCATTTCCTGTGATAGGGTTGGTGACTACCCAGGTTGCCAGTGGACAGCCTTAGTTCAATGACCGATGAAGGCAGATTCAGAGATCCATGGCCAAACATGGGAGGGATTATAGGAGCCAGGTCACCAGGGACATTGCAAGAAAAGACAAAAGAGCCTGGTTTCTGGGAAATCAGAGTCTGAATCAACAACCAGGGAGTCTGCCTGGGGACCAGATCAACCTGGGTCCTCTGCATATAAGTGACAGTTGTGTAGCTTGGTCTGTTTGTGGGATTTCTGGCAATGGGAGCAGGCCTTTCTCTGGTGCTTGGGAACCTCTTTTTAATGCTGGATTGCTTTGCTCAGCCTGAACACATGGGGAGGTGTTTCGTTTTATAGCAGCTTGATATGCCATGCTTTGCTGATGCCCATGGGAGGCCTGCCCCTTTCTGGACAGATACAGAGGAGGGGTGTATTGGGAGGGGGACAGAGAGGAAGGAGATAAGTGAGAGGAGGCTGCAGTCAAGATGTAAAGTAAATAAGCTAGTGAAAAAATGTAAAAATAATTGCAAGGAACAGGTACGGTTTGTGTGTACTTCTGACTGACTGAGTCCTCAACTCTTCTAGACCAATAAACTTCCTAGAATGTCTCACAGAATTTAGGGAAATAATTTCCTTACAAAGGCCAGTTTCTTAAGAAGGGCATAAGAAACTTATGAAAGACATTAGCGGGATATAGATCAATAACTTGACAGGAATGGAGGAGATCCACAGTGACGGATGTGAAGGAAAGGTTGGAGGCATTCATACGCTCTTGGGTTGCTATTATTTGGATAGGAAGTGTGTAGCACTGTTAAGAAACAATCACATCATGGGAGTGTTAGGTCCTCCCATGTATTAGTTTACTCATGGGATGAATGTTATTATTATTAGAGGATGGGTCCTAGTAGCAGAAAGCTGGTCACTAGGGAACCAAAATGCCTTTTCCCTGTTTATCTTCTGTTCTTCCTTGCCTCCCCCCCCCAATCTCTGCTACAAGGAAATGAACAGTCTTCTTTATCACACATTCCTCTTTGTATTCATGACTTTATGCAAGAATAGAGCATCACTGTTCACTGTTGTGAACCACCATGTGGGTACTTAGAATTGAACTCAGGACCTCTGCATGAGCAGCCAGTGCTCTTAACTTCTGAGCCATCCCTCCCGCTCCCATATGATGTGGGAATGTCTTTCTGTATGCTGCGAATATCAACCTTTCAATAAAGGAGCTGTTTGACCCTTGGTGAGCACACCATAGAAGTAAGTGGGGAATCTAAATAGGTAGGAAAAGAAGGACGGAGTCAGAGACAGATCTAGCCAGACACCCAAAGAAGAAACATGTAAGGAACACAAGTGAGCCACAAGCCACATGGCAGACAGACTTGTAGTATGAGGTTTCTGGCCCAGACTTTCGGGCCTAACCTCAAGGTATAGGTCCGCAGACCCGCAGACCCGCAGTCCCACAGTCCTACAGAGACACACAGACACTTTCATTAGTTTTTGGCTGATCAGCCTCAGGCCCAGGCATATCACTTGCTAGCTCTCTACCCTTCATCTAACCCATGTCTCTTGTTCAGCCATGGGGCTCGGTACCTTATCTTAGAGCAACATAGTTGTCCTCTGCTTCTTTCGGCTTCTCTCTGGTGCTTTGTCTGGCACTCTGCTCTGGCATTCTGTTCTCTGAGATTTTCTTAGTCTGGTAGCCCCACCTACACTTCCTGCCTACCTTTGGCCAATCAGCTCTTTTTATTAAACCAGTGGGTGGGACAATTATTTACCATGAAACAACACAATACCCCTACATATCCCCTTTTCTCTTTAAAACAAAAGGAACTCCAATTCTAAAATTCTTCCCCCCCCCCCTATCTATAACAGCTTATAAGCAACACTGTAAATAAACACAAACATCCATAATACATGTTGTGGGAATGTGGGCGTCATTCTCTAGGCTACTTCCTGCTGAATAGGGGTGTTGGCAATCTCAAGGGAATCCAAAGAAAAATGTAGGATTATGGACAAGTCTTTAGTGGAGTAGTCTGCAAGGCTGGGTCATCTCAGCCAGTCTCCTTGAAATTGTTTTGGATTCAGAGCTCAGGAAACTTCACAGAGGTGCTCTGAAATGCTGAATCATCTGGTCCATCCATTTCCATTGGAGATTTTTCAGGGGTCTTCCTCTAACAAACTTTATGTTCTTTATCCAGGAAGAAATCCACAGTCTTTCATTTTCTGTGAAAATAAAAGGAAAACCTCTTCTCCAAAGTAGCGTATCTTTGCATTTCAATTTTAAAGTAAACTCATTTACAAAATATATACGTTGAATTACTCCAACAACATTTATAATCAGCTGTCTTTTAGCAGCTTTTACTAAGTCATTTTCAGTCAAGAAGCTTAAAGATAAGACAATAACATACAGTATCCAGACACTCTTTGTATTTTCCGTCTTTATGTGGCTTATTTTTTATTTATTTATTTTACTTTATTTCTTTTTTAAAGGATTTCTCTAACCTTTCTTTTCTTTCTCTAAGCCTATGTATATGTATATATATTTTCAACACACTCTAAACCACTTGGACTTTTTTTTTTTTTTTTTTTTTTTTACAAAAAACTGTCTTTACTGTATATTTATTTCTTAACTTTTTCTGTTTCTGACTATACCTTTAATCTGCCACTATCTCACTATCTTGGACTGTCTCTGACCACACCTTTGCTTGGCTAGGATGATTGACTACCCAGATCCTTCTATTTCTTCTGTTTCTGAACACACCTTTAATCTGCCAGGATTAAAGGCTGGTATGATGGGTGGATGGCTCCACCCAGCTCCTAGTTTAATTTTATAGAATTTATCTTTTTAACCTAGGTACTCTGGGGAATTTTAGAGTCCATATAATTATCAAGTAAAGCTTTGCCATCTGCTACTCATTAACTCCATTTAAGCGTTTGGTAGCAGGGCCTCTTTAAAAACTCACAAGTGTTTTGCTTCTAATGCTGAATCAGGAAGCTTCTCTTAAAACCAAGCCACAGTTTGCCTCCGGCAAACAGAGCTGATCCAAGAAAACACTGCCACTAGAAAGCCATCTTTGATTCTGTTCCCTTTTTCTCCTCATGAACAGAAACCTTAAATAAATCATTTACAACCTTTTGCTTACATCTAGGCTCCTGTGAGACTTCAGGAATGAGCCATTTTACACCTTAAGCTGCACTCCAAAAGCCCGCCATTGTAGCTCAAGCCGACAGGCCTCACCAGGGTGTCTCTGTACCATGGCTCTTGTGGGAGACACAATTCAGAGGCTGCTTTTGGCTCTAGACCATTTTTAAGCTTTCTATGACTTTATGTGGGCATGTTTGCCACACGTTGGGCTGCCATTTGTAGTAGGAGGTTTCTGGCCCGGGCTTTTTCGGGCCTAACCTCAAGGTCTAGGCCCACAGACCCCCAGACCCGCAGTCCCACAGTACCACAGAGACACACAGATGCTTTCAATAGTTTTAGACTGATTCGGCCAAAGGCTCAGGCATATCATTTGCTAGCTCTCTACCCTTCATTTAACCCATGTCTCTTGTTCAGCCATGCAGCTCGGTACCTTTTCTTAGAGCAGCATGGTTGTCCTCTGCTTCTTCCAGGTCTCTCTCTGGAATTCTGCCTGGCATTCTGCTCTCAGAGATTTTCTCAGTCTGGTAGTCCTGCCCACACTTCCTGGGCAGGAATCAGCTCTTTTTATTAAACCAGTGGGTGGGACAATTATTTACCATGAGACAACACAATACCCCTACACAGACTAATGAAAATGAGTTGAGTTATGATGAAGGAGCTAGCTAGCAATGTGCCTGAGCCATAGAATAACCAGCATGAAGTTAATATAAGTGACTGAGTCATTTTGGGGGGCCTAAGCGGTGGCAGGTGTCTAAGCGGTCTGGGATGGCAGGTCTGTAGGTCTTGACCTCTGGCCGGATGGGGTCAAAAACCTTATGGTAACACCCACATATGTAGTTTTTTCTCATGTTTTTCCCTCCACCCCCTTTAGACTCCTTTATCTCCTCTCAGAGTGCCATTTCTATATGCATGCACACACACAAATATTCACATATATTTATAAATATATGGATTGGTGTGTTTGTGTGTGTTTCTGGAAAGTCCACTGACAGATCATCAGAAGTTCCCTTGTAATCAGAGATATTCTCTTGCTACACTAAAAATTTCACAACTTTAATTTTTTTTAAGAGTTAATTAAAATTATGTTGTCTTTGTTAATATTTCTATTGTGTGAAGAGAAACCATGACCATGGCAATTCTTACAAAGGAAAACACTTAATTGAGACTACCTTACAGTTCAGAGATTTAGTCCTTTATCTTTCTGCCGGTGGCAATGGTGGCACACAGGCAGAAATGTGCTGGAGAAGGAGCTGAGAGCTCTACTTCTTAATCTGCAGACAGCAGAAGCAACTGTGTGTCATGCTGAGTATAGATGAGCAAAGGAGACCTTAATCCCCATCCCCACAGTGACACACTTCCTCCAACAAGGGGCCAAGTCACATGATAGGGGCCATTTTCTTTCAGACCATCACACACATCTTGATGAAATCTTGTGTTTAAGCTGTTTGGGCACTTTTTTACCTATAGGTTTGAGATCCACAGCTCTTTTAACATCTTAAAGTTTTTAATCTATTCTTTCTTTAAATACACTCTGTATCTCTGGAGATAGCATAATGTTTGAATTGTTTCTGTTGATGATACCCACATATCACACGCTTTCAAAGCTTTCTTTACTTCTTTTATGAGTGGTTACTTTTGCATTATCTGTTCCCCACTTTACTGATTCCCCATCTGCTTCAACAAGCTGTCTGTGAAGCTCTCTGTTGATTTTTTTCATTTTATTCATTATGTTTTCAGCTCCATAATATCACTTGGTTAAAGTGTTGTTTTGAAGAGATGATTTCTAGCTTATCATTGCTTGTCTGTCTATTGTTATTCTTTTACATCCACTCGATTGTTTGTCTCTCTCTCTTAAAACTACAGTTTTTATCAGATCTGCTTTTATGTAGTAGGGTTATTTTTTTTTTTTTTTGAAAGTATGTTCTAGTTTTGGAGTTGGTTTTTTTTTTTGCCATTTTATGTACCTTAAAATCTCTGATAAACTTTTTTACATTAATGTTCAAGTTACATTATTTGTATAGAGTGTGTACCATGGTATGTTGTGATGTCTTTTATATTTAATAAAATCAGTCTGGAATATCAGAGAACAGAATCACTCACAGTCTTACCTTGAGGGTCAGAGAGTGGTGACTCACACCTTTAATCATCACTTTAGGATTATGATGCAGAATTGAACCTAAAAGTGAAGCAACCGGGCAGGGAAGATGTTTAAGGCAGGAGGAGCAGAGATTCAGGCATCTGTAGGAGCCACTAGCCAACCAGAGGATTCTTGATGATAGCGTTTACCCTCTTTGACCTAAGAAATTGGCTGTCTGAATCCTGAGGGATTGAACTCAGGGAGTTAGGGTTGTTATCAGGAGCCTTTATTCACTGCACTTTCTAACCTCGTAGATAGTATACAGTGGGTTAAGGGTACCTTATAGATTTGTCATTAGGGGAAGGTATGTATAAAACCATTTCTTGTGGGTGGTGGACAGGAATCCCGATGAAGCACATGATATAAATCATTGGTAATTTCATCAGCTATATTTTTGGTCATTTTGAACAAATATTTGACTAATGTAATCTTAGAAAAGAAGTCTATATTTTGCTGCAGGGTTTAAGAATATATAAAGTCCATTAGAATAAGATACTCATTAAAGCAGAGGCCAGGCAGCTAGTCTCATGCTGAAAGTAAGTAGGGAGAGGTAAATGTGATTTTCTTACTTTCTTGTCTCCTTTCCCTTAATCTAGGACACTTGTCCATTGGAATGGTGCCTCTCAGAGCATGTCTTTCTTCTAAATCCTGTCAAGTTAACAATCAAGATTGATTCTCACAGGTCTGATCCTTGTCAATGCTCCACCCATAAGTCTTAATTTTTTTTGCATCGTATTTTACCTTTGGATCTCACAGTCTCGTGGGCAAACACATTCTGTCCATATATAAGATTTTTCCAAATCTCAATTATTTTAATTTTGTTCAAATGACCAGAGTTTCAAGTATCTTCAGAGACTCAAAGAAATCTTTCAATCATGAGCCTTTGTAAAAATGTTTTTAAAGACATAGGTTACATATTTCTACCATACTATGGTCATGGTGATTTGAAAGAAAATGGCTCCCATAGGCAGTGGCACTATGAGGAGGAGTGGCCTTGTTGGAGGAAGTGTGTCAGCGTGGGCAATGGAGTTGATGTCTCTTTTGCTCAATCTATGCTCAGATTACTTCTGCTGCCTATAGAAAGACGTAGAACTCTCAGCTCCTTCTCTAGCACCATTTCTTCCTGTGTGCCACCATTGCCACCAGCATGAAGGTAATGACAAAACCTCTGAAATTGTAAACCAGTTCCAATTAAATATTTTCCTTTATAAGAGTTTCTGTAGTTATGGTGTTTCTGCACAGCAATAGAAATCCTAACTGAAACAGAAGTTGATACGATGGCCTAAGATATTGCTTTCATAGTCTGGACCATATTTTTGTTTGGAGGAATATGGACTTTGGGACTATAGATTACAAAAGCAATTAAATACTTTAAGTGGGGCTTAATGGGCCATTATAGAAGAAACATGGAAGACAGTGGTGCTGAGGGTGATTGGAACTTTGGGGGCCTGGCTCAAGAAGTTTCAGAAGAAAAGAATGTTAGTGTGTGGCCTATAGACCAGTCAAATGTATTTTGATAAAGAATCTGGCTGTTTTTTCCCTTGCATGAAAAGTTTGTATGAGGCTAAAGTGAAGAGTTTTGGATTAATTCTATTAGCAGATAAAATCTCAAAACAGCCTAGTGTTGACTCTGACATGTGGTTATTACAGTTCACTCCAATGAAAGTTTATAATGAAAGGAATCAAGCTGAGAAAGAAAAAATACAAAGTGTATAATTTGAGGAGAAAAGGCGTACTAGGAAATGAAATGGAGCTAAATCCTATGCTCAAGGAGATAAACAGATCGAGAAATAAAATAAGAGGAGAGGTGACCTCAGGGCAAATCCCACCCAGCTAATCTTCCAATTTGTGAATAAAAGAAAAGCTTAGAGCCCCAGTGGTGGTGCATGCTGGCTTTGGTGCAGTATTTCCTCATTGTGCTCTCTTCCCCATGTTTTGCAACAGCAATGTGTATCTTGTGACATTATATATTAGAAGTATGTGATCTGATTTTTTTTTCTGATTTTGTAGGGAATTATGGCTAAGAGATTCCATAAATATCAGGAGACTTTTGAACTTTAGATTTTTAAATAAGTTTGAGAGTGTTATAGATGTGAACTTTTGAAGCTGAACTGGATGAATTTTTTTGCACTATAAAATGGCTACAAGCCTGAGTGTCACAAAATAGAATGTGATGGTTTTGAAAGAAAATGGTCCACACAGAGAATAGAACTACTAGGGGGTGTGGCCTTCTTGGAGGACTCCTGTCTCTATGGGAGGATGTGTGTTGTCAGGTCTATGCTCAAGCCACGCTCAGTTGTGATCTGCAGTTGCTTCTGCTGCCTGTAGGTCAAGATGTAGACCTCTCATTTCTTTCTCCAGCATCATGTCTGTCTACACACTGCCATGTCCCACTACGAAGATAACTGACTAAACCTTTGGAGCTGTAAACCAGCCCCAATCAAATTCTTCCTTTATAAAAGTTGCTGTGGCCATGGTGTATCTTCACAGCAATAGACACCCTAAAATAATATTACAGAATAAATATTCCCAATCTAAAAGAGATAGTGGAGATTATAACAAAATAAGATTAAGTGATGTCCACCTAATACAGAATCCTACTTCATGTCCAGCATCTTGAGCTCCTTCTGGTAATATGACTAAGATACCTAGGTAGCCTCAAGCCTTTAGTTCTGCTACCTGTATTGTAGCTTTACTTTGGACAAACTTTATTCTCAGCTTGCAACTTTGATTAGCAGATATCCCATGCTCTTGACACTTGTAACATTGTGGAGTCTCTATTTCAACTTAGGATGTATCTGAACTCTTCCACACAATGGCCTTGGGAATCTGACCCAGATGTTACCCTGCTATATCTCAATCTCTTTTTGGAATCTTGGTTTCAGTGTCATTTTACATTTTATTTGCCTGTAAAATCAACATGTGGATGATGCTGGAAAGTTCTGCTTCCAGTTTGAGACGTACCCTGTACCTTTCAACCACAGCTATATTAACTTTGGTGTACCTAGGTGGTTGAACCAGGATATACACTTCATTAAGTGGTTATTTTCAGGCGAAGAATATGTTGAATAGTATTCCTTATCCAGGAGCTCTACTTTCAGTAGACTTAGTAACTTCATAAACTGGAGCCTTTGGTGGATGGGGTTTTATTATCTGTGTGCTTTTCTTGTGCTAGTGTAGAACACCAGATTTATTTTCATTTTTTCATAGTTACAACTGCTTTTTCTATCCTTTTCTTGTCTTCATGTAAATTTTGCATTCTCTTAAGCTTTGTTCCTTCTAATACCACACAGTTTTCACATATTCTGTTTCTTTTCATGTAGAATTTGCTGATAACCATCAGTGATAACCATGTAACAGATTGTATGCCATATTGCCTTAAACTTTCTTTTACTGTATAATTTAGTTCATAACTTTCAATTCAAGCTCACTCAATCTTTCAGGACATGGGTAGAATGCAACAATATTTTTGTTTGGCCAGAATATAGTATGAAAACCTGATGTGGGAATGCATTTATGTATGCTGTGAATCTCAATCTTTAAATAAAGGAGCTGTTTTGAGCCATGGAAGGCACCATAGAAAAAATAGGAGGAGAAATCAGAGCTTAGGTAGGAGAAGGAGGGCGGAGTTAGAGACAGATCGAGCCAGCCGCCCAAGGAGCAACATGTAAGGAGCACGGGTGAGCCACATGGGCCACGTGGCCAACAGATTAATAGAAATGGGTTGATTTAAGATATAAGAGCTAGCTAGCAATGTGCCTGAGCCATAGGCCAAACAGCATGAAGTTAATAGAAGCGCCTGAGTCGTTTCTGGGGACCCAGGCGGCGGTGGGCGGATAAGCGGTCCCGGGCGGCAGATCTGTGGGTCTCGGATCTCTGGCTGCCCAGGACCCGAGACCCCACTACTACAAAAACCCTTCTCCTAATTTCTGATGTTGTAATGAATCACTGATCAAAAGCAATCTAGGGAAGAGCAGGTTTATTTGAGCTTACAGTTTAAAATGTATCCTGAAAGAAAGTCATGTAGAAGTTCATAGCAGGAACCTAGACATAGGAAACTATAGAGAAATGCCTGCTGGACTACTTTCTAAGGCTTTCTCATCTTGCTTTTTTTTTTTTTTTTTTTTAATAACACAGTGCAACTGGTCTAGAATTGGTACCATGCACTTGGGCATTATAAAAACTTGGGCTTTTTTTTGGCATTAATTATTAGTCAAGAAAATGCCTCACAGACTAATCTGATGGAGGAAATTTCTCTTTCCAGATGACTGTAGTTTGTATTAGGTTGATGGAAACTAACCAAAGCTATTGGATCTCTGTCAATTTGGCACACAAATACATCACTATCAGACAACCTTCCTTTCCTTGTTCCCAAGGTGTCATGTTATTATCACAACATAAAGCATAATATAACTTTAAAAATCTCACAAGTACTCTAAAATTTCAAAAATCTCTTTAAAATGTCCAGTCTTTTAACTGTTTGTTTCTGTAATCAAAACTAATCTAAATAACTTCCTACTTCAAAAGAGACAAGTAAGACATTAAAAATGATCTTATTTAAGAAAAGCCAAAGTCCAGTACCAAATGTTTTAACTCGGCGTTTAACATCTGGGACTTATTCCTGATCTTCAGGCCTTCAAAATGTTTGGGAAGTTTTACTTTTCTGGCTCTGCTATCTGCAGCACACACACTGTCTTACAGACTCTGTCCTTGGTAGTCATTCTATTATCCTGATATCGTCAGTAATATGGAGTCTTCACGCTAACTGAAGCTTCACCTGCACCGATGGACTCTTGTCATCTCCTCAAGGACTCTGACTCTGCTACGTAGTGCTAAGCCTTATCTGCTCCCATGAGGTCTTCAGAGCAACTAGGCTGCATCTTCATAAATAGCTTCATATAGTGCAAAGTCTCAGCTTCTTTTAGTTGGGGCTTTCAATCCTGTAGCTTCCATGCTTTCAAAACCAGTACTATGTGGAAGACTCATACTTCCAAGATTAGTTGCCATCTTGAGATGCAGCCTTGTCTTTTTGGACTACGTCTTCTGGGCACAAATGCTGAAGAAATACTCCTCAGAGGAACTGACCTCAACGATGTTAGTTTCAGACTAATCACAATTGATTCTCTAGCCTTAACCCACCAGCATCATTTTATCTCAGTATCTACAGATTCATAACTGCAAATATAACAAGCATTCTTGATGGGGTCATAGCCAACGAGTCCTTTTCAAGCATCACAAATCAGGACCCCATTGTCTATATTTTTCACAAAGTTTCTGTGTTCCCACTGCCTACCGCAGCTCATTAAGCTTGTAGCATTAAGCTCAATGGCCTTTGCTAGCTCAAAACTACAAAATCCTTCCACGACTTCCTAAACAAACAATGTGGTTAGGTCCAAAATTCCCAGCAATACTCACTTGAGTTCCGATTCTTTGCTTTCTGTTGCTGTGATGAAGCACTGACCAAACACAATGTTGGAGAGGAAAGTTCAAAGTCTCTGTAAAATATACAGTACTTTACAGGTTACAGCCTGTCACCGAGGAAAGCCATGGCAGGCTCTGAAAACTGAAGGAACTGATGTGGAAACCACAGAGAATTGCTGTTTTCTAGCTTTCTCTTTATGGCTTATTCAGCTTGCTTTAGTATACAACCCAAGACCACCTGCCCAGGAATGATACCACTCATAGTCTTCGGCCCTCAAGCATCAATCAATGAAAAGAAAATACCCCACAGACACTCCCAGGATTATCTGAAGAAGGCGATTCCTCAACTGGGTTTTTTTCTTCCTGGGCTATTCTAGCTTGTGTGAGTCCTTATCCCCGACTGGAAACCTCATGAGGACACTCTTCACCATTTGCCTTGCTATTAGTGTTCTAGTCACCTTAACTTGTACAGTAATTATAAGCTCTGCTTATAGCACTTTAGTCCTTCTCTAGATCATAGCTATAAACTATGTCCCCACAAAACCAGTTTCAATGTTCTACAAACCACATTGTCAGGTTCATCATAACAATGACACTCACTGGTAGCTTTTTTAAAATTAGCTCTGTTTCCAATGGCTCTGACTACCAGACCAAAGGAAGTTAAAGGAAGAAGATTTTCATCTAGCTTGTGTTTTGAAACATATGATTATAAGGCATGGTGGTGGAACATGAGATGGCTAGTGAGGAACACTGAATCTGCAGTCAGGAAGCAGAGAAAGGTGGACGCTGTGCTACACATGATTTCTTATTTGTATTTGATCCTAGACTATCACTGAAAAGATAATGACACCCACATTCAGGGTGAGTCTTTCTTAGGTAAATCTCTCTGGGGGCCTCCTTACACGTATTCTTGGGTGAGTTTTCTAGGTGAATCTACATCCTGTCAAGTTGAATATCAAGACTAACTACCAAAGATGTGTTTTCTTTACTGAGTTCAGAGTACCAGCTTGGGGGAAGCCCCATTTCTCTTTGTTGACAGCTTTCTCTAGTTACTGAGGCATACTGTGTTGATATTGTATGTATCTCGATGGGGTCAAAATAGGTAGACTCCTTGGTAACTGTTCCCAAGAGACAGAGCAGTCAGGCTCTCTAGTTTTTCTCTTTATCTTGTGGGAGAATTCTCAAGGAAAAAGATACTTGGAAATGCTTCCTTTGATGCCTAGCTGTGCTTCTCTTGGCAAGATGGCTTGGGTACAAAGGAATTATTGCATTTATATTTATTATGTCTGTCTGTTTCTTTCTCTGATGGTATTTTGAAACTCTTGTACCCCAGCAAAGACATTTTCATCTGTAGCTGGTTTTTAATTAATTATATGCTAGAGAGAGGGTAGTAGAGAATTTATATTGTGCAATCTTGTTGGGGTTACACCCTCTGAGACAATGATACATTTCTAGCAGCTGCCATATAACTTCCAGAACCTCATCATGGAAGGAAAATGTTTTCTTGCCTATTGACCAAAAGTTTTACTACATGAGTTGTTTGCTTGTGATCAGATGATTCTCTTCCATGTCAAAAAGTCATAACATATGTTCTCTGAGCCTGAGAGTAGTTAGTTTTAAGAAAGACAGCAGAAGAATGATTCTTTCTGAAAGGGATATGACTTCCCTTGTATAATTTATAAACAATTTGACAGCTTACAAAATCAGAAACAAACAAAAATGTATTTTGAAATATTTTGAATTAAATTTATTAAATTGGAGAAAACTGGTATTCTTCCAGAATTTAGTGATCAAGTTTCCAAACATGAATCTTTAACGAGCTTCAGTAATGTTTTAGTTTTCCTCATACTTTTTGATTGGGTCGAGTCATTTATTGGTATATCTAGTACTTTTACTTTATAATTTTTAAAAGAAATCACATTTTTAGTCTCCATGGCTATCATAAAGAACAATAGACGATACCTTGAACATTAAGACTGTGCCTGGTAATGCCATTAAAATCACTTGTTTGGACAATTCTAGATCCACATTTCCATTTAACAACTGAGATTAAGGGCCTTTTCAAAATAAACTTCCCTGTGTCCCATCTGTGCCCACAGCCCTGGAGCATAGTCATATATTCAGAAATGTTTCCTAAATGATTTTAATGTAAAATCTACTTGTGAGTTACTATTCTATACTAATGCAATTATGAGATATGTAAATCAATTTTCTGTACAACATGAGTCCTAAATGTTTTGTTTTACTTCTGAGTAACTGAGGTAAAAAACACTGTTTTAGACACATTTATCAGAATTTTCTTTTACCCTTGATTAGATAATGGTAGAGTATAAAGTACCTAGTAGAAATTAAATACAAAATTTGTCTGTAAGAAGAAAAATGGATTTAAAGTTGAGATTCCTTGACTCAAGCTTAGAAAAGGATGTCAGAAACAGAGGTGACTGGACGTGTTCTCTCTTGGCCAACGTCTCCACAAACCACAAAGTACAATGAGTAAATCATCTTTAAGTGGATGAGACTAGGAATCCAGATGTTTGGAAATAAGGCGCTTTCTGGTAACGCACTGAGGCCATCATCCAGGCTCTTCCTGAGGGAAATGATAGTGACGTCAGGCGCTCTGCTCTCTAAATACCCTCTAGAATCCAATCTTGTTGTCACCAAGATCACAACTTTGTTTCAGCTGGCAATTTGCCAACATCTGCTTGGCAAGGACTTTTTCCCCTCGACTCTAAGACATATATTTTCCCACTTTAAAAGCACTGAACCTAACACACAGCAGAGCAAGAATATTGGAATAAGATCAGCTGTACTCCAACCTATTTACAGGAAAACCTCCAATCTTCATATTTAAAGTATTATTTTTTTCCTTCAAAATATTGGCAGCAAAAATTATCAGTGTGTGTATCACTGTTCAGAGTAATCCAAAGAAGTAAAAACATATGTCTGTGTAGCCACACAGGTGGATCTTCGCAATTACTTTGAGTTTTAAAAAGCAAATAGGTCAAATGCAGCAATTTTAAAGTATAAAATATAAAAAATGCCATGTTACGAGTATTTTAATCTATAGGTCATTTGGATTTTATAAATGAAATGGTTAGCAGAAGAGAAGCTTGTTATGCAACACAAAATCATCAATAAATTTATTTGGCTCAAATTAGGTTAAGAACACCTTTAAGAAGACCACTGTTATGAATATCAGAATCATTTAGTCATTTGTTGAGTGCAAAAAAAAATTTATTAGGAAGGGGACAGTGTCTTCTCAGAGCCCAGTTGGCCAGATAAATCACGTCAGCATTGCATAAGCCAGCAGAGAGATAATTAAGTCATTTAAATGTGAGATTTCTTGGCTACCCTTTCATGATTTTTCCCCTTGTCTCTTGGAAGCAGAAACTATGGATCCTGTCCCATATCCTTCTCCAAGCTCATCTAAACATCCTGCATCCTCCCTGAGGACAGTACGCAGAATCTCCTTTTTTTTTTTTTTTTGAGGATAAAAAGAGTATTGAGAACAAATGCTAGACAGTGTTTATATGCTAAATGATAGGCTTCTGAGCACCCGTGTAAGTGCATGTATTGACCTCACTCTATCCACGGCTGAGTTATGAATCATTTCTCCTTTAGATTGGAGATTCTGAAGGGATAGGGGATTGTCTCACTCATCTCACTACTTCTAAGTTCCTGATATAATAATGGACGAGATGAAATATTTCTTGAACAAAACTTAGTTAAAGACCATCTAGAGAACAACTTATTCACGTTAGGGATAATGAGACAGACCAGATGGTGAAGTGATCAGCACAGGTTTCCTTGATAGGCAATGCCAATGACCTTCTTCTCTGCTGAAACACCTTAAAAGCCCACAATTACTTATTTACTTATTTATTCACTGATTTATTTGCCAATGACCATTTGTTCACTGTGTTGCATGACTCAATCAGAGCAACACATGAAGCCACTTGGAGGCATTTTACGATGTTTTGGGCAGTGGGACCATCATTTGGCTGATGGTCCTTGGCTCTCTCCACATTCTGCTCTCATAGTCCCAGATGGCAGCTTAGCATAACTTCCCATGCACTGTGCCCAGCTACATGATTCTGTCCAAACTCAATATCAAAAATATGGAATGATGTAACTTAGAGAAGCATAATTTGGAACCTATATCATAGATATTCTATGTTCCTTTAATTAGTTAAATGCAATTCTATCCTGCCATATGAAAAAATGAAAATCAATTATATTTTATACTTTCAAATCTAAGTAACTTTCAAAAAATCTAAATTTTTAGGTATTAAGAGTTCTTTAAAATCATAAGATGTTTTTGCATTTTATTATCTTATTACTTTATAGTGTGCATGTGTGTGCAGGTGTGTGTGTGTGCATACAGGTGCCACAGGATGCATATGAATGTCAGATGATAACTTGAGGGAGTATGCTATCTTCATCCATATCCACCATGTGCATTCTAGGGGTTGCAGTCAGGTCACTAGACTTTGTGACAAGCGCCTTTACTCACTGAGACATTTTTCTGGTCTGATATTTAAAATCTTTCAACCTGAAAAATTGATGTCTTCTCCTAATACATATAATTCATACATTTGTCACATGAGCCATATACCAATGTTTATTCAATGATGAGCCCCATTCATGGTGGTTGCCACATTTAGCCTAGTTATAATCATCTGTTCTATTCATGTTTGTGTAAGTATACCGTATATGGTTAACTATTTAATATGCATTTTCTGATTGCATTCTTACCCTTAAGCCATGACTTTCTATATGTATATATGAATGTGTACACATATAAATATAAAATATTAAACATCTAAATAAACAATATTATTTATAAGTTTTTCATACATGTTAGAATGTCAGTATTTCATTTCTTTTACCTCCAAGGCAGTGCTATCATCTAAGAAGTTGTTTTGAGATATTTCATTACAAAATTATATGAAGTGGTTTTCCTATGTAACTAAGGGTTTGATTTACTTTCTATAAAAATAGGGTGTAATATGTGAAATAAGAAACATTGGTTGTTTTCCAAAGAAATTGGTATCAGCTATTTAGTTCACATCTGAGCTATAATATAGCATTGTGCCTGTTTTGACTGCTGTTTTGACTTAAACAAAATCATTCCCTATGTAATCTCCAACAAATGTTGAATTTCAAGATAAAATTACATACATTTGAAGAAATTCAGTATACAAATAAATACAGCACGCTGCTGTTTAGGGACTGCTGGCACAATCCGCTGCCAATTCTTAAAGCATTAAGCCATACAACTCCTCTACTAAATAATAACGCAGTCTTGAGGTGCGCTGGAGAACAGGGGGTGCTGCAGCCATTGAAATCAGCAGCATCAAGCATTCAGTTACCAATTTGGACTGGAAACTTGCCAAGGTAGATTTTATTTATTTATTTTTTACTACTGTTAAAGCTGACAGAATTAAGATATAAACATACACTCAAGCACTAAAAATAAAGACACAAACATATACCAGCTAGAGAGTATATTGGAGGATTCTTTAAGGAAAAACACACACACACATACACACACATACACACACACACACGTATCAAAATATATCAATGTATTTTTTTCCATATTGGTTTATCCTGTGACAAGGAGCTGAGTCATTCAACAATGGCAGTCCACACACAGGAGAGACCGGGAACCCGGAAGCAGCTCGGTCCATGTAGCTGGCTGCCTCAGCAAATCCAGTCCAGTACTGATGGCCTGGACTTCCCTGGAGAGTAGCTGCTAGTAAGGCTAGGTTAGATTGCCAAAGTAGTCAGATGTGGGGGATGGCAGCATCAGCAGCAGATAAACTCACTCTGGAAGAAGAATCAAAAGCAGAGAGGCGCCTAGAAACAGGCCTCTCCCTCTATTAATCCTTTATGAAAGTGGGTGTCACCGATGTGCCTAGACATGTGTCTGCTGCTGGGTAGCTTAAGATGCTGTCAAGTTGGCAAAAATTAAAAATGAAAATTCTTCATATGTATCTCTCCTGTGTCTTTAGACCACATCCTGTGCCTTGCCATTGAGAGATCTATCTAGAGTCAGTCTTTTATGCAGCACTTCTTAGCCTCGAGCCAATGTATGGTCTTAGCCTGTCCTTTCTAAGTTGATAATAATTTGCCTAAAAAACTTACAATTAGAAAACACAAAAAAAACCCAAACCTCAGATCAACAAATAAACAAAGCTTAAGATAATATAAGAGCTGTCCATAAAGAAGAGCAAACTGAAGCAGTGTTGAGGTGTGAGTGATAGAGTACTTTTCTAGAATGTGTGAGGCCCTGGGTTTGATCTCCAGTATAAAGAATTCAGCATACACCCACATCTCCTCTTCCATTAACAAATAGGGTGAGTATATTTTTAATTACAGTTCACCCCAACACTTTTTTATATTTCACAAGATTTTTCAAGAGCCAGAATTCTTGGCATTTCCACAAGGTTTTATTTCTATTATCTCCAATACGCTCAGATTTCAAAGAACAGTTTTGGTGCTAATTACCAGATTTTGACTTTTATGAAAACCCCATACCACATGTCCCAATTTCATACACAGCAACATGTGGAATCTGAAATGTGGTTTTATCAAAATGAGCTCACACTTTGGGTGTGTGGAATTTCTCATAATTTTAAAAACAAACATAATTTGCACTCTGTTTTTCGTGAAAAACTACTATGCTTGGCTGTGATCTGATAAAAAATGTCATGGCTCTTCTAAGCACTGCATCTGTGGCTAAAACCAGTTGGTGGTGAACAGCATCTTCCTACATGCAAACATGACTGCATCTCTTTAATTGGTACCTTTTTAAAGAGAAGGATTTTAATTTTTTTTTTAAAAAAATACTTTATTCTTTAAAAATTCAAATTCTATTTTACTATTTCCAATTTACTTGGATCAAGAGCTGTGGTTTGTGTGACTAACAATGGGGGCAAATATGGTTTCTAATTTACTAATTAATTAAAATGAAAGAGAAGAGTTGGTTAATTGTCATGTGAGATAGAAATATTTTTTAATTTCCCTGGTGATGCTGATACATCAGAAGACATACAAGTATTTGAATTCCCTGCTACTTGCTAGCTATTTTACCTTGAATAAATTATATAACATCATATGTACCAAGATTCTCCATTCAGTGAACAGCAGAAAATTATAGAACAATTTTGAATATTAAACGACAGATAAGATGTTTAGAATTTTTTGTTAAGTATTTGTAGAAAAATGGCTGGTCAAAGGTGTGACTGGTGTTTCTAATGAAATTTCTAGACTATAGAAAAGAACACAAGGGCTGGAGTGGGGCAGTAGCTCAGGTGGTAATTTCTTTACTCTGGAAACATGGGTATCTCACTTGATCTTAGATATCAATACCCACAATTCTAAAAAAGCTGAGCATGGTAGTATGGACTTGTAATCCCAGTGTTAGGGATATGAATGCAAGGAGACCACTGAGCCTTGCTAGTCAGTCAGCCTCACATAATCAGTAAGTTCCAAGCTAATGAGATGTGCCAAAATGCAAGAAGGGGAACATCTAAAGAATTGCACTTTACGTGTCCTCTGGTCTCCACAGGCACATACGTAAACACACATATGCACACATGTACATGCACACACACACACACACACACACACACACACACACACACACACAGAGAGAGAGAGAGAGAGAGAGAGAGAGAGAGAGAGAGAGAGACTGAGAGAGAGAGAGATATCAATTATACCACTTGGGTTGTTTAGATTTTCACGTTTTTATAGCATGACATTTAGAAAGTGGTTTATAGTAGCATAATCTTTCATAAACTTTATAAAAAAATTCTTGATTGTGTTATATATTAATTCTAAGAGTTAATCTTTGTGGTTAAACAGATACATAGTCCAATAAGAAAAGAATACAAGCAAAGTTCCTAATAGAAGAGGATTTATATTAAAGGTTATCTTTGTAGTTTCCAAGACATCCCTGTACTCCTCTGAGGACAGTATAAAAGAGAGCTGTATGATGTCTGGTCCTGCTGTCAGTGAGGTTGGGTCAAGACCCACTTCTTCCACTTATTATTATAAATCTTTCAGTAGGTTAATTAGCCTCTGAGATGAATAGTAGGCACATATCTCTGAAAGTTGTTTTGAGAATCAAATATAATACCTTAAGTCTTAACCAGGTCCTTGGCCCATGATGAACATTCTCCAGATGCTTCATTTAGCTCTCACACTGAACAGTCTTTTGTTGCAGAGCGGTTTCTTTGGTCCCGGGCAGCCAGACCCACAGACCTGCCGTCCGAAACCCCTTAGCAACCTGCCGCCTCTGCTCAGGCCCCCAGAAATGACTCAGAAGCTTATATTAACTTTATGCTGTTTGGTCTATGGCTCAGGCACATTGCTAGCTAGCTCTTACATCTTAAATCAACCCATTTCTATTAATCTGTCTGCCACGTGGCCCGTGGCTCACCTGTGTTCTTTACATGTTTCTTCCTGAGCAGCTGGCTAGATCTGCCTGTGACTCCGCCCTTCCTTTCCTACCTATTCTGATTCCTCCTCCTACTTCTTCTATGGTGCCTGTCATAGCCCAAAACAGCTCTTTTATTTAAAGATTGTGATTCACAGCATACAGAAAGGCATTCCCACATCAGTCCTTCCTTTACAGGGTTCCTGCTTAAAGGCCTGCATTTACTTTTTTGAGAGGAAAATGAAGTAGGATAGACATATAGTTTTGATGTTACACCTTCTCTTTCTGCTCATGACCTTGTCCCAAAGCTCTCATGTCTATATAGAAACCCAGCTTCTCTTTTGAGAAGCATCATTGGGTCTACCCAACTGAATCACTGGAAGATTTATTCAACCTCTGGTGATGTTCACCCTCCATCTTGGACATAGTGTAGCAATCTAGACAAGCAGTTTTGGGCCTCTGTACTTCATCATGAGCATACCTTCTTATGAGTCTGCTGTTAAATTTATATCTTTGAGATCTGTCAAAGTGAATATCACTGCTATTCCTCTAAGAATCTCTTACCCATGAATGATTTATAACAAAAGGAGCTAATTCATTAAAAGGCTCTTGTGTTCCTGAGGCCCTTGTGAGCTCA
This sequence comes from Phyllotis vaccarum, assembly GCA_033318265.1. NCBI lineage: Eukaryota > Metazoa > Chordata > Mammalia > Rodentia > Cricetidae > Phyllotis > Phyllotis vaccarum. Next base: position 6,741,513 of record JARWLC010000012.1, on the reverse strand, counting down.
AAGAGCTAAGAGTTGTCATTATTATAGTAAAAGAAATAGATATTTATTCATGAGAAATAAGACAAGGGATGTTTATAAATTTGTTGGACAGTTATATTTTCCCTTAGGTTCCCTACCTTTTGTATTTCTGACCAAGCCTCTTTCACCTGTTTGTCCAGTGCTTCCTGAACGCCTCAGTGTCCTAGGCCTGAATAACACTAGCAGTGCTTCTGTCTTCAAAGAGCTGCTATTGACACCCAAAGCAGACTGCTTAAAAGGTCCCATCCAACTCTTACATTAGTCCTGCCTGTAGGTGGAGATCCAAAGGCAGAGAGAGCCTTTGGAGAGTCTCAAAAAGAGGCAATAAGGCTGAACTAGAGTGAACTAGAAGGTTGGAAGTGAGTGTGTCAGAGAAACGGGGACCCTTCTCCAAACTTCCAAGCATTGATTGCTCTAAATCAAACTGGATTTCAGAAGACATTTGTTAAATCAAGCAGGTCTGGTTGATTTTAAATTTTATAATAAGACTATATTTTACAAGGGGATTTTTGAAGAACTCGTGTCTCATTTTAAATATATGCTACAGCTTAAATCCTACTAAATATGATTTTCACATTAATTTTTCAAGGCTTGGAAAAGGTGGCCTCAGATGTCTATTGTGAACTTTCTTAATCACTTAAATTAGGTGGCGTGTAAAATTTTTTTGTATTTTTGAGTCAGCACCTAACTATATAGCTGATGCTGTGTTTGAACTCACTATGTGGCTCTAGATGGTCTTGAACTCATGATCCTTCTATCTCAGGTTCATCAGTGCTAGTATTATAGTATGTGGCACAACATCTGTCTCTCATAACAATTATTTTGTCCCTATTCCCTTGCTATAGTATACTAGTAGAATAGTCCATATGGCAAATGGCCATAATGAACTGAAGATTGGGAATATTTCCCTTTTACTTGGTTCCTTATGCGTAGTTTTTCAAGTATATGGCTAATTTATCATTTGGACTAATGTTACCATTTTGATACTACAAAGATGTAATATCAGGAGAATACGGATGGTAGCATACACATGGGGCTTTAGTATTGTTTTGGTATGCACATTTGCTCAAACTTACTTAGAATGATAGCTGGATGAAGTTATGAGTTGTGATGACTTTAATCTGTAGTCATTATGCGGATTTGGCTTCTTTTTATTTCATGCTTAGGAGGATGAATGGATCTATGAAAAGTCAGCTAATGGTTTATTAGAACATTGATTTGTTTGGTTCATTAATACATAATGAAATATGCATTGTAAGGAACTGCTGGAACACTTTTGGCTATAATTCAAGAACGTTTACATGATTGAAGAGAATTATTTTTCCAGGAGAATAAAGTTTAATAGCAATCAGATGCTCTTTCTGGAAGCACAAGGATGGTAGTAACAGTGCTTCAGCGGACTTCACAGGCTTGCCTTGTAGTTGGCTTCTGCCGATCCACAGTGAAGCTGAACATGTATAAGCGCAAACTTGCCATCATGTGTTTTGACAGCAGAACTTGTCCATGAAGTTTCAGTGGCAGCACTAGACACCAGGATGAAATTCTGCAGAGATGATTCAAAAACAGAAACACCCTGATGATACCTGCTCACTGTTCTAGCAGTGTGATCTCAAGGACAGGTGCATTGCACGGGTCCATTTGAACAACGCCCCCAGTTGTGTAACACAGTGGTATTAATCTAAAAAAGCATTTGCATCTATGTGCTATTTCAGGTTTCATAGATGACTTCTCCTCCTCCTTACCCTTCCCCCTCCTCCCTCCTCCCCCTCCTCCCCCTCCTCCCTCTCCTCCCTCTCCTCCCCCTCCTCCCTCTCCTCCCTCTCCTTTCCCTCCTCCTACTCCTTATTTTTCTTATCTTTTCTTTTTTGGCAAGGTATTTTTCAGACAAAGTTGGCCTCAAACATTATGTAACTAAAGATAACCTTAACTTCTGCTCCTCCAACCCCAGCTCTCCCTCTTAAGCACTGAGATTATAGGTGTGTGCCATTGCTTCCGGCTTGTTGTTGATTACAAGCTTCTGTAAATCTAATCTCAGTTTGTAAATGCTGGCATTCACTCTACTGACTGAGCTACCTAGAGCCCTCTGACAATCGCTTCTAATATACTTTTAAGTATTATCTTATAGTTGATGGCAACTCTATAAACCACATATCATTCATTTTTGTTGCATTAGATATGAAGAGAAAGTTAAAGGAGGAGAATATCTGCTGAAAATTGGCAGAGAATGATCCGAGTCTCCCCGATCGATCTCCCCGACGCCGTGTCAGTCCTCGACTCCTCTGTCTTCTGTACCTTCTTGATGTCGCAGCCTTAATTCTTTAGAGTTTTTATCATATCTGTAACTCTTCTTGCATTTTACAGTTTAAGTCAACCTTACTATCCTCTGCTTCCAGAGTCATACAGGATGAAAATCCAAACACCTTAGGGCTACTCTGAATTCCTTGAGACCTGGTCTGTTTACTTTTCCAACTCAGTTCCTCTTGGCATCCATCACTGACTTTCTCTGTGCCCGCCCTCACATTAGTTAACATGAGTAGACCCTCAGAACTTCTCTCACATTGCTTCTTCTGGAGAGTGTTCCTGGCTGTTTCTACTCCTTCTGGGAGAATATTGTGCAAACTACTATAGCTCGCCCCACAAAGCAGGTTAGTGATCTCCTGACTGGTGTGTTTAACCCCACTAGGTATAATCCTTTAGAGATTGGAATTGTGTTTTTATTTTCCGTGTTACTAGAACATGGCATAACACTTGACATATGTTAATCCCTTAAGAATCATGAATAGAATGAATAAATAGGCAAATGAATAAGTTAATTAATAAATAGTAAATAAAAGATGTAAAGAGGAATGTGGGAGTTCTTAATAGCAAAAGAGAAATAAAACATTTAAGGTTTAAATTTTGCTTTTCAAATTTTCACATTTAGAATTTATTAATATATTTATTTTGTCATGTCCATTTCAATAGCTTCCTCTTATCTCAAGGTGGGAGAACAATGTGCGTGTGTATGTGTGTGCGTGTGTGTGTGTGTGTGTGTGTGTGTGTGTGTGTACACAAAATTGCATTAGTTTTTTAAATTTTACATTAATTAACCTGAGCTAAAAGAAAGATGCATGCCTCTATTAAATATCAGAGTGCCACAATGCTAGTTTGGAAAACAGGATATTGTAAACAAAAGTCTCAAACTACATTGGTTTGGCTAGAAGAAAAAGGAAGTCACCATCTCTTGTTGTTATCTACTTTAGTCTATCAGAACCTCTCAGGATTTTTGATCACATGAATTTTACTATAGAATTTGTTGTTTAAAAGATGATTGAGAAATTTTTACTGATTTAATTACATTATGGTATCAAAGAATTGTGAAATTCTAATATGCTAAATCTTACCTACCTGGTTATAAAGGATGCTATTTGAAAGATGGCCTCTTAAAATTCTAGGGCAATGGCTCATCCTGATGAACACAGCAGCAGCAGATCCACTAACTGCAGGGTACAGCCTGAATAGTCCTGTGTGGTTCTGTGCTAGTTTTCTAAATGGCGGATTTATTTAGCTGTCTGAATCATGGTCTGGATTCTAGCCTTCAAGTATTAATGTGATGTTTTACATGCACCAAGTCCAAAAACTGAAAAGGATGGACATAATGGTGAGAGGAATAGACTCAGATACTGATGAACCTTGTTTGCATTTTGTTTGTTATTAAACCAGTAGGCCAGCATTGTAGCCCATACACAAACACACACCACACACGGACACGGACACACACACACATACATGGACACGAGCAATACAGATGAATAGATGTAGGTCCTCACACACACACACACACACACACACACACACACACACACACACACACACACACACACACACACGGACACGGACACAGACACGCACGGACGCGCACACACACGGACACGAGCAATACAGATGAATAGATGTAGGTCCTCTGAAAGGAGCATCTAAAATTCAAGGAACAATGTGATGCATTTGGCACAAGCAGACTAAATTATATGGATCTTGGGGTCAAATATGTCTGACTTTTGACCCTGTAGGCTGCAGATAAGGCTAGGTCAGCACACAAAGGCTTAGTTTATAATTCCATAAAAGAATTCTTTCTACACTGAAATTATCTTGGTCCAGAGTTTAATTCTTCATGTGTCACTAGGCTTTAGGTAAACCCTACTACGGCCATTCATTTGCTCATATATTTCATTATTGTAGTTTAGTTCCCAAACCCATTCCCAGGCCGATGTACAAGATAGATGAGCTGAAATTAACCCCAGTTTCCCAAATACAACAAACCAAGGGATATCATAACTATACTCATGTCCTAACTTTTGCTGGCTCGTTTTGATCTTTTTCAGTCACTATAATGGTTAGTCTCCATAGTCAACTTGATAGAGTGTAGGATCCAGAAAGGACACCTCTGGAAAAGTTTATGAGGATATTTCTAAGGAAGCTTGGCTAAAGAGAAAGACACACCTTGAATGTTGTATATCCCATCAGCTTGGACTCTGGGGTGAATAAAAGGAAGAGAACTGAGTGCCACCCTTCAGGTCTCTCGGCTTTCTGACAATGTAACCTGCCACCATGATCTTCCCACAAAGCAAACTGTGACCCCCAAATAAATCCTTCCTTCCTTCAGTTCCTTTTCTCTGTTGCTTATACACAGTTAAGAAACATTTAACAAACACAGACTCTGATCATCTAAGATTTCATTTTTGTATTTTGTTCTTCTCAAACTACCCCAAAGGTTTATTTTAGGCAACATCTAAAGCCTGTTTGGTCAGCACAGCCTTGAAAATTAGTGCCATCTTATCTATGCTCATTCTTGATAGAGTTAAAGTAGAGGTAATAAGAGATTTGACCCTGGACAATTGTCACCAACATAACAGTGAAACTTATGAGAATAAGGCTATCACAGCAGACAAGAGTTTAAATAATGGGAACAGAAGTATAGGAATCTGGTGACATCGTTTATTCAGTGTGTGTGTTTGTTTGTGTGGTATATGTCTGTATGTGTGCTGTGTTTGTGTGTATTTGTGTGTGTATGTGTATGTGTGGTGTGTGTTTGTGTGTTTGTGTGTGGTATGTGTCTGTATGTGTGGTATGTTTGTGTGTATGTGTGTGTGTATGTGTATGTGTGGTGTGTGTTTGTGTGTGGTATGTGTATGTATGGTGTATTTGTGTGTGTCTATGTGTGGTGTGTGATTGTGTGTATTTGTGTGTGTGTATGTGTGGTATGTGTTTGTATGTGTGGTATGTGTCTGTATGTGTAGTGTGTGTTTGTGTATATTTGTGTGTGTCTATGTGTGGTGTGTGTTTGTGTGTATTTGTGTGTGTGTATGTGTATGTGTGGTATGTGTTTGTGTGTGTGGTATGTGTCTGTATGTGTGGTGTGTGTTTGTGTGTATTTGTGTGTGTGTATGTGTGGTGTGTGTTTGTGTGTGTATATGTGGTGTGTGTTTATGTGTATTTGTATGTGTGTATTATATGTGGTATGTGTGTGGTATACATGTATGTGTGTGTATGTATATGTGTGGTATGTGTATGTGTGGTGTGTTTATGTGTGTGTGGTGTATTAGTGTGTATGTGTGTGTGTGTTTGTGTGTGTGTGCATGTGTGTTGAGACTGGGTCTCAGGTAACCTAATCTAGTCTTAAAATTGCTATATAGCCAAGAATGATCTTGGACATCTGATCCTGCTTTTGTTACCTCCTGAGTACTGGGTTACAGAAGTGCATTTAACACCTAATTTCCATTGTGGCAGAGATGCAACCTAGACTTGTGCATACTGGACAAGCGCTCTCCCACGTGTCCAATATCCTCAGCTCTCAATTGCGTCTTCTTCTAGTTAACTCTAACCTTTCCCTGCATTTAACCTGGCTGTTAAATGCTGTTGGCTTTAAAAAGTTTGGGATGGTTTTGTGCCTTGAAACTTTGATTCTATACTGGCAAATCATGCCCATTTGAAGAAGAATGGGAGAGTTTAGTTTACATACAATGGAGTTTACATGTGCACTTTCTACTACATATTGTCTATAACTTTTTTATGTCTCTCAAGTTAAGGTATAATTACATACTTCAAGCTAACACAGCCCTATGTAAGAAGTTTCATATCTCATAGTCTTTGGAACTTGATCTACTTGCAAGCTTTCAGTGTTCTAGGTGGCACTTCCTCATGTTTGTTCTTCTATGGCAGTGGTCACATTCTCAAAGACTGCCAAAGCAGCAACAGCACAACTGCTCGTGTGGAACTCTAAGATCATTTTCTGTGAGAGCCGAGGATGATCGGAGTTGTTTCAACAACCCTCCACTGCATCTGTCTCATATGCTGCATGTGATTTGTGAGAAGTATCCCTCCAGTTTTCCTATAAAACTAACATCAGTGTTTACCTATAAACAGACACAGAAGTCACTGCCGACTGTACTCTGCTTTGTATACAATCCTATTATATAAAGAGCTCAAGCAGCATGTCTGTCTGCCTTAGATGTGTGTGTTCTCCTCTCCAGCTGCCAACCACCTAAATTATTCAGCAAGCCCTGATCATGCCAAGTTTTTAGTCAACAATGGAGATCCTGCCAAAGAGCTAATAATGTTTAAAAAAAAAAAAAAGCAATGTTTGTGACAATTAACGGAGCCTGCAGCCTGCAACACACATTGGACTCATTTGTAAAGGAAAATTTAAATGATATGCTTCATTATAAATGGTCCCATGCAGCACATTGCTAATCAAGCAAGGCAGCTTCTTCATCTCCCTTACAACCCCTCCCAGCTTCCTTTCTGATAACCCAAATGACAGCACTATGTCAAGACTCTTGGCCACTGGCTGCAGTTGTCAATGTAGTGCGGTTATCTATCAGTCCTATAATCAGCTGGAACAGGGATGAATAGAGCACCAGTCTCTTATCTTGTCTATTAATAATCACAAGTATAACTTCACAGTCAAATCAAGAGGTTTGTTACTGTTCCCTCGAGAGCCAGTTTGGGTAAAAACCCCCTGTGACTGTACAATCTAAGCAGCGCATATGGGACAGTAAGCCAATAATGACAAGCTGACAGCTGCCAAACACAGTAATCCCTCCCCCAATCCAGAATGAGACAGACAGAGAGAGAGAGAGAGGGAAAGAGAGAGAGAGAGAGAGAGGGAAGGAGAGAGAGAGAGAGAGAGAGAGAGAGAGAGAGAGAGAGAGAGAATACCAACTAGCTATTATTTTTCAAAGATGTTGTGAGATGAACCTTGAGTGGAGAGGACGGAATATTTGCTGGCAGCTCGTCAAACCACACAGCCACATCCTTCTGGAGGATTCTGAGCTCAGGGTCAGTATATGCATACCCTGTTCCTTCTCTTCAAGATCAGTGGATGCCTTTCCTCTAAGGTTACATTGCACAACCCACTTCTTAAGGCTATAACAATGTTTTGTGCATGATTCATCTCTAAGTATATCTTTTTTTTTAAATGAAAGAAGAAAATAGTTTACAAGAAAAACATTTTTAATACTTCTAAACTTTTTATCAATAAGCTCTTGTGTGCACTATAATGCCTTCTCCCTGGTTGTTTTAATTTGTATATGTCAGTTTGTTGAAGGTTTCAGGATCCCACCCAGAAACATTGCACACATATACAAATTTGTATATGGTCCTTTGACTTTTTCTGGGGTTATATGAATGATGTGAATAAAAGTCTATTCATCCCAGATAGGGAAACATCAGATTAAAAGATGAATTCTGCCCAAATATGAACTGGTGAATCCATGGAGTATGGGTGAAGGCTTTTATAAGGGTGTGTACAAACAGCTTAATCACTAGAAAATGCCACACCATTATGAATGAAAACCCCATGAAATCTGAATAATGCAGCACCACTTTAATCTGATTTTCATATATTTTAATGTCTGCCAAGATTGCTTGAAGGTGGTTGAGATTCTGGGAAGGGTGCAATGGCTGGAATATCAAGTACAGGTCATGTTAATTCAATCTCCTTCTGTGGAGTTTCAAGGATGTCATTAGACTTGGATACCACTTCATTGTTCTGCTTGTCTTGTTTACATGACAAGCAGGCCTATGTTATCTCTACTTCAAGGTGGTCATGGGACAGTAGTATTGTACCTAAAGGTAAAAAGCCAAACTACAATAGCACAGCAGTTTTCAGAAGTTTTCAGAAGAAAGCAAGGGATTCGTCACCCCCCTGATAATCCTGTGTGTATATAGGGGGATTGTGTTGCTTCATTGTAAATAATTGTCCCACCCACTGGTTTAATAAAAAGCACTGATTGGCCAAAGGCAGGCAGGAAGTGTGGGCGGGGCTACCAGACTAAGAAAAACTCTGAGAACAGGAAGCACAGAGCAGAAGAATGCCAGAGAGAAGCCAGAAGAAGCCGAGGACAACTATGATGCTCTAAAGAAAGGTACCTAGCTGCATGGCTGAACAGGAAGAATCATGGGTTAGATAAAGGGTACAGAGTTAGCAAGTTATATGCCTGGGCCTGAGGCTGATCAGCCAAAACTAATTGTAAGCATCTGTGTGTCTCTATGGAACTGCGGATTTGCAGGTCTTCGGGTCTTCGAGTCTGTGAGTCTGTGGGCATAGACCTTGAGGTTAGGCCCCAAAGTCCAGGCCAGAAACTTCATACTACATGTGTACTTTTAGGTGTTTATACGCTTTAGCTCAAAAATTCTTTGTTTAAGTACATAAAATAAGTAATGAAACAAGACACATAAGACAAGGTAGAGCACTCATACTGAGGATGGATAAGACACCAAATAGGAAAAGAGTCCCAAGAGCAGACAAAGGAGTCAAAGAGTCCTGCTTTTTCTGAAGAGGAAATAGAGTGGGTTTGGGAGAGAGGGGGCATGTAGGGAAACTAGAAGGGAAAGGAAACTATAGTTGGGATCTATTACTTGAGAAAAGAACCCGTTTTTAATAGTAAATAAACAAATAAATAATGAAGCTATTTATGAGGTTGAGCAGGAGAATTAGCGAGTCTAACTTACTGAAAAAGAGTTGTATGTGTGTAATAAAAGTGTTGTATTGGGTCACCTCAAGACCTTAGCAGCTCTCTGAGACATGGACTCTGCCCCTCCAAATACAAGAGGTGAGTTCCCCTCCTCCCAGCTGATCACCCCAGTTTCTAGGTCCTGGGAAGCAGGACAGAAACCATGCCCCCAAACCCCTACCCACTGTAGCTCCAGTTTAAGACCTGAAAATTGAAATAGAAGCAATAAAGAAGACATAAATCCATAGAATGTTGGAAATGAAAAATCTGAGTAAATGAACAGGAACCACAGATGTAAGCATAACCAACAGAATGCAAGAGATGGAAGAGAGAATCTCTGGTATTGAAGATTAATGTGTCAAAGGAAACATTAAAGTCAACAAAGTCATAATACAAAATGTCCAGGAAATCTGGGACACCACGAAAAGGCCAAACCTAAGAATAATAGGAATAGAAGATTATCAGCTCAAAGGCACAGAAAATACTTTCAACAAAATCATAGAAAACTTTCCAAACTTAAAGAAAAAAATGCCTATGAAGATATAAAAAGCTTACAGTACATCAGATTGACTGGACCACTCAAAAAGTCTCTTTATGACATAATAACCAACACTCTAAACATACAAAATGAAGAATATTAACAGCAGCAAAGAAGAAAAAAGGCCAAGGAACATATTAAGACATATCTAGAAGAATTACAGCTGACTTCTCAGCGGAAACTGAAAGCCAGGAGATCCTGAGCAGAAGTTATGCAAACACCAAGAGACTATGGATGTCAACCCAGACATTATATCCAGCAAAACTCTTAATAACTATAGATGTAGAAAACAAAGTATTCCATGACAAAACCAGATGCAAATAATACCTATCCACAAATACAATCCTAAAGAAATTACTAGAAGGCAAACTCCAGCCTAAGGAAGTTGGATGCAACCTCAGAAACACAGGCAATAGATAAATTCCACACCAGCAAGTCCCAAAGAGGGAAACACACACACACACACACACACACACACACACACACACACACACACACACACTACAACTACTACAACTACTACTACCAAAAATTAACAAGAATTAACAATCATTAATCATTAATATCCCTTAACATGAATCGGCTTGTTTCCCTATAAAAAGACACAGGCAAACAATGGATACAACACCAGGACCCATTCTACTGCTGCAAACAAAAGACACACCTCAGCTTCGAAGATAGACAGTACCTCAATATAAAGGATGGGAAAAGACTTTCCAATCAAATAAACTTAAAAGCAAACTGCTGTAGCTATTCTAATAACTAACAAAATTGATTTGAAATGAAAATTAATAAAAAGAGTTTGAGAAGGGCATCACATATTCATCACAGGGAAAATCTATCAAGATGAAGTCTCAATTTTGAGCATTTATGCCCAAGTACAAACACACACACAAATATAAAAGAAACATTTGCTAAAGCTTAAATAGGCCGTCAAACCCCACACACTAATGGTGGGAGATGTCAATACCCCACTCTTAACAGTGAAGGGATCTGTCAGACAGAAAATTAACAGAGAAATAAAAGATCTAAGGGATGTTAAGACTCAAATGAACTATATATATATATATATATATATATATATATATATATATATATATATATATATACAGAATTTTCAATCCAAGCCTAAAAGAATATATCCTTTTCTTAGCATCTCATGGAATCTTGTCTAAAATTGACCAAAAACTTGGTCACAAAGCAAATCTCAAAAGGTATAAAAAAACTTGAGTAATCTCTTTTATCTTATTGGCTCACCATGGCTTAAAGTTAGAATTCAATAATAACACAAATTACAGAAAGTCTACAAGCTCATGGAAACTGTATAATGCTCAATTGAATTACCATTGGGTCAAGGAAGAAATAAAGAAATAAAGACTTTCTAGAATGTAATGAAAATGAATCCACAACACACACAAACTTATGTAATACAATGAAAGGTGTGCTAAGAGGAGAGTTCATAACACTAGATGCCTATATGAGGAAGATGGAGAAAGTCACAAGAAAGACGTAAAAGCATGTCTGAAAGCTCTAAAAGAAAAAGAAGCAAACTCATCCAGAAAGAATAGACACCAGGACATAATCAAATTGAGGAATGGAATCAATACAATAGAAACAAAGAGAACAATACAGAGAATCAATGAAACTAAGAGTTGATTCTTTGAGAAAAATCAACAAGATAGACAAACCCTTATCCAAACTAACCAAAAGGCAGAGAGAGAATGTCCAGGTTAACAAAAGCAGAAATGAAAAAAAGAGATATAACAACAGACACAAAGGAAACTCAGAGAATCATCAGGTCATATTTCAAAATTGGAAAATCTAAAAGAAACAGATCATTTTCTAGATGGGTACCACATACCAAAATTAAATCAAGAATATATAAACAATTTAAATAGACCTATATCCCCTAAGGAAACAGAAGTAGTTATTAAAAGTCTCCCACACCCCCGCCCTCAAAAAACCTCAAAGCCAAATGATTTCAGCATAGAATTTTACCAGAATTTTAAACAAGGGTTAATGCCCATCCTCCTTAAATTGTTCCATATAACAGAAACAGAAGAAACATTGCCAAACTCTTTTTTATGAGGCTACAGTTACCCTGAAACTAACACCTCCCAAAGATGCAACAAAGAAAGAGAATTATAGACCAATCCCCCCCATGAATATTGATTCAAAAATACTCAATGAAATACTGGCAAACCAAATCCAAGAACACATAAAAAAAAGCATCCACCATGATCAAGTAGGCTTCATCCCAGAGATGCAGGGATGGTTCACAAATAGACATTCTGTCAATGTAATCACCATATAAAAAAACTGAAAGAAAAAAGACAACCCACACGATTATCTCATTAGACACTGAAAAATCTTTTGACAAAATCTAACACATTTCATGATAAAGGTCTTGGAGAGATCAGAAATACAAGGAACATACCTAAACAAAATAAAGGCAATTTACAGCAAGTCAACAGCCAACATCAAATTAAAGGAAGATAAATCTAAAGCAATCCCACTAAAATCAGGAACAAGCAAGGCCACACGTTCACCCAATATTCACTCAATACAGTACTTAAAATTCTAGCTAGAGCAAAAAGATAACAGGAGACCAGGAGGATACAAGTTGGGAAAGAAGACGTCAAACTTTTTCTATTTTCAGATGGCATGATAGTATATGTAAGTGACCCCAAAGGTATACCAGGGAACTCTTAAAGCTGATAAACACCTTCGATAATATGACGGGTTACAAGATTAACTCAAAAAGTTAGTAACCCTTCTATATATAAATGATAAATGTGTTGAGAAAGAAATCAGAGAAACATCATTCTTAACAATAGCCACTAATATTATAAACCATCTTGGGGGTAACTCTAACCAAGCAAGTTGAAGACTCTTATGACAAGAAGTTTACGTCTTTGAAGAAAGAAATTGAAGAGGATATCAGAAAATGGAAAGATTTTTCACACTCAATGGATAGGTAGAATCAAGATAATAAAAATGGTAATCTTACCTCAAGCAATCTACAGATTTAATGTAATCTCCATCAAGATTCCTATACAATTCTTTATAGACCCTGAAAGAACAATACTCAACTTCATGTGAGAAAACAAAAACAAAAACAAAAAACAAACCCACCCAGTATAGCTAAAACAATTCTATACAGTAAAGCAACTTCTGGGCATTATCACCCTGACTTCAAGCTGTATTATAGAGCTCTAGTAATTAAATCAGCTTGGTAATGACATAAAAACAGACATGTCCATCAATGGAATAAAATTTAAGACCTGGATTAATTTACACACCTATGAATGCCTGACTTTTGACAAAGAAGCCAAAACTTACACAATTAAATCTGTATCTATCACCCTGCACAAAATTCAAGTTTAACTGCATCAAAGACCTCAACATAAATCCAGCTGCAGTTACACTAACCCTCATAGAAGAGACTGTAGGAAGTAGCCTTGAACGCGTAGGTACAAGAGACAACTTCCTAAATAGCACCAGTACCACAGGCACTGAGACAATTAATAACAATTAATTATAAACATGAATTAATACATGAGACCCTCTTAAACTGAAAAGCTTCTGTGAGGCAAAGGACACTATCATAAGACTAAAGAGTAGTCTACAGAATGAGAAAAGATCTTTACAAACCCTACATCAAACATCAGGGGTCTGATCTCCACAGTATATAAATAACTCAGTATATAACACAGTATATAAAGAAACTAGACATTAAAAACCCAAATAATCCAATTAAACTGGGGTACAGATTAAACAGAGAATTCTCAACAGAAGAATCACAAATGGCTGTCAGAATGGCTAAGTTCAAAAAGACTGTGGACAACTTATGTTAGAGAGTACGCGGAGCAAGGGGAACACTCCTCCACTGCTGGTGGGCATGCAACCTAGTACAGCAACCCTGGAGATCAGTATGGTGATTTCTCAGAAAATTGAGAATCAGTCTACCTCAAGACCCAATGATAGCACCATTGGGCATGTGCCCAAGGTATGCTCAATCATACCACAAGCACATTTGCTTAACTATGTTCATAGAAGTGTTATTTGTAATAGCCATTACCTGGAAACAACCTAGATGCCCCTCAACTAAAGAATATATAAAGGAATTGTGGTACATTTATACAATGGAGTGTTACTCAGTTGTTATAAAAAATGACATTATGAAATTTGCAGACAAATGGATAGAACTAGAAAATATCATCCCGAGTGAGGTAACCCAGACCCAGAAAGACAAACACGGTATGTACTCACTCATAAGTGGATACTAGATGTAAAACAAATGATAACAAAAGTACAACCCATAGCTCCAGAGAAACTAGCTAACAAGAAAGACTCTAAGAGGGATGTGTGGATTGCTATGAGAAAAGGAAATAGAGAAGACCTCTGGAGTAAACTGAGTAGCTTTCATTTAATAAAGGATGGATGTAGATGCAGAGATCCACAGCCAAGCACCAGGTGAAGTTCATGGAGTCCAGGCGAAGAGAAGGAAGGGGGATTATATGAGCAAGGGAAAAATCTACAGAGACAACTGAACCAAGCTGGTGGTAACACATGAACTTTCCCTTGACAGCTGTGGAGTCTCTGTGGGACCAGACTGGGCTCTCTGCATAAGGGAGACAGCTGTGTAGCTTGGACTGTTTAAGGGGCCTTGGGCAATGCGATCAGGATCTGTCCCTGGTACATGAGCTGACTTTGTGGAGCCCATTACCTACGGTGAGAAGCTTTGCTTAGTTTGCTTGGTCCTGCTCCAGCTGAATGTGCAGTGCTTTGGTGGCTCCCCACGAGAGGCCTTACCATTTAGGGGGAAGGAATGGGGTGAAGTAAGGGAGGGCTGTGGAGGGATCAGAGGGGCATATATGGTTAGTACATAAAATAAATAAAAATATTATTCAATAAAAAATCAAACAAAAAAGATTGTTGTATTTGTCTATGATATTTTTCACGTCCTTCCACTTTAGTGACTAGTGTTTTTTTAATATAATATTCTTAATTGCTCAATTAAATAGTCATAATATGAATTTTGAAAATTTAGAATACTCTCCATTGGAACATTGTTTATGAGAGTCCATTGACTCATTTGTTAACTTTTATTTGACTTCTGACCACTCCACTTGCTCCCTGCCCCAAGCACCTAGTACATCCAATGCACTGAGCTGAGTTCAGAGAACTGGGTGCTATAAGTCTTTAAACTCTCAAGCCAGTGAAACAGCAACATCACAGAAGTAAGAGTAGACAGATGGTAAGGGGGCTAGAGGGCCAGGATGCCTGCTGGCAACAATATAGCCACCTAAAAGTGAGAGCACCAGCAGGTGTAAAAACATAGTAGGGGCAGCATTATCTAGACCCTCAATCTCTGTCTCTGTGTCTGTGTGTGTGTGTGTGTGTGTGTGTGTGTGTGTGTGTGTGTCTGTCTGTCTGTCTGTCTGTCTATATCAATGCACACACATATATATAAAGAGAATGAAATGCTGCTGAGGAGATTTTTCATAGATGAGCCCATTGGTAGGTTATATAATCCCAAGTGGGGACTAAACATATGCCTTATGCACATATGAGCAGCCTTGAATGGACTCAGTAGTGTGCATGTGTGTGTGTATGGGAGTGGGTGTCCTTGAGTTTGCTATATACTGAAGGATGTTCTTGACCTCAGATCCTCCCATTTTATCTTCTGCAGTGGTTCTCAACCAGTGGGCACATAAGGTATCCTGTGTGGGGACATTGTCAAACATATTAAAGACATTCGGAGATATCAGAGGGATCTACCCACAGTCAGTCTAGGAAGATCACACAGTGGTAACTCACACCTTTAATCCCAACACAGGGAGTATCCTGGGAGTGGTGACCTATGCCCTTAATTTAATCTGAGCTTGAGGCAACCTTAGTTTATAGAAGGAGTTCCAGGCTCCCAGGTAGGCAGTGGTGGTGCCACACCTTAACTGAGCAGAGAAAGTATTTAAGGCAGGCATAGAAAGACAGAGCAAGCAGAAGAAGCCAGGAGGAGTGAGGCTGAGGAAGCTGGAAGACAGCTGGGTGAGATCTGACTGTGCTGTTTACTCTCTCTGATATCTCTCTGCCTTTCCTGGAGATCTGGCCCTGAGTTTCCTTTATTCATGCAAAAATCCTACAGGTCAGATATCACGTTATGATTCACAACAGTAGCAAAATTACAGTTATAAAATAGCAAAGAAATAATTTTATGGTTGGGGTCACCACAATATGAAGAACAGTAAAGGGTTTCAGCGTAAGGGAACCCTAGAACCACTGACATAGGAGTGTTTAGATAACAGATGTGCATCTCTGCATTTTTTTCATGTGGTGTTGGGTATTGAGACCAAGGCTTCCACCATGCTAGGCAAGTGCTCTACCAATTAAACTAAATTCTCATCTTTTTGAAGATATTGTTATAAAGATTTCATTTTCTTTTATGTGTATCAGTGTTTTGGTACCACATGCATGCCTGTTGCCTGCAGAGCTTGAAAGAGGGCATCAGATCCCTTGGAACTAGAGTTACGGACAATTATGAGCTGCTGGAAATTAAACCTAGATCATCTGCAAAAGCAAATGCTCAGCTGCTGGGCTATCATATTAGCCCACCTTTAAAAATCTGAATAGAGAGGTTTCAGGTTTATTATTATTATTATTATTATTATTATTATTATTATTATTGAAGACAAGAAAAAAGATAGATAAGAAAAGACAAGGTAAGAAAAACATTTCAAATGAAGAACCTATCAAATGGAGATAAAGAGACAGTTGAAAAAGGAATCTGATGGTACAAGAGAGGAGAGATCCTTCTGAACAGAAACAGAGGAAGAATCGATGGAGTGGCAGAGGGAACCACAAAGAGGGGAAACTGTAGTTGGGATGCAAATTAAATGAAAGATTTAATAAAAAATTTAAAAATAGGAGAATTATATTTGTAGATGCAAATACTCTACAGCATGGCAAGGCAGTGGCACAGGACACTGCTTCAGTCTTACAGAAGTGCACAGATATACTCATTCCTAGAAGCTGGCTCATGGGAGGAATCTTGCCAGGAACTGTGCTTGTTGAAAGCAAAAAGAAATGGGCAGTTCTTGACGGGAAGGTGTCCCCCAATTCAGAAGTGTCTCTAAACAACAGGGCACCTAGCCTAATCTTTAGACTCTGGGTGTGTTTTCCATTTATTCTCTGGCTCCACAAGCCAGAATGACGTAGGCCTCTGCCCTAAGAAGGCCTTGAGACCTTAGCACAACTGACTCCATGGTGAAATTACCATGCAGGTTATAAAACTCAGCACATAGACAGGACCATCTTCCAAAACTTAAAGACCTAATCCATCAAAGTCCATAGTTCTGGGGAAGTCTGTAAATGTGCTAATCTTCATTTTTAGCTTTTACAGTTCTGCTTCTGACTAATGGTTGTTGTTAATAGAGTATGTCAACCTAGGACATGGTTTTAGTGCTTAAAAGCTGTAGTGGGGTTATGTTGTTACATTGCAAATAATTGTCCCGTCACATAGTTTAATAAAAGTGCTGATTGGCTAAAGGCAGACAGGAAGTGTGGGTGGAGCTACCAGACTGGGAGCACTCTGGAAGCAGGAAGGGCAGAACAGAGAAGCCAGAGAGGCACCATGGAGACAGCACAATGGGACACCAGCAGATGCAGAAGAAAGAAGTAAAATGCTGTTCTGAGAAAAGGTACTGATCCAAATGGTTGAACAGGGTAAGAGTCATGGCTTAGTTTAAGAGCAAGAGCTAGCTAATAATATGCCAGAATCATGGGCTGATCAGTATACAATTAATATAAGCTTCTGTGTGTTTCTGTGGTACTGGAGGTCTACAGGTCTGGACCACAGGCCAGGAACTTCATACTACAAAAAGCTCACCCTGAGAAAGGCTCAGGACTACCCTGAGATCCTGAACACTAGTGTAGTTAACACCAGGTGTAGTCTCTGGCTAGCCAATAAAGACTTTCTGTTGGATTAGCCCCATGTCCAAGCAGTCTTAGCTAGTGAATATTCTAATACTCCATAACAGGATGATTCACTGGCATTTGGTGAAGTCTGCATTTTCTTGAAGATTTTTAACATGGAACTATTCTGTACTGTTCAGATGAAGCCTTTCTGTTTTCATATTTAATGTTATTGCTTATTTAATAATTTAAAAGGCTTTGTTTTTGCACCTTTGTTAATTGTTTTCCTTCTAACTTCCATATATCAAGATACAGCCTCGGATCTGCTTGTTTTATTTGTATTGCCTACAATGCACTTTTTGGTTTTTGTTTTCTCTTTAATATTTTACCTTGGCTTGAATTTTTGTGTTGACCTATCGTTTTGTATTTCCATAACTATTTCTTTTCTATCATTTGAGAGAGATTCTCTTATCATGCAGCTTTGGCTGTCCTGGAGCTCATTATGTTAGACTGGCCTCAAACTCACAGAAGTCTACCTCTGCCTCCCTATCCTGGGACGAAGGTGTGTACCACCACACCCAGCACTGCTGTCTTCCTTTAGTACTTCTGCTGAGTGATGACAATATATTTGGTCAATGTACAAGCTTAATCATGGAAGATTCTCTTATGGCCCATCTGTTCTTTGGACCCCAAGGTGAGGGTTTGTGAACATGGCAGGGCCTTTTAACAGTAAAGCTTAGTGGAAGAACTACTAGGTGAGGTCACTGTAGCTCTTGAAGGGAAGTTGGAGACCACCGTCCAACTTTGTTCTCTATTTCTTCCTGGCTTTAGTTATCAATATCTAAGACTTCCAGTCCTTCCTCTCCACGACTTCCAGGCAGCCAGGAGGTGCTTTCTCTCCCACTTTTTCCATGATGTGCTGGTTTACCTCAGGTCCAGAACAAAGGAATCACTCAATCAGTGACTGAGACTTCTAAAATAGTTTGGTAAAATAAGCCTTTGTTCTTTGAAAGATAGATGTCTTTAAAAAAAATGTTTTTTTCTTTTATTAAAAATATGTCTTCATTCATTATGTCCTAACCGCAGATTCTCCTCCCTCCAGTTCTCCCAGTCCCTCCACCCCTTCTCTTCTACATGGACCCACCCCATGGCCCAACAGGAAAAAACCCACCAAATATAACAAAATAGCATATAATAATATAAAACAAACAACAGCATATCAAGGCTGGATAAGGCCAACTCAGCAGAATGATAAAAGAACCCACAGAAGGATAAAAGAGCCTAAGATCAGCGACAAGAATCAGAGACACACTCATTCACACACCCAGGAGTCCCACAAAAACAATAAGCTTATAATACATATGCAGAGGATCTGTCACAGACCTGTACAGTCCCCGTGCTTGCTGGAAAGCTATCTACCTATCGTAGACATTGTGTTATAGAGAAAGAAATTGAACTAACACAAATTAAGATTTTTAATCTACTCCATTCCAACATTTTTCCTACTCCTCCACATATCTACCATTTGTTTTCCCTTTTATTCATAATATTTTTGAATATAGATTCTGTTCTGGTAAGTTTACATTTCGCCGAATCTTTGTTTTAAGATCTTAGTGTGGGAAGACAAAGCGGTGAGTGTGCTTGCCCATGCACGTGCACTTGAATGCATATTTCCTCGTTCTTCCTCTTCTTTGCTACTGTTCAGAGCATCATGGTTACAGTTGCGGTCTATGCAGTTAGTGCAGTTGCTCCTAGATTACCGAGACCTCATTTTACTTTCTGAGCCTCATGGTGTCATTCTGCTCCTGTAGTTGACCCTTGTCCTTCTGACTAGCCAGCTTTAGGGACAATAGCCAATACTTAATTTTGATGCAGTTCATGCTTTATTCCTAATCTCAGAGAATCTAAACCTTAAAGAGGGTAATAGTCTTACACTTTAGATTATTTTTAACCGCAAATTATTTTGTGCTTTTAAAGAAAAATAACTTGTTGTTGTTTGGGTGAATTTAAGGGGGAGGGGTACAAAATAATATGCTCTTAGATCCTGATGCCAAATATCAGAAAACAGCTCTTGATTTTCTTGTAGGATGTGTTTATACTTGAGCTGAAATCTTAGGTTTTGACACCACTGCATACTGGTGGGAGTGAGACTGGGCCAGGACACTTCAATCTTTCCAAATTGACATCTGGCTGCAATTACTAATTACATTCATTCATCCGTCAGCCCTGTTACTCATGATGCTTTTTTGCTGAGACAGAAAAATCAAAGTCAAAATTTGGAAGTAAAAATGAAGGACTTGTGGGTTTTCATTATCAGATTATTAACAGGTTGAGAATAGAGCTGAGGGTATGGGGAAAAAAATGGAACTGGGAGATAAGTACCAATGAGCTTTCAATTTCTCAGCCTAGTTGAAACTGTCCTAGGGATTTAGTATCTAGCAACTCTCAAATTGTATCTATATTTCCGATATATTAAACATAGAAAAGATTATTTTTCTCTGTTGGCGCATATTTGAAATATCTCAGGGAGCCATTTGATCATACTGAGTCCTTAAGTTCTTACCATGGCCAGGCTTTGCTTTGTGTTGTCTGTCTAACCCGTGTCTAAGAGATATATAGCACCTATTGTTGGGAGAAGAAATAAGGAGAAAGGGTCAAAGGAAGTCATAGCAGCAGCCACAGCCTAACTCTAAGTACGACTGTAAGTTTCTAAGACCTGGGTGACAAAACATAAAATATAGTCAAGGTAATTTTGCATAGAAGTACATGTTTGGAAGAAGATTTTACAGTTATCTCATGCACACAGCAAAATTATTTTGAGCAAATAAAAATGTACAAAAATGTAAATACTCCCTTAAAACCATTTGGTTAAGGTGGTCTCTATCTGAACTGCCCATTAATTGAAATGTGGAGTATCAGTGAAAGACATCTGGAAATTTTGAGGAGTTTACTGTTGAGGCACAAACTTCATTCAGTTTATCCCAACAAAGAAGAATTAAGTAGGACTAAAAGACTATTTTACTGAGGTTTGGGTAAAGGGAGAGAGAAAAATAATAATCCAAAATCCGTAATTTTAATGGCATCTCACTAAGAATTTAGGATATTATCTTTAAAGTTCATATCATAAAGTCAAAACATGCTCTATGGAAACTTATATTATTTATTTTATTTTTTCAGATGTATTTCCAAAACATTAATAATTCTGTGAAATATGCTAATTTTAGTCTATGGAAAACCCTGGTGAGCAAAGAATGTGAATTGTTTGCTAGCTTTCAACAGAAATAGTTATGTGATTTTTTAATTTTATTTCAACTTTTATCTTGCTCCTTTGAAAAGCAGTATATAGCATTTTTCAGTCAGTCAGAGAGCAGCTTCGTACCAAGCCATCAGGATAATGGACGTCTCAAAATGTCTTCTTTCAGAGAGAAACAGCTGGAAAGAGGTAAAGTGAGCAATGTTTTCTTATTCTTTCGTGAATTTTACAGAGGTAGGAACTTGGCACGGACCCACGTTTCCAGCATCTTACCCCTAAGGAGCTAGTTAGTGTTTTTTAAAAAGGAGGAAAAGGAAAAAAGTCCGCTTGGGCAGATGCAGGCAGCAGTTCCTCTCACTGAAAACGAGAAGGAAAAAGGGCCATTTTTATAGTATGTTACCTACGAGTACAGACTCGACTTTGGTCATCACAGTTTTGCTGCTGCACACAGACTGTAAAATATTTATGAAGACAATGTGATTTGGGTCAAGACATTAAATAAAGTAAAAGTTGCTTTATTCAATATGTGATTAACAGTATCCATAGTAAAAACCATTGGGAAAAATGTTCAAATGAAAAAAATACGCTTAAAACAAATTCATCTGTTCAATGTTCATAAATGTTTTAAGGAATGCAGACAAACAAGGTTTGAGATCCATATTTACTACACACAGTCGAACACACTAATAGTATTTATTTAATCCAGAGGGAAAAGTGACTCAAAATTTGGCTTTTAATGATCAACAGGAAATACTTTTCCTGAAAAATTACTAAAGTGACTATTGTCAACCAAGCTACAATGAGGTTATCATTCTTCTCTTGGCAAATTGCTAATGCAATTAGAGTAACATCGATTTACAAGGAGAAGCTTTGTTCCAGACCTGAATAAAATCTTAAACCCTGACTCAGAAGTGCAGTCTACACTGAAGGAGTGTATGTGCAGAGAAAGCAAAGCCAGGCTTGCGAGTTCAGTGTTACTCTTCGGCTGCTACACAGCAAGTTAAGTAACAAGTGGACTCAGGGATGATGGCTAGTGATGATTAGCATCCAACTGTGGAATCTTGATCTGCTGTACCATTCTCTACAGCATGTTCAGGATGGGGGAGAGTCAGCCTTGGAGTTTAAACACAGAATTAAAGCACATATACCAGTGTTTCAATCTGCATGAAATCTGCCCTCTGGAATGTAAGTTCTGGGCTAGCTTCAAAGTGTAAGGTCAATTGTGACAGTTATACCTATGCACTAGCTTACTCTGTGTTTTCTATTTATTTCTAAATTTCTTCTTTTGGACAAGAACAGAATTAGCCTTTCCCAACAAATCCAAATTCAGCCGTAAGTATTATGCCGATTGAAGAATGCTTTCCTTTCTTGGTTTGTGCAAATAAATGAAAGATGTAGAAAATTCTGTATGGCTTGATTCAGTTGAACTTGGGTCAAGTTCTAGATAAAAATATAAAAAAGAACTACTGGACTTATTTTATCTATGAGGAACTTTCTAGTTAGCTCCTTTGTTATCGAAGTAGTTCAGGCAATTTTTGGCTCCCGAGTGAATCAGAATTTACTATAGTGTGGCTAAATAAATAAATAATAAATAAATAAATAGATAAATAGATAAATAAATAAAAATCTCAGTCTTTTTATTCTACTGTTTTGGGGTTGAAAGCTTTATGTAGGGCCAGAAACAAATTAGAGATAAATCGGCTCTCTGAGGAAGACATTCATGATCCTAAGGAGAAAGAAGTTTCAATGAATGAGTATAAAAAAACATAAAAATAGACTTTTTTTTAAAAAGATCACTTCTCAAAGGGATTCCAAATGTTAGTGACAGCAAAGTCCCCTGTTAACTGTCATTTCCTCAGCGTTCACGAAGTACGAAGTGAAGGGTCAAAAGATGGGAAAAGTTTATCCACATAAAACATTTATGCATCCAAACCATGGGAGCCCTGAGGTATCACTCAGTGACGCAGAACCTGCCTAATGTGCACAAGACCCTAGATAGAACTCCCTGTGTTGCAAAGGAAAAGTGTCTCAGTTCCTCTTCCAGATTTGTCTCCTTCTCTCTGCTTTCTTTTGTGTTTGTTTTTGGTTTGGTGTGGTTTTCAATACAGGGTTTCTCTTGTCCTGGAACTCTGCAGATCAGGCTGAACGAGAACTTAGGGATCAATCAGCCTCTGCCTCCTGAGTGATGGGATAACAGTATGTGACACCACTACAGGTCATTTTTTACTTTCCTAGGATATTTTCATATTTATTAGGACGTCAAGAACACAAAATGGGCTAACAGGATTAATGCAGATTTCCTTTCTTTTATTCAGTTATTGGTTCATAGGCCGAGTAATCTGACTCCTGCTTTTCTACAGCTGGTGATTTAAGTGTGATTTGCAAATTTTTAAAAGATTAAGAATTGTAAAATACACTATTTTATAGCATATGAATAATATAACATTTAAATTATGTTGTCTATATAGTAAAGTTTCACAGGGACACAGCCAGGCTTATCATTTCTGTATTGTTTATGTCTCCTTTTGTGTTCAGACGAGGGAAGCCGAGGTTGTGACTGAAGACTTTAGGTGTCCCCTATCTGGTCCTCATTGCTCTTCCTAATCCAATCTGCTGGTGAAATCTTCAGTAAGAAAATTTTACTGTCGAGAATGGTAGGTTATGAAATGCTCTCTTTCTTATATGTTGACCAGTATACCAGGTGCATTTTATGAGTGATCCTATGTATAAAACAGGCAAAAAAAATCCAGTTTATTACTTACAATATCATCAGTATTCAGAATCAGCATTTTCTTAAAAAAAAATTGAGAATTTCATACATGAGTAGACTAAATTTATGTCATTTCTGTTCTTTGCTCTCCCCGTTTGGCTATCCTGTGTCCTCAACTACCCCCTCTCAAATGACCTCTTCTTCAATAATTATCCTCGTTACACACACACTCACAGATGTGTACACCCACACCCCACTGTGTCAATTAGTGTGCCCATATTTGCAAGTGTTTAGGGCTGATCACATTGGATGGAAAGTTTATCATGTGGTCATGGTCCATTAGCAGCAGATGACTGACAGCAATTGCTTAAGTAGGAATAAAACCATGGTAAGTTTCTTCCCATCCATGTTGGATCTAGTCATGTGCAGGTCTTGTGTGAGTGACTGTGCTGTTGGGAGTCCACAAATGTCTGTGCTATATTTAGAAGACACTATCTCAGAATAGGTTTCCCTCTCCTAGAGTGCTTAAAGTATCTCCAGCCTTTTCTTTAAGTTTCTTCTTGTTGGGTATTTGGTTGCAGCATTGAGAAAAATAAACTAGTAGAGACACTGGTAAGAAGCAGATAGACTGACTTCCTTGGTGTCAATGTCTGTGGTCAGGACTGGCAAGGACTGTGGTGGCTGTTCTTGTTGTCAACTTGACTACATCTGGAATTAGCTAAAACTTAAGAATGAAGGACACACATGAGCAATCTTTGCTTAAGTTAGAGTAAGAAGATAGATTACGTTCTTTGAGATAGGAAGACAGGGTTTTAAATAGATCTTTTGAGCTAGGAGAAGACATATCTTAATCCAGATCATCTCTCTAAACCCACCACTACTCTGGGCCATACCTTCTGCTGGAAGCCTGTTTAAGGACATGGATGACAGAAGCTTGCTCTTGCCATGCTACCAACATCATTTCTTCACCCACTGACATTGGAGTTTTTCAGAACTCCAGCATGTACTGAAGGCGAGCTGAGACATTCAGCTCATGAACTGAGAAACGACTGGATTCTTGGACTTTCTGTTCATAGCCAGCCATGGTTGAATTAGCTGGACTGCAATCTTATAATCATTCTAATAAATTCTCTTTCTGAACACACACACACAGACACACGTACACACAAATATCCCTTCTGCAAGTTTTGTTACTCTAGGGAGCCCTGATTAATACAAAGAGTAAATAGCACAATATATTACAAGTTAATCCCAGTGGTGAGTGATGGGCTATAAAACAGTCCTTTAAAGTAGTTGTTTTAATTCATTTTTATCCCCCCCCCCCAAAAAAAATCCCAAAAGCTAAGAGCTGAATCTGCTTGATGTGAGCTAACTGGTGATGCAAACCATTTCCCATCTTTCACTGTTACTATTGGGAACTGGAGGTACTCTCAGCCTCAGAGCATTTTAAGATATGCTGAATTAATTTTTGGATCACCTTGGTGACAATGTTCTGAAGAGTTTTATACCATCGAGAATGGTTTCTAATTAATTTTAGTGCACTTGAAGGGGAGGGGTGAAAGCATGAAGCATAGATTCCAGCACTGACTCCTTTTTTGATCTTGAAGATACTGAATGGCACTTGTCAGTTCAGCAGCCATGTTATCATTCCTTTGTTCTAGTGGGAGTTTGTAGCTGAATTTTCTAGTTAAATATTTTCTTCCTCCAACTCTTAGCAACCCTGCTCCTGTTTGACTGACAGATAATAGACAGTGGATGATGGATAGCTCTGTGCACCTTACCCTCCAAAAGGCGCCTTCTATGCTCCCCAGAGCTTGCTGCCAGCATCTGTGACTTCTTCCTTTAGGGAGAATTTCAGTGACTTGAAACAGTCAGAGTTGTTTTGCTTCATTTTGATATTTGGTTTGGGTTAGGCTTGAGTAGTACGCATTAACATCCAGGCCAAAGATTATCACTGATGGAGGAGGCTACCAGCAAATGTTAAACACATGAGGTTAGCCCTCAACACGGATGCACACCAGTGTTAAAGGTTGTGATGTTAGTTCCTGTTTACATATGGGTTGGTCTCTCTTTTCAGTTTCATATTGCAAAAGCTGAGGCAAACCACGAAGAGCCAATATTTAGTCTTTCATTTTGGCTTTGGTGACTCGTCCCCAGACAGCCTCGGGAGACTGTTATCTAGTTGATGAGTTGAAAATGTGTTGATCACCGTTTCATGGGTGAGTCAGGGAACATTTTCAGCGCTATACCAGGAATTCAAGTGGGAAAAAGTTGAAATGTTCCTTTTCAGGCTTTCCTATGATTGCCTTCAGTTCGTCATGGTTCTTCTGACCAAGGGCAGGAGCTATACATTCAACCAATTTAACACACTATCTCTAAGGGATACTAAAGTAAAAAAAATATACAAGAAAACAGTTTCAGTCATGTGATATTATTGTAGAAATTTGAATCTACCGGAAAGTTACAAATCAAAATGTGTGTATTGTGTTTGTCTTTCTACACTTGTGGCTGTGTTAGCTTGTGTGTTCTTGTGTGGTTTTCTATATTTTAAAATACTCGTGTTGGCTGGGTTTATGTCAAATTTACACAAGCCAGAGTCATTTGAGAAAATGCCTCCTGAAGATCTGACTCTAGGAAAGTTTTTTAAGTAGTGATTAATGGGGATGGTCCAGCCCATTGTGAGGGGATTCACTGGGTTGGTGGTCCTGGGTTCTTTAAGAAAGCAGGTTGAGCAAGCCATGGTGAGCAAGTCAGTAAGGAGCCTTCCTCCAGGGCCTCTGCATCAGCTCCAAATCAGGTTTCTGACTGTATGAGTTCCTGTCCTGACTTCCTTCAATGAGGATGAACAGTGAGATGGAAATTTAAGTCAAAAAATAATAAAGATAAAAAATCCTTTCTTCAACCTGATATTATTAGTCATGGTGTTATGTCACAACTACAGAATCTTAACTAATACAACCCTCTGCCTTGATTTTATACTACCTTTTTAATAGAGTCTGATTTTAAAATTCTAACATGGATCTTCATTTTATCATGAAGTGCAGTAATTGGGGCCTAGACAGGACTAGGAGGAGTAGTTTGTTTCTCACAGGCAAACCTGGGTGTGGGTCTCACTCTGGGTCTTGTGAGGAGAGTTAAGCACTGTTTCATGTGCCAGCTTCTTTTCCTCCTGTGGCAGTCTAGAACCCAGAATCTTTGGGCAGAGGACGACTCCAAAACATGTTATCTTCTTTGTCTTACCCACCTACGCAGAACCACGCGGAGTTCAAGCTCCGTCACCATCAGTTTTGAGTGTAGTAAAGTTATTTGAGATATAATCTTCCATGTTTCGTGGGTCAGTTTTGAATTCTGACATGCTTTCCCTGTTGGTATCTGGAAGGGAAAAGGGAGTCTGGTCAGGAGATAATGAGAAACGTATGATTAGGAGACTGAAGAAGCCTGTTTGTGCTAATTACTCATTCAGTACATGTCTCTCTGGGAGTTCAGTATCTGCACTTGGGAAAAAAGAGAGAGAATGAAGAAATCACACCATCTATAGATGCTTTACACAGAGAAACAAATTGACATCATTTATGGATGTTTGTTTTACAGAGAAATGCTTCCAAAATCTTCAAGCTCTTGGTTTGAGTTTCTGCTTGATTTCAGTACAGGCTTTTGTTGGTTTTGAGAATTCCAGTATTCCTCAGAGGACTATGACATGCAATGATTGTTAACAACAATAAAGTATTTACCAACAGGAGGCAACACCAGCTCTAACACCTTCAGCTCAAAACTCAACAGATTAACTCTCAATTGTAAAAGTGGGAAGGCTGGGCACTCCCGTCATGCTCATGGAAAGGGGATGGAAATTTGCCTATGGTTAATTTTCCTTTTCTGGATTGAAAACTTAGAGTATTCTTGCAAGTACATGCTTTAGAAGAAGTCAATGGATGTTATGTTGTTTCTGAAAACTTTGCTTTTGGTCAAAGTTGTCTTGCTTTGTTGTTTAAGAAGAAATTAGCCAATGCATTTAGCAATCAACACTCCTTCTAAAGTAACTGCCAGCAAGATCCTGACAAGAGTACACGAGGCAATATGAGGCTCCATCCAGTCACATGCAAGTGGAATGGGACCCACACAGAGAGACAAATATATGTGAAGGCAGTTAAGCCAAACAAGGAGACTTTATATTTTGTCCTTGTTCTAGGTATAAAGGAAACTCCAGGAGGCCTACAATTCCACATCAGTTCAGAAGAAATGATTGATATCTTTTCAGATGAAATGAAAGCTTGTTTTAATTACTTAAAAATTATGCAGACAATCATAACTTTCAGGCTATCAGAGCAGTGACAAGAACAATAATATCTAATTTAGTTTTCCTATTATGTGAGTACATGGGCCTTTGTAGTGGGGCAGAAGCAAAGACAAAGTTACACGGTGTTCAAACATAGGAGGACTGCTCTAAACCAAAAATTAAAAATTCAGTGAAGTTTCTGGGAGTCAACCATTGGCAGAAATAAAATTTCTCTGTGAAAATTTCACTTTTAAAGACCTTCTGCCACAAAAAAACAGCTCATAGACTAAGGGTTCTTTCTGATGCCCATTATTTAAAGTTCTGTGACATGGTTTATGCTCTGAAAATCCAAGTTTTCAACTTGTGAACTTAAATTTCTAGCACACAAAAATATATATATATATATTTTGTGTAGTTACATATTGGACATTTAAGACCCATTCTCTCACAAGTGCCGATATTACAGGGGTGTACCACCACACCCAGCACATTATTATCTTAATTCTCACAATGGTCCTGTGAGTAGTGAAGCAGATAGAATATAAGGTAAGTAACTTGGCCAAGAATGACCTAAACATTAAATCCGTTGTCTTTATTTCCTTCTATAACATACTTTTGATATTGGATCATAATTATCCAGGAATTTTTTGAAGAGAAAAACTGTTAAGAATGAGAAAAGAGCCAGTCAGTGGTGGTGCAGACTTTTAATCCCAGCTTGTGGGGCGGCAGAATCAGAAGATCTTTGTGAGTTCAAGGCCAGCCTGATCTACAGAGTGCGTTCTAAGACAGGCTCCAAAAGCTTCACAGAGACCCTGTCTCAAAAAACAACACAACAGCACAAAGAATGGGAAAAGAAAGAAATTTCCCAGAGGTTACATGGTTTCTCCTTCAACCGTCAGAAGGAAGATGAGGTTGGGAGGTGCAATTAGGTGGAGATAATACAGGGCTAGTAAGAGATGGTCTGAGAAGAGCAGGAAGTGGTGGCTCAACTGAGGAGAAAGATAGATCCAAGTCTCTCTCTCTCTCTCTCTCTCTCTCTCTCTCTCTCTCTCTCTCTCTCTGTGTGTGTGTGTGTGTGTGTGTGTGTGTGTGTGTGTGTGTGTGTGTGTGTGTTACTACAAGATAATAGGCAGTTTTAACCTGCTGGTGGAGTTTGAAACCCTGAAGGTAAGAGATTGTGGCATCATTAAGGAAGTTAGGGAGTTCTAGTTGAAGACCGTCTGTACAACTATTTCCTTTCCCTTTAAGGAACTTTAAAACATTTGTCTTATCAAAATAGAGATTTGAGCTATTGAAGTTTGGAAGTGTTTTTTTTTTGACATTTTTGAATGAATCAGATATTACGACAGGGTGTTTATCCGACTGTCATGTTCCAGAAAATAGAAAGTGCCTGAATTCAGATGAAGAGTGTCAGGATCAGCAGAAAGTGAGTGAGAGGACCTGGCTCAAAATCTGTGGCACAACTGTTGTCAGGGAGCAGTGTACTTTTTCGAAAGGCCAAAAACAGATGCATGGCTTGGCTGATGTGGTCCTCTCATCAACTGCAGCAGCTCCATGACTCAGCATGGAAGGAGCATGCAGAGTTTGCAGGTTCTAGCCCCAAGGCTGATCTGAAGCACGCAAGGGGGATAGAGCTGGAAATGTCCCAGGGTTTCTTCTTTCTCAGAAGGTAGTAAGTGGCTTTTAAAGAGTTACTACTTGTGTCTGTGGGACTATTTGGAATTATACTTCAGGTCCATGTTCCCATGATAGGTCCTATACCATATATATTATATCATATCATATCATATCATATCATATCATATCATATCATATTATATAAATACAAATCACAGAATGTGATTGGACAATGTATTAGTCATTAGTAAGGGTTCAGTAAAGCAGCAGAACTTACAGAACGAATCTCTATCTGTCTATCTATATATGTATAAATCATAAAAAATCACTTACAGATTATAGTCCATCAACTCAACATGGCAACTGTAAACAGAAAGTCCGAGAATCCAGAAGTTGCTCAAACCACAAGCCTGGATGCCTCAGCTAATCTTCAGTAGACACTGGAATCCCAGAGTCAAGGTCTCATTTTAAAGAAGGAATAGATTTGCTAGCAAAGCAAGGTCAAGCAGGCAAAGAGCAAAAGGTTCCTTCCTCTGTAGGCTTCCAGAAGAAGGTGTGGCTCAGATCAAAGGTGTGTCTTCCTGCTTCAAAATCCAGATCAAAGGTATGTTCTTCTTCCCTCAAAGTTCCAAAACAGGAATGGATTTGCCCAGCTCCCATCAAGCAAAATAATCTTTCACAGGTGTGCCCTCCACTTCTGAATCATAGTTCATTCCAGATGTTCTCACTGTGACAAACAAGAATAGTCATCACAGGCAACAAGACATAATATTGGAAATAATATGTATCTGCAAAGGTCTAGTTTTTTTGGTGATCAGACCTATAAACTGGCATTGTCAAAACAATATTCTCCATCTCTTCATTTTCAAGGCCTCTGCTGGAGAGTAAAACTCCGAATGAAGGAATAAAAATGCTATAGGCTTTCAATTACCCTTCTCCATGCACAATGACCCTTCTCCATGCAGGGCAAATAATTAGCACTTCCTTCTATCTAGAAGGAGCCCAGAGCCCAGAGCCCAGAAATTGTCTTTATCAGTTCTTGCTTACTAGGAGGAGAAAATCCCTCGTGTTTGTGTCTCATCAGTAGGAATTATAACAGATGAGGACTCAGATTGAGTTAATAGAAATAATCAAGGGTAAGAAGAGTTTCATCGAAATTACCGTGTTGATCTAGTTACTACCCAGACACCTAGAAAAAAATACAACAAATTTTGGGGAACCAAATACTTCAAGTATCGTGAAGACTGGTGGATACTGGAAAACAGTGTTGTCACTGCATTCTGTCACTCTGTATTAACTACATTCAGATGTTGTTATGATATAGAAAATGTCCGCTTAAAAGATTTCACTGAAGTTTCTTGATTTAGAACCATCACCCAAGAAACCCCTCTGAACTGATCCCAGTACATATAATATTGGAAATGTACATTGATTTGAGACTTGCCAGGTCTTTGGATGAATTAGAAGTAGATGTAAAATAGATACCTTGGTTTGTTTCCAAAATTGCCATAAGCCTAGTGAAGGCTGCAAAACAAATTTAAAGTGATCTGATTGTAAATTCACTATGAGGTTTTCCCGGAGACACCCAGGATTTTGAGGCTACATTGATCTATTTATTTATTTACTACCACTTTGTGAACATTGTGGTCTGTTATCTTTTTTTCTATTCTCATTCTCTTGCTCAATAACAAGATACGTCACAAAGTTTGAACGAGAAAGCCTATCTGCTGTGTACCTATACTTTTGTACACTATAAATATTTGTCACAGTAAATATGGGTTTAATAAAATGCTGATTGGCCAGAAGGCAGGCAGGAAGTATAGGCGGGGCGATCAGACCAGGAGAACTTTGGGAAGAGGAAGAACAGACGTAGATGAGGGCCTGACCCAGAAGAAGGAAGTTGAGAACACTGCACTGAACAAAGGTACCAAGCCACGCGGCTACACATGGGTAAGACTCGTGGGTTAGCTTAAGAGTTAGCAAACAACAAGCCTGAGCCATAGGACAAATAGTCTATAATTAACATAGACCTTGTGTGATCATTTGGGACTAAATGGCTGCAGGGCTGGTTAGTCGGGACACAGAAACTTCTGACTACAGCTCTGGGTTTTGGACCTGTATGATTTCCTCTTCCAGGAATTATGAGCAAACTTCTACACCTCAGAAGCTCCAAGCTCACTCCAACAGAGGGAAGCTATCCATCACTTAAAAGGCAATACAGCATCAGTGGGAGGGTGTTGCAGGAATGAAGAAAATCCAGGGCCAGATCTCTGGGAAAGGCAGAGATATCTGAGAGTAAACAACACAGTCAGATCTCACCCAGCTGTCTTCCAGCTTCCTCAGCCTCACTCCTCTGTAGTAGTGGGATTTCTTGGTCCTGGGCGGCCAGAGGCCCAGACCCTGCCACGCCAGACCCCTTAGCTGCCCACTGCTGCTGCTCAGGCCCCCAGAAATGACTCAGACACTTATATTAAATTCATACTGTTTGGCCTATGGCTTAGCTACATTGCTAGCTTGCTCCTACATCTTAACTCAACCCATTTCCATTAATCTGTCTGCCACGTGGCCCGTGGCTCACCTGTGTTCCTTACATGTTGCTCCTTTGGGCTTCAGGCTTGGTCTCTCTGACTCGCCCTTCTTCTCCTACCTATGCTTCGATTTCTCCTCATACTTTTTCTATGGAGCCTGTCATGGGCCAAAACAGCTCCTTTATTTAAAGATTGATATTCATAGTATAGCATTTACATATCACCTCCCCCTTTCTGTCTAACTAAGAAGGATCTAAACTAAGACTGTATACAATAGGAATTATTATGAGATAGTATCTAGGAGAGGATAAGGTACGAATTACAACCAAAACCTAACACATATAAAGTACATCATATATTTCTAGAATATTGGTAGATGGTAGGGTGTATAAATTACTTCAAAAGGTTCATCTCGGAAAGTGAAAATTCAACACCTAAATGTTCCTTTCTAAGGGATAATAGGGAAGTAACCTTAAATACCTATTCTTCAACCTCTTCAAGACCTGAGAAGGAAAATGTATCACCTGAAAGTCAGAAGTGCATGGAAGTAGTGGCTTCCAAAATTTGGGAAAGGACAGCAACACAGCTACCTGGACAATCACCTCTGGTTTTGTGCGCCATTGGAGCATTCATCATATTGGCTACAGGCCTATGGTGTCTGACAGATCTTTTCACAAGCAGGCCAACTTTGGGTGACTGTCCAGGCAGATAGGTGTCATCTCTGTCATTTCTAGATTTTGGAAGTTGCTTGCACTTCTGGTTTACTTGGGTAATACTATATCCTTCTGTGGTTTTTGATGTACTTGAAGATTAGATAGTTATAGGTATAGTTTTTCTTAGTCATTTTAAAGGTATATTGAATGTGAAACTTTAGATTCACAATGATAAGGTAGATGATAGAGTATTTTCTTTAATTTTGCTAAATACAAATAGACTAGATATTCTAACTGTAATTCTTGCTTGATAGCTATTTTGTTATATGTAATTTTGCTATATTAAAATTGAAACCTTCCTTTTTGATTAGACAGAAAGGGGGAGGTGATGAGGAAATGCCTTTCTGTATGCTATGAATATCAATCTTTAAATAAAGGGGCTGTTTTGGCCCATGACAGGCACCATAGAAAAAGTATGAGGAGAAATCAGAGCATAGGTAGCAGAAGAAGGGCGAGTCAGAGACCAAGCCTGAAGCCCAAAGGAGCAACATGTAAGGAACACAGGTGAGCCACGGGCCACGTGGCAGACAGATTAATGGAAATGGGTTGAGTTAAGATGTAAGAGCAAGCTAGCAATGTGGCTAAGCCATAGGCCAAACAGCATAAGTTAATATAAGTGTTTGAGTCATTTCTGGGGGCCTGAGCAGCAGCAGCAGTCAGATAAGGGGTCTGGTGTGGCAGGTCTGTGGGTCTGGGCCTCTGGCTGCCTGGGACCAAGAAACCCCACTACTACACTCCTCCTGGCTTCTTCTGCCTGCTCTGTCTTTCTATGCCCACCTTAAATACCCTTTTAGCTCAGTTAAGACATGGCACCACCACTGCCTGCCTGGGAACCTGGAACTCCTTCTGTAAACTAAAATGACCTCCAACTCAGATTTGATTGGATTAAGGGTGTATGTCACCACTCCTGGATATTCCCTGTGCTGGGATTAAAGGTGTGAGATACCACTGTCTGATCCTCCTAGACTGATATCTCAGACTGTTTTTATTATATTTAAAGCATATCCCCACAGGAGGGTGAGAACCAATAATTGTTATTTTGGTTGCTCAGCTCTGACAATAAACCCTTAACTGTAATGAAGTGAGACATATTAAAGAGAGAAAGGCAAATACTGGCCCAGGGCTCCTTAGCAAGTTCTTTCAGAAATAGGTTGGAGAGTGTTGCAGAAATTGGAGTCCAATGTCATGAACAGATAAATAGTGAATTCTCATTCTTTGTGAGTTGTCTAGGTGATTTGTAGAAGACTAGGGAATTACTTGATTCCCTTCTACTTTCAGATATAGATGAAGTAATTAAAAACCTGCCCCAGGAGAAAGTTCTTGGCCCTGACGGAGCTACAGGAGATTTCTATAAAACCGTTGGCTTAGCTCTTTCTGAACATCACTTGATGAGCTCAGTCACATGATGGACTCAGGTGAATTTATCCCTGCCAGCCCTTATATCCAGATTATCTTAATTGCTGAAAAGGATAAAGAGACAGAAAACTGTACCAAAACCTATTTCAGACGTGTGATTAAAGTAGATATCAAGTTTTAGAAAGGATCATGGCAAGGCTGATCACTGTCTATAACCTGAAGGAATGTAATCAGAATGCTGTTTTGGGATGGGACATGTGTTTTTGTTTTTTTAACCCTAGATTCAAATACTGTGCCTATCACAGGATAATAGCACCCACATTTATGTTTATTATTTTTTATTTACTGGTGAATAGGGTTGTTTCACAAGTTCTGGATGTAATAATGGAAACTCAGAGTCAGATATTGGGGGAAAGGCTGAAATATCAAAGAGAGGAAACATCACAGTCAAATCTCACCCAGCTGTCTTCCAGCTTCCTCAGCCTTGCTCCTGGATCCTCTGGCTTCTACTGCCTGCTCTGTCTTTCTATGCCTGCCTTAAACACCCTCTTCAACCAGTTGTTTCACATCCATGTTAAGATTAAAGGTGTGAGTTACTACTATTTGGTAGCTAGCCTTGAACTCAGAGAAACACAGAAAGATCTCTGTCTCTGGAGTTATGGGATTAAAGGCGTGGCACCACCACTGCCTGCCGAAGCCTGGAATTCCCCCAGTAAACTAAGCTGGCTTCAAACTCAGATCTGCTGGGATGAAGGGCGTAGGTCTCCATTCCTGGTCTTTTCTGTGCTGGGATTAAAGGTGTGAGTCACCACTCTCTGATCCTCTTGGATTGACTGTGGGTGGATCTTTTCTCTGATATTCCAGACTGGTTTTATTCAATCATCAAATATATCACCACATAGGGTTTTAAAAAATTTATTATTATTATTATTATTATTATTATTATTATTATTATTATTATTGCAGAATAGTGAATATCAGGGATGTACTGTGGGCTCTATAATCTTCATTATTTAATATGATCCTTTTTTTGTTTTGTTCCAAATAAGTGTCTGTCTTCTGAGTAAATCTGAGTTTTTCTTTTGTCAAGTATTATAATGATAAGGTAGGAAGATAATTTTCCATTGTAACAGTAACCTATTACTAAATATAGCAAACTATCTAAGGAGGGATAATTGTGAAAATCTAATGGGAGAGAAATGGTCCTTATAAATATGTACATTCACTTCACATCAATTAAAATGTAAGGAAAATAAAAATACAAAGCAACTTTCTGAGTTATGAATACCAAAATATGTCTGCAAACAGCACCCATTCCAGTAAGGTCCAAACTCTCTTACATAAACTATCTACTTCATCGTATTTTTCTCTCAGCACAATGCTCTGGATAAGGTATTCCATACATGAATGGCCCACAGAAGAGGAAAGTGTTGGTACTACCACACCTATATTCTGATTCTGAGAGAAACTGTTTCATTTACTACAAGGGAAGCAGTGCTGAGCAACACTTGTCTCCTACGTCTTGCTCTCATTGGTACATGTCAATCCACAAACATAGAGTGAAGGGTCTGAGGACAGTCGATGCTCAGAGGTTTGCCAGGAGCCTACACAGGTTCATCCAGGAGGATTAGGAGGGGAGCTTGAAATCAGGAAATTGGGAGAAAGTGAGATGTTTTTAGTATATGGTATCTGGAGAAGGCCAGAGAAAAGAATAATGATAAACAGACATGCCAGATCACTTGGTTTGAGGTGTGGGTGGGAGGCTTAGTTAATTACAGCGGTAGTTATGGGAGTTCCTGAATATTTTTCAGTTCCTAAACATAGTTGTGCCTTCTTTGATTTTTTTTTTTTTTTTGGCTATTGTTTGCAGTTTTATGGCTTATAGCTTCCCTGAGATCTTATCCCTTAGTGAATGAACTCTGAGCCCCCACTGCAGCTCGGCTCTTTATTAGGACCAGGAGCAGTGGAGATTCTATCAGACATGATTTCCTTGGTGGTGTTTCCAGTTAGCACCTTCAAGAAGGTGTTGTTTACCAGCATTTGGGCCTATAAAACAAAAACAACAAAAAGCTACAATTACTTTGAGATATTTTAGTAGCACATTGTAGCCTTGTCATGTGAGAAAGCTATGTGACACTGAATTCTTTCTTTCCTGATTTTGATGTGATTCTTAGACCAAGCCCTTCATTCTCTTGAGAGCTGGTCAATGGAACAAAATCATCACACTTATGAATAAAAATACTAATATTTTTCAAAAAGAAGTGCAAGTTGACTTTCCTGGCAAGCATTCAGTGAGGCTGAAGCAGGGTGTCTGGAAAGCTGGAAGGATGAGGTGAGCCTTGCTGAGGGATATTGAGAAGGCCTTTACCTCCTGTTATCTGCACACCCTATGCTATCCTTTAGTGGTACACCCTTCACTATCCTACCCTGGTGGCAAAAGCATATTAATGCTGAACTGGATAAAAGTAAGTTAAAATAACAGCAGTCTCTTACAAACACACTGACAGAAACAGGAGTTTTGAAAACAAAATATCAAAAACTTGAAAGCAGAGTTGGGCTCCTTTGGGTGCTTGGTGCTCTGGAGGTGCTGGCTACATCCTTGTCCAAACATCTTATCTGCATGCAGTTTATTATCTCAGAGTCAGGTAATTTTACTAGGTGTCCCTTGTTCTGACATAGCTCTAAAAGGCAGGTCTCTGAATGCATCATGGTAAAGAATTCAGCAGTCTAAGAACCTACCCTTATTTATTAATCATTCCTTCACCCACCACTTAACAGCACTGGCTCTTCTTATTACTTCCTACCATAGAGCATATAAAGATAAATACGATTTTGTGCCTGCCAGATGTATTTCTTCTTGGCAGCAGGAGGTCCGCTGTTGTCTTGAATAGATCTTCTCTATTGAATTAAATTTTTTTTTATATCATTTACTCATCTTCGGGTCCTCTCAGTTTCTAGCTAAAGCCTTACCTATGTGTATTCTACTTCTGATTGATGGTCATCAAATATCTACCCTGGGTCCATGTTAGTTAATCAGTGAGTGGCAGTCACAATGCATCTAACACACACACACACACACACACACACACACACACACACACACACACACACACACACACATACACACCCAGAAATGGGTCATACTATGGCGAAGCAAGAAAGGCATGACACTGATCCTGAGCCCACAGTTAAAGAGATAATAATCAAAATGACAGGCATTTGTCTATATCTTGTTATGTGAAGGGGAAACTTTATTGAACCCAAACATGGTAGCAGAAGACAGTAAGTTTTAATAATAAATTAGTCCATATCAAAGCCAACCTCTCTACAATGCAAGCCGAATTAAGAGTATGACAAAGCAGAACACTGTATACATAATAAATATATAATTTTAAAATAAAAAGTATGGCAAAGTCCAGAGCCAAGGGAGAAGAAGATACATATCTTTTAAGTATGATCAACAACAGCATCGCAGGGAGAGGACACTGAATGAGCAGCTGAATTAAAGGCCAAGTGTTTTCTCAGCTGATGATTGGCTAGCATTGTATGGGAGCCTAAGGCACTGAGACTCTTTTCTGTAAAGCCTCTGTGCTTGAGCCAGCACTCACCGAAGCCCCAGAACCTCTATAATCCCTTTGCTTCTTATTGAAGGTTTATTTTACATTAGATTTGTTTGTTTCAAATGTGTAGAATAAGAAATGTCTTGGGAAGAGAAAAAATGTTTGATTTTTATGCTCTTTAGTTACCATTTGTATGCAATTATACAATTTATAGTGTTGGAAGTTACAGTTCGGTGTACCTAAATGTGGGATTATTGGAATAAATCATTTTACCTTTGCTGACATTTCTGTTCCAGGTGTCTGATTATGAATCCCATCTACTTAAGCAGAGGAAGAGTTGGTTGCTTTCATGACCCTAGCTAATGTCTCCTTGAGCATCACATGGACTTGTAATAGAGATCAGCACAGGTGTATGCCAGAGTCACTTCACAGAACATCATTTTCCACTAGATCTGTGGTTAGGATGAGCAGTTGTTAACCTATAGGATGTGATTAATGGTCTGCAGATAGATAGATGCGCTTGGAATATAAGCTGCTGCTTGCTCTTGTGAAAGGAGCCTCTTTTTCATATACAGATGGTTTTTATTGTTGGGTTTTCAGTTTAGGTATAAAATTGTTGTATGGTCTTTTATCAATGTCACTGGGTCTCCAACAAGTTTTTAAGGATGACTTGCTTCTATGTCCCAGATCTTATTTTCTTGTGTTTTAATCCAACAGTGAGTATTCTGTTAATGACTGTTCTGAATATGGAATGGAGAAGTGTTCTGTGGGAAGGACCTATATTTCTTTCAGACCAGCAAGTCTAAGTTCTTATTAAAAAATAATGCTGAATTTTCTCATGGTTGCCATAAGCATAAAATTAGATTTGAGTGAACTTTAGGAAAAGGTCAAAAGAAAAACAACCAAAATTTTAGTTATTTTCAAGTAGTTGGTAATGATAGTTGTCAAGGATAGATACATTAAAAATTGATATAATTGTGAGTGTTTTATAGATTCCTGAGTACATAAACTAAACCCCAAAAAATCAAAGATACTCAAAATGTGAATTCTACCCATAGGTAATACATAACATATTATAAAAGTATAATAAAATGGTTATTTTTTACAGCACTGTATAAGCAAATATATATTATATATGGAACAAAATAACATGGGCCAATCAGCTCTTTTTATTAAACCAGTGGGTAGAACAATTATTTACAGTAGAACAACATAACCTTCCACATTACTCCATGAGTCAGTTCATTCTTATTTAGGTGGGCAACCCTTCTTTTCTTAGATGAGAGTAAAGGCTTCTCATTGGTCAGCTTAATGGGGAATAAAACTGCTTTGCTTGAGCCAGGTTCCTGACCAAGTGATCTGCCCATATCAGTCTACCCAAATCTGGGTAGGACTTCAGGTAAATGTGTGGTGGACAGTGGCCACCATGATAATGGCTAGAGATAAACTCGGTTTCCATAAAGCTTTAGATATTTTGGAGTAAGTACTTAGATTTTTGGCAATTTCCCCCATCATTTTGTTATTTTACATCTTTAGTTTAGGACCAAGACAAAGTGATAAAACATGAACAAAGCTTGCAATACAACACCTTACAAATCAGTAGGTAAAAGAGAGAATTTGGGAACAAAATCCAAGTGGGAAAATACAAATGTAAGTACATAAGAAAAGTCTAGAGTTAGGCGGTACTAAGTTGATTTTCCTGAATATTTTTATAGGCCTATTTATGAGAATATTAGAATATTTAAAAATATAAAGTCAAATGATGTTTAGATTAAAGCACAAGACAAATGTTAGAGAACTTGAAAGTAGAAAATATTTCACAGTGAAATAAACAGGACATGTTCTCAGGAATCCATTTTTATGTCAGACATTTGAAAAAGATTGGCTCCTAACTGTGGAATAGACAGAATTAGAAACTACAGGGGGGTTCTGAAGGCCCCATCATTTGAGATCAAGGTCTGGACATTCAAAAAGAACACATTCTCATACCAATGCTGTTTCATGTTTTTACTTTGAATTTAAAAGTCAAATCTGATTATGGCCATATTACATTATCTAATCCATTTCCCAACGGAGTCTGGCTATTTCGATCTAATATTCCCAAACTCTTTATTCCTTCTGTGTTACACTTTGCATTTGCTTCATCCTTAACCCACACCACCCTTACTTCTTTGCTTCTTCCAACTCAATTTACTCTGCTAATGTTTGGAAAGAACATTATAACTCAACCTTCATGTAATGGCTTATAACCTTCTGATTTTGTGATCTTTATAAGGGCTGTTGTATCGACAAGGAAATTATACTTACCTCAGCCAATTGTATACACTTATGTCACTTTAAATTTAACTTCATCACTACTTGTCAAATTCTCCCCTGTGGCCTTTTTAATGTTCCTATGTATTTGGCAATTTTTTTTTTATTGACATTTCAATTTTGTTTTGCAGTGTACTAAAGTTACATGAAAACAAATGACTGGAAGTGGAGCCAGAGAGAATCCAAGCTAACGTTAAGGTGTGGAGTCCTAGGAAAAATATTCCTTTTGTTCAATATTTAAATTTCTGAATCTATTAGAATCCGGGACCACCAGCTAAGATCTGGGGAACTCTATCTGGTCTTAAGAACAGGGCAGATGTCTTTGCTAAGCAAGTGCACCTCTTTGGATTCCCTACTAGCTATATTTTCATTGTTAATTTTGTGGTTCATGAAAATAGCAAATTCATTTAAGTGTCTTGGCTTGCGAATACTTTATTTTCTCATTTGATTATTTAATTAACATTTACAGAACTGTTGCTTTGTTTCTTATTCTATTATCAATTTACCTCAGATGCCATCAGTTACTATTCACAACTCTTTCTGTCTTGTTTCCCACTGTTGTCTTGGTGCCTCTCAGACACTCAACAGTTATTTGATAACCTGTAGTCACTGTCTAGCACATGAATAAATCACACACAAATACTATTTTAAAACCAAACATAAGCCAGATAGTGGTGGCTCATGCCTTTAATCCTTGTACCTGGGAGAAAAGGGCAGGCAGATCTCTGAGTTCAAGCCAGCCTGGTCAATAGAGTAAATTCCAGGACAGCCAGAGCTACATAGAGATACTCTATCTCAAAACACAGAAAAAAGAAACCTAGAGTGTAAACTATTGATTATAATGTTTGCAATTTTCACGTATTAGTTCTGGGGAACAAAGGCAAGGCCCATTCTGACTTATTTATTTATTGAATAACTTGCCTGCCAACTGCATGAAACTGCACTGCTTAAGATAGTGGCCACTGGCCACAATTAGCTATTTAATTCAAGTGTAAATGAAATTTACAATTCATTTCTTCTAACCACACTGTGACATTTCAGATGTTCAAGAGGAACACGTGACTGATGGCTTCTGAATTCTACAGACTGGTTACAGAATGTTTCCACTGTAGCAGAAACTACTTTTGTGGGGTCATGTCAGATTATTATGTAGTCTTGAACAAGTATCCCAAGTAGATAATTATAGAATAATAAAATGTCTTTTTGATTTCATATTGTTTTATGAAATATCCAGTAATTGAGACCTCCCAAAATAGGTAGAACTAGGGTAAGTAAAAAAATATTTAATTGATGGCCCTAAAAATCAGAGTAAATTTTAAATGAGTGTAACTATTTCCAATAATCGATTTTATAATGGTCAAGTTATTTGTTTGTATTCCTAGAGATGGATGTGGCTGGCTGTAAGACCTAGATATTGGACAATGGAGAGTAGCACATTTGAGATGTTTTCCCCAGCTATCCTGAATTTAAAAAGACACAAAACACTTACCAAAATTGTCAGTAAGTACCATATCCATTCCTATATTATACCACCCTTGCTGCTGTTTCTGAACCTTGAAAAAGAGTTACTCTGAAATCTGTGGAGAGAGAGAGAGAGAGAGAGAGAGAGAGAGAGAGAGAGAGAGAGAGAGAGAGAGAGAGGAGACAAGAGACAGAGAGAAAAAGACACACACAGGGAGATAGAGACAGAGAGAGATGGAGAGAAAGAGAAAGAACACACACAGAGAGATAGTCAGAGAGCAAGAGAGACAAGGTAGAGGATGGAAAGAGAGAGACAAGAGACAAATACACAGAGAGAGAAAGGGGAAAGAAAGAGAGGGAAAGAGAGAGGGAAATGGAAAAGGAGAGAGAGAGAGAGAGAGAGAGAGAGAGAGAGAGAGAGAGAGAGAGAGAGAGAGAGAGAGAGAGAGAGAGAGATTTCCCGTTTAGAGCCATATCAGAAAGTCATGCTTCCTGCCAAAAGGAGATTTAAAGACTGGTGTCCTTTTTCTACCAAGGGAGCAAACAGATCAGCCAGAATTCCAGACAGCAGATAGCAAGCAGATCACTCTAATTAGAGAGAACTGGAGCACAGAGAGAACTACCTTGCAGTAAGAATCAGCTTTAAGGGGCCTTTTGCCCACACCTTAACAACCTTCAGATAAATTATACACAGAGGCTACTGCTCAGGAGCTCCATAGGAAAAAACCAGCTTCCCATTACAGATCAGCAAAACCTAGAGAAGTGTGGGAAATTTAAAAAGTAAATCCATATAGATCCTGGACACAAATTCTCTGCCTTCTGGCTGGAGGTTTTTGTTTGTTTGTTTTTGTTTTTTGTTTGTTTGTTTTTCCCAAGAAAAGGTCTTTCTGAGGAGAAAGTAAAAGTTTTTGTTACATTTGCATATCTTGTTTACATGTGTGCTTTTGTTTCCAAATACTATTATGCTACAGAGGAAAGTTTCCATGGGAAGTAAAAGTAGAAAATATTGGATAAGACAATATTAAATAGGTTCAATATTCACTATAAGACTTATCTGGATATCCACTATGTTGGTATATGCTCCAATTCTGTAAGAATTATAGGAGATATGCAATATACATTAGGAAATTCTAATAAGTATTTAGAGCTTCAGCTGATGTGCTCAGGCAGAGGAAGATGAGTACAGGTGGGTTCATATTATAAAGTGTCATCTATAAACACATTGGTGCAGGAATGAAATAGTAATCATACGATGCTGAGGAGACCAGGAACATTACATGAGTGGATACATGTAAAGCTCTCAAAGTAGCATCTTTAACAATAAAATAAAGCTTATTGTTAGGGACTTTATTTGTACTGTGGGAGATACAGGCATATGTAGACACTTGAGACAAAGAGAAAAGATACTGGATATAGCAAATGACATGACACGAGAGGAGGCTCACAGGGTTAGAGAATTGCTACATACCTTACCAGGTAGTGATGGGATTAGTTCTTCCCATAGGTGAGATTGAGATCCTGTGGTGATCATGGATCCCTCAAAGACTTCTATGACTGGTGGGAAATAAGCCAGGAGATGTAATTGCAGGTGAATTAAAGGTCTGTGCAATCCTAAACCTTGATATTAAAAAATCAAACTCATTTCTTGGCAACATGGATCATGCTCCTTCACAGTGAGGACTTAAGCAAAATAAGCATCCCTCTTTCCTGCCCTCCTACCAGAAGCTCTACAAATGGCTCATGCTACTCAACTGCCATCCATATTCAGAGGGCCTAGTTCAGTCCCATGAGCGTTCCCCAGCCGTCAGTCTAGAGTCAGGGAGTTCCCAGTAGCTCAGGTCAGCTGTCTCTGTGGGTTTCCTCATCATGATCTTGACCCCTCTGCTCATATTATCTCTGCTTTTCTTCAGCTGGACTGTGAGCTCAACTCAGAACTTAGCTGTGGATTTCTGCATCTACTTCCATCAGATGCTGGATGAAGGTTTTCTTGGGATGGAGCTCTTCCGAGTCTGTGTTTCAGGAAGCTTCTGAGATTGTGGGGACTTACTCTCTCATTTTTTAAAAAAATGGATTTCTCAGTTACTACTTCAGCAACGGAAGATCTACTCAAGACTGAACCTTTGATGCTTGCCTTGAATTTATCTTGCTGAGTGAACTTCTCAGGTAATCAATTTGGGAAGCAATACAATGAATATTATTGGGATAATGATGTGAGTTATTGAGAAGCAGAATTAGACTCTGGGAGGAAAAAGCAAGCAGTGGGGACTCCAAGGGCAGGCAGTTATTTAGAAAGAAGCATGCATGCTCATACCTCAGGGGTGGATAGGAATAGGCCGGGAATCTTCTTTGGGCTTCCCTTCTTTCCTCACTCAGTCCCCAGACAAGTTGCCCTCTACGGAGGCACTGAGACTGATGGTTGTCTAAACTGATTCTGGGAAAGTAAAATGATTTATAACCATAAAATATTCTCAGTAAAACAAGAGAGATGGAAGGTACTGAGATATTCATAAGGGCTTTAACATATTAACGGTGTTATGCAGAAGCCTTTCTAAATGCACAGATATTTCTAGGAATCAAGACCTGAGTGAAGCTGTGATGCCACAGGTGAAGCTCGAAAGGTAAATTGTTCATTCACAGGATAAGATGGCAATGATAAAAATGATGGTATTTTTATATCTAAAGTCAACTGGAATCTAGGAAAGGGGAACCAAATGTTGTTGTCACTACCACTGCGCTGTGGATACTTCTGAAATTAACAGTGGGTACATCATTCTGTGCATCCACGAGAATATTCTTAACCTCAGAATCAATTATCTGTTACCACACAAGTAAACACAAAGTTTTGTGGTATATAATATCAACAAATTAACACATGCCAACTAGAATTTTTTTTCCTACAATTTGTTAGCTCATGCATTGAGGCTACTGTCAGCTGGCGATCAGGTTAAATGATGAGATAGTTTTGATACTTCTTCCACTTGGTCCTGTGTCCTTTAAATTGCCACAGTGTGAAATGGTTCTATGATAGGTGGTCTCAGGAGAGACAGAGGATTTTGAAAGATCTTTGCGAGAGAGTTTGCAAATCTACAATGTCATTTCTTCTACAATCCATTAATTTTAAAAAAATGTAACTGTGGATCTACTGAAAGGAGAAAAGTCATGATCCCTTGTTGACAGAGATGGCAAGACCACATAACAAAGAGTATTCTGGGTAAGGAAGAGAGGGATTTTGTAGTTAGCTTTACAGTTATCTGCTATAGCTCTTAAACCAT
Source organism: Phyllotis vaccarum (assembly GCA_033318265.1). Lineage (NCBI taxonomy): Eukaryota > Metazoa > Chordata > Mammalia > Rodentia > Cricetidae > Phyllotis > Phyllotis vaccarum. The sequence goes on along the minus strand of JARWLC010000012.1, from coordinate 6,696,994 downwards.
CACTGGTAAAAGGAATAATTGAAGAGTGGCATATTGACAACCTTGTTTTCTAGATGATCGTTTTCTCTTTGTTATTAAAACCCCAGTGCTTTAAGAATATGGGCTTCTATATAGGGCCACATGTCTGGTGATGTGGATTGTTATCTTTATGTTCATTTGTAGTAGAAAAATCATACTGCATAAATGGGTTCAGGTAGTAAATAAAATTCACCCAAGATTGAATTATTTCTTAAATTGGTAACTGGACCTTCACCTTCATGACTTGTGAGCTTAAAAGGAATTGTTCTCACTTATCTTTCCCACTTTCCAAAATCACAGCCTTTTTAGTCGTTAAAGGAACCTGCATATTTTAAATCTAAAATTGTTATTTAATTATATCAACATTGTCAGCATTGTGAGCATTTAGATTGTGAGTTACGTAAAGCAAACACAGTTGATATTTATATTTTAATTCCTTTTATTTTATGCGTCCAAAAGGACAAACAACAAACCAAAATACTGACTCAGTTCCTGTTCCAATGTCTGCATTCCTTCAGAATTAGGACATCGAATAGAAACACTTGTTGATAAACAGAAGGCCTTTTTTAAAGGCTAAATGACCCTTCAGGATTTTCAAGGAAAAGAAGTAAACTCACAAATCCCATAATCCCATCATGGAATTTCCCCATTGATAATTTAGAGCCCCTATACTAATTATGTTACAAGTTACCTTAATTTAAAATTATTTTGTCCCTCTAAGTTAAAGAAAAGGTAGGCATCAAGTTGTATTGTATACATCTGTCTCCACTGTCAAGGGAGAGAAGATAGAAAACCAGGCAGAGGAATGAGAATATCCTACTCATTTACACACACCAACCCCCATCTCTGTCTTGTTTACATTCTTCTTGCTTTCTGGAGATTATCAAGCCTAATTCAATTATTTAACTTTGAGTGTCCAAAACTCTTAAAATACTATTTGGGAACTCCGACTTTCCTTTCTGAAAGTATCTCTGATTTTTTTAAATGCACAAATCATTTCACAGTGATATAGAAAAGCATTTTAAAAGGTTATCTAGCAATGCCTACCTTTATTGTTGAGGGAAAGATGGTCATGGTGCTGAAATTGTATGTCTCACATTTTTATTCAACAAATACATTTGAAAGTTAACTAGTTAAGTTAGTCTGTGAAATATTCGCATTTTGTAAAGCCATACTTATTTCTTCTGATAAAGTCTCTAGATCAGGAGTCAGTGAACTCTTTCTGCCAAGTACCAGAACTTTAGAATTTTGATAGAAGTTTCTGCTGATAATCATTCAGTTCCAGGAGTAGCCATAGAAAACACATGAATGAATTGATGTTACTATCTTCACATAATACAGTATTCATAGATACAGGCTATAAATTGCATTTTGTGTCAAGAATATAATTTGTTGATTCTTAGTCTATGTAAAGGAATGATGACTATATCTTTCTAATCTATATCTATTTGTAGCTATATATCTCTAAATATGTATGTATTTCAAAGATGTCAAAGATTATCGGCCTATGATGAAATACACAAGATATTGAGCTTATAAGGCAGGAAGAAAAATTTATTTTGGTTCATGGTTTCCAGAGTCTTTTGTTCATAACTTTTACAGTCTGTTTCTCTGGGTCAATGGAAAAGCAAAGAATCCCATCTGGAGGCCTGTGGTGAGGCAAAGGTTCTCATCCCATGACCACTGGGAAACAAAGTAAGATGGAAAAGTGCCAAGGTTCCTATATCACCTCCGTCCCTAATGATATAACTGCTTCCCAGTACTGGCAAAATCTGGTGACTCAAGCCTTAAAACAGCCTTTGGAGAATATTCAGAGTCCAAAAGAAAACACCAAACTATACATGAAAGAAAAGATGGCTCTGGGTAACGATCAGCCACCCCATTGTTTCTGAGTGTGTGATAACCCAACTTCCTGGTTGAGAATGGGTAAGGCCGGGGAAATAATACACATGCTTGCTTGAGGCAAACAAACTATCACTTTCAATAAGTGCTATGGCTAGTGCTTCATATCTCATGGTTTTGCTCACACAAGATTGTAGAAAACAGAAAGGAGTTGTCATCTTACTGTGCCCTCCTGTGAGGCTCAATCTAAAAGGTTCCCGCACTTCCCAACAGCATCATGCTGAGAACAGTGTCTTTCATTTAAGGCCTTTGAAGATCCCTAAAGATCCTTGCATGGAATGTGCAATGACTGACAAGGCAATAGTAAACAAAGGAGCATGTAGTGGCAAGTAGAAGACAAGAGACAGTCAGGACAGCTTGGCAGGTAAGCTGAATGGTTATCTGCCAAGTGACCAGTGCAAGAAGAGTTAAGTCGTGTTTCTAGGGAACTGCAATTGGTTTGGACTGACCAAGCCACTGGGTATAACTGCCATGCTCGAATGCCAACGGAAACAGATCAAGTCAATGGATCCTTAAAGTTTTAGGCTAAACTCATCCCCTCAGTGATCCTCCTAAAACATTCCAGGAAGAATTGTGAAAATAACATATGTGCTTCAGGAGCACTCATAAGTATCAAATAGTCACTAAACCAAAAACATTTATAGAAAATAGTGAGGTCACACATGCTTGCGCATTTATTTCAAGAAAGCACCAACATAAGACCTTTAATCTTTTTTTTTCTTTATTTTAATCACTGTCTATATTGCTCTATATCCTAGCTTGACATTTAGATGTACAGGTCGTTTGTCCTAAAAAGTCAGATTTCTGGAGCCCAAGTTTATACTTGGAGAGTTTTTCTTTTATTAAAAACAAATAAATGAAACTATAAACACAAATATACTAGGTTAGACCTTGGAACAATATATGTGAGTAAAGACCATAGGAGCTTAAGTCATTAGCTTTATCTGCTTCTGCCTATCACACGCTTTCACATTTGTTGAACTCTCTATAAAATACCCCATAAAGATTGTTCTTTGCCTTGGAGTTTATGCTTGGAATATAGAATGTCTTAGATTTTAAAATATTATACATATGAGTGTTCTGTCTGCCTATATGTCTTTGCTTTACATGTGTTTCTGATACCTGTGTAGAAATGAAAAAAAGGTGTCAGATCTGTAGGAACTGACATTATGGATGGTTGTGATCAGCAAAGGGGGTTCTGGGAATCAAATGTGGGTCTTCTTCAAGATCAGCTGTGATCTTAATAGCTATGCTCTCTCTCCAGCCTGGTGTCGTAGATTTTAAAGTCTCGGTACCCTACACTTACATCTCTGGATTCCACCAGCATCACACCATGGCTGATTCCTCTTCCCACCCTTGGTCCCTCTTGACAGTTCACAACATTTTGAGCCTTTTAACCCATTCTTGCTTTTAATCAAGTTTTTATATTGTAGTCTCAATAATTCTTCTAAAATACAATTCAAATGAGTTTCCTCTCTTTCTCAAATCTTTGAGGATTTTCCCATGGTTCCATAAAAATATTTATCAGGCTGTCCTGAGGCTTCCCTGATTGAGTCTTGCCTGACACTTGTCCTTTCCCATCATTCTTTTAGACTCACAAGAATGATCTTTTTAGTCTCCCAATACAACGCCATTCTGTGCTGAAAATGTGTTACGTACTTCTACATCCCCACAAGAAAAGAAATCATTGAAATGTATTTGCATAATGTGCAAGAACTCCCACCAACCATCCCTCCTGATTTCTTCAGGCTCATCACTCCCCAACCTCCGAACACTCCACATTCTCCCCTATTCCCTTTGCTCGCTATTTCTGCTTCTTGCACACCTTCTCCCTCTTGTCTGCCTGGTTCATTACACTGAATTCTCCAAGTCTTGCTCTGTTAATATCCCATATTCCCTGAGTTATTCAAGGTAACCCAGGATGTGCTTTTCTTTTACACATTGCTATGTCTTCAATATTACAATCAGGTGTTTACATTCACTAATTGTAAATTCCTTCTTTTTTTCATAATCCTGCTGCCTGGGCGGACATAACTTTTAACTTTTAAATTGGTTTTATTTGCAGATGGTATTATGTTAGTAACAAAATACATATTTGTTAAAATAATGGAGGAATGAGTACATTTGAAAATAAAGGAAGCATACATATATCAATAACTCATAGCACTTTAAACAATAAGGTATCTTCATTTTTTTATATTAAGGTAGTTAAAATATTCAAATCCTCGTGTTCACTGAAGAATTATTTAGGTGGAAGATACAGCATCCACCTAAGCACCTACCAGTGGGCAAATGGACAAAGAATATATGTGAGTTTGTTTTAACCCACAAACAATAGGGGAATAGTACTTACCCTTAACTGAAGATCCTTTTATTTGTGATAGTGTAGAAAAATCTGGAGGACATTATGCCAGGAAAAATGAGCCAGGCATAGAAAGACAGATATGCATGATCTACAGAAGCTGAAGCACAGTCAGAGTGACAGTGGTTGCCATAGGCTATTGGTGAACATAGGATGTGACTGATCAAGACAATACTATTCAGTGATCAAATATCCTGGTGATTTAATGTATAGGATAGTGATGATAGTTAGCAATGCTCTATTGAGTGCTTAAAATTTGTTAAGGAATTTTCCATAAATGAAGGGGAAAGAGTGTGAATATCTTAGGGTTTATATTGCTGTGAAGAGACACCATGACCAGGGCAACTTTTATAATGCAAAACATTTAATTGGGGTGGCTCACTTACAGTTCAGAGGTTCAGTCCATTATTATTATGGCAGGAACATGGTGACAGGCAGGCAGACATGGTGCTGGAGCTGAGCATCCTTACATCTTGATAGGCCGGCAATAGGAAGTTAACTGATATATTGGATGGTATTCTGAATATAGGAATCTTCAGAGCTTATCTGCACAATGACGCATTTCTTCCAACAAAGCCACACATCCTAATATTGCCACTCCCTTTGAGATTATGGGACTTTGGGGGCCAATTACATCCAAACTACCACATTCCTCTCCCTGGCCCCATAACCCCATAAGCTTAAACATTATAATGCAAAATGAGTCTATTTCAACTTCAAAAGTCCCCATAGTCTATCACATTATCAGTAATGTTTAAAAGTCCAAAGTTCAAAGTCTCTTCTGAGACTCATATAATCTCTTAAGTGTAATCCCCTATACAATCAAAATAAAAAATAGACCACATACTTCCAACATATATGTATTACCATTACAAAACATAAGAAAGAGAATGTGGTAAGAAAATACTGGACCGAAGCAAGACAAAAAAATCAGCTGGGCAAACTCGAAACTCTTCATTTCCATGTCTGATGTCAAAGCACTCTTGAGATAACCTGTTCCTTTCAGCCTTGTTGACTGTAGCTCACTTTTTTAAGGTGGGCTGATTCCATTCCCTATTATCAACTTTCCTATGAAGGTATCACACAGCACCTCTAACATCTTGTGTTCTCCAAGACAATCCAGGCTTCAATTTCACAGCTTCAGGCAATGGCTTCTCTGCAAGACCTCCATTCAGGGATACACTTGACATATGTCTGGCCTCAGTAGCTTTATCTAATTCCTTTATGATATCCTTAAGTCTAAAGCCAGAACCATGTGGCTGAAGCTGCCAAGGTCCACTGCTCACTGGGGCTGTCTACTTTAATTTTTAAGAATATATGTATGAGTGGGGAGGGGATGCTTGTTTATGGCCAGGGGAAGATAGTAAATCTTTTGCTATGCTGTGGTCTAGCTTATTTGAAAAGGCAAGGTTTCTTACTGAAGTGGAAGCTCATCATGTCAGTTAGGCTGTATGAGGAGCAAGCTCCTGGGATCCACCTGTTTCGGCTCTCTAAAGCAAGAGTTACAGACATGTGGTACAATGCCCTACTTATTACATGGGTGATGGGGATTCAACTCAGACCCTCATACCTACACAGAAATTGCTCTTATCCACTGAGCCATCTCCCTCCTCTTCATCTTTTATTTTAGAATTGCCCCATTCTTCCCCAGATTACGCTTATTTGTTTACTACAAAATCGCGTCTTAAAGAAAAATTTTTCCATGTGAACTGCTTTTCACAGCCTTTCATGATTCCTGAGCTTTTGTGTGGTTGCTAGAAACTGGAGGTGAGACTGAACAACAACAGCCCTAATGAACCAGTATGAAGGGAGACAAGAGCAGCATCCCAAGGTGGGTCCCTCACAGTCATCTAGTCACTTGATGAGCATTCAGGTTCCTGGACCAACTGAGGGAGAGTCTCAGTTGACCCTCCAATCTGTGAGATTCTTAATTAGATGGAACCATGAAAATGTGTGTATTCTTTAAGTGTAATATTGAGGGGTTCTTAGTTGAGCACAATTTATGCTTAAGCAGAATTCACTAAACAACTATGCCGGAGGTGCTTCTGAAACTGCAGGTTAGCATATTCCATATCTTGAAGGAAAAACAGGATCTTAGCATCTCCCAGGCTCATCCATGTTTCAGAATATACCCTGCTTATCACAGCAGCTCAGAAAACAGACACTGAATTAAATTCTATTTTGATTCAATAACTTCAAAAAAAGCTGGAAAGCCAAGCAAAGCATTTGTAATTTGCATGTCAGACTTTTTTCCAGCCCCAAAGGCAATCTCTATAATCAATTAGTGTTGTCTAAGAACACAGAAATTCCATCAGGCTCTAGCCTTAAGATTAATTGTGCATGTGTCTTGGCCAGTTTTCCAGCATCGCAGTACCTCAAGGTTTTCATCTCTCAAATGGGAAGCACACCTTCAGAAATTTCTATTTCAGTGGTTGGTTATAAACATAAAATAAGATTCAGTGTCAAAAAACATGAAAAAACATTAGTCTTTTATCACATATATATTATAATAGAATTCATACCAATCATTTGCTAGTTGGTTTCTTAATAATAGTTAGTCAAATGTGTATTTATTTAAAAATTGTATAAACCCTTATCAAGGCCCTCAGTAATTTCCTTAGTGATTGTTTAACACATTTATTTGACACATTTCCTGGAAAATGTAAGAATGTTGCTATTTTAGGAATTATTTCAATTTTAGATAATTTCCTTTATTGATATAGTACTAATTTACCTTATCATTATGGCAGCAACATTTAATAAGGTTATCCATTTTGGAGAGGATTTTGTTAAATGTCTGTGGATGATTTATTAATGTGTATATATAGAGTTTTTAAAATGATTCAACAATTTTTATCTTTAGATCCTTCCTCTTCCCCCCACACTTTAGTGTGTGTGTGTGTGTGTATGTGTGTGTGTATGTGTGTGTGGTGTGTGTGTGTGTGTGTGTGTGTGTGTATGTGTGTATATGTGTATGTGTGTATGTGTGTGTATGTGTGTATGTGTGTGTGTGCGCGCGTGTGTGTGTGTGTGTGTGTGTGTGTGTGTGTGTGTGTGTGTTGCCTGCACTGCATGGTAACTCAAGGGTTAGTTCTCCCTTCTGACCATATGGGTCTTGGGATTCAACTCAAGTCATTAGGTTTCCTGGCAAGTGGCTCCATCTCACCAGCCATCTCAGGCCCTGCAGGTGCTTCCTTACATTTTATTGTTAAAGGTGATGCTTGTCTTTCTCTCTTCTGTCTTTAGGGTTTTCTAGAACAGAGCTGGAGAGGCCTGGCACTCTGTGTCATCCCTGATGAAGATCACAGTTTTATTTGGTTGGTACAGACATAGCCCCATTCCTTTCCACATTCTTACACTGCTTGGGAAGGAAATAGAAGACAAAAGGGAACTGGTGGGAGGCAGGAAGAAGCATAGATTCAGCTTTCAGCTCCTGTATGTGTCACTTGGTCATTCAAGTAACTCACATATGGCCTCATCTCTCAGGATGAGGAACAGAACAGGGAAGAAGTCACTGGGGGAGTTGTTAGGGAACTCTTGAACTCTATCCTTTATAAGATCAGTGCTCACTTGAAAGACTTGTGGCCAGAAGCTATCCAGGTACACAACTTCCAGACTACCTGCTGTGGGAGAGAGAGGAGAAAGAGAGAGAGAGAGAGAGAGAGAGAGAGAGAGAGAGAGAGAGAGAGAGAGAGAGAGAGAGAGAGAGAGAGATGCTTGGGAATTTACATATTTGTCACAGCTCTGTGATGTAGTTTGAGGTTTCTGTTCCAGACTTTAGAGCCTTGCCTCAAGGTTTAGGCCCACAGACTCCAGATGCACAGAGACACACAGATGTTTTACAATAGTTTAGGCTGATCGGCCTAAGGCCCAGGCATATAACTTGCTAACTCTTTACCCTTAATCTAACCCATGACTCTTAACCTGTTCAGCCATGGGGTTCGGTACCTTTTCTCACAGCAGCATGGTTGTCCTCTGCTTCCTCCAGCTTCTCTCTGGCATTCTGCTCTGAGCTTCCTGTTCTCAGAGTTTTCTTAGTCTGGTAGCCCCACCCACACTTCCTGCCTGCCTTTGGCCAATCAGCGCTTTTTATTAAACCAGTGGGTGGGACAATTATTTACAATGTAACAACATAGTCTCCCACACTGTGAAGTGTCTACAATTATTTCTTCCTCTTCCTCACTAAACAGATCATGCAAGATCAGAATTTAAAGGACTTGCCTAAGCCAAATTACCTATAAAACAGAACTCAATTCGCCTAAAATGAAGAAGTAGACTAAAACTCAGTACTAAATGTTCCCATACACAAAGTTCCCCAAAGGCCAGGTAAGTCAGGGTTTGCAATTGTACAATCACTGTTAACAGAGCCCTTTCTGAGTTTCTCAGAGCCTCTCCTTAGACAGAGCCATCAAGTTGTGTGATCATTTGGGTGAGTGAGTATGTTTTCCATTTCAGGAGCGGTTGTCATCCAAGTCTTGCTTTACTCTATGCTTGGACACTGAAGTACTCACAAAGCAATTCTTACTCTACCTGTTACATATTGCAGAGTGTGGTGGTCTAGTGGGTTCTTCCGGTGTCCTCCTAATTATTCTCCATTTGTTGCAGTGTCTCAAAGGAGTCCAGTCTCAAACTTATGTCAATGAGATGCTTCTGCTTTTTGTTTTGGAGTCCCTGGATGCGTGTGTGCATCAGTCTATAAGCAGAGATGCGCACTCAACGATTCAGGTAAAGCATGGCACTTATAAAATAGAAATTCATTCTACCTGTGTTTAGATCCTAGGCCAAATTAATTGTTCAGCAAACAGGATATAGTAGTAGACAGTCCAGGACAGACACGTAGGAAGAGAATGTGGCCATAAAATTTACCTTCAGATACTTTTAGCTTTCACTCACTCAATTACTTTGTAGCATTCCATCTTACTCGTGTCCTAATGGCTAAATTGCTGTATCTTAAGTTATTGAACTTGATCGATAAAAAACAGTGGAGGAGGGGCGTGGGCACTAGTGGACTTGTTCTGAGATCCAGCTGAGAGATAACTTCTGAGGAAGAGAAACTCTAGGCATTTGCCTCACACTGTTTGGAAAGTAAGGTCCTGTGTTTAAATGACAGTGCAACAAACTTTAAAAGCTTGAAGCCAGCTAGAAAATTATCCGTGTTCACTATCCACCACAGCTTGGGACAAAGGTCTCTTTGTGTTATGACCGGTCACCACTGTGCCCAGACTAACCAGTTCATGGCATGTGTTCATTGTGCTGCCAAAATGAAGGAAAAGAAACTTAGGGTTTTCTCTCTCTTTTTACTTTCTAGGAAGAACCAAAATCTTGTTAGTTCAAGGTCTTCTATGAATATTCTGGAATAAGCAGGCAGACCTGTGAAAGGTTCCATAAACCTTTAAATTGCCATTAGGTAATCAGAACCATTGTTCAGTATCATTATCTTTATTAAATGACCACTGAATCAAAAGGTTCATACTGCTTTTCAATTAAAATGTAGAATAGCTAGAAATGATCCAATAGCACACAGAGCAGCAGCAAACTGACCCAGTGAAGCAGCCATTACCCAGAAGTAATTGACCACTTAAGAACGTAAGTTAACTTCTCCATGCTGCCAGTTATTTCTCCCGATGTCATTTCTAAAGGTTTTATTCCTTCAGAAAGACACTCTTAGAAACAATGTCCCCCGCACTGGGGTGTTCAAGATAAAATCTGCGAGGGACTTAAAAAATTCCATTAAGGCAAACTGCTATGTTTCCCTATGCCATTTATTAGGGATCCACACAATAACATGTGGGATGAAATGAGAAAGGGAGCCACAAGTACAAAGGTAACATGGATAGCACGCAGCAGAGTCAGTGAGGCTTTGTGTTTTGAATGAAAATGAATTTGCACATGTGCTCAGACCCATCCAACTGTGCCCAAAGCCAAGGCGCTTGATGGCAAAATGACAGTTTGAGTTTATCAGCTAACTCTCATGTACGAGGGTTAATGTTTGGCTATTGCTTTGGCTCTCCCAAACTGAAAGAACTGGTCTTTTGAGTTTTGTTATTATTGTTTCATGGAAAGTATAAAAAGAAAGGGGGGGAGAAAAAAGCCTAAATCTATCAAGAGAAGATGGACTAGCTAACAAAGAGTTAAGTTTTCCATATGAAAAAGAAACACAGTTAAATACTACATCACACATTACCATTTTTATGTTACCGCCCCACCATGACTTTAGCACTGAGCCTCTCCATCCTCACACTCTCATTAGGACATAATGCATATTCATGGTCCTGGTTATAAGGCACTTTGGTGACTTGTTTTAATTGTGCATAAAGACACTGTGACAGGAGACCTGACCTTTGCAAGATCATTTTCTCTCCATCGCTTCTCGCAAAGCTATTAACTTGTCTCCTTCCCAAAGATTGCAATAATTTATTTCCCATTAATAAAAAATTCCTGGTGCCATGCAAATTAAAATTTATTCAGCAAATAGAATTCTTTGGATTATTTTTCTAATGGCTTTAAATACTTCCAGCTTAGGAAGAAAAATAATATTAATGGGTGCAGGCTGAGTGGATAATTGCATACATTGGAGAAAAAAATGAATATACAACCAAAGCCGTTAGCTTATCTCACATCAATTACCCAGAAGACATACTTTACTTCTTCTTCTCGTTCTTTCTTTCTTTCTTTTTTTTTTTTGAAAAAGATATATTAAATAATTTATTTCAGGGGGTATTATTAGGACCTTGAAATTATCCCTATTTTATGAAAAACTCATCTTATGCGTATAAACACATGCTGCTAAGAAAACCAGACTGAGTTAAAGAGGTATGTGTCAGTGTGAATGAGATTATGTAAGGAGGTCACTTAGCTAACAAGACAGCTGGACTGCTGTACAGTGTAAGGGCAGAAGTGACATATGGGAATTGTATTTCCTTCTTACTACGTGGTATTTGTCTTTATTTTGCAGTTAAAGTGCTCTGGGAGAGAACTGAACTTCTAGAGGATGCTCAACTTCTGACTATATTTTTGGGGTGCGGTGCTTCATTAGACTATGCACACTTCCCCCTTTTCCTTGTATTGTATGTTAACGTGATAAAACAGAGATATTATGATGTTTATATACAAATGTTTCAAACGTAAAATGTCATGGCTAGCATGCAATTACTATCAAGGTATTAAATATGTATTAAAACACCCTTGCTACTTGTGTGGAGGATGACATTTCAACTTTCAGCCATCTTAACCATAGTCCCTTCGGCTTCTTGACATACTGAATCACTGGACAAGAGGGACTAGAAAGCCAAAAAGAATGCTTTCAAATTCCAACCAAGCTCTGGGTCTTAGCTTCAAAGCCCAGGAAATTAAAAAAAAATAAATAAAATAAAATTAAATTAAATAAAAAAAGGAAATCTACATGACTACATGAGGACTTGCATTAATCCACCCAGTGGGCGTTTTTTAAACATCGGGGCTTTATTAAATTGAATCCAATGCAATTTTAAAATAATTTGTTTGGATTTTATGTCATTGGTGTTTTACCCAATGTATATCTGTGTGAGTGTGCTGGATCCCTCGGAAAAGGAGTTACAATCAGTTGTGAGCTGCCATGGAGGTGCTGAGAGTTCAGGTCCTTTGGAAGAAAGTCAGTATTCTTAGCCACTGATCCATTTCTCCACCCCCAGACCTAAGACTCACTTCTGTCCATATTTCTCAAAGAAAAGGGGAAACCAGACTAAGAGTTGCGCCTTGGGTCCTCCAGAATTTGCAGTGAGATTTCACCCTCATTTTATTAGACCCACAAGATCCGCCCTCAAGACAGGTAAGGTATTTGTCAGCTCCCCATTTTACAGATAAGAAAACTAAAGGCTGATAAAATACAATTTAATGTTCAGGGTTGTAAGTTATTCAACTCAAGAGCCAGCACGCAATTAAGTGGTTCTTCTTAACTGCTGAACAACCGAGTTCCAATCAGCTAGATTGTCAGCCTTTGTGGCAATGGGGTGATGCTGGCCTCCAGAGAATGAACAGTCAACAACTCCAGCCAGCAGTTTGGGGTCGCATAATGTGAGCATGAGGGTGATTAGGACAAGGGTTCTGATAAGCATTCTGTAATGCACAGGGCAGCCTTCCAAAACCCAAAACATTGATCCAAAATATCATTAATATCATTGTAGAATACAAAAGGAAGTCAACAAAAAGAACTTTCCAAGAAAAATGCTTTATGGAGACTTGTAACTTGGCCTGACTGAAAAGTGATGACCATAATTCTGCAAGAAAAAAAAAAAACGAAAAGAGAAAAAAGTAAAAAAAAAAAAATATATCAATGGAGATAAAACAGAGGCAGAAAATAAAAACAAAAATAGTCCCCCACTAAATTGTAGCTCAGAAAATAAAAATAAAAGAAGAGGTTTTGACAATAGAGAAGAGAAACTAAGATACACAGATTAAAAAAAAAAAAAACACCTAAGAACATTTTTCAGAAATGAATGTTAAAGATAATGTGACTCACTGAACATCTAGAACATCACACTAGTTGTAGTAGAAATGGAAGTAATGAAATCTATGTAATGAGAAGAAAGAAATGAAGATATACTACTTAAGGAGACTATTTAAATAGTAAATATACGCAATAAGTTATATATATGCTGAAAAGCGTGTATACACACACACACACACACACACACACACACGTGTGCACGCACGCTCGCACACTCATGTGAAACTGCATGGGTGGGAATAATAAGGTGGCCAGGACAGGGAAGAGGAGAAAGTCCTCTATAATGGGAGGTGAAGTTCAAAACACATCTGTGAGGTAGAAGTTGATCTTTATTCTAAATTCTATGTATTGCAATCAGTTTGACTAGAAACTATAATATACCCTGTTAAATAATTGTAACAAAGATTAAGTGCTTCAGAAGATTTAATTTTTATAAAACTTAAGGTAGTTTTAGGATTTCTAACTTTAAATAGGAAAGTAAAATTAACAGGGCTTAATCAAATACGTGTAGATGTGTATATGAGTATGTGTGTGTGTGTGTGTGTGTGTGTGTGTGTGTGTGTCAAGAGAGGTCTCATCATGTTAAAAGAAAAACATTTTTTAAACTCCTGGCTTTGGAGATAGCTCAAAAGCATGAGGACCTGTATTCAAATCCCGAGTACCCACGTAAAGTTCATACTCAAAGTAAGAGCCCTTGTTCCAGCACTGGGACTGGGTTGGGAGGAACTGCAGACACTTGTAGGCCAGCAAGATTAGGTAAATTGATAAGCTACAGTTTCAGTGAAGAGAATCTATCTCAAAAATAAGGTAAGATGTGATTGAGAAAGATATCCAGTGTCAGCCTCCGGCCTTCACATGTATGCATGCACTCCACACACAGCCTGTTATGTACATTGTGCTTAGACACATGCATATTCCTAATAAAACCATCATTGCTTGCCTATCAAATACAAACCTAGGAACAAAAGCTGAAAAGGAGTCCAAGCTAAGAAGAGGATGTGAAGTCCATTATCTCTAGGTCTGATTGACTCTTACACTGTAAACTTTCCAAAACTCATGCTGCTACTTGATAAACTAAGAGTAATAGTTATACCTGTAACCAGTGATAGTATTAAAGATAACGTGTAACTAGCCTAGATCAATGCGAGTGGGTTCCCTACCCATCCAAATGGACACACCTTTCAAACAGTTAGTTTGATGAACTAGCAGCATCAAAGTTAAGCAATAGAAGCTTACTTCCATAAATAAGAAGCTGTTAACACCAAACTTTGTTCTCTCATCTGCCACTTCCGGGTTCCACACAGTCAAATCTCCAATCTTATTTTTGAAAATTTAGGTTTTCAGTGTTAGATCTTTGCTCAACATATGGCTGGTTGCCAATACCTGAAATAAAACCAAAGCCTACAACTACTCTGGAAAATCCGTTTTTTAAATTTTTTTGCACCATGGTTTTCTACATGATACTCCTATATCATTCTGTTGCCCTGAACAAAAACTGTGAGGGTGTGAGGTCATCATTAGGTCTTCCAGTCCGTTCCAGTCCTATTTAGAACATTTCAACATTTGTTTTCTTGCCTCTTCTTTCCAGACCTCAGTTGATTTTTAACTTATTATTTTCTACCTTACTTTCTCCAATAAACACCTACCAGGTTTTTCTCTTAAAAGTACCATGCAGACAACTCTGCCTTATTATTTGTTTTGAAAGACAGCTATTTGGCCAACCATTTCTATTCTATTTATTATACTATAATTATTCTTCCTTCATAGCTGCATCCCAACTGTAGCCTCCCTTTGTCCCCTCTTCCTTATTCCCCCACCTCCCCTTCCCCAGACTCACTCATTTTCTTTTCCCCACAGAAAAGGACAGGCTCCCCAATGATATCAACCAATTCCTAACAATGGAAGTAGGGCTGTCTCTGACTCTTTTGCCTACTCATGGGACCTATTTTATCCTACTAGGTTGCCTTGTCCAGCACTGATATGGGGGCACATGGGCAACCATTTCTTATTATTCATTCTTATGACTGAGCTCATCTGATCCAGTCTGGAGCCTAATCTATACCTGTAACTTTATTTGCCACATCAGATGCCATATATCATGATTAAATTAAACGTGGTAACTGTATGCTGTGTCCCCTTGTAAGGCTCTCTGCTTCTCTATGTAGCATGGACCTTCCTAAGTCTGAGCTTTATTAATTGTCTCTACCCTTTAAGGTGCATACTCCTTGTTCTATTTATATGGATTATTATTTTTATATGGATTATTATATGGATTATTGCACTTGCAAATCTTTTTGTTCTTACCCTCTTCTGCTTCAACCTCTCTAAGCTACATAAACGTGCAAGGATGTACATAATAGACTGTAGGGGCATTGTGTTGTTTCATGGAAAATAACTGTCCCACCCACTGCTTTAATAAAAAGCTGATTGGCCAAAGGCAGACAGGAAGTGTGGGCGGGGCTACCAGACTAAAAACTCTGAGAGCAGAACACCAGAGAGAATTCCAGAGAGAGGCCTGGAAGAAGCAGAGGAGAACTATGCTGCCCTAAGAAAAGGTACCGAACCACATGGCTGAACAGGATGAGTCATGGGTTAGATGAAGGGTAGAGAGCTAGCAAGTTATATGCCTAGGCCTGAGGCCGATCAGCCTAAAACTATAGTAAGCCTCTGTGTGTCTCTGTGGGACTGTGGGACTGCGGGTCTGTGGGTCTGTGGGTCCACAAGTCTGTGGTCCTAAACCTTGAGGCTAGGCCCAAAAGTCCGGGCCAGAAACCTCTTACAACAAAAGACATTTAGCAATTTTATGTTGTACCGGAAATTGAACCAACATCCTCACACTTCCTCGTTAAAAGCATTCCCATTGAGATAGAAAGTGAATGGACAGGTGATTTGTGCTAACTACATCATTTGGCTATACGGGCTGAAGCCCCCACATTTTCTGTATTCGTCTTTCCCAGCCCTGATCTTGGTTCCTATATATTTTTTCCTTTTCACTGCACCAGTCACTGCTCCATAAGCAAGTAAAGGCACAATACTGCACAAACCATTCTTGCCACTACTAAAAACTGTAACAGGTAATTTTGCTTGACCATACTTTTATTTTCTCTTCCTCAATTATCTCAGTACTAGCTACTTAAATAAAACTGTGAATTTTTTAAAGTGGCCTTGACATGAAACAGAAATCTTAGCATTATCCCATTAATGCAAAAACTCATTTTCTTCTGCACCTAGATGGAGGTAACTTCAAGAATAAAGATTAAAACTGAATGTATGTAGACCCTGCTGTTTCTCATTTGCTGTGTTAATCGGGCTGCAGGATGAAGTTTCTGCCTCCATTACCCCCATTTTCCATTCTCTGCTTTTCTCCAGCTCATGCTTTTATTTCTTGTAGCCTCTGCCACACATCTGAGTCTTTGATACTCCTCTGGGATAAAAATTAACCTGACTCAAGCATGAAAGCTTTGGCATAATTGTAGCACAGTAAGTCGCTGTAAAGACATACACTTTAACCTGTTCGTTTTAGGAACTTTTTCCTGAAATAAGATTACATGCTAACTTTTAGTAAATTTGTGGCTACAAATAGGAAGCTGCGAAAGCCGGTGCATACTAAGTGTCAGATTGGAGGTGCTGATACTGAACCATTCCACAGCACTCCCGCGCTTGATTTCCAAATGAGTCAGTGCTCTGATGATCAGAGGAAGGGAGCAACACCCTGTGTGACCCCGAAGGAGCTACCTCTGCTCTCTCAAGTCCCCTCCATTTACCCAGCTATCTTCTGCGTTTTAGTTCATTGATAATTTGATATCACTGAAATTGATAAGAGTAGTGATGCACTGACTGGACAGATCCATTTGGGGAGATTTCTTCCAGAAAAATCAGAAACATACCCTGAGCTGCTTTTGCAGGTTGTGACTGTAGCAATCACTATTCAAGAGGTGGCTATGGGATTTCTTTTTTGCTAGAAAAGACTTTTATTGGTGTCCTAATTTATGCAGCCACTTAAAAATTTCATTATTGCTTAGATATATGGATGATGACTCCAGGATTGAATTATGGATTAGCTAGTTGAAATATTGTTCTTTGGATCCATATCTGCCTCATTAAATAAAAGTCAGGTGCTCTTACATAAGAAATTCAGCTTTGCCTTCTGAAATAATAAAAAAATGGAAGAAAATTGCTGGTACCTAAGAAAGGGATATATTTATCAAGCCCACACCTATGGGACAGCCTAAAGCTAAAAGCACCACATGGAATTGGATGCATCGAGCTGAATTGGGATTGTTGAACTCTGCATTTACTTCTGCTGAGAATTGTCTTAGCCCTTTCTGACACACCTGAATAATGAGGTTGTTGCACCTGTGAAATAATTGTCGCATAGCTCGAAGCCACCCGAGGGAGGCTTTGGAACAGCTGTCCCAGATTGTTGTCCACTCGTGGGCTGCCTCTTCCTCAGATCTGCTCAGGAGTCTTACTGCCTTCAATACAGACATGTTATTTAAACACATGAAGGCTAACTCAGAAAAATAGCATTAAATTCATCTGCACCTTATTTAGATGGATATAGAATACAAATTTCCTCATGACCAAATTTCTGTTTGAAATATGGAAGGAGTATAAGAAAATGGACTTTGTGGGCAGGAAAGTTGCTCTGTGGAGGAGAAAGAAAATATTTAAAACAAAGACAAACATTAGTACCAAAACCTTACTCTCAAAAGAAATCACCAAATAACATTTTCCTAATTTCTAATATCTCTTTGAAAAAACACACAGTAATGAGAAAACATGACTAGTGCCATAAAACCCCTTAACATGTTGTAATGCTTTTCAACTTTTGGATATGGAGAGCTTTGCTTCAACTTAGTTTTCACATGTACACCCAAAAAATTAGACATACTTTATAGTCATGGTTGTTATTTTCATTACTTTTATTAAAAATGCAATATACAGAGTTGAGTTGAACTTAGTAAATATCAACCCATTTTGAATTTATAAAAATATAGTCTTGGCAGTGATGGATTATGTAGTAGTCTGAATAGTAAGCTTGCTGACTATACCTCTCCTATTTCTTATAACTTCTTATTGTGTAAAAACTTTATAAAACCATGATTCTTATGCTACTTTACAGGTCTGTTTGCTAGTGGACAACAGTGGTAACTAGGTGTCTGCACTTTTGACAAGTACCCCACCCCATATCCAACCGTCTGAACATGAATTTAAAAAATTGGTGGGACTGTTCAATAAAATTCTGTATTCTCACAAGCACGTATTTTGATGCTGATACATCCCGAAGTTGAACAGTCGTTGTTCAGGAACAAGAGAGAGAACCTGGGGCTTCCTCTCCAACCTTTGCTTCTCCAGTTTTCTGAGGAGGAGGAGGAGGAGAAGCAATCCTGTCTTCTTGGTTTTATTTTCCGATTCAAACGCTGAATGTCTGTTTCCAAGTTCTTCTATATGTGGCTGGCTGGGATGTTCCATGCATCCCTTAGAGGCAGAGTCTGTCCCCAAAACGCCAGTTTTGCTCTGCAGGTCGTTTGAGGCTGCACTAACAGAACTTGCCTCTATCCTCTAGTCTCATGAACATCTGCCTATGTTACTGTTTTATTTTTCTCAGCACAATGCATTACTACATTGAAACCTGTAGTCCCTGTGAATCTGGGCTCCATGGTTGCTTGAGCAACAGTATATAGTAGGAATGACTTTGCTTATTCAATAAGAAATTGGTTGCTTCTGGTTCCTATCTCTGGACATGCTGGATCTTTAATCGCAAAGAACTGGTCTATAAAGGAGTCAAACACTGACTTCCAAAGCATGCCCAAGCCATCCTGGAGATGATCCCCCAAGCCAGTCATGGTTCCCAGCTGGTGACACATTGAAGATGAAGCTTCAGAAGACAATAGACTCAGGAGCTTCAAAGATAAATCACTGGCTTAAGAAGTTTACTATTTATCGATTTGCTTTTTTATGATCCTTAATTCCAAGGTTTTGTGACTTTGGTAAGCTGAAGCTAATTGAGTGTGAAGACCAGTCCCACTTCTTTGGGTAAACACATCCCCAGACTCTGTTGTTCTAAGCCACTAAGTATGGCTTAAGGAGATAAAGATTCTTGAAATAATTTCTAAACCAAGATATTTGTACCATAAGAATAAGATATCAAGCCTACACTAAAGTTCTGTATCAGTTTGGATTGTGCTAAGGTAGACCCAGATGTGAGGTGGTGAGGGCTGAGGTTAGGAATGAGGTATATATATATTGAAGAATATATCCCCTCATAAGACCAGCTCTAAAAATTTCCATTTAAGACATACTATGTGAAACACCATCAAAATGGTTGTCTATACTAATAACCCAGCACTTGGGAGTCTGAGACAGATAATTGCATATCTGATCCCAGCCTGGGTTGCATACAAAATTCAGTTTTAAAAATAAACATAAACCAATCCTAAAGAAAGAAAATCAGGGTTTTTTTTTTTTTGCCATAGTCATATTCTTAATTCAGGGAATGTATGATAATTTCCTCTGTAAATATGAATACCCATTTGAAAACTCTAGAGTAAAAACCAAAAAGCAAAATAGACTATCAGACTTATCAAGCTGCCAAATATTATATCACAGCACCAAATCCTGCCATGTCACGGTGTCTTCTGTGAAGCCTGACATCCAACAATTTATTCACATGTGACTGTAAAAAAAGGACCAGGCATAGTAGGAAGATGAGGAACTCTCACACTTGGCTTCTTTAGTGAATGAAAGAGTCATTTAAATGCCTGTGCACTTTTTCTGAATCCTAAGCACCATTCTGTTCTACAGAACACTGGGAAACAGAGACCTGGTTGTTCTTACCAGCAGTGTACATTTTCTTCTTGGCACAGGTAAATTAGAGGACTCATAATTAAAATAACCCATATCTTTCTTATTTCGACTTCAGAAAGACTTTAGGACATATATAGGGAAAGAATTGGGCTTTGTGTATGTTTTGTAATGCAGAAAAAGTTTTAAAATATATAAGTGGTTTTCCAACTTTGTGTTTAACTGAGCTGTTCATTTTAGTTATGAACATAAACTCCCTCCTAATTTCTGGCACAGAAGGATAACCAATAGATGATTTTTAGAATCCTTTATTAAGAGTTCATTGTTCTCTGTTTTAACAATTGTTCCATTTAAAACGTTTTATATAATTCCTAATCTATATTTATTCACTAAAATACAGGATTTAGAATAATAATTCCTAATTCTACAGTTTTGAAAATTAAGGAAAAAGAGACATAACTTGTACATAAGTTCTATCAGCATTGAATCTATAAGCCACTTGAAGGCAGGGATTCCACTTTATTTATAATGTATTTCCTGCAATGCTTATAACAGCCTTTAAGCTCAAATCAAATACCACAAAAGATTAATTGAATTTGGTTTTGAAACAGCATGGCAGCATCCCATGTGTGGTGTACAATAGCGAGCTATTTTCTCTCTACTTTCCCTCAAGACATTTGCATTTTAATGTATGTTCTCTCCAGAAGTCCTTTTGGTTGTTACCAAACAGTAACAAGTAAGGTTTGAATGTCTCCTTCCAAAGTGCTCATATGTTCTATATGATTGTCGTGGTCCCGTGAAGGTTTACATGATTCAGTGTGGTTAATGTATTTCTTCAAGAACTTTCCCGGGAATACATGTAAAACCTGGGATTTGGATGCTAATTTAATGTTCCTGAAGCAATCTATGTCCTTTTTAGATACTGTCGGAAATAGGTATAACATTTATAGTTCAGAATAATGCCAGTTTGGGGTCCTGTCTGAGTGAGGGGGTCACTTTGAAGATAAATAAAGAGGCAGGAAACCCTACCAACATAAGCTTCTAATATTTTTAGAACCTCAGATAATCCCAGATGTCCTAATTTGCTCATAGAAAATTTCCATTTGAGACAATTACAAGAAAAGGAGAGAAAATGGGATAGATAGCCCTTTCTCTTTTATGTATTAAATTCTTGTGTTTCTAAACACTTTGGGGCCTATGAAGAATCCCAGGTCTCCCTAAGTTCCCTAGCATTTCAGACTATAGCATCAATGTATATAGACATGCCAGTGAGTTTAAAACAGAAGACGATATTTTATGTATTTCATACTAGTTAAATATTTAAGCCTAATAAAACATGTGGTTTCTAGCTCAGACTTCATGTGTTGCAAGGATGTTGCTTTTATTTCTTCCAAAGAAAAAATAAATGGAGGAAAATCCACGCTCCATCTACTAGACCATTATCACTTTATTGGCAGTGTATTAAAAACCCAAGGAGACATCTCTTTCTTTCCCAGTGTGACTCTCTGCTAAGGAGAGAACATACCTGTTGGCCAGCCTGATATTCCAATAGAGAAGGGCTGTCATTAAAATCTTGCATACTATCAAGTGAGAAACAGACTTATATTGCAATTACTTTCCTATTAGCTGCTGCCCATTGCTCCTGACAGGTATAAATTAGATCTCGCCAGGTTGCCTACAGATTAATGAGTTCCAAAATTGGCATTCAATTGTTTGGGAGTTGAAAGGCAGAAAGGGGAGGTAGATGCAAAATCTTTATACACCTGTGATTAGAGGACATTTTCTTCCATTTCACATTTTTCTTCTCTCCCTGCTATCACTTGGGTGATAAGCGACACTTCTGTCTGAGGATGCCTTTTCTCACAGCAGAACCTTGCAGCTGAGGCGAGGCCAGAATTAATAATTTGCGTGAGCAAACACACAGCTGCTGTTTGTGGAGAGAGATTCTATTAACGAACAGTGAATTCTCATAATTAGCCGAGTGGTTTCTGCAGCTGCCCGCCTGACCCCCAGACTGCACAAATTGTGGGTGGTGTTCGGCCTGGAAATCCATCTTCCCTAATTACTCTAAGCATGTTCTTCCAGTCCCAATGACTGCAAAAAAATCAGACATTTTTTACACATTCAATTGTTCTTACTAAATTTTACTTTGTACAGAAATTTATATTTGTCTAATAGCATTTCCAAGAGAATATAGATTTAGTTACAAATCAGCTGTAGGGGAGTATATAACTCATGCTTCTGGGAGCATACGCCCACAAATTCCTGCTATGCATGCAGGAGAGAGATCGTGCTCTCCGAAAGCACAATTTCTTAAACAGCAGTTGCTGAATACATTGTGGGTGAATAATCAGCCAAATCTCTGCTTCTCTTGTACCCTTAGGTCTCTTTTCACTCACCTGTCACCCTTATTTTCCATATCCAGCTCTCCCAAACTGTATTCAATTAAAAGAGAAGAAATTGTGTGTGTCAGTGTAAGCCCTAACCTCATGGGAGCTAGGTTTCCGGTTGTCATTCTGTCACTCTGAAACCAGACCAACTTGTTTGACATTGATTTGCCTGGCCAGATCATAGCCAAGTATCCTACCCCTAACAGCCCATCCACATGACACCTACTTATAACACATGCCTGGTGTTAGTGGGTTTTTTGTTTTGTTTTGTTTTTTTTTTTTTTTTGTTTTGTTTTTTTGTTTTTTTTTTGTTTTTTGTTTTTTGTTTTTTTTTGAGTAACTGGTTAATTTTATTTTCAGAAGCAAACTTTGAACTGTCTCCACGCATCTGGATAGCCTGGCACTGACATTTCCATTTCCCGTAGCAACACAAGCAGGTACCTGAGTCATAGATTGATTTTGGTAAAAATATTTCCAATAGAGCCTTGAGATGTCACTATGCTTCTCTAAGAGTAAGACTGTTACCCGAGTCTATCTAAATTTCGGCTGCATCTTTACACTATTTCCCTCCATGAATACTGTCCCTCGGGTCTGAAATGCATCTTGTGTGAGCAAGGAAGACACTATTTTTGCCCTGTATCAGATAATTAAGTATTGACTTTGTCTACATTCCTCTCTTTCTTAACTGTTTTCTGCATGCCTTTATCATCTGTGGAAGTCTAGGTATTGCTATGGTCCCTAGCCTAGATGTTTCTTTTTGAAAAAAGTAAACAAATACACTCACATGCGTGCACACACACACACACACACACACACACACACAGAGAGAGAGAGAGAGAGAGAGAGAGAGAGAGAGAGAGAGAGAGAGAGAGAGAGAGAGATAAAGAGACAGAGACATACACAGAGAAAGGAGTTATAATTGCAAGAGACAGTAAAATTATTAAAGCACATGAGTTCTGGAACGTGATTTTGCGATTTCATACACTGGCATTAAAATTTATCAGCTGTTTGAATAGTTTCTTCATTTTTGACATAGGTATATTAAAAACAATAATATAATAATACTAGGTTTATCCACCTAGTATTGTTGCTAAATAAACTTATTCCATAAAATATGAAAGTGGGAACATGGTGCTGTATACAGAGGGATATTTATTAGCTGCTAGGATTACAATAGTCGTAAATGGAAAATAATAAAATGAAACAGCAGCAGACAAAACCCAAGTGTCTATAGCGCTATAGAGAATCATGGAGAAACTCGTTTTATTTTGGGTGTCAATGGCAAGCCCTCCCTTTGTAGCAAACATTCAATAGAGAAGGGAAGGTTGTCTCTTGACAGCAGTTGAGGTGACCACATTCTCCAGTGTCTGTGGTTGTGCCTCAGGGTGTCTTCCAGGAGGTACACAAGGACAGGCGTGGGAGAACTCAGTGGAGGTGAGAGAGCACACACACTAGATTTTCTAACACATAAGCTACAAAATAGTTTTAACTTTTCTTTTGGAGAGAGTAGTTTTGGCAATCCTCTGGTTATTATAAACTTTATTGAATCATTCAGTGTAAAGATAAGAGACAATAGGGTCTTCTAATATAGTGATTTGAAGGCAAAATAAAGCTAGAAGACAAGGTTTTGGTGTGTGTGTGTGAAGTTTAGTGGACTCAACTCAGAAACAAGGAAAAAGGAGGGACTTTGCTGAACTCTGGGGCAAAGAAAATAAAACTTTGTCTTCCCCTATCCTCACTTTTATCATGGTTAACACATTTGAGTGTAAATCTCTGGTATAATCTTTATATAACATGATATAAATGAGTCTAGAAAGGAGTACTGTTATGGGCTATTTGTACATTGTGTGAAGATGTATGATTGTGATTGCTGTAATAAAAAGCTGAACATCCAATAGGTAGACAAGAAGTATAGGCAAGGTATCTGTTTAGAAAGAGCAAAAAGAAAGGCAGTGTTGCCAGCCATACTCAGAGGAAGTGGATAGGAAATACAGAGATGAGGTAATGTCACATGATAGAACATAGATTAATATAATTGAGTTAATTTAAGTTATAAGAACTAGTGGGTCAAACCTAAGCTAATGGCCACCTTTCATAATTAATAAGTCTCTGTGTTTTTATTTGTGAGTTGGCAGCCCAAAGGAAAGTTTGAATGCATATGATGCCAAATGTAGTTCCTCATAACACCTGAAAAAGCTTTTTTTTTTTTTTTTTTTTTTTTTTTTTTTTTTTTTTTTTTTTTTTTTTTATAAAGTTTCAAACACACAGACACAAACTAGACACAGCGTCATATTCTTGCAGGCTCTCAGGTAGGCCATGGCACTATAAATTTCTTCAAAATTAATTGCATATTTGACCAGGGAAGACATCCTGAGGATGTTGGATACAGAGATGAGGGAGAAAGCCAGGAAAGACTATAGGACAGGAGACTTGTATTATGACTCCCCTGCTTGGGAGCAGCTTTGAAACTGGATGTATCATAATAAATCATTTTGGCTACAAAGTCCTTGTGACTTACTATTCATGCAATATTTTCATATGGAATCTATTTAAGTTTGTTTATACAGTCCAAACAAACTTAAAAACTTCACAGGTACTCAAACAGAAAACCAAAAACAATCTTTAGCTGACTTATACATACCATAATATCCATATATGTGTTAACACAGGGATATAAGTTACCTTTAAAAGTTTCTGTGTTTTCAGAGCAAGAGAATCAGACACCAGTGATCCTTTTAGGATCTCCAATAGTAAACAGGTATAGCTTAGGTTATCAAGTCTCTCAGAATTTCTCTGTTGCTGTTTACTTAAAGTTCTGCATTCAGAAAAACTTCAAAACTGCTAGCTGAGATGGTTCAGCCTCACAGACTATTCCACCCAAGACTTCAGATAAGCTCTACAATTTACCATCACACAGAACCTAAACAAAAAATAATACAGCTAGCTCTCCCAGGAAATGATATTGGTTCCAATATTTTTAGGGTCCCCCAGAGATGCTGTAGCCCACAGATAGAATAAAGTGGCCTAGAGAACATGACACCCACATTCCCAGGTGGTGAGGTGGGATGATTTTTGGTTTTTCAGGAGAGTATGGATGTTTATCATCGTTTAAGGGGACTGGTTACAAGGTGTTGTTGGTCATAGTCAGAAAATAAAACTAAACAAAAGTGATTAAGTTCATGAACCTCTTTCTGAAAAGCAAAGGGAATGATATAGAGTTAGTAGAATAAACGGGAAGATTATAGAGTCAACTTTTAAACTAAAAAGCTACTAGTAACCTTAAATATTTTACATTGATATGAATTTTGTTTGTTGGTATAAATTTAAAGGTATTTTTGTTATAAGGTACATATTTTTAAGGTATAGTACCTACACAACTCATTTAATAAAGTAATATAAATTTCTCGTCCTTAAAAGTTAAGGCTACATACTATTTAGGATAATTAAAAAACACATATTAGTAGTTAGTCATCAATAAATGAAATTTATAGCCATGTTACATATGTTTTCAAGCTCAAACAGATATATATTTAAATAGACATGGTCTTCAAACACTCTAGATATCTCAGAATATGGCATTTAAAATGTTTTAATAAGGTAAGATTCTCATGACAATGAGATACATCTGCTCCTGGTAGCACCAATCTACTTCAGAAAAGGATGTTGATGATGATAGGCATCAAAGACCCTCCATATGGAGTTTGCTTTTATTGAGGTGAAGTTAGTCACTAAAAAATAAACTACCCTTGCTTCAATTACTGACAGTGTACTATCCAAATTGAACAAGCAGTACACAAAAAGAGGTCACTGGTGAACTTTGCCAAGACAAGATAGGATAGTCCTTAAAATGTCTGCTTCAAAACATTATAGACCTGTAGGCTGAATATGGATGGCCCAGCAATGCAGAGGAACACTGGATGACTGTCCAGGTAGCCATTTTTTTTTAATCATTTCTATAGTTTGAAAAGTTGTTTGATATATACTTCCTGTTAACTCAAATAATATTTTATCCTTCTTGGGTCTTTGATGGGATTAAAGACTAGACAGTTACACAGTTTTTCTTGTTACCAAATTTAAAAAAAAAACTTAGATTAAAAAATATAAAGCTTATAAGGTTAAAAAGCATAAAAGCTTAAGTTGTTTATCTAAGAAGATGTCTTAAGGTCTAAAAAGTTATTTCTAGGTTGGTAATACATGTTATGATAAAAACAGTTTAAGTATAAAACTTTGGACTCAGCAGATAAGATAAATAATAGAGTAATTACTCCAAATTTGGCAAATATAAATATACTTGACATTATAAATATAATTCTTAATTGATAATTGTTTTTATCATATATAATTTTATTGTATTAGAGTTAAATCTTTTATTAAATTTAGACAAATGAGGGAAATGTTGTAGGATATTTGAATACTGCGTGAAGATATATTGCCATGGTTTTTGTAATAAGAAGCTGAATGACCAATAGTTAGGCAGGAGGAATAGGTGGGGCCTCCAGGCAGAGTGAGAACTCTGGGAAGAAGAAAGTCAGAGTTGCCAGCCAGATTCAGAGGAAGCAGGATGGGTAGTTTGGAGATGAGGTAGTAACACAATGCAGAATGTAGATTAACATAAGTTAGCTAATTAAAGTTATAAGGGCTAGTGGAACAAGTCTAAGCTAATGACCAAGCTTTCATAATTAAAATCTCTGTGTCATTATTTGTGAGCTGGTAGGCTAAAAAAAAATTGAATTGTAGGATACCTTATGTTTCATGTTTACAAAGAATTTCATATTTCGTATGGACCAAATATGAAAACGTATTCATTTCTAAATGTTCAGGCCAAAAACAATTAAGAGCAGGTGATGTTGATATGTAATACCAGTAACTACCTGGTACATCCTTCTTCCAGTTTTGGTGGGTCTGTGCCACCAGCTGAAATTAATTCCTGTGACTCTCTGAGTAGAACACAGTGTACATTTCAGCAGTCCTAACACTTATCCAAAGTCACCAATTTAGTATTAAATATTAAATGAGTAGGGGCATGCAATGTTTTAACGAATTTAGAGTTGTTAAACATTCTAAAATCATCAATTTATATTTGGTCAAACGCCAACAATCTCTTTCTTTAAAATACAATTTAATTAACATTACAATAAATGTTCATAAGATTAGGGAAATAAGTCTTTAACTCACCCTGTAGGAGGTACTATGGGGCCACATTGCATCTTGGCTTGCCTCCTGCCTACTTAAGGAAGCTAGGCATCAAATAGAGTTAATGACAAGGCAATGATTAGATCCCAAACACATATGATTATGTAAGAAAAGCCATAGAATATTTTTTTTTTCATTTGCAAGCGATTATTTAGAATTTACAGATAGTACCCCAAATCCCAGGAATGATTCTCGAAATGTGATTTCTGCACATAAACTAGAATCACATAAAATGAAGAGATGATACATCCGATGTAGAGTCCCAATGGCCCTTGTCTCAGTTATAACCTTCAGACAACAGAGCAGAAGGTTAGTCCAAGAATCGCTAGTGAGCTGGATTCTAACTCAAGTTGAGATTACTGCTTACGCATAGAGACTTAGAGGATTTATACCATGCTGTGGAGGAAGTTCACATTTAAAGGTTACTCTATATGTATGTGAATTTTATTTTTTATTTAAAATGTATTTTTATATAATATTTTGAGGCAGATTCTCAATGTGAGATTATACTGCTTCTAATATAAAATCTTCCTCAGTCCTTAAAATCTCGTGATTACAGACATATATCACCAACTCCAGTTCAAGATATACTATTTAAACTTGCCTAAATATATTTTGTGTGCATCATTCAAATTTCAGAGGAAAGTCATCTGGTACTCTGAAATGTTTGTTGAGGTATTGCTATTTGGAGTATTGGGATAGCTAACAATCATGTCTAATGTAGCTACATTGTGGAATCACTGCTACCAGTCCCTATTGTAATGGTTTACACCAAGTGATCACCCAAAATAGTTAAACCTGTGGATCATCATCATTTGAGCTACAAATTAGATATTCTACTGCTTTATTTTAATTTACAACTTGAAAAATGTATAAAGTCTTGTGTCTTAGCTTATTCATTCACTCCCTATATTCAATTTTTCTCATTAAAAATGATAGAGTGAACATGTGCTAAAAGCACAAAATAAAAGATTTTTGAAAAGTGTTTATGTGAACACATACACATGCACTTTAACACATAGTTATGAATCATCAAATATATTTGATTGTTTATTCTTTACAGTAACTACCAGATTTGTTTGATTGGGCATAGAGATATTTTAAATGTTCTTCTCTTTTCTTCAATATATTAACTGATGATATAAAGTTTTTATTCAGTTTCTCCATATCTAAAAATTGGGATCCACATTGAACTCACATGGGTTGCTTTTATATAATATTTTTTAACTATTAGAAAGCATGGTGTTATATTATTATCTTAATAAATCATAGAGTATCTGGAAACATCAAAGTGGGATTACCAGCTCAGGCTTGCCTGTGTTCACATCTATGGGGGAATATCTCGATTATTAATTTGTATGAATAGGCACAGCCCATTGTACGTGACACCATTCCTGGGTTTGGGATCCTGGGATGTATATTAATAGAGAAATCACAAAAGCACCAGAAGCCTAAAGACACTCATCCTCTCCTTGTTCTTGACGGTGGACGTGGTGTGACCAACTGTGTTAAGCTCCAGCTGCTGTGTCTTCCTTTCAATGATACAGTATAACTTGAAATTGTGAGTTGAGCTGAATCAATTTTTTTTCTAGTTGCTGTAGTTATTATATTTTATCTCAGCAGCAGAAGTGAAATGAGGACAGAGCAGAAGAGAATGAAATTCACTGGAAATACTATCAATTCTCCAGATAAATGCATGTGTACATTATATAGATATTCCTTGAACTTCACCCAGGAAGCCAAGGTGGACACATTGAACTGCAAACAGTTCATGGGTGCTTTGATTTATCAAACCATTCATTCATTCAGTCAGTTAGTCAGTAATTCAGTCATTCAACCAACCAACATTTATTAAAACATCCATTGTGCTGAGAATGCTAACACTAAAAGAAATATGTCATGATTTCATTATCTAGAGCTCATAGTTTAGTGATAAGGGAAGGTACCCAAGTAAACAAAAAATGTGCAAGAGGAAAGCATTTAGTATGAGGTTGTGATAAATCTTCTAGAAAGGCTTTTCTAAACAGTGTGTTCTGAAGGTAAACAAGTTGGCCAGGGTAGAGGATACTATAATGGTATGGTAAAGCAAAAGACAAAGAGATTTTGTGTCAAAACATATCGCAAGCATGAGTAAGCTATATTGACAAGACCTGTGTCAAAGATACGGAGCTGTAAAAGGAAAGAGAAAACAGGTTGGACAAATTAACAAAGGGCAAACTGTTAAGGGTCTATTTGCTAGGCCAGAAGTCTCACACTCTTTCCATAAAGGGTGAATATGCACCAAAAGATATTTTTAAGCAAATGCAACAATTCAAGGTCATATTTTGGCTATTGTGTGACTACTTTGTGAAACTGATTAAGATAAAACAAACCTTGAATCGAAGACAATACAGGCAGGTCCAGGAAGATGATGGAAGTGAGAAGGTGGACAAGTGCGAGGGAGGTCAGAATGAGGTCCTAGGTGTAGCTGACAGGCTTATATCAGACACTGGTCTGACCACGTATGTAGTTAGAAAGCTCTAAGAAATTTAAAAGGTTGGGGGTTAAGACTAGAAGTGGGAGTGATTGACCGGGTGGGCTGATGCTACTCATTGAAACCAGAAAGAAAAGAAGCATAGTTGTAGATTGGATTGAGATGGGTGAAGTACTGATAACTCAAGTGATTAGAGGCTGAGCGAACAGCTATGTGACGAGAAAAGGATCCAAGAAGAAAACTTGATAAAAACTTCACTTAAGGCATATTCTGGGGACAAGAAATTCACGAAGAAGATCAATCCAACCAATAAAATGAAAAATGAATAATGATTTTTATAATAGGTGGAAGGTTCATGAGCAAGGGTGTGGTCAGTAATAAATGATTCAGAGAAGCACTCCCTTGAGTTAGACAGCAAGGTGGTAGTGGCAGTTTTAAATGATTAGAGAAATGCTGTAGCATCCCAAGAGATCATGAGCACTGGCTCAAGATGGGAGCTACTGTCTTAGGAAGAAAATTTATACAGTTCCCTCAAGAAATTGGTATTTGACTGTTCTTGATGCAATTTAGTTTAATTGCTATTCCTGTACATTAATATTTTATCATGTCTATATCAGTTTATTACTTAGATCTTAGACTCTAGTCTTTTGAAAGAGATTGTATATGTTTTAACACTCTTGTGACCTTTACTGACATATAAGGTAATTAAAAACTTTGATGTTTTAAAGAGATTATTACAGCAGATTTATCTGAAACTTTATAAGCATAGATAGATAAATATCATAATTGATAGGAATATCATTTGTGTTAGAGCACCAAGACTTAAGTGAACCATTATTTCAGATGCATAATAAAAGATCAAATGTAACAATTTGATTAATGCAGTTTGTATTGAAAGAAACTTGTTGCACGAATAAATGAGACTCAGGGACAGATCTTTGAAGAAGTTAAAGATATTAGAGGGAATAAACACCACAGTCAGATCTTACCCAGCTGTCTTCCAGCTTCCTTAGCCTCGCTTCCCTTGGAATGGCTTCTCTGTGTTTCTATCCTGTCTTAAGTACCCTTTTGTAAATTAGGGCGTGGCCCCACCACTGCCTGCTTGGGAACCTGGAATTTCTTCTATAATCTAAAGTGACCTTGACTCAGTTGGAATTAAGGGCATAGGTCACCACTCCCAGGATACTCCCTGTGCTGGGATTAAAGGTTTGAATCACCACTCTCTGATTCTCCTAGACTGACTGTGGGTAGATTTCTGGAACTTCTGGAGCGTCTATTAGCTCCCCACATAGATTGTGGGTAGATTCCCTCTGATATCTCCAAAACTTCTGAAACTTTTATTGAATCCCCACAGAATCTACAACATAATTTCATGTCATACTGTCACTCCCAATAGTAATGAAAAAAAGCATGACAGATTATTTATTGTTTCTATTCAATGATAACAAGTAGGACATTTGATTTTAAAATCATCTTGTGTGGGTATGTGTGCATGTGCCTTTGTGTGTGTATACATCACTGTTCACAGACTGCAGCCTTTGCAACACTGGGAGCCCTGCTGCCTTTCCATTCACTGGTCTCTGACTTCTAAATGTCTTGATCTGGTAGCTCAAGATGGTAGGAAACCCTCTGAAAAATAATTCTTAAGTTTGGATCCATGTAACAAGTAATTAGGAGCTCTACAAAATGCCAGTACCTGAGGTGCAGTACTGCCAATTGACAGAGATGGTAGAGCTGAGGCACAAGGGTTTTTATATAATAGTCATGTAAATTGTGTTTAGGAACCAACCCTGCAATCTTCTCCTCCACAGGAGAGATTTGCCCCATAGTGGTATCACATGGATTAGGATGTATGTTCCATCTTCAGCTTCGGGGATTAAAGTAGAAATACCTCAGATTTATGCAGTCCCTATTTTTTTGACAGGATTTTTCTGTGTAGCCATGGTTGTCCTGGAACTCACTCTGCAGACCAGGATCCCTCAAACTCAGAGGTCTGCCTGCCTCTGCCTCCCAAGTGTTTGGAAACAGCTAACACCTAGGAGAGGTTGTTTCAACTACACAAAGGAATTCTGGTAACTCAATTATTCTCGTTCCAAAGTTTTCCTGAAGGGGAATAGACACCATTTCCTTCTGGGCTGGCAAGGGACAGTGGTCTTGCAGTCTGATGCAGGCTAGTCTAGAAATCAGAGAAAACTCAAATGTTGTGACTTTTCATATTCAAGGTTAAGTTTCACGTGCTTAATTAAGGAACCTTTAAGACAAGTAGTGGTTCTTAACCTCCCTTTAATACAGTTCCTCATGTCGGGGTGACCCTCAACCATAAAATTATTTCATTGCTACTTCATACCTAATTTTGCTTCTGTTATAAATTATGATGAATCTGATAGGTAGGATATCTGATATACAACCCCTGTGGAAGGGTTGCCAGTGAATTCTCTTAGTGGCTCCAATGTGAGGATATGTTACTCACAATAACAACATTTATATTGCAAGCATACGCCAATTTACACTGGAGACATCTACTGGACTAAATTTAGACATTTTCTTTGAATATTTTTACATTCTACAGACAATTGTGCATGGAAATCAGTTCTCCAATGTTTCATAGATAGAAGAGACCATATTTTCTCTGATCATAAAATGATGAATGTAAGATTTTATGTGCATAGTGCTTTAGGCTTCAGCAAAGTCTATGTAGGGTTTCACAAGATCTGTAAAATCCTTTCTCTTCACTCTTTCTCTGTTCACAGTGAATAGCTCACTGAGATCTAATCCCATAGCATTTTTCTTAGTAAGGATGTTAAGAAAAGCAGAGCAAAACAAACAAACAAAAATACATGATGTTTGGTGACAGCCATAGTGCCTTGGGTCATGTGACCAGAGCAGCATTATTCATTTACTTCTAGTTCAATTCAAAGAAAACCAGAGTAAAAGAAGGTTGGATTCCCCCCCTCCCATATATATATATATATATATATATATATATATATATATATATATATATGACTTCTGATTTTCTTTGTCTTATAAATTACAAACTAAAATCCATAAAGAGCCATGGAAATCTCTCCTAAACAAGTTACATGTCTATACTAATTTGGAGATTATTAGATAAAGAACAGGACCCCTGTTTGTACAGTAACCTCTTCAGTTTGGGCCATTCCTCTGCATTTTGTTGATTTTACCCATGATTAAGTGGAATCAGATATAATTTGAAATACTTTGGATTTTATAAAATGTACCTCCAGCATGACTTACGTTGCACTCAAAAAGAAAGCCATATAAGTAAGAACTAGCCCGAGTGCTCTGGCTGACTATGCAGGAATCCCCTGGGGTGAGAGGAATGAGCCAGATCAAGCCAGCGCAGCTCAGATCCCTGGAGTATGGAGCATGAATCTTTAAAATCCATGTTTGTTTACACATGGAAAGACAAAATACTGTTTTAGAGGGAAAAATCACAACGGTCCAAAAGCTTTTGGTCATCAAATCAACAATTTGATGAGCTAACTCAAAATGAATCTGAAACATATGGATTGAAATTCTCTTACCAAACAAATAAATGTAAAAGGAAGAAAGGACTCTGAAAATGTGTTTTGAATTTTCTTAACTCAAAATGTTTGAAAAATAATTTGAAGCAATTGGTGGAATGAAATGTGCATGGCGTCCCCAATTTGGGGACTTGCTGGCTGACTCTGCAATGATAACATTGCATTTTTTAAAAATGAACAAATACTAGGGGAACTTGGTTTCCTCTGTATTTGCCCACAAATAGAATTGAAATGTATATAGTAAGCGTCTTTATCTTTTTATAATAAATAGAAATTACA
This sequence comes from Phyllotis vaccarum, assembly GCA_033318265.1. Lineage (NCBI taxonomy): Eukaryota > Metazoa > Chordata > Mammalia > Rodentia > Cricetidae > Phyllotis > Phyllotis vaccarum. The sequence goes on along the minus strand of JARWLC010000012.1, from coordinate 6,663,537 downwards.
ACAGCCACAGAATCCTTTGAACACATTTTATTTATTTTCTAATAGTAATTAATCTTAAAGGAGGAATTAATTTTTACAGATGATTTCCATGCTTCTTTCTGTTTTGTTAACTGGTAGGCCAGCAGCTAACTTATGATAAAGGGGTTCTGTGCTCATATTGTTTATATGGAATAATGATCTTTTCCATGTTAAGAAGCACCGTGTTGGCACCATGATAACACAAAGGTCACAAACACATTTTCATGTCATTTTGAAACTGGTAATAAAAAATAACACAATATTATTTAAATTACATTTGCTTCTCTCTCATAGGTGATATTCAAGTATTTTGTATTGAAATAAGCTAATTAATTCTTATTTATTTTTATTGAAAATAACTTTATATAATACATTCTGATTTTAATTTTTCCTTCCAACTTCTCATAGATTGTCAACCACTCTGCCGCCCACCCAAATCCATATCCTTTCTTTCTCTCATTAGAAAACAAACATCCAAAAAAAAAATAACAAAATACAATGAATTTAAAATAAACCAGAGTAGGACAAAACAATGATAAAAAGAGCCTAAGAGAACACACAGCGAACACATACAGACACAGAGATGTACACATCTGCACACCCAAAATTCTCTATAAAACTGAAAAACATGGAAGAGAAAGACATGTAAGATTTTTAAAAATCCAGTAAAAGCATTGTGAGGCAGAACAAACAACATCTAACATGCCATTGAGTTCATTTTGTGTTGGGCTGGGGACTGTCCTTAAGTGTGGTTTGTATACCGTCAGACACCATTGGAGAGAATTAAGAAATTAAGTTTTCCTTCATGATTGTTCTTTGTTCTTTATTTTTCTCTTGCTTTTTCTTTTTTGGGTTTTCCTTTTTTTTCTTTCTTTTTTTCTTTTTTCTTTTTCTTTTTTTTTTTTTTGGTCATGCTCTGCTGAACTGTATACTATATATTTCACACTTCTTACTTTCGCATTGATGATTGCTATCTCTACTTTTATAATAGTTGAAGAGTTGCTGGGGTGATATTTTTTGATAGAAGATCATAGATTGTCTCTACTGTAAACAACACCTGCCCTTCTTTTTAAGCCACTTCCACTCTGGCAGAATTTATGTGCAAAGAGGCACCAAAAGGTACGGTGTCAACCAAAGGATTGTGGATTATCAGGCAATAGAAAACTACATGTTCCAAATCTCCTGAGTTCAAATGCTGGTCCTGTCACAGATTAGGGGAGGGTTCTATTGCAACATGCCTAGCTTTGTCAACCCTGTTTATTCTTCTCCATTTATAAAGTGGGGGCAATAATAATAATATTTATCTTGGTTGTTGTATTGAAGGAGAAAATGCGTAAATGTCCATGGAGCAGGATTTAAGAAGCAGCTATGAAATTAACAGGTTTATGCTATGTTGTCAATATTGGGAAGAAACTAGAATGTGGGAAATAGAGGACCTAATAATGAGAACACAGATTTAAATCTTTAAAGTACAATAAAAATAACTATTTTTCTATAGTTAACTAAGAGCATAGTCTTATTCTTAGGATTATAAATAAATGAACAAAAATAACAAGTAAGAGAAATTTCTAGTATTATCAAACCAGTTCATGCATCTCTTCTAGACCACTTAATACAAGACACTTATCTGTAGAAAGGGTAATAGAATTCTGGTGTAAATTTTAATAATTGCAGCAGTGATTACCTTCGGACCCGGTGAGCTCATTATTGGCTGAACAATTTCAGAGACTCTCGTTAAATGGTCCATGGAATGAATCAGGCATGGAATTAACCTATCTTTAGTTCCCTAAAGCTTATGTTCCATGAAGAAGTACTTAAATTGCTTTGTGCCTATGCCTTGGTGCATTTGGGGGAAAAATTTAGTTTTTTAAAGGACTTAAGCCCAAAATTCTATGTGAACTGACCCTTACGTAACTAAAATGCAAAGGAAGGAAATTCAAGCATTAGAAATTATTTTTAAAAACTACCAACTTTCTCCTGCAGCAATTTAAGTACAAGTTATTACTGTCTGTGCCCGTGCATTGGATGCCAGTTAAAGGCAGCTGCCCTGTCCCAGTCTGGAAACTCTCTGCAGGAGATCCAGCAGAAAAGAGGTATTTTGTGCAATGGAAGGATAGGTACTAGGTTAATAACCATTATTTTTTCAGAGCTCTAGTGAAATTCAAGTAGTCTTTTAATTGCTTAGAGTGTTGCTCATTAAATGTGGACACTGGATTAGCTGAATTTGGTAGAATATCTCTAAGATATAAATCATTGTAAACACACACACACACACACACACACACACACACACACACACACACACACACACTGTAGTGAAAAAGTAGACACTATTTTTTTAGAAGAATTGTCTTGAAGATCTATTAGTATCATTTAATTTTCTAGAAAATTACCGCTTATTAATTGTAAAATATTCTTAATAGAATATTACCAGATTCTAGAATCACTGAATCTGGGGCTGTATGAATCTTTGCCAGATTATTTTATAGTCTGTATTTCCAGTGTTAAAGACCTCAGGAAGTCTACCAACTCCACCAGGCTCTACTTGTTAGTAAGCTTTCCTTTATGTTCAGATGTAACTTATTCAGTATAACACCCACCAACTGCCCTAATAATACAAATAGCAGCACACAGTTCAGATCTAATTCCTTCTCACAATTGTGGTCCCTGTTCCCAATCCAACTGGATTCACTTACTGGGCACTTCCTGTGTGCTGTCACTGATCACTTAACAACACTGTGGGTCTTTCTTTAGCTTCTTCTTAATAGGCTCTATCATTTATAAAGGGCAGTACATTAGCCAGACAATGAAATTCTGGGTGTAATGTCATGAATGCATTACGTAGGCAGGGATATCAACTTTGGACTAGTTTCTATATGGTCAATAAAAATAAGATTACATTAGTCTTTTGGCAGACTTTTCAGGGTTGACTCAAATAAACTTGAAGCCAATTAAAATCTGTTTATTTTATTCATAGCAGAGTTCTGTCACATTACCTCCCTTGTGCATTATTAGAGTTGCTAATTTGATATTCTATTGACTCTCAACTCTTTGATCTAACTGGAATCTCATAAGACAGATCTACTCTGTAGACAGAAGTAAAGCAGGATTTGTTTTATCTATTTATGTCCTGGACAGACCGCGTTGCTATAGAAGACATTTGTACAATCAACCAAGGGACTTCTGGTATTCCTTTCTGTTGTTTGTCACATGACAAATTACCTCCTCTATTCTCATTTTATTCTAATATGTAAAGCAGAGAAGCAAAACCCAGACTTTTCCACCCTGGCCCTTACGTGGGGATTTTAGTGTTAGCCTACCTCAAGGATATGCAGAGGCCACAGTGAAATCAGTGACTCCCAGAGTGCCATTGAGAAAGGTTTTTTATTACTTACTGTCTTTGCCTTTTCCTAGCCCTATTTTTCCTACAGCGTTTTCACTATATAATCAAACGTAGGATTGTGCACTGATTGCCATTGGCAACTCATTATCTTTAGGCCATGGTTCTCCTGTCAGATTTTTCGGGTTCTTTCTTCTGTCATTTAACATATATTCTCTAGACCTTCAATCTTTTGCCAGTCAGTCTGTTATCAATTAGCAATTAGGTAATATATGTCGTACATAGAAGAATACTCTTATCAAGTTTCTATTTCAGGCAGAGTCTGCTGCGTGTTGGATGACTTCAGATGGAATAACACATTTCTTACAATAACTAGACTAGTTTTTCCAATTCATAGCCAGAAAGCTAAAATTTCTAGGAAATGGTAACATCTGGCTTTATTCTAAGTCATTCAAGAAATTTCATATCAAGTTAGGTTGATATAAACATTCTTGTATTGCTATGGATGAGCTATTACCAGTGAGCTAAAACATGCCTTACTCCTATGTGAGGGGTTTAAGAAAGTACACTTGATCTTACTTGTCAAAATTGTTTTCTTATAACCTTCAAGTGCCTAAAAGGGAATCACAAATAACCTGAAAGGTAAACCTTCAAGTATAATATTCTATTTGGGTGATATCGTGAATGCAAGGACTATAGTATCAGCATATTTTTTCATTTTGCGAAACAGAATCAAATAATAATGGAATTTTAAAAAGACATGAAGGATTCAAAGGATTGATTCAGCTCTTGCAGCTATGTTGGAACAGCTATTGAACCCCAAAAGACTTACATACCCCCTGATCATTGATTTTCCAAGAATTGATTTATTGTATTCTCTCTACCAGCTGTTTAGAGGTTACAGAAAACACATCAGGCTTTGCTGGTGACCCCAAGTGCTTTAATTCCTTTGCATGCATATTTTAACATTATTACAGAAAGGTTTCATTTGCAATTTACAGGCTGAGTAGCAACCAGTCCGTTTCTAAGAGGTCAGTGCTTTCCACCATGCCTCATAGTGATGGAATTATAGTTTAAACAGCTGGAGCTCATTCCCAGGAGGGATACTGGAGTATGGTTCCTTAACGCAGAATAAATCCATCAGACATATTTCATGTGTCTGATAACATTAATAGATACCAGGGCTGTTTAAATATTTAATGAACTCACTCAGAGGCTGTTTACCAAAGGGGGGGGGTGCTATCAGAAGGGACAGTCACATCTTTTTGATCTACAGTAATAACAAGAATACTGAAATCTCAGCCAGTGATTTCTCTTCCTCGTTGTAAGCTCCACCACAGGAACCTGTTTGCTACATGACATGTTTCATGCCTATGGTGTGCAAGGGAGTGTTTTCAGTTTTGCAGTTGAAAAGTTAATCACTTCCATGTGACTCACTATTTAATAGAGATGCCAGGAGTCACAGCACAGATTTCAGTTGGGATGGAGGAAACAGAAAAGGGAAGGGAATCAGACACTCAGAGCAAATAAACGGTGAGTGGGGCACACAGCCTGAAAGCTCTTGGTGGTGTTAATGAGTGGGCACTGGTTGGGAAAGACAAGAGACAGAAGAAAGCAAGCTGGGTGGCTACCTTTGTGAATAGCCTTCCGGTGGACATCCTGATGGTCTTTCTTGCTCAAAATAGATAATGCCCACTAAGAAAACAAACAAACAAAAAAACAAAACAAAACAAAACAAAACAAAAAACAAACCACAACCCAGTTTTTTGTCATGTTTATTTATCAGTGAGGGCAGTTCTGTTTTGATTTGCTACAAAACCTTTTTTTAAATTTATCAGACTGAATAAGAGATTATGCTGTGGTTCACGATACCAATTTAGTCTTGCAAAAATGCAACAATAACTATGTTTCAAATGGTGGAAATTTCTAGGACACTGCCTGTTGGTACCAACAAACAACCCCAGTGATAGGTCTCTTAAATAAATTTTCTTATTTCTTTACATTTATTCATTTATTTATGATTTATTATTTTATTTTTTTGCTTATTTATTGCACATGCCTGCATGCGTATGGGTGTATGCATTCAGGACAAGTCTCAGGACCCCATTCTCTCCATCTAGCATGTGGGTTCTAGGGACTGAATTCAGGTAATTATTGAATTCATATCAGGCTTGGTGGCAAATGACCCTAATGCTGAGCCACATCACCAGTTCCATTTCATACTGTTTAGACAACTTTTCTCAGAAGCATTGATTTTTATCTTAATCCTGTTCTCTTTATGGGACTAAGGCACAGCTAGGTCTGGTGCATACTCCTTTGGTCTGGGCTAACACACAGTAACTTCAATCTAGATTGTCTAGAATGAATTAATGGAGTTATCTAGAGCAGGTTAAAATGTCCAGCCATTTGAAGATTTAACTTAAAGTCTGAGTCAAGATAACAAACAACGAGACAGTCCAAGGTTCTTTGGGGACCAAGAGAGTATCTTGGCTTAATTAAAAATGGATACATTTGGAACATCTCAAATGAATACCATTAGCATTATTTAGACTCTGTTTTCTCTCAATTCAGCTCTGCTATAGGTTTGTAACATGCTCTAAGAGCATAAGGAAGCAGATGGTGAATTTCCTGAGTGCATCGTGCCGCTCTACTTTTTGAAGGGCTGTCATTCTCAGAAATGAGAGACTTACACTAGCCTATACCTTTCCAAACAAATCATTTTCAAGTATATAAATAGCATAATTAATCACAATGGAAATATAAAATGTTTAATCAGGAGCAGATGGACTGAAACAAAGAAATTTTATGCATGAGGCTGTTGAAAATGTTTAACATTACATCATTTTGATGTGTTTGTAGAAATAGATTGGGGGGGGGCACAATTTTATTTAAATGTAACGGTTAATATTTGAATATATATGCAAAAAGAGATTAATCAGTTCATCAGCTGCTGTTCTAGAGAAGTACTTGAGTTACTACCTGGCGAGAGAGAAAAGCTGAGTAAAATACACACTCATAAGACAACAGTAAATTCTCTAAATTCTTGCTTTTGGAATCAGAATTTGTTCATAACCAGGGAAAGAAGCGGTATGGAATGGAGACTATGTGGGAAGATGTGGCTGATTTAAAACAGGCATGGGTTTTTTGCTGCTGCTCACCGTTTAAAGATCTGAAATGAGTACCATTTAGAAAAGAGAAACCCCTGACAGTAAAGGAGCAGGGACCTACTTTTGGAAATTGGGTCTAGTTTTGACTTAATTCTGCAGCAATAAAAGCTGAAACTAATTTCCAGATGGAATAAATTGGTTCCAGCATTTCTAAAATGTTGGCCAGCATATTGTAGAGCTGAAGTCGATCCCCTCTCAGAACTGTTAGCAAAGGAAGCAAAGACGGGGTTGGGAATCTTTCCCCAGAGGGACTCACAGGTAGGTACTGCCTGCTTCAGCTTTGCATTTTTCTGAGATGGGAAGACCAGCAATTCTGATCATGTCTCTGCTTCTCTATGAACTTTATTTGTGTCCATCTGTGAAGGCGAATCTCCTTAGCAAGGAGAAATCTGAAGTTGTAGCTATAACCACCCACCATGCATTTTTTTTTAACTTAATTTTTTTTTTTAACCAAGTATTTCCCTGCTGGCCCTCCCTTCCCTCCTCCCACCCTCCCTCAGCCTCCCATACCCCATCCTCCTATCCTTTCCCCACGGAGTGTAAGAAGTCCCAAGGTCAGTCTGGTGTATCCATTTGAGGTAAATCCAATGACCTCATCCCAATATTAGTAAGGGATTAGGTGTCCTCTGTAGGGAATGGGTTTCAAGGTGCCAGTTCATGCACAGGAACATAGTCTGATCCTACTCCACGAGGACCCACATACTGCCCATGCCAGTCATCTACCTTGGAAGATTTACTTCCTTTTCCGGATGGTTCCCCAGTGGCTGTTTGTGATTCTGTGAGCTCCCCAGAGCTCCAGCCAGTCATCTCTGTATTTTTATACATTCAGAGTCAAGTGAAATGAGCGAATAACATTTGTGTTCCTGAAAATGGAAACTATTCCTTCAGGAGAAATGGAAGAGGAAAGAAAGGAGGCTATGTTAGTAGACACATTTGAAATAAATTTGATGTAGCCTCAAACACTTCCCTCATTGACCTCTTTAGAGCATCGTTGAATCTTGAAGTTCTAGAGCAGCAGTTGTCAGTCTGTGGCTGTTCCTCAGGTTGTGATGACCACCACCCAGAAAATTATTTTATTGTTATTTCATAACTGCAGTTTACTACTGCTATCAATTGCAATGTAAATATCTGATACACAGGATATCTGCTATGTGACCTGTGAAAGGTCATTCAACTCACACAGGGGTCATGACCCACAGGCTGAGAACCACTGATCTAGAGGCCTGTTTTATGATTCCTGTCCTAACCAAGTCAATCTGGAGAGAGCACTAAAAATTCAGGTATGGAGGAAAAAATTAACTACAATGCCTTTAAAAATGTTTTGCAACTGTATTTTTGTGTAGTATACATGCTCATGAGTGTGTATGTATGCATACATTTGTGCATATGCTTGCGTGCATGTGCACGCATACCTGCGTGTGTGTGTGTGTGTGTGTGTGTGTGTGTGTGTGTGTGTGTGTGAGAGAGAGAGAGAGAGAGAGAGCAGGCATGTGCGTGCGCGCCTGTGCATGTGCGTGCGTGTGTGCACGTGTACGTGTGTGCACATGTGTGTGTGTGTGTGTGTGTGTGTGCGCGCGCGCTTGTAGGCCTGTTAATGTTGAATGCCTTCTTTAATCACTCCATATTGTTTAAATTTTATAGAGAAGCAGGATTTCTTGCAGAACTACCCAAAGAGCAGAGTAGTGTAGGAAGCCAGCTTGCTCTGGGGATCCCTGTTTCTGACTTTGGAGTATTAATTAGGTCAGACTTGGCTACCTTTTATATGGGTTCTGAGGATCTAAACTATGGTCATTTGAATGGCAAGTGTTTTATTTACTGAATCATCTTCCTAGCTCATAATTACATTGTTTTAACTTGGAATGTACTACTAATCTTTCAAATAATTGCAAGATTCTTCAAGCTGAGATTTCTATCTTTATTATTAACATTATACCCTACTACAATGTAAGGTACATACGGAATAAATATTTTACATAAATGAATTAATTTCAGTTATAAATCTAATAAGAATGTACCACAACATATGGAAGAGTGTACAAATACCTCATATAATAAACAAAAGTAATTAAACTCTTAGGAGTCAACAGAAAAATACTTGATTTGTGTCTAAACTAATGATCATGTTGTGGTTATGGCCAAATGATCTTCAAGTCTCCATCCTCCAGTGTAAGATTATCTTCCTAATAACAGAGGGCACTGAACCTTTTGACGCCACAAGGCTTTGGGCCCAAGAATTTTCTGCTCCAAGGTATAAGACACTGACTTGTACATAATCAATCTTAAATAATCTATATTCCTCACTGTGGTTTATTTAAATAGAACAAGTAAATTATTTACCTGAAGAACACAGAATGATTGGATCCCCTCATCTTCTCTCCCTGTGAGTTTAAGGACATAGATAAGTGAGGACAGTAAGAAAGAGAACTGTATGTCTGTAGGGAAGCCCAATGGCTTCTTGCTAACAGAGTTTCATTTCAGTGCCATGAGTAAAATTTCTGAATAATTTGACATTATTCATGTTCTTATATTTTCCCACGAATTCTTTAATTTTTTTTTGTCCAACTGTGGTTTTGGTGAAAATTTACTGGCCCAAGATTAAATTCCAAGTGTCGATCCTAAGTCTCCCGTGAGGCTCTGCACAAGATGGTGACTTGTTTTGTTTTCTGGAACTTAAGTCATTCTCATGGCCGAGTTCTGCACAGAAATCCACATACGAGTACCATACAGTTTCCTCTTCGAGACCTCTTGACACTGTCTTATCTTCATCATGAAACCATGTCTCCCTACTCGAAGATAGGTTTTTAGTACGCACATTACTGCAGTCTCTGTGCTCAAACTAATTAGCACATTAACCTCAACTCACTGGTGAACTGTATTACTGGAAGAAGCCATTCTATATGTTTAAAACTGTCACACTAATGCTCAGAATACTTACGATAAACTTGTCATGTCATGAGATGTAATGCAGTAACACTATTTATGGCTGAGTTCGTAGAGCCCTCTTTGTTAATTCTGTTTACATGAGTATTTTGTCTTTTGATGATGAAGTTAAAAATAACATTATGATGAAATTATTTTATTAATATTTTTGAAACAAATTTATTTTGTTTACTCATCTCTGGATCTATTATACCCAATACAATATCTAATTTAAATATAGAAAAAAACAGTAAAATATTTTGACATTAAATTATTTACTGAATTCTATAGAAAAAAAATTTGCAATCTTACTATTTCTACAATTATATTTTCCTTCGTCTTGATTTTTATCAGTTTTATAATCAATCTCATATTTGGTATAATTTTTTAAGTCAGTAGATAGTGATAATAGATCGCACCATATTATGACTTTATTTCTGATATTGAATTCTTCAGGATTTGAGTCACAGTCTTTAAGACAAGAAGGAATACTAAGCAGAGTTTATGGAGTTCCTGTTGTAGAAGCAGATGTCAGGATTGAGCGACTCCCATCAACTTTCAGCTTAACTTGGAGGAAAGCAAACATGATAAAGACACATGCTTTAGTAATCAAGCTGACAAGTATGCAGAAAGCCACACAGTCGAAAACCAAGAAGAGGCTACTCTGAGAGGTAACAACACACCAAGACTAAGCACACAGTCCTGGAATCACCTGCCGTCCAATATTGTTAATCTCAGGCAAGTTTTTCATTTGCATTTTTATCTCAGTTTCGTTTCTGAGTGGGTATCACAGTCAACACAGAGTTGTTGGGATGTTTCTGTGGATTAATATTGTGTCTTATAGAATATGACTCATTTTATGAACCAAATAAACTTACACTGCACAAAAGATAACTTTTACCCAAATTTCAGAGACAAAAATAGTATTTGACAAATTCCAGACGTGTGTGTGTGTGTGTGTGTGTGTGTGTGTGTGTGTGTGTAAAGTGTTAGGAATTTTTGTATCTAATGTTTAGGTAATAAATTTCTAATTATCACTAAGATGCATTCATATTATCTCAGTTTCTCACCTTCTATAGAAGGATAATTGAGTTATTTCACGAAACAGCATCATGGAAGAGTGGTGGCTGGTAAGCCACTGACTGTGCCTAGACAATCCAGGAAGTACTGAGAAGGAAGGGACCACATTCTTTCAGTTCCCCCCACTTACCTCTCCCAGACCCACACACAGCAGAGGGGCTGTTGGTTGGTATCATCTCTTCAGGAAACTGTTCTTCCATTCATTAGAGCATGTTGAGCCTCTGTGCTTGTGGATAGAAGGAACAATTGAAAACAGATGAAGAATAAGTGATAGTTTTAAGCTGAAATAGGCTTTCTGTTGAAAACAGCTCACCCCTTCTTTAATAAAAAACCTGGGTGTGTGTGCGTGCACATACCCAGTATTCATATTTCCAAGAATGCCATGTGTTCCTATATGTCTGTTTCTGTATCTTACTTGTTTATTTTTAGGCTAAAACAAAAGCAACTTTAAGAAGCAATTAAAGAAGTACCTATGTAAGATCCTATATCCTTTTTCCAAAGAGGAAACATTAGGTACTTTACTGAAAAAAAGGAAAAAAAAATGATTTAGCAAATTAAGTGATGAATTCAATTCAATAAATAGGGCAATCAGTTCCAATGAAGAGGCAGAAGGAAGTATGAAGTTCTGGCCTTGTCATCCCACCCAGAAGCAGGGTCACAATACTTCTGGGCAGTCAAGAATATTGTCAAACAGATTAACCCAGAGAGGATGGGGTCAGTTAAGTCACTGAAACACATAGCCACGAGCTTGTAGAAAAATACAAAGATTTGGTGTCCTGACTTGTGGCAGTGATGTCAGGCATTTCCCTTGCTAATAGCAGTGGACCAATGAAGGGCAGACCAGTAATGGATGTCTTAAGTTACAGAAAGGAGTTGGGCATCCAAAATGAATGTTCTTTCAATGTACAAAAAGAAAATATCTGATGGTCCATCTAAAGCTAGAAGAGCTCACACATTAATGAGCATCCTTTACTTTTCCAGTGTGCACCTATCACTTAGTTAACAGTTACAGCAAGATGATGAAAGTCCTGAAGTGTGGGGGAGTGTTCTCGGTCAACAATCCTGGACGCAAAGGAAATTCTAAAGAACACAAGGCATTTCTTATTAAGACAGGAAGAAGTGAGTGAGAACTAAGTTCAGGCATGCAAAATCTTATCTGTGGCTAAGTTTGATTAAATGTTCAAAAAGCAATCCATTTTCTCGGACATGCACATGTGTGGCATTATTTAACATGGCTAGAAGAGAAAGGCGAGACTGGGGAACTCCCCAGGGTTGGAGCAGATATTAACCTACAGGTTGGATTTCCTGCTTCACTGGATATGTGATATATTAGTGTAGGATCTTCTCTTAACTCTGAAGTATCTGTCTTTATTGTGGTCACAATAACACTCAGGAGAACCGTAACTGAGTACACAAAGCCCAGTTTGTGTGCCATTTAATCACAATGGCATTCTCCTTGCAGGGCATCTCATCCCAATCCCTCTGCCAATTTCCTTCGCTGATGGGAAGTGAAAAGACCTTTGAGGAAGCTACTTACTGAATAATAGGCTAATGATACTTGCCCGCCTATGATAAAGCAACAATCTGCTTTCTAGAACCATTGCATTGCCTTTCTCCATGGCCTGCACTACTGTTTCAAGTGCAGACAGCCACTGACTTCAAAGGGAGCTTAACAGTGCATGGCAGAGGGCAGGAAACACGGCCAGAAGGCTTCAGCCAGTGCTTTACATGTTAGGTTTCCTTTTGTGATTTTCCTGTGCACATCTCTAACTGTTTTATCTTTCTTTTTGTCCGAAACCATTGGATATCTGGCTCCCTTTCTATCAGCCCCCACTAAAGTCACTAAAATGTTTCATATATATAGATAGTATAATTATTGTATGGGCTTTGCTACCCTGTCTATGTAATTCATATCAGCTGGTTTGCAAAGGGCTTTCATCAATACCCTGTTGATTAAATTGGAATTATATATCAAATTTTATTATCTTTATCAGATATAACTATATTTGTGAATAAGATGGAAGAAAAACATTACAGTGTGTCTCTCCTCAACACAGAGACAAATTTGGTGCCTTCCATGACACTTCTTACTATCACCTCCCCAAATTCGCCGATATGATCCTGTTGTTAACAGTGATGAGTAGAAGGATTCACACCTTCATTTTCTTTTGAGCTTTAATGTAAGCCCTTCTGAAATAATATTCCATTTATGAAAAATGAGTATGCATACATGCACAATTTCCACCTATGCCAAAGCATTTCTTTATTATAATGAGATGCAACTTTCTGGATTTTCTGCACAATCAGACTGTAATTAAGCATAGCAAGATGCAGGTAAGTGCATGAGATGCATGTTTAATTAAAAGAGAAAAATGCTGGTTAAGTATCAATTTGTATGACATTCAGTTTCCAAGGACTATGAAAGCCATCCGTCTTTCTCATTTATCTCCTTTTATTTGTGTGTGTGTGTATTTGCACACAGTATGTTTTCACACTGAGGTCACATTTTCATTTCATACAGCTTCAGTTGCTGTCATGTGCACTGCCCTCATCCAAGGGAATGTCAATATATATTGAAAATCTCGATGAAAAATGAACTGTTCACATAAATTTGTATAGGGGGAAAAACCAGCCAGGGCTCAGCAGGCTGAGTCAATGTATAGCTTGCATATGGAAACAATGACATGATTGTTTACTCACTGGTTTAATGAGATTCACTTTCTCCTAATGGCAACATGGAAAATGTGAGCACCAGATGCTGTGCTCAGAGCACAGAGAAGAAGGGAAGGTCTAGAGTAAGTAATTTATCCTGACACCAGAATGAAGTCTTCAGTCTATTAATGTGGTTGTTTTGCTTTTCATTTTTTTCTGAAAAAATACTTTGATGTCTACAGCTTAAATTTCCATATTTTTATAACAGTTCAGCAACAAATTTACATATTTCCTGGAATCTGCAGATATAAAAGCGGTAAAACACTCCAGGCATTATTAGACAGTAGATTATAACCCATTACTATTGTTTCAATTAGCAATGTAAAAGTGACCTGCAGTGTTCAGATGACCTACTAATGGATTGAAATGCTTTCAAATATTAATGTAGGTTTTCTAAAGATGAATCCCAAACCCATTATTCCTGGAACAACCGTGAGTTGAAAGCTGGCAATGACTGTGCATTATGTGGAGAGGCTCATGGTTAATTAAATGAATACCTACCATTACACTCTTCACTTCAGTGCTACAAAATTATTTCTCATCGATTTTTACATTCTGAGTCCATGATTCAATTTACTTCTGCAATTTGTGTTGCTGTGTCAATAAAAGAGAGCGGCTTGAAGATGGAAGCATTAGAGACTGATAAATACATTAAGAACCTATGAAAACTGCCGTTTTCCCACCGTTTTCCTCTATCGAGACATCATTTGGTAGCGGTACTTTGTTATGTATTATTAATACAGTTTTTGTTTGCTTCCATCTGCCTGCTTTTTCCCCTTTCTATTCAGGAACTGGAATGTTAGCGATTGCTCCAGGCTGAGTAGCCAATTTTTCAGTTACAAGTTGTCCCACTATCAAGAATAAAAGTAACATCAACACAAATCTGCTGTTCTATGTTAAATGAGCTAGAAGGCCAGATTCTTCATCAAAGGCAGAGTGGAGAATGGCTGTGTGGGGGCTGCTTTCAGAGAGTTGATGACACTGTTGTTTGTTAAGCCATGGAAGGTAAAAAAAATAACAAGCAGGTCTATGTGCATTGTCACATGGATGGAATGGACACACAGTTGTTCTATTTATGAAGTGCACATTTTATTTAGAGGTCATGGTTCACATCTTACAGTTGAATTTGCACATGCTGCTTCCCTTTATGGTCCATTCTGTTTACATCTGAAGCTGTAAACTTAGCTGAGCTACAACCACTTTCTTTGTTCCAAATGCAGAACTGCAACTTCATAGTCATCCTCATCTAAGCCAACTTAGATTGTAATGCTCACAAGACTTGCGCTCAGCACCTAGGAAGTGTTTTCTCTATACTATAAACTTACCCTTTCCTTTAGAAGGTGAGCTTGCTCAACAAATGAGAACACCACTATATTTTACCTAGGATTCCCTCATGTATACTTATGCTGCCCAAATGATTGCCTCCATCATCCCTAAATCACATCTCATCCCATGCTTGAATTTACAGTTTTGTTTTAGACATCAAGGACATTGCTAGAATCTCAACAAAGAGGTGAGCCTATTCTTGAATGACTCACATTTTATAGTCTACATCCATTTGACAAAAACCTTTAGTAACTTATATATTCTGATAGAGCTGAATTGCCAACTAAACAGGATATGCAATAGACAGATAAAATATTTACTATTGAAAGAGAACCCAATGATAGTTAACAAAAGATAAAATTAGCCAATATGTAGACATCCATATAGGACATCCTTATTAATATGTAGCTTCATTATAAATTGATGAATGCTAATTTAAACAATTAACTTTTCACCCCCTATCAACTTTTTATCTTGACAAGAAGGCATAATACTTAACACTGGTAAAAGAAAATGAAGTACACATGTATAGATGTACGTGTTCCACTTGTGACACATATTGATATACTATTTTTAAAGGCATTTGGAATATTTTTCAATTTTAATACTCTTACTCCAAAGTGAAACTCAACTTTCAGAAATCAAACTTTTAAAAAAAATTATGAATACATTTAAACAGTTGGGGAAGGTTTAGCTATGTAAACAGTTCATCTGACTCTAATAGTTTATAATTCCTGTGAATAAAAATTTATTCTAGGGACTAATATTTAGGGTACTCTAGTGTAATTGTCATTTAATAATTTAAAATAAAGTACAATAACATTTAATGATACAGGGAGATATTTATGGTATGTCACGATTGGGTAAAATATATCACACATGTAACTTAGTCAACAAAGTAAACAGAATATGTCTTGTGACTTATTTGTGCTTATTTCAGGATAATTCTGAAGACATTTTAAATGATAAGAATTACAGGCAAAAATGAACTCATTCTAGGAGGAGGAGTTGGATTTGGGGGAAACCTGATCAAGATACATTGTACAAAAAAAGTACATTTTTTTTTTAAAACAAAAACAAAAACAAAAAAAAGCAAACAAACAGAATTAAGCTATTTGTGAATCCATATGTAGATATGTAGAAAGTTGGGGCAGACTGTGAAAACACATACAAAAATATTAACAGATTTTTAGGGGACTGTTATGCATGACCCTCTTTCTGCACTTTCAACTTGCATTTCAAAATATTTCTACAGATTATGCAGATGATATGTTTTTGGTACTTGAGGGATGACTGTTGATTGCTGCTTAATCATCCTGCACAGAAGCTGCCCTTTGGAAGATATCTTTGTAACTCTGAATGGGGAAAAGACGGAACTAGCCCAAATGGCTACAACAGGAAAGACTAGTGTTTACCTGTCCAAACAACTGGATTCAGATGAGCCTGGAAACGGAGCAACTCATCCAACTTCTCCGGGTTTTATTTTTATGATTGAAAATGGCAAAAAGAGAAATAAATTGCCTGGTAGAGTTGCGCCTGGATATTTGGAAGCAGCAGCTCAGCAGAAAAGGATAAATGCTCTCAAATGTCAAGGAATTGCTCCTTCACACCTGTTCTAGGTCACTGCTGAACTCACTGTCTGGGCTTGTACACTCTGAAAATTCAACCCAATATTTCCCTTATGACAGTCACTGCAAATATTTTTGTTACAGAAGTGAAATCTGTGTTATAGAATATGACTTTAAGGTGTGTTACTTTTGTTTATGCTCTGGAATATTTGTTTAATGATACAAAATGTGTTACATTTATTTGATTAAATAAAATTCACCTGTGTTGAGGAGGCTGAATCAGCAGCTAGCTGACAGGAAGTGGTAGGGAGGAGCCAGATGGAGATGGGCTTTTAAGAGTGTGTGGAGGTGTGTGTGTGTGTGTGGGGGGTGTGGACTAAAAAAAGGAAGCCACCATTTAAAAAGAACACAACAAATATGTCTTATTCGAAGAGGGTTGAACAATAAGTGATAAGCCATGGCCATCACACTTTGCCCAGTAAGTGTCACCTCTGAAGTCAGAGCCTTTTCCTGAAAGGGCCTGTGTTATCTCTTGCACATCAGTCTCTTCTAAATATGTGCCCAGTTTGTTCTCAAGCCAAGCAAATTGAAACAACATACCTAGAGGGGCATGTCAAAAAATCATATACTATATGTTTAAGAAATTTTATTTATTCTACTGCAATAAAATAGAAAGCTAATACAGGCTGAAGCAATTGGCTACTTGGTATTTATTTAATATCGAGCAAATTATTTATCCACTAAACAAAAACTTCACTACTGAGGGCTGAGATCTTTAGATGCTGGGACATCACATTGGGTGGCTGGCTAGCAACTCCTTCTTCCTGGTGTGAAATGTCCTTTACCCACCATCCCATCACACATGCCAAAAAAGGCACACTTCAGAGATGGGGCTGCTGGGCTCCAGACAGTGAGTGCCTCTTCACTGGCTGGTGAAGAGCTGTGGGAGCAGGTACTTGGGAGAAAGACATTTTAGTAATTGTGGTAGGTGACTGCAGACTGTAAATACAAAGGTGGTTTGAAAGTGGTTTGGACTCCCGCTGGCCCTAAGGTTAATTTGATGACAGGATAGCAAATTCCAGTGCCCTTGTCTTCAGAATGAGCATACTCCTGATATAGAAATCGTCCCAGATTAGCAAGACAAAATGACTTCCCACACCCAGGGCACACTTGCAAACATCAGTTTCTACTGTTATTACTCCTTTTCCACTGTCTACAACTCTTTCTTACAGAGGCCTTGTCTGAGGGAAGACATAAGTTGGAATCCAGACTGTGAAAAAAAAAAAATGGTTCTGAGGATAAAGCCATTATGGTATTTGACGTATTTGACTAGAACATATGTAGTTAGAAATTGTAAATATTAACTAGACATAGTTTCTTCCCACGTGAAAATTTTTAGGATGCTTGGTTCATTCACTTTGATTTATTCTTCCTCAAGAGTAGGATGAAATGTTTAGTGGCACCCACTCAGGCAGATGTCAGGGTTAAACTGAGGTCTCTTGACTCATGGTCCAAAACTCTCTCTTTACTATATTTTTCCTTAGTGGCCTAGATGATATTAATTTAAAATAGAAAAAAATACTGATTTACTATTAAGTAATGGGTATTAAAAGACATACTATTTATAATCGTACGTTTTATAAATTATATATTGAATTATATTTATGTCAATAGGCTAACCAATAGGTTTTAGATGTTGAGTTTACATGTACGTTGTAATAAAAAATATCTGGGCTCCCATGTGTGACTGATTTTTTCAGTGGTGTTTGGCAGAGGAATGACCATATGATGATATCACCTCTTGGCTAGCTAGTATCAGGACATGGCTGGCTGCATAGCAGGTTTTTTGTTCCTTGGTTCTCAGAAACACTGATGGGAGATATTATTGTCTGCAATAATCATAATTATAATTGATAGTAATAATACCAAGAATAATAAAACAACTATTCATAACATGCCAATCATTTATTTCAGAAAGAAACTATAGAGTGAAATAGACATAGATCTGTCTGCACACAGTATGTACCTCTCAATAAAGAATGAGGAAATACTGTCAGTAGATGGCTCTTCATTTGAAACAGACAGTTCAGAATAATACTGTGAATTAGACTTGTGTTATCTGTGCATTCTATATATTTGGCTAGAATCCTCATGAAATTAAGTTTGTTTTTGCCAAGATTACCTTTGCTTTTGCCATTACCACAATTGTCACAGGTGATAATTTAAAAAGTTTGAAATAACTACAACATAAGCAAGTTAGGAGAGGGATGGGATATGAAACAAAAGTGGTGTTTTCACAGTGAAATTGCTGCAAGGGATATGATTTAAGCCTGTGTTTTCTTATAAACATTTTTACTAATTAGATTATAATTGTTTTATTTAAAGTTGCCTAGAACAAACTTATATCAAAAGGGAAAATATATCTCTGTTCTATGCTATAAAAGCTATAAAATCTAATTAGATAGTGAAAATTCAATGGAAATTATTATAGCTATAAAAATTAGAACACAATAACTAGTATAGATTTGGGGAATTTACTGTCTAAGTTAGGTAATGCATTCATTATGAAGCTATTGTAAAGTTATCTAGTGAAATGCTTATTCAAAAGAGGACTAACCCAGGTGATCACAGATCACTAAGGTCACTGAACCAAGAGAGTGAGAAGGATCTTGAAAACAGAACTAACAGAATACTTGATATTAGAAATTCACAAAGGACAGAATATGTATTTGTCAAGAATGACTGCATGAATATATTTGAACATTTATATAATTTTATTGTTCAGAAAGAGGAAGTACCTTATATGTAAGATAATCAGAAAGGGAAAACTATATTTTGTGCATAGCTTGATTTGAGTTTATTTTCTTTGCTATAGTTTTCACTAGCCCTAGATTCTCACCTCTAATCATAACAAGACTCTTTATGGGTTAATTATGTCTCAAGTTCCAAAAATGAATTAACCACTTATACAGAGAATTTGACTTGCATTGATCATGGAAAGAAAAAAAAAAAAAGGGTAATGGTGTCTATGTGTCAACCAACCATTTGTGTATCACCATAACTTTTCTTAGGGACTATGTACAAGATGACCCCCCCCCCAGCAGAATAAATCAACTCCAAATTGGATCTTTATTTATTGTAAACAGGAAGACTGAGAATTCTCACTGCATTGAAGGTATCGGCACCCTCAGAGACAAGAGCGAGGAATTTGCTAGAAAGAACAGGCGATCTTCCTGAGACCCTGACTCGGCGACATAACCTTCCATCCTCCTTAGGAAAAAAAATCAATTTTTAGCTTCCTCTTGTCACTTTAATTGCAAGGCTGGTTATAAAAGAAGAGGAAAAAAAAATGACAGGAAATGTAAAAAAAAAAAAAAAAAGTGTGATTTATTTTAGCAATTGAATATATATATTCCCTTCAGAAGAACACCTTACTCAGCCTTGACACTGCCCTACAGGGAGGGTCTCCATCCTACCTTAACTGGGTATGACAGACTAACCTGACTCACCTTGGGATTCCTTGCCCTCCCTGGGTGGTGGATGGTGACATGTGGTGGTGGTAGGGAATCTGAGGAGGACTGGGAGGAGGGAGGGATGGGAAGCAGTAGTGGGTATGAGAAAAATAATTTTAATAAAAAACATTTAATTATAAAAAAAAAACCTATTGAAAATATAGTGTCTTTTTCATTTGTGTACTGAGCTTATGTTTTTAACAGATTCCAAAGCCCAAGTTCACATATGTTTATATAGCATAGCGTTTTACAAAACAGAAAAAGAAAAGAAAGAAAGAAAGAAAAATTATTTGTAAAACAAAACCTTTTTTTGGTCTACGATATCAGGGTTCTCAGAAGCTACTGGGTTGTATTCTGTGAGATTTTATTCTGTTTTGAGGCTGAGGGGATGCAGACATGGTACCAAATATCACTTTATTTCATAGATTTTAGATACTAAATGTAGAAGTTAACACAAAAGACCTTGCTACCTCTCACTTTTTCAGAACTGTAACATTTGATGCTAGATTCAATTAGTTCTTTAGCGTTATCTGATGTCTGCTCTCAATGGCTATTACTAATTATGAGTTTCAAATTTCCAAGTTCCCATGTCCACCAAAAGTACCTCACTTCATGTGGTTGTAATATGACACCCTTGTGATTTTTCACGTTTTAAAATTTTTTGTTGAAATAGGTTCTTTTCTCATATAATACATTCCCACCACTGCTCTCCTTCCAGTCTCCCCAGGTACTGCTGTCTCCTCTCTCTGCTACATCCACTCTCATTCTATTTCCTCTTCACAAAAGAGCAGGCCCAAGAGTCCACACAAATAAGACAAAACAGGACCCACTAAGGCAAGGCGAAAGCCTGTATAGTGAGGCTGGACAAGGCAACCGAACGGGAGAAAGAGTCTCAAGAGCAGGCAAAAAGAGTTGGACATACTATACTCCCACTCTTAAGAACCCTCCCCACCCAAAAAAACCATCAGTCTAACAGTCATCATATGTACACAGAGGACCTGGTACCGACCCATGCAAGCTCCATATTTGCCTCTCCATTTTCTGAGCCCAGGAGCCCTAAGCTGATCCATTGGGCACGTTGTTCTAGTGTCCTTCATGCCCACCGAGTCCTACAATGCTTTCTCCCCGTTTTTCACAGGGCTGTCCTACCTCTGAGGGGAGGGATCGGATGGATACCTCCAATTCAGACTCTCTCCATCTAACGTCAGACTGTGAGTGTCTGCATTTGCTCCCATCTGCTGCCAGAGAAAGCCCCTCTGATGATAGCCGGACAAGGCATTGCTTTATGAGTAGAGCAGATTATCGTTAGGAATCATTTTGTTGATTTGGTTTTCTAGTCTTATTTTGTTCTACACTAGGTCTCTGGGCCGTCCCCTTAACATGAACAAAATAACTGACCTGTTTTTAAAGGACAAAGTGGGGATGTGGGTGAAGCGCTTAAAATCAGGGAAGGAAATGTCCCTTAAAGGAATCACCTAATGGGCAAAGCTGAAACTTAGCTGAAGTGCATTTTTAATAAGAAAAAAAAAAAAAAAAACTGAATGTGTTAAACTGAATGGGACTCCGCCTTTGTAGCAGCTTAGAGGGCATTTGATGTAATAAATTCTCACTTTTCTGTGTTAAATTCTTTCATACAATAGGAGCTTATAAAAAAAGAATATAGACCAAGGAGTAAGTTGTATAATGAGATTTAATCTATGTAAAATATGTCCCAGAAGAAATGCCCCTTACTTTGATCATATCCCTTGAAACAAGATGCCCTGCTGGAAACCACAATAAAATGAGAACTTGAAAAAAACTCATCTGGCAAGGAAGGCTGCTCTCTAATATAAAAGTTCGCCACGTCTACCATCCTGGGGTGGGCTTAATTAATGTCAATGAAATCTACCAGACTCACTGAGGCTTAAAGGCAAAATAGCCCAGAGAGTTTCCCTTGGCTTCCTCTCCAAAGTATTCAAGCTCCTCCCAAGCATGTGCACACAGGCACGTAGCACAAGTGCCCACGGGGCTGGGTGGCCCAGCCACACACAGTAGGTTTCTGTTACATTATGGAATGTTCTTTATAAAAATGACATGCGTTCTAAGGGCTCATATGTCATTCTCGCTTGTCATCAACATGCTTGAGTGTCAGCAGCTACCTTGTCTCCTGTCTTGGGAAACGTCTCACCTCTTTGTAAATGGACAGGGGCCAATTTTTGTCTTTGGCTTCTGCTTTTACTTGTATTTATGCTTAATAAGCTACGTAGCTCTGTCAGATTCAACTAAAAAACCGTACCCAAACAGACTCTTCAGGCTTCTGTCTCCCCCCTCCCACACACACACAATAAAACTGAAGTCCATTTTAAACAGTTCCTCATTGGATTAAGAGACTTTATTTTTCTCTATATATTTACATCATTTCATCTTGTTCAAGTCCACTGAGATTCTGAGCCTCCTGTTAGAAACATATTAAACATGTTTTGTTGTTGCTGTACTTGCTTATATGCAGAAAGATTTACCAAGAACAGATTCACAAAATAAATTACTTACCCTAGGAAACAGCATCATTTATTCCTAAATGGATGGTCAGTGTTGATTTGCTGACTTGGAAGTGATACTTCTGTCCTGTAAATAGTATGTATGAATCTATACGCGCGCGCGCACACACATACACACACACACACACACACACACACACACACACACACACACACACGAACATACTTTAATAACTTTAGGCAACTATGCCATACTCAGGGAAGCAATGGCATCAACTACCTATTCTTACCTTAAAAATGATCATTTTCATGACAACTCTCTTTCAATTTTCCCCACATTCCCATTTATACCAGTGACAGTATTTTGAGCCTACCTCTTACTTTCAAAGTTTTGTTATGAGGAGTTCAATTTTCTAAATACCTAAGAAATACAGTGGTCTTAAATATGGTGTGATTGCAGTGTGGCTTTGTAGTTTCTAAGACATTCTAACACTATTTAATTAGCTAAAATTTCCCCTCTCTTGAGAACTGGAAACTCAATGAAATGTCAACAATGCTGTCAGACTGCTTCAGGCTAAACTCATTACACAAAAACTAAAGGTAAAAATAGGCCAAGGATTCTTTGTCATAATGTTGAGGCCTACACCTATGCCAAAGGAACCTAGAAATGATCCCATGAAAATTCCAAATTAGAGAGGAGATCTAATAAATTATTCCAGCACTGGCAATAACTGCTTCCTCCTTGCATAGAAATTTGTCTAATTAGTCAAATAGCATCACCTTTTCCCCAGAACTAGTTGAGTACCTTGTTCATTGCCTGATGAACTGAGTTCTGATTCAGTATTCTTTATTTGAAACGGTATCTTTTATCCATCAAGAAAGCAAACAAATTCTTTGAAACAAAGTATAGCTAAGGACTAACAAAAATGCTTTTATCTGAATGATGGGAAATTTAGTATCCATAGGCTCATTACAAAGAATAATAAAATTATGCATTTTCTGTTGTCCCAGGGTTTAAAAGGCTACATATCTTAATTTCTTTAAGTAGATGATAGGAAAGTTCAAGCTACAAAAACAAGCACTATATACTGAAGGTATGTGAGGGGCCCCCTTCCCAAAGATAATGCAAATTAGAAGGATGTAAAGCTTTGTCTGCACCTGGGATCTTTAATGAGGATAAAGAAAAATCAGACAGAGATTCTCCTGGGGAAAGAGAGGATCGTTATTTGAATAACCTGCCGTGAATTCTAATCAATGCGACGTGACTTTGAAAATGAATGTGGTCTTTCTAGCCTCTCTACTTGAGCTGTGATATTAATCATAACTTCATGGTACAGTAAAGCTTATGACAAACGCCTATCCAGTGGAGTAGGGAAAAAAAAAAAAAAACCTGGCTTGGATGTGCCAAGAACATGTAGAAATAAAACGATTCTTTTCTGTTCCTCATCGCCAGCCCATTTATTGGCTACTATGTTCTGTTGTCTTTCTTTGATTATCTCAAAAGAAGTTGATGCGAGTTGCATGTCATAGGCATAAAATTGTTATCTTTTCTTCTTTTTCTAAAGGTTACATTTTATGTGTAGTTTATTTCCTCCCACAGTCTTTGGGGTGTTATTTAACATTGAATGATACCAGGGAACTGTGTGTCCCAGTCTGCTCAGGACGCATTAAGCAGAACAGCAAACCTCTAGACAAAGGAGGGAATTTAAGATCTGCATTAGAGCTCTGAGTTCTCTGCAAGTGCACCCTGGACCTGAGGATGGTTGCATATAAACACAGAGGTCTGCTGGTAGGTTGGAGAGAAAGGGATGGTGACTTAAATAATCATTAGAAAATCAGTTGTCAAGTGTTTTCTCGCTTAAAAGAAAATGTAATTAGTTCCTGACAAGTTGACATTAAAAGGCTTATTACAGAACACAGTGTGTTAACACTAAAATCTCTAGAACACGTGAGGAAGTAAGAAGATAAACATCTTAAGGGAATTTAAATCATCTTTGGTCTGGAAGTAATTCCACGAAAGACATGGTGTGCATATTTTCCTGGACTAGATGGTAGTGGTGTTCAAAACTGGCAGCTGCCAATCCAGTCATCGCTGTGGTTTTAATATTCTCAGATGAACTGCCCACAATGACACTCTCCATGCAGCTGGCCTGTCCAAAGACACATGGAATGCTTGTAGTGTATATTCTTACAGGAGAGAGGGTTCTAAACTCCAGGTATAATTGAGGGGGGGAGGGGAATGCAAGGCAGCACAGTGGAGCCTAAGGATTTCCCAGGAAGATGAATCAATTCTAAATTTGCTCCTCTTTTATCTATTTTAATAAAATTTAAGAAAATGAATTTTTTTTTGTGAGACATCGTTTATTTCTTCTCTTGCTTCAGGGCAGGAGGCAAAATATCATGGACACACAAATGGAATATATATTGAATGTAAAAAAATATGTGTGTAGACATCTTTAAACACGTGAACATGAGAAAAAATATGAGATTTGTAGAGAAGGTAATGAAATGTAAAAGTGCATATGTACATATGCAGACATGCTGTAGGTAAATGTGTAGATCACAGTTTTAATGTCATAATCCCATTAGCTATCATCCTTAATACAGATTTTAAGTGTCATATGCATGCCTGCATATTTTTTTACTAATTATTCCTATTAAAAGTCATTATTTATGACATCCAAAAATTTGCATTCACATGTGATTTTTAAACTTCTAACCCCAATTCTGGTGTTTTCCTGTAAGCTTTGGCTCCTTTAGTGAGCTAAGAAATTAGACAATATATGAGGTTCACATTTCTTCTATTCCTTTTTGGAGATGAAAATTCAAGGTGTATGTTTATATGTCAGTTTTACTGAGCTATTGAATTCCCAGTTATTTATTTCAGTGTTATTGCTATATCTTTGATAATGTGGTGTATGTGATTGGCCCTTAAATCACTGGACTAAGTGAAGTAGATTGATCTGCCTAACATAGAAGTGTGTCTTGGTCTGTTTTCTATGACTGTGTCTAAATACCACAGGCTTAACAGCTTATAAGGAACTGAGAAGTTCAAGGTCAAGAGGCTTTACCTGGTGAAAACTCTCTTGATATTGGGGACTTTACATTATAGGTCATTATCTGGTGAGAAGACCAAACTGGCTTTTAAAACAGATCCATTCAGCTACCCATTAAGACATTAAGCCATTGATCCATGTGTGTACTAATCTATTTATGAGAAGTAAAGCTCTCATAACCCAATCACCTTATAAAGGGCCCACCTGACACTACCTGTTAATATTTTACAAAGGGGATGCAATTTCCACTTGAGATTTGGCAGAGATGTTCAAACCATGGCCATGGGCTTTGTTTAGATGTCATTGCAAACAATACAGAGAAAGGGAAGAATTCTGTTTCTGTCTCTCTTTCTCTCTCCCTTTCTGCATCTCCTGTCTCCTCCTCTCCAATATGAGGAGCCGGAACATTGGTCCTCTCATGCCTTTAGCTATTGTGGTTCTCTGCCTTCCAGACTTAGGCTGGAATTATGTCATTGGGCAAATGCATGTGCACCGATGGAAGAGTGTGCATGTGTGTCCTACTGGTTCTCTTTCTGTTAGAAATTCTAGTAATTATTAGTGTCTTGGGAACACGGGTTACTTCCAAGCTATGCATGACAGAGCCTTAAAGGATGTCTATTCCTTTAACTTTACCACTTCATGTATTCAAACCCAAATTTAATGAGTTGCAATTTACATTCTTCCAAATTTATGCTTTAATTGTTCAGTTTTGTGCTTATTACTGAATGTGCTTCTTTGTCCAGATGCTTAATCCAGTTTTAGAGTCTATTTCCCTGTTAAGATATCTTATGCCCATTTACAATTTATCTCTGTTTCTATCTTCATCCCTAGACAACCACTTGTCTATTTCTGTCTCTGTAGTTTGCCATTCCTGGACATTTTATGTATGGAGTCATATATGAGGTCCTTTGTGTCTGTTTTCTTCTAGCTAGCACAATGTGTTGAAGGCACCTTCATATTCTTACCGTATGTATGCTTTTTTAATGTCATCTCCTCCTCATTATACGCGTTGCTTCATCTCTATTTTGAACAACTTCTGTTTTAATCTTGTCTTAAAATGAGAGACAAAGAGCCATACCACAGTAACACAGGGGAAATGATGCAGGAATGAGCAGAAAAAATGTCTGGATTTGACTCCACAAGCAAGCAATTATCTCACAACAACCTCACCTATAAAATGATGGTTACTGAGAAAACACAAAAGAGACAATACTTCCAAGTAACACTTGTCAAAACCCCAAATTGGTAGCTTGTTATCATTTGTGATAATAAGATTAAATTAATGACTTGAGTTTTTAAAATGTAATAGGCCTTTCATTCGAAGAATTTTTATTTAAGAAATATTGATCAATTGTCTCAACTATGATAAGGAATTCACAATACACATGTTCAGGTCACCATGCACTGAGTAGAATGAAAGCTACATTTTCTATGGGTAAAGTGGCAATGGAAAAAAAAAAAAAACAACTTACCAGTAATTCCCAAAATTCATTTGGGGAGTCTGAGACAACGGCACACAAATCTAAATTTCATCGACTATGTAAGAAACTTGACGTTGTCCTTCAAACATGCAGATGCCATAGCTCAGAGACGGGAATTAAGTTACTGATACTACTACTCTGAAGGTAATTCATTTATATCTGAAAGATTAAGAGCCATATTTTTGTAAAATGGTTCTTTAATTGTTAGCATGTGCATGGTAAACATTTGAGAACTAAGCATCATATCCTCAAGTGATATTGGGAGCTACAGATCCTTTCTAAGATCTAGCTCTCCTCTCTTTTAGTGTATCCACTCAGAGTCTTAGGTAGTGTATGCTTTCCCAGGATTGTTACCTGGGCACAATGTTGTGATGATTTATTGCCCAGGAGTGGCAAGAGAAATTTTTAATGCTATTTCTGAGTGATATTCTTAAAAGAAAGGGGTTTACTTCCTCACTTCCCCTAACTCCTTCCAATAAGCAGTCTCTAAGAAAGAAAATGCAAGGCACATTTGGTATTATACATAAAAGCAGCACTGATGAGAGGCAAGGAATTAGGACAAGAATTTACAAGTTGGATAATCTCACGGACTACCTACTGACTCATATTAGTTTTTGAGACAAGACTTTGCTAGCACAGGCTAGTTGGGGAGCTACTGTGCATTGTATCCTGGTCTTGAGCCCCCAGTCTTCTCGTCAAATCATCCCTAGTGACGGGACTAGAAGCATGTGTCACCTGGCTTGCACTTGCAGCTCTTAAGTGAAGGAAATTAATTTCTATTTTAAATTATTTTTATTTTATTCACATCTCTGTTAAGTAATGATAACTGATAACCATTATACTAATCAAGTTATCATTCACTGTTAAGACAACTAAAGTATATTACTTTTGAACTTTGCAATTCCTGAGGATTCTTCTCTCTGAATGTGTTTTGTTCCTAAGGTTGAGATGGTCTATCCATCATCTTTCCTCCAGCCGCTGGTGTCCCCCTACCATGAAAGTTGAGTTTGTGAAGTTCCAGCTGGTACAAGCTCTATCCCAGATATGGACAGAGCTATGCTAGAATCTACTGGGAAAATTTCCAGCTTGTTATGGAAATACAAGTCCTCTTTCCCTGTCAGAAGAAAACACACAGAGGACGGTTGGAAGAAGTTTGAAAGTAAAGAACCTGCCGTACAATCAAATTCTAACTGGTGTATCTCTTACAGATATCACGGCCAGAAGGAATAAGAAACCAGAAATTAGGAAAACACAGCTAGAACTGGCCATCAGGACCGCCAAGAAAGTAAAAGGCTAAGTAGGCATCAAAGGAGACAGCTATGGTTGCTGCCAAGATCCACATAAAGACAGCACCTAAGTAAAAGGTTGTGAGGCCTGTGAGTGTCCCTGTTCCCAGGGCCAGTGGAAAATGTTATCTTGGCAGATCGGGGTTTTAAATAAAGGCCCATCTCTCACTTAAAAAGAGAATCAAATGTCTTGACTATAATGTTGGCAAGATTTTGCTTTAGGGGACCCCAGCTTTGGCAGCATTTCATAAAAGCTCATGAACAGGTGGCACAGAGAATCTAGAATTTGTAAGAGAGATGTTTCCATTTTATCTGGCATTTTTTCAGGCTTTGTAAGTTTGAGATCACTGGCATGAGTGAGTTGAGGGCTAGTGAGTAGCCTTAGTTATCTTTGGCTTCTCTAGAGAACCAGGCACACATTGAGCACTCTGAAATATGTGTTCATCTACCCAAAGCAAAAGACTGTTGCATTGTGTGAGTGCTGATGTGAGATTTGTAGATGAGAGTGTGCAGTATCCATCAGATAGACAGGTAATTGCTGGGTCTCTTCCAGCTCTAAAAGCGAGAGTTCGTAATTTCCCCACCTTTCTAAATTGCATTTCTATGTTTTCATTTTCTGAAAGTACACAAAGGTTCAGTGCCCTGCCCTTCATAACATGTCCAGCCTATTGTTTTTCCAGCTCTCTCTAAATGTATTCTGACCTTCCTGTCTTTATTTCCTGATCTTACACTCTGCTCCAGCTGTTTCCTCTTCTTGGGGACACATCTACCTATCAAATTCCCATCCACTCTGCCTGAGTGAGAGCCCTTCAGTGCTCTGAACATACAGATTCCCCTCATGCCAGGGGAAGTGAACAGTCTCATAGCTGATGGACATCATTCTAATGGATTTTGAAAGATATTCTCCCACTAAGAAACTTTGTGAGGCACTTCTCCAAGACAAAAAGCAGAAAGAAGAGAGACAATGTTTTCTGATGGGGGAAGAGCCAGCACCTTGCTTCAGAAGCTGATACCTGGTCTGAACGGTCAAATGGACTAAGAACTGATCTTCCACCATAGCCATTCATCTTGACTCCTTCCCTGTTTTGTAGTTGGTGTGAGTTCAGTCAAAAATATTCCAGGTAATTTCCTTCCCCTTCACTGCACTTAGAGGCTACCTGCTTCTCTCAGGCATCACTACCCTAGCCTCCTCTGTCACCTGGACTTCTTTGAACCACACAACAGCCCCACCCCCTGCTAGCTGCTTCTCTTCCATTCAAGTCTCTTCAAATGAATGGATTCTGCATGAGAGTCATTATGATTTAAATTCCTCTGAAGATTTCCATCACAGTAAGCCTGATTGCTGTTAACAGCTTTAATGACCTAACTTCTGCCAGTGACTATGATGTCACCTCAAGCGTCTGTCCGCCACTCCTTAGCTACCCTGTGGACTCGGTAAACAAGCTGAATTGCCTTCTCCCCACAGCTTTTGGAACTGGAATATCTCCTACCAAGAATACCTCATCTTTTCGGCTTTGTGGGACCGGTCTTTTCTTAGCAGTCAAGTCTCAATTCAAAAGCAATCTCTCTCAGAGGCCACACTGTGCTCCCCAATTAATGAATCTTTCTCGAATCCTACCAGAACCTTTTCCCAGAGAAACTGACATTATTTGACATTAATTTATTTTATTTGAACACATCATTAGATATCATCAAATTGCTGCAAGAGAACTGAGTTCTGTCTGCTGGATAAAACTGAAGTCCTTCTGTCAGTTTTTCCAGTCAGGTGGGATTTTGATCTGTGATCATTTTTTTTTTTCCCTTCTTGTTTTTCACAGCTTCATTTTTCTCCTCTCCTTCCTTGTTCTTGCTTGTTTTGGTGAGTTTCTTGTATCTCTTCCCCCTCCTCCTCCCCGTCTTCTTCCTTTCTGCCTTTCTTCTTTCTCTTGAAGCAGGGTCTATCTATGTAGCCCAGGCTAGCCTATGTAGCCCAGGCTAGCTTTACCCTCCTCAGTGTGGCTTTGCCAGTTCGCATCACCACATTGACTCTGATATTTAACAGTGATGTATCCATGTTTATGTTACATTTTTTTGTGACTCAGTTTCCTTACCTGTGAAATTTGGTCACTAACAGCCCCTAATGCATAAGGTTGTTTTCTAGAATGAGTAGGTTAAAATGGGCCATGAAGAGGGAGAAAATGAGGAGCACTGTATAAGGTCAAAAATCAATTCGCAATTTAAGTAATTATGTTTAGAATGCTAACCACAACTAAAGCAGACAAGCGTGTGAGTAACCACACAGGTTCATTAAAAAGAGTTTGTTTAGGTGGCATCAGAATACTGAATGATCGCTATAGGCAAAATATTTAGGTCCTTAGTCTGTCAAGGCAAGCTGATGTTCAGAGCTGTGATTTTACCTGTTTTCTTCATCTCTTCATTTTCAAGAAAGTTTTGCATAATTATTGTACGCAATACTTTTATTGGGCTCTAAATGGGTAGATTGAACAAAACGAGGTGAGAGTATTCAAAGTCTGATGGAAGAGAGGAACCATGAGTCAGGGACAAGTAAACCCTTCCTCAGCTCGTCTAGACAGGTTCTTACAAGGTTCTCAACAAGTTTTAGTTGTGGGCTGCTAGGCATTGGGTGAGAGCCCCTGGGTGCCCTTGAGGAATAGGAACAACTTCCAGGGAATTGCCAGCCTCCATGAGTACATAACCAGGAAATAATGCAGAAGTGCTCACTCTACGCACCAGCATGTGAGTAAATATGCTGCACATATGTATTTACACAAATGCAGAATTATAGACATGCTCCAGAGGGGGAAGGAGGAGAGTGTGGGAACCTGATGGCACATCAAGCATTTCCTTGGGGGAGGTTGTCTATCAGTCTGTGCTGGCTGACTGAAAATCACATGTGGCTTTCAGATGTAGAAAAGAAAAAGTATTTGCATATAAGCCTGGGAAAACATTAGTATCATTTTTTATGTGAGCCATTTAGGCAACCACGCGGTATTCTGGGAAAACATCTAGGCATGGGGCTATGGAAAAACTTGTAAAGACTATCTTTTCTTTGTGGTGGTGACATCCTTTTTTCTTCAGCTTCGTCCTTTCCCTCCTCCCCCTCCTCTACTTCATCCTTCTCCTCTTCTTCCTCCTCTTTCTACTTCTCTTCGCCCTTTCTCTTAATCTTTTCTTCATTTGTTTATACAAAGGTAAGACATCTTCTGGGTCAGACCTTCATTTCCATACCTCTTTCTCTTTATTTGTTCTCTATTTTATGACCACGATGGTGTGAAATTTATTTTAACTATGTTTTTCTGTCATTAATGCCAAATCTTCATTTAACAATGGTGAATGGCAACACAAT
The DNA here is from genome assembly GCA_033318265.1 of Phyllotis vaccarum. Taxonomy (NCBI): domain Eukaryota; kingdom Metazoa; phylum Chordata; class Mammalia; order Rodentia; family Cricetidae; genus Phyllotis; species Phyllotis vaccarum. The sequence continues at coordinate 6,632,249 of JARWLC010000012.1, read as the reverse complement.
TCTGCAGCCAAGAAGTATGGAAGGGTAAAGATAAAGACTCACGATCTGCTGTTGATCTTGGACAAAACGTGACTTACAGAAGTGTGACTGAAGAAGTAGATTAATTCTTCTTAAAGTATCCAAATACACCCCAATGGAAAAGAAGATGGAGCCGAAGAAAGGAAATGATACCGTATATTCATTATGTTTAATAGTTTAGAAGCCAAAACAAACAAAACTCAACCAATTAACCAACCAAGCAAAAAAAAAACAGCATTAAGGCTCCTGATGTGGGATGTCTTTCTGTATGCTATGAATTACCATTTGTTAACAAAGATAATGCATTGGTCCATGGCAAGGCATCTTAGAAGCAGGCTGGAAATCCAAGGAGAGATAAGGGAAGGAGGGCAGTCAGAGGAGACACTGCAAGCTGCCACCCAAGGAAGCAAGATTTAAAGGTAAGCCACAAGCCACATGTTAATACACAGACTAATAAAAAGGGATTGAGTTCAGTTGAAAGAGCTAACAAGTAATGAGCTGAGCCATAAGCCAAACCATTTGTAATTAATATTAGCCTCTGAGTAATTGTTTTATATGCAGTATTATTTATATGCACCATGGGTGGGAGAGCTTCCTCCTGTCCGAAGGCCTGGACAGGCCAGAAAACTTTAGACTACAGGCTCTCTCTTCTAAGCCCATTGTTTCACACTTGGAGACAGAGCCTAGAAGTATACCTCAGTATTTATTTACTGCTCCTTCCTAGAAACAGCTAGAATGTATCTCCCAGCCTCCTTTGAATCTCAGCTCAGTGTTCCGACAGACTTTTGTCTGTTGACCTCATACACACTGATCCAGGGTCAAACTACTTTGGAATCTCAGATGAAGTAAAACTTGTTTTGATAGGCTAGGTGATGTGAGTTTTTGGTTATTTCCACAGCTAGTCTTCTGTGACTTTTGAGTTGTTCTTGTACTTTCCACTTTATGTGTGAAGCATTGGTAAGCCCTCCTAATAGTACCAGAACCTAAATGGCTCCGAGTTCTCGTTTTCTTCCTGGCCATTTTCCCCTTCTTTCACATGCTCACATTTTATTTTTAATTATAGTAAAAACAAAAGCGTAGTCTTCATCATCTGATGCCCACTATGACTGTCGGCACAAAACTGCAGAAATGTTCCTGAGAACCGTGAGTTTAGCTAATGTCATTCCCAGAAAGGAGTGACAAGGCATTTTCAGTCCCTTACCCACTGGAGGACATCAAGCTGGTCCCCACAGAGTCTCATTAAATAAAAGTATAAGGAGAAGTCTTGCAGTGTTGAAGATTGATATAGATCATTACCAAGTTTCTCAAAGAATATGCCACTGGGATTTTGGATAAGCATGTTGCCCAGGGTTTTCGGGAGTGCTTTCAGACATTGGACTGTCCCTAATTTTATACTGAAGGTGATGCTAACGTGTTCCCATGTTCTTACCAACTTCATCCATTTTCTCTAAGTCATTGTTCCCTTCACTCTCTCCCCAGGGTAATAGAGTAGTTTTTATTTCTGTGAACTGCTGGACAAATAAACAAACAAACAAAACTCCCAAAAACAAAAGAAGAAGAAGAATTTCTCACCTTACTTTCTGGCCAAACCAATCCACACAGTTAGAGCCCCAGATCCTATGCCTCTTTTATGTTGGAAATTTTGTATGTACTCCTTCTCCCCATGCGAAACATGGTTTTAATCTTCCTTATTGATTTTATTACTTATTTTATAAAGCATTCTTGGGGAAATTTTTCAATGAGTAACATTTGCCAGATCAATACACAGTATGGTCGAATGACCAAATTAGGTAACCTGAAAAAAGGAAAACATTAGAATGGGAATTGAAACCTCCATTCTAGCAGTAAGCAGTCATGAGTCCTTCTCTGCAGTCAAGCATAATTAGGAACTCACCCCAAGCCAAAGAAGCTACTCTAGCATTCCTGTGCAAAAGAGTTAACGGTGTAGATTTTCTGGGAGGATAGTTGATGGCAGGACTGGTCAGCTGGGAGAAGTACTGCAGTCCAGTTACGATGTGATATGATTCATTCTGGAGGGGGTATCTAACAATAACGCTTCTTGCTTCTGACTGGCCATGGTGTCTGAATTTGTCACATTTATGGCTATCTCAGGTAAAGATACTGTGAAAATGAAGCTTTTTACTCATGAGAGATAAATATAATTATCACTGATATCATTTTTAGCCTTAGTTTCCTATTTATTCAGCCTCTGAAGAGTTTCCACTCTTGGATATTATTATTAGATGAAGATGTGAACCAAGTTGAAGTACGAATGGAGGAGTCCGCAGGATCTTCCCAACCTCCAGCCATCTCCAGCCTCTCATGCTACTTACTCTCCTTGAAGCTGTTAAAAATTGTGGCAGCCTGAGATTGCACAGTCTTTGCAAGCTAGCACAGGACATATGATTTCTGAGCAAGAACCAAACTGTGATGCTGCATATGTCATTGGTTCTTTTGGCACTGGAGAATAGTGTCTATAATGCACATGGAGTAAGTTTATGCCATAGAAGAGGAACTTTCCACACTAGGGGCATCTCAGCCTGTTCAGGTTTTTTTGTTTTGTTTTGTTTTGTCTGTTTGTTTGTTTTTGTTTTTTTTCCCAGAGAGAAAAGATATTTTTATTATTATGGAGAACAAATAATACTGGCCCATTTTCTGGAAGAAGACACTGGTTCAATCCTTCAATGTTGTTTGCTATCTAGGCATCTTTGAAAATGTGGTTGGAGCAAAAAGCAGTATTTCTGTTCACTTAATGCAATGAAGTTTCAAAAATTCAAGGAGAAATTTTTTCTAGCCTCAACAGTGCAGATAAGATAGATAGACTCATAAGGCAGATAGACTTACACCAGGTAACAAACCCCACCATAACTGTTTCGCAGTGTTCAAGAAAAGCTCTATTTCTATTGCTGTTGTTAAAGGAGAAAGGACAATAACTACCATATATAGTTAGTGTAAGAGTTAAATAAAATGGTCTTTCAGTAGGCAAATACATATCTAAATGTAATAATTTGCAACAATTTAGTGTATGCGTATTTTAGTATATGTTGTAATATATCATTGTAAAGTATTTTTATACTGCTTATTAATTGAATTTAGCTTTGAAATGTTCTTTAATATATTCATATTGAATTCAGTTATGAGTCGTTAGTAAGAAACTGCCTTGGTCCCAATTTTGAAACTTCAGCAAGTCACAGAACCTAACTGGTCAAGGAATGCAGTGGAAGGGTTCATGAGTGATGGTCCCAGTTTTGAGCAATGGGTAGTTACTGTATGGGAGTTGTACTGAAAAAATATTGGCATCTAGTCTGTTTATTGGCTCAGTATAAAACTATACACATGATGAAACAGCCAGATCTCTCAGGGACAGATATGAGAGGAACATGGGACTGAAAGGAGCAGGAAAGGAGCTGAAGTATGGTAGCGACCATACAATTATTCTGCATGGAACATTAGTTGCTCAGTTAAGACATCTAAATCTGTTCATTAATGGGTTGACTAAAATCACTTCTAGAATCAAGTCAGGTATAAAAAAAATAAAAATGAGAACACACAAAGTGATGATTAGGAGAAAGGGGTAGCAACGTAGTTTCATTTTGGGATGAATGGAAGTCTACTTTTAGTTAGGCCATGACCTATAAACCAGGTTAAGTGCTTCTGGAAATCCCAGCTGTTGTCAGGCTGTGTGGAGCCTAGCCAGGCTTTTTTCAAATGGCCCAGTATGCTCTTGCTGCCTCTGGCTTCTCCTGGGCTCCAAATTGCTGCCTGAAGCAGCTGCTCAAACACTTTACTGGCCACAATTAACCCATCCCAGAGGCTGACCTTTAGACATGGCAGTGGACAGCAGTCCAACTGGCCTGGGCTCTGCCACCTTTGGCCAGTTATGTGTGACTTAGTCGTCTTTCATCTGGCTTCCCTGAGCATGGACCAAGGAAGGGGTCAAACTTCTAACAGCACCAGTAGAAGCAGGGCGAGACAGGGTTCTACAAAAAATTCAAATGCCCTGCTAAGAGACGTTCTTAGAAATGAGACATTTAAAGAGCCTTGGGACTCTCAGAGGTTTTTGTTATAATAAGGATTTTGGCCTTGGGCAGCTAAAGGTCTAGATTTATAGACTTGTAGTCTTAGGCTGTTTAGTCTTTGGCCCTTAATAAACGCAATACAAAATAAATTAAAAATCAAAATAAATAAAAAGGGCGGAGTCAGAGACAAATTAATCCAGCCACTCCCCCTCCCAAAAAATAGAAAAACATATAAAAACCACAAATAAGCCACAGGCCACATAACAAACAAATTAATAAAAATAAGTTAAATTAAAATAAAAAACAAACTAACAATGTGCCTAAGCCATTGGCCAAACAACATAAAAATTGAAATAAATGTCTAAGTCATTTTTAAAAGAGCAAACAATGACGAGCAGCTAAGCGCTCTGAGACTACAAGTCTATAAGTCTAGACCTCTTGCCAGACAAGGCCAAAAACCCTCATTATAACAGGTTTTAAAATTCTTTCAACATATATAGCTGGTGTTTTCTACTAGGGAAAAGGAACATAATTCATAAGCATAAGTTACTGTTTTTAATCCTTGACTATGACCAATAAGACAGAAGGAGTACTTCACATGTGGATGCGGTTGTCGCCTATGGCTAGACCATGTTCCACAGGAGAGAGGGTCCACTAAAACTCCCACATGCCTTGCCCGATTTAGAAGATGCTCAGTGAATAATAGACAGGAAGCAGGTAGCCAGAAATTTTACTTCTACTAAGCTGCCAATCCAGTAGATTTGTATGAGACATTCATCATTTATGAGGAATTCTGTGAAAGAAAGAATTGTGGATATAAGTATTGGGGATAATATAACAGAAAGAGTGGACAAGCACTTTTGTTATGGAGGTTCAAGAAACTGTATTTGACTTGAGAGATTTATAACAAAAAGCATTCATCTATGACCTGTTCAAAGGAATACACAGTGTGTCAAGTTGGTAAAGCTTCCTAGCAAGGAATTAACTTGTGTGTGTGTGTGTGTGTGTGTGTGTGTGTGTGGTGTGTGTGTTTAAATACAAATTTGAGCCTGGAGGAATGGCTCAGTGGTTAACAGTGCTTGCTTGTACACTTGTTTTGAAGTTGTATTTATGTATTCATAATATATGCATATGCATATACAATTAAAGAGAAAAGAGGCTGTGAATTAAAAAAAGAGCAAGTAGGGGTACATGGGAGGGTTTGAAGGGAGAAAATGAAATGTAGGAATGATGCATTTATATTATAATCTTAGAAAATAAAAGAAATAATTTAAATAAAGCACTTCTGTTCTTACAAAGGACACAGGTTCAGTTTTCATCATCTAGATGGCAATTTACAACCATCTGTAACCCCAGTTCCAAGGGATCTAATACCAGACACACATCTGGTGCACGTACACACACATAGGCAAACATTCAGATGCATACATAAAAATTAATAAATCTTATAAGAGACTATTTTCAAAGGAAATAAAGTAGAAATGAAGGGAATGCACTAATAATGTGGAAGACAGAAATGATTTAATATACATGATGGAATGATACTAAATTCAAAAGACTCTTTAAGTCAGGTTAGGGAAATCTGGGTTTTATTCTGTTTTTAGAGTCCCAGGATTATCATTGTTATGATGGGGGCGGGCTTAAAACACTACAGAAATTTGTGCTGTCACAATTCTGCAGGTCACAAGTCTGGGGTGGGAATACCATCCCTGAGCATCTAGCAGCTGTATCCGCACCTGAAGAGTATTGCTCTAGCCCTGTCTTGGTCCTTTCAGCCCCCCACTCCCACCCCTATTCTCTGGCCTTGCTCATCTACATCGCCTCTTCTTGCCACACAACACTTGTCATCTGAAATGAAGCACCATCAAAAACATATCAGTTGAGATGCCTCTCAGGAGTTTAATTTTGTTAGTTTAACAAAGACTGCTCTATGTTCGCATCCGCCTGTCCCTATGCTTATGTCTTTGGGAGGGGTGCAGAACTCCACCCACTAAATTGTATTGGAAATGAAAATCCATTGAAAAGTACCATGTGGAGAGGTGAAAACTGTCCTTTTATTTTTGGGGTAAGGAAGAGAAGGAAAAAAAGGAAGATCTTGGCAGTGAGATAAGGTGTCTGGAGATGGCTGTCTGTGGAGGCAGGGGGAGATAGGAAGCCTGAGTTGGGATTAAGGCCAGCAGTTTTAGTTAAGGCAACGATGGAAATGTCTGTGCTGAAATGAGGACAGTAGCATATAAGAGACATCTTAGTTCCAGGCTGAGCTGTCTATCATCACACAGAGCTTGGCTGGATATCAGCCAGGCATCTCCCTTTTTATGTCTCTCCTTCCTAACTTTTGGCCTCCTATTCTCTTGGATATGTTTTCTACTCAACATTCAGTCATTGTCACATAACATCCTCTGTAGAACTCCGTAGGTCTTAATGCTCAACCATAAAAGGTTCAGAAACTCCAGCTTCCTTTTGTAGCACATTATACTTCCCGTTTGCTGTCTAGGAGAAGCTGAGGGTTGCCATGTGGAGAAAGTAAGACCTTTCCTTTTTCCCTCTAATTGGAAATTAATTGTTGGCAACTTCTGGCTTTCACTCTCTGGAAGGATTTCCAATAATACTCATGACACACTTCTTTTAGAAGAAGATAAAATGCCTGTATCTAATCTTTACATACTGTGGACAAAGATTGCCTTCTATAATCTTTTAGTCCTTGTCAAATGCATGAGCCAAAATTTGAATTTGTAACGTGGCAAAAAAAACAAACAAAAAAAACAAACAAACAAACAAAAAAAAAACTTCTTTGATGTCAAAAATGCAAAGATCGAGATACAGGACTTTTGGGACTTCTCTTCCTCTGACCTGCTGGTTAAAGGGATAGAAAGAACAGTTCTTGCCAGTGAAACAGATTCTGACTGTGTGCCACAGATGTGTGGATTTTTCTTGAAGCTAAATGTCCTCCTATTTCCACACCCCCTTGAAGAATGAATCCATCTTATTTTTTAAAACACTTTTTTTTTTTTTAACTGTGTATGTATCTGTGTGAGTGTGTAACTGAGAGGACCAGAGGAAGATGTCAGATACCCTGGAAGTGGTATTACAGGCAGTTGTGAGCCCCCATCAGTGCTGGGAACCGATGTTGTGTTCTCTTCAAAAGAAGTATAAGCTTTGACCACTGAACCATCTTTTTAGCCTGAATGAAACAATTTTTTTTCTTTTTATTTACTAGTGACGTTTATCTTTCAGTTACAAGAAACATCTAATTCAAACTGGTGTATCCAAGTTCAGAATTCCATAGGAACTTAAGAACAAAACTAAGATAGTACAAGGCTTTCTGTTCTCCCTTGGATGTCTCTCTCTCCACACACACACACACACACACACACACACACACATACACACTCACATCACACTTCTCACTGCATAGAACAGGAATGGGAGATCGTTTCTCAGCTGATCTATCTTTGAGCATCACCTGTGTTCTGCAGGGAGGCAATGCTAACTTTCCGGATTGGATTCACACACTTTCACCTAGTGCCGTGAGAAAAGAAAGATCAGCATTAAAAATCAAGGGGCGAGAATGAAGATGTAAAACACCCGTAGTCACAGGCTAATGTCTGTTCACTTCGGGCAGATTATCCATTCCTTATTCCTGTTTCTTTGTTTTTAAAGCAGGGCTAATGATATTTGTACATACCCCACTGAGTAATTGAGAAGATAAAGTTAGTTAATATGTGTAAAGTATATTAGAGTGGGGCCTAGTCATATCTATGTTAGCTTTAATACCTATTTATTTACTTACAATGGGAATTTTGTCTCTGTTGAGTTTTATACAGACAGGCATCAAGCTGTTTTATTGAGCAGAAAGATATTGCAAATTCATAACAATGTACACAGAATTGGAGAGCACACAGAAATTTCAAAAGGGAATAAAGAAGGTTTAGATTTCTACTGTTCATCACTCACCATCTCTATTTTGGCCCCTTCTGAAAACTGCATGATCACTCACTGGAGTGCCGAAGCACCTTGTGTGATCTCCTGGCTCATTACACTACTCTCATAGTCCAACTCCCATATGACAGTCCAAATACTCTGCTTAAAGCCTGAATCTGTAGCTACTATCTTCCCAGGTACTGTTACCTAGCATATAGGATCACCATCTTTTAACCCTCTTGCTGTGACCACTGTACTGCCATTTCCCTCCACCACGCCCATAGTTTTCGGCTGTGTAGCCTCATGTCTTCTTCCTGTGTCAACACATTCCAAATTCATTGACATCTCCTTTAAATATGTTGTTTCTTAGATTTCAAGTGGCCTCATCATTCTCACCTCTGGCCTCAGATTGTATATCATGTTCTCCAGGAGACCTGCCCTGATCAACTAGATGAAGTAGTTTTCCTCTCTTACATCATCGATTCTCTATCTTATTTGTAGCATATCTGCATTTCTTACAGTTGCTGTTATCTTTGCTTTCTTAATATTTCCTCTAAAGGCAAATGCCTTGGTGGTAGTGAGGGAAATGTTATCTACGATAGAAAGATAAAAGCATTTAGTAGGAGCTGCCTTTATACTGGCGTCTTTTGCTCTTACATGAGAGGTTAGCAGAGTTCATGAGAGAACGAATAGGAACTCTATCTGTGAATCCAGGGAACAAAGAATAGGCTTCAGAAACTTTTGTGTCTTGGTATCCTAAAACTACTCTACTAGTAAGGGTGAGGAGATGGGGTAGCTTGGTTTTATTTTCTCCATCACCAATACTGCATTGTGAGTCATTGTGAGCACCGCAGGTGGTCTGTAGATGTAAATGTGAACTAGAAGAAAATGATCTACTCCCCTAATCAAATCAGCTTTATAATTCTGTGAGTGTAATTCAAACAATAGAACCAAAAGAGGAATGTGAAGAGACATGATTCTAACAACAAGGAATAATAGAGGGAAAGAACTCTCAAACAATAATAAGAAACTACTAATCAGAGTTTCAGGCACCTGATACTGGATACAAATTATGAGGAAAAGACTTTGAGTTTGCTTGAATATTATGCAAATATGTAAGAATTCCAGCAGAGGCTATGTACCCATTACATTGAAACAAATGGCCATCCTAGAAATCAAAACAAAGTAGTTAAGTTAAGAAATCGGTAGACTCAGCGGAAGCAGAGATCCATAGCTAAGCACCAGGTTGAGCTCACAGTCCAACTGAAGAGAGAGGAGAGAGTGTATGAGCAAAGGGACCAGGGTCATGAGGAGGAGACGCACAGAGATGGCTGACCCAAGCTATTGGGAGCTACTGACTCTGAAATAACTGCTGAAGAAACTTCATGGTAGACGGCTGTCAAATGGCGTTGGCACTTTGTGGAGCCTCTTTCAGTAGGATCACAGAATGTTCCTGGTGCATGAGCTGACATCTCGGAGTCCATTCCCTACAGAGGACACCTTACTCAGCCTTGATACTGGGATGAGAGACTCAGACCTACCTCAACTGGATATGCCAGACTGAACTGACACTGCTGGAAACTCAATGCCCCCCCTTGGGGAATGGATGGGGAATGGGGAGGGGGAGGTGAAGGAAGCAATGGAATGAACAAGGAGGAAGGAAGGGAGGGAGAGCAGTGGTATACATGGAAAAAAACTTTTTAAATTAAAAAAAAAAAAAAAAAACAGTAGACTCAACAAGAGATTAGACTCAGCTGAGAGAGAAGTTAACATAGAATAGTGTGCCCAGAAGAATAGGTGGTGTGCAGGGAGGGAGGTGCCGGATGCAGAGGACTCCTTGACTATTACATATACTGTGCTGTAGGTGAAGACAGGAGAGCAAGGAAGGAGACACCTTTGAAAGAACTTTTACGAAGAGATGCGAAACCATCAAGGTAAATAAAAGTCAAATATATTTAGAAACTTAAAAATGACAAAGAAAAAGAAACCTCCATTTAAGGGACGAAGAAAAAGGTCGTAAAGTAAATCACGATACCAGAAGTCAGTGGATAGCAAGTGTGGAAATAAATATCACACTATTTCTATAAATAGAATAAAAATATATTCTATTTATTTATTTATTTATTTATTTATTTATTTATTTATTTATTTATTTATTTATTTATTTATTTATTTATTTATTTATTTATTGGTAGAAGACAAAGGTTATCCAAGTGAAAAGTTCGAGACCCAGGAGGAAATGTAGAACAAAGGCAAAGCATTACATGGGCAGATCTAAGAAAATATTGACCATAAAATAAAGGGTTGCATACAATATCATTTTGAGCTGAAGAGCGTCCGTAATTTAAATGTATATCAATGATGATATAAACTGAAATCGTGGAAATTTAAATGTAAAAGATTATTGTATCATGCAGAAAAACACAATTAATACTATGCTTTGATATATTAGTGCAAACTGCGATGTTTAGACTAGTAAAGGGGTAAATTTAAAATGAATAGAAAGTTGAAATAGGATAAAATTAATGAATAAAAAACAAGGGAGAAAAAAAGAGCAATTAATATTTATAAATTATCTTAATGTTCCAATTACCTGAGAGAAGTTGTCATATTAAATAAGTCAGAACCCAAATGTATTTCATTTACAGTTATTCTGAAACACAAAGGTTAAAAAATATTAATGGTGAAGAATAGAAAAGTATAATACACAAACACTGGCTAAAAGAAAATTTCAAGCAATTAGCTTTCAAAGTAAAACTGCTTTATTAGCTATAAAACAGTTTCTATTTCTTCTTTTAAAAGGTACATTTCATATGACGCTATGAGGAAGCTAAATTGTGTGTATATAGGCTAGCATAGTTTCAAAACACATAAAAACATATATTGGCAGGCTGTTAAGGAAAAACACTGTCTTGAGATTTAGCCACAGATTTCTCAATGATTTTATAGGAAATGAGAAAACTCTATCTTAAGGAAATAAATGTATTACTGCTTACATGGTGATTCACTTTGTGTGAAAGCATATTTTAAACACTTCTGTGTATTGTTTGTCCCAACTAAATTAAGAACAAACAAAATAATTAATATGAGATCTTTTACACTATTTTTTATCAATAGTTAATTTTCAACTTGCTTCTAATACCTAAGAGAGTGTCCCACAGGTATGGCTGATCTCAAATTTATGTGCTTGGTACAGTTCCCCTTTCTGCACATCCATCCACACTGAAAGCACTGGAACCAGTGTTTCCTCTTGTTTCTTCATTCTGAAGATCCAGCAATCCATAAGACTGTAGTGTTGAGTATGAATTTTTCTCTAACACTAGTTAATTGTATGACTTTGATATGGCAGTTGCATTTCTTTGAGCCTTAATTTCCTTTTCTATAAATGACTTAATGAACATGTAGATACCAAGATTATTGTAATAATTTAGATAAGGTGATGTATACTCATTTGTGTACTTGTGTAATTATCCATGAATCTGTGAGACAGATACATTTAGATCTGTAGTATTTTGCTTAGTCTCACTGTTCAATATACTTCACAGTTTGCTGATATTTATGCAAAAACTCCTGCATTCATTAGAGTACAGCTGTTTCCCACTTAAAGCCTTCAAATGTATTTGGTTGTGGGATGGAGGAAAGAACTTAATGGTTCATCTTCACCCTCAAATTTTATATGACCTGGGTTTTTTCCTTTACTGTTCACTCCACTTTTATAGCTTCCAGTCTTTGCTGTAACCATGCTTACCTGTGGGATTTTGTACAGAAAAGGATTCCAGTGCCATAACTGTAGATTCTGGATGCTCAGGTACAGTCCATTTTTCCCCCTTTCTTTTAAGATAGAGTTTCACCGTATGGCCCCAATTGGCCTTGAACTTCCTAAGCTCTGCTGTGGGACTCTGCTCTTGTACATTGTAAATATTTGGTTTAATAAAATGCTGACTAGCCAAGTAGCTAGACAGGATGTAAAGGTGGAAGAACCAGACTAGGAGAATTCTGGGAAGTCAAAGAGCAGAGTAGGAGAAGTCAGTGAGAGAAAGACAAAGTGGGATGAGATGCTGCTCTGAGCAAAGAGGTACTATGCCATGTGGCTAAACATAAATGGCAATATGGGTTAATCTAACGTATATGAATTACCAAGCTGAGCCACGGACCAAACAGTTTAAATAAGCCTCTGTGTGATTATTTGGCACTGAACAGCTACTACACAGCTGGGGAACTGGGCTATTGGGACAGAGAAACCTCTGACCACAGAGCCCTTTCCCTCAGTCTCTTTAGTGCCAGGATGGATGTGAGACATGAACCATCAAGTTCAGTTTAGATATCTCCATTTTACTGAAATTTCAGGAAGGATGTCTGACTGAAGAACTAAAATTAAATATTGCTATGATCACAGATTTTGTGGTGTGATTCAGGTATAATTGGTTCCACCTGAGCCCACAGACCTTCACCCCCACATTTATAGTCTTGATGTAAATCAGTATGAATGCATCCATGCTCTTACATGCAGCTGACTTTACTTGGGTGGCTGGTGACCGCTCACACTTTCCAAGTATTTTTTCTATTTTCTACATTCCCAGGGTCAATATACAGTCTATAATCTACAATCTGAAAGCTTGCACACCATTTAATAGCACTCACAAAGTTATATGATTTGTATGTAGCATTGACAAAAAGAAAAAAAGGTCATTTGTTATTGCAACTTTCTGCCATACATTGACATACATATCTAAAAATTTTGGGGGTATTTATATACTCTTTCTCCAAAATAAATTGACTCACTACTTTTGAAAGTTTTTATAAAACTAGCCTAGTATATATAAAAATTATGTGCAACAATATATAAAGTTGCTATACATCAAAGTTAAAACTGATGTGGAAATAGCCAATTATTTAATGATTAATATGAGTAAATATGCAAGCACTTAAAATTTTTAAATAATATTTTTTTTAGGCTAGAGAGATGGCTTAGCCTTTAAAGGCTAGGCTTAGCCAAAAATAATATTACTTTCACACACAATATATATTGTAATATACCTTATTAAAAATTTTAAATTTAATATATTATTCTTGTGGGACAATTTTAAACAATATAGTATATTTGGCCATCCTAGAAAAATAACAAACATATTGGTCATTTAAAAATACTGCAGAAATCTTCCTGACAAAAATCAATATATCCAACAAAACAACGTCCCTAAGCTGGAATATGTTCATGGCACATAGCATAATTAAAAATGTTTTAAAGATAAAAGTTCTCAGATGTGACAAATATAAACACTGCAATAGCCTGAGGGCTTTGACAGACTGGATAAAACATTAATGTAATGAATAAGATATGAAAAATAAGATATATTTTTTCCTAATAAAATAGGCAAAGATAAAATCTGGATTTTTGCATAGGCAAGCACCTATTGTCGTATCCCAGTGAACAAGCAGTTTAACACATTTCCTGAGGGAATTTGGTAGTATGTATCAACATTCAGAACATCAATTTTGACCATGTAATTCTATTTCTAATATTTCACCTGCTGATAATGAGCCAGCCAGACAACAATGAATGAACAAAATATCAGTGTAGCTCTTAATCCAAAAAAAGGAAACCTATGCTTTAATAAAGGACTGGTATATTTAGACAATATGGGAAAAGTAATAATTTTTCATAAGTGGAAATTGTAGTAAGTGGCAAGATGAGGTGGTGTCTCTCATTATTTTATTATGCTGCAAATGCTACCAGTGGTTTTTAGTGTGTGGTAATGTCCAATGAAGAGTTTGAATTTTTTTATTTTTAAATGAATATATTTTATTGTTTAGAGAATATGATAATTCTCTTCATAAGAAAAGAAAGTAGAGAGTTACTGAAATTTAGATATTGATTTCCTGAGTTTGTTAGCATGCTGCGAATAGCAGATAAACTTGGGATCCTACTCTGAAGGAGTGTTCCCTTTAGCACCTCCTCTGCTGACAGCAGAGTTAGATTTCCGAGACTAGGTTTCCCCTTGTGCTCTAGAGAAAGAGAAAGTGGGTAAACAGGAAGGTAACCTGATGCTCTCTGTGAGCCCCCTATGCAGTGTGTCTAGGCTTAGGCATTGGGTAGGCACACTTAGTCCTTGAGTGTCCAGATTGTGGTCGTCTTTACAAAACAGGTATTAGGTGGACTGAAGGAAAATTAGTGAGCTCTTTGGGCGTGTTGCCTCAAGGTGAAAGTTGATTTTCAGTAACTAGGGTCAAACTAGTCTAACTTCAATGGATTTTTCCCCCCCAAAAAACTCATTATCACACCTTTTGTCAATTAAAGAGATGGAGGTGGAATATCAGAGACAGTTGCTGTGACTCTAGACTCCAGGGGTTGCACAGATATGTGTCGTGGCAGAGCAACTGGACTTGTAAAGGGTGTTTTAGACTAACTTGTTTATTGGATACACTTTTCTAATTGATATTACTCTGTGAATGGCTAAAAATCAGAAAACATGACAAATTACCTTCATTAGTATTCAAGGACTTCCTGTAAGGGGGAGGATAAGGAAGGCACAATGGATAAGTTTCATCTACAAAAATCTTCCAAGAATTACACAAGTTTCCTTATAACATATTAGTGTATATGTAAAAGACCGAAATACAAGTTTTAGAATAATGTGATTTTGCTTGAGTTTTATTTCCCATAAAGGACGAGGCAGAGTTATATAAGAATTTGTCCAAACTTACTTCTTGACTGAAACTTGCCTCCTCTTCTGATCTACACCATAAACAGGATAGTGGTGGCCTTAGGTTTGAGTTTAACGAACCAGAACATTTCATATGAACAAAAATAAAAGGTTCAATCATTCCCCCAGATCATTGACTGGCATACCTCCCATGAACATGCTGAGGATTAAGCGGGGAAAGTCATCAGGAAGATGTAAATCAAACAGGAATGAATTTCATTTTATCCTGTAATATTGGCAAAATTAAAAAAAAAAAAAAAAAAAAAAAAAAAAACCTAAGACAGGGCTTTTTAGCCTATATGGAAATAGTAACTCTCAAATACCATTGCTGGGCTATAAATTGGTACAAAACTCAGAGCATTTTGGCAATGCCTTTCCAATCTGCATCTCTTTCAATCCAACATGTCATTTCTTGGAATCTGCACTACTGAATCCTCACATAACTAGGTAAGGACAGATGAACAGCGTGCTTATTGAAGTATTTTTAAGTAGAAAAGTAAATTAAGACCACTTGAAACATTCATTACTAAAAATATTTAAATATACCAAATTCTAAGAAAATAGTTGAATGTTAAAGTAAAATTAAGCTATGACATTCCGCACAAGCCTTAGAAAAATGCTCTATTTATTTGTACATTGGAAAGATGGACAGACAGACAGACAGACAGACAGATAGATAGATAGATAGATAGATAAATAGATAGATAGATACGTACACATTTGAAGTATGGCTTAAAATGTACTATTGAAAGAAAATGGCTAGTTATAAAATAACATGTAGAAGATGACATAATGTCTGTTGAGACAGACAGCTGAACGGAAGGAGAGAGGAAGGATACTAGGCAGGATGGAGAGGGGGAGAAAGGGAACCCACAGCCTATTACCACCGAAAGTTAATCTTGTGCCTGCTATTATAATAAGAGCTACTCAATTCTGGAAGGTTAGTGTCTTAAATGAATATATTGCTTAAGCATTGTAGGCATAAGAAGAGCAGGAACGAAAAACAAAATTTAAAAGTGCTGGTCACTGGCTAACAATTTGTATTTCCCCCCTTGAGAACGACTTATTAGTTTCCTTATTTTTTTTCCCTTCATAACCGTCCTTCCTTTCTCCCTTGAAGCTATTTTTGATGAACAACTATGATTCAGAGGCTGATTTGGTTTTGGCTCTCCTTATATTATTTTAAAATTTATTATTATTATTTTAGATTTATTTATTTTACATCCAGACTGAAGAGTCCCCTCCCTCCTCTCCTCCCACCTTCCCCCTCATCTTTCTTCTGCCAAGCCTCATCCACTCATTCTGTTTCTATTAATAAAAGGACAGGCCTCCTGTGGATGTCAACAAAGCATGGCATATCAAATTGCAGTAAGACTTAAGACCTCCCTTGTATAAGGCAACCCAGTATAAAGAATAGGGTTCCTAAAGCCAGCAAAAGAATAAGAGAAAGCCTCAGCTCCAAATGTTAGAAGTCCAAAAAGAAGATTAAGCTACATAACTGTCACATATATGCAGAGGGCCTGGGTCAGTCCCATGTAGGCTCCTTGCTGTAGTTCAGTCTCTGTGAGCTCCATGAGCCCAGGTTAGTTGATTCTAGTTTTTTTGTTTGTTTTTGTTTTGTTTTTGTGATGTCCTTGATTCCTCTGGCTCTTAGAATCCTTCCTCTCTCTCTCCAGTGAGATTCCTGAGCTTGGCATAATATTTGGCTGTGAGTCTCTGCATCTGTTTCCATCAGTTGCAAAATGAAGCTTCTCTGATAATTGGGATACACACTAGTCTTTGAGTATAGCAGAATATCATTAGCCATCATTACACTGATATTGCTTTCTGAAGTCCTGTATAGTTCTGTCCTAGGACTCTGGACCATCCAGTTTCTTGGTCCTGGCATCTAGGCTGTATCACGTGTAGGCTTATTTTTATGGGATAGGTCTCCGAATAGACCAGTCATTGGTTGGCCACTCCCACAATCTCTGTGTCACCCTTGCCCCACCACATCTTATAGACAGGACAAACTGTAGGTTGAAGGTTATGTGGCTTGATTTGTGTTTCAACCCTCCACCTGCCTGGACACAGGAGATGGTCAGTACGCATCCCCTATTGCTAGGAGTCTTATCTAAGTCATTCTTGTAGATCTCTTGAGGTTTCCTTTGCATCAGGTTCCTATCTGAACCTGCAATGTGACCCCTTTCCAGTCATCTCTTTCAGTTATGGGTCCTCCAGTTTCCTACTGAGAAAGACCAAAGTCTTTAGTAAGGCTTTTGACACCTCCCACACCCCAGCTGATGTGATGAAGGTAGTCTGACTTTCAGAGGAAGTATTTTAGTAACTAAATGAGACCTTACATGGTTCTTCTCCTTACTGAACCTTTATATGCATACTCCTCTCATAGTACTAGTACTTTACCATTGCTGTGATAAATTGCATGCAACCTATGATGTAGCCCCAGTGAATTTCAAAACATCCAATATGCCGGACAATCACTCTACGTTATAAACACTGTGGAACTGCCACCTGTCAGTCTGTCCCTACTACTAGAGGATACATATTACATTATTATAAAGGGTTATTTCTGCTTCATCAAAATCTAAGTATTGCATAATGACTTCTTAAGTGAAAAATTATGGTGATTTGTGTACGCATTAGGATGCACCAACAATCTGAAATAACAACATAGATATATTATGACCCTACTTTGTCATATACATATATTATGACTCTACTTGCCCAGTATCTCAGAGGTGAGAGTGAGATTATTGTTCTCATGTTTTATTATATACTGTATTCCTCTCTTTCATTTTGTTGATCATATCTTGGCCATTCTCTGAAGGATCTAAAGTTATTTTTAAATTATTCCTGAATGTGAATCTAACGTGCAGAGAGAGAGACACTGAAGTAATCTTGGAAAATTGAGGTCATGTTTAGTAGTGATAGGTGATAAAAGTCACAGCTGAACCCAGGATGTGAAGTGGGGAGATTTAGAAAAGATCATTTTGCATCTTTACTTTTACTGGAGTTGACTTGGGAGAATGCAAAGATTATGTTGATATGTGTGTGCTTTGGTACATTTGAGTATAGGTACTCCAGGTGGCCAGAAGAAGGTGTCAGACTTCCAAGAGATCTGGAACTATAGACAGCTGTGAGTAGACAGATGTGGATGTTGGGGACTGAACTTGGGTCCTCTGCAAGGTCCTTAACCAGTAAGCAATCTATCTAGCTCTCAAAGTTTGAAGAATACAAAACCAGAGTTGTAAGTGGGCTCAGTAGAACTTGAAGACAAGCTATCATGGAGTACAGCATAGCATGGAGATAGAGATAGCCAGCACCATTGCTGTGAGTCCTTGAGCAAAACTGCACAAAGCCAACAATATCCCAGTAGTTTTTATTTACAGTCTAATAAGTCTTTATTTTTGAACAGAACTGAGATTTCTATGTGAGATCTGACTCCCTAAATTTGTAATAGAATATGTTATATTGTTAAAAATGGTATGCCAGTGCCATGACTGTAAGCTCTGGACAAGGGATTAAAATTACAGATTCCTTTCATACCAGTTCCTTTAGTTACATAAAAATATAGTGAAAATGAAAGCAAGTGTACATGCTTAGCAATTCTTATATATAGGGAAGATTCATCAAATGTTTCCCCGTGGAAACAGGCTTGTGCATGCCATCACAATCCAGCAAAAGGAACACAGCGGTTTTACAGTGACCACAATCCATTGCCTTTCATATTCTTATGATTTTGATGCCATTGGTAATGTGATCCAAGAAGCAGCACTAATAATTAAGAATGTTATCAAACTGCAGAGTTGGGAATGCTGCCTTCTTCTGACCCATGAGGAATTTGCCACTCCCTCATTTTGTAACTACTCACTACTCTAATAGAGCAATAACCACCATTATAATCAATAAGAGATAATAGTTATTCAAGGCAAGGTGTTATCATTTCCGTTATATACTTTGTTCTTCAAAGAGACCATATGTGCTCAGCGTGCTGTCAGGGCATTTGCACCAATGTGATGAACTGATGTCTGTAGAAAAATAAAATGAAAAGATACACCATCGTGGGGACATACTTAACTGTGCTCAACATTGTGTGACTAGGATTTATTCAATGGTTTCCTAAATTTAAGACAGGAGGCTAATTACAACATTCTGACCACTGAGCAGCAAAAGCTATGAAAGATACCCATGGAAGGAAATAGATGTTAATAATGATGCATTTTTCAGCAATCCAAGCATTAAGTGCGTGAGAACCAATAGAAGGTACCCACTAAGTATTTGGTGATGCTCAAAACCATGAGTGACTTATATGATCAGAGAAAAGTGGAGAAGCTGATATGGAACCTGCCTCTACTTAGGGAACTACAGGCAGTCATTTAATGCCACTGTGGTCATAACATATTTCATAAAACTGAGCTGCAGAACAAAAAGAAAAAACTCTCCTTTTTGTTTCATTTTTCTAACGTCAAATTTTGGAAAATTAAACTGACATCATTTTACATGGTACAATATGTAGATTCAGTGTAATTTCTGTCCAGTGAGGAAACAGGGCATTGATTGAACAAGAGGGAAGCATGAGAGTTGATACTCCAGTCATTAGAATATCTATGAAACATGTTCTTGATTATTCTTTACTAAAAGAGCTGGAGTTCCTTTACCCCAGGCATCTTATTTGATAGTATAGGGAATACGCATATTTAAACACCTGAAGATGAAGGTGAGGTCAAGAATGACTATTAGTCATTTTACCATTTAGATATAAGATGAAGAAGGGAAGATTGCCCCTATCTTACAGTTAAAAAACTAAAAATAAAAATTTGCTTGTCCAGTGTCCCATGTTAGCAATGACAGCTGAGGTTCTGACTTGGCTAGATGCCAAGAATACCCCAAGGTAGCTCTGGTTTTTATTTTTGTTTCTATATCTTTCTTTCTCCTTTAAACACCTACAAGAAAATTATACTTGTCGTCATGAACAAAACTGAGAGACAGCTGGACATCTCAAGGACATCTCAAGGACATCTCAAGGACATCTCAAGAGTCACCTAGACAGTTTACTCGCATATCTCTCCATATCTTATATGTTTTTGCAGACAGTCTTATAAAATACTTCAGTGTTCAGTGGTGACTATTTCTAGGAGCTGCTGCCTTCACACAGGAACTCTGACAACCTCTTTTCCTTAGGTTCCCACCCACAATCATATCATACATTTCCTCACTAAACTTATCATACAGTCACTAAGAATCTCATTTTACTGCTCCAAAAAGCAAATGACCCAGAAGCCAATGGTTTAGGGTGACTTTGGTTGCCCTTGGATTGTCCAACATCATAGCTTTAAAATCCATGCACACTTGGGGTGTGAAAGGCTCCATGGCACTAAAGAATTCCCATCCCTCACTCAAAAGTAATATAAATAAAAAATGGCTTTTTCCACCTCTTGACAGTTGTGGCAGATAAAAGAAGCAAATGTTTCAGAAGTAATAATAATAATAATAATAAATGGCAGCAGTTAAGGTGGTAATCTTTTAACTTTGCTATGTGTCTGTTATTAGAACAAGTGCTGCACCTAATTACCTCACCTTCCCAGCATGACAATCTTCAGGTTGGCTGACTCTGATCCATTTAAAAAGGAACTCAGTTTAGGGCGATGGAGTTGCATTCTCTGGCTGGTCCGGTTGACAATAGAGACATGATTATATTCCCCATGACTTTGTTGTATAAGGCTATCTTGTCCTGCTCTGTGTCTTTGCACAACCATTTTGTGGGCTGATGTGGACAGCTAAGAAGATTTGAATAGTTCTCTATTTTTCCTGGTTCAAAAGAAACTCAATTACCCCACTATTTGGCCACTGCTTAGGTCTTAGCCAATTCTAATTAATGATATCTAAATTCATGATATCTAAAATCATTCTATTCTTATGAACTAGCAGTACCTCACTTTGATTTTTGAAATAATGGCACGTTTAAATGAAAAATTCCCACAGTGATGGCTGTCTGAAGCTCTGGAGAGCTCACATAATCAAGAACAGCCACTGGAGATCCATCTGGGAAAGAAGCTCTGCCCTTCTAGGGTAGACAACAAGGTTGAAGTATGTGGAGCCTCAAAGGGTGGGATCAGACTGTGTTCCTGTGCACAGCTGACACCTTCGAACCCATTCCCTGAAGAGGAGCACCTAACCCAACATTGACTTTGAGATGAGTAAGTCGGACTTGCCTGAAGGGGATGTGCCACATTGAGCTGACCCTCCATGGGAATACTTGCCCTTTTGGGGGAGGGTTTGGGGGGATGGGAAGTGGAAAGGCTGAAGGCTGGCTGGGAGGGATTGGAGGGAAGGAACGGGGGGGGGGAGCAGAAGGATACATGGAAAAAAAGACATTTTTAAAATAAAAAATAATAAAATGAAGAAAAATATATTTTGCTATAATATTAAGGGATGTCTTATATAAATGTTTATCTAACAGAAAGAATTAGAAGCTTATGTAGCTCTGAAACATAAAAACAGTAAATTAAGACAAAATATTTCCCCTTGCTTGCTTAAAAACAATAAATGAATGAATGAATGAATGAATGAATAAATAAATAAATGGAAGAGGGAAGAGGCATCCCAAAGGGGATTTGACCTCAACTGCCCAGTTGGAAAAGGCACATCTTTAATACTAGAAAGGAAAATTTGGCATGGCGAACTTTTAGCTGGTAAAAGTAGGTTCTGAATTCTGGAAGAATCCATTATTGAGCATGGCACAGAGAGATTGAACCGACCCCCTCTGCCCAGTGTGTCCCTGCTCAGGGTAGTTGGTTTCCATGCGGAAAGCTACTACTCTACAATAACCAGGGGAGTCTACTTTTTCACCTCTTCTTACCCTAAGGGTTGAATTTTCCAAACTGCCACCTACAAAACACACATGTGCATGCATATTCACACACACCACACACAATGAAGAGAGGCTGAAAGAAACAATTTGTGTTCACAAGCTTAAACAGCCCTCTCTGCCTGAAGTAACGAACACTAAAGAAAGAAATGATCCTTCACTCACATATTCATTTTAAGGTACAAGCAATTAAAAGTTTGAGAACTTTACCTATGTGGTGAAATTTTATTTTAAACTCCCTTGTTGGAGTGGAGGACATTGGAAGAGTACTAAAATTTCCTTTCAAGAAACATCATATTAATATTCCAGCATATTTGAGACTTAACATTTTATATTATTTCCTGCACACCTTTTATTGTTCCTATTTACAGTGCACCTGAAACACATTGTGTAATTGGCAGAGAGCCCAGATTTTCCATTTAGAAACAGTTTGGTGATTTCACTTTTTCTTCTTCCTTTTTTCCCTCTAACAGCAGGTGTTCCACATTGTAAACAATGCCAGTCACCATAATATTATTAGCTTTTGAATTTTTATTACATTCTTGCCTCCCTACATATTTTAAACTTCAGTGCAAGGAATTTTTTTGGCAGGAGCTCAGCAAGCTTCTTATTTCATAAGGAAGATAGATCCTGGCGAACAGAGTGCTCCATTGTCATTTATAATTAGAAAGTGTAAGATTTACCTAATCATAAAATCACCCAATATTTTCAGGTTTGTTTCCAATTTTCGAGGCAATACATTCACATCTGTCCTGAGCAGAACACTAATTCCCCTTCCAGTTACATTAATTTCACAGATGTTTAACCCTTGCCTAGCCTAGAATCTATCTAGAACTCTCCTCTAGCTGACTTCTGCAAAGGCTATGGTTAAACGCCGGCTTATTTTTTCTTTAGCATTTATAAAGTGGCCAGAGTACAGCGTACTGATGCATTCAATTGAGTTGTTTTAGCAATCAATGTGTATCACTGCTCGATCAATTTGCTTTCAGCTGTCTTTGTAGGCTAAGGAGATGGCTAAGGTGATATAATTGGCAATGTTCATTGCCAAATGCAACATTAAAGCCCTACCTAGGGTGACCAAACTCTCAGTACAGAAATGGTATTCTGCATATAGCAAGTACTCAATTAGTATTTCCTTAAAACAAAACAATCCCCCACCCCCACACCCTACAGAAATCCATAGCACTAGAACAGACCCCATTGTTCTCAGGAGTTAAAATTTCAGTGATGTATTTTTGCAAATTTCTGAAGAAAGCAATGAGTTCAAAAATCAGCATACAGTGCTCCCAGGAAGACTGCACAGAGCAGTTTTAAATAAATTAGCCAGTTAGTTGCTGCTGTGTGCAGACAAGACACAATTTTCAGCACTGAAGCTGAAAATTCACATTTTTCTTTTTTTTCTTTCTTTCTTTTTTTTTTTTTTAGGCGAATTTCATGATGACACAATTCACAATATTTAGTGTTTTTCTGCATAGGTTCTAAGGACCTTTCTGTCGTCAGCTACCTGGGGGTAGAGGTAAGGTGGGATGGGTAAAATGCAGCCAGTCTGTTTCTGCAGCTAAGCTGCTTTCTACTAACCTTCATTTAGAGCTACATTTTTTCCAGATCACTTCAATAAGTGAAAGCCCAAGAGAGAGCAGATGCAATAGAAGACCAGTAAAGAAAGAAAAGAATTAAAATTCTTTGTCCTTACCACAGTACATCCATAAATCTATTAGCATTATTTCACTTTCTTCTTTCTTTCTCCTTATTTATTTATTTGCTTTTTTTTTTTTTTTTTTGCATCCCAAGCCAGATCTCCAGTTCTCTGAAGCAACCCTTAATCAAGCTCCCCAAAGGCCTACGACTGCATACAGCAATTTCTCCCCTGCTCTCAGCACAGATGTCTCACGCACATTCCATTACACCTACAAGCCATTACAGCTAATGGCTTATTCTGATGAAGGAAGCTGCTCTCTGCTCAGTGCAGCAAAGGGGAAAATTTCCTCCTGTATAGTTCAATCCCTGCAACAATGAAATGTGGGGGCAGGTGGCACAACAGAACTCTCTAATGTTAATTACATACTGTATTACCCCCAAATTTGGCTGGTCATTAATTATGCTAATTTACCTTGCTCAAAATTAGCACCATCAATGTGAACATTTGAGCAGATTATAGTAAAATGTAGTCTATCATGGTGGCTTGTACACCTGAACCTTCCAAGCCATCCCCAGAAAGACCATTGTTACCAGAGAGAGGGAACCTTAAGGGAAAATGGTCGATGCTAATATGTGATACCCATTTGTAGAAAATATCCTGATTTCTTAGGAGGATAATATAAAGAGCCCTATTTAAGGCATCCTGGCTAGATATATCCTTTATTAATTGCTAGGTGTAGAAAAATTAGTACAAAATAGGAAACATCAAGAAAAATAAGGCAGCTATGTTTTGGACTGAATACAAATCACAGGTGTTATTTTGCAACAGAATGCGGGAACTGTGGAAAATAACATTTTCTGGCAGTGTTTGGGATTTTAGCACTATAGAGTGTAGTGATTTTCCCGTATGAATTTTTCATAGAGCCTTGATAAGGAGAGATGTGAATTGTCTTCAACAGCTCTTGTAGTTAGAGATTTTATTTTTTTATTTATTGCTCTATTAAAAATTAACATGTCTCTTCTTCCAAGTAATGCCCAGATTTTTCTATATTGATTACAGGCTTAATAAAGTGTGTGAATTAGGTTAGGCTGATTTTTCCATATGAATTGAATAAGTACAATCACATTTTGGCCTGGTGAAATTGATTGGATTTCAGAAGCAAATAGAGTATCTTTCTATGGAGTGAACAGTCTCCGTTTCCTCTTCCAGGCTGCTGTTTCCTTCTATCCATCTCCAAGAAGCCATCATCATATTAACATAGATGACAATCTGGCAAGGAGGTGCTGATCAAAGATAAATTTCACACTCGCACTTCGCATTTTCTAATTACACCATCTGTGTCAGACTCTTTGGTGGCAGCTCTGCCCAATCTGTCAAATGCTGCATGCCTGTGGGAATGCAGAGGAGCTGAGCAGATCGCCTTGTCTTCCCCCACCCTCCCAGCCGATCCATCACCCCCAATCGGAGCTGGGCAGAGATATTAGTCTAATTGGGGACCGGAATGAAAGTTCCAGGTTGCAGGGAGATGAAGTGTTTGGGGAATGTAAGACATGAGATTGCAATTTGAATCATATTACAGGGTCTGCCCTAGCTTGTCTGGGAGCAGGCTGAGGAACCATGCATGCAATATCAGGTGGGAGAGAGAGGGCAGGGAAAAGGATTTTTTTTTTTTTTTAAAAGAGAATCATGAATGAGAAAGTGTCTTCTTTCATTTTTCTGTTTCTTCCAGGCATATTAAGAATAAATGACTGTGAACAGGCACTGATGGGAAACGTTCATCCTCTTATTGTAAAAAATAAGGAGTTAAATAGAATGACCCAACTGATAGGGCTAAATGTAACCTAATCAAGGCCAAGCAAATAAATCCAACAGTTCTACCTAAATAACAAAAAATTAGTTCTTGGGGAATGCAATTGATACACGTGGATACAATAGGCTAAAAACAAAAGGCATAGAAGGCTGCTGGGGACTTTAATAAAAAATAGTTTTCAAATGTATAGTAAAGTTCAATTCCATTTTGATCTCTTCTGTATTAATTTACGGTGACAAAGTCCATGAAATTTCAAAAAAAAATGAAATGATTGCCCTTTGAAACTAGTGCCATAGCATAGCTATTTCTAGTTATTGATTTCTTTCTGCCCCGGGTTTCTGCCTCTAAGTCATGTTGTATCTGATGCCAAAGTAAGTGAATAAATGTAATAAATCATTTTAACTCTTCGGTGTTGCACACTCATTTGTGTTTACTCAAAAACAGGTCTGCTATCAAAGCAAGAATTCCCTTTTCTCTTCTCTTCCTCAAGAGTATTATTGCTGTTGCTCGTGAGGAATCTGCAATCAGCTTTCCTCCTGCCCCTCTCCACTGAGAAAGTCTAGGATGAGAAGAGACAAGAAGAAAGCTGAAGAGAAGTTGGAAACCCGACTGTAGACTTAGTTCTCTCATGCTTCTAGTTCTGTTTCCTAGGCACTTCACACCTTTCCACTCCATACATCCGAGGCATAGATGTGGAGGTTCTAAAGCATCCTGAAGTCTCCAAGATCATATTACCTATGTCTTTGTTTATGCTTGTCTCCAATGAGGTCAAATTTCAAGTATCTGTTTAATGAAACTTGCTTTACAGATTTGTGCTCCAGACACAGTAGCTCAGAGTCCTGATGCTGACATAGGACCTCTTCGCTCTCACTTTGTCCCATAAATAAAAAAAAAAAAAAAATTGCCTCATGAAGGAAAGAGGTTTTGCAATATTCTTTGCTTTTTCAATTATACATAGCTAACACTTATTGGTGTACTCTATTAAGTGGCGTTAATGAGAACTATTAGTAAGTCTGATATTCATACAGGGAAGAAGGTCTTCTTGAGTCATTGAACGGTAGCTATGACATGATACTACCTGTGTGGAATAAAGATTCCCAATAATATGGGAATTCCCTGCTTATGCAAAATACAATCTTATGAATAAAATGTATAGTTTTGCTTAGATTCTAGAAGTTTTCCTGAGCACAACAACTTAATGTAATCAGTTTATTTATTTATTTATTTATTTGAGGATCTCATTGTGAAGATAAAAATGGAACTTTTGAAGATAGTATCTTCTTCCACCATGACAGAAAAAAATTATGGGAATAGTGACCACATATGAGTATATAGAAAATTATCAGGAGATCATTTTAAGCTATGTGGTTTCATTGTTCTTATTTTTTTACACACTACACACAGATGAGCACACACACAGAGGTGAGAGAGAGAGTTGTATATCATATCTATTAACATAACTGAAGAATTCAGAAAAAAACTAGGACAATAGAAGAGAAAATAATAACTCAGACACTGGAAACGCTAAGTATACACAAACGAGAAATTCTAAGCAGTACTTGGTCCCATGAGTTTACTTCCAATGTTAAGGAAGAGTCCTTCATCTCAGACCCTTTGATTAAACTAAGCCTGGATATTGATGAGGAATCCACATAGTAAATCTATTAAATTACTTAATCACTCCCTTGCTTAATTCAGTTAAGAATGACCCTGGTATCAGCAGAAGTAGATAAATTTTTGTTCTCCAGAACACAAACCCGGCTGGCGCCCTCTTTATTCCCAAGAGTTCCTAGGCAACTAGAAGTAAAAAAGGTATAGATCATGCACATACTTAAGAGAGTGAAATGACTACTTCAAATATTATTTGTGGAGCTGTGCATTCTTGGAGTACGACCTTCTATCCATGTGTCATAAACACATAATACAAGTCCTAATATGATGACTAAACTTTGGGTACGTAGTTGCATTGTTGGAATATTTTGTTCAACTGAATTTATACATAATTTTCCTCTTTGGGTATGTTTGCTAGACTTTTAGGCTTTGCAGCATTTAAAAAATAATTTGTGATTTTTAATGATATTAAAAAATGACTTTTGGAGACTTCTTCGCAAACCGCTACCAAACACACAAAACCACAGGAAAAAGAGAAGAGTCCAGAGTTTTGAAGACACAACAGAGTGCAAACACTTGGAGACACTAAGAAGTTTGTTAATCATTTCCAGACCCTCCGTGGCTTGGTTTCTACCTCAGCATCCACTGCCATGGAATATCTCCATTACACATCTCAAACCAAAAAGTGAATTAATCAAGTCAAAGATGTGCAGTCCAGTCTAGGGACTCTTGCACCTCTTTTAGTAATTCATCTATGCATAAATATTTAAAAATAAAGATTATTTTGGGGCCCACTGGCTCAGTAAATTCTAAAACTTTAAGAACAATATTTACAGAAAAAATGAAATTAACATTTTGGACCAATATATAAAGAGCTGTCTCCTAACTAAGGCACTAGAATGGGAAAACGACAGTTTCACCTCCACCCTCCTGGAAACAAAATGTGGAAGAGCCTGGTTGCTGGCTCTGCTATTCTAGATCTTTGTCCAATCTCACTTTGGTAAGCTTTATTTCACACCCCATTTAGAGCATGCTTGAGGAGCACCCAAGGATTTGAGAGTAGACTCGAGGCTTATCTCACGTCTCCAGACACCAGCAGTGTGAAACATGGGACTTTAAAAAGAATGTTTCCTGATTTTCCTGCTGCCGGTCAAGCTGAACATTCTCCGAGGTCGTTGTTCTGGTGGAATCATTGACACGTCCTATAGAAGGCACTGCCAGAATCTGGGTACAGAGGGGCAGGGAAAATTGAAATGGAAAAGTCTCCAATGAGGACCACAGCAAACCCCCCCCCCCCCCAGACACCAAACAGAGCTACCAGGGCTGCAGTTCTCAGGAGCTGTGTGTGGTAGCCCAGCTTTCCCAGTGACACAGCCAGAGTCTAGCCAAATGCCCACAATTCATTATTAGCCTGGATTTTAATGTCAGCTCACAGAGTGCCACAGTTAGTGACGTCTGGTTCTGTTCAATCATTAGTCTAAAATGACATTTCTCACAACTAAAGGTTTTGCTTCCCACTAATAAATAGGATGGGCAAAAACAACAACAAATCTAGTCAGTCTGTACAATATTGTTAAACAGATGATACTGAAGTAAAGAATAAAAATTTTTCTGTGAAGGAAGAATGTGTCATAGGGTTTGCTCACTAAAAATATTTAAGTGTGTAAATTTTAGACATTGGTAAAAGAGGTAATTGGAATGTATCCATTATTATTCTCCGCTTGAAGGATGCTTGCTACACACTAACTCACACACACATCAGAATTTTTGTCTTTTCTGAGATATTGAACATAATTTTGCCTATTACAGACATTTTGTTTGAAAATTATGTTTCATACTTGGGGTATTTGTAATTTAAAAATTCATTATTCTATAAAACAACTGACATGCAAAATTTGGTTAGGAATATTGTCACGTGTAGCATTTCTTTAGCGGCTCTTATCAGGAGGACTATTTTCAACATTAATTAAAATTTCCTTTCCATCACTGGGGTGAATGTGCCACTTGGGTAAGAACCCAAAGAAGGAAAGTGAAAATGTGAGTGCCAGCGTTAACACAGTGTGGCTGCACCCATGGGTGGCAGGCTCTGAAACATCTTGAGTCAGTCATTCCTTATAAACATAAGACCCATCACCCCCAGTTGTGGAAAGCTCAAAATCTTGATCTTGGGAATAGTAGGGTTTTTTTTTTAATGTGTGTAATATTTATTGGGTTTTTTTTTTTTGCAAGAGGAAGGAATAATACTTGAGTTATTATCAACAATAATTTAAAATTTTTTAAATCACATTAAGTGTATAACATCTGAACTTAAGCTTTCCTCTGAATACTAGGTCTTCTCTCACTTAAGATTTTAAATTATTTGTTTTGTATGTGTGTCTATGTTTATGTGGACATGTACATGACACAGTGTGAAAATAGACAGAGAACAACTTACTGGAAATACTTCTCCCCTGGGGATCGATCTGGGCTTTTCCAGATTTGTATCAAGTGTCTTTACTAACTGAGCATCTCACCAACTCATCTTAAAAGTTTTAATAAAAAGCTTTTTCTTGTATATTTAAAGCCTAGAGTACCCAAACTAGAAGCTAGATTCCAAGATAGGAGTTTCACATTCACAAAGAAGGCTACAGACCCAGTAGCTAGTTGAAGGGCACCCTTTCAGAACAGCAGGACCAGGCTCTATTAAGCAATCAGGACATGATGTGCAATGGAGATGTTTCTTACACTTAGATTCATGTTAGACTTCACAAATCTAGAGTTCATTAACCTCCTTTTTTAAAAACCCAATTTTTGGAGACATAAAATTGCTACTTGCTTGTCGTATAACATATTGGAAAGAGAGGGATTTATACTAGAGGAGCACTTTACCAAAAACCGACTCCCCATGGAAACGTGGTTTAAAGAATACCTCTTAATTGCCTTTTCAAGTTATTTGAGACACGGCATGTTTTCATACATTCAAGTCTTTCTGGTCCTACAGCGATAAAACCAGTCTTGGATTTTTGTAAACCTTGCTCTGTTCCTCTTTTGATCATACGGGATTCCATCCCTAAACAGCACGGTAGATAACCTTGAACAGTCTTACTATCTGTTCTGCTTGAGGTCCAATAAACTTAAATATGAAAGACAAACACGCAGAAATCCAAGAGGGGAAGTGGCACAGATTTGCCATAGTCCGTAGTCCAGCCTCCACCCTGACTTGGGAGACAGCCCCAGCGGAGTCATTTAACTTCTGCCTGGTCTTCATTCCCTGCTACGTCAGTGATGCTTATCTTTACAGGCTCAAAGGATACCTTAATCAGAAAGATCTACACACTCTTTCGGATCACCCTCTTCTTCATTTTGATTAGAATATGAGTTGGAGTATCTTCCTACGTGTATAGCCTTTGTGCATGCCACTAACGAGCCTTTCTAGGTAGTAGTTTCCGAGTGGAGTTACTGTGACTCATAACTGTAAGAAGAGTGACTTTCTCACTTTTCAGACTGTATCTTTCTGCTCTTAGTGTGGTGGAGCTGGGTGGAAAATGTTTGATTGTGAAATGACAAAACACATCCACATCCACACTTTGGGTATATGTTGGTTAAGGTTTCTTCCCCATGAACATTGCTAGTCTACAAGTTAGCATCTGGTTAGGATCAGGGTGGCTGTTGACTGAAGATGTATCCTCTCTTCCATCCCTGCTTATGCATTCTTGTTGGTCACCAAAGCACATGGGATGCCCTTGTCTCGCTGGCAAAAGAACCACATACAACATGACACACGAAATAGGTGAATTCTGTTTGCTACTTTAGGAGCATCCTCATCATGATGCTTTTATTATGATGTTCACCACCAATTACAGTAATGTCTAGGAGAAAGAAGAGGTTTTACTGGGTATCAGAGCATTAATATGACAAGACTATGAACTTCTTCACAAACTGCAATGGGCAACAGGTTTGAAAATCAGTTACACTTACTGATGGGGTGAACTGGCTTACCATTGCATAACTGCTAGACAGAGGTGACAAGAGATAGGCATGGCACATGTCGTCATGAATCTATAGCTACAGTAAAAGCAGGGATCTAGACAGTTAAAGAATGACCTCTTCCTTCTAAGCATGGTTAAATGCTGCAGGGCTCTGAGTTCACTGTCCTGAATTAACCTGAAGGCCATGGCTATCTATGCTCATTACAGCCATCGACAATTCTACTTGTGGGTTCTAGGCTGCTGTCTCCTTTCTTTTTTTCTCATTTTCACACTTGCCCAGGATCACTTTGATGGCTTTTTTCTTTGTCAATGACTATTTCTTATTTATCTTCTTTGAAGTTATTTTTATATGTCTATGGCAGCTCTGCCTGCATGAATATATGTGTACCTCATGCATGTCTGATGCCAAAGGAAGCCAGAAGAAGGTGTCAGATCCCTTGAAACTAGAGTCCTTGAGGGTTGTGAGTCACCACGTACTTTTTCTGGAAGTCAGTGCTCTTAATCTCCAAGTCACCTCTCCAGCCCTGATTTTTTTTTCTTTAAAAGATGATTTTTTTTAAATTACAATATATTTATGTAATTCTTTGTGTTTTTATGCTTGTGTGTGAGGCGTGTGTGCCACTACAGTGAACAAATTGAGGAGAGAAGATACTTACAGCAGCTAGTTCTCATCCTCTGTCATTTGAGTTCTAGGCTCAAACTCAGACCATCAGCAGCTCTGAGCAGGTGGTATTAGTCTCTGATTTTCCTCAAAGGAAGCTGAAGTCCACTGAGATTTGAAGTTTTGTTCGGGTTTATAGAAGAGATGGGGCTTGAAATCTACTTCTTAAGAATAAAGTAATGTGTTACTTCTTATAACTTTAAAGCATGATAGAAAGAAGCCCAGGAGTTATGTTGTTGTGCTTATAAAAAAAACAAAACCCCACTGAACACATTCCCTGACCTTTCAGCTAAATGTCTATGTCTCCATGCACTGGTGTTTACGGGACCCTGCTTTCCCTCTCTGTCCTCACCTAAAAGGTTCCCTTCTACTGGGGGTGAGGGAGCCAAGTGAAATTGATAAAGGCCTTCGTCTGTGACTGTACCATGATCAACAAAGTTTGAGAAATATGGCAGCATCACCAGCTCCCTGGTATGTCCTCAGTAAATGGACTTAAGTGGAGACCACACCATGCCAAGCCCACCAGTAGCAGTTCACTGGAGTAGTCAGTCTTCTTCCTAAACCCATTTGCAAAGCTTCTGTTCTGCAGTGGGGCTAGGGTGGAGAGTGTACGCTGTTCATTATTGCTTGGACTACTACATCTTCTCTAATCTCAGGTTGGCCTCTTCTGGAAGCACTCATCCAGTAACGCAACTCATCTCAGTTCAGAGTGAAGCAAAGCTTCTCATTGGCTCTATCAGCAAGTCTGCTGTGTGTATTCTGAATATTTATCTAGCTCACTATAACCATGCCACTCTTAGCTCTCTCACCCTGTGTGTGTGTGTGTGTGTGTGTGAATGTGAGTGTGTGAGTGTGTGTGTGTGTAAATGTAGGTGTGTGTGAATATGTATGCATTGTGAGAATGTGAGTGTGTGACTATGTGTGTGAATGTATGAGTGTATGTGTGAATCTGTGTGTATATACGTGTTTATGAATGTGTGTGTGTCA
Source organism: Phyllotis vaccarum (assembly GCA_033318265.1). Taxonomy (NCBI): domain Eukaryota; kingdom Metazoa; phylum Chordata; class Mammalia; order Rodentia; family Cricetidae; genus Phyllotis; species Phyllotis vaccarum. Next base: position 6,600,043 of record JARWLC010000012.1, on the reverse strand, counting down.
GTGTGAGTTGTGTGTTAGAGAGTGTGTGTATGTATGTATGTGTATGAATGTGAGTGTGTGTGTAAACGTGAGCATGCAAATGTGAGTGAGTATGTGTGTATTAATGCATGTGTGAATGTGAGTATGAGTGTGTGTATGAATGTGTGTGTGAGTGTGTGGATATGAGTGTGTGTGTAAATGTGAGTATGTATGAATGTGTGTGTGTTTGAGTGAGTGTGTGTATGTTTGTGTGAGTGTGTGTGTAAATGTGAGTATGTGTGAACATGAGTGTGAGAGTGTGTATGAATGTGAGTGTGTGAATGTGAGTGCGTGTGGGTGCGTGTGTGTCTGTGTGTTTCTGTGTTGGGGCTGAATCCAGGCTGTGAGCCATGTAGGTCATCTTGGTGCATGCAGCTTTAAAAAGGCATCTATTTTCAAGTGGCTGTCACTTTTATTACATTTCATAGTAGAATGGGCTTAGGGGAGAAGGGTAAGAGACTTTCCATGGCCCTTAAGGAAAAAAGTCATTTCTTCATATTTTAATGCCAGGACAGGCAGTTAAGATAGTATAAATTATTTGGCATCTTTCTATTTTCTTATTAAATAACAATATTTTCAAAGGAGAAAGAAAGAAATATCATATATGAAATAGATTAAATGTATTTGGACTGCATCAGAAGCCAAGAAAGTCAGGGGTTAGGGGGACTTTGTTGGAAAACCTTCTTTTACAAATGTATATAATCTGAGTTAGTGGTGACTTGACAGCAATGACTTTGCACAGTGACTCTGAGACCTAACGAGTTAGGCAGTGTTGGTTTGTAAAATTTTACCTGTTTTGAAAGGACACCAATCACCAGATCCTTGGTAATATATGCACACGTGATGCTCTTAACTTTTTAAAATGGAAACTTTATGTCACATAGTTCTAGCAATTTGAAGTTATTTCTGTTCTCTGAGAAAATTTATTTTCAGACATGCCTTGTTGATTGTTGGTTTATTGCTGAAAAAAGTATTAATAAAGAAACTGTCCTCATCTGTCTCTATGTCAAACTTTGCTGAGGCAATCCTCTCAGAGCCAGCTGGTCTCAGAATCTAGCCTGCAGTTTTTTTCTTGTAGATGTCATCCTGGGCATTGTAAATCCTGTATGTGTACTATATAATTATATTGTCCATGGATTTATGCAACTCTATTGCATATTTCATTACTCTTTCTTGGTCTACTTATTAAAACTACATTTTACATGTCTAATAGTGCAATTCAGATTGTACCAAATATGAAACTCTGACATACAGGCATGGGGAAATGATGCTTGAGCAATTTACCAGAGTCACTGAAGGACAGGAGAATTACCTTTCTTTTGTAATGAGCTATGGAGGGTGGATTGGCTGCCTTTTCACATTTCTGATTCCTCTATCCACTTTCCTTTCAAAATCTAAAGCTCCTGTCAGGCGGTGGCAGAAACCTGAATAGTTGTTCCCACCATGCCCTTATCCAAGGAAAGATGGACATTAAAGAAGGGTGAGGAGCCCTGGCTACTTTACAGGAAATCCTAACCCCTGTGGGATGCTATTCAGAATCCAAACAGGGTTCAGAACATAAACATTCCACGTAATTTGTTGTTTCCATACATCATTTGCCTCATAAAAAAAGAGAGAGCTGAAAAAATTTAATGTGTGACTACAGTGACAGAGAGTGGGTGCCAAAAGCTCTCTGGATGGCTTTTTATCTCATTCCCTTAGTGAAAACAGTTAACTAGGCACTGGTGAGAGATTCTGTAACTGCACAACACAAAGCTGGCGCCAGAGCCAAGTGTGGCGTGCCAGATGTGCGAATCCATCCTGAGCGTGGCATCCGCAGCCCCACTGCTCGCCATAGCCATTAATCTGGAGACCTCTGGGAGTTCCGGGGAGCTCTGTAAAACCCGGCCCCTGCCAAGGCTGCATCAGATAAAGCCATCAATGCATTGTAAAAAAGACACAAAACCTATTTCATGGGCTGCACTGATCAAGCAATTACAATCATTGACTACATTAAGCAAAGAAACAGCGGGGTGCCCTATAAAATTGACTGCCAACTTGAATAATCAATAGACTCCATGTAGAGTAAATTAAATAACTGAAAAACTATTTGGAAACGCTGAAGTTAAAAAGCCAATCAGTAATCCCTCACCCATGGCAAAACAATTCTGCTTCCAAAAGATTCTTTGGTTTGCTTGAAATTTTTATCCCTGGGAAATCCTGGGACAGTGTGCTGGAGGGAGGGAATGTTCCCATCGATTTTTCTTCTTTCATAACTTTATTCAGTCTGAATGTGTTTATAATCTATCAGTTTCTCTTCTTGTCACCTGTACCTGAGTCCACACCCAAATCAGGAAGGTTCTGACCAAAGGTTCTAAAGAGAATGGTATTAAGTTTAAAATACAAAGTTTAACCTGAGGCTTGTAATCACAACTTTATCTTATGCAGTTAAAATAATTTGGAAGATAGGAGTCTTTAGTTATTTTATTTTTAATAAGATAAGGCCATGCATGCAAAGGGAAGGCTATGTACAAGCTCTTTGGAGACCATCGCTGATTTACCTGGTCTCCATTAGCCCCTCTAGAGGGTTTTAGAGGACAGGAGAACCCAAATAAAATTTGCATTTCCTTCTTCCTAAGATATTTTTTCTTGTTTTTGCTCTACTGGAAAGTAACAATATATATTCACAAAATAAACATTAATTTATATTTCATGTTATTGGTGCCACAAAAGTTTGCATTATTTTTCAAGGAATTATGTTTTCATTTATACATATTTGTTTGCTTTGATTCGGGCTAGAGAAAGCACAATTTTACAGGCAGTTTATTTATTGTATTATTAGAAAATCCAGAAGAAAAATTGATGTAACTAAGAAAGTGATTTTTCTTCACCAATAAATATGCATATGATATGCACACACAGAGAGCCATTTTGACAAACTTTTTTGTGATTAAAGTACAATGATAGTGATTTCAGATATCAGAAGTGAACTTACTGGGTAGTGACATATTTGGACATAAAATGTATGCAACAGTGGAAATATTACTAGTATTTATGTGTACTTACAGTGATATTTTTCCACTAACAAAGGTAAATAGCATTATAGCAGAGACAATGGAATTTTCTTTGTAGTCAAGACTGTTCCTGAAAACAATATGTAACAATAATAGTACAAAGACACCTACGGAACTGATGGATACATCATTAAGCAGGCATTATTGTGGTTCCAACTGAATATGAGATCACCATGATGTTCCAAAGATTTGCATATTAACAAAAATGCTATTGAGGTATCTTTAATGTGGCATTTGAGTTAACTCTTCATAGCATGCAGGTCCTTTGGAGTTAGGCTAGAGAATGAATTGCAGGGTGAACATGGAAGTAACTGTCGCCAGCAGGCGTTATGCCCCTAAGTAACTAGGAAATATCCTAGTGGTATTATCTTCCTCATGTTGATGTGTTTTATAGCGCTGCCTACAGAGGAAAACCGTAAATTAGTTGTCGATAAACAGCTTGCCTTAACACTCTGCCTTCTCTCCTATTAAATCTAATGGGGACAAAACCCACTGAAACGGTGGCTTTAATGAGCAAACTTTATTTTTAAAAAAACTGCACTGGAAAAGAGGAAATATGATGAACTAAAAATGATTATCTGTCACAATAAAATTCTTCAACTTGTCAGCTGATGAGATGATAATGTTGCCTATAAAAGCAGAAAGAGCCAAGTGCTGCTGAGACCCTGATAAAGTGTCTTATTGAAATCTATTGTATTCACTTCTTATTAGATTCTGAACTCAAATAGATCTTGATTGTCGAGAGCTTGGGTATTTAAAAGCTTTAAGATTATCAATTACATTACTCATAATTTCCATCCACATCTGCCTTTCCCGCTGTAATTCAGAGAGAGAGAGAGAAAGACTCTTTTAACACTGTCTTCCTGCAACAATGTGAACTTCCCTGCAATTTCATTTTATGGAACTACTCCTACAGGATAGCTTTGGGTAATAATTGAAACAAAATGCCAAGAATTTCACCAAACCAAGAGGGAGAAATTGAGGGTCACCCTGCACCTAGATACCTGAAGGGCTGCTGCTACAAGGAAGGCTTCCCTTTTAGAGCAACACTGTTTATCTACCTGCTAAGAGTAGCTTGCTGGGAGCTACTATGCATTTTGATTTAAACAAAATAATAATTAAAATGGCCATTATGTAATTGAAGAGCTGTTTGGTTAGGTTTATGTTGGGTAAAAGCATGCTATAAGGATTAGGGATCCGGAGAATTCCCCCTGGCAGAATGTTGCCAGTCAAAGCATGTTTACAGCATCCCGGTAGAGGAAAAAACTTGAGGCTGCTTTCCAGTTCCCTGTAGGGCTGCAATGTTTGCACTGTTCAGGTGCTTAGATAGAAACATCTTAAAATATAACGGATTACCTTTCACTGGAGCAGCTCCAGCATAACATTATACATGCTAGGAACTTTTATGCATGCCACTGGGTCCCACCAGAGCCAAGGAATAGAATGAGGAAGGACCCAGTGTTTGAGTAGATGTGCCAGGGCCTGGGAAAGGGCTCAGTGTGCAGAATGCTTGCTGCACATGCATGAGGACTGAGTTTAGAACTTCAGCCATAATGTAAAAAAGCCAGGTGCATGGTAGCACACACCTATAATCTCAGTGGTGGGGAGGTAAATTTACGGAACTCCTAGAGTTTGTTGGCCAACTAGCTTGGCCCAACCAGGGAGCTCCAGATTCAGCAGGAGACTTTTGTTTGAAAAAGGAGGGGAGAGTAGCTGAGAAAGACATCCAGCGTCGAACCCTGTTCTCCACAGAAATAGAAATACAGGGGGTAGGGTGGTAGGAGGGACACAGGCATGTGCACATATAGATACATATGTGTCTCACCTTCACACACACACACACACACACACACACACACACACACACACACACACACACACACACACACGAAAGGAGTAGGAATCCCAGGTGCAATGGTGAAGATTATTACATATTTGTTTGGTTATCAGGGTGGTTTTCTTAATACTCAGGTATTCTCTTTCACAGGCTCACTCACATGCACTATGTCTTTCTCACATACGAAAAATATGAGGTGCCGAAGGTTCACAGCAAATCTTAAGAGACAGCTGCATGGGGCAAAGCAAGGGGAGAAGGCTGAAGTTATCTAGCAATGCCTTTTCCTGAGGACAAGAAGTCCCTGTAATTCTTCTCCGTGATGTTCCTCCTGGGGGACAGCTTTTAGTTTATACTGTCTTTATTTCAGTGAAGAATTGGTCCTGAGCTCACAATATGAGAAAATAGGACCTTATTCCCCCATCCTAACACACATGCCTTTGCTCACAACCTGAGAAAATAGAATCTTATCATCCATCCTAACATGAAGAAGTATGTTTTTTTCTTGACAATCATTATAGAATCCAGATAATTCTGTGGCTTCTTCATCAGCTAAAGGTTTTATTCAGTATTTAATCCGCATTTTTTAAATTTTATGCATTTTCATTTTCCATTATGATTTAATGTTGTAATCAATGTAATGGCAACACTTTAATTAAACAAACCTTCATTGATTATGTAAACTAACTTTCAAATTTTGACCAAATTTGATTTGATATTCCTTGCTTATGTTATTGTAGATCACATTTATTTACTTTATTTCTAGAGTTATTTATATGTGTTAATGACATTTGATGACTTTCATTTAAAAAATCATTCATATAGTGATTACCAAGTCACTCTCCATTTCCTGCAAACTAAGTTGGTTCACAGAAAATATTGATAAATCTTATTTAGGTTGAGATACTTTTTAAAGAGAAATTTTCAATTATGAGGCAATGAAGTCACTTGTAAGATATTGCCCACACATAAACATAATTTTCTTTTAAGGGAAATAAGAGGTAGTTTATTCTGTAGCCAGATATAAGTAACTTAGCTTTGAAAATGGATTCAAATTGCCTCAAAATGGTGATGTTTTCATGAACTTGTATGGTTACAGAACAATATGTGAATCTGCAATATTCTGATTCTCCACAGTCACTGAATCTTATTTTATTTTTAAAATAAAATTAAAGTACAACAAGACAGAAGCTATCATATCAAAATTGGACTAGACAAATGAACAGAAAAATAAAACAGCCCCAAGAGAAGATATAAGAATCAAAAAGCCACTTGTCTACACATTCAAGAACTTCATAGAAATACTGAATGAAAACTAGAGTATTTATGCAGAGGACTTGGTGCAGATCTGTGTAGGCCCAAGGATTTCTGCTTCAGTCTCTGGGAGGCCATTTGAGCTTTGTTCTGTTGTTATAGAGTACCTTGCACACCTGGTGTCCTTCATCCACTCTTCGTACTACTTCTCTTCTGACTGCTCTTACATGTGGTTCCCTGAGATCAAGGGTTGGGGGGTGGGGGGGTGGGATTTGTTGGAGATATCTTGTTTAAAGCTATGCATTCCAAGATCTATGAAATAATGTCTGCTGAGGGTCTCTGTGTTTGTTCCCACCTGCCATAGGCGGAAACCTTTCTGGTAGCAGGATATCATTAAAAGTCATCTTTTTATTCTGACTTTTTTATTTTAAATCAGTAGTATTTGGTTTCCCCTAAGTTTCTGGGCTATCTACTATCTGGTTATTAGTTGCCAAAGCAGTGTCAGGTATGAGTTCCATCTTGTGTAGCCGGTCTTAAGTCAAATCAAACATTGGATGGTTACTCACACAAGCTTTGTGCCACCATTGCCCTAGCATATTTTTCAGGCAGGAGAGGTTATAAATCACAGGTTTTATGGTTGGACTGGTATATACATTTCTTTTTCATAGTCTTCAGCAATGTGGTCTTGTCATCAGTTTATGGAAAGCAACCTATTGTTTTGGCAACAGCCTAGGTTCTTTGAGAATTTCCATGAGAACCTATCAGCCAACAAACAACTCAGTTGGATAAAACCCAGTCCCAAGGCTGGAGTTGCCTTTGTTGACAGGAGATAGCCAGTCAGGGTACTGTCTGCCTATTATTGGAGACTTCATTAGGGTCACCTTCACATGTTATAGGAAGTGTCCACTGCATTGGGCTTTCATGCTGTCACTCAAGTACCCCTCAGTTCTTGACTCCCTCCTCCCACTTCCCTTTCCCCGGATCCTCCTACTCTCATGCCCCTGGTTCCAGTTGACCCAGAAAATGGGTTCTATTTCCCCTTCCCACAGAGATCCATGTATCTCCCACAACTGTCTCTCCCTTCCTCTGTGCCTAACCTCTCTGGCCCTACAGATTATAGTTCAGTTGTCATTTATTTAATGGTTAATATCCAGATATAAATGAATATATACCATATTTATCTTTTTAGATCCAGATTATGTCACTCTGAATGACTTTTTTCCTAGTTCCATCCATTTGTCTGCAATTTCATGATATCACAGCAACTATGGAAAGTAGTATGGCAGTTTCTTAGGAAGATAGGAACTGGTCTGTCTCAAGATCTGGCTATACAACTATTGGGCATATACCTAAAGGACACTCTATCTTACCACAGGGACACATGGTCAATCATGTTCGTTGATGCTTTATGTATTATAAGAAGAAGTTGGAAACAGCTTAGATGTCCCTTATCAGAGGCATGAATAAAAAGAATGCAATATATTTATACAATATGTCACTATCTGTGTGTATTTTTAAGAAAAAAAATACTGAATTGAACCAAATTTCTTTGGAGATTTTTTTCACTAAGCCTGTTGTTGTTACCAAGCAATAAAGTTTTATGTTATAGGTAAACTGTGTGCCGCCCCAAGGAGTACAGCAAGAGATTTGATGTTTGATGTCACTTCTCTTAGAGGAACACAGGTTACAGGTCTTGTGACAGTATGTAAATATCAGAAATCCTCGGAATACGTGTTAGACTGGATCATGACTAAAGGGTAAAGTGCTTTCAGTAGCTTCTAACACTGTACTCGGATGTGTATTCCAGCCACACAGTTACTGACCCGGTCTGAATGCTCACAAACACAAGGAAAATCTACCCTGCTCGTAACGGCCGGAGCAGAGCTTCTGCAGAAAGGGAGCAGATGTTTTCTAGGGAAGAACAGGGAATATAAATGCTGAGAGCTGGTGATGACACTATCAAAGAGAATAAATGCATGTGATGCTAAATTGCAAGTTTCCTGTTTGGGTCTATCCAAGGCCCTCAGCTTCCAGCGTTTGAATTTGCTAAGTTTAATTTTCCATAAAATCAGGGCTACCCAATTTATGTCTGTGATTACATTGACCATTAAGTAGAGGTATTCCTTTCTTCTGTGACCTTTATAATCTCTCTCTGACTCTGTCTCTGTCTCTCTCTCTCTCCCTCTCTCTCCCTGTGTGTGTGTTCTTGTCTTTTGAAACAGAATTTGATCCTGTTGATTGGTCTGTGGACCATGTAGACTCATAACAAGCTCCATGCTTCAACCTTCAAGTGCTGGAATTACAGGCATGAGCCACCATGTCTGGCCTGTTCTATCTTCAATTGTTTTCCTTCCTCTTTAAAGGATGTAGAATGGAAGCTATCAATCCTCTGTGGATTGAGCACAATGTATGCAGGATTTGCCTGCTTTTAACGGGAGGGACATCAGGCATACATATAGTGGACAAGCATTTTAGTGCACACTGCACTCTGGCTCCAGGCCATGCATCACCAAGCAGAAATACCCATGAAACTTGACACAAAGAAGCTACTGGTGGGATGCCAGAGATATAGCTCAGTGGGTAGAGTGCTTTCTCAGCATGAATCTTTAGGTTCAGCCCCCAGCACCGCTTAAGCCAGATGTTTTGATCACATCTGTAATTCTAGCACTCACAGGTGGTGACAGGAAGGTCGAAAGTCTAAGATTATCCTCAGCTACATATGGAGTTAAGGACTAGTTATGTTTCATAGAACTCTGTCTCATAAAAACAAAAAATAAACAAATTAGAAAAAGGGAAGAAAGGAAGGAAGAAGGAAAGAAACAAAGAAAGAATGGAAGCAGCAATGGAGGAGCCATAGCATCTTGGGACAAAGGCCAAGGTGGGTCCTGGTCAGGGACCAGACCACATATAAGGGACGTGTCTTGCTTTCTTATCAATACCTCGGCTAGATTTTCTACTTGGTCTGTCTCTTTCTTTACAATGTCAAGTAATCAGTACATGGTCTAGTTGACTGAAAATGAACTCTTTTGGCCTAAACAATTGTGGTTGGATGCAGAGAAGGACTTGATAATATCCTCTAATTTACTACCTAGAACATTTCCACATTGGCCTATATCAGGTTAGTTCTATCTAAAGTGTCATGACACATATTTAGCGACCGACCTCAGGACTGCAGATTTCCATCAAACACTGAGAAGAATTTCCAAATATATTTATTTGGTTCATTTCTTTCCTAATTTCTTGTGCTGAGATTCCTTCAACTGACACACTGGTTCTTTTCTGTGTCTCCAAGAGAACATTTGTCCTTCTTTGGCCATGGAGGACCAGGGTGATTTTTCTTCCCCATGATGTCCTTTCAAAGGTTGGGAAAATCTTATCGCCCGTTTTTTAAAGAAAATAATTTGCTTTAGATTAAGGAATATTGTGCCAAAATTTTTACTTAAACAGTAGATTTGTACTTTCTTGAAAGCATGACACAGTTGCTATTTATAGTAAATGAGTATGAACAGACACAGAGGGCATCTGGGTACACATGGTCCCAGGGCACGTAGGATCAAAATTGTTGTGTTTTACTGAAGTTATTACAGAAAGTAATAAATTGGGTTTCATGGGATGAATTAGAAAAGTGGACATATGTTAATTGACTTTTTAAAGAAAGAAGTATAGACTTCTGATTTTTATAGGCCTGGTCTGAAATGTGACTGTCACTTACTAGTTATATTTTGAGGTTTCTAGAACCTGTTTCCCATGGGGGAAATAGAGCCAATACTCATTTTGGGGGTTATTCTAAGAGGTGGAAATAGCATGAATGATTTATCAGAGCCCGAGCTTGGCTTATTATAGACCATCAACTATAAGACTTTCTGTTATTGCTCAAACTGTAAAATAATTATTCAGAGAAAATGTGGACTAAGGTTGAGAAAATAGGGGAAACTATTAGTGATATTGTCATAATCAACTCTTTACATGAACCACACTCATATGCACCTCTATCACTATCAACAGCTTAAGACCACAATAAATCATTTTACAGAGATCACTCAACAATGATGCAATCAGTGGTTTCTCACTTACAAACTTGTTCTGCATTTAGCAGAAACAATGTAAGGTAGAAAGATCATAATGGACTTGTGGTCCACTAAACACAGACAGTTCTGAAAACACCGGAATTTTGCATCAGCTGCCCTCATCGGCTTCATGGCATTGGGTGGAAACAATGCCTGCAGCCGGGCTGTTTATTTTGTTGGGTTTATTTATCTTCTTCTCTTTTGCTCTTGGTTTTGAAGGAAATAAAGTCTAAGTGAACTAATTCAATCCAAGGCATAAGAATACCTGTTTTCCTCTATAAAATATAGCTCATAAACAATTGCACAGATATTCTGCCATAGAAATCCTTCTAATCCCATGCATACTCTTATTAAGAAATGTAAATCAGCACTTCACGTTGGCTACTGTCATGGATCTCTGCCTCCCTATATTTTGTCTTCTTCATGCTGAGTATAACAGCATTTTTGTTCTACTAAGAGACAGTGTCAAATAAAATTAATTCTTTCTACTTTATGCCACAACATGTATTCCAGCCTTTATTTTATATATTAAATATATTTGTACTTACTTGTCTTTATGCATCATAATAAAAACCCCAACATATTTTATAAAACTAAAGAATATTCACAGAAAATAGAAAACCCTCAGTTCTAAGAGAGTATTTACAAATATAGGATATGTAACCTTGTTAAAAAATGTTATCTAAAGAAAATAAAAATTTTTTCATAACAGTAAAGATGTGTACTATATATGGGTTGAGACACTGGAGATGATGCATTTAGTTGACAACTGTATACATTTCCTGGTTTTTGTTTTTTTTTTTTTGTGTGTGTGTGTACCTTGGTATGTGTCCCATATATTGGGAACAAGATAAAAAGTATATTGCAAGACAGAGAAAGGAAATGAAATAGATAAGAGAGTAATGCATCATGTTGATAATAATAAAGATGTATACGTATTCCCCAGAGAACCAGTGAGCAATCTAAATCAAGGAAGACAATTCTACATAATAGTAGTCAAAAGGACACTGGCCCCAGTTGAATTCCTGAGCATCTCACACTGGAGACATTGGGGGGATCCAAAAGATTCCCCCAAATCTCTAGTATTCTGTAAATGTGTGTGGCAAGCAAATAAGCCAGTAGGGATCAAAGAGATAAGCAGGCAAACAAACATATGTGTACACTCAAAAAATAAACAGACCAAACACCCAGCACATGTGTACACTCAATGCTGAGTGTAAAATGCTTCTAATACCCCAATGATAAGTTTACTTTACATTCTAGATGAGGTGGAGGTCAACCATTATCATTTTCAGTCTCAAAGCCGAATTTTCTGATTCTAAGTCAATTTTCTGTGGTGATATATATTTATTAAAAATAGTCTGAAATGTTTGGGAAAAAAGAGAAAAAAGGAGCAGATAGATAAAAGGGGTACACAGATATGATGATATAAGGGTAGATAATTGAATCTACTTTTAAAAAACAATTGCTAGCTTTAAGTATTTTACAATGGATTTTTGTGTATTGTACACAAATTGAGTATATTGATAAAAAGTTAGGAATAATTTTGTTACTATACATATATTTCTACTCTTATTCAAGGTATGATACCTACGCAGCTTATCTAACAATGTAATGCAAATTGATAGTCCTTGAAAATTATTATTAGGATATAAAGAAATTTGACTCAGTAGTTAGTCATTACAGTCAAACTTATAGTCATATTATCATACTAGATATGTTCAAGATCAAACACATTTTAGACAGGTTATTTTCAAATGCTTCAGAGATCTATAGAATATGACATTTAAAATACTTTAATAACATGTGGACTTTGTTTTTGGGTTTTTGGGTTTTGTTTTTAATGACTCTAAGACATGTCTGCTCCTAGCAACACCAATCTACTTCATTGAAGATGATGGGCATCAAAGAAACTCCACATAGAGCTGACTTTCTTTTCTGCAAAAGCTAAGCCCTGGGCAAGAAAGTGTTCTTGCCTTAACTATTGACAGTGTGATGTCTGAAATAGACAAGCAGGATACACAAGAATGAACTGCTGAACCTTACCAGGACAAGGTAAGAAGGTCTTTAAGAATATCCTGATTTACAGATAAGTATGTCAGATATGCTAGGCCTGTAGGCCAAAGATGGTTGCTCTAACAATACAGAATTACCTTGGATGGATGTCCAGGCAGCCAGCAATTTCTGTCATTCTTTACATCCTTTTGGAAATTGCTTGCATTTCTTATTTACTTAGTTAATACCACTTCTCTCTTGGGTGAGTCTCCGAAGGAGTTAAAGGTTAGATATTTCTATTTGTAGTTTTCCCAGTTACAGACTCAGAAAAGAAAATCACTAAGAGGTAGAGGTATAAAGTGTATAAGTTTGAGAGACATCAAAAGATAGTTTTTAGTTGGTAATACAAGTTTGTGAAAGAATTAGGTACAATCCTTTGGACTTGCCAAAATAGGATAAATAATGGAATGTTTTCTTTGAATTTGTCAATTGTAAATAGACTGGACATTGTTGATGTAACTACAGTTTTTATATATTGTTTATATGTATTGCACCTATTTGATATAGTTTTTCTTATATGAGTTATAATCTTATAGCCAAAAGAGGATTTGTGGTGTTATAGTGTATATTTAATACAAATAGTCTGGAATATCAGAGGACAGAGCCACCCATAGAGCCAAACTATGAGGGTCAGGGAGTGGTGACCCATGCCTTTAATCTTATTATTCTGGAGGGGATGGTCTTTGAGTTCAAGGCCTAACAGCCTGAAGGTGAAGGAACAAACCTTTAATTCTAACACTAGGAAAGTTGAACAAGGAAGTGCCCAGCTGGATGGAGGGAGGGGGTAAGATTCAGTTCCCCTGGCACTTCCTTTGTCAGATGAAGACAGAGAGGGTAGAACTGGAGGATTCTTGGAGACAGGCCTGAAGTGTTGGCTGGGTGAAAATTGGTTATGGTTTGTTCACTGTCTCTGATATTTCAGATTATTTTTAAATAAATATACAACATTTTTTTTATATGACCAGAGACTTGCATCCTTGGAACTTGATCCTGGGCTTTCAATTCTCAGAATTCACAGAAATGCAAAGAAATTTCAAACTCAAGCTGGAAGCTTCCGGTTTCCCCTCACCTATAATTGTTCACACTGGCAATGGTCACTTCAAACATATGACAGGATACTTTAGAGAGAAGCAACCCTGAGTAGTACTTAGTTTTAAAAGTATTTAATTTTTTTGAAACCATCAGACACTTTTGTTTATCCTTGACAGTGCTAACAGTAAGCTGACATTTTGAGCTATTCTTTTGCATGTGAATGACTTGAGAAAAATCATTCAAGTAACATTGACTGAAGTCTTAATAAACCACTTTCAGATGCTTTGATCTTGGTCCAATTACTAAACTCTTATGACCTAAAATTTAATTTCTCGTCTGTGAAATGGCCATTATGGAACACAGAGACCACATGGATCCAGTGTGATTTTATGTGGAGAGTACTTGTGCCTGCTGTATGGAAAAATGTTAATTGGTGAACGTCATCTCATTTTCACTGCCCTTTGTTTTATGAATTGCTTTGATCTTTTGTTTTATGAATTTGCTCAATGATAATTACAAGTAAGTGTGAACAATAAATACAACAGAAATATAGTTGTTACAGCTTTTGGCTAAGAAGAATGACATGAGTATATGCAATTTTATTTGCATAGCTGAGAATTATTATTATTATAAAGACATTCAAGCAGTGCAGCCCTACAAAAACAATGGGAATAGGAGAACAGAGAAATGGAAGACAGATGATGAAACATACGTGTATGATGGGTAATTGACTCACGGTCTAGGAGACCACAGAAAACTGAACTGAAGAGCATCAGACAGATGGCCCTGAGATACAAGTCCATTCAGGTAAGAGAATGCAGTTGACAAAGACCCAAGTTTAAGGAAGTATCTTTAGGATGTGAAGATAAGACATAGGGCTGAGATAATGCAGCATCCTGACAGTCTAAGTGAGAATCAGTTCAGTCCTTCGATCCTGCGAGTCTTCCCACCCAGTAAGAGGTACTCTTCCCCTCTCCCCCCTGACAAACAGATGCTCATTCTCAGGAGAAAGCGAAATCACCAGATTCCGAATGCCAGGCAAAAGAGACAAGAGTTGAAGTGTCAGGGTAAGAGTCAGGAAGAGAAGATGTGCACACAACACAGGGCACCTAAAACTGTCTACCCTATGCTTCTGCTTACAACATGGGCAGATAGATGAGTTATTTTTCTTGTTGCGGCAGGGAGGGAACATTGATTTTGGCTCCTGGCTTATGGCAGAGGAGGCAGGGTGGCAGGAATGTCTGTAGTCAGAAGGCTGAGGTAAACACAAGTGCTCACCAGCCCTCCAGCTCCTCATTCCATGTTGTACAATCTCAACGCCCACCTTACATTTAGTGGGTGTTCCTTCTTCAGTTATCCATCTCTGGAAAGCCTCTGACGCAGACACCCCTACAAACTGCTGGGTCTCCACCAGCAAATGGTCATTAGCCACTAGATTAAAAACAGAAGGGAAGAATTAAGAGAATTTATCTCTGAAGTAATTGTTGAAGTGAAGTTCTTATAGACACGGCCAGAATCCCCAGGGACACACCTGCAGTGAAGGCTACCAATTGATAATTGCTTTCACATATGCCTTTCAACCAATATTACTTAGTATTATGAATAAGTAGATTACAAAAGACCACAAGGAAAAATTATATAAGTAAACAGATAAATTTGTGTGTGTGTGTGTACCAGAAGCAGTGCAGCACATCTTGGCAGGGATTCCTAGGCCACATTATGGCAGTAGTGCTTGGGCAGTGCATCATGGCAGCAGTGCTTGGGCAGACAGCGCATTATGGCAACAGTGCTTGGGCAGTGCATCAAGGCAGCAGTGCTTGGGCAGACAGCGCATCATGGCAACAGTGCTTGGGCAGTGCATCAAGGCAGCAGTGCTTGGGCAGACAGCGCATCATGGCAACAGTGCTTGGGCAGTGCATCAAGGCAGCAGTGCTTGGGCAGACAGCGCATCATGGCAACAGTGCTTGGGCAGACAGCGCATCATGGCAACAGTGTTTGGGCAGTGCATCAAGGCAGCAGTGCTTGGGCAGACAGCGCATCATGGCCGCGGTGCTTGGGCAGACAGCACATCATGGCCGTGGTGCCTGGGCAGACAGCACATCATGGCAACAGTGCTTGGGCAGACAGCGTATCATGGCAGCAGTGTCTGGGCAGACAGCACAATATGGCCGTGGTGCCTGGGCAGACAGCGCATCATGGCCATGGTGCCTGGGCAGACAGCACATCATGGCAACAGTGCTTGGGCAGACAGTGTATCATGGCAGCAGTGCCTGGGCAGACAGCGCATCATGGCAACAGTGCTTGGGCAGTGCATCATGGCAGCAGTGCTTGGGCAGACAGTGCATCATGGCCGTGGTGCTTGGGCAGACAGCACATCATGGCCGTGGTGCTTGGGCAGACAGCACATCATGGCCGTGGTGCTTGGGCAGACAGCGCATCATGGCAACAGTGCTTGGGCAGACAGCGTATCATGGCAGCAGTGCCTGGGCAGACAGCACAATATGGCCGTGGTGCCTGGGCAGACAGCGCATCATGGCAACAGTGCCTGGGCAGACAGCGCATCATGGCCATGGTGCCTGGGCAGACAGCACATCATGGCAACAGTGCTTGGGCAGACAGTGCATCATGGCCGTGGTGCTTGGGCAGACAGTGCATCATGGCCCAGTGCTTGGGCAGACAGCGCATCATGGCAGCAGTGCTTGGGCAGACAGCGCATCATGGCCGTGGTGCTTGGGCAGACAGCGCATCATGGCCGTGGTGCTTGGACAGACAGTGCATCATGGCAGCAGTGCTTGTGGAAGAGTCAGTCCCTGTAGACAGAAAGCAGAATACATGAGTGAGTGAAAATCAGAACCAAGCATATCCTTCAAAGCCAGGCCCATTGTAACTGGCTTCTAGCTGGGTCCCAACTCCCAAAGTTTCCAGCACACGTGAAAATAAAAAAAGCTACTAAGTGGCAATCAAGTACTTAACGCATGCCTAAGGGGCATCCTTCATATTGTATAACACAGCAGGAACATAGAGGAGAGGGAAATCCAGAAATATATGGACAAGACAACCCAGGTGAGAGAAGATAAACTTGGGGTGACTATGAACAAAAACATATAGTTGAATGAGGGCAACATACATAAAACTACAAAGAGAGACGGAGAACTCCAAGAAGAAGACTTCCACTTAAAAATATTCAGAAAGAACAGATGGTGACAGTGTTTTATCTTTAAGAAGTATAGACAAAACTTTGACAGTAAAAAACAATCTGAAAACAATTTCTGCAAGTTCAGGAAAGCAAAGGTAGCTCAGGAATGGAAATATATCCATGACAACAAGGTCTTCGGAACAGCTATGTGGTTGTAATTGTTTGTCGTGATAGTTTATATTAATTATCTACTTAACAGACCAAGAATCACCTTATAAATAGTCTTTGAGCATATAGGAAAAAAATATCTCTATTAAATTAATTGAGGTGAGAAGAACTTAACTTCCATGCTCCAGTCCTGGCCTACATAAAGAGTGAGCTAGGTGACTAATGGAAGCCATTTCTTAGCTTTCTGACTGTGAATGTAATGTGACCAGTGGCCTTATGCACCTGCCACCATGACTTTCTTGCATGGTTCATGGCATGCTTGAAGTAGGGGGTAAATCAAACTCAAGTTGTTTTAGTCTGATATTTTTGTCAAAGCAACAAGAAATGTGAGTAATATGTTAATATTTAACATTTCTATAAAAACACGGAAAAGGTAATCCACATATATGGAAGAGGCACAAAAGTGATTTTTTTCTACATATAAAAATTTGTGATTTTTTTTTAACTGCTGAGCAGTACTCTATTGCATAGAGGTACCTCAGTTTGTTAATCCATTCTTTAGTTGAGGGGCATCTAGGTTGTTTCCAGGTTCTTGCTGTTATGAACATAGTTGCTGCTATGAACAAGTTGAATTAATGCCTTTGGGTAAATGATTTGGAGAATATCCTCCTGAAAGAGGTATCACAAACCCAGAAAGAAGGCATGGGATGTACTCACTCTTAAGTAGATTTTAGACAAAAAGAAAAGAATATCCAAGCTTCAAACAGCTTGAGATCAGAAGGAATTTAAAAGAGAGAGCCAGAGATTCCCCTAAGAAGAAAAAATATTTAAGTTCTCCTCAGCAAATTGGGATCATAAAGGGTTGCAACCAAGGAGAGTTTGGAACAAATCATGAAAGAAACAGAATATCAGTTATAGCAGAGTCAGGCTATTAAATGAAGTTTATAAAATAACCTTCTGGACTGCAAGGATTTAGAGGTATGAGATGCGGGACTCCATTACTTTTTCTATTATTTGAGTTGTTTGTAATTTTTGTCCAGTATCACATTTTCTTAACCTAATTTTAATCTAGGGAAGAAATGCTTGTTGTCAGCAGAGCCCTTTCTCAAACACAGAAGTTGTCTCTTAGCACCTCTCTAGGGGCTCTGAGGTCTGCTGGGCCTTCTACAAAACAGCATTCTCACGGTACCATGATGAGAAAGGTCATCAGGACCACTATCTCTCACTGGGGGTATGAGAACCAGTGGATGTGTGGTCCAGCTCTCTGTCTTTTAGGGAGTGATTTCAGAACATTGGTGTGGAATGTCTTTTTGTACTCTGAATGTATGTTGCTTTCATTGGCTAATAAAGAAGCTGTTCGGACCTATGGTAATATAGCTTACAGCCAGGTGGGAAATCTAAGCAGATAAGAAAAAAGGCAGAGTCAGGGCAGATAATACCACCTGCCTGGAAAAGCAAGATGTGAAAGTACCCATAAGCCAGAAGTCACATGGCAATTAATAGAAATGGGTTGAATTAAGTTATAAGAGCTAGTTGTTAATGAGCCTGAACCATATGCCAAACTGTTTGTAATTAATATAAGCCTCTGAGTAATTATTTTATAAGTGGCTGTGGGACTATGGGTGGGAGAGATTTGTCCAGACCACAAACCTGGACAGGATGGAAAAACTTCTGGCTGCAGAACATACTGTGCTTCTCTGAGGTTCTATAGTAACTGACCTTTGAGCCCTACTCAGCTGCAGACACCAGCTTTGCTCCTTTCTTCCCCTATGGTTGCCTCCTACAATCCCCTCCATGATTCATGAGAACCTGCCTCCATCCACTTCTTGGCTTTCACTGCAAAACCAATCAAATGAACTAAAAAACAAAAACAAAAACAAAAACCAATAAACAAAAAAATCTGCATTCTCACAAATTTATGTGTAAAAGATATATAAAATATATTTCAAATAATTAAGATAGTAAGTATCCATGATTTATGTATCATTTAATATAAATAAAATATATCATGAAGAGAGTCTTCATAGCTTTTAAGTTTTAATCACAGACCCATACACTGTTTTGGTCTTTTGTGTCTGAAAATCAGCCATGAGCATTGTGTGCTTTAGAATCTATTTCCCATGACTGATCTCTAATGATGAAGATGTTGAATATGCTGGTGGGAAAAGGGGTGCAGCATTTACTTTTATAAAATAGTAGAAAAAGATTGACATCTCATAATCTCTCAATTAATATAGTATTCAAAATAATTTATGATCCATACATAGTACTATATAATTGAGTATATTTAACATCCCAAAACACAGTCACTGATGTATGTATATATTAGGCAAGTAGGAGAAATCTGCTTTATTAAAATGAAAATATTCTTTATAGCATTTTCTACCAGCTCAGAAAACAACTTTGTGAGAATAACGCAGCCAAGGATACCGAGATGAAGTAGCACAGAGGCTAGATAAAGAAAGTCAGTATTCTAAACCACCGGAAGGATCAGAAGTGACAAGCTGGGACTGTCAGCTGTCATCCACATCAGACCGAAATGATTACAGTAAATGCCTTGAAGCTGTCCAGTGATTGTGGGGATATGTCTGCTGACATCTGTCTGCTGGTATCATTCTTATTATTCGCCTTCTTGTATCCCCAAAGCAGGAAGGAACTGAGACCTAACACCTCTGAGTAGAGCACACAGGCTACTAAGTTTCTATTCAGCCCAGACTTGTGCAGAGCTCAGGTTCTTCTCCTCAGGTTCTTGAGAGCTGGGTTTGTAGGTGTGCATAGCCATGCCACTCCTCAGTTACCATTGGCTGAAGAGTCTCACTACATTCTTATCAGCAATACACAGGTGATTGATGTGCAGGTTACCTTAATCATTTTGTTCTGCAAAATTGTGTACACTTTATAGCATCATATATTTCATCAGTGAATGCAATTATAATTAGCTAATTGATTATTTTTGAAAGAAGGTTTTATATATAAAATTTTAAAAAGTAACTGCATATTAATATTACCTGAGGCATGTGTTAAGACCTCCTATTGAATGGTTTTTACTTTCCCTGGGTCAGATCCCCATGAGTGCAGAACAAGCACTACACCACTGTAGGTCTTGCTTTGCTTTTGGTAATTGTCAACTTGCACAAATTTAAGACTTTGTTTTCTGTAGTACGAGGTTTCTGGCCTGGACTTTCGGGCCTAACCTCAAGGTCTAGGCCCACAGACCCATAGAACCACAGACCTGCAGACTTGCAGTCCCACAGTCTCACAGAGACACGCAGAGGCTTACTATAGTTTTAGGCTGATCAGCCTCAGGCCCAGGCATATAACTTGCTAGCTCTCTACCCTTCATCTAACCCATGATTCTTCCTGTTCAGCCATGTGGCTCAGTACCTTTCTTTAAAGCTGCATGGTTGTCCTCTGCATCCTGCAGCTTCTCTCTGGTGGTCTCTCTTGTGCTCTTCTGGCATTCTGCTCTCAGAGATTTTCTTAGTCTGGTAGCCCCGCCTACACTTCCTGCCTGCCTTTGGCCAATCAGCTCTTTTTATTAAACCAGTGGGTGGGACAATTATTTACCACGAAACAACACAATACCCCTACAGTTTTCTGTAAAATGGGGTTAACAATAGCAAACCACAGTGAGAGCTGATAAAATAATACTATAAGGCATTTGATGCAGGGTATAAAATATAGAAAATGCTTTAAACAAGGAATTCATGATTGTCATTTATGAAAGACTTTCAGATTTTTTAATTTAGCATGTTGAAAATGTACTTTTAAAAATATTCTCACTATAACATTATTGTCAACCATAAAACATGAGAAACACCAAGCACTCAAGAATGGGGGATTGGTCAAGTGAAATGGAATGTTCTCATGTGTTAACACATTACATTATGGGGCTATTAAAAACAGTGATGTAGTAAAATGTCTAGTTTCTATGCAAATGAGTGACACATTGTAAATGAAAAGCAATATACGCTTCCATTTACATCAAACGAAAACATAAACAGTCCTCTTCCTCTCTATGCGGGTGCTTATGGCCACAACACAGAACCATATTGATAACTGTGCTTAGAAAGCACATGTCTAGCAGGGTCTTTTGTAACCCGAAAACATTTTGGAATTAAGCATTTACTGCTTACTTAGAAACACATACTGATTTGTGCCATCATCTTTTCTCAATCTAAACTAGTTTGTGCTCTTCATTGCTAATGTTACTTGAGTATCATCACTAAATTAGAAGCCATGAGGTTCAACTTACTTCCAAAGCCTCCATTTGCTCTTATCTATCTATCTATCTATCTATCTATCTATCTATCTATCTATCTATCTATCTCTCTATCATCTGTCTACCTGTATACTTCCCTCTCTATCTTCTATCGTTTATCTATCATGATTTACCTTATCTATACTTTCCATCCATCCTTCCATTCACCTATCTATCCATCTCCCCATTCTCTCATACCTCCTTTTTATCTCTCTCTCTCTCTCTCTCTCTCTCTCTCTCTCTCTCTCTCTCTCTCTCTCTCTCCACCTTTTGATATTTTCTTCTATGACTGTCTTACTGCATTTACCCGTTATCTGATGAGCTATCACCTTCTCAAAGCAGCATGCCATATGCAGTTTGCTTTTCCTTTGGTCTCCTCACACTCTGACTTCCTTAACAGTTAAGTCTATATGTTGCTTTGTTAGAAACACTCACTGGATTGTGGTTGCTCACAAAATGAGATAAAAATAGCTTAGCATGGATATTAAATTCTTCACTAGTGAGTGCAATTTTAATTTCACACAACACATTGAATTCCACCAATCTGTGATTTTATCCATTTATATTAAATTGGAAAATCTTTGAGTGCTTGGGATAAAGCCTCATGCAGCCCTTTTCTGCCGTGCAGAATAAGGCTTATTCATTTTGTGATGTAGCAAAGGCGTGGTTCTCCTCTGTTATACACTGCTAGTCATCCTGATTCACATTTATATTCTCAGCTTTTCTATTCCAACAATGCTTCTTGAGTTCTTGTTAGGTTCACAGTTTTGCTTACGTTTAAAATATTGTTTTTACAACTAATTACAAAAAAAAATCTGGTAGGTTTTATCCAGACAATCTTTCAGTTTTGAGTGTCTAATTATGATAGTTTCTGTGCAAGATAATGAGAATAAAACTATGAACAAGATGCACACAGAATATTTCATTCTTGGGACTAAATCAGTAGAGAAGATGGGCACAAGACAGATAAATGGAAGTCTGTGGTTGATGCAGCCAAGTTAATGGAAGACTAGAACACAGTTTTAACAGGAGGTTTTGACTGTTGTGGGGTGGAGCTGGAAGACAAAATTTGAAGGTGATACTGCAAAAATAAGACTGAGTGACAAGTTTGAAGAGGTAAGAAATTAAAAGTGAAGGCAAAATAAGGATGGATAGAGTCATCAAACACAGGAGCAGCTCAGAGAAGGGCAGTCATGACACATGTGAAGTTAAGGAGTCATAAACCATGAAAAGATTAAGAATTCTGTCTTGTGAGAAATAAAATCTCACTAAAGGGATCTTAAGGGAATTATGGTGCTTTGTTGATTCAGTTTGTGTGAGCCTTGTGGATGCCCCCCTGTGTGTACACATGAGTATAGAGGCCAAGTTTCAAGCCAGGGTATCGTTTCCCAGGAATTGTTAACTTTGGCATTTAAGAAAGGGTATCTATCAGTGAACTGGAATTTGTTGGTTAAGTTCAAAGCCTGCCTGTGTTTGCTTCTTCAGTACTGGGATGACAAGAGTGTGTCATAAAGGTAGTTTTGTTTTGTTTTCCACATAGGTTCTTGGGATAGAGTTACTTTTTAATTTAAAAATATTACTGTGTCTCTTTGAAAAAGAAAGGTGTGTATTTACATAACAAATTTTAATGAAAAACTCGTTGATTGAAAGTCCAGTCCCTGACTGAGGATACTGTAAGTGAGTACTGGAACCTTTAGGAGGTGGATGTCGCTAGAAAAAAAGTTAGATCATCGTGTACTTCCTCCTGAAAAAGATGAACTCTGACCCCTTACCCACCCTTTTTGCTCTCTGATAACTCAATAGTTAACAGGCTTCTTTAGCCACACACTCCCTGTCAAGATATTCTACATTTTTATAGAACAAAGAGTCAAGTTACCAGTAAGTAAAACCTCTGACCCTGAGGGTCAAAGTAACTATTGCTTTTCTAAAGTTGATTTTCTCAAATATTGAAGAACAGGGATAGAAATCTGAAGAATACAAAAGGAATGGAAAGACCACATGCAAATAAGACAAAATAAATTTCATAGCTCCAGGGGATGGCATCTTATTATAGAGAAAGGTGCCAAGGAACAATTTCCTCCCAATGGAAACACTTTTCCCTGTAGGGAAGCTCCTTACAGAGAAAAAAGTTAGAAGTTGTAACATTACCTTCAGGAACAAAGAGGTAGGAGAATCATGAAACTCAGGAAGTAAACAACTCACAAATCTCAAGAACTTCCTGAAACTGATGATACAGAAGGCCTTCATCCAAAATTCTGAAAGCACAAACATTTGCTTGGAAACAGAGGAAGCCAAGATTCCTAGAGGAGACTCTACCACCAATAATTGAACCATCTGAGAGAGACTCTGAGACCTAGTAAAATGTGAATAATTGGAGTAGGAAAGACCCAAGAATCTGAGCTTTGTAATAGAAGAGCCAGACCTGAGGGCAGAAAGCTTTTTGTTTGGGGACTGCTTCAGTTGATCCATCCTGTGGCTCTAGCTGTCAGCAAAGCAGCAGCTAGGAACAAGAAGATAAAACCCCTGGTTAGGAGAGAAACTGACATGAAAACTCCAAAGCAGGATTAGATGCAAGAAGTAGGTCTGGCTCCCAATGATGGTGGTAGGTCAGAATCTCCTACTGATATCTATTTAAACCACATGTGAGAACAGCTGCACCAAAATGGCTGAAGCAGCTCTGAGTATGAAGGTGATCAGACCTTGTAGTGAGAGGCCTGAGCAGACATCATAACATGCTGTTCAGTCTTCTCTCAGAGATCAGTTCCCTGAGACTGTGCAAGCAGTTTTTATTTATTTATTTTTTTTTAAAGAACCACTAATAAAGGACAATCAAATCTCCAACACCCGTGTCATCAGGGACAGGGAAATAGATGGTGCCAAGTCCGGCCATTGAGCCAGTCCCCACAGTCAGTACATGCTAGGCCTGCCAGCCAGACTCCACAGAAGCTCAAGGACAAAACCAGGGACTTGCTCAGGCTGGCCTCAAAATCCACCTTGACCAACCCCTAACTAGACCTAGCCAATTTGAATCCACTAATATAATTGCCGCTTCTTTGAGCCAGTCATACCTAAACTTACCTAACTTTCATGAACACTCCCCTCAGGCTTAAAAGGCCCCCTCACTTTCCTCTGCAGATTTTTGCCATCTTGCCTTTGTGTGGGATAGCAGGCTCCAGCTCTTGGTGATCGCATATGTGGAAGATGGTCTTTGTGGGATTTCTCCAGGACCCTAACAGTAGCAATGTGCTTGAGCTCAAATCAACAGTGGCAAACGGCGACTCCTTAGTCCTTGCATTCTGCCATGACTGAAGTGAAGGATTGGGACCACTTTCTGAGGCTCAGCATCTTCTCCTTCCAGGTTTGATAGCTCTTTCTCAGTTGGTCCTTTTTATACCTCATTTCATATGTATACATTCAGTCAATGAGGGCTTACCTGGCCTATACAACAAAGTGCACAGCTCTGAACAGCTCTGGGCACATTCATTCCGGAGGACAGCCTTGCCCGAGGCTCTTGTCTCAGGAGGAGAACTCCCTCAGGTCCTTGTAGGGCCACCTCTTAGACTCAATCTGCAGCAACAAGCTGAGTCTCATTCCTGCTTTGGCTTCTCACACACGTGCTTGAGCTGGCTGTAAATAGGTATTTGGTTTTGCTGTTGTTTCCTGCTTCTAAAACTTGTGGCTTCAGATCTGAGACCTGTCACTCTAGACTTTGAGACCTGCTGCCCCGGAGATCTCTGGTCACTTTAACTCTTATAGGAGCTATGGACAAGAGTTGTTGCCTTTGTTGGGGTGGGCTTTTCTTTGAGTATTTCCTGCTCCCGTAACCACCTCCTCACTCATACCACCTAAGCACCCACAGGAAATTCATTGCCTCACCATGTTGGACTTTGTTTTGTCATTGGTTTCACATCTGGAGTGAATAGGCATGTATCTCTTCAGTAAGAGTTCCATTCAGCAAGCTGACCATGAAGAAACAGGAATACATAAATAGGATTTGTGTGGGATAATGCTCTTGTACACTGTAAAGATTTGCTACCTGTATTGGTTTTAATTGAACACTGATTGGCCAGAAGGCAGGTAGAAAGTAAAGGTTGGGCAACCAGACTAGGAGGATTCTGGGAAGAGGAAAGGTAGAACAGAAGATGCCAGCCAGACACAGAGGAAACACAATGAGAATGCTGGATCGAGCAAAGATACCAAGCCATTTGGCTAAACATGGATAAGAATTATGGACTAATTTCAATCTAAGACCTAGACTGTAATATGCCTGAACTACTGGCCCAGCAGTTACTATAAAATTAAGTCTTTCCAAGTCAATTATTTGGGAAGTGACCGCTGGGAATTTGAGAGTTTCTGGCAGGACAGAAACTTCTAACTACAATTTTGAATATGTCTGGAAATGGAATTGACAAACTGCCGACAAATGAAATAAAGAGAGGGTGTCAAGTTTTGGGAGTCCACTGCTGGCCAAGGCAGCTGCCACTGCTGAAGAGTGGAAGGAGCTGCTTTTTACAATTAGATCTCCTTCCAGTGCTTCACATGACCTGTCTTTTTGTTAAGGCCAGTTAATTTCTGAATGTGGAGCTTTAATTTATCAACTCTGCCTTGAGTAGGAAAGCATATGCAATTCTCTGATTACTGCCGCTGACTACTCTTCCCCATTTCATGCATTTCTGTCTGTTTTTAGTGTTTCTGTCAACACTGTATCCTTGACATCCAGCACCAAGTATAATAATCAAAGGTGTGCTGGAAAATTTGCCGAAGTAATTCATGCATAAGTAGGTCAGTGGCAAGTTAATTCATCAGTATATTTTACAGTAGAGGGTTGGTTCTTCAAAAAATTAAATTTTAAAAGACTGTGGGTCTCCAAATTAAAGATTTAATTCAGATCCCAGTAAGGGGCAGTCACTCAACACCCTGTATTGAATGATAATCCAGCATTAGGCGACATTCTTGGTAAGTAGGCCAAAATAGAGAATTACTTTGTCCCCCAAGGGGAACTATCCTTCCTTGAGCCTCTTAGGTAAATACACTTCCATTTATGTTTTCATATGTATTTCACATTCCCAAACTTACTTACCAAATGAAGGATTTGAGGAAGGTATTATTCTTCTCATGAGTCCTGTGGACTGGAACAGTCAAACTTTTTACACAATGGTAGGGGTTACACTGACACACAGGAGCAAGGTGGAGTGTGGGGGGATCAGGAATGGATACTGCACATTGTAGGTATTTCTCTGTGTCTTCTTTATTCCGGTACCGAGTTGTCCTAATGCAATGAGTCTGTCTGATTGTGTGATCCACATTTAGAATATGACTGTATTTTAAGCTGATATACATTTGTAATAATTCTCAGTCTCCCTTTTTAAATATACAGTTATTTTATCTTTCAGCAGGAAATAAGCCACCAGTCTTAGAAGGACTGATTTATGAAACAGAAGAGCTAATTTTATCCCTTCAAGACTGAATTTGTGCCTTCCGAGTACTTCTCCCTTTTCAGGAAATTTTTCAGCCAGTGCTAAGAGGTGATTCTGCAAACATATTTCTGTACACTCAGAATTATTTCCATCCAGGGCTTTTTGAATCACCAGTCACAGCAGAAATAAAGCGGGAGAGGATTTACTTCAGTGGCCAAATCTGTAAAAAAAAACTCCAGACAGGAGAGTTCACAGGGCTGGATTTTCTTCTAATCGTTCCTACTGTTTTATAGTCCATAGAGTCAACCCTCTACTGAGGCCTGTTTTATTTTCTTCATCTTAATTCCCATGATATCATTTATTAAGAAGGTTGTTAAGTATCTACCTGTCTCCTTCAAAGAAATTGACATCGTTTCAGAAAGGACCATATGTGAAGAAAGATTCAAATGCAGCTAATTTCTCCTATCTGGGATAATCATGCTATTCATTAGCAATCATAATTGTACTTTCTGCTATTCAGACCGTAAAAGTCCAGTGTCAGATGAGGTTTGTAATGGAGACATAAGAGAGCATAATTATTTTAGAGGAGTGAGTCTGGCCACATCTTTTCCAAGTGTGGAATGATATAGAGATACGTTGAAGTTCTGATGAGTTTTTAGCAGGGCCAATTGTGACCTGATGTAATGTGAAGTCAATCTTCAAAATTCACTGTGGTCTGATTTTCCTTGTCCTGAAGGGGAGTCATTAGCCTGAGCTCATAGTATTGGAATTTGGTTTTACGGATAGGGCAAAGTTTCCTTTCCATAATTGCTTCCATCTGTTACATTAACACATGTGTTCCTGCAATAAAAAATTCTAAAACTCTCCACACTCCACATGCTCACTTTAGACTGGGCTCTTGCTATGGTCATGTCTCACCTGCATTCTGTCAGGTGGGACCCTGTCTTGCAGCTGGAGCTGACTGCTGTTTTGTGGGCGGGAGTAGTTGGGGGAGGGGGGTTGTTCTATGACCCCAAGGCAAATTGAATGCAGACATTTTCCTCTGGCACTAAAATTGTACTCACATGTTACATCATATGTGTTTCTCAGGTCTCAGTTCATTCAGGTGTCTTTTCCTTTAATCCATTTTATTTATTTGTTTTAACTTCAACAGGCAATAGACAAGTTATAATCTCACTGTGGAAAAAAGCTTCCATTGGATCAGATGGAAAGATCCACAGACAAGTACTGGGTTGAGCTCTGGGAATTCAGCTGAAGAGAGGGAGAAGGGGTTACATATAACCAAGGGGAAGGTGGTTGGTCAGGATCATGATGGGAAAATCCACAGGGACAGATGACCTGAGTTCCCGGGACTCTACAGTGACAGCTAGAGTGCCTACATGTAATCAACCTAGGCCCTTTGCATGTGGGTGACATTTGTGTATCTTAGTCTCTAAGTGGGGCCCCTAGCAGTGGGACCTGGATCTGTCTCTGGCACATGTGC
The DNA here is from genome assembly GCA_033318265.1 of Phyllotis vaccarum. Classification (NCBI taxonomy): domain Eukaryota; kingdom Metazoa; phylum Chordata; class Mammalia; order Rodentia; family Cricetidae; genus Phyllotis; species Phyllotis vaccarum. The sequence goes on along the minus strand of JARWLC010000012.1, from coordinate 6,572,265 downwards.
TGGCTCTTTGGAACCCATGCCCTATGGTGGGATGCCTCACTCAGCCTTGATGTAGGGATGAGAAGCTTGATGTTTCCTCAACTTGATATAGCATGCTTTGTTGACTCCCAAGGGAGGCCTTACCCTTTCTGAGGAGTGAATGGAGTGGGGGTGGGGCATAGAAAAGAGGTGGGGAGGAAACCAGAGGATAAGATGGAGAGGAAACTGTGGTTGGTATGTAAAATAAATCTTAAAATATTTACAAAAAAAAAAGAAAAAGAGAAAGAAAAGAAAGGAAAATTAAGAGACTTCCATTGGAATAGGGAAGAAAGGGATAGATAGATAGATGGATGGATGGATAGATGGATGGATGGATAGATGGATGGATGGATGGATGGATGGATGGATAGATGGGTGGATGGATGGATGGATAGATGGATAGATAGATGGATGGATAGATGGATGGATGGATGGATGGATGGATGGATAGATAGATAGATAGATAGATAGATAGATAGATAGATAGATAGGTAGATAGGTAGACAAATAGATGAGAGAGGTAGAGAAGGTTTGCCTTGAGTAAGTTTTCCTTCCTTTATTTTATGTGTTAAATGTGACATTTTCTAGGGAGTTGAAATTCACTCTCTAAAACAAGCTTATTTAATATTCTGTACATACAGATACTTCAAAAACCTTAAACTTATAAAAATGGGGGGAGGGAGAAAAATAATGTCATGAAATCATGTTGAGTCAAAATAAAAACAGAAACAGAAAAACAAAAAGTAAGAAAACACTCCATTAAAAAAAGCAAAACACTTACTGGAGTTCAGGTACCGAAGTGATAAATTCAGCATAAACCTGAACCTCAAATTGTTTTACGTATAAGAAGATTCTCAAATATGGCATTACAGAGTGTATTATTGTACCTGTGTGTCAAAACAAAAATATATAAATTTTAAAAAACACAAAAATCAAAACTCAAGTTTGCCTGCTTCTTGGTTTTGGATTGAAGCCCTCCTTCTACAAGGTTACAGTGACATGAAACAGATATGGATCTCAGAGCACCACTGAGGCTACACAGGCTATCCTGGTGCTGAGGCTGCCATCGAAGGATGAAGAACGTTGATCTTACCACTTTGCTTAGTCCCTAAAGTTATATGTAGGGTGACATTTTGCAGGATCTTCAGAAATTGTCCTTTGTATTTTTGTCTTCAAGTTTGTCATCATGCCGGCATACATATAAATATGGCATATGTAGATATGCATTTTTTAATTGTTGTTAGTGAACGCACTGCACATAATTCTCACATTAACAGTGTTGTGAGTACGAAGGTGTGCACTCGGTGTAATTCACCATAGGCACTAACGCTGATAAAGGAAGGTGAAAAGTTCAAAGTCCAGAGTTAATCACTTTTGCTGTTAGATTTATTTGCCTCTTCTGGATGCCTTTCCCAAGATGTACCACACTCACTTGAAAATGCACCACACTCCCTGGAAAGTGCTTAAAGTAGTCGGTGAAGAGTCAAAGAGAGACAGTAAGGTCATGCAGTTGTCAGGGCTCAAAAAGAAAAAAAAATTATATGGCCAATATACCCAGAGCCATATGCTGAAGAGAAACAAAGAGGTCACCCAATCTATCTTCTGGACATCAATCCTTGCCTTAGTTGGAGAGACACTCTAACTGTCAGGCCTCACTAAGTGTCACAGGACACACATTCTCCCTCTGAAACTTGTTTGGATTCTAGTAGACCTGCTAGGTAGTTCTTTCAGTCATCTCTCCCATGATCTACTACTTATTTCATGGCAATACGGAATGTGTAATCACATCCAAGTCAGGATCATCTCAGGTTTCCAAACCTTCAACAGTTCAAAGGTTATTTTCCAGGGCTTTGCTTGTAAACTCCATTATGTAATATTCAATGTATGTGTAACATATTTGAATGAGGAAGAAAAATAATTATAAAACAATCAAATAAGTGTGCAGTCACTGTCTGAGCTATAGATTGGTACTGTTGCAGCCTCCGGTATGACTGTTTTCTGAACCTGTTGCTTTGCCTCTATTACGCGCTATTCAGAATTTCTTATATAATGTTCTCCTATTTTTTTCTCTTGCAATTTAGATAGCTTCTTTATTGGCTTGGCTTCATGAAATTATATTATTAATTAATTATTTTTGCTTTTAAAAGTAGGATTATATTTCTAATGTTTATTTATATTTTAATAGTCGATGATTTTCATCATCTAATCCTTTATTTGGAGAGGTGGCTTACTTATCTGTTTTAATTTTTTAAGGACACTTCAGTTTTTCAGTATTTTAAAAAGCTTTGATACCCTAGGTTATTATAGAAAGTTTTGAACTTTTGTGCCTGTGAGATGTGACTTATAAATTTCTTTGTAGTAAAAATTTTCAAACTGTGGAGTAAAAGTCATTATTATTATTATTATTATTATTATTATTATTATTATAAAAATGAGTGGAATTGTTTAATGAAATAATTGGCAACAGCACCTTTCACATATTCCATTTTATATGTTTATCATCGATGTACTGTACAGCACAGATGATGTCAAATGTTTGCACCATTTACACATTGTCTTCCTCATAGTGTCATCATTGCAACAAAGAGAAATGCCCTCAAGCTTCTTGATTACCTTTTAATGTTTAGGACTCATTTTTGACAGAAGTGAGATTTCTATTTTTTAGTTCACATTTTATACATCTAAAATTACAATTCACTTGTTAATTTACTATAACTATAATGTGGTGTTTTGAATAAGAATGTTCCCTATAGACTCATATGTTTGAATGCTTACTAATGAGGGAGAGGCCTTATTGAGAAGGATTAGAACAACACAAAGCCTTGTTGGCGTAGGTGTCACCTTATTGGAGGAAGTGTGTTCACCCTATATATAAAATACTATTTTTGGTGAGTGCTATACATTGTTTTAATTTTTGTGTGTATTGGCAATCATGCCTGTGACAATTTTGTTAATTTCTTTCTGATTTTCACATGCTTTAAACCCTTTGTTTTTCTTTTAATGTTTTCATTAATTTATTTGTCTATTTATTATCACGTGGGGGTAGGCAAAGATGCCAAAATTAGAGGACTTTGTGGAGTTACCATTGGCTTTACCTCATCAGGCTTATCTGGCATGGGCTTCACCACTGAACCATCTGCCCAGGACTTTTTTTATTTCTAAATTTGTAGGCTCTTGGGCTCCTATTTTTGGGGGGCACGTGGAGATAGAAGAACAGTGAAACAAACTGTAACAAACCTTATTATTTGAACACTAGACATTTACTGTTACAAGTTTTAAGGTCAGAAGTCCAAAACCAAGCTGTGGTAAGGTTGTTTTTTTCCTCCGGCTTCCTGGAAGTGTTCCATTCCTCTTAATTTTAAAAAAATTTTCTTTTCAATATTATTTTACTTTAAGTGTATGAGTATCTTCTGTGTATGTATGTCTGTGCACACATGCATACATGAGACCCATACAAACTAGAAGAGGACATTGGGTCCCCTGGAACTATAGTACAGACATTTGTGAGCTGCAAACAATACACACAGGTGATGGGAATGAAGTCTGTGTCATCTGGAAGAGCCTCTCCAGCCCCTTCTCTCATAGTTTTAAAAATAAAGGTCATTACCTGTATTCAAGATATACAATAGATACTTTGTAATACATAGAGACAGCAAAATGGTTACTACAGGGACACAAATTAGAATATCCAAAAGCCACACAATTTTAAATGCCAGCATTGTTAAAACCTACTCACTTAGTGTAACTTCCAAGTATTACCAGGAATCCTTGAAGACTTGGCATAAACCTAGGGTGCTCATTCTCACCATTTCCCATCCATGTGGTATTGACAGTAATAGCAAAAGCAACTGTACACAAAAAAATAAATAAAAATAATTAAAGATATCTATTTGAAAAGGAAAAAATACAATGACCTTTCTCTATAGATAATCATAGGCTCATGTTGTGACTTCTTTATAAAATATGTCAAAAAAACCCTGTGAGTTAGTCATTTTATTAATTCTAGTATATAAAATAAAAATATGAATAGCAACATTTATATAAAATTGACAATCAACCTTTTGCTGTAATAAAATGCCCACAGAAAAACAACATATGGGAAAGAGACACTTGGTTCACAGTTACAGGATATAGCTCATCATTGTGGAGAGTCACAGAGACAATACCTTGAGACAGAGACAGCTGGCTACATTATACCTATAGTTAAAAAGCATACACACATGCTTTTATCCAGCTTGCTTTTCCCACTTTTAAGAAATCCAGCATATCCTGCTTAAAGAATGCTGTCACCTATGGTGATGTTTCTTGATTTTTCTGTGTTGTAGTTGAGGGTTTTTTGGTCCCTGGCGGCCAGAGGCCCAGACCCACAGACCTGCCACCTGAGACCCCTTAGCAGCTCGCCACTTCTGCTCAGGCCCCCAGAAATGACTCAGACACTTATATTAACTTTATGCTGTTTGGCCTATGGCTCAGGCACATTGCTAGCTAGCTCTTACATCTTAAATCAACCCATTTCTATTAATCTGTCTGCCACATGGCCCGTGGCTCACCTGTGTTCCTTACATGTTGTTCCTTGGGCCAATTGCTCGATCTGCCTCTGACTCCGCCCTGCTTCTCCTACCTATGCTCTGATTTCTCCTCCTACTTCTTCTATGGTGCCTGTCACGGCCCAAAACAGCTCCTTTACTTAAAGATTGAGATTCACAGCATACAGAAAGGCATTCCCACATCATTTCTGTTTGCGTATTGATTTGTTTTCACTGTGCAGGTACAATATAGAATGACCTTAAAATAGAATCTAAGGGTTTGTCAAAACCAGGTTGGCCTAAGAGTATGACTAGGGGGACATTCTTATTTAAATGAGTTTATAAGACCTAATGGTTGATCACATTTTATCTGAACACTTGAAGCTAAGAGAAAAAAGGGACCCACAGCCTCCTCAAACACTCCCATCAACTGGGGACAAAATAGTCAAAGTTGTTAGCCTATTGGTGACATTTCCCCTTTAAAACATCACAATACCTATTGTAAAAAATATAACTCCATTAAAATGGAAAATGATATGTGAGTAGAATGACACCCAGTGCTCACGATATGAAGGAATAATTATTAAAATATTTATTCTACAGAAAACAAGGCACATATTCAGCAAAGCCTCTATGAAAATTTAACATCATTCTTCATAGGAAAAAGGAAAAAAAAATCTGAAATTCTTTTAATCATGATTGATGATAATTCCAGTCTCTGTTCCTGCTCCAAGATGGCCATTGCTTCTCTGCTCATGTCTCTGATCTCCTTGTCTCTTCTAAGAATATTCATCAATTATCATGTTTGGTACTCAGCTTAAATCTGAGGGATTATCATATTTTAGATCTCATAATTAACTTGATTACAGCTGAAAGGATCACTTGATGCATGGTCTCATTTACAATCCTGGTCTTTTAGGAAGACTTAATTCAGCTTATGTAGATTGCTAGAGAAGTACTAAGTAGAAACTAGCTAATACGCTCAAGTACTTCAATTTTTATTTGTAATACTACAAATCTTGTTTATTTTTGTTTTTATTTGAAACAGTCACATGCAATCAGGCTGGCCTCAAACTCCTAGTAAAGACAATGACCTGGAGCTTCTGATACTCTTGTTTCCACCTCCAAAGTCCTGGAATTGTGGGTGTGCAGGACTGTGGTTGGGTCAAATGATCCCCGTGGTCTTGGGTATTTGAATGCTTGGTCCCCACAGGTGTTCCTTGGGAGATGTGGCCTTGCTGGAAGGAGAGTGTTAGCAGATGCAGATTCTAGGAGCTCAAAGTTTCACAAAATTCCCTCTTTGCCCTATTTCTCCACTGAGACATGAGGTCTCTCAACTGAGAGAGTCACCATGCCTGTCTACTGCCATCCTTGCCTGCCATGCTGTTGATGGGCTTTTATTCTATTAAAACCACAACTCCTAACTTTTATAAGTTACCTTAGTCATGGTGTTTTATCATAGCAATATAAAGGTAACTAATACACTGTAGCAAGTTTATGAAAGGCTGGATTGAACACTGGACATCTGGCATGCGAAGCAGATAATCTGCCAATTGAACTAGAGCCTCTGCCCAAGGGCATATGTTTTGATTGCATATTTTGATAGACTTGTATGTGTGTGTTGTTTTCTTACTTACTTGCTTATTTATTTCCTTAATTTATTTTTTTACCTATGAAGTATATATCTTAGAACTTTCTTTAGTAAACTGTATCTGTGGCCAAGCTTGTACAATTTTTTCATTTGCATTGAAGTATCTTACTTTAAACATCAATTTAGCTAGGAAGAGTAAAATGTAGATTCCTACACTGACAATTCTTTTCCTTTCATAGTAACTCTGTCAGTTTTTTCCATTAGCCTTTGTTGTTTTTATAAAGCTGTTTGTTAATATAACAGCGTTACCTTTATATAATGTCTCATTGGATGGTCTTAAAAGTATTCTTTTGTGCTCAGTGTTCTGAATACATTTTATTGCAAGGTGAGTCAATTTTATTATTTTTATTCTGTTGGTTATATACTTTGACTTACCTAGACACATATTTCTTAATATTCCAGAAGGTTATTAGCATCATCACATTGACTTTTGCTTCTTCAATTACTTTTTTATGCTGACACATTATTTGTATTTTTTCATATACCTCTAACTTCCATTTTTTATGCAATCTGAGTCTGTGCAATATCTCATTACTATCTTTCTTAACTCTTTATTTTATTTCTGTAGTTTCATTTTAATTTCTAAAAGATATTACTTAGTTCTCTTAAACATACTCGGGGATATTTGAGAATGAGTTCTCATTTTTATCAAGTGTATTTTTACTGTTACACACTTTATACATATTCATTTTACCTGACATTTTCAATGTGTGAAATGGCTGAAAATCTAGTCTACTATTTCTTCTTCCTGTTGACTTTTTATCAAGCTTTACTTATAACATTGCTTATTTTGTTTATGTTTTTGTTTTTTTAAGTTTGAAAGACATATTACTTATAACCTTACTTTTGTACTCTCTTTTAGGTAATTTAGTCTTACAGCACATAACTTGCTCTGTAAAAATACTACAGGCTTTTGTAGATTTAGGAATGCTTGTAGGTAGAGATAATTTGTGTTTCATTTCCATGTGAGGTGAGACTGCTTCCAGCTCATGGTCGTCAGGCTCCCTTTCTCCACCTCAAGTTTGAGTTCCTTGTCTTATGTGATTTAGCTTTCATTTATAATTCCAGTTGACATCTGAATTTTCCTGTAAGAACACATATCTTTTGCATCACTTTACATTCAATTCTCTAGCCATTATTTTCAGCTCAGTATTGTTTTTAAAACATGTTTGGAAGAAATTATTGTACGAAGGCTTAGAGATGTGTCTTCCATATAGAAGACACAAAACATTTGAATTACCTGTCATTCATGGTGCTGTTTTTTCTTGCTATGCTTACTCTCTTTGCCTTTCATTTTACACAGTGTGGCAATAATTTACAGTTGAATCTTTTCATTTATTCCACTGTCAGTAAAGTTGTTACAAGTCATTGAAAATATGGATCTCAGGTTTAGGTTTGTGCTCTGAATTTATAGGTCCTTCTGTCTTTTCAGCATCAATATTCTTATTTTAAAAGTTACACTACGCTTTCTTAGAATGCCTCTGAAGTATTCTTATAAACCACATTATTCTTAAAACAGGTTTCGTCCAGTTAAACCTAAATAAATTAGAACATACAGGTACACACTGATTAAAACACACATGAGATCAGAAATGACTAAAAAAAAAAAATGTGATTGGCAAAATATATTTGGCAGTCTCCCAAAGGCAAAACATTTTTAAAAAATAGAAAGAGAGGGAGTGTCTACTAATATTCTAAGCCCAAGGCATATTCACATTTTTCAGTACCCAGGAACTATATTCTCTGATGTATTTCTTTATGAACTAGTCATTGTAAATGCTCACTTTATGGATAATACACACAAAATTATATGTGCCAGCTCTCTTTACATTAGCTCTTCCAACATTCAAGAACTCAAAAGTATCAGATTAGGAAAGGACATAAGACTCAATATGATCCTTAATTCTGTACATTGAATGCCAGTCTACAAAGGCAACAACATCTGCAATGCATAAATGATCAAGTTCCAGATTTAATTGGCATTTTTAATCTGAAATTAATTGACCAAAAAGACTAGAGAGCATTTTTGGAGAAGACCTTTGATTATCATTTTTATCTTTAGTGAAGTAATCATTGTCTTCTTGGTTCTTGGAATCAAGTCATTATTTTCACATTCAGTTCCTGGGAATCAACCTTACCGATTGCAAATGGGGCTATTAGACCATGTGAGATTAGTCTGATTGAGGAAATTAGGTCTACTTACTGAGTGCTTAATGTGGCTGTGCTGTAACTTGTTCAGAATCCCCGGGGGATTCACTTCACTTTGATGCTAGTGTTGTGAGCAAGACTGTTCACATCTAGCATATTGATGAAGAATTACTAGCTCCCTCATAGAAAAGAAGTTTGAAATTTTACATCTATCAGATATTTTTCAACAGCCACACAGCCTTCTAAAAATTCCCCAATCTCTTCCAAAATTCAACAATATGACTTTTAATTTTATGTCTCAAGGGGGCATGTGTAATATCTCTATACTAGAAAGTGGATGCACATAGGTATGGCCACTTAATAAGATGCTCAGTGGTGTATGCCTAGACTCTGCTTTAACACTAAATAAAATTTTGATTAAACATTTTCTCTGAGGCAATGGCATTGTACACACTGATTATATTCATGACAATCCATAAATGATTTCCCAGGACAAATAAAATGAAAGTAATTGCTGTATGTTGGTTGGAGTGACAATGTGATGTCCAGTCAGTACCAGAACCTTGAATTGGGGGCTATCTTCCTGGGTATTCTCTTTATACTTGCTTCCCTATCACCAGAACTCCAGAACCAAAACTGTGCAATGACACTATTTAATGAGCAATCAGAAGTAAGTTTCCATGGATACATTCTTAGTTCTTACAGCTTCATATTTATCTTTGAGGTCACACCTGCTTTGCCTGTCAGTACTAAGCCCATTTGTACCACTTCTTTAAGTTATTGGTGCCCCCAAACAAATCAAGGATAGGATTTTATTCCTAGGCTGAACTAGAACTTCCTAGACTGCCCCTATGCAGTCTTCCAAAGGAGGAAATACAGTAGTAAACAGTTCTCAAATGCTTTTCTTTTTTTTTAATTTAAGGATTTCATTTTAATAACATGGTTTTATTTCTAACAGAGTATTTAAACATGAAATTATTATTTCTAATTAGTGGCTATTAATCTCCAATTACCTTTTTGCTATTAGTGTCCAGCAATAAAGATTCCTCTGTTTCCATTAAAGCTACCTAACTCATTTGTAATGCGCACTCAGTTGGATGCCCCGTAACTGTCCATGGTGCTAAAAACCCCTTCCAAGGAAAAAACCCACTAGGCTTACAGGAAATGGCAGAAAGTGGCCACCACCTAGAAGGCAGAGCTTTCGTAGGGTACAGATTTTAGGATTTTAGAGATGCTAACACTAAAAAAGAGGACACAGAATTGGAATCTGTCATTTTGTTTTATTTCGGCTTAAGTGTGCAACTAGGTAAATACGAAGCCATTACATTCAGAACGTTGACCAAATGTGCTACTGATTTTAGTCATAAAGCAGAACACTAAAACTTCATTTAGAATATTGAATTTTTGTATTCATAGATGGTATAACAAAATCTTGCACAGAGGGGGCTAATTTTTAAGTTACTACAATCATGTGGGACCTGCTTCAGGAAATAAAAAGTAGAAAAATCTTCTTTCTCTGTTGTTTTAAAAGAATTCTTACTAAAATAATTTGAAAATTGCAGCTGCACAGAGATATAAAAAAGGAGCAAGATAATTTAAAGCTTAATCTGTAACTATGGATGTTGAAGTCGAAGAGAGAACAATCTTTCAGACGTTGTGCTAGCAGAACAAGCACAGCTTTTGTGATCAGAGGGCATCTTATTCTATTTAGCAATCTTCAAAATAAAAGGAGCTTGTGCTGAAAATGTTCATGGCATCCTGTGAACAATGAGACGTCTCATGGTATACAAAAGAATGGGGCAAGCAGTTCAACTAGGATTGTTTAACTTTTAATTTTCAAAGATAATGCATTTTCTATTTTTAAAAACCCACAAAATCATTTGAGTGGAATTAGTTTGAAAGTCACTAACGGTTTCATTTTACAAGTTCACCTAAGGAAAAAAATGTTACATTGTATGTGTGTGAACAAATTGGATTAGAGAATGATATTCCTCAAAAAAGTTTTACCTTAAGAATTGAGACATCTTACTCAATGGACTCAGAGCTTGCTGATGTGCCCTAAAGATCCCCTGTCTACCCTACCTACATGACATTTCACCTGGGTGATGTGACTCCAAACCCAGCTCTTCCCAAGGCATCTATCCCATTAGACCACCTTGTCTTTTCAGTTATGCTTTTGAGTATAAGCTATAAAAGTCTTATTGCTTCCTCAATCATAATTATTCCAGATTTGTTTCTGGACTATATGGCAACATATACATTCTTCCTATGCTCTTGGGTATTCTCTGGTTGTAAAGAAGAAAGGTCTTTGTTTTTATCTCATCCTTTTTTCCCTGACACATGTAATTGATTCAAAATGTAAAATATAAAGGAACTCACGTGTTCAAATAAACAAGAACCATGCCCTTGCTCCAGGAATGTGAAGCAACACAGTGATCTGATAGTGTTTTTTCTGCAGTCAAAAGGGCAATTTTATTTTCCTTAATTCATCTTCCTCCTTTTTCCCCTCACTTTTGAACCCAGAGCTAGTGAAACTTAACTTTCATTAAAATGTTTAAGATCCCTTTCAATCATTTCTCCTTATTTCAGTTCTTTTATAAACCTATTTTTCTCCTAAAAGAATCATTTGGTTTTTCCAGAGGATATAGTTATAGAAATAGAGTTCAAGCCAATAATCCTCAGACTTTTATTAGAAATGACAAGCTTTCTTTCACCAGCCAACCAGGAAACAAGCCCTGTCTAGATTATAGTTTCCAAATTTATGTTTAAAGGCGAGACAGCTTTTACTTAGAGATGCATTAACTGAGGAGTTTTCTGAATCTTTGTTGTTTTAATTTTAAAATATATGATACAACCTGCCCTTTGATCAAACAGGAGAGTGGAGCCCTGTTGGATTACCAAGTGAAGCAGGGTATCATGAGATGTTGTTTTTGTACAACTTACTTCCTAAAGAGATGCTCAAATGAAGACACAGCTTGATGGAGAACATCCTTCAAGACACATGGCTAGTGTCACTCTCTACTCGGGTGAAGTGTCTCCTTTTTTAGGGAATGAAAACGGACAGGGAAGCCTCACTCTCTGTTTTCTTTCTCATCCAGCCATACTGTCTAATTTTTCCATGTCACTATTTTCCCTATCATTTTTATTGAATACTACTCCAAAGACACTGTCCTTTCCAAGATGATTGTATTTTCAATCTTATTGTATTCAAAGGATACAAAGGATAGCCGATTCTCATCAACTCCACTTGCCTCTCAGCAACAGTCTTTGTGAATGACTCTCATTCTGCTTTGCAGATACTCTGTTTGCTTAGGTGCCATTGAGGTATGTTTTCCTGATACATTTTCATGTCACTAGCTTCTGACCCCAAAATTATTTTATAAGTGAATATTTCCTTCTAATAGGTCTTGTCTACTTGTCGGTGTTTGGAGCAGTACATTCTGAAGTGAGTTTACTTCTCTTTTCATGTTTACTCTTGCAGATCTTATCATTGATTTTCAAACCTACAGCATTCCTCAGTACTTTACGGTTTTATCAGTACTTCTGTGAAAATGAGTCACAGACATTAGAAACTGATCTCTTCCAAGTAGAACGGCGAACTTTTCCAGCCGACTCAGCTTTGCCTACTTCTACCTATCTTGTTAAATGGCAGTCGTACATTCACTTTTAAAACTCAGCAACCTGAAGCGTATTCCCCATTCCTTCATTTTCCTCAGCATACCCTCACTTCACCTCACAACACGCCCTACTTTCCAGCCACCATCCTCACCTCTGAGCTAGAACTTGGTCCCTGGTTATTGCGGTTGCCACTTAGAGCATCATTTTTCTGCTGCTCCTCACCCACATCTTTCCTAAATGATCACGTTCTTATATTAGTTATTCTACTCCTGTTGTGGTAAAATATTATCACTAAGGCAAATTATAGAAGGAACAGTTTAAGTTGGGCTCACAGTTACAGATAGCTAGAGTCCATGGTGGCAGAGAGCAAAGTCATGGTGGCAAGAACAGCTGAACGTTCACATCTAGATCTGCAAGCAGGAGGCATAGGGAAATAACAAAAAATGTCGCAAGGCTTTGGAAATTTCAGTGCTTGCACCACATCACCCACCTCTTCCAGCAGTTTCATCAGCCATGGACCAAGTATTCAGGCACATGAACCAAACTCGGCAGTGGATTATAATCAATTTCCAGCACTCTGCTCGCACTTCCCAATAATTACATCACATTATACTCTTTCCTGCTCTGAGATTAGGCTCCTAGGAATTCTTTGGTTACTTGGGACATACTGAGATGGATGTCCCAGTGTAGAGGGCATTGTCTATAAGAACACTTTAAATGGGGGTATCTTTACCCCAACCAACTGTTAATGTCATTTCCTCTCATTGCTCACAATTTCTAAGGGCCATTTTTATCTAATTTTAGCAGTTAGCCTGATTCTTTGTCACCGTGAAGCACCTGTAACTTTGTCAACCTGTAACTATTTCACCTTGAAATCCTTCTCATTCGGTAATGGGCATGGGTGGCCAGCTAGTAAGTAACCACTCTAAGTAAATAAATAGAGTACAGTGTGCTCCCAATAACAGAAATTTTCCCACACTGCTCATGTGATATTGGGCTGCTAATTGGGATTCTAAATATAGAGCGAATAAACTGCAGAAAATAGACCACGTGAGAAAATACATATTTCTTGGAGAATGTGAACTTTGCATCATTTAGCATCTAGGTTCCAATTTAGGATTCAAGGGTTGCATTAATGTAGGTTTCTCTGTGATTAATTATTTATAGGGCTCTGAAATGATCTGTGCCAAAAAGCAGATCCAGCTTTAAATAGCTTCATCTATCTGAAGGCACTAGGAGACACAATTCACAGAATCTATACATGATTATTACAGGTTTACAGAAATTATATTAATTATACTTGCTATCAGACAACATGGGGAAAAGAAATACGATTTAAAGGACTTTGTAAATGATTAAAGGGGCAGCTGTTTCAAGATCCAGGTGCCAAAGTGAAAACAGAAGTCTACACTCAAGGCTTTTATTTGAGAATTCTATTCATCAAGATTTCATGGCTTGATTTCCTACCACCAGTGTGCCGTGGATTTCATTTACCTCAAGGGTTGTTATTTTCCCTAATTTTACATAATTTCCTAGGACAATCTAATATTGGGATTTTTAAGTCATTCATAATATGTATGCAATTAACTTCTCTGTCCTGCCTTTCCTACAGTACCAAGTGTGTACTATTCTGAGACAATAGAAAAGTATTCAATTTATTTATTTTTTTTATTTTCTGTGATTTGGAGGAGAAAATGTTAAGGCTATGAAAAGTTTTTAAAGGTTTATACAAATGCAAAATGCTGATTATATCATTACGTAGAGGAGATTTGTCACTTAAGAACAGAAGAGGAGGCTAAATGCAATCCAGGTGGGCAAGCTAGAGTGAGGGAAAGGATGGGTGAGGAAAGTGCAACACAGTTACAACAAGCCTTCTGTATCAATTACAGGTGAGGAAAGTGCAACACAGTTACAACAAGCCTTCTATATCAAGTACAGGTGAGGAAAGTGCAACACAGTTACAACAAGCCTTCTGTATCAAGTACAGGTGAGGAAAGTGCAACACAGTTACAACAAGCCTTCTGTATCAAGTACAGGTGAGGAAAGTGCAACACAGTTACAACAAGCCTTCTGTATCAAGTACAGGTGAGGAAAGTGCAACACAGTTACAACAAGCCTTCTGTATCAAGTACAGTGAGGAAAGTGCAACACAGTTACCACAAGCCTTCTGTATCAAGTACACGTTCCCTACCTTAGGAACTGAAAGTAGACCAGGCACCTTTAGTCACACCTTTAGTCCCATCATTCGAGAGGCGGAGGCAGGTAGATCTCTCTGAGTACAAGGCTCATCTGATCTACAGAGTTAGTGCCAGAATAGCCATGGTGGTTACACAGGGAAACCCTGTCTTGAAAAACCAAAATAAATAAATGTTCAAAGTAGGAACAAGTTTGTACAAGGCAATTTATATCATCATGGTTGAATTGTATGTTGTATATTATGCGCATTACATGTCATTGTTTAGGTTGTCTGAGATATTATTACTTTGAATTTCGTAAAATTATCATATAATTTGGCAAGGCATAAAGAAAAAATAGTTGTGATTTCACCTATAAGAAGAACAGTCTCAGTTAATGACCAAGAAAATGAGAATGTAGCATTGTTAACACGAAATAAGGCTAACCTGTGAGAATGTAGAATCACACCTGTATATGCTGTTATCTAATTCTTCTTTAGAACTCAGAAGGAAAATCATGTTCTCCCAAGCATACAGAGAAACAGTTTCAAAAAGAGCCCACAAAAACAGAGAACTGCTTTGTCCTCTGCCCTGGAAACCATTTTTCTTTGCAGATGCGACATCTTTTTCAGGCACCCTGGTGGATGTGCTCCTGTACAGATTTGGGAAAATCTCGGCGAGTAGTTTCAATTTCACAGCCCTCAAAACCCTCTCCCCTCACTTCTAATATACTGTGGTGATAAGTTTGTGGGTCTTGCCTGGCGTAAACGGTCTTTCTACAGGAATGTCTACACTTCTTCTCAGAATGCTTTGCACCCTAAACTGCTTTAGAGTTTTCTTGCCCTGTGTATGAATTACTTCTGAGGTTCTCTTTACTGAACCCTGGGTTTGCTTTTTGCTGTTACTATTGTTTGTTTGTTTTTGGATAAAGCTAATATGCAATTAAATCTTGCCTGCATTTAATTTTCCCAATGATTAAGTCCTTGTCACAGATTGTCCTATCTGCAGCCCCTGATTTCTTTGCTGGAACTGGATCTAATGATTTAAATGATGAACAGCATTTACAGCAATATGAAGAGGTTTACATATGAATATCACAGATACTTTAAATTAATTATATGTATTCTTATTTTGTGAACAAAAGGCACTTACATTAAGCACTAAGGTCCATTGATAGGAAATAACAGAGGTGGACTAAACCCGGAATTTTGAGCCCTGCATCAACCGCACCACCTCTCTCCCTTTTTCCCTTTGAGTTCTGCATATACATGCATAGAAGAGTAAAAATAGATTCAAATTGCTCACTTTATGGACTACAGTCTTAATGTAACTCCAAAACTTTGAAAATGCTAAAGGAAAATATAGGTAAAACTTGTCTAGATATAGGTATGCTCAAGGATTTTCTGCAAAGGATTCAGATAACACAAGAATTAGTTCCTAGAACTGAAAGATGGGCCTACATGAAATTAAAAAAAAAAAAAACCAACAACAACAAAACCTTTTTACAGTGTAAGAAACTATCAACAGAATAAACAAAGCCTGAAAGATAGGAGAACATATTTGTCAGTTCTGCCTCAGATAAGAAATTAGTATCTAGAATCTATAAAGAACTATTAAAAACAAATGAAATACCAAAGTCTCTCCAAATCATCTAGTCAACAAATGGATCAGCGGAGTGAATATATAGTTCTTAAGAAATACAAAAGATAACACCTATTTGGAAAATGTTTGATACTATCATCTTCTAAGAAAATAGAAATTAAAACTGCTTTGATAGTCCATCTTACCCTAGCGGGATGGCTATCATCAAGAAAACAAGTAACCAGAAAGGCTGATGAGGATTTGGGCAACAATGGATCAATGCACTGCTGGTAAGGACTGGCAAAGGTACTATGAAAGTCAATATCAATGTGTAAATGTGTAAAAATAGAACTATTATATAATCTAACTAAATCACCCAGGAGTATTTAATAAATACATCCTAAGTCAATACACCACAAATATGTGGATGCATTCATTTTGATTTCTATACTGTCCACAACAGCCAAGTCATAGACAACTCTCTAAATGTTTATCAACAGATAAATGAATAAAGAAAAATCTGTATTAAAAACAGTAAAATTTAGTTTAGCTGCAAATAATAATGAAGTTTAACATTTGCTAAAAAATGGCTAGAATTGGGAACCATTATTCCAAGTGAAACACTCTAGACTTAGAAAGACAGACACCATTTTTCTCTTATGTATATAATTATTATTTTAATTTAAAATACAGTAGCCTCATATTTTCTGTATGTGTGTAAGATACTGTATTTTCGCTTATGTGTGTAATCTAGATGTAAATGTGCATGTATAAGTCATGCCTAGGGATCATGATAGAAAGGATGGCAGTTAAGAAGGGGAGGGGCAGGAAATGAGAAGCTGACGTAATGTGAGATTTGAAGTGTGACTATGGAGGAAAAGCTGGGCAGCAGCAGAGGGTGGTAGGGAGGATGAGGTAGCAATGGAGTGGGGTCGAAGAGCAAAGTACATTGACAAGTACTGAAATGTCATAGAAGCAGAATGCTTTATATGTGAACTTTAAAACATTGGAAAATCATTTAAACATCACAAGGAAACCCATTACTCTGTACAATTAACACACTGGTTTTTGGGAGATTATGCTGTTACATTGTAAATAATTGTCCCACCCACTGGTTTAATAAAAAGTGCTGATTGGCCAAAGGCAGGCAGGAAGTGTGAGCGGGGCTACCAGACTAAGAAAACTCTGAGAACAGGAAACACAGAGCAGAATGCTAGAGAGAAGCCAGAAGAAGCAGAGGACAACCATGCTGCTCTAAGAAAAGGTACCGAGCCGCATGGCTGAACAAGATAAAAAGACATGGGTTAGTTTAAGGGTACAGAGTTAGCAAGTTATATGCCTGGGCCTTAGGCTGGTCAGCTGAAAACTATTGTAAATATCTGTGTGTCTCTGTGGGTCTGTGGGTCTGTGGGCTGCGGGCCTAAACCTTGAGGCTAGGCCTGAAAGTCTGGGCCAGAAACCTCGTGCTACACTCGTTAAATATATACGAAAATTTGAAGGTTATGGAAAGGTAAACAAAAAGAAAAATTTAGGGTGATAGAAAGTAGGATTCCTAAGGACATTAGCCAGCCAGTATGGCATACACATAGCTTTTCCAAGCATAGTTTCTTTTCTTTGTTATTACTTAGGAGCATGCAGAGCAATAAGATACACTTTCTGACTATAATAATCACTTGCTGTTAATTACAAACGGGACAGAAATGCTGGTAATATTCGAGACTTGTGCTCTGCATAAAACTGGAAATTACTGCTATTATTCTTGTTTGCTAGAGAATATTGGGTCATGGATGCTAATTAGCAGTTCATAGCCCTCCTACAGAGGGGGATCTCATTACTGTGTGAGACTGTCTTAGCAGTCAAACCCAACATTCAGGGCACTCTGGCCATTTTTGTTTGAGCAATTATAAGGTGTAATAAAACAAAGGAATTACTTTGTGTGTGTGTGTGAGAGAGAAAGACCATAAAGGCTAACCCCCATGGTCTCCTATTTGCTCACTAGTTCAAGAAAACAACCCTGTCATGCTTTGAGACTCATAGTTAATGTTTGGGTACTGATTAAAAACAAGAAGACTCAAGTTCTCACCAAAAAACCTACTTCACAAAGAAAAAAATTAAGACACACAAGTATATGTGTGTGTTGGCAGAGTTATACTTACAAGGCACCAGTCCCCAAGATTAATATTTATTAAAATATAAACCAACACTCACGATACAGGTAACAGCTTATAATGGAGCCTGAACAGGGACTGGAGTCTGGAATGGTGGACGATGGATTCCAAACCGATCTCTCCAGCAGCCAGGAACCAGGCAAAACAGCTTTTCGGGGTCCCAGCAGCCCCTTATCAATGGGGTTGGCCATGCCCCTTCAGGGGCCTGGGACCCTGGGTAAGCATCCTTGGATCTTATCAGCTGACACCTGAATCCCACCACATGTGTGGTGTAAGAAAAGTGACATTGCTTCTAGAATACAGGTGTGTGCATGTGTGTGTGTGTGTGTGCATACAGGTGTGTGTGTACGTACATGTGTGTGTATGTGCATGTGTGTATGTGTGCATGTGTGTGTGAGCATTGTGCTTACATGTATGTGTGCATGTGCATGTGTGCATGCATGTGTGTATGTGTATGTGTGTGTGAGCATCATGCTTACGCATGTGTGCATGCATGTGTGTATGTGTGTGTGTGCACGTGCGTGCATGTGTGCATGCATGTGTGTGTGTGTGTGTGTGTGTGTGTGTGCACACGTTTATACGCTTAAGCTCAAAATTGTACTTAACTGTATCTATACCTCTGTTGATAAATAGGAAGATAGAAACATGGCCTTTAGTATAGCCAAATACTTTTTAAAAAAGGCATTTATCCTGGGTTTTTTGGGTATATTTTAAATTGAAGTACATATGTTATAAATAGATATTTGATAGATAGATGTATACATTTGAACAAAAGTATGTTGAAAGAATATCAAGTTAAAACTCCAGTCTGAATTTAGTTATTTCTACTAAGCAAAAAAAAAAAAAAATTATTTAAGTTCCAGATACTTGGTCAAACTGGCTTTAAATTGAAGCTTTTAGCAATGCTTAAAAAAATGTAATCCTTTCAATTATACTCTGGGGCTTGAATGACTGCATACATGCATGCATGCATGCATACATACATACATACATACATACATACATACATACATACATAATTACTGGTGACCAAGGACAGCCCTCAGCAAGTGAAGTCAGAGGCCAAGGAATGGATGTGAGCCACAGGACTATATATGTACTTTAAAGAAGACATGTGAATTTTCTCAGTGTAACAGTGGGTTCCCACTTTTAATTGGGCTCTTTACTTTTACCAGAAATAGGACATTCATTTTTACCTGTGGAAGAAAAATTAATTAAAAGAATAATAAGTTGCAAAAATTGAGTGTAAATCTGTCTTCTCTGTGTAGTGTCCAATATTTCAAGTAGCTCAAAATGTCTTTTATCTTCCCTGAGCTATTGTCCAGAATTAACTATAGTTTGGAATCAAATATGAATGAACTATAATTTTTTAACTGAAGGAAAGAAAGAATTGGAGATTGAGAAAGACACTGTGGGGAGACAAGCTATGTCACCTTGAATCACCAAGATGATGGAGTTCTGAGGTAAGGAAGGTTTCGAAAATCTTGTACAGATTCCATATTTCAGCATAAGGACAGTCTCTTTGCTTTCTAGCATAAAATTAAATTTCTCTTATGAGAAAACTTAGATACATACTTTGACCCACTGTTTTATGTATCACAATCTCTCTCTCTTGCTTTCTTTACAGTTAGCTACTATTACCATGACATATCTGGACCAGCAATAGGGACCTGTCAAGAGAATAATGAAACACTGGTGTTTTATTTTATTTCAATGCAGTGCAATACTAGTTGAAAGCTTGTCAGAAAATTTCATGTGAAAGTAAACACGTAAGCATTCCTACAAGAGACAACTATATAATATTTGGGTAACATCAAGGTATTTCTGTGTTTTTCTACACACGCACACACACACACACACACACACACACACACACACACACACACACATTTGTATATCACTGCTAAAGCAACTCAAATTTTGTAGTGCTTACACATGTTTTCAAGCTCTAATTTTCATAAACATTCAGAAAGGAGAAGACCATCAGGTTGTGCATTTGCACAACTATACCACCCTCCCCATCAGCAGCAGGAGTTCCTCACCTCTCTGTGGAGCTCTCCCATGAAAGGTTACTTTTCTCCCTCTCAGATACATGAATAGTAGATTAGAGGCTTTCAGAACTTTAGAATTTTTGATTGATGGATTTATTAATTCACCTTTTCAAAAAATGAGGACTCATGTTTTAAATATTTTATGTGCAATTTGCATGCTCGAATTTTAAGAACTTAAAAAAAAAAAGTGCTTAAGCAAAGGTCAGACTGATCCCTTTGGAGGCAGGAAGGCTCAGAATGCACAGAATTTGAGGGAGGGCAAAGAGTTTCCAGTCTTGCTATCAAACAGTAACATGTGTTTGTTGAGATTTTAGGTTCCTGTTCCTTAAGTGTGCTTCTCTGTGTTCTGGGGTAGACATGAACTATTCAGCAACATGACAGCACTAGGGATACACAATGACTGTGGTCCCTTTAACCTGAACCCTTCCACTCAAATCTTTAGTGTAATCTGCGTTCAGTCATTAGCATACAGGCCAGCTCTCTCTTTTCCATGCTACAAACTATATGCTGTTTAGCAAAACTAGAGCACTCTAGTCATTGATTTCAGGGAACATGCATCATCTGCAAACACGCGAGAAACCAAAAAAATAGAGAAAACAAGCTTCCCCATTTGATAAGCAATGTCATTGTTTTAGCTCAACAAAGGATCCAATAAATATCACCTGCTCACGTCCTTCCCATCTCTTAAATTATTTTGACATCTTGTGAGGTTTCAGGAAGAAAAAAAAAATTATAACAAAAGATGTGGTCAGTTGCTTATGTCAGCTGATACAGATTAAGCTTGAAGTTAAAAAGAAGAGAAATGGAGCGTTATGTAAAATGATCATTTAGTCTTTCCTCTAAGACCATGTGGGATGCACAGAAGTAAGTAGGCAGATCCATATCCTGCCACAAACTGCAGGATAAATTACACAAACTGGGCTTTCTTTTAGAATATCTTCACAAAAGGGGTCTTATTTATAATACCCAACCGTTTAATGCAACTCCAAATCAAATTGGTACATGCATGTAGCAGATTCTGAAGCAGAGATCTGGGGTACTGACCCAGGTTTCTAAGACACTGAAGAGAGAATGTTAATGAGATACAGTTTCATTCTTAATAAAATCCAAGGCAACACTTAGGCATCACCCTCTTGGTGGGACTGTCTTTCTGCTGCACACAACCGTGCATGCCTGTCCTTGCTCTCAGTTCTTAATTTGTACTTGAAAATATGTATGTGTTGAGCCAAATGCTTTCAGTGCCCAAGCTAATTATGATAAATCAGACACCGGAGAAACAGGATGAACTCTTCATGTAGAGCTCAGCATAGACTGCTCCATGTCTCATAAACACGTGGCAGAGAACCAAACTCTACCAAAAAGTGAGACCTTTTTTCAGCCAGTAGCCTCTTTTGAGTCCTCATAAGCATACTGTTATTTACAAAATCCTCACCTTGCTTCACCTCTTGAGAAATTTTTCTTTAAATAGAGCTATATATTTCTAAAATGAAAAATGCCATTGTTTCTTGAGATGAGGAGTCAGCTGTATTTATCAATTGTGCCATGATTGTTGCTACTCCATGACGTTGATATGTGTTCATGAGAGAAGCATCCAGGAAGTGATCACTAAATTTTGGTAGACTGGCTGGAGTAGCATTCCCTGACCTGTAGAAGGATCTAGTCATTGTGAATTTGGAAATCAAGTTACTGGGCTATTGAAAATATTTTAATTATAAATCTTTCAAAATTAAAATTTAACTTCCACATGATCCATCTACGGAAGTCCAGGATATATACTTATGACGTCTGCCAAGTCCTTGCACACCTCAGGGACTTGACTTGACTGTAGGTGACAGAGACAGGATAAGCACATAGACCTATGGACATAGAGAGACAGTGTTCCATGGACTGGGCTCTATGGCAGAGAAGCTGAAGAACCCTGGAAGCACAGCATGCTTGTTTTCATAACTGTGGACATAGAGGGAGGGATACTGCATACAGGTGAACATGGAGGCAGCTTATTATATACTGATAAAAAAAAGTTAAAGCCTTTATGCTTTACAGATGGGGCAAGGAGACAGGTTTAGCTAATCTCAATAGGAGCAAGTTTTTTAGGCATTAAATTTCAGTGGGGCAAGCTATAGAAGTTTGGATATATTCTTCATCAACTGAGCACAGAGCAGAGGAAAGCTTTGTCATCTTCCCATGGTTCTGAGGTTAGGGTCTTTCACATGGCCATGCCAATGTCAACAGAACACACCCAGTGCTTGCTCCACTCCCCCACGAGAGTCGAAGTCAACCCACTATAGAAACACCTGCTCGTCTGTGCCCACAAAGGCACTATTATCAATAGTTAAATTATAGAACCAGACTAGGTATCTGTCAACAGATGAATGAATTAAAAGATCGCAAACACACACGGGGGGGGGGGGGGTTGTTCAGCCATAAAGAATAAAATTATGTCATTTTTCAGAGAAATTTGTGAACTGGACATTATATTTTGGTAAACAAAATCAGTCAGATTAAGAAAGCCAAATATCATGTTTTCTCTTGAATATAGAACCTTTATTGAAATATATGCACATAAATACACATGACATGAAATCAGGAAAAGACAAGAGAGGGAATCAGAGTGACTATCTGAAAAGCACACAGTGAACACGTGCGGAAATCTCATAATAAAATGAACCATTTTGAACACAATATATACGACAATTGGAGACAGTCTCTCCTCTGTCATCCTTTCTCTAGTGGAGATGACTGAATGCTCTTTGAAAATATTGGTTTTCCCATAGAACTAACTTGTCACTGAAAATGTGTTTGCATTACACTTCTAACATTCAAAATGTGACAGGATATTTGAAAGGATAAAAGGATTCATAACAATATGGAACTATCAACACTAATTACAATATAATAATTGTTAATACGCTGTGGTGTAGAGCATGATGCTAAATCCCACAGTGACAGTTGGTTGTCCTTTGTGCCATGCTGGTAATTCTTGTAGAGAATTATCTATCCCAGATCCATGTGGTTTAAATAACCATAAAGCGAACACCTATTGTGTTCCAGAGAACTTGCAGTGATCCTCATCTACCTCACATTTTCAACTGTCATACAGAACCGTCTACAAAAGGTATGGCAACCTAAGCACAAAAGCGAGCCCTGCTCTTAGAGTTAACATGATCTCTCCCAGGAAAATGTTGAGAAGATGCACTCTCAGTTCTCAGCTGACCCTCTAATCTTGAGAGCATGAGAAGGAAATTGGATGCTCCTGGGGTCGGTAGGAATCTGGGCTTTCCACAAGCTACATTTTCTTCTAGATGGACTGGGAATGAAATTCTGTAATACATTTCATTAGATGTCAAAGTTGTACGCTTTTGATTGACACAATTCTGCCATGTGATCTCCCGGTCTGTGTCTTCACTGTTTACTCGTTCACGGCAAGGTTTGGTTTCTTAGGGCAGTTCTGTGGGCTAAATGTGATGCTATTATTCCCATATGTTCCCTTTTGTAAGAGAGTCTAATTTCCCTCCTTTTGTTGCCAAGGACATCTGCCGCTCACAGACTGCTGAATCCATTTAAAGAAGATGATTTGCCAGGTGCAAGGAACTATGTGCCGTCAGTGGTGACTCCTGCATGAGCACTGCTCAAAAATTCTCTCAGAATTTTTGGCTTTATGGTGACCAACTCAACATTAATGAGTGGTGATATGACTGAAAAATTTCACAAACTGATTTTTATTTGTGGGGTGTGTGTGTGTGTGTGTGTGTGTGTGTGTGTGTGTGTGTGTGCGCCATGTATATACTGGTGCCTATAGAATCCACAAGAAGACATTAGGTTCCTGTGAGCTAAAGTTACAGGTGTTTGCAAGGCACATGACAAAGGTTCTGGAAAAAGCACTCACGCTAGGCCCTGTAAACCAGATTTTTAATAGATCATTTCTTCTGGTACCCATTTCTTATTTTGAAGTTACTTTTATTTTAGCCGCAAACTGCTTATTCTCTGCGATGAGATGTCAGACAGACTTCATGCTTTTCCCAAACTTCACAATCCTGATTTACCCTGTGAGTACAGAATGGAATGTTGGCAGGAAGTTACACAGCACAGATTGTAAATTCAACCTGTATCTCAGTACACAGTTCTCACCACCTGGATTTGGTATGCTGCATTTCTAAGTCAGAAGTAAATATAATGTGTTATTATTTTAAAGGCAGTGCTTCAATGGAGATAGCTAGAATTTAAGATGGGAACAATTATCTACTTGGTGTGTAGTTTAATTTTATCTATTCACATATATATATATGCTGTATATGTGTGGGTATACATATTTGCTTATGCTTTCTACCTTGTATGAAAACTGGGAGTCTATATTGGATGTTTCCCTCTACCATTCTAAAAACCTTAGTTTTTTAAGACAGGGCTTGTTACTGATCTTGAATTTTGCTCTTTCCACTGAACCGACTGACCATCAAGGCTCCATGTTTTCCATTTATATACCCACTCCGCAATGGAGTTACATCTGGGTTTTACATAGTACAGGCTGTATGGGATTCCAACTCCCATTGTATTATCTCTGAGCTTCAGTTTTCAGGATTGTTTAATTTGGCATACAGAGCTTATTTGGCAGCCAGGTTTCCTTGTGACGTGTTGATGCATTGTACATCATTTCATGCCATTCCCATTTAGAGTACTTTTACATGGTCACTGGAAGGATAAATATGTATGATAAAACTTCCTGAAGGCTAAAACCAGGCCTGACATAGCAACACAGAGAAAAATGTGGAACATTTTCTAAATTCTTCTGACGTTTAGTCCTAACAGTAACATGAAAGGCTTTTTCTCATAAACATATCACTTACCTGTCAAATGTCTCTGTCCACATTTGCCTTGTTGAAGAGACACCTGAATGCCTCTTCACCTTGTAGAAGATCTGTGTTCTAATGTCCATAATCAAGCTGTAAAACCACAAGAAGCTATACAAACATAAAATCCTATTATCATCCAGCAGTAAAAATTAATGTACTTCAAAAATGCTCATTTTGTGTCTGTATGTAAACAGTACCAGCTATTATAATACAGATTCCTCTGAAAACCATAGCTCAGATATGCTACTTATTAAAGCTTTATTTTATGTGAAGTCTTTATTGTTTCACAGTATTATATAATTTAGTCAAATAATTATTTACCTGTTGTGTTTCTATTGAAAGGAAGAAATGGTGCCTAAAAACATTAGCCTATGCTTGTTCCAAAACCTTCTATGTTATCCAAAATTGAGGGCTTGTCATTTAATTTTCCATGGTGTTAAACAGCAATGTGTTTATTATGCATTTCATTTCCCTGATAATTCTGGATATTGGAGACCAAAACATATAGCTGAATATTGTTATTTATATGGTTACAGGTTCTTAAGAGCCCTAGGGCATATTGATTAGGCTTCTATAGCATTTTTTTTTCCTAGAGAAAATACAGGGTTAGGCTCCCAGGCCTACTAACACATTGCCTTGCTTTATGTCGGAAACCACATGTTATCCAACTGTTGATTCATTAGCTCAGGCCTGTAAGAACCTTTATCTAGCATTATCTTTTCTTCAGAGGCACTATACAGCATTCTCATGCTTAAGGCATGCAAAAGGCAAAACACCAACCCAGGACAAAAAGATATAAAAACCACAGACTAGCGGCATGTTCATGGCCCTGCAAAAGTGGCATAGAGGACCGACAGAGTACCTCCTTCCCCATCACAGCTGAATATACGAATAAAGCTAGATCAGTGTGCTTCAGCCCTGTGAAACCTGTGGAATACTGCAGAAGAACCATTGGCCTGGGCTCTTCCCAAAACATTTTTGGACTCTGAAGGGTGAAGATGACCTGCACTTTCTGAAAGACATTGCCTCAGAGGTGCGGAGGAATTAGTGGATGGTTAAGTTGTCTGTGCATAAAGCTTGTCTTTTGGATGAAAAATTTGTTAGGCACAGTTGTTAAGAAAACCTTACTCCTTATAATTTAATGTCTGCCTTTTCCCTGATTAACTCCCTATTTAAAGAGCTATACTGTAATGAGTTTGCTTACAGATTCTTTGTGCAACACACATTAAATTATTTGTTGAGGTATACTTTAGGATACATGGGAGGTTTTTCATGTAAACAAACTCGTTTTGTGCTGTTTCCCTATTCCCAGTTCTTCAGGACCGTGACATTTTATCATTTACAGCTCAGAGGGTGGAAAGTGAATCTGGTCCTTCCATTATAGCCTTCATCTCACTGCGATTAGTATTGAAGAATCATAATTTCCTAGTAGGTTATATTTGCTTTAGTTGTCTACAGCCTTAACTGAAGAGCATTCTGTGTTCAATACTTAAAGCTAACCAAGTGTCCTTTATCTGGACAATGTCCCGGACACTATACTCACTTCACTGGGACCACCATATTAGGGGAAGAAGAAGAATATGTAAATTCAGAAATGAGACTGACTCTAGATTCCATGACAGTACATATTTATTTATTCAAAAGTCTGCCCGAGCCATGGCTCCGTATATCTGTTTCTCAGACTGCTACTTTAGCGTTTTATAAATTAACTTCTGGAGTTTCAGAAAGACTCCACAGCATGAGTATTCATTAGATTCCAGTAGATTCTCTGATGTGATTTAAAACACACACACACATCATTTTGTTTTAGTATATATATATATAGGGAGAGAGAGAAAGAGAGAGGGGGAGAGAGAGAGAGAGAGAGAGAGAGAGAGAGAGAGAGAGAGAGAGAGAGAGAGAGAGAGAGAGAGAGAAACTTCTGTTCCTGCTGCTGCCATATTTGTTAAGTTGGACAGATTACTGTTTGGTCCCGTCTTCTATTCGACGGCTGAATACAGCCAGTGATGACTACCCCAAAGAGTAAATATGCAGGTCTAACAAGAAAATAAACGCAAAAGAGTTTGGAGAACAATCAAGAGCTTTAGTATTGGGATCTCGTGTTCAGTGTACGACAATGTGAACTTACTAAATAAGCAGTACATCATGATTTCCAAGCCAGTATTTACCAATATAGTAAAAGCAGATGTTTTTTCTGAGCTCTTCATTGTGTTATCATCACTCATTTACAAAGAGGACAAGTATGTGTTTAGGAAATTCATACACTGGCAAATGCCAAGAAAATAGAAACAAAATCCTTGAGGTTAAGATCTGTAGAGCCGAGCCAGTGCCATGTCTTACCTATTGGGAAAACACCACCACCCTACCACCCTGCCTTCTGTTTCCTAGACATCCAACCAGTATAAATCAGTTTCCAGATTTTTCAAAAATGAGGTGGGTCTCCTCCCATTTGCATGAGGCTGCGGGTTGGTTATAACTGAGTTAAACTTCTAGCCAAACTGGATTCACTCACATGAGAAGCATGTCCAGAATGACGAAAACTTGCACTGACTTAGTGCCAGTTTGGCGCATGTAATTTTTATTGATAAAAGTGCCCACATAATTGCCATTTTTGCCAATGTAATACTTGGTATTTTACTTTATAACCAAGAGGCATATAGATCTGAAAGCATTGGTTTGGAATTTTCTTCCTCTCCGGAGGATTCCTTTACCTTCTGGCTTTTCAGATCCCTGCACTCCACATTGTAATACTTCTCAGCTAACCACACCTTGCATTAAGCCTAATGTAGACTCTTCTCTCACAAATCCCTTTTTAGCAACTGCTTCATCCATGGCACTCATATTTTTAATCACCCCCTCCCAAATAAAAACACTTTAGGACCTATATTTTCAGTGTGTGTGTGTGTGTGTGTGTGTGTGTGTGTGTGTGTGTGTGTCTGTCCAAACACAGGTACATGTGTCCACAAGTTCATATGCAGAGACCTGAGAATAATCTTGGTTCTCAACGCTCCACCTCATATTTCTTTAATTAAACTTTTTCTTCCACATGTTCATACAAACCTAAAATATATTTTAGTCACTTTTACTTAAAAGCCCTTTTATGCTCTCTCTAACCTTCTCCTGACAATCATGCCTTTTTGTTTCTTTCATGATACACTGAGTTCACCAGCCTGTGAACCCACGAGTCTGGAATTTTCCACAGGACTTGATGGCTCTTCTGTGTTCAAGACTGGAGAAAGTGAGTCTGCCTCTTTTAAAATATTTCAGCGGCCAATAATTCAGAAGGCAGTGATAGAGTCCTTTGAGTTTTCCCTATATCCATAAGGAATTGTTGACAAGGCTAGTTGTGAGTTCATAGTTGTAATGGTTGTGTCATACCAGGATGATGCTATTTTTAAAGGCATACTCTGTATCTTCCAGATTTTACATTCTTATTTCACATTCCAATGTAAGGTTAACTGAGATTTAGAGTGTCTACCTTATTTCTAGACATTAGCTCTGGCACAGAAACTGAAACTCACTGTTTTTGGCTTGGATGGCTAAGCAGTAAGTACCAGGATCTACTTGTCTCGGCTCATAGTATTGGGTTAGCCTGACTGTGGCCAGCGCTGACCTTTACATGGTGGCAGAAACCAGGATCAGGCCTTCTTCCTTGCTCAAAAATGGTTTTATGAACCAAAACATTTCCCTAATCCATGTGTTTTCATAAGAAATGCCTAGCCCAACTCAGCTTCAAATTTCAGGGTATATTTCATCTAAACTGTGTTTGAAACGTCATGTTATATATTTAATCAACAGTTTAATGAAACTAAAGTTGGACCAACTAATTGACACCAGTTTTATTTGATGGATAGTTGTCACTTTAAAAACTCTTTTAAATGTAGAAAAATTAAATGTTAAATGTTTTAATTAAGTCTTTCTGAATATACCAGGAATTCAAGTCTTAGTATATTCAACAAACAGTGAAGGAACCAAAGCTGTGCTACATATAAAGACAGAGAGTGTTCAGAAGGCTGATGATTTCCGTCCATACGTCATCTTCTTGCTGGTGGTTCTCTTATGTTGAGATATAGATCTACTTTACTATCCAATTGGGCAGAAATTGGACTATTTCAATAACTGTATCTGTATGATGCCTTATAGGTACCATGACAGGTGATCATGATCCATTAGTCATCTGCAAGGAAATTAGTGTCTTTGGGTCTGAAAATTTGCCTCCTTTGTAGCAGCAAGCTTCCATGTTTACCATAGCTTCAGGGCATTCACAAGGGTGCTAACCTTTGTCTCTCCACATTTGGTGGCATGTTCCACCTGTGTATAAATCAGAGTTCACTGGGGAATGCTCCTGGAAAAAAATGCTCCTGAAGCATGTCAGCCTGAAGGCCACTGAACATACATGTCTAATTCATTGTATAGGTTCTATGTTTGTATAGTTATGCTTTGGCCCCTGCTGAATATGACAAGCAGCTGTCTAAAAGCATATAACAGAGGTGACTGTGTAATTTGTGGTTTTCATTCTTTTCTTGAGAAAATTACGAAGTTGAATAGCAGTGGGTAGAGATTCCAATAGTATTAGCCCCTTGAGTATCAAAACATAAATTATTTCCCTCTCCCTTAGCGTCGTTCTAGCTTACTCATCTTTACTAAGCCTTAGAATGCATTAACTAGCAATTAAGAGAGCTGACTTTGTGAAGTGTGTTAGGTATTTTCTAAGAAAGATAGCATCATTTCAGCACATCCAAAGCTTATGGTGTAAATTTGTCATTTGAGCTGTTAATTCAATAGTTATTAAAGTGGCCTCATGTTCTTGCTTAAGATAACATCAGATGACCTGAGTATGTCCTTGGTGCGGTGCTGAGAGCATTAGAAAGACACAGACTCTTCAGAGATACTCTAAGTGAGACAAGAGGAGAATAAACTAAGACACGTATGCTTGGGAAGAAGAGTCATGAAGCTTCTGAAAAAAAAAATAGAAATAATGGCGGCCACTAGAATAGAAGGAGGAAGCTCAGTGGAGGCATGTGTTTTCAACAATTTCATCTCTTCAAAATTTCTAGACAAAGGTATAAAATGAAATTGTTCTGGGAACCACTTTTGTGGTCAGAGACCACTTTGATCTCTTTAGAGACACAAAATTTTCACCTGGGTGTGAGAGGAACAGTTGTTATTACCTGATCCACATGAAGAGAATCAATGGAAACCTTTTGTAAAGGAATCAGAATTGATCCACCCTATGAAGGATTTGTCAGACATTTATTGGAAAATATGGAAACCACTTTTTATCACTTAGATTATTATTATAAAGATACTGCTGTTTGTCAGATGGAAAGTGTCTTAGTTCCCTTTTTATTGCTGTGATAAGATGCCATGACCAAAGTAACTTAAAAAGAATATTAGGTACTTATAATTTTAGAGGATGGGACCATGACTATCATGACAGGCAGTGTGGCAGCAGACAGGCAAGCAGGACGCTGTAACAGAAACTGAAATCTTAATATGTTTATCAGCAAGTAGGAGGCAGAGAGAGATAATCTGGTATGGTATGAATATTTGAAACCTCAATGCTTGCCCCTAGTGACACACCTACTCCAACAAGGTCACACCTAAAGTTCTTCCCACGTAGTTTCATCAACTGTAGACCACGTATTCAAATATGAGAACATGCTGGAACCATTCTCATTAAAATCACCAGAGGGGTTGCCGAAGAAAATTTGCTTCCTGGTCCCTTTCTTTATTCTTTCGACTTTCCTATCATCTGTGATAGACAGGATTCTTGCTCCTGTAATAAATACTTGAGAAACACAATTTAAAGGAGGATACTTAAGCTCATTTTCTCAGAGGTTTCATTGATAGTTAATTGGCTCTACTGCTTTGGGTAAGACAAAGATAGCATGGAAGGGAACATGTACTAGAGTAAAGCTATTCAACTCATGTCCGCTGGCAAACAAAGGCACAGAGTGAACAAAATACTTCCTTCAACTAGGTCCCACCCCCTAATGTTATATTACCCCCCAAAAAATGTCATTTCAGAATTACTTTGTCATTGGATTAAACAATGGTGCAATTGGAGGCCTTAGAATCTAATCTTTAACAGAAAGTCCATCAGCTGGCAGCAAAACCTTGACCCCATGAGCCTTCAGAGAGCATTTCATATTCAAACTAAAACACTATCCATCTGTGCTCTAGTCTTACTGAAATACCTACCGTTCCCCAGTTTTGCTGGTGGCCATATCTTTGCATGTGGTGATGCCTTATCTTATCCTTCAGAATGCAGCTTAGCCACCACTTCTTTGTCAATACAGCTTAACTAAGGGTGGGCATACTGTCTCATCCTCTGCCCTTTATCATAAAAACATAGGCCATGTTATTGGAATTTATCATATTCTCTATGCTGTATGCTCTTCAAGAGGAGAAGCCATCAAGGCCATTCATCTTTGGCTATCCATCATCCAGAAACGCTCAATAAATCTCAAGCTAGTGACTGAATAAATGTCTACCTATTTTTCCTAAATTGAATGTGAATTGCTCAGCCATGGGTCATATCTTATTTATCTTTATGTTTAAAGCAATGCATCCAGGCAGTTCAAAATGAAATGTTTGTAGGATGAGCAAATTAAAATTTATGTGTCTTCTTCAAACTCACTAAATGGCCAAGCTTATAGGGAACTACCTGGATATAATGGGGCCCTTAAGTCACTGAGGTTTTAAATCACTTTCTAGTACAATTAATCATTAATTGTAAAACTTGTTACGGTTATTTTTGAAATATTGTTTAAAATTGTAAAACTCTAGAATTTTACTCAGAAACTGGTAGCAATTTGAATCATGTTCACTTGCTTAAAGAAATTATTGTAAAAGTCATGGATTGAACATATAACTACTAAAATATTCTAGTATGTTTTACATATAAGTATATCATTATTAGAATGAGAGGAAATAGTATTACAATAATGTTTCTGGCCCCGTCCGGAGGTCCCAGATCCCCAGACCTGCAGACCTGCCATCCCAGACCACTTAGCCACCTGCCACTGCTTAGGCCTTCCCCAAATGATTCAGATGCTTATATTAATTTCATGCTGTTTGGCCTATGGCTCAGGCACATTGCTAGTTAGCTCCTTCATCTTAACTCAGCCAATTTTCATTAATCTGTCCTGTGGCCCGTGGCTCACCTGTGTTCCTTACATGTTTCTTCTTGGGCAGCTGGCTCGATCTGCTCTGACTCTGCCCTCCTTCTCCTAACTATTCTGATTCCCTACCTACTTTTTCTACAGTAGCTGTCATGGGCCAAAACAGCTCCTTTATTTTAAGATTGAGATTCACAGCATACAGAAAGACATTCTTACATCACCTCTCCCTTTCTGTCTAATCAAAAAGGAAGGTTTCAATTTTAACATAGCAAAATTACATGTAACAAAATAGTCATTAAGCAAGAATTACAGTTACAATATCTAGTCTATTTGTATTTAGCAAAATTAGAGAAAATACTCTATCATCTATCTTATCTTTGTTAATCTAAAGTTTCATATCCAATATACCTTTCAAAAAACTAAGAAAAACTGTACCTATAACTATCTAATCTTCAACTACATCAAAGACCACAGAAGGATATATTTACTCAAGGAAACAAGAAGTACAAGCAGTTTCCTAAATCTAGAAATGACAAAGATGACACTTGTCTGCCTGACAGTCACCCAAAGTTCCTTTACAAAGTTGGGGCATCCACCTTCAGCCTACAGGCCCAAAGTCACATTTCATTTCAGTGAAGCAGGAAATCTGCTCTGTCCATTCTGGTATAGTTCATCAGTTGCTTCTCCTTGAGTCCTAAAGAATATCCGACAGTTTTCTCTAAAAAGCAGGAATCTGAAGGACCATCTCAGCTTGTTCTGTTAAAGTTCAGAGGTCACTTTCTTAGGGAACCTGCATGTCCAGTTTAAACAGCATACTGTCAAGCAATCAATACAAGAACAGGTTCTTGTCCAGTGGCTAACTGTTGCTACAAATAAAGTAGACTCCAAATGGAGTTTCTTCGATGCCAATTTATCTCTTGAAGTAGATTGGTGCTGCCAAGAGAAGATCTTTCTCACTGTCCAGAAAAATCTAAGTTATTAAAATATCATAAATGACATATTCTGTAGGTCTTAGAAGTATTTGAAGATTATTTATCTAATTGAAATATATCTTTGTATACTTAAAAAATCCTAACTAACATAAGTTTGGTTATAATTTTAAATTAGTAACATGAACATCATACCTTAAACAAGAGTAGGAAAATACATACAGCATAACAAAATTGACCTTAAATTTGTATCACTAAGCCAAAATCCATGCCAATATAAATATTTTGAGATTAACAGATGATTTTTGGATTAAAGTAAATTCAATAATCTAATTTTTAAAACCACTCATATACCATAGCCTCTTTTTCTTCTTAGAAAGAGATTAACTATGAACATTAACCATTTATAATGAAAACAAAAATTTATGAACAGTATTTTGGGAATTTGAGCATAGCTTTTCATTGTTATTTCCTGCTGATTGAGGGACTCTGATAATCTTACAGGTTCTTGAGACTGGACCATCTTAGTCTGCAGCCCTGAAGCTGATGTGACCGTCTCTTCCCATCAGAGAATTTTCAGGTGGTCTTGGTTGATAAAACCATATTTGTCTGGAAGCAATCCACAGGTTCTCATCTTCTGTGGAAACAAAAGCAGAACTCTTCCAAAGCAATAAATCCTTAGACACAAATTTCAAAGTCAAGATAACTTTAAAATATATATTCTTGTTTAACTTAGCAGGCTTTGAAATCCATTGTATTTCTACAGTGAGCTCATCAACAGTTAAAAAATTAAAATAAAACACAATAATAACCATAACCCAGATTCTGTGTCTATTTTCCATCTTTATGTGGCTTATTATATTTTTATTACTCTATTTCTCTTTTTTACGGACTTTCTCTACCTTCTTTCTTTTCTCTCTGAAGCCTATGTACCTTTACACACATTGTAACCCATTTACAGGTTTTTTTTTCTCCATCTGAATGTTTTATTGTGAATTCTTAATGATTTTCTAACCAGAAGAGCTTTTAAAATACTAGCACTCTCTAAGAGAGCTATACAGTTATTGCAGATAAAGCTAAATCAATAAGTTCCCTTAAAAAGGGCATATCTCTGTTTGCTGCAAGCAAACAGAGTAGACCCAAGAAACGCTGCTACTAAGAAACCATTTGACTTTGTTTCCCTTTTGTTCAATATAAACATAAACATTAAATCAATCACATACTTCTGAGTCTTCTGTGAGACTTCAGAACCGGTCTGGTTGCAGTATATACTCCCTGCTTCCAGTCTGCCAGCGCCATTTTGAATGTGGCCCGAATGCCTTGCTATCTCTGTACAATGACTCGCTTCAGATATACAATTTGAAATCTGCTACTGGGTCTGTTTCTGCTCTAGAACCCTTTTTAATCTTTCTCAGGCTTTATGTGGGTATTCAACCCACGTGGGACACCATCTGATACAATAGTGTTTCTGACATTCCCACATCAAAATAGCTTTGCCCAATGCAATGAGAAGATATCTAACAATATCCTCTGACAGTATTTCATCTGCTTAAACACTGGTCCTTTCTTTGTATTTGGAACCTTCCAACACCTTTTTGAGTTCTAATGCACAAAAATTATAAACTGCACATTTTTTGCTGAACTGTAGCACACTACAGCTTATTACTGTGTAACTGTACCTTTGTAACCATATCCAACATTCCTCTACCTTCTCGACCTATTATTATACTAACATTTAGGGAACAGGCTTTATTTCTTTAAATTTAACCTTTAGATTCATCAAAGTTTTATGTTTAAAATATTAATTAAGCATAAAAGCACAAATAGAAAAATGTGTACACATTTAGAGGTTGTAAAGTTGTCTATAATTGATCATCAAGATGTTACTGAACCAGACCAACCTCTGAAACAGAACTTTGTAAAGTATTTATTGACAAGATGCCCGATCATAGGGAAACAGGAGGACTGTTCTCAGGCGTAGGTATGGGGCAAAGATATAAGGTTGCCTGAGGTGTCCAGGGAAGTGATTAAGTCTGAGAAAAGGAAACAAATGCATGGCCATGGCTCTTCAGGATACATGTTCAGAAAATGGTCTGGAGGGTTGACTTTTGGCCATATTTCTGAAAAACAACCTAGGCAACTGTAACCATTGTCACCAATGTGTGATAAGTGTTACCTACAGCACAGCTAATGAAAATATATTGCTTAGCCATATGACCTCTAAAATTGGTAATAAAAGCAAGCAATAAAAGGCAAGTGAAACCAGAGGGTTTGCTGATACTTTCTCCCTTTGATTTTAAGGTAATAATTAAGTTCTAAAAGCCAAATCAAGGACTAGAATTTGCCTGTATCCCAGAATCCTGTATCCTTGGTAGTTTCCCAGAGACACTACTGTGTTCTCTGTTTGCAGAACGAATACAGCTGGATTTTTCAGATTACTATGAACCTTACCATTTGCATTACTGTGTCTGTAAGATTAATTCATTTTATTAACATGGCATACAGTTCCTATTCTCTGTATATAATTTTGTTGTGATTATATATCTCTATATATGTACGTACTACATCTGTGCATGATCAAATATGAATGTCAAATATACTGTTCATGAATATTTGTGTTGGCTTCAGATATTAACAATTTTGTAACAAATAATAGTTATTAATTATTTATTGTATATTTCAAAATACTTTCTGTGAGTATTTGAAATGATGAATATACTAATCACCTTGATTTGATCACTGCAGTGTACACGTTTTAGTGATCATATTTTACCCCACTAATATGTGTTAACTAAAATAAAATCCTAGTAACTTTTATTTGTGTAAGGTCAAAGAAGAACCTCTCCAATTGTCAATTTTAGAAAGAACATTAAGTATTTTTTAATTTAAAAAAAAAACCCTTAATATTAGTGGCCTCTGAAAAGTAGTAAAATAGTAAGGATACACTAGACTAAAAAGAATATGTCATATATATGCATCTATAAGATGTTCATTTGCTGACACTGATTATTTTTGAGGCACAGAGGATGTTTGTCACCCTTGGCACCAGCACTGCTAGTTTTGTTCCATGCTCAACATAGCGCCTTGGGATTGAGCAAGTTCTCCATCCATAAATCCACAGATTGCAGCAGACATATGGTCTAGCACGACTGAACATCTTTCACATTGGGGGAAGAAGCTTCATGCCTATTACCAGCAAGGCCCTTGGTGCCCCCAAGGTATTAGCATCCAGCCCAGTCTGGATCTCCTCTCTGATCTGCCTCAGATGGGTTGATTAACTTTGATTAAAGCTGAGTCTGCTCTTCTTCTAAGTAACACAGAAAACACTCTTAGACTTCTGTAGTTTCTTAATCCCCTTATTACAACTTCCCAGAATGGAGTCCACTTTGTTTCTGGATAACCAACAACTCTACTTGGAATGAGTCACAATTATGGAAGAGATGCAGACAGAATAATCCCACATCACAGCCAGCCAGCAGGCTGTGCACTGGGCGTCTGGTGAGGCCCTGGGCAGATGTTCCTGGGAGGAAGTATTCGTAACAGGACAGCTGTGCACACAGACAGCAGTTAAAATTATTCTCCCTTCAACCGACCCCTTTAGATTCAAACCTCTGGTTTTCTCTACTCCAATTCAGGGATTGTTAAGAGTTGATTTCTTAGGGGAGAAGGGGTTGTAATTTTTCCTTGTGAGTGTGAATCTTCATGTATATGCAGGTGTTCATGTGTGTGCAGGTATGCATCTGTATGTAAGTGAAGGTAGACGCCAGAAGTCTCAGACACTGCTCACCTTGTTCTTGAGATAGGGTGCTCTAGCATGCATGTGTGGCTCACCAATGAGTCTAGGCTGGTTAGCCATGGATCTGCCAGTCTGTTCTTCAATGCTGGGATTTCAGTGTTACACCACCATGCTTATCTTGGTACCCTGAAGTTGAGGACTGAATTCATACCTCCATGTTTGCAAGACAAGCACTTTAACCCAGAGCTATCTCCACAATCCAAGAGCTGAGTTTTAAATGTTGGATTCTGGAGCTTGGCCAATGCAGGTGCTAATTGACAGCCCTTTGTGTGGCTGAGAAATTTTAGTGAGAATAATATGGGGGGTAAGATAAAGAGATTTCTTATGGATTAGAGCCCCCTCAACTGAAAGACAATGAAGTCATCTTTTTAAAGGGGAAATGTCTGCTTCCTTCCTGGGAACTGACACAGCCCAATCCAAACTATTTAGGGAGAACAAGGGTTATTTCCAGCATACACAATGATTAGATCTTCTAAGTTTGCACTTCCCAGGACAATGAAGCACTTCTTCAAAAACTGACAGACAACAAGTTGACAGATGCTCCTCTGTGGTCTCAACTGAAAAGACTTGACGGGAATGGTTATTTTTTTCCCAGCTTGAATTGCCTGTCTTCCTGGGCTATTGTACAAAGATTACTGAATCCTTGCTAAAGCTTTACTTTATATTATTTTTGTTTTGTTTTGCTTAATGGATATTTTGATGTAAGCAAAGAGTTACAAATGAATCCAGTGGTGACACTATTTTTTACCTGTGACGAACCTGAAGACCCAGGGACAAATAGATCTATTCTCAGCAAATATAGACACACACACATATATTCCTGTTACAGAAGAAACAGGGGAAGGAATTGTTTCTTCAGAACATCAAGTCTAAACTTACCCCAGTGTGCAGATTGTTAAAGAATGTATAAGAGGTCCAGGCTGCATTTGAGAAGTAGAGCAGGAAGTAGACCTCAGCCACCTCCTCTTCCAAAGACAAGGTCAGGCTATTGCTGGCAGCTTCCTGGGTTTAAAACCACCCTCCCCATCAGGCTGCTTGTCAGCATTGCTGTTGACATTGCTTTGCTTTCTCTGTGGTGATTTTCTTGAGTAGGCCAATGTCTCAGGGTTAAGAAACACACAGTAGTCAGGTCAGGTTCACTGACCCACTCACTAGACCTCCACAGCAGCTGTATGCATCTCTATTTCTTGCTCTCATTAGAATCTCATGGTGGCCAACAGGAACCTTTACTTGGGCCCTTCTCATTTAGAGACGTGGGTCTGGGGTCACACCTGCCTCTGCTGTCAGAAGCCAGATGCAGAGCATGGGGCAGGATTTACTGCCCAGGCTTGAAAATGGAACTTGAGCCTTCTACCCACATGGCATTGGACAGAATCCAGTCTCAGAGCTACTCAACACAAGGGGCTGAATGACTTTGCCCTCAGGAGGAAAACACCTTGCGGGTCTGAGCAGTTGGGGGGGGGGGGGCACAAACAGAACCAACAACAAAACCCGTCCTTTACCATAAAATCTATTATCTCTAGGGATTGTTACGTGGAGACACTGTCTTTTCAGCTTTTATAAGATTTTGTTTTTCCTTTTAAATTGCACAAGACAAATACCACACACACACACAAAGTCAACTTCAAAGAAGTGGTTATTGTAGGCTAGGGAGAGTGGGGAAGGACAGGGGTAAGGAAAATCTTGTCCAGAGGTACAAAATTCTACTTTAAAATGAGGAATAAATTTAAGTGGTTTCTGGTAGATGGGAAAAAAGATTTTTGACACAAGGTAAAGCATGCTCTGTTTGCTAGATCCTAGGAGAAGAAATCTCCGTTTAGTTCTTGGCTCACAAATATCACCAGGTGATTTTGCGGCCATAAAAATAAAGCTGTACTTTTCTGCAAGGGGGAAGCGTCATTATGTTCCAGGTGAGTCAGGAAGGACAGAAAGGGAAAGTGTCTATTTTGGGGCTGAGCACGCAGCTGACAAACCGAGCTGCCTGCCAGAGAGACGCAGCTGCATCCTCGTGCGTCTGTCTGACCACCTGCGCGCCCAGCCGGTGCCCTGCTGATTGCCTCGCTGTGTTGCTGCTCTGCTTTTTCTGAAAGTTAGAAGAAGCAGAACCAAATGTGAAAGCATTTCCTACGGTGTTATGTGGCCCTGATATGTGGCCAATAAATAAAAATAGTCCAGGCAAGAAAGACACTCATCTACATAAAAGGAACTTCACCCAGTTTGCCGATTTGACCCTCGGGTATGTAAATCCATGTCAGGAATAGTGAAATATCTCCGACTTGCCTCTAATCCTATTTACCCAGAGGTGGTGGTCCTCTGGTCATTAGTAACCACATTCTATCTAAACACTTTGAAGTGTATACCAAGGCAGTTCTCAGGTACAGTAAACACCAGATTAAGGGATAGTACCAAGCAGTAGTTTACGAGTGTATTTTAATTGGTAACTGGGCAACCAACTTGATGTTGTCCAAATGGATCCCATAGCCATAATCTGTGCTTGGAATTAATTTCTAAATAAATTTCTTGAAAAGAAGTGGCACTTCTCAGTAAATATTTAAATGGCACTGGCTTGGAAAGCACTCAAAGCTCATCTGCTGCCCATCCTATAAACACTGTTGCTCTAGACAAGAAAAGGGGATCTCACCAGAATTTTCTCAATTAAGTAATTCAAAATGAAGCAAGAATTATGACTGATCAAATTTAATATCCTGGGAAGTTCTTGACTTGAAGTAAACACACATGAACTGAAGCAAACAGGGGAGCTAAAGAACTGTGAGGGGAATGAATTCCTTGGGTCATTTGGGAGAGGGAGATTTTCATGGCCCCCAGCAAATTCCAACACACTGACCCGCCAGCTCACCAACTAATAACAGCACTCTCTGCATCTTGTATGTGTGGTGTGGTGGTTGTGGAGGTAAAAAAGGTGAACAGAATAGATACAGGACACGGCTCCCCTGGATTCAGGCACTTACAGAAATGCTATCTCACCACTGAAGAAGTTTGGCATTTCCTGGCAAGGAAAGTTCCATGGGTTGTAACTTCAGGAAATGCTTTTGAGAATCACTGACCTTGAAGCTGAATTCTCAAAGTCAGAACTAGAAAGGTAGATGTGAGGAAGGGCTGGCCTTGGGAGCTCTTTCTGATAGTTTATGATATCCAAAAGTGCCCCAGCAAGTGGTGTATGCAGAAGTTTGCAGCAAGTCAGAGGAACTTGAAGGGATAAAGATCTAGGAAAGAGTGGTCCAGGGCCAAAAGGGTTAGGGGAGCAAGTTGTCAGTCAGCTTATCACTGTAGGAGGCTAAACACTTGCAAGAACACATACAATGTACGATGGAATATAAAAATAAAACAAACATTATTTTAAGCTATGTATTTATTTTACACATATACACACAGATCTATTTCTCTAAAATAATGTGCCATCTTAGAAGAAGAAATGATCAGGAAAAATTTTGTAAAGACATAAAGAAAATAAAAATTAGAAACAGTTTTCATTTATTGCCCTAGAAAACATTTATTGGACCCATTTTTTTTTTTTTTTTGAAATTTAGTTAGTCTGCATAGTCTGGTATGTTGCTATCATATATTAGATAAACAACTGAAGATAATAAAAATTTGCTGAATGAATTATGAAAATACAAACTTTTTTTTCTCTTAAGGAACATTGCAGCTGAGAAGAACTGCATGCTGGGTAAAGAAGCAGGGCAGAGAAACAGGGAAAATTGCATAGAAGGAGTAATGTCAAGCCAAAAGAAATAAAGATGTTAATATTAGTGCTGAGTCTTCAGTAGGAGTAGAAGATATAAATGGAAAAGAAAGAAGAGAAAATGATATGAGAGCCTATAAGCAGAAGTTGTAACAGGATACAGAAAGAATGGTCATCTCACAGAGGGACAGCCAAGAGGCTGTAGGTGACCCAACACATTCAAAATATTGAGTCACCTAGAGTGCCTTTCATAGGCCAAAAGATAAGGGTAGAATCAAACCATTAAGTTCCTCACTTCAAGAAGAAAAATGTCTGTAAGTACATGAATTCATCAAAATAAACAGGGAACCTATATATTTATGTATGCAGATTCATGTGTGCATTGATGTACACCTGTATGTTTACAGCTGTAGGTAAGTAGCTCAGACAACTCTGTTTTTATCATTGACTGCCTTATTCTCTTGAGACTAGATCTCTTACTGCTCCTAGAGCTCAGGTCAAAGCTAGCAACCCTAAGTCACCCTCCTGTCTCCACTCTCTACAATGCTAGTATCAGAGGTACTTGCATAGCCACACCCAGTTTTTTTATGTGGATGTTGGGCCTTTGAACTCAGGTCCTCATGCACACTCAGCGGGCACTCTTACCCACTGAACCATGTTCCTGCCCCAACGCAGAGCCTTTTAATAAAGACATATGCATGAGGACTTTTTAATGCAGCAGTTACTTGGAAAGAGAGACTTAACACAGTGGTAAATGTTTAATATTGTACACTGTGAGCTGGAAATGATTCATTGCAGCTGCCTGGGCCAGAGAGAAAGTAAAGGGACTTCACTATAATGGGCAGGATTGAGCATGTGAATAGCGACTTATGAATGCCTGACCAAACACATGTCTTTCACACTTGAGTAGCCAAATGGCTGTTGTTTTCAGCTGGTTTTTCTTGCTTGTTTTCTTATTATAATACTCAGTGAATACTTTTGGACCCTCACTCTCCTATGTCAGGGCTTTCTGTTCCAGAAGAATGGTGTCTGTTTTTTGTAGGACTTGGGCTACATTGTCCATTTCATGAGGTCGGATGTGGAAATATCCTTGTGAGTTTTGTTCTTAAGCCCAAGGGGGCTGGTAGAAGACAGATTCGCAGATGTTCCAGGTAATGAAGACAATCAACACTCAGGTGTGTACAGATGCTAAGAGCATAGAGCTCTGCTCAAGTCTGTCTCACAGGGTGCTGGGTTAACTGGCATTTGTTAAGTAGTTCAAAGACACATGCATATTTGAGCAACCTTACACACTGGAATGGACAAAAACAC
Organism: Phyllotis vaccarum; assembly: GCA_033318265.1. Classification (NCBI taxonomy): domain Eukaryota; kingdom Metazoa; phylum Chordata; class Mammalia; order Rodentia; family Cricetidae; genus Phyllotis; species Phyllotis vaccarum. The sequence goes on along the minus strand of JARWLC010000012.1, from coordinate 6,530,617 downwards.
ACACACACACAGAGAAAGAGAGAGAGAGAGAGAGAGAGAGAGAGAGAGAGAGAGAGAGAGAGAGAGAGAGAGAGAGAGAGAGAGAGAGAGAGAGATTCAGAGACATAAAGTGACAGAAGAAGAGTTGGACAAAGACAGACAGTACAAAGCAGTAGCAGAATAGAGATACCACAGTTTTTTTTGTTTGTTTGGCTATGTCTTGAATCCTTTAACTTCTTGGTTTCCTTTCTGTCTGTTTCATGATTTGAGTTCAGCAAAAGTAGAAATAGATAATGTTCCTCATAGGTACCACTTACCAAAGTTTAATCAATTCATATAAACAACTTAAATAGATCTATAGCCCCTAGTAAAGAAGAAGTAGTCATTAAAGGCCTTCCAACCATGTTGGAGAGGATGTGGAGCAAGGGGAACATTCCTTCACTGCTGGTGGGAATGTAAACTTGTACAACCACTCTGGAAATTAGTATGGTGGTTCCTCAGAAAACTGGGAATCAGCCTTCCTTGAGACCCAGCAATACTATTCTTGGGTATATACCCAAAAGATTCTCAACCAAACTACTATGTTCATAGCAGCATTATTCCTAATAGTTAGAACCTGGAAACAACCTAGATGTCCCTCAACTGAAGGGTGGATAAAGAAAATGTGGCACATGTATACAATGGAGTATTACTCAGTGGGAAAAAAGGAAAAACAAAACAACGACACCATGACATTTTTAAGCAAATGGATGGAACTAGAAACAATTATCCTGAGTGAGGTAACCTAAACCAAGAAAGACAAACACAGTATGTACTCACTCATAAGTGGATAGTAAATGCACAGCAAAGCATAAACAGGATAGATTCTACAACTCCAGAGAAAACAGGTAGAGAGGAGGACCCTAAGAGGGCTACGCATGGATTGTTCCAGGAAGGGGAAATGGGGGGGGGTGTAGAGGGAAAGGAGAGGGAGTGGAAACATGAGGGTTCTAGATGGTCAAATTGGGGCTTGGGGGAGGGGTGTGAGAAGTAAGCAATGAAAGAGATTTCTTGACAGAGTGAGCCAGCATGGGTTAAGGGAGAAACTTGCAGCCAAAGAATTCCACAAGATCCCAGAAGGAGGTCCCAACTAAGACTCCTAGCAGTGCTGGAGAGGGTGCCTTTGGTGACTACCCTAAATATCATCATAGAACCTGCATCCAATGACTGATGGAAGCAGATGCAGACACAACCAAGCACTTGCCCTAACTCCTGGCGTTCAATTAAAGAGAAGGAAGAGCAACTAGAGGAGAAAGGGGAGCACGTGGACAGCTGGCCAGTGCTCATGGAAGCCCAGGTACTCTGGAGAACCTGCACAGGATGAAAGGCCCTCTGAGGGAGGGTGACAGTTGTGTTGATCAAGATGTTACTGGGCCCCCTCGCCATGAGACCAGGGATCATCTCAGTTACGTGAACTGGCTTTTTAGAACCCTATGGTGGGATGTCTTTCTCAGCCTTGATATGTTAGCCTCTGCTGACTGCTCAAGGGAGGCTTTACCTGCTGTGAGGAGAGGATGAGGGTGGGTGTAGTACGAGGTTTCTAGCCAGGACTTTTGGGCCTAACCTCAAGGTTTAGGACCCGCAGACCCGCAGACCCGCAGTCCCGCAGTCCCGCAGAGACACACAGATGCTTTCATTAGTTTTTAGCTGATCGGCCTCAGGCCCAGGCATATCACTTGCTAACTGTTTACCCTTAAACTAACCCATGTCTCTTGGTCAGCCATGTGGCTCAGTACCTTTTCTTAGAGCAGCATGGTTGTCCTTGGCTTCTTCCAGCTTCTCTCTAGCATTCTGCTCTGTGCTTCCTGTTCTCAAGAGTTTTCTTAGTCTGGTAGCCCCGCCCACACTTCCTGCCTGCCTTTGGCCAATCAGCGCTTTTTATTAAACCAGTGGGTGGGACAATTATTTACAATGAAATAACACAATCCCCTGCAGGTGGGGAGAGGAGAAAGGGAGGAAGGGGAACAATGGAGGGTATGTAAAAGGAATTTTATTAATAATTTAAAAATGTTTTTAAAAGAAAATATTACCAGACTTAAAAAAAGTGTTTCCCAAACAAAAAAGGCAGACAATTTTAGCACAGGATTCTACTAGACTTTCAAAGAAGAGCTAACCAATACTCCTCAAATTAATCCACACAATAGAAACAGAAAGAACATTGCCAAATTCATTTTATGAGGCCTCCATTACCCTGATACTCAAACCACATAGACACAAGAAAGAAAATTTCAGACCAAGTTTCCTTATGAAAATGATTCAAAATTATTCAAAAAAACTTGCAAACCAATTTCAAGAACATATAAAAAAATTATCCACTTTGACCAAATTGTCATCATCAGAAATACAGAGATGGTTCTACATCTGAAAATCAGTAAATGTAATCCTGCATTAAATAATCTGAAGGAAACCCCACATAATCATCTCATTAGATGTCAAAATCCTTTGACAAAATCAAATATCACTTCTTGAAAGACTAGGGATACAAGGGATATATCTAAGCATAATGATGGCAATTTACAACAAGCCTATAGCCAACATCAAACTAAATGGAGATAACTTCACTTTTACTATTTATCACTGAGAGCACATCTTTGTCCTGGCAAGTACTGAAATGGGTGTATTCACAGGCATCATCTCTGGAGAGTAAAAATCACTCTTACCAAATTGTTAGTGTGTAAGTAACTTGTCTAAGGTTGAGCATCACAGCATAAACTTACACCACAGAGTTACATTTAATTCTGTTTGGTTTGAATTTTTATGATTTTTTTTTCTGGTCACTGGGCTAATAGTAATAAGTTTGGAGTCACTAGAATGCCTTTCTAATGTGTCAGTGTCAGGGTTAATAACAACAGAGGAGAAATGTCCCTGAGAATGGACTCAATTGACATGAGGTTTAATCCAATGATTACTGAGGATACTTTGTTGGGTGACTTTGACAGATTTTAACATTTCAGTCTCTCCATTTATTGGTCAGGGTCCTGAGTGGGAGTCACAGGAACCAGAGGCAAGAAAGCCAGATGCCATCTCTTAAAGGGTCCACATCTTTCATAGTAGCAACACAGTGTAGGAATCAACAACCAAAGGTTTTGTTTGTTTGTTTTAAAGCTATGGGACACAATTCAAATCACAGCAGACAGTTTTCTAATGATTTGATATGAAAGCATTCAGAAAGATACCACCTCAGTGACTTTCTTCAAACCTGGATTTTCCTTTTATACATGTGTATTTTTCTTCAGGGGATCTAACACCAAACTCCCGTTGGCTCACCTTGTTTCTTTCTTCGCATCTACTTTGCTTCTGTTCCAGAATAATTATAGTAATAAGAAAAGAAGTATGAAGTAGAAATGCTTCAAATATGGATTTGTAGGTTAAAGTCACCAAAACAGAAACATAAATATCAATAATATAAAGCTACTGATATATTGAATTTTTCTGCTCATAGTGGAAATTAATGTAATTGATTTATGATATATAAAACAATGCTTGAAGCAAAACATCCACCAAAAAGGTGATGTTTGGGGAATACATTTTATTTGACATGCTATGTCAGTGTGCACATAATTGACAGCAGAGAATAAATATTAATCTCTATGTATCTGCACCTGCTAGCATCAGAATCCTATTTGTGATAATATTTAGAATTTTCTTCTGAAATGTGCATTAAGGCACTGAAGGATAAACATACAGTTGTAAGAATTGGTGATGAAAGAAAATAAACTTGTCCATCCAGTAATCAATATACTGCTTAAAACAAAATTAACTCAGGAGACTCCTCTCTTTCTGTTGAACTAGACAGCGTCATTAGTCTTTGTAGTAAGAAGTCTGCCAAATTCTCTCTCCTGATTCCCCACTCACAGTCACTTAATGAACCTCATAAAAGCTAATATCCCAATTTAGCAATTTGCTCCCCTTGTGCTCCACTAAGAAAACAGATCTTGCAATAAAATAAATATGCAGAAGGACTGAGGGCAAAGGTATATTATGTACATCATTTTAATGCAAACATGTTTTACTTTGCAAGGGGAAAAAAAAACACCTAGTGATAGCCTAAAATATAACATGGGAAAAAATGTGCAGCTCATCTGACTGAAATATTCAAAACATGCTATCTTGAATCACCACCATTTCCCTCTATCAGCTCTAGTCAAGATAGGTTTATGACTGAAGCAAAAATAGAACACATCATCCAGGATGGTGATGAGATGCTCAGTGGCTATTAGGACACCAAGGGAACAATGCTTAGATCCAAGACAGCATAATAAAGTCCAGACAAACTAAATTACCCCTACCTCCTAGGTCATGGCAGTCACTGTATCAATGCATAGTAAGGGACTGGGATGATGTCAGTCACTCCAGCATCATTTATAGTTCTGACTTTTGTCTGGAGCTATGAAGGAATAAAACTAAAAACTGAAAAAGATACTTGGATAGTCTAGTGCTTCTGATGTTTTACTTAGTCAACCAATCTGATTGTTTAAGGATTTCTTTGAGGATGCTTGGGAAAATGGGACATGTTATCAAACATAATTGTCATCCTCTTTTATGGAAGAATAGAGGTGACTATAGAGTCAGAGGGAACAGAATGGGCTCTTTGCTTCTGTGAAGACAGTGCCAACCTCCCATTTGACTGGTTTTGAAAAGCACTTTGTGTATGTATGTATGTATGTGTGCTAAAACACATGACACATACATAACTTCTTGACAATAAAATCTATATAGTGTTTGAAAGCAATTAATGAAAAGCAAATCAAGGGACTCCGTTTCATCAATAATTCTGTTTCAATGCACATACTATTTGCCTGTTCATATTATAGATTCAGTAACAATATTGATTAGTTTTCTTCAATATCAGTGTATCCAGTATGGTTTAAGAATGGCCTCTATGTTTATCTGCCCCATCCCCTTGCTATTCTATGATGACAGTCATCATAGCCACCATCACATCTGCTCACTGAATGGACCATATTGCACCCAATGCCTTTTTGGTACCTAAAACAATTGACTTTGTACTTATAATAGGTGTATACTTGTTTCTTCTACACAGTACTGAAGTGTGTAGCAACTAAATTCCTCTTACTTGTAGCAATTGTAGCATGACTATCATAATTCTGGTAAACAGGAGATGAGTAGTAGATATATATTGATCAAAGAAGTAAATTTATTAAGATACAAATGAAATTTGGTTTATTAACCACTGTAGAAGATCATAAACAAATTAGACTGAGATTAACAAGGGAGGAAAGACATGGATAAAAAGCACAGTATTGCAGAGAAGAATGCCTGCCATCAGTATTAGGGAAGAAATGCAAGTCATGAGAAAGCACTGTTTATAGAAAGCACTGTTAATAGGTTGATTAATCCTGCCTACTAATGAAGACAGAATGATTTCATTCCATAAACACCCATTAGCCATAAAAGAGGTCTGAAGACAGCATGTATACTGTGTAACCTACTGAGGGCTGATGTAGGACCTTAGTTTCCTAATGGTTGGTTCATAAGTCAGAGAATGGAATGCTACACGAACTTTTACTTTCTATTCTAGAAAAAGAAATATAAAGAACCACACCTAACAGAATAGAAGTGCTAATTGGTAAAGAATGACTTCTACATTATTGTAATTTTGTTCTCCTATTCCCATTCAACTGTGAGTGCTATTAATGAAGGGGATTAAGCTCTATGTTAAATATTTTTTTATTCACATTTGAACATTTGAAATAAATAAGATATCCTTAGTTAACTGAAAGGCATACAGAGCAGAATCCTTAAGGAAGATAGAGTTGTTGTAAGTACAGGTTCTCAGATACCACACAAAGGAGAGAAAACTGAAATGTCACTTTGGGGATATGTGTTTTTACTCTTTGTCCAGTGAAGTCCATCTTGATGGATTTATGCTCCTACATATTTGTGGATTGTACTGGATTTAAGATGTTACACTGTAAATAATTGTCCCACCTATGAGTTTAATAAAAAGCACCGATTGGCCAAAGGCAGACAGGAAGTGTGGGTGGGGCTACCAGACTAAAAAACCTCTAGGAACAGGAAGAACAGACGAGAAATGGCACAGAGAAGCCAGAAGATGCAGAGGACAACTATGCTGCTCTGAGAAAGGTACTGAGCTGCATGGCTGAACAGGATAAGAGTCATGGGTTAGTTTAAGAAAGTTATTTTAGGTGATAAATGTAACCTGATGTGTTTTTGTTGTTGTTTTTCCCAAAGTTCTGCACTACTCAAAATTTTATATACCAAGGCCTTGCAATGATTAACTAACTGGGATGTTGAGGAAATGGCAGACGCACGGAAGCATGGAGACAGAAAAGCTGAGATCATGTGGTCTGGGTTCTCAAATGGAGAAGGCCCCAGCACCTGGAAACATCAGTCTCTTTATCATATACAGTGAACAATGAAGTGGGGTCATGACATACAGTTGTGCAAGGAAGTAGGGTTATTACTGTTACACATAGAGAGAAGACGGAATCATGGTTATTATTTCACAGAGCTAGACATGGCAGGTTTAGCTAATTAAAGTAGGAGTAGATTCTTTAGGGGAACACTCCAGGCTGTAAGCATCTGCTTGTGGAGGTGGGGAGCTATGGTAGATGTTTCCTACATACAGTATCAGTATTTACATTAAGGTCAGAAGCACGTTTTGCTTCCTCTCTGAGCTTCACCCATAGAAGGCTTTGCTAATCCATGGGAATGAAGCACTGGGGTTATTGACATGTCTGTGTCCATATCACATATCAGACACACATTCACTCAGGATTTCACTCACTTTCTACAGTGACACGGTTGCCTGAGGGTCATTCCCGCTAAGTCTTCATGCATTATAAGAAAGGACAGTAGCTGTATTATGTCCATGAGCAGAATTAAGGGGTTTCTCCTTACTAACTGAACAATGTTGTCTAGAAAGTGTGTGCCAACATTACATTTAAACAGCTTTGGTAATGAATTACTGAATTTTATTTCTGAAATTTTTAAAGAGTGCATCATAGAGGAAAATCATTGTGAGTCCCTTACAATAGAATTAGTTCATAAACAAATATTGGTTTATGTAGATGCTGTGAAAATTTGCAAGTATCAAGCAGAAGGTTCTCTTTCCCAGTATCCACTGTAACACTTGCATGATTTATTTTCTCACAGAATAAGTTTTATTCAATGCGATCTGCAGTAGGCAAGCAGCCTATGTATGCTTTGGCTTATGTAAAAGGGCTTACTTGAAGAGTAATGCGCAGTGTTGCCCATTGTATCCACTGCTTATTCTTATTACACAGTAACAGAGACTAAGACATAAATTCACACTCTCCTTCAAATTTTCTATTTTATAGAATAAACTAGCACCAGATAGCTAATGTGGATTATACCTCCAAATATTATTATAATTGCTACTCAACACATCTGCTTTGGGGGATGTGGCTGTTATCCCTTCTTATTTATATAGTAATTGTCATTGGCTAGATTCATGTTTTTGCCAAAATGCATTTAAGAAGAATTTTAATATCATTGTACATGGAAACTGAACATTTGCTACAAGGAGACAAAGTTTTAATAGTAAAGGAGTATTATCAAGTATTTTTTAATGATGTTATCTATAAACACATTAGTGCTCAGAAGAAGGAGATTTAGCCTTATAGGGATAATTAAGAGAGAGTAACTCACCCAAGGCTGAGATGTTGTCTTAGATGAGCTTTCAATTGAGTAAAGGTTAAAGCGAGTTGTATCCTGATGATTCATAGCTACTTTCACCTCCTCTGTGGGAACTGCTGGTCTAGAATAAGGCTAGAACCATGTGGGTTTGTAATTATCTTCCTGACCATCACTCTCCCTTTCTATTATAGCTTCTGACATCTCTTGGGGTTCTTGCATTAGCCCACTGACTCCATTTTGTCAGTTTATTTCTCATGCTCAGGGAAAGGATGGGGTTCAATGTCTTTATGGTTCTCTCCTACACTTTCAATTATGTCTTTGTGAGCTTTGAATTTTTACTTGCTACAAACTTCTCAATTCAAATTCAGTCAGCTGCTTCACTTGCCACTAAGCATGGAATATTTTTGAGGCAGTAAATAAATAATAAATAATGTCAAGTCTTACTTTTCTGCACTTATGTGCTGGTAATTTAGTATCTGCATGGGTAGCAGATGATGTCATTGATGCGAGCGTTAAGACTTTCTTTATTACAGCCATGATAGCATTATTTTTAGCACAGCAGGTGTCAAAAAGGTTTATTTTGAAAGAAAGAAAACATAAAAATGAATTATTTATGTGAGTTAAATCAAAATGTACTTGATATAAATGTTTAATCAGTTTTTCACCAACTTCTTTCCATATGCTCTGCCCTGCTTGATGGTGTAGTTCTAATGGAATTACTAAATATATCTTAATATCTCAGCACAGCATTATGCAATAGTACTTACACAAGAGGGATCTTTCAACTTATATTAATCAGGTAAAATGATGAAAAATCTGTATAGCATTCACTGTTTTACAGAAAATTATCATTCAATTGACATAGAAAAATTCAATAAGTTTGACTTTTAAAATGTGCTATGTTGACCATATTTAAAGTTTCTCAGTCCTTAAAAAAGATAAGATTAGAAAATAACTTTAATTTTGACTGTAATTGCGATTTTTCCCCCTGCTTTCATAAGTAATCAGCAGATTTGCTGTTACTTCTGGAATGTAAATGTTGTAGAATTAAAATAAAGATTCCAAGAAAGACTACACCGTGACGAAAGGACAATTTTTATACCGTGGGGGAAACTGAAAAGCCAAGGCAAGAGCAGCGTTTGAGGTCTACATCAGCTTCGTGACTGACCCTTAACCAGGTGTCTCCATGGCTCTATTTCTTTGTTCCATACTGGCTAAAGAGTAGTGAGGCACAACCCTTTATATATGCCACTTTTCCAGCCAGACCAATGTCTGCAAAAACTCCTTTTCAAGTTTATATGTACTTTATTAACCAAAACTTTCCAGTTTCAGAAATAAAAGGGTAAGTCACTCATGCATAGGGACGGACACTGATGCTATGAGAAGGTTGCAAAACCTCATCTAACCATCAGCATTTTGACATCAGTGAATATATATGCGCAGGACTTTCAGTGGACCAGGGAACAAAATTAGTGTTCTTTATAGGCTGTAGACACATTGTCACTGTGAGATGGGAGTCAGTTGTTGTCACAACAAAGAGTAGAAACACTAGGGAAGGGATTAGATGGTCTAGATACATTTAGAATATAAGATTCTTTAGTTATAGAGTCAACTATTGAATCTGTGACACAACTTTAGGAGATAACAGCACTTCTAACATGCAATACACATATACATGCACACTCATACACATGCACACTCAAACAGTACACATACATGGACACTCATACACATATGTGTACATTCACACATGCACATATATGAACATACCACACACACACACACACACACACACACACACACACACACGAGAATTCAAACATGGACTAACCTTTTTGTGTTCTGTAATACAATAACCACCTGTTCTTACAGACCCAAACCATTCTGCTTTTTCTCATCCTAATAAGTGGAACAGCGGTGGGAATAATTCGTGGAAAACAACAACAGGTAAACTTATGAAAGGATCAAGGCTTTCATAAAAGAATAGACAAAAATGATTATAGTCTTTCAGTGTGGAAAACTGATAGTCTCCGTGCAGAAGCAGGAATATTTAACTGGTATTAGAAAGGAGCAAACAAACTTTACAGACTAAGACGTCTTAACCTGGCATATGAACCACAGAAGAACCTCTATAAAGTTTGTAAAAAAGTATTTGGAAAAAACAAGGACCCCTCAATTTAGAATCTCTCTCCACATAGTGTTTGGCTATGGATCTCTGCATCTGCTCCCCTCAGCTGCCAGTGGAAGCCTCTGATGACTGGATAAGGAGCACATAGATACATGGGTGTGGCAGATTAGCATTGGAGATTGATTATTTCATTCTTATCTGGGGGATTGTTGTTTTGGTTGGTTTGTTTGCTTCTTTCCATAAGCTTTTGTTCCACCCTATGTGTCTGGCTATCCAGTCATAGGTTCCTGGTCATCCAGACATGAGATCTCTTCCCTTGGGTTCGTCTCCTCAGAGATCAAGAAGCCCCTTGGAAGAGTGAGGGAAAGACTGTGGATGTCAGAGAGGTCAAGAATAGCAGAAGAACATGGCTCACCAGGCCTCCTATGGGCTCATAGGGACCTACACTCATGCCTGGGCTTGCGTGGTTCTGCCCCAGGACCTTTGCATGTATTATACATGTTAGCTTGGTGTTTCTGTGGGACTCTTAACAATGACAGCAGGTCTATCTCTAGCTCTTTTCACTGCTCTAGGGACTCCTTTCCTCCTGTTGGGTTGTCTTGTCCAGCTCCAATGTGAGAGCTTTGCCTTGTCTTAGTGGATCTTGTTTTGTCCTGTTGGACTGTCCTCTCTTGGAGGCCTGTTCTTTTCTGAAGGGAAGTGGATCAGGGGAAGCAGGGGGTTGGGGATGAGTTGTGGAACGTGTAACTGTGCCAGAGGTGTATGAGAGAAAAATCTATTGTCAATTAACAAAAAGGAAAAAAAAGATACTTAAGGTATAATTTTTTCTAATAAATAATTGTAAGGTACATGTTACTAGAGATCAGTGGGGGGGGAGATCAAACAACTTCAGAAAGAATAAGCCAAGTGATCTGATTTCTGAATGAAATTCTCTTGATAAGGCAGAACATTTTCCACCATTAACAATATAAAAACATCAAAAAATCCCTCTGTGTATCAGTGGCAATACCACCAAAACCAAGTAATACTGAACCAGACTCCGTTAAGGGTGGTGATAGTAGGCAGATGGTAGGCAGATGGTAGGCAGAAGCAGCCTCCTGGTACAGTGTCTGCTCTATGGGAAGCACTGACCATCTTCAACTGAAGATGAAGGTTCTACTTGACTCCCTGGCACTGCATGCATGGGGTCTGGGCCCTCTGTGTTTGTGTGGATAGGGTAGTAAGTACACTGGAAGGGTAGGTGTTGGTCACAAAATCCAAAGGAACATTGTAGATTTTCCCTTATCATTTGAAATCTGTGGACAGAGTTTTGAAGAGCACCATGTTCTATCTTCTGGTTTCCTAATTAAATTCCTTTCCTATTCTTTAACATTTAAAAAGCAAGAATAGTAAATTGTGGCTCATGATGGAACGGACTAAGGACCTGCTAAGTGATAAATACTGGTCCATTTGTACATTGTTCCATTTTTATTCACCGAGCATGCATGAAGAGCACGTATGGCTCCTGCCTGTTCAGCCATCTTCCTGTCTATTACCACTGGCAGCATTCATGCTAGACTGAGAAATATTCACTTTTTATGAACATGACCCTACATACTTTTAAGGTCCCACCTAGGTTTTAGGAATAGGGCCAGTGTTGGCTAAGTGATGTATTCTATTCTTCTAGGTGGCTAGTTCAGGGATGGGTAAGTAATCGATTCACTCTGGGGACAATGTGTCAGAGGAGTTTGTTAAGTCACTTGGAGTACCTCTCTTTTCCTTGGGTCACTGTACAGGAGTTAGATGAGGCTGGGACAGAAATAAAGAGCCCAAGGAAAGAGGCCAGTGCTGAGAAAAATGGAGGCAAGTTGGAAGGGGGCAATTCTGACTTGTATGTTTCTATTATTTTTTTTTAAAAAAAATTAATGTGAAGAAGAATGCATTACTATCATTTCACAAATTATTTTTTGAAAGAAGGTTCAGCAAAAAATATTGAATCATCATCCTGCTAGACATTAATTTTTCTTTTTTTCCTTTCCTTTTTTTTTTTCTGTGTAGCTTTGGCTGGCCTGGAACTCATTTTATAGAACAGGCTGACCTCTAACTCATAGATATACACCTGCCTCTGCCTTCCCACCATGAGCCTGAGGGGTGGGGCAGTAAAGGATTGCTTCTGGGTCTAATATAATGCACAGTTGCACAAGGTGTAGAACGCAAGTGTAGAACACAAGTGTAGTCGGGCTTTATATGAGAACTGGGATTAGAGGTACATGCTGCCACTGACCAGCCATTTTCTCAAGGTTTTTAAAGCATAGTTTAAGATCATACGAGTAATAACCCTAACTTTGTTCTTAAAATTATCACTAAAAGGTTTTTGTTCATTGTCCTGAGTCATGTAGAGAAAATTCCACCTGAAAAACTGGTTCACATTTAGCTTTTTCCTCTAATGGCTTCTAGAACATTTGGAAATGAGATGTGAATATTTATAGACATTTGTGACATTACTTCTGCATTTAGAAGCTTTTATACCAAATTATAGATTCATGTAAAGGTTATAAATTAGAAGCTTTACAGAAAAATGTCTAAATATTTATGAATTTAACTACATTTAGGAATAAATTTGCAAATTTTACATTTGCTATTTTTTCACATTTATGAGCAAATATGAGTTTTCTAATAATCTATCAAAATGAGTCGACACTCAGAAAAGCACAAACCCCAGATGGAAATGTTGTCTTCATTTGCTCAGAGCATTTCCCTCCCCCTCAGTCTGTCCCCTCCTTTCCTCTCACCCTCCCTCCTTCCCTCCCTCCCTCCCTCCTCTTCTCTTCTCTCCATCCCTTTCTTCATCAGAAATTAAATATGCAAAATTCACTGAAGAGATTTCAGTGCTTACACCAATCCCTGGTATTTGTGAGTTGTCAATCACATTATCTATTTATTTTTAACTCTCTAATCAGTCATCTGTCAACTATGAGCACTGAAGAAAAATGAAATTACACTCTGAATATCTTAACCGACTCAACCATACCGGTGATGCCACACTTCAAGCAAACATGTCTGGTATAACATCAAGGAGAGCCAGCAGGGCTACAGTCCTGGGTAAGTGGACGGAAATGAGAGTCATAAGCTTTCCTGATTCTGTGCACTTTACTCCTTGAGTAGAAATTTAGTTGGATTTGCTTTATTTTAGCTCTCCCTTTATTTGCTGACCCCCTTGCCAAACTGCAGCACATGGAACCCCAGAATGGAGAAGCCAGCTAACAGCTATGCCACGCTAGAGGCATAACTTGTTTATAAGCAGCGTCCTTTTAAACATCTTATAGACAGCCACTTGACCTTATCATCAAAATAGCCTGAACATGACTAAACTGTTCACAGACAAGCATATTCCTCTTCGTCATCTACCTTCAATTCTACTCACTCAACATTCCTTGACATCAGATATTTTCAGGCAATAAGATAATGCCCCAGCCCATCATAGCATCATTTTCTTGTTTATGCAGCTAAGGGTCCATGATCTGATTTTATAAGCATCTCTGTAAAAACACCATTAATTCTCTTTCTGCCTTTTTATCAGCCGCATTTTGAATGTTACTGGAGAGCAAGTTATCCCAGAGTTCAGAAGCAAAACCATCCAAATGGTACTCAGTAGCGCTGTCTAACCCCATCAGCTACCAGGGTACCATTCTTCCTTCCTTTAGTTTCACTGCCTCTCGTCATCAGTACACAGGTACCATCCATTCAGGACACTGGACCAGTGTATGCAGCTCAAGTAAACTCACACTGTTTATGGCAATTGTCCAACAAGGCTAACTCAGAGACAAGCATGAAATATTCTAACCACAAACGGGATGTAAGCAAAGATCTTCTGGATCATCTGGATTAATTCAGACAATATCTAGAACTCTCCGCCATCTCTTCTTTTTTCTTTTGATGAAATGGAGTGAAGGTAGAAAATATGAGGATTGTTAGTCAAGAGAAAGTGAAATTTATGCTCCAGAAACATCAACTACATTATTATTTACAATATTTGTACATTATTTATAAGTAAATGAAAATGGGCACATAATGTTTCAAGTGTATTGCCAAAGAAAAGAAACACCTGATTTTAGTAAGTTGACTCCGAAGCATTTAGTGTCACCTATGGTAGCAGCTTCATCCCATGTTATCTTAATGTTTGTAAACAGAAAACACTTGTCCTCTTTTTGAAAAATGAGAGATCTAGGTAGGGCCACCCATAACCTCTGTGTACTTTTGTACAAATTACAGATGCATTTATCAGGAAAGTTCCTTAGCAAGAACATCCAGGGATTTGGTTCAGCTCTACTTGGTCCTTGGCTGTTTCCGTAAGTGTGACGCAGACAACCAATGGAACAGCTGTCCTAGGTGGCCCCAGAGCAAATAATGGATCTTGGATACGCAGACTACAGTGGGAACTCTGACTGTGAATTCCATGTTTCCATGATTGTACCGTAGCATCCTAAGTAGCTTCAAGCTTTGCTATCAAAGGGCATTTAACCTGATAATTAGAGGTGAAAACTATGGTTGATATAATGTACCAAGCCAAAACAGATGACTTCAGAAATGCCACAGAAGACAGGCTCACCTCCTTAGAAAAACAAAACTAGCTATATGATTCCCAAGGCCCTGTATAGAATAAAAATATAACACCATTGTAAAACTCATTAAGAATTTTTCTTTTATTTTTATGTTTTTTTTATATTTTTATTGGACATTTTTTATACAATGTATTTTAAAATAAAATTTCAATACGACCATGGCAGGATATTCTAATAAGTCCAAAGCCATTCCAGGTATGGACTTGGAACTGCCAAAGTTTTACACCTGGGAAGTCACACCAGGTCAATTATCTGGATTTCAGAGCTGGTAGTTCATATCTCATCTGTGGCTTCTCATGCTCACTGAGGTTCCCCTAGGATCCAGAAGCTGGGTCCATCACACTTACTGAGCAGCAGGAATATTTTATAAGCAGGCTGCTGCATTTGTTTCACGCTACAGTTAACAACCAGAAATTTAAATGCTTCCACAAAATATATATTATTGCTATCTTTTCTTTGAGAAATAGGTATGAAGAAATCCTACACATTTATGTCAATATTTCATCCACATGAATATCAACATAAAGAATGGTTCTTCTGAAAAGCAATGGGCAGAGTACTTGATTTCACTGCTTCAGAGGAGGCCACAACTTCTTAAAATGTACCTTCTGAAGACTCCCAGATGCTGCCTTTGGGAGGTTGGAAGAAGCCAGGTGTATCTAAACTGATGCTTAGATGGTACTTTCCAATGTGTATACAAGTAAAAAGTATCCAGAAAGATGATTAAAGGTAATTGCATGAAAATAGTTTTATGGTTAAACAGAAAGGCACTGTGCTAAACTGTGTGTTTTATGCCAGGATGCTCTTGGAGCTTCCTAAGCTCCAGAGCTCAAGAGCATGCCTTTCACGTGGTGCATCGAGGGGACCCATCTTCCATCTAATACACTTTACAAACTGCTCCTTCATGTGAAATTGCATGGTAGGCAGCATGCCATGGAGGGCATTTTCAGGCTTTCTAAGTTCAGGCACACTTGTTTAAAAGCTTGCATACCCGAGAACTTAGGATTTGGCCACTCTTTGCTTGTAACCTCTCTTTATCAAGTCCCAGGCTCAAGTTGGTACACTCGTTTTCTCAGTGTCCTGGCATTTGGTACTCAGCATTCACACGAGGAACAGATTATGGCTCTGAGGATGAAAAACATTCTCCACTAATCTTAGCTGTGGGGTTAATACTGTTGTGGGGAATCTTTGTGCAGTTTATGGCAGTGTGCACTGTTCAGAGATCCATCTAAACTCAAAATAAGGCTCCCTGAGTGTATGCATTGGAACCGTCAACACCATAGGAGCTGGCAATGTGCCTGGTTGCTCCTGTGTGGCCTAAGGCAAACCACTGTATTCACTAAGACAAGCGGTTGCTGTGCTTGTCCTAATTTTAATTACGTCCATGGAGCAGCAAGGGACTCACAGTGTGACAGCTAACTGTTTCGTTAGGGTCAAAAGTAACTGGGTTTTCATTCCACTACCCTTGACAAATCTGCTGGCTATATGAGCCGTACTACTCAACATGAGATCCACACATCCACATTATGTGAGGATCTGAAACTAGGCAGGTAGGCCTATGGGAAGGCTGCTTGTGGGTCTTTGCTAAGTTCCAGGAGGCCAGAAAATAAAGGTAAATAGATATAATTGTCATCCATGAGTGGAGAAATAAATATTAACACTATGTAAGATTTGTACAAAGGGACACTTAAGTCAAAGATGTGTAAGTGTTAAAATATTAATGACAATAAATAAATAACAAATTCAACACATGAAGCCCAAGCTCACTTTACCTTACTGATCTAATTCCTAAATTAATTGCTTGGTAAATTACATAGATGAGTCTCTCTAATTCCTTAATACTTTCAAAGGCAAAAAGAGAGGGGGAAAATCAAGTAGGTTTAATTTGGGTAATGTTTTCCTATTGAATGAGTCCATTACTATTAACTGCACCATTTTCTCTAATGACATCAGCCACACTTTTGGCAATTACCGAGGAAGACAAGGCCCCTCAAATTTTCATCAAACACTACCGCTGAAACTCCTGTGGCAGTTAGAAGTCTGGTATTGAAAGCACTATGCGTTTTAAGAAGGAGCATCTCATTGTCCATTTATCATTTTAACACAAACATGAAGCTTCTACCTGCTTCCAAGAATTAAAATTAATAGAAAGGGCCCCAAACTGTTGTTGCCAATGAGGGTGCCTGAAGTTCTGTGGCCTTTGTAACTGCCAACCACTGGGATTCCCCGCATCCTGTTTCCCTGACTTCCCACATCATCAATGCATCTTACATTACATTCCCCAATGATGTAATTGTGATCCATGCAAGTAGCAATTTAAGTATAAGCACCACCACCTTCCTCATATTGTCTGCTTTGTGGTTATGTCAGTCCTAGGACATACTTTTTTTTTTTTCTCTCTAATATCCCCTGAGTTTCTGAACCAATCTTCCCAAGTCCCTCTTTTTTCCATATCAATATACTCTGCTATATCCAGTTTCTAAATAGATTTTTTTGAGAATTTCATACATGAGTACTATATTACATCAATTCACCCCTCCCTTTCCCTCTCTAACTCCATCCATGCCCATGATTCACTCAAAAAATTAATGATATATTTATTATGATATATGTATTATGGATACCAAGGTCTTGTCCCTGAAGACTTATTATCCCTCTAGGTGTGAGACTTGTGAGGTTTCCTCCATCCCCAAGAGCATTCTCAGGTCTTGGTGTCATTGTTCAGGTCTTGTTTAGATAGCTATGTTGTTGGGATTTGTAGGTGTAGCCTCTCTGTCATTTATAGAAGATACTCTCTCACAATAGACACCCTGGTCCCTGCGCTCTTACCATCTTTTTGCCCTCTATTCTGGGATGTTTCCTGAGCAATTGGTGTTGGGTACTCCATGTTTTTATCTGCATTTTTACCAATTGTGGACCTCTATTATGGTCTATATCTATTGTAAAAAGAAGCATCATTGACATCATTGATGAAGGTGACAAGTTCAGTTATCTATGTGTATATGCATTAAGTATTTAAAATAGTTAATAATTAGTAATTATCTTGGTCTAATAAATTGGGAGTACTAGAATGTCTCTGTGATTCACGATTTCACTACTAGTGAGTACTTGGCAATGTTTTGATACCACATATGAATTCCTTCTTACCGAGTGAGTGAGCCTTAAATCCAAATAGACAGCTCTTGAGTACCCCCAAAATATAAGCACCATGTTTGCACCATGGTAATATGTGGCCATGCTAATCATTATTGCCATTTGTAGAGTTTACACTTGGAGATGACCATTGCTTTTCTTCTATGGCAACTGGCATAGCACCTTCTGATAGTTGAGAGTCCCTTAAGGATGACGATTCCTGGTCAATTCCAGCTCAATTTCTACAAGTACTGTGCTTGAAGTATATGGTGTTTTTAAAAGTAGGATTTTTAACTTCAAGTTCTGGGATTAGTTCAAAGTACCTACCTTAGATTTTTGTTTTGGAGGTTCAAGGACTCCTCTGGCCAACAACACCAATGGAGGTTTCTCATGTCAGGCACTGGGGTTTTTGTTAGATTTTCTATGGATCTTTGAATTGTTTGGTTCAGTTTTTTTCCCCCAAATCCTTATTCCCAAATAAGTAAATATAGCACTACTTGGTTTGTTTCTTAATCAGTAGGTGAGAAGATCTGCCTCCGTAACTAAGCTAGGAAGCCTACTATAATATTCTACAAAATCTTTTAGAGAGGTAAGCTTATAAGACATAGAGATGAAGCAATGATTGTGGGAATATAGATTTGAATCAAGGGTATCAAATCAGGAAAATAGAGTTTTAGGCCTTGTTTAATATTACATAGCTATAGAAGGCCAGGAAATGGTCAGTGGGAAATTTTCCTCATCAGTGAAACAAAGGTATTGGAGAGGGAATTCTTAAGTTGTGAAATTCAAGACTTTAGACAAAGTCAGTGATAAAGATGGGTGAAACTTCATGGGGTCTTGGCTTTTATGTGTTATAAGGAACTAGAGAAGTGGTCCTTAACCTGCTACAGCCCTTCAATATGCTTCTGAACATTGTGGTGACCCGTAATCATAACATTTTTTTGTTGTTGCTTCTCCATAACTGCTATGTTGCTACTGTTGTGAATCATAATATAAATAGTTTGGGAGACAGAGGTTTGCCAAGGGGGTTGTGATCTGCAGGATGAGAACACTTGAGCTAGATAATCACAGCAAAAACCAAACAGTACAATGCCTTCAAGACAGACTTAATAATGGAGGTTTGACCTCTAGTGACCATAAGTGCACTTTTCCTTCCTGTTCTGTCAAGAAGACAGAAGTTGACCACTCTACCTAGCTGATAAATACAGAGGCTATGGAGTTGAACAATTACCTCAGAAGCCTGTGGCGGACACAGAGCACCCTTTCAGGAAACATATGTTACAATTACTATAATGTTGAATCTGTTAGCACTGGCCAGCTAACTGTAAATCCCAGTATCTCTGTGCTTATTTTTTGTTTTCACCCACTGTGAATTAATAGTAATAGAGCAGTTCACCCTATGGACTCGCATTATAAATACAATATAATAACTCAGGGAACCCCTGACAATGGTAAAAACATGGGAAATGTTCGTTACTGCAGAGTAAATTGTCTTAACTGTTCTCTGGGCTGTCTCCCTTCAACACCTTTAGTCTATCCAACAGCAGTTTTGCAGCAGGCAATGAATTCAGGCCAATGACTTTGCTGAAAGTGGAAATGCCTGGCCCTGCTGAAGGAAGCTGTCAGATCCTGAAAAACCCATTGTGCTCACAAAACTGCTGGTCATTTCCTCTCGCCACCTGGGAGTCCGTGCCCTTTGTTTCTCCTCCCACCATGTCATTCGTGGATCAAAGCATGCTTGCCCTGCATACCCTCCAACGCACACGATATCTGTGCATTAACTGTTGAAGGTCGCCAGCCTCCCTCTTTCTGCACCCTGTCTTCATCATGCTTGGTAGCAGCCAAGGCCCCAGCTGGAGTCAGGAAGCTGCAGCCAGCATTCTGTCTGGGCTCCCAGCAGATGTAAAAAGCTTGGTGCAGTGATCTGGGTGCACCTGTTGGTTTGCCACCATCTGCTAGTCAAAATGTTAAAGAGCCACACCCTCAGATGGCCAGCTGAAGAGAATTTAATCTCTCCTCCCCAAGCCTCCCAATACAGACTGCTGATCACGTTTTTTACAAAAGAGGAGAATCAAACACAAAAGAGAGTGACTGACCCTCCCTCAGGGAGAAAGGTAATCTGCTGTGGTGACTGCGTTTTCTACACTAACACGAAGAGGCTTTAAAAGTAAACCTAGATAGTTATCACCTGATAGGAGACCCGTGGCAAATTGCCATTTCCTTAAAGGAAGATATTAGTTTCACATGGATACTAGTATTAAAGGAAACGAAGTGGTAAGGGTATTTGGAGATATGTCAGGAGACCCAATATCTGTTTCCTCTGAAGGATACTAACTGGAATTTGAGGAGAAGCATTATAACTTCCAGCAAATTCACCAGTACGTGCTTCTTTTTTCTACACTTTCAAGTAGATGGAGGGTGAGTAGGATAAACAATTATAACTGAGTTTAGCCATTGGAGTCTCACAGTTTAGACAAGTGCTTCTCTAAGGAAACAAAAATCCACTTGACCTTAACTGACCTCAAGTCAGGCTTCACTAGATGGTCATTCCATCCCTGTTGGCAGTTTCACACTTCATAGGACCAAAGAACATAAGTTCATCTGCCAGTGTGTGTTATCTCAGGGCCAACTTCTAGCCTGTACCAATCGGCACCAAATACTTATTCACAAAGAAATTCAAGAGGTGGGGACATTGTAGCAATGACCAGTTTAAATCTTATCAAGCTAGAAGACACACCTAGGAATTTTATTAGACATCCCTAATGAGGGCTGATAATATATTTCAATTGGTAGGGAGCTTGTATGGCATGCAGGAAGTCCTGGGTTTGATTCATGGCATCCTATATATTGGATGTAGAGACCCATTTCTGTAACCCTGAAACTTGGGATATACAGGCAGGAGGATTGGAACCATTCTAACTAGCAAATTCAAGGCCAGCTTGAGATGTCTGAGACTTGGTCATTACATCTATATTAATATAAATAAGAATAAGTGATCAAATGTTAGCAAACATTCTGCACTTTATAAAGACTAAATAGAGAGTAAGAAACAGGCTCTTTCCAAAGTTGTAAAATAAGGACAATTTATTTTATAATTGGGTATTTTAAAAATAATCCTTAATTTAGAAATGACTGTATCTAGCTAATCCTTGGCTTTTTAAAGATAAAAACACATTGACCAAATTTTTGACATGGCCCTAGACTCTTCACAATAATTTTTAGCCTGTTTTCTTTCTTATCTAAGCACCATTTAACAAATCCTTTAGGAATGGTGGATAGAACTAACATCTCTCTGGCAATCCCATTAGTGTGCAGTTAAATTAATGGGTTCATTTCTGCCCTCAAGCAAGAGGTGGATTATAATCTTGAGACAAGCTACCTTTAGGCAGTAGGCAATCACTTTAAAAATCTGCAAGCAAGCAACATATGGCATAGTACACAATATGAAAGTGTTTGAGAGGTACAAGTTTCCACCCTGGATGATACATGCCCAGTTTTAAATAAAACATAGCGTCATCTGGCTCATGCTTAAACACTGAAATTGAAATGATTGGCCATACTGCCATTTTCAAAACAATAGCGAAGGGTTTGCACATGTGCTGTTTACAAATCCACAGCCTGTAAACACAGCCACCAACCACAATGTTGCAAAGGTAAATGACAGCTTGAAAAATTTCAAGTCACCAGAACTCCTGGGATTTCCTCAGCCCCCCACCCCCAACCTCATTCATTCTTTCTTCTCACCCCCTCTAGAGTTCCCACCCCCAACCTAATTATAAACACAACAGAGCCTCCTGTGCAGGAGCATGCGTAACCATAACCAGTACCGAATCACGCCCTCCCCCTCCCACACACACACACTACCACCATCACTAGGACACATTTTCCTGCTGTTGAGACCAGCTGGGGTATATTAGTCATGCTGAAGCACGTCATGTAACACTGCAAAGTATCAAGCAGCCCAGTGTCATGGGAAAAGAGAACCTACTTTATTATCTACCCTGGGAAAGGAAACAGAGCTGCCATGTAAATGGGCTTGGTCTTCCCTTCTGTGCTGTTAATATTCTAGTAATATTATCAATAATATCCCAAGGAAAATGATGCATGAGCGGGCATCCTTGGTGATGCTGACACTCGTACTTGTGTTCCTTGGTCCTTAGCCACTCTTGCTCGTCACATACAGTTTCTGTACAGATCAAGGATCTTTATTTTCACAGGCAGAGGAAAAGGACCCTAACACCAGAATAGAAATAGGAAAGCCCCTCATTTGGTGTTTCTGATTGTCATGGAACTGTGAGAAAACAAAGCGCGGCAGGCACTACCCTTTAATACACAGCAAATTGTCCACACACCCGTATTGTGTGGGGTTTTTCTTGACTCAGTCATTGGAAACTGTTTTGTTGTTGTTGTTTGTTTTGCTTTACATAGTTATGGTTTTGAGACTGGGATTTACCACATAGTCCAGGCTGCCCTTGAACCCTGAACCCTCCTGCTTTGCCTATCAATTGTTGGAGTTAGAGGCATGTAACAACATGCATGTTTCTGAAAGTCTGCAGTATCAGTAAGCCTCAAGGTAATATCTATACTGTTGGTCCTGAACCACACTTTGGCAATATTGAATAAAAAATCCAGCATTTAGGATAGCTTAAAGGACACTTGCCTATAGCTCCCGAACAAACATCAGCATCAAGCCAAGGCTGATCAGATGTATCAGAAAATGCTATGGTTTGAGTATAGATTGTCTCCATCTAAACTTGGTGAGATTGGATATTCATTGTGATTGTGTTGAGAAGTGGTTTGGCCTTTAAAAGATTTGGGGGTTCACTTCCATGACGAGATAGAGGAATATCTACCCAAGAACAGAATGTTACCAAGAAGTGTGGCTTCCTTAGTGTTTCTCTGGCTTCTTTTCTGGCACATGCTCTTTATCCTCACACACCTACGTCCTTGTGCTTCTCATAGGTTGCTCGAGAAGCTAACTTTGGATTCTTTACTGTCACTTCTTAAAAACTGTGGCATAATAAAGTTAATTTCTCTACGAAGTACCCAGCCTCAGGTATATACCGGCAGATATATCAACACAAAACAGATTGAAAAACAAATAATTAGGACCAGGATGACGGAAAAGGAGGGGATCTTTTAGAGTCTGTACATGGGTATAAAGAGAAATATCCTGTGGGCAGAGTAAAAGTCAAGGAGCAGACTTAAATTGTCTTTTCATTGTTTTGTTTTTTTGTTTTTTTTTAATTTTTATAATATCAAGAAGCCTGAAATTATGGGAATCACAGCATCCTCTATAAAAGGCTGGATTTCGGCACTGGAGATATTTTAAGAAGAGAAACAGATGTACAAATGAGATCTTCATAAACCAGAGCATGATATCAAAGGAATGAGTGACAGGATGACGTCTGATTCTGGCCTGGAAACTGCATCCGCAGGGGTAGGCGCTTGGGACTCGGACAAGAGCCTGCCCTTCTGAGCAGAAGATAGAGATCTCATCACTCCCAGATCAGCTGCCAGTTCTCTCAAACCACTAATGATAAAAGCCATCAAATAATTTGTCATGTAATTGTTTTGCATTTAGGATAACATTTTAAAATGACAGTTGGTGCTCTTTGTCATGGAACTAAGAAACACAAAGATTTGTGGCTTCTTATGCTAAAGTAAGCAGAATCTTTGAGGGCTGAAACACTGTAGGAATCATACTTCTTGTTGTTATTTTTGACATCATCTTCTGAACCTGCAATCCCATGGTTACAAGGACAAGTTATGGCAAAGTCAGTGGCAGGGGGTTATGAGAAGTCCTCAGTATCCTTGGCTTTCAACTCCATCACCTAGTCTATAATTCTGCCTCCTCAGCTTTGTTCGGTGTCTCTTCTTACGATGCAGCAGTGACATAAAGTTCTGTTAATTCATTCGTTCTTTGACAATCTCATACATGTCAGTCATGCATCCCAATCCCTTTCAATTCCCATCTTCTCTTACACCCTTCCTCCACAACCCTGTCTGTTTCCTTCAAATCATTCCTTCCACATTCTTGTCTATCTTGCTGTGTTGTGTCTGTCCATTTGTGACCCACTTTGACTAATGGTGCCAACTGTGTGGTCAAGGGCTTGATAGGGTCCCCTGGACTCAGATGCATTCACGAGTGGGCATCTGAGGGAAGAAAACGACTCCTCCACTCAGAGTCCTTCAGCAGCCAGTAGGTCAGCAGAGAGGTGTAAGGCTACACAAGTCCCTCCCACATCGATGACTGAGTTCAATGCAACTTGTTGAAGATCTTCCCAATCCACCACAGGCCACAGCATAGATGTCTTTGTACTTTGTTGTAAATTATCATTCAAAAATGGGATTTTAAACATTTGAAAATGAAAGCACAGGTAACAATGCTTTAAGGAAGAAGTACTATGATCGCAGCGGGATAATATCAAAACTTAGCTAAACTTTGCTTTTTAAAATTGATAAGTAAAATTGTATGATTTGTGGTATATTATAATAACATCATGTATTCTACATACCACATATATGTATATGTGATAAGCACTAAAAATCTGTTTTCCTGGCAGTTTCTATGTAAGCAATTCAATAGCTATTTCCGCCATGAAGTTACTCCTTCCTGAGAGAAATTATTTTCTGAAGAACACCTCTTCTTCATGTTTCCTTGCCCCAAAGCAACACCACTGAAATCCATATTCATAAGTTCAGCTAGAAAACTTTTGCTTAAAAATAAACTCAAGAGGTGCATAGCAGATATTCTAATGCTTTTCTTTATTGTAGGGCTAATGCAACTCAGTGTGCTCATTGTTAGAAGACTTGGTGTGCATCTATGTGTCAGTGTGTTTACTAGTGGATAATAACCTACTGCAGGGAGTTCCAGAGACCATGACCTCATACAGTCATTGTATTGAAAGGCTCCTGAAGACAGGTACTGTCCCATTATTTTGATTTTCCCTCTGTTGTTCAAAGTGCACTCTCCTGAATATGGATTGAATGTGTTGTCCTATCAGCTTAAACAAAGGCATTCTGAAGACAAAATAAATCATGTCCTACTCATGATCAGCACTCAGGTGAGCCTATGGCCTCATGACAAAGGCTTCTCAGAAAGCAGGACTTCCACAAAGTGCTAGCAGCATAAGAAGTCCAACAACCAACAACCAACACTGGAGATCCATCTTCTAGGCTGTGAAATCTGAATGTCTGGGATGGGGACTGGGATTAGTGGTGGGAGTCCTCACATCTGTGAGGCCCCAACTCTACCTCCAGATCTGAAGACTAGAGTAAACTTCGTGTCATGCCAGACCGAATCTAAGGCACTGGAGCAGTCCTGACTCTAGCTAGGTCTGCATGCTCAGCTGTGAGCTGTTATGTTGCAGTCACCTGCACACTGGCCTTCTGAGATACAGAAGAAGAGGTAAGAAAACCTAATATGAAATGGCTTTGACTTCGTATCTTCTCAGAATCCTTTTCCTAATATCCCTTCCCCAACACGACCATATTCATGCAAAAGCAATCAAAAAAAAAAAAAATCCTTATGCTTAAGACTCAGAGACTCTCCTTGAAATCAAAGCTCACAAATTTCAGCAATTTCACATTAGCTTGATTTCACATTAGTTTGTCCTAATGTTCTCAGAAATCTAAACTATGGTTTGTTGCCACATTTAAAATTCTTCTCTGCTCACTGCAGTCCCTAATAATATCCTGGCCATGTACCTTCATCTATATTCATGAGGGTTCAGATGCAGCCAAATTAGAGGCAGCAAATACAATCTGGCTTCCTTTAAACATTTTTTTTTTCTTGACAAAAAAAAAAGTTTTATATAAAAAAATTTAAAAAAAAAAAGCAGAAAGAAAGAAAAGCAGACAGCTTTAGATTCAGCAGCACCCGTCGGAGGAGTCGGCTACAAATGCACAGCTGGCTTGGTGATGACTGACAAATCAAAAGTCAGGGAGAAACTTCCAGATCATCTGAGTCCTTGCCACCCGATTAGCAGAAGAAAACCAGGGCAGATGGAGGGAGACGCAGCAGTTCTGAGGGAACAGATGGCCACTGCGAACTTGATATATAAAATTAATAACACTTTCTCAAATACAATTAGTAACAGGAATACATTACCTGAATTTTCATAACTGTGAGCAAGCTGATATTAAATGAGGTTTTTCAGATTAACAGTTGATGTGGCATTGATATTTAGAGGGAAGTAAAAATATATAGCAATCTAAGAAACCTTTGCTTTCGGTACCATTGATCAGGGTCTTACAACATATGAAAGGAGACTGCCATTCGGATAAATTCTAAATTTAAAATTTGCTAATTGGGATTTTTTTTATTCTAATTTGGGCCACATGATGCATGAGATCCTTGAGAGGCTCATAGATATAGGCAGCATCTACTGTCCTAGATGAAATGTTCTTCAGGAGAAAATTACACACATCTCCTTACAGAGGAACTGGAAGGGGGAGGGACAGAAACAGGCACTGGGGAGTAGCTTGTGGAAGCCAGAGGGAACCAAAAGCAGTTTCTTTTGTTTTGTGTTTACTTTCAGATATAACTAAATCTTAAGGAAAATACGTCAGTTTTTTCTATTTTGATGTCCAGTCTTTAGAATGGGCATAAAGCTTAAACTCTATGCTATGTTCAAAGTGTTGTCAACCCCAAATATTTTAAATTCAAAATCCATTAGGATAACACTTTGAATTGTGTTAACTGGCCCTCTGGGAACCTGGACCCTCCATGAGCTTGGGGAGGTCAACCCCAAGTGCAGGAGCGTCTGAGACTCCTGATGAGACAAGACAATGACAAAGGCTTCCTGAATGAAGTTCAACTCTGGCCCCTGTGGGAGGTGGAGGCAACTGGGTATACTATAAGATGCAGCTGTGTGTCTATGCCCTATCTTGTTGCAGGAAGGGCACACGAGTATACGGCTTTGCTATAGGTCAAGGCCCGTGGCTAGGGAGGCAGAGGCACACACACTGGGCATGATAGAACAACAGATCTCTAATATGCATCCACGCTAGCCATATGCACTTCTCCAAGGTGGCAAGAGGAGGTTCTCCTGAGTCCCAGGAGGCAAATCATTAGGTCTGCTACAATATAGGGAAGCCTATGACAGCTGGTAGCTGCAGAAATAGCCAGACTGAAAAAGTCAGGACATTTCCTGTCTCCTGAAAAAGAATAACCCTGGTTAATCAGATAAATGAAGTCACACGACGGAGTCTTTCTCTGCAGCAAAGCTAGCACCCATCTGTCCTTATTTCCAAAGAGAGGTAGGCTTTTTTTTCTCCCAATCCGTCCTGAAATATACATAATAGATAGTTGCCTGAATGGGCATAGCCAGAGATGAATAGATGGTGAGGCATAAAAAAAATTAGAAGTAATATCTGAGTTGTTTTTATGGCTTTAATTGAAAAGCCAATTATCAGAGATATTTTAGATAAGTTACCTTGTTAAGATTCTAGAACCTTGGGGTTGTCACAGGTGAGATGAGAATGTGGGTTTTATATACTACCTAGCAGATGTCTAAACGTTTTATTATATTAAAAATGTGAAAGTTGTGTCTACATATGATTTGTGAACTCTTTCAGGTTGCAGTGATGTGTTCATTATTAATCAAGAAAAATAAAAGTTGCTATAAGGATTAATGTTCAATGTTCCTAAAGGTTTCTATCTACTCTTAAACAAGAGTATTGCTTTTCATAGTGAACATATTTTGCACAATATTTGAAACAAAATTAAGACCTTAATACATGTTTAGGTGAGGCAATAGAGAAGCAAATATATATAGGCAAGTTTATTAGATTAGATTGTCCAGAAACTCACTTGACATCATAATTTGAATGTTTTTTGTAATTTAAAAGCAGAAAGAAAGTTGGGTGTGAAGACACACATATGCCAGACCTTTGGAAGCTGAAAGGTCAGAACTTGGAGGCTATCCTGGGCCACATAGCAAGACATTGTCTCAAAAGAAAAATAAAATAACCAAACAAAAGAAAATGGTAGCCAATAAATGTCACCTTCTCAAATCAGTAGCCACCAAGGATGGATATGGCCTGATCCTACTGGGAAAACAATGGGAGCCTGGAACAAACCACTTAATTCAGAATTAACACACTACACATAGTATAAGGGAGTGTGCTGGGTCTTTAAGTAACAGCTTCAGTCAGTCACTGGATAAGTGCTTCTCCTGGGGATTATTAACTTCTTTTTACTTCCAGTCTGTGCAGGTGGCCAAACAGGCTCCAGATGCAAGAGAGAGCCCTCAGGCAAAACGGGGGAGGTTCTGGAAGTTGAGGTTCTGCTCTAAGTGCTAAGGGCAAGACCCACTAGGAGCATTTCCTGTAGCTTAAAACAGTAAAACCTCTTTTCATTAAGTTCCTGCCCAATAGCTGTGGATTCTTGGATTGTGGGACATACAGCATCATATTGGCATCGGTCACCTTGGGGAGCTAGTAGAAGAAACAGGAAGCACGGAGGTAAAGCGGTGTTCCTGCCCCAGGGTAGAAGAGCCCTATTGTAGTCTCTACAAAAGAAAGAACCATCCTTCTGACCAGCTCATCTGGTATACCTCAGCGTTTGCTGATATAGGATGTCTTGTGCTGTGAATATAATTGGTTAACGAGGAGACTGTTTGGACCTATGGCAAGGCATCTTAGAGACAGGCAGGAAATTGGAGAGGGGATAAAGGAGAAGAAGGACAGAGTCAGAGAGACACCTCAGGCTGCCTTCCAAGAAGCAAGGTGTAAAGCGACACAGTAGAGCCACTGGACACACGGTAATACACTGATTAATAGAACTGGGTCAGCAAGATATAGATGAATAGAAACTGGTTAAGTTAAAAGAGCTAGTTGATAATGAGCTGAGCCATAAGCCAAACAGTTTGTAATTAATAAAGCCTTAAGTGAGTTATTATATAAGCAGCTGCAGGACCGAGGCTGGGAGAGATTTCTCTGGACCACAAGCCCAGATGAATCAGAAAACTTATGGCTATAGTTTGCTAAGATGTTTCCAATGTTGGAAATGAAATCATGTCCTTACTCTGAATAGTCCTCTCTCTGTGGCTGACTTTGTTCAGTCTGGAAATTAGGTGTGCTACACCAGAGGAGACAGAAAAGGCCACATTCAGCGTCCATTCAAGACTGAATGAGAGGAGGCAACTGTTCTAACCTTCTTTAGTTCTTCTTATTACTCCCCTGGGGCTGAGAAAGGTGAAATTCAATGAGACTTTGCTTTGATAATACTTAGAATAAAAAGGGAAGCTGCTGCTGCTTTGTTGAAATCCGTAAATTCAAGAGAGCTAGTAAGCAGGTCGCCTACATGTAGGGTCTTTAGGCAAGACATTTGATGATGGTGTCTGCTACCCCTTGATACTGACAGCTAGCATGCCTTTCAGAAAAGACCACAGCAAGCATGACGTGCCTGACCTGTGTGCTGTAAGGCTCATCTGGTCTATAACCTCATTAGCTTGAAGTGCTACAGGGCTCAGGTGTCTCTTACAGATTTTTTTTCCAAGGACTGCCTAAATATGACTATTTGGATGGCCATATTACCTCTTAGCATTTACTTTATTTTTGAGCCCCCATCCCTAAAAAGTGGCCATTATTTTCTTATTCAAAAAAGGTTTATTGAACCTGTCTCATGTGGTAGGGGCTAGACTAAGTAATCATTTCAGATAAAGGCTCTTACTTTTGTAAAGTTTACAGTTGCAAAATGAGACAGAAAATGGGCAATACAACTACTAAGAAAGATAGGTAGAATCTTTCTGTCTGCTCTTGGACAGTCTTCCCTAAGCCTTAGGTTGCATTTTACATGTACCACTTGGGCTAGGTACCACAGTCACTTATACCATTGTGAATCTCTGTAATAGTCTTAATATGTTGTAAAAATAAATTTGTTTGATGAATGTATAAAGATAAGTGTAGTAGGAAGTTTCTGGTCTAGCCTAGCCTTGGAGGTCCAGAGCAGCAGTCTGAAATAATCACACAAAGTCTTATATTCTTTGCAAGCTGTTTGGCCTATCGTGTGACAATGCAGTTATGCTGTGCGTATCAATCTTTAAATAAAAGACTGTTTTGGCCATGGCAGGCACTGTAGAAGAAATAGGTGAAAAATCAGAATAGTTAAAAAAAAAAGAAAAGAAAAAAGGAGGGCAGAGTCAAAACAGATCAAGCCAGCTCCCGCCCCCCTCAAAAAAAAAAAAAAACAAAAAAACCATAAAGCCATGGGCCATGTGGGAAGACAAATTAATAAAAATAATTTAAGTAAAGAAACAAAAAACAAACTAGCTAACAATGTATCTGAGCCATCCATTGGCCAAACAACATAAACTTAATATAAATGTCTGAGTCATTTGGGCGGCTAAGAGGTCTGAGATGGCAAGTTCATAAGTCTAGACTTCCAGCCAAACGAGGCCAAAAAACTTATTGTAACACTATGGTTCAGGCATATTACTTGCTAACTCTTACCCTTAAACTAACCTGTAATTCTTATCTTGATTAGCCCCATGGCTTGGTCCCTTTTTTCTCAGAACAGCATTTTGTCTTCTCTCCTCTGTGTCTGATGATGTCTCTGCTCTGCTCTTTCTCCTTCCAAAGTTTTCTTAGTCTGGCAGCCTCACCCATACTTCCTGTCTGTCTTCTGGCCAATCAGCATTTTATTAAACTAATGGGGGGGGGTGAAAATATTTACAATGTATAAGAGTACAATCCCATAGTAGATAAAGCATTTAGTGTACAGTTAGAAATTAAAGTGCTTTAGGAAACTGGTACTACTAGCTTCTCTGCTGTGGTCTATTATCTCTCCAGTCAGGAGGAATTGGTTTGACATAAAGAATCAGGCCTGAATTCTCTGTTATTTAGGGGACTTTACATCTAATTAGACAGTTGCTGGTTAAACCAGGGATAAAAGTGCCACTATGATATCAAAGGATATGTCATACTAAGCTAGTCATTGTTATGATTCATAGACTTTACATATGTATGTGTAGGACCACTGATTCTTCTCTTTTTTTGGAGCTTCCATAATATCTTCTGACAGTTTGAGAGCCAGTCCTCAGTGAGGAGTTTTCCAGGACAGCTCTAGTTCAGTTCCTCTAAGTCCTGTGCCGGAAGTGCGTAGTGCCTTCAGCAATAGGATATTACTTTCAGAGGAAAGCAATGGCCTGTACTATTTCTTGGGTGTCTTGGATTCCCTTGGCCTACAACTTGCAAGGAAGTTTTGTTGGCACCAAGGTTTTTGTTAGATAGTATGTAGCCTTGTTGAAGGGGGTATTATCATCCTTTGAGGCATAACTACAGTTTATGTGGTTTCAACAAAGAAACTTCCTTCTGTAATAGATAAAGACTATGATTGAGATCCACAACTAGTACATAGCAGAAAACAGGGGGCCATGGAATGACCACTTTCAATATATATATTGAATTCCTATATGCAAGGGCCAAAGAAAATCATGGGATAAGGAACAGAAAAATTATAAATACCAGAAGACCATGAAACCTGCTGATAGTATCTTCTAAATAAGACAGAGAAGCTATACTCATGAAACTTCACAATGCAGTTACTGAAATACGGCCTGCATAATGGCAACACGAGTTGGCATAGCAACGGAACAAGGGAGATTTCCCAAGAACTCATCCTTAGATAAAGAGTGACAGGCAGTCAATATCAGGGGATCAGAGATCAGTTTTCTACAGAGGTGAGCTCCCTAATAGGTTACCTAATACCAAGTTGTCATCCCAAAACACAGGTACATACAAACAGTACAAATGGACTCAGTGGTTTGTGTAGGTGTTCCCTTCTCTCTGCTGGGATTTTTGTCTAACTCAAATGTATGCATCTCTGTGCATGCTGTCACGGTCCCCATTGAGTTCATTTGTGTTTAAGCTTTGTGTCTGGAAGACTCTTTCCTTGTAGCCATCCATTACCTCTAGCTCTCAGAGTCTCCCTTCCTTCTTTTCAGCAAAGATTCCCAAATTTTGAGGGGAGATGGGTTAGACAGAGACATCAAATCAAAGGGTAAGTTTTTTTTTTTTCTCCATGTACATTGTCCAGTTGTGGGCTTTTGGGTTAATTACCATCCACTGCAAGAAGAAGCTTCTCTGATGATGGTTAAAAGGCACTTTTAATTTTTGGGTATAGTAGTATTATGTCATTAGGAGTCATTTTATTCTTATGTTCCTTTAGCAGAATAATAGTAATAGGTTTTTCTCCAGACAGGGTTCATGACCTCTCTAGTCTTGAGTTCTTGACCACATATTAGATATGGATTCCATCTTATGGAGTGGGTCTCAAATACAATAAAAAGAGGTTGAACACTCTTACAACATTTACACTGGTGCATTTTGCAGGAGTTTTTTTTTTATCATATATCATAGAGTTTGTCGATGAGGTGGAGGATAACAGGTGGCTTTGGCAGGAGCCTTAGTGTTTGGGGATGGGAACTAAGGGGCAGCTTTGAATAATGAATTTTAGTTGGTAGTATAAAATCTAGTTGGAATACTGTCTACCCCACTGTAAAGTAATTCCAGTTAAATTCCTTTTACATATGTGCATATTTTAAGATGCTTTTATGGTCAAGGTTTTCCACATGGCTTTCCCAAAGGGCTTTAGTGTTAGCATCCCTCCTCACACTCTAACCTAGACCTGCTCTGCCTTCCTAGCCATCCAATTCTCTTCTTCTAATTTCCTTTATTCCTTTATAACACTGAGTTCTATCTCTCCTTACTTGGAAGAACCTTTCCTGAACTCATCATTTGAGCAAAATAGTGACCCACAGAATGGGGAAAAAAATCTATATCAATCATACCTCTGACCAAGAACTAGGATCTAGAATACACAAAGAACATATAAAACTAAGCATGGAGAAAACAAATCACCTGGTTTAAAATGGGACATAACTAAACCAAGAGTTCTCAAAAGATGAAGCACAAATGGCTGAGAAGTATTTCACCATCAGGGAAATTCAAATTAAAACTACTTTTGAGGCTTGTAATATGAAGTTTCCAGCCTGTCCAGCCTGTGGTCCAGATCCACAGACCCTCAATCCCACAAAAACACACAGACACATATTAATTTTGTGCTGATTGACCCCAGGCTCAGACATATTGCTAGCTAGCTCTTTCATCTTTAATGGAATCCACTTCCATTCAACTGTTTAGCCACATGGCTTGGTACCTTCTCTTAGAGCAGCATGGTTGTCTTCTTTCCCCTGTCTCTGCTGACATCTCTGCTCTGCTCTTCCTGTTCCCAGAGTTTTCTTACTCTGATAGCCCCGCCCATACTTCCTGTCTGCTTTCTGGCCAATCAGCTTTTTATTAAACCAGTGAAAGGGACAAGGTACCTGAACATAATCCAACTACAGAGATTTCATCTTACTTCCAAAATAATTTTCTTTAAAAAGCCTATTTGCATATACATTCATACCAGGCACTGAAGCTTCAACAGATGAATTTGATTTGAAAATATAGCTTGGTATAAAATAATTAATTTTATTAGAAAAAGAGCTGCCATAGTTTTAAAATGTTATAAATTCTTTTAAGTTCAATTTCAGTTAGCTTGTAATTACATTACCCTTTATATCGATTACTTATAACAATGACAGTTCTTTAATCTCAACCTTTCCAGATAGGTTTCCTTTATAACACCTCACCAAAGTTTCTTTCTATGACCAGCACTGACCACACTAAACTCATTTTTAATTTTTTCTATTAAGTTATTTATTTGCTTTTTTTCTTCTCTCTACTTCCACATTCTTTTTTTATGATTTGACCTTGAACCAGATCCACTTTAAATAAATCACCTCCTCTGTTGGGCACTATGAGGCTAATCTTCCCCTTTCTCTCCTTCTGCTATGAGAAGATTTGGAGTCACCTTTTCCAACTTTACTATTTTCCTACACATACCTAGAGGCCCGATCTTAGGGAGCCAGACCCACTACTTCCAGAGCTCTCGTGTCTTTACATAAAACCTATGGAGTATAAACTTCCATATTTGCGTATCCAACAATGACGTTTTTACTTTGAACCATATTTTATATCCAACAGAACCCTTGATTTCTCTACTTAGATATCTTAAAAGATCTCAAGCTTATTCTGTCTTGCATGGAACCTTTGCTATACCTTACATTAAATAAGTTCCTCTACTTGGTTTATAGCCATGAGTGAACTGCCTCACCAATATGGCTGCTCACACCTGAGCCTCATGTCCGTTTTATTTCCTCATCCTGTCAGGTCTACCCGCTCCCTCTTCCATCTATTGTTGGCACCACGTACTGATGGTTAAAAATAGAATAAAACAAGTACAGGCCTTTCAGTTTGATTGTGATTTCTCTAAAACTCTTTCTATGAAACATGGATAAGAAAATGGAAAAAAAAAAGAATAAATATATTTCAATTCCTAAAACTTCCTCAATTCTATTTAGAACCTAAGGTACTAGTTGAAGGAACATTATATTATTTATTGGCTTATCAAAAGAAATTGAGAAAATGCAACAATTTGCTCAAAGAAGGAGTAACAGCAGTATGCAACATGAAAATCTGTTCAAAACTCAAAAATGAAGTATTGATGAGAGGATTACAACATGGACCTTTTCCCCACCCTTTTTAAAGGTCTCTTAGTTGACCTAGCATAGTGTTTTATATCATCCTAATGTCACATTGCCACAGGTTGATGAATATGCACAGGTAAGTGCACATGCTCAGAGGCATTTGCGCTGCCAGATCAACATGTCCGTTTCCTTTCCCACATGCCACCCAAGCTATGACGGGTGGTGACTCTGAGGGACTCCAGCCTCTGTTGGGGAAAAACATATTAGGTACCTTGATCAGGAGTAAAAAAGTACACTCTCTGTTCCAAACTTACCCAACCGGTGCAGCGCAGTATTGTGAAAAATGTCGTCAAATCTCTGAGCTTCTGCAGTGTACAGGCTTATGCTGCCCATGTCCATTGCAAGCTCACATTGAGGAAAGGGGGGTAATCACAAAAGGTGCAGCTCTTCTGTTGACCTGATCTTGCCTCTCTTGAAGGTGTTAGCGCTATAGGAATTTAAAGGTGAGAGTGGGGTTCTAAAGGTGAGAGTTCGCCACCCAATAGAAATGAGATTGAAACAGGTGATGACACTCAGGGTGGCTGAACCTCCAATTCAGTCTTCAAATTCTGGTTTCAGGTCAGATTTTATTTTCAGCATACAAATGGAAGGATACGATCATTAGTGCCTTTGCAACAATAACTACACGGCACAGAGTCTGCACTCTGGCTCTTTGTGTCATGGGCCCAGCCTCTAGGCTGGTTATGCTGGTGAAGCTGATGATGATAAGACATGGCTGTGCTGGTGATATCCGGGCATTTGGATCCCAGCCTTGGAAGCTGTGTGGGTCTGCTTACTCTGACTTGCATGCAACATATAGAACTGAAAAAGAACTTCCTGCCTATAAGCTTCTTGGAAGTCTATAAAACAACACAACTTCACCTAGATTATACAAATTATGCAAAGCAATGCATAGAATTCTAGAAGAATTTGAAAAAGAAAAAAAAAGTGGTTTAATTTGGAGTGTATTTCTCAGCTGTGCCTTTCTGTATAGGATACGATTACGGCATTGTGTCCCAGGAGTCTTGGGAATGTTCAGTGAACCTAGATGATGTAACTACCTGGGTTCTTTATAGTCTGGACTGAAATAGTGATGTTAGTGTTTCTCAGTGACCATTTTACCTTATTTCTTTATCAGTATTGTTCAAATAACACTTGGCAAGCCCCTTTGTATTTCTCTATGATGAATCAGTCCACACATACATACTTTTGTAGTATCCACAATACAGTTCCACTAATAATTTCATCGTGGTACAATGGAAAAACCTAATTAAAAGCAAATTTAACAACATTTTCATAGATTTAAACATATGGCCTCAGTTTTAATTCATTTTTATAGTATGATATTGCTTTCCATGGGTGATGGTTAGGAATAATCCATCACATTTAAGTATTATAATTATATGTGCAGTTATATGCAATTATGGTTATACGTATAATTGTCAAATGCTTATCACTTGCCAACTATACTTACACTTAATCTTCAGAACACCCATTACTATTTTACATATAACAAATTGAGTTTGAGAGTGATTGAGTGCTTTGCCTAAAATCATACATCTGGTAGGTAGCAACATTTATGGAGTTCTTACTATGAACCAAATGCTACTGTCACTAGTCTGGTGTGTGTGTGTGTGTGTGTGTGTGTGTGTGTGTGTGTGTGTGTGTGTGTTCTCATGAAAGTTGTGTGTGTGTATGTAGGTTTTCAAGCAAATATGTGTGTGTGCATAATATCTTACTATTCTACTCTCCACCTTATTTTCTAAATTAAGTTCTCTCACTAAACCTGGGCTCACAAAGTTTTCTGGCTGGCTGGCTTTGAGCTTCATGGAGCTGTCAGTTTCTGCCTCCCAGCCCTAGGACCTCAGACATAATTCTCCGCACCTGGTTATTCACTAGGACGGCAGTTTCTGAACTTAGGTGTTCCTGATTGCAGATCAATCACTTTATCAGCTGAGGCATATCTTTGAGGCATATCTCTATCCCTCTATGATAGATACTATTTATCAACTATCTCACCCAATGTTTGTAATTATTCTTCAGTACGTCACTATAACAATGTGCAAAATACACATAGAAAACCTTAAAATTGGAAAACTTGATTTTCTAAAGGGGACACTTCCACACTAGCAAGCAGCAGAGGCGAAATTTGCCATATGCTTTTGGATACCAGAGCTGATGCTTACCAAGCTGAAGCTTAAAATTGCATTTTTCAAATGAGCTAGAATAGCAGTCTTGTTCCTATATATTTGTTAAAACTATATACCCCCATGTTGAAGTGAAGCCTACTCCCCATAGATGCCTTGTGGGCAAAATGACTGCCATAACAAATACAGTCGAGTCTTTGAAGGCTGGACTACAAGAAACAATGTAGATCTACCTGGCTTACTGTGTAATATTTTCTTTACACTGTGTGAATATATGTCACTAAAATGGGTGTAATAAACAAGCTGACTAGCTAATAACTGAACTGGATAAGATTAGGCAGGAGAGCGAAACTGAGCATGCTGGGAAGAAGGGCAGAGTCCGAGGAGTTGCCAGTCAGGTGCAAAGGAAGCTGCTTTGTGTACAAAATGAGGTAACAATAAGCCTACATGTGGTAGAACATAGATAAGAAATATGGGTGAATTCACACCTGAGCTATTGACCAAGCATTTATAGTTAATATTAAGACTCTGAGAAATTACTTGGGAGCAGGTATTCAGGACAGACCCTTCCACCTATAACTTGTTGCCTCAGAAAGCTCATCCTTGTGGTCAGTCACTGTGGAAGGTAGAATAGTGTGATCCTCAGAGATATTGGTGACCTCACTCAGGAAACTGAGACTAATATTACCTTACATTAAAACATTCATTTGGCAAGCATTATTATAGTCCTTGAGATGGTGACATTAGTATAGACTATCTGGATTGCCCAATATATTCACAAAGATCTTTGATATTGGAAGACAGATGGAAAGTTCAAAGCCAGAAAAAGATGCTGAAGTGGAAAAAAAAAAGCAGAAAGGCAACTGGAGACAAAGGAAGTGGGCATGAGCCAAGGAATATGAGCAGGCCCTGAAAATTAGTAAAAGGAAATGGAGTATCCCCTGAGCCTCCATTCAGAAAGCAAAGTAGCCTGGCAGTAGCTGGGCTTTGGCCCAGTAAGACCCATTAGGACTTCTGGCCTATAGGAATCTAAGACAATTGATTTGGTAGTGGTCAGCTTCTACATTTGTGGTGGTTTTGGAAGCAGTGATATAAAGCTAATATAGTCATTCTACTATCAGGCCACTTCTCAAAGACAACCTCAGCCAATAGCCAGTACTGCTTTCTGGAGAGCTTGTGAAAAACCCAATTGCTGAGGTCTGTGTTCTGTGGGACTATGCTCTTGTAAATTGTGAATAATTGTCACTCCTACTGATTTAATAAAATGCTGGTTGGTCAAATGTCTAGACAGGAAGTAAAGGTGGGGCAAGCTGACTAGGAGAATTCTCGGAAGCAGAAGAACAGAGCAAGAGAGGATAGCAAAGCACAGAGGAAGCATTATGAGGATTCTGCCTTGAGCAAAATGATACCAAGTCATGTGGCTAAACATAAATAGAAATATGAGTTAACCTAAAGTATAAGAGTTAGCAAGTAATAAGCCTGAGCCATGGACCAAACAGCTCAGAGTTAATATAAACTTCTGTGTACTTCTTTGGGACTAAGTAGCTGTGAAACTGGGTCCCGATCTCATGGCTAGGCTGGGCCAGAAACTTCTTACTACACCTGTGTACTGGCTGCCTGACTGAATACACAAACAAATGTGAGATTGTTTCTAACTTTATTTTCATATGCTGATAAAATTAGAAAAAATTCACCTATAGAATTAATGTTTAGTTGCTGTATCTTCTGATCATAAAATATAAGTGTAAACTTTTCCTTCTTCAGTGTGGGTCTTTGGAATTGAACAGGCATGGTGGCTAGTACATTTTCCCCATTGAAAAGTCTTACCAGTACCTAAGACTTACTTTTATTTTATCTTATTAAAGTGTCAGACTCTTTTTAAGAACAGAACACTGAACATGAACTACTTAAGGAATTATACCAACTAACAGACAGTTGTGTTCATATTAAAGAATTGATCGGAAACAAGCAGCTAAGGAAGGAAATGGTAGACAAGATCTCTTACCAGTTAGGAGTACATATTGTACATACAGCTCTTAAGACGGCCCACGTTCAGTTCCCAGAACCCATGTCAGGTGACTCACAACATGTCACTCAGCTCCACAGACCTCTTCAGGCACCTTCACTCATGTCCACACACATATACACATAACTTAAAAATCAAATAAATAAATCAACCATGGCTGGAAACATAGACTAGGGGCTGAATACTTTCCTGCACACGGGAGGCCTCATGTTAAAGAAGAAAAAATATAAAACACAAACAACAAACAAACAGGAATCAGCCACCCCTAAGACTGGTTTAATTATTTATTTTCATTTTTTGAAAAGAAATTCTCTTTGGATGGTTCTCATGGTTCATAGAATTAATGGAAAACGTCAAATCCCTATTATGAGCAGAAAGAACACACAGGAAATTGGAGAACATTGCTTAACAAACACACACATACTATCATCATAAATTTGGTGTCTTAAGTTTCAGATGTACATGATTTTATACTTTTTATTTCATATATCATTTTGCATTCCTTCTAGACTTTATGTATGGTATAAGCCTGAAACTTAGCCTTTGGTTACAGCTACATTTTTATGATTTATTTATGTTGGTAGGCATAGTCTAGCTTATTCCTTGCGGCTAATCTTTGCTCTTGATAATGAAGATTTATGATTTTTTTTTTCTTATTTTAGTTTTCACTTTCACAGACAGAAAAATGTGGTATTCAACAGTTACTACAGTGAGATATATTATATACTTAGGTGTTCAAGCTAGCATGATTAAATAAACATACTCTCAAGTTTTTAAGATACTGCTAATTGTTCTCAAAACAATTTCATATCCCAGTATTGTGTATGTGACATTGGTCACTAGTCAATCTTGCTTCTTTGGTTGTTTTCAAACATTTAATGTTTGGCAACCTCATAAACCTGAAATTGTGTCTAACTTTTGGTTTTCTTATAAAAGCAGCTAAGCAATCTTTCAGATATTACAGAACAATATTTGTTTTAAAAATTCTGGTGTCTTTTCATTGTAAAGAGTAGGGCATTTTATTCATAAAATTTGTTTCATTCATTTTACACACCAACCACAGATTCCTCTTTTATCCTTCTCATATTCTGTCCCCCTCAACCCTACTCCTCAGTGTATCCCCAAAAAAGATAAGGCCTCCTCCCATGGGGAGTCACCAAAGCCAGGCATACAAAGGCAGACCCAAGCCCTTCTCTGTGCATCAAGGCTGTTTCAGGCATCTCACCACAGATAATGGGCTCCAAAAGGCCAGCTCATGCACCCATGATGAATACTGATCCCACTTTCCAGGGCCTTTTAAACAGACCAAGCTACACAAGTGTCTCCCTTATGTAGGGGACCTAGTCCAGTTCCCTGCAGGCTCCACAGCAGTTGATCTAGCCTGGTTCATCTACGTCTCTGTAGATGACCTCATCATGAGCTCCCCTTGCTAAAGAATCCCTCTCCCCTCTCTTTGACTGGCCTCCAGGATCTTGTCTGGTGCTTGGCTGTGGATCTCTGTGTGTGCTTCCATAAGTTGCTGGATGATGACAGTTGTATTTACCTATCTGATCACCTGGGTAAGCCAACTCAGGCACCTCTTCACTATTGCTAGTAGTCTAAGCTCAGGTCATATTTGTGGATTCCTGGGAAACTCTATAATATCTCCCCCTATCAAAATAAGATATCTCTTTCATTGCTCTCTCTCCATCCTTCTCCCAGTTAGCCAAAACCTGGAAACAACCTAGATACCCCTCAACTGCAGAATGGATAAAAAAGAAAATGTGGTACATTCACACATTTTTGAGATATTACTAAGCTATTAAAGAATGACATCATGAAATTCGCAGGCAAATGAATGAAACTAGAAAATATCATCCTAAGTGAGGTAACCCAGACCCATAAAGACATGTACTAAATGTAATATAAAGGATAACCAGACTATAACCCACAGCTCCAGAGAAGCTAGCTAACAAGGAGGACCCTAAGAGAGATGCATGGATCTCTCTGGGGGAGGAGAAATAGATGAAATCTCCTGAATATACTGGAGGTGTGTGTGTGTGGGGGGGAGACAATAGAGGGAAGGAATGAGAGATGGGAAAATGAGAAGTTAGGGGTGTTATAATGACATCTTTCAAAGAAGTGACTTACTTTGACAGTACTCACCCCTTGTGACTTCCATCCCATCCCTCTTTCTCTTTTTCTTTTGTTTCTTGCTTTATGGTGTGCATGATATATATGCATGTATTTATGTGTGTATGTTCATGGTATGTGTATGTATGCATGGTATATATGTGTGTAGTGTCTAAGTGTGTGTGGGGGGTCTAAGTGTGTGTGTGTGGTGTCTAAGTATGTGTGTGACATGTGTTCATGGTGTGTGAGTGTGTGCTTGGTATGTGATTGTGTGTGTGCATGGTGTGTATGTCTGTGTGTATGTGTGTGTGTGCATGGTGTGCATGTCTGTGTGTATGTGTGTATATGTGTGTGTATGTGTGTGTTGGTGTGCATATGCATGGTGTATTGTGTATGTGCATGGTTTGTGTCTGTTGTGTGCACAGTGTATGAGTGTGTGTGTGGTGTGTGTGTATGTGTGTATGGTTTGTTGCCTCTATATACAATCTAGAATTCACAAATGAGAGAAAAAATGGCATACATGTTTATTCAAATCTGGTTCATTTAACTCACTATAATGATCTCTAGTTGTATTCATTTTCAATAAAACAACATAATTTCATTTTCTTTATGGTTGAATAATTTCTTGTCTATATATTCATTTTATATACTTATTATCTGTTGACAGACACTTAGAATGACAAAAACCGGATTATGGTAAATGCTTTTTTTCCTCTCTGTGAACTTTTTAAGTTTAAAATATCCTGCCTATTTTTCTGTTGAGTTTCTGTGTGTATCTCATTGACATACAGACCTGCCTTAACCATTCTGGTTAATAATTTGCTTTGTTGTATTCATTACAAAAAACTTTCCTAGGTGTTGAAGTACCTTTTGTGGTACTTTTAACTTAATGTTTGAATATAGTCTGATAAATAAATATTTTCTTCAAAGAGATATGTAGTAAGAGGTTTCTGTTCTGTACTTTCGGGCCTAACCTCAAGATTTAGGCCCACAGACCCACAGACCCACAGAGACACACAGATGCTTACAATAGTTTTAGTCTGATTGGCCTAAGGCCCAGGCATGTAACTTGCTAACTCTTTACCCTTAATCTAACCCATGATTCTTATCCTGTTCAGCCATGGGGCTCAGTACCTTTCCTCAGAGCAGCATAGTTGTCCTCTGCATCATTTGGCTTCTCTCTGGCATTTCTGCTCTGTTCTTTCTGTTCCCAGAGTTTTCTTAGTCAGGTAGCCCTGCCCACACTTCCTGTTTGCCTTTGGCCAATCAGCATTTTTTATTAAACCAGTGGGTGAGACAATTATTAACAATGGAACAACATAATCCCCCTACATATTCCCTTTTCTCTTTTTAAAATAAAAAGAACTCCAAATCTAACATGGTCTCTCCCCCATTATCTATAACAACTTATAAACAACACTGTAAATAGACACAAACATCCATAATACATGTTTGGGGAATGTGGACATCATTCTCTAGGCTACTTCCTGCTGAATGGGGGTGCTGGCAATCTCATGGGAATTCAAAGAAAAATGTAGGATTATGGACAAGTCTTTAGTGGAGTAGTTAGTCTGTAAGGCTGGGTCATCTCAGCCAGTGTCCCTGAAATTGTTCTGGATACAGAGCTTGGGAAACTTCAACAAAGGTGCTCTAAAATGCTGAATCATCTGGGCCATCTATTTCCCTTGGAGATTTTTCAGGGGGTCTTCCTCAATCAAACTTTATGTTCTTTATTCAGAAATAAATCCACAGCCTCTCATTTTCTGTGGAAATAAAAAGAAAACCTCTTCTCCAAAGTAGCATATCTTTGGATTTCAATTTTAAAGTCAACTCATTTACAAAATATATAGGTTGAATTAATCCAACAGCATTTATAATTAACTGTCTTTTAGCAGCTTTTATTACTTAATTTTCAGTCAAGAAGCTTAAAGATAAGACAATAACATACACATACCGTATTCAGACACTCTGTATTTTCCATTTAAGGACAAGAAGAAAAGGAGGAGCTCTGTGAGTTCAAAGCCAACCTGGTCTTCAAAGAAGTTCCAGACAGAGTTTGCTATGTAACAGTCCTGGCTTTCCTGGAACTTGGCTTTGAAGACCAGTCTGGCTTTGAACTCACAAAGATCCTCCAGTCTCTGCTTCCCAACTCCTGGGACTAACCATGTGAGCCGTGGCTTCTTCTGCCTGCTCTGTCTTTCTATGCCTGCCTTAAATACTCTCTTTACCCAGTTAAGGCATGGCCCCACCACTGCCTGCCTGTGAGCCTGGAACTCCCTCTGTATACTAAGATGACCTCAGTAGGTCACCCTTCCTGGGATATTCCCTGTGCTGGGATTGAAGGTGTGAATCACCACTCTCTGATTCTCCTAGACTGACTGTGGGTAGATCCCCCTGATATCTCCAAATCTTTTGAATCTTTTATTATATCCCCAAAGAGATATACATTTACCAATTATTTACATCATCTCAAAATTATCCACAGAATCTGTTCACTTTTTTCTAAGGTTGATATATTTCATCAGTCTGGAGCTCTCCTTCTCATAGGGGTTTGTGTGAAATAAGAGTTCCATATGATTTTGCTTTTATATAAGCATAAACAATTTCTCTTCTGTCTTAGTAAAGTACCCCATACTCTTCACTTTCATGGTTTATTTTCATATTACCTTTCTATATATTTGAGTTGGAATCACATTGTAACATCTCTGCAGTTGAGAGCAGGTTATTGTCTCTTTCCATAATGTCCTATTTCCTGCTCTGTTAATTTCAAACTATTCTACTTTTTACTGGGTCTTATTTAAATATCACCCTTTTATGAGATGTCTCTTACATTTTTTCCTGCTTATCCACATTGATAACAACTTTAGCTGTAAAATAGATTACAGCAGAGAAATTTATATGAAGAGAGTTTTTTCAGTGCTAGACTTTTTATTTATTTATTTATTTATTTATTTATTTATTTTTAGCTTTTACGGGGCTAAACACACCACCTTACTATCTTGTACTGTTAAGAGTCTTGTAGTTATTTCATAAGATCATCTTCAGGAATAAATTAATGATTGAATCTTCAAAACAGAACAGCTTGAGTGACACTTGGTAGATCTGAATAATTCATCTCCCTAACTCTAGTTTATTTTTTATCCCCTGTTTTGCTGACTTTATATAGGACTGGTACCATAGTTAGTATGGATAGCATATTTTAAAAATTGTTATTTATCTCTGTAATTTGTATGATACTATTTTATTTGTTAAAATATTTCATTTCTGCTTTTTTAAAGTTTGATATGAATGATGTCTTAAAATTAAGTTAGCAACTTCAGCTAGCAGTAACTCAAAATCCCCTGACACTGCAAAGCTGAGACAAAGGCAAATCCTACACTATAAATAACTGCCATTTATTATATATTGTTAGAAATCTATGAATCAAACCGGAGGCTGTAAACTTAACCAATTTTACTTCAGTATTTTTTGTATATTTTATGGCCTTCTGGTACAAGTGAAGATTCCATACATATCTATTGAATATTTTAATGATAATAAATATGTGCTTCATAGCATGCCTCACTCTTGAGAGGGTTTTTATAATCGTGCAACAGTGAAAAATGTAACTCATTTCTGAACATCATTTCTGTCGCTGTCCATACAGCTTGGAAAGCAGAGTGGGGATTACCATTACTGCTGCGGTCTTGAAGTTGTCATAGCGACTAGTTAGTGATATGATTAGAAGTAGATTTGAACTACCCACCCTTAGTATTGCTTTTATGTAGTGACCCTTCAGATAATGAGCGATGGTCACCTATGATTAATGTCAAATTTCTCATCAAAACTGTCAATTCCAAATAACTAAAAATAATGGAAACAAGACAACAACCAATACTCTCAAGCAGTCCTCCTGACAAGCTTGATCTCTGGACTATCAATGCCTAGCTGATTGATTATTTAGGGAGTGAACATACTTTGCCCTGGAGTGTGAAGACTTGGGTGTAACACCCAGGACGCTGAGTCATCCGTGACATCTCATTTTGTTTAGCTGAGTCTGATTACAGCTAATTCTACACCACTTCTGCAGGAAGCAGAGTCCTGCCTTGAATTTCTCTAATTGGCTCACGGCAAGAACAAGCATTTCCAAGTTTGTCCAAGACTCTATCACCTGTGAGCCCCCTCCATCACTGAGACTTTCGCTAGGACTTTCTCTCAATCCTAGAAATAACTTCTTAGTCTTGGCTCTATGAGGGTCTCTCTTCATAATTCCTGACCTTAGTTCTCCTTTGAGAACCGATGTCTGAAGCTTAATGTTCTTTTCTAATAAATTTCCTCAATGAATTCACCTAGCTGCTCTAGGCTCCTAGGCTTCTTCCAATTACAGCACAACATATTGCTGCTTTTTAAAAAATTTTTATCTCCGTCTTAGGGTTCTGAATTTTCTCACTTTCTTCTTGTTCCCTTTCCTTGTAAAAAGTCTGTTTTATCTCAAATTGGTATTTTAAGTCCCAAATTTACATTTAAAGGGTATAAATAACTGTTATCTACAACCCCTGTCAGGCTCTTCCTCTCCC
The DNA here is from genome assembly GCA_033318265.1 of Phyllotis vaccarum. NCBI lineage: Eukaryota > Metazoa > Chordata > Mammalia > Rodentia > Cricetidae > Phyllotis > Phyllotis vaccarum. The sequence continues at coordinate 6,485,676 of JARWLC010000012.1, read as the reverse complement.
TAGAGTTGAGTTTCTTTGTTTGCCAAGTGAGGTGGATGGGAGGGCTCTGTGAAGTCTCTCACAGCATAAACATCAGGGCTCTGCCAACAGTAGAGATTGTCCTGTTTGGTATGTGTGGGTTCATTGGGGTTACTTACCAAGAACAGGGTGTCTGTGTTACATAGTTTGTCTTGAGCACTTTGGCCCTCATCACATTAAATGATCTACTGGGTCATAAAAGGAAGAAGCAGCCAGCCAGAATGCCACAGGTATCTGGGTCTGAGCACATAGTCGGGCCTGCTTGGGAAGACAGAAACAGCAAGAGTACAGGGACTGTTCAGGGTGAATTCATGTCAGACAAGGTCTCTGTGAAAGTCTACAGATAACAACAACAAAAGAAGGGAGTCAGTATTCAGAACTTTCCAGGGAAAGGTAGTGAACAAGACCAGGAAAAAAGCAAACAAAAACTTTAGAATTCAGATTAAAACAAAACCAAAAAAAAAAAAAAAAAAAAAAAAAAAAGAGCAGAAAATAGAGATGTGGGTGTTTTATTCAAACTCCAGAAAGTTTATTACCTTAGATTATGAACTGGAGGTCAACAAAGCAGGGAGACAGACACCTACCAGATCTGTCAGCCATGTGTTGAGTGTGGAAGGAACATTGAGTTAAAAATCCTCTGTCTTTTTCTATTCCTAACAAGAAAACCTCCAAAGCTGTAATTCCTGAATGCCCCAAACAGAAATAGATGGATGCTGCTTTTTTCTAAGACATTTGTTTGACTACCTTTCACTAGATACTTATTCACTGATAAATCTATAACATCAGGTAAGTACAAGGAGTACAATTATCCTTCTTCCCTTGTGTGACGGACAGCTTACCAACCACAAGTGTCAGCTACTGAAGACCACTCTTTCTGATCAAACTGGGTCCATGCAAAGAGGCTTCATAGTTCCTGAAAACAAAACTTGCAAACTATGTATTCTGGAAATTTATTTTAGTTTTGTTGAATTATTTTTTATTTTTCAAATCAATGAATAAATCCTTTGGGTATATGTGGGTGCTCGTAATTTTTGAGGCAACACTGACTTTTATTCTGCAGCAAGTATCTTACCTCAACCTCCAAGTGATAGAATTGCAGATGTGAGCTGCCTCATTTTGGAGCTTAAAAAAAACAAAAACAAAAAAACTTATTTATTCTTTATTCCAGGCATATATGGGTTGCAAAGTTTTCTGCAAAATGAGTGATAAATGCTTAAGGTTGACACACTTTTAAAGATAAACACATACTAAAAATTTCTTTCGGGACAAATAAATAGCTATTGTTGCTGTGTCCATCTTTCAAATGTGTACATAGAGATTCTGACTGACAGAAAAAGTTGAAACTTGTTACACAAAGCAAGAGAAAGGAGTTTAAACTCAGTCTCACTGCAATGTTAACCTTGTTCCCAGCATTTTCTCCAGGTGCTGAGAATGGGTGTATTTTTTGCACGTTTGTAACTCAAAAGTACTTAACTATATGAATGATAAGGATGTGACATAATGAGTCTCTTGGTAGTTGCTAGCTGACCACCTGACATTGCCCTCCCATCTCACCACCATCGCTAACCTCACCCACTGAAACTAGACTGTCTTCTTTGCCTCAGCAGTTTGCTCTTCCTGATTTGTGTGAACAACGGTCACCAGAGATTCTGGCAGGAGGACCCATCATTAGTTATTACATATTAAGTGAGTCTACACCCAGATGAAGATGACATTGTAAAGTTCAGTGGGAAATAAAAGTTACTTAGGCATCTTGGAGTACTTACATTGTTGGAATAACTCTTTTACATTATTTTGTGTGGATCTCCTTTTCTTCAAATTGTTAGGGGAAAAAAGATGTTTGTGGTTGAGAATCAAGGAATGTAAGAAAATGAGTCTCAGTTCAAATATGTTTAAAGTTCATAATGAAAGAAGTTCCACTGATTTGAATTTGTCTAAATTAAAATAGAGATGAACTCTTCAGCATGGCTTTGAAGAGAATGTGGAATTAATGCAAAGGCCAAGGGCAGAGCTACCTGGCACTGGGTGTCTCTCCCTGTCAGAGGAAAAGAATGCCAGACTGCTCCCATTAGCCTCACAGCCCCTCACCCACCCAGCTGATGGCACTTCCTGGCACAACATGCAACTGCGATATTTTCAGTGTGCTTCGACTTTGGATGTACCTTTACCTTAATGACCATCAGTGCCGGCCAGGGGTGCATTAAAAAGGTCCAGCCCGCCCAAGAGAAATTCCTTTCATTCATCAATAGATAAGGGGTTTCTTGCAAGCCTCTTTGGGAGAAACACACACACACACACACACACACACACACACACACACACACACACACACACACACACACACACACACACACCAATTGCCCTATAGTAGAGAAAAGCCCACTGGGACAAAGCCCCAGGAAGATTGAAGGGAGCTTTAAAGCAGCCAGGGTAGACAGGGAGTCAGCTATCAGAATTAAACACGATGAAGTCCAGAGCCCCTCTCTCAGTCTCTACCTGCTTCTTCTCAATGTCACCGTGGGCCGAACACTTGATACAAAACAGATCTCCAGAAGTATTCCTGTAACTCCCCAGGACCACCAGGGCAAAAACAAAAACATTCAGGGCTTGACACTTACCAGGGCAGCTTGCCAAGCTTATCACATGTGAAAAATCTGCTCAGAGAAAGCCATCTAGTTCAGAGGCTGGGTGCTCAGCCGCTGCGAACCAAAGGGCATTTTTCTTACTGGGAAGCAGGTTAGAAGGCCAGAGAAGCGTTTCTCTATGAACTGCCAGAAAAGGCAATTACAAACTCTATTAAAGTAGATACCCGGGGTTGCGGGGGGGGGGGGGGGGGTGGACTTGAATGGTCTTTAGTGGACAGCAGTAGAAATATTAGAGGAAACCTATCTGGGCACACTGGAATGGCCCCCTTGCAAGGATGGCTCACACATTCCCCCATCTGCAAACCTGGAAAATCGGACACCATCCTAAAGCTTGCTTGGAGCATGTTTTGTTTTATTTTGTTTGTGTGTTTGTTTTTCCTCCTTCTTGCAGTCCCCACTGGGGCAGCACCTACTGCAGCATCCTGTAATGCCGTCTGTACAAGAGCAGACGTGATCCCAGCCTCTCACATGGCTCTCTTCCATCCAACCTCCCTAAAAGCCCTCTGACACGGGTACCATCACCATCCACACTTTCTGAGAAAACTGAGGTCTCAGTCTTCTCTGCTGACTGAACAACCTTTTCACTTCCAAGCTCATCTGATCCCGAGATATCAATCTTAGATGTCTTTAGGAATCCTACTTCCCAATTTTTCAAATAAGTATTCCCTCAATAATGTAGGCCTTCTTTTTGGTTACTGTCAGCGTGGTGAAATCCAAGACCAATAGCAACTTGTGTGAGGAAGTTTGCCTTACTCTTCTTAATTGCATCACTGAAGGCAGCCTGGACGGGTAGCTGGAGACCCTGGGGGATGCTGCTCACTGGCTTGCCTCTCATGGCTTTCTCTGCTAGTGTGCTTATACCACCACCCCACTAGGGGCGCTGCTCACAAAAGACTGGGTTCTCCCACATCCGTCACTAGTTAAGGAAATTCCTCACAGGCAAGTCTACAGCCAGATCTTATGGAGAGGCATTTTCTCAACTGAGGTCTCTTCCTTCTGCTCAGATGACTCTAGCTTGTGTCAAGTTGAGGTAAACTAACCAGCACACGTATGTAACTGCTAATATGTGGTTTTAAGTTTTAAAATGTTTTCTTATGTGTATTATGTGTTCTATGCCTTATGACATGCTGTTACATTGGTTTTGTTAAGCTAAGCCATCACTTATTTAACTTATATTCCTTATGATTCCTCATAATTGTTGAAAATATATGGGTTTGTTGGACTGTTCAATGTTTTTGATAAAGCCTGAAGGAATGATTTTTATATTTACTTATGATTTTATAATTCACACACACACACACACACACAGACAGACACACACGTATGTATACACCACTGAAGCTGACAAAACCTTAGTACCTGGCATGGTACTCCCACTCAAGTTGTTAGTTGGGGTAGTCCAAGTGTCTCCTCAATATATTCTATCACTGTTACCCTTGGTTACCTTTCAGAGGCTGAAGATTAGTTTCTATTGCTGAAGATATCATTTACTTCAGATGTAAGCCTTGTAGGATTACAGCTGGATCTAACCTTAATTCTCCTACTTCCTTCAACATTCCAGCTTGGGGTGCTCTGTTCCATGTATGGAGGAAAGGCCGACTAAGAAAACAGTAAGACATCACCAGCACAAGCAGCAACAGGAATGACATTGGGAACCATGTAAGCTTTGATTTTATTCCCATGTGTTGGACACACCTTTGTCAACATGCCCTGCTAGTCCTTGGATATGCAGGATGGAGGTCTTCCCCATCTAACTCTGAGAGATAAAGATAAGAAGGGCAAAAATTAAAATAAATGGTTACTTTCCAGTTAGACAGGATGGCTCCCACTGAACAGAGTCATCAACAACCTTCTCTAATCAGCACTTTCTAAAATCAAGCATAGTGCATGAATTAAGACAACCACCACCTCTAACTTACTGGGAATGAAGCTCTATGTTGTAAGAAGAACATGTTTTCTAGGGGATCAATTTGTAAAAAGAGATGTCAACGCTATGCACCATGAGATCATGTAGGTGAGAATTTTCTTCTTGCTTTGTTATTTGTTGCTGTGTTTTGCTTTAAAAATGGAAGGGTGTTTGTTGGCATCCTCGCAATTTTCTTTAAGGTCTTTGGGAAAATGTTGGGAGTTGGTATTTATTTTGGAGGTAATGTTTTGATTCTTATTGTTTATTCTTTCTGGTTTTTTGGGACCAAGGACAGAAGTTATGTCATTGTTCCTTGGATGCCATATCTCTGACTTTTGTTGTGGGTACCTTTCCTTAGAACTTGTCATCTTAAGGGCTCAGGAAAGTACAAATTCCACAAAGCTACTAAAAGTAGTTTCTGGAACAAGGGGGACCCGAGTTTCTGTATTAATGACTGCAGTGTACCTTCTGGGTCTGAATCTATAATGAGAATGTGTTTCTGCCACCCACCATGACAAGTGAAACATGATGGAGTCTAAGGTCACGTGATTTGCCCCGAGTCAATATCAATAACAAGACTGAAGCGGTGACTCCTGTTGTGGGCTCTTTTCGTGCATTTCAGTGAGCCCTTTCCTGGGGCCTGCCAGCGCAGGAGAGTCAGATGCTTCGGAGGAGTCTAGCTTGAATAATAACCAGCTTTCTCCACAGCATTAATTAGAGAGGAGTAATTGGAAAAAATGTAATTTTCATAAACAGATAACTTACATATTTTTTTGAAGATTTTGAACTCTACCCTACATACTTTATATGAAAGGTTTAGTATTGCTTTTAAGATTTAGTGTCACTTTTAATGGTAACTCTCTCTTTCTCTCCCTCCCTCCCTCCCTCCCTCTCTCCCTTCTCCCTCTCCCTCTGAAATAAAAAAATAAAAATAAAATCACTTCTTTATTATTCCTCCTCAGACTGAAGGGGCATTTGAGTGTTTACTTACTCAATCACCATAATTGACAGGAAGGTCTCTTTTCTTACAACAACAATAGTGCATGCTGTTGAGAACTGATTTTTGAAACGCCACATGAATTTTTCAGAAATTGAAGGTCCTTGAATCGGAGTTTTACTGAGTTCTCAGATTGTTTTGCATTTTTCTACCTTTATGGAGGAAAATGGATCTAAGTTATAACAAGAGAGCATTGAGTTAGCTGTAAAGAAGAACTTTGCATGTCAGGCTGATTAAACACTGGTGCAAATTAGCAGGGGAGCTTATGGAAGTGCCATCTGTAGAGATATTTCAAAAATAGAATTGACAATTTTTTCTTTGGATGATTTAGAAAATGCCCCCTCTGGCAAAGAGATGGACCAAATGGGCTCTTGAAAACATTGTAGGTTCTCTGCTACCAAGAGTCTTCCTCTATAGCGTTTGAAAGAATTAATTTCCTAAGTTGAATGTAGATCAAAATGGCTTTAGCAATGTTGGTGGTGTGCACATCTCTTCCTGTCCATGGTGTGAGGTAGACGGGTGCAAAGGAAACATTTTAAATACCACCATTTCCTGATCATTCATGTTTGCCTACGTCAAATAAGTGGGACAGCTTCAGACTGGGTGGGACTCTGCCGGTTCTGTTCCTCCTCACTTTCTACTTTCTCTGCCAAACTTCCAATGCAGGCTAGAAAAAGACCCCCCCCCCCCTTCTCCTCCTCCTGCCCTCCGACCTTCTGACCTTCTTTCTCTCACTCCTAGATCTTTTCCTCTTGTCCTTCTCAAATTAACCCTATACTGTTCAGATGTTTCTTTTTTTGTGGACCACTCAAATATCTGTTTCTACAACCATGACTAGTTCTCTGGTTACAGAACTGAATTCCAGCCACTTGCATTCACCTGAGAAGGATTCACCATTTTAAGAGCTGTCTTTCTCCCTTTATGACTCCTGTTATCTCTCTCAGCTCCACACACCACCCAGCACTTCCCTCAGGCTCCTTCTTGGCTTTATTATCTTTCATAGAAAGTTCTTCTTATGGCAAGAATTCCTCTCCACAGAAAACCAGGCCAGACCCTCTCAACTGGAACCACCCTTCTTGTAGCCTAGGTCTCTGTGTGAGTCTAGATATCATTTTTACTCTACGGAATTTTGAATATCTTCACGTTAGATTGCCACTATACTATTGTATAAGTCTCTAGTTTTAATTCCTCTTAGCATCTCGTATGCCTCACCTTTTCCTCAGTAAATGGTGCTTTTAGTAGTTTTAAATGACTATGGAACAGATACATAACATAAAAGGTAAATCACTGATTTTTGAGATTTATATTGTATATATAAATCCCAAATTTGTGACTCTGATGTCTCAGTGACTCAGTTTCCTGAGCTATCAAAATGGGGTTATAAACAGTGTATAAATGGAACAGTAATTAGGTTGAACTCAAACAACTTATGGTCAAACAATGACTAGCATATGTTAGATATAGCCAAATAATTATAATAATCTTTAAACATCATCACCATCACAATAAACTTTCCTTTAGCACTTGCACTGTGGCTCAGCAAGGTCCTATGGTAAATGCATCATTCAACAGAAGGTATACTGTGAAAACCTTCAAAATAATTATGCAGAACAAGATCATTTAGATTCATTGACCTTTCTCCAGGCAGGGCATTTCCCTATAGTCTTTCCTTGAATATTTTATTAGTTTACTTTATAATTACTGGAGCTGCTTAGCTCCTCCCACACCCCGTGGAAGACCATTTTAAAATACACTACAAATAAATTTCTGGAAATGTCTTTGTTTGAGATTTACTTTATCTTCAAGTTCCTCCACAAACCCCATATCCCATATTTCATTATACAGAAATACTACCATTGTACATCTCCCGTGCTTAGTATATGTAGTTATTTCATTGCTTCTGTCTCTTCCCCTTTAAGATTCCATAACACCTGCAATTACTGTCTTATTCTTTCAAGATATTAGTAGGAAGTAGCCAAATCTTAGCTATTGCTGAATCTATTTGCATCTTTAAATTGCCTCTCATTCATTTAACGTTCTGTAACAGACTCTCAAATATTTAAACATCACTTTATCTTGTGTAATGATAAAGACAATAAAGGCAATAAAACCAACAAGAATTACGAGGAGAATATGAAAATAGTGATGGTTTACATAAGTCTGTAAACACTCTGTACCTCAATTAGAGTGGAATTAACTTCTTATACAGAGATCGGGCTCTCAAATCAATATGTAAAATGAAGATTGCCAACAGTTAAAATTACTCTTAAAAATATCTTAGGAAGTGCCACATGCAGTACCAACACACCATTTCTCAATAAGTCCAAAGATTTCTTTTTTGTTCTGTCATTGGAACAGAATCCCTGTGTCTTTGGTTGAGCTCCAGATGAAGCAGTTGGCTTGCACTGAGGGACCATGTTGCATGAAAAATAAGTATCTTTAAACACTAGCACCACACTCCTGCACCATCAGGTGCCCACGTTATGAAAAGCATCCACAGGGAGACAGAAGCTCAAGGAAAAACAGCCTCTCTTGTCACTGTCACCCCGGGATGAGTGCTCGGACACCGGGCGGTTTTGTGGGATGGCTACACGATGATTTTCATCTCAGTTTCATCTTCCTTCTCCTCCTTGCTACCTCCCTTTCTACCCCAGATTATCATTTTTTCTCTGTGAAGAATAGGGACAAGAATCCAGCAGAAAAGTATGTTTAAGTGGGTATTCTATATATGTCCTCCACTCAGAAGCAAAATTTGGCCTTGAGTCTTCAGGTTTTCACACCCCTTATGTGATTAGTTTATGTAAAGCTTTATTTCTCATCTGCCCTTTGCTTACACTTAAGTAACACACTTATCTACATTATATTTATGATTCAAATAATTTTTATCATTTTCTTAAAATACTTAATTTAAAAACAAGTACCATATAAAATACAACTAAAGCATGTTAAAATTAAGATTCTGTCCTTGACAAGGAATTGAATACCATATACTTTTGTAGATGAAACTGAATTTTACTTTGAAAAATGTTTTAATACCTGAGGGAAAATGGTGAAGATAGCAAAAATATTTGCTGCTAAGAAAGAATGGAAATATTCAAGCCACCAAGGAAGGAGGAAGAGGAGAAAAGCCACATTCACACATCTAACACATGGGACTTGTGTTCATTATAACACCATTTATAGCTTGTTAGAAAGTTCTCTTGGCTTTCAACTTTCTGACTCCATTTCACAATAATAGCCAAGGATAGCATTTTACTGTTGCTATACTCTGCTAAGACCAAGATTGTTGACTTTTGATTTTCTAACAAGGCAAGTGCAGTTTTGTATTATTTTGATATGCCATATTACCTGGCAGGCAATTGAAGCTCTGTATTTTAACATTGTTTTCCAAGAATAATGATCATAAAATGTTTGGTTTGGCCAATGCGGAGTCGATGACTGACCACCTGTCAGAGGGAAAATGAGACATTTCTGTAAACTGAAGACCTCAGGTAAATCATACAAGGCTTTAAGGCAGTGGACACCGTATTCTGTTGGTTGCAACAGAAAATTTGGGAAATGATGATAACTAGATAACAGCGATATAGATATTATAGATCTTTTGACTGTTCTTCAACCCTAGCCCCCAAATGCTACCATCCATCAGGAGAGGTGGGCAGTCTGACTGTCAAAGCATCTGAGATGGAATGCTTATAGACTGATCTTAAACTGGAATTAAGATTCCTGCAGAGGATTAAGGAAGCATTTCTTGGGTCAGGTGGCCAGAACAGCTGACTTTGAAGCTACATTTAATAACAAGGAAGAGTTTTTAGTATCCTCATATTTATTAGCTTCTGTCCTGCACATCTGGAACAACTACTAGCTTAGACACTTACCTCAGTCCCCACAATCTGGAAACAAAATACAAGTGTTGTCAGAGTTGCTAGGAAAAAATAATGTAAATAAACAATTCCTTCACATACTATACACTCTCAATAACTGAAAATATTATTAGCACTATTGCTAAGCTATACGAACAAAGAGAATAAGACGTGTCTGTCAATTTGTGTGCTTGTATGTGCGCATGCACAGTATAGATGTTCATGAAGCGCATATGTATTCATGCATATAGAGACCAGTTTGATAATAGGTGTTTCCTAGATTGGTCTCCACCTTTTCTTCTCAAATAGGGTTTTCCCACTGAATCCAGCACTCACTGATTGCCTATTCTGGCTGATCAATGATCTCTCTGGGTATGACTAGCTCAGCCACCTCTCCATTCCAACTAGGGTTAGAGGTGCACATGACCACTTTTGACTTTTTCACATAGGTGTTAGGAATCCGAACTCAAGTTCTCACGTTTAAGTAGCACAGGTACTTCTCTGGCTGGGCATTTCCCCATCCCTGTTTATTCAACAAACATTGAGGGCTGAGTGACATTTTCTAACTTCTGGATAAGACTTTTTAACCAAAAGCTTATGTTCTGTCTTTGGATTTTTGCCATAATCCCTCATGTCAATTTGATACTTCTATGTAAGGCAGAAGGATACATAAGATGATGTGCAAAATGAGCATGTGATACCACGAAATACTAGCAACTTGCACCTGGAACTCTAGAGCTTATTTTTAGATTATTTTACTATATATATCATCATTCATGTGAAATATTTATCACATTACCAAGATGAGTTTCACTGGCACTTCTGAGCTGGTGAATGGCTAAGCTGGAGTTTGCAACTAATTTTATACAGTTACAATGTACACTCCTTTAACCACAACACTTGGTGGAAACCGCTGAAGATCTTCTAATAAAAGATGCAGTGATGTAGCATGTGGCGGGATTAAGGTGTCAGCCGATAAGGTCAGAAGACACTTCTGGGACCCTGGAGGGGGTGTGGCCAACCTGGGGGGTGTGTGGCCAACCCCATTGATAAGTGGCTGCTGGGACACGAGGACTCTTCCTGGTTCTTGGTTGCTGGCTGCTGGACAGACAGAATCAGAATCCATCATCCTTCCACCGCGCGCCCATCACTCGTCCATCGCTTGGATATTCCAGTCCTTGTTCAGGTGCCACCATAAGCTGTTACTAATATCGTGAGTGTTAATTTATATTCTAATAAATATTAATTTTGGACTGGCACCTTAAAAGTAAAACTCCGTCTACAGTAGTATATGAGAATAGAAGAAAGATGGAGGGTTTGGTTATTTCTGTGTCACTCAGATGATCATCTCTTGAGTCTAGCATGAAAGCTGAAAGCTAAGATTTCATATCGAAGTAGCATTGGAGCAGTTCTATGGTACTCTTCCATAATTACGCATTCATTAACATTTATGGAACTAGTGCCTCGCCTAGTTGATGTGATCAAAATGAAAGGGTTAACGAATTAAGCCACCTCTGCTAAAAGTGATCTCAGCAGAGACTGTTTGAGGTAACTCTAATGAGCCACTTTACAACAAATGGGCTTACAAAGATCATGAAAGAACCAAAAAAAAAATTAAAGTCCAAGTCAAATTAAAATATTAGTAGCTTAAAAAGAAAAAAAAAAGTAACAACTAATGTGGCTGTGTCTCAAATATTGCACTGTAAACCTGCATTGTTTTTCACCAAAGAGGTCACAACTATCTCGTAGTGGGTCCCACTCTCAAATGGACAGAGAAGAACTGATGCAAACGACGTGGAGACACTGGATTATTAGCAAGTCTCTGTAGAATCTTTACAGTGAGATTTTTAATCGTAACAAAACCCCAAACATCTGATTTGCCACCCAATATTCAGGATTAAAACAAGAGCGCTCATTTCCTTTTTCTTGACATGGAAACATCTACATAGATCAATCTTAGCTACTCTTCTTACTGCTTATGTTCAAATACCTGATTCTAGAAGCTCCAAGGAGGGAAGGTTTCTCTTGTGGTTCGGGACCACAGTCCTTCACGCAGAGAAGGTGAGATGGCTACTAATGGTGTCTCCGGGCAGATGAATGTTAGGGCTCAGCTTGTGTTCTCTTGTATTCATTTCAGAGCCAGCCACTGAAATGCTGGGATCCATATTTACAATGTATTTTCCCTTCTATCTTCTAGGTTACACATTTTTTGAAATGTTCATTTCTAAAAAATTATTAATGTCGAATTTTCAATGGAGATTAAACACCACAATTTCACAACATATGACCTTGATTCCCAAACATACTATTTTAAAATATACCATTCCCTGGCCTCTAAACCATTTTTTATCAAACAGTGCAAAATGCAGCCCCCCAATCTATAAATGTTTCAAAGTCTTTAATATTTCTAACAGTATTCAAATATCCAAAGTCTCATCTGTTATTCAAGGTAATCTCCTAAGTAAATACCTATAAAATAAAACCAAATTATATACTTCCAGTATACAGTGGACAATAAGAGATATTTCTATTACAATATTTTTAAAGGACCAAAAAATGTTTAAAACTTAGCACAGTTAACACTACATTATGAAGCCCTGTATATGACATTTGAGTTGCATGGAGTCATCTGGACCCAAAGGACTTGGGAATCCTCATCCTGATAGATGTGTCCATTCAAAATCATATTAGTTAGTTTTTCTGGTTGCCATAACTAACCGCTTGACAAAAGTAATATAAAGGAGAACCATTCTATTTGGCTTACATATTGCGGGGAACATGGCAGCATATACCTCTCTCTTGGGCCTGCTCTTTTCCCTAAATTTAGCTTTCCTTGGTTGACATAACATTGTCCGGGTATCTTCAAGGTCCTGGGGTTCCCACTGCATATCTCAAAAGACTCCCAGAGTTTCCATGCAGAAAACTGATTGTACTACACATTACCTGGATTCAGCATATTTCTGGAACCCGACATAAGACTTCCTGGCCCCTAAATCCTTTATCTTCCATGCATGCAAAATCAGTACCACATCAACAATGCTGTCTATTTCTGTTCCCAACTTGATTTGTAGTCTGGTCCCCAAGACCACAGTGACACTAGTCTCTGTATGCTCACCTGGGGAAACACTGCTTTAGATTGCTATTGTCAAGCAAGAAATCCCTCCAGCTGCTTCACTATTTAGGCTCTTTCCTTTCAAATGAACTTTAATTTTGCAAAATGGAGCCATTGGTGGGTGGAATCTTATAAGTTTGACAGGCATCATTCTAGGACTTGTTTTGTTGTTGAAAGTCCAATTTTTTTGCCAAATTCTTTCTGCAAAACAGCTTGGAAAACTTAAAAATACTACATGTCCAGGTTTACCAAAGCATCCATTCCTTCCCTGAAACCAACTTTCGAGATTGGTTCATTTTCTTGACCTTGTGATCAAATATCTGGAAGAAACAACTTATAAGTTGATGGTTTATTTTGATTTACAAAGTGAGAAAACACTGCTCTCCATGGGAGGGAAAGTGAGATGACCAGTCACACTGAATGAACAGTTCAAAACAAACAAAGCAAAGAAAAATGAATATTACAGTTCCTGTCATTTTCTCTGTTTTATCAGTCTGGGACAATGGGCTCATGAATGGTCCTGGCCATGTTCAGGTTGCTTCTTCTTTTGTTAAATGATCACATTTACATAGGCACAAAAGTGTATTTTCATGGCAGTTTTTAATACAATCAAATTTATATTGAATATTATTAACATTACACTTACAAAAATTACAATATTTCTGAATTCTTAGAGTAATGCATTTTGAATCATAAATAGGACTCACAGCTGCAATGATTAGTGCAAAATTTCAAGTATGAAATGAGACCTGAAACATGCGATCTTCAGGAGGAGGAGGAAGTATGTTCATGCCAGTCAGCTATGAGTGTGGTTGCATTTATGAAGGCATTAAACACACACTGGTGACAACATTGGAGGGAAACTTGAGAAAATAACCTAAAGATCATACAGAGAAATGAAAGATCGAAAGGTAAGAAGTCTCCGTCATCATGTTTCCCCAGGCGGTTCCTATGAACCCAGCAGCTAAGCCCCTCCCCCCTCGCACCACCTGAAATCTAGTAGGCAGTCATCAAAATGCTCACAGAATGAAGGCCTGTCATTCAGTTATGACGTAAGGATAGAGTCAGTCCATAGAGGAAGTCCTTTGTCAATGTAGAAATTCTTGCTTTATACAGGTTATGTATAAATGAAATGTTCAGCCCTTACCCTTCCCTATTCCCTCTCTTCCTCCTCCCGGCCACAGCCATCATTTGTGCCCTCACATCTCCACTTTCTGCGATCACCTGCTCACCTTGACCGGCACTTCAAGCCTCACAAGGGTTTTTTGTATTGTTGTTATTCTTTCTGTGTCATTCCTGCAGGTTTTCTGTTCTCATTGCCATTCTAGTCTTCTTTAAAAAAATTCTCTTGACCCTTCTGTGAACACAGCCATTTTCTTAACTCTCTGTGGTGTCTGGGTATCTCTTGGAAAATGTAGCTATTCCTTCAAAAGCTATTCATGGTGAGGAAGGGGGTGTCCACCTGACACCATATAGCATCAGGAAGGACCATGCTTGAAGGTGCTTTGAACACAGAAATGTCCTTTATGTGAGAGGCGCCCTTCTTATTGGGCAGCAGCAGTTTCATCCAGAATAAAGTCCTAGGCAGTACCTGAGGTTGGGTTCTTCTTACTTACTCTACACCATGAGAGAACCCATTCTATACCTTGTGTTCTCATGACATGAAACACTGGGATATCCTGCAATGAAGGGAAGATTTTGAGTCTTAATCTTCTTTGTATATGGCAGGCCATGCTCTATTACCACTATGGAAAAGGTAAGGAATTGCAGTAACATTTCTAACTTTCGCTCAAGACAAGCAAACCGAGTCCCATTAAGCGACCTTTCTGAGTCCCATTAGGTGACCTTTGTGGTCTGTGTCTGTTTCTCCTTTTGTGTGGTAACTGATGGGAACTACCAGCACTGCAACCTTATCTAAGTTTCCCAATGAGAAGCAGTGATTGACAGGCACACTGGTAGCTAACGGAGGGCTTTGAGAACAGGCTGAGGTCCTGTGGCTGACTGGACAGGCCAAGTCCCCACTCTTCTTTAACAACACAGACAGAATGAAGTGAGGTGGAGCCTGCAGTTCATCTTGGTCAAAGGAGAGGAAGGAACTGAGCGCTGAGGGGGAAGGAGAAACACAAATTGAAGACAGGAACTAAAATAAAATGTATTATCATAAAAATGAAAAATACCCAAGGAAACCATTTAGAAATAGAAACATGTAATACCCTTCATCTCCAGGTGACAGAGCTGGCACCTTGCTGTTCTGGGGCCCAACCGGTAGTCATTATTGCACAGAATTATTTCAGAATTCTTAGTATTGTTTAACATTGACCAATTGCTTCTGAGAAAACACAGGAAAGCCTCAAGAATCTTCCACGTAATCAGTCATTTGGAATATTTTATCTACATGAAGGTAAAGAAAAAGCAACACAGAACAAGATGAATTTTTAGATTAGTAAACACACTTGATATTATTAATAATATCAAGTCATTGCAGCGCAACATTGAAAGACATGCCATCCTGAACTGATTTTAAAAATTAACCTGGTGGGCATCTGGAGGAATCTGTTATCTAGCAGCATATGGCTATCAGGCCAAGCTTCATCGACAGATATAAATTTCTTCCTTTTTCCTCTGTGAAGTGATGTTGTACACTAAATTTTCAAGTTGGTTTATGAACCCTCTTCAGTGAACACTTTGCTACCACAAGGCAGTGGTTTCTAATGATATGGCAGAGAGATGTCCTATTAGGGATCTGTACACAGTGCTTCCCACTGAAAATAAAACCAGAGACTAATTCTTTTCTCTCTTGGAACACTGAAATATAACAGGGTCACTTTCCTGAGACTGAGACATGAGGGCAACTTTATTCTTTTTTTTCAACCCTCTCTCTCTCTTTTATTTTTCACACAGGGTTTCACTCTGTAGCCAAATCAATCTGGAATCCATAGCCTTTCAAATGAACAGAAGTTTATGAGATTAAAAAAAAAAGAAAAGAAAAACCCTACAAAACACTTTCCTTAGCTTTAAAAAAGATAAACACATAACATGATCCTATATGAGAGAAACAGGTGTGTGAGCCCAGTAGGCATATTTTCATGGCTCAAACCAACAACTTATTTTTTATTTTATACTTTTTTCCATTTGCTTCTATTTAGCCAACTGGAAAGCAAACTCTTCTCAATTGTGGGCATATTTCAGAAAGTCAGAAGATTAGATACTACATTAATACCTATATTGTTTAAATTCTGGGGGCATAATGCAGTAAGTTAAGTGCTTTAGTATACAACAGTGCCCAGAGTTTAATATCTGGCACTGATGAAAGCAGGCATGGTGGTGCATACCTATGATGCGGTACTCTGGAGGAAGAGGTTGGAGAATCCAAAGTTTAAAATCATTCTTAGCTACATTGCAAACTGAAGAGAAGCCTTGGCTATATGAGACCTATTCTTAAAAATCCACATTGAAATATATACATATATATATGTATACACATACATATACCAATATGAAAAAGAGTATATTTAAGTGTATAATAGTGAAATAATTTTAAAGAGCCATATGATACTCAATATCTTATAAACGTCTATGTATTCTATTAATGTGACAGATAGTTCAGACAACTACATCCAATATTGCCCACAATGATGAAGATGTTAAATTTTAATAACATCATTTGAGAAGACTTACAGGAATTGTTGGTCTTATGGCTAAGTTGTTGATTGGTTACGATGGATATTAATTGATTTTATAGTTTAAAGTAGAAATGAATTCCTTTGAAAGACTGAAAAAGCAACCCAAAATTTAGAGTGAGAAAGTCTACATCAAAAACTACAGATAATACTAGCTACGATTTTAGACGAGTTTCTTAATAACATGGAGCTTCAATTTCCTACTGATAATTGAGAAACACATTTATGTGTTGTTGGAAAGATGAGAAGAGACAGAATATGAAAAGTGTAAGGAAAAGTGACCAGCCAGAGAACCTTACCCTGGTCCTGAGACCAGAGCCAGAACAATTCCCACTCTGGAAGTCTTCCTAGAAAGCTTTGCCCCCCAAGAAGCCCAAAGCCCCTGCCATCCTCTCCCACCCAGGGCTGAGGTAGACACACTCTCCTGGACCCTTCCCTCCCAATAAATCTCTTGAATGAGGTTTGGGTGAAAATCTTCTTTTGCCAGCAGCAGCCATGGAGCCTGGGTGGAGATCAGCTGAGGGAGCAAAGCTCCAACACTCTCCCTGCCCAGGGGACCTTCCCTGTGGCTCCTGACTGCCTGAATCTATCCATGGAGCTGTAACACTCAGTATTCATTGGCTCCTGACTATCTGAGTACTTTTTCTGTAGAGGTGAAGTGTTCAGTATGCCTGGGCCTCCTGACTGCCAGGATCTCTTTCCATCTGGGACGCACAAATATCTACAAAGAGTATTTTATAATGTGAGCACAGTAAAAAAATAAATAAATAAACATTGTAACCACTAATAACAAGCAATAGTTTCTTTTATTTGCAGAAAATGGCCAAAGGAATCTCTCCTTTCTTCAGTTTGTTATTAAAAAAAAAAAAAAAATCAGTGTTATCAGTGTCTTTGTCAAGGAGAAAAATCTAAGAAAACTCTTAGTTGTTGACTACCAAGACCTTTCTATTTATGAAGATGCTAACTTCAGTTTGTTAAAATAAATGAAGCAGTTGCATATACATTTGCGACTATTTAAAGATGAGAATGAAATTAATATGCAGCAATAAAAAGATAAAAAAGGCAAACTTGAAAGTAAATATTTTGTAAACATCTTCCCCATAAAAGAATTATGAAAAGGGAGAAGAATCCCACCATCTTTTTGAAAGGCGTGGTAGCACTTAAACAAGGGGCTGTGGGTGAGTTCTGAGCAGTTGAGGTGACCCTTGTTTTCTGAGGTCTCCTAACATAGTAGGACAGTCACAGCACTAATGTGAAGCTACACAAAGCATGGTGTGTTACAATTCCCTAAACTGACCAAAACAATATCTTAAAAGATACCCGGACTGTGATGCTGGATAATGTGTCTCCTGCACTCTCCTGCGACTCCGGCTGTCACCCTGCTGGATAATGAGTCTCCTGTGCCTTCCAACGGTGTCCTTTCCTTGCCCTGGCAAACATTAAAAGCATCATTTTTACAACTCAGCCACCATATTTGTCCGTGGAATATGCATGGGGTAGGAGCAAGTCTGCTACTCAAACTGAGTTAACAAAAACTCTCCTGCAGATAGTCTTAACCAGCAAGAATTCCCTAGGTCCATAGATAAATCAGCGTTAGCGAAGTATCTCTGAAGCTGATGGCCTGCCTCCAGGATGAAGGAATTCTTCAAAAAGAGTAAACATGAAGTCACTTCTCTCCTACATTTTTGAAACTCATAACAAACGGAAGCAGCCTATACTTGCCTTCCACACTCATAAACAACTTTTATGAGATCTTTTATTTATGTTAGCTCCAAAAAAAAAAAATTCTCTGGAAAAAGAATTTTCTACGCATACAGTTATTCCCGTAATTTGGCATGTGGAGGGAGGAGAAGACCCCAAACACGAGGTTGAATGCACACTCGTCAGCTCTGCTGCCAAAAAATGTGTTCTGAAGCCAATGGACCTCCCACGTTCTCCGTGGTGTGTTTCTGTGCATGGTGATCCGCAAATATTATCATTCCATGACAATGCAGTTCCATCAAGGTATGTCTCAATCCATGGGATATGAGTCCCGCACAACAGACGGGGACTTTGGCTGAGCTGTGTGCACGCTGCGTGTGTTACTTACTGGTTATATTGCGGTGGCCACACTGAGTCCCGTATGGCGCTGTATTAACGAATGGCATGCAAGCACCTTCTGTCGGAACATCTGCGACAGGGAAATTTCAGGCATTTTTCCAGAAAAATTTTGTGCTCTGGACCAAATTTTCATTAGGACTCTAAAACCTGGCAAGCAGCATTGTTGTGTATGAGTTTAAAAAAAAAATAATAAGCCGGGACATGCCTTTGTTACAGGAGTGGAAAAAAAGGGCCCTGAGGTGGCTCCTTTCTATCACAAAAAGTTCAGGAAACATATGACAGCTCACAAAAAACATCTCCCAACTTTTGGCTTTTGTCGACATACAAATAAAATTCACAGTTTGGGAAGCAAATGCAGATATGTAGATTTTCACATCTCAGTGTAAGGATTCCAATGGAGGCTTTCCTCAAATACAACCAACAAAGATGATTTTTATGAGTTTAATTTTTGATGCTGGCTCCCAAAAAGAAAAAAGAGAAATCCATGCAAGAGTTTTTACTTGCTTTAATGGATACTGTGTCCCAGAATTAGAAATAATTAAAGGAGTGTCCTGCTTTTTGTACATGCCCGTTTGAACTCATAAGTGACGATTACAATGAGCAAGCTTCATTAATCTTACTTGTAGAAATGCAAGCTTTTTTCATTTTCTTTCTTCAATAACCACTCCACTACAGTAATGGAGTGTAGGAAAAACCCTTTTGTAATTTTTAAATTCCCTATGCCCTGCTATGAACACTAATGCAAAGCAAACATGTTTGGCAGTTAATATGTGCATCATCATTATGTAAATAGGCATGTTATCATTATAACTCAATGATGTTTTTCTTTGTAAGGGCTCTCCCCTTTCTACACATATTACCCAATTTCAGTTTTAATGTGTATTATACCATTGGGGCTGTAAAAGTACTCTAGATCACAGGGAATTAGTAGACTGTATATAACAAGATGTTTCCCACCTATGCATGACACTAGATAGAAACCACCAAACAAACAGTCTAAAGCTGCTTCCCACTGTTCAATTCTACCCCAGCAGTGTTCCGAAGCCCTTGAGATTAGTATCCGTCTTACTGTTCAGATTGAGTGCTACATGGTGACATTTTATATTGACAAGGTTATGAGATGAAACGATACATTAAAACTCCATGAGATGACTTGATCTAGCACTAACATAAAATGGGCTGCGTATCTGAACCTTATATGAACTAGGAACAACTCATGTCACAGTCTGTTTGGAAATGTTACAGTGTTTGCATAAATCCATTGCTTATGCATAAGCACCAGGGAGCTGGAATCCTGAGGCAGGCAGTAATCTATAAAGTTCTCACAGCACTTGATAAGATGCAAGAGGCATAGCACACGCTCCTTGGTGAATTGCAAATGCTTCTGCAAGAAAGAGCATAGAGCTGCATCTTATATGAAAAGATCAGCAGAGATTTCTTTAGTAGGGATGGGAAGAGAGCAAAGAATTGGCAGAAGGAAGATGAAAAGCTTGCTTTATCATTTAGTTTATTTGGGCTCTTAAAAGAAAAATCTACATTAAGAAGTAGACTTGGGGCTTATTCATCTTCATATTCTGAAGTTGTCCAAATTATTGGACTTACCACAATTTATTTCATTTTACCAGTAATGAAAGAATCGTGTCAATAATTTAAGGGTGTGATATTCCACTGATTCATGTGCTCTTTCTTTTTGTAGAAAGAATATACTGTGAACTCTGAAACAACAAAACAATTATATTTATTCTTTGTTTATTTAAATGGTGCTGTAGCTATTTTGTTCCAAACTGTAAAGGAGAAAGCTGTTTGACATATTGTTAATCTGATGGAGGGCAAGAATAGCTAAAGACTCAGTTTCTGTAACTTTACAATGCATTAGCATTAGGTTTTATCTTAGAGGGTAAATTAGGTGCTATTTTTCATTTGCTTACCACCCCTTTTGTTAAGCACCTGCTTTGTGTGAAGTCTTTTTCTGATTTTAACCATCCTACTCGTTTTTTTAGCTATGCACAAGGCACCACTAGGCTAGAAACATATCTACTATGGCATTGAAATAAGCAGATATTTAACATGCAGAACAGAACTTACTTTAACCCAAGAAAGACGGTAAAGACGGCTTCTATTTCATCCTCTGACTGCAGGCAGGCTTGTTTTGAGCAGTGAAGTCCTAAGGGACTCCCCATAAACATGTCTTCACTCCAGTTGTTCCCTCCTCTTTCCCAACCCCAAGCTGAGTGCCCCTTCTTTCTTGTCTTTTTTCTATAATAGTTGAATTAATTTTCTACAGGACTCTGTTCTCAAAATACCATAGGTTAAATGGCAAAACAATAAAGTTTCTACTTCTGTAGTAGAGTCTAGAGGCCCAATATTAAGATGCCAACAGTCTTGATTTCTGGTGAGGTTCTTTTTTTTTTTTTTGGCTTGGAGATGATTCTTTCCTACCCTGTCACCATACAGTCTTTCTTCTGTACTCATACAGAGAAAAGTAGAGAGACAGAGAAAGAGACATATCTAGGTTTCTGGTATCTCTTCCACTTATTAAGGCAGTTGCATCAGACTGGAGCACCAATTTAGGATTTCATTTGACCTTAATTATATCCAAATTGAAAAGCATTGGTGACGAGTGTCAACATACAAATCTTAATGTGATACAATTCAGCTTATAACACCAGCAATCAATCAGAAGATGTTTAAGACAAGCTTTCTCCCCAGAAGTGCCTTCTAGGTTGTCACAGTGGACCTGAAATTCTTACTAGTGTACATTGACGGGATGTGCTTATAAACTAGAATAATGAGCCTGAGAGTCTGCTATGTGACTGAAACATGTGTGCCCCTGACTTAAGAGTATGAAACATTGAAAGTGTGCTTGTTTTTTGAATTTTTGTAAATCCAAGAAGCACAGTGAGAGACTTCTAATTATGGACTTGTAGCCTACAGAGGCCAACATTACAAAGGCTGACACAAGGACTAGTGTAAAGTCTGGCTATAATCCCAATGGGGTGGGGAAAAGGCTGTATACAAATCTGTGGGCTCCCACTGGGAGCTGAGCAATGGAGTACCAGAACTGTCCAATCACTTGTCTGTATCATCTCAGAAAGCACACCTTCCAGTGCAGACATGTGTCTTTCTGCACCTTGACTTGCTTTACCTCTTCTTTGGAAGGGTGATCAGGAGCCCGCCATCTTCCGCGCTTGAGTCTGAAATGATCATGGAGCTTGTCCTTTGGGGAAGTCCCTCTTGGCTCCTGACACAGCTATGGACAAATGGCTGTCATTCACACATTGGGGTTCTCTGCAAGGCCCTGGGAGGAGCCTTTGGTATTTCACCCAGTATCCCAAGATTGCCTGAGAATGCATCCTGTCACTCCTGAGCAAGGCACAGGGACCCATGAGAAATTGGTGCAGATCAGTTAACTTATATAAGTAGTTAAGAGAGTCCAGTACAGTGGAAGAAAGTAGAACTGTGAACTTCTAATCCAGCCATGTTTGAGGAAAATCTGGGCTGACATTTGAATGTAAGCAGGGAAGTTGACATTGGTATTTAGCCAGGAAAAGGTGGGGATGTTGCTAACTGTCTTCTATGGTCTTTGAGAGTTTAGAAGATAAACTTTTTACCTCACAAGAATGATGACCCAGGATTGAAACTCAGAGCCTGTCTAAAAATACTGGGTTTTGTGGCTTTTGCTCTTAATTCCAGTGCTGGAAAAGCAAAGACAAAGAGATTGCTGAGGCTGGCTATTCAACCAATCTTGTTGAGGCAAATGAGAGACACTGTTTCAAAGGAGGTTGGTGGCATTCTGTTGACAGAATCTGAGATTGTGCTCAACTTCCACATGCATATGCACACATGTGCAAATGTGCTTCCACACACATAAACACACACACGCAAAAATAATGTTATGGTAGACAGCCCATCAGCAAAAGATTTCTCAGCTTCAATTGCCAGTAGAACCAATTGTAGAAACCTTGGTATAGTGGTTAAGAAAATAGCCTTTAGAATGAAATAGTTATTGGGAAATTCCTGGATCTGATCCATGATTAACATCTCTTACCCATAAAATGAGACTAATATGTATTTATATATCTTGGTTCTGTTATAAAAATGGACTGAGATAATATATTCAAATATTTATTCATAGTTCAGCATATGATACATATTCAGAAAAAAATGGAAGAAATGTAAGTACGTATAGTGATGCATTTCTAAGTAAATAAACAAATTATCATAAAGTTGCAGCATTCATCCTAGATTATAAATTTATGCATGTCCTGTGCATGTGTTGTGGGATGACAGGATGCTTGTCAGACTGGGATATTTGTAATAATTGTACTATTGTTCTGGAAAGTGTAAAAGAAGAGAATACAAATTCTCAAAGAGAAAAAAAGTTTCATTTCTTTAAGAACTTTAATAGTGTATATTAATTATATAAAATAATAGGTTTCATTGTGACGTTCTCTTACTTTGTTCACGTTCATCCTTTATTAATTTTCTCTTCCCACCTCTTCTTTTCATCTTCCCAATAATACTATTTAATATATTTAATAATATTATATATATAAAGAACAATTCTAGACTGAACAGGAAGGAAAATATACAGGCTTGTCTTAACGGGTCTGGATTATTGTGGCTAACATGGTGCATTCTGCTTTCAGTCTTGCCTCTGGAACCAAAGCATGAAAAGGACTTCTGAACTCATCAAGAGATAAGACAGGCTGAGGAAACAGAAAGAGGTAGTCAGGAAGAGCCAGTGGCCTAAAATCCCCAACAAAGGAAAGAGGCCCGGGAAGCCTGGCAGGAAATAAAATGCCCACAGGTTAAAATTCTCAATCCAGCATTTTTCTTACACTTCCACCTGGTACCATAAGGATCCTTCTTCCTTCCTGCTGAGAAAGAGCTTATTTTTCCTTTAATGAAAACACATGGAGCATAACAGCTATTTAATCAAGGCCTCTACTGTAGTTACTCAGTAGAACTGTCAAAAAGCTTTTACCAACATCAGGGGACTGCTCTCCACCCCTTCCACCTTTTAGCTCACCTCCTGAAGGCACAGCCAGCCCTGGTGCTCTGTGCAAGAGGAAATAAGGGTTCCCATGGAGCACAGCAGAATAGTAGCCTGCCTAATATGGGGCATGAGCCTGTTGAAGTGGGTAAGTTAGTGTGAATCAATGTATATTTAACATCCATTGGATCCTAAAGGAATTTTAATTGTTTTAAAAACATCAGACTTCAGAACTTCAAAATTCATTCGCATCACTAGGTAACTGAACCTAGTATTAGAATTTTAGAGATGCTGAATCATTTATGCTAACTTTTTAACAATACAATAACATGATTCGCTAATCTCCATAGATATCCCTTTACATAATAGCATTATCATTTAAATAGAATGAGCCCTGGGTGTCTCTGTGTGTGTGTCCATGTCTATGTACCTATGTCTATATGTGCCTGTGTGACTGTGTAAATGTGTATATCTGTGTATATCTATGTTTGTGTATCTGTGTGTGTGTGTGAGTGTGTGTCTTTCTGTGTTTTTCTCTCTGTTGTGTGTGTGTATGGGTGTATGGGTGTGTGTCTTTCTGTGCTTTTCTCTCTGTTGTGTGTGTGTGTATGGGTGTGTGTCTTTCTGTGTTTTTCTCTCTGTTGTGTGTGTGTGTATGGGTGTATGGGTGCGTGTCTGTGTCTCTATCTCTATGAGTCCCTGTGTGTCTGTGTATCTTTGTGTCTATGTGTGTCTTTTCTATGTCTGTGTTTGAACTCAAATTTATTTCTGTGACTGCCAAGCTCTCCTACAATTGACAAGTTTGAAAGGAAACAGAACTCAACTCCAAACCCACAATGGTCACAGGGTGACTGCCTTTCCCTTAAAGTTGAGCACACTTTTAAAGAAAGTGTGGGGAAGGGATGCATAGGCTGGAGAACTCTTTTATAAACAAGCCATTTAAACTTCAGTGACCATTAGCTCCCTGCCTTGCTTTAACTTCTGGGTCTCATAGCCTGGGCCTGTTTGATAATTTACTTCCAGGATTCCCAGCCGTACCAGGCTGGCCTGGGGTGGTTATATCCTCACGTGTGTGGTGTGTGGTGTGTGGGGAAGCTGAGCTGCCGTGACCAGTTTGATGAAGTATACATAAGCTCTGGCTCTGGATATCTGCAATATCGTGAACGGTCAAGGAGGCGCCTGTTATAAAAATACACAGAGACGCTCAACTGAAGGGCTGCTCTTTCTCAAACACCAGCGTAATGCATTCCTTCTGTTTAGGCTCATTTTCCAGTCTCTCACATTCTTTGCGAACAAGAGTTATAAAACAAGCCTGATGCAGGCCAATTATTTTTACTTTGAAGGCCATTAATCAAGATTGACTAAGAAAATGAAGACAGCTAAGCAAAATTTCATATGTGGCTAGAGTGAGATTAAAATAAAACCAGATGGGATGGACAGAGACACTGAGCATTTCTTTAAAAAAAATTCTTTGGACTCATGTAATAAATGTCTTTTACAAATTACAGCACTCTTATTTTCTTACAGTAAATCAACTCGGGCCGTAGTGTACAAGTGGTCTCATTGCTGAAATGTCAAAAATAGAACCTGCCTTGTTCTTGTGGAGTAATCCCGCAAATCTAAAGCAGCAGTGTGGGCTAACAGTCTATAAACCATCTACCTGTGTCCAGTCAGATCCGGGCCTGACGGATGTGTTTCTCATGGACTGGGAGCAGAGCGCACAGTGATCCACAGAACTCTCCCAACGCGGTAATTGGAGTTTTGACTTGGAGTCCTAATGTAGCAGTCCAGTGGCCTGTGAGCTAAGAAAAGACAGGAGAGTCCAGATTCTCCTAATAGAAAGGACTAGAAAGGCAACATGTTCTGCCTGCTTCAAGATTTCAAAATTATTTTCCCATCAGATCTTCAGTGGGAGAATCATATTTTTTTCATATAAACACACAATTTTGAAATGCATATTTTTTGAACAGAATAGTAAAATGCATATACTTGGTATGCAAAATTAAATTCTTTTCTGAACTTGATGTGAATTTTACTTTTGATTTTTGCGCAGAAAGGTTCTTTCTCCCCTTTACACAGCAGCAGCATCTTGCCATAGTGACAAAATGGCTGAAAATAACCAGCTGTTTCAGGATCTCTATCAAAACACACTCTATAATCCCAAAGAATTCTCCCCATTTAGCATTGTCAGGTTGAAAACTCTGCTGAGGAAATAACACTAAACTTGCTTCTCATAACATGCAAAAAACCATTTCCACAATATATTTAGAGAGAACGTATATGCCTTTCTCAAATATGATTCAAAATAATCTGGAATGAAAATGAAGTAAAATGTCTTAACTTTCTGGTACTGCTTTTTGCAGAAGGCAATTTGGAGTTCAGAAAGGACTCTAAAGATTATTTTCCTGAAAACACTAGAAATAGGTCAACCCATGAGAATCAAAGCAGACATCCATTTCACTCTTCCTAAGCCTCCAAATAAAGCAGGAGACATTTGTCTACAAGTCCTCAGAAAGACAGCTCTCTACACATAGTTATTCCTTATTTAGTGAAGACGATGCAAGGCTCCAAGTATGATGCATTTGCCTGTGGGCTTTTGTTTAATTGTTTATTTGAAGTGTCCTGGTTAATCTTTCTTTCAATGAAATATCTCATATTGAGATATGTGAGTGAACATTAAGAGATAAAGATAGGAGCAAATAAATACCTTATGGATATGACTCAATGTGACCAGCTCTCCAGAATGTTTATTGTAAATCTAGGCATGAAGGACCCCGCACATGAACAGGTTCTTAATGAGAATTGTCTGCTTTGTTCTGTTTTCAATACAGCCCATACCTTTTAGTATCAATATAAAATTTCTGTTCATTGCAACTGTTTATTCTCACCCCGAACCTTAAAATTCCCAGGTTTAATCATTTTAGAGTGCTTTTGAATATCTCAAGTCTCCTGTTATCCCCCCTAGTAACTTTCTAATCACTATTTTTCTCTGAAAAGCAGGATCATTTCTTCGGAAGACTTCATGCACACTGTGTCCTATACACATTGGCTTCTTATCTGCTTAATGTCGCCTCCTCAGACAATAATATTCGTACTTTTCATAAATCCCCTAGGCATTCTTTGACATGCTATCTTTCATAAAATTCTGCTTTTGGTTAGATTCATGACCCCTGTCTATCAGCAGTGGGCTATCAGTCTCATGAAGCCAGGGGCTCTGTCACTCTGGTGATGGCTATATAACAGCATTAAATCTGTTCTAGATGTTCAAAAACTTATAAAGTAAGTTTGTTGAACAATGTAGTAATGGAAAGTGAATGCATAACAATAAGTAAAAGTCTGGTTGTAGTGGCCTACTGTCTTTAACTCCTGTACTTGGGAGACAGAGGCAGGCAGATCTCTGTGAGTTCCAGGAAAGCCTTGTCTGCACATAAAAACCCTGTCACAAACAAACAAACAAACAAACAAACAAACAAAAAACCCAAAGGGATAAATTAAATTGGAATACTGTAGGAAAGAGCATAGAGTTGGGATCCCCTGAGAATGCTAAATGTGTCCTAAGAGATGCTAGGAATTGCTGATGTTCCAGTCCATTGGTACAAGACTCTCTCTGCATGGCTTCCCTTCACATAGAAAAAGCTTATTTTTAAGTAAGCAAAAATTGTAGTGTGTGTAATCAGTCATTACATGAGAACAGGTAAATTTTCAGTGTTTCTCTTGGTGCCTCAACTGCCTCTGTTCATATTACCTTTCTTCTGTTCCCTCAATGTTCCCCTGGTGGGGACACATTTGCTCCCATCCTGCCTGTTCCCAGTCTATCCAGTGCATTGGCGCCGCCAAATCAATCTTACTAAAAACAGTTTCATGACGTCATCTCTAACCTCAAAGACTCAAGTGGTTCTCATTATCTAGGATCAAAGGTCAAACATTTTAGCCGAACATTCAAGACCATAGGATTGCACCCAGACATTCTCTCAGCCTTATCTCCCATGGCTTCTCAACAGGAATCTAGGCCTTAGTGAAGCAGGATTCCTCAGTCCCCTGAATTCAGGTTGTTTCCTCTCTTGCTTACAAAACTCCTGCTGATTAAAATCTTACCCTCTCCCATTCAGTTTCTAAGTAATAATTATAGTCCAGAAGGAATCATTAAGGATTTTTTTTTGAATCTTGAATTGTTTATTGTTATTACTGTCTTTGGCCATAATCACACATTCCTTCTGAAGATCATTAACATGAATCTGACTCTCCATAAAGGCTAAAAAAAAAAACTATTTTACTTTCTTCCAGCTCTCAGCTTTAAATGTTGATGGTGAACATTTTATTCAAAAGCTTTTATTTTTGTTCAAAAGTCTGTATCTTCTCAACTGGAAGCAAGGAAGAAATTTAAAGCTTTGCTAGAATATTCAGTGAGATGAATTGTAAAGTAGCTTATGTGGCATCTACTATTATATACACATACAATGTTCTTATATTATAGAAGAGGCAGGTTAGCAAACTAATTATGAAGGGATTTTTAAAGCCTTCATAAAACACAGCTGGTTAAACCCTAGTTTTATTGTTACTTCAAATGATACTCAATAACACATCCACACAGTAAACAAATTAATATTTTCTATGAGTGTATAACTACTTATTTCTGGTGCTACCACCATATTTTATCTTTAAAATAAATGTGATCTTGTTATCTTATAAAGAACTAAAATTCCATTGAAATGTGAATTAAACTGCTGAAACTCTTACAAAAATATAGATAAAAATTCTGAGATATAATCCAGGAGATATCCTTATTCCTTGTACATTACATACTCATTTCTTGGATGTGCTAGAAGATATGAGGCTTTGAAGTTATGATATTATTACTCTGTTAATGCTTTCCATTTCTGTCTCATTGGCATTGCTGTATTGATAACTATGCACTAGTCAACATCAGAAATATGAATTCTTACATTATTAAGGCAAAATTAAATGAAGCAAAAAAAAGCAAACTACTGAGGATTGACTGTGTTTTGCTTTTGTCTTAACAGTTTTGCTGCAGGTGCACGACGATACCATCACACTTATTAGACACTTGGTCCCCTCACTGCTTTCTTCTGTGCACATAAGAAAGAGACTTATAGACTTACAGAGTCAAAGGAGAGGCCAAATCCATGTTCCCGTTTGGAGTTTACTCCCCATAAAGTTCTTCATTTTCTTCTTTTAGTTCCTTTCTTTTGCCCCTTTTGCTTCATTTTTAAAGCTCTATTGGATACTCGTTCAGTGCACCTCTTTATCAAAATTCAAGATTAAGGATATCATACATTTTTGGAAAATACTGTGTTGGTAAGTACTACTATGAATGAATGCATATATACGGTCAGTATTGTATGTGCCAAGCCAGAAAATTGTTAGATGCTAAAGTGTTTGTAAGTGGGAGGGTAGAGGGTGACTCAGTAGTCAAGAATGCATAATTATCTCATGTAAGACTGCAGTTTCAGCATTGTGGGGAGCAGAAACAGGAGGACTACCAGGGCTGGCTGGCTGGCTTCTTGTCTAACTGAAGAATCTAAGCCATAGGTTCAGGGAGATACCCTTCCTTGAAGAAATAGGCGGAGAGCAAGAGAGACCTCCAGGGACAACTTCTTCCCAAAGAATATGGACACAGGCACTCACAATTAAGCATACTTGTGCCTCCATATAGGCAAATGTGAAGGTACTCTCGAATAAATAAGTAAATAATCTATTCTGCAAAGGGTATAAGTAGGAGAAACATAACATACCCAGGGATCAGTAAGTGTATTTTGAAGAAAGACACATTCTAACTGAGATTTGACATGTGAGAAAAGGTAGGCCTTATGGTGTGTGTAGGGGATGAGGACAGTAGAACAATCAAAGGGTTGGGAAGCATTTGAGGTGTTTAAGGGACATTAGTAATGTTAGAGCTTCGGAAAACAGTATCATGAATTTCAGGCTTTGTGTTACTGTTAGAGCTGCCTCTGATTCATGGTACAGACGAGCAGTGGAAGGCATAAAATGTGCTTCAAGTTTTCTTCCATAACAGATCGTGTCCTTAAATGTTATGTTGACTCTAATTTCACACCACTTTCCATGATTAGCATATTGTCCTTCAAACTCATGTGTTCCTTTAATAGCATCTCATTACCTTGAGAAGGCAGAGAGAAGCAGAAGATATGTTTGTATGTCTCACATGAAAAATACATGTCATTTTGACTCTGGAAGTCAGCAGATTTCCAATAATGCCTTATTTTTCAGATGTTACTGCTTATATAAGGACTCTGAATTAGGCATCTAGGTCTCTAGCATCTCAAGACAAGGCAGGTAAGGAAAAGCTAAAGGGGACTGTTGGAGGGACAAACAGCAATGTCTATTTTCATCAGAGGGACTACATTCTCACTCTTGAATAGCAACATTGATTGAAGCCATTAAGCACTGTGAGTTGAGAAGGAATATTATCATTTGAACATATAACTCCCAGAAGTGTCAGGAGGAACATTAATTAAAGAGATAGAAACTGTTTAGAGTGGTGGGTTGGAAAATATTGGCTGAGGCTTGAACTAAGTTGAATAATTTTAGGGGAGGTAGGATGTATAGAATGTAATGAAGTGTATAAATTCACTTTAAAGTATAAGTTAAAGCGAACACACATTATATATCAAAATTTGACTTACATTAAAATATACCTTGTCCTTGAACTTGCAGCTTTTTGTTATAGGAACTCTCCAGTGACAGAAAGCTGGTTGATTAACTTATAAAGCCCCCCCCCATCCTTTTTTTTTTCAGGAGTCAAAACTGTATCTTAATTATGGATATAACACAACGCAGTAAAATATCCCTAACCAATCATATTTGCTTCCACAAGGTTTGTAAAACAACTGTATTTTTCATTCATTCTCACCAAGGAAAACCCAAATGCAGTAGATAAAGAATATTCTTAAAGCCATAGAACAGCTTCAGCCTTCCTCTGTAGGGAAAAAATATCAGTCTACAAGGACGAAAAGGGACAAATCAAACCCACATCCTAGCATAAATCTTATAAAAATTATTAGAATTTCTCAGAGTTTTCTATAAATGCTACTATTAGAATTCATTTCTGAGTGGGGACTTTTTTTCTTATTTCAACTTTCACATTAACAGCCCAATAATAAACCTTTGATTAAGGAAAAAGGATTACAGTGAAGGGCTGAAATAAGCTTAATTGTAGAGGTGTGATTAGTGCCACAGCTAGAGACTCCTAGGTAATGATTTTTAAAATTTTATAGGGAATGTTTAACAAGATGATTGCCTGACTGTAAAATGTCTTTCTATAAGAAAATAGTCTTTGAAAGCAGCATTGGGCCCTGTTGCACTAATATATCCATGAATGGCAACGTTTCTTTTATAGTCTTGATGAATGCTGGAATAGAAATTTTATTATAATGATTTTGGACCCAGAACTGTGAAAATAGTGGGCAGAATATGAACACTTTACCAGATCAATCAATTTTTATTTAAAATTCTGCTTATTGTGTATGGTATCAAACTATGAAAATGTACCATTTAAAACTAGTGGTTTCTGTCCTACCAAAATTGCAATACTCCTCTGGGTTTTGAAGTAGATAGGATCGGCATTAAAGAAGCGTGTGTAGTAGGAGGGGATTCCTCTTACTGAATCACTCAAACAAATACTGCCACAGAACTTAACAAGGCCAAGATTCCAGGATGGAGAGAGTACAGATACGACCAAGGACACCCCCCACCCCGGGGGGAAATTCTCAAGTCCCCAGAAAAGGGAGCTAAAACATCTGCGTAACTGGAGCATCATTAGTGGGATGACCATGTTCATCTGTAATGAAAACTACTTGTGGGAGCATAGTGAAGAATTCTTCTCACGAGGGTGAGGATCTAAGAGTGAGAGCAGGGAAGTTAGCACATAAACCTGAAGCCCAAGCAAATTATAAGGCTGAATTAATCCAGTGGGGAAAATGTGGGAAACAGTGGTGTGATCTAGAAGCTGAGGCAGTGGTGTGAGATATGAGATATGACAAGGTAATGAACCTAGGCTAACTTTGACTAGATAGTTTGTACTTAATCCTGGAAAACAATGAAGAGCTATGTAGAACATAACTTAACCCTATTAGGTTTGAGGTAGTATGGGGATATGTTTCAAATCTTATAAAAACAGCCTGAGATGTCCAAGGACAGATTCACCTCCTCCTGTCTGTTTGTTTGTTTCTGTTTTTTTTCCAGACAGAGATTTCTGTGTAACAGTCATGGCTGTCCTGGAACTTGCTTTGAAGACCAGGCTGGCTTTGAACTCACAGAGATTCTCTTGCCTCTGCTTCCCAAGTGCTGGGACTAACAGTGTGAGTCATAGCTTCTTCTGTCTGCTCTGTCTTTCTATGCCTGCCTTAAATACTTTCTTCATTCAGTTAAGGCGTGGCACCACCACTGCCTGCCTGGGAGCCTGGAACTCCTTCTGTAAACTAAAATGACCTCGAACTCAGATTGGATTAAGGGTATAGGTCACCACTCCTGGATATTCCCCGGTGCTGGGATTAAAGGTGTGAGTTAACATTGTCTGATCCTCCTAGGTGCCTTCACGTTTTTATCTCCTGCCTTCCCTACAAGGATGAGCTATAGTTTAAGGTTGTGGGCAAATAAACCCATTCTTAAGTGGTTTTGGTCAGAGCGTTTTGTCACAGTGACAGTGAATAAAACAAAGTCAACATCATAATCTCTAGGAGACTTGGCTACATCATAGACCACGAGAAAGGGAATTGAAGGCTTAAAATTGCTGATGGAATTCAGGTTGGTAATAAACTGACCTTATACTAGATAGATTATCTTGGGTTATCCAAATGGACCCAATTAATCACAAGAATCATTGGAAGAAAAAGTGTAGAACAGGAGGGAGGGAGAGAGAGAGAGAGAGAGAGAGAGAGAGAGAGAGAGAGAGAGAGAGAGAGAGAGAGAGAGAGAGAGAATTATAAAGACTCAGGCAGGCCCAGAGTTGGGAAAGAAGCCTATGAGACAAGGAGTTGGAGCAGCATTTAGTGTGACAAGGTAACTAACCACAGAGGTTCTAGAAAGAACACTATCTTGCTGGTTTATTAATGCTTGTATGGCAGCATTTATACTGGACATCTCAGCACTGGCACAACTGTTGTGTGTTTTTACAACATCACGCTTTCTGATTTGGTGCTAGTGACTGTATACATTCCTAAGTTACAGCTATGAGGTAAAATATCTGGAAATTAAAAAAATCAGGATGGCACATTAGGACTTACGTTTTAAGTCATTTTCCACTTGGAAAGTGCAGATCCTTCTATTAATTTCTCATAACTATAGTCAAACTGCCTCCCCACCACAGTGCTGATGGAGGGCTCCAGAGAGCTACCCTCTCATCTGTTTCCTGCTCACATATTAACTTTTATTTCCTTATCTGACTTCATAAAACTGGTATATCTAAGTGTGGAAATTGAAAGAACCACATTATTTATGTATAGTTTAACATGCAGAAGTATGTGTATTTGTATGATGTATGTAGTCACTCATTCCTCTGTGCACACACACACACACATATACATGAACAGCTGCACAGCTGTGCATATATGTGAGCCATAGTACATATGTAGACATCAGAAGATTACTTTGGGTGTAAGTCCTCACCTATTCAAGATACAGTCTTTTTTTATTAACTTACAAAGATTTTCTCTTTTACCACAGGGGCACACTAGCCCACCAAGCTTAAGATGTTTCAGGTATTTGAACTCCTTTTCTGATGTTTGTGTAGCAAATTCTCCATGCACTGAGACACCTCTCTAGCCAATAATTCACCTTTTCATTAAGAATAACAAGCATAATACAGTAATATAAAAATGAAATAGAATTACAGGGAAGATATTTTTTTCTTAGTAATAAAATCTTGACATGGACATTTTCAGAGCAGTATTTGCTTGGCATATAACTAAAAGCATTAAACTGAAGAGCACAGCACCAGAAGGGTCAGTTTACAGGTTATCTAAACATAATTTAGGGTGTGACCTGGGTGGCTGGGAAGCCAGGAATGGAGTCATCATATTTTCCTTCAAAGCCTTTTACAAAGGTAATTGGTTTTCAATTTGAACGATTATATGTTTAAAAGAGTTTCTTCTATATTAAGTTATTGATTTTTTTCTTACCAAGTCCACTGGCTGCAGCTGGAAGGAATTATTTTAGCCTGAATTAAATGTGGATGGGTAACCAGACCTATTTCAGGTTTGTCAAACATCTTGAACTATTTTCAAACATTCAGGATTTGGGAAAAAATGTTCTGTTCAATGATCCTCTGCTTAATTTTGAACTTTAAGTGGAATATAATCCGTCTGTTTCTGATTCATTCACTGTTAATAGATAGGCTGTTCGGGGCTTTTTTTATTCACTTTTTGGAGGAAGGGGATGATGTTTTAGGCATATGGTTAGGGTCTTTGAAAATTGCTTTGAAGAGTAGTAACAGAAAGGTAAAAAACAATAAAGCTTCATTTTACCTCAGGAAATCAAGTGTCAGTCAAGGTAGATGAGCATTGGATATTTCTGTCAGTGATGCAGCAGAGAGAGGGGGTGGAAGAAGAGGAAGAGGAGGAGAGGAAAACACTGAACCCCTGTTTTACCGCTGCAATGAACTGGTTTGTAGATCTGGAGCTGTGGACAGCAATAGGTGCTGAGGAAACCTGAGTTTGCTCCTGACTCTGTGCAGGCTCCAGTGAGTCTGCAGAGAAAAACGCCTCCAGTGAGGGGCAGAGGGAAGAGCCAGGAAAGAGATGTTTCCAGCAGCTTCAGGAATATTATTTATGATTCTATGCACAGTAGAGGGAAGGAGAAAATGAGGGAGTCGATGGGAAAAGCAGAGGAAGAAAAGAGTGAATATTTCTGCAGATCTTGAGCAATATATCATTTTTCTTTTGCCCGTAAAGGACCAGCAGTGTAAGGCCCCAGAGTACTCTTCCCAAGAGCTGCTTCCAGAGCTCATATGTGTCTTACAGGGTACATTTTCAACCAGTGAAGAGCAAGAACCAGGAAGACTGTTCAGTGGATAGAAGCACTTGCTGTGAAGCCTGAAGACCCTTGTTTGATTCCCAGAAGTCACAATGGAAAAATGGAGAACAGAAAGGAAAAGATGCCATGCCCTCTGATCGCTACACATTACACCATAGCAACTGCACTCATACACCTACAGATCACGTAAATAATAATACTAACCCTAACGCCTTTGAATGAAAATAAATGTGATCTGTAGCATCTACTGTAGACTCCATCATTGGACTACACAACCCGTTTTTTCTTCTTTGTAAAAGCCACTAGTCTTGGAAACAATTTTACAGTTAGGAAGTGTTTAAATAAAAATTTAAAGGTACTTCAATCTCCAGGACTCTAGCTCCCATTTGACTAGGAAAAATCTCTCACATTTACGTCAAATTAGTTAAAATCTCATTCGCTGAAATGCTGGCCATGTCAGCCAGTCAGTGTGTGTATAGTCCTGGCGTTTTGTGAGAATGACAATTTGACCCCAAAATGACAGAGAAGAAAGTTATGAAGAATCAGTTCAGTGTTCTAAATCTGTCTATCATCTTCAATATCTCTGTTTTTTGTTTGTTTGTTTTTCAAGCCCATTGGTCTTGAAATAAAGTATTTGATACACAGAAAAAGATTATGGCCCCATTAAGTTGGGGTAGGGTAAGAAAATGATCTTGTTCCCTTTATCTCAAGGGTACCTTGGTTGAATTTAGCAGGTATCAGGTTGCTAGTAGACTGGGCTATTCCTGCCAGGAGGCTGTGCTGACCTTCTAAAGAAAAGGGAACAAAACTCCATTCAGAAAAACATTTGATTTAGGAAGCAAGGTGTAGTTATTCAAAAGCAAAGCAAACATCTCTTACTGTGCTTTTTTAATTTTAAAAAATGTGCAGATCTTTAGGATGAATCAATTCAGTAATGTGGTAGAACTGGCAGAGGAATAAATCAAATAACTTTGTGAGTGGTGCAAAGTAACAGATGTGGTTGAGGAGTCCAAGATAGGGAGACACAGAAAGACAGAGAAGGGGCGGCAGTAAATGGTCACAAGACAAAGACAAGAATGCCTGACTTTCTTAAAGTGACCATTGTCACTACAACTAATCCAGTCCCAGGAGATGTGGTGACTCTCGGGAGACAGTGTCAGTCCAAGTAGTAAGGTGGATCCTTCATGATTAATCACTTACTAGATACACGGAGACCTTTACTTTGCCTCCCAGTGCACTGGGCCCAAGCATTAATACATGATGACATGATGAGCCTTTGTGGCTTATTCTACCCACTCCATTATTGGGGCAGAAGGCACTTCCATCATTTGCTAAGACAAATCCTGCTGTCCTGAGCATCTTAACATGACACTAGAATTGTGAGGCACATTGCTTTGTGTGTTTCTAATGAAGACAACTGTAAGAAGCTTCCTCATCATGCTGTTTTCTCTTCCCTTTCCACACAGAACTAACTCAATGTCATACATGAGTGTAAATGAAAAACTCTATTTGAAACTAGAATTTGTTCAGGAACCACTGTTAAACTCATCTTTTTGTTTGTATACAAAACAGCGGATTTTGTTGTAAGAGAATAAAACATATGTATCATTGTACTTTTCTCATCTGAACATTTTGCCTAAGAATCAAATCAGGCCTGATACTCATCTCTCTGTTAATAAAATCCATGTTAAATGATTATTAGTGAAATACATTTGCTATCATTTCTAGCCTCTTGAGATTGAGTGTGATTGGTATTTCTCTGATAGTCTGTTATTTCCCCTTTATATAGTGTATGCAACAGGGCAGGGAAGGGAATCTGGAAGGGTCAAGGAGATGGATGGGGGAGAGGACAAATTGAGTCCAGCAGAGAAACGTAAGATGTTCCCATGTCTGTGTACTTAGCCTCTGTATTAAACAATCTGACTGGGAATGACATTTTGATGTACAGAAAAATATGGCAATATTTGGGTGCAGAGAGCATGTCTGGAGTGCTAAGAAACTGACTTTATGTTGTTGCTATTCTAGCAAATTTTTGTACAGCTGACCTAGAAAAACCCCTACTCCAGCCTCGGTGAATGAATCATCTCAGGAACAAGATAAACTTTGATATGCTAGTGGCTCTCAGTCCTCCAAACAGGACAGCACAGAGGAGAAAGAGTCAGATCTTGCCAAGGGAAGGAATTTTTTGACAGGCCCCAGGAACATCCTTAACAGTGTTGGTGACTTAGCCGTGTGTGTGTGTGTGTGTGTGTGTGTGTGTGTGTGTGTGTGTGTGTGTGTGTGTGTGTGTGTGATGGGGCATTTATTCTTGGATGCGAGGAGATTACTGCCAGGGTAAGACCAGGACAAGTGATTATCATGTTTTCCTGTTTACCCAATATCTCACTTCCTTGGATTTTGTTTCATTTCTATGCCTATGGAAGTGGAAATTGAGCCGAAGCCAAGCAGATCTGCACCAATTTCCCGTGGGTCCCAGTATCACTGATTGGGATCTGCAGGCTGACCTCAGCTTCCTATTCACAGCAAAGCCTTGGCAAGGCCGCAGTAAAGTCTGTCTGCCTGAAGCTTGGAAAAAGAAAAAAGGCACTTTTGTAAGATATGAAATGTCACTAAAGTGATGCTTCTGTTCCTAATTATCTCCAGCTCTTCAATAGTAGTGGCGATGCTGTTCGAAGGCTACATGTGTATCATATATGTGACTTCATTATCACTGTTTAATCATCCCAGACATAATTAGCTCTTCCCTCTCATGCGATGCTTGCCAGGTGAGATGCTCTGAGGAATACAGAGTAGAAAAAAGAGAGGGCTTAGTTTTCTTTGCTCATAGTTTTCATCTTTTTCTACCCTTCTCTCCCACCCTGCATTTTCCTTCTTCCCATCCATCCCCTCCCCTTTTATGCTAGTGGAGTAACAGTTATTTTAAGAAAGAGTCATTTTGCTTTCTGATGCGTCTGAAAGAACCAATGGCTCTTACATTTTCTGTTACTTAATTTTGCTTTATCTCAATTTCTCATTTTAAAATTCTGAGTATTGTTATGTAACATTTTGTTGTGTTTAAAATTTTTCTAGACTCTGCCTTAACTCTTCACCCATCCAACAAATACACTTGTGCATGTATGTTAGCTAGCTTGCACTGACAATCATGATTTAAAGAAATAATTTAGTTTAAAATTTTTGAGATTTTAGAGGGTGTAGTTAGTTAAAAATATACATCTGAGAAACTATTCAGAAAACGACCTAAGTGGATTAAGAGAGCTTTTTGGCATTAAGAGGGAACACACCCTGCTTTCTTCCTAGGGAGGAGCTTCCTGTATAACTTATTAAAATGAACAATTCATCTCTCATCTTCATTCCGTCTCAGAGGCTAACACAGCTTTAATTCTATCTTCTTTACCATATCTAGGGCACACTCCATTAATTATCATCCCAATTATGGACCCTGCATCTCATTTCCTTAGGACTGATTAAAATTTTTACAAATATAAATGTTGTACATAAGAATGTTGATGCCACATACTTCTTATACCAGAATCTCTCCCATTATCCTTGTCATTTTGGATTTTTTTTTTTTTTTTAGAAGTAGGATCAAGTTTATTTTGTCTATGTTTCCACAAGCTGAAGTCTGAGTTATATAAATACCCATCCTCCACTGGCTTTTGAGGGTAAATTTACTGTAACCTCCAGCCTCCAATCTCCTGCTTCTGCATTGCCATCACAGCACTTGTCCACTTAGCTTCTAGGTCACATATCTCTTGTCTGGACTTCTAACATTTTACATGTATCTTGTTATTGCATTTTGTTTCTAAAATGTTGATATCCTCAAAGTTCTGCCGGAACTTCTCTCATTTGTTACCGCCCTGTCGCAGAATTTTGATGCCATCAGAAATGGTAGTGTCATCCAGCTGTCTTGGTGATACTCTGTCAATACCGCTCAACCCTGTCTTTAGTTCCTCTGCTTGTCCTGCAAGTTTTTCAAACATGTCACAGTGTTAATAACATCAACAAAACTGAAATGGAAGTGTGCATCATAGAATTCATGGATCCCCATCTTGTTTTTCCAAATTCACTCTTCCCTCTGAAGTTGTTGACTGATTTACAACTATACCATTTGTTCAGACATCCAAGTTTGAAAGTTACTCATGAATTTTTTAACGTTGGTTTTTATATCTAAAAAACCAAATGATAATCAAGAACTTAACTGACCCTCAATCACCAAGAACTACACACTTAACTGATCCTCAATCACCAAGAACTCTGCTCCAAATAATTTTGAGTCAATTTATTCATTGCCTCATAGCTGCACAGCTGATGTCAACATGAGCCTTATATTTTTAAAAAGCTTTTCCAGCCCCTTGCACTACATGTCATAACTTATATTCTCACAGTGGCAGACAGTAGAGGGTTGAAACCATCAGTTAACAAGTTTGCTATCACTGTATAAGATCACCTGTCTCTTTATTCACTATTCTAGGATACTGACTTCTGTGTGTTTCTCTGGTGACCTGTGCTGTTTTTTTCTGCCATTCCATTCAGTGGTAAATCTGGCCTATGATTTCTGTTTGGTCATTTCCTCCTGATCCTTTAAGACTCTTCTCAGAGCAAACTCTTACGAGAAGCCTTCCTGGTTTCCAATCCATACTTCTGTTTGTACTCAGTGACCTTCTTCTTATATAGTTAGTGCTATGATTATCATGTCCATTAGTCTTAGAATGGATATGTTTTGTGTATATATTTTATCTCTAGAATCTTATTCAATACCTGCCACACAAATAAAGTAAAGGTTTGTACAACAGGAGGTTTCTGGCCTGACTAGGTCCTCAATTCTCACCTGCCTGCAGCTGCATTTCTCCCCCAAAATGACTCAGACGCTTATATTAATATATATAACTTCATACTGTTTGGCCTATGGCTCAGGCACATTGCTAGCTAAGTCCTTTACCTTAACTCAGCCCATTTCCATTAATCTGCTGCCATGTGGCCCATGGCTCCCCTGTGTTTAACTTACATATTGAATCTTGGGCAGCTGAATTGTGTCTCCATCTGACTCCACCCTCCTCCTACCTGTGCTCCAATTTCCCCACCTACAGAGCTCAGCATAGGCCAAAACAGTTCCTTCATTTCACAGCATACAAAAAGACATTCCCACATCACTTCCCCTTTTCTGTCTAATCAAAATGGAAGGTTTCAATTTTAATAGCATAATTATATATTGAAAATAGCTATCAAGCAAGAATTACAATTACAATATCTAGTCTATTTGTATTTAACAAAATTAAATAAATAACTAAGAAAAACTATACCTATTAACTATTAATTTTTAACTACATCAAAGACCACAGAAGGA
Organism: Phyllotis vaccarum; assembly: GCA_033318265.1. NCBI lineage: Eukaryota > Metazoa > Chordata > Mammalia > Rodentia > Cricetidae > Phyllotis > Phyllotis vaccarum. The sequence continues at coordinate 6,446,011 of JARWLC010000012.1, read as the reverse complement.
TATAATACCTGAGTAAACAGGAAGTGCAAGCAACTTCCAAAATCTAGAAATGACAGATGTGACACATGTCTGTATGGTCAGTTACCCAAAGTTCCTCTGCAACTTTGGGGCACGCATCTTTAGCCTACAGACCCACAGTCTCTGGCATACCTTTCAGTAAAGCAGAAAATCTGAAGGACTACTCTGCCCATTCTGGCATAGTTTGTCAGTCATTTCTCCTTGTGTCCTGAACAATTTCTGGCAGTTTTCTCTAAAAAGCAGGAACCTGAAAGACCATCTTGGCTTGTTCTGCCAAAGTTTAGAGGTCACTTTCTTATGGAACCTGCATGTCCAGCTTACATAGTATATTGTCAAGCATCAATACAAGAACAGTTTCTTGTCCAGTGATCAACTATTGCCACAAACAAAGTAAACTCCACATGAAGTTTCTTCAGTGTCTATAATTCTCTTGAAGTAGATTGGTTGCCAGCAGGAGCAAACCTGTCTCACTGTCCAGAAAAGTCTAAGTTCTAAAAATATTTTAAATGCCATATTCTGTAGGTCTTAGAAGTGTTTGAAGATTACCTAGCTAATTGTAATATATCTTTGTATACCTAAAAATCTAACTAATATGACTATATGGTTGGTTATCATAGATGACTATTAATCTGCATTTTAATTATACATTACAGTTTTAAATGAGTTACATAAACATCATGCCTTAATGAAGAGTAAAAAAATACACACAGCATAACAAAACTGATCTTAAATTTGTATCAATGAACCAAAATCCATACTAAAGTATTTTGAGATTAACAGCTAATTTTTGGATTAAAGTAAATTGAAGAATCTATCTTTTTAATCATTTCTATATCATATTGCCCTTTTCTTCTTAAAAAGAGATTGACTAAGATCATCAACCATTTGTAATGAAAAGAAACATATATAAGCAATATTTTGGGAAGTTGAGTGTAGCTTTCTATTACTATTTCCTGCTGATTAAAGGATGCTGGCAATCTTTTGCGGGTTTTGAGGCTGGATCATTTTACACTTGAAGCCAATGTTATCATCCCTTCCTATCAGAGAATTTTCAGGGGGTCTTGGTTGATGAAACCATATTTGCCTGGAAACAATTCACTGGTTCTCATCTACTGTGGAAACAAAAGCAGAACCTCTTTTCCAAAGCAATATCTCCTTAGACACAAATTTCAAAGTCAAGATAGCTTTAAAATATGTTTCTTTAATTTACCAGACTTTATAATCAATTGTCTTTCTGCAGTTAGCTCATTAACACTTAAAAAATCAAAATAAAACACAATAATAACCATAATCAAGACTCTGTGCCTATTTTCCATCTTTACATTGTTTATTATACTTTTATACTATATTTCTCTTTTTTAGGGACTTCCTCTACCCCTTTTCTTTTCTCTCTGAAGCCTATGTACATTTTATACACATTGTAACCTGTTTGGAGCTTTTCTTCATCCGAATCTGTTTTATTGAGAATCCTTAATCATTTTTTTAATCAGAAAAGTTTTTAAAATGCTATACTGTGTAGTGCTGCTTTGCCTGATGACTCTGCCCCACTCAGCAGCTTTTCAACAATGTGGGGGTGGCAGAGTCACTCTTAACTTCCCAATTATAGGAAGCAATATTAAATATCATGAAACCTTTTACCATTCCAACTCTGGGGAATCTTCGAGTCTACATTGTCAAGTAGAGCACCACTGCTGTTCACTTGACTTAAGTGTTTGCCAGCAGGGTCTATTATAGAGCCACACAATTTTTGCTGATAAAGCTAAGTCAGGAAATCTCTCTTAAAGGGCTGTGCCTCTGTTCACCTCCAGCAAATACAGTAGACCCAAGAAAATGCTGCTACTAAGAAACCATCTTTGACTCTGTTTCTGCTTTTATTCAATATAAACAGAAACTTTAAATCAATCACATGCAGCTTGTTGCTTACCCAGAGTCTCCTGTGAGACTTTGGGAACCAGCCTTGTTCCAGCTTATGCTGTCTGCAGCAAGTATGCTGCCATTTTGTCTGTGTCCTCAATGCAATGCCATCTCTGTACCATGACTCACTTCAGGGACACAACTTGGAAGCCGCTTTTTGGCCTCGTTTCTGTGCTCTAGCTTTAGAACCCTTTTTAAGCTTTCTCGGGTTTTATGTGGGTGTTTGTCCCATGTTGGGTACCATTGTAACAGGAGGTGTCTGACCCTGACTAGGTCCTTGATTCCGACCTGCTTGCAGCTGCTTTTCTCCCCCCCCCCCCCATGACTCAGATGCTTATATCAACTTCATACTGCTTAGCCTATGGCTCAGGCATATTGCTAGATAGTTCTTTCATCTTAATTCAACTCATTTACATTAATCTGCCCAGCCATGTGGCTTATGGCTCACCTATGTTACCTTTCACGTTGAATCTTGGGCAGCTAGATCATGTCTCTGTCTGACTCTGCCCTCCTTCTTCTACCTTTGCTCCAATTTACCCACCTACGGTGCCCAACATAGGCCAAAACAGTTCCTTCATTTCACAGCATACAGCAAGACATTCAAACTCTTTTGAGAAGCCTTCCCGTTTCCAATCCATACTTCTGTTTGTGCTGAGTAAATTTCTTATTTTTCATTTAGTGCTATGATTATCATGTCCATTATTTATTAGAAAGGATATGCTTTGTGTGTATGTATTTTTTTCTATAATTTTATTCAATACCTGTCACACAATAGAAGTAAAGTTCTCTCTGTGTGTCTGTCTTTGAGGACATCTGTCAAAAGTTTGGATAGATAGACATGGTAAATATGAAACCCTCAGAAATTGAGCATGTATATTTTGGACATTGTAGATTTAAAAAAGCATTATTTTTACATGAAGAATTGGTATGACTTGAATTTTAAGAAAAAAAATGTTTTGGGACTAATGGGTTAATAACATGCTGGGATCAGAATGCAATATTACAAATGTATCAGTTAAGGGATGAAATGACGGAAATATGAGCTAGAATAAGCCAAGTAGAAATGCTGTGAAAGAAGAACACACCAACACATAATCTGTGCTTCCACAAGAACAATGGAATCTTGATCTCAGATATGATGAGAGAACAAGCATCTCAGGGCCAGGGATTATTTCAGTTTTTGCTCCTTGTGAACTGCGCAACAGTGAACTTGGCACAGAAGCGGTAGAGCATCCATGGTTTTAGAGTAAATATTAACTGATGAACAATAATGCAAATCTTCTACATGCACACAGAGCATCTATTCCTTGTGAGAGCAGCATGGCATGTGCTTTAGCACCTCATTTTATTTTCTTCATTGCTGCCAGCACCAATGCATGGTTCAAGTAATACATTCAAAATAATAATAACGGAGTAGGGTTGGTGCACTTGGGGTCACTTTCATTCCCTTCCAGCTGCTTCCATAGAGTCCCAGGCCTTAGTACATACATGCTCTGCCTCAGCTGGAGAACTTTCATCTCAGCCTCTAAAATTCTTCTCACTGTAAATAAGCAACACATTTAATAATACCCATATCACCTGCTCATCCAAAGGCTTTCATGGATGTTTAATTAATAATTGAGAACAAATGTCACCATAGCTGTCTCAGTCTAGACAGGGGACAATTATTCCATCTACTTAGGTTTTCTGCTTGCAGCATATATTAAGCTTTAGGAAAGGTTATTAAGGATTTGGATAATTAAACTTGTTTTTTTTTGTACATAATGACAATTTATAGTTAAAAACAATTAGAACAAATTACTTGTGTGTTCAAAGAACTAATTTCACAGAAACCATTATAATGTACAAAGATAAATGTTCAGGGATATTAACTGTTGTATTGTTAAAAGTAATACAAGTCTGAAAATTACTTAACAGTTCATCATAAATTATGGCATATTGTAGGGAGATTTCTAAACAAGGGTTGTTTGGGGCTACTCTACTCCTAGCCCCCTCCCTTACTCATGCTCTTCATTTCCACCAATAATCCTTTTGTGTTTTCAAGCCATGGATAGTCTATTACTCTTTCCTAAACAACCCTTCAAAAAAAAAAACAACAACCCCCCCCCCAAAACAGATCTATATATACTGTAGTAGAAAAATCTGAAGGACATATCTTAAGTAAAATGTTTCAAAATTATAGAGTAGAATATTTAGTAAAATGAAATCATGTAAATAATAATATAGACGATGTGATTGCATGTATATACATATATACATACATACATATATATATACAGATACCACACACATAACACCTATGCATATACTTCATATTTACATACATATACAAAATATACAAATTTACACATCATGCACATATGTTACACATGCACTTACATGTAAACACATAGGAACATTATACCACATATATACATAAGTATACATATAGCACACATTTAACATACACACATACTCTACCATTTGTGATATGAAAATGACCAGGTTAGAAGGAATCAAAAGAAATGTTGAATCCAGAGATTTTTAAGCATTAAAAATATTTCTGTAATGACTACATACATTGACTCACTAGAAATAATGAAGTTGCTCTTGTGCCTTGTAACTATAAGAATATTGTGATTATTCCTTGAGTTTTGACATCTAAAGACTAATAATGAATTTAATGGCCAACAGAATCCCTAACAACAGTCTATAAACATGGGTCCTTTTCTCCACAGAGAGGGGTAGTCCTCACGCTTAACCAAGGAAATTTCTTTTTGCAAAAGGTAGAGACCACTTTAGAAAACCACAACCAATCAAAATGGAGAATCATAGAACCCAGTTCCAATAGATACACCGAGGATGAAGAAAAACAGTGGTACGGTTCACCAGAAATTATATTAAATTTATGGAACAAACTATATTTATGGCATAACCAGACATCTCTGCTCTTCTAAACCCATTGGACATGGAGTGAGTGAAATGACTTTCCAACCAATGTATACTTTCCCTGGTATTTTTAATAATTATAAAGATTGTTGGTTTTACCTAGTCTTATTTTTCACTTCTTTTATTTTTGAGATTATAATATAGTTACATAATTTCTCCCTTATGCTTACTCACTACAAACCTTCCAAATATCACTCCCTAAATTCTTTCAAAATCATAGTCCTTCTTTCATTAGTTGTTGTTACACATATATTCCTAAATACATAAATATAATGGACTCAGTCCGTGTAATGTTACATTATGTATCTGTTTCCAGGGCTGACCACTTGGTTCCCTATTACAGAGTTATGTTGGCCCTCAGGACTTTCTCTGAATAAACCAAACACTATAATGTTCCATCTGTTTTCCTCTGTTTTTTTTTTTTTTTCGTTTCTTTCCAATTCTATAGTCATCCATCGTTCATTCTCGGTTATGCTACCCATGCCTGGTGATTCTTCTACTCCAGGTCTGTTCTTCAAACAATCATTCGAATTTTAAGTTCTATATACAGTGCTCTTAATCTTCATTTTAATATAATCAAATTGCTATAAAATATTGCAGATTGGGTGTCAGAAACTAAAGTACCTTGTTTTCACAGCATGTTCGGCTCAGAAGTCATGGATTAAGACAATAGAAGATTTGCTTCTGGTGAATCTTCATTTACTGATTCACAAATACGGTTCTCTCTTTGTGTCCACACAAACAGCCACAGAGATCTCTGGTAGAGCCCTTTTGTAAGAGACCTTATCTTATTCATGATGGCAAGAGCATTATGCTCCAACAACTCCCTTAAGACCTACCAATAGACTTCACCATTTTGGTGAGATAGATTAAGCATACGCCTTTTAGAGAAACACAAAATTCAGACTGTAATATGCTTTTCTCTCCTGAAACGATTAGAAAGGTAACCACAACCTTTTTTTATGAGCTCTTAAAGAGATATTGATTATAATATGATCCTTATTCTACTATATTGTACTTTATAGTAGGGCTCTGTGAAGTCAAGGATATATCTATCTCATTAATAGTGTATTCTTTGCAACTAACCTAGAGCCAAGGATATACTGCGTACGTTTATTACATGAACAAATTAATGTCTGTGAAGTAAAAACACGATAGTAATCTCACATTTTCATACTGTTGTCACAAAAAAAGCCAAGTCGAACAAAAACAGTTGCGAGCCAGTGAATAAACTGAAGTACCCAGAGGAAATATTGATGCAAAGTTCTCAGCCATAATTATTAAGACAAGAGTGGACCTAGGCAATGTGGATGTTAGAGTCTTGTAACAATATAATCCAGTCTAGTTACTAGACAAGCAAGCAACTTCCAGTATCATGTGATACAAACAATGTGATCTGTCAGTCTCCGAGGGTCCTGCCGATGATAACTGTTGAATATAGCCAGTTTTTGATAGGGGAAAAGCATATTAATTAACACAACCAGAAGGCAAATGAGTAGAAAGAAAAAATAACTAGAAAAGAGATAGATTTATAGAGTATACAGACCAATGTAAAAGGAGATTCTAGAGTGTTAAGATGTGGAAAAGAAAATCTCAGAATGAGGATATGTGTGTATTGAATATGTAAAACAAGCTAAAATAATAAGAAATGTAATATAACTTATATAGCCTTAGAATGAATTAGGGTTTTACATGCAATAATGCATTTAGTCATCAATAAAACTTCAGTCAATGAACAGTATTTCTATCCCTTTTTTGGAAATATATAAATCCAGAGGCCAGAGAAGTATATTGTTTGCTTGAGATCTAAAGCTAAAGAGTAACAATCCCCAATTTTTAACTCCTTGCTCAACTATCATGTTAGTTCCCATTTTAAAAGTTATAACAAATAGTCATTGGTCTGGTATTACATGCCAGGCTGAGTTCTAACCTATATTAATAATTAAGATGCATTAAGTGGTACCAAGCATCAAGAAAATACTCAATGGACAATGGAATCCTGTGGGATAGTATACTCTTATCCACGTTTCCAGAGAAGAAAGCTGAAGTGCAGTGAGGTTAAGTAACTTAATCCACTGTCTAATAAATCATGTAAGTAGGAAGTTATGAAGCTATGATTGAAATCCCAGAATCTGGATACTCATAAACATTTACACACCACACTCCAATTTCTGTCATCTAGATAGAAGAAAAAATTTGAGAGTCCTTTTAACTAGCTTACATCTCAGATCCATCTACCAAAGATTGCTGATCTTATGCATGCTTCTGAACTCTGTGTAACTTAGAGTTTTGGATATAAAAAGAGTCAAATAAACATGCGTATTTCTATTGTAGGAGTGAAACGATATGTATAAATAACTTATCAAATAAGTTGTATAAATGTACAGTTTTATAAGGTATTATTTTATGATAATTAATGTGTCCTACTTAATTTTATTACATTTATGTATGTATATATGTATGTATTTGCTGCGTATATGTGTATGTGAGCAAGCACATACCATAGCACATGTGTGGAAGTTAGAAGACAACTTATAAAATTCATTGCCTCCTTCTATCATGTAAGATCCTAGACTTGAACTCAAGTCTTCTGGCTCCACAGTATCATTATCCATTGAGCCATCTCCCTGTCTCAATATGACCCGCCTTTAAATGCCTGGACAGAAGTTCATTCAGTTCACTGACGTTCTTTGAGTGTATTATAGAAATAAAGTCATCAGCAAATATGTTTGACCATTCCACTGAGTCTCTATGCTTTACAAGAAAATGCTGGCTAGAGTGTGCAAGTTGTTGGGTGCTATTGAGGTTAAAATGCACTCGTTTTTAAAGCACCCCTGTTGCAGTCTCATTTAGAGAAGAAAGATGACATTTAGAGGTGTGAAAAATCATAGTTGCCTCCCAGCTTGACCTCATCTTAAAAAAGCAACGTGTGAGTCAGGGATCATCATCACCATTATCACCTTCATCATCTCCACAAGTGTGATGCAACATGTATTACCTCTGTTCATAATACAGGGAGCTTTGAGCCACACCAAGCCTGTTGGTCAGGCCTTATCTCTTGTGGTCCTAGTTTGCGAAGGAACCATAGCCTGAAGATCTGCACGTGTAAACTAATAAAGTGACCAGGACACTGACTGGCCGTTATCAAAATGACTGAACTATGGTGGCCTATGAATAACATGGTCTGCACAGCATAAACACTAAAAAAATGATTATGTTTTCAACAAAGCTTCTGTCTTTCCCAGCATCTGTACATTTCACCATTACCTGCCATTTCATACCATGAGTGAAGGAACTATTCACTTGTTTAGTATTATTTACTGTCTAACCCCCTTTTAAAATTTTAGTATTTATTCTTGTGTGTGTGTGTGTGTGTGTCTGCACGTGCACACGTGTGTGTGCTTGTGCCCATGGAGGCCAGAAGAGCACATTAGAACCCATGAAGCTGGAGTTACAAGTATCTCTGACCCGCCTGACTTTGGTGCTGTGAACTAAACTCAGGTCTTCTCAAGTGCATCAACTTCTTTGAATCACTAAGCCATCTCTCCAAATCCCATTTGTCTGCCTTTGTCTTGTTTGAAACTTCATCCAGTGGGTGCTAAATCTTAGTAGACATGACCACTTAGAAGCCTGTCACCCTTGTTTCCCCAATGCCCAAATTTCTCTCTTCCCAAAGACACAAGTGCTTGAGTTTCCTTTATCCAGGACATCCATGGCAATAGATTTGCATTAGTGATTAAGCCTTGTCTAAGACAGAAACAGCCTAGTCTACCCCCACCCCTGACTCTGAAAAACAAAACAAAACAAAACTACCCTCTGGAATTATTAATAAAGAAGTGTAAAGAAGTTCAGCAAAATTCTCCTTTGTTCCCTGAGGACAGTTTTAGCACCTTTGAGCTCTAACAGGTTCGGTAGTGCTGCCTTGTGTGTCTGCAGTGCTTCCTGAGCCATGAGCATAGACGGACTGACAACCCCCCATCTCTACATCTCTGTAGTCCACATCCACAGTAGCATCTCCTTTGAAGCTCTTTTATCTCCTGTATCCCTCATCATTATTCACAGTGCTGACAGTTTCAGAGTAAAGCTGTTAGGACATTAAGGCACTTTCTATGTTAGCAATAACACACGTCTTGATCATTTTTCTCTGTCCTTACCACATATCCCCCAGATTTCTAGCCAAACCCTCAGCACATATGCCAGGTTATTCTTTCCCTTGCTGTAACTATTATAGCCTTCTCTGGGTTCCTTTTTCTTACTCGTATAATATTTTGTCATTTCAATAATTTACTGAAATTACTTTTTGTCCATGAAGACCTTATTCCATGACAAATTTAACCATTTCCAACCACCTTTGTATTAATCACAGAAATTATTTATCTTTGAGTCACCTCTGAAATTTGGTTTAAAGGTACATACAGCATATATTATGTGGTACTGCAAGCACAGTTCACTTTCCTGCTAGGTCTGAGTCCTTTCATAATAAGTATCCCTCCTTCTTTCATGTCTCAGAGAACACAGCTGCCCAGAAGGTAGAATTCAGAATGGTTTCTGTGAGAAGCCGTCAGTCTCCAGAACAGCATATTATTCCAAGTACCCTCCTTTCCCACTGGCCTGCCTTCCCTCCTAGGTTTTAATCATGCTTCACCAAGACCACTCTCACTGCAGGAAGAAGGTGGCCACAGGGATCAGTCCAACGGTTCTCAAGTTGAGTGAGGTCCCAAAGCACCAGCCTCCTCCCCTTCACTGTGAGCACCAACTTGTGCTCTCAGCTTCTGCTAAGGGTGAGTGACTTCAGAGACTCCTCTTGAGCCATAAATCTGAGCCAAGTGTACAACCCAGCTGTCCAGAGACCTTTTCAGCAGAACCAACAGGAATTTAGGCACATTGAGATCTAAATTTTATTGTTCCTTACCCATTATCACTTGATTTTGTGGGAACCTTGTTTAGGTAAAGTGGAAGGCAGAAGTAGAGATTAGAAAGTATAGGGTTCCCAAATCTGACATTTTTGACATATTATCTAAAATATTCCTGAATCCTAACAATGGAGCAGGACATTGTTTTGTATATAGAGACCAGGATATAAAACCAAATAACCTCCTGTACCCTAACCCTCTATTTTTGTTAAGATCTCTCCTCCCCTCCCATCTCCTTCCCTCCCCACCTGTCTTCTCCCCCTTTCTTTCCATTTCTTCCCCCTCCCATCTCCTCCTCTTCCCCCCTCTTCTTTTATATTTCCTTGTGCTTTGATGAACCCCAGGGTCTATTACATGCAGGCAATCCCTTTAGCACTGAGCTTTATCCCCAGTGTTGAGGAGCTCCCTGTTCTGTCAGCTCATCAGGAGCACAGTTCAGTCTTTAAGCTACAGTAACTTACCCGGTAGTTCGTAAGTCATTGGCTGGTGAGCTTAATGAGATGTGGTTAATAATCATTATCATTTGTTTGCCTTGAACATTATTAATTTTATTTTGTTAAATTCTGGTTGCTCAGGCCATTTCTTTCATAGGCATGTTTCATGTCTATCATCTGTTGATTCTCAAGCTTGCTATAACTCATGAGGGTAGAGAGATCTACTTTTTAAGTAGCCTAAATTTAACATGAGCAAGTTCTTTCCTAATCTGCACTTCCAAAGTGTGAGGCTGTCTGTTATCTCAGTTCAACACTCTACATAGCGCTTGAATGGATCTCAAATTTGCAAACATTTCAAGCAAGGTGCTCCTTAATTTCTGTAGGAACACACGGCAGAAAAGTAGGTCACCGACTTCAAAGTCCAAGCTGTAGGCTATTCATGTGTTCTGCTATGCAGAATCACAATCTCTTTCATATTTCAGGTTAAAAATGTGTAAGCAGCAACATGTTTGTCATTGTAATTGATACTATAGTCCCGCTACCCCTTTCTTTGAACCTGATGTATCTGCAATATTCATTTCCTTTTTAGCTCAAAGTTTTCCACTTCTTTCATCCACATTAAGTGCCCATGATTCAAGGGTGCTCTCCTCCGTGATGAAACACCCCAGAGACTGCAGTGAACCCACTTAGGCTTCTTTATTGCAATGTGGAGCAAGAACATTTGTTGTTATTGCATTATTGTATTTCTGAATAAAAGTCTTTATTTCCACTGTCACCATATCACCAAATGACCTTTGTGTCAGATTGTATTTTGTTTATTTTATTAGGCTGTGGTTAATGCAGTCTTTGGCTGTGGCATTAGTTATGGCCTGCTTAGGACTACCGATTTACCTGACTCAGTGTGTGATCAAGCATCTCCATTATTGAAATAAAATGAAAACTTTCAAGATCACGGTCATGCAATATAAGAAACAATTTTACCTCAACACTAATGCTCACAGAGTACACTAATCTACAGTAATTCTGTGATTGCATTTGGAAGCAATTCCTTCTATTCATTCAGAGATAACTATTATAATACAATTGTCTGCTTCTTGCCTTTCCCCCCACAGTGAGCAAAATATGCTGTTCACTGAAAAGAAATGGGGCAATATTAGGCTGTAATATTTGTTTCTATGTGAATTAAAAAGTGTGTGAGGCTCATCAGGAGACATGGGTAGCACAATGAGTTTGTACCAAAACATTGATGTGATGTAGAGGATGCTCTAGAAAGATATGCATGGGAGATTATTGCCTCCCTCAGATTTTAGTGAGAAATCTAATAAAAGACTCATTGACTCTAATATCCTTACCATTGTGAGCTTGCTCAGAAGCAGAACTACCCATTTGGGTGCAGAACCAACCTACAAAAGAAGCTACTTGCTAGACAAATGTTACACAGTTTCTCTTTATTTCCTGATCAAGATCCCAGATCATGGCTTTTATTCTTCTATTTCTGGGGCTTTGTGTTTGCAATTGCTACATATTAATTTTCTATGTTTATGGAGCACAGTCTGATCCTAAAATAGACTTCACTTTTTATCATGTTTGTATGGCATTTCTGGATTTTAACCAATCTTTATATAGAAGAAATTTGTCTTAGAGAAAATGACCAAAACCTATTGCCACATCTTATTCATCAATTCATTTTTTTGTTCTTGTCTAGTATTATCAGAAAATTCAATCATGACTTTATAAAATGTTGCATAATGATCTTAAATCAAATTGTTGGACCCACCCAGAAGGAGAAAAGGATTTAAGAGATGACAATGGATATGACTGTATTTATTCTTTTGATAGTTCCTATTTTTCTATCATTATACTTTTCTCTAATTTTTTGCTTTCTGAATTCTCTTTGCCAACCACCTCAGGAAATGTATTCTTGTATAAGTCCAGATTTGGCTCAACCTAGCTTTTCCTCCTAATAAAGCAAAGTAGATTAAGCCAAAGTGACATATTATTATCAGTTGGCATCATTGGGTCTCCTAGTGAAAACTCTTGCTTTGAGTGAATCTCTGAATCTGATTTTTGTCACATAGTAGTTTTGACTTTCGTGCAATCGAACCAAAATAAACTGGAATGAGGTGGAGCCTCAGACTAGAGAGCCCAATAGTATCTTCGGAATACACAGAGGAAGAGTCTGGTGTTCAAGGCCAGAGACATGCAAAGAATGAAAACCCTAGGCTAATCACCCTGCACAGTTTTGCTTGATTTGAATAAAACACATGTTGTATGATGTGATATGTAGTTTCAAGAGTAAGTACAGCAGAATCCTTTTCTAAATCGGGGGAATGAGGTCACAGTGATTACTCAGAAGAGCTAGCAAAAGACAAAAGGGCCTCAAAAACCCACAGTCTACACCTTAACCTTTGTGGTCTCTGAGTACATGAAGCAACTTGTGACAGCATCATATCTTCTTCGACAGAAAGGGGGGTGATTTTGGATAGGGCTGCCATAAGGAAGATGAAAGTGTTTGTTGTGCAATGAGAAGTCGAGAGCACCTACTTCCTGTCTGTACAGGTATTTTATATCTTTTATTTTAGATGCAAAGCTTTCCATCAAATACGGACTGACTTCCAGACACCTGTGCATCTTAGCTGTGCCAAGTTACCATGCAAAGGACCAAGCATGTGTTTTTCCCCTTGCCCTTTCTTATGCTGCATATGAGTAAAATGCAGTTCCCTGTGCCCTGTTACTAAGATGCTGCATCTCATCATCTGTCATTTTGCTTTGACTGGTTCCAAACTCTCCTGAGACCGAGAAGACACCCTGGAGAACAGACCCGATACACAGGTGTTTAATAGTGTGGCATCGTACAGGCTTAGGACTCTGCTTCTAAACCACTCGGTTCTTCCCTTTGAATATTCCTGACAAGGAATCTACAGGCTGAATCTCATCTTCCTCTTAGCACTTTATCATTACAGCACTGAGTCTAATTTTATGCCTCCCTCACTCTCCTCAACATCACCTTTTAGTTAGAAAAGTTGATAATTTTAATAAGTTCAGAAGATTCTTTGTAGCTTTGTAGCTTCTCAGTGTGAGGGAAATGGTAGGAATACTAACTGCCTTCAGCATCAGAAGGTTTGTCAGTCAATTCTTACCTCCTGGATGAAATACCACCTCTGTAAGCGTTATTGCTTCATGTTCTGATTCTTGGACTTCTTTCTCATGCATTTTTAGCAATATTGGATTCATTACTGGGAAACTGTGTATTTAAAAAAAATTCTCACTGATGTGAAAACATTAAACACTTAATAATATAAAAAAGGAAAATTATTTTCTTCCTTTACAAGTACTACTTCAGTATATATCTTGGGTACATACAATGGGCAAAAATATCTAGAATAATATAGAGATGTTTATAAGAGATTTCAGGTTGAGCCATGTGGTTGTGCGAATATGAAACATCACACAGACTCATGTGTTTGAGTACCTGGCCTTCAGCTGGTGGCACTGTTTGAGATAGTTGTGGAGCCATTGTTAGGCAGGGTCTCATTGGAGGAAGTAAGTCACTGAGGATGGACCTTGAGGTTTCAAAGTCCTGTCTTTGTCCCGGTGACTGACTGACATCTTGCTCCTCTAGCAATACCTTCTCCGTTTTGAGCTCCCAAGCTGTCAGCCTAAACAAAACCTTTCTTCCTTAAGGAGTCTTGTGACATGTTCATTGACACAGCAACCAGAAATATAATCACACAGTTCTTCCATCCTTCCTGTGATGTCTTTGGTATCTACATGCAAAGCAGACATGGAAGGTGTATTCCTCCTGTTTCATCTGTACTTTCTTAACTCAAGTTATGAAATGGATGAAGCTCCAGAGCTGTGGAGACAAAAATGTATGGGGGAGTTATTTTTTGGAAAGTACCTATAACAACAAGGCTATTTTGAATGTTAATTGTATATTTGAAAGAAGTTCTAAGTTAAAAAGTTTTCTTGGGATTGGTCTCTTTTCTGGGTGCTCTGCACATTTCAGGTCTGTCCAGGTAAAGCTGATAGAAGAACTAGATCTTTAGCGCTCAGTGAACAGGAAAATTCTAAGTTGCTGATGATTTTGTTAGTAAGGCATTCATATGTTATGTTATCATGTGTACGGAGTGAATGAGCTATCTACCAGCATAAGTCAATCTCAACATCTGACTCCCTCAAGATGGGCCTGCATTTTAACATTCATTGTCTTAGTAAATACTCTTCAAACATAAAAGAAAATGAGAGAAAAGACTAGATGAGAGCCAATTACTTGTACAGGAATTTCCAGAGGGACCACGATTTTCCCCACCTATGCTATAACATTTAATTTGTATTCCCTACCAAGTGTGTTGTCCAGGTTTTGTGAGGTCTGAAATTATGATGTTGATAGTAATCTCTTCAGGAGAAATATTACAAATTAATGACTAATACTAATTTTGTTTGGCATGAAAAACAACTTGTATATTTTAGAACTGTCAAATATTATACGTACTACAAAACTTAGAAAAATAATATTTTCAGAATGGGTACTAGTACCTCATTCCATTCTAAAATTGAATAACATTCTATCATATGGGCAAAATATGTTTTGTGGATTCATTTATCAACTCAAGGCCAGTATTTGTGTTAAACAAAATTTGTTTTGATGTTCTGTATAATTCTGCTGTGAATATATGTGTCTGAGTTTCACATTTACATACTTTTTTTCTTTGACTTTTATTTGTTTTTCAATATGGTTTCTTTGTGTACCCTTGGCTAACCTGAAATTTGTTCTGTAGAACAAATTGGCCTGGAATGCAAAGAGATCCATCCGCCTCTGTCTTCTGTGGCCTGGGATTAAAAGTATGCACAACCACTACTCAGCCATTTTTTTTCTTTTGACTGTATATGTAGAAATGGGATTTCTGAATAGTAAGTGGTCAACTCTGCTTAGCTTTTGAAGGAAATTCTAGCCTGTTTTCACTAGAAAGTTCTGATTATCAACATAACTTTCCTGTTTTTTGTGTAGCTATTATTCCTAAATAAAATCCCTCCCTCCTAGAAGAATGTGAAAGGGGTTTCTGTGCCTCATGAAATACATGATATTTACATGTGAAGCTTGGGAAGTTTACCAAAGTCACAAGTCTCATGAGGCCCCCTCTATAAGGAAATCAGTTAGTCATTGCTGGTGAACAGGGGACTGTCTTCAGTGGAACTGCCTGCAATTGAGCAGGAAGCTTCAAGGATGCATCTTTCATGAATCATGCCCATACTGGAGTAAACTCCTTCTTGTCCCTTGATAAACTCATTGGTTTCCCACTCTGGAGCTGAGTAGCATCATTGCTTTGGTTTGTTATTGATGCCCTCAGTGAAGTCAATAGCTTCTTTTTCACTTCTTCCCAGGAAGTCATAAAACTCTCATCTAATTATACCCCAAGTCCAAGCAGATAAGGTTTGGTTTTTCATTACCCAAGATACTGAACATCTAGTGCAGTTTCAGGCTGTATATACACGATATAAAATATGACAATAACCACTCACATACCTTGGGAAATTAGCGAGATTATGTTTTTATGTTTATGTTTGATTTGCAAGAATTTTTTATGTAGTGTGTATACCACTTTCTTACCAGATATGTGATTGACAACTATCTTTTACCTGTGTGCTGACGTTATCCTTTGAAGTTATAAAAACCTCACATACTCTACCATATTTCTCAGTATTTCACTCTTATTCATCTTAAATTTCATTTTTAGTTTGTTCATTAACTATATATAGAATTTAACATATAAAAATGCATGCCTTTAAATCTTATTAAATTTGTTAGGATATGTGTCTATTTACAGTAGAAAGTTATAATAATTTCCACTCTATAAGCTCATGTCATTTTCAAATAGAGATAATCTTCTTTTGTTTCAATCTTATTACCTTCTGTTTCTCTTGTTTAGTTTACTGGCTTGATTGAGAAATCTCTATCAGGCATGATATACCTCTATAGACCCAAGTGGATCCAGTAATAGTAGTCTCTTGAGATTTTTTTTTTTTGTCTAGTTATATAATGTCATGATCTATAAATTCTCTTTACACACATATCTCCATTATTTTGATGTCAGGATAAGTGGCCTCTGATGTGGGAATATTTTCTGTGCCTATCAATCTTTAAAGAAAGGACTGTTTTGGCCATGGCAGGCAACTTAGAAGAAGTAGTTGGGGAATCAGAATAGTTAGGAGGAGAGCAGAGTCAGAACAAATCCATCCAGCCACCCAAGAGGAAACATGTAAGGAACACAGGTGAGCCAAGGACCACATGGCAGACAGATTAATGACGATGGGTTGAGTTAAGACGAAAGAGCTAGCTAGCAATGGGCCTGAGCCATGGGCCAAACAGCATGAAGTTAATATAAGTGTCTGAATCATTTTGGGGGCCTGAGCAGCAGTGGGGTCTAAGTGGTCTGGGGCTGCAGGTCTGTGGGTCTGGACCTTTGGCTGCCCAGGGCCAAGAAATCATATTGTAATAGATGACGTTCCTGGGTGGGCAGAGCACCCACATAAAGCCTGAGAAAGGCTAGAAATGACTCTAGATCACAGAAAGTGAGCCAAAACAGCTTCCAATTTGTATATCTGAAGCAGGTCAATGTACAGAGAGTGCAGCATCTGGGCCACATTCAAAATAGTGCCAGCGGATTGGCAGCAGGCAGTGTAAGCTGCAACCAGGCCGGTTCCTGAAGTCACACAGAAGATTGATTTAATGTTTCTGTTTATATTGAACAAAAGGGAAACAGAGTCAAACAGTTTCTTAGTAGCAGCATTTCTTAGATATGCTCTGTTTGCTGACGAGGAACAGAGACACGGCCTCTTTAAGAGAACTTCCTGACTCAGCTTTATTGCAAAAACTATGTGGCTCTTTGAAAGAGTTCTAGTATTTTAAAATGTCTTCTGGTTGGAAGATGATTAAGGATTCACAATAAAACAGATTCAGATGGAAAATAAAAACCCTGTAAACAGGTTACAATATATGTAAAAGGTACATAGGCTTCAGAGAGAAAAGAAAGAGGATAGAGAAAGTCTTTAAAAAAAGAAATAGTATCTTAATAAAAATAATAAGCCAAGTAAATATGGAAAATAAACACAGAATCTGGATTATAGTTGTGACTGTGTTTTCTTTTACTTTTTAAACTGTTAATGAGCTAACTGCAGAAAGAAAATGGATTGAAAAGGCTGATAAGTTAAAAGAGAATATATATTTTAAAGGTATCTTGACTTTGAAATTTGTGTCTAAGGATTTATTGCTTTGGAGGAGTTCTGCTTTTGTTTCCACAAAAGATGAGAACCTGTGGATTGCTTCCAGGCAAATATGATTTCATCAACCAAGACCCCCTGAAAATTCTCTGATGGGAAGAGATGGTCACATCAGCTTCAGGGCTGCAGACTAAGATGATCCAGTCTCAAGAACTGTGAGATTGCCAACACTCCTTAATCAGCAGGAAGTAGTAACGGAAAACTACACCCAAATTCCCAAAATATTTTTTATAAATGTTTGTTTTCATTATAAATGGTTAATGTTCATAGTTAATCTCTTTCTAAGAATAAAAGGGGGATATGGTATATGAGTGATTTTAAAAAATTAGAATATTGAATTTACTTTAACCCAAAAATAAGCTGTTACTCTCAAAATATTTTAAATTGGTATGGATTTTGGTTTATTGATACAAATTTAAGGTCAATTTTGTTATGCTGTATGTGTTTTTCTATTCTTGTTTAAGGTATGATGTTTATGTAACTGATTTAAAACTGTAATGTATAATTAAGAAATCTCTGTTAGGATTTTTTTAGGTATACAAAGATATATTTAAATTAGATAGGTAATCTTCAAACACTTCTAAGACCTATAGAATATGGCATTTAAAATATTTTAGTAACTTAGACTTTTCTAGACAGTGAGACAGGTCTGCTCCTGGCAGCACCAATCTGCTTCAAGAGAAAAATGGGCATCGAAAAAACTCAATATGAAGTCTACTTTCTTTGTGGCAATGGTTAGCCACTGGACAAGAACCTGTTCTTGCATTGACTGCTTGACAGTATGCTGTTTAAACTGGACATGCAGGTTCCATAGGGAAATGATCTCTGAACTTGGAAGAAAAAGCCTAGATGGTTATTCAGGTTCCTGCTTTGCAGAGAAAACTGTCAGACATTCTTCAGGACACAAGAAGCAACTGACGAATTATACCAGAATGGGCAGAACAGATTTTCTGCTTCACTGAAATGAAAAGAGACTCTGGGCCTGTAGGCTGAAGATAGATGCCCCAACTTTATAAAGGAACTTTGGGTGACTATCCAGGCAGATAGGTGTCATCTCTGTCATTTCTAGACTTTGGAAGTTGCTTGCACTTTCAGTTTACTTGGGCAAATATATCCTTCTGTGGTCTTCGATGTAGTTGAAGATTAGATAGTTATAGGTATAGTTTTTCTTAGTTATATTAAAAAGTATATTGGATATGAAACTTTAGATTCACAAGGATAAGGTAGATGATAGAGTATTTACTTTAACAAGGATAAGGTAGATGATAGAGTATTTACTTTAATTTTGCTAAATACAAATAGATTAAATATCATAACTAGAATTCTTGCTTGATAGCTGCTTTGTTATATGTAATTTTGCTTTGTTAAAATTGAAACCTTCTTTTTTGATTAAACTGTAATGGGGAAGTGATGTGGGAATGTCTTCCTGTATGCTGTGACTATCAGTCTTTAAAGAAAGGTCTGTTTTGGCCATGGCAGGCAACTTAGAAGAAGTAGGTGGGGAATCAGAATAGTTAGGAGGAGTGTGGAGTCAGGACAGATCCAGCACAAGAGGAAACATGTAAGGAACACAGGTGAGCCACAGGCCATGTGGCAGACAGATTAATGAAAATGGGTTGAGTTAAGATGAAAAAGATAGCTAGCAATGGGCCTGAGTCATAGGCCAAACAGCATGAACATAATATAAGCGTCTGAGTCATTTCTGGGGGCCTGAGCAGCAGCGGGAGGCTAAGGATTCTGGGGTGGCAGGTCTGTGGGTCTGGACCTCTGGCCGCCCGGGACCAAGAAAACAGATTGTAACAGGCCTCATAAGAAGAAATGGGCAAAATTCTCTCATTTTCTTTTTCCTTTGGTTTGTGAAGAACTATTGTTCTCAATTCTTCATATACTCTGGAGACTTTTTCAGCAGAGTTATGTGTTCCTGGGCTTTTCTGTGTGGGAAGTTTTGGTTATTAACTTAATTCCTTTGGTTGTTGTTTGTGAAATATTATTTCCTCCTGAATCAGTTCTAGTAATTTCTATGTAAGAATTTTTTCCACTCAATATAAGTCAATGTCTTTTTATTCTGTATGAAGAAAATAATGCCAACTAGGTCACTCTAACTCTCAAGAGCTCATGGCTTTATATTTAACCCAACATCTATTTGGCTTCTTGGAAGCTGACAACAAAGAGATGTGCCCCATTAAGGCCAGAAGGAGAGGTGGAGAGGATAGGAAGTCACCAGACACTTTACACCGTGGAGAAAATCTGTGTCCACCTCAAATGAACTCTACTCCCCAATGCTTTACTACAAGAAAATATTTTGAGAAACTACAAAGTTCTGTGGTGATATATTGTATATTTAATAAAAATAGTCTGAAATAGTCTGAACAAAGTTCAATACTAAAAAACATACTCAGCTAAGAACTGCTACAAACTTTGCATTCTTTAAATACATTTACTGTAATGTTATTTTCACTTATCTTAATGAATTCTTTAAATGTTCTTAATTTATTGGTGTTGATGTAATAGCTTTTTAAGTTTAAATTTTATTCAATTTTATATCACTTTTAAAATTTCTTATCTACTTGCTATTTCCTTATACTTATTCTATTTTCTTTTTGAATATAAGGACATTTTGTCAAATAGAACTACATACAAAATTTATTACCTATACTTTTAAATTATTTAAAATTTTTCCTTAAAGAATGAACTTTTTATATTTTAATGGATATTTTAACCTTTTTTTGAGTCTCACAATTTCTAAGATGCTGAAAACACCATAGTTAGTCATAGTTATTTGGCTTTAAGAAGTTTACTTTGATTTACTAAAGATTCTTCAATTGTTTTTACATATTTAACTATTTCCATTACATGAGGTGGTTTCACACTTATTTATGATTTTTCTCTTATTTATTATTATGTCACCTGTACTTTAGATGATAAAGTTGTACAAATAACATCCACTTAAAGGTCATCTAACAAGAACTGTCTATGACCCAAAGTTGCTTCTACCTAGCACACTTCTACGATTTATATTTTATCTGAAAAACAACTATAGTTAAGTTCTTAACACTAATCCTAGACATGATCTGTAAAGACAGCTCAATGCTCCAATTCTTAGGCATATGTGTCTTAGGCTATATCAATATTATGTCGAGTCAGATGGAGTATAAATATTTTTAGTTCAAATCACATGAATATCATGTAA
The DNA here is from genome assembly GCA_033318265.1 of Phyllotis vaccarum. Lineage (NCBI taxonomy): Eukaryota > Metazoa > Chordata > Mammalia > Rodentia > Cricetidae > Phyllotis > Phyllotis vaccarum. Next base: position 6,425,333 of record JARWLC010000012.1, on the reverse strand, counting down.
AGTACCTTCTCTTTAAGCAATATGCTTTAAAATCTGTTACATGCTTAAATCCATGATATTGAAGAGAAATTATTAACATATCCATGTATAACACATTTAGTTCTCTATTTCTTATCTTCCTGTGGTCATTGCCTCTTATAGACTAACATTATGTGGGCTTGGATCTAAACAAGACATAACCCACAGCATTAATATTATGCAGAATATCACTGTGCAAAACACAAGAGAAGAGAAGCAGAAAGCTTATTTTTTTGTTTCCAGTTTTCAACCCAAAGTTCAAATCAACATTTATGGAACCACCCACATCTGGAACACAGAAATACTTAATGAGCTCATCTTCAAATGCATATATTTTCCTGTTTCCACAATGATTTTTTTTTTGAGTGGCATTGCTACCCCCCCATGTCCAACTCTAAAACTTTGAAGCAATATACAGTTTCTCTATGTTGTGCTGTTTCACCTGTCCTTCTAAATAACTTCAAGCAGTGTGTATGCTTTCAGTTCTTACGCGTACATGTCCGCTCCTGTCTGTACACACCATATCTCCATGGGCTGTTCTCGTGATTCTGTCTTGTCAGAGTCAAGTCATCAAGCATCCTTTTCCCCTCTAACTCATTCATTCTCTGCAATCTTGCCTGGATGATCTTTTAAATCAATGGAACTGCTCAGATGACATGATCAAATTGGAGGGACAAAGCAAAGAATCATTAGCAAGGCACTATAGCTGCCTTTAATTTGGTGTCCAATTCACTCTACAGCCTCACACCTCTGGAATTCTACTATTTTGGTTTTTGTTTTTTAACTTTTTGGGACTATAATTACAGTATTTTTGTCTTTTATTTCCTCTCTGTAAGGCTTTCAGGCTTTCAAAAATTTGTGAAGATGAACAGGCTGTATTCTCAGTAACAACTGCATTTTGTCATCCTCTGTGTAGAAGTGGACAGTTCTAACTTTTCTAAGGATGTCATTCATGTTTATTTTCCTGTGACTTCTTCAAACTCTTCCAAGTGAGCTTATGAATGTTCTTCCAGTTACGGTAACCATGTAGAAAACATAATGTTATTACTTCCATTAGAATACTTTCTGTTCCACATTAGGGATTTTATTTCTTTGGATGTTGTGTTCATTTATATGTATGTTATATGTGTATGTGCATGCTTGTGGGTGCACACCAACACATGTGAGTGCACCAGTGTCTGGAAGTCAGAGGTCAACGCTGAGCACCTTCCTCAATAACTCTCTATACTTTACTTTGAGGCAGGGTTTCTCACTTAACCTGGAGCTCAGCACCTAACAAGTTCTGCAGATGTGCCTTCCTCCCATCTCTCCCTCAGTGCTAGGATTCCTTAAATGCATTATGGTAGTCAGCTTTTTACATGGCGCTGGGGGTTCGATCTCAAGTTAGACACTTTTTTTTAACTAGTACTTTCACAACTGAGCCATCTTTCCAGACAAAATTTATTTTTCTTACTGTTTCCAACTCTGACACATGCATACAGGTAGAAGCTTAAAATATAGAGAGCAGAAATTGGCATTCAGCCCAGAGGTCTCTCTGATGAAGTATATTTGGGCTGCACCAACCTTTAGATTTTTATCAGTAATATTTCAGTTTTCTCTTTCTTTGAAAATCTTCTCTAGGGAGCCCCTCTGCACTGTGACTTGGGATTGGCCCATTAGGCACCCTAATGAAAAGGAAAAATAAAAGAAGAAACCTTTAACTTGACCTCACATTACTTCCCAGTCTGTTTTATTTCACTCTTGCTTTCTTTGATTCTACTCTGCTTCCAGCATCTACCACATTGCCAGGACCATAGAAGAAAATCCATTGATGTTTGTTATATATGCATAGACAATTTAGTATACACCCAGATGAGTAAGATTTTAGGGGAAAAAAATCACTGATTATTAAGAACAGTACTTTTATTCATATCAGAAAAAGAACATTTTGGACAAATTTAAAATCTTACTTTTCTTCAGATATCATTATAACATTTACAACTATAAAGTACAAAAAAGCCATTTCAATGAGAATGGCCATCCACTTTTGGTGATGGGATGTCTTTGTGAGTCACCCAGTTTAACCTAGAATCCAACAAGAATGAACAGAAACAAACACTGGAGCCAAGTTTTCTCAGAAAAGTGAAAGGGATCTGTATTCAGTCAACACACCCACAATAATCTTCAGATACTGTCTGGCCACTAATTTAAGATCTCCAGAGCTGAAATGTTGATTTTCTTAGCTATAAATATTACCTTGATGAAAGACAGCCCTGACTCTGGCTTCCACCACTCTCATCTGATAAGAACATTACCACTGTGTATATTTCCCTAGGAACCCATGAGATTTAACCTTTCTGGAAATATCCAGAGAGCCGTGGCAATTTAACATAAAAAGAGTTACCCAGATTTAATGTATAAAGCATCTATGAGAGAGAAGAGAGAACAAGAGTAAAATTTTTATTCAAATCTCGGGATAATCCAACAGCCTTGTGACAGAAAGAAGGTTCCTTTTCATGTCAACAGTTCTGAATTCTCAAATTTAGGCACAGAGCCCATCCTGTGATATGTTAACTAAAAGAAAAAATGTCTTTTTAGGCATCTGCCTTCCTGTACTCCATTTCCATAGCAAGCTGTTTCAAGGTGCTTCATGAAAAGCTTCTCAAATCCAACGTGCTCTAAAAGCTTCAAGTCTGATGGCTGATGAAAGAGTCCCGGACAGTCTTTGCATCTCCTCTTTAGCAAAGATCTTGAAAAGCCTACTGACTGGGAAAGAGCACGCTTCATCCTCTGCAGAGGCTGTTGAGCATCTCACCAGCACCTACTGCAATTTACAGCCTTGCCTATTCAGCAGCTCCCAGCAAGCTGCATGTACTGTTTTCAGGAGGCAGAGAAAAACTGAGTCATGAGAAATCTCATACTGAACTTTCATTTATGGAAATTGTGAGTTTAAATGTTACAAATAGTCACACTTCTACTCACATTATGTGAAAACACATACAGTAAGTCCTTGACGATATAGAACTCCCTGGAAATGAGTTATTCTGAACAGCTGAATATTCCAGATGGCTTAAGGCTTTTTAACCCAATAAATTCCAGCTACTTAAAATGTAACAGATATCTCTGAAACAGACTCCACTTTGGTGTGTAGAAAACTTTTAAAGTACAGATCAGAATTAGAGATCAGTCAAATTTATAAAAGCTTTTTTTCATAAGTATGCATAGTCTTTAGATTATTTAGTACGACGCTGTGTGCATATGGACTGCTGTTTCATCTTTTTAACTATGCTTACTGCTCCTAAAGAGCCCTTGCTTCTTCAACTTTCACTTTAAGTGAACACTGCATTAGAAATAATGGACTATTTGTGGATCACATGACTAGGGACTACTTCAAATCAGAAAATGACTAAGCACTGTGACTTGCACACTGCATGTTACCATACAACAGTTTGTGTAATTCATCACATGCAGAAGAATTATGAAGCAATAAGAAGGAACTCTGACACTTCATTTGGACACATATGATATTGCCTCATTGATCTATCAACAGCTTACAGATTTTTTTTAATATACTTGAATGTCTGTTTCTTCCTTTATGATTATTACAGTTTTCTAGGTTGGTTTTGTTGTTTCTTGAATCATACACTGAGCTTATCAGAGTGACTAACATACAGTAGATATAAAAGTATTTGTTTGAAAATTAAGTACTTATAGTGTGCCCTGTATGTGTATGTGTGTGTATGTATGTGTGCATGTGTATGTATGTGTGTGTATGTGTGTGTAAGTGTGTGTGCATGTATATGTATGTGTGGGTAAGTGTGTGTGCATGTATATGTATGTGTGTGTATGTATGTGTGTGTATGTGTGTGTATGTATGTGTGTAAGTGTGTGTGGTGTGTTTGTGTATGTTGTGTATGTGTGTGTGAGAGTATGTGTGTGTGTCACACCACCTGTGCTTCTATACTTTTCTTATCCTACTTGTCTTTTCCACTAGAAACGCAAAAGGGAGAACCTCCCAAATTGTAGGGTCTCAGTGATTTCTGTCCTCAGGAACTAAATCTATGTTTCCGTACAATGAGGAACTATTTTGTATTTAATTGTATCCTGTCGGGGCCCTTGGTTTCCAACAGATAATATCCACACAGGTTCATGGACAGAAGGCTCACAATGCTGGCGGTCATTCTTTTCTTGACATTTTCGTCCTTTTCTGCCATACTCTTGCTATACAGACCAGTCTGGCTTCAAACTCATGATCTTTGAGCCCTGGCTTTCTGAGTGTCAACCAAGAGATCTAATGACTTTCTTGTCATCATACACGTGCCTTCTTGCCTCAAACTCTCCATCATGGTGCTTTACTTTTATGTTCCTGTGGTGATAACAATATAAATGCTGCCACAAGTTCATGTATTTGAGTGCTTGGTCTTTGGGGAGTACTATTTATTAGGGATTAGGGGGTGCAGTCTTGATGGGGTAGATGTAACATTGTTAGAGGAAGTGAGTCACTAGCACACTTTTTTTGAGGGTATCAAATGCTAAATCTAGGCTCAATGTCCTCGGCCTGCTAATCTAGATAGAGAACTCCCAGATACCTCTTTAGCACCATGTTTGCCTGTGTTCTGCCATGCTCCCTGCTATGCCAATAATGAACTAACTCCCCAGAACTATAAGCATGTGCCAATTAAACATTTTCCTTTGTAAGAGTTGCTGTGGTCATGGTGGCTCTTCACAGCAATAGACAGAATATGACAGTTCCTAAGAGACTGAGGTTAGTTAGATTCTGTTTTGACCCAGAAGGCATGTTCCCTTCTTCTGTAACCCAGCTAACAAACACACAATTAGTGTGATATGATTATCTCCTCCATAGATAATTGCAACATGGTGGCTGGAAACAAATCTCTGGAGGGAAAAAGTGGTGTTAAAGCCTGGCTTTCACTTCTATCTGAGCTGTGACTTTAGAAAAATGACATGGTTTTCTTATCCCCAGTAAAGAAATCTTGAAGCACCTCTGTCTTCCAATAGAAAAGAAATGATTTTTATAAAGTAACAGTGGTCCATATTTTTAACGACTATACTTTCTCCATTTGAAGCATGTTGTGAAAAAAGATCAGCGAGTATTATATAGTCGGTGAAAATGTTGCAATGTTTTTTTTTTCACACATCCCTGTCTGAACTAAAATACTGAGCTCTCATATTCTTAAGTTTGTTGAATTTTCTTTTGGTTAATATTCTATTAACAAGGGATTTTATTTTCATAGTTCCATACATAAAATTGTTCTAGAAATTTGAAGAGTCTGGACATACAATTTCTGAACTGCCATAGTTTTAATTAATCCACACTAGTAATAACATATTTTTGAGTGTTAAAATTTTGCTATGAATTTTATAAATTGATTCTCCTAATTTCTTAATATTATAAATTTTGTTAAAGAGAACAAAAGAAAGAATCTCACTTTCTAGTAGCCATAGATCTCACCTTTTGTTATGTATTTTGTTAGGGTAGTACTTGTAAAAGTACATATAGAGTTAAGGGTGAATAGTTCTGAGAAAGGATTCATAGTTTGTTAATGAGGTGAGATCCATTCAGCTTATCTTATAAATCTGTAAATATTCTCCTAAACATCAAGAATCATAAATAAAGCATTTTATACACGTATATATGGATGTACTTTTAGTATGGTCATGTAGGGTTGGTGTAAAGTAGCAAACAATTAAAAACCACTCTCACAGAAAATAAATCCTTCATAGTATTTGGATTGTAAATATATTTAAAGCTTTAAATAATCATGTGATGGTAGCCTTATTATATTTTGTTGGAATGATATAAGACTCTGTTCTGGGACCTTTGTTTTACTCTATCCTCTACCTCATAAACCTATAGATCATCAAAATCTATCTTAGAAAATAATTTACATAAAAAATAAGCACAGGACAATGTATGCTTTCACACTGTAAAAATGCAAATTAGAATGAGACACTATTACACACTCACCAAACATAGCTTATATTAAGACAAAGCAGTAAGACCAATGTGGATCAACCAACCATAACTCTTACATATAACGGGAGAATAATTTGTCAGTTCCTTATAGTGTAAACCATACTGTTTGTCTTGGTGATTATATGACTATATATTTACCCAAGATACAAGAAGATGAATGTGCATGCATTGTTAATTTGATCATATCAGCTTTGTCTATAATAGTCTAAACTAGAAACTACCAAAATGTCTATTAGTTAATAAGAACATTAACTGACAGAAGTAAATACACCAGATTACTGATACATGAAACACCAACCATGGATTTCAGAAATCCAATATTAAGCACAACATATTTGAGAAAAAGATATAGAATACATAATTATATTTACATGGAAATATTTATATCTGAAATAGGAAGTAGGATTTGATAGCGAAACATGTGAGGTCAGTAGTTGTGGGAGAAGGAATTCTGGGAGAGAAGTGTATAAGGAAACATCTGGGTGGTCGTAACGTTTGATGTTGAGTGAGGTTAGTGAGTGGGGTCAACACTCCAAGTACAACATTGAGACATTGCACATATGTTTAATTTGTACTAGAATTTGTCCCAAAAAGAGCAATTAACCTTGGTTCAATGCACTAGTCCTTTCACTGAGCCATATATTGATTCATGAATTCAAATCTGGTGTCACATTAGAGAGATGTAAGTTACCAAAAGAAATATGAGGGTCTGTAGAAATGATTCAGCTATCAAGAGCACATTCTGCTTTTGCATAGAATCTGAGTTTTGTTCCCAGTACTCACATATGGTGGCTCACAACTTCCTGTAACTGTAGTTCCGGGAAGACCTGCAGTGTACTCACATACACAAATCCATACTCAGACACACATGCATACACGGAATTTAAAATGTTAGAAAAAGTCAGTACCTACATTCTGGCTTTCAGAGGCCATGAATTTGAATGAGAGCAAGAGAATGGTGGTATACGGCTCTGCTGGAGGAAAAAAGGATAGGAGGAAAGTGATGGAACTATATTTTAATTTTAAAAAGTTAAAAAATATTTTCAGTGATCTTCTCCCAGGAAATAGTAGCTATGATATTAGTAGACGTGTAGATTTGACCCACATAATCAGTAAAATCAATGTATCAATGCTGTTGCATATCTAATACATAATTTCTTATTTGTAAATTGTTTTCAAAAAATTGAAAGTACAGTTTTAGAAGAATAAAGTCATAACTTTTGTTTTTCTATTAAGAAAATAAGTAAAAAAAATAAGATTATACGTAAACACATATTTTGGTATTTGGTTTTAAGCACAGGGTTTATAATCCTGACAGGACTTGCTAATTTTTTGTGTATTATCTCCAGACTGCACAAAAACTAAGTGAATAGTAAAATGCCTTACTGGTACTCCTAACTAAATATTCTAAACATAAAGTGATTTATGCATTGGAATACTACATGTATAAACAAAATAATCTGATTAAGCCAGATGAAATAGACATTATATTTTGTTTACAGGGAAGATTTATTAATTTAAATTATCTTTTCTCACCCTACTACATTAATAAAATGTGCCTGACCATCATCACACTCTGACAGGCTGGAGTTGTTATGAAAATATGGTTGCTAGGATACCGCTATTATTCCATCATCATGTTACAGTGATCTATCAATTAATAAGATTCAAATAATTCTGCCACACTTATACACATTCTTAGCATATGATTCCCTTATCTCCGTGTGACATTTCTCCCTGTATCACTCACCTTCTATTCCATAAATTATTAAACATGAGGTTATCACATCAGTTTACAAATTACAGCAGCGAGCTGTTTCCTCTTAACCTTTTCTCACACTTTCAATCATGCTGGAAGTTCCTAAAGCAAACATCCATGCACAGTCTTAATTATTTTTCTAGACTTCTAAATTTGTTTCTAAAAAAACTAGTGTCTAGGAAAATGTATATACAGAATTGCTATCTTCATTCTTTCTTGAATTGTTCTGAAGGAAATCTGGAAGCCAAAATCAAAAATTCTCAGAAAGCAATGCCTGTATCTTTAGCTATCTGTAATGATTTCCTGGTTGGTAATAGATACTTCAGGGTTGTATTCTCCAAAGATGTCTGCTATGGAGTCTGATAAATTAATTCCTACCAGATTCCATACATGTTTCTTTGAGTTGTTTACTGTATTTTTATAAATCCTTTAAAGTAAAAATTATCAATTCATTCTGTTTTTCTTTCCTACTTAATTATTGAGCAAAGAGGAGCTGGAGAAGCAGGTCAGTGGTTAAGAGCATTTACTATTCTTGCATAGGACCCATGTAACAGTTCTCAGTACACATGTGACAGCTGATAACTACCTGCAACTCCATTCTAGGTATTTTAACAGCCTTTTCTGGCTCTCAAGGGCTCCTGCATGCATGTGGTAGGCATAAATTCATACGGACCCATATACATACAAATAAAACAATATATAAATAATTTAATGTCTGCTCATTTCAGTTTATTCTCTCCAAATAAAATATGTTACAACTTCTTCTTTCAAAAGGTGAGGGTTACATGTTCTGAAAATTGGAAAGAAAATATTTACTACATTTAAAAATGTATAAATGTAGAAAATTTTTCAGGATTCTATATTCTTCGTATTTTCTAAAAATACCCTATTAAGTAAAAAGTAGTGCAATGTCTAGACTAAGCTATTTATAAAGTATCTTGTACAATCAAGAATGAGTTAAGATTTCCTACTGTTTAGAATTCTTTGAAAGGTGATATCATCCTTAAAATTTAATGGTTAATATTTTACTTTGCAGTTCATTAACACATTAAAATACAAAAAGCTATTAGGGAAAAGAAAGATACTGAATTCAAGAAGTCGATGTCTCAGCTCTTAACAATGTTTCTACCAAATTCAACATACATTTTATTTATGTATAAATAAGTTCAAGGCTATTATATCAAACCCAAATAATACAGATGTAATATTTCAGGAAATCTGCCTTTTCCAAAGACTGTCTGCATCTGTTTTCAATTCACTAAAGTATATGTGTGGTCTCTACTGCAGGTCAGAGAAAAAATCTTTATTTTAAAATTACCATGTGTGGTTTGGCAAGTCCCACAATTGAAGTAAGCACACACTCACATATAAGAATATTTCCCTTTATCAATCTGGCATCCTCCAAGCTAGGTGAAACATGACCTCTAATGAACTACAAAGTAATATAGATATATTTGATGTTTTCTAAGTCTCCTGTATTATTCATATGAGTTTTGAAAGCCATGCAATCAAAATCTTTAAACTTTAAAAAACAAAATTAAGGGCCAGAAACAGTATAGCATGTGACCTCAAAGCAGAATGACATAAGTTCAAAGTGAGGATCCATATTAGATATAGATAGATAGATAGATAGATAGATAGATGGATAGATAGATAGATAGATAGATGGATAGATAGATGGATGGATGGATGGATGGATGGACGGACGGACGGACGGACGGAAGACGGACGGACAGACAGACAGACAGACAGACTGACAGACAGACAGACAGACAGACAGACAGACAGACAGATAGATAGATAGATAGATAGATAGATAGATAGATAGATAAAGACCAGCAATTGGAACTTAACTTCCACTTTTGTGAGTAACCAAGCACAGTAGCAATGGTCTGCAAAGCTTAAGGGATATCTGTGAAGACCTGTCTTCAAGATGAACTCTGCTTCTTGGTTTGGGGTTTTCATGAGATCATCTTTGATACTTGGAGGGAGCATTGTCAGCTGTAATAAGTAGTTTCTGGCCCAGACTGGCCCAAGATCTGAATCAGCATTCCCAAAGTCCCAAAAACCCACACAGAAACTTACATTAATTTCATGCTGATTGGCCTATGACTCAGGCATATAATTTGTTAACTCTTAACTCTTAAAAATCCTGATTAACCAAGTTTCAGCTTCTTTCTTGTATGTGTGCTGGTGTCTCCCTCTGACTCTTCCTCTTCCCAGAGTTTTGTTTGTCTGGTAGTCCCACTCACACTTCTGTCTGTCTGTCTTCTGGCTAATAAACATTTTATTAAACAAGTAGGAGGGACAAATATTGACAGTGTACCAGAATATAATCCCATTACAGTTAGCCACAATTTGAAAGAATTAAACTGTATACATGTACACAGAATTTATGTTTCTTAATGTCAGAAGCTACTACATCCATGAAGTCTCACCAACATGACTGCCTAAACATGAGCATAGCAAGGACATAGCACAACAGCAGACATGCCAAAGTGAATGAGGGGAAGACCAAGAAGCTTCAGCCACTTCCAAAGAACTATAGGCAACTAAAGGATGAGGATAGTGGGAGAAATGGTTCTCCTGAAATGGAGCATACGGATGGGTTATTCAATACAGATGGTCAGCCCCCAAACATGTATGTATATAATATGTTACACAGACAGAGCAGGACATATTTAGGAATATATATATTACAATGAAAAAAAGAGGCCATGTATTTGAAAGAGAGCAAGAAAAGTATGGGAGAAGATTTGGAGGGAGGAAAGTGAAGGGGAAAATATGTAATTATAAACTTAAAAACAATCAAAAGAAATAATTTTTTTAAAAGCTAGCCAAGGTAATGCAGTATTTTCTTATCATTGTGCTAGGAGGCAGAGGCAGGCCAGTCTGTCAACCTGGCTTTACAACTCTGGGCCAGTGAGAATGCCTGTCCTCAAAGCAGTTGAGTGCCACCCAAGGAGCAACACCAAAGGATGGTTTTGGACCTCCACATGCTCTCTCAAGAGCATAAGTATTGGCATAAACAAACACGTGCACAGACAGGCACACAGATGCACAAACATCAAAGGAAGTTATACTAAAAGACTGTAGTGCTTCTGATGACTGATGATATTCAGAAAAATAAAATTGATAAAGTTTCTTTCTTTTATTATTGATAATTCTTGAATTTTCCTCAGCAAGTGATGTCACACTTTACTTTTAAGAAGTAGCACATCCAACTGCACTGGTCCAGCTTCACTCAGACTTTTGCCAAGATGAATATATTTTCCCAGTGTCCATAAGGACTCTATGGAGATACTTTTTCAAATGCAAAAAAAAAATTGACCGGCAGTTGATTTGACTTTTCTATGATTTTGGTATACCTAAGTAAGTCTAAACAAATATTAATACTCTTATAGGTCCTACCTTTTGTTTTAAATTTATTAAGTGACCTTGGTCTGAACATAATATGAGGAGGTAAATTTTAATATGATGAAGAGGTGATATCCCTTGCAGGTTACTTTCAATTTTCAAATACTAAAAAAATGAGCAAGACTAATATAAAACAAAAATTAAAGCAGTATGAAATGGATAAATCTTTCTTGGCCTTCTCCATTGTGTTAGGAAATATTTTTGTTAGTGTGCATATTAATGTCTTCTTTTGCTGTGTTTTATAAAATTATTTTTTACCATATTTGTTGCCTTTGGAGATAATTAATATTTTGTCTTACTACAATAGTTTTAAATATCTAGGGTGAACACAGTTCTATGCAATAACTTGACAAATGTTGTTAACAGGCAGCTATATATAATAGACAAACCTAACAGGCTGCTGTATGGTAGATAGGCACCACTGTTGAAATGTCATGAGATTTCTGAATCCAAATCTGGAGGTAAATGAATTCAGTCAACTTTATTTCCACAAATTTGTTTAGACTTAGTTAGGTTTGCCAAAACCATAATGGCAGGAAATTATGTCCACTGTAATCCAGTGCACGGGAACATGTTTCAGTACTGGGTTACCAGATACACTAATGTATACTGATCCCCCAGGTGCATAAGCCTTAAAGCCCAGCATCGAGGAGTCGAGGCAGTAACATAAGGAGTTCAAGGCCTGACTGAACAGATTTACATCTCGTCTCAAAAAATTCAATTAAACAAAAAGTAGACAATATTTTTTAATACAATGTGAAATAAATTGTAAATATTTCATTTCCTTTCTTCATTGAATTACAAATACCTCCTTAATGGTCTGTACCCTCATACTCGAGGGCCTCAAAGATAATTAACTAAAAGTAAAAATTATAAAATTACCCAAATAAAAATGTTAAAAAGAAAAACAAATAATAAACATACAAATTTTGATGACTTCAGAAACCGTGAATGTTGAATAGAAGGAATTATTGACAAATGCAGGTCATAGAAAAATGTGAATGGTAAATCAAAGATTGGCCACCAAAAGGAAAGGCAAAGTAAACTGGGTGAAAATGAGAGATTAATTTTATTTGGTTTAACACTGTGACTGTGATTCTACCTAGACGTACTATTAGAGCTATGCCTATGGAAATGAGAAGATTTGCAGTCAGTATGGACCCCAGCTTTGAGTCAGGGTCCCCTCTTTCTTCTCAGAGAGTCTCTATTGGAATATAAAGTGCAGAGAGCACTTACTTTGTTTTAAAGCATGGAGTGTGTAGATTCTATCTGAATTTTCCGCCTGAGATCCAGTTTTCAGTCAAATACCCCATTGAAAGATAGTACATGAACTTCCTGGGAAGGCTGTCTCTGCAGGTCCAGCACACTGTATTTATCCACAGGCAGCATCTGTGCTGCAAATCCCTAGCTATTATTCTAAACTGATGACATTCTTAATTCAAACACAGGCTTCAAAAATGCTGGAAATCACCTACACTTGGAGTAAAAAGAACCATATCCTCACCAACGCTTTCCAGAAATGCATAACCCTTAGGAAACAATTTACTCATACATAAAGGGACTAAATACATTTCCCCATCTCCTTTTATAGAGTACCCTAGCATTCTGAGCAGAGCAGTCTCTCAGTGGCTTCTCTCTCACAAAGGTAAAGAAGATGCTGCTCTCCCAATGTAATGAACAGCACTTGGCAGCACAATCCATTCCTCTAAAAGCAATTGGTTACCCTGAAGATCCTACATGGAAGCCTGGAGAACTATTTTAGGAAAGGCATGAGTGTTTGTTAGAGCCAAGAGCTGCATCATGTTAATAATCTAAATAACAAATGAAATTACATCCTGTTGGCCTTCGATGGATTATCTTTAATTTCTATTTACCTTTATATATAAATCTATTTTTAAAAGGGTATAAGTGTGTTTGTTCTGCTCACTAGAAGCTTGGGTGAGTAGTTCAACTGATTCTTTAAAACTGCATAAATTTGAAAATATGCCATGTTAAAAATTAGTCACAAATGCCAGACTTTCTGGCTACGCTGCTTCACCAAGAGAGAAATTCTCATCGCTACTTCTTCATAAATTTCTGAATATTTTTATTCTATATTGTCTTTTATTATTAGTGTGACAGAAACAAGTCAGGGAAATTTGATTCCGCTCTTATGTCCACATACTTATTAAGTAGTAGAGTCAACTTTAAAAAAGACTTTGCGTTAAATGGTTTTACACATTAATGAATTCTGCAAACCACACCTGACAGAATTTTAAGAGTCTAATTATCTTATTTCTTATCATTCCCTGGTGACAGCTGCATTGAATTCAAGTGCAGTGGTGTTAACTGCACTGGCCTGGTGATAGCATCTGGATGTAGGAAGCTCTGAGAAACCGAAGAACTGTATTCAAATTCAGAACATTTCTTCTAGACACTTTCTTTGCTACATTAGACTAAAAAAAAAAAAAAATGTTGTTGCTCTACAGCATTTGACCCTTTCAGAAGACTCACACCTATGAGACAAATTTCTATTGCCTCAAACAAGTATTTCTCAAATTATGCATGAACATGCGCTACAAAAAAATATATTCTACTTGTCAATCAATGTAGAAACAGCTATGAATATTCACTTGTCACTCATTTGAATCCCTGAACTTTTGTACTTAGTCTAGCTCAGTGCTCATTGTTTTACAACATGTTTCTGAGAACATAATGGAAAGAAAAATATTCATCTAATTTGGGAGACGTGGCTGTTACATTTTGGTGTGGCATGTGGCCTTTCTATGTACACAATGGTCTCCTGCCATGTACCAGCTTTCAACACTGGCATGTCACCTGGCCTGTGGCATCTCACATTCTATGTTCTCACACTTGTGCTGTGGCCCAACCAACTTATTAAGCCAAAGCCAAAAAGCAGGTGGGACACATGGTTGTTAGAGACTGGAATGGCAGGCCACATGCTTCTCCAAGTGCTGTCAACACTGGGGTTTGTTTGGAAATTCTGTCTCCTGGTTACAGTAAACATGACTCTATGGAGCACCCAGCAGAGAAACGGCATGCCCTTTCTGTACAGAAATAATTTATTGTGGAAAGTATGTTATTAATTATTTATAGAATAATTTTCCTAATCACCCATTTACTATTGAACTCCATTTGCTTGTAATAAGGAATGTAAGTTAATGAAATCTAGGATGTGACAATATAATATTATAATTTGTAATACTAAAATATATAAAGTGATGTGAGCATGACATAATTGTAGATATATCCAAAGTACAGATAATAGAACTGGGGTGAGAATATTATATATGGCAAATTAGAATGATGCAGCTCTTGGATTTTTGTTCAATAACTTTTTAAAAGAGAATACACAATTTTTTGAGACCCGATTAAATCACAGTATAGTGACTACCTTTTTTCAGAGCTATTCAGTTCTGAAAGTGAAATAATATTTCTTTTCTAAACTTAAGGAAAATATACCTTAAAAATCACCTTTGAGTCTAAAATGAAAAATCTTGTCAACACAGAAATTTTAATTATAGTAACAACACAAATTTTGCTATTATACAAAAGAAATAACTCAGAAAATAACACAACCATTCAACTCTCAGAGCATTTTCAAAATTCAAAGATAAGCACAAAACTACCTGCTAAACTGGGTACATAGTTTGTAAATTGATAAATCTATTTTCCTAAACTGGATTATAAGTTTTTCAGATATTTCTGTTTTTTTGATATTTTTCTTGCAATCACAAATTATTACCATTTTTTTTATCTCATTTACATTGGACCTAATTGATCATATAATATTCCTCAGGTAAAAACATATTATCAAACTCAAAGGTGATTTGCAAGATATTAGAGGTTTATTCATCACATAAACTCCCACTGGAGAATAAGATATCTTGATATCCCAAGAGTCTGGTGGCATTTCACCTTTCAGTATCATCTGCTAGGCTATTGCAAATTAGGCTTTAGATTATACCTCAGCAAACACTTAGATTGATTTTACAAAGATCGTCCCTCTGAAGTCTGCTCATAATCAACTGAAGATGCTGGTTTGGGATTATCAGTTATCGAGGAAGTTAGATGAATTACAGCTGTCTAGGAGGTACCTCCCCCATCTCTTTGCAAGGTAGAAATCCACGTTGAATTTTATTAATGAGGCTCCATCTTTGCCAGTAACAGCATAGGTCAGATGACAAAGATAAATGAAACCTTCACTGGGGGCAGCGGAGAGGACAAGGATGACGCGTCATCTATTCTGTTTTCTTTAATGTTGAAATACATTTATAAGAATTTAAATTATGATACTAAAGGCACTGAAGTGAGATCAAGAAGTGTTTGCATGGTTCAGGGACTGAAGACTGTATTTTCATTCTGATCTACTTTTCTCTTTCTGTGCTGAATTTCTGAACCCATCCATAAACTTTTACAGTGTGTCTTACCTGGATGAAATAGAGCATGATTAGTTAGCTAGCTTCCGTACTCACACAGAACAAAACATTCCAAGAGATATTCTGTCAAGCAGACCTAATTTGGGAACTATCTTTAAGTATGAAAAGTAATCAAGAGAGAAACAAGCAATGTAGGGTGAAGTAATATATATTTTAAATATATATTTGAACATTTGAACAGCAGAAGCCACTTGACAGGAGGGTGTGTGGAGAATACTTTAGGCAAATGCAGCAGCTTGAGGAATGTTCCAAATGCCCAGTGTGTGCTTCGGAGTTAGCCAGGGGGACAGTTTGTTATTCAAAAGAAGGCAGAAGGCGGGTAGGTGAAATACCAGTAAACGGCCCACTTGACACAGATCATGGAAGAAGCAGGATGCCAGAATGAGGAGCACAGACTGAATGTGGAGGAACCGAGGACTGCTGATGGCTGGGAGATGGGCTCTGAGAAGTAATTGCTATGGCTTTGTGCTCAGTGATGTAGCCGAATAATGACTGTGAATGTGAACGATGACATCATAATTGCAAGCATGAGCAGTCTGTGGAAGATGTCAGTCAGTTCTGAGGTCAGGGTTTGTAGATCAACCATCACAAAGTTGAGCTAGTCAGTTTTCTCTTTTGATTTTATTTTCTTCAGCTAGATGAACTGACTTCTTTCCAACAGCAGTATTCTATGATTTTAAAACTAGATCCTGGACCAGCACAATGGAGACAGGCTTGAAAGTAGCTAAGGCATATGCTGTTTGAAGATGTAGATTCTAAACTCATTTCTTACTAAGGACATCAGTGACAACTTAGAGATCCAGATATACACTGTGTATGGCTTTCCAGAATTGAAGATGCTTCACCATCTCTGATCTCTAGTCATTAAATTTTAATAACACCTTCCTTTAAGATTAGCAATGTGAAAGTCTTCTATATCTCCAATTTGTCCTAGAGGATTATGATAAGGGACCTTACCCTACTTACCATCACATACAAAATAGCCATTGAGAGTCTCTACTAATATTTAGGTATCATAGGGAACTGGAAGACTTGGTGCCGTTAATGGTCGTGAAGAATTCATAAAGAATGTTCGTGGTTGGCAAATGCTGTTTTATTTTTGGATATACTGAGTTTGAAGTAGTACTGGGATACGTGTGTCCTATCTGTATGCAGGCAGAAGCCAACATAAAAGAAGGAAGTCAGCAAAGGTTTAATAATCTATTCAACCTTGAGAGAGAAGAATTGTTTCTTGTTCAGTTCTCAAATACTTTAGTGAAAGAAAAAAGAAAAGTTTTTGACCCTGCCTGAATCTAGTTCTTTAAAATTTATTCCAGGGTTTTATTTTGAAATCTCAAGGAGCAAATGAAAATGGCTCACCTTGGCCATGACATGAGCCAGACACTTGAGGGCACTTTGCAATGTATTTCTCATTGTCCACACGTCTCAGATAGGCTAAATGCCTGGACCAAGGTGACACAGTTAGTTACTAGAGAATGATGATTCTGTCCTACTCCAAAACACAAGTCCTTTTACTGCTGGAGTGTGACAGTTACCCAGCTTGAATTTCAGCAATCCCAGCAGACATGCAAATTGCTGGTATCTGTTCATACACTGCTCCCTAGGTATCTTGCTGTGCAGTGCCTAAGGCAGAATGGCTGATAAGAATGCTTCATGATACTCAGGTGGGTTAAGAAGCAAGCTTTCTGCATATAAGTTTCATTTGGGAATACTAGCTCCAGTTGGAATAACAGTACTACAATCTTAGCTTCTTAACACCTTTGCAATAATGGGACAAATTCCTAGGAATGTTTTCTGGCTCTATTAGTTGAAGTTGCAGGGACCATTCTCCTTAAGAATGTGTTCTCTCATTCTATGTGTATAACAGTAATTTCTAACATTACTTAGGTTACCCTACATTGTAATCAATGTTGTTACTATTTTTGTTCATATATGGCATTATGCATTCTTTGAACTTATCTCTTGCCTGCCCATTTTCTTCCCTCTTTTATTATTCTCCCCTTCCACCAAACAGTATTACTTTCTGCTTCCATGTCATCATTATTCTTTTTTCCTTTTTCTTAATCCTCCTTTAAAAAGTGTCCAGTTAATAAGTGTACGGACTAATGAATTATGTAGGCAATTCTCAAAAGACTAAATAAAAATGGTTGGTAAGAATTAGAGGAAGTGTTAAATAAACATCCTTAACTATCAGAGAAATGCAAAGTAAAACTGATTTGAGATTCTGTCTCACTCTAACCACAATGAAGACGAGGAGAAAGAATTCTTACACAGTACCACTAAAATCATTACAAAGTTTCCTCAAAACTAGAACTAGTTAGAACTATCATAAAACTATCCGTTCTATGTCTGGTGATCTAAAGAAGAATTCATAAATTGGTACAGTACACAAATATATATATATGTATGTATGTATGTATGTATGTATGTATGTATGTATGTATATTCATGCTTATTGCTTCACAACTACAATAGTTTCAGCATACAACCAGCCTAGATGCCTACAATAAATGAGTAGATTAAAAAAAAACACGCATAGACTCATAACTGGTCAACACAGAGAGAATAAGGGATTATATATAGTGCTCATCACTACATGTGGCTTCTATATCACTCCCCCTCTTCTCCAGGCTCAAGGATCATTGCTGAACAGAAGGCAAAAAGAATATAAGAGTCAAAAGAGGTATGTTACTACAGCAAAACAGTGCTACTCAAATGCAACTGGGTAGTTTCACATGGGAACTGGCATTTGCTGTGACTGCATGCACAAAACCTGCCCAATATCAAGCCAAACATAAATCCCTGAATGTTTTCCAGGAATGATTGGGAAATTCTAAAGCTAGTTAAAGACCTATTGTCAACTGATGGCTGTTGGGAGAAGGTCAGTTTTCACCAAGAACTAGTCTCCTGAGAGACTTCCTACACTCCAGTAGATGTAGCTATACCCATGGACATACTGGAAGCACTAAGTAGACTCCTCATGGTGTGAGGAGAGAGAGGAAAGAGAGAGGAAAAGAAGAGATCGTAAAATTGGGAAGGAAGAGTGATAGAAGGAAACAATGGGAATAGACTTGATGAAAACATTGCAGTTATTACAATCTCAATCTATAAAAAGAAAGAAAATATACTTACATAGAAAATTTTATTCCCTCAAAGATAAAAATGAAATCATTACATTTGCAAGAAGATGGAAATTATTATGTTAAGCAAAATAAGCCACACTCAGAAAGAACAATATGGTGCTTTCCCTCAAATACTGAATCTAGATCTAAAATTACATAGTGGGGGAGGGGGCGTAGGAAAGGGACAGAGAGGTGGAGAGCGCCCCGGGCTTACCCTGGAGCAAAAGCCCACACCTTGTCTTCTCTCCCCAGGTTGGATTCCTCTTCTCTGTGTGCTAAGCTTGACTGCTCAGGCTGATTCCTGCACCCGGATGCTGTGCTGTAGGGGTAGTGTGGACTTCTTCTGCCAGTCACTGCCTTATAACACTGCTTACGCTGGTGTTTTCTGATAGTCTCTGCTCATCTCTGCAGACCAATTTTTATTGAACACTTTCTCTTTGGCTCATAGATTTCCTATTCACAATCCCTTTCGCCTTTGCCATGACCTCATGCAAGGCCCACAAGGTTGGCTTTCAAAACACCTGTGTCTAACATCATGAATGCTGTCTAATTACCCTGTGAAACAAAATAGATTTACTTTCTTAAACTGTAAAATTATTGCTTATAATTTTATCATTTATCATAATTTTTATCATTTTCCCAATGAGTAAGTACAGTTACCACCAGACATCTTGATAAGCCATAAGTCATAATGGGCTCTATTTCAGTGAGCAATAAATGGCATTGCAGATAAAAACAAGTTTATTTAAATGGATAAAA
Organism: Phyllotis vaccarum; assembly: GCA_033318265.1. NCBI lineage: Eukaryota > Metazoa > Chordata > Mammalia > Rodentia > Cricetidae > Phyllotis > Phyllotis vaccarum. Next base: position 6,405,842 of record JARWLC010000012.1, on the reverse strand, counting down.
TGTCACTGTAAACTCCTATCAATGGCCAGTGTTAAAATTTACCTTCAGTGTTTACATGATAATAAAGTAATAAAATTTATAAGTATATATTTCAATTTGTTTAAGAACATGTAGGGGTTGTAGGTGGGCCAGGTTGAGTTCAACTGATTAATAACTTTGCTTCTGTTTTGTATAATAATTTACTGGGAAGTTATATATTGAAATTGCCTCTTTTCATTATGTAAGTTCCAGGAAGAAACATTTGTCTTGAGAATTTCTAAGCTCCCATACAGTAAATGATACAGTAAATCATTCCGTGAATCATTCAGTGAGGGCCTATTTCTTGCAAGATATGATTTGAACCAGAATCATTTATGTGGTCTGGGTTAAGGAGTAGGAAAAAATAGCTACTTTTGTCACGCAGAATCATCCAAAGGAAAATCTGGAGATGAAGTTCAGAAAATTAAATATTTTTTTCTAATGTTAAGAAGCTACAATAAAATATGTGATTATGTCTCACTTGTTAGCTGCTGCAAGTGCAATCAAGCCCTTGGAAATCATTGAGTTATATGTGGCCGTTTTAAAAGAGCTCCACTTTTCTAAAAGTGAGCAGAATTCTAAATTAGAGCCCAAATGTAGGTTTTCTACCCTTAAAGAGAAGGAATCAAAAATAACCTGCAGTGGGAAGATGTCCAGTGTAGTTGTTCTTTCTTACTGAGTCTGATGGACACAATTCCCCGATCTCATGTGACATCTAATATAAATATATCCATTATTCTGATTTCTACACTATAGCATGTTGTGTGCAAATCTACACATTGAACTATTTAGATTTTGACTTATTTTCTTTCAAAGAAAAATACACATTTATGCCTAATTGCAAATAATATTTACAAATTCTCATCGACGCTAAACTTATGTAATTAAAATATCTCCCCAATGAGTTTAACAATACATTTGGAACCCATTATTTCTATTTTTATGTGTGATCATCAGAGACAGGAAAAAATCAATGCTTTGATATACATTTTTTTGCAAGATACAATCTAGTAACTAATTTCTTAAGGTTTGATATTAGCATAGTAATTAGCAACCAAGAAACAGTAGATCTATTGTTATTACCATTGAAATTTATATTCTCTGCATCTATGCCCATGTGCATTCCAAATATAGCCTGTGGTTAAGCACTAGGCAGTCAGTACTTGGAATTGATTTACCTTTCAGGACTTAAGTAAAAGTCCATCTCAAAATCTTCATCTCAATATCTCTTGGGGTTCAGGATATGGCATTTAGTCAGAATGACATTTGTGAGCACATTCATTTTCTGTATTTATTCTAAAGTTGTACCTATTAAAGATTTCAGCCATTCTTCTGACTCACCACTTTCTAAGCCAGCTGTAAAAGAAATTCCCGTTCTTGATTACTTTAACAGTCAGTGGTGGGATGGAAAGAGTCACAGACTTTAGGAGAACTTGATTTATTTAAGTGTTGCTTCCATTCAGACCATTGTCCTGGTGAACGGTTTTATTCACCATGTTAGGGGAAAGTCCCAGTAGTTGGTTCCCCTGTCCTTTCCCCAACTGCCTGCCCGTGAAGCATTCAGGAGTATGTCACTAGAATCCAGCTTTTCAGTTCAACACCTCTGCACCTCTTCCTCTTGGACGCCTCCAGAAAAGAAAGCATATTCTGCGAATCTGCATGGCTCACTTTGTATGTCATGTTGCCTTCTAACAATGGTTTCTGGATACCAAGCAAAACCAGTATAAAGTCATATGTCATTATGAGAAAAAAAAAATTCTGAGATGGTGTGGATGCCATCTTTGAACTAATACATTTCTTCTGTCAGCTTGACCCAGAGAGGAAAAAAAGTAGTGTATTTTGTGTATTTCAGGATTTCAAAATCATAAATATCAAATATATGCCCATATATCCCACTTTTATTCCATTTTTCAGCCCACCATTTATAGCTGATTTTTCCTAAAAAGGAACATGTTCAAATTTTCCCCAGTTTTATTTCAACAGTTAACTTGATAATACCACTAACAGGCTGTGTTCCCTGAGGTTAACAACGGAGTATTCTGTTGTCAGTCCTTAATTCTCTTTATTATTACCACCACACTGACTGAATTTACCAACCCTCTGCTTCTAGAAAAGTAATTTCTACAACCACAAGAGTAGCTAAGACCTATGTACCACATCCTGCAGTCTTATTCACATCTTGCTCACCTATAGCATGCTTTCTAATGCTAATCAGCATCCAAAAATGTCCATGTGACTTAAGCTCTAGTATTTTTAACACTTGAATAAAAGCAGAGCACATAGTTACTGGGATAGTTTTTTTAAGACAGTGACATCACATTGCTACTTGTGATCTAGTATTAAATTTCCCATGCTGCTTTGCTCTATTAGAAGCTCTTGAAGATGTTTTGTTCATGACATTTGTTCCTCAGAAAGAAAACATATTTTTCTCAATTATTTGTATCCATCCATATCTTCTGTTTAGTAGCTCTACTCTTGGTATTTTCTCTGGAATATCCTTATTTCTGTATTCTCCATTCAACCTGAATACCTCATTAACATTTTCTAAACATTTATTTGTGCTCATGAGCAAATTCAGAACAAGTAGATTATAGGATGGTCACTCTTTAGTTTTATCCTCTGCCATGACAAAAGATCTTGGAGAATTAAAGGGGGCCAGGGTTGGGGAGCAAGAGTAGAAGAAGGGGAAATGTGGAGAAGAATGCATAGCAACAAAGACCTTTGAAAATCCATATAGAAGCCCACTGCTGGAGAAACTTCACAACACACATGCACACCCCACTTACACGCAGACCCACAATATAATGTTAAAAGGCAATAAGGCCAGGGATAACACCTGACATTGAATGCCATCAAGCAAAACCTAAGTACTATATGGGCTTGCTCTTTTTGAGCTGTTAATTGGTGGAGGCTCATATATATTACTCCAAATATTACAGGCTATTGTCACTGCCCTTAATTACCAGCTTGATGGTAATGACACGATTGCTAAAGATATCACATACTCAAGTCATAGAACATGGAAGAATCAAATGAATACTGAGAAGCTTTAATCCTACTGGTCAGTTTTCTTGGTTCTGGAAGGTTCTACATGTGCTAGCAGGGAAGGAAAGTCACCGACACTTTTACTCTGTGTGAGTGAGAATAACAACCACTCTGACAAGATATGTGCAATGGTACAATCGTGGCACAAATACTCTAGAAGTAACTACCCACTTTCTAATTGTATTGAAAGGCTGTGCCACAAGAGAGGACACATGCCCTATACTGTTAACTGTACCAAAATCCCATATCTGGGCAGGTCATAGGCCCTAGACAAGAACCAAATACTATTACTCTGAAAAACACACATAGTAATAAAATGTCCCAAAGTTCTTAATTTTATACCCAGAGATTAGCGCATCTCTCAATCCATATTAGAGAACCTAGAACCTAACTTGATTTTGTAGCCAATAGCAATTAATACAGAGGCTCATAACTGCTCAGGGTGTAGAGAATACGGCCTTGGAGTATTCAGTTCTAAATGGGGAATCTGTAACACCCTCCCCACCCCAAGGCTAACAGATCATAGTGGAAGAGAGAGAGAGAGAGAGAGGAAAGACGCTAAGAGTCAGAGGCAGTGGACATTTGTCAAACACGGCATTGCTATTGCACACATGAATGCACAGAAGCTGTGACTGCTATATGAGACCCAGACGTAACTGAGCAAGCTAAAATCTTATCATGATGGAGAAAAGACCCATAAAGTTATATTCCTATATTAATTAATAATGACTTCTGGGAAGGGGAAAGTTAACTTTCTGAAGGGATAATGTTCCAGAGAGGCTGCCCATAGTCCTATAGATTGCTCTAAACCTATGCGTATACAGGCAGCACCTAATAGACACAGTAGGTTAAAAGCAGATCACTTGGGGCTAGAGAAATGGCTTGATGGGTGAAGGGATCTTGTTCTTTTAGAGGACCTGGGTTATGTCTTCAATACCTATATAGTGGCTTAAAATCACCTGTAACTCTAGTCTATGGGATAGAACACCTTCTCCTGGCTTCCATGGATCCCAGACACAGAGAGACAGAATACACACATAGATGCGGGTATTTAAAGAAATATAAATTAGAAAATAAATAATTCTTAATAAAACATCTAAGTTGCGGGGAAGAATAGCAGCGGGGGGTAGGGGAGGAATTAGAGGTAAGGGACTAGGTAAAAGCACATTATACACAAGCGTGAAATTGTCAGACAATGAATAGTTTAGGATATAAAAATAACCTTTTCAAGGCAGTGCCTTCTATACCTTATTCTGAAAACTTGTTACACTGAACACAGTCATGAGCACCCAACAGGTGTTGCACATAGGTGAACTAAAGCATTAGGCAGCAACACATTCCATAGGATGAGTCTCTTAAAATGTTCCACCTACAGCTGCTCTTCTGCCCTATGCTTTTCCCTTTAAAAGCATAAAACAAAAAACTGTATTATTCATATAAAATAAATGCACTGAGCAAGGAAAGGAGAGATCCTCCAAGTTCCCATTTATCCTGAGGCCCACCCAGGCTGAGCATGGGAGAGGTGGCACTCTGCATCAGCCAGCACATCTTTAATTTCTCCCTGTTCCCTGTTCCCACTCCTATTATATCCCCACTGCCACAGCTGCATACTGCTATTGTCAGTGGTAAAGATGAGACATCTCTAATTAGAGGGCAGGATAAATTGCTTTTATCTACTTTTAACATGCTTTTACATGGCACCTGGTACACAAGCCTTAGCTAGGCAGCCATAATTTGAAAAGCAAATGAATGTTCGCAGAAATACGATACGTTTTTTAAAAGAAAATTAAATATATGGAGTAGCAAAAGCAACGTGCTGGAAACTGCAGAGGTTTCGAGCAGTCATGTGCATTTATGTATTACAGTGAATTATAATCAGCAATCAGAGAGCCCATATTTCCTGAAGGGTCCAGATTTAAAGTCTTGAAAATTTATCAGGGTGAGAAATAGACTGCTGTTATTCCCTTGACAGTCTAGAAGAAAAGATTTTTGAGGAATGTCAATAAAAGAAAATATTCAACCCAATCTTTGCTGATTTTTATGTATCTGTTCATTGTATAATAAATATATCCACTCTGTTTGAATTTCTGTTGCTAGTCTTGTATTCAATTTTTATTTTTTATTTTTTGGTGGTGTAGAATAACTTCCAAAATCAAGCAATTTATCAGTTTCTGAGACATAAAACAAAGACAAATCAAACACTGTTAGATCTATAGTCTGTGGGACAGCAATGCCATTCTACAAAAATATCTCACATTTATTATCGCTTGCAACACAGATTCCACAGTTGCAGGCGCCTGCTCACATACAAACCCCACAGGCTGCTCTCCCTTTGATCATTATCAGCAAAAATGCATCAAGTGTTTCCTCTGGCAGCGCCCATCAAAGCTTGGCTGCTCTCTGCTCTGCCACTCCAGAGGCTCCTCCTCTGGCAGAGGTTCTGTTACCACTGTAGAGCTACTGTGCTGCCTGCAAACTTCCCTTAGAGGTTGCCTGATGACTGGCCATTACTTTCAGGCAGTAGGAAGTATTATCTCTAAATAACAACTGAGCTACATTGCATGTTCTCCATCAGGTTTATGGCTGCTGGAGAACACATATCCAGCTGGAGTTCTTTAATGTGATGAGTAAAAAGGATTTTCAGCTAAGAGGAAATGATTAGAGGGGAATCAGAGTCAGGATCTGAGGTTTGCCCAGGTCCTGCTCACAGATCTTTCTATCTTCCTCCCTCCCTCCCTTCCTTCCTTTCTTTCTTTTTCTTTCCTTCTTCCTTTTTTCTGCCCTTACTCCTCCCCCTTTCTTCTCTCTCCATCTTTTCCTCTTCCCTTCTCTCTTCTTGGCAGAATAGAACAAAAAGGCACATTTTTCAGGGAAAATAATAAATGCAGAAAAACCTGTCTAGAAAAACCAAACCAAACCAAACCAAAAAAAATGTTTGAACTATGTGCAATGAACCAGTTCCTACCACTATATGTTACATTAACCCCACCCATAATGCACTGGTTCTTATTATATACCTTGTTAGTCGTTAGCTGGTTAGATAGAGCTGTGATTTCCACGCATGTGATAGCAGTGCACTCTCTGCCGCTCTTGTGCTGAGTTATAACTTTGTCATTATTTCTGACCAGTGACTCAGAATGGGAAGAACATGTCATGGTTGGTGGTGGATTTTCAAGTTCTTATTTATCTTATGCCTTGGCAATCAATAATAATCAATATCATAATTGATCTTAGAGTGAAAAGAAAGTGAGGAGCCCAGAATTGTCCATGCCTAGCAGGAAGCTTGAGCAAGAGAGGTTGTTGTTCCAAGTCATTGGATTTAGTGCTTTTTTTCTACTGCAGTGTTCTCCAGCCCACCTAGGGTTCCAATGCTGTTAATGTGTGCTTTGTCCTAAGCACTGCGCTACCTATTTTAACTTGCTAATTTAGTTCTCTGGGTACACTGTGATTGTTACAGTTACACCTCTCTTATCTTTCCTCTTACCTGCCTACAGTTTTTGTGTAGGCGGAGACAGCCCACTTTTCCTGTTTGTAGCTTGTAATATATGTGTTTGACTGAAGACAATAGTGTTGATTTAAAGTGAATGACTTTGCAAAAAAGTTGACACTTCCTCACTGTGTCCAAGTTGGCAGTGAATAAGCTATTGCATTGACTATTCTTGAGGATCATTATTTGGATCCTTGCCTCAAGATTAAAAGACAAAATATAATAAAAAAGTGTATTCAAGTTATCAGGCTTTGTAGCAGCCAGCTATGTGGAATCTGCTAATTCAGCTTGGCAAGAATGTATTAGTTTTCCACTTGTGTATGCCAAAGTTTCAGACACTGAGAAGTAAAGAGTATTGAGATTTCTTGAGGAATTAACAGGGTCACAGCAAGTGCTATAATGAGTTATGTTTTTTATCCTCATGACAAATTAAAAATATCTACTTAGTAGACATATTGCAGGAGTTGATTAAAGGGTTATTTGCATATGTAATATAAATTTCATATGTATATATGTTATCTATATGTGTGTGCGGTTTTTTGGGTTGTTATTTGAAGCAGTCTCATTATATACAAAAAGCTACCCTTGAACTCCCAATCTTTTTTCAGATTTCCAAGTGCTGGTATTATAAGCAGATAACACACACACATACACACACAAATTATAATGTATAATTTTTAATTTCAATCCATTTTATAAGAGAGATCATAAAATACTATTTTATAAGTTCTGAGTAATGTATTTTACCAATAGTTATCTACATTAAAGAATAATAGTAAGATATTCTAGATAATTTGTTGGCTCATCTCTCTTGACAAGTATAGAGTTTCTAAGATGGAAGTTTGAGAAGGGGTTTAAGAATTTAAGGGGTTTAAGTTCTAGGGAGTCTCATTATATTGCCCAAGCTGATCTCTAACCAATGATGCTTCTATATCCACTTCCATAGTTCTAAGATTCCGTGCATTACTTTTATTCCTTACTAAGAAATAGAAAATCTTTCATCTTTAAGTTGTTTGTCAGCCATCATAAAATGTAGAACCATGAGTGTTTGGTTTGGGGAGAAGATTTGATTTTAAAAATAATGGCAGGAAACACATCTATTGTTGGTAGAATGCAAGTACTAATTTAAAATTTTAAATCTGACAACAGTTTTGTGGAGATAGATTTGAATTAGAGTGTCCCCAAAGAAGTGAAAAAGTTTATGTGAGTTTCATAGTGACATTCCATGGAGGATAGAGGTAATTAAGGGGACATAACCCTGGATGGATGGAAGACTGACGCTTACCGTCTATGGCTGATGAGGGCTATAAGGATTGTTTGGGGAAACAGGTCAGATCAGTTGCAGCTCTCTAGGACCATGCTGGTTAGTGGCTACTGAAGCAAGAATGTGGGGCCATAGCTCAGTGTTTGTAAGCATGAGACCCAACCCTCAATCCCCATGACTGGAAAAGAAAAATGGCAAGAAGGTTAAAAAGATTGCCCACATATTCTTTGCTGCCATTGCCTTTAGCAATCTAACTCTGTCTATATTTTGCATAAGAAGAACCAGAGTAAATTTAACACTATGTGTTTTGCAGGAAAACTATCATTTCACCAAAGCTCTGACTTCCCATTTGATAGATATTATAATGGCCAAATATATAGTATCCTAAATCTTTCTACAATGGTCTCAGTTAGTAGACTCGCTCTGTGCACCCACGCCTGTATAACTGTGTCTTTTCTTTAGTACTATGAGGTATTTGGTGCTCCAAACAAGTGGTTTTTACACACAAATTATTGTTTGGTATTTACATCTAGTTTTCAAATTTAACATTAAATTTATAAAGGTACTCATAAACCTGCTTCTAAATCTATGTAATTTATTTTTCACGTAATAATATGTATTTTTAAAATAATACATACTGAGAACTTAAAACTTGATTTGTTCTTAAAATTTTGAGTAGTCCTTATAAATTCTAATTCATTTGTTCATATTTGACTTTTTGATTAGCAAATACAATTTGCCTGAGTTGTTAAGTTACAGCTACAGAATGACTACATTAAGTTTATAGATATGGTGAGTCTTATAATATTTCACTGTTTTTCTATATTCTGAAACAAATCTCAACCTTCACATAAATGTATCAGCTTAAACCCATCACTCACTTACACACTTAAATTGAAATACTTCATTGGATACATTCTCAAATATTGTACATTCCTAAAATATCAAAATGACAGATCATTCTCTCTTAACTGATGGAATTATGAATTCAATTCAGTTCTTCATTTCTGTATTTAACTCCATGGTTTCCAAGGTTGAAAAAAAATACATGCAGAAAATAAGCCATTTCATTGTAAATAATTTGGAGGTTTCCTTTCCAAGTAAATCAGATTTGCCTTCTGAGTTTGCAAGAATAGTTTACCTCGAATCATTTCTGCAGACAGATATCTGGGACCTTGTCTACACAAGAAAACATTAGACCAGTAAAAAAGAAGGAAGGAAGGAAGGAAGGAAGGAAGGAAGGAAGGAAGGAAGGAAGGAAGGAAGGAAGGAAGGAAGGAAGGAAGGAAGGAAGGAAAAGAAAGACAGAAGACATGTCTAGCTTGGAGTCTAACCAAGAATTTTAAAGGTTAATTTTACAAAAATCTCCATTTTGTTAAAATTAATAACCTGCTTGAATTTTTTAGTGGCTTTCCTTCATTGTTATAGTTGGATTTAGAACAATTTCTTTGATTCTCTTAGACACTAAGTATGCAAGTCTGAACTTGGCATTTTTCTTGTCCTCTTATGGTTCTGCATCAAACATACTCGGATCATTCCAACTTCACACAGTGTCATCAAATGGCATAATGTTGTCTAAGAAAAGTACCAGAAAGAAAGTTGCTATAATTTTGTATCTCTGTGAACCATATTCTGCTGAAATCCAATACATTCTGTGACAGCATATGAGCAAAAATCCAAAGCTCGCTTGCTCAAGTACTGTAGAACAAGGAAGAAGCCAAGCAAAGAAAAGTTTGCATGAAATATGTAAGTACAACTCAAACTGATGGGAAAGGAAATCACAGCTTCTGCTGGGATTATCGAGGCATTCTTCCCGAAGGAAACATTTGGATCATTTCATTAAGCATTTCAAGCCACTGTGGTGCTTTTTACTAGTTGTTGAGGGACAGTGGCTCTGGAGATCAGGACTAGACCAGTACCATCAACAGCATTGCCCTGGGGATTTGATAGAAATACAAACTTAGAACCTCAGACTTACTGTAGCAAAGATTGTAGAGGGTGGGAAGAGGCTCTGACATCTAAGATGAATAAATTCTTTTGGTTACTGATGCATGTGAAAATTATGAACCATTGCATTAAAAAAGTACTAAGTTGTGTAAGGTTGATATATTGCCTTAACAAATAATAATGTTTCAAAGTGAAATCACATGTAAACTATGAAAAACTACAAATACTTTTATAGATGACTGTGCATTCCTAGGCAAAAGAAAACATACATTTTGGTTCTGGATACTGAAACCCATTATATACTAACAAGAAGGTAAAAAGATTTAGTGGCAGATTTGTCAAAACCTCATAGATCAAATATTGGATTCAAGCATCCTCAGTGATTTTTGACACTTGGCTCCTAAAAGCACAGGGCAAAGTAAAACATTATTTACTGATTTATTTTCTATTTATAAAATAGCAGAGATAGGAAGAATGGACAGGCCTGCCATTGGACAGAAACTTCTGTTGTGATGTTCCTTGAGATTAACCCTCTTTTAAATAACTATGTACTACTTTAATGAAGGGATAAGAATATTAAACAAATACAATTACATGTAAAATTGTGGCTTTCAACACTTTTTGATATAGTTATCAAGCTCTGAGGCAGTTATGAACATTCCCACAGACTGCTTCTTCTTCCTTTTGATATACCAAAGTGAACTAAAAAAGTAGTACTTTTGAGATTTAGTGTGAGAGATGGGTTGAGATAAAAGGAATCATTGATTCCAGTGATTCAAGAAAGCCAATAATTTCTCATAGAATGACTAACCTTGGTAACAATACTGGACTTGACAATCAACTATTACTATTTGACCATTCAGAGAGGTAAAGTCATCTGATTATAAATTTGTTTTAATAATTGTGAGAATCTGTAGTAAGAGGATTCTGGCCCAGAGTTTCAGGCCTAACCTCAAGGTTTTGACCTGCAGACTCACAGACCCTCAGAAACACACAGATTCTTACAATAATTTTAGGCTGATTGGCCTAAAGCCCAGGCATACAACTTGCTAACTCTTTACCCTTAATCTAACCCATGATTCTTATCTTGTTCAGCATGTGACTTGGTACCTTTTTTTAGATCAGCATAGTTGTCCTCTACTTCTTCCGGCTTCTCTCTGACATTCTGCTCTGTTCTGCCTGATCCTAGAATTTTCTTAGTCTGGTATCCCCGCCCACATTTCCTCTCTGCCTTTGGCCAATCAGCTCCTTTTATTAAACTCATAGGCGGGGACAATTATTTACAATGGAACAACATAATCTCCCTATAAGAATCATGCTTTGACACAACTGATTAAAGTTTTCAGTAATTTTATGATTAGCATATGTGGTTATATGTAGCATATGAGGAAGGGGCTTTGTTTCCATGTCCCCACCTCTGTTTCTAAAGCAGGCCATTTTGGTGCTTATGAATTGAGACAGTATGATTGTAAACACAATTTCTCTCCTATGCAATCTGTAGATATCTACTTTGTGCAAAAAGCACTTGTATTAGTGTTCAGACTTCCTAGTTTACCCAGAAGGCGTTGAGAACGCTCACTTGTAAACAGAACAGCATGGAAGGACAGAGGAAACTTCATCCAAATTGAGAAGGGTTTCCATTTCTAGAGGTTAATGGATTTCTGTAACTAATCATTGTTAGTTAATTTATGTGGAGTTAAACATAGAAGAAAATTTGTGGTGCTTAATAGTAATTACTAGATTTGACATTCTAAACTTGCTTATGATCTCTCCTTAGATATATTCTGATTAGCTCCTTTCTAATCTAATGGTAGTTAGGCACAGTCAGGAATATATCTCTTAGCAAACAGGAAACTCACTTTTATATTGTGAAAAGCATTTTCTCTACCTTCATATAATAATCTTGTAACATGAGGTTTCTGGCTCGACTAGCCCCATGGTCCAGACCTGCCTGCAGCCGCTCCCCACCCACCAAAAAAAACATGGCTTAGACACTTATATTAAGTTCATGCTGTTTGGCCTGTGGCTCAGGCACATTGCTAGCTAATTCCTTCATCTTAACTCAACCCATTCTCACTAATCTGTCTGCCACCTGGACTGTGGGTCACCTGTGTTTCTTACATGTTTCTTCTTTGGGTAGCTGGCTTTATCTCTCTATGTGATTCTGCCCTCCTTCTCCTAACTATGCTCTAATTCCTGCCTACTGCTACAGTGCCTGTCATGGGCCAAAGCAGTCTTTATTCACAGCATATAGAAAGATATCACATCATAATCTTCCTCCAAATAGATAAATGTATTTTTTATATTTAAGTTGTATTCAGTGGATAACTAGATAGGCTGTAGGAATGAAATGAAGCTAGAACAATAAGAAGTACTTAGGATACTTTGACTCTTAAAAGTGTCCCGCAGCCCCAGGCATGGTCCATAGCTAATAGAATTATATCAAGAGGTTGTATGGCCCTGACAAGGCGAGACCTCACTGGTGGAAGTAGGTCATTAATGGACAGTCTTCCCTGGTTATAGCCAGGCTCATTTCAGCCACACTCTGCTTGCTGCTCCATATTCATAGGAGGAGCTTGGCTATATGCCATTCCTAAGCACTTCCTCCCAAACTTTCCATGATATAATGGATTGAAATCTCTCTGAAGTTAGGAGACAAAATGAGTCTCTATGTTTTTCCCCTAAGTTAGTTCTGCCAAACATATTTTCATAACACCAAGAGTGTATCTAATATAGTACCCATTTTTAAAATATAATTCCTAAAACAAACAGTACATTAAACCCATCAGTGGGCAGTATATAATTTCTCCTTCTGAGGCTCCTGTGATGATAGCTTAATAAATACTAGGTGAGTTTATAACAGTTATCAAGTATAAGAAAAATATTATGAAATGATAAACAATTTAAATATTATTGGGCTTCTATGTAAGATGCATCCAATTTCCTTTGATGCCTCCTTTATGGAATTATTTCCTAGGAAATGTCACCACTCCAAAGGAATGTACTCTTTTGCCAATAAGTCTTCCATCATAATGCCAAGGCCACTTCAAATCTTGCTACACCTTAAATAACAGATCTCTGTACCATGTACAAGCTAATTCCCAGGGCAGCTGGAGCTCCCAGCTCTTCACAACCATAAGCTTAAAATTAACAGCAATTTTTCATTGTGACACTGGAACCCAACTGTGCTCGTAAGTGTTTCAGGAAAAATACACCATGATATGATTTCTGTACATCTATAGATTTTTTTTTAGAGTTTTCAAAAAGACACAGCATTTTCAGAACCACTTACATAAATACAATGATACTCTAATCGAGGGGAAATTATCATTATATTTCATTTTCAATCTTTAAGAAAGAAAAACCTCATGGCACAAATTTAAACTAGTACATTGTTTTCTTGATTTGCAGAGTTTGAAGAGACATTGGATGAATAGCCCTCCCTAATGCAATATTTCACATACATTCTAAGGTCTGTGAAATTTTTATAATGCAGCAAAGTAAGCTTTGCCTCAGGTTTGATGTCTTCTGTTTATTAGCAGAATTCTGTGCACCTGCTCAAGCCACCTGCACGTTTTAACTTAGCATTTTAAAGCAACTTCAATCAAGTATGCATTAGCACACAGACTCACCATCAAGTACATTAAGGACTTAAGGCTCAATTCATAAATTGCTTAGGAAGATGGATGTCCCCGCCTTCTTGCTGCTCTTCTAGCCCTGCCACCTTGTGTGGAGGATTATCTATCACAGTGGAATGGTAGCTTATCCTTACTGTCAAATGGAATTAGGGTGTTATTTAACTCTTGGGAGGCAAATCCATAAGACTCATAGTCTGTTCATAAGACAACACAAATTTTATTTGTGATTATAAATAGGCATGTTTTCAAAAGGAAATGCCTATCAATCATGAGCACATGAACCTTGTACATGACAATTTTCCTTCTCATTTGTAACAGCAGCTGCCACATCTGTTTCCTATAGATAGTAGGAACAAAATGTTCTTATTTCTTTTATCTACATTTGGATTTACAGTTACTATATGCTATCTTTTTTTTATTTTCATGTACAACATGATACATAATTAATAGCTTACTTTTTATACTTAAATAATTCTCTCACTTCTATGTGACCATCCATCCTTACTCATTTCACCAACTAGCTTCTCTTTGGAGTTCAGTTTTTATACTGATTTACTCAGCAAGTGATTTTGAATTCTCTCTATCTTCCTAACAGTAATATAAGTGAGAGGAAACAGCATTCAACCACATGCAGAAACAGCTTTGGTTCTGGCAATCTGAGTGCAGTTGCTTCGGTTTCCATGTGGGAAGAAGTCAGGGATGATGTGTAGCATTCACAGAACAACCACCTACAATAAAAAACTTTCTAGCCCCACATGCCAATGGTGCCATCACTGAAAAACTGTTGTGTAGACAAGTAAGATAAATAGATGATCACAGGCTCACTTATTATATATCAAATCTACTAGCTGAGCAGAGCTTGGTTGGGGCACCTAGGTCCTTGAGTCCTAACCATGTCAAGTAAGTAGGCTGTTTTCTTCTTCTTCATCTTCAGAGAAGACAACACAGAAATGGACATTTGTAAAATGTTGTAAGACCTTTGTTGGCATTTACTTCATTGTAAGACACATGGATATTTCTGTCAGTCTTAATGGAATAATGAAATTGCTTAATCAGTATGGGCAGAAATCCACTACATATTGAATACAATAATATACTCAAGTTTTAAACTTGAATAGAGTACAGTCTAATACTGGTTACTGGGATAAGAATATCTGAGAAAGGTAGTTTCAGTTAATGCTAACATAGGATGTACTCATTGAGTCTTCACTAAATGTAGCCCATCTATTAGGTTTTATTCACTGTTCATTTAATCTTTTTGTTTTTAAATCATTATGAGGAAGGTTTTATAACTATTTGCATTTTAAGACAATAAGTTCCAATCAGGGTGTAATTCATGAATTGTTCTAAATTCTACCCCTATTGAGTGTGGGAACCAGTGTTCACATCCAAGTGTGTGACTCTGGACTACACTCATCCTCTTTCCATGCTCATTCAAAATAGTTGCTGCAGTCATGAAAACATCATAGGATAAAAACCATGTTCTATAAATAATATGGAACAAACGATGGTCTAGCAATGTTTCTGTGATAGAATCTGGTGTTGAAATATGACATATAGCTCAGAGGAAGGTTCATCATTATCCTGAGGATCACGAACCCTGACAGAGATGGAAGGATTACTCCCAGTGGCCTCAATGGATATGATAAGTACCCGTATTTCAACTGAATGAGAAAAAGGCTTAATTTACAGAAAAACTGAAATAAAAAACAAAAGAAAGTAAATTTCTAAATGTGCAAAATAACATTGCCCTATTTCCACGGTATGAGACTTTTGAAAATGAACATATATCCAGTGTTGAAGAACGTTGATGTAGAATTGGAACTAAGTGTTTTGGGGAACCTGACACAGCTTGCAATAATTATGTTGATCTTATCTATAAAATCAAGCAAGAAAATAATGCACTTACGCATTAGTCTCCAGTATGTAAAACATATTCAATAATGATCTTAAAAAGTATTTTTTAATTTCTGGTCAAAGTAGTACAATTGTAACATAATTGCTCCTTTTCAGATTATATTCCAATGTCCAATTCTCCTTTAAAAATGAAATAAACTTATAGCAACTTTAAGATGTATTTTGTCCTCAGAGTACAAAAATTTAATATTTTGAGAAATGAAAAATTTTAAAGTAGTTCTAGCACAGAAATATGGGTTTTTTTGCAACTATAATACATTGTATATATTGAGAATTATGGAGTGAATATTGAAAACTTTGGAAAATCTTTCCAAAATATAAATGAATTGACTTAGATGGTTTAATATGGTGTAGGAACCTTTCTTTCACAGACACAAAAGGGTTAAATAACCAGCAGAATTATCAAATGGAATTTGAATCTCGGTCCTCAGACAGACTATTTTTTCCTATGTGAGTGTGTGCAATGTGTATGCTTGTGTTCGTATGTAGTGTCATAAGCATGTACACACATGTATGGACATGTATGGAGCTCAGAGATTGATGCCTACTGTCTTCTTCACTCTTTCTCCACGTAATGTTCTGAGGCTTCTTCCTAAACTTGGAGTGCTCAGAACTGGCTGGTCTAGTTATCTCAGCCACACACCCCACCCTGCCCTAAGGCCCTATCTCCACCTCCCAAACAGTGGGACAGCACATGGCCTCCACATCTGCCTGGTTTTGATGGGACTGCTGAAGATCCCAACTCTGCACCTCCTGCTTTAAGGCAAATATTTCATTGATGTGGGAATGTTTTTCTGTATGCTGTGAATATCAGTCTTTAAATAAAGGAGCTTTTTGGCCCATGATAGGCACCATAGAAAAAGAAGGAAGGGAAATCAGAGCATAGGTAAGAGAAGGGTGGAGTCAGATCAGATCAATCCAGGCACCCAAAGAAGAAGCATGTAAGGGGCACAGTTAAGCCATGGGCCATGTGGCAGACATATTACTGGAAATGGGTTGAGTTAAGATGAAGGAGCTAGCTAGCAGTGGGCCTGAGCCATAGGCCAAACAGCATGAAGTTAATATAAGCGCCTGAGTCATTTCTGGGGCCTGAGCAGCAGCAGGTGGCTAAGAGGTCTGGGAATGACTGCAGGTCTGTGGGTCTGGGACCTCTGCCTGCCCTGGGCCAGAAACCTTATTGCAGCATTTCATCTCCTGAGACATCTCCTCAGACTGCCCATAGTTTGTATATATTCAATTAATTTGTTTCAGCACTACAATATTTCATTTTTTATTTAATTAAAATATAATTTCTGCTGGAGAGTGCACATGCCTTTAATCTCAGTACTCAGAAGGCAGAGGCAGACGAATCTCTGAGTTCAAGGCCAGACTGGTCTACAGAATGTAGGACAACCAGGGATACTCAGAGAGACTCTGTCTCAACACACACACACACACACACACACACACACACACACACACACATCCCTTCTCCATCATTTCCCTTATCATTTTCTTTTTCACACACCTCTTAAACCTGCACATACACACCCAACAAATTTACAGCTTCCTCATTTTTAACTATTATTACATATACATATAAATGAATCAGCATATAAATAGGATGTGCTGGGTCCTTGTGGTGCTGACTGTTTCTAGGGCAGACCACTGCTATTGGATAACCAATCAGGGGCTCACCACTAAGGAAGACTAATTTTCTTTCTCTCAGCTGTTGTTAATTTCTCACAGCTCTTTATCCAGGGGGTGAACTACTGGGATGCAAACTGTTGTTGGAATAATTTGGGCTTGTTAGGCAGACATATTGATATTTCACAGTGTAGCTTCTCTGTCATACTAGAAGACACAGGTTCAAATCCTGGTCTCTAGCTCTTCCTATCCTCTTTTCCATAGATGTTGCCTGAGGCTTGAGTATAGAAGATGGTGTAGATATATTGACTGAGGTAGGTTTTGGTAACTTCACCTGGACACTCCTCCCTCTACTATGGGAAGTATTCAGAACTCTGTGAAAGCAAAGCAAATGTAATAATTTGGCAGATACTTTTTGCCTGCTCCAAACCATAGTTTTAACCCTCATGGAAACTTGCTCTCTGACAAATAATTTTCAAGTGAGCCAGAGATAACTGTCATTTACCAGTTTCACAGCCTGCTCTCATCTCTGGCATTTGACCCAGTGGCTGGAGACATCATTTGCATTATGCACTCTGATTTCACTACCAAAAGTTTTGATCTTGGAGCTATGTAGGGATATATTTCAAATATAATAAAAACAGTTGGATATATCAGAGGGATCTACCCACAGTCAGTCTAGGAGGATCAGACAGTGGTAACTCAAAACTTTAATCCCAGCACAGGAAATATCCTGGAGTGGTGATCTACTACGCCCTTAATCCCATCAAATCTGAGTTTGAGGTCATTCTAGTTTACAGAAGGAGTTCCAGGCTCCCAGGCAGGCAGTGATGTGGACCACGCCTTAACTGAGCAAGGAAAGTATTTAAGGCAGGCATTGAAAGACAGAGCAGGCAGAAGCCATGGCACTCACTATTAGTCCCAGCACTTGGGAAGCAGAGGCAAGAAAATCTCTGAGTTCAAAGTCAGCCTGGTCTTCAAAGCAAGTTCCAGGACAGCCAGGACTGTTACACAGAAAATTCTGTCTGGAAAAAATAAACAAAAACAAAAACAAAAACAAAACAAAAACTAAAACCAAAAAAAACCAAACAAACAAAACAAAAAAACAAAGACTGGGAGAGGTGGATCTGTCCTCTGATACATCCAACTGTTTTTATTATATTTGAAAATATCCTCACAGAGCTGGACTTCCATCTAAGTTTATTCAGATGCTCAGGGATATCAGTAGGACAATTCTGGTACTACTGCATGCCATTTTTAAGCAGGTGAGGCCAGACATTTTAGTTATCATGGGTGGCAGGGTAGCACTGGGTGAACATTGTCTGCCTTTTCTGCTCGCAGAACACATGGTTTATTTCCTCCCTCGGTGTATCGCAGCAGAGGGTGGCTACACCTTCAGATGGAAGAGGTTTTCAGACTTTAATAACTTTACCAGGACCAGGGAGTAGTATTTCACTATTTTTTTTTCTTTTTGGTTTATTCTACCTGGAAATAGGGAAAACAGATTTAAAAATGCCCACAAAATATATGTGCACAGTAAAAATTATGACAAGAATGCTCTCCAAGATAAACATGCTGTGGTTCCATTTCCTCAGAGACTCTGGCACTGGCCATCAGAGCCTGGAAATTCTGGCTTAGTACTTTGAATTATTCATGAATCAGTGACTTAAATTGTAGCTGATTTAAGAAAGTTAATAGCAAATTTCTATTGTAGAAATTCTTAGTTTGTTCAGAACTAGGTATGTTCTTAACCAAAGTATTCAGAAAAAAATCCCATATAGGTGTTAAATAAATTGACTATTTTCAAACCTGTTTTTTAAAATCAAATGTTACTGGAGATTGCATTATTAATTGCCAGCTAAATCATAAGCTAAGGAAATCATGTGAGACCAATAAAAAGTAAGATAGAAACATGAAAATGTATAATGCCCTCCAATTTGAAGTGAATAATCTCAATGCATTCAGAGTATAAGGCTTTTGCTCCTTTAACTTTGACAGTTTTGTGAGTGTGTGTGTGTGTGTGTGTGTGTGTGTGTGTGTGTGTGTGTGTGTGTGTATGTGTGTGTTAGAAAGTCTTTCCTGATGCTTCTTCCAAAGGGGAGAAATAGCATGTTTTCCCTTCATATAACAATGAAAACATGAGAAGAGAATCAAATCTTTTCAGCTTCTGCTTGAGAAACCAGGGCATTGCATTTTACTCTGCTCCTCCTTTTGGAAATAATATCACATGAATGCTCTTCAAGATAAGCACATGCTCTACATAGTCCACTGTAGAAATAATTTGCAGCAAAGCTTAAGAAGAAGAAATCCGTTATTTGAGTTAGTTTTCATTAAGTATTCTGGGCAGGCAGAATTATTTTTGGTATTGGCAGCAGCAAATGGTGGTAGATTCTCACTGTCTATAGATTAAGTAGAAGACAGACATCCATGTGCTCCTCGTCCAAGGCCAACTGTTACATCTCTTCCTCATGCTTTCAGGCTTTACCTCTGTCTGCACATGGACAGGACAAGTATACCAACACCGTGACATAGTTGATTCAAAGAAGTAAAATATCTAGTCTATCATTCAAATTCATATCAATCAGAATCATAAAAACGCAAAACCAAGATAAGGCATTTCTAAAAGCCTTATCTTGTACAGTTGAATATTTAATGTTTTTTAAATATTTAACTAGTACTGCCACTTTGAATCTTCAGGAAAAATTTTACTAGATTATTAGATGATGTGTAGGTTGGGTTAAATAAAGTATAAACTATTATCTATTCTACAAAAGTGTTTCAAAGAACTTTAAAGAACAAATTTGGAAGAGCAAAAATATATTCGTAAGTTTTTTTCCATCTTTTATACATAAGAGATGAGAGGTACTGGGATGAAAGGCATATACCACCACCATTATTTTTTTCTATTTGTTTATTTATTTATTGAGATGAGGTAGGGAGGGGTGTGTGTGTGTGTGTGTGTGTGTGTGTGTGTGTGTGTGTGTGTGTAAGAGAGAGAAAGAAAGAGAGAGAGAGAGAGAAAGATTTGAAAAGTAAAATTAATTGGGCAGGGGTCATGAATGCTTTTAATCCAAGACTCAGGAAGCAGAAGCAAACAGGTCTCTGAGTTTGAGGCCAGCCTAGACACAGTGTGAGGGCTCCAGGCTACACAAGGTCAACCTATCTTGAATATTAAAAGAAAAAGATAAAAATAAAGAAGAATAAAAAGAAAGAGAGGGAGAAAGAGAGGGAGGGAGAAAGGAAGGAAAGAAGAAGACAGTAGTTGGGAGCAAGGAAGGTTTGGCACACGCCCTTAATGTCACCACTCCGGAGGCAAAAGGATCTCTTGGTTGTCAGACTGAATAACAGAGAAATTTTCAGGATAGCCAAGGCTAGACCCTGTCTTGAAAAACCCAAAATGTAAAAAAGAAAGGAAAGGAAAGACAATTAACCAGGCAGCGGTGCTGTATGTTTGTAATCCTAGCACATGGGAGGCAGAGGCAGGCTGATCTCTGTGAATTGGAGCCAGCCTGCTGCTCCACAGAGAGTTCATCAGGACAAACAGGATGACACAGAGAGACCCCATCTTAAAACCCCACAAAGGAACAACAACCAAAGCTAAAATTAAATAGATGCCCATGAGGATGATTATGATTATAATCCACTTCATCTGGTTTATGAGGGAAGTGATAGGCCCTGGGCTCCAGGAAGCTCCATGCTCTTCAGGACTCTGTCAACCTTTGTCTCTGCAAATATCGATGTAATAAAATACTGATTAGTAAAGTAGCTAGACAAAATGTAGATATGTGGCAACCAGATTGGAAAAAAAAATTTAAAAACAAAAGAACTGAAAAAGCTAGATAAAAATACTACAATGAAAAAAAAGGTATGAAGTCGAGTGGCTAAGCATAAATAATATGATATGTTAGCTTAAGAGCAAAGTTTAGCAACACCCCAGGAAACATACCTTAAAGAAAGAGAAAAGTAATATTTTCAATAACCTTGACAGACCTCCTAGACCTTGTGAGCCTTGAATCATTCTGCCCAATCCTTGCAAGGACAGAACAATCACAAACCAAACACATGTTGGCAGTATCCAGGTGGCACACATCTTCAACCACACTGCTGTTGTCAGGATCTGACCCTCTTACAGGCTGAAGGCTACAGCTGACACATAGCCTCTTCCCTAATGAGTGGACTAACCACTGATAGATCCCTGACTTCATGACATTGTGAGAGGTGGTAGAAGCTCAGAGGCAGGTGGACTAGTTGGTTAAATAGACTAGTGAAGATGTGACTCTGAGGGGTACACCTAGTTCCCGTCTTTTCCCCTCTCTCTACTCCTGGTTACCAAGAGATAAGCAGTTTCCTTCTACCACACAATCACCAAAATGACATCCTGCTTCACCACTGCGTAAACTCAATACAAGCCAACAATGGGGCTGAAATCTATGAGCCCATGAGCCAAATAAGTATTTTGTCCCATAAGTTCCCCTTGATACTTTGTCACATAGACAAATATTGATTTACATTCACTTTCTAAATTTTGGAGACTTCTCATCTTATCTAATAATTCTTTTATTCGAATACTGAGTCTGTTTCAACCAATTCCTCTTTTCAGTACCTAATTCAATACAAACCAACTGCCCTTTCTTTACAAAGGAGACTAAAAACGCTATGAGTAGAATAGGATTTATCTAGGAGCTACAAAGACTACTTCTTAACAGCATGTACCTTGCCACTAGATTGTGAACTTTTAACCATGGTTGCTTCGTGTTGCACTTCTATTGCCTTATGTAAGAGCTTAGCATATCTTTTCTTCTCAGAAAAATTAACTTCTAGTTTGCTTCTCATGGAAGTTAAGTGAGTAGGTGAATAAATGAATGACTGAATGGAAAACAATGAAGGTAGGTAGTTTTACTTAAAAGTGTATCCTAGCATGATATGATGTAGTACATCTATAATCCCAGAATTCAGGAAGCAGAAGTAGGTAGAGCTCAGGAGCTGGAGGCCAGCCTGTCTACATAGTGAATTCCAGGACAGCTAAGGCTCCATAGTAATCTCTCTTTCAAAACAAACAAACAAAGAGTGTTTTCTAAGAGGCTTTTCTCTTCTAGGAATTTGACCTTTGTGTGTCGAGGACAAAGCCTATCATCTGACTTTCCACAAGTGAGACTCAACCTAGAGAAATGTAGTATTCCAGGTGATAAAATTCTAAGAATAAGATGAGCATGTACTGTACCTGTTGACCAAAAGTATTGTTTAGATTCCTATATGTGTGGTGAAATAAACTGCTCTAGACTTTTTTCAAGGCATTTTATAGGCTCTATTTTCTATACCTAAGATAGGCTTGTGTTTTTGTTGGGATGGTTTGTTTTGTTTTAAGACAAGACTTCTCTCTGTAATCCAGGGGCATTTTACTCATTATTTATCTGTCTTCCTTACTTTTTTGTGGCTTTGATTTAAAAAAAATCTTGACAAAAGCAATTTAATTGAGAAAGGGTATACTGTGGCTCACAGCTCAAGGATTCTGTCTATCCTGGTGGCAGCATCATGAGCTCGAGGCACCTGATTACATTTTATCCACAGTGAAGAAGCAGAGGGCAAGGAGCACGTGCCTGTTCTCAGCTTCTTTCCTCATCTGTATAATCCAGGATCCAGGCCAAGAAATGATGTTACTCACAGTGGGCAAGTCTTCCAAACTCAGTAGACATACCAGCACAACATAAGCACCCACGGGCTTGTTCAGCGGCCCCCTTAGATTTATTCTATCAAGTGGACAGAACTAATCATCTGAGTGGTCAAGGCTGCCTTGGAACACACAGCATTTCTTTTGCCACATCCTCACCAGTGCTGGGATTACAGCTGTGACCCACCATGTGTGGCTAAGATACATAACATTTACACACACACACACACACACACACACACACACACACACACACACACACACACACACACACACACAGGATTTTAATGAGCACTACTTAATGCTATAAGACAGATAAGTAATTATCAACAAGGGAAGTAAATTCACCTAGTGAAACATTTTTTGTAATATGTAGAAAATGCTAAGGGAATTATACAAGAAGAGAACTTTTCATACACTATCAGCATTTTCCCTAAAAATATGTATGTAAAGTGCTGGTTCAACAAAACATATGGGATCCTTTTTTTTTTTTTTTTTTTTTTGACTGTTCTAAGGGTTTTGCTTATTTGTGTGGTTTTCTCTACAGCAAATTCATGTTCTTCCATTTAAAGAACCAATTCTTTAAAGTGTGTAACAAATATACTATCAACATTTAAGATATTCTTCTCTATAGGATTCTAAAATGTTGATTTGTGAAGAAATGTAAAAGAACTAAGCTTTTACACTTTTCTGAGAACAGTCAATGTCTTAGCTATGGTTTATATTGCTATGGAGAGGAACCATGACCATGGAAACTCTTATAAAGAAAACCATTTAATTAGGATTGGCTTAAAATTTTAGAGTTTTAGTCCATTATAATTATTATTGAAAACATGGTGCTGTACATGCAGACACGATGTTGGATAAGAAGCTGAGAGTTCTATATCTTCATCCACAAGCAGCAGAAGGAGACAGTGTACCCCACTGGGCATAGCTTCAGCATGTGAGACCTCAAAGTCCACCCTCACATAGACACACTTCCTCCAAGGCTTCTAATAATAGTGAAACCCTCTAGGGCCCAAATATTCAGACACATGAGCTTCTGGAAGCCATTTTTATTCAGTGGAGGAGGCAAAGCAAAGTATCACAACAAACAATGTGGTTTCCAGTCAGAGTACATTTGCTCTTGTCAACTTTATTGACTGTGGCTCTGTGAAATATATTATATTGCTTGAAATAAAATTAGTCATATAAATGAATAAGTTTGAAGACTATAGTTTTGTCATGATTGATTTAAGTAGCAGGTAAAAAACCTGAGACTCAGGAAGTTTTAGCAACACAGGTTAAGACATTCAACTTAATTGAATTGATGTAGAAACCTTTTAAGCTATTTGGCATTTCAAGTTCAAATTTCTTCAAGATATACATAAAGATATATTTCGCTTACAATTGTACTAGAAGGCAATGTAAAGCAGACATTTTCACCAACTTAACCTAAAATTGTAAGTGATTTATCAAGACCTGTTTTCCTACTTAAGTGACTTATAGTGATTCTATATTCAGAATTTATTTTTGAGAGAAAATTCACTTGAGTAAATCTAATAACCACAATAAGCTCAACTTAGCACTTTCTCCCAACTTAAGAATATAAAATTGGTACACTTCTAAATATAGTATCTATAATCAAACTGCAATATGCTGCAATATAATTTATCAATTTAGGAAGAATAATTTTTATATCATACAATGTATCCATTTTAGTGGTGCAGACCAATGAGGTTCATCACATCCAAATACTTATACCATGGAGCTACCGTGAACACAGAGAATACATATATTGCCCATGAATTTCCCTCATCCCATTTCAGTAAACCTCATCTGACTCCAGATTTAAGGCAGCCATTGATCTTTTTTTGCCATAAATTCTAAGTAAAAATACTTAGCTATTCTTGAGGTTACTTTAAAGTTTCTTTGGAAGCATCCATTTAAAATGATGTTGTGTAAGTTGTACTATCAACCTGAATACACAATTAGGCAATAGCTGTCATTTGGTATTTAGTTTTGAATCCCATAAAATGCTAGAAAGGTCTCAACCTCGTTCCATCAGCTCAACAGTTATAAGACTGCCAGAAGGCAAGGTGACCTCCACCCTTGATACTAGAGTGTGTTAGATTGTTCCACAGGCTATCAGGATTTTTCCTCATGGGGATTTTATGTGCAAGAAAGTGCATCTCTTCTCTTTTCCATTACAAAATGTATTTTAAAATATGATTCATAATGTATAGTGTCTGTTCTTCAAAAATGATAGTAGAGATGACCCATAATAAGTCAAGTGAAGGAAATTTATGGCCAGATAGGAAATGACTCAGCTTCTCTCCTCAATTCTTACAATTGGTTGTCAAGATTTTCTCTTACTGCAGCAACTTAAAAATAATTTGGATATCAGTGTTTTTGCTTACTGTTGGGTTGTGATTCTTCCCTCCGTTGTCACAAGTATGAATATCAGGTAATGGGCACCATTCACATTTGTGCATAGTAGTTCTCCTAGGGTGCCAGCGACAGGAGAAATGTATGCATTGAAACAAGCGTGTTGAAAAGCAGCTCTCTTTATAATTTCAGCCCAGCTGCTGTATTGATGGATACAATCTCTACCACATGCTCCAGGTGGCTTGTAATGCCTGACTCCCTGCAGAAGCCTCTATTTGCACATCTTAAACCACTTATTGGATTTGAAGAGGATTTTTCAGCCTGAGTGCAGTAACAGTGTTCACTTGTGTAATATTTGTAAATCCAGGATTTACATTTCACTCGCCAAATCATCCTCAGAAGACATTCAACAGCGTCTTTGTGCATCCCCAAATCTCCTCTTTTAGATTAGATTGTGCCCATTTTGAGTGACTAAAACGTATACTGATAAATATATTTTCACATGCACAAAGAGAAGCAATTCAATTACCAGCTTTCTCAGGTGGTGCTTTTCTCTGTCAAACTTGTATTCAAAGTTCAGAAAGGCTCTGCTGAACTTGGTCACATTTGTTTAAATCTTCACTTTCTACTGCCTAAGTTCCTTGGAATTACTATACTTATGACCTTTTTTAAATGTTAATAACACCTAAGCATGAAACCCTGCAGCCTGAAGAATTATGCTTACAGACAGGACCTGGAGATGACCAGCCCAAATGCCTTCTCTGCTGTGCATGTGCTAATGTATATCAACCTTCAGGCAGATGTTTGTTCTGTCCTTGTGTGTAGGCAACATAAAGTTCAAGAGTTTCTAAAATCTCTACCTGTGTATGTAATGTCCATGACATTTCAAAGATTTTGGAATGGGTTAGTTTTCCAATAAACAGAAACAACAAATGTCCTGGTTTTATAGGCAATGTGAGCATGAAACTGAGCCATGAGGAAACCTTGCTTCCTAACTAGGTACTACTAACTAGAATTAATTTTGTGCCCCTGTAATTGCAACTCTGGGCCTCTGTTTTTGTTCTGAGTTATTTTTCTTGAATAAGAGCATTGCTGCTTGAACTTATTTTAGACTAAGCAGCATCCCATCAGCTTTATTCCTGCAGAATAAAGCCATATTCTCTGTGTTTGATGATTGTGCAGCTTTTGAGTTGATACTCTGGAGCAGTTGACTTGAATTGTGACAAAGAATGTGGTTTGAAATGTGAATACTCTAAGATACTGAAGAGCTATCGCAATAAGAGTGGTGACCCTGTGACTATAGTAGCTTTGAAGTAGGCTTACCTCAGTATCATTCACTTAGTCCTCTCAAGTGCAGAACTAAGCTGTATGTTTTTCACTAGGGTACATAAAATAAATCCAGGAATCATATAACACACCTTGTCCTATGATAGACAGATCTGCATTCTACAAAGAATACTTCCTCTCCCATCTGCTGGATTCAAAGTTGGTTTACTAAAAGAGAATGAAGCATAGTATCTGATTTTATTCCTAACAAAATATTCAGCAAGCACATAATGTCACAATACTTACTAAGTATGAAAATATTAGAAAATTGCAAAACCAACCATCTTAATATGAAAAGTAAGCAGGGCACATTTTAGTTCTACAAAATATTACATTTTGTACCATGAGATAAGTGTAAATGGACATATTCATACACTCACTGTACAAAAGCTCTAGTGGAAAGGCAGGGCGTTTCAGAACAGATTGGGGCAATAGCTCATCTTTTAAGTTTAGCTGCACAGGTAGGTATGATGTCTTAAGTTTAGCTGCACAGATATGATATCTGGTATGCTTTCTCTCACTTTACTTCTCCTGCTCTATTTTATCTCCTGTATTCTTATTTCCCATCACTCAGAGGTAATCTGAAATATATAAACTAAGATATTATAACCCATCACATGACTTGGCAATAAGAAAGCATACACCCATAATGAAAATTCACTGGCAAACAAGTTGAGAAATGAAGACTTTACATTTGTTTTAGTTTTTTATCTCAGTCACAGCAGAGCTGAAGTTATGGTAGATATTCAATCCTCTCTGATAAGAGTGAGAACAGTTAGGGAAGTTCTCTTCAGGCCTGAGTAATTCTTTACCATTTTGAAATATCTCCATTGCTGCTGCGTATTTATCACAGTCCTTAGACAGTGAAGCTCTTTCCTATCAGCTGTGGCATAGCTCCCTCAGGATGGTACAGGACTTCAGTCACACTCCTTCCTCACATGACAGTCACTTAAGAGAGCTGTCCAGACAAATTCTGCTATGTGTCCCTGCCATTTGGCTTGTGTATTTTTAGTTACTCCACAGATATTTTCCTGCCCTATCCTTCTTCTAAAGTCTCACGATAGTGATTGTTAGACGCATTAAACTCCAGCATGGACTTTCCCACATGTCTTTCTGAGAGGAACACACTCATCACCTCATATCGTTCAGCCAGGCAGAGACACACCATTGCTTCTCATTCAGAGTAGCGTAGACAAGGCAAGAAAGCAAAGTGGGAGTGTGTTACCCTATAATTACCCCAGTGTCACAGCAAAGACAACATTATACATTAAACAACAGTGCAAAATGGCCACACACCCCGATTGTCTGCAGCTGATTATAGAGCTGTCAATGGGACACATTTCTTTATTTCTGAGAATTGTCATAAGTTGCATTTTATTGTTACATTACATGATGCTCCTTGGTTTTCCTTAAAGTACTTTGACTTCTAGCCATAAACAGACAGGACTGCACTGGGAAAACAGTGTGATTTTGCTGTGTGTATACATAACCAGTTTACACATGCACATGCATCCAGTGAAGAAACAGAACAGCACACAGGAAAGAAGGAGTCAGTCACTGGGACTGGGATTTTCTTCTTTCACCATGGAATTACTGTCATGTGTAACAGCATGTGGTTTTGCTTCCAACATTTATGAAGTGATCATGCTAGAAAGATCTATTTCTACTGTTCATGTTCAGACAGACTCATGCTGATGAAGGGTATATTAGAGAATCCACATGTGGAATCACAAATGGTGATATCCTCTGCAAAAGCACCCCCCTTCAGGTTGCCATCTTGGGAGTAACATGCATTTTCCCATCATGCTTCTCAGAACTTCAGTTTTCCATCATAGCAAATATTCATAGAATATACATCCCCCTTAAAGGTCCTTTATGTCAAGTGTAAGAACTATTTCTTGTCATGGTCGGTTGGAAGTTGCATTAAATTAGGAAATCTTAAAAGCTTACCTTTCAAAACAGAAAATAAATGTTGGAAGAGTTGGTGGACATTTCTACAGGTGAAGCTCTGGAGTCACAGGGAAGCAGAATGATCAGTGTTTGATCCACAAACTGAACAACACAGAAAGAGTAGTGGACACACATGCAAGCCAGTTACAGTTAATTTCATGATTAAAAGCAGCTATATAAAATATATTTAAAGCCTATTGTCCTAGAAGAAGCCACAAAGCAAATCTATTGTGTGTGAGATTTGTTATATAAAAAAAATGGACTTTGGGGAATTATCAAGTCAAAATAATTCAGCCTGCCTTAAGGCACATCATGCCAGGCTCTTCAGAGCAGCTTTATTGAGTAACAAATGTATTCAGGAAGAATATAGTTATATGCAGGTAGAAGTTACATGATGAGAGGCCAATGTCTAGTTCTGGCCGGTGATCTGTATTTGAGAACAGCTTGTGTTTCTTACTTTCCCATTGCAATCTTCTGTAGTACATTTCTTCTCCCTTAGCCAGGATGACTGGCAGCATCCAAGATGACTTAAGCCTTTGTTTCTAACTACCTCCAGTCCATGACTGACAGAGAACAGAAAAATATTGCTTATGGCTCTGAATCCAGGACCTCTTTTTACCACCATGTCTTCTACACTACATTAACCTCTGCTAAGAAAAATTCAGTTATCATAAAGACATTATCTCAAAGCTTACCATCCTCTATAACGTTTTAAAATTTGATTTTCATCTTAATTATACATTGACATGAACCTATTTTCTTTACCCTTTCATAGTTAAATTAACTATATCTCTTTTAATAAAAATTTTAAAAATTATTTTTTGAGTCTAGGGCCTTATCTACCTCAGGCTGGCCTGCAAGTGGTGATGTAGTCCACCATGATCTTGAACTCATAATCCTCATGCCTCTGCCTTCTCAGTGCTGAGAATACAGACATGAACCACTCCACCTAACCTAGTCAACCTCTTGAGACTAGAGAATACAAATACAATTCATCTTAAGTATAAAAGGTATCATAGTTAATTATTCATTAGGGTTCATTACTGAGCATCTACTGAATGCCTGGCAATTAATTTAATGGGTGGTCTTAGAGTTCTTCAGCAAAGGACATGATGTTGGAAATTTTGTTCTGGCAGCTAGAACCCATGTCTTATGCATAAAAGTATACCAAGACTGCTGTAGGGTTATTTTAGGCATCTTCTAAATTACTTTTGCATATTTAGTTTTAAATGCTTCTCCAGCTTGTGCTGATAACGAGGATTCAAAGATCAAGGCAACATTAGGGGAGTGAAACTTTATAAACGGTGTAATGTTGAAAAGAGATTTTTTTTAAAAAAAAATTTCAAGCAAAGGAATACAATTTTCACAAAACTTACCACAGGCTTTCATCCATAAGGCCCTGGTAAAGAGCTTGCATTCCATTACAACTCTCAGGGTCATTTCTTGTGGCAGCTCAGCCTGTTCAATATACACCACCCCCCCTCCCTGTGTAGCTGACATACCTCTATGCATAAAAATTAATGTTCCTATTTCAACTGTCTAGTTTGTCAGGAGCAGGCTTGCAAGCCAAAGCAAACACGAAGGAGGGAGAGAAATAACGTACAAACAAGGGGATGAAGAGTACGTCTGGGACACTGCAAAATGAGAGCCAGTGTTCCATACTTTATAACAACCAATAAATTGCTTTTAAAATTTTTGAAACTGATACCAACCTGATGCTAACCAGTAATAGCTAAAGCAATAATGGCTAAGGCAAAAGTCAACACCTTTAAAATTAGAATCAAGTAATAAAGCTTACATCAGGTTTATAAGAAAATGGGGACTGGGAACATGGTACAGATGATAAATTACTTGCTGGAGAAACATGAAGACCTGGGTTTGGACACCCAGATTCACATACAAATCAAGGCATGGTAGCATGTATCTGTCATGCCAAAACTGGGCAAGCAGAGCTCTTTGGGGCTCAATGGCTAGTCAGCCTAGCAGAACTAATGAGCTGTAGGTTCAGTGAAATTGTACAGTGAAGAATAATGAATGAAAACACCTGCCGTTTACCTCTGGCCTCCATAAACATGCCCACACAGATGTTCCCATATGCAAAAGTGTACATAAATTCCAAGCACACACACACAATTACAAGATTATGAAGATCACATATGTTATATAACCTTATCTTTTCTGCTGAATGAGAATTTTTTTCTCTAAAAATTTTACTTAGGGACTACTCATTATTCTTCCATCAATTATATTCTATCTATCATCTGTCTGTCTGTCTCTCATAGACACACACACACACACACACACACACACACACACACACACACACACACCACACATTTGACCTTAGTTCACTACGACTTTACAAAACATCAATTTTAGATTATGTAATGCACAGGTTTCAACCAAGGATAATGGTTAAGCCAAAATCGTGAGCTTACTGATCCTTTACCATGGCTATGACAGCTTCAGAAAGTGTAACATGGGTCTCTATATACAGAGAAGTCTCAGTGGACAGTTCTTTGTGTTGCAATAGAATACTAAGACATAACAGTAAGAACACCTTTCATAATAAATAAGGAAACATGAACAGTACAGAATTTACCATTTAGCTAAGCATTTAAAAGAAATATTTAATCCTTAAGGTTGCAATTATACAGACTCAATAATATTTAAACCATCTATACAAATGGATGTGATATATGTTATCATATGATATGTAATCACAATAAAATATAGCCTGGAAATAACTGTTATATTATGAATAAAAGGAGAAGAAAAAACATTTTGGGTAAACAGCTGGAGATGGAGAATAAACAGATTATCACAATGCTCCATCTTAGGCAAAGGAGGTAGAATGACTTCTTAGATTTATAGGTGTTCCTGCTCACACAGCGTTCTTGCAAGTTGTAGGAATAAGGCATACTTTCCTCTAAATGAAAACTGAAAATTTATACTTCTTTTCATCACATTTTACTCTCTTAAAGAGCCACAGAAAAAATATATGGCAGAATGAATATATTGTGGGAATGCATTTGTGTGTGCTGTATCTTTAAATAAAGGAGCTGTTTGATGGGTCATGGCAGGCACCATAGAAAAGGTGGGAGGAGAGTCAGTTCAGGTAGGAGAAGCAGGGCGGAGTTAGAGGGAGACCGCGCGGAAGCCGCCGAAGGAGCAACATGTAAAGAGACACGGGTGAGCCACGCAGGCCACGTGGCCCGCAGATTAATAGAAATGGGTTGATTTAAGATGTAAGAGCTAGCTAGCAATGTGCCTGAGCCTTAGGCCAAACAGCATAAAGTTAATAAAGCGTCTGAGTCGTTTCTAGAGACCCGGGCGCCGGGCAGGTCTGTGGGTCCGGTACCTCTGGGGCACGGGACCGGCGAACTCGATACAACAGATGGCGCCCAACGTGGGGCGATTATCCACTTAGAGCCTGAGAAAGATTAAAAAGGGTTCTAGATCGCAGAAACTGAGCAAAGGCAGCTTCCAAATTGTATATGTAAATCGGGTCTTTGTACAGAGAAAGCATGAAGCATGGTCCGGGTCACATTCAAAATGGCGCCGGCGGGCTGTCGGCAGTCAGTGTGAGCTGCAGCTGCAACCAGTCTCACAGAAGACTAAATAACATATGATTGATTTTAGATTTCTGCTTATTTTGAACAAAAGAGAAACAAATTTTCTTCGTGGCAACATTTTCTTAGGTGTGCTCTGTTTACGGTCCGTTTAAGAAAACTTAGTGATTCAGCCTAATTTGCAAAAACTGTGCTTCTTTTTGGAGAATGTATTTTAAAAGCTCTTAAGGTTAGAAGATGATTAAAGATTCACAATAAAACAGATTCAGATAAAAAGAAAACCTGTAAACGGGTTACAATGTTTGTAAAAGGTACATAGGCTTCAGAGAAAAAAGAAAGAGGTTAGAAAAAGTTTTTAAAGCGAGAAATAGAGTAATAAAATTATAAGCCACGTAAAGATGGAAAATAGACACAAAATCTAGATTTTGGTTGTTATTGTGTTTTCTTTTAATTTTTTAACTGTTAATGAGCTAACTGCAAAAAGACAATGGATTGCAAAGGCTACTAAGTTAAACAAGAATGTATATTTTAAAGGTATTTTGATTTTGAAATTTGTGTCTAAGGATTTATTGCTTTGGAAGAGTTCTGTTTCTGTTTCCACAGATGAGAACCTGTGGATTGCTTCCAGACAAATATGGTTTCATCAACCAAGACCCCCTGAAAAAACCTCTGATGAAAAGAGATGGCCAGATCAGCTTCACAGCTACAGATTATGACCCAGTCTCAACAATCCGTGAGATTTTCAACGCCCCTTAATCAGCAGGAAGTAGTAATGGATAACTTCGCCCAAATTCCCCAAATATTGTTTCTAAATGTTTGTTTTCATTATAAATGGTTAATGGTCATAGTCAATCTCTTTCTAAAAAGAAACGGGGGATATGGTATGTGAATGCTTTTTTTAAAAAATTAAGATTATTAAATTTACAGGTAATCAGCTGTTAATCTCAAACTGCTTTACATTGGTATAGATTTTGGTTTATTGATACAAATTTAAAGTCAATTTTATTATGCTGTATGTGTTTTTCTATTCTTGTTTAAGATATGATGTTCATGTAACTGTTTTAAAATTCTAGTGTATAATTAAGAAATAAAGGTTAATAGTCACTTTTGATAATCAAACTTATAGTTAGGTTAGTTAGGATTTTTAGGTATACAAAGATATATTTCAACTAAATAGATAATCTTCAAATACTTCTAAGACCTACAGAATATGGCATTTAAAATGTTTTAAGAGCTTAGACTTCTCTGGACAGTGAGACAGGTCTGTTCCTGGCAGCACTAATTTACTTCAACAGGAAAATGGGCATTGAAGAAACTCCATATAGAGTCTCATCTATTTGTGGTAATGGTAAGCCACTAGAGAAGAAACTGTTTTTATATTGACTGCTTGACAGTATGCTGTTTAAACTGGACATGCAGGTTCCATAAGAAGATGACCTCTGAACTTTGGCAAAACAAGCTTAGATGGTCATTCAGGTTCCTGCTTTACAGAGAAAACTGTCAGACATTCTTCAGGACTCAAGGAGAAGCAACGGATGAACTGTGCCAGAATGGGCAGAGCGGATTTCCTGCTTCACTGAAATGAAAAGAGACTTTGGGCCTGTAGGCTGAAGATGAATGCCCCAACTTTATAAAGGAACTTTGGGTGACTGTCCAGGCAGATAGGTGTCATCTCTGTCCTTTCTAGATTTTAGAAGTCGTTTGCACTTCTGGTTTACTTGGGTAAATATTATATCCTTCTGTGGTCTTTGATGTAGTTGAAGATTAGATAGTTATATGTACAGTTTTTCTTAGTCATTTAAAAGATATATTAGATATAAAACTTTAGATTTCATAAAGATAAGGTAGATGATAGAGTATTTTCTTTAATTTTACTAAATACAAATAGACTAGATATTATAACTATAATTCTTGCCTGATAGCTATTTTGTTATATGTAATTTTGCTATGATAAAATTGAAACCTTCCTTTTTGATTAGAGAGAAAGGGGGAAATGTGGGAATGCATTTGTGTGTGCTGTATCTTTAAATAAAGGAGCTGTTTGATGGGTCATGGCAGGCACCATAGAAAAGGTGGGAGGAGAGTCAGTTCAGGTAGGAGAAGCAGGGCGGAGTTAGAGGGAGACCGCGCGGAAGCCGCCGAAGGAGCAACATGTAAAGAGACACGGGTGAGCCACGCGGGCCACGTGGCCCGCAGATTAATAGAAATGGGTTGATTTAAGATGTAAGAGCTAGCTAGCAATGTGCCTGAGCCATAGGCCAAACAGCATAAAGTTAATAAAGCGTCTGAGTCGTTTCTAGAGACCCGGGCGCCGGGCAGGTCTGTGGGTCCGGGACCTCTGGGGCACGGGACCGGCGAACTCGATACAACAATATATGGCTCATTATTTTATCTCTAAGTATGTGGTTCTATAAGCAGTAGAACTTTCAAAATCCAACACCCTTTTTTCATGCACTTTTATTTGTCTTGTATTCCGATTGAATAGCAAAGAAATTCTATAAGACGGTTTCATTCTGTAGTATTTAGCACTTGATTAAAGTTGTCAAAATAGTGAAGGTTTAGATATAGTTTTAAAATACCCTGTCTGACTGTCATAGACTTAATTACTAAAAGAGACACTTTGATAAGAGAATTGTATCAGGAGCTAACCTGAAGGCAAATAAAAACAGAACTCACAACTTTTATGTTATTATTATTATTATCGTTGACCATCTACTCCAACACTTGTTATCTAAGACTTATGCTTAAGGTCAAAGACTGGTTGATTGAATGAATCATGAACATTGTCTCTATTATACTACATTGTATTTAACACTTCTTTGAATATTTCTATAATTCTAATAGGAATAAATGAATAGGTAATATTTAATTTAATCTTCAAAATAAGTGACCCCATTGTATGACTAGTGAACATGTGTGTTTGAGAACATACAGACAAGGTGACTGAGAAAATGATGTTCACACAAATCAATGTTGAGCACTTTTAAACAACAAGAATCATGATAATGTCACATGATAGAAAACAAGAGCAGTGATGTAATTTCAGGTTCCTTGTAAACATCAGAAGAGCATGCTGGTAATGTTCTTCCTAAATTTGACCAGGGAGTTTTTATATGCTTGCTTGTTACTTCATTTGGTTCTTCATTGCCTAAGAACACAGCTGTTCTGACCACTTGTCACATTTCTGTCATAGTGTCCTTTATGGGCTTGTCTTGTCTTTCCTGGGAAGTAAACAATTGGATTATGTCATCTCTAAAAGGGCTTCAAAATGTAGTTTGCAAGAATGCTGGAAATGTCCTATAATTGTCCCCTTCTCTAACTGAAGCGACATGTTACACTTTTATCCCATGCTCTTCTCCCATAGCTATACAAGCGATTTCATGGGAAAAGTGAATTTTCCTCAGAAAAGGAGCAATGAGTCTCCAAGATCCTTCCTTGCAACCAAGACCTCTAGTTACATATAGTTACATGTAAGCTCTAGTTACATCTCCAAATGAATTAAGAATGGCCCAACTGATCAGAGATGAGAGAAAAAATGATAATGTATGGCTTCCCATGCTAGATGGTAAAGTGGATACAGCTTCTGCTTAGGGTTCTTTTGTTGTGTTTGATTTGGCATGTATTATTGTCCTTTTATTTTGGGGGGTAATAGCGTTGAGAAGAAGCTACCACTCATGATATGAGGGTGTTAAGCAACTCTGTTGTCCTCTTTTAACTAATAGCCCCCCTTGAGAGAAGGCTCTTAGTCACAGTGAAGCTTTTAGATAATTAGGTCTATCTAATTTCATCCATGTAGTGAGAACCTACCTGTCCTGTTCTTCATAAAACCTTTAATGATCCATAAGCATGATAACTTTGATTGTCAATTTTTAAAACCTCTTTTTAAAAAACTTGTTTGTTTTTGTTTCTCGACACAGAGTTTCTCTGTGTAACAGCCCTGTCTGTCCTGGAACTCATTTTATAGACCAGGCTGGCCTCAGACTCAGAGATCTTCCTGCTTCTGCCTCCTGAGTGCTGGGATTAAAGGTGTGCACCACCATTGCCTGTTCTTTTGAAAAACACTTTAACTGTATTTTCTTTTGTAGTGTATGTGTGTGTGTGTGTGTGTGTGTGTGTGTGTGTGTGTGTGCGTGTGTGTGCGTGTGTGTGCATGTGTGTGTGCATGTGTGTGTGTGTGTGTGTGTGTGTGTGTGTGTGTGTGTGTGTGTGTGTGTGCATATGTATGTACAGGTACATGCAAGGTACATGCATATGTTGAGGCCAGAGGAGGATGTCAGGTGTTTTTCTCTGTCACTCTATTGTTTTCTTGAGACTGAGTCCTTTAATGAACTTGGACTTGTTTGGCTAAGATGGTGGCTACTGAGCTTCAGGGAATGATATGTTTCTACACCCCAACATTAGGGTAACCGGCATTTGGCATTTGTAGGCATGAATGTTTTTATTACTTCGGTTTCTAAGGATCAAACTCAGGCCTTTGTGTCTACCCACGACCCTGACTAATTTTCATGTACTTTGTTACAGTTTGAATTGTGCATTGTTCAGTGCCACTATTCCTGCAAGTTCTCATAAATGTATGGCAGAATGAATTTGCTCAGTGGGGTGTTCTGAGAATCCTACAAAGCTGACTCTTCTAGATCAGGTAACAGTGTGGTGATCCAGGAGGTGGGATTAACACAGGTTACAACAAAATGCCCAAGGGAGTATGGAGTGAAGGCAGGAATAACTATGGAGAGAAAGAAGGTCTCCATTTCTTTCTTCCTGAAACATTGTCCGTGGTTAGCAAGGTTCTTCAGGAGTCAACTGAGCTTACTCCAATTAATCAGCTTGTGCTTTGACCTGAGCTATTCTGGGAGGCTCATAGGCAAACTGCTTTGGAACTTCTGGTGGGGCAATGTGATGTGATGAGATTCTAAAAAATGACATAATATCACATCAAAATTTATCCTGGCCGCAATACCCTGGATATGGGGGGGGGGAGAGAAAGCACCGAGGGAGAGTTTGCACTATTTCTGATGGCAGGTGACCAGGATGCAAGGAAAAGAATAAGAAAATCATTTTCAATTAGGATCAGTAGGTATTTGAGACCAATAGGGTTCCCAACAAATAGTCTTTAAGACTTCAAGTGATCCATGGCTCTACCCCTAAATGTTGCATATGTCTAGCATTACCATAAAGCCTTGTAAAGGAAACCAATTCCTATATTTCATGACTACTGAAAAATAAAAATATCTAAACATAGTTATGAAAAAACAGTGGAAATCACTCACACATACGAAATTGATAATGTCATCAATAAAAATATGAAAAGCTGATGTCAGATCACTTCTCTTGAGAAATACCTTCACCAAAGGAATATGCCCTGAATGATGGACATTTCTACTTTATATGTTGCATATGATAATAAAACAGACTTGGAGAAATATTTACCTCGATATTTTGGTAAATTCTATCTTTCCAATCTCAAAAAACTGAACTCCCTATCTAGTTCAAAAATGAGTATTACGGACATGACTCAGCAGTCACGTTTCTTCTTGAGGACCTGGGTGCAAATACCAGCATTTACATGGTAGCTCACAGCTGGTTATAACCTGTCTTAGAGAATTCATTGCCTCCGCAGGACCAAAAACACACAGAAGAAACTATAAAAATAAAATACATTTTTAAAGTTGATTTTTAGGCATGTCAAGACATTTCTAGGCTAGAAAATTGTGGGTTTTGTTCATTTGTTTTGTTCATTAGGAAGAGATATCATTAGTGTTATAGGCTCCATTCTGGAAATGTTACCATCCATTTATTTTTACTATTTTTATGAATGAACTGCTTGTAAATTCATGATTGGATACCTAGAAGTGACACACATTCTTAAGTGATGTGTCTCACTGGTCACAGGCTCTCTAAGTTGTGTGTAATCAGGTAGTTGAATTTCTCTGTTTTAGTAAAGAGGGATCTCAGGCTTTGACAAGTTCTGTACCCTGTGCTAACTCACACAACAGGCAGGGCCAGTGTAAAGACTGGGAACCTGTTTCTCAAGCCCATGCCCTCAACCCTGTTTGTGATGTGGGCTTTGTCAATACTCTCTGAGTGAGGGGAAGGAGGAAAAGAAATGGTTTGTTACACAGTTCCTGGATCCACACGATAGGTACTTTTGAATTAATGCTTTGTGCCGGAAACTACATTTTACCTTTCCTTGATAAAATCACACTGCAGACAACAAGACAACCTGTGTTAGAGGCAATGGATACTCAGAAACTGAGCTGTTGAGCTAAATTCAAGAGGCAGGTTATCAATATAGTTCATTCAAATGGAATTCTTAAGTACTTCAACTTTTTTATTACATTAAGGATAAATA
This sequence comes from Phyllotis vaccarum, assembly GCA_033318265.1. Classification (NCBI taxonomy): domain Eukaryota; kingdom Metazoa; phylum Chordata; class Mammalia; order Rodentia; family Cricetidae; genus Phyllotis; species Phyllotis vaccarum. The sequence goes on along the minus strand of JARWLC010000012.1, from coordinate 6,367,668 downwards.
ATTGGTTTTCTAGATTTATTGTTTGAAGTAATGACCTTCGGCCATATTTTTCAAAATAATAATTGATTATTAATAACATAGACTAGTAATTCTGTAAATAGGAGGACCCAAGAATAACTAGAAAATATTCTATAAACTAAGGTTCAAAGGATTCAATTTCTATAAATAAAGTTATGTATGAGATACACTTTTCCAGAAAATAGTCTAGTGATGAGTTTTCACTTAAAGAATGGCAGCAATTGGAAAAAGAGAATTATGTGGGGAAATCAGAATGTAATACGGAGGTTCCACAAATGTCTGTTATCATGTGCAGGAAAAATTCTCACTCTGCAAACTTGACACACAGCCATGAACTGAGATTCACAGTTGCTTGTTTTGTAGAAAGATGACAAAGGTGTCTTTCAAAAGGTAACATATAAATATACTATGAGGGCAATCACGAAAATATTACTGATAACCAAATTAACATTAGCAATAATATTTTAAATGTATTTATTTTCAAACACCCTCCCAAGTCATCAATCTGAAGACAGAACACCAAACTCATAATTACTATAACTTTGTAGCTATATCCCCCTCACATAGGGCAATTTCTTAAGCCACCGACTCATTAAAACTGCACTGCTGAGGAAGTAGAAGAACATGTTTCTTCAGTCTGCCTATTTATTTGGAGAACCTGGAGAGAGGTGTTTTTATTTATTTATTTATTTTTCCTGCAGTGAATACAAGGTAGCTTTTTAGGACTTGGTCTATGACAAGAATTATTTATAACAACACTGAATAATGTATAAGTTTTGAATGTGACAATTCTTAAGATGTCTTTGGACAGCAATAATGAAGGAGCATTATTCCATACACCTGAGAAGCTTGTGAAAGAAATTCCAATCTAATAGAGTTATGAGGATATATCAAATATAAATGAGTTGGCGACATGAGCAGGCAGAAGCTCTCAGGGGCTTGGACACCAGGGAAGCCTGGCTGCTCTAGTCTTCTTCCCACACCACTCAGTCTCCTATTTCAGGGATGCTAAGGCAACCTTTACATTTCATTCCTGCTTGCATTTAAGAGAAAACAGCATTTAGGTCATGATAAATAGGTCTGTAATTCTAGCATTTCTGGTTTCCTTGATTATAGTTTTTACATTACTATTTTTTGATAATTTTTTCTGTTTAGAAATACTTATTTTTTGCCTTGTTTTTACAATACAAAAATATAATTTTATGTTGGGGAATTCAGAATGAGACACAAATTAATATTTTAACATCTATAATTGATAACATTTTAATATTTAAAAGTATTATTTTAAATTGCTTTAATTTTATCGTTATTAATTAATAATATTTTTTCATAAAAGAGTCTTTCTCTTGCACAGTTAAAGGCTTGGAAACAGAGTATGTTTCCAGATCACATCATGAATGGATGAGCTGGGCGTAGTCTTCCCATCAGACTCTTCACACTTCCTGATTCTTTTATACACTGTAAGGACTGTTCAGACACTGCTGATCTTTTTCTATCCCTGTCTGTATTCAAACATGAACCCTGGATCTTCAATCTTCTTTGGTACTGCTGTTGACACTGAAGTCATCTGTACATTTCTCTTATTTTTTTTTCCTTTGAACACAGTTTAGAAGAACTCCCTGGTTCTTCCTTCTAGCTGGCACAAAAATCGATAGCTCTTACACTTCTGTGAAGTGCATGACAAATGCCAATGTCACTATGATTCACAACAGAATTATGTGATTAAAAAGCTGAAGTTACCTTAGATACTTAATATATTTCCTTAATGACTTTTTACGGGGTTTGGTACCAAATCATTAGACGCCTACTTGCAAACTTCAATTGTAGGTGTTCTCTTGTAAAGCAAGCTTACAAAGTTTGTATGCAAAGACTTAGTTGCAAAGATAATCACCTAAGAAATTCATCCCTGGTGCATGCTGTTGTTCACACCCAGGGTGCAGTCAGGGGAATCCCAAATGGAGGAGATACACAAACACAAACAGGCTTCAGTATGCACACACTGCTACCCTGGGGCTTGGTATGTTGCATATTTGTGTACATATTAAATGAATATGTGCAGAGCAAGTGGGGATTACTGCTGAAATATAGCAGAACTCAATCCACAACCACCAAAATGAGACTTTATCAGAGAAAACTAAAGGTACAAAACACTTTTTCAGAGTATGATTTTCTATGACCCACCACAGTGCTTTCTCATTATTACAATGTGAAAATCATTAGAGCAAACAGAAGCAAATGTATTTCCTCGCCTGTTTCCTAATTACAATGTACAGGCTGCAGATAATAGCCCTTTGCTGTTGCTACTATTTAGCAACTTTGAGCCAGTTTTTACCAGCCCACCCTCTCCATTGTATGATGCTATAAACTGCAACACTATTTAGCACATCAGTGTACAATTTCTCCAAGGTTTTATAAAAATCATTATTATAAAACATTAATATGGAGAGCCTGTAATCCTTTCCCCCCCTTTTTTGGTTAAGAGTTTAAAATCTATTGACTTGTAACTGGCTTTTTAAAATGACATTTTTTCCTCGCTGCCTTTAATTCAACCCAAATTAAAAAAAAATAAATAAAAAGATGCCAGATGTCATGAGGCCAATAAGCAGGTGGGCCGAAGCTTCTGTACCAATTCGAACTGGCACCGCATCAAACCTGGTGGGTATAACCTTTAATTCACTGCTTCCCTGGCACCAGATCTGGTACCATCTGCTCAGCCTCGCTAAGCTGTGCATGTTTCTGTGTGGGGATGATGCCAGCAATGCAAACTGTCTCCTACATGTGCAGGGAATCATCAGTGCAACTAGTTTTTTGAGACCCATATGGTGGCATCTGTGAATGCACACTGTCAGCATCACTGCCTACACCACCCTTCGAGTTTTAAGAATGGGAGGAGAGAATGCCAGTTTGTAATTCACTACAGAGAGCCAGGAAGAAACTTTCTCCTTCTTTCTAGGTGCTTTTATTTGGGGATCTCTGGACCAGAAACCTGAGGCACTTGTAAGAGATTCAGGCTAAGAACCCCAGGAAGGCTTTGGACAACTCACACTCCAAATTCCTCACACAGACATACAAAAGAGACATCAGGGCCCCTCCATCCAAACTACAGGAGACTGTCTTTGAAAGATCCTTTCTTGCCTCTCTTAAAATTTCAAATACAGATTCAAGTAGATATGAGCAAGGAATTACCTTGATTTTCTGGAAAATGAAAGAAGAGAGTAGATTAGCTTATCACTCACTGCTTACATTCCACGTATCTTAGAGGTGCTGTACAATTCTGATTGCTGTACAATCCTTTATGAAGAATGACCTTTCTTCTGCTTAACATTATTCTGTTATTTGCCAAGCATTGGAAAGGTAAACTGACAGACACATACAGATGTCCATCTTTTAGAAGACCTTGGATATTTGTGCAGATCGGTTTCCCCAGAATCCATGGCTTTTGAGTGAGAAGTGACCTTCTTTATTCATGACTATTGGTAACCACCCCCTGTCTTATAGATCTCAGGATGAACACTCTCAGCTCACCTCCCATAAGACTGAAAATTGTTGACCAGTGCTCTGTTACTAAATACACAAACTCATGGAGTTTTGATGGTTTTTTCTTTCATTATCTGTTTCCCATAGTGACTACAAAGTTCATGAAAATACAAATTTTCCTATGTTCATAATTCCCTATTTTCCAGGAAAGAACTAAGACCGTTGACTCAACATGTAAATAAAACATAAATGTATTCACAACTATTCAGAAAATTTTACTTTCAGATAGCTTGATGATAGAAAAATATACTCTAGAAAATACAAGATGTAGCACATATCAGTCAATTCGATTGAATTAGTGTATGACTAGGTGGTGTTTGCTGTGTACTAACCCGTGACACACACTTTGCTAAGCACCCCACATTCTTTATTTTACTTGGTCAGTAACCATGTTGATTCCTGATATGCCCTCGCCCGCACCGTACAGAAAATAATCAAGGCTGGCAGGGGTAGAGTTAACTAGTCATCAAATCTAGATCATTAAGAATCTAGAGCTTCAGATCTTAATTACAACATTAAGCTGTGTCTGCTCTATCAAAATATTTGGTAATTTCAACCAAAATCAAATGAAAAAAAAAATGTGTCAGACAAATAGGTGCATATCTCTACCGTATGTTAGGTTTTGTTCTTAAATTTCCTTGTTTAAAATCTACTATTTTATTAATACTAAGAATGGGATTGTGGCAGGCATGCATTTAGTTAACATATTTATTTCAAAGACTGGTGTGTTCCAGTATATAAAGAACATTTGTGTCTCATTAAAGACCTAAAATTGTCAAGCACAAAAAGTATAATTGTCACTCTTTTAACACCCACTTCTGATGGGTGCACTGCTGCCTGTGTAAGATTCCTGGCCGCTGCGCCGAGTCGTGGTGCCGTCTGGCAAAATCAAGATCTTGAAACATAAGAGACTCGTTTAGGAAAAGGGTCTCGATATTTGCTATGCTGTGCTTCCTGCACACAGTTGAGAATATTTGTTCACTTGATAAAACATCAATGATGGAAACCAGGAGAGAATGTATTTCTTAAATGACAGGCGTATTACTCTTATTGGCTATCACTGATATTCGTTATCATTGTATCTAGCAAGCCGCAAAACTTCAGGAGCAAAACTAGTCAAAGAGCATGTCCTCACCTGAAGGAAGCATGTTCCATTAACTCATAGTGAATTCACAAGTGTGTTCACTCTGACATTAACAATGAATGGATGTATTTGAATACTTTGGTGATCTCTGATTAGTCCAGAGTCATTTTCTTACCTGCTCTTCATTCCTACTTTCCTCCAGTTTATATGTGCAAGGAATTTTCTCTCATAATCAGGCAAGGGAAGACGGAGAGAGATGAGATGGAAGGAAGAAAGGAGGAAGATAGAAAGATAGAAAGTGAAGTCAGTGCTAACTCCAGCTGTGGGAAATTATGGCCAGGGGAAGTTCGCCCAAAAGCCTCGTCTTAATATGTGTCGCTTCTCCATAATTGGCTTTACTAATGCTACAGAGCTATTAGAACAAGATGGAAAGGTCAGAGGATGGTAAGATTTCTTAAAAGTCAAATGGATTATAAAAAAATTAAAGTTTAAATAGCAGAACACATACACTGAGAGAAGGAGGTCACTGTCTGTACAGGCACAAGTGCACATACTCACATGAATGCTAGTGACCGTGGGTCCCGCAAGCATATGCCTAATCTCAAGCTGTAGTAATTTTTCTAGTTCATTGAGTTGCTTCAAGGATCAAACGTGATAATGGATATGTTGTTTGATGTAGCATGAGACACAAATGTAAGGTGACTTTGTGTAAGCATCATTATCGTTTCTTATCACCAGGGATGGTCCAAACACGTATGGCCACATAAAAAGAGATGGGCAAGATTCAAATCCTCAGAAAAATCAGGGCCCAAATGGCAGATGTCTAAAAATGACCACTTTGCACATTTAAATTCCACCTCATCTCACAGCAGAGCCCCCAGGTCAATTTACTGGGGCTTCAGAACCCCAAGTCAGCACATTCTGGGTCCTAGTGACCACAGCTTTCATTTGCATTCAGATATACTTTACAATTCAGATCTCTTTAAATCTGCAGTCTCAATAGGAAATCCCCTTGACCGCTTTTCACAAGGAGGCACTAAGGATCTTCTTAAGGATGAAGCTCCAAATGTAGGACTGAGACTTTGCCAAGTTCAGAAGCCCAGCCTTGCCTTCCCACTGCCATTCAGCTGCCTAAAGACCACAGGACCACCAAATAGAAAAGCACCCACCCAGGAGGGTGTGGGCAGGGACTCTGGGTTCTTCTGTCTTCCAGCCTTGGCTTCTTATTTCCTTTTCTGAACTCAAAGCTCCCACATCCCACTCTTGATAAAGCTAAGCAAGAAAGGGTGGAGCATTTCAAGTTGCAAAAGTAATACAGAATTAAGAACCTTGTTCATTCCCAAAGTCACCACCACATGAACAACTGAACATTTCCTTACAAAACCCTGATTTCCTCAGTGGATTTAATCTTCAAATTCACTCCACTGAAAAATGAAGAGCTGATAAAGTCTGGAGACCTTTTTGGAATACACAAATGTAAAGAGTACAGACAGAATTAAACCTGTGTTTACATAGTATTAACACTCAAGTTCAATGCTGGTATATATGGGAGATGATTTTGCATTGTTAGAAGACAAGAAGTTACTGATATACCATGGTGCACAAAGCAAGAATTATTTACTTGAAGTGTGTTCTTTTGTTTATTTGTTTGTTTTGCAGAGGAAGTTGTAGGGGCATTGTGTTGTTTCATGGAAAATAACTGTCCCACCCACTGGTTTAATAAAAAGCTGATTGGCCAAAGGCAGGCAGGAAGGAAGGTGGGTTCCTCCCATCCTCAGGGATTGGGGTTGTTGAAAGGATGAGGAGGGGGCTCACAGTACAGCACAGCCTAGCAGGGCAGTAACTAGGTCTGTTAGCTGAGTTCCCCCCACCCTCTGACTGGCCTTTGGGTCTCTCTAAAGGTGAATGCATCACAAGTGAGCTGGCTCTGAGAACCATGAGGTTTGCAGCGTCACCCCTGGAGATGTGGATTGCCCCCTGGGGGATTTTTGGGAATGACCCACTACAGAAGTTCTCAACCTTCACGTCTGTGCAGATGTTCCTTGGTCACTTTCAAAATGAAGTCAGACATGTTTTGGAGACAGCTGTAACTCCTTCCCCTCCTGTGGGGAAACTGGCTTATCCCCCATGTTGCTGGCAGGTGTGCTGAATTTGGCAATGGACTCAGGGCTGAGCTGAAAACGATTTCTCATTTCTGTGGTTGACAGTGGGTGGGAAGCAAGGTAAACCATCTGCAGCAGGCAGGAGGAAAGGTGGGTAAGCAAATTTTATAATATGTAGGGGCATTGTGTTGTTTCATGGAAAATAACTGTCCCAACCACTGGTTTAATAAAAAGCTGATTGGTCAAAGGCAGGTAGGAAGTGAGGGTGGGGCTACCAGACTAAAAACTCTGAGAACAGAATGCCAAGCAGAACACCAGAGAGAATTCCAGAGAGAGGCCCGGAAGAAGCAGAGGAGAACTATGCTGCCCTAAGAAAAGGTACCGAACCGCATGGCTGAACAGGATGAGTCATGGGTTAGATGAAGGGTAGAGAGCTACTAAGTGATATGTCTGGGCCTGAGGCCGATCAGCCTAAAACAATAGTAAGCCTCTGCGTGTCTCTGTGGGACTGTGGGACTGCAGGTCTGCAGGTCTGTGGGTCTACGGGTCTATGGTCCTAAACCTTGAGGCTAGGCCCAAAAGTCCGGGCCAGAAACCTCATACTACAGGAGGTATATTAAAATAATCAGGATATGGCATGGAGCATAAAATTGTGAAGACATGAAGTTTCAATTTTAAAAGGTATTCAAATAACTTTGCATGTCACAGCTGCCTTCCCATTAGAGCTCTACTCAACACACACCCTTCACTGGAATTGGCTCAACAGGATGAGAATAAACAATCAATTCCACAAGGTACCCACACACTCAAAATCCCCTATGGACAAAGGCTCTCAAAACTGGCCTCATATGAGCACCATGCCTGCCTTCTTATAAATACTATTTTGTGGACTTCCCTCACAATGATTTTGACTTATTGGTATAGGTTGATCCAAGGCACTAGTGGATTTTCGAAGGCCTATAGCTACTGATTACAATGATCTTATGACTAAAGCCATGTGTGATAAAGTCATTTGAGTAAACACTAAGTTATTTATCAGTCCTTCAATATATCCTGAATCTGAGCAGGATGCTTCACTAGGCACAATAGTACTAGCAAAGAGTCCGTTCAGGTATAATGTATCTCTTTTTTCATAACTAATAGGCATATTTAATGAAAATGTAGTATTTACAGTAAGTATAACTTAAATAGTTATCCATTTAAACCGCTAATATAGGTATATTTTTCTTTTATCTTTTTAAAATAATCAATGCTTTAGAAAGAATTTAACTCATTTTTAAGTAATATGTGTTAACCCAAAAATGTTTCACAATTAATAAAAGTTTGTACTTACTATCCAAACATCTTGTAACCTCTATCTCTTTTTATTTCTTTTTTTAATTTCAAATCGGTGTTCAAAAGGCACAGAAGTGTGTAGTGTATAGGGATTAGATATGGCAGTGGGGCCCATTCTCTACAGAGGAACACTTTGCTTAGACTTAATACAGGGGGAAGGGCATTGGTCCTACCTCAAATGGATATGCCAGACTGAACTGACTCACCTTGGAAGTACTTGCCCTCCTTGGGGAATGGATGGGGAGATGGGGTGCAGGAGGCTGAAGGATGACTGGGAGAAGAGGAGGGAGAGACAACAGTGGTGGGTATGGGAAAAAATATCTATCTATCTATCTATCCCTCTATCTATATCTATCTATCATATATCTATATCTATCTATATATGTATATATATACATATATATGTATATGGACAGGGCATATACAAAACAGGGAGAACAATAAAAGGCTAGGCTGGAAAAAGAGTTTAAGGACAAGGGAAAGGGGTTAACAAAAAATATATAATATGGAACCTGCAAAGAGAAATTATACTTTGGGAGAATTTTTCATGTGTTTGTGGAATATGCTGAAGTACGCTCAAGGGGGGAGCAATGTGGAAGCTAATGCAGGAGTTATATGACATTGATTGGTAATGCCTGCAGCCAGAATAAAGTGTGAAGTCTTAAAAAAAAAAAAAAAAAGCTATCTTGTACCTTGTGAGGACGTTAATATACTGTGGGTTATAACCCCATTGGAGAAGAAACAACCTTTTCACTCTGGGGTCCTATATTAGATATCCTACATATCAGATATGTATTGTGATCTATAACAGTAGCAAAATTAGAGTTTTGAAGTAACAGTGAAAAAAGTTATGTTTTTGGATCAGCCCAACATAAGGAACCCAACATTAAAGGATCATAACACTAGGAAAGTTGAGAACTATTACTTTAAAGGAAAAGCCTTCTCATCACAGAGGTTTATGGTAGATGAGTGTTGAACAAGCACCTTTGTTGATGGAACACCCAGGTGTGGGAACAATCAGAATCATCAGTTATGGAGCTCAGGAACTACAGAGGACTTAAACACAGTGATAAAAATCAATAATAATAAAAAAGGTTAGTTTTTACCAGAGTAACTTGCTAGCAACTCTAAATATAGCAATAAATTTCTCTCACAACATATTTTTATTTAAATTATAATAATTATAAAATGGTAAATTTTAATTACACATGTAAATCTTCAAATTGCTACATTTTTATTACTCAACATGGAAGTTATTTCATTTGTAAATTAATTTGTAAATTTCCCAGTTATGTAGTTGATTTCTCAGTCCATACATAAGCAGACTTATCTGCTTAAAGATAAATTGTGTTAAGATTTAGAATGTAATTTATCTCTCATAGATCTGAGAGACTTTGAATTTCAGTATGTCATTTCTACTCAGTTTTTCATTTCCGTCATCAAGCTATTTTTATATCGTCATCATTATTACTCATTATCTACTATTATTGTTATTATTTGGTCAAATTCTCACTTTGAGGCTCAAGCTGGACTCAAAGCCATAATCCCCTTGCATCTGTATCCTGAGTGCTAAGGTTTCAGGTAAGGTTTCAGGATGTACCACCATAACTGGCTTAGCTAGACAAATTGCTTTCGATAGTAATATGTGGTCCTTATTCCTCCCTGGCAGTAAATGAGATCACAGAAAGAACAAATCCAGTCGTCTCTATGTCAGAGTATTACCCTGAGATCTAAACTCCTGCAGGTGAGTCATTGAATGACCACTAAGCTATGATAATACTTCTGTCATCATGAGGTTATCACTTCTAGCATGTAAGGTATTTTTGCAAAAACATCCATTTTACAGTGATGATAGAACAGAGGAAGAGAGTCAAAAAGAGGGAGAGAAAAAAGACAAAAAGAAGGTAAAGAAGGAGCAAAAAGAGGGAATAATGAAGATGGAGGAGGAGGAAAGAGGGAGGAAGGGAGGGAGGGGGAGGGAGGGGGAGGGGGAGGGAGGGGGGAGGGAGGGAGGGAGGGGGGGAGAAGGAGAGGGAAGACAGCATACACTACTAGCATATTTGTCCCTTTAGGGACTTGTACTCTGTAGAAATGTTAAGAGGTAATGATTAAGGTTGTTGATATTTCATGACACAATATGAAGAATTTATAAAACAATATTTTGCAGATTTTTTCATGGGTTAATATTTCACCTCATCTTCAAGGTATGTAAAACAGATGATTTGGTGTGGTCTGATATGGTTGGATAGCACACTTAATGCAGATGTTTAATTGACTCCCGATTATCTTTTTTAATATGTGATGGGTGAACTACCATTTTGAAAATTTGTATGAATAAAATATTGTTTTAAATACATTCCAAATACTAAGCCTCTTGTAATGGTAGTAACTGGTCACGTGGTGACTCTGTACAACAGCCACATGCTCTGCTTACATCCTCTTCCAAGAAACACCCTGAAGAGAGGAGCCAGCACTATCTGGCCACTCCCAACTGCCATGGACTGGGGAAAGCTAATGCTGCGCTCACTGCAAAGCCATTCAGTCCTGTGACGTTTCCAACCGCTGACCATGACATTTCATCAAATGCTTATTCCTCTAATGAGTAATATCTGCTCTGTGATGCCTTATCAGACTCACCAGTATTTACCAGAATCACACTGCTGCACACAGTTCTTTCAACTTCGCAACCATCTCCTTTCACAGGTTTGCATCGTAACTTGAACAGTCCCTTTATTTATTTATTCTCTTCCCTTTCCCCTTTTGACTATGTAGAGGAATCCCTCAATGTTTTGTGTGCCAAAATACGTGTCTTATCTTTTCTTTGGATGCAGCACACCTGAACTGATTGTAAGTACCAAGTTAAATCCTATTCAACGTTAAGAGAAAATAAAGCTCTACCTCCAAGAACAAATTTGTGAATATTTATGCAAAACTCTGGGTGATAGTGGTGCATGTCTTTAATCCCAGCACAGACAGGCAGATCTCTGTGAGTTTGAGGCCAGCCTGGTCTACAAAGCAAGTTCCAGACCAGCTAAAGCTTTTATAGAGATAAACCATCTCTTAAACCACCACCAACAACCCCCCATGAAAACAACAAAATATCCCTACATCTCCCTTCTTTCTCTTTCACCTAAGACAACATCTTTCATTGTCCAGTCTCCTTGGGTGGTTCCAGAATCATGTAACTGTTATCTGACATGCTAACCACACTCTGAGGTACTTCATTTTTCAACTTCCTTAAGTGACAGCATCATCTACTACTAAACCTCTGTGACAGATAGTAGTTAAAATTATTTCTAAGCAAGTGACTCTGGAAGCTCAGACTGAGCTGTAGTGGGATTATGATGTTACATTGCAAATAATTTTCCCGCCTACTGGTTTAATAAAAATGCCGATTAGCCAAAAGCAGACAGAAAGTGTGGGGGGAGCTACCAGTATAAGAAAACTCTGGGAACAGGAAGAACAGAGTAGAGATGCCACAGAGACACCAGAGAAGCAGATGCAGAGGACAACTATGCTTCTCTGAGAAAAGGTACCGAACTGCATGGCTGAACAAGATAAGAATCATGGGTTAGTTTAAGGGTAAAGACTTAGCAAGTTATATGCTTAGGCTCCAGGTCAATCAGCATAAAATTAGTGTAAGCATCTGTCTCTGTGGATCTGCGGATTTGCGAGTTTGTGGGTCCAACCCTTGAGGCTAGGCCAGAAAGTCCAGCCACAAACATAATACAACACTGGGCTACCTAAATAATTGGATCATCCCCACCACAGCCCTCTCTCTTCTGAGGACTCTAGACAGAATTGCTAACCCACACACAGTCATAACAGTGGTTACACCACAATTCAGCTTCCATAGAACTGATAGCTTCTCTCTCCTGACTGGAGGAGCTGTAATTTGGCAATCTTCCAGCTTCTTCGGAAGTTTGTGAATATTTTAGCCGGTGATACCCCACTGGCAAAGAAGATGACTTTGCTGAAAGCTGATGAAAGTGTCACATCCTGGTTGGGTCTGATTATCTCTGCTTCCTGGCCTGCTCTGATGTATGGAGCATCCACCATATGCCCCTATGGATGGCATTTGCCTTACTTACCATTATGTACTGAAACTCTTTTGAAACAATGAGCTAAACCTAATGTCTTCCCTTAGCTGTTCCTGCTAGGTAATTTGGTCACAGTCACCATTCACTACCTGATATCTCAGCAGTTTTGAGGCCACCCCAGCTTCTCTTAATCTAAATGCTTCTGAGGGAAAATAAGACAGCCATTATTGATCAGAGTCACAGTATGTACAGCCTTATGATGTAGGATATCTTTCTGTACACTATGAGTAAATAAGGCAAGAGTATTTGAACACAGGTAAAGCTAAGGAACCACATGACAATACATAGATTAATAGAAATTGGTTGATCTAATTTATAAGAGCTAGTTGGTAATAAACCTGAGCTACAGTCAAACAGTCTGTAATTAACACAAGCTTTTGTGTGATTATTTGGGACTAAGCATCTGCAGGACTGCATATCCAGACATCAGGACTAAAGGGCCAGAAACATTTTGTCTACAAATGGGGCTCACCTTTGGGCATTGATCCAAATAGATATGAGAAAGCTTTGAAAAGATTCTAAATGCACAGAAACAAGGCCACACTGGATTTCCTAGTCTCAGTCCCAGGGACTTGTCACCTAACAGCTGGCTGTGAGATGTAGCTGGCTGCCAGTTGCAATAAAACAAACTGCATGGCCAATTTCCAAGGTACAAAGAGGCTTCTCCCAGCCACTGTTTTCAGGTTTGGGAGCATATTTGTGGTCTTAAAAACATAGCTCCATGATACTTAATACTGTTTCCCAGAATTGGGAAAATAAGTATGACTCAATTGAAGTTAAAAGGCCAGCCAGTGGGATAGAGCCATAAACAAAGAGTCCTGGTGACAGACTTTAGCAATTTAAAAACTTTTCTGGTTAAAAATTTATTAAAGATACACAATAAAACAGATTCAGATGTCGAAAACCTCTAAACAGGTTACAATGTGTATAAAAAATCTGGACTGGTTTGGAATTTAAAAAAAGAAGTATATGCAGTTATATAAACAAAAAATAATTTGAAAAATAGTCTTTAAAGAGACAGTAAAAAAATAATGTTTTAAAAAATAGCCATGTAAAGATGGAAAATATACAGTGATGCTCCTTCAGGTTTCTTCTTCACAGAGAAACTACCAGTCATTCCACAGGACACAAGAAGTGATGATTGGCAGACCTTATCAAAATGGACAAAACAGTCCTTCAAAATTCCTGCTTCACTGAAAAGTCTACTGGAGACTCTAGGCCTATATGCTGAAGGTGGATGCCCCAACATTACAAGGAAACTTTGGGTGACTGACTGTCCAAGTAGCCAGGTGTCTCTGTCATTTCTAGAATTTGGAAGTTGCTTGCAATTCACGTCCTGTTTACTCAGGTAATATTATATCCTTTTGTGGTCTTTGATGGAGTTTAAGGTTAGATAGTTATAATTATAGTTTTCCTTAGTTATAATAAAAGGTATATTAGATACGAAACTTTGGACTCACAAGAATAAGGTAGATGATAGAGTATTTTCTTTAATTTTGCTAAATACACATAGGCTAGATGTTGTAACTATAATTCTTTTTAATAGCTGTTTTGTTATATGTAATTTTTCTATGTTGAAATTGAAACCTTTCTTTTTGATTAGACAGAAAAGGAGAAGTGAAGTGGAATGTCTTTCTGTACACTGTGAATATACTTCGTAACCACTTGTTAGTAAAGAGGCTCCTTTGACAGCTTGGTAAAGCAGCTTGGAGGCAGGCAGGAAATCCATCATAGACAAAGAATGAGAGAGCAGAGTAAAGGAGAAGCTTCCGGTTGCCACCCAGAAGGTAAGATGTAATGGAACACAGGTAAAGCCAGGAAGCCTCGTGGCAGTACATAGATTAATGGAAATGGGTTGAGTTAAGTTATAAGAGCTAATTGGTAATGAATCTGAGCCATAGGCCAAACAATTTGTAACTCATATTAGCCTCTGAGTAATTATTTTATAAATAGCTGCAGGACCTCAAATCAGAAAAATTCCTTCGATCCATGGGACTGGACAGGTCAGAAAACTTCAGGTTACAACCAATAACCCTCATAAGTCTTTCCTTTGTCCTGGTCATGATCATATTTTACTTCTCAAGGACAGTTATAACATCTATTTATTATAGTAATAGACAGTTATGCACACTGAGGAATATAATTTTGATAATCCTATGTAAAGGACATATATGCATAAAAGAATATTAAAATTGTTCATATAAAGATTACGGGTACAAAAATAAAAAATATTGGTTCACTCCTTTGTCATTTTATTCTCTGACAGCTTCAGTTGCATTATGCTTAGATTTTTATTTTATAAATTAATTATTCACTGCAAAATTATGGATTCTTTAAAGATTCTTGGCTTGTATGTACCTCAAGTTTGACATGTTGACATTTCTAAATATCAGAAATTACAATGTGGCTGATGATGGGGAAAAGGAAATGTGAAGTCATATGTCTGTAGCTGTACATGATAACAGTTCTGATATAAAACTAGAGCCACTGCACTGGATTATTAACAAGGGCAATGGTTCTTCTTGCCATAGTGAGTGACGGCTGGTGGGGATTAGATCTTCCATTCCCATATAGTCAGTTGCTACTCTCTTTTTCTTATTTGGAAAAAGCCTCATGATGCTTAAATCATTTCATAACTCAGGCACTTCACAGATAAATTGAAGAATCCTAACTAGGTATGTATTAAAATGGACACATAGGAAGCAGGGCAAACATCAAGAGAATCACTCAGTACATAATCACCCAGGAGCAATGGTCAAACAGTGTGGTGGTAATTTACTTGTCATCCTCAATAAACACCTAAGATCAGAACAAGAACTAAGTACTTGAATAGTCGAAAGACAAGGCATCAAAGAGTAAATGTACTTTACCCATAAATGTAGACTTTTGTTTTACGTTCAATATGCATATCTTGTTATTTAATTATGAAAGAAGAAACTAGAATGTCAATAAAAATTCTACAATAAGCCATAATCCTGTCACACAGAATGGTATCCTTCATGTACTAATGAGCCTCCTTAACTTTAAAAGATAACTGCATATTAATTTTTATAAATATTTGTACTATGATGTCTGAAAACTACAAATGATCTTATATAAAAATTATTATCAATTAATACATTCTTAATCTCCTCCATGTTATTGAGTATCTTCTAAATGCCTTAATAACTATATCATTATCTTGAGCAATTTATTTTTCTAATTATATTGTTCTTAAAATTTTTAGTAAATAGCTTTTAAGATAAAATTGCCCTGTATATCTTTTTTTTAGTATATTGCATGCATATAAGCTTTATAAAGCACTAGGTGATGGGATATGGATTAAATTGGTAGGTACATTTTTCAAGTGAAGGAAATTTAGAAAGGTCTCCCCTAATATATCAAGTTATATACCAGAAAATAACTAATGTGACTTCAAATCCCCCACTGCAACCTCAAAACCGTCTTTTCCAAACTGTATATTCCATTTGGATTTCAGACAGGACGGAAATAGATACAACAGAAAGAAACCAAAACTACTAAGGTGAGAGCTGACAGTGTCACTGCAGAAAAGAGAAACAGAATCAAGTTCCTGAATAACTTCCAAAGTTGTCTCTGGATATAGAGCAATGACTGACATAAAAAATTTGGATCACAAATGATCAGGTCAAGATTAATTACTGTTTAAATAGAAAACTTCTTTAAAAGTCATAAAGTGTTAATAATAAGTTAATGTAGCTGGGAATTTCTGTCTCACCAGAAACTCTCAAATACCCAGAAGCCACTTCCCAAATAATTGACTCAGAGGCTTAATATTATAGTAAATGCTCAGCTAGTAGCTCAAGGTTGCTATTAACTAGCTCTTACATTTAAATTATCCTATAATTCTTATCTGTATTTAGCCAAGTGGCTTGCTACCTTTCTCATTCCAGCAGTTTCAACTTGTGTCCTCTGCCTCTGACTGGTAACAACATCTCTGCCTTTCCTCCTCTACAAATTTTCCTAGTCTGGTTGCCCCACCTATACTTCCTGCCTGGGTACAGGCCAATCAGCATTTTATGAAACCAATATGAGTAACAAATATTTACAGTGTGCAGGAGTATTATCCCATAGCAAGTTAAATTGTTTTTAACCCTTTAAAAAATTCTTACATATTATGGTATTATGTCCCATGACTCACTAATCACACTTTTGAAACTCTATGTTATATTAGCTATCCATATGTAGAAATGAATTCATCAGCATTCACTAATACATTATTTATACTAGCATTGGAATAAAATAATTTAAAAGAAAAAGTCATGAAATTCAAGCAGAATAAAAATAAATACTTGCATAATTTATGGTATAACTACTTCTGATCCGTGACAAAGGGATGTCATGATAGTATTAACTTATAACTTTTAATAAATCAAAAAACAAAAAAATCATACACAAAATAGAACTGTGTTAGACAAATTTATATGCAAAGAAATAGATTAAACATACTATCCTAAAGTATACTAAATATTAGTAATTGCCTGTCATCTCTGAGCACTAAAACTATAGACAGTTAACTTCATTTTGTTTTATCAAATGTAACATATTTCCCTAATGCTAATATGTTACTTTCATAACCAACAGAATCATTATACATATTTTAAAGACTCCTGCTAATGAAACCTAGTCAAAGCCTCAGGCATTAGACAAAATGTTTGTGTCTGAACAGTGAGGGTAGTAAATGGTAATGCTCTAAATGGCAAGTTTCCATTGTCTGAGAAATCCTCACCAAATTCACCATGGGATTCACCAAAGACAACAGGCAGCTATAATTGCCTTAAATAATGCTAGCATTACCATGTGGATGAGAACATGCCAATGCAATTCTTAGGGCTATGAATGACACTACTTGAAAATTCAAACAGCTACCAGTTAGTCATTGCTATGATCACACATTCTATAAGATTTAAAAAACTTAGTAGTTATAATAAACATTTGTGATGCTCATTAGTTTGTGGGTCATAAACGTGGGAAGGTCTGGCCAGAAATCTGGACTTAGTGAACTGTTACAGCCTATTCCGGCAGTGAGGATTGTGACTGCTGTATAGTAATCACTCTCTTTCTCCAACAGACCCCCACTATGGATTCAGGATGCTAGGATGACAGAAAGGAAAGAGAACAGCAGAAATAACCCAAATCCTTTTTTAAGACTATATAGATCATATTTCTATCACCCCTTGGTTCAAAGCCATACAATCACCTATCAAAGCACAGTGGGACACTACAGTTGCACCCCAGTGGCATGACTCCACAGAACAGTGATGGATTTGGCTATTAATGAAACTGTTTCCCATGCTATAGAAGACAGTTTCAGGCCTTCTGTGCTTTTAGACTTTATTTTGGGGATTCCTGAAATGGTATTACAATTAACACAACGATTATCCTAATATATTTGTGAATCCATTATACCTAGAAAAAGGGCATATGCTATTTGCTTTAATTCCCTATCATACATATAATCCAAAGGAAAACAACAAAAACAATTATATTCAAATGTGAAAAAAAAACCAGTGTGGAAGAAGCATCTAATAAGCGTAACTGGGCAAATCTGATATATAGAGAGAAGGCCTGGGCTGACAGGTATTCACTTCAGAATCCACAATTGAAAAGAGCATCTGGTATTTTGCAATGATTCCTTGTTATGGTTTATGTTTAAGCTTGCATTTTGTCATCCAACACAAAGATAATTTCATATGAAAGTAATTGTATGAGAGAATCGTGATGGATAAATGTTCACAGAGTAGCTGGATGCTGAATTTAATCAATTGATACTTGAATTATGTACTACAACAAGTGAATAGTGAAAATTCCTGTGCCTTCTAATTCACCCTGACAGAAACAGACAACCATTTTCCCCAAACACCAAACTAATTGTCATTATGGAGAGAGAAGAAAATGTAAAGGAAGATCAGCTATTCTACTCACAAATGTATGTTTTCTAGTGGATTTATAATGTTACATTTAATAAAAAGCGCTGATGGGCCAAACGCAGACAGAAAGTGTGGGTGGGGCTACCAGACTAAGAAAACATTGGGAACAGGAAGCACAGAGCAGAAATGTCACAGAGAATCCAGACAATCCAGAAGAAGCAGAGGACAACTATGCTGCTCTGAGAAAAGGTACTGAGCCTCATGGCTGAACAGGATAAGAGTCATGGGTTAGTTTAAGGGTAAAGAGTTAGCTAGTTATATGCCTGGGCCTTAGGCCCATCAGCCTAAAATTAATGAAAGCATCTGTGTATTTTTTTGTGGGACTGTGGGTCTGCTGGTCTAAGCCTTGAGGCTAGGCCTGAAAGTCCAGGGCAGAAACCTCTTTCTACAATGTTTTATCTGGAAATTTTTTATTAAAGTGTAACATTTGAGGAGAATATTAAATTAAAAAATTTAACAACAAAAAAATGTAAAAGGCTGCTAAAACCTTGCTCAATGAGATAGTAAATGATGTTTTACAATTAGAAGACATACATCAAATATATTGTGTCTCCTCATGAAGCGTGAAAGTTGTACTTAAATTACTTCGAGTGACAGAAGAACTAATATATAACACTGTTAAAAATATAATTATTTATGCATGTGGAAATCTAGTGCTGTCACGGTTCTAAAATATATACATAACCTATACACATACAAAAAGACTTAACACGAACTTACCTTATTATCAGTGGACAGTAATCAAATTAGGCACAATATATTGTTCAATTAAAACGACATAATACAAAACAAAACACTACCAGGAATGGGTCACCTTAGTTTAAATATTAGTCAATGAAATCCCATAGAGCCCTTGTGGAAAATTAAATATTTTTCCTTCCTTCCTTCCTTCCTTCCTTCCTTCCTTCCTTCCTTCCTTCCTTCCTTCCTTCCTTCCTTCCTTCCTTCTTTCCTTCCTTCCTTCCTTCTTTCCTTCCTTCCTTCCTTCTTTCCTTCCTTCCTTCTTTCCTTCCTTCCTTCCTTCCTTCTTTCCTTCCTTCCTTCCTTCCTTCTTTCTGTCTTTCCTTTCTTTTGCTTCTTTCTGTCTTTCTTTTTTTCTTCTTTTCTTTTTTTATTTGAGGATATGGCTGCTGAGAGGTAGCTGTGCATTACTGGATGACCCAACCCCATATTCATGGGGTATCACTGTTGGACTCAGTGTGTTAAAATAAAAAGGAAGAGGGCAGGAAAGTAGGAGAAGAATGTGCTGAATGTGTTAGAAGGAGTTAGCAAATAAGAGGGACAGTTTGAGGTAAGAATTAGTTGTTTATATAATCAAAAACATTGTGTTCATTCACGAAATTGTCAAAAATTATTAGAAATTTCTTTAAAAATGATTGGGTGTGACTCCCAGTGATACTGGTTTTTCTTTGATAAGAGTTTGTCTAAATGTTTTCTTAATTCTAGTGATGTTTTCTTAATTCTGTAAATATGCTAAAGAAAGTATTAAACTGTATGTTTTGACCAGGTGAATTTTAGGTTTTCAAAACATATCTCAGTAAAGTTGAGAGACAAGGCGAACTTTAGAAAGAATATGAGATGTCAAAAATGTTTATTATGCAATTATTTTTAAAACAATGAGAATCATTACAATTATATAAATAAGTCAAATGAATATAATATTTTTAATTTAAGTAAATTGAGCTAATGATGATTTTTGCAGTGTAATGAAGAAAACATATGGACTTAAAGAGAGCAGACAATGTAAGACATCAGATTATAGAAATAAAGTTAATAGAAGATAAAGCCCAAGGGAAGTAAAAGATGGGTTTTGCCAGGGAAATAAGTATAACAAGAAAACAGTAAATGTAATCTAGAACTCATGTTTGTGTTTCCATGGATCTTAGCGGCCACTGATCCAAGGTGAATTACTGCAGTTAGCTTCTCATTAATTTTCAAAATCTATTCTGACAGTTGTTTATAACTATACTTACAAATATAAATAATTTATTCAATTCCTATATCTCTATTGCTGCAATAAAACACCATGATCAGAAAGACTTGGGGGGAAGAAATGGCTTATTTTAGCCATTTCATATCACACTCCATCATCAAAGGAAGACAGAGCAGGGACTCAGGGCAGGAACCTGGGGCCAGAAACAGAGGCTCCAGTGGTGTGTGGCTTGCTGGCTTGCTCTCCGTGGCTTTCTCAGCTTGCTTGTTTGTACCGTCCAGGACCACCTACCCAGGTATGACACAGCACCCAGTGAACTGTAGCCACAACCATCATTCATTAATCAAGAAAACTACAGACTTATTTATAGACAGATATTATATGGTCGTTTTCTCATTTCAGAGTCCCTCATCCCAAATGATTCTGGCTTATGTAAAGTTGGCATTAAAAAAAGGATATAGTCTCAGGTCACTGCTTTTTTCTTTTCTTTTTTTATAAGAAGCCAGTCCCACTAAATCCTCGAATACAGCTAGTCCACAAGGCAATAGAGAGAGAAGCCACTGCATGAATATTCTCAGGGTCAGGCCACAGAGCTGTATCTACTTTGTGTCTTCACATTTCCTCATGTTTTTCCTGTTGGCATCTAATTGTCTAAAGTGATTCAGATGCTTTAAGAATCAATGAAGGTGCTAAGGCATTTGATTCAAGCAACGCCACAGTAAACACATTGATCTCCAAACCTAGAAAGCAGCAATACCGATTCTTCACTCCTAGGATTCTGCTTCAGTCGGCCTCTGAATGCCCCAAGATTCTGAAATGAGCATTGATCCAAATCACATATTCCAGTTACTTTTGCTGAAATCACGTGTCTTTGTCACACACAGCATTCTTATTGAATTACTTATTTCATCTCTGTCAAGCAACAGCTTAGCCTTGGAAAAAGCGGGGGGGGGGGGGTAGAAAAACAGAAGAGAAGTAGACACTGGACACTGTGGCCAGAGCTCAGTCAGGGGAAGAAAGTAAACAATAGCCCTAGTCTCTACCACCTACGCTGAAAACCACTACTGCTGTCATAATTCGGGGTTCTGAGTGTCGGTGCACGTTTTAGGAAAGAAAGCATAGCAAGTTAAAGATGAATTATGTGAAGTATACCATAACGATCCTTCTGGTAACAGCAACACATCCATTCAATACCTACTTGAAGGTAGGTATGCGTAAGGGTTTTGTGGCTCAAGAAATTCACTATGGAAAGTTCTCAGCCAACCTCTGAGCTTCGGTACTGTTATTACAGTTAGTACTTACTCCAGGCTCCTCCTGGATCTGCTCTTTCCACACTTGATTCCATCAATTCTGAAGATACTCATTCTTGTTTATGTACTTCCAGAACATAAGAGGTTTTTCTATGAAAATTACCCCAGTTTCCAAATAGCAGTAGCTAAGTGTTTATGTTAAATAGGCAACAAATATTAGGATGATTGTACGTAATAATGAGAAGAAGCAGAGTGAGGAAGTTAGACTGTCAAATTCATTTTTTTTCATTTTAGACTCTCATTCCAACTTGATACAGTTAAGAACTCTCTCACTTCTTGCTTCTAAGCAAGTATATTGATGTGATTTAGTCCTTAGAATCAGGGTATCTGAAATACTCAGAAATCTACCGAGTATGCTGCCAGGCTCTGGGGCGTATTCATCTTTGTTAAGTTTTTTTTTTTTTTTCCTATGAAATACATGTTCAGTCAAGAGCTTAGCAGTTCTAGTAAGTAGGCTGCTAAACCCTGTTAGAGGCTGAGAAATAAGAACATATACTTCATGTAAAACAACAGAAAGAGACTTAAAACTTCAAGGTACATTAAACACGACACTGGCAAAAATGAGACTGGAAGTATCAAGACAGTATCAGAGACAGAGCCATAGCCTAAATTCTACTCTTCATTCTAGTAGAATTTTAGAATCAACAGTGTAAAGTAGAAATTATATTTAAAAAATGTGGCTACATGAGGAGAGAAGACCACATAAAAAAATCTACAATTGCATCATTTTTTAATTTATAGATTAGGTAATATGCATACAATGATTAGTTAAGACATGATCTTTCTAGATTTCAATCGATAGTTTTGAGAACTTCACATATGGGTGCACAGTATCTATTCTATTCATATCCTCTCCATGCTGCAGTTTTCCTGTGTTCCTCTTGGATTCATCCTCAAATGCATCTACCACTTCTTTTATAGTTCTTACTGACAAACACACATGCACACACATAAACACATATACACATACACATACAACTTACATAAACACACACACACACATACACACATACTCATAAACACACACACATACATACACACACATAAACACATATACACATACAACTTAAATAAACACACACACATACATACACACATACTCATAAACACGCACACATACATACACACACATAAACACATATACACATGCACATACAACTTACATAAACACACACACATAAACACATATACACATACAACTTACATAAACACACACATACATACACACACATAAACACATATACACATACACATACAACTTACATAAACACACACACATACATACACACATACTCACAAACACACACACACATATAAACACACACATACAAACACACATATACACACATACACCACACACATACATACACACACATATACACACATACACCACACACATACATATACACACATATACACACACATACAAATACACACACACATACACACACACACACACATACACACACACACACACACATACACACACACACACACACACTATTAAGTCCAAATTCCAATTTCCAATTAATGTTGGCAGTAAGTATATATTTATGCTGACCACTTAGGATTGTTATGGAGCTTGTCCCTTGAAAAAACTGATTCTCAGTTCCTCAGAAGCTACTGGTTATATCATTTCATCTAAGGAGGGGTTTTATGAAAATTTTACCACATTCACGTTAGCAATGTCAACCGGAATAGTATTGTGAAGATTTTATATAAACAATCATATTGTGGAACTTCATGCATGCAGCCTGTCTGTCAAGTCTACAAGGGACTATGTCACAGAAAGTTTTCAGGTCCTCTGGATCTTTCGATCATTCTGTGCCCTCAAATCAGATCTATTTGGAACAAACGGACTGTTACAAACTTCTGTGGATTACATTCGTTCTCTTAGAAGCAGAGAGTAATGTCAGAGAGAGAGACAGACTGTGGTGGAGAACAGGTTGATCTAGAGGCATAGCCTCTTAGCCAGCCAGCATAGATCTGTGAATCACCTACGACCTGAGGCACTAGGATTAGGACTATGGTTGAAAGGCAGTTTAAGATCAGGACACAGGTCATGTGCACATGCTCTTAGATGGATCACTTGACTTGCTGAGCTTTAGCCTCACCCCTAATCCTAGTGCCTCAAGATTATAGGTGATTCCCAGATCTATGCTGGCCAAGAGGCCACATCTCTAGATCAAGATGGTGGCTCCTGCTCTCCAGTACAATGGGCATTTTTGACTGTTCTAAGAGTAAAAAGATATATTATTATGGAATCCTGAAATTATTTTTATATTTATAATGATACTTCCAGAAATAAGTTTATATGGTAAAGCAAATAATAGTATTTACATTATATCATAAAAAACATAATATATGTTATATGTAACATAATATTTCCTTAGATACGATTTCATTACCATTCCATTTTTCTTTTTTAAACGACAATATGTCAAGAATCTAGATATTTTAAATTTAGGAGTAAATCTTGGATCTGAAACTAACCTTCAGATGGAAAAGCAGTTAGCAGCCCAGCCACCTGAGCTGCCTGTCAAGAAGCCAGGCTCTATGTGGGACTCTCTTCCACAGCTTAGCATCTGGGTTTTCAAAGTTGTTACCAAGGGAAGAAAGGGGAAAATCTACTACAGTTTGTCGTGCTGAGGTTACTGGCCTCTTCAGAACAATAATTTAAGAATGTTTTCTCTTCAACAATGGGACTTACAAAATGAGAGTAGAAATCCTAAGGTAACAAAATACTGTATGCTCTAAAATGTCTTTTCTGCATTATTTTTTAATTTATGTTAAGACTGTATTAGCTTCAGAGTGTTTATCTATGTCCCCAAGAGAGGATTAGCTGGGAACATTCTTTGAGATAAACTAAAAGAACGATTCAGTGCTGGCACTGTTAAATTTTCTGATGTGCAGGTGTTTGTAGTATTTTGTACCGTTGCCTGATTGGTTTTCATCCAGGTAAATCCACAGAGAATAGTTTTATAGTTTCAGGATGGAGAGGTGCAGGGGCTATTATAGAACATATGAAAAACCTGCCAGTAGCCACTCACATGTGGTTTCCTAAAGTTTAATATTCTGACTTGAAGAACACAAGCAAGGCTCCACTTTCTCATGAAACATCTCTGGCTGAACATTGATGAATCACATTGGCCTTAGATTTCCCAACATCTTTCACTTCATGACTATTGTCAGAATTACAAGCTAGCAATATATTTTCACTTGAAAATAATGAAAGGCAGCACATGATTATTATTTTTACATAGCTTTACAATTGTGGTAGAAATACAGCTCTTTTTATGTATTCAGATATTCTATCAACAAAATTTTATGGAGCATCTGAAAATTTACAAGCAACTTGCTGAGGGCAGAGGATACAAATGACCACTGCATTCGTGGAGTTTATGGTTCAACAGGGAAACAGATAACAACCAGATATTGCATTCAAATCTTAACCACAGTACCAATGTATAGCAAATATTGCATTCCTCAGAAGACATTAGATCACAAGCTGAATTAATCAGTGATTAGAACCATATGTTAAAACAAAGTGGGCAGCAGAGTACAAAAATTTCTTGAGCTCATACCACCTGCCAGCCTCAGTATTGTGTGACAACTATGTTCTGGGTTAATCATCCTGCAAATGGTCAGCACTTTTCCCTGAAGTATGTTTTATTACAATACTATTGAAAAAGTCTTTAATACATATTTCTTTGTGTCTCTATATGAGGGTACTATTCTAAGATAATATCCTAAGAATAGAAACATGGAAATACTTGGAAAAAGCCCATGTCTCTTTCATCTTATCACCAGCAAGGTGAATGCAGGAGGATCAGGAAGTTAAGGTCATTCTTGGCTACAGATCCATCACTTGAATGGTTCCAGTAGGAGAATGAGGGGGTTAAGGCCAGGTCTAGTTGCATGGCAGGTTTGAGGCCAGCTGCATCTACATGAATCCCAGTCTAAAATAAAGGGAGAGAACAGACAGGCATGCACATGCATGCACACAGATGGACACACACACATACATACATACACACACACAAGAGAGAGAGAGAGAGAGAGAGAGAGAGAGAGAGAGAGAGAGAGAGAGAGAGAGAGAGAGAGAGAGAAACACTCTTGGCAGTAACAAATGCAAACCTTCAACTTTAGTATAGACTCTCAAATCATCTTATAAAATGTGCCACTTTATATTTCTAATATCAATATGTAGGAGTTAAAACTAGAACACAGCTGTGACATCAGTTAACATTGCAAGATTGAAATTTTGTTAGTCCTATAATTTTCTCATGGTAGAATAATTGGTTTTCATCTACATTTTTCTAATTAATAATGGATTAAGTGTTATTTATATTTTTTTAAGAAAAAAGTGACAAATGTCTTCAGTTTTGAAAGACTTCCCGCATAACAAAGACCATGGCTTTAGGGACAAGGAGACAATATATAGGAGGGATCCTGTACACAAGGCTATAATGACTCTCCTGGACAAAAATAAATAAATCAGGAGGCTTAGTTTATCTGCCATTGTTCTCAGGACTTTGACATTTAAGAAAAATTGCCCCAAAATTTTAAAGTATGGTTCAACTGAGAACATAGAAATCTCTACCTTAAGTGCCTTGACTTACTGCCAGTCAGGCAGAAAAATATCCTAAGGATAAAAAGAGTCAACATTAAACACATATCAGACTGTCTTGGTCTCTTTGCTGTGAAACCAGGAGCATCGCAAAAACTAGGTAATTAAAAAAGTGTGTATGTTACAGTACTGGACTCCTTGAGCATAAGAATACTGTGGTATCTGCTTGGCGTCTGAGGGAAGCTCTTTGCTGCATCATGACATGGTAGATAGAGCACATTATGAGGTAAGAAAGGTAAGTGTGCTAGCTCAAGACTTTGGAAAAAAAAAAAACTCTTATAAAGTAGCACATTGGGCCCAACCTGATCTCCTCGACTCAAAATTATCTCCCAATGATTACACCCAAAAATGTCAACACTATATAAACATTGACATTAGGTTTTTTATATATGCACTTTTGGGGAACATACCCAAGCCTAACAAAGGCCCCCCAGAAATGAATGCTGGAACTTAGCCTAGTAACAGCAATATCAAGCTGTACTGTGCCTCTTATCTTTCATCTTCATTTCCCAGCAACACAGTGATCAACCCATTTCTTCTGAGACTTGAAGTATAGTCACAGGTGCAGTCAGTCATTTTATGTTTCTGAGTAATGTGAAGGGACAGTAGCAAGTTGTTTTCTGAAGGTTCTCTGAGTTAGTTAAATTAAAAAATAATCACATATGTTATTAGGAACTGAGATGTGTTCTGCAGAAAATAAGGACACCATGAGAAAGTACGTGTGGGTGGCAAATCAGATGGGATCATTAATGTAGTGTCTCTAGCCAATCACAGGTGACGAGACAATCCCAATCATTCTAGGCGATGGAGAAAGAGGCACAAACCGGAAAAAAGAACTTGCCCTATAATTAAAAGAATGATTACCTTAACTGTCATTATAGAACCTTCGTCCCGAAGGAAGAAACAGAGATCCATACCTGAGCACCAGGTTGAGCTTCCCGTCCAGCTGAAAAGAAGAGATTCTATGAGCAGAGGTAGCAGGACCATGAGGAGGAGACCTACAGAGACAGCTGATCAGAGCTATCGGGAGCTCACAGACTCTGAAAGGACAGCTGAGAAACCTTCATGGAAAGGAACTAAATCCTCCAAATGTAGACAACAGTCAAAGGGGGTAGGCAGCTTTGTGGAGCCTCTAGGATCAGAGTACATTCTGGTGCATGAACTGGCTTCTCAGAGCCCATTCCCTACAGAGGACACCTTACTCAACCTTGATAGCCGGGGAGTGGGAGTGGGGGGGGGGGGAGCGGTGAAAATTGACTTACCTTGGGATTCCTTGCCTTTCCTGGAGAATGGATGGGAGAAGGAGGAGGCTGAGGAAGGACAGGGCGGATGAGGGAGAGTGGGGCACGCAGTGGAGGCTATGGGGAAAAAAAAATTTTTTAAATAAAAAAAATTACAAAAATGAAAATGAAAAACTGGAAAAAAAAGAAAAGGAAAAAAAGCAAGGACTTGCAAGAGAAGAAGTTGTGGCTGTGTCCCGATCACAGACCAGAGTGATGAAGGCCCATCCACTTCCGGTTTGGGAAGGTCAGAGGGCCACATCAGCAGACCTATGGAAAGGACCATGGCTTTCTTTTCTATGTTTTATAAAGGACCATAGAAAATTTAGAAAGTGAATTCACTTATTTTTTTCTAACTGGCTTTAAAATAAAAGGATAAAATTTAAACACATGCAAACACACACACACATAAGAAATATAGTAAACACTCAACGTTATTACAGCATCATTTTATGACTTTAACATGCGCACAAACCTTTAATACTCAAAGACAGACTGTTCATATTCTAGAGAAATATGAGATTTTAAAATCTCCATCTTATGTGTCCCCAATAGTGAGACCATAAGGCCAGTGAAATCAAATATATTCTATGCTTCATTGCTGTCATGCCTTAGTCTTTAAGATATTAATCTAATTTAATTATTTGTTTTTGATTTTAGATTAAAGCGAAGAATATTGTCAAGGTATAATTATATCATTACATAATTCATTCCACTCATTTCTTTTCTGAAAGGAATCACATTAGTTCTTTAAAATAGATTAATTTTATAAAGTCATATTTATTTTTAAATTTTGTCAGAAGAAAATATTTACTCACTTGTGCAAGTGAGGAAAACTAAACATGGTTTAATGGAAATTAAATAAAAGAGAAACAAATGAAAATGTTTATCAAGATGTCTTACTCATTTACAGTAAGTTTAGGGCTTCATGTTATCCAAACTATTTACATACATATATGGATAATATTTGAACAAACTCACTCATACACACA
Source organism: Phyllotis vaccarum (assembly GCA_033318265.1). Lineage (NCBI taxonomy): Eukaryota > Metazoa > Chordata > Mammalia > Rodentia > Cricetidae > Phyllotis > Phyllotis vaccarum. Next base: position 6,339,399 of record JARWLC010000012.1, on the reverse strand, counting down.
CAACATAATAAACTCTCTACAAATTACAGCATCATTTTATGGCTGCAGCAATGCACTGAGCTTCCAGTACTTAAACACTGCATTTACATTCTACAGAAACATTTTAAGATATCCATTCTGTATATCCCCAAGAATGACACCATCAGGCCAATGAAATCAACTACATTCTATGTTTCATTGCTTTCATGCCATAATCTTTAAGAAGCAAATTTAGTTTACTTATTTGATTTTATTTATATGATGTACATGTTGGTAAGGAATATTTAAGCTTCTTCTCTCCAGAACCCTTGGAACATTTGTATGGGGATATTTTGTAATATAATAAAAACATTTGGAGATATCAGAGGCATCTACCCACAATCAGTCTAGGAAGATCAGACAATGGTAACTCAAACCTTTAATCCCAGCACAGGGAATATCCTGGGAGTGGTGACCTATGTCCTTAATCCGATCTGAGTTTGAGGTCATCTTAGTTTACAGGAGGAGTTCCAGGCTCCTAGGCAGGCAGTGGTGGGGCCATGCCTTAATGGAGCAGAGAGAGTATTTAAGGCAGGCATAGAAAGACAGAAGTCAGAAGAAGCCAGGAGGAGTCAGGCTGAGGAAGCTGAAAGACAGCTGGGTGAGATTCGACTGTGGTGTTTACTCACTCTGATATCTCCACCTTTTCCAGAGACCTGGCCCTGAGTTTCCTTTTATTCGTGTAACACATTTGTGTGTTTGGATAAATATTTTAAGGTTTTATTTTTCTGATGAATTATTTGACTAAAACTTAAATAGTTATAAAAGCAAGTAATACCTTGTAAACTTACATTTGCATATTTTAGGAGCATATATATGCTCTGATTCATTCTAGACAACCTGCTACTTTGTAAGGTTTTACAGCTTTTGTTAAAGTATAATTATGCACCATTAAAATAATAACTGTCAGATATATTCCAGAGCTGACACTGAGTACGTATATCATCTACATTATCTCAGTTAATCTTCACAACGAGGTTACAAAGTGCACACAATAATTAATACCCATTTTACAGAGGGAGATTCAGAAAATCTGAGAAACTGAGAACCTTAACAAGAAATCCCCTCATTAATTAATACTGGCATTTGAATTGAGTTCTTCATGACTGGGGAGGCTACATTTTGAAAAACAAGTCTACATTGGTTCTTGATTCCCTTAGTAAGCATTACTTGTGCACATCTAATGTCACCCAGAAAGAATATGACATCAGATATCTTTAAAAAACACTAAGAGAAATTGTCTACAGCTTTCCTGGAGCCCTTCCACAGCCCTGGATCTGTTAGAGTGAATGGCTTGAAGTCATATAAATATTGAAATTAAATAAATGTAAACATAACTTGGCACTAGGCTTTTGTGATATTTATTTTCTGGTTGTATTTTACCGTAAGCCTTGTCCAGCTCTCATTACTAGTAGTGTCAGTTTAATTATGTACTCATTTCTTCCCCCTATCAAAACCCTGCTAACACAGAACAGGAAATGTGCTCGTAGTGTTATGAATGTACAAGGACAATCAGCCAGTAGGAGAGGTAACTGGAAAAGATGTCTTGAGTGGAACAAAAGAATAAAGTATCTTTAAAATTTTAACAAAGAAAATACTTGATATATAAAATTATATTTGGTATTTAAAAAAAAAGTCAAAGGAATCTCACTGAATATATAACAATAAGACCAAACTACGGAGCATATAAAAATAGTAATATGATTTTCAGTGTCATTACTGAGAAATGAACTGAGGGAAATAAAGGAAATCCTCATGATGTGGGAATGTCTTTCTATATGCTGTGAATAAAGGCACTGTTTTGGCTTATATATGGCCCCTTAGCAGTAGGCAGGAAATCGGAGCATAGGTAGACAGAGGGCGGAGTCAAGAGAGACAGGATCTAGCTGCCCAAGAATCAACACGTAATAAAATAGGTAAGCCATGGGCCACATGGCAGGACAGATTAACGGAAATGGGTTAAATTAAGATGAAGGAGCTAGCTAGCAATGTGCCTGAGCCACAGGACCAACAGCATTAAATTAATATAAGCGTCTGTGTGTTTCATTGGGACTTTGAGATTGCTGGTCCAGATAAGCGGCAGGCAGATCTAAACCATGGGGTTAATTCAGGCCTGAAACCTCACGTTACATCCTCATATATATAGAATACAGCAAATCTTTTTAGAACTGAAGGGCAGTGTTTATGTAGCAACATGCTAATGCCTACCATCTCAGTAGTGAGGAGGCTGAGGAAGATCACTTATTTAAAGCCAAGCTGGAGTCTACATCAAGGTCAGTCTGACCTTGTCAGAAAGATGATCCCCAAGTTCACTGTCTTGAAATTCCAGAATTTCCCGAATGAAAGTAAGTCTTCGAGGAAAAACAATGAAGTCCCCGAGTAGAAAGGATCCATAGTATCTCAGAGCCTCAACAATGCCTGTTAATCCCAAAAGACTGCAGAATCATTTCTACAAAATTACAAAGGGAAAGATTATTTATCTTAAAAACTCAATACAAAATACTACTCCACTATGAGGGTTTTGCAGTTTGCATTTAAGTGTATCCCCCAAATCCACACAGAAACAACATGGTCTCCCATCTGGCAGGAAGTAAAGCTTGAAGAAATAAGGCCTAATGAGTATCTTTTGTTCACTTCAAAGGAATTATGGGATGCTTGACCCAGCCCTTTTCTCTTGTTCCCTGGTTTTCAGGCACCTGGTTTTGCTCTGCTAACTTTTCTTGCTGTGTCGTACTATTCACCACCTGAAAAGCAATGGATCTTCTCACTTGTGGATTGGAGCTCCTGAAATCATGGACTAAAATCAACTTTCTCTCTGTAAACTGGACTTTTCTGATATTTCTTTAAAGGGACGTAAACTTAATGACCACAAAATAAGGTGAAGACTGTGCTAATGCACAAAATATATCCTAAGAATAATACCCTCAGTTTAAAAAAATAAACCATTATGTTAAAGGAGTTAATAATAAAAATTATATACACAGCTATTAGTATGACTAAGTTGGCTCTTAATGCTGTCACCCAGGGACAATAGCTAAGGATAACCTTTTACCTTCCAGAGGTACAATGTAAGGTTTCACATGCAAGTCTTGAACCGAAAAATATTTTCTCTGTTAATCATTGGTCCTAATTAAATTTTATGATAATTAGGAATTATGATCTTATGCTTATAAAGGATCATGCTTAGGGAACACTTAGGGGTCTTTTCCTCAAAAGGGCTTCAAAATATACTTTCAATGCTCATATTTTAGACAATTATTGGAGGACATAATTCTGAAAAATGAGGGATCTTACCAATAAAAGAAGCAATGAGATCTAGACATAGGACCTAGAGATGGAGTAATGAATGAGAAGTCCCAGAGTGGGCAAGAAATGGGTCAAATAGAAACATGAGGAACAAAACACGTTTTAGTAGACACAACTACCATGGACTTCCTTTGAACCTGATAGAGGTTGATTTGTGTTCACAAAAGCTCAAGGGATATTTGTTTTCCTTCCATTCAGAGAAATGTTAAAATGGACATTTTGCTTTCCTTGTCTTGCATAGTACAAAGGTTAGGAATCCTCTTCCATCTACCAGGAAATATCAGTTGAGAGTGTCATCTCTTTTGTTACTTTCTAGGCTAAACTCTTCTGTTAGAGTCCAGACAGTGGGTGGGAGTTAGACACTTTGTTCATTCTGTTCCTTTGTATCATCTTAATAACTGGAGACAATTAGGCTTGGCTTGAAAGCAGTCTTGGAGCCCATGCTGTGCCAACACACCAAGGTCCTACTTTAATTTGGTGTTTGAGAATTGTGGTGATTTGAATAAAAGTGACCCTTATAGGCTCATATACTTGAAGGTCTAGTCACCAGGACATGTAACTGGTTGAAAAGGATGAGAAGGTGTGGACTTGTTGTAGTAGGTTCACCTTATTGGAGGAAGTATGTTGCTGGGGTTGAGTTTGAGGTTTTAAAATCCACAACCAACAGGCCAAGTCTCTCTCTCTCTTCTCTCTCTCTCTCTCTCTCTCTCTCTCTCTCTCTCTCTCTCTCTCTCTCTCTCTCTCTCTCTCTCTCTCCCTCCCCCTCTCCCTCCATCTCCCTCTCCCTCTTCCTCTCTCTCTCCTTTGCCGCCTCCTCCTCCTGCTCCTCTTCCTTGCAGATCAGTATATAAAGATCTTAGCCACTACTCCAGTGCCAGGCCTGTCTGTTTTCTGGCATGATGATCATGAATGTACCCTCTAAAACTGCATGCAAGCTCCCAATCAAATGATTTTTTTTGTTGGGGGTCCTTTGGTCATGCTGTCTCTTCAGAGCAATCGAACAGTGACTAAGAATTCTTTTGATATCTCCAAGTGTCATTCTTACAGAAATGTTAAAGGGGGTTGCTCTATTGCACTCCATCATCTCACACTATGTGTGTGATGACTATAGATCTCATTTTTAAAATCAATTGTCTGTGACTTCCTGCTCCATAGCTCTTACTAGAAGCAGAGTGTCACATTATTACTCAGTCATCATAGAAATAAAAATGTGAGTGTGACCGTGGTGGTACTTCTAAACAAAGAAGACAATATTATTTTGAAGCAGAATACAAAGTAGGCTAACAAACATCTCTGAATGCATTTCCTTTCAATATCAAATTTCCTGCTTATATAGACTACCCTAAAGTCTCATTTGAAGCAGGTATCAGGCTCTCTGGCTCTAACTCATTATTCAGATTATGAAATTCAGTCACTACAACTTTTTGTTCTGGATATTTAGACATGGGGCAAAAGTACCCAAAGGAGATTAAAGCTGAGTGTTAGTTTGAGTCCATAAACACTAGAACAACCATTTGCTTTGTGTACAGGAGACAAAGAGAATGTTCATTTAAAGAAACCATGAGACCACAGCAGTGGTACAGTTCCTGACATCTGTGAAGTCCCATCCCAAGACCAGGTGGACTTACTTTAGTTTTATATATATGATTACTTCTCAAGCCACACATACCACCCTACTCTTGCAAGTGATAGAACTGTTCCACACAACTAGCTCACTTCACTCCTGCATTCAGTGTAGAATGAGAACATTAATTCCTACTTGAGAAGGTTACCATGAGTACAGTAGATTGTTGTCATAACTTAGTCATGGCTCTATTCCTTGGATTCACTAGAGTTTAAAAATCATTATCTCAGAAAGACTAGAGAGAGCACATGAATACAGCTATTAGTAAGAAAAGTAATAACAAGCAAAATGCAAGAGCACATCGATGTCTTTAGGATTAGGTTGTGAGATAGAAACAATGATATCAAAAAACGATGTTATTCTGACTGTAGTCTGAAGTTTCTGTCCTGTCCAGAAAGTCTAAATATCCAGCCTCTACTTCCCAAATACTTGACTTGGGGGTTTAATATTATAGTAATGGCTGGGCCAGTAGCTCGAGTATATTAATATCTAGCTCTTACCCTTAAATTAATGTATAATTCAAATCTATGTTTATCCACATGGCTCGGTACCTTTGCTCAATCCAGCATTCTCATCTTGCTTTCTCTGTGTCTGGCTGGCAACTACTTTCTGCTTTTCCTCTTCTCAAATTCCCCTACTCTGGCTGCCCTGCCTCTACTTCCTGCTTAGCCAATGACCAATCAGCATTTTATTAAACTAATGCAAGTAAAACATCTTTCTAGTGTTCAGGAACATTATCCCACTGGAGACGTGTATTATTCAGTATTAAGACTAAAAATGGAGGAGCTGGTGGTATGACTTACTACACCAGGTGTGAGGACCTGACTGTGATTCCAGAACGCACATAGTAGAAAGACAGAACTGACGCTTACGGCGTTTATAAATTCTTCTGACCTTCATTTGTGTGCCATTGTATATACCTGCACACACACACGCACACACACACCCCAAGTAAATACATGTAATTATTTTAAAAACCTGAGGAAAGATGAGTTGAAATACATTTAAACACTTTTGTAAGTTGTTTATTGTAAACTAAAAGACATATAAGATATAACTTTAAATAAAAGTGTAGGTTATCACAAATAGTTTAGTTGGTAGAATGCTTATAATAGTTCTAATATTCATCCTTAGGTAACCTGCAGTACTCCAGTAAGATTCTTTTCCTTAACCCATGTGTTCCCTAGAAAATAAAGGCTTCTTATGAATGAACAAAACAATATATTTTAAAAAATACTACCAATTAGCTGGCAACTTTTTTATGTTACTCTGATTTATAATAGCATAGCATACACATTTGTGTAATGTAATTACCAGCATATTATAACAATAGAAACCACAAGGTCTGGCCTTTCAAGCCAGGGTTTTTGTTTCTTTGGACAATTTCCAATAAGCAGATATTTGCTTGAAATGCAATTTCCTAATTAAGTGGTTACCAAATAATTATGGTTATAAGTCCAGTCTGTGTTTTTGCATTATTTCCCTTTAATTTTAAAAGCAATGGAAGGAAACATCAATGGGAAAATTAATATGTGGGCAAACCAATGAGTAGCTTAATTTGAAGTCCCAGAGAGTCCATTCAAACAACCTACATACCGTCTTAATTTACAACAATTTAATTACCTTCATAAAGTCATGCAAAAACTTTTCTAACAAAGCTGCTCTGTTACAAGTTAAATAACCAAATCTCTGAGTTTTAAGGAAAACATTAAGACATATACTATGAGTTGGACTCTTACCATTGCAATTTTGCAAGCAACAGATATTCTTTGTTACACTGAATAAATCTATCACCAAGTACTCAAACTACAAATTCCAAGTATGGGTTCAACTATACTTCTTAGGGAAGGTTAGGTGGCAACAGTGTTTGAACATCCAAGTTATCTAACATATATTTTCTCTATAGGTTATTAATTGAAAGTGATATACTATTATGTATAGTGCTGTTGGTTAACAAGGAGCTGTTGATCTGTCTGTAGCCATGGGCACATTGTGGCTAAGAATTAGAGCAAAGATCCTCTAGAAATTCAGTGACACTAGTGAGTCTCTTGGTCCTCACGTTGTGAATATGATGCTATTATGATATAAATATTATAAGAATTAAATGAATAATTATTTATGTAAATTAAATATCAGTCACATAAGACTTTCTAAGTAACAACTCTTATTTTCAATAGACAATGTTTTATGAGCTTTGATAGAGTCGTTGAATTTGATAGCTTGAGAAGCTAGTACAAGAAAACTGAACACTGTCATTAATTATAATACATTCAGAGTTGTGCCAGTCAATTTTCCAAATTCTCTCTGTACTTTCCCTGTCTAGACTTTCTTACTTTCTAAAAGCAAAGAGTTTATTGTTTTGAATCCACAACTACCTTGGTCATTTACTCTAGAGGGTTTGTCATCCATCGCATGCATCTAAGTCAGGATGGACACTTTACACAGTCATTTTCTGCTTTTTAAAGCTACTTTCTTACAGCTTTAAAACAGAAGAGATGGATGAAGAAGTGACATCACCCAGACTATAAATGTAATCGTGCAGTCTCACAAAGGCTTGGACATGAGTTTTCCTTTGTGAGTCAGGAGTTAGCATAGCTATTGAGGGTCTCTAATATTCTTCATAATTCATGATAACTTGAGGAAATGACAGGGCATGATTCTAGAAACTCCACAGCTTTGTAATATCATTCAAAGCAGAAAATTCACAATTGTATTCCTAACAAAGTGTCTACTTGGTGCAGGGCAGGCTACGAATCATAGATGAACTTAGTTGGATCTGGCCAAAGAGGACAGAATTTCAAAGTTCTGAACTTTGTCAAAGCATGTAATCTATTAAAGGACAATGTAACCTATGCATCACATTCTAACCAGTGTTCAAACAGAGAAGTGTGAATAGCCAGGGAAAGAAGGGGGTATCAATAACTCGGTACACCTTTGGAGTCAAGAAAGAGCACCAGTGTCCTCAAAGATGGTTTGTGAAAAATTTAAGAAAGACTCAAGAACTCAGTGGCTGTCGGCATTTGAAATATTGCCACTTCCTTAAGAAGATTGTGAAAGCCTGGCCATCACTCACACTGAAGTAAGAAAGCCACATGAGTAAAGAGGACTGACCGGTGGTGGGTATATTTTATTCCACGAGGCATAGGAGAGTTGGGATAAGTTTATATTATAGAATGATTCTTCAGAGGAAATGTGGTCTGTGAACAGAAGCATATTTTTCCCATAGTGAAATTTGCTTCCAGACTATAAGTTAAACACTAGAAAGATAAGGATGAATTTTCCTTAGAGGAAAGAAAAAAGATATTAATTCATGCTGCCTTAATCACAAGCAATAACTTGAAGACAGAGTACTCCAAACACAATTCTAATTTCACTGCCCTTTCAAAATGAAAGAGATGTAAGTAGCAAAATAGAAACAATTTCAAACCATTAGAATTAGAAATGAGCTCATGTTTAAGTTCATTTTTATGGCCTTTTTTATGTGGGTTTGAGAAAATCTAGTAGATTCAATAAAATCAAATATCCCAACCACCTGGTGTAATTAAAACAAGTGAACTAAGTAGCAAAAATATCTTTGATTGAGGCTATGATTGATGTCTCACCAAAAGACTACAGATTTTGAAGTTCTGAAGTCTGAAATAAATACATGGGTTCAAACACGGAAAAATGTAACAATTACTTCTGATATGGCAGAAGATCAATTCTTCACTGCGTCAAGTTTGTGTGTTTCCTAGGTTAATTCTCAGAAGTATCTAAAGAAGAGATTTATTATACATTTGGTGAGGAAAAAATTCAAAGCTGGGATTGGAAAAGACAGAAAACTCATTGAACCTTCAAATACTGTGTCATGTTCCTCCTGTTCATCGGGCCACAGTGACCTACATGCAGCTCTTTTTACTGTGGGGCAGGTTTATCTAATAGAAATCCCAAAATTTCCCAGACTAATTCCTTGTAAAGAGTCTATAATTCTCAAACATTGTGTCTTGTCTGTTAAAATGTCATCTTCCTCTTATGCATCCAGGGTATTTAATTTTAGCAATTAGTGAGCAGATACTTTTTTGAAAGGACATTTAAAAGAATTTTTAAGTTCATTAAGAAATGACATTTTTTTTTTCCTCTAAGCAGGCCCATGGGTGACAGAGATACAGAATCTCATAGTGTGAGAGTTTTAAATGTAGGGCTTTTATACATTGTCATTCTGTCTCAAATGCACAGTCTCCATAGCAACTATTGTATCATCTGATAGTAAAACTATTTTCAAAATGCAGATACATTTCTTAAGGAAATACAACTACCTTTTCAGGTAAATTTCTACCTCAACTCCCTTATATTCCTAGGGATATTAGCAAAATCCTCTGCTTTTCTGCCGCACTAACTGATTTTATAGTGTATTGAAATTGAATTTTAATGTTTTTTCAGACAAGCATTTGTGTTTTCACATGTGCTTAACTGCTTTATTGAGCTCCATGTCTCTACAATATAAGTAGATGTTGATCACATGAGAAGCTCATGAATCTAAACATTCATCCCTAGATGTGTCTCATATAATTTACACTAACATCTTCTCCCCCTTGTATTATCTATCATGCTTAGAATCCGCTGGTCTGTTTTCTGTTGCCTTTAGTTTGTGTTTTCTAGAAACTTTAATACATGAAATTACATACTATGTAGCTGTTTCTTGCCTGTACTCTTTCATTTCCTTGATAAGCACCCATGTTTATTCTGTGTGTTTAGCCCTATCAATAATTTATTTTCTAGTATCCATCCACTGTCTGTATATATAAGAACTATGATTCTTTTTGTCCGCTCACATGATGATGAATATTTATTTTCACTGTGGGCTATTACATGTAAGCTGCTGCACATGTACAAGCAGTACTCGGTATTAACATTTATACCTTAGGGTCATTTATTTAGAAACAACATATCTGAATCATGTGATAAATATAGTTTAATATTTTAAGAGAGTAGTTTTCCTCCAGGTCTGTGTTATGCCATGTTCCTGCTAGCAGTGCATAAGTGTTTTAATTTCTATCCTCTCCAACATCTGCTTTACCGTGTCTTTGTCATTCTACCCCAGTACTTCTCAACTGTGAGTCATGACCCCTTCCGAGGGGGGAGTCAAATAATCCTTTCCCAGAGGATGCTTAAGGCTACTGAGAAAGACAGATATTTACATTATAATTCATAACAGTAGCAAAATTAGAGTCATAAAGCTGAACAAAAATCACTGTATGGTTAGGGTCACCACATGAGGAACCGTAATAAAGCACTTGCAGCATTAAGAACTACTACCCTAGCAATTCCAATAGTTATGCACGATATATTAATTATCATTATAATTTTCACCAGAGTGTAGAATAGCATTGGTCCATATCTTTATTTGCCACACATATATGTAATATATATAAGTAGTATACATATAAGTTATATATATATATATATATATATATATATATATGTAACTATGATTAACTAACATATGATTAAGACAACTTGTATAAGAAAGTGTTCAGTGGAGGTTTAAAGTTTCGGATATGAGCACAACTGCAGGTCGTCATGATTCTGGAGCAGTAGAACAGCTGAGAAGTGACTTCTGATCAATAAGCATGAGAAAAAGAGGAGAGAGGGAGAGAGAGAGAACTAGGAGTGTGTCATTCTCCCAACGACACATGCTCTCCATCAAGAGAGACCACACATCCTGTAATCTTTTCCAAACAGTTCCACCAGCTGGGAATCAAGTATTCACATTACCAGCCAATGGAGGCCCATTCTCATTCATTCGTGTGTGTGTGTGTGTGTGTGTGTGTGTGTGTGTGTACATATATGTGTGTGTGTGTATTCATGAATAGTTGAATCATTAATTATGATTATAACTCTTGTGCTACAATCATATATGAATACTTCCCCTGAGCACTGCTGCATTGAGGACCAAGATATCAATATGCTTGTTGTGGAAATTTAAGATCTAAACCAAACTCAAATAATTCATCTATAAGTAGATAGATATAGATAAATAGATATTTAAAAGATAATTCATCATACATATTTTTTCCTAAAGAACCAAGACATTTACTTTTACTGAATTCTGAAAGATTTTTTTTTACACACCATAAATGAATATCATTTGTCATGTTTGAGACACGTGAGTATTTAAAGATGGTCAGTTTTGCATTCTTTTATTATTGTTATAGTTTATTTTTTAAAAAATTGAAAGTTTCAGCTTATTGCATAAATTCCATTTAGTATTATAATAAAAACCTAGAGCCATATATTAAGAGAACGCTGGCATATCAGAGAGAGAAAACAAACCATAGCTACTACTCACCCAACAACTCTTCAGACCTGGCTTTAGGAAATCCTCTGATTCCCAAATTCTCTCTCCTCTGCCTGCCATGCAACCATCCAGGAAAGCAGAAAAACCTTCCTGCTCTTCTTCTGCCCAGCTATCTTAATTTTCTTTTACCACTTTCCTAAGTGAGGAGAGAAGGTGTGAGTCACTGGTCCCTGACCTTCATGGCTTTGCTCTGAGGCTGACTCTCTGATGGTCCAGACTAATTTTATTAAATATACATATCACCACGTATCCCCTTTAGTGTCAACATCTTAAAACATTTATAATTGATATGGAAAAACTAAATACAATAGGTATAATATTTATGCACAATATATAAAGCAATAATTACATGAGTAATATCCAGCTCATTAACAATTGACAATGCAAAGAAAATATTCCATTATTTATCCTATTTATTCCAATACTGTGCTATCTGAAGAACCCCTCTGGTGTTCGCTTCCCCAGGCTGCGGCAAAGTACTGGAGATAAACAACTAAATGGGAAGAAGAGGTCATTTTTGCTCTCACCATTCCATAACATGTTGGTCCCTCTTCTGAGGCAATGTATCCTGGAATGAAAAGCTGCTCACTCCGTGTCAACCAGGGAGCAGAGGGTGAGGGAGAGAAAAAGAGGAGACAGAGAGAAGGAACTGTAATCGGAACCCTTCCGTGGTAGGGGCTGTCTTAGTGTTCTTTATCATCTGGCTACACCATGAGTTGCCTTCTAACCTTACATCTTCTCATAGACCACTGAGATTTGGATTCATTGACAAACAGATTAATTCATTAATACTAATTGTGGTTAGGGTCCTCATGGTACAATCACCCTCTGTGGCACCCTCCTGGATGCTGCTGCATTGAGGACGAAGCTAATCAATACTCAATTTGAGGACCATGTCAGATCTAAGTGAGACTCAATTAATACCTCTTACTTTGAATTTTTTTTTCCTGAATTGAGATAGACACTATAGCTTTCTCTTGATTGGTGCTAGTAGAATGAAGCTAGTAGAGACCATATACCAAAGGATTTATTTAGCATTAGTTTAATGTATTAAAAATAAAAATCACCTTGGAATAAGATTGTGGTGGTACATTGTATATTTAATAAAAAATAGCCTAGAATATCAGAGCCACTCGCACCACACAGCCAAACCAGCAGGTCAGGTGGTGGCCCAGACCTTTTATCCCATCACTCCAGAGGCAGAGATCCTTCTAGATTTTTGTGAGTTCAAGGCCAAACAGTCGGGCAGTGGTGGCATATAGCTTTAATCCTAGCACAAGGAAGGGGAAGCACAGTAATATTCTGGCAGACTTACTGATGTGAGGTAATCTGTTCTTTCATTGATTCCAAGAGAACTACTCCACTAATTGCTCCCTTTTCACTGCGTTGTCTCATCATATGTATCTAGAAGTAATTGCTACATTGCATTTGAAGTTAGATAATAAGAAACTTGGCTATTTAAAAATGTCACACAATGGAACTTTGAAAGAAATAGGAAAGAGAACCACATTCTGCATGTTTGTTAGCAAATAGAATGCAGCATCAAAGCTATTTCTCTTCCTGTCTAGAAAGACACGGACTAAATGGGGCTTTTCTGTCCACTTTGGCTGCCATGTTCTCCATTCCCTGTGAGCTTCCCATTTCCCTTCACCTTTCTGCTAGTGCGTTGGTGATAACATGGGGTGGCAATCATTGATCTTGGCTTTGTCTCTTTCTCTGGGTTCTAAGCTATTTATGGAGAGAGAACCAGTCTCTCTGCCCTCATATCTCAATAATCTTCAGTTCTACCATGGGAAGCAGTTGAATGTTCCAAAGGGCTGTACAGCTAAATGGATGCACACATAAAGATTTTCTCTACTACTGCTTCTGAGACTGTTACCCCTTCTCCAAAGGGAAAAGACAATATTGAACAATTCTAAAAACAAATAAAAACTTTTCAAAAAGATTATTTTTTAATCAAATACATTTGTTACATTTATTCCATATGTGCATTACCTTTATTGGCAAGGGTTAGCATCCAGTGAACAGTTAGCTGCCCACACTGTCTGTTCTTGAGCTGCATAGACTGGTGTGGTCTTGTCAGAGTTTCCCTGGAGCACAGGGTGAGCTCATTTATGACCTCTCAAGTTTGAATAATTTTGTTAAAGAGTCTTTCATATAAAATTGCTGAGAACACTTGAGAGAATCGCACAATAACTCCACACAGTTCTGCTTCAGCGTCTTAAGTGCTAGGGTGCACGAGACTTCTGCTTTCCTCTGGTTTTTATTTTCTCATTGCCTTTGGTTTGTATGGAACAATGTGACGATCACCGGTGTTGTCCTTCTGAGTGAATTGCTGAAAGAAACGAGATGTTCAAAGCTTTCTGCTTGCTGGACTACACTGTAAGAGGTTTAAATTTTAAAAGTTGTGTTTTGCCTTAATGTAAAGGATGGGATTCTCAAAACCCTACAGTAGAGGAGAAAATTGCAAGGTAATTATTCCTTTGTTTTATATTTTATGCCATGGGATCTTCTGCTGCATTATTCAACTTACAAGTCCTAGGTTTGCTTGTTCGCAATGGTGTATGTATTTTTTGTTTGTTTTTGTTATAATTTGGGATTGTTGCTGTTCAAAGGCTGGTGTCTCAAGAGGCCTGTTGTAAAATTCCAAAGATGCTGCCAGTAATTAGGCAGCTGGGTGGCCTAGAAATTGTCTCCATTACACTGCTGATTCTTTGCCAGTTTTCCTGTCTTTCTTCTGGGAACTAAAACAAAATAGAGAAAAGAAATCTTTGTTTTCTGTTACACACTTGTAAGAGAATGAATAAATCTAGCGGCTTTCTTTTTTTCCTCTCTCTATTCTGTTTCTCTTTCCTTTGGTTTACAGTTCACTGTTAGAACATGTGTAATGCATGATCAGGTTCCAGTAGTTCGTGTGTTGAAGTCATTCTACTCAGGAATCCACAAGCTTCCCACAATCACATGTGCTGTCCACATGGGTTAATAGAGGGCCCATTAAAAAACCAAAACAGTTCTCAAACATTCTCACTTCTCACCGTCACTGCTAAGGCTTAGGATGTGAGAAACAGCCTCAAGGACACAGAATCAATTCTGTTTTTTTCCTTGCTTAATCTCTGATGTGATCTTTTACTCCAACATGTGATTGTGAAGGATGAACAAACGTGTGTGTGTGTAAGAGAGAGAGAGACAAAGAGACAGAGAGAGACAGACATGCACAGAAAGTATATGTTTGTGTTATTTGGCTACAAGAAGAATATTAAAAGTTCACACTACATAGATTGATTCTGTAATGGTTCTATAGTATTTATTATACTGAACTGTAGGCTTTAGGGTTTCTTTCTCCACAATTTTAAAACTTGGTTGGCATCACTTGAATCTTAAAACCCACAGATCTATATCCACATCACATAGAATGTATCCTAGATGACAAAGTCACAGTATAAGAAGCAATTATGTTGAAAAGCTTGAGAAGCGGTTGGGCTGCGTTATTTGGTAAGCACAATTCACCCACGTGCACATGAGACACACTGTCCAAGGGATAATATAACCAAGAGCCGGAATGGGAGTGAAATGACACAGAATCAAGGAGCACCAGGGATGCAGCAACTACTTGGAACTATAAGACACACGTATCAGTTCTTCCAGAGCCCCCAGGGAGAGAGGAACCACACAAGTCCCATCATCTTAGGCTACATTCCTCCATAACTGTGAGTGAATTCTTCACCCTTCTTTCAGCCACCCAGACTATGGTCATTTATTGCAGTAAATGAAGGTGGGAATACTTATGTTCTCAGTGAAATGATGAATCTGTCAGGCAGGGGCTTGGCAGCCCAGGCGCCAACAGTGAGGCAGAGGTGGACAGAAAGTGTCTTGGCTCACCATCTTGGTTCACATGGAAAATACAGCAAAGTTGGGTCCAGGCAAGGACTGACACTTCATTAGCCAGGGAGGAACTGTAGCAATAATAATAATACAGATAACAGAAACAATTAAAATATTAAGCATTAACTGTGATCAGTTAATTACAGATATGGAAATGGTGGTGGGTTATCGTTTATAATGTGTAGAGTGAGATGGCCGCTGTGTTGTGTTCAGATATGTAAAGTATCAGACCATCAGAAACATGAATGATGACTTGGTAGAACAGTGTGAGAAGAGGTAAAGATATGTGGCTATGGAGAACGCAGAAGTGATCAGTGAAGCTAATTTGTTCACCACCATCTTAATTAATTATATATATTTAATTAAATATATACATTTTATACCACATAAACTCACAATTTGTCAAAGTTTAAATTACTTCCAATCTTTTAGGTTTCATTTGTTTTACTTTCTAGATGAGAAACTGAAATTCATTTGATACTGACTTGTCTGAGAATGCTCAAATAATAAAAGCACAACTAAGATAAAATTCAAGTTTATCTGATTACATTAGGCTTGTGTTATACACACACACACACACACACACACACACACACACACACACACACACACAATCAGTCTGTTCCAGAAAGGTCTCTTGATTCTGACATGTTCTGCATGTTGATAGCAGTTGAACAATATCAGAGATCTTTCCAGCTCTCGATGATGCTGCAAGCCAATCAAGGTAAGAGGACAATGGAAGAGAAATGAGTGGGGGTCATGGTAAGTTACACTCAAATTCCGGTTTGTCTATGACTATGTGTCTGATCTTTACCTCTGTACACTCTCAGCAATAATGTTTATCTGCCTGGATCAATCAATCCATGACAGAGCAGACATGAGTAAATGCCAAGTTCAAGGCATGAGGTGGAAAGGTCTAGAGTTTGAAGGAAATTAAAAGACATTATTGTTAGTATATAACATATTTTGTTTTGGTCATGGGTAGTGACAGGTTTTGGTTACCTAAACAAGATCTTACTATGAAGCCCAGGCTAGGCTTCTGTTTTCCCCCTCGGATATAGATAGATAATGGATATGTGTCATCCCGTATGGTTCTGTGTTCTATTTCAAAGCGGTTTGCTTTGGGAAATGATCCTTTGGTTAGCATTTTAATTCTCTAATGTCTGTAGGTTTCCTGTCTACACAATTCACTGCAGTAGATCTGAGAAACACTTGGATTTTATCGAAATGTATTACAATGGGTCACTTATTGACTGAAAGAATAAATAAATATCTTGAAACGCTGTGGCATATTTTGACATACAGCATGCATTAGGCATCACTGCTCATAATTCTGATTGGCTTGGCCTGTCCAACTTTTAAGTTGCGATACACATAATCAACCTTATGGGGCCATCAGTCTCTTGGGCAAAGCTTTGCTTCAATAATTACACAGTACTCTTATTTTAATGTCATTATTTTAGAATTCCAAAAGATACATTAAATAAAAACTTTTGTCTTGTTTGAACTAACTTCTACTAAAAGTTGTGGAGTTATTTTAAAATTTAGGCTTTTAGGATTGAAGGAAGAACTGCTTTTATTATTTGTTTTCTTCCTTTAGTAAAAGGAAATACATCAGAGCAATCATAAAGCACTTATAGATCCTTGAGTGTGTGTATAGGGGGAGAATATCTTTCAAGTTAAATGTAGCATTTGATCATTAAAAAAACATAGACTTCATAAAATCCATCATGTATCTTAACTGTACCCTAACCTCATGTCTTCTGATCAGACCTAAGTGAGCTTATGATCGTGCTAAGGAGACACTGTAATTGGAAGATTATGATGTAAGAGTAAGCAGACTTTAACATTTTGGTTATTGTTGCCATGTTGTTTTGTTTTAGTGTTTACTGTAACTTTAAATGGGATGAATTCTTTTTTTATGCTCTTCCAAAATCAAGCAGCACACACTTCCAAAGGGCAGCTTTGGCTTCTAAGGTCTTTGGATGGATGAAGAAAGCAAAAGTGCAAACCCTTAGTTGAGAACAAGTTCAGGAATATAATCTTATTAGTACTGTTTTCAAATCCACAAATAAAGCCACACTAAACTTCTGCCAAAAGCGATTGTCAAGGATGCCCTATCTGGAGGTAAAAGGCACTTTTCTTGATAACAAATAATGATGTAGTTCTTACAGTTTATTATTCTGTATTTATACCAATATAATCAATGGCACAGGTTGGTAAAGGATGGCAATAACCAACCACATTTTCATGTTTCATTGTACAATATGTATCAGAATTTTGTGAGTAGGAATGACTTCAACTTTTAGGATTTTCTTGAGAAAAAGTAAAATAGAATGTATCCAGGGAAGAAAGTACAATAGCAATGACTAAAATAGCTATTATCCATACCACAAATGTATAAACCCTGTCCTATAAACTGAAGATCGTGGAAATCAATAATAGCCTAATAAATGAGATTTAAAAAACAAAAAAACTGTGTAAGCAAAATCACACATTTTATTAAATAAATTCCATTCAAATATATGCAATTGGCTTGATTTAATTCATACGCATTAGTATGACCAGCATAGATAGCTTGAAAATATTCCATTTGTAATAAAAATATCACCCCCAAGACTCTCAAGTGCAGTTAGAGTTTTTCAAATCCACCGTCTATCACTTTGTCTTTGTACCAGAAGCAAATTATTTCTTAAGTGCTAATTGGCAGCTCTGTAAAGACTTCACAGTGCCCCCATTCTAATTATATTGCCTCAGAATTCCCCACCAGATCCTACCTCCAGCTGACAGTCAGGAAATATAACAGGAAAATATATGCTCCAAGTTCTCCACAAAGGGAAACACTTTCTACTGTGCTGTAACATGTAGAAATAACTGAAAGCCACTTCCTTTCCCTCATTAGGAATGGTCAAACTTGACTAATCCGTACCAAGCTTCAGTTTTTGTAGTGCTACATTTCTGGCCCACATATTGAATATTGAAATAGTTTTGACCAATAAATGTAGCAGTGTGTGCCCTGTTCATTGTTGAGTTAAGTTGTCCTACTGCACGACTGCATGTTGTTCTCTCTCCCATAAATTATTCCAATCAGAGAGAAATTTGCTTGTGTTGAAAAAATTATGTGTCTGACAGGTGATGGCTGGCCCCAAGGAGTTGATTGAAAAAAAAATTATAATTAAGAAGACCTATTTATAAGGTTCACAGGCTGATGTGGTGCGAAACCGTGGAGTAAATGAGAAGAAAAAATTGAGGCATTATACATTTCATTGTGTGATTTACCACTTACTAACTGTGACTACAGGAAGTTAACTTCTTCATGCTTCTGATTTTTTTCCTGTCAAATAAGGCTAAAATTTGCATTATACACATAAAAACTGACAACTCTTTGAGTCAAAAGAAGCAAAATAGCAACAGTGTTTCTTGCATTCTAATAATAAATAGTATGTATACGATGGACTCTTGTGGTCAGGTTTAAACATGTTAATGTGCAGAAGCATCCAAGACAGTGATTGGGGCCTGTTAAGCACGTGCACAATAAATATAGTTAAATTTTTAAATTCTATTTTTTTTTTACTATATTTAAAACTGAGATCATGAGAAAAAAGTATATAAAGTCTGTATTAGTGATTTTCATTTCAGCATGCTACCGTCAAAACTTTGGTTGTAGTAAGAGTATCCTTTGGTATTTCTGTAATACAGGGTGTGAAAACCTTGTTGAAGGAATAATAGTACCATAAAAGAAGAAAGCGAAAGTTCCAGGAGCTAATGAACAAATCCTAGATCCATAATTTCATTCCAATAGCTGGTCCTTAACACCAAAATTGGAAAATATAAGCAATACTATTTAGTGTGGTCAAGCAGTCTAGTTAATTGATGGGTCTGAGAAGGGATATTGAGTAAGGAAGACTCAAAAGCCACCTGTGTTAGAAAGAAAAAAAAATGCCCTTCAACTGTAACATCATTGACAGATCTCTTGCCTTATGACTAGGGGAATTGGAGCCTCCACACAGCAGTTCACCTCATAAACTGATGGCCACTTGAGGTATCTTCATATGAGAGTCTCAGAAAATGGTTCACCCAATGTTGTTGCCATGTTTACCCTGTGGAAATGAGAGTACTCACCTAGTTATAGTTCTTATAAGACGTTATCTCCCTGGAGAAAGACATATGTTCAGGATATGAATGTGATAAATTTTCTTGTTGTTCAAGTGTAAAACCACAACTGTATCTTCCAAGAAAATTGCCATGAGCCTCAGCATCTTCCTAAAACCCCTGTTCCTCCACAAATCATTCACTCAGATGCTCCTAGCTTAAAACATGATTGCTTCCTCTTCTTATATACTGTCCAATTTCACCATGAGTTCACTTCAAAGTGCAGGGGATAAGAGTAAGAAAATTTAATATCACTAGCCTCAATTTTACTATAATCTAATTATAGTGAATGATGTGAGCAGCAATCATTTGTATAAATACATAACAGTTTTTCATGCTATACTAAATCCACTGAGTATGTAGTCAAATACATACATCACATAAGATCACATTTGGTATGAAAGTTGTATTCTAAGCTGACCACTATTATATAACAAGTTTCTAAGTAGAATCATACATTGTAAGCTTGCTAGTTCTCTGCTAATGGGTGGGAAAGAATTTCTGAGTGTGCTATGAGGTGAATGGCTAGAATTTGAATGGTACAATGAACATAACTTGATTTTTGAGATCCAAATGTAACTCTACCATGTATTACCTCTGGTCTGAACACACAGCATCATATTCCAGCCCAAAGCCCCCTCCTCTTACCACATACACATAAGAACAAAACAAGAAAATCAGACATACAAAATCTGCAAAGATAATGAGAAATACTTAAGAACGGAAGTAGCTCCCACAGTTCTACAGAACAACAGGGTTCTTGATAGATCCTAATTGTCTTCTCAGTTGTTCTCCAAGTCACACATCTCATTATGAGGACTTTATTACAATAAATGGTGTTGATGTATTTAGATGTAATATTAGCTTAGTTATTTCAGAAATATAAAAAACACAATTTATATAGTACTATGCAATTTATTTGATGGGTAACATTTGATACTCATAAAAATTCTGTTGTCTTCATGTTACTGTTAAAAAATATTAAGCCTCTAAAGCCTTCAGTGACCTGTGTAACATTGCTAGCGACTTCAAATATGGAATTTAAACCAAGTCTTCTGATTCATAGACTTGGTTTTAAATTCCAGCTTTTCCATTGAACTTATCTTGTTGATAAGAAGACTCAAAAATCTCAGACCTGGGGAAACAGATAATATTAAAAATGAAATAGTTATTATAAATAAGTTGTTTTTATATTGAAAGTAAAAAGAAATTCTTAACAGTTAAAAGGACTGCCTGCTGACTGGCTCTTTTGCCTTGTACTTAAAGTTGCTATGCATCCTTCATGCATAGTGATACATTCAGCACTGGAAATGGACTTTTGAAGCTAATTCACTTTTTAGGTGGACACAGACACAGGGGGAAGAATCCTGAAAGAACACTGCCAATTTTCTAAGTACCAATTCCCTGTTTATGTATAGAGAGGGGAATAGATCCTGCAACAGCATAAACCCTGAAGGACCAAATCAAGTGGCCACTTAAGATCAAAAATACATTTGAGTTGGTGGCTATTATGTATTGAAGAGTGAATAAACGGGGCCAGCTGGAAGACTCAGCTGGTGAAGGTTCCAGCCTCCAAGTATGATGATGTAAGTTTGATCCCTGTGACCCACATGGTGAAGAAAACTGGCTCTCAGATGTCACGCTCTGATCTGCATACCCACATCACAATACCACTGAGTTAGTGTTTAGCAGAGGAAACGTTCTTTGCCACTGATCCACTTCTCATCCATCATTGTTCACTTTCTGTTTTGATTATAATTTTTCTTTCTTTTCTAAAATAGGTGTTTTGCATAGAAGCTTGACTGGACATCACATACATGACTGGTGCCTATTAGAGACCAGGAAAGGTCACCTGAACTACCATGTGGATGCTTGGGCTTGAGCCTGGGTCATCTCCAAGAGCAGCTAGTGCCCTTACCTCTGAACCATCTCTCCAGTCTCAGGTTTCGGTTTTTTTCCTCTTTCTTTCCAAGAAATATAAGCTTTTCATCCTTGCTAATCCTTTCCAAAAATTTTATAATATCTCATTAATATTACTGGAAAAATAAGGAAGAAATAGAACATGAAGTGCTTAGATATCAAGATTATCTCAGCAATAATGAACCCACAAGAAACTGAAAGAAGACAGCAGAATTTGTAAATGTTAGGATTGGTTAATTTTATAAAATTTTCTTCTAGAAGAATAGATAATAATATCAAAAAATAACTGTCTTTTAGCTATAGGCTAAAATATTTACATACCCTTTAGAGTCTGGGCTTTGAAAAACAAAGCATATACATAAATTGTGAGATGTCAATCCCTAGTTAATTTACTAAGGTCAAATTCCTTTCATGTATCTAAGCATCATTATTCATCTCTATTTTGTGTAAGAGATATGGACTGTGCACAAACCATTAAGACTGTGGTAGCTATAATGCTACCATGGACATCTCCATCTCCCACTTAACATGTCAAACTGCACCAGCTGCACCCCCTACTGGCAGTGGTGAAATTGCAGGGTAGACGGCTGTCTTCCTTGTCAAGCTCTCCTTAGCCCTAGGAGGATATAAAGGAAGCTTTAAAAGGTCGGGCAACGGTCCCGTTTGTTTGTACAGAAAAGTAATCTACACATCACTGTCATGAGAGCTTTGGAAGATGTCAGAAGCAGGTCATTTCTCTCTGAAGTGCCTTTTCTTTTATTACCAGCTCTATAACAAGATTATTGAAATGATTCAAAACACTAGTCATGCCGCCGCTATAGAAAACTGTTGAAAGTAAATAATAAAAGCATTTTATGTGAATGGCTGTCATCTTCCTGTTGAGGGATGTATCTGTTACGTAAGTGCATTTATATGTGAGTCTGCCTTCTGTGAATTGCTCTAATTTGGTTATGCTGATAGATACTGCTGTAACTACTTTCTAACAGTATTAGCAGGAAGGGGAGGTCAGTTGTTTCCAAACTGTAATTTGCAGTTACTCCAGTCAAAGGAATTGCAACATGATTGAATGCATTTAAGTTATACACTGTCAATCCAGCGTTTCAATTAGAAAGTAAGATTCAGTTAGCAAAAGAAAACAAAGATACTGCCTTTAGAATAATACATTAAAGTACTGGCCATTCTTAATGGAAGATGGTTAACCATTTTGTCTGTAAATTATATTGTACATTATATGTATGCTGGATCAGTTTTAATTAATTGAACTAGGATTTGAGAGTTAATATTTAGTTTCCTTAAATGTATTTTTTAATTATGTATAATCTTAAACAAGGAATCAAGAATTTTAATTATGTTATGATTTTCTATTTTATTCTCAACAGGAAATTAGACTGCAAAGGCTTAATATTTTCATTTTCCTTAATTTTAAGTGAGCTACATTACCTGAAACTATTTAAATTCATTTATTAATGCAGAGAAAGGATGCATGTATAAGTAGAATACAGATACCATATTTTATAAATGTATATTAAGGGGATCCAGAATCAGTTATCTTACTAGGTACTGGACTTGTGCTCATAGCCCAGTGTGTGATAATTGTTTAAAATGAGATAGTTTATATTCTCTGATATCTGTTGGATAATGTTATACAGAGCAGGATGGTCTCATGAACGGCAAGCTCATATTCCTAGGGAAGTGATAAATAGAAGTGGATCCAATGAGAGCTGTGCCAGAGCAAAAGGGGTGTGCAGAAACAATGTCTGTCCAAATCCACTCAGAGTGGGGAAAAAAGAAACAAAGAGAAGCTTTGCCCGTCTTCTAAAAATAGAAGGCCATCTCTTAGAGGTGTTAGAGGTGCATTCTGTTTAAAATTAGAAGTAATCTCAGCTTCCTGCAGCCAGAATAGAAATTAAACAAATAAATTAAATTAAAAATAGAAGCCATTAACTTTATTGAATGGATTTGCTTCTTCCTCCCCATCTCTCCCTTCCTTTCCCCATCTCCCTCTCTCTCTCCCCCTCTCCCCTTTACCCCCTCTCCCCTTCCCTTTCTCTCTCCCTCTCCCTCTCTCCGTGTGTGTGTGTGTGTGTGTGTGTGTGTGTGTGTGTGTGTGTGTGTGTGTGTGTGTGAGAGAGAGAGAGAGAGAGAGAGAGAGAAGCCAGAGGTCAAGGTAAAATGTCTCTCTGTATTACCCCACACACATTTTAGTTTTAGAGACAGGGTATCCCATTGGCTAATCGGAGTCTTCCTGTCCCTCCTCCCAGCACTGTGCTTTGCAGAAACCTGCTACCATGCCCCAAGTTCACATAGGTATGGCATTTGAACTCAGAACCTCATGTTTGCACAGCAAGCACTTTACCCACTGCCCACGATCTTGTCTCTGAATGGCTTGAACAGAGGAGAGATAGAATGAGATACAACCACTGGGAAACAAGCCTGAAGATAATTTAAAGGGTATTCCAAGAAAGAGCACAGCAGGGGCTGTGATTGAGAAGTTAACTAAAGAGACCAGCTGAGGACCATGTCTGCACTAGGGGAGTGATAATGGTATGAGAGTCGGATGGAAGCAACTTGCTGAACAAATACAATAAAACATAGAGGAATAAAACAATACCATGAGTTTTAGAAGAGCAGCATGGTGCCCGACAGTGTTCTTCACACTGGAGACATTCTTGAATGGGAATTAGTGGTAGACAGATGAGATTAGGCAAAATTAAAATTATTACTTAGCTATTTAGTTCTATTTGAAAGTTTCCTCTATATAAAATGTATTAAGAGATATAAGCCTCATTTTAGAAATAGACACTTCATATTTACTTAATTGTACCAGTTAAATACAACCGATCTGGAATCACTAGGATACTTTTCCAAGAAGACGTGAAATACCATGAGTCGATAGTCAACCTTGACAGAACTAGACAACATTTGTTTTTCTTGTGTGAAAAAATCAAAGTGCCTAGTAGACCTAACATGGGTCTTTGAACTACACTTTCTTTTTATGAACTTTGAATTCCCTGTAGGGTCCATGAGGAAAAAATCAGCACACCCTGCCTAATGTAAACTTTAATCACGATCTAATTATAAGTCACCCATTTATTAGGTGTTGCATTGCATACTTTATTGTTTTGAGAAATGTTTTGATGCAACTTAAGTTAACTTATAGTTTGATATGTAATCAAAGATGACTTTGAACAGATGACACCCCTGCTTCCACTTGTGGAGCAGCAGGATTGCTGACATGGTTTGTCGTGTCTGCTTTTACACAGTACTGAGAAAGCCCAGGCATTGTGCGTGCTGAATGAGCATGCTACCAAGTAGCTACATTTACAAGTCTTTATGGCTGTATTTCAAATACTCACTGTCAACTTTGTCCTAGCTTGTTTTGAGACACTCATTACCTTGTCTGTGTCCAGTTCAAAGTCAGATTCCTCAATGTGAAGGGTGTACAGGACAGCCTGGAAAAGGGCCACCTGGAAAATGGTGCTTGAGTGTTCAAATCAAACCCTAAAACACAAGGAACAATCAAGAGATGGCCTAGAAATGAGTGTTAAGAGGTAAGAAAACTATAGAAGGAAATGTAGATGGGAAATCATTGCATAAACTAAAGTTAAATATTTAAACAAAGAAAAGAAACTGAGTTTGTCCTGACAGTTATAGGAAGCTTCAGAAGTTACAAGACCTACCTAGAATGTTTGATCTGTAATATTTTCAGAAAGGCTATAGTTCTTTATCTTGAATCCACCAAGAAGTACAGAAAGCCATTGAGAGGTGGTAAAGGAGGGAGGTTCAGGACAGACTTAAGAAGGATATAGGTAAATGAGTCAGTTTGGTTTCAATGACTGGTTTAATATGGGTAGGAAAAGAAATTCTAATCAGAGGTGCTTGTGATGTATTTAACTTGTGTCCCCACCCACAGTAAAGCGTTTCCCAGGATTCAATGCTACAAGTTTTCTTTTCACACTGATTCCTTATGTGATCAAAGCTCATATATCACAGTTCAAGGATTCATTTCCTTTAAGATATTCCTTATACTCATTAATTTTTCCAGCTCCTACCTTTCTGGGGGCAGATTTACTATATTAATATTATTCTGAACCATGGTCTACATTGCTTGAGTGAATTAGCTTCCTTATTGACTTTATTTTAGAATAGAACATAACTTAAGTATAGAAGTAATTAATCCTAGTAAAATTTGAAAGGAAAAATATTTTCTTGTTAACTTCCTAGCATCTTGAAATTATATTAAGTATAGTACCTTAAATTTGCTATTTCAGCCAACAAAACTGAATTTACAGTAAATGTAATGCTTCTAAAATACACTGTGGTCCATACAATTAGTATATTTTTTCTCACTTTCAAATATATTAGAATTGTGTTATCTGAAGCTCTGTCTGGAACTCGAGCAAGAGATCTGAAGACAATGAGAACCACACAGGCCCTGTTGTTATTACTCTAAAGGCAATTAATTTTCAAGAAAGTGACTTTTGGCTCATTTTTACTATTTGTTTCTAAGTAATAAATATTCACAGTTTGAAATAAATATGAGGCAAACACGTATAAAACTGTGCTAAATTATGAACTCATTTATTTCCTCTCCAGTCCCAGCTTTAAATGTAGCTGAAGTCTGGACATATGACATTTTCTTGTCCATCAAATACTTCAGACAAATAAAACTGAGTGAAACATCACATTTGCATCTATAAACAAATTAAAGATTGGAAAGATTAAATTGCTGTTACAAATACATACACACATGTACACGGCATTGAAATTCCCCTAATGCTCATTAAATGAAATAGTTCACAGTTCATGTATAAAACAATGTTGCCTGGAAATAGTAGCTAGATTCACTTTTCATACACAGGTCTTGCGAGTTCATAGCAATAGACGCATTTTTCTGTGCATTCCATGCACTATGCATGCATCTGTCAGCTAGACATTCTCAATGGAGAAGGAAGCTTAGCTGACATTAGTTAATGGGAAACATGAAGGGCAAATGTTGATGTACAGAGAGCCTCTTCGGACCAGGAGTCTATCATTTCATCACTACTATGGTATAGCTGTTAGCTTGACATTGACATTAATATAAGTTAGAAACCCAAAGAGTGTTTCCATAAAAACAATGAGCTGGCCTTGTTAAGTAAAGTAGGTCCTCTTACCTCCACAGTCCAGTAACGTGTAACTAGCCGACATCAACTGAGAAAGGAAAGGCCCAGTTCCAAACCCACATTCCCTTATATATGAATAACTGAAGTAGAAGGAACTTGATCATGTGCTGTGGCATTTTATTCACTTGACATCTGAAAACTTTGATCCAATATTTTCTAAGTATAAAACTTATATACTAAAAGTTATATTTTACACAGACTTGACTAAACTTGGAGGATGTGATTTTCATCTCTTTCACTTAAAGTGTGTGTATGTGTGTGTGTGTGTGTGTGTGTGTGTGTGTGTGTGTGTATGTGTATTGAGGGCATATACATGATGTACACATAAGTAGAGGTCAAAGGTACTAAAGGAGAATTAGTAGGAGCTGGTTTATCTCCTTCTACAAAATGAAACAGGGGCCTGAGCTCAGGTCAACCAGCTTAGAACCACTGAGCGTTTTTGCTGGTCCATGGTTTCTGTCTTTTTTGCTACAAATGTATGAAAGCTGTCTGGGAAATTCTAAATCTCAATTTTGTGAAGCAGTTAAGTAAATAATTCTTCAATGATGCTGGCAGTTATTTTACTAGGTACTAAGAAGTTGATGATGAAGCCGATAAAGATGCAGTCTATACATTTAGGAAGCATAGACATATTTTTCAGAGCGACATTAAGTCTCAGGAGTATGTTCTCATGCCCATCAGGACATTAGTATAGAGATGGTTAAATGGGAATAGGTTTTATTACATATCCTTTTCTTTTGTTAATTTATTTAATCCTAAAGTTAATGATGTGGGAATGTCTTTCTGTATGCTGTGAATATCAATCTTTAAATAAAGGAGCTGTTTTGGGCCATGACAGGCACCATAGAAGAATTAGGAGGAGAAATCAGAGCATAGGTAGGAGAAGGAGGGCGGAGTCAGGCAGATAGAGCCAGAAGCCCAAAGAAGCAACAGGTAAGGAACACAGGTGAGCCACGGGTCACGTGGTAGACAGATTAATGGAAATGGGTTGAGTTAAGATGTAAGAGCTAGCTAGCAATGTGCCTGAGCCATAGGCCAAACAACATGAAGTTAATATAAGCATCTGAGTCATTTCCGGGGGCCTGAGTGGCAGGCGGCAGGCGGCTAAAGGGTCTGGCACAGCAGGGTCTGGGCCTCTGGCCACTCGGGACCAAGAAACCCCACTACAA
Source organism: Phyllotis vaccarum (assembly GCA_033318265.1). NCBI lineage: Eukaryota > Metazoa > Chordata > Mammalia > Rodentia > Cricetidae > Phyllotis > Phyllotis vaccarum. Next base: position 6,311,826 of record JARWLC010000012.1, on the reverse strand, counting down.
CAAGTTAATTATAAAGTAATTTATTCTTATAAGTTATGTGAACATTAATACCCTTTGCATATATATGCATCATATGATATCTTGAGAGTTGACTAGAAGAGTAAATGAGTTTAGACAATCCTTCGCCCTTTTGGAGGGCATGCTCAGAACACATTATTTCACCTTGTAGAGAGTATCAGGTTAGACCTTCTCTAACCCAGAGAGGTTAGTGGAGTATTGTTCTCATACACAGCCAGATGTACCTGACTCTGCCTATCTTGGTGTTGCTGCTTTTTAATTTTTTTAGGTTACTTTTCTCACAGGCATGAGCTGTACATGTTTACTGCTTTCACACAGCAGGGAAAAGTCCTGTCTGGATAATGTTAGTCTTAAAATAATCAAGTAGAAACAATGAAAACTAATTAAGGCAATAGTCAGATTATTTAACAACTTAAAACAATATTCCAAAGAATAAATTTTAAAACTCTACTAAAATCAATGAACATTTTGGTCTGGTGAACTTTTATTCACCCTTCAAAGGCCAGCTCAAAGATGACCTCCTCTGTCTGAGTAAGTCACTGGCTACAATGTGTAGCTAACTGCATTTCAGTTCACATCAAGTTGATATATAATTGCTTCCTTTGCTGTTTCCTTTATGGTATTTTGAGTTCCAGGATCTCTGAGTTTGTATTTTCCTTTGACTCCAAGATTCTGAACGCAGTAAGATTTTAAGACATGTATGTATTCTATAGAGATGGGTAAAGAGTGTAGATCTTAAGAATTCAGCACCAGCAGTCAGCTAAACAAAATTCCAAGTGAATGTGAAAGCTTTCTTCCTATTTGGTCAGTGGGTTATTTCATTCTAAAATACATTAGAAATTTTTTTTTAAAGTTTTATAAAATCACCCCCATCCTTTACTTTATGCCTTGGCATCCTAATATTTTGTTGACATTCTACTCAACTTAATAGCTGCTGAAATAATTTTCCCAAAATTTAGGTTACTTTTATATTATTGTTTATAACACACTTTTTTCTTTAAATTCCTTCTCTCCACTAATTGACATCAATACACTAAGTGATAAGGATGAATTAAGACTTGTGTAGCATCCCCAATCCTAAACTTGACTAGGAAACAGGGTCTACTGTGAGTCGTGCATATTATCTACCTTCAGTGATATCCAGGCAGCCAAAGCACAGAGACACTGCTTTGAAGAGTCAATACTTAAGGAGAGTAAAAACTAAATGTGGAAAATAAAAGTTTCAGTCTATAGCAGCCATCTCCAGCAAACTCTGTTTTCTTTATTTCCATATTAAACAAAAGAACTAGTCATATGTAAGTTAATGAAGTGAACACAGGGGAGATGTGCCTCAGAATTGGAGCCAGACCCTGAGTAACAGAGCAGGAATGTACTTAAACCCCGTACCAGCTCGTGACCAGGTCTGTTCTCTGTCTTGGCTCTTGATTTCTGGACAAGTTGCAGGAGCTATGAGAAAACTCTCAACCTGACAAGCACACCAGGACTGGGAAAGGCTCCTGTTTTAATGCAGCCCAGATGTGATCCTTAATGAAAGCATCATGGTTCTCCAGCTGCAGCAGTTGGGGCAAGCATTTGGAAAAGAGTAAATTATTTGAAAAAGACTTTCCTATTCCCTCTTACTATTATGCTTGACCTGTGTTGGAACAAAATTGTAAGATAGATTCCAAAAACAATTTATGTCCTTTCTCTTATATGGATGCTGCACTAAGCTAGACATGAAGGGGAAAATGAAATCTTGCTGCATATGTAGCAATAAACATGTTTATCATTCTGACAGAATGACTGGTCCAGTAATTCTCCCAAAGCTTAGCTTTGAGCATCAGAGAAAAAAATATTAAGACAACCAGAACACCAAGCTTCATACTACAGGTTAAATTATTTACACATATATTTCTTGTTTACTCTGACTTCCATATTATCAAAATCTCTGTCTGTCATATATGTAGATATGTATATCTTATGTTTTCTAAGTTAATTTAAAAATATTTAGACATAAAATGAATGTGATTATTAACACAAAACAATAAAAACAAAATCTTAGGAGCAAAACTCCCACAAGGATGATCCGGCTTCTTCCTTTAATATTTCAGAAACAAGCTGTGTTATAGCATCTAAATGCCAACCTGACTTCATCTTAGTGTAGAAAGACTGTTTCACAACATGATTGCTGCTTTCATCAGTAAATAGAAAAATGGATGGATGATATTCGGGGAAAATTAGGAGTTCTGATTAGTTTAAAGATATTTTTGTTTATTGTATCGAAAACAGTCTGTACTGAGAGGCAGCCAGTGGGAGACACAGAAGAAGCATTTTACATATTCACTGAAACATTTCTAACCATACACCATTCCAGTGAAAGAAACTCCCATTAAACCCATAGAATATTTTAAGCTGTTGCAGGAAGTTATTTTCTAAGAGGAGCAAAGGGAGGCAGGAGGGTAGAAGTGGTGATTGAAAGGTATTAAATGATGCTGTTTGAGAGCAAGAAGTGCAGCTTATTATTTGCTAACGGATTATTCAGAATGGATTTCATCATTCTTGTTACAAATGTGTTTTTTGACACTTTAATTATGAAGGAACTATTGTGAAACGCAATATGAGCAGAAGATGCTATAAGTTTAAGTAAAAATGTTATTACATCCTCATTTTACTAAAATCACAATTGCACTGAAATTAGCAGCATTTGCATTCTGCAGAAAGAAATGTTTATTGCAAAAATGGAACACATGTGAATCTGGTGACGTTTTAATCATTTTATTCTATACAGTATTTAGAAATCATGGAAATGGAATGTAAAAGGCTTTACAAATTTAATGCACATATATGAATATAGTATTGCATATATACAACACACTATAACATGAAATAAAATGCCCTGCTGCTATTGCATGAAAAAAATCTCTATTACTATTTAGTGAAAAAATAATAATAACCAGTCATTAAAGACTGCTGAGCAGGTAACAGATGTTGGTGTCCAAGATCTCAGGACTTGGCTAAGCTCTGTGCACTCAGCTGGTTTATGTCCTAAGCCCTCGTGCCCCCAATTTACTAATGAACATCTTGGTTTATTATTTATTTGGGCACCCTGACTTTAGAACAGTCAACAATCAGCCTGGTGACCATAATTTAAACAAATAATCTACAAATCATTTTTACAAGATATGCCTGCCAGGTTGTTATGTGTTGATAAATTTAACAGAAAATATACTAGCATGTGAAGGCCCTGAGAACAATGTATCATCGTCCGAAAAAAAATCTTTAGAGAACTCTCACCCTGAGCTGAATGTGGGCAATGTAATCACTAGAGCTGAAAATTCCTGTTTTGATTTCAGGAGTGGGGATAGGGCTATAATCAAAATATGAGCCTTGAAGCTTGATTCTTTTACTTACAGAGTAAGGATGCCACTAAATAGGGAGAGTGTGGTTTGAAGGGTGAATTCTGAATGGTTTTGTAAATACATAAATTGTATTGAAAATTATTTTCTAAAATAATTCTTTAAAGAAAATGAAAAGTTTACATCATCACCTTTTGGTTAAAAAGTCAAAAGGTTTCACTTTAAGATAAAAATGTATTAAAAACAAATGCCTGCCTTCAATAATCTTATATGTTTCCCCCAAAGAGGAGAGTGGCAAGGGCCCTTCATGTCTTATCACAAGTTTGATTATTTTGAATGTAAACATGTCTCAGCAGAGCATGGCAATTCTCAATGCCAGAACATCCCCCTGCAGACCTCTGTATGTCAACAAAATGCCAATTGTGTGAGGTGATTTTACTTCCAGACAAGTTAGAAAAACATTTGGCTAGAATTTACTTTGCTTAAAAATAAAAGGCTATTTTGTTTCCATTCTGGGAAAAAGAATTAGGTCCATAAAAAAATAAAAAGAACAAAGAAAAAATACACCTCTACTGAGCAAGTTTGGGCACCATGAACCATAAAATATTCTACAATATTTATTACATCTTTGGCCTAGTTGCCTATGTATTGTAGCTTTTAATAGTAATATTTTATTCAAAAGTCCTTGTACTTGGGAGAGATAGACAACATAGTGTTCAGCCTCTTCTGCCATTTGAAAAGTAATAATAGTTATAATAACAAATTATAAAATAATATGTTATTCAATATCCTAATCACATATATGAAAACTATACATTTTACTCAGCTTATTCCTGTAGAGATTTTGTATTTAAGTCATGTGTGTAACAAGGATTTACAGTTTCAGCCACCAGTAACCATGTAACAACACGTTATCTGTATTAATTTCCTGTGTGGGCAATCCCTTCATTAGTTTTCTTTAATTTGGGTTTCAAAAACTGATTTTTAGTATTTCATATATGTGTTCTTAAAAACATATTCCCCCAAAAATTATGGGGTAAAGTAAGAGAGGAAATTGAATAATAAGACATTTTATTTTTCAGAAAAGAAAAATGAAAATGTTCATTTTGGGATATTATTAAAGAATCCATAGTTCTTTGTTTGTTTTTTAACAAATGAAAGCATAATTCCAAGCTGCTTTGCCTCTGTAATCCCTTTTGTATAGCTAAAAATTAGTGATGCATATGGTTCTGAAATTCAAATATAATGCAAAAGACTTTCTACATCTCAATCATTTGAATTCATCTTTAATGTATTGAAGAATTAGCATAAGTGAGCTGCTTCCAAAGACATACATATCATACATGAAAATGGCATGAAATTGAATTTCCTCAGCTTTGTCTTACATTGCTAAAGCCTTCTTGGAGCGCTTGGACTATGGAGCAGTACTGTTTGTCATTTCTAAGAGGTATGAGGGCCTTCCCGGTGCTCTGCCATCTTTGCTGCTGTAGGGCTCTAGCAGAAGATGCTCCCTTCAGCTACTACACTTCTGCTTTGCAATACACAGGGATACATAATTACATTTAATAGAAGCTGCCCCTGCTTGCAAGACACACTTGATTTAAAGCCACTCACAATTTAAAGCTGCAGGGATATGTAATTAAATTTTATGGAAGCTACAGCTTTTAAATGAAGACACATGATATGTGTACATGTTGTGTCGACACATACATATATGCAGTCAAAAGAGCGAATCCCAAATGCTGATCTTCTATAATTATTTATTTCATAAGTTAAAAAACAAGGCATCATTGTTCAGATGATGTGAAGGTTGCTTCTCATCATATAATATGACCTGCTATAAAAGCAGATAAAGATGATTACATTCATATTAGCTAGCTATAACAACAGCACTTATTGACTGAACTGACTAGTATTATTCAATACACATTTTACTGTTTTTGAGACATATCTATTCTATATCTGGTGTATATACTTATTGCCATCTATCACATAATGGAGAAATGCTTTGATAAATCATGCATATATAGGGTTTTTTTTTATTACTATAAGCCCAAAGGGCCTAGTAAAATGATACATTGCTATTTTAAATAACCCAGAAAGAAATATACATGCTTGCATTAATATCAGAGCCGGAATCACTATATTTACAATTCTGTTGTCATATTTTAAATAGTAATTGTTAAAGAGTTTATAAAATCGAATTGAATATGTCATTTTTTTTCATTAAAGTGTGAGGAGAATCAAGACAAAAAAATCTATCATAAATCATCTTTTACTCTCAAACTTGATTTATGGTTATTTAAACTGTTAATATTTATTTTAATTTGATTGCTTTTAAATTTTTACTGAAAGAAAAAAACAAAATTAATTAGTACTCTTAAAGTCATTGAGTAAACATCTACTGTGCAGAAACAAAGCTGCTTTTCATAGAGGATACCTTTGAAGAAGGCCCTGTGGAAACGCTTTAGACTGACCTCGTTCCTTTAATGTCTGCTTAATGCCTTAGAGAAGATACATTCTGCTGTGACCCCCCTTGAACTTTAGAACTAGCTCAATAAACCACAGAAAAGCCAAAAGTTTCAGAAGAGAATGATCTTTAAAGTGGAACCCTTCCTCAGGGCTATAAGTGATGCCTTTACTGTGAGAATGGGAAGAACTGCTGTGCCCCCGCCATCAATTATCCACTTAGGGCTCTACCCCGCCCCCAGTGAGGAGCCTCCTGGCCTGGACACGGTTCTCATGCCCTAAGCCATGTGCCATCAGCCTACCTCCAGCTCCACTCCCAGCCTCAGTCCCTCCTTTGTTGTTCACAAATATGAAACTAGGTAAACTGTGTGGAGCAGCCTTCCAAAGTAACAATTAGACCTTTGTTGACTGACTGAAACTCCCATAAAGGAATCACATGATGTGTCTGAAGCTAAAAGTGTGGGAATCACTGTGCAGGCCTAAATTTGCAGCGAATCTTTGCTAAATTTACTATGATTCTCTGTAAAAATAATACATTTTTTAAATATATAATTTTATATCATAATAATATATATCATAATTATTTTCCTTTATATCTAATGCCCTGGCAGAATCATTATAAGTTATATTCTATAATGCTACTTTGATGACTTATGTTTCAAACTACAGAGAATATTCAGAAAAACACTGGCTAAAAACAGATAATCTAAATTGTACCTCAAATACACTTTTTCTCTTTGTGGAAAGGAGCAAAACAACGGTTGCTTTTTTTTTTTTTTTTTTTTTTTTTTAACTCAATGCTGACTCAGGCCAGGTTCCCCCACTCTGCCAGGTGTTTAGTGGATGTGAATATTGTAAAAAGTACCAGCAGATGTGATCTGAGTGTGAAATAATGAGGGACAATGATATTTGATGCATCTCAACTTTGTGGAGTGGTTATTATGTTTATTAGCAGAAAATGCATTCAGGTACATATCCATACTTACTACTCTATAAGGGAAGGAATTCTTTTAAGTAACTTATCTTAATGAGAAATATTTCTGTAGAATCCTAAAGCTGTTGTGTCATAGTATCTATTACCTAGGGACTGATAGACACTACCTAAAATGTTTCTCTTCAACATATTTTCTGTGTGCAAATTACACCAGACTAAAGTACTGGATAATTTTTTAACAATATATTTTCTAAGAACATAAATGGATTTTCTATTTAAATGCAAATTATCAGGCTTATTTGAGACTTAAAATTTTCATGTAGCCTTTATTAATTCTATGATTGGGCATTGGTTGTTCAAATCTTGACAAATTCTTACTGGGCACACTATCTAGTGGTGTGTGAAAATAAATGAGACTTAGCTTCTCTCTTTTAAAGACCGATCCAAGTACTTTCATACATTCTGTACACGCTTCCATGATTACTATGGATACATCATTCAAAAATATGCCTAAACCTACCTAGAAACAGGGTCATAGATTTTTATTCTTTTATTTTCTTTACATAGCATACCACCAGTTATCAGACTGTGCTAAAGGTTTTTTTTTTCTTTTTAATAAAAATATCAAACACTGGAAAAATACGATGAATTTGAGTCTCCCCAGTGACATGCACCATGATTTAATCTATTAAATATGCTCATTTTTTTTCTGAAAAGACATCATCCATAGTCATCTTTCTAGTAACTGAGTCCTTTGAGAAGATGATTTCGAAACCATACTAAAGAGTATAAAAGTGGATTAACGGGAAGATATAAATAACAAGATAAAGCTGGATTTAAGGTAAATTCGAATAATCGAGACTCTGGAAAAGAGTCTAAAAGAAAAATAGAGCTTAGCTGTCAATAGAGATGAATAAGGTCAGCCTTCTGTTTCTCCGTGATGCTTGATATCCAGAAGACTAGAACAACTTCCTTTAAAAAAAAAACATTCTTCTCTCATACAATCCATCCAGACCATAGTCTCCACTCTCTCCGCTCCTCCGAGATCCACTGCTTCTCCATGTCCCTTCAGAAAAGATCAGGCCTTCCAGGGATGCCAACCAAACGGGGCATAACAAGTGCAGTAAGAGTAGGCACAGACCTTTATATCAAGACTGGACAAGGCAACTCAGTACGAGGAAAAGGGTCCCCAAAGTAGGCAAAAGTCAGAGCACCCCATCCCACTGTAAGGGGTCCCACAAACAAACAAACAAAACAAAACGGGGGGAAAAAAGCTAAGCGACACAGCATGGATGCTGAGAGCCTAGTGCGGACCCATGCAAACTCCGTTTCTTTGAGCCACATTGATTCTGTGAGCCGTGCTCTTCTGGTGTCCTCAACCCCTCTGGCTCCTACAGTCCTTCCTCCTCCTCTGCCAGTTCCCCCAAGTCTGGATAATGTCTGGCTATGGGTTTCTGCATCTGCATCCCTCAGCTGTCGGAGGAAGCCTCTCTGATGGGGATTGGGTTAGGCTCTTGTCTACGCATATAGCGGGATGTATGGAATCATCTTCATTGCCCTCCAGTCACGTTTGGTTCCTACCCGAGGTCTCTGAGCCTCCTAGCTCCCTCTTGTAGTGTGGGCCCCAAGTTAGAGGTTGGCCATTCCAAAATATTCTGAGGCACCATTGCTCCGGAACTTCTTGCAGGCAGGACAGGTTTTAGATCAAAGGTTTTGCGGACCGGTTGGTTTCTCAGTTCCACAGGAACATAGAAGATGGCTGATTGAGGTCTGTATCCTTCATTACTAAAAGTCCTTGCTAGAGTACCAAGAAGTTTCCACTGCACTAATTCACACATTGCACATAAATGTTCCCCAATTCTAGTCATCTCCTCATACTCTCTTCTTTGTTACCTTCTTGCCTTACCTGATGCCCCCCCCCGCCCCATTTTCATGACTATCACCTATAATTCACTTTCAAAATCTCTATTTTCTCTTCCCAGAGAGATCCACACATCTTGAGAGACCTCGATATAACTTAGCATCTCTGGATCTGTGGATCATAATGTGATTACCATTTATGTAACAGCTAATATCCACTTATAAGTGACCACATACCATGTCTGACTTTCTGTGTCTAGGTTGCCTTACTCAGGATAATTTTTTTTCCTAGTTCCCTCCATTTTCCTGCAAATTTCATGAGCTCATTTTTTAATAGCTTAGTAATACTCCATTATGTAAATGTACCATATTTTCTTTATCCATTCTTAAACACCTAAGCATAAACACAAAAGGATACAAGTTAAAAATGTTGTACACAGAGGGGAAAATGATTTCAGAGGGATGAGGCTAACAGGGGTGGAAGGGAAATATGAAAGGTGAGAGGATGATGGTAATCAATATGGACTATACATGTGATGACAGTAATCAAAATAGACTACTGATGCAGGAATACCTTTCTGTGTGCTGTGAATAGCAATCTTTAAATAAAGGAGCTGTTTTGGCCCATGACAGGCACCATAGAAAAAGTAGGAGGAGGAATCAGAATAGGTAGGAGGAGCAGGGCAGAGTCAGAGAGACTGAGCCAGAAGCCCAAAGGAGCAACATGTAAGGAACACAGGTGAGCCACGGGTCACGTGGCAGACAGATTAATGAGAATGGGTTGAGTTAAGATGAAAGAGCTAGCTAGCAAAGTGCCTGAGCCATAGGCCAAACAGCATGAAATTAATATGTGTCTGAATCATTTTTGGGGCCTGAGCAGCGGCGGGCGGCTAAGGGGTCTGGGGCTGACTGCAGGTCTGTGGGTCTGGACCTCTGGCCACCCAGGACCAAGAAACCACACTGTAACAGACTATACATGTGATGATAGTAATCAAAATGGACTATTTATGTGTATTAAGTTGTCAAAGAACAAACAATAAAAGTTGAAAGGAAATTTGCTACTGATATTTTTTTCCTATAAGTATTCACATATACACTTAATTAAGGAATGTACTGATAGAAATAAAGTTGACGAGTTAGCCTTATTAGAAAATAATAATAATACATAGTATTATGTCTAAATAAGGTGTTTAAACTGCATATTCCATAGTAAGAACTGAACTGGATCTGATAGAATCATGTCTTTTCTCTTTTCCAAATTTTCTACAAGAGAATAATTTGATTTTCTTCAAAAAGTTTTATGTGTTTTTCTTTCAGTTTGTTTATATGATGGATGACAGTGACAGATTTTCACATGTTGAACCATCTCTGCATCTGTGGGATGGAGGCTACCGATCATGGCGGATGAGATTTCTGTGTTCTTAGAAGTGGCTTGCCAGTACTTTATTGAGTATTTTGCATCAATGTTCAGGAGGGAAGCTGGCCTGCAGTTCTCTTTCTGCGAGTCTCCATGTGGTTTGGTTATTATGGCGACCCTTTACTCTCTTGTGAAAGAAAATGGCAAGATCTTCCTCTGTTTCTACTTTGTGAAATAATGTGAGGAGGAATGGTATTAGCTCTTCTTTGAACGTGGTAGAATTCTTCTCTGAAGCCTGGGTTTTTGTTTTGTTCTGTTTTAGGGTGGGAGACTTTGAATGGCATGGCTGTTTCTATTTCCTTGGGGGTTATAGGTCTGTTTGAATTGTTAATCTGGTCATGGTTTAATTTTGGTGTGTGATATCTATTAAGATAATTGTCGATTTCCTTTTAATTTCCAATTCTGTGAAGTAGAGGTTTTTTGAAATATGACCTAATGATTGTCTGCATTTCCTCACCTCAGTGTCTATTGTTTTATTCCCCTTTTTGTTTCTGATTTTGTTCATTTGGATTTCACTTTCTGAATGGATACAGAGGAGGATGTAGAGGGAGCACGTGGGAGAAGAAAGAGAGGGAAGGTTTTTAAAGTTTTATGTTGTTTTATGTGTATGCGTATTTTGTTTGCATGTATGCCCATGCCCCACATGCATCCTTGGTGCCCATGGAGGCCAGAGAGGGCATTGGATCCTGGAGAAATGGAGTTACAAATGGGTAACTAGGAATCAAACCAGGTTTGATAAAGATTACACAGTGCTAAGAGCTGCTGAGACATCTCTCCAGCCCCTAGAAATATTTTTATAGCTAAATAAATAATCTATTTGAAATCACCCTTTGGAGTGGGAGAAAATATCCACAGACAATTTGTCTGATATGTCACTAAAATATAAAATACACACAAACTTTTAGTATTCAATAGCCAACAACAAACAACCTGATATTTAAAAATGGACAAAGGATCTGGGTAGACATACAGTGGACCACCAGAAACATGGAGCTGGTTAGTAGCTCTAATGCTAATAGAATACAGAAAGAAAAAAAAAAAAAAACCACATTAAAATGTTACCTCAGACTTGTGGGAATGACTATCATATTCAAAAACCATGACACATATTTGAGTAGATCTGGAAAAACTAGAACCCTTGTAATATAATCCAGCAACCCAACTTCCAGATGTATTCAAAACAACTTAAACCCAGATCTCAAAGAGTTGTTCCATCTTCAGAATTCTATGGCAGCCTTTATTTAATATCACTGATAGGGAAGCATGCTAAATATGTATGTTCAGGTGAATTGATAAATGGCAAATGATATAAGTGTGATGGGGTGTTATTCAGCCTTTTAAAGAGTGGTACCTGTCATGTGTGACAAAAAGAACGAACCTCTGGACGTCATCACTAACCTAAGACACATACAGAAGAGCTACATGATGTCATAATTTTGATGAGCCTATGATAGGCAAATATGTAGACAGAGAATCCAACAGTAGCTCCAGAGGCTTGGGGGGTAATCTGGTTGGCAAGTCTTGCCTAGAGTACAAACCGTTAGTGAAAGAGAATGACATGGAGAACATATTGTACCCACGTGAAACAGTAGTTTATTGTCAATCTCAATTTGCTGTGAGGACCGAGTTTGTGTAACGTGTTCTCACTGCACACAAAAATAGAAGAAAAGCAGAAGAAATATTCAAGTTGATGGACAAGTTCTTGGAGTAAATTAAATCAATTGCTTCACAATTAAAGTTTTTCTCCAAATATACCAATATGCATATATTAAATATATATATCTATATATATATTTTGTCTGTCAATCATATCTCAGTAAAAAAATATTTTATCAGTTACGAGGACACAGATGATGAAACACATTAGAATAGCCATGTCTAGTTTACCTCATAAAGAAAGACAGAAATCAGAAGGTGTGTAGGGAGGATTTCTCAGTCAGGTGCCTTGGTTCAGAGATGAGAGCACTCAAGGATACCTTGAAGATGAGGTAAGAATGTGTATTCCTCATCAGGGAGGGTAATAGAGATGAACCGTTTGTGTGGAAAACAGAAGGGAAGGGGGGCAGGTTAAAGTACAGCAACTCTAAGGGGAGAGATTAGACTTTGTTTCCTATTTAGTCACCTTTCCATTACTACAACCAATGCCTGAGTAATTAATCATAAAATGCAAATATTTATCTTACAAAGGAGACAAGAGTCCTACGGTTCCCCTTAAAGAACAGAACTTCAATAAGGGTGAAAAGCCTCCCTAAAGGCCACAGGGCCCAGAGTTCATTCTATCCAAATAGAGCTCCTCTGTGACAAAAGCCATTACCAGGAGCCCTCTGGAGTCACTTTGGTTATCAAAGAGGATACACAAATGCAAATCAGAGTGATAAGAACTGATAAGGTTTTTCAAAGTTTATTGTGACTTTTTGGTGGGAGTCAGTTTAAAATTCATCCAAGATACAGAGCAGAAGGTTAGTTTAAAGGTAAAATCACAAACCACATCTCAACTCTCAGAGAGTTCTTTTCTCCGATGACATCATTAGTACTAGAGAGACACAGCTTGGTCCTAAACAAGGCTGCCATGAGAAAAGCGAGCATTGTATGTGTAGGGTTTATTGTGTGCTTGAAGAGGCCAGGATGATAGGAAAGTGACAAATCAGAATCTTAATTAGCCTCATTAGGTTGTGATCTGGCTGGTCAGAGACTCGTTTAAAAGGAGCAGCCAATTACAACCTTGGCTGTTCCAGTCTCTTAGATAAACGATGATTTAATTTAGTGCATTTCACAAGACACCTCAAATCTCAAATCTCAACCCTTTGTTTTCACTCATTCTGCTGAAGCCTGCCTGAAGGAACAGATGTGCACTGACCTCAGCCACAAGCTCCATGGCTCCATAGAGAAATTGAGATATGGGTATGGACTTTATATATATATGGCAGAAAAAGAAGATTCATCAGAGTCCCCTGATGCTTTTAAGATCAAAACAGAACTGGTATATGCCAATTGCATAGTTCAATGGCCAAAGACAATGTCATGTGCAAGCTCAACATGAGGTGGACAGGGAAGTATATTTCATACCCATGGGAAGATACCAGGAAATGACACAGTGAGTGCTGATACCTGCCTGGTGAATGCTACGACCTGCATGGTATGTGTGAGGCTTAATTTTTTTTTTTTTTTTTTTTTTTTTTTTACTTATAGCAATCATGAATATTTCTTAATGTTTCTTAAATGAGTAACTCCACAGCTTCAGTTTATTCAAGTACATATCGAGAGCTGTGTGTAGTGGCAAAAAGGGGTGAAGGCTGGGGACAAATAATGACTCTGCCATGTGGGAGACAATTATTGTCTAGTGTTGTCTTGTTCATGACTGCAGCAAAAGAAGTAAAATCAGATGAATAATGGGCATCAATTCCTGAGGAGTGGATAGTGGGGCAAGAATAGAGGAATGAGAAACCAGAGAGAAAGGATGAAAAAATAAAGTGGAGGCGTTTTGGAAAGAAGGTGTGTTTATGTGTGTGTGTGTGTGTGTGTGTGTGTGTGTGTGTGTGTGTGTGTGTGTGCATGTGTGTGTACATGTGTGTGTATGTGTGTGTGTACATGTGTGTGCATGTATGTGTATGTCTGTATGTATGTGTGTATATGTGTGTATGTGTGTGTCTATATGTATATGTGTGTGGGGCTGTATGTGTGTATATGTATGTGTATGTGGTATGTGTGTGTGTGTGTATGCATGTGTGGTGTGTGTGTGTAGTAGGTGGTTTCTGGCACAGACTTTCGGGCCTAACCTCAAGGTTTAGGACCCACAGACCCGCTGACCAGCAGAGACACACAGATACATATGATAGTTTTAGGCTGATGGACCTAAGACCCAGGCATATCACTTGCTAACTCTCTATCCTTCATTTAACCCATGACTCATCCTGTCCAGCCATGGGGCTGGGTACCTTTTCTTAGAGCAGCATAGTTGTCCTCTGCTTCTTCTGGCTTCGCTTTGGCATTCTGCTCTAGGCTTCCTGTTCTCAGAGTTCTCTTAAATCTGGTAGCCCCGCCCACACTTCCTGCCTGCCTTTGGCCAATCAGCACTTTTTATTAAACAAGTGGGTGGGCCATAATCTCCCACATATCCCCTTTTCTCCTCTTAAAAAAAAAAAAAACAAAAAAAAACTCCAAATCTAATATTCTTCACCCCCTATCTATAACAACTTATAAACAACACTGTAAATAAACACAAACATCCATAATCCATGTTGTGGGAATGTGGGTGTTGTTCTCTAGGCTACTTCCTGCTGAATGGGGGCATTGACAATCTCATGGGAATCCAAAGAAAAATGTAGAATTATGGACAAGTCTTTAGTGGAGTAATCTGTAAGGCTGGGACGTCTCAGCCAGTTTCCTTGAAATTGTTCTGGATAGAGTGCTTGGGAAACTTCACAGAGGTGCTCTGAAATGCTGAATCATCTGGGCCATCCATTTCCAATGGAGATTTTTCCGGGGTCTTCCTCTATCAAACTTTATGTTCTTTATCCAGGAATAAATCCACAGTCTTTCATTTTCTGTGAAAATAAAAGGAAAACCTCTTCTCCAAAGTAGCGTATCTTTGGATTTCAGTTTTAAAGTCGACTCATTTACAAAATATATAGGTTGAATTAATCTAACAACATTTATAATCAACTGTCTTTTAGCAGCTTTTACTAAGTCATTTTCAGTCAAGAAGCTTAAAGATAAGACAATAATATGCAGTATCCAGACATTCTTTGTATTTTCTATCTTTACATGGCTCATTTTTTATTTATTTATTTATTTTACTCTATTTCTTTTTTAAGGGCTTTCTCTACCTTTTCTTTTCTTTCTCTAAGCCTATGTATCTACATTTTCAACACACTCTAAACCACTTAGACTTTTTACCAAAAACTGTCTTTACTATATATTTATTTCTTAACTTTTTCTGTCTCTGACCACACCTTTGCTTGGCTAGGGTGATTGATTCCACCCAGATTCTTCTAATTCTTTCTGTTTCTGTACACACCTTTAATCTGCCTGTGACTATGGATTAAAGGTTGATAGGACTGATGGATGGTTCCACCCAGCTCCTAGTCTAATTTCATAGAATTTATCTTTTTAACCCAGGTACTCTGGGGAATTTTAGGGTCCATATAATTACCAAGTAAAGCATTTCCATCTGCTGCTATTTAAGTATTTGGCAGCAGGGCCTCTTAAAAGACTCACAAGTGTTTTGCCTCTAAGGCTGAGTCAGGAAGATTCTCTTAAAAAAGCCAAGCCTCAATTTGCCGCAGGCAAATAGAGCTGATCTAAGAAAACACTGCCACTAGAAAGCCATCTTTGATTCTGTTCCCTTTTTGTCCTTATGAACAGAAACCTTAAATCCACCATACAGAGCTCTTTGCTTACATCTAGGCTCAGGAACTGGCCTTGTTCACCTTAAGTTGCATGTAGCAAACACACCATTTTATAATTTAATCCCATAAACCACTCAATCTATTTACCACGGGCCACTTCAGAGACACAACTCGGAAGCTGCTGTGGGCTTCAGTTTCTGTGCTCTCTAGACCATTTTAAAAAGCTTAAAAGCTTTCTCCAGCTTTATGTGGGTGTCTATTGTGTATATGCCGCACGTTGGGCTGCCATTTGTAGTAGGTGGTTTCTGTCCCGGACTTTCAGGCCTAACCTCAAGGTTTAGGACCCACAGACCTGCAGACCAGCAGAGACACACAGACACATATGGTAGTTTTAGGCCGATCAACCTAAGGCCTAGGAATATCACTTGCTAACTCTCTATCCTTCATCTAACCCATGACTCATCCTGTTCAGCCATGCGGCTGGGTACCTTTTCTTAGAGCAGCATGTGTGTGTATGTATGTGTGCATGTATATGTCTGTATGTATGTGTGTGGGGAGTATATGTGTGTATATGTATGTGTATGTGGTGTGTGTGTGTATGTGTATATATGTGCACGTGTGTGTATGTGGTGTGTATATGTGTCTGTAGTTTCTATTACTGCAATCTTATTTTTTTTGAGACATAGTCTGTTACAGATTTTGGAATTTTACTGCAATGTGTTAATTAACTGATCAGCAAGCACCCAGAATCTGCCTGTCTTTGTCTCTAAACATTGGAATTACAGGTATGGGCTACTATGCCATGCTTTCCTGGCAGGTAGTAGGGAATCTCAACCCAGGTCCTCCTGCTGGGAGAGCAGGGAATTTACCCACCATCTTCCCAGCTTCTGGAAAATAAGAGGCTTCAACCACAGAGGACTAATACAGATTAACAATAATTCTATGCAAACTAAGGTGACTTCACTTTTTCCAAGCCTTTAGCCCTCCACTGATGTGAATTTTAATAATTTATGTTTGATAAATATAAGATTCTAAGGTCTTGAATTTTATTCACCTAAGAAATATAGGATAATATTGTTAGATAAAGATTAAATCTGTTAACAATTCTATAAAGGCAATTAAGATAAGATGTTATAAAGCAAACTTAGCTTTTAATTAGAATGAAAATCACTTCTTGTTGATAATTTTAACTGTGCAGATTTCAAACACTATATTAGGTGATGATCTCACACTTCACGACAGGATTATATTTTTCCACATAAACTATCCTTGACTCCATTATAATTATAAAATTATTGGCTGTTCAACCCATTACAGTCAAGTAACATTAAGATTTTATAGTTGTCTACAAACTAGCATGTCAAGTCTAAATTCTACTAAATAATATGCTAAATCCGGCGGCTTTCATTCACTTTATCAGTTGCTCATTTGTTCACTGATTTTTGTGTGTCAAATAGGTGCCAGAAACTTTGCTTCACTGTTTACCTAAATGTTGTTTCAATGAGCAAAGTCCTTCTTAAAATGCTTTACTGAAACTGGGGAGTCAGCTCTCTAGAATGTTACATGAAGAACTGAGTTCAGACCTCACACTCCCTCCCACATACAAAATTTCACCCAAGGTGCATGCACATGTAATCCCAGAACCTGTGTGCTGGAGACATGTAGTTCCTTGGAATTGCAGGTGGGCAGTGTAGTCTACTTTGCAATTTCCAGGCCATTGATATATTTTTATTAAAAATAAATGTTTTTAAAAGTTTCTGTCTCAGAAACAACACCTGGAGTTTCTGTCTGACTCCCACACTTACACACAAATATCTGAAAATATTAAAAAGTATGTATATGTATGCCTTAAGTTGCACAGTAATAACTATTATAGTTATGGCTTAATTTTTATTACAGTACGTAAATTCCACTAGATTAATAGCAATTGACAAGAAACATTTTTCAAGTCTTAATTCAGAAGTCAGTTGTTCCAAATTAAAACCTGGAGAATGTCTAATGCTTTCATTGAAAATATTGAGCCAGTCTGGTAAGTATGAGCTGTAGACCCTTTGACACATGATTCTGTCTTAAAGTCTCTGCCCCCTTGAATTAATATGTTGTGATCATGAGACTGGGTTGATTATTCTAAAAATAAACTCTTAACAAAAAGAAGTTTTCCCTATTTCCTTTCTCTTTCTCCAATATCCACTCTGCCATGTTATGATAGAAAGCTTATTTCATGTTCTTGGATCTCCAGCCTTTCAAACCATATAACATTAAATGTCTGCTGTCTGCAAAGTATACTGTCTACAGCATTCCATTGTGGCATCAGAAAGTAGGCTAACAGAAAGTAATAAAAAAATCAGAGTTGTACTTTTTAATAATAGATACCACTACTAACTATAATAATTCAATAATGTCTCGTAGGCTGCTTTCACAATATTCTGACTGAAACTATCAATGTGTATTGCTTCTGCAGAAAATTGTTCAAACAATAAGATGTTTAAGAAAGAAACTTAGTTCTTGGGATGTATTTGGGTGTATAAGAAAGCAGCAAGATGATGGACATCTAGAACAGCAAATATCTTTATTAAATGTTTATCAGCAGCCAGTAAAAAATACAACATAGAAATCTCCTTCCCTCTATAGAAGAGGCAGGTGACAGACTTACCTTTCAAACATCTTTGATGGGTGTATAGTAAAGTTCCACTTTGAGCCCATTTTATGATGCTTTCTTGATAGCAAAAACATAAACCGTTCAGATCTTTATCCCCTTGCCAAACTCATAAAATATTGTTCACAGACATACCCCAATGAATATTCAATAAACGCAAGATTGGGCTATGAGGAAGTTATACATACATAAACCCCTATTTATGCTATCACAATTTTGCATTTTCTCATTTCCTGAGCCATGAAGTTGTCTATGTTGCTAATGTACAGATTTTCTGCCATTTGCTATCGTTTCTCAGAAACTGTTAAAACATAATCCTATGTTTGCTGTGAAATTAGCCTTGAAAAGAAAGCTGCTGAAGAGCACATAGCACCTTTAGTAATACACACCTCTCAATCCCTCCTGCCTTCCTGTACAAACAGAAAAATATTATACTTATCTAGTCAGTGAACAAACATATTATTAAACACTTGTCCCGTGCCAGGCACTGTGCTTGCCACTGAGATGCGCATATGCTTGAGAGAGCTATAAGCCAGTTTTCTCCTGGAGGTTACTGAAGGGCAATGAGCAAAGGCAGACTGCTCACTCTCCCTGCTCTACAGATACTGCATTGAGAGGCTTAGGGGCAGAGGAAACATGCTTGTGAATGGGAACAAGAGTCAGCTCAGAAAGGTCTGGCAGTAGGCTATTGGGACACTATAGACCCAAGCTAGAGTGTGACTAAGCAGCTGTGTATGACGTAAATTTTATGGGTAAGATTGTTTGGAAGGATTCAAGGGTGGCAACATGGGTTTTGTTGTTGCTTATTTATTTATCCAGTTTGGTAATGGCTTGTAAAGTCATTAACTGAGATGGGAAACCTTAAGAACACATGCTGAGGACGTATTGGCAGATTTACTATTGTTAAGTTTGAGATGCCTACAAGACAAGTGAAATATTTTGGTAGATAAGATATGCAGCATTAGATATTAGCATGCTTAATTAAAACAGGGACTTGCTATGTAGTTCACGCTGGTCTTAAATTCTTTACTCTCTTTGAAGTTCAATCTAGTCAGCATTAGACTCACAATTTTCATTGCCGAGCATTCTGAGTTATAGATTAGCCGGCATGATCCATCCAGCCATACTTGTACATTATCTTTAAGCATCAGGACATAGACTATCTTTAAAGCCTTGACACAGGATGAAGTAATCAGGTGAGTAATTTGCATACAGAAGATATTTATTGTCAAGATATCTTTTCTCAGTGAAAACTTGGCTCGTACTTGACACTTTCAACTCCACTCTGCTCTGTTCCTGACAACATTAGTGTCTTCTAGAACTCACGGATAACTCTTGCCGGGATGAAGCTAGGACCATGCTTGAATCTCTAGGGACTGCTGTGCACCTTCTTCGCTGATCTTGTCTCAATAAACATCCAACCTCTTTGCTTTACTCTTGGCTAAAACATGATAATACAGATGAATGCGTGCTTAGAGAATTTACTAAACACAGGTGCTCATCCGCAGGGGATCCTGTGCCTGGAGCTGGGAACTTATCAACACTGTTCAAGATAGTTGTTCAGTTCAGCTCCCTGCATGGAGAGCCCCCACCTGAGTTCAGACAGCAGACACTTCTCCTCTGGTCACTCGCGGCCAGGCTCTGTCTGTCGATCCTTTCTCCTTTCCTTCTCGGCTCCTTGGTCCTCAAAATGCCCCTTAGCCGCTTCCCTTCCCTGTCAGCCAGATTAGCATTTGCTTTAGTATCTACATTGTACACCGACTCTTGGTCTTATCTGGAGCTCAGTGTGGTACACTCTTTTCAAAATAAAAGAGCATTTTTTTTTTTTCTCCTGAGAAAGATTTTTTATCAAATCCTAGAATGTGAAAGTGACTGTAGCTTTTCCTTAGAGAATCTCACAGGCTTTTGTCTAATTATATTCACATTGTGTGAAACTGTAGATCATGTTTCTAAGGGACTTACTAAACTTGTATTTTAAAACCTTTCATCCGTTGCTAGGCAAATCAACTTCACTACCGAAAGTTTCCCTAAACAACCTACTAATCGCAGCAAACAGGAGCCATAATTGGATGTTTTATTTTCAGCTTCTATGCTCTTTCTAGTTATAAATTCCTCAATCCTAATCTAATAATGAAATGTAAGTAACAGACAATGTAGAAACAGAAATTCATGAGAAAATGCATATACATGAAAACTGGGAAGACCAGTATGTTGTTCCACTGTCCTGGCTGCTACCCAAGTCAGGCTGACATTATTTTCCAGTGATACCCATTTCCTTGCCTATAAAAACATGATCATCATCTTGGAGATTTGATATAAAAGAACAATATTTACAAATCTCACCTATGTAATGGACCCTAACTGTGTTTGTCCTTGTTACAATTATAGGAGTTGGTCTAGACAGTGGGTCATAGGTCTTTCATATAAACAGTGTCCCTAGAAAATGCAGGGAAATATTCTCTGGCTTGTCTATATCTCACACTAAGATTATACCTGACTCCCATCTGCTGTGTCAAAGTCACAAAGCTTTTGCTCTTGGCACTAACTCTGTGCTGTCACAATAGCTGACAGGTGAGGCCCCTGTCCCAAGATCAGAAAGCTTGCTTGGACTATATTGGACTGTAAATGATTCCCCTTCCCCTGATAGCTGTCACAACCACCCTTACATTGCCCCGCTCCAGGAAAAGTGGATCTTATTCAGTGATTCATAGACCTGGTCTGCTCTGTGGGTGCTTATGGGTCCTTCCATAACACTTTTGGGTCACACCTGAAAGCTTTGAGCCTCACCATCCAGCTGACTAAGTGAAGTTTGGTCCTGAAAATGGCTCAACTTCATCAGTAGAGCCCCCTTTCAGGTGACAGGCCAGTGTTGCATGAATAAAGGAAACTCAAGGCCAGATCTCAGGGAAAGGCAGAGATATCAGAGAGTGAACACAACAGTCAGATCTCACCCAGCTGTCTTCCAGCTTCCTCATCCTCACTCCTCCTGGCTTCTTCTGCCTGAATCTGCCTTTCTATACTTTCTTTGCTCAGTTAAGGCATGGCCCCACCACTGCCTGCCTGGGAGCCTGGAACTCCTTCTGTAAACTAAAATGACCTCAAACTCAGATTGGATTAAGGGCAGTAGGTCACACTTCTGGGATATTCCCTGTGCTCAATTCAAAGAAGTGAGTTACCACTGTCTGATCCTCCTAGACTGACTGTGGGTAGATCCTTCTGATATCTCCACTGTTTTCATTATATTTGAAAATATCCTCACATATGTCCTTTTGTGTCAAATTTTAAAAAAAGAAAGTTATAGCTAACATAGGAAAAACCATACACAATAGGTACAATAATTATATACAATATATACAAACAATAAATGAGTAATGTCCAGTCCACTAACAATTGACAATTCAAAGAAAATATTTCATTAATTATCCTATTTTGATGAATCCAAAGGATTATACCCAATTCACTTTCCTTCTAACTTGTATTACTAACTAAAAACTATTATTTTGATGTCTCTTAAATGTATACACTTTAACTTCAAAGTTTCTCTTCTAAAACTGTCACTAGAAAACTATAACTATAACTATCTCATCTTCAACTACCTCAGAGACCCAAGAAGGAAATAATATTCACCCAAATAACCAGGAAGTGCAAGCAACTTCTAAAAACTAGAAATGAGAGAGATGACACCTATCTGCCTGGACAGTCACCCAAAGTTCCTTTATAAAGTTGGGGCATCCATCTTCAGCCTAGAGGCCCAGAGTTTCTTTTCATCTCAGTGAAGCAGGAAATTTGCTCTGCCCATTCTGGTATAGCTCATCAGTTGTTTCTCCTTGTGTCCTGAAGAATGTCTGATAGTTTTCTTTGCAAAGCAGGAACCTAAATGACCATCTCAGCTTGTTCTTTCAAAGTTCAGAGGTCACCTTCCTATGGAACCTGCATGTCCAGTTTTTAAGAGCATACAGTCAAGCAGGCAATACAGGGACAGGTTCTTGTCCAGTGGCTAATCATTGCCACAAAGAAAGTAGACTCCATATGGAGTTTCTTTGATGCCCATTTTTCTCTTCAAGTATATTGGTGCTGCCAGGAGCAGACTTGTCTCACTGTCCAGAAAAGTCTAAGTTCTAAAAACTATTTTAAATGCCATATTCTATGGATGTCTGAAGTGTTTGAAGATGTCCTGATCATCTAAAATATATATGTTTGATCTTGAAAACATATCTAATATGACTATGTTTGAATGCAATGTCTAACTAGTAACTTACATTAATTTATATTCTAATCAATTAGTAATAAAAACTTTCATGGACCAGCAACTTGTATTACATTGTTAGATGAACTGAATAAGTTAAATACCTTGAACAAGCATAGAGATATTTGTACAGTAACAAAATTAATCTCAATATACACAGTTTCTATACAATAAACAAAAATCCAATGCAATGTACAATATTTAAAGCTAGTAAATCCTTTTAAAAGAAGAATCAATAATTTACCTTATATCCTATATATCTGTATCCCCTTTTTCTTTCTATTTTTAAACACAATTTGTGAATCTAATCATTCTTATTAAACTTATTTCTAACCATAACCACAAATAATTTTTAACCAATTAACTTAAACAATGACAATCATCCATAACCCATTGAAGGATCAAAAATCCACCCACCCCACCTCTTGGGAATGTGGGTCCCATGTTCTTAAATTTACTTCCTGCTGTCTGGGGGTGATGGTATCTTTAGGGGATCCTGAAAAGAAAAGTTCTGTTAAATGTCAAGTCCTGAAATAAGTATCTGTGTCATTTGTTTTCCAGTCTCTGCATAACAGGAAAGTGCATAGCTTTTCTCAAGTCCTGGCTAGAATAGTCTGTGAAGCGGGTTCATCTCAAAAAGCTGCCACAAAATTGTCCTGAGCAGTTTGTAGTTCAAATCTTATCTTTGATTGGTGTTTGTCAGCCTAGTGGCTTTGTCAGAGTCCATGTGAAATCACTGTTGTGGAGCCCCATCATCCCTTTGGATGCTTCAAGTTCATAATTAGGCATAGACATGGGTCACTGCAGAAAACTGATAAGAGACTAAAACCCAATGCAATGTATAGGAAGCTAAATATATAAGTATTTTTTCAGCATAGAATTGGTAACAATAGAATAGACCCTTATTTTTAGTTATTCTTCTGTCCCATATCATATGGCTTTTGTGATTGATACAGAGATTTTGTATTTTCCTTTCAAAAGTATGCTTGAGTTTAGAAAAGGAGAGAGCCACACTCCAACTCTAAAGCCAGCTTTAAATTATTATTAAACTGGGACTTCAAGTTACAAAAAAAATTATAAAGGTTAAGCAATGAGATTTTACTCTATGAAGTATACTGGTACCAATAGTTCCGATATTCTTTTGCTTGTAAATTTTCTGGAAAGCCTCCCTTTTGCTTTAGATGTCTAAATGTCCAAGGTCTTTTCACTTCTTGAAGATGGGTATTTCCAGTTTTCTGTAAAGACAAAAACAAAAACCTGCCCCCACCCTTTGTTTTTTCTTACAACTTAAAGAATTTCAAGATGGGTGCATGAGCTATCAATTCTTATTTTCACGAAGTTGCTCTGGTTCAAATCGAGTCTTTATTAATTTTTATCATATCCATAAATTTCTTCACCTGTGGAAACAAAAGCAAAACCCCTTCCCCAATGTAGCACATACCCTGCTTCCATTCAGAGGTTGGTACACCTGTGAGGTAAACAGGCTGATTTAGTTCAGCTGTTTTTTCTATAGTCCAATGTCTTTCAGCAGCTGTTACTCCTTTCTCATTCGCACTGAGAAAATTCAAAGTTAATAAAGCACTATGTAGTCTATCTCTGGGGTCTTTGTTATTCCTTTCCATTTATTTAGCATATCCTTTAGAGTTCGATTTGATCTCTATATGACTGCTTGCCTTGTAGGATTATGTGGTATTCCTGTAATATGCTTTATATTATAATAAGCAAAAAATTGTTTCATTTTACTAGAGACATATGCCAGAGCATTGTCAGTCTTAATTTGTACTGGTATTCCCATGATGGCCATAACTTCTAGCAAATTTGTAAATACAAAATCAGCCTTTTCTGAACTCAAAGCAGTTGCCCATTGAAATCCTGAAAACGTATCTACTGTATGATGGACATATCTTAAGTTCCCAAATTCTTTAAAATGAAATACATCCATCTGCCAGATTTCATTTCTATGTATACCTTTAGGATTAGTTCCTGCTGGCAATGGAGTTTGGTTATAGAAAGAACAGGTGGGACATTTTCTTATACTTTCTTTGGCTTGCTGTCAAGTGATAGAGAAATCTTTTTAAACTTTTGCTATTGATATGATGCTTTTTATAAAATTCTGAGGCATCTAGTACATTTTTTATTAATAATTTATCAATTTCATCGTTGCCTTGTGCTATAGGACCTGGCAGACCCATATGGGATCGAATTTGTTATATAGAAGGGATGATTCCTAGTCCTGATTATTTCCTACTACAGAATAAATAATGAAGTTAACTATGACTCATCATTAATAAAATCAGCCATTTCAATGTGTAAAACAATTCTTTCTGCATACTGAGAGTCAGAAATTATGTTAAGAGATTCAGTAAAATCCATTAATACCATCATGATAGCATATAATTCTGACTTTTGAACAGAGTTTTAAGGGCTTTGAGCCACTTTTACTTCTTCAGAAATTTGTTCTAAGGTATCAATATTTGAATCGGCCAACAAGATGTCATTCATGTAATGATAAATTATAGATTGTGGTAACTTGTTACATATTTGTTCTGTTGGCTTTTGTGCAAAATACTGGCACAAAGTAGGGCTATTCAGCATTCCTTGAGGGAGGACCCTCCACTGGAATCACTTTACAGGCTGAGAATTATTATAAGGGGGCACTGTAAAGGCAAATTTTTTATTGTCTTATTCTTGTAAAGGTATTGTAAAAAAAAAAAAAAAAAAAGCAAGTAGTAGTGGTAGTAGTGGTACATGCTGATTCCAGGCTCCCAAGCAGGCAGTGGTGGGGCCACACCTTAATTTACCAAAAGAGTATTTAAGACAAGGATAGAAAGACAGAGGAGAGGAAGCCAAGAGAAGCCAGACTGAGGAAGCTGGAAGACAGCTGGGTAAGATCTGACTGTGGTGTTTATTCTCTCTAATATCTCTGACTTTCTCAGAGTTCAATCCCTGAGTTTCCTTTATTCATGCAACAAGATTGGATTCTCAATATCAAAATAAACTAAAAACCAGTAGGCTAGGAAGTCTGAATGACACAGGCTTCAAGAGTCTGCCCACCTTCTATGGTTCAGAAAGAGTAATACATAAGATGAGAAGACACACTGGCATTTTATCACACAAAGTTTGTTTTCCTTATGTCTATCTTATCTCTCTTTGAGCAGATAAATGTGTGTTGTAAAAACTCTGTTTCCTTTGTACATACAGTTCATCAATGCATGCCAGATGTTGAGAAGGCAGAAAAGAACAAAGGAATGATTGAAAGATATATTGAATATGAAACTTTAGATTCATAAGGATAAGGTAGACTTAATTTTGCTAAATACAAATAGACTAGATATTGTAACTTTAATTCTTGCTTGATGGCTATTTTGTTATATGTAATTTTGTTATGTTAAAATTGAAACCTTCCTTTTTGATTAGACAGAAAGGGGGAGGTGATGTGGGAATGTCTTTCTATGCTGTGAATATGCTGAGAATAGCAATCTTTAAATAAAGGAGCTTGTAGGGGTATTGTGTTGTTTCATGGCAAATAATTGTCCCACCCATTGGTTTAATAAAAAGAGCTGATTGGCCAAAGGCAGGCAGGAAGTGTAGGTGGGGCTACCAGACTAAGAAAATCTCTGAGAGCAGAGTGCCAGAAGAGCACCAGAGAAAAGCTGCAGGATGCA
The DNA here is from genome assembly GCA_033318265.1 of Phyllotis vaccarum. NCBI lineage: Eukaryota > Metazoa > Chordata > Mammalia > Rodentia > Cricetidae > Phyllotis > Phyllotis vaccarum. The sequence goes on along the minus strand of JARWLC010000012.1, from coordinate 6,285,878 downwards.
GAGGACAACCATGCAGCTTTAAAGAAAGGTACCAAGCCGCATGGCTGAACAAGAGACATGGGATAGTTTAAGGGTAGAGAGTTAACAAGCTATATGCCTGGGCCTAAGGCTGATCAGCCTAAAACTATTGGAAGCATCTGTGTGTCTCTGTGGGACTGTGGGACTGCGGGTCTGTGGGCCTATACCTTGAGGTTAGGCCCGAAAGTCCGGGCCAGAAACCTCATATTACAGGAGCTGTTTTGGCCCATGACAGGCACCATAGAAAAAGTAGGAGGAGAAATCAGTGCATAGGTAGGAGAAGCAGGGCGGAGTCAGGGAGACTGAGCCAGTAGCCCAAGGAGCAACATGTAAGGAACACAGGTGAGCCACGGGCCACGTGGATGGCAGACAGATTAATGGAAATGGGTTGAGTTAAGATGTCAGAGCAAGACAGCAATGTGCCTGAGCCATAGGCCAAACCGAGTGAAGTTAATATAAGCATCTGAGTCATTTCTAGGGGCCTGAGCAGCAGCGGCAGGTAGCTAAGGGGTCTGGCGTGATAGAACTGTGGGTCTGAACCTCTGGCTGCCTGGGACCAAGAAACCTCATTGTAACACATTCTGAACACTTTAAGCTATTTTCTGTCATCTTCAAAACCTCTCAAATCCTTGTATCAACATAGTTTACTTTAATAATACTAGATTGGGTTCCAAATACTAAAAGTGAAGAAATGTTTCTTATAAAGCCTCAATAATAGTGATAAACTTGATGTTTCTAAATAAATTTTAATGCACAGTGCAAATGCTGCTTAGAAATTGTTCTCAGCTATTTTAAAGGAAGAAACTGCACAGTGAATGGGCTTGAAGAATATTTAACTTGTGACTTGATTCAAAGTTTAAACAGATATTGATATCATAAGAACAATTTTTAAATGTTTAAACTTGTACTTTTGGGAGATTAAAAACCAACCAGTGATATCCTGTGAAGTATGTGTGGTCTTTCATATTCCACAATCATCAATAATTTTCTGTTCCACTGACTTTAGGAAATGGTTCAATTGAGTTTCTTCATCCTTTTGTTCTCCATTCACCTCCTGACCCATCTTTGTATTTCATAATTACTTGTTAGTTTTACTTGACTTTTTCCACTGTTACTCTCTTCTTCCATCTCACATGCCTTGTGTTATGAAAATTCAGTGTTGCAAGTGTCATTGCCTAGTTATACATAGGATAGATGGAAAATGCAGAATATCAAAACTCCCCTGTCGTTTGAATAATGATGATGATTTTTGTAGAGAGACAAGTGACATCATCTGACTGCCATGCAGCTCAGCAAGTGCTAAAGTAGAGAGCTGTTTGGAAAATAGAGAGACTAACACAAGGTGGGATTTACTTCAGTCTGGAAAACTTGTCTAGTGTGTGTATTAAAGAGAGGAGTGTTTGCCAAAAGTGTAATCAGGGCATTAAACAAAGCTACAAGTATATTGATACAATTAAGAACTATAAAATGAGTTATCTACAGTATTTTATTTCCTAATTTGATACATGTATTGAGACCCACATCACAGTTATTTTTTAGGGAAGCTCCTGGAATGTGTTTATAAGCTTTCTCATGTAAAATGTGAAAGTTTCAGAAGCTATGCAAGTCAGAGTGTCTGTTCCTAAGAGTAGTGGATTTGTCTTGAAATGTTTTAAGTCACAGGAAATTTGAGTAGCTCTGAGCTTTTTCTGAGTGAAGCAGAGTCATTTACTACAGACTTACAGTTTTCAGACAACTGGACAGTATTCTTTACTTTCAAGGAGAAAATATGCATATTCTGAGACACAAACAATTGATTATCAAAAGTAATATATTTAGTTATTATTTGGCTAACTTAATTTTACTTATTAAGAAGATAGAATTCTAAGCACTATTGTAACTTAGACAAATATAAAATTATATTTCTTTTCCTAATGATTATTGACTAATAGAAACCATGTTCAACATTCTGACACCTGATTCAACAAAACAGAAATATAGACAAAATACACAATATAATTGACCCTGAAGCACTGATGAGCAGGTAATATGAGCAACACTAAACATACTCATTTGGTTAGACTTAGATTTATAATATACTCATAATAACTACAGAAAATAAAGCAATAGATAATATATAAATGTAGAAAGAACAGGTGGGATCGGGTATGATGATAGGGAGTGGAATGATCAAACTATATTATGTACATGTATCATAATGAAACCCACTAGTTTGTACAATTAGTTAATATTAATAAGAATAAAAATTAAATAAAAAGAAATAGTGTTGATGAAATGTACCTGAGATTGTCTCAGCTATTGCTAGGAGACAATGCCTTAGATCTCATGACAGAGAAAGAAAATTTACCTCAAGCTCATAGACACCCTAAGTTGAGGAGACCGACTTTAACTAAGACAGTTTTTATAGGAGTCCTCCAAGAGAGAACTATAAAGATAGGGAAGAGCAGGAAGAGAATGACTTGGTTGCATTGGTGGGAACAGCCTATGTGAGTTGCTAAGGTTAGAAAATAGTACTCATTTTGAGCAGCTAGGTTGTGAAACAAGTCTGCTTTGGTCCTCTCTATAAATAGTAAAGGCAACACCAAAATAGTCATGTTATTTTCAAGTAACTGCATTTATCATAAAATAATACTTAAAATGTTTGTAACAAGACTAAGCCTAAGGTAAGCTTATATCCCAAACATTGGTAACAAGACAAAATTACCCAATATAACTTGCAATCAAAAATGATAAGGTATATAAAGAAGCAAAAATGTATAGCTCATAATATGCAGGAAATCAATTAAAATTAATAGCTGACAGAATTGTTGGAATTATAGCAGTATATGATTTTCAAAACTTTATAGTTAATAAAATAAAAGTTTTCTTATAAAGTTATGATCATAATGTGTGTAGGGTATAAAGACTACTGAAAGAAATCCACCTTGACCCTGAAACCAGAACCAGTAAAAGAAACACATCTGAAAACAGAACCAAAGAAACCCATTTTGGTGCTGGAACCAGTGGAAAGAACATATACTATCCTTGAAACTGGAGCCAAAGGGTTAAAAAAGAAACACACTTTGATCCTAAAGCCAAAGCAATGAAAGAAAAACATCCTGGTCCTGATACTAGAGCCAAAATGTTAAAATAATAGTGGGGGAGCTTTCAAAGAAACATACTTTTACCCTGAAAACAGAGCCAAAGAAGTCCACTCTGACCAACTGAGCATGAAGCCAACCAATCATTGAGCAGGAAAACTAACCAATCATTGAACATGAACTCTAGTCAGTCCTGAGCTTGTCAAGTTTACGGGATTGAAATTTGATCAATTCCCACTAGCAGAGAAGCTTCCTCTTACAGTTTATGGGTATAAATATAGAGATCCACAGCCAGATATTAAGGCTGAAAGTAGGTCATGTTAGAACACTAGGTCCTAAATGGAATTTCTCCATCAAATCCTTCTCCTCAAGGCTTTGGAAAGGCTGAAATAATGAAGGCAGAAAGTGTTTAAGAGCCATAGGGAATGAAAAACACCAAGAAAATAATAAATGAAGATGAACAGAAAAAAATGAACTATGTGGGAAAGAAAAAGATGGGTATATGGAATTAATGCATGGTTATTTAATATCCTTTGAAAGAAAATTAACACAACAAAAGTAGCATAGGAATATTAGAATACATGTAATAGGAAAATAACTGGCAATAGGTCACAAATTCTAAAAGTTATGTAAGGCAGTTACTTTTGTCTATTTTAATTATATTACCTAGGCACTTTTGCAATTTTAATAGTACTCCTAGGTTCAGTTAGAAAATAGAAATTTCTAATTTTAGATAGTTAGTATTTGAAAGGCATTCTCTGAGCACAGATTGTTTTTTACCCAAACTAAAAAGGATCTGTGTGAGAGAGAGACAGGGAAGGGGATCTATACCTAGAGTTAGGGAAGACATTGAATTGTTGTGTGTCTAATGATTTACAATGTCAGAAGAATTAAAATCATGCTTATGCTTACAGAAGGAAAATAGTACAGGCTGCAGCTCTTTAACATTATTTCCTAATTGTGTCTTTCTACACAGATGATATCCTTTGTTTGAATGCTCAGGCAGATCACTATTTTACACAGCTCTTTATCTCATGTATAAACCAGGTCTCTACAATTAGAAAGTTTGGCTGAAATCCCAAATAACAGGTGGCACTCACTGTGTTGCCAGGCAGCTGTACCCTGAGCCTGGCCTGTTGGGATATTTTCAAATATAATAAAAATAGTGGAGATATCAGACGGATCTACCCACAGTCAATCTAGGAGGTTCAGACAGTGGTAACTCACACCTTTAATCTCAGCACAGGGAATATCCCAGGAGTGGTAACCTACCTCCTTAATCCAATCCAAGTTCTAGGTCATCTTAGTTTACATAAGGAGTTCTAGGCTTCCAGGCAGGCAGGCGTGGTGGTGCCACGCCTTAACTGAGCAAAGAAAGTATTTAAGGCAGGCATAGAAAGACAGAGAGTCAGCAGAAGCCAGGAGGAGCAAGGCTGAGGAAGCTGGAAGACAGCTGGTTGAGATCTGACTGGTATTTACTCTCTCTGATATCTCTGCCTTTCCCAGAGATCTGGCCCTGAGTTTCCTTTATTCATGCAACACTTGGCGCCCAACTTTTGGGCACAAATTCCTCCCCTCCCTAACCAAAAAGCCACAATTGCCAGCCAGAACAATACATGGCCAGAGTTAGCCTCCAATCTGAGGCAGACACGTGCTTCCATTTCATTTTATCTGGGTAAGTTTTTCAGACAGTGGCCTCTTTCTCCTGGTGGGTTGTTTCTTTTTTATTTCTGGACCCCTCCTTGGGCTGCTCTCACACTAGGTAGCTGCCTCACTTCATAATCAATTGAATTATCAACCGACAACAAATTGGTGAATAGATCAATTTTTTTAAGGGAATTTGTTTAAAGCAATAGAGGTTGCTTAGTCCTTCTGTGATCCTTCACTAGACAGTTTGGTATTAAAACCATTGAAGGAAAACATAAATAAGGTTTATGGGACTATCATGATGAATGTCATATTGTTTATTATGAATATTTTTGTTTGATTTCTATTTTATCACTTAAAAAGATTAATATAAATCCAAAGAAAAAGGTCTTTAAAAAGCCTGTCAAGAGAGAATACAAAGATATTTAAATTCAAACAGACAAAGATGAAGAACCAATTTCAGCAAGGTCATCTAAAATTAGACAAAAACAAACAGCATTAATATACCTAGTAACTAGAAGAGGTGGATCTGTTCTCTGGTATCTCCGAAAATTTTGGAGCTTTTATTAAATCCCCACATAATCTGGTACATATCTCAAGCAGTATCTGAATTCCACCAGGACAGAAGATGAGACTGTGCCACACTGGGCATAGTGTGAGCATATGAGACCTCAAAGTCTGTTCTCACAATGGCACACTTCAACCAACAAGGCTGTACTTCCTAATTGTGCCACTTCCTATGGGCCAAGCATTCAAACACATGAGTCTATGGCGGACATTTCTATTCAAACCATTTCTTTCTTTCTTTCTTTCCTTTCTTTTTTTCTTTCTTTCTTTCTTTCTTTCTTTCTTTCTTTCTTTCTTTCTTTCTTTCTTTCTTTCTTTCTTTCTATCTATCTACCTATCTACCTATCTATCTATCTATCTAATCTATCTATAATCTATCTATCATCTATCTCTATCTATGTATCTATCTATAATCTATCTATCTATATATCATCTATCTATCTATCTATCTATCTATCTATCTATCTATCATCTGTTTGTCTGTCTGTCTGTCTTTATGTCAGAATAGTCTATAGACAAAAATTTTAATAGCCCTTGGTGCTTTATCCCTAGAGTTTGTAGTAATTTTATATCCTTTCTACTCTTTGAATGCATTAACATTGGATATTTTTCTATTGTAAATACAATCATAGATCACCTCATGACAAGAACATGTTCTGAGGTGAACAGGGATAGGGGACTTCATTGTGTAAACATAATAAAGTGTCCTAACATACTAAGATAGTTATTATGTTACTACACGATACACTCTTATGAGAGCACTTATATCCATGGCATATAATGGACCAAATAACAAATTTCTGTGACACATAACTGCAGTTTATTTCTGTGAGCCATCCAGACTAGAGTGAATTCCCCAAGCCTGCGTCTGATATAAATGTGATAGGAGTACTGCACAAGAAAGATGAAGCAGTTAGGGAATGGTAAACTTTGATACTGACACCTAAAAATACTAATTTTCATAGCACAAGTAGGAAGACAGAATTAGAATTATAAGAGCAATTTTTTATAAAGAAGGGAGGAAAGAGACACAATGGCATGTCTATCGCAGTAATTATGAGTAACTGGATATTGATAATGAAGCTTACTTAGGTGATCCTCTCTAAATCCCTGCTTTATAAGATTCCAAACTAGTTTTAAAAAACTCACCAAGTTTAAAAAGAAAATCATCATTTATTTGTGAACAGTTATATATTGGCAGGTTGAATGAAGCTTTTTGTGTTTTGTAACTGCCTTGCAATGATCTAAGATGGGGAAGTCAAGAATGAAGGAGTAGACAGCAAAGTCAAAGACATTCCCAAAGAAAAATATTGAAGATGCAATGCTCATATGATCTGACAAAATAGTACAGTCTTCAAATCATTTTATCTGAATTTCAAATAAACAGAAGACTCAAAAAGTCTCCTTTATTCTGTCTTAAATGATTATGACAATTCCTTAAATCAAAATCCTCATTCCATAAGAATTTCATTCCAAACTTCCATGTATACTAGTCTAACAATATACATGTTTTCTGGAAAGATATTTCTAAGAAGGAGAACACGGGGAAACAGAAGTATATCTGTGAACTGGAGGAAGAGGTCAAAACAGAAGTAAAGGAAAGGAGGAAGGTAAAATATCAGTAAGGAAACCTGAAAAAGTCAAAGAATTATATATTTACTCAATATTACATGTAATGTATCTAAGTCTGTGTGTATGATGCATATGGAGTTTAAATAAAAATTTCCTATCTGGAATGGCAATGTAATCCCCAAAAGACATAAATTATCGAACCAAAATGTCAATTCTAGGCATGAAAAACCCCATTTCATATTGTTGGTCAGGGAATGTCAAAGTAAATTATAGGCTATTTCTGTTGTCCTTGTTTGCCTGCGACATGTGAATGGCAAGTCCCTATTGCTGAAGACACCACTTTGGACACTTGGCTCAGAGGCTCCCAAATTGACTCTGACCTGAAAGCTTCCTCCCTGTGAACTAGCTTTTGTGGTACCAGGAAGTGCTATGTAAATTACAAGGAGAGAAACAACCAAAGGTCTTATTCAGCTATGACACCTATGAACTACCAATGACCAGCATGACAGGATAATCTTAAGGCCACAATACTGACATATATTTCCTGGTGATAACCAACACCTCTGTAGCTGGACTTAAGATCTATCCGTAAGATGAAATTGGTGCCTGATATCAGAAACCTAGCCGACTTTTATGCCTAATGAGCTCATGGATTTTAGAGGAGAAGTTACAACCACCAGCACTTTAATTTCAAACTTCACTCTAAATAGTTGTTAACTCATAGATAAGTGTACCTTTAACCCCTGATTTAAAAAAAATCCCCTTTTTATTATTTATTTTATTTCTTGATATAATAATATAATTACATTATTTCCTCATTGCGTTTTCTCCCTCGAAGCCCTCCCATGTGCCATCCATACTGTCTTTACATTCATGGATTTTGAAACTTTTCATAAATGTTGAATGTACGTGTGTGTGTCTGTGTGTCTGTGTGTCTATGTGTCTGTATATATGTATGTGTATTTCGAAAAACATAAATAGAACCTCTTTAGTCTGTATAATGTTATTTGTATGCATATGTTTTCAGGGCTGACCATTTAATGTATTCTTTATCTCAAAAAATAAAATACTTATTTAAGTAACAAACATTGTGTATTATCACTTAAGAATTACTACAGTAAATAAATTTATTATTGTAATGAATAATTTTCCAAACAGAATTAACCACAAAATATTTTTATTATTGCCATTTCTATGGTTGATTACTTTTTGAAATGAGTTGTGCTTGACTAGGTCTTTTGAAGAAAGCTCAATGTAAGGTCCAAGTCTAGAACTGAGTGAAGGATAAAATGAAGCAAGCGTATGATTTGACTTCCCACGAACCAGGAAAGGACTGTATCTGTCACTTTCCTCACACTTTCTTTTCTTTGGTCAAAGATTACCCAGGAAGCACTGACCCTTTAATCTTTGGATGGCAATAGCTACTCTTCAATAGCCACTAGAGAAAGTCAGGTTTAATTTCCACATTGGCAACCTACTGTAGGAACATCGATCAGTGAGTTTTCAAGTATAGGCCACATGTTTGGTGTTGAGGGACCTTTAACTCAAGTCTCAGTATAGATTCTAGTATGTCCTTATAGTTTGGCAAGGTGGGAACAATTGTTGTGTGGAGTGACAAGGAAGAAAAATCGAATAGATCAAAGAAAGCACACAACTTCACCTTAGTTGTCTGACAAATTTGAATTCTATTTTTACACAGTCACTCCTTCAGCATATATCTGACAATGTTTAAATACCTGAGACATGATCTTTTGGTCTGCCTCTGCTTTGGTTGCTCTTCTATTTTTCATGTACTTTCAGAGGCTTTTCTGACCTGCCTGACCCAGTGCCTTAGGTATAAAGAAACACAAGATCCATATAATACTGATATCACAAGACTCAACATATGTACCTATAATTATCTCAAACTATCTACCTCAAACTATGACTCAAAGTCAGTAATACAGGCCCTTAAAGAGGAAATGAAAAAGCATATTAAAGAAATTAAAGAAAAACAAACAAAAAATTGGAAAAAATTAATAAATGTTTTAAAGATGCCAAGAAGGCCAAGAAAAAAGAACAAACAGGTGAAAGAAATAGTTTAAGACTTGAAAATTGCAATAGAGGCAATAAAATAAACACAATCCAAAGGAATTATGGAAATGAAAAATCTGGGTACTCTGTAAGTTTATCTTTAGAAACTAAAGATGCAAGAATCATCAAGAGAATACAAGAGATGGAAAAGAGAATCTAATGTGTTGAAGATACGATAGAGTAAATAAATGAAAGAAAATGTTAAATCCAAAGATTCTTAACACAACACATCCAGGAAATCTGGGACACCATGAAAAGACCAAACCTAAGAACAACAGAAATTGAAGAAGAATTTCAGCTTAAAGGTACAGAAAATATATTCAACAAAATAATAGAAGAAAACTTTCCCAACATCAAGAAGGACATGACTATAAAAGTACAAGACGCTTACAGAACACCAATCAACTAGACCAAAAAAAAAAAAAAAAAAAAAAATCCCTTGGCCACATAACAATGAAAACACCAAACATACAGATGATTAAAGAAAGATTATTAAGAGCTACAAAGGAAAAAGACCAAGTAACATATCATAATTACAATTACACAGGATTTCTTAATGGAGACTCTAAAAGCCAGTGTTTTTTATGCCAGCCCAGACAACTATAACTAGCAAAACTTTCAATCACCGTAGAAAGAGTAAATAAGACACTCCATGACAAAACCAGATTTAAACAATCCCTATTCACAAATCTAGCCATACAGAAAGTACTAGAAGAAAAATGTCAACCCAACAGGTGCTCCCATGAAAACACAGGCAAAAGATAATCTCATACCAGCAAAACCCATAAAAAGGAAACACACAGACACAGACACACACACACACACACACACACACACACATACACACCAACCCACCACCACCACACCATTACCACTGGAAGCAAAACATTTGCACAGGATACTACTTCATGAATATAACACAAATGACACAGACATTGAGAGCAACAATTAATAAATGGAACCTCCTGAAACTGAAAATCTTCTATAAGGCAAAGGATACTGTCAATAAGACAAAATGGCAGCCTATAGAATGGGAAAATATATTCATCAACCCCATATCTGACAAAGGACTAATCTCCAAAATACATAAATATCTCAAAAACTGTATATCAAAAAACCAAAAAGTCCAATTAAAAATGGGATAGAGAAGTAAACAGAAGTCTCAACAGAAGAATCTCAAATGGCCAGAAGACATTTAAAGAATTGTTCAAGATCCTTAGTCATCAGAAAAATGCAAATCAAAATGACTCTGAGATACCAACTTACATCTGTCAAAATGACTAAGATAAAAAACAGTGATGACAGTTTATGTTGGAGACGATGTTAATAAGGATGTGTAGTAAGGCAAAAAACACTATGCCACTGCTGGTTGGAGTGCAAACTTTTATAGACACTTTGGAAATCAATATGGCAGTTTCTTAGAAAGTTGGGATCAATCTACCTAAAAGCCCAGCTATATCAATCTCGAGGATATACCCAAAGGATGTTCAATTATATCACAAGGACACTTGCTCAGCTATGCTCATGGCATTATTATTAGTAATATCCCAAACCCTTAAAACAACCTAGATGCCCCTCAACTAAAAAATGGATAAGGAAATTGTGGTATATTATCATAATAGAGTATTACTGAGCTGTAAAAAACAAAGACCTCATGCAATTGGCAGGCAAATGGATGGAACTAGAAAAAAAAATCATTCTGAGTGAGTAAGCTAACCCAGATCTAGAAGGACAACATAACTGTATATTAGGAATAAAGGATACACAACCTACAATCCACAATCTTGGAGAGGCTAGATAAAAGGAGGCCCCTGAGAAGGATGAATGGATTTCCCTGGGAAGGGGAAATAGAAGAGATCTCCTGGGTAAACTGAGGACAGAGAAGAAGGGGTATGAAGCAACGAGAACTTGAGGGACAGGTTGACTGGGCTTGGTTTGGGATGTGGGTTGGATGCAGAACAGGGAGGGAGAGAGTGTCTTGATGGAAAGGCCGTTTTAAGGTTACAAAGAGAGAAACCTGGTGCCAGAGAAACTTCCAGGAATCCACAAGCATAACCCCAGCTAAGACTCCTAGCAGCTCTGTAGAGGGTGCCATAAGTGGCCATCTACTATAATCAGATTGGTGACTATCTTGTCACCAGAGATATTCTATTCAGTAACTGATGGAAGCAGATTCAGAGGTCCATAGGCAAACACTGGGCTGAGCTGGGTCCTGACAGGGGAACCGGATGAGACAGGTGACCTGGGCTCCTAGTACTTAGGGACTCTGGATCGACAGGGAGTCTCCATGGGACTGACTTCGGCGTTCTGCTGTGTGTGTGTGTGTGTGTGTGTGTGTGTGTGTGTGTGTGTGTGTGCGTGTGTGTGACAATTGTTTAGCTTGCTCATTTTGTAAGGCTTCTTGCAGTGAGATCAGGACATGTTCCTGGCACTTAGTTGATTTGGGTAAACCTTGCCCAGCCGTTTGCTAAGGGGAGAAGCTGAGTCCTACCTCAACTTGATATGTCATGCTTTATTCAAGCCCATGGAAGTCTGACCCTTTTTGAACAGAGATAAAGAAGAAATGCAATGGAGAGGGGTAGATGGGGAGGAGAGGACGAGGAGAAGAGGAAGAAGGGGAAGCTGTGGTTGGTATGTAAAATAAATAAGAATGGTATTTAAATAAAATAAAAATTTTTAAAAATGAAAAAAATGTGATATAGTCATGTGAAGTCTACTGCTTTAACACTATCTTAAATTAATATACTTCCAAATTTAGGATATGTTTAGGTTTGTATGTTTTCAAAATACATTATCTATACTTGAATTACAGAGTAGCATACATAAACTTTTGATTAATTGGGGAGGGAAGCTGAATATATTATAGTTACTCTTTTTTCTTAGACTTGAGTGACAAATATTAGGATTTCACCTTCATTATTTTCTGTTCTCTTGTGTTTATATTATCAGTATTATGTCTGATTTATAAATACTTAATAGGTATCTCTATCTACTTTGTGAAAAGATTCATTTACTTGGAAACAGGTAACCTAAACTTTAGACAACTTACTGAGGCTTAGCAGAAAATATTCTGGTGGAAATGAGAAGGCGAGTTAAATAATTACTCAGCACTAAGAGAGAAGTTTGTGTGTTGTTTATGATAAATTATTGCCTTATGTACAACCTCATACAGGAGTATTACTGAATACTTTGTTAAATATTAACAAAACACAATGTGTTATCTTAACATAAATATTAATAAATATGCCTTCTAGTGTTTCATTGGTATACTCAGTGGACTATCCTACACAATAACTTTGACAGCCATGGTTCAAAATTATATCTTTCTGTGTCATATAGATGGTATGTTAGGGCATCATGCTCATCTTTCTGCCTCTGAATAATGTAGGGGAAATGAAGATGGATCATTCCTGTCATTGCTTTGGATACATATTCTTCCTCTATTTCGTCACCCAAAAGAAGGGAGCATATCATAGAACTAAGTGAAGACTTGCTACTCCTAAAAGAGGCTGATGTTTGGCTGTCTTTTACTTTCTGTTCCAGACTAGTTCTTCCTGATTACTCAGCTGAAAAAGCAGGATTTGTATGGCATACTAATATGAACCCTGCCCCGGGTGTTCAGAGAACATGTCTCATAGTTACTTGCAATGAAGCTCACAATTGCTAACTAAGATAGAAAGTTCAAGATTGTACATCGGCTTCTAGAATTTTCCATGGTTCTGTAACTATGAGGCGAGAGAGTACATTAAGAAAGTGAATCATTTTCCTCAGGCACAAGCATCTTGGTAAATAAGCCAAGATGGACTAGTCTCCCGTGTGGAGCGCCAACAATGTATGGCTTTCCATAGTTCGTTGTACTTAATCTTCCTGTTTAGGGGAAGAGAGAATATGAAAGAGAGAAAATAAATCCAGAAATGTTTATTTAAAACTGAAATATTATTTTAAAAAGCCCTACTATAGAAATAGAATGAATAATGATCACCCCCTTAAAAGCCTACCTAGTTATTCTAGTCAGTGTTCTGTCTCTGGGAAAAGATCCCATGACCATGGCAACTCTTATAAAGGAAAATACTTAGTTGGGGCTGGCTTACACTTTCAGAGGTTTATAACATTGTCACCATGGCAGGACATAAAGGCTCACAGGCAGGCATGGTGCTGGAGATGTAGCTGAGAGTTCTACATCTGGATCTACAGGAAACAGGAAGAGAGAGACCCTGGGATTAGAATGGGATGTTTTAACCTTGAAGTCCACCTCTAGTAACACACTTCATCCAACAAATCCACATCTTCTAATCCTTTTAAATAGTTCCTCTCTCTGCTGATAAGTATTCAAAGCTATGAGCCTACAAGGGCCACTAGCAAAACTGGCAAAATGCCATAAAGAACATGTGGAAAGCTCTTAACCAGTACTATGTACCTTGTAGGTGTTCTATAAAGTTAGTTTTTTAAATGTTAACAGACCTTGAACTAATCATTTGAGCTATGATGGCAAGAAGTTGCAGGTAATGACTAACAATGGCAACTTTTTCAACAAGTGCCTTAGTCACTCCTTATATATTACTGCTATTATTAAGTACCTAACAAGGTTTGTTGACATAGAACAATATGCCTCCTTGAATTGAAAATAGGCAGTAATTCAATAGAAAAAAGTATATTCGGTGTAGACCCCTTAAATTAGATTGTTAAATATAGTACTTACAGTACTCTTGATGTGAGCTTTTCTTTTTCAAGCATCAGAGGAATCAAACAAACAAAGTGAATATGTTTTCAAAGGGTGCTTTACATTCAGTGCTGCAATATTTATATTTGGCACTAATCACTCTGGGGGAAAATATAGGCTGTGTGTCTTTTATGTGCCTCATAGTTCAGAATGAACTATGTAGTAAGAACAAGAGCTTACTACACCCACAGACTTGTATCATAATGCTTACATGCTGAAAGGGGATTTTTTTCTCATTTAAAAGCAAGCTAGGTCTAATTTTGTAATTGCTGTATGCTATAAGATTCTATTTAGTATGTGAAGTACCTAAATAATCTGTTATTAGTAAATGACACAACATAGTCTGTTTTACACAGTATAATGACTTTCCAAGATTTGCTTCATTTCAACAGGAATTCTTTTTGCTGCATGAAATGGAGCTAAGTGTAAATCTGTTGAGAATGAGTGTTATTCCTAAGATATGGTGGTTCATATACCATCTAAGTTGATGATGATATAATTGATAATCAAGATCTAAGAGCTACCAAATATTAAATTTACTTTCAAGGAAATCAGAAGCAAATTAATCAGTTCTCCATATTTAGAACAAACAGATTCTGACTCCATTATTTCAATTAATGTTTTGCCTACAGTTTTAAAGTATTTATTTTCTTGATGGATTCTAATAGTTGGTTCAACTCTTAAAGCAATAATAGCGAAGATCGAATCAGGAGATGGTTAAATAGACAAAGTGCTTTCTGTGTAAGCATGAGAAACTGAACCCCAAGGATCCACACAAAACATAGCCAGCATTGTGGAAGAGGAGAAAAGCAGATCCCTGGGAATTTCTGGTTAACCAGATGAATGTACACATGGTGAGCTTCCCGCCAGCTAAAAACAGTGCTTCAAAGACAAGATAGATTGGCATTGAAGAATGACACCTGAGGTGACTTCAGGACTTTCTATAGATATGCATATCTACCTAATAAAATATGTTTATATTTCCTCATACACATATTAACATGCACACACATAATTGAACCTAAAATTAAAGTGAATTAATCCTGTAATATATTGACTTTCTTTTTTTTTTTTTTTTTGGTGGGGGAACATCAGACTCAGATCTTAGCAACATTAAAGTCAACAATAACAACAAACATAGAAACAAAAAACATAGTTAATTATCTACCTCTCATACACTCATGTGACATTCAAATAATGACAACTCAATAAAATTGCATAGTTATATAATTATTTACTAGTATAATCTTTACAACAATAAGTACATATGTGATTATTTCTATACTGATATAATCTCTAAAATAAAATGTTTTTTCTTGAGTCTCAATTCTTTTTCTTCATTTTATTATTTTTTTTTATAAAAAAGTCTTTTTACCCACATATCCCCCTGCTCTCCCTCCCTTCCCTCATCCCAATCTCTCCCAGTCAACCTTCAGCCTCCCCCTCCCCACCCCTGTACACTACCCCAAAAGGGCAAGAAGTCCCAATGGTGGGTCTGCCCAAGCAGCACATCCACTCCAGGCAAGTCCAATGTCTTCATCCCAGAGTCAAGACTGGGTTAAGCACTATGGAATGTATCAACTTCTGTCTCATAAGTAGCAAAGATAAATGTTTGATTGGGAAGAGTCAGTACTACTTATTACTTGGAAGACTACACATGAAGAATGCACAGATGAGACTGTATATTCAAGGGCCTTTGGACTCTATATCAGAGTCTGAGGAAAGAATTAGAATAGTGACTATATAAAAACGAAGACTGTCCGAAATGAAGTGTGTATTATACAGCTTACTCTTTCTCTTTCAGCTTGTGCAAGCGTTTACTCTACCTCTGATATGAGCCAGTTTAAAATATTTATGATGTTAAAATAAACATACAATCAGTGATAGCAGTAAGTAACATGCTTGTCAGTTGCTCAGTGCCTCCTACTATTTCAAGAGGTTTACTGGCCCATCCTAAGATTATTTATTTATTATTTATTTTACAGAAAAATTGAAGCTCAAAGAGATCAAGTTCATTGACTATGATCATTTAGTTTATAAGTCAAGGATCACAGACTTAGGTCAATTCGAAATCCATATGGGTTCTACCAAGAGGAAAGGAAATCATCACAGTGATGGTATGTGCAGAATGTCACAGCTGTCTGGAATTTGGTCCGGTGCCATTCAACAGCAATGTTTCTGTGGGGAGAAAAGAAACTAACTTGAATTCAAACATACTCACTCAAAGCTTTGGCTTTGTCATTACAAAAGCTTCTGTGGGAAAAATAAAGCTGATCCTCTAGTTTTCCCAATCCACCCAGTTTACCATGTCAAAATAAAAGACTGCTCCATAAGGTGTTGTGTGCACATGCACATTTTAATGAAGAAGGTTACTATTTACCGTGCCAACACTTCTCCTGAAGCTTGTTTTCTTGGATGTAAAAGTTCTTCATGATATATAGAAAAGAGCATAAGAGCTCACAGAGATTAAGCAAGTCCACTAGAAATAAAAATAGTCAGTGGTCTGGGCATCTCTGGTGCCTAGTGGTGGAGTGAAGTTCTCTTCTGACAGTGCTTGCAACCATAAGCACGGCACAATTTGACCAAATGCAAGGGTAGCACAAAATGAGTTGTTTATTTTAACTATTCCTGGATGGCATTGGAATGTACAATCAGGAAGCTATTTCTTCAGTCCTCCCAATGTTTTATGACCCCTCTAGTATCTTGCATTATCTTCATTGCTATTTAAATGCCTGCTTTTCTGCTACCAAATGTATAGTGACACCAGACCTTCTTCATCGGTTCTAGTCCTCTATAGAACACTAACTAACACTAACTAATGCACGACTTCCTTAAAAAAAAATTTAAACTTTTTTTTTTTAATTTTACCTACCAACCATAGTTCTTCATCTTCTCCTCCTCCCATTCACCCTCCAGTTCTCTTTATCACACCCCCCCATCCATTCCTCAGAGAGAATAAGGTCTCACACGGGGTGTCAACAAATTGAGGACTAACACCTCCCCCCCCCCGACCCTATATCAACCTATATCAAGGCTGAGCAAAGCATCCCTCTACAAAAAAAGAGTTCCAAAAAGCCACTTCCACACTAGGGATAAATCCTAGTCCTACTGTCAGAGGTCACATAAACTGCCAACACTACACAAATGTCATGCATATTCAGAGGGCTTAGGTTGGTTCCATGCAAGTTTTACATCTGTCAATTAAGAGTCAGTGAGCTCCCAGTATCTTGTGTCAGCTGTCTCTGTGGATTTCTCCATCATAATCTTGACCCTTTTGCTCATATAATCCCTCCTTCTTCTCTTCAACTGGACTGGAAGCTTTTGCAGGCCCTTGTATTGAATCTAGGTCAGTCTTATTCTGCTATCTTGGAGGGAACACCCTCTCAGAGCAATTAAAGAACCTACAACCTATTCTAAAGAACATACTGCTCTGGATGATACAGTTATAGAAAAAAGAAAAAAGAAAAAAAAATTCAGGAAAAGCCATAAAATAGATAGTTTAGCAAACTTCTAAATGAACAAAGGCCCAAGTTAAAAATACAAATAAACAATGTTGTTATTGAAGGTTTTGTAAGTATAGGAGCAGATGTAGAAATAATTTTACCAGAATCTTGGCATCTAAACTGGCCTCTTCAGGAGGTAAATGTTCGCTTTTGGGAATTGTGACATTATCCCAGGTAAAACCAAATGAAACATGGCTTTAATGAATAGGGACAGAAGGACAGAAAGGAAAATTGAAGCCATATATGGCAATATTGCTATGAATTTATGGGGATGAGACTTATTTCAGTGATGAAATACTCAAATTAACATTCCTCCAATAAC
Source organism: Phyllotis vaccarum (assembly GCA_033318265.1). NCBI lineage: Eukaryota > Metazoa > Chordata > Mammalia > Rodentia > Cricetidae > Phyllotis > Phyllotis vaccarum. The sequence goes on along the minus strand of JARWLC010000012.1, from coordinate 6,268,376 downwards.
ATAAATGAACCGTCACCAACTATTCATATTAAATAAAAATGAGGTACAAGAGCTGCTGATCTTTCAAAGGTACCCACAGTGAAGGTTCAACAATGCCTTTAACAAAAGACAAATTGCAGGCCTAAAACAGTGGGTACATGAGCAGTTAAATGCCCAGCATAATGAAGGATTAACCAGCCCTTCGAATTCTCATGTATTTGTTATTAGAAAGAAATCTATAGAATGGAGAATAGGAACAAATTTAAGACTGATAAACAAGGAGATTCAGCCAATGGGCTCTCTGAAATCTGGAATTCTTTGGTCATCTCTGTTACCTAAAGAATGACCTCTTACAGTTATTGACTTAAAATACTGTTCCTTCCTATACTATGCATCTATAGAAAAAGGAAAAAGAAAAATTTGCCTTTACAGTGCCCACTTATAATTCTCAGCATGTAAAGAGATATCAATGGAGGGTTCTCCCACAAGGAATAGTAAATAACCGCAGTCTCTGCCAATATTTTGGACAACAACTCCTATAAGTAATACATAAGCAATTCCCATAATCTATCATTTACCATTACAAGGACAATATCTTGGTTGACTCAAATATAGATAAATTTAAAAGAATATTTAAAGAAGTGAAAAATTTCTTGGAGATTTATATATTTTTCTTGAAAAAATACAAAAAAGGTGGTCCATTTATTTAAGATATAAAATAAGTCAATGAAAAATTAGACTCCAAACGGGACAAATCAGGAAAATAGATGTGAATTTTTAATAATTTCCGAGGATTGTTAGGAGAAATTTTCAAATTGAAAACTAATATTGAGATAAAAAATCATAAACTGAATAATTATTTTTTTAAAATGTAGATGGTGACATAGACTTAAATAGTCCCAAAATATTTTCAACTGAAGCTGAGTGAGAATTTGCTTTGGTGAAAAAAAATTTACAGTATGCACATATGGATTGTCTGGATCTAGACCTTAATTGCTTTCTAGTTATTTTACACTCTAACCATTCTCCAGGAATTCTAATGCAATATTTTAATGAAACTATTATATTAGAATGGGTATTTCTACCACATAAACCATGTAAGAAATTAAAGACATATTCAGAAAAGACTTTTGAATTGATTTTTTTAAAGGAAAATTAAGATGTCATCAATAAACAGGCATGAACCCAGCAGAAAGTGTTATTATAGCTTTAACTAATGAAAAAAAACTGACCAATTATGGGCACAAAGTGAACCTTGGCAAAGAAAGCTTGCAATATTTTTTTTTGGGGGGGGGAGTAATAACAGATATCCCTAAAGCAAATAATTCAATTTATAAAGGGAACTAACTGTACTTTCCTTCGTGTTGTATGAGATACATCAATTTCTGAATCCCATACCAAGGCCAACAAATCAGGAAAGGAAGATTACAAATCAGAAAATGTAAATAAAGTGGCTCAAAGCCCTGATAATTCTGTTCAAAATTCAGAATTATGTGCTATTATGATGGGATTAATGGATTTTTACAGAACCTCTTAACATAGTCACTGACTCCTAGAATGCAGAAAGATTTGTTTTACACATTGAAACTGCTGACTTTATTCTTGATGAGTCAAAACTAACTTCATTATTTATTCTGCTATAAGATATAATCGGGAATAATAATCATTCCTTTTATATAACACACATTTGATCCCATCTGTGTCTGCTATACCTTCTATTATAAGATAATGTTGAAATTGATAAATTATTAATAGGAAATGTACTAGAAGCCTCGGAGTTTCATTTAAAAAAAAAAAAAAAGCCTGCTAACAGCAAAAGTTTTTAAAAAAGATTTCTCCATCATTTGGCAACAAGCCAAATAAATGGTAAAAAGTTTTTCAGCCTGATCCAAACTCTGTTACTGGTAGGAAGTAATCCTAAATGAATCCATAGAAATACAATTTGGCAAATAAATGTGTTTCATTTTACAGAATTTGGAAAACTAAATTTATATACATCATAAAATAGGTTTTGTCAGGATTTCAATAGTCAACTGCTTTGAGTTCAGAAAAGGCTGAGTCTGTAATCACACACTTGCTAGAAGTTATGACCATCATGGGAATACCTGTACAAATTAAGACTGGTAATACTTCAGCATATGTCTCTAGGAAAACGAAACAATTATTGCTCGTTATAATATAGAATATATTACAGGTATACCACACAATTCTACAGGACAAGCAGTCATAGGGAGATAGAATCAAAATCTAAAAGATATGCTAAATAAACAAAAAGGAGTTATAAATAATCCAAGAAATAGATTAATAATGCTTTATTAACTTTGTTCTCAATGCTAATAAAAATAAAAGAATAGCTGCTGAAAAGCATTGACTACAGACAAACCATCTGAGCTTAACCATTCTGTCTACTTCAAAGATGTACTGATCTCAGAATGGAAACCAGGATATGTGCTCCATAGGGGAAGGGGTTTGCTTTTGTTTCCATGGGGGACAAGCTATGGATACCATCAAAATTAATAAGGACTCAATTTGATACATAAAAACAATGGTTCACTATCCATATGACAATTCTTTAAGTTTTAAGAAATACTCACCAAATAAGAGTTTTGTTTATGTCTTTACAGAAAATTAGAAATACTCGTCTTCAAAAGTCAACAGACCTTGGATATCTAGATGTCTAACAAAGAAAGGAAAAGCTATTGAGAAGAAATTTACAATCAAAGGAATAATGGACCTATCAATGCCAATATACTCTACAGGATAAAATCTCACTGTCTAATATCTATATCTCTCTATTTATAAGAAAATTTGAAGTCCCAGTTTAGTTTTAGATTAAAGCTGGTTTTGGAGTTGAAGAGTATGCTTGTTAGAGGAAAATGAGCCATCTGATATGGGCCAGAAGAACAACCAAAATTAAGTGACTATTATACTGCTACTATTCGTATCAGATATAAATTTTATGTTAAAATATGTTAGAATAATACATATATTTTAAACATTTTGTCATGATATTAATTATCATATAGAGTACTAATTAATTGTAGAAAAAGGCTTTATCTAGCTTCTTATACATTGTGTTGGGTTTTAGTCTCTCATCAGTTTTCTGCAGTGACCCATGACAATGCCTAATTGTGATGTTTGAAATATCCAAAAGCAAGATGGAGCCCCACAACAATGCTTTCACATGAACAGTGACAAAGCCACTAGGCTGATAAACACCAACCAAAGACTGGCTCTGAACTACAAACTACTCAGGACAATTTCCAGGTGGCTAGTTGAGATGAACCAGCCTCACAGACTATTTTAGCCAGAATTTGAGACAAGCCCTGCATTTTCCCATTATGCAGAGACTGGGCAGCAAATAATACAGCTACCTGTCGCAGGACTTGACAATTAACCCAAAGTTTTCTTTTCAGAATCCCCTAAAGATTCTGCCACCCCCACAGAGCAAGAAGTAAATTTAAGAACACAACAGCCACATTTCCAAGAGGTGAGGTGGGTGGTTTTGGTCTTTCAGTGGGTTATGGATGATTGTCATTGTTTGGGGTAATTGGTTACAAAATGTAATTCGTTGTGTTTAGAAAAAAAGCTGAGCAAAGGAGACTAGGTTTTGGGTCCTTGTCTGAAAAAAAAGAAAAGAATAAAGGAAAAGGGGATACAGATATGATAGGACATAAGGATATATTATTGAGTCTTTTTAAAAGCAATTACTAGTTTTAAAATTTGACATTGTATAAATTCTTTGCATATTGTATAAAAATTGTGTTTATTGATGCAAAGTTGAGCTTAATTTTGTTACTGTACATATATTTCTATACTTGTTTAATGTATTGTACTTATACTGTTAATCTAACAATATAATAGATATTGTTAGTCATTGAAAGTTATTATTACCAACTAATTAGGATACTAAGAAATGTAACTTAATAGTTAGACATTATGATTAAAATTATAGTCATAATAAATATATTTTCAAGGACAAAGAGACATATATTTTAGATAGATAGGTGTTCTTCAAAGACTTTAAAGATCTACAGAATATGGCATTTAAGATATGCTAATAACATGGGTTTGAAACATGAATTCTAGTTGTTATTGAATGAAAACTCAGAGCCAGATATTGGGGCAAAAGTTGGAATGTCAGAGAGAGGAAACAGATCACGGTCAATTCTCACCCAGCCAACTTGTCAGGGTAAAAGCTGTCTTCCAGATCCTCAACTTGGATTGTCACTTCTACAGAATACCATACCGTCTACCTATACCTCATTAAATATCTTCTCAGACCAGTTGTTTCACCTCTGGGTTCAACTTTTCATCATATCCTAGAGTTAAGATTATAGGTGTGAGCTACTACTGGTTGGTAGTCAGGCCTTGAACTCACAGAAACACAGAAAGATCTTTATCTCTGGAGTTATGGGATTAAAGGTGTAGGTCACCACTGGTCTTTCCTGTGCTGGGATTAAAGGTATGAGTTACCACTCTCTAACCCTCCTAGTTTGACTATGGGCAGTTGTATTCTCTCATATTCCAGAATGATTGTATTAAGTATAAAATATATCACCACAAAAGTTCTTATTATTTTTATGGTAATAAGACATCTTTTTCTGGAGGCATCACAGAGAAGATGACGACAAAAGTAGCCACTGGGTGAAAACGGGTCCTTGCCTCAACTGCTGTGAGTATGCTGTCCAAAATGGACAAGCAGGGTATACACAAAAAGAATTGCCATATATTTCCAGGACAAGGTAGGAAGGTCTTTAAGAATATTCTGCTTCACAGAGAGATCTGTCAGATATGCTAGACCTGTAGGCTGAAGATGGATGCCCAAATACTGCAGAGGAGCCTTGGATGACTGTCCAGGCAGCCAGCCTGACTTTTTTTTTTTTTTTTTTTTTTTGAAAATCGCTTCCTTACTTCTATGTCTTATTTACTTAGTTAATATTATTTCCTTCTTGGATCTCTGAGGGAGTTGAAGATGAGATAGTTATAGTTTTCTAGTGACAGTTTTAGAAAGAAACTCACTAAGAGGTTAAAATGTCTAAGTTTGAGACATCAAAAGATAGTTTTCAGTTAGTAATACAAGTTAGATAGAAGTAAATTAGAAACAATCTTTTGGGCTGAGCAAAATAGGATAAATCATAGAATATTTGAATTTATCAATTCTTCCTGGACTGGATATTACTGACAAAGTATTGTGTAGTATGAGGTTTCTGGCTTTACGTGGGTATATTTTATCCATTTTGGGCTGCCATTTGTAGTGTGAGGTTTCTGGCCAAGACTTTTGGGCCTAGCCTCTAGGTTTAGGCTCTCAGACCCACATACTCGCAGAGACACACAGATGCTTATAATAGTTTTAGGCTGATCAACCTAAGGCCCAGGCTTATAACTTGCTAACTCTTTACCCTTAATCTAACCCATGACTTTTATCCTGTTCAGCCATGGGGCTCAGTACCTTTTCTCAGAGCAGCATAGCTATCCTATGTTTCTTCTGTCTTCTCTCTGGTATTCCACTCTGTTCTGCCTGTTCCTAGAGTCTTTTTAGTCTGGTAGCCCCGCCCACACTTCCTGTCTGCCTTTGGCCAATCAGCGCTTCTTATTAAACTCATAGGCAGGGACAATTATTTACAATGGAACAACATAATCTCCCTACAGTATTACTTGTGTATATTTTATATAATTATTGTACATATTTTATATAGTTTTTAATTAGTTTTAACCTTTTTATTTTTGACACAAGAAAGGTTGTGTGGTGAAATATATTTAATAAAATTAATCTGGAATATCAGTCAACCACAGAACCAAGCCAGGTCATGGAGAGGTTACCCACACCTTTAATCCTAGCTTTAGGAATGTGGAAGGAGGACATTAAGAAAGATGGGAAAAGCAAGAAAAGAGGGTTTTTCAGCGTTCCCAGACACTTCCCTTCCTTTTTGGCTGAGGGCGTAGGGGTTTACAGTTGGAAGATTCCTGAGGACAGGCCTGAGGAGTTGGCTGGGTGACTGTGGTTTGTTTCTGACAGTACTGCTTTTCCTCAATATCTGGCTCTGAGTTTTTATTATATGCTAACTATAGTTCCTGCAATGCATAGTTGTATGGATTAATGTTGGGATCTTCAATTCCATTGATCAACATGTCTGTTTTTATGCTAGTATAAAGCTTTTTTTTATTCTTATAGCTCTATAGTAGAGCTTGAAGTCAGGGATGGTGATGCCTCTTGAAGATCCTTTATTGTACAGAATTATTTGGGCAATTCTGGATTTTCTGTTTTTTCATACAAAGTTGGATATTGCTTTTTTGAGATCTGTGAAGAATTGTGTTGTGATTTTGATGAGGATTGTAGTGAATTTATAGATATCACTTGATAAAATTGCCATTTTTACTATGTTGGTTCTACCTATTCAAGATCAAGGGAGATCTTTCTGTTTTCTGATATCTTCAATTTCTTCAGTGACTTAAAGTTTTTGTCATACAGGTCTTTCACTTGCCTTGTTAAGGTTACCCCAAGATATTTTATGTTATCATTGTAAAATGTGATGTTTTCCTGATTTCTTTTTCAGCCTGTTTTATTATTTGTGTATATGAGGGCTGTTGAATCTTTTGAGTTACTCTTGCCACATTGCTGAAGATATTTTTAAGTCGTAGAATTCTCCTGGTAGAATTTTTGGGGTCACTTATGTATATATCACCTGCAAATAGGGAAGGTTTATATTCTTCCTTTCCAATCTGTATTTCTTTGATCTCTTTTTGTTGTCATATTGCTCTATCTTCAAATACTATATTCAATAGATATGGAAATAGTGACAGCCTTGTCTTCTTCCAGATTTTAGTGGGCTCACTTTGAGTTTCTCTCTACCTAATATGATGTTGGCTGTTGGCTTGCTATATAACGTCTTTAGTATATTTAGGCATGTTTCATGTAGTCCTGATCTCTCCAAGACCTTTAACAGGAAGAGGTGTTGGATTTTGCCATTGAATAATTAGGTCATACTTCAAAAAGCTGTATTCCACAAAATTGGAAAACCTAAAAGAAATGGAGAGTTTTCTGAATAGGTTACCAAAATTAAATCAAGACTCATTAAATAACTTCAATAGACCAATAACCCCTAAGGAAATGGAAGCAGCTATTAATAGTATCTAACCAAAAAAATTCATAGCCAGGTGTTTCAATGTAGAATTATACTATAATTTCAAAGAAGAACTAATACCAATACTCTTCAAATTTTTCTGAACAATAAAAACAGAAGGAACATTTCGAACTCCTTGTATGAGGCTACAGTTTTCCTGATACACAAACCATAAAAAGATGTAGCAAAGGAAGAGAGTTACAGACCAATTTCCATCACGAACATTGATGCAAAAGCACTCAATAAAATACTGGCAAACCTAATCCAAGAACAAAGAGATGCGGGAATGGTCCAACATACAAAAACACCTTTTAATGTAATTTATAATAAAAACAAATTGAAAGAAAAAAACCACATGATCATCTTATTAAGTGCTAAAAAAGCCTTTGACATGACTTCTTAAGATTTTATACCTAGCAGTTTAAAAATATGTACACACCACTTATTATGTGGTAATGATCAGAGTCTTCTTTAGATTAAGGAACTCTGGAAAAAAAATGGTAACTGGAAATTAAAATACTATAGCAGTAACAGCTAGGGTAGGATTGAAGCTATGTTTTCTACTTATATTGATTATTCTCTTTTTCATGTGGCTAGTGTATTGCCCAAACACTAGTGACTACGTATTAAAAACCCAGAGCCAGATATTGGGCAAAAGCAGGATTGTCAGAAACAAACCGCAGTCACCAGCCAACTCCTCAGGCCTATCTCCAGGAATCCTCCAACTGTAAGCCCTCTGTCATCAGCCCAAAAGGAAGGAAAATGTCTGGAAAAGATGAAAAACCCTCTTCCCTTACTTGGCCCAACTCTCTTAACTTCCTCTTTCCACTCTCTTAAGGCTAGGATTAAAGCTGTGGGTGGCCAAACCCTGACCTGGCACGACTTTGTGGTTGACTCTGATATTCTAGAATAATTTTATTAAATATCTATCACTGCACTTGTAAGAAATAAAAAAAAGTCCAAGGAAGAGTGTGTGATAGTCTGAATCAGAGAAATGCCAAAGATCAGATCAAACCATATGGGAAGATTAAAACTTGGCTCTCTGGAGATGGTGGTCTAGGTCATCCACCTGGTTTGAATAGTAACTCCCTCACATTACAATGAGAAAGAAAGTATCCTTTCCATAATCCTATATTTCAATTTCTCCAATTTTTGAAAGCTTACAAAAATACATCACTGAAACATAACTGATATACAAAATTGTATCTAATGAATAAATTTACTTAAATGAGCTTAAATAAATGTAAACATTCATTATACTATCATAGTCATGATGGTACGAATACTTTTCATTTCCAAATGGTTTTTTTGTGTGTTTCATTATTTTACTTCTGTGTTTATTTTTGTTATGAATGCTTGACATGAAATATAATCTGAATGTATTTAGCGGACATAATATAATGTTAGCTGTATGTTTTACGTTGTAGAGTAGTTCTCTAGAATTTATACATCTTGCTTAATAGAAACCTCATACAAATAAATGAGGTTTATTGTTCAGAAAATTGATGTTAAAATACCCATTCTATCCAAAGATATCTGAAGATTCAATATAATATTCATTCACATCCCAGCGGAATTTGTACATTTTACAGAGTAAAAAATTCTGAGGTTCTTGTTGGGCATTAGTGTAATCTGAATAGCCAAAATACTTTGAGAAATAAGGAAGCTGCAGACATCATATTTACCATTCCAAAATATATCTCAAAGTTACAATGAACAAAATAGTACGCATTCCTAAAATTACACATATAAATCACTAGAAATAAATAGGGAGTCCAGAAACAAATTCACATGTATGTGAACAACTATTTTTTTAGAAAAGATTACAAATAATATACAATGAAGAAAAATACAGATTCTGTCAATAATATTGTTTAATAGTACTTGTACAAGAATGAAACTATCCTCCTATTTTAATCTACACACAAAACCTATAAATGGATTAAATACTTAAATTTAAAGCCTATACAATTTAAACCCTTTTAAAAAAAGTAAATAGTCAACTAGGCATTGGCCCTGGCAAATTTTCCTTTTTATGAAATCATAACAAGAGATCACATAGTAAAAGAAAAAAGTAAGCAATAAGATTAGTTCAAACTTTAGCACTTCTCTACATACATTGGGGCTGGAAAGATGGCTCAGCGAATTAGGGTTTATTTCACAATTGTCCATATTTATAGTGCCAAGGAGTCTGATGGCATCTTCTGGATTCAGTGGATCATATCCATTTAGTGGACAAATATATATGTAAGCACAAAATCCATACTTATAAAATAAGTAATAAATTTAAAAAGAAGGTTATAAAATCCCCTCTGTACACCAAATGAAAACATCAAGAGATTTATGACATTCTACCAAGTGTGAGAAAATATTTCTCAGTCCCTTTGAGGAGGGGTTAGCCTTCAAAATATGTAAAAATCTCCACAGTCAATGTAAATATAAACATTAAAACAGAATAATCACCTTTAAAAATGGGCAAAAGAGTTCGTTAGACATTTTCCAAAGGAAACTATGTAAAAGGCTACTAAGTTTCCAGAGGAAATGTTCAATATTATTAATCATCCCAATATTAAGATCAAAACCACAATAAAGTATTGCCACTACTGTTAAGATTATTACCAAGAAATAAAATAAATAAAAATATAGGTAAGTATTATAGAATGTATAGTTTGCATAGGACACATACTCCACAAGTGGGAGTGTCTGATCACCTGGTCTCCAGACAGTAACGCTGACTTGAGAGATGACAAACAGTTAGGAACTGGGGCCTTGTGGATGAAAGTGGGTGACTGGAAGCAAGCCTGTGCGTCCTATGCCAGTCCCAGGCCCAGCTCTAGTTCTCTGTGCCTGTGACCACCATTGTCATGTAACCATTTGTCTCATGTTCTCACTGTACCTGCAGGGCTAATTCACCAACATGCATCTCCTATCCCCACGGTCTGGATACTCTTAAACTGTGAGCCAAATTAATCCTTCCCTTAAGTCTCTGTCCAACAGTAAATAAGGACATCATAAAAAACAACATACACAAAGAACGAAGAACAATTAGAATTCTTGAGTGATGTTTGCAAGAGTATAAATTTTAGCAGTTTTACTGAAATAGATATAAAATTTCCTCAACAAATTAAGTTTAACTAGCACATAAACCAGAAACCATATTTGAGAATAGATACAGATATCAGAATCTCAAAAGGATTTCTGTCTTCTAATGGCTACTGCCACATTATTGTAAGAGCTACAATGTGTAGATATCTATGAATGGATAAGTTGATAATGAAAATATAGGATATAGATGCCACAGAATAGTTCTTAAATGTGAGAAAGAAAAATGTCCTGCCATTATAAAACTATAGATGAACATAAGGACATTCTTTTAAGTGAAAGACTCTAGATCAAAGACAAATATTACATGGTTCCAGTAATGTGATGAATCTAAAAGTGTCAACTTCTTAGAAGACTTGCAAAAAGAGATGCAAAAATGGCCGTTTAATAAATGTGAAATTCCTGTTAAACCACAGGAAGACTTACATGTGTTTCTACAGTTGTGCCGGAACCCTCAATCCAGCCGCTTTAAACTGCTCTATCTGCAATCGCCTTAACCATGCTACTGCCTTCGTTTCTGTGATTCCAGGACTGATAAAACAAAAGCAAAACAAGAAACCAAAAACAAGGTGTTAAGCTAAATCATGCCCAAACTAAAATAAACTAGCATTTTTTCTTACACCGTCCGAAAGAACGGCTGTTTAACCTTTGCTGGGCAGCTGCTCTCCCAGCTTCAGCTGACAAGTTAATTAAGAAAAAAAACACAGCAGAGTTGTAAACAACCAGCTACTTACTTTCCATAAAAGGGCAATAAGGCACTTGATTTTGGCATTTCTATTCCTTGAAATAAATAATACTGTGCTTCTTTATTTCCATCCTGTGCTTTCCACCGTACTCAGGTGTAAACCAAATGACAAAGTGTTTGCTTTACTAGCACATCTCCGAATAGTGCTCCATACCCTAGCAGCAGAGTATGGCTGCACCTTCACCTCTCCATCATTTCCTCAAAATAACAGGTTTTCAGATGCATAAATACAGATACTCCTGTATAAATCAAATCCTCAGAAATAAACATCTGAAGAGAATCATAAGCTCATATTGAAATACCTTAACTCAATCAATTGATGCATTTTCCTTTCCAAGTGTGTTTTCTTAGGTTAACTTTCATCCCATCTCAAGTGGTCAACCACACACACAATTAAAGCATAGCTGGGTATCTGAGTGCCTGAGTATGCTAAAAAGCAACAGGACTCAAAGACTCATAACCTCTATTGTCCAGTCAGACGCTGTTATGAAGGAAACAATGAAGCCTGGAATAAACCAATATACAGTACCCAATACAGAACACTGTCAAAGGTTTTCTCTCAACAGATGGAGACTCAGTTTTGTAAATTGTTCAACTTTTTAGAAAATAAATGAAACTATCATTTTGAAGAGAAAAATCTATACATTAATATACAAATTCAATTAAAAGGCAGGAACAAACTATTGGCCAAAGTAAATCCTCAGGCTTATGTCAAACAATTTGGTAACTTGTTTTAGATAAATGGACCATTTTCATCTCCTCTTCTCAAACTCTATATTTACACTCATTTCTTTATATACTCCAATAGGAGAAAGACACTTCTCGGATGTTGTTGAGTGTTATTGAGTTAAATTACAGGAAATATGTCTTTGAGATGAATTGTCGTATAATAGTGATTGCTGCTTAAGATACAAACAGTTCTGCCAGGTTGAGAGAAAACATCAGGAAAAAAAAATACCTCCTCATAGAACTTATATTAACTGGGCAAGGTCATTATCCCATAGTGAACATTGAAGTACTGTTATGTTCTCAACCCTCGGGTATAGGTATTAGCCACATGTGGCTGCTCAGCACTTGGAAAGTGGCTAGTTCACTACTCCAAATGTTGGTTTTGAGCGTGAGATCATTCACACACTACCAGATGCCACACTAGAGTTTATTAAGGGGAGTTGCTGAGTGGGTACAGGGTGGTGTCTAGGAAGACAGAAAGGCTAAGTGGCTTGAGAGTCTCAAGAATGCATCCTAGAGATAAGGACAGAGAGACACTTTCTGCTGACTCATTCTCTATTATTGAGGCCCAGAGGGGAGGGATTCCACCACTAAATCTGGGTCATCAATCAGCCAAAGAGTGGTTGTGGGGGGCACATGAGCTACCTCTAAGTAACTTGGCAGCTCTTAGGATAGACATTAGGGCACACCCCAAAACACTAGCCACCACCAGAGTGGGCATAAAAACCACACTAGCTATCACTAGACGCTCATCAGCACCTATGATGCGCAGCAGGACAATACCTGAATCAATGCTTGCCACCCTAAAAACTTTTTAGTTCTCAGGAGCAAGCATTGAACCCAGCACTAAGCCACCACAGGCACTCATCAGCACCTAGAGTAGGCATTTGGGCAGAGCCCTGGGAACAGTGTCAGGGAACAGAATCCAAGGATGTGGGCTGGGCTTCAATAGCAGGGAAGGCCAGAAATGAGTGTAAGGTGAGAAGGAACAGCCATGACCAGTGAAGATTGGGCTGAGGGTGGTCCTCCGTGGGACTATAATCCTACAGGAAAGCCAGGCAATCAACAGTCTTGTCTTTTCCGGGAGACAATCCTTTGCAGTTATGCAAACTGGAAAGAGGAAAGTTGTTGGAATGGGGTTTCTTGGTCCCCAGCCAGAGGCCCAGACCCTGCTGTGCCAGACCTCTTAGCCACCCGCCGCTGCTGCTGCTCAGGCCCCCAGAAATGACTCAGACACTTATATTAACTTTATGATGTTTGGCCTATGGCTTAGGCACATTGCTAGCTAGCTCTTACATCTTAAATCAACCCATTTCTATTAATCTGTCTGCCCCGTGGCCCGTGGCTCACTTGTGTTCCTTACATGTTGCTCCTTGGGCGGCTTGCTCGATCTGCCTGACTCCACCCTGCTTCTCCTACCTATGCTCTGATTTCTCCTCCTACTTCTTCTATGGTGCCTGTCATGGCCCAAAACAACTCCTTTATTTAAAGATTGATATTCACAGCATACAGAAAGGCATTCCCACATCAGAAAGTTACCAATCGAGGCCGGTGGTGTTCGAACTAGCTGTGGCTGGGCAGATGGAAGATGGCCTGGCAGTGACCCCGATCAGGATCTCCCTGCTTATGTGCACCTAAACCCAGGATAGAGCCTATCCAAGTCATGGCACCAAAATGTTACTTTCACGTGTGAGAAATAGACACACACACTGCCAAATGCCATACGAGAGTTTATTGGGGGGAGTTTCTGAGTGGGTATGAGGGGGAGAAGCAGAAGAGACACCTGCCGGACTTCTTTTAAGAGAATGGGTGGGCATGGATTTATGTAGCAATGCCTAGGGGCCTGCCCTCTGACGTGTTCTGCTGGCACCATATTGGACTTACCATGTGACTGCTACGTGCCAGGAATCCTTACACCAAATTCTATTTTTTATTTAATTTTAATTAAGCATCAATGTGTATTGTACTGGACAGCATTGTTCTACAGACATGCCTCATTACAGAAGATCTGATTCAAAGCATATCACGCTTGTGTACTTCTTTGTAGACAAAATCAAATACACTGCCCAGTTAGCTTTAAGGAGTTAGTGTCCAACACCAGTCATGTTTTCATCATTTACCTTTCCAATGCTTGGCATGTCATATTTTAATTTTTAACTGTTAGATGACCAATAATGTTAGCTTTGGGATAGTTTAATTTTAGATTTTCTGACTAATATAGTTTGTTATCTTATAATGAGAACCAGCTCACTTTGGTTTAAAGTTGCCTCTTCATGCACTTTGATCTAATGTTTTCATGAGCTGAGCTCTCTCTTGTCTCCCATTCCTCTTCTCCTCTCACACTGCCTCTTTTCACATTCCCCTCTCCCCTTTCTTTCTATTTACATAAACAATGTATAAATCACTGATTTCTAACTCTGTTATGTCAGTTTAAACTACCTACTTCCAGCCTATGCATTGTGCTTGGACTTTGTAGTGTTTTATTTAATCGTGGTTTTATTTTAATTTTTAATGAAGTATGATATGTCAGTTATTATATGGCTTCTGTTACATGCACCTGTTGAAAAAAAATCTTTTTAAGTGAACCCTTGTTTTTAATTTCAAATCACTAGAGCAACATTATTTTAGCTTTAAAATTGATAGATTTAGTATATAAAATCTCAAGATATTAATTATCTCTGAGTTTAAGTAAACAATTACTAATTTTTTTTTACTTTTCAATATATTAGTTGGTCCCATAAAATATCCTTAAGTTAGAAATACTCGTTGATTATCTAAATTCAAATTTTAATTGGTTTTCTTAATTTTGTCAATTTTCTTTTATAAATTTTCAAGTTCTTTAGGCATCATTTTGCACATCATTAGTAGATTGTATTTTAGTTTATCTGACACCAAATTCTGACTTTCAAATGAAAAAATTCTCCCAGTATCATGTGTTGTTTTTATTTACTTCTGGAAGCAAAAACTTAGATGAAGCTTTTTCCCTTTTCTTCTGTACAGCTCCTCTCAAATTTACCTTCCTTGCTGTTTTTAGAATTCATGGCCTTTTAAGTGTGTGTGTGTTCATTTCTGAATATAAGAAGACAACTTGTTCAGTTAGTATAACTGTACCTGTATGCAATGTCTTCAGTGCTTATCACCTGGTATTATATAACCTACAGAGGGCCTTTTCCCTGGGGAGAACTAATTCTTCTGTAATTAGCAGTAGACTATGCTTATTTTTCCCTTTTTCTATATCAATTATATATACAAACATATTCCATTACAAGCCACAGATTGTATGTTTCTGTTGTTGACCTTAATGTTCTAAGAAAACTTTGATTTTTTGCTGATTGGTTGGTTTATCTATTGAAACTAGATCTTTCTGTATAAGGCAGGCTAGTCTTGACCTCACAATCCTCTTGACACCTCCAGGATTGTAAGGCCACATACTTGCATTACTACACCTGACTCTATGCAAACAATTTTCCTGGAAGTCATGGTTGGTTATTTTAGAGATCTGTGTGTTCTTTGGCAATACTTACATTAAAGTTTTCTCATTTTTTCCAGTTGCTTTGGTGCCAAAACTGGTTTGGCGCTTGATTCTTTAGATGACATATATTAAGCTTTTGGCCTATGATAGGATTTTAGGAGCCAGAGGATAGGGAACTTTTCTCTTAGCTTGTGCCTCCTAGTCATGCAGAAGCTACACACATAAAATCTTACCAATCTGCCAAATAGACATACCAAAGTAGATGGGTGAAAGCCAATGAGGTCTCACCCTACACAAATAATTACTGGCAACTAAGGAATTCGGTGTGGAAAAGAGTATACCTAGTGTTCATCAAAAACCAATGATCAACTCTGAAAACACACATACAAATTATGTAGTCTGAGAATATTATATGTAGGTATAGGTTGTATATACATGTTTATTAATGAATGTTATAGCAATTAGTGAAAAAGGAGGGCATTCATGAACCTGGAAAGTGCACCTGGGATATATGGGAAGGTTTGGAGGGAGGAAATGAAAGTGAGATATGGTGTAATAATAATCTCAAAACTCATTCTCTTTTCTCTAAAGAAGCAACCTACCAGCTATAAGGTGTTAAAGGTTATAGCGTTAAAGATTGTTATGTTAATGTCTTGATAAATATTTAACCTGTCTCAGTGTTTATAGGAGTCAATATATTGTTAAAGGAAGCATTTGTAGGGACAGAAGCTCAATGTGCCAGAAGGCAGAGAGGGATGTAAAGCAAAACTGAGCTGTTACATACCCTACGGTCCATCTTTAACCCATGCTGGCCAGCTATCACCACATCCATAAGACCTCACAGCCTCATGGCGGGAAAGCCATCCGAGGAACAAGTGTTTGAACACACTAGCCTGTACTATGTGTTTATGTTTCATTCATAACATGCATTAATTAAGCACATTTAGTATTAACTGTGTTTACTTTTGCGTTTTCCTCTTCAATAAAACAAGTCTCCTTTAGCCTGGGAATCCAGATTTCTGCACAGACCCAGCATCCACTTTTCCCAGAAAGGCCTCTTGTTCCTCACCTGTAGCTGCAAGCTATTGAGGAACTTGCCAATGAAATTTCCTTCCATCTGCTCCATAGAAATTTTAGTTTACAATGAAACAGTGAGGTCAAGACAATGTCAGCAGCTCATAGAGCCTTTTGAATGCAATAAAAAATGATATATAAGGCCTTTCAGTTTTCAGATTTGAAAGAAGGGGGTAGATCTTGTTAAAGCAGTGTTTACAGATAGAAATGTCCTGACAAAACAGTACAGAAAGGAAAAGGGGAGAAGCCAGAGGAAGAGGAAATAGAAAAGGAAGATACAGAGACTGGGACAAAAGGAGTTTTTAAAATAACCTTCAACCGGGAGCCCTCAAATAATAACTGTTTTCTGCTCACCCTTATCCTCCAGCCTACACTTGGGAATCACTTTGGCATAATCCTACCTCCTGACACTACCATGTGTACTTTTGGACACTGAATCTTGTCTGCTAGCTTTTAAAATCCTGTTTACCTTAACAAAGCACCATTAATAAGCTTGGAACCACTATACCCCGAGTTCCTTTTTACCTCTCCTAGGTTCACAGAAATTGCATAAGATCTTATATATATATATATATATATATATATATATATATATATATATATATATATATATATATATATGCCTAGCCTATTACTTCTAGAAAATATTTTAGAACAAGGCAAATGTAACCATCACATCTACACATTAGGAAGTCAAGCACTATGTGCATAACAGGTAATGGAGACAACATGGACAAGTGCAGTGGTGATGGCACAAAGGAGGAGGATGAGTGGTGAGGTGCAGCTGTATAGAGAAGGAGCCTTAAGGGATTTGAGGAACTCAAGCAACCTACTGAACCATCAGATATGAGGGTCTAGATTTCATTGAATAGCCATTTAAATGGAAATTGTAAAGGGGCAGCACACTTATTAATTTTATAAATTAGTAGAAATAAAACAAGTTCTAGCAAGACACAGAGCTGCTTGAGATTATAAGGTTATAAATGACTCTATGATATTTTCATGAGGGTAAAGCTCTCTGTGATTGTGTTGGAGTGTGAAGTCTGGTGAGGAGTGCTGGAAGGTGTGGTATGACGTCAGAGGTTTCCAAGGCAAAAAATTGGAAGTCTTCATCACAAGGAAAGGAGAAGGCTTAGAAGAGTTAACACCTTCATGGATAGAGTTAAACATGTCATGAAGAAAGAGGGCATCTCCCCAAATTTCAGCATCCATCAGAAGCCACAGTAAGAGGGCTATAGGGTGTGGTTCAGAAAGAGAGTGAGAGGTTTTGAGATTATATAACAAATGGGAAGCCATGAATGGGAACGCTCTTCTGTTTGAGGGTGTTTCCTCCACGGCTGTGATTTATTGGTCTCTATGCATTCATACATATTTAGAGCATATCTATCTTATCTTGTAGACTCCTGCGTTTTCCCCACATTGCAAATCAGTGCAGAGATTTTGGAGCAGAGAGAATATTGCAGGAAAAGTAATTTAATTAAAGATCTTACTGATCTCACAGAGAGGATGTATCTACTGTTAATGCCTGTTCCCATACTGCAGTGTCCTTCGCCAAATGTAGCATGGAGAGAAGAAGCAAACACTTCCTGTTGTGACACTTTAGGTCACATGAGTTTTGTGAGGAGACCTACTTTACATTCATCGGTACCTCAAAACCTGGTGGGCTATTTGGGGACTCCTAGTAACAACAAGAGCTATGAATTCATGTGGGCTGCATATACGAGCAGGAACATGAAGGTGACCTGATATCCATGTGTTCTCATATCCATCTATTTTGTTTCTTCCTAGGAGGAGCACAGGGGACAAATACTTTTAGAAGAAAGAAATAAAAAGGCAATTAGAATTCAATTAGCAAAGGTGTTTTCCTTGCTAGCGATGGTGGACAATGCACCTGCTGGCTGCTGCTGTTCTTCTGTAAACAGTGGCAGCTTTTCAGTGTGTGTAGGCTGTGAAAGACCGTGGCTTTAGTTCTTACTTTAGTCCTTGTATCAGTAAGATTAAGCTCTCCTGGGGAAAGCCAGAACAACAGATGCAGTCTGGATCTTCCCCACTTCTTAATTTTCTTCAACATTCACTACTGTTCTTGTTTCCTTATATTAAAAGCCAAAGACATTTCCAGTGTTTGCCATGCACACTGAGAGCAAAAAGTAGAATGTCCATCTCCTAGTTATTTTAAATCAACAGCCAAGTGGACAGTTCTACACCCTTTAAACAATACTGAATATTAAAATATACCAGAAAAAAAGTAAGACCTACACATAGAATATAATCTGGATAGAAATGAAAGTCTAATAAAGACTAATTAGAAATGTTTTGTAACTAATCAGGAAGAAATAAGCCTGGGACATCTAAGTTTTCTATATATGTTTTTACTTTTCAAAGTGGCCATGCCAACCATAGTGAGCCTCTGAGTGATGTGGGCATGTCTTTCTGTATGTTGTGAATATCAATCTTTAAATAAAGGGGCTGTTTTGGCCCTTAGTGAGCACCATAGAAGAAGTAGGTGTGGAATCAGAATAAGTATGAAAAGAAGGGCAGAGTCAGATCAGATTGAGCCAGTGCTCAAGAAGAAACATGTAAGGAACACAGGTGAGCAAGGGGCCACGTGGCAGGATAGACTAATGGAAATGGGTTGAATTTAAGGTGAAAGAACTAGCTAGCAATGTGCCTGAGCCATACATAGGCTGAACAGCATGAATTTAATATAAGCATCTGAGTTATTTTTGGGGTCGGGCAGCTAAGGGGGTCTCGTACTGCAGGTCTGTGGGTCTGGATCTCTGGCGCCTGGGGCTGGAAAACCTTATTGTAAGATCTGAAAGTGACCGTGCCAGCTGTAGTGCACCTCTGAGAGTGGCTGCGCCAACCTTAGTCTACCTCTGAGCTATGGCCTGCCTGAGAGACTTCGGGACTGGAAATACACATTCAGCTCCTTGTCCAGAACTTTATCAGAGATTTTGGGGGACTCTCTGTTTGAATACCCAAACCTAATGTTGGACATCGTAGGTAACAAGCATTTCTCTGTTCATCCTGGCAGCTTCCAAATAATGACATGAAGACTTCTATTACTTATGAAAGCTTTGTCTATAGCTTAGGCTTGCTCCTATCAAGTTCTTTTTTTTTATTTTAAAATTTTTATTCTTTTACACACTGTTCCCTCTCCCTTCCCTCTTTCTGCTTCCCCACCTCCTCCCACACATCCCCCACTCCTCCACTCCTCATAGAGGGTAAGGCCTCCCTTGAGGAGTAAACACAGTCTTGGCATATCAAGTTGAGACAGAACCAAACACCTCTCCCTTGGATTGAGGCTGAGCAGCAAGGTATCCCATCAAGGGGGAATAGTCTCCAAAAAGTCAGCTAAGCACCAGGAGTTAGTCTTGGTCCCCACTGCCAGGGGCCCCACAGCTATCACTGACATTTAGAGAGCCTAGTTTGTCCCATGCAAGCTCCCCAGATGTCAGTCCAGAGGCCATGGTTTCTCAGTAGCTCAGGTCAGCAGTCTCTGTGGGTTTTGGGTTTCTCCTTATAATCTTGACACACCAACCCTTGCTTCTGTAATCCCTCTTCCCTCTCTTCAACTGGCCTTTGAACACTTGGCCCAGAGCTTGGCTGTAGACCTCGGCATCTTTCATCAGTTACTGAATACAGGTTCCATGGTGATAATTAGGGTACTCATCAATCTGATTACAGTGGTATACCAAATCAGAACTATTTCTAGGAGTCTTAGCTGTGGTGATCTTTGTTGATTCTTGGAATTATCTCTAGCCCCAGGTTTTTTCTCTATCTCCTTAATGGCTCCCTCTATCAAGATATCACTTTCGTAGCTCCACCTCCCCATCCCTCCTCCAATTTTCCCATCCCACTCCCACATTCCTAATTCCTTCCCTTCTTCTCCCCAACCCCCACTTACCAAAGAGAGCTTATCTATTTTTCTTATCTAGGGTAATTTATGGGGGTCCCTTTTAGGGTTGTCCTTGAGTCTAGCTTCTCTGGGACTGTGAATTGTAGCCTGGTTATCCTTTGCTTTACATCTAATATCCACTTATGAATGAGTACATATTATGCTTGTGTTTCTTGGGTTATTTCATACAGGATGATTTTTTTTTTTCTAATTCTATCCATTTGCCTGCAAATTTCATCATGCCACTTTTTTTTTTTTTTTTTTTTTATACTGCACTGTATAAAATGTACCACATTTTAAAAATCTGTTCTTCAACTAAGAGGAATTAAAGTTGCTTCCATGTTGTGGGTATTCCAAATAATGCTGCTATGAATGTAGTTGAACAAATGCTCTTGAGGTATAATTGGCATCTTTTGGGCACATCCCTAAGCGTGGTATCAGTAAGTCTTGAGGTATATTGATTCTCAATTTTCTGAGAAACCACCATATTGGTTTCCAAAATTGCTGTACATTTGTACTCCCAACAGCAGTGGAGGATGTTCTGCTCACTCCACATCCTCTTCAACATACTGTTCCTAATCTTAGCCATTCTGTCAGGTATAAGATGGTGTCTCAGAGTCATTTCGATTTACATTTCCCTGATGGACAAGGATGTTGAGCAATCTTCAAATATCTTTTCACCATTTGAGATTTTTCTGTTGAGAATTCTCTATTTAGATCTGTACCCTATTTTTAAATTAAATTAAATTATTTGGTATTTTGATATCTAGTTTCATGCATTATTTATATATTTTGGAGATAAGCTCACTGTCAGATGTGAGGTTGGTGAAGATTTTCCCATTTTGCAGGCTGCTGTTTTGTCTTGTTGATCATTCCCTGTGGTGACATATTTTATTTTTACTGATCTGAAAATCAGAGGGTAGATCCAAGCCATGAATGTAAAGAAGTGATGACCCCATGCTTGCCTTTAATCCCAGAACTCAGGAGGCAGACATCCTCTAGATTTCTGTGAGGTCAAGGCCAAAGATTGCCAGGAGGTAGTGGCACCTATGAAAGCATAAGGAGAAAGTGAGATATCTGGGTGAGAAAGAGGAGGTGGGAGTTTTTTCTTTTCCCCTGAGGACTCAGAGGTATTTAATCTGAGAATTTCTGGAGACAGGTTCTTTCATTTTCAGCCTGAGGAGTTGTCTAGGTTAGCACTGGATGTGGCTTATTCCTCTGTCTCCCTGACATTTTAGCTTTTCCCCAATATCTGGCCCCAGGTTTTTATTATCATGCCAAGTAGAATTTGTGCAATAGTGACTTTTGCCTTACAGAGACTTTTTAGTTTCAGGAGGTCTTATTTATTAATTGATGACCTCCATGTCTGTGCTACTGGCGTTATATTTAAGGAGTGGTCTGTCTCCTGTGCCAATGTGTTCAAGCCTACTTTCCACTTTCTGTTCTAAAATGTTCAGTATAACTGGATTTTTGTTCAGGACTTTTATCCACTTGGACTTGAGTTTTATATGGGGTGATAGATGTAGATATATTTGCAATTTTCTTCATATTGACATCCAGCTTTGCCAGCATCATTTGTTGAAGATGCTTTTTTGTACAATTTTGGCTGCTTTGTCAATGTTAAGGTGTTCATAGGTGTGTGGATTAATTTCAAGGTCTTAAATTTTATTCCCTTGATCCATATTTCTGTTTTTATGCCAATACCAAGCTGTTTTTAGTACTATATCTCTATAGTAGAGCTTGAAGTTAGAGATGATGACACCTCTGAATGTTCCTTTATTGTACAGGATTATTTTAGGTATCCTGAGTATTATGCTTTTCCATATGAAGCTGAGTATTTATTCTTTCATGATCTGTGAAGAATTGTGTTTGTATTTTGATGGAGATTGCATTGAATCTATAGATTGTTTTTAGTGAGAATAACATTTTTACTTTGTTGATCCTACCTATCCAAGAGCATGGGCTATCTTTACAGATTAAATTACTTAAATTAATCTATTCATATTTATTTACATTCTATCATACGGTATTACCTCTCTTCCATCTTGTACCTCCTGTCCCTCCCCCCACCCACGACATGTTTCCTGGCATTTCTGCCCTTTTTTCCCAGAGTTCTCTCTGTCCCTGAAAGTCCCACCTAACCTCTTCCTAGATATTGGCCATGCAACTTTTCATTACCTCAACCACAGCATTTTCACACAGTGTACAAATATTTCACAACACTGCATGCCAGACAATGTATTACTACTTCGGAGTAAGCTCATAAGAAATCCCAAGAACCAGATAATATTGTTATTTTGCAACTATCTGACAATAGTAACATTATATCAGGGGTAATTTAGAAAGTATAGATATGTAAAAGGAAAAAAATAAGACTATAAATGCAGTTAATAAAGCCATCATTAACTTTTAAATTTTCATATATATGAGCAAATACACATGTGCCTATCTATCTAATTTTATAACCATGCACAAGCACTGAAGTATAGAACCTTTCAGGACAGAGTGATGTAGGATATTTTTCTGTACAGTGTGAATTACCATTGGATAACAAAAGAATTGTTTTGGCCTATAGCAAGGCATCTTAGAAGCAGGAGAGAAATCCAAACATAGATTTAAGAGTAGGAAGGGAGAGTTAGAAAGATGCAAGGCAGCCACCCAAAAAGCAAGTATAATGGAGTACAAATAAGCCAAGGGCATGTGGCAAAACATATTAAAAGAAATGGGTTGATTTAAGATGTGAAAGCTAGCTATCAATAAGCCTGAGCCACAGGCTGAATAGTATGTACTTATTACAAGCCTTTGTGTGACTGTTGGAGTTAAGTGGCAGTGGGTCTGGGAGCAGCTCTGAACCTCAGGGCTAGGCCAGAAGGGATGGGTCAGAAGCTTCTTACTACAACAGAGCATCTCTTCCCCAACCTGGGTGAGGGGATTTATCCAAAATGGTGAGGTTGCGCTCAAAATGGAGGTCATTGTTGAGAACCACTTTGTCTGCTCAAGTAATCGGACCTTTCCAGAGAGCCTTGAAGGACTAAATGCTCACTGTGACCACAGGTAGTCACTACTGACTAGTTAAGTATGTCTTTTAAACTTTATGTAATTCTTCCTTTATTTTGTCTGAGTCTCCTGATAGTACCCTGAAGAAAAGCCTGGGATAACAAGATGCTTTTATTATGTTCCATTTGTTCTTGTGGCCAATCTAACAAATATTTTATTTCTGCTTATCCAAAACTAAAATTAGAATAAGGACGTAGAAAGGAAAAGGAAGGAAGGAAGGAAGGAAGGAAGGAAGGAAGGAAGGAAGGAAGGAAGGAAGGAAGGAAGGAAGGAAGGAAAAGGAAAAGAGATCAATGTTTCTCAATGTATAGTTGTGACTGCTCTAGTTTTAGAATCACTTAGCAAGTCAAATGACCATATCCTAGGTTCTACTAAGTCAGACTTTCAAAAAAGGGTCAAGAAATACATGTTTTATTACAGGCCTGCATTCAGATGTAGCTGGTGAACATTTTGGGAGCGTGACACTGTACTGTAGCCTCTCAGTTCCTAAGAAGTAGACCCTTGAAACTGTAGCCCAGTGGTTTCAGCTGAGATTTTCGTAATTCTCAAAAAGTTATAGCTATTGAATTCTGGGCTTTTAAACAAGAAAACTTGAGTTCAAACACTGACTTGAACAGGTTATATTATCATCTTGAGCCTCATCTTTCTTACATGTAAGCCATTAGCAACAGTAGTGCTATCTCAAAGGACTGGGGGTGATTATACTAGACAATAGCAATGACAAATTCAGCAGAATGTCTGGGACATGTCATCAACTTTATCACCACTGTCATCTCCTCTCAGAAATGCCCTAGATGTTCATGAATGATAAGGTATTTCTTTAAAAGTAGAAGCTATAAATGTTGGATTTTCAGAGAAATGATGGAGGTAGAAGCTAGAATTTTCATTGAAATTTGAAATGACATTATTTTTCAGGATAAATTCTAAAGCCAATGGAATCTTTGGACAACAGCAGAAATCTGAGAAGTGTGTAGACAGGATAGAATGTGTGAGAAGATAATTTACAATTCCACCTCCATTCTCCAAAGAACCTGCCCCTGAATAAAAAACTACCAACACTGCAAAGTCTATCCCTTTTTGCTGATATTAGAGACAAATCCTCTTTCAATCTTCCTCCAGCTGTAGGGGGAAAATCCTGTCTAAAATGCTGCTTTCCAATTTGTATTACATTATTTCATGTTTATCAGACCGTATTTTCAAGGATATGTTTCTTTTTCCATTTTTCTCATTTGAAAAACAACATAATAAAAGGAAGTATAAGAATACCATCTTATCAGATAGTAATTTAGTTTCTGTGGAAATAAGGTAAGGAAAGTACAGTAAATAATTGGGAACTAGGGAGTAAGGATAGTTGGATTATTTAGACTCTAGACTGGTACCCGCAGCAGCTGGCTGTGTGATTACAGGGAAATTACCAACCTCTGCTGTGCCACACAGCTCTATCATCTTCAAAACTAGAGAAATGCCAGCTGCTTCCTACCCCTCTGAGACTGGTACTGAGGTCAAATGAGATGTTACAGTCAGTGCTTTGCAAAAGCATAACAAAAGAACACTTATTCTTGGTAAATGATAGAGCCTCACTTCTTACACCAAGTGTACCCATATCTCCTTTTAAGCAACCAAGTAGAATTGAAGGAGGCAATGTCTAATTATAATGAAGCTCAAAAGAGCTGCTCTCCTGGGTCTCTTCTTCGACCTCCCATTGTCATGTCTGATGATTAATCACAAGGCTCCTTGAATTTTTTTTTTTTTTTTGCTGGCTGGCCACCCTAGTGTTGCAACTATATTTCAAATCCATCTTTGGGCCTTCCAACCTCCCAGGACAGAAGACTTCCCTGGTGTTAGGGCATGCTGAAACTGTCCCCCAACTCCCCCATTAGCCTAATTGACAGCACCGCTTTCCCTAGAGAGAAGAGTGATGATCTAGCCATTTATCTTGCTGGAGATTCATCACCACTGTGCTCAGGCAGAGATTTCTAAACATAAAAATGAGGTAAGGCACATTCTTCCCAGGCTATGTGCCATTAATGCCAGGTTGGGGTAGGATGCATGAAAAGGGAACATCTGATTGTGGTCTGCTCTGTTGCTTTTTTATGTCTCAAGCAGCCTTGGAGTAAGGGGATGCTCATAAGGGTATTAAAGGACATCTCTTTGTAATTGAGAGCAGGATGAAGCTGCACGGCTGCCACTATCTACATGCAGCTAGACTGCTGCCTTTCTAAGGCAGGAGAAGCCCATTAAAATCATGAAGGGGAAGTTTAATTCTGCAACAAGATGTGTATGAATGTATGCCTCCCATTGAAACCTATGCAGTAGCTTCCAAAGTTAATTAAAAGCTAATTTTCTAATGAGGTGGTAACACTGGCAACAACATACTATCACTATGGGAGCTGCAGCCAGCAGCCGGTGAGAGAACAGGCAGCCTCCCCCTTACAAGATGGAACATCCTACCTGCAATCATTAATTAGCCTCCAGCTGTATTGCTTTATTACTAGACACTAGTATAGATTGTCACAAAGAATCATCAATTGCTCTGGCATTGTCAAGATAGTGTTGATATTTATTATGCAGCAGGCTATTTGTAGCCATAACATCACAGGCAGAAATCCATTCTTGGAAATATTAAATCTAGGGGCAGTGCCATGGACACTCTGTTCTGTCAAGTGCCAGGGGCACTTTAATCCTTCAGGCAATTGTTAATTGTAAGCCAGACTTGCAATTAGCCTTAATAAATAGAGCAAAAGTGCCTTAAATTAACTGCACTTATGTTGGGTTTGCCTCTTGTTTTGATTTCAAACACATAGCCAAACAGGATGACTCTTGGTCATTATCCTAATGATATGGGTCTCCTGGCCATAGTCAGAATGTGCCAGACACCTGTGGCCATTCCTTGGCATTCTTCACAGAAAATGTGTAATGGTGTCTGGCAAATAGATGCTGAATATCAGCAGACTAAGGGGATAAAGCAGTACATGAATCTCAGAATATTTGATACTTAGAATATATCTTTTGATTAACTCTTGTTAGTATATTAGTTACTTTTCTCCTATCTGCGACCAAATACCTGATACAAAGCAATGTAAGTGACAAAGAGTTGACTCTGTGTCACAATCAGAGTCCAGTGAATCACAGTGATCAGGGCACAGAAGTGTCCAGAGCAATGGGGCAAGAGGCGTGGCTTCTTTACATTCCAGTTGACCCAGAACAGAGAATGGGAAATGGCAAGATTCTTTTCATTACTGTTTTTAGTGATGAGCATATTTCCTGGACCATCTCGTTACAAGGAAGTAGATTTTAAATGGCAAATCTACTCCAGCATTCCAGTTTTTCTGAGTCTTCAAATTTCCTCATCAGTGTTAAGCCAAGGGATGTCAGGATTGCCTAACTCACTCATAGCAGACTACCCTTTTAGTCATGCTTCAGCAAATAAATTAAATGAACTTTCAAAGCAGTGCAATCTCTGATGAATGGGCCTAATTAAATTCAATACAATGCAAGTTCATGTCTTCCACCACCAGTACCTCATGTCCTTAAAATCTACTCCCAGATTTCTACTTGTGTGTATTAGAAAACTTCAGGAGTTGTTTGTGAGTATAGAACTTCTTTTCATGACTAATACACACTGTGACCCTACAATTCCCCAGAATACCTGGGCTAAAAGCAAAATTCTATGAAATTAGAGTAGGAGCTGGGTGGAGCCATCCATCCACCCTACCAACCTTTAATCCTTAGCCAAGGACCTTTGCAGATTAAAGGTGTGTTCAGAAACAGAAAGAAATAAAAGAATATGGGTGGAGTCAGTCACACTAGCAAAGCAAAGGTATGGTCAGAGACAGAAAAAGTTAAGAAATAAATATACAGTAAAGACAGATTTTTTTTTTTAAAAAAAAGTCTAAGTGGTTTAAAATGTGTTGAAAATATATATACATAGGCTTAGAGAGAAAGAAAAGGTAGAGAAAGCCTTTAAAAAAGAAATAGAGTAAAATAAGTACATAAATAAAAATAAGCCACGTAAAGACAGAAAATACAAAGAATGTCTAAATACTGTATATTATTGCCTTATCTTTAAGCTTCTTAACTGAAAATGAAATAGTAAAAGCTGCTAAAAGGCAGTTGATTATAAATGCTGTGGGATAAATTCAACCTATATATTTTGTAATGAGTTGACTTTAAAACTGAAATCCAAAGATATGCTACTTTGGAGAAGAGGTTTTCCTTTTATTTCCACAGAAAATGAAAGGCTTTGGATTTATTCCTGGATAAAGAACATAAAGTTTGGTAGAGGAAGACCCCTGAAAAATTTCCAATGGAAATGGATGGACCAGATGGTTCAGCATTTCAGAACACCTCTGTTGAAGTTCCAGAGCTCTGAATCCAGAACAGTTTCAAGGAGACTGGCTGAGATGACCCAGCCTTAGAGACTACTCCACTAAAGACTTGTGCATAATCCTACATTTTTCTTTGGATTCCCATGAAATTGTCAGCACCCCCATTCAGCAGGAAGTAGCCTAGAGAACAATGCCCACATTCCCAAAACATGGATTATGGATGTTTGTGTTTATTTACAGTGTTGTTTATAAGTTGTTATAGATAAGGGAGGAAAAGAATATTAGATTTTGAGTTCTTTTTGTTTTAAAAAGAAAAAAGGGGATATGTGGGAGATTATGTTGTTCCATTGTAGATAATTGTCCCCACCTATGAGTTTAATAAAAAGCGCTGATTGGTCAAAGGCAGGCAGGAAGTGTGGGTGGGGCTACCAGACTAGGAAAATTCTAGGAACAGGAAGAACAGAGCAGAATGCCAGAGAGAAGCCAGAAGAAGCAGAGAACAACTATGCTGCTCTAAGAAAAGTTACCGAGCCCCATGGCTGGACAGAATGAGTCCTGGGTTAGATGAAGGGTAGAGAGCTATCAAGTTATATGCCTGGGCCTTAGGCCGATCAGCCTAAAACTTTTGTAAACATCTTTGTGTGTCTCTGTGGGTCTGTGGGACAGTGGGCCTAAACCTTGAGGTTAGGCCCGAAAGTCTGGGCCAGAAACCTCCTACTGCACTCTAGAGGGATGAGATTTTAGTCTCCTTATCAGTGCACAGGCAAAAGTTACCTATGAAGGTTGGCTCTGAAGGGTTCATCATTGTCTTGCTCAGCATCTCATGCAGAGAAGGTCTCTTGTAGTATGAGTACTGGGCAAAGTAGGTATTTAAGGGAACCACAGGAAGATAGAACAGGCAGTAGAAGTGACAAGGAGTGAGGCTGAGGAAGCTGGAAGACAGCTGCGTGAGATTTGACTGCGGTGTTTCCTCTCTTTGATATTCAAGTCTTTCCCCGATATCTGGGCCTGAGTTTCATTTTTTACAACCAGAATTTGTGCAACACTTGGCATCAGACTTTGGGACATGAAATCCCCCCCCCCCAAAAAAAAAACTTCTTGCCAGCCAATGCAACACATGGCTAGAGGAAATATTGGATGGCTAAGCTTTCTGTTCTGAGTCAGCCTCCAGTATTAGTCAGACCAGCCACAGATGTTTGCTTTTCATATTTATCTGTGTAAGTTTTTCAGACATTGGTCTCTTTCTCCTGGGAGTTTTTATCTTTTTGGACCCCCTACTTGGACTACTGTCACACTAGATAGCCCCACTTCACAGTCAACTGGGCATCACTGACAACAAAATTGGCAAGTAAATTGGATTTTTTTTAAAAAAAGAGGAATTTTTTTAAAGCAATGGAGGGTATTTGGTCTTTCCACGAGCTTTCTCTAGACAATTTGATATTGGAACCAGTAAAGGAAAAGATAAATAAAGTAGATGGGATTATCATCATAGTGTTTATTATGAATATTATTTGTTTGATTATTTCTGTTTTGTGATTTAAAAAGTCAGTTAATAAGAATGCCAAGAAAAAAGTAAGTCTTAGAAAAGCCTGTTAAGAGAGAACACAAAGATATTCAAACCCAAACAGAGAAATATAAAGAATCAATCTCAGCATTGTCTTTTAAGATTATATAAAAAAAAAAGTCAAAGGTTATTAGCCAACATGAATATATCCAGTAACCTTAAAGAAATTGCAAAATGATTAAAAAAAAATAGTACAGAAATTAGTTGGGCTCCAGTAAAAATGTTAGAATTAAGAAGAGTCAAGGAAGTAATTGTAACATATGGTATTCACTCACCATTTGAAAAACAAATGCTAAACATCATGTCATCATGTATCCAGATCACGCCTAAGGACTGGTTAGATGTGGTTATTGCTGTTTTGGAGGCTGGGCCACCTTTACAGTGGAAATCATGGTGGAAGGAGTTGCTAGAACAGTAGTACAAAGAAGCAAGGCCAGAGGCAAAGAAGTCTCCCAAGACCGACTTCTTGGGGAAGGAGATTTTGCTGATTTAGAAAGGCAAACTTTATATGATGAGTATACCCTGTATTTATGCTGCGTGGCTGCATTAAATGCATGGATCAGATTGAAGAAATAAGAAAGAAAACTAAATGCTTCACAAAAGTGATTCAAAGCCCCAAAGAAACCTTTTACAGACTTTTTGCAGAGATTAACTGCAGCAGTAAACAGAATTGTACTGGATTCAGAAGCTAGGTGAATAATAATTGAATTGTTGGCTTTTAAGAATATAATATAAAAGAACAATTAGACCATTAAAAGCAAGGTTAGCACCCTTGGAGGATTGGATTCCTGAGACAAACTAGAGCCTTATAATTGTGATGATTACTGGGTAGGAGAAGTTATTTCTAGAGGTAGAAAAAATAAATTAAATATTACAAGTGTGGAAGGCAAGGTCACATAAAAAAAAAGATTGTAAACAAGACATTCCCAGAAACAGTGCTTTTGTTATGAATAATCCGAAGAGAATGCCCCCTCCCTTCTGGAGTATGCAGAAGGTATATAAAAGGAAGACATTGGACTAATGAATGCAGATCAACAAGGGACAGACAAGGTAACTTTCTGCCTTTGGAAAATGCCCCATATCAAATCCAGTTCAATCTTATCCTGCCATCATGGAAGAAATATCTTCCCAGAACAATTAAAGAAATATTAAAACTTATTTTAAAAAGACACACCACACTGAATGATAGAAAACTATAGAAAAGAAAAAACTGAGGAAAAATTATAAAGCAAATATTTTGGCAAACTTCTATCAATGAACAAAGGCCAAAATTAAAAGTACAAATAAATGATGTTATTACTGAAGCTTTACTGGACACAAGAATAGATGTAATAATAATTTAACCAGAACCATGGCATCCAAGTTGGCCCCTTCAGGAGGTAAATGTTCAGTATTTGGGAATTGGGTCGTTATCCCAGGTAAAACAAAGTGCAAGATGGCTTGAGTGTATAGGACCAGAGGACAGAGAGGAATATTAAAGCCATATGTGGCTGACATTGCTATACATTTATGGGAATGAGATTTACTACAACAGTGGAACACACAGATTAATACTCCTCCAAACACAGAAGTAAATCATAAACTAGCACATGTTTCCTGGAGAAATATTATAAGGTATTAAGAGAAACAGTCACAGACAATTCAGGTTATACAGAAACAAGGCAAAACAGCAGCTGATTTTTCAAAGACACCCATAGCACTTCCTTTAAAATTGCTAACAAATAATCCTATATGGATTCATCAGTTGCCTTTAATAAAAGATAAATTTCAGGCCTTAAAGCAGCTGAAGCAGTTAAATTCTCAGCATATAGAAGAATCAACCAGCCCTTGAAATTTTCCTGTATTTTTTATTAAAAAGAAATCTGAAAGATAGAGAATGGTAACAGATTTAAGGGTGAAAAACAAGGTAATCCATCCAATGAGCTCTCTACAGTCTGGAATTCCTTTGCCTTATCTTTTACCTAAAGAATGACATTTACAGTTATTTATTTAAAAGACTGTTGCCTTACAATACCTTTACAAGAAAATAATTCTCCATTATAGTGCCCAATTATAATAATTCTCACCCTGGAAAGTGATATCAGTGGAGGGTCTTCCCTCAAGGAATGCTAAATAGCCCCACTCTGTGCCAGTATTTTGTACAAAAGCCATTATAACAAATATATAACAAATTCCCAAATCTACAATTTATCATTACATTGAGTACATCTTGTTGGTTGATTCAAATATTGAAGCCTTAGAAAAAAATGTTTGAAAAAGGGAAAAAAATTGCCTGCTTGGGGATTACAAATTTCCCCAGAAAAAATACAAAGAGGAGATTCCATTAATTATTTAGGTTACAAAATAGACCAACCAAAAAACAGACCCCCAAAAGGTCCAAATCAGGAGAGATAAACTGAAGACACTTCATGATTTTCAAAGACTACTACATTGCCATTTTACAACCCACTATTGGAATTAAAAGTGATGCCATTTTACAACCCACTATTGGAATTAAAAGTGATGAACTGGATAATTTGTTCAAAAGCTTAAATGATAACAAGAATTTAAATAGTCCAAGAGAATTGTCACCTGAAGCTGAGAAAGAATTGGCTTTGGTGGAAAAAACATTACAGGATGCACATGTGGATCATGTGGATCCAGACCTTAATTGCATTTTAGTTATCTTGCCCTATAAGCATTCTCCTACAGGCATTTTAATGCAAAGGAAATATGTTATATTGGGATGTACATTCTACCACAAAAACCAAGTCAGAAATTAAAGACATACGTGTAAAAGATTTATGAATTTATTTTTAAATGAAAATTAAGACTTTGTCAATTTATAAAAATAGATACAGCAAGAATTGTTGTACCTTTCATGAAGAAATTGACTAACTATGGGTAGAAAGTGAACCTTAGCAAAGAACCTGTGGTAATTTTGGGGGAGATATTGATATCAAATATCCTCAAAGCAAAAGCATTGAATTTCTAAAGAAAGCTTATTGGATTCTTCTTCATGTTTTAAAATATAAATCAATTTCTGGAGCCCAATGTAAACGAATCAGAAAACACAGTTTAAAAATTAGAAAATATAAGTAAAATGGCTTAAAGCCCTTACAATCCTATTCAAGAGCCAGAATTATATGCTATTATTGTGGTATTAATGGATTTTACCAATCTTTTACATAGTCACTGACTCTCAATATGCAAAAAGAGTTGTTTTACATGTTGAAACTGCTGATTTTATTAATGATGAGTCAGATTATCTTCATTATTTATTCCATAACAGGAAATAATCAGAACTAAGAATTATCCTTTCTACATAACACACACTAGATCCCATATGGGACTGCCAGGTCCTTTCATACCAGGTAATGATGAAATTGATAAATTATTAATAGGAAATGTGCTACAGACCTCAGAGTCTCATTAAAATATTATGTCAATAACAAGCATTAAATTAAGTTTTCTCTATCACTTGGCAACGAGCCAAAGAAATTGTAAAAAAGGTGTCCCACCTGTTCCTTCTATAACCAAACTCCATTGCCAACAGAATTTGGAAAATTAAGATATGTCCATCATACAATAGATAGGTTTTCAAGATTTCAATGGGCAACTGCTTTGAGTTCAGAAAAGGCTGATTATAATAACACATTTGCTAGGAGTTATGGCCATCATGGGAATACCCTGCATATGCCTCTAGTAAAATTAAACAATTTTTTGCTTATTATAATATAAATATATTACAGAAATACCACACAATCAATCCTACAGGGTAAGCAGTCATGGAGAAATCAAATCAAACTCTAAAGGATATGCTAAATAAACAGAAAGGAATAACAATGACCCCTAGAGATAGACTATATAATGCTTCATTAGCTTTGAATTTTCTCAATGCTAATGAGAAAGGAACAATAGCAACTAAAAGGCATTGGACTATAGAAAAAACAGCTGAACTAAATCATCCTGTTAACTTCAAAGATGTACTAACCTCTGAATGGAAGCCAGGATATGTGCTATGTTGGGAAAAGGGTTTTGCTTTAGTTTCCACAGGTGACAAAAAGTTATGGATACCATCAAAATTAATAAAGACTCTATTTGTACCAGAGAAACTTCATGAAAATAAGAATTGAAGGCTCATCCACACATATTACAATTATTTAAGTTGTAAGAAAAAAAAGGGGGGTTGGGCAGGTTTTTGTTTTTATCCTTATAGAAAACTAAGAATACTCATCTTCAAGAAGTTAAAAGTCCTTGGAAATCTAGACGTCTAAAGCAGAAGTGAGGCTATCCAGTAAAACTTACAAGCAAAGGAATATGGGACTTATTGGTACCAGTATACTCTATAGGGAAAAATCTCATAGTTTAACCTCTATATATCTTTATTTGTAAATTGAAGTCCTAGTTTAATTTAAAGCTGGCTTTAGAGTGGGAGTGTGGCTCTCTCCTTCTCTAAATCCAAGCATACTTGTAAAGGAAAATGTAAAATCTCTGTATCGTATCAGATGAGTCATCTGATACAGAACAGAAGAATAACTATAGTAAGGAACTATTCTATTGTTACTAATCCTATGCTGAATAAATGTTCATACTAAAATCTATAAGATTATGTACATATAAATATATATTTGAACTTTTTGTTGTGACATTGATGTTCATATAGAAAACTAATTAATTATAGAAAAAGATTTTATTTAGCTTCCTGTACATTGTGTTGGGTTTTAGTCTTTTATCAGTTTTCTGCAGTTATATTGCGAACTTGAAATATCCAAAAGGAAGATAGGGCCCCACAATGATGACTTCACATGGACTTTGATAAAACCACTAGGCTGACAAACACCAATCAAAGATCAGATTTGGACTACAAACTGCTCAGGACAATTTCGAGGTGGCTTACTGAGATGAACCAGCTTCACAGACTACTATAGCCAGGACTTGAGACAAGCTGTGTACTTTCCTGTTATGCAGAGACTGGACAACAAATGATATAGCTACTTATTTCAGGATATGAAAATGAACAAAATTTTTCTTTTCAGGATCCACAAAAGATGCCATTGCCCCCAGACAGCAGGAAGTAAATTTAAGAACACAGCACCCACATTCCCAAGAGGTGGGGTGGGTATTTTTTGGTCTTTCAATGGGTTATGGATGGTTGTCATTGTTTACGGTAATCAGTTAAAAACTTATTGATTATGGTTAGAAAAAAAGCTAAACAAGAGACACTAGGTGCAGGATTATTGTTTAAAAAATGAAAGAAAAAAGGGGATACAGATATGATAGGAAATAAGGGTAGATTATTGAATCCACTTTTAAAAAGAAATTACTAGCTTTAAATATTTTATACTGGGTTGTATTTTTGTATTATGGTATGCAAATTGTGTATATAAAGTTGAGATTAATTTTGTTACTGCTCATATATCTCTATGGTTGTTCAAGGTATTATACTTATACAGTTC
Organism: Phyllotis vaccarum; assembly: GCA_033318265.1. Taxonomy (NCBI): domain Eukaryota; kingdom Metazoa; phylum Chordata; class Mammalia; order Rodentia; family Cricetidae; genus Phyllotis; species Phyllotis vaccarum. The sequence continues at coordinate 6,233,866 of JARWLC010000012.1, read as the reverse complement.
ATATAACAATGTATTACAAATTGCTAGTCCATGAAAGTTTTTATTACCAACTAATTAGAATATAAAGAAATGCAAGTTAGTAGTTAGACATTACAATCAAATATATACTCATATTACATATTTTTCAAGATAAAATATATTTTAGATAAACAGGTCTTCAAACTCTACAGAGATTCATAAAATATGTAATTTTTAGATATTTTAATAACAAGGTTCTTATTATTTTTATAACAAGAGGACATCTGCTCTTGGCAGCACCAATCTACTTCAGAGAAGATTATGGACATCAGAGAAACTCCATACACAGTTGACCTTCTTTGTAAGGAAAGTTAGCCACTGGACAGAAAAGTACTCTTGTCTTGACTGCTGACAGTATGATGTTCAAATTGGACAAGCAGGAGACACACACACAAGAGAATTGTTGAACTTTGCCAAGATAAGTTAGCAAGGTCTTTGAGAATATCCTGCTTCACAGAGAAGTCTGTCAGACATGTTAGGTCTGTAGGCCAACAATGGATGCTTCAATGATACAGAAGAACCTTGGGTGACTATCCAAGCAGCCGGCTGTTTCATTTCCTACACTTTTTGGAAGTTGCTTGCTTGCCCATACTGTTTACTTAGGTAATATAATCTCCTTCTTGGATCTCTGAGATGAGATAGTCATAGTTATAGTTTTCTAGTGACAATTTTAGAAAAGAAATTCACTTAGAAGTTAAAGTGTATGAGTTTGAGAGACATGAAAATATAGTTTTTAGTTAGTAGTACAAGTTAGATAGAAAGTGAATTAGGTATAATTCTTTGGACTTACCAAAATAGGATAATTAATGGAATATTTTCTTTGAATTGTCAATTGGTAACTGACTGGACATTACTCATGTAATTATTCTTTGTATATATTGTATATAATTAGTGTACCTATTGTATATGGTTTTTCTCATGTTAGTTATAACCTTTTTTATTTTGACACAAGAGGGGATATGTGGTGATATGTTATATATTGAATAAAACCAGTCTGGAATAACAAAGAAGAGATCCACTCAGAGTCAACCCAAGAGGATCAGAGTAACACCTTTAATCCCAGCACAGGGAAAGACCAGGAATGGTGACCTATGCCTTTGATCCCAGCAGATCTGAGTTTGAGGCCAGCTTGGTTTACAGAGGGAATTCCAGGCTCTCAGGCAGGCAGTGGTGGTGCCAGGCCTTTAATCCCATAACTCCAGAAACAGATCTTTCTGTGTTTCCATGAGTTCAAGGATAACTACCAAATAGTAGTAACCCATGCCTTTAATCTTAACCTGGATGTGAAATAACTGGGCAAAGAGGGTATTTAAGGCAGGCGTAGATGTAGGATGACAGATTAAGGCAGTAGAAACCACAAAGAGTGGGTCTGAGGAAGCTGGAAGACAGCTGGGTGAGATTTGACTGTGGTGTTTCCTCTCTTTGATATTCCAGCCTTTCCTAGAGATCTGGCTCTGAGTTTCATTTATTAGAACCAGAATTCACGCAACAACATTTGGTGATTTCTTTTCATCTGGAAATGTTCAAAAGAATCATGTTATCTAGGTCAAACAAGCTCCTTGCCTTCACAGTGGCAAACCAGATGTAGGAAATATATTGATTTTGCATCTTTGCACTGTTCTCCATACTATGTGGAGTATCTTTAGTAAGTATGATTAATTAGGTATCTGTAGTATAAAGTTTCTGGCCCGTACTTTCGGGCCTAACCACAAGGTCTAGGCCCACAGACCCGCAGTCCCGCAGTACCACAGTGCCACAGAGACACAAAGATGATTTCAATAGTTTTAGGCTGATCAGCCTCAGGCCCAGGCATATCACTTGCTAGCTCTCTACACTTCATCTAACCCATGTCTCTTGTTCAGCCATGTGGCTCGGTACCTTTTCTTAGAGCAGCATAGTTGTCCTCTGCTTCTTCCGGGCCTCTCTCTGGAATTCCTGCCTGGTGGTCTGTTCTCAGAGATTTTCTTAGTCTGGTAGCCCCTCCTACACTTCATGCTTGCCTTTGGCCAATCAGCTCTTTTTATTAAACCAGTGGTTGGGACAATTATTTAAAATGAAACAACACAACCTCCCACAGGTATCCAATTCCAAAAATGGGAGAACTAAGTCCTTAAAATTCTGTTGTTCAAGAACTATCTCCCTTCTGGTTCCATATCTGTATGAGGCAGGGTTATCTAGAGAAACAGAACAATCATTATGAAACTATATTCCAAAAGAGAATTTATTTGATTGGCTTACTGAAAAACTAAATATTCTAATTTTGTTTATCCCTATGATGGACAGGCAGAGAATCCAGTACTTGTTTGGTCCAATAGCTTGGATGCCCCAGTAAACCATTAAGTCAGTGAATGCTGAGTGCACATTGGAAAGCTGAATATGCTGGAGCTTGGCATCAGCAGAGGATGAGCATCACTGATGGATGGGGTCATTATATGGAACAAGTGTAGTCACCCTTCTTTTTCTGCAGACCTTTATGTACCTGAGAACCTACTGGAAGGTGCCAGCCGCTGTGAGGACACGCATGCTTGCCACCTTCAATTCACTTTCTTTGAATACTCTTTTACCCAAAGTCTACTCAGGTTAACAATTCAACCATTAAAACCACTAAATAATCTGAAGACTTTGTGTAACTCTAAGGTATCCTAAGGCACTTGTTACCAATCATTTAGCGGACAAAAGCAGGCAGAGAAATAAACTCTGAATACTTTATTCCCATGGGAAGGCTCTTACCACCAGTTTGGTAAAAGAACATATTTTAAATAATTTGATCGTCTTGGAAAGTAATACAGATAGGTCATTTCTGCCATCTTATCTTCATTGCAATCTCCACTGTTCTTAGCATCCAATTTTCTCACTTTGTGTCTCTATTCTTTTTCATTATACGATATTTGTTTTCATACATTATATCTACTAACGCTTCCCCCTCAAAATTTCTCCCTTCTCCCCAACTTAACACCCACCTAGTTCCACACTTTCTCTTTACTCTCTATTTTAAAATCAAATTCTCTTTCTCATACTTTTATCCATTTGTATTCTCTCTCTCTCTCTCTCTCTCTCTCTCTCTCTCTCTCTCTCTCTCTCTCTCTCTCTCTCTCTCTCTCTCTCTCACACACACACACACACACACACACACACACACACCATCCAGCTCCCAAATTATGACGTGGAGAGACTCATTATTAGGTTTGAATACTCAGCCTAGCTTAGGATCATCTCCTCCTCTTTTAACTTAACTTGAACTGTTTTTCTTTATCTACACTTTTTCTAGGGCTTTCTGCTTTCCGTGTATTTTCTTCTCTGCTGTCTCTGTGTCTTGCTGGCTGGCAGTAACCTGGCTTCTGTCCCTGGGTATGCCCCTCTTTCTTTTCATTCTCTTTGCCTCTCATCTTCTTCCTTCTCTAATCCGCCTCTCTTGAGTCTATATTTCTCCTCTTATTTATTCTCTCTCTCTGCCAACCCATACCATCCTTTCTCTGCCTAACTATTTGCTGCTCAGCTCTTTATTAGACCAATCAGGTGCCTTAGGCAGGCAGGTGAAACAAATGCAGCCCATCTTTACATAAATAATCACACATCCTTACATTGTTCACAAATGTAACTTATCTTTACGTAGGTAAAATAATATTCCACCACACATGAATGCATCCATGCACTCCCTAGAGTTCTCTGTAGCTTATATCAATGTTATTTCCCTAGGTTTTATTGTTTTTCAAGGATACTGTTAGAATGAGAGGGAATAAAAACAATGTAAAATAATTCTTAGGGATAGAAAAAGAAGTATGTATCATTCAGATTGAAATATGTATGTATGTATGTACATATATTATATATATATGTACATGTATATATATATATATATATATATATATATACATATACACATAATAAAAGTAAGTCCTGGAGAGATCAGGAATACAGGGAAAATACCTACATATAATAATATAATAAAGGTGATATATTCAGCAAGCCGACAGCCATTTTCAAACTAAATGGAGCAATCCCACTAAAATCAGGAACAAGACAAGGCTGTCCTCTCTGTCCTTGTCTATTCAATGTAGTTCTCAAAGCTTTAGCTAAAGCAATAAGGGAACAAAAGATCAAGAGGATACAAATTGGAAAGGAAGGAGTCAAACTATCTCCTTTGCAGATGATATAATTGTATAAATATCTGACCCCCAAAATTCTACCAAAGAACTCCTATAGCTGATAAACACCTTCAGTAATGTTCAGGGTACAAGATTAACTCAAAAAAAAAAAAATCAATAGTCCTCCTATACACTAGGAATAAAAATACTGAAAAAGAAATAAGGGAAACTGTAGTACGAGGTTTCTGGCCTGGACTTTAGGGCCTAACCTCAAGGTTTAGACCCGCAGACCCACAGACCCGCAGACCCGCAGACCCGCAGACCTGCAGACCCGCAGACCCGCAGACCCGCAGATCCGCAGTCCCACAGAGACACACAGATGTTTCCAATAGTTTTAGGCTGATCAGCCTCAGGCCCAGGCATATCACTTGCTAGCTCTCTACCCTTCATCTAACCCATGTCTCTTGTTCAGCCATGCGGCTCGGTACCTTTCTTTAGAGCAGCATAGTTGTCCTCGGCTTCCTCTGGCTTCTCTCTGGTGCTCCTCTGGCACTCTGCTCTCAGAGATTTTCTTAGTCTGGTAGTCCCGCCTACACTTCCTGCCTGCCTTTGGCCAATCAGCTCTTTTTATTAAACCAGTGGGTGGGACAATTATTTACCATCAAACAACACAATACCCCTTACAGGAAACATCACCCTTTATAATAGCTGCAAATAGCATTAAATATCTTGGCGGGTAACTCTAACCAAAGAAGTAGCAGACCTGTTTGACAAAAACTTTAAGTCACTGAAGAAAAAAATTGAAGAGGATATCAGAAAATGGAAAGATCTTCCATGGTCCTGGATAGGTAGGATCAACATAGTAAAAATAGCAGTTTTCCCAAAAGCAATCTGCAGATTCAATGCAATTCCCATCAAAATCCCAACACAATTTTTTACTGACCTTGAAAGAACAATACTTAACTTCATATAGAATAACAGGAAACTCAGGATTGCAAAAATCCTGCTCAATAAAAGAACTTCAGGAGGAATCACCATCCCTGATTTCAACCTATACTATAAAGGCACAGTAATAAAAAACAGCCCAGTACTGGCATAAAAATGGACTTGTGGATCAATGGAATCAAATCAAAGACCCCAACCTTAGTCCACACATCTATGAACACCTGATTTTTGACAAAGAGGCCAAAAATATACAATGGAAAAAAAAAATAGCATCTTCAACAAATGTTGCTGGCATAACTTGATGTTAGTATGTAGAAGAATGCAAATAGATCCATATTTATCACCCTGCACAAAATTCAAGTCCAAGTAGATCAAAGACCTCAGCATAAACCCAGCTTCACTGAATTTGACAGGAAAGAAAGTGGTAAATACCCTTCAACACATTGGCACAGGTGACCACTTCCTGAATATAACACCAGTAGCACAGAAGCTAAGAACAACTAATAAAAGGTTTTATTTTTTTAAACAGTTATTATATCAAGACAATTTGCCTAAGTTGTTATCAGTTCATAAAAATTTCAAGAGGTCCCTCTTACAACTCAGTGTCCACAGAAAAGCCAGCTGACACACTTGATGAAGGTATCAGACATGGTAGCAAAAGCACACTCTAATTTAGTCAGAGTAATCAGAATTCTTCCTTGATGCTGGAACTGACTTGGTGTCTCCTTTGAAATAATTTCCCGTAGAGAAGTGTCATTGTCAAAGAAAACTTGGGGTTCTATTTGGAAAAATAAAGTGGAAAACAGTGGTGATCGATCCTTCTGTAACGGTCACAAGTATAAAGTATAGCAAACAGAGAGGGAGGCATAGGATCGGTAGGACTATTCCAAAGTAAGACAAATGAAGCCAATAGAACATTCTAGAGAAGAAGCCGAGTTACATGTTCTGTAAGACTGATGATGATACTGTTGCTAGATCAACAATGAGACAGTCTTAGAAAACTTGCTTTGTCATGGAGGATAAAAGATATGGAACAAATTAAACACACAAGTAAAACAATTTCCGATTGTGATGAACGCAGGCTGTGTAATAAAGTGGATGGCTTTTGGTTTAGAATAAGAACAGGTAACACTAGCCAGTTAAAGAAGGAGCAGGTTATAGCACAAATGTTAAGTGAAGCTGAAAATGCACGTTACAGAGACCTATCTTGTGATGATTTCATTTCTGCCATGTTACCAAAATAAGTGGATTTAAACAACTTTACTCAATATGTCACCTGCTAAGAATTTAGATTTATTTAATGTCTATTCATTAATCACCTACTATGTGCAGGCTGAGTAATATGGAACATGATTAATGAAATCAATAATACTACTGATGAGAAACTAACAGTCTCATTGTTAAAAATACCACATCAACAAACAATGTGGTAAATTCCAATCATGTCTAGTAGGTTAAAATACATGATTTATGCATATTAAATATATATTACAATTAATACATTTTAGTTTAAAATGTATATGTGTGAATAGGCACAGGAGTGTGGGTGCCCGCAGGCAACTGTGATCCGCCTAACATAGGTACTGAGAATCCAGCACAAGCCCCCTGGAAGAGCAGTATATGCTCATAACCAGCAAGTAAATTTTTTACTCTCTAATAAACATATTTTAAAGTATCCACAAATTTTAAATTACACACATTTCCTTAAGTGAATAGATAATGCAAAACAGTTGTAGTTTTAAAGTGTAGGCAGTAATGAAGCCATATGACTTTCTCTTTGCTCAGTGGGGATGAGAACTGTGTATGAGAACCAAAAACAATAATTACTAAGACTAAATCACTTATACTAATTAACTCACCTTAATAAAATGTCAGCACTTTAATGAGGGTAAAAATGTAAATATCTCTACCAATAAGTTATAATTGGAATTTGATCCAGAAAGAACTGTGAATAAAAGTTCCTGGCTTGTAAACTCCTGGCTTATGTGACCTTCAGAGGCATCATCCCAGGGAGATGAATATCCAGACAGTTCAGTAGACATTTGCTAATTTAAAATAGCCCAAACTCATAGATTTAGATGCCTAGTAGCTGTGGAGGGAACTTTCTAGTGGATTTAAACGTACAGGTGTAAATTAAAGAATGAGCACTACCCCTTAGTTAGGAATCAGGGACTTTTAGTGAAAACCATCAGTGAACATAAAGCCCCGAGTGAATGGAGGTGGCTAAAACATACTAAGAGTAACTATCAAAGTCTAATTTCAACCTAAATAAGAGTAAGGGCAGGCTGCCTCACTGCCAGGTTAAAGTCCTGTGACTTTTCTGGCTTCCCCATAAAGAAAAATGATATTCAGACAGAAAATGTAGGGTGTAGAATAATACAAGAAAACCTAAACAAAAATTCCACAGAAGGATAGAACTGATATATCTCAGGGGTTCTTCTGTCGCCTAGTACTTCCAATAGTCTTTAATAGAATTTATGGAAACTTTGCTTCTTCTGTAATCACTCTACTTGGGCATCCTTAAGGAAATAAAAAAAAAAATTGTGTTATTTATTTCAAAGTTTTGGAAGAGTACAGGAAGACAAATGTATCTGGTATTCAAAAGTTTATAAAGGAACTGACTCCAAGTGAGGGTTAGGCTTACACCCTCCAAATGTCAAAGCATAGAAACCAAGAATTTTTAATCACAGACCCTTCTGGACCAAATTCTAATTAAAATAGCATTGCTAGAGATTTTCCTATTTTCATCCTCATTGGGGTAATGAAAATTTTATTAAGGCAATTTAATTAAAATAAATAATTTAGTTTTAATAATTTTTTATGTTAGGGTCTCATACATATTTCACAGCAATCCTGTTTAAGTATTTGGGGAAGTCTTAAAGGAAACATGGGTCTTGGGAAGTGGCTCAGTGAATAAAGTGCTTGCTGAAGAGGAACCAATACGGGCACAAATCCACACAGAAAGTCACATATGTCACCTATAGCAATATTCCAACACTATGGAAGGCAAGTCCGCAGTGTGGATCACAGTGTTCACCAATCACATTCACATGCAGGTGATAAGCTCTTGTTTCAAGTGATAGGTTTGATGTTGAAAAAAGTAGTGTATAGTTAGCAGTAAAAAAACAAAAACAAAAACAATGACATCGTGAAATTCACACAGAAATGGACGGAACTAGAAAGTATAATCCTCAGTGAGGTAATCCAGACTCAGAATTTACTCTTAAGTAAATACTAGATGTAATGCTAAGGACAACCAGACCACAACCCACAGCTCCAGAGAAGCTAGCTAACAAGGAGGACCCTAAGAGGGACGCATGAATCTCCCTGGGAAGGGGAAACAGATGAAATCTCCTGAGCAAACTAGGCTGAGGGGAGACAATAGAGGGGAGGAGATGGTCCAGCTGGGGGAGGGGCAAAGTGAGAGAACAATGAAAGAGATATCTTGATGGTGAGAGACATCATGGGGTCAGGGAGAAGTCTGTGCTAGGGAAGTTCCCAGAATCCACAAGGACGACCCCAGCTTAGACTACTAGCAATATGGAGAGGGAGCCTGAGCTGGCCTACCCTGGTGATCAGATTGGCGACCACCCTAAACGTCATCACAGAGCCTTCATCCAGTAACTGATGGAAGCAGATGATGATATCCATAACCAAGCACCAAACTGACCAAGTTCAGGGAATCCAGTGGAAGTCAGAAAGGAGGGATTATATGAGCAAGGGGTTCGAGATCATGATGGGGACATCTACAGAGACAGCTGAACCAAGCTAGTGGGACCTCACAAACCTTAGAAGGACAGCTGTGGAGCCTGCATGGAATAAGACTAGGCCCTCTGCATAAGAGAGACAGTTGTGTAGCTTGGTCTGTTAAAGGAGCGTTTGGGGAGAGAACCAGGATCCATCCCTAGTGCATGAGCTGGCTTTTTGGAGCCTATAACCTATGGAGGGACACTTTTCACAGGGTGACTGTCCATGGGAGGCCTTATCTTTTCTGGGAATGGTATGAGGGGTGTGTCAGGAGACAAGCCTGGGGAAGGGGGAGCAGGATGAGAGGGGGATCTGTGGTTGGCATGTAAAACAAATTTTAAAATTCTTAAAAGGCAGAAAGTGTACAGGATTTGAAGAGAGTGGAGTGGAATGAGGTTGGGGAGTGACTGGGGGAGGGGAGGGAAGAAAGGCTGGCTAGCATGTAAAAAAAAGAAGTACAATATTTCAATGAAAGTAGTAATGTCTGTGTTAATTTCAATAATTTAAAAGTGAGTATTTAAATGCTTGCGCTGATATACTAGTGTTTTTGTACTTTTATATGTATATTTGTTTATCTGACATTAAATGGAACCAAATTATAAAAAGAAATCTTAAATAAAAAATAATGATAGAATTATAGAGGAGGAAACCTGACATCAACCCCTGGACTCCATAGCCCATATGCAGGTACATACCCACCCATCCATGGGCATGAGCGCATATTTATGTAAGCAAAGCTGGTACTATACACTAAAAAGCCTATCCCAGATTAATTTCTTAAGTTAGTTTTTCTCAATTAATATACCATGGGAATGTAGTAAACACTGCACACCATGGGGTATTTTAAGTTTCCTATTATGTAATTAATAGTTACGGTGTTTCCTACTAGAACACCGACTATGACATAACCTTAGATGTTAAATGTCAGACTGCGTCAAGGAGATGGACAATCTCATCACAGAAAGCAGAGAGAAGCCAAAGCAGAAGCATCTTGGAAGGTTCATTCTGAACTCCTTGGACACGTTCACTTTGGAAACCTGTACTCATAACGTCTGGATTATGTCATCGAAAAGGTTACCTCACATACCTAAGCTTCAGTGTCTCAGTATAAAGTGGGAATAATGATAGAGCTAACCATGGGAATTCTCGAGGCTCGAAGACTGCCATGCTCTTAAACTGCTTCCTGATGGGCCTAGGGTGGCAGAGCACTCAGCGGCTGATAGCTGTTGTTGCTATTAACATTCTTAGCTAATTAAATTTGGTGGTTTTGGAAGTGGCAAGCCCACACAATGCTCAAGGAAAAGGGGGCTAGTATAATGGCATAATAAATTTTAAACTGTTAAGAGAAATTATCATATGAGAGAGCCCTAATCTCACATGTTAATATAATGCTCCATTAAAACGTTATTAATAATCATTAATGTTAATTTTATTTCAGGGTGAGCTCTGCCAAGGTAGTCAGAGTACAGTGGAATCATACATAATAAATGTCTAAAACATTGTAAAAAACATGTATTAATGCACATATAATTGGCTTGCAGAAAGTAAGGGAAGACAGCACCTAATATGTGAATACTTAAGTGTTTTTAGATTTTAGTGGCTAGCTATTTAGAATTATGAAAAAACACATACTTCCCTGCAAATCTGTGTGAAATTTTTTGTGAAAATAATTTCCTCTGACCTTAATTTGGAAGTCCATACATGAGGCCAGTCCACAGAGAGGTAGAATCCTGCATACATGATTCCGGTACTTGCTGGATAATTTTACTTTAAGAAAGGTGCAGTTCATATGCCCTGGGAGGAAGAAAGAAACGCCACTGGTAGTGGACTAGAGGCAGACAGGATGGTTTCAGAGAAGAAGGAAACATACAGATGAACTTGGAGAATTGAAGACGGTTGGACTAAGGAGTTCATGTAGATTAATGATCGGTGCAAAGAAAGGAGTATCTCACACTTAACTTTGAGGACTGTTTCAATTGAGATGCAAAGACCAAGAAGGAATAACACAGAGAACCATAAAGAACAAGGAAAGAGTCAGCAAAAGCCAGAGGGTAGCATGCAGGAGACTGTTGTTTCCACTGTGCAAAATGCCACAAACGGGCAAGGCAAGAATCAAGAAGGTGAGTGAAAAGTGGTAAAACCCGCGCGGAACCAGCCAGTTAAACTGGACATGCTGCAGATTATAACCGATCTCAGGTGGAGGAAATGTGATGACAGAAATGATCCCACAAAGGAAGAGCGACCGGAGATGGGAACCACCGAGGCTGCTCTCGGATGGATGAATCCTAGGTGGAGCGCCTCATCCTGTTGCTCTTGGCTAGTAAGAGATGCTCATGCTAAAAACCCGATAGACGGTGTGTGAGAAGAGAAGACGGCGACAGTGAGGACACAGATGGGAAAGACACTGCGTGTGTGGCCTTTCTTGGAAGGATGAGGAGTCCCCCTGGAGGGCTGTGCTGCCACAGGGCCCCGTTCTTGAGTGGAGGAAGCCGGAGTGAAGTGAGCCAAAATGCCCATGGATTCTGTGCCCCGCCTGGAGCTGAGACTGACTCTTCCTTTCCAGATCCATGTTTTGGTTTGTTTTGTTTTTTCCCCCTTTTGGCTTAAATGCAGTTCATTTTTAGATAATATACTTGACATTTTTCTTTAAAACAAGCAAACGATGTCTTTACTCCAAGCCCAAAACAACAGAATCCAAAAAACAAACGAGACAAAAACCTCATAGTGTCTTCAGTTACACGGCTCTCTGATGAGTGACTTGACACATTCAAAACGACTGCCCATCTTATCAATATTTTTCCTTAGTGAACATCAGACCTGGAGCTCTGCCGTCCTCAGGGTACTCAAGAAGAGCTACTGTCCATCCCATTCACCATTCATGTTCTCAGTAAGAGCTCCGTGGTTACTTAAGTGTAGCCAGGGATGCTTGGCGTGCCCTGCAGCCCCTGTCACAAAGGGACTTACTCTACTCGGTTTCTATTTCTCCCACGTCGCCGTTAAGTGTCTTCAGTAACATTTGATGTAATAAGCCTCTCTGTGGGGCTGCATTCCTGCATGTGATGCTTCATGACAACATCAACACCAGCCAATGTTGGAGTTAGGAACTTACATGGCTGGGCCTTTAGTACTTGCAATGTACAAATCTCAGTGTTACCCTGTGCCTTACTATTCGGCCTGCCACCTCAAGGCCCAGCCCACCATCAACCGCTCTGGCTTTGTTCTTGCACCCACAGGTCACTAAGGAAATCAGGAGTTTTAATCACTCAGGGGTGTTGCCTCAATGGAAGAAGTAAATACCTATTTTCGTCCTGAAAGCTCCTTATGGGAGATGATGCATGTACTTTATAGGCCGCTCAACTCTATGCTGTCACTGAGGGAGACCACACTAGATACCAGGCACTTAGGCTATAGAACCCACCTTCATGGTCACATGGTCTTAGTTGAGTCTTAAAGTAATTATGCCTCCTTGTGGATTGGACATTGTAGTACACCAGGAATCTCCCCACTCCCCACAAAAAAAATTGAACTGTCTTTAAATTAGCTTACAAGAAACTGGCTGGTATCAGACTCTCCAGAGGTTTGAACCAGCACCTACTAAGTCAAGCTGAACTGAGTTTTCCTTCTGGCCTCTTCACGGTTTATTTCCCTGCCAGCTGTGATATTTACAGGGACATTCCTAATGTGGTTAGAGTTTCAAAGGGTGGGAGAAGCCTAAAGTGAGGCCTCAAGCTAATCTATTACAAAAAGATGGTTCCATAGTCTCCACGTTGGGGGGCTGCTCCTTGTTTATGTACTGTCGTTGGTTGGTCATACGATACATACTAAATGGGTTTTTATGCTTGTTGTGTGGACAGCTTTCCCCGGCCTTCTCTGGGGCTTCTTTGCCTCACTGGGTTTCATTTAACAGTAACAGGCACAAAGGGGCTCTGCTCCTGTCCATTTTGTCATTTTCCCATGGAACCAATTCCAATTGTCTGAAATTAAGTTTCACTCCTTATAACTTCCAGATTGTTCATTTCCATTCTTGATACCTCCTCAGACTTGGAGCATTCTATTCAACAAAACCAGGATAAACTTCCAACAATATTTTTTGAATTCGTATATGCTAGGAACTAGCTTTAGAACTTTATATATTTTATTGATCATGCAGAAAACATTATATAGTTCATAAATAGAAGTTTGGGAATAGCCCACACACTTTCCAGGGGGGGAAGACAGATACAGGCGTATACATAATAACTAAAGTATGTATAGCGTTCAAAACTGATATGGTTATGGAATGAAGAAATGACAACAGCAAGGGATTTGAGGGATTCGGGGAAGGGTGAAGCATCAGGTTAAAAATCTAACAGAGCAGTTTGTGTGCACTTGCTTGAGGAGATGCTATTTGAACAAACACCGGGGAGATCAGAGAATGCAGGGTAGGAGCTGGCAGCCCAAAGGCTCTGTGATAGTTTTAATTCATTGTTACATTTCCAGCCACTCAAATGTTCCTTGTTCTTCACAGAAACCCAGTGTTTTTTTAGAGTGAATATATTAAGAAATAAAGCAAAATCATGGGCCATATTCTTTATACATTTACACATCTTTTGGTTTGAGATTTTAAAAAAATCTTGGATATTCCTATGGTCAGTCACAGGCAGAGGACAAGAACAAATTAATGGCAGGTTTTGTATAAACTATGGAAGATACATACCAAATAAACATTCTCAAACAGCATCACAGCTTCTATCTGCATAATAGTACTTGCTTTACTTTTTTCTTTTTATATTTTTAAATAAAGAACATAATATTGTATACTAAAGAAAGATAAAAATACATCTATGCCCTACCCAAACCCATGATATTTGTCTAAACTTTTAAGATGGGGACAGGATGGTCAGTGTACATGAAAGACTCGCCTTGGGATCTTATTATAATTTTTGCTTCGGTAGGCAGACTCTAATTGTGGTGTACCTCCACAAGCTACAATTTAATGATCCTGGACTCTCATTTCTAGGACCAAAGAAGACAAGGGACCTGGAGCTCAATAACACTGTTTTGTTTCATTAAATGTTCTTAACTGTTGGTGTGGAAAAGAATGTGACTCATCTCTGACAGATGATGAAAGGCAGCAGACATCATTAGTGTCCATCACATGGCTTCTGACACCTACTGGTGAGAGGGCCTCTGTTCACTCATGATCACAAGTAAAATCTGTCCACAGATTGATGTGAAATTGCTTCTTAACTCAGTGTTCAGATTGAGCCATGAAGCCAGGGTGGTTCCTGTTCCAACCTTAAACACCTTTGCTGGTTGTCAATCGTTTCAGAAGCACATTTCAGAACGTTTCAAGGAACAGCAGTGCTCACAAAGGAAGTTGGTTTCATAAAATGCATTATTAGAATTTCAAAAAGTACCATCTCTCACTCACACTGCTCATTATGAGGAGCAACCTGATGCCAGGCAATTTATGATTATTAAAACATATAATTTGCATTTAAATGAAATGAATTAATAAATACTAGAGATTAAAATAATGTATCATATTTTCTTATTGTTTGCTGCCTTAATTTTCATATGAACTACAATAAGGAATAAAATGCATGGGCTTTTATTTTTATTATTATTATTTTATTAACTGAAAAACACTGAGAAATTATTAAATGTAGCTATTAGATTTTTATTATTTCCTGTTTTGCTAAGAGAATATGAACTTACATGCATTATTTTCCTTAAAATTATTTTAAAATATCTTTAAAGAAACTGAATTATATTTCATTTGTTTCATAAAATATTTCTCAGTATTTACTTATTTAAGAAACTTTTAAAATGGCATGTAATATAAATGAGCCGAATATGTTATTATAATTTCTTTAGAATAGACCTCTTATAGCAGTAATAGTCTTCATAAGTGATAGACAGAGAAAGTTACATGAGAGATATTATGTCAAATAGTATCATGAAAATCAGGACTTCAAGACCCCCTCCTCAAAGTATTGAGTGCAGTAATTCAAACCTATAAAAATCTTTAAAATTCAAAACATAACAAACCTATGGGGGAAATTGCAAGCTAATTTTATTGTATATGGTTATTATTGGAAATGTTAAATTAAATTAAAATCTGTTTCCAATGGAATTCTGGGACTAAGGATAAAAGTTCCCCTTTGAATGTGAATCACTTCTCAAACTCCACCCATGCTTCACACTGATACTGAAAAATAGAATAAAATAGAGAGGGTGATATTGTCATGCCAGCATCTGGCAGGCAAAAGCAGAAAGGTCATGACTTCAAGCCAGCCTGAACAACATAGGAAAACCCTGTTCCAAAAGCTACAAAAAGAACAAGTAATATTAGAAATGATTCAATAGTTGCTTTACAGATACCAGCTTATTACTAACCAATATATAATGCCACATTGCAGCAAGACTCCTGACAATGCTGTAAAGCAATGGGTGCAGGGGGAGGCTCAAGAACTATGAGGAAATGCTGGAGAATATGCTCAAGCCACAGACTACAGAAATAAAAAGTAAAGGTGGGTCTGATATTTGATATTTCTTACTACTGACTATTGGGAAGAAGGTAGAAGATGAGAAAAATTTAATTGTAGCTTTGAAAAGATATTAAGCAACAACCCTTTACAGAGGTAACAGGATAGGGCGACTGAAATCCTTTAGGTGTCTGTATACAAAAGAACAAACACAAAAGGGTCCAAAACAGTGTCTCAAACATAATCACAGCCTTAACTTAAAATGTCTCAAAAAATCCACAGGTTAGCCACAGAAGAATACAATAAAGAGGCAGGTAAATAGATAGATCGGATAGGACTGTAAGCAGAAGAACGTAAGCAGAATAAGAGGAATGACGGAGTAGGAAAAGACACTAACTACAGAAAACCAAAGCAAGCAGAGGCTAGGTCCATATGAGAAGCAATTCAAAGTGTAGCCAAGGTTTAATGAATTCAGTGGAAATTCAAAGGGGGAACTTTAAAGAAAATAGTCAAGATAGAATATCATATTCTTTATTCTCAGTCTGTTCTGCAGAGGTAAAAGCAATGAGGGGAAGCCACAGCTTTATTTGATTTTACAAGTTCTGATCACAGTCTATTATTGAGGGACGCTTGATAGAAGCGGGAGGGGGGGGGGGGGGCTAAAAACCCTTAGAGACAGCAGAGCATCAACATATGGAGAAACATTATTTGGCACAAGTGAACACCGATTCCTAACATGAACAATATGGAGAACTGAAACTAACCATTTTCAAATACGAGCCATTTTCAAAGTGTAAGTGGCTTTAACTCATTTTTTTGAGGAAAAAAAAATCCAATTAGCCCAAATATCAAATCTCAATACCGTGTTCTATATGAAGTATTCATCTGATACAAAATGATTAAGGAAGGCTAGTTTCTGAGCATTTTAGAGAAAGAATGCTCAAATTGTAAAAGGGAAGAGACAGAGATATAGAAAAAAATAGATGACAGATAGATAATAGATAGATAAATAGGTGGAAACTAGATGATGATGGATAGGTGATAGCTAAATACGTAGATCATGCTTACATTCAATAACACTTTTACATGATGATGTAATAGAACAATTTAGTACTGTTATAAATAAGGGTGATTCCATCTTACACCTGTAAGAATAGTTAAGATCAAAAACACAAGTGACAGCACATGCTGGCTAGGATGCTGATACAAGGGGAACACTCCTCCATTGCTTATGAGGGCAAACTTGGACATCCACTATGGAAATCAATTCAGCAGTTTCTCAGAATCCAGCTATACTACTATTAGGCATACACCCAAAAGATACTCCAAACTATTCCAAGGACATTTTCTCAACTATGCTCATTGCAGCTTTATGCAAAAGAGTCAGAACCTGGAAACAACCTAGATGTCCCTTAACCAAAGAATGGATAAGGGCATTGTGGTACATTTACATAATAAAGCATTACTCGGCTGTCATAAACAATGACATCATGAAATTTGCAGGCAAATGGGTGCAACTAGAAAAATTTCATCCTGAAGGAGGCAACTAAGACCAAGATAGATAAACCTGGTATGCTGTTAAGTAAATGGTAATCATGCTACAATCCACAGACCCAGAGAGGTTAGGTCTAGGAGGAGAATGCACGTATCCATTTCTGTGGAAAGGAGAAATAAAAGAGATTTTGTAGATGGACTGGACGTGGGTGGGGATGGAAACAGGAGGAGTCAGGCGGGGAAGGGAGGGACAGAGGAAGAAAATACTGGAAGAGATGATTGAAATGGGGGAGGGGGAATTTGGCAGGCAATGTGGAAAGCCAGTGCCGTGGAAACTTTCTAGGACCTATGAGAGGCCCTGGTGAGGACTTGTAATAATGAAGAATACGAACAGGCTACTTTCTGCAACTAGGCTAGACTCCCTCCCGGTGCTGGACTGGGACACCAACCGAGTCATAAAACATATAGTCAACAACTGTTGTAGCTAAAAATGTGCTGGGGACAGGGGTGGCTCAGAGTTGGTTGGAGTGGTTAACCAGTGAGTGACTGATCTAAGGCAGGAGAGAAGTCTGTGCTTAGCTAACACTGCCTGATCAGGATCCAGAAGCTAGCTGCCTTGGAGACCTAGGGTAGTAACAAACAGGACTGGAAAAAGTCATTGAAATATTATCTAATGATATTCTGCTACACTCGGACAACCGCCTAGCCCGAGTGTAGGATTCCTCTAGCAGCCAATAGGAGCAGATTCAGAGACCCACAGTCAGATATTAGTTAGAGCTCAGGGAACCCTATAGAAGAGGAGGCAGAGAAGGGATTGTTTGCACAGGGAAGATTGTAGAAGCCTGACTAGTGAAGGGCACAGGAGGCGGGGTTCCTAGGACCTGCTGGGTTGGCCTCAGGTCCTCTGTAAACATGCTGCAGTGTTTTAGCTTGAGGGTTTTGTGGGACTCCTAACCATGGGAGTGGGGCATCTCTGACTCTCTCACCTGCTCGTGGGATCTTTTTCCTCCTACTGATTACCTCCAGAAGTTTATGTCTGGTCTTTCTGCATCTCGTTATTATCAAGTTCTGTTGATATTCCCGGGAGATCTGCTCTTTCCTTAAGGAAAACAGAGGAGGAATGGATCTGGGGGAGAGGGAGAAATAGGGGGTCCTGGTAGGAGGGGAAGGAAGAGAGGCTGCAGTAGGGATATACTGAATGAGAGAACAATGAAGAAAAAGGCTAAGAAAATAGGATGAACAATGGCCTTATTACTGTTTCACATTATCCTGATACTCTTAATGACCTTTAATAAGCAGCTTGCTATACTTGCAAATTTTTACAGAAACAACAGTAAAACTTGTCTCGCACACCCTCGCCCGCAAGGACGACGCGACACCAGGCTCTTCTTTCAGTGGTTTATTCAGGACCTTGAAACTTCTTCTGCCTCTGCTCTGCCTCTGCTCTGCCTCTCCAAATGCCTCTCCTACTGGGGAAAACCCGCTCCCAGCTATATACCCTCTGGACTGCTAGTCACGGGGCGCCACGTGGGCCATGTCAATAGATCCAGTGCACAGAAGCAAGCCACACCTGGAAGCAAGCCACGAGCTTAGCCTTAGCTAAATAAGGAGTTGTTTATCTCAGAGAGCTCTCACCTCAGGAAGGTGGAAGGCGGAAGCCAGCACCATCTTTAAGGTGTGGCCACGCGGCTCTCTACAAAAACTAAATGAAAGCATAAAAATATTTTGTAGCATAGAATATAAATCTTTATAATTTGTCATCTAATTATTTTTTTCAAAAACCTTCATGTGAAAATCCATTTTTTTTTCATGGTGGTGACTGACAGATTTACAACAGGCAAATGTTAAGTCAAACACGGCTACTTCAGGTGGTAATAACAAACAGACAAACAAAAACAGGGAAAGTGAGTAAGAAGTCCAAAAATAAGTGAAACTTGCAATTTTACGTGGGCTTGGCTTCACAAGATAACACTTGACTCAAGGCTTGCAAGTATTCCACAAACAAGTCAGGTAAAGCCCACGCTGAGGTACTGAAGGTTATAACTCAACTTGAGCTGACAAGGAAAATTACATAGTACTGAAGTTGGAAATGGGCAAGGTTACTATTTATTTGAATACAATGCCATATGTCTAAACAAAATTCTAGAATCTTTATACTACCTATTAGATGATTAGGAAAAGTACATTGTTTATTACTGCCGTATCAACAGGATTAATATGCAAACATTCTTTTTGCAAACATATAATTTTAAAAATGTTTACATGAAAATGGATTGGGAACTTGGCTGGGGGATAGAAAGGTTGTGGGGCAGTTTTGTGGGATGAGGATAAGCAGGATAGATGCACTAGATGTGAATGTCATTTAAAATAGTCAGCATACTATAAACACTAAAAGATATTTCATATCTACAACAAAAATAACATACAATTTTAGGCAGAAACTTATGTAACTGTTTTATGAAATGAACAAAGTAATTTTTAAAAAATAGCATATTCTGTGGGCTAGGTTTGATTGTATTAGAGTAGATAACTTTTCTCATGTTGACTTAATAGAATCAGATTAAAAATGATTAGATTTTTATCAGATCGAGAGAACAATCATTTCTAATGTTGGGCAGTTGTTGAAAAGATCACAGGTCACACAGTCAATTCTGCAAACAGTGTTTGCATATAAATCCTCTGTTCTCAAGGCAATTTTTATGGTGATGGCTCAGGAATGAATCCTCAGATTAGCTTGTGCTCCCTGAAGCTGACTGCAGTCCCGATTTTAGCATGATTCGGGATGTCTCACAGAGGTATCATAGGATCCTGGTGCAGAAAGGAGACGGGGACAATATACACAAGGCTGACTGTGGGATGTTGAGGAGAGAATTGGAGCCAGGCAAGGAAGGACTTCCTAGAATATGTGGGTGAGCAGGGCAGATATCACTGAGAATATAAAAAGTATTTTCCAGTTGTGCAGAGCACCCAAACTGCATCAGGTTTTTAAAACTTAATTCTGGTATGGCTCTGGAAGGGTTTGCTCTGACCTTACTGCTAAAAACTGTGTTTCAGCATCTAATCACATTAAACTATTTTTAATGAACAGACACCTCAAAGAAAGTGAGACTGTAACACATAAATTCTAACAGTGTATTTTAAACATACAAGCACACACATAGCTGATAAAATGTGTTAGCAAATTTCAAGAATTTATATTTTTAGAAATATCAACATGTTTAAAGTATTTATTTCTATTCATTTTAAATTATATGTATGTTTGTGGATATGTGCACATGTGTGCAGGTGCACACCCAAGTCAGGAGCATTCAACCTCCTGGATCTGGAAATGCAGGCCCTAGTGAGCCACTTGATGTGGGTGCTGGAAACTGAACTCAGGTCCTCTGGAAGCACCGTTACTGCCAAACTGTCTCCTCAGCCCCCAGAGTTTATATTTATATAAAATTGTATAACTTTAAGACCAACCAGTAAAGTAAAAATTTATAAAAAGTATATGTTGTGCCTCATATGGTAAAAACTAAAATATGAACTACTAAATATTGGCATGCTGCTCATTAAGTATATGGATGAGTTTAATTTTTCAAAATAACTCTTTAAATGCCATGTAGGCACATATGTACTACATGATTTTATTTAAATATAATCATTTGAGGTTAAATAAAAAATTAATATCAGACATAATCAGCATATTGGCAATAAAGAGCTAAGACAGGAAGTTCCAAAAGGCTTCCTAAGGGTCAAGCACATTTGTACCACTTACCATTTGGCTGCTGTGTTAGTTGCTTGTCACCTGTCTGTAACAAAATACCTGACAAAAACAAGTAAGGATATTGACTTAAACAGTTGGGAGACACAGCCATCTGTCACAGCAGTGGAGCTGCGGCCATAGCCAGTGTCAGGAGGAGGTGGCTGGTCACACTGTGGTCACAGTCAGCAAACAGCCAAGGGCCTACCCCATTCAGAGCAGGTGTCCCACCACAGTTAACCCAACCCGAGGACCCCCAGACACCCGTATAGGCTTAGAAGTTCCTTCTGCAGCCACCAAGCTGACAGTCAAGACTCATCACTGAAGCTAATGATGCATAAAGGTTCTTCATAGTGAACAGTATTTTGTTGATAAAAGCTAGAATATCAGAATGTACAACTATTTAAAGAAAACTTTATGGGTATTAAATTTGTCTTGAGTTCTGAAATTTCTTTTAAAAATAGTTTATTTCATTGACAAAATGAGTATTTTAAATTCTCCATTATTTTTCTCTGAGACTAAAACAAAACAAAGTATGACTATAATATAAGAATTTGGACAGCAGTGTTCTACACATGACATCTTCAGTGTCCCACCATCCACATATGTCACCTTTACTACAGGATTCAAGTTCAACAGCCAATATAAAATTAAGAATGCACATTCTTAAAATGCCTCTCTTGAAAGAGAGGAACTTGGAAGAGTCACCCCATGCTTTCCAATTTCCACTCATGAATCATTAGGATTGTAATTTTTACAGTTTTTAGTGCTTAGGTTAGGAAATGTAGATGGTGAACTGTGCTGACCCAGGGATGAGAACACACGGGGCAGACATCTTCACAAAGAATTACCTGCCATTCTACCTCCTCTGTGACAGAGATGCCACTATTGAGGGCCCATTCTGAGGCTCTGAGGGCAGTGCTTAGGCAGTCAAAGACATTTATTGTATATCTTATAGGTCAGAAGCAAAAGCTGAGAACAGAATATGCAGCAATAAAACAGTAGGTTTCCCCCAAAAGAAACATTGGATTTGAGTGAGAAAATCAGCATTAATATAGATAATCATCCCATTTCTTAATGTTCTCTTCCCACTTCCCCTTACCTTCCTCCACCCACTATGGTCCCAATTTACCAAGACAATCTTATCTACTTCCCCTTGTGGTGGGGGATGGTGGTCTATAGATGTCCTTCTTAAGGTCCTCCTTGTTACCTAGCTGGTCAGAGGTAATGGATTGTAACCTGATTATTATTTCGTCTAAAATCCATTTATGAGTTAGTACATACTATGTTTGTCTTTCTGGGTCTGTGTTACCTCACTCAGGATGTCCACAGAGATAGGCAACCTGAGCTATTGGGAGTTCTCTGACTCTGCACTGGCAACTAGGCCTTATGAATGTGGTTGATACTTGTGTGGTGGGTACAATTTGTGGAGCCTATGGGAGCCAGAGCAGAACTTATCCCTAATGCATTAACTGGCTTTTTGGAGCACAGTGAGTGGAATTTAGAAAATAAATAATACTTTGAGTGTAAATAATAAATGACTTTGTCACTGTGAAAATAGCAAAGCAATTTCAATCCTAGTGCTTATCCCAGGGAATTGTGAAGGCTGATGTGACATATTTAATACATAATAGGTACTAAAAACTATTAAGTGACTGTAAAAGAAAGATAATGAAGAAATGGAAATATAGCTAGTAGATATTTGGATCATGAGTAGCTCAATAAGACATTTCCCTCCTAGCCATCTCTGGAGAATAGAAATGAAGGATTCTGCTTACTACAATGATGTAGATCAATCTTAACTTGTACACAGAGATAAATAAACCCTTACTTTTTCCTTAATGTCCTTCTTATACACTTAAATACAGACACACACATATATGCAGAGAGACACACTTTTTAAACAAAATAAAATTGTATGCTACGTAATTTTATAAGCAACTTGCCATTCTCTGATCATTAAGTTAAATACTTATTATTTGAAGACCCATGCTGGCTGTATGGGCTGACATGGGTGATTTGCACTCCTGTGCTAGGCACTAACATTGCTCTTAGTACTTTGAGTATTATAAACATCACTGTGATTAACATGCTTTGCTTATTTTTGCTCAATACTGATGGCATCATCTTGTAGTTAATATATAAAATATGTATGGCATTAAAACTTGAAGGTACACTGTAAAAGAGCCTTCCATGCTCAATTATCACTCTCAAGTAGTGTGTGAAAGACACTGTTTCTTCAGATCCTTAATTAAGTTCAAGGATCTAGTGTTAGATTGCATTTAATGTGTAGTTACCTAAAAGTATTTACCTTATGATTTTAACTCATAAATCAATGTCTTAGAAATAATTTTCTACTAAAAGATTATAAAAATGTCTATTATTTCTCCTTATAACTAAATGATTTTATTTTTTTCAGAGAGGATAAATTTCATCAGAAATTAATCTAGTTGTAAGTCATGGTATATGGCCATATTTTAATTTGTAAAGGATATTCAAATTTTAAAATACATTTAATGACTATCTTTTCATCACTATTATATATTGTTCATTAAATAAAATATCTATGTATAAATGTCACAGTAGTACATAAAGCATCATTTTTATTGCTGCTCTAGTTTTTCCTACATATGACTACAAACTATATTTTACTATAATGTTATACTATATATTAATAGTTTGTATATTGTTTCTCTGTATTCACAGGATATTTATTTTGACACAACTGAATCATTCCATGCAGAATTACTGAGGGTTTATTTTGTATCAAAGCTTCCACGTGTTCTCTTGTAGACTTTTTTGTTTGTTTTTTGTGAAGATTCATCATATTTCCTAATTTTGAATATTGTCATAATTTAAATTGACATATAGAAAAGATACATCTCAGATTATATTTATTAACTTCTGAATTATGTTCACATACATGTAGATCAAAGAAGCAATTAATTGTCATATATTTATATTCTAAATGGATATATTATGTATCATTCAATATTTTGCTTGATTAAAAAAATATTTTCTTGAACATAGTGGTGCATGTCTGTAATTCCTGTACTCTGGAGATGAAGGGAGTAGAATCAGAAACCCAGTGTCACGCTTGAAGGCATAGTGAATTATAGGCCTGCCTGGGCTACTTGAGTCCATCTCAAATAAACAAACCTATAGCATACACACATGCATATATAAAATCTATTGCACTGAGCCTCATTTTCAGAAAGTGTCAAGTACTGTAGAGGAACATAATTCATCATTTTATTGAAAATACATCAAATGTATTTCATGATAGAATATCCCTTTATTTGTAATGAAAAGATGATTGCAATAGTGTGACAATATCAAAGGACAATACAGCACTAGTGGACTGCACTGGCCACCTCTAGAGAGTGCTAATATGCAGCTATGACGTTTAACAAGAAAATTTAGCCATTTATCCCTAGATGAGCTATGGGTTAGAATGACTACATATCTTAATTGGAATTAAACATAGGTAATTTTATATGAGAAAATAAAGTGTTCCTTAGAGACTGTGAAATACAGAGAGTAGGTAGGACAGAAGGAAATTACATACACAACACAGAAGAATCAGTTCTGATTTTCAACAGCAAAACAGAATATTGGTTGTGATGATATATTTCAAAAAAAATAAAAGACTACAAAAGTTATCTATACATAGGCACATTTAAAGAGCACACTGAGCATTTTTGGTTTAGATGTAATATTCAACCATCATATTTCCAAAAAATATCAAAAATCGATTAATGACATGAATAATAATGCCCACCCCAAATCAGGGACAATGGGAATCACTAGCAACAAAGCAAAACAAAATGGAAACAAAAACAACAACATTCTTTGCTGTCTAAGAAATTTAAAAAGTCATCAGGAGTATTAGGGACCAGATTCAGTGTCCATTAAAGTAGATGACTTGGAGACAGCTAAGAAGTAATATTGAATTTTGTCAGCTGCAGAAATGGTGCCTTGGTCACATGCAATTAAATAATCAACCTACCAATAAAATAAAGAGGCAGCATTCTTATAAAGAAATCACATCGTTTATTAATATAGAAGCAAAGGTCAAAAGAAAAACAAGCAAGAAGGAACCAGAAGGACGTCACAGACCTCCACCCTCCTGAAAGGAAAAATTGAGGGAAATGGGTGAGGTGGGAAGTCAGCGAAGGATGGATAGAGACCTCAGACAGGATTCCCTCTAAGAACGTTTTCTGACCACACCACTACCACAGCTAGCTTTCCAGTCCACTTATTTGTCCACTTTGGTGTTTTCAAGTAAAGCATCATGGGAGGGTGAGAATTATGGCTTCCTTCTTTTAGTTACTGTAGTGAAAATTATAGATACCATTTTCTATCTATAAAACCTTATCTATAAAACTAATTGCTGCAACTTCAGACTTAAATCTGTGTAATCTTTTTATAAATATGAGAAGATTAAGAAAAAACATTTGAGTTTTTTCTATCATCAGACACATTGCCTGGGAAGGGCACCAGGAACCTGCCCTCCTTCTGCAGGGCAGCAGATGACAGATGCACCCCGAAGCCATGAACTAACAAAAATGAAATTAGATCTGGAAACCCACTTCCTTTTAGCTGTAACATGAAACTTTAGCTCCACGCAAACAATTTTATTTAATGACGTTAAAAAAAAAAAGTCATACCAAGATGGGTGCCCGTGAAAATAGAACTTTACACAAGCTATAGCCTTTATGCTCACCATTTACTTGATTGGTCCAAATATTTATAGTTCATTGTTATGACTGCCAAAACTGGCAACCACGAGGATTGTTGTCTCAATTAGGACAGTAAACAGATTGTCTCTTTTTTTAATGAAAAAATCTAAAATGTAATACTTCACAGTTTCACATGTTTATTCATCCAAACGAGCTAAAAAATAATGGTGCGACATCTGTTCGAGAAACATTGGTACCTCAGATTTTGGCTGCCTCCCCGCCAATTTGGTTGTTGTTTTAAAAGATGAAAAATAGGAGGGGGTACTGTCATCAAAAATCTTCTGGCATGTAAAGTAACTTATTTTTCTTGAAATAAGCATCCCATATCTGGTGTTAAGGATACAAAATTGTGTAACAAGGAGTTACTATGCAGAATGGGGCTGCAGTTCAATTGTTTAAAGAATCTCTGATCTACGCTGTGTATTCCCCAGTGGTACACTTCTTCACATGACTCCCCAACTCTCCTCTGTACTTATCTATGCAATTACCACCGAAGAAAATGGTGAGAATGTTTCTATAGATATCGGGCTTTTGTCTTTATTGGAGGTTGTATTGATCCTAGATACGGTGCCAGTGGGACAACTCCTAGCTTACATCATTCTGTCCGGGCTCCACAGAAGCCAATGCTATTGGGGGAGAGGTAGGAAGTTCCCCAGAGAAGCCCCAGGTAAGTGTAAAGAAGGGTCGCTGTTGCTGAAGGCGAAAATGTAGAATCAGCTTTGGTAGTTTCTGGGTCAGAAGTTTGTTACAATGATAATACATTAAAATAGAAATATGTTTAATTTCTAAGCATTTATTTATGAAGATTATCTAACGTATAATTCACTCCAATGAATTATTATTAACTATACACTTTTAAAGCCTAGAAAGCTGAGTGCTTTAGTATTCATGTAAACATTTTAGTTAAAAAATTAATTTTCATTTGAAGTTTAATATGTATGGTAAGTTTATATAAAATGCTAAAATGTTTTTAAATAAATATACATTAATTTCCTAAAAAAGGCTGATGTTTATATTTTATATTGACTTTTTACAAGTTGTTTGATTCTGTAAGAAATTAGTGACATATATATTATCTTCCAATACACCAGACAACCATAACTGCTAAATTCGGAGGTGATTAATATTGTGTTTAGATTTATTAACTTTAAACAAGTTTTGGCATCTACTATATAAAAACAAATCACTCTGAGGCGACTAAAATACACTAAGCCAATTCTTACATGCATTCAAATTTACAGGCAGATAACCACACACTGGGATGACAGAAATAAAACTCAGGCGCTCACCATCATTGGTTGAGATTAGAATATGTCATCAGTCTTTGTGAAGAACTTAAAACTTCTTCATAAACTCTCGATATATTTTGTACTCACAAAACACACCACCCTATATTTGCACTAAAAACAGGTTTTTGTTTGTTTAGAAATATTAAATAATGTTATAGTTTCACAATAGTTCTCAAATAAATTTAAACTCACATGGGAAATTACAACCTTTGCACATCATTTCAACTCTCTACATGTTATACCTTAGCTCTCTGTCCTTGGTTGAAATTTTATACCACATCACACATGAAGAGATTCTAAAGTTCATTAAAAGTCATTATAATGTCTTCTTATTTTGTTCTCCATCACTGAGCAGAGTAAGTTATTATGAGGGATATATCCGTATCTAAACATACACCTGATTCTAACCCACATTTATGACAAACACTACCCACTAATCAAAGGTGTAGTCCTCTAAACAACAGGGAGCTAACATTGTCTTAAAATAATCAAACTAGAAATTCAGCCTGGTGTTTCTATTCACTAGCCTGGCTGTTTCATGCTAATGTGAATTCATGAATTTGCATTTTAAGAAAACAGTATTATGTAAAAATATTATCATCTTGCTTTACCTGCTATTTCCTGAAATCAAAGCTTTTAGCCTGGGATTTGTTTTCTGGGAATGTCATAAATCAACCAGCTACACAAATGGATGCAAAACATGGAGAAATTCAGGTGGTGAAACTTGTTTATTATTACAGTACATTTCAACTGATATTTATTATTATAGAAACAACATTTTCTCTCCAAAGTACATCTCAAGAATAGAACAGAGGTGAAGTTTTTCTCAGAACAGCCACTTGTCAAACATTCCCAGGAGGTACACGTCTGTTCTGAATACTGTGAACTGTGCTACCATCTAACCTGGATAGGTACCCGATAAGCAATTATTACAAATCTTCTCACTTCAGTTTCCACTGAAAACCAGAAATAAGCTTTATTGGATGGGACTGTTTTTAACACCATATGGGAGGGAAATAACTAAATGAAAATTGCTCACGTAAATGTGATGAGACTGGAAGAAAGCAGTATTTCTTGACATGTGGCATGTCACTCAGGAAAGTAAAAGGCCCATCAAATCCAAAATGCCAGCTTGGATATTCCCTTGCCTCCCACTTCGCGAACAGACATACCACATGGCACAAAATGCTGCAACCTTTCCTAAAAATGCCACTTGGATGGGCCCTCTCTAGTGAGTATACAAGAACTCCTTTCTGTCTCCTGAGTCTGGGAGTTCAAGAGAAAGAATCCAGCAAATAACACTGGTTAAATTTTGCCCTCAGATGTTTGGCATAAATAATCTGTGATGATACTGGAACCTTAGGCTGTTTCACACTGATGAATTATGCTACTTAAAAAATTCTACAGGACAAATGTTGCACTGACATACTCAGCTTTTACAAAAGTACTAAAGAATATCTATCTATTCTTTCAGAAACTATGCTATAAAGCCAGATTTATTCCTCAGTTATTTATTAGAGCTCCCATCTTTGCCAAACATGACAATGATCTTAGAATTGTACTTATTTTTCAGAAATTCAATGAACAATCTCAACTCTGCATATATTTCAAAAGAGTCATTTTCTATTCCTTTTGATATCAGAGAGGAGCTAATATCAATTCTGTGAATATATATATATATATATATTCATATATGTGTATACATATATATCCACAGAACTCTCTAAGCTTCATGTGTTCATGTGTTTGACAATTATGTTAAAATTAAGATTGCCAATAAAATATTGAATAGTCTTTATGTTACAACACAAAATATATTAACAAAATTTACAGAAAAGTACAGACGAAAGTAAGATGTTTTATTATTTATTTTTCTCTATAAAGTGGACATCAATTCTCAAGACACAGAATGTAATTTTTAAAAAAAGTCTTTGTAATGTTCAAATTTAAGAGACAACCCAATAAAATGATTCTGTGTAGGTACAACCCTGCTAATTCTGCAGTGGGGAAAAACCCTACACAATTAAATGGCAGATTGTTACGCAGCTCCCTAACAAGGGGGACAAACTGATATTGCAGGCAGTCAGAACAACATAATTAATATAAAACTCCAATTTCACATTAATGGAGTAATAAGTTAATTAAAATCGGGATCAACTGAACTTTCTATTTATACCAGTTCAGGCAGCCCAAGAGGAAGAAACTCTACATTAGGGACATATGTGACTCTTGGAGCTTCTGTCATCCAGGTGCCGTTTCTGAGGCTGCACATGTGCACTAACAGTTGGCAAGGAAGAAAAAGATTCCTGGGGATGCGTGTTCAGATAGTCTCCCTAATGATATCAGATAGGCCTGGAAAGAAAGCACACTTTTTTGTAAAATAAAAACTTCCCATCACTTTCTGCTCCTTCTTAGGCTCTGAATATGATCTTGGCTATGCTTCTGCAAAGGATACTTTTTCTTACAGTATACATAGGATAAAATAGATTTAGTGTTTTGTAGCTGATTTATACATGTAAATCAGGAAGACATCTGTGTTATCCAACTTACCCAACTGTATCATGAATAGGATATCTGCCAGAGCAGAAATATTTACAAAGTACTGAGTGCTGGGTAAGGTCTCCAGATACCTTATGCCACTAGGTGCAAAGATATTTCTGCAAACTGACAGTACCGAGAAGACAATATTCAAAATGTTCTAGTTTTGGAAATTGGCAAAGTGTTTGTCCCCAGGGATGCTCTTATCAGAATTATTTCCCTTCCTTTATTGATTGCTTCTCAGCTAATCTTCATCAGGGTCCACATCAGAGTCAATATTCGTGGACAGTCGGAGATAAAAGAAAGCATAGAAAGCCAGGAGGAGGGTCAGGATGGCTGCAAGCATGAGACCGACTTCCTAGGGAAGAGAAAACAGTAGAATTGAGCTGACTGAGAGATTAGCTTCATCAGATACAATAACAGTATCACTCCATGGCTTAGGATAAATAATGTCAACTCAATAATACGTAATCTATTTTTCATAAGATAATACATATTGCAAGAGCAAGTACAGAAGTGGGTGAGGCATTTCTATTAAGATTTTTCTGGTGGTAAAGTTTAAACTTGTTTAATATATTTTCCTAACTTTGTTGTCAAAATTTTAAGTGCAATCCAGGCAGTTTGTGCTTATATAATCAAATTGGTCTCTAAGTGAATCCATGTAATGATTTTTTAAGTATTGGAAATTTATTTTTAGTGATAAAATGTATTTATCAGTGATAGAATTTACCAGAAGATACTTTACAAATTATCACTCTTTCTATTGGGCAGAAATGCCCATGACAACTGATTCCAAGAAATCAACTATCCTACACAAACATAACAAACTCATTTATTGAGCTTATAACAGAGCCACAAAATGTCTCCCTTTTCCTTCTTGCTCCTAAACCTTCCCATAAACCACCCCGACCCCTGCTCTCCTTTTAACGGCCTTTTTTTTCCTCCTTTCTTTCTTTCTTTCTTTCTTTCTTTCTTTCTTTCTTTCTTTCTTTCTTTCTTTCTTTCTTTCTTTCTTTCTTTCTTTCTTTCTTCTTTTTTTTTTTTTTAAGTCAAGCTGGACTCGATGGCTGAGCCTGGCTTCCAGCTCCTGCCCTTCCTACCTTAGTCTCCGATTGCAGGTTTGTGCTAACATGCCTGGTTACAAATTCTAAACTTTGTAACCTACACAGTTGGGTAGCTCATGACCTAAAAGCTAGTGTGATTCAGCTTTGAAGACAGGGACTGTCTACTAGCTGTGCCATTTTGATGTTGATTGTACCAATAATTTATATGAGTAAAGTTAAACATATGATAAACTACATTTTCCTTCAAAAATATCAGTGTGTGTGTGTGTGTGAATGTGTGCGTTTATGTGTGTGCAAGCATGTATGTGGGGGGGTGTGCATTTTGCAAAGTAAGTTTCTCAATTTTAACCTGTTATTTTACTGCACTGCAAAAGAAAAAGGTCCAGTTCAGGACACAAAGTCTCTAAAACACTCAAATGATTCTACTTCTGTACTATATCTCTTACCTGGCATTGTTTCATAGGGAAGCAATTCATTTGTATTTGTGTGAATATATTTTACATTTCATATGAATGTAAAATAAATAATTCAACAAGTGTCATCTATTAAACTATAGAATAATAAAATGAATTTGATATATAATCAACATGAAATTTCTGATGAATGCTGAAAATACAAACACATTATGTACAGAGTCTCAGTTTCTTGATCACATTTATTTAGAGAACCAAACTATGAAAATAAATATTGAAAGAAAGTACAGTGTGCAAAACTGTGTCAACAATTTTTGTGGGACTTGATTTTTAAGATCTAATATATCAAGGTACTGTCAAGTAGAAGCGAATTTTTCTTTGTTCCAGCTGGAACACTATGGCATCTCCAAAGGGCATGGCAGCATCAGACAGGTTTCATTTATTTTCTCATAGCCACAGCTGTGCTCCCAGGCCCATCTGGTTAAGCGGCTACTAATTTTAAGAGGATGTAATAAACAAGTGACAGGACCACAAACTCCATCTGCTTTCTCGAGTGGACAACACAACCCATCACAGCAGCCGTTACTTACAGAAGCTCAGGGAGAAAATGAAAATGTTTGCTCCTGGCTCAGGGCTGTGCTTCTCATCTGACTGATAACCACTCTCAATTACCTCTTTCCCATTCACTATCCTTAAGATGACCTGTCATTCTCTCATTAATGCATACAGGATATTCAGAAGTATTAAAGAAAAATGTCGAGAGTAGAAAGTAGAGATCATGTATAGAACCCCTCCCCCGGACTCAATGCTGTCTGGTCAGTATATGGCATACAAATGCCTTTTAAAAACACCGAGGATGATGTCACAAACACTTTTCTTCAAAATGCCTTTTGGTGGAGGCAAAATCATGAAGGGTGACTGTTGTGAAGTTTCATGCCATGATTGACATCTTGAGATTAAGCTTTTAGGGTACTGGAGGCTGTGACCATAACCTTAGACACCTGTAGGCATATGACTCTCTTTCCATGATTTGGCCACTATCCATATTTAAACCCGAAATAATGAAGAACCAACAATATTTCAAGCTGTTCATCCCAGAGGGATGTTGGCAGGATCTGTTTGACACTGAATATTTTATTGATGTGGAGAAGCTGTTTTCTAACCTGACTCTTTGTGATGACTTTGTTTTTCTAATAGACCTTTAAAATGAGCAAATGTAGATTTGTCTCCTTCTCCGTGCTGGGGAACACAGACATCTGCATCCTAAGAGGATTCTGCTGATAGGTGACTGTGTCAATATGTTTCTCAGGCTTTTTCTTCTGCTCGTTTTGTCCCTATTCCAGTTCCTATGGTTGGTTTTGCTCTATCTTATTAGAGCTTATTACTATTCCTGAGAAACCTGGTTGGTCTCTATCAAGACCAGAAAGGGTATGGATTTGGATGGGAGGTGAGGTGGGAGGATCTTGAAGAAGTTTGGGAGGGGAAACTATAATCAGAATATATTGTATAAAAGTTATTTCCAATAAAAAACTCATTTTATTTTTAAGCTGAAACCATTCAACACTCCTCTAAAACATCTTCTATAACTCAACTGTGTATTTGGAACAGGGCACCAGAAGCTTTTAAGGGCAAATGCCTACTTCTCAACTTGTTACCTCAAGGATCAGTGTGCTTGCTTTATCATCTGAATCCAATCTGGGGGTGATTTCCAGTATACTCTTTTCAAGACAGTCACATCTTACTCATTTCTTTACAGGGTTCTGTAATATTGTCATAGCTTATAGTAATTTGTAAGTAAAACCGGATCAAGTAATACTGATACGATTTTCATTGTAAGCACATTATAAGTATGTGGGTTTTTTTAAAAATAGGTTTTAAATCATTAATACTCATAATACTATCTCCACACCAAACCAAGAGCACTTTGTATCATAATGTAAGAAGGTCCTTACAAATATTTATGGGTCTTATCTATAGAAACTAGACATAGCTAATTTTGGGTTTTCCCTGCCACTTAATAGCCACAGATGCCTTTGATGTGGTAAACTCAATGTTCCATATTCTCCCTATACTCTTTAGCTGCTGACAGCTCTGAGGTGAAGGACACAGGCTCCAACTACAATTGCAGCTTCTTAGATTGAGTTGGGTCACTCAGGCCAATAGTGAGGCTCAGAGGGATGTGCTGTGGATATCACTGGTGCTCCTTCTCCATCCCACACACCTGCTGACTCTCAGGAACTGAGGAGTGTAACTCTGACTCATTCAGAAGCAGTTGTAATGCAGCACTATGGTCACGTGTATCAACTAGCTCTCAGCTGTTCTCTGACATTCTCAATGTGGAGAAAATCACTCACCAGAGAAATTCAAAAGCATTACCAACTATCACGGAAGGAAACTCTATTGTTTAAAATCCTATAACAAAATGACAAAGCAATCAGAGTTTGACAGGGCAAACTAGCGTGGTGCATTTGAAAGGCAAGATACCTTCATTGGTTCTGATTGTTAAAAGGTTCATATCATCATAATGACCTCTGAACACACAATTTTGTGCAAAGAAAATAGTAAAGTCTGCTTCAATCTATATTCTAATATGAAATACTTTTAAATATCTATTTTTATCATGTTATAAGAAAACTTAGAAAAAGTAATTCTTCATATTTTTAAGAACAGACATTAGGTAATATCACTGTACACAATTAACTTATAATCACTATACTATTTCTTCAAAGCAAAACCAAAAGTGTAATAGCAAATTAAATCATGGGTGTGCATAAAAATGTGGTACATAAATATATGAAAGGTTGTATTTTTCAGTAATGTTGATATGTGACTATTCATTAAACTAAGTTAGAAACATATTTTGTTACACTAGTATTTCTTTTATAAATCGCCGAGTATGTTGTGAAACATAAAAGCTGTTAAAATATTAACTGTTTGCTTGGTGGACATTGTTAAAAATGCTCCTATTATATGTAAGAGTTAATCACTGTGTGAAGAAACAGAAAGTGAAAGCTAAGCCTTGCCTTTTAAAAAGCCCAGGCCATATAAGGTATTTTACATGAATTACATGAATGCACTCTCACATGAAGTATAAAAAACTAAAAAGAAAAATCACTCTTAAAACCTAAAAATCTATCTTTTTTTAAAATTAAAACCTGCCACATGACACTGAGGAGACCATGTTGTGGAAACAGCACACTGCACAGCAAAACTTGATCAAAATCAGCATTGGAGGCAAAAAGAAGGCAGAGCTTCATGATCATAATAGCGAGTCCTGGCAGATAACCAAATACATCATCTGGCAGCTGAACAGCTGTTACAGCTTGCTTGTAATACTTTGGCATTTGTTATAAGCTATAACTTAGAAAAATTGATTTTATCTCCAGTTGAAAACAGAAATCTTCTTTTAACAGTTTAATATTTAAATAAAATATTTGTATTGGTCATTTTTAATTTACACATTTGGTAGTAATGGTTCCAAGTGGATATTCCTACCTAGTTTACTTCATTCTAAACAACTGGTGTACATTCGACATGAACAGCAGGAAACTAATCTTGGTTTCATTAGCATATTGAACTCATGTTCAGTGAAATCATACTCAGTGCACTATGTCTCACAAGCAGGTAAACACTGCTTTGCCCAAAGGACAAGTGTGAGGTTATCACTGAAGCTTCATTTTGCAAACAGCTATACTCCAACAACTATCTAGTGAGATCCATTGAGTAAGAGGACCTAACTAACCCACGGAACATGATTAGTTACAACTGCTACAAACAGCATGAGGAGATACTTGTTTCTATGTACTGTATATTCTATATACTTTAATTATAACTTTTAAGAGTTCTCAAAATTTCAAGACAGAAATGTTTTCCAATAATTGTTTTACAAAAACCTTCACTTTTGACACTTTATTGAGATTGACTTAAGCTGTTCAGAGTTCAAAACTTATACATTCAGTTGTGTAAAATGAACTGGCATACACACATCAACCTCTAACTTTATCAAACACAATATACCTTTATGCCTATTGCTGTTTTCTTTGCTTCTGCTTTTAACTTGGTTGCTCGTAAAATAGGTTTGGTTTTTTTATAATCCTGTTTACCTAGAAAAAAAAAATACAGTTTAGACAAGGAGTTATGCTTATGTATAATTCAAATTTCACAATCAACTATAAAATGCCAAAAATGTTTACATAAAGTAAAACGTGGAGGGAGCTCTATGTGGTCATGCCCCGGTGAGAGAGAGCACCACAAGCATCGTCCAAGTCCGACATCTTTTGACTCTTCAGAAGAAAACTGTGGCAGACATCTCGATTTGACACACAAAGAGTCAAAACAAAATTATAGCTTTTATGTTTTTTTACAGAATAAGATATTTACAATAAATATTTATCTTTTGAAATAAAGGTAATAATAAATGAATATACATAATTACATGATTATATATATAGTCATAACCAATTGTTAAATTATTTTAGCAATTAAAAATAACTCCTATAAACATAACACTGTGGATACATTAAGTATTCAAATGTTTAATTTAAGAAATATCAGGTCATTTTTTTCTGAGAGCAAAAGAGGAATCTATAAGGAAGTGGCTGTAGGTAGACTCCCTAGATTTATTAGAACAAACCATGTCTGGCTTTCACTCCTTCCTGCAGAGGACAGAACAGACATGACTAAGGAAGACGGAGGACAGTGACATTTAGATAAATGACACTCAATCTTTTTTACCACATTTCACAGCCAAAAAAGAAGCAACATTGAGTTAGTGTCACAGAATTTCTGATTTCGGTACCATCTGGTGACCTCACTGACAAGCTACAGAAGAGGCAATACTCAGCCTCAGGGGGGAAATGTAGATTTCACAAAATGATTATCAAGAAAAATATATATTTAAAAATACATCTTAAAAGAAAAAAGTGGGAGTCGTCCTAAATACAAAACTATAACTACTCTGAGTAGCTGTTAGCAGGAACGTATAGCACAGTTCATGTCTTCACTCTGCTTCCTCCCCCCCCCCCCCCGCCCTCTCCCCATTTCCTCTCAGAGGTCAGTTTCCAGAATTTAGCCTCACATTTCCCTTATCTAAAAGATACAGTGTTTGACTCCATATTTCCACATCCTATTCAAACTCAAATACATCTGAAAGCAGTTGATCTAAAGTATGTCATAAAAATTTAATGTGAAATACATCTGCTTCTTAATGTGTCTGCTAATGATTCCTAAGTACCTTTAAACTTTCATATAGATTTTTAGAGATAGAAACGGCAGAGAAGTGGGGCCAGTGGACCACAGTGATGGAGCAGTGCAGTGGAGTTCATTAGACGCCTACAAGTGCTACACTGGCTAACAGAGCAGTCACTGCCTCAACCAGCAGACGCTTAATAAGTAGTATTTGTTGATGGGGTTTAATGATGCAGAAGAGGGTCAATTGTAAAAAAATGAATATCCAGTGTTCTAAGTTTAAATAAATAATTAGCAGAGAAATAGGACTCTGACCCACTTTAATTTAGTAACATTTAATTTTTCTGAAAAAGAAAAACTTGACAAGTGTTCATTCTGATTTCACATCTCAATAGTCAAGTCATTCTGGTATTAGCCCTGCTGTGACATAACAGTTCCCAACTTCCCCACTGAGGATTACCGTGTGCACTTTTCATAAAAATAAATGTTAAGATGGCAGATACCAGCAGAAGGAAAATGTTCTCATTCATCTGTCTATGCCTTAGAAGAATCTTAAGGTAGAACCAGGCTTCTCCCCGCCTGCCTAAGTTGACATGCCATACTTTGTTGACTCCCAAAGTTGGCCTTACTGTTTCTGAGGAATGAATGGAAGGCAGGGAGGGGTAGGAAAGAGGTGGGGGGAGGGAACTACAGGGGAGGAGGGAGAGGAAACTGTGGTTGGTATGTAAAATAAATTTTAAAATTTAATTTAAAAAACATCCTAAGGTAAAATGGAGAAAAGTAAGTGTGAAAGATGATTTTAAACATGATTAATAAGTAATATTCGTTATTTTATATAATGTTCCATCATAACATACGCTGGATAAGTATTAGAGTCAAGTGACAGTAAGAATTTACCACTCAGCTTGTGGGGCCATAAAACCATTGGTTGAGTTAACCCCATTCCTCCTATATATCTTTGACAGAACAAAACTTCTCAATTATCACTGAGGTGGAGATGAACGTCATCGAAAAGAGTATTTTAAATGGATTTATTAAAATTAGTATGCATCTGGCACATTTCCAAACAACACATCTGGCATTAATTTGCCATTCACCTTCTGGACATGACATGCAGCAGCAGCAGCAATGAGCAACACATTTTACAGTAGGAACACTCGGAGGGCATCTCCCAAGATCCTGAAACTCAAACTATATCTTTCTATCATGGCCAGAGAAATTTTTACCACTCACATTTTTTTTTTTTTTCTGACAGTGTCTTGTCATGCAGATCAAGCTGGCCTTGAACTTGATGCAACAATCCTCCTGTATTTCTGTTCCTAATGCTGCAGTTACAGTGGTCTTAACATGAGAATAAAATTAGATATTCATGGCTTCAAGACAGAAACATATGCCCACATGACTGTGAAAACCGAAATACACAGAAGTCTGTAATCCTTGTATTCAGAGGTCTTGCACTTAGTTAATAAAACTAGCTAATCTAGGGTTTTAATTTTAAAGTAGTAAGCTTACATTTGATTTTGGATATGTCAATAATACAACTGAGGTGGAATAATATAGCTTAGTGATTATATAAATGTTTAGCATGTATAAGGCCCTGGACTTAATCTCCAAGCACCTATAATAATAAATAAATTTGAATAAATGTCCAGAGTATTTCTCACACAGTTGCTTAATTTGTATATAGGGAACAATAAACTGATAATTTCGCCAAAGAATAATAACATTGATTTTTGTGTTAGCACAAGTTTTTCTGCTTTTAGGTATAGATTGCCAGCTCATCTGTTAAATATACATATATGTCATGCATAATTATATAATAAACATATTTATCATATTTGTGGAAGGAACCATTTGGGGACATCAGTCATCTGTTCTGTTACCATTTGGATATGAAGTATACTGAAGGCTTAGCCCTCGGCTGCTCATCTTATTTTGGGAAGTGATAAGCACTTCAGGAAGTTGGAAGCCTAGAAGAAGTAGGTTCCTGAAGCTAAGCTTTCCAAGGTTAGACTTGGTGCCCCCTTGTCCTTTGTCTGGTTTTGTTGGCTAGCAGGTGGGTAAGGTTCTGGTCACATGCTCCCGCTGTCATGAAAGTTCATCATGGGCTTAGAATGAAATGACTATATACTACACAATTTAAAACCATGAGCAAAATAAATTCTTCCTTCCAAAGATATTTGGTCATTTATTTCAACATACTTTAAGCATTCTA
The DNA here is from genome assembly GCA_033318265.1 of Phyllotis vaccarum. Classification (NCBI taxonomy): domain Eukaryota; kingdom Metazoa; phylum Chordata; class Mammalia; order Rodentia; family Cricetidae; genus Phyllotis; species Phyllotis vaccarum. Next base: position 6,195,914 of record JARWLC010000012.1, on the reverse strand, counting down.
GAGCACATTCTGCAGTATTTTGATGAACTCAATAATAATCACATAACAAATTTTCCCAACTCTGTGTCTTATCAATTGTTATCCAATTCATTTCTCCAGTATAATTCTGCTACTTTTCAGAAATTTTCTTCATGTATTTGTTGTGTGTGTTTACGTGAGATATTCTGCATATGTGGAGGTCAGGGGGTAGTTTTCAGGACCCACTGCTCTTATTCAACAGTGTTGGTCCCAGGGACCAAACTCCAGCTGCTAGACTTGGTGGCAAGTATCTTTCTCACTGAACTCCCTTATCTGTCTCGTAATATTCTTTTAAAAAAATCATGTGTATATATGTATATGCATATGAATGGATTAATTTAGATTCTTTTTATGGGGGAAAACATGATCTTTGCTCAAGTCTTCCTTATTTTGCTTAACATAACAATCTTCAGCTCTGTCCCTTTTTCTACAAATGGCATAATTTCATTGTTTATGTTTAAAGATATATAATCACTGGTGCAATGGTGGCATAAATATTATTGAAGTCACCAACAACTTCTGAATGGATCTAAGACTGACTCCTTTAAATAGAAACCATATACAGAACTATTAATGGAACCAAGAACCTGTTATTAAACAGGGTATATGCCCATGGGGAGAAGCCAATACTGCTGAATGAAAATAGTATTAAAGCAACTCCCAATGGCTTATTGATATTCACATACATCAGTGTATCTATCAATCTTCATCAGAGAAGCTTTGTCTTGCAGTAAATGAGAACATAAAGATCCCTACTCAACTGGTCAATGTACGCAAAATAAGAAATGGATACAGAAGAAAACTGGAAGTTGGGTAGGCAGGGAAAAGAGGGCGGACTTAAGGAAAGTTAAGGGAGTAAATATAATCAAAATATATTGTATGAAATTATCAAAGAATTAATGAAATATTGCTGAAATTTTCATTTTATAGATTCATTAACATTAAAATGTATTTAAATATAAGCACTTTCCCTTAAAAGAAAAAAATATTTAAACAAATATATATGTACCTATACATATACTCAAACAAAATATTTTTAGTAAAAGTCATAAATTTAAATAATATGTTCATTATCAATAATCATTCCTCATATCACATTGTTCTAGGGATGGATACAGTAATTTATATGACGCTTTAAATCAATATAAAATCTCTGTGTAATGAATTATTTAGAGTAGTACTGGCTTTTAAAATTACATAGCTTTCAGTAGGAATTTCTTAGATTAGAAACGACAAACAAATGAAAACAAGATGCTCTCAGCTCCTACTCATTTCTTTACCCTGGCCATAAAGGAGACCTCATCTTTCCCCTTTGTTGAGAGGGCTGCTCACGTTCATTATCATGTGAATATCTGTGACTGTTTTGTAAATGGTCATCATTTTAGAAGCAAACTGTTTTTCTTTCAACTACACATCAGCCATGTTCATTATCACCGTGTGGCAGCCTGCTCTACCTCTGCTGCTTCAAACTTAATGCTCTGTATTTTCTGAATACTGCATAAGCTGCTTATGACCACATTATGCTATCAAACAGGCCCACGCGTAAAAGCTTCCTAAACTGTTATTCTTGCGACAAAAACGCAGCTGATCCTGCTTCAGAGGAGCATCCTTTCACCTGCCTGTGGACTTGCTTGCACACTCTCAACTCTGTCTTTTATTGGGGTCTGCAAATCTTTAATTGCCTTTAATTACAAAAAAAGTAAATTCAGTGCTTTATTCTCTCAAATACATTCAATCACAATTCTGTCTGGGATGAACACCAAGTTCTTCTCCTCACTGTCTGATCTCTATTACAAAGATACATAACTTATTGTCCATTTATATAGGCCACACCAATTAAGATACAACAGAATAGAAGGGAGATAACAGTCAAAATATCTGAAAAGAAAGATTTGCAATCTAAATTTAATTACTCAAATGAATTAGTGGAAAATGAGTTATTTGCTGCATGCCAAAAGCACTGACAAATAATATTTGCTAATCAACAGTAAAGACATTTATCTTGCCTTCATCATTTTTAAATAATTTTCAACTGCTTCAGGTCCCTCTTCCCTTAAAAAGTCAGAAATATTTTATAATGTCTCGAACTCCCACAAGTAAATATTAGAGTGTGACAATTTTGTTACATAATTTCCTCGCATATGAACTCCCATAGAATTTTTTACTGTATGTACAGTAGAATTTGACATGTACATACTACATGTACCTGCAGAAGTTTTACTGTGAAACCCAAACTGAACAGTCTTTCTTAGAGTATTTATAGGAAACTCTAGTGGGTATGTTGTACCTGTGTCAAGGGCCCCCCCAAAGACCACCAGGGAGCTGGACCCAATGCAAACTCATGAGAGGTTTTATTGTTATGAACAGGTTCCAAATGAACCCAGGTCAATACCCCTTTGTTCTGATACAGCACAGGGTTATGGGCCCTGAGCCCAAGATGAAGAGGGGTTTAAAGAAAAGCCTATGTAAGCAAGGTGCTTCACATCTTGGCATTTCAGGATTGGGCAAAGGGGCTTGGGGTACAGAAGCTATTGGCTAAACTTTCTGACGCAAACCCAAGCTCTTAATTGGCTGACTGAACTTTCGAGTGTGAAACTAACTTTTGAATCTATTGGCTGTCAGGTGTACTCCCAGACCTGGGCCCCTTCCTCAGGCAGAAAAAACGCTTCTCTGAAACAAAACTTTATAACGATAAATCCATGCTTTCACAGGTACATCAGTAAACAATTTGCATCTTGATATCTTTGATATCTTAATGATAAACAAAATTACAAATACTCAGAAGAAAATATCTACTTAAGATAATAATTAAGTTGGTGATATTACACCAAAGAAAACAATTAGAAACATTGATCCATGAGCATATTCAACTTTAGCTATTGGAAGTCACTTAAAATGATACCACATGCTTCCTAAAAGATAAAATTTATATATAACTATATATATATATATATATATATATATAATAGTAGAATATCAAAAAACAATTTTTTCTCAAAATTTTACAGACATCTGGATTATAACAAACACCATGGAAAAATTAATCTCTAAACGTGTAAATCTCAGGCCAAACTCTTAGTTTCATGATGTTATGGAGACAATTCAAACAATTTTCAGTGCTGGATGGAGCATATCAACACCATCAGACACGTCATGCCACGGTACAGCGTAAAGCAGATAAACAAGTGTTCACTAGGACTAATGATACTAAAGGGAAAATGACTAAGCGGAAGAGGAAAGCACAGGAGGCCTCAACCGTCACAAAGAACCACTACTAAAGAAAGAAGAAAATACAAGAAACCCAGGCTAACAGCTGGCTATGTACTAACGCTGCCCTGAAAACGTGGGCATAGTGACCTTCCGCAGACTGAGCAGGGCACATTTAGAGATACATATGTGCGTGCAATGACAGTGCAAAGTCATGCATCTGAAGGAAAGCAAGGAGGATGTAACAGGAGGGCTTCTAGGGAGAAAGATTGTAATTACGTTATAACCTCAAAAACAAAACTTTAAAGATACATAAGCAAATCTTTTTTAGCTACCTTCTGTGAACATCACTATAGATACAAATAAAACATAAGAGCATCTGCCTTCAAGAATATTTAATTTTAATATGTACAAATTATTATATATGGAAAATAAAAAGTATACTCAGTATGCTAAAAATGTTGATAAACTTTCAATTTCAGTAAATCTAATATGACAGAAAAAAATGGATTTTAAAAATCCCAAGAAATAAAAGAGAGAAGCTTAAGTTTTTAAGTATTTAAGAATGAACATCCTGGGAGTCACTGTAGATTGAATGATATGTGAGCTAAACCAATCATTACAGAAACAGAAAGAGTGACGGACGACTCTTCAGAGGAGGAGCAGCAGAGGGCTAGAGAAAGCAAACACAGGAGAGGCTAGGTTTACATCTGACAAAAATAACCTTTATAAAAACTGTGACAAATGAAAAAATCATAATGTAATTATAAATGAGCCAATTCAAGAGAAGGATGTAGTTATTATTAATGTTTGTATTTGTTCCTTAGTCTTCAGAGGGTGGTTCCAGGACCCTTAGTAGATGTTCATATCCAGGAACTCAGATGTTGTCTTACGCATGCTGTTAGTACAGAGCCAACAGGTAGACCTCAAAACATCTCTAGATTTTGTATAGTTCTGAATGTACTACAAAGCCTATATAATGCTGTACTATTTACAAAATGATGATAATAAACACACCCTTGTCATGTTATGGTCAGAGATATTTTTTAATGTATTTTCATTCTGAGCTTAGTTGAATCTATGTAATTTGAAACCCATAGATTGAGGCATATTTTAAAGGCACTAAACTTTAAAGAATATACATATGCATATATACATGGACATGCATAAATGTTTGTGCGTGTGGAGGTAAACAGATGGAAGGATGGATGGATAGACAGACAGACAGATTGATAGATAACAGATGGATGGATGGGTAGACAGACAGACAGATGACACACAAACAGATTATAAAACCAGAAAGATCACTATGACTAGGCAATAATATATTAAATATGCAGCTTTATTTATGAATAGATCAACAAGATGTAAGTAGTAGACTTAGATAATACACTGCAGAGGTGAAAACAGAGTTTCCAATCTGGTAGCAACAGATTAAACACTTTTAGAGGGCTAACATTCCTTAGGATCTGGTAAAGCACAAATAACTTTTAAAAAAAATAAGAAAACTAAACTCACTCAAAATATCTTTTCTGAATACAATAAAATTAGACATCAGCAACAAGCCAAATGGGGGAAAATTCACAAATATGTAAAAATAAATAATTTTTAAATAATCACTGATTGAAAGAAACATGTTGTGACACATGAAAATGAACAAATTAATCACATGCAGCAAAAAGCAGATTCCTGCCGGAGTGTAAGCCACAGTCCAAATGTCGCTAATATTTGGGGGTAGGAGATAGTTAGGGCTATGCAGGACCATCAGGGTGAATTCATGGTGGGACTGGGAGAAAAGGAACACAGGCTGCTCTGACGTAAGATTTCTAGCAGTTTCCACCCGCCATCTGATGGCATGTGAAGAAATGTGAGGGAGGCACACACAAGCCACCAGCCGACCTTCCCACCCTTCCTTCTTTACACAAGGTTGGATTCAGTCTGTTTTCTGCTTTAGCAGAATGGAGTAGAGGGTAAACAATAACTACTTACATTACAAAGGATCATCACAACCAAACAACCCGAAATAGCTCAAAAATTATAAAAACAGAAAATTAAGTACAAAGTAAGCCCAGAGAAGAAAACAATAAATACTAGATAAGAACACATGAAACACAGACTAAAATCCAATAGGAAAACATTAACCAAAGAGACTACGGGTTTTCTAAACTAAGGGAAGAGAACAAATAACAAATTGAAGATGCAGGAGAAATTCAAGAAAATAAACTGAAACATAACAGGTCAGAACAGGCTACTATAAATAATTATATGCCATCCAATTGGTTAACTAGAAAAAAAGGGAATATTTATAGAAACATGGGTGTATTCCTAGAGGCAGTTTTTACCTCGTGGTATAAGGAAGGGATCAAATATCAATAGAAAGCCCCAAAGACAAATAATAAATAAAGATACTGAGTCAGTAATCAGATGTCAAAAACAAAGCAGAGAACATTTTACTTTTAAGCCAGTTTAGTTTGTTCCAAAGCTATAGACATCAAAAAACAAAAATTGCTTTCCTATTTATAAAGAAACGTTGTTAAAATCATTAACAAATTAGTGGAAGGTTAAATTTAACACCTACATTCAAAACACCATTCATACTCACTGACCACACTGTATTCATCCCACTGCTATGGTTAGTTTTAATTGTCAACTTATCTAAATTTAGAATTATTATGAAAACAGACCTCTGAGCATGAAGATGTTTTCAGAAAATTTTAACTGAAGAAAGGATAGCCAAAATGAACTGTGCAGCCCTGCACCATTGCCTGAGCTTTTGACTGAACAGAGAAATAAGACTTGAGAAATATTCATTCTTCTTTGCTTTCTGACTGTGCTTGCAATGGACCAGCTCCTAGGCATCCTTACCAACTGTCCTTTTCCATACCCGACCATATCCTTCTACAGTGGCTCCTAATAAACCCTTTCTTCCTAAAGTCACTTTGTCATGGTTTTGTCACAGCAACAATGTCCCCAAGAGAGCTTTGGTGGTGGCGAACCTGTTCATTTGTTTGCGGGCCTTTGGAACTAATTTGTAGGTAGACTGTATAAGAGGTTGGACCTTCAGGCAAGAAGAGCCCTACATTGTTTAGTGGAGCCTAGCTGACAGTTCTTGGGAACAGCAGACCAGAATGGAAGAAAAACGCGATAGTGGAAGCCGAGCTCAAAAAGATTCAAATAATAAATACTTTGTATGTATGGGCTAGAGGCCATTCAAGTTGCATTTTGGCAATAAAAAAACAAACAAATAAATAAATAAATAAATAAATCTTACTGCACTCTGCCCACAGTCTAATCTCTTGAGCCAACTGAATTAAGAAGTAATATGTTCTTTGGGGGCGTACCACCCAGCTCCCAAGTAAATACACAGAGGCTTATTTTTTTCTTATGAATGGGCTCAGCGTGGCTTATTTGTAGCCAGCTTTTCCTAACTCAAATTATCCCACCTACCTTTTGCCTCTGGACTTTTATCTACCTCGATTCCATATACGTTTCTTCTCACTCCATGACTGGCTGTGTAGCTGTGCAGCTGCCCCTCTGTACTCCTCTCCACTTCAATCTCTCTTCCCAGATCTCTCCTACTATCCCCTCTGCCTGGCAGCCCCGCCCATATCTCTCCTATGTATCCCCTCTGCCTGGCAGCCCCGCCCATATCTCTCCTATGTATCCTCTCTGCCTGGCAGCCCCGCCCATATCTCTCCTATGTATCCCCTCTGCCTGGCAGCCCCGCCCAGATCTCTCCTATGTATCCTCTCTGCCTGGCAGCCCCGCCCATCCTCTCTCTGGCCTTGCTATTGGCTGTTCAGCTCTATATTAGACCATCAGGTGATTTAGACAGACAAAGTAACACAGCTTCACAGAGTTAAACAAATGCATCATAAAAGAACACAGCACGCCTTTGCATCATTAAACAAATGCTCCACAGCACAAACACATACTAATATTTGCAACAGATTTAATTAGAGTATAATCTAAAAAGGAAAAGGACAGAAAAGAAGTAATGGGTATCTTTGGTTGTTACCCACGTTGACGGACAGGGATGGGGATATAAAAGTCAAACAACCAAGTCTCAGCATCTAAGGATCTAATATGGACTACATTTAATAACATCGTGCCCTGTGCAACAGAAAATTGATGAGCAGATCTTGGGTGAATGTACCCTACACAAAAATCTGTCCATTATACGAAATAATGAATGTTTTAACTAACTTAACTACAGCTAAATATATATGATATGTGTACCATGTACATGTAAATATGTGTATATTTTATATAGTCATACATAGCACAAAATACAAACATTTATTTATTGACCTCTGTATTCTATATCTTATTGCTGTTGTTGTTTTACTCTGTATGTATTTTTGTAATGTTTTTAATTTATGGAGCATATGCTTTGAATATTATAAAATAGATGTATGTAATTTTGTATTAGTTATTTAATTATTTCTCTAAAATCAACTGAAATTTCTTTTTATCCTTCAGTTACGTGAAGCAGTTTGTTAATTCATCACGTTTTTGTTAAAGGGAATGGGTGGGGCAGAGAGGAGAGAGTTCTATGCTAAGAAGGGAAAGTCTTAGTTTCCTGTATGATTTCTACCTTATTACACTTCTTTTTAAAGACGATGACCCTAAGCTAAAAATTTCCTAAAATCTCAGGGTTTTCCCTTGCACTCTATCTCACCAGTGATGTGGGAATATCTTTCTATCTGCTGTGAATAAAGGACTGTTTTGGCCATAGCCGGCACCGTAGAAAAAGTAGGCGGGGAGATCAGAGTCAGACAGAGTCTCAATCTAGTTGTCCAAGTCTCAGCATGTAAGGGGAAACAGGTGAGCCACGGAAATAGGTTGAGTTAAGATGCAGGAGCTAGCTAGCAATGTGCCGAGACATAGGCCGAATAGCATGAACTTAATATAACTGTTTGAGTCATTTTGAGGGGAAAAGTGGTAGCGGGCAGATCCGAACCGTGGGGCTAGTCAGGCCAGAAACCTCCTATTACACAGCAGTGCATGAGTATTCTGTAAACAAATGCTTAATGTGCACTTAGAGAGAAAGCATGAATTTAGAGAAAGCTGCTTCTTGCTCTTTCTCTGTGCTGTCTTCTCTCTAGATGGCCGTCTCCCCAAGGGGCTCTGTCCTAGTATATAAGGACAGTGTCTACGGATGCTTGGGATCTTAATCGCAAAGCCTTGCATCTTGTCTCTCATTAGTTTTCCCTTAGACTCCTGGAAAGTTCTTCTCTCTAAGCTCAGTTCTACATATTGCATTTATTTTATTTAGTATATTTTAATGTAGTATTTTGAAATAACTAAATCAATGACATCGTAAAGCAACAGAATTAAATTTTAAATGCATATAAAGAAATAGCTTATTAAATAATAATATGTAAAATACTGTAAAATAGCACCTATTCTGAAAAGTGATTTGGCATTTTATCCAATTGATAAAATTAGAAAAGCATTGGAAAACACAAATAACATGAAATATATTCTTCACTAGGTAGCAGGGTCACATTTGCTTTTCCTCCTAAAAACCTATAAGTTATTATTTTATCCTTATATTTTGTGAGTCATACATATTACCGAAAACGTCTTCCTTAGTCAACACACATAACTGTCTTCCTTATTTCCATTCATGGACGCCCATTGCTTACCAATTTGCTTTCTGTACTGATCAACAGGAAGTTTTGTAGTGGAGGAGTCTTTTCTACCCATCTTTGACTTCCAGAATACCTGCTAAAAAGAAAGAAAACAATTAGAATGAAACACATTCTAAAAAATATCTGAAGACACATGAAAAAGTTTAAGAACATTTTTATAAACAGTGAGTGAAATACTGCTGACGTGCTTCAATCAGATATCTACAAGGAAAACAAAACTTGTAAAACATTGCCAGCTGTACAATCGCTGGTGACCAGCCTTGATGCATCTATTCGAGGCTACATTAATTTCATCAAGAACTAAGCTCAATTTAGCCAGAATATTAGATAACAGTATCTGTAAATGGGAAATTCTTTGTGCCTATCACTGTGCTGCATTAAAAGAGATAGGCTAAACTGTGTGAGCTGGACAGTTGGAATTCTGTTTTAAAATGCCCCGTGTACCAAGGAGGGTGGACTCGGCTCTGCCTCTGCCCTGTGACTTCACAGCAGAAAGTGCTGCCGTGTATTATTCTCACGTCTGTGGTGTGTGCTGTTCTATTTAATCCTCAAATCAGTTTTCAAATTCTACTTTTATTAAATTTACCTATTGTACCAGAAACAATACTCTCCTCACTAAATCTACACTCATTTTTTTCTAATGTTCACAGTTAGATTATATTTCCTAGTTTTAATTAAAATATGCAATTAATTAATATATAATTATTATATAGATATAGGGGTTTGGATGTATCATTTTCAAATTGAGAATGAAAAACTCGCCAGCATGATCAGGAATCTCTGTCTTTCCATCAGATGCATTGGGATATAACTGCACCAGAAAACTTGATAGGCCCCATTTGCAAAGACTCGATTATCCAAGAGATAGAGAAAACATCTTTAATAATTTGTCATCTTTGAGAAAAGAATTAAATTCTCTTGTGAGTTACTAGATATTTGTTGACCGCATTTACTGAAGTCACAAATGTTCACTAACATCCATTCCTGAATTGCTCCTCAATCCTTTGAGTGCGCTTCTATGTGAAAACACATGGTCAAGCAAGAGGACAGTTTAGCATTAAGACTATAAGGACGTCTTCTTATTGTTATTGTTACATAGGTATGTGTAAATATGTAAATACAATCTGTCCTGTTTGTTTAGTGTGGCTTGAATATATACAGTTTCAGGACTGACTGCTCTGTGTACTAGAGCCATAGAAGAAGCTGACTCGCCCTCCCTGAGCAGCTGTTAAGGAACTATAGATCTTTGTCGAGGGGGAAGGGGAGCAAAGAAATTATATAATTTTATATTAAAAACAATAAAAATATAAAGACACAGGAATTCTAAGAACCTAGGGTTTAAGAGGTTGGAAATTCTAACTTCTTAAATGCATCTAGAAAGAAAAAATGAAAACTATTTGAAGACCAAAGTTCAGTTAATATTTCTCATCTGAGAGATGTCAGGGAGAGAAAAGAAGGAAGAAAAAGAGAGAGCTAGAGAGATGGCTGAGGGGATGCCGAGAGAGAAGGGGAACCATACTGGTGCTCTGAATCTAATTTCTTCAAGGTACATCAGAGTAGACATTAGTGGATGATCAACAGAAGCTCAGTCCCAAAGAATACACGAAAAACCTATGGAATTATATCTAGGAAAGAAACTGTGGCAAAATTACAGGCTCATGGAACTCCCTGTGAGTGGTAAGGTTGGCGAGAATGAAACTATTTGCTAAGGAAGCGGGAACTTCATTTAAGGAGTTGGGGGTGAAAACAAGCCCAGGTCATCGTCTCCTAATGAATTCAACTGTGCAGTGTGATGTCCACTTCCCACAAAGGAGGAGACACCCAGGGGAGGGAATCACAGAGAGAAACAGGCAGAGGAGTACCTCTAAAATGATCATGATTTGGTTCAAATACTTTCTACAGGTGATCCTAGAAAAGCTGGACAGATAACTTCACAGTCTGGACACCTCAAGGAGTTCAGGACAGAAACTGAGACAGAACAATCTGTTCTAGGTTCTTAGATCTGAACTCTATTAATAAAAGGGAGCTTTTCCATGCTCTAAAAAACTGATGGCATTTTTTCTGAGTGAGCTTGATTAAGGGTTCTCAGATATCAAGTTTATCTGAAGCCTATTCACACAGACGGCCAACAATGATCTCATTCAACATAGTGAAAGACGTCCCCAAAGTAACAACTTCTACCCATGTGTAAGAAAATTATACACTCATCTAAAAACTTATTTTTATAATAATAATATTCTGATTGATGGTATAACAAAATCTAGAAATGAAAAATATCTATTGACAATAGAAAGTCAAATAAATTAAGTCTTCATTTCTAATAAACCATGGGGTTACTACATCTAAGGTGACATGTACTTAAAAAGTTTTCTAAATGAAACTACCATATCACCTAATCCTATATAGACTGACTTGTTATAAATCAAAACATTAAAAATAGTTCTGTCAAGACAAGCCATAAATAATGTTAATAGATATAATATATTCATATAACAGTTCTATTTTGCATAGTGTTTGCATTTATTAATAGTAAAGTGGAGTCATTATTTTAATCTTAATTGTGTGGAGTTGAAGATGTATCCATTTCAAGAGAGAAGTTAGTTTACATGAATATGACACAAGATAATATTATTTCTTTAATATAGTTTTCTTTTTTCATGGAATATGATTAAACACACAAAACACAGCAAAATGCTAAGTCTGTGTGCAGAGTGGCTGTTCATGACACTACCCTCGTGTTTCCTGTCATTACACTGCTCTTCTCTCCATGGTCATTTAACAAAAGAAACACTCACAGGGCGAATATTGTATTGATCCATGCCCGTAATAATAAAAACCAGCAACTTTCAGTCATAAGTGTCTGTAGGCTATAAACAGACTTCTATGTATTATTATGTATTATTACATATATTATATATATATAATTATTTTAAATAAAATCCAAAGACTTTCAAAGATTAAAAAACTGTCCCTCATTGTGTTTCTAATTATTTCAGTGATTGATAAGAATACTTTATCATAATTTCAAAAAATCAACTTTATTCTTATACTTGAAATAATTCTATTCTTAAAGCAAAAAACAATTTAACCAAATGGTGAGTAAAAATAAGAACAAAATCCCTATAAAACATTTTGAACACAACCAACTTTTTTTAGGAGAAAGAAGCAGGAAGAAAGCGGTGAAAAGTATTCTGCTTTACTAATACGTGGATGTACTCTATGTAAAATACTCTGCATTCATGGCTGTTTGTCTGTATGCCAGGGGCTGTCAATGCCTCAGTCATCTAGAACTTGGAGAATATTCTGACTTTTCTTTGCGCTTCAAAGCCTTGCAATAATCACCACTCATTTCTTTGGTGACATGACAGCGGACTTCCAAGAAATCTGGGGAGGCATTAGCACACACAACCACTGTTCCTAATAAGATATCTCTTTGCATATAAGATCAGCCGCAATTTAAAATGTGTTGTGACACATGTGGAAAGGGAATAACAGATTTATATCAGCATGGACAATACCAAGATCATATTCACAATTTAATTCCTTAGAGATTATATCTCATCACCTTCTTCTTTACAGAACACTGCATTCTCTGAGGAGGTAGCTTACTATTAGACCCAGCTCAATTAAAACATGGATTAATAAGCCGATATTTATTATTTATGTATTTTGCTGTAGGGATGATTTTAGATTAAGTCATCAGAGAAATTTTTAACATTCTTGAAACTTGATAACACATTTAAAAGGAAGAAATAATATCAATACTATTCACAATCTAGTGAATATGTATTCAAATAATTTGTAATTAAAATCTTAATTAAAATTTTACACTCTAGGACTTTCAAGACCAAAGATGGCATTACTGCTTAAAAAATGCTTTCTTAACCTGTATTAAACAGTAATTTCTGTCATATATTCATTTAAGCATTCTGTGGTATTTAATGGAGCTGGAGATATGGCTCAGTGGTGAACAAACAGCACATACTCTTGTAGAGGACTCCAGTTTGGTTTCTCGCATCCATGTTATACAGCTTACAGTTGTCTGTACCTGTAGCTCCAAGGTCACCAGATGCTCCTGACATTCGTGGCACTAGCATCAACATGCACATATCTATGCTTGCTCATACTCACACAAAATGAATCTTTAGAAAGGAAAGTATTCAAATGTTCAATAACATTTAAACAACACTGTTTTGCTCAATGACACATTTTTATAAGGTCCAGAGGAGTAAGTGTAAAAGTAGGAAAGCCAAACTCTTTGTGTACATCTCTTCTTCCAGGAAAAGAATTAAATCCAGATTGTGACATTCAAATCCCTATCAAAACAGGTTATTATAGTATTTAACCCTTGACCAGAGAACAGATAACTACTTTAGTGTTTGCACCTATGAAAATTCTTCATTAGACATCAAGTTGTAATTTAAAAAGATAGTATATCTAAAGTAAAAAAAATAAAGTCACAAAAATATAGCATCATACAGGTTCCAATGATGATCATGGATGATATATCTCTTCTTGATTATATAACACATTCACTGTTTCCAGATTATTCAAAAACTGACAATGCATTTAATATACCTGAATATCTGAATGATCACAAGGTGGTTAAGAAAAAAAATCCAATTTTATCATTTGCTTTCTATTTCTATTCCATTGTGCCACCAAATTCAGTTCTATTTAAACAAACAAAACAACACAAAAGCAGTGACTAACATGGCCATGAATTCACTATGTAGTCAAGGCTGGCCTTGAAATTTTGATTCTTCTACTTCTTCCTACACGTGTTGAAACTATAGGCATGCAGGACCAAGCCTCACTCACATTATCTTGTATATTTGTGCATATGTGTGTGTGTGTGTGTGTGTGTGTGTGTGTGTGTGTGTGTGAGAGAGAGAGAGAGAGAGAGAGAGAGAGAGAGAGAGAGAGAGAAACAAGACAATACAGAGCAAAAGTTCTGTGATCTTTTCACATCATTCTCAGTTGAAGACAGTCATAGACATCAGGGAAATAGCCAGCCAGTAAATGTACTAGATAAAAAGAGATTCTATTTATGACCTATGGAAGCAATGCTGCTTAAAGAGATTACAAATAGCATAAAACCACAAAAGACAAAGAAAACAGATGAGAACCATATGACAAAAATGGAAGAGGTGAGGGGCTGTGGGTATAACAATCCTCATACACTGCCCTTTCCCTATATTGATTAAAAGTTATCATATAATCAAAATAAACATTCAAGAACTGAGGTCTGATAGGAAATAACAAAGAGGGCTTGGTAGCCCATGTTCACTGTGAAATATGAAGCAATGTTATATGCTACTTGTGAAAAGGCATGTGGAGATTCAGACAGGTGGAGAATCAGACACTGGAACTGATGCTTTGGAGATCTGTAGACTTTTGAGAAGACAGACTTGGAGAGCAGTACCCAAAAAGACATGGATTTGGTGACTACAAGTCACTGGGCTATATTATAACACAAAATATATCTCCTTGGCATTCTCAACTGCTTAGTGTTGACAGAGAGAAAAATGTGATGAGTACAGTCCAGCTTTTCTAGGGCACAACAGAAGAACAAGGAAAGCAGAGATGTACGGTGTAATAAGGAGGGATGAGTGACACACTCCAGGTCGAAAGCTACAGGAGGAGTGGGCAGAGGGAAAGCTAATCACAACGTATTGCTAGATACAGCTGTAGACACTAAAGCTCTGCTCAAATGATACAGCCAATCTCTGGAGTTAAAAGCAACCAAATGTTTGAACTAAATGTTAATACAAATATTAAGGAAGAACTGTGACCCTCTAAAAATGAATATGGGGTGGCTGATTATTGAGATGGAGTCAAGGTAGCCAATGTGGTAGGACAACATTATAGCAAATAAATAAAGGAACTGAGAGACAGATAAAGTTTTCATTGTGAATGGAAACAGTGAAGGGACCAGCATACAGCTACATTTAAATTCCACACAAACTCTGAATTGAGAAGACTAAGATAGGAGGAAGATGTCCAGATAAAAAAAAAAGGAAGGCTAGAGGAATTATAGTCAAGTGTGAGAAACAGATTAGTTCTAGTTTTCTGGCTTATTTTATCCATATTAAATAGTAAATGATATGGGAGTAGAAATATGGAAGTAAAATGATTATCCACATATTAATTACAGGTGAGCTGAGTGGGACAAAGGTCTCTAATTCTTGAACTGTAGAAGTAGAGGCAGAAGCATCAGAAATCCAAGGTCAGCCTTGAGGCCAGGATAGGCTACTACAACAATATCAAAAACAAAACAAAACAAATAAAGAGAAGACTCAGTAAAAATGGCATCTGTTATGATAATTGTTAAATGAAAATAGGTGAAAACGGAATGCTTAAGAATGGAGGGCTTTCATAAATATAGAACTACACAGGGAGCTAATGAAATATTAGGAGTCTATGTGGGACATGAATGTCCCTAGGAGAACACACGACCAAATGGGTCATACTGAAAAGTGAGTACAGCAAAAATGCGTCCCATCCCGAATTGGGTTTATCTGGAGGATGTACGGAATACTGAGACCTTACTTGAGTTATCTGGGAGCTGGGTGAAGTGGGAAAATTCAATCCTGAGAAAGGTAGCTATGCAGAAGTCAGCCCCTCAGAAGAAGGTCTTAAGGAGCAAGGGCATCACAAGCCAAGACGGACTAGAGACTCTAGGTCAGCAATTGTCAAAATGTCTGTCCATCTGTCATTTATTATCCATCAAGAAGTAGGTTCCCAGGCACTAACCCAGCCCTGCTGAATTAGAATCTCAGACTGAGATTCAGAGCTTTGGTGCTACTTTACTTTTAAACCTCCAAGTAATTGGTGTAATTATCAAATCTGATGACCACTGCTTCTTTTTTTAACAAGCTCACAGATAAATTTTTCCACAAGCTATCATTTGCAAAACTGTTGGATTAAAGCATGAGGCTTGACAGGGTGGTGTGGTGCCCTTCAGCCTCTTTGTTGGATGGAAACCTGCTTGGGCAGCAAGACTAAATTTCGAGGCTTTTAATTTTGATAGGCTTTCTGATGCAAAAGGAACCAATCAAAGAACTCTGTGCAGCAATGAAGCCAAAGTCAAGACTTTTTACTACCGTTACATTCATAGACTGGGATGTTAGAAGATAGATAATTAATAGACTTTCGAGGTAGCGAGGAGCAGTACACAGAAACAAAGTAATGCTTATGAGATGGCTGTTTACAATTGGGAGACGGTATAGATGGGTCCAGGAAGCCAAACAACTGATAACAGCAATGATTCTCAACCTCTGGCATAGCTCATTATAATACAGAGTCCAAAGCCACACTCATTCCTTAGGGATACCCAATAAGCCTGGGGCTAGGGGTAAGTATATTCAACAAATGGCTATCCTTTGAGTTCTCAAATGGTAGTAGTCATGGGTCATGCTTGGCAAAATGCTGTGCTACACAGACAGTGACACCAGCAACAGAAATAAGTGATATAGAAGGATACCCGGGATCAGTGCTGACAGTGGGAAGAGAGGTATAACTCAGCTGGTAAATGTGGATAACTACCCCAAGAAAACAACAGGCATGATTGTTCTCAAACCTCACACAATTGGCTGTTTCAAAATAATTGAATCAGAAATCCTTCAGTATCCACCAAAAGATATCCACAAATATTTTGCTTACTTTTTTTTTTGAGCCCTTCTAATGCACAGATTGTTGTAGCATCTGGGCACACGACATACTTGAAAATAACACATTAAATTTATACTGCCCAGAATAGACAGAGAGCTGTCTTGTGTGTGTCATTAATACCATTCTTCATGAGGGAGATTGATGCTACATTACCTGGGACCCATGAAGTAATTTTTATAATTTTAAACTTTACAAAAATATAATAGAAATAGGCACTTCAAATCTGAAATGCCACATTAGGGAGACAATCTCCAATAACAGACCATTTTTCCAAACATGAAAGCAACCATTATAATTCAATAAAACTTCACTAGAGAAAGCAAAGAATGAACTTCAGTTAATTTTGTATGCTATGTTTCTAAAAGAGATAGGTTATTTAACTGCAAATTTTCTCAGTTACTCATATGAACTTGTGGTTATCAAACAAAAGTCATTAATTGTGCTGGAGAGATTGCTCAGTGAATAACTGCTTAAAAAATCAAGAAGTCCTGAGTTCTAATCTCCAACAGAAATGTAAAAAAAAAAAAAAAAAAAGCATGGGCACACAAGCCTGTAACCCTAATAATGACAGGCAGAAACTGGCAGATCCCAGGGGCCTGATAGCCAGCCTTCCTAGCCAAATTTTCAAGCAACAGACTCAGAAAAAGAAATGCACCTGATAGTCCCCTCTCCTCATCAAATGTGCATGCTCAGAATGGAAGGGACGTGTGGGGACACCTCAAAGACACACACAATATGTCTCTAAAGGTGTAACTATGCTTCCAAAGGTGGCATATACCTAATAAAAAGAATTCAAACATTTATACAAAGGAAAAGAAAATATTTAATCAAATTATACTATCCTTTAAATAAAGGTTATTTTTCATGTAAATTGTTCTTTAAACAAGTTTCTGAAAGAAACAAGGAAATGGCTCAGTGGTTGAGAGCACAGGCTGCTCATCCAAATGCCTAGGATTCAGTTCCTGGCACCACAAAGTGGCTCATAATCCTCACAATCATCTGCAACTCCAGTCCTTGGTGGTCCGACCCCCTCTTCTACTCTCCCCACCATCAGCATCAAACATCAGGAAGCACATTGCCACAACATACATCTGAATAAAGTAACGCAAATATATTTATTTTAGCTACTAAAGGTTTTGATAATATCAAAATAAAAATAAAATTGTATATCTTGGTTTCACTGTGGTGCTGAATCTTAAAGACATATAACTAAAATTATTAAATAAACACCATTCTCTCATAAAATCAATGAGGTAGACAGTTTGGGCCACTGCATAGAAGTGCTTAATGATCCCTGTTTTGTAACTGTCTGATTTTTAAAAATTATATATAATTTTCTTTTGCAAACTCTGTTTTATGCAAAGTTCAGGAAGTAGTTCAGTTATTAGGATCTGATTTAGAAGGACTATTACTAAAAATAATAAATGTTCGGTTACTATAAAAGATACAAAGACTGCCATGAGATATACTTATATATTGGTTCCGTAAAATAATCCTAACAGAGACATAAAAAGTCAACCACACAATTTACCATCTGCCCAATATATTTTAAAGATTAAAATGGAGCTCCATCACACCATGTCAAGTGAAAGCCAGGATCACCCCAGGACATACGGGGTATCTTCCCTCCTTACTGTGAATCTAGAGTTTTCATTTTTGCATTTTATAGTAATTTACAATAAGCCTTGAAACTGTGTATCTCTCATCTTGCTTCTCATCAAATTGAAGCCATTGGTTCAGAATCTACTGGTGCTGGATTAATTAAAGTCTGATACTGCCAAATGATGTCATTCTAATTTCATGCTACTACATTTATTAGTTGCCAATCAGCGTAAACTATTCTCTTATGCATTCATACATTTCTTAATTTAAGAAAATGTTTTATACATTCCATATACCAACCACAGATTCCCCTCCCATCCCCCTCCTGTTCTTCTCCTAGCTTTCCCCCCACCCCATCCCCTTCTCTGATATGGCAAATCAGCAAAGCCTGGTACATTCCCTTGAAGCAGGTCCAGCCCCACCACCCCCTGACCCGTATCAAGGCTGTAAAAGGTGTCTCACCATAAGCAATGGGCAGCCCCCCAAAGCCAACTTATGTACCAGGGATAGATCCTGATCCCACTAACAGGACCATCCCAAACAGACAAAGCTACACAACTGTGTCTCATGTGCAGAGAGCCTAGTCCAGTTCCATGCAGGCTCCACAGCTGTTGCTCCACAGTCTACAGTGATGACGCCAGCTTAGACGGCTAGCAATGAAGGAGAGGGCATCTGAGCTTGTGGTGATACTGTAACTGTCATCAGACAGAGAGCCTTCATCCAGTAACTGGTGGAAGCAGATTTGGGGATGCACAACCAAGCACTAGGTTGAGCTTCTGGAGTCCAGCCAAAGCGATGGGAGAGGGATTACATGAGCAAGGGGGGTCAGATCATGAGGGGAAAATAGATAGTGACTACTGAATCGCTTATACATGCTTATCAGTATATATTCAGAAAATGCTGTTTTATTTAGATGTAATAATTCATTTTTATCATTTTGACGGTCCTATTGTCCAGTAACCAATCCTTCCTTCAAGGTGGCTTGTGTCCTACTGAAAAATTATCATCCTTTTGTAAAGTACTTCCTTATTTGTTGTTCTAGAAGCTGCCACTTTCCCAAGGCCCCAGTTTTCTTTTATCTATTTGAGGTTGTCACAGTCTACACTTAGGATCTGCGTAGGTCTGGTGGAGTCATCTGCCGCCAGCTTAAATAGACAGTACTGACAATGGTTACTGTGGTGGGATTCAGGTGTCAGCTGATAAGATCCGAGGATGCTTACCCAGGGTCCTGGGCCCCTGAGGGGGGGCATGGCCAACCCCATTGGTAAGGGGCTGCTGGGACCCCGGAAAGCCTGTTTTGCCTGGTTCCTGGTTGTTGGAGAGACCGGTTTGGAATCCATCGTCCCCGTTCTAGACTCCAGTCCCTGTTCAGGCTCAGCTATAAGCTGTTACCTGTACTGTGAGTGTTGGTTTATATTTTTAATAAATATCAATCTTGGACTGGTGCCTTCTAAATAAAACTCCACCTACAGGTTACCTTTCTTGTTGTTGAATAAAGTGTTTCAAAGAGAAAGATTAAGAGATAAAATATTTACTTTGGCTCATGGGTTGAAAGAAAATTGTCATTGTTGTGTGATATGTTGACTGTGTTCTGACAAATAAAGCTTGCATGGAGTCAGAGGGCAGAGCTAGCCACAAGCTGACCATAGAGGTTTGGAGGACTGTAGAGAGAGGAGACAGAAAGTGGTAAGGTAGGGCTGAGAGAGGTTCTAGGCCTTTTGGATAAAGGAGGTAGGAGGCAACTACTGGCTCTTCCAGGTACTCAGATCTGAGGTTCTGACCTCAATATTCAATTCCAATATTTTATTGATTAAGATTAATTAGACTAACATTTCACATCATGGTTAAAGCTTGGGCAGTGGGAACAAGAAGAACCTAGTTTCATGTCATAGTCAGTCAGCACATATATTTGACCAGAACCTAAAAGCTATAACCCATAAGGCCCACCTGAGAAATTCATGTAGTACAACCAGATCTTCTCTAAGGCCCCAACCTCAAAACAGTGCATAGATTATTACTTACACTAGGCATTTGACTTATTTTCCATAAACACATAGTTGCCTGTGAAAAGCATACATAATAAAAAATTGTAATTCTTAGATGATAAAGGGTGTAAGGATATGTTTCAAACTTAATAAAAACCAGTCTGAAATATCAGAGGACAGATCCACCTCTTCCAGTCTTTGTTTGTTTGTTTGATTGTTTGTTTTTGAGACAGAGTTTTCTGTGTAACAGTCCTGGCTGTCCTGGAACTTGCTTTGAAGACCAGTCTGGCCTTGAACTCACATAGATTCTCTTGTCTCTGCATCCCAAGTGCTGGGACTAACAGTGTGAGCCACCACTGCCTGCTTAGGAGCCTGGAACTTCTTCTGTAAACTAAGATGACCTCAAACTCAGATTTGATTTGATTAAGGGCATAGTAGGTCACCACTCCCAGATATTCCCTGTGCTGGAATTAAAGGTGTGAGTTACCACTGTCTGATCCTCCTAGACTGACTGTGGGTAGATCCCTCTGATATCTCAGATTGTTTGTATTAAATTTGAAACATATCCCCACAAAAGGGTAAATATTCTAGACAGGAAGCTAAAAGTGTAATTTTAGTGGCTAGATAGGTGGCTTTGCAGTTAATAGCACATACTACTCTCTCAGAGGACCTGGATTCAATTCCCACAGTCTAGGCCAGGCAGCTGACATCATGTGCACAAACCCACACTCAGATACCTACAAATACACAAAATTTTTAAAAAGAAGGTATTTTAGAATGTATGACTATTGAGCCATTACTGTCTATACGATTTCCTCCTCCTATTATGATCCAATCCTCTCTTCAGTCCTTTACTCTATACCTAACCTCTGGGGTGTGAACTGTTCCTTGCTTACCAAATACTTAACTGCTATTAATATAATACATATATGTGAATATGTATTATATTTATCTTTGAGGGGTCTCTGTTACTTCACTAAGGATCATTTTTTCTAGCTCCATCCATTTACCTGAAACTTTCATGATTTTATTTTTAAAAAGCTTATTAACAATATTCCATTGTATGAATCTACCACATTTTTGTTATCCATTTAACTATAGAAGGATATCTAGTCTACTTCTAACTCCTGAATTTATAAATAGAGCAGCAATGCGCATAGTGGAGTAAGTGTCTCTGTGGTAGAATAGAGTAACCTTAAGGTACATGTCCAAGAGTGGTAGGGCTTGATATTGCGGTGGATGTATTCGCGGCATGCTGAGGAACTACAACACTGATTTTCATAGTAAGCACACGTTTACACTGCCACCAGCACTGGATAAGTTTTCTCCTTACTCCACATCCTCAGCATCATGAGCTGTCATTTGCCTTATTTATCTTGGCCATTCTGACTGCGGGCAGGGATAGAAAAGGAGGGTCAAACGGGAAGGCTGACAGAAGGGAGAAACGAGGTGTGGGAATACAGGAATGGAAGCTAAAACTGAGGGTTATTTAAGGGGCCATACAAAAACTTAATGCAGTGGAATAATACAGTAGGAGCTTCCTAATACACACACACACACACACACACACACACACACACACACACACACACACACACACACGTATATGATAGTGATCTAAATGGAATGCCAAATAGTGGGAGACAGCTCTCAGTTTGTCATTTCATTTACCAAATGAAGCTTCACGTTCTGGAAATGGGTCATATTTAACTGAGCTGTTCATCAAAGAGGCCCTAAGGGAACCTCCAAAGAACTTGGGCTATTGCTGGTGATACTGGTTTCTCTCCATAAACTGATGGTCAAGTCTTATAGCTAAAGAGAAATGCCTACACAATCCATTGAGCATGGAGAAGTCAAGCTGGAGTCTCTCCAGAGCTTTCATCTCTACAGGTCAGCATTCGCAGTATGGGAAGGTATTCTGGATGCTGCCAAGGGAGAAGTGTAAACACCAACCTAGCTGCAAACTCTGTGATCTGCAATGACGAATTGCCTACAAGTGCACTAGAGCAACAGAGGCTGAAGGCTTGTGACTTTATGAGAGGAATCAATACCCAACAGTGTTTAGTACCCAAAACCTGAGGCTAGCTAGGAAGAGACGTAGGAAAAGCCAGAAAACTGTTCTGACAGACATTCTGCTCTACTCACAGATCAGTGAGTGGCTCACTATCGGCAGAATAGCTTCCTTCTAGAGTAGACGTGAATAAATGCAGTTACCCACAGCTGGACAATGTACAGACAGTGAGAGACCTTTCAACACTCAATCGTAAATATCTCCATCAAAGATTCAGGGAACCCTGAAGAAGAGGTGGAGAGATTGTAAGGGCTAGATAGAAGTGAAGACACCAAGGAAACAAGGCCTTCTAAACAGAAAAGGACAGGTATGCACATGCCTTCAGAGACTGACTGCACGCACAGAGCCTGGCAGGGCTGGGTCTGACAGTTCCAGAACTGAGTGTGAATGTGGACACAAACCCCATCATCAACCCAGAAGCAATTTCCAGTTGATTCGCAATGGCAAACGAAAAACTAGTTTTCTCTAACAGAATCTCACTTTGTGTACAAACAAGCCTTCAGGCCAGGCCCCATGCTCACGCGTAGATGGTCAACACAAACCAAACTCAATAGTAATTTAGGATCTTTAGCTGTTTGATTTTCTCTCATAATGCTTTGTCTGGGCTTCCTTCCTTCCTTCCTTCCTTCCTTTCTTCCTTCCTTCCTCCCTTTCCTCCTCTCTCTCTTTCTTTCCTTCTCTCTCTCTCTCTTTCTCTCTCTCTCTCTCTCTCTCTCTCTCTCTCTCTCTCTCTCTCTCTCTCTCTCTCTCTCTTTCTTTCTTCCTTTCTTTCTCTACAGGTTGTTTGCTTATGGTTTCCAGTTTTGTATTTTGGGGGGATTTCTATGTGTGTGCGTCTCTACATCTATATGTGTTTCTTGGGCTATTTCTTTGTTTTTCTGTTTGCTTTGTACTGCTCAGGTTTGTTTGTTTTTATTGTATTTTATTTTTTAGATGCTTGTTTGATTTTTAGTAAGAGAGCAAAAAAAGAAGTGGATTTGGGTTGTTGGGGAGCTGAAGGAACCATAATCAAAATACATTGTATAAGAAACTATTTTCTGTAGGGGGACTATGTTGCTCCATTGTAAATAATTGTCCCCACCTATGAGTTTAATAAAAAGCGCTGATTGGCCAAAGGCAGACGGGACATGTGGGCGGGGCTACCAGACTAAGAAAACTCTAGGAACAGGCAGAACAAAGCAGAATGCCAGAGAGAAACCAGAAGAAGCAGAGGATAACTGTGCTGCTCTAAGAAAAGGTACCGAGCCCCATGGCTGGACAGGATTAGAGTCATGGGTTAGTTTGACGGTAAAGAGCTATCAAGTTATATGCCTGGGCCTTAGGCCAATCAGCCTAAAACTATTTTAAGCATCTCTGTGTCTCTGTGGGTCTGTGGGTCTGCGGGTCTAAACCTTGAGGCTAGGCCCAAAAGTCCGAGCCATAAACCTCATACTACAATTTTCAATAAGAAATTGTGACTTTAATAATTGCCTGTCATGTATATGGAAGTTACAAAGCAATTACATATATCAAATTGCTAAAATTCAAGATATTTATTGTAAAATTATTAATATACATTCTATCATAATCTTTAAAACATGATTCTCATAATTTTGATTCAAAATGATAAATATTACACTGAGCTTCCTGGATTTATTTTTAGTGACAGAACTAACATGTGTTCACAACTAGTCATTTCAATATGTGCTACCTACTTCAAATAACTAGGCCTCCAAACTCCAGGGAACTACCCTAAAAGTCAGCCAGGTTCACAATGAGGGCTTAGGAAATAAAACATTGTCATTTTCTTTCTTATCAGTCTGCATATACAGCTACTTAGACAATCTCTTTCCTATCTCTTTGTATATCTTACTCCTTCAGGGTACAGAATATTTAGAGGTTTGTTCCTAAATAGCTCCCAAAAGGCATTCATCCTGTGTTTCTTGACAAATAGGGAATAATGTATAACCACACAGACCAAAAGGCATAAGGCCTTAGGTTAGCTATTTCTTTTTGGTAAAAGAATAGGTGGCCTGACAAATTTTCTTCATAAACTATTCCTAAATCCTTTTGTACAATATGAAAACTAGCATGCATAAGCCCATGTAATAGGCTGAGAGTAATTATTTTAATGCCTAGAAACATGTTTTGCATATTAGGAAAAGTCTAATAATACTAATACATAATATTTTAAAATACATCTTCTAAAACAAATGAATGAAGTAAACATACTCTAAGCATAAAAAGAGAAGCAAACAGCTCAAGTGACCCATCAGAATATCCTCTGTGGTTAGTTTCTCGTAACTTTGTAATTCTGCATGACTTACTTAAAAACAGCTTTATTAGTTAGTAGATGTCAAAAGCATAAAAGAACTACTCTACATTGGATTGGACAAAAGTTACATTAAAAGCATTCATATTAAAGTCCCATGTGATATCATCATTACCAATTCACTAATGTAAGAATTTCTCAGAGTGGTAGTTTCCAGACAGATTGGAATATTAAATTTAATATTTACAAACCATGAAGCAAATTACACATTTAAAAGCCACTAAATTATACTAGAGAAATGCAATAATGAGTACTGAGTTTATAAAACTTGGAAAATAATATGGAAAATGTTAATAAGGAAAAGTACTATGGCATTAATAGTAGAACTACACTATAAAGTAAAAAAAAAATGCTAAAAGTCATAATTAAAGTATTGGTAAAAATATAACATAGAAAAAGGCCTAATCATACACAAAATAATATCGGAACAAGACCACCAGAAATTTTACTATCTTTGGTTTTTAGCCACCAAATCTTATTCCAATCTTTCTATTTCATCAAAGATATAGCACCTTTTCACTGAAAAAGATGTCTAAGAACTGACTGTCAGTGATACTGGACCTTTTGGAAGCATTCGGCTTTAAAACAGAAATAATACAATTCTAGTTCATGAAAACATGGTAAAAAGTGATTTAAAACATATTATCCAAAAGTGAAATGACGTCAAATTTCAGCCACACTGAGAACAACAGATGATAACCTGTAAAATCTCAAATCGTTAAAATAATCGGGACTTTAGTTATATGAATGTTTCGTTTCTTATACACTATAGTGCTGTAGGCATGTTTATATATATTTGAGTGACAGTTGAGAGACAGAAGAGAAATGGGGGGGAGGAGTGATAATTATGAAAACACAGTATTCATGTAGGCAATTCTTAAAAAATTATGTTAAACAATTATTTTCTTAAAAACTCACAGCTATAAATTGACTGCATCATATGTCGCTAACTGCCTCTTCATCCTCAGTTTGGCAGGATAAATCCTGTAGCTATGAGGAAACTCTGTGTTTGTGTTATGTGTAAATAGCGCAAGAGATATCAAGCTACAATGGAGTTTGTACATCAGATGATTCTAAAAGATGGATATTTTCCTAGTGGGGCTGATCCAGTATCATCAACACATTAAATCTCAGCCTAAGAGTCAGTTAGAGAAGTTTAACACTCAAGGTAAATATGAGAGATTCTTCATTGCTAGCCCAGACACTGACAATCCAATCTACCAGGAAGGCAAATGTCTAACATCTGCGATGGGCTCTATGGGATATTTGCAAAAGAGATTATCAGTGGTTTGCTATTTGCTTCAGTAAACTAACAGAATAACAATTACTAATGTTCAAAACTGAGAAGCTGCAAGGACAGGAATTCAAAATGTATCTTGAATTGAATAATACAATTTTAAAAAAGACAAAATTTAGATATTAAAAATACAAGTGATGCTTATAAAATAATTTTAATAACAAGAACAAAATTACATTATAATATGAGTCATAAGTAAACACTAATAAAATATCCTCGTGTAATAAGGCTTCCTCCCCACAAATCTAATCATATAAATATAGCTTATAAATATATTTTACTTCAATATTTTATATGCTGATACTTCAATATTTATTTTATGAGATACAGCATCTGTTCAACCTCGTCATTTAGTAAAAAAAAAAAAAAAACCAATGATCTCTACAAATGGAGTATTACTCAGCTGTTAAAACATAACATCATTAAATTTGCAGGAAAATGGATGGAGCTAGAAAAATTCATGCTACATGGGTTAACCAAGCCCCAGAAAGACAAACATAGTATGCACTCAGTTATAAGTAAATATTAGCTGTTAAGTAAACGATCAAGTTATAATCCATAGACTCAGAGAGGCTGGGTAAAGAGACAGTGTGGGAGAAATGCAAACATCTGTTTTACAGGTAGACTGTAGTGGGTGGAGACTGGATGGAAACAGGCTGGGGAGGGTAGAGTATGGGGAGAGAGTGCGGGGGTGGGGAACCAAGGAGGTTGTGAGGAGACCTAGTGCAATAGAAACTTCCTGGATTGCATGAAGGTGATCCTAATGAAGACTCCAAGTTATAGAGAATATGGAGTCTCAATGAGCTCTCTCTTGTAGCCAGGTATGGCTGGAATGTTCTGCATTCAACTGAGCTGTTAGCCAAAGGGGTCCCAAGGAAATCCCCAAACAACCCAGGTCTTAAGAGACATCATGACCACAGAAACTCTTTTTATAAATAATTTTTTACTTAAAAGGTTTTTTCTTTTCATTTTACATATAAACTACAGTTTCCCCACTCCTCCTCCCTCTCACCCCTCAGCTTGAATAAGGCCTACAGGGAGTCAATAATGTCTGGCATATCCAGTTGAAGCAGAACCAAGCCCCTCCCAACTGTATCAAGGTAGCAAGGTATTCCTCTACAGAGAATGGGCTCCAAAAGGCCAGTTCATGCACTAGAGATAAATCCTGGTCCCACTGCCAGAGGTCCCACAAACTACTCAAGCCACAGACTGTCATCCACACTCAGAGGGTCAGGTCAGTCCCATCGGGTCCCCAGCTGTCAGTCCAGAGTAAGTAGCTCCCAGTAGCTCGGGTCAGCTGTCTCTGTTTGTTTCCCCATCATATCTTGACCCTCCTCCCTCTCTCAGAATGGACTAGGAGTTCAGTCCAGTGCTTAGCTGTGCATCTCTGCTTCTGCTTCCATCATTTGCCAGATGAAACTTCTATGATGACAAATGGGGTGGTCATCTATTTGATTACCAGAAAGGCCAGTTTAGGCACCCTCTCCACTATTGCTTGGAGTCTTAGCTAAGGTCATCTTTGTGGGTTCTTGGGTATTTTCCCTAGCACCAGGTTTCTCCCTAACCCCAAAATGGCTCCCTCTATAAAGATAATTTATTTCTTTGCTCTCCATCTGTGCCCCTCCCCCAACTCAACCATCCAGTTCCCTCATGTTCTCTTTCCACTTCCTCTTACCCACCCCCTACTCACAATTTACTCAGGAGGTCTTACCTATTTCCTCTTCCCAGGGGGAGTCCATGATGTGTCTCTTAGGGAGTCCTCCTGGTTTCCTAGTTTCTCTGAGGTTGTACATTCTAGCCTGGTTACCCTTTGCTTTATATCTAATACTCACTTATGAGTGAGTACTGAAGAACCAGAGAAGTACCTCCATTTTTGGGCAAAAGATTCTTAGTCCCAGTTTGAGACAGGTCTGGCTGAGTTCTGCTGGGATCAAAGTATAACAGGAGATGACCTAGGAGTTATCTGATAGGAACTAATTAACCATGGACTGCCCCAGTAAGAGAAACAATCTGGGGCCATTCTAGTCATGGAATGTCCCAACCCAGAAGGTAGTCTAGAAAGGAGTGTTTGACAAACAGCTGGCTAAAAAAACAGAGGAAACCTGGAAAGTCCCCCAAAACGAGCTAATCAGAATTGTATCTGTACTAAGACCCTGGACTGATGTATAACCTTGTGGTTTTTGCCTTTAAAAATCCAGTTTACACAGGGGGAGGTACTTCCTCCAGCCACTGCCATGCCTGTGAGCTGGACTAAGGTCCTTGTCAGGACTTGCATTTTTCAATAAACCTTGCTTTTGCATTTCGGGGAGTTTGCATCTCTGGTGGTCTCTTTGGGAGTCTCGCGACCAGGGCAGAACAAGTACATACTGTGAGAAACTAGACATCAAAATACCAAATAATCCAATTTAAAAATGTAGTACAGATATAAACAAAGAATTCTCAACAGAAGGTTCTCAAAAGGCCACAAGACACTTAAAAAAAAATTACACAACATTCTTACTCATCAGAGAAATGCAAATCAAAATGAGTCTGAGATACCTTCTTACACTGTCAGAATGGCTTAGATTACAAACCCTGATGAGAGCCTTTGCTGGAGGGTATATGGACTAACACTCCCCTATTGTTGGTGGGAATGTAAACTTTTACAGTCCCTTTGGAAATCAGTATGGTGGTTTCTCGGAAAACTGGGAATTAATCTACCTCATGATCCAGCAATACCACTCATGGGCATATACCCAAAGGATGGACATTCTTGCTCCAAGGGCATCAGATCAACTTTGTTCATAGCAGCATTATTCATTCATAATAGCAAGAACCTGAAAACAACCTAGATGCCACTCAGCCAAAGAATGGATTTTTTTTTTAAGTGATACATTTACACAATGGAGAATTAATCAGCACAAAAAAAGTGACATTTTGAAATTTTCAGGCAAATGGATAGAACGAGAGAGAGGGAAAAAAAAAAAAGCATCCTGAGTTAGGTAACCCAGACCCACAGCATCTCTTAAAAAGGAAACATTTAATTGGGATGGGCTGCTTACAGTTTCAGATGTTCAGTCCATCATTGTAATGGTAAGGAGCATGATGGCATGCAGTCAGATGTGAGGCTGGAACTGAGAGTGCTGTATCTTACAAGCAATAGGAAGTCAACTGACTGAGGGAAACCAAAGCAAAAGTCACCTCAAAGCCTCAAAAACACAGTGACACACTTCCTCCAGCAAGGCCACACCCTGAGAGTGCCACTCCCTTCGGGGGCCATTTTCTTTCAAACCACAACAAAGAGCAAAACCAGCAATAAAAAATTTGCAACATTTCATTTCCATATTTGTACCTTATACATGGTCAGTAAATAGTCACAAAATATTAGATGATTCAATGATTACCTGTTTTAAACTCACAAAATAAATACTTATAGGAGCAAATAATAAACTATGTGTAATTCAGTATGATAGTACAATAATCACTCCCCAGAACATTAGACAACATGCTCACAGGGATTTGTATTCTTCTCTTTTCCACTTGAAACCATGACCTTTTATGAGGAGTAAAGAAAGGGTGGTGTGACATCTGCACCGAGAAGCTAAATATGCTCAAATACTCTGACTAAAGAGATAAGGAAGGATTCTTTACTTTCTGAGCTGAAGATTGATGTTTATAGCATTTATTCGTCAAACAGTAAAAATACCTCCCAGGAGATAATAAAATTGTGGCTCCTAGTAATTGTCAGTGTTGTAGGTTTCAGCAATATCCTGATTTTCATGATTTCCAAATTAATAGTGCCAAGGAAGAAACAGAAACTCTTAAATAAAATTTTATGTTTCAAAATTAAAAAGCAAAAATGAATTTTATTCGTAATCAAAATTTGCATAATCTTTTATATTCTAGAAAATAATCCCTACATAAACAGTCGAATGTGCTTGAATTTGGCGAGAATATTGCCACATCTATAAACAATCAACATATTTATTCACATCATATTAATTACAAAGACACTCTTTATATAATGTTCTGTATGTATTAGTACATATACAGACATACCTGTGTTCACAGATAATATGCAATGCTGACATGGAAACTGAGTCTTTAAGGACAATATATGCCTATGGGATAGGCCCATTTAGAACATAAAATGCAGTTAATTCTCAACCAAGAAAATGAAACAAAGGTATCTAAAGTATGTCAAAAGATAAACTGTGCCAATTATAATTTAAGAAGCAAATAGCAAAAAATAAATATAAATATATTTTCCTTAAATAAATATAATGAGAAGCCAAGTTAATTTCCAGTAAAAAAAAAAAAAAAAAGATAGTTTGTTTAAGGATATAATCTAAGTCTTATATACATACACTGATTTCCTAGAATGCTTTGATGATCTGTGCGAAATGAGTAAATTATTTCTCAAGTGTGAATATCGAGGAAGCGGCCAGTGAAACACAAAGACTGATATCACAGCACACAGACAGAAAATTCACATTTAGACAGAAAGCTCACAGTTTACATTGCATTCATGTTTAAAATTAAACAGCACTTTTTCACATTTTGAAAATTTTCCCCCTAAATGTGGAAGGAACAGCAAGCCAGGACTTTAATATAATATTTTTTCCAACCTGGAACAGCTGCAAAAAACAAATCTTGCTGGAGATAAGCTTGGTTATAAATATCAACATCCCCTTTAAATAAGGGAGTCCAGTTTTCATACCATCTGCCTCTTCCCAAACAAGGAAAACCGTCAGCATCATAAACCAGGGCATTCCTTTCAAATACAGCACTTCAAAATGCATGTAGCAAAAAGCCTAGGGATTATTTCATCCCTACTCTTTCTACTTGCTTTTGGTAGCTCGATCACACACACACACACACCCATACCCCCCCACACACTCACACACATACACACACACCCACACACACACACTCACACACATACACACACACTTATACATCACACACACATACCCCAACAAACATACACACACACCTATACATCAAACACACATACCCCACACATGCATACACACACACATACACACACACACTTGTTCATCACACACACACATACATACACAGACACATACACAGACACATGCATACACATACATATACCTCCCATATACACATATGCACACACATACACACACCTAAGCACACATACACTCACAGAGAGAGAGAGACCGAGAGAGAGAAAGAGAATTTTGTGTGAAAGTAACTTTTATCCATGAAGAAACTACATGAATCAATCAAAGAAAAAAGTTACTTTCCAAATTGTTCACGCACTGATCACATTTATAATCTCTGTTTAGAGTTCATTTTTCTTTAATATGTCAAATTTCTTTTTATTTTGTCTCATTTTTTGTTAACTCTACTTTTTCCAAAGTTATCAAAGTTTATTTCAAAGATCTGTATGTCACCTAGCACAGCACAAAAAGAAGGCTTTAGCAGGATAGGAGTTTGCTTCAATACAGGCTCTGCCCTGTGCAGAAAGCCAGCCTTTGTCTTTCTCCACACAGTATCTTTTTCTTTTTTCTTTTCTTTTAATTGAAAATAGACTTTTATATAGCATCTCCTGATCATGCTTTTTTCTCTCTCTACTCCTCCCAGCTCCGCCCTCCTTCCCTCCCATCTCGATCCTCCCAGTTTCTGTCCCTCATTAGAAAACAGTCTTCTAAAGAATACAAACAAAGAGAAAGTTTGTAAAAATCCATAGGAATAGGACAAAACACACTATCAGAGAAGAGCCCAACAAATCAAAAGGCAGACATGGAGGTGGAGACCCACTCTTCACACACTCAGAAACAGCACAGAAACACAAAGCTGGAAGCCATAATATATACATGAAGAATTTGTAGGAGGTGGGGGAAGGGAGGGAGGGAGAAAGAGGGGAAATAGGGGGAAGAGGGAAGGAGGGGAGGGAGGTAGGAAGGATAGTGAAAGTTTGACATTATAAGACAAGATTCCCCAAAGATGTCCTAAGTTCATTTTCTCTTGGCGTGTGATCTATCCTTAAGAGTAGAACAAGACAGGACAGGGACTTGGGATAAAAACAAATATATCTGTTCTACTAAAGTAACATAGCAATAAATGACCCCAAAGGACATTCTGTTATATTCATTGATCCGCCTTGCTCAGCCATCATCAGAGAAGCTTCCTACCATAGTAAATGGAACAAATACAGACCCACAGCCAGGCACTGTGGAGGGAGTCACTCAGCCATAAAAGGTTATCTCTGCGAAATCTCTCCTTCAGGGCTTAGGAAACCCTGCAGAATGGGGTGGGGGGAGTGTTGTCTCCCGAATAGTGCCATTATGGCCCATCCTCCTCCCCAAAAGACTAAAACCTTAGGTTAATAGGGGGAAAAGGAAAAACATGTTTTCTTGTGCTACAAATCTCCTTATCGCTGCCACCTGCTGAGTGCTAGTCTTTTGGGATCCTCCAAGACCTTGGGTGTGCCTGGATGAGGGGGCAGGGTGTGAGAGAGTTAAGAAAGTAGTAGAGAGCTGGGACACAGGGAGAGAAGCCTGGGACAAGCAGAAGTGGGAGACAAGCATGTAGTAGAGTTAGTAGAGTCAGTGTGAGTGTGAATGGGAGCAGAAGGAAACCAACATGGTGGGAAGCTATAGGGGAAAAGGCTAGGCGAGATGCATGGCAGGAGAGAAGCATGGCAGGGGGAGACACAGGTGTAAGATATAAGATGTACTGAATAAAGCTCGGGTCTCTCATTGTGATCCTAAATGATGAAACCTAACGACTCCTGAGTGCAGATTATTTAACCTCGACGCCCCTCGCCTGGACAAGACTCGAACCCCAAGAAACCGGACATGGTGGGGGGGGCAGAAGGAGTATAAAGCCCAGAGAGAATGGAAGACACCAGAGAGTCATCAAGGCCTACATGCAGCGGGGCTGATATACACAGAAACTCACAGAGACCTCCTTGAGCACAGGCCTCCTTCTCTAACCACTGTCTCCAGTGATAACAATGCAAATGGAAAGGGCGTGTCACGGGAACCACCCATGGCCTTTTCTTATCTTCTTCATCTTGAATTTTTTCTTTCACTCAGTGTTTACATTCTCACTCTTCCACACCACCACTGCAGTGATCCATAACTACAGCCAGTGTTAAGTCACAGAGTTCCTAAATGGTCTACTAACCCTGCTCATCAGCAGGGAAACCCTGAAACTACTTGAAGAAAAGTAGAAGAAACACAAGGCTGATAATGAGCATCCTCCATTGTAAAAGCATTGGTGAGCATTTGTGTTTCATTTCAAGGAGATTGATGGGGTTCTCTGTGTACCCATGTATCCTTATATTATTTAATAATGACCCCAAACCACAAAAGAAACTGTGAGTTAACTAATACATACTAACTATACATTATAAAGTACTTCTCATAAGAGAAAAGTATAAGAAAAATGAGATATTGTGAGAAAGAGAGTAATAGGCCATATAAGTTTCAGTATATGACCATCGTATTTTAACTGCTCTATTTTATTGTTGATTATTGCTATTAATCATTTACTGTTCCTAATTTACAAGATCTCCCATGTTTATGGATAGATAGGACCAGCATAATAAAAATGGCAATCTTACTAAAGCAATCTATAGATTCAACACAGCCCACATCAAAATCTCAACACAATTCTTCACAGACTTGGAAACAATACTCAACTTCATATGGAAAAACAAAACAAAACAAAAACCCAGGACAGCTAAAACAATCCTGTGCAATAAAGGAACTTATAGAGGCATCACCACCTCTGACTTCAAGCTCTAGTATGGATCTAAAGTAATTAAGAACAGCTTGATATTAGCATGATGAACACCTGATTTTTGACAAAGAAGCAAAAACATAACACTGAAAAATAGCATCTTCAACACATGGTGCTGCCAAAACTGGATGTCAACATGTAGAAGATTTCAAGTAGATCCATATCTTTCACCATGCACTAAATTCAAGTCCAAGTAGATGACAGACCTCAACATAAATCCAGCTACACTGAACCCTAGAAAAGAGAAAGTAGAAAGTAGCCTTGAACACATCGACGCATGAGACCACCTCCTAAATAAAATATAACACCAGTATCACAGACACTGGGAGCAACAGTTAATAAATGGGGCCTCCGGAAACTTAGACGCTTCTGTAAGGCAAAGGACATAGACAATAAGACAAAACAACAGCCTACAGATTAGGAAAAGATCTGAAACAGATCTGAAAAAATCCTACAGATTAGGAAAAGCCATCTGACAGAGGGCTGCTCTCCAAAATATATAAACAACTCAAGAAACTAGGCATCAAAATACCAAACAATCCAATTAAAAATGGGCTACTGTTCCAAATAGAGAATTCTCAACAAAAGAATCTCAAATGGTCAAAGACATTTAAGAAACTGCTCAACTTCCTTAATCATTAGGGAAATGCAAATCAACCTGTCAGAATGGCTAAAATCAGAAACACTGATGTTAGCTTATGTTGGAGAGGATGTGGAGTAAGGGGAACAGTCCTTCACTGCTGGTGGGAGTGTTAACTTGTACAGCCACTTTGAAAATCAGTATGGTGACTTCTTAGAAAACTAGGCATTAGTCTACCTTGAGACCCAACACACCACTCTTGCCCATAAACCCAAGGGATGCTCAATCACAGGATACTTGTTCAACTATGTTTGTCGCAGCATTATTTGTAATAGTCAGAATCTGAAAACAACCTAGATGTCCCTCGACCAAAGACTGGAAAATGTGATGTATTTACACAGTGGAGTATTATACAGCAGTATAAAACAATAACAACACGAAATTTCCATGGAAACAGATGGAACTAGAAAAAATCATCCCGAGTGAGGTTAACTCAGACTCAGAAAGACAAACACAGTATGTACTCACTCGTAAGCAGATAACAGATATAAAGCAAAGAATAACCAGACAAAACCCACAATTCCAGTGAAGCCAGCTAACAAGGAGGACCCTAATAGGGATGCAAGGATATTCCTGTGAAGGGAAAACAGATGAAATCTCCTGAGCAAACTGGAGTTAGGTAGGATAATAGAAGGAAAGCGATGAGGAATAGAACACAAGGGGA
Organism: Phyllotis vaccarum; assembly: GCA_033318265.1. Taxonomy (NCBI): domain Eukaryota; kingdom Metazoa; phylum Chordata; class Mammalia; order Rodentia; family Cricetidae; genus Phyllotis; species Phyllotis vaccarum. Next base: position 6,161,027 of record JARWLC010000012.1, on the reverse strand, counting down.
AAGGTTGGTAAATCTGGAACAGAGACAGAGTGGGAGAAAATTAAAGAGATATTTTGATAGAGGGAGACACTGTGGAATTAGGGAGAAACTTGGTGCTAGAAATTTTCAGGAATGCACAGGATTACCCCAGCTTAGACTACTAGCAAAGCAGAGAGGGAGCCTGAGCTTGCCTATGGTGGTAACCAGATGGGTGAACACCCTAACTGTTATCATAGAGCCTTCATCCAGTAATTGATGAAAGCAGATGCAGAGATCCCAGGCAAGCACCAGGCTGAGTTCTTGGAGTCAGGTCCTGATGAGGGAAGAGATAATTGAGCAAGGACGGTCAAGATCACGATGGGGACACCTACAGAGTCAACTGAACCAAGCTTGTGGGACCTCATGAACTTCTGATAGACAGCTGTAGAGCCTGACTGGGACCAGACTAAGCCCTCTGCATATGGGAGAGAGCTGTGTAGCTTTGTCTGTTTAAGTTGCCCCTGGTAGTAGGATCAGAATCTAGCCCTAGTAAGTGAGCTGGTTTTCTAGAGCCCATGACCTATGGAGGGATACCTTGCACAACCTTGATATGGGGTGGGGGGCGGGGGGGAGGCTAGACGTGCTTCAACTAAATGTACTCAGCTTTGCTGACTTCCCATGGCAGGCCATACTTTTCAGAGAAGGTGGGGGTGAAGGGAGCAGGAGGAGGGATGAAAGGGGTGTCTGTAGTTGGTATGTAAAATAAATATTAAAACATAATTTTAAAAAAGAAAAGGAAAGGAGTGGAAGGAACATGCCGCAACATAATAAGAGTGATATATGAAAAACTCGCAGCAAACGTCCTCAATGGAGAAAACTTTGAAGCAATCCATTGAAATCAGGAATGAGACGGGGCTGTCAACTATTTCTACTGGTTTGGGGCCTAGAAACCAGAGCAATACAGAAAGAGAAGGAAATTGAAGGAAGAGAAATATAAAAAGAAGACATCTATTATCCCTAGTCTCCAATGACATGATACTTCAGATCACCGTAATTTCATCTGAAATACTATAGAAAGAATCAACTATCAGCAAATGGCAGAGTACAAGATCAACTTACACCATCAGTAGCCTTTCTCACACACCAACAAACACACAAGAAAGAGGTAATGGTCACGTCCATTAAAAAACAAAAAAAGCCTCAAGGACAACAAAATACCTGGGAATAAATACAACCAAGGAGGAAAAATATGTCCACCATGAAAATTTCAAATTTCTGAACAGAAATATCGACAGACCCTAGAAAATGGAAAAAATATGTGTGTTCATGGCAAAATTAATATTGTGAAAATGACCATCTACCAAAAGCAATTTATAGGTTCAATACAACCTCAATCAAAATACCACAGCATTCTCCACAGAAATAGAAAAGCATCTTAAAATTCATACAAAACCTAAAAGACTTCAGAGGGTCAAAACAATACTGAGCAAAAAGAATAATGCTGGAGCAATTGTCATCCCAGACTTTTAGATATATTGTAGAGCTCCAGCAGGATGTGATACTGACAGAAAAATGAACCCAAATGGAGATGCTGTGGTGGGGAGGTCATTAAGGAAGAAGAGATGAGGAGCAAATAATACTAAGGTTGTTGTAAAAAAAAAAAAAAAAAAAAAAAAAAACTTAGGCAATTTTACTTTATATTTATTTAAGTCTTATATAATACAGGTGTATTCATATACATTTGCACATATATAATATGTTTACACACATATGCAAATTATGTCATTATGTGTGACAATGCTCCCTACAAGAACAAATGACTAACAAAACCCAGAAACAGGAAAGAGAATGCCCCTTTCAAACACTTGGTCTGAACAGGTCCAGTGATTCCCTGATCAGTTTAACTAGGGCTATTGCCCTGGTTGCCTCATCGAGGCTGAAGGGAAGCCATCTACCACTGAAGAAACAGGAAACAGAATTCTGCAGATTCAAGTAAGCCTAAAGCCTCTTCCTTCTTGTGGCCTGTCTCCACGGTACCGAAAATACCATGGAGGCTGCCAAAAGAGAGGAGAGATTGTCCCAAGCAGCTGTGACAACTATGAAGCACAGTAATGACAAAATAGTCATAAAGATGTGGTAAGTGGCACTCAATGTTGGTGATAAACAACTGTTGTCTAATTGGATGTAAAACCCACTTAAGAGGAAAGAAATCATGGCTGGTACCAGAAATCTAGCCAATGTTCCAGGGCTAGTGAAGTCATAGACCTGCCAACGTAATTTCGAACTACGTTCTAAATCTTCTCCTTACATCCACAGACAAGTGGAACTATCATCTCTCACTACAGAACTAACTGGAGACAATGCAGAGACCAAGATAATGGAGAACCCAAGCCCTTGGAAACATATACTTCACAGCTCTTACATCTATGACTCAGAACTATGCAGAAGAGGAGGATTAAAGACTGTAAGGGCCAGAACACCAGAAAATAAGTCTTTGTAAAACAGATTAAGTTAGAAATGGCTACATAAACAATATCCGAACATGGTACTATCAGAAGACATGCTAACAGGGAAGGGGAAAATCATATGATGTCTATTCCTGACCAATGAACTGTAGGCAACTGATGGCTACTGAGGGAGGGAAGTGGCTTCTCCCAGGGATGAGCCCTTTTACAGTGATTCAGCAGGAACCCTCATTGGCAGTACAAAGGCAGAAGTCACTTTTGGGCATTTTCTTACAAACTTAATCATACACTTGTCATTGAACCAGCAATCATGATATTTGGTATTTGCCAAAAGGAGCTTAAGATTTATGTTCACACAAAACCTGCACATAATTGCTAACACCTAGAAGCAACCAATATATCAATAAGTGAATACTTCCACACAAAGGAGTATAATACAAAAAGGAAATATAGGTCCAAATGCATAAAAACTGAACAGAAACCAAATAATTGTTGAAAAAATTAGTATAAAACCCTATTACTCTTTTTAATATTTTTAATTAACACACCAAGGGTTTCATCAGTTCTTTCATGTACATGCACACTTTGTTTTTCTGATTTCCCTCTACCCTGTCCCCTACTCTGTTCCTCCCACAAATGAGAGAAAGCATGCTGTGTTTGTTTCTAGGATCTGGCTACCTTTATTTAACATGATAACTATCGGTTCTGTTCATCTTGCTACAAATATCACCTTTATGACTGAATAAAATTACACTGTGTAGAGCTACCATATATTTTTTATCTGTTAATTTGTTCATAGACACGCACTGGTTCTAGTAGCTAATATGCATAATTGAGCAGTCAACATGGATGTTCAAGGGTCTCTATGGTAGGACTGACAGTCCTTTAAGTATGTTCACAAGAAGGGTACAGCTGGGTCACATGATATTTCTACTTTTAGTATATTGAGAAATCTCCATATTGTTTTCCAGAGTGTCTACCAGTTACAATCACACCAACAGTGTATAAGTGTTCCTCAGGCACCACATCCCCATTAGCATGTGTCATTTTGCTGCTGACAGCCATTCTGAAAAGAGTAAAATGGATTCTCAAAACAATTTTACTTAGCATGCTCATGATAGCTAAGTACTTAATTCTTGTCAAATACACATGAGGATAATGGAGCCTTGCTGATAAATAAAGTCAAGAAAACTGGACAGATCCAAATTCAGGAGACATTGGATTCTTATCTCTGTTCCTGCACAAAAATAAATTCACAGCAAACCAGAGACCTCAATATAGGTTCTTAAACCCCAAAACTTCCGGAGGAAAACACTTCAGGATACAGGGGTCAGACAAATTCTACAGCAACTCCAGTTCCTCGGCAAATAACCCTACGGCTTCTGTGAAATGTAAAAGCTGTACAGCAAAGAAACAATCAGCAGAGCGAGCACAGCCTACGGGATGGATGAAAATCTCTTCCAGCTATACTTCAGAGAGGCTTGGAGAAAGAAAGCACACAGAGCAGAAAGGACTAAAAACACAAAACCATCTAAACCATCTGCCTGCCAATACATGAGCTAGTGAGCGGAACAAGGAGAGCTCAGAAGCGGACACACAGCCAGTGCACACTTTCTTCAGTGTCTCCCACATGCTATTACTCTAACTATATGATATTCCGCAGGAAAAGCAAAATTGTGGAGAAAAAAAAAAAAGTGGTGTCCAGGGTTCCAAGCTCTAGAAGAGGTGGAGGTGCAGGAGACTCCCAGGGCAGTGGACATATGTCCCTATACAGAGGGACATGGGGCATATGGGTAAAACCACAGAATTTAGGGTGCCGACAAAGCGTAAAACACTGTGAGCTTGGAGTGCTGATGCACGACTGTGCACTCTTTAGGCCAGCACACATACCACTGTGCTGTGGAGGTGGATCACAGATGAGGGGACATGTGTGCTGGGACAGGAAACACATGGGAAAGCTCTACATCATTGCCTCTAATTTGCTCTAATTCTAGAACTGACCACAGAGAAGTTTTATAATAAAAACCTCACATTAAAAAAATGCTCCTAGAAAGTACTAGATAATTACTCAAGTTTCAGAAAATTTTCTTCTATTAAGAAATGTTATTACTGCATTACTCACAATTCTTGTCCATGGGCTAGATTATATCTCATGAGTCATTCTCATAGAAACCACACAGAATTCCTTTAAGAAATATATCATTAATTTTGCTGAATTCCTAACAATGTAAAGAACAATGGGATTTCCAAGACAATATTTTTGTAGTATACTGTGTGATCAGATTTAGTTGATACCTCTTACTGTGTGGCAATTCGGTGTCTCTACTCTGCTGTCTCCTATCTCACTCATGGTCACCCTGATTCTCAGATCCCCCAGCCACCTTCACTCTAGTCTGGACACATATGCTTGTCTCCCTGGTCAAACAATATGCATAAGACACCAATTGTTCACTTTGTAAGCTTGCTATAATTTATTCTGTGCCCCTACACACACACCAATTCACAGACATATTTTCAGAAACAGTCTTTCTGCAATAGTGCCTCTATTTGGATCTCAAAGCAAAGAGCACCACGCTGCCCTCTGACAAGGTGTCTTCCTTCTCAGAAGTCTCCACACAGTCTCAGCTTCTCCACTTCTGGACCGTTCGATGCCCAACCTGGGACCTCATCTGCTCATTAAGTTCATATCATAACTGATTTTCCTGACTCCAGCTCCCTTCCCTCAAATCCATCTCCACAGTACTTCTAGAATAGGCTCTGGACACAAACTTACTCACGACCCCCGGGTTATAGCCCAGGGTTCCATTCCCCTTTGTTCATAAGTATAGTTTAGTGTAATCTGCCTTTTCTTTCTAGCCAATCTTTTTTCATCTTTTTAACTTCTGCCAGCTCCAACACACTTGCACACAGACACACATGCATGCATACACCCTTGCACATACACACAGGCACGCACACAGGCATGCACACAGGCATGCACACACACCAGCACATACACAGTGTGTCCAACTATCTTTAGTTATATAAACTTTGACTTTATCAACTTACAGAACAGTTTACTGTTTGTGCTTATGTACTCATTCTTGTAACAGTTTTTTTTTGGGGGGGGGTCGGTTAAATACTTCTTTAACTATTAGCTGAATGCTCTTTCTTCAGCAGGAAAAAGCGGGATCAGGTGAGATGGCTTAATGGAGACAGACACCTTCGTCATCATGCTGATGGCATATTTTCCACCCCCAGGATTGGTGTAGCAGGAGAGAACTAACTCCTGCAGATGGTCTTCTACTCCCCTGCACACTCTGTGGCACATGCACACCCCCATACACACAACTCATATCCCCTAACACATCCAAAAAAATGGCAGAAAGATAGAGCAGCTTTTCTCTGACTCAGCTCTCTATCCTTCCTCCTGAGAGAAGGCAATGTTGGATTCAGCAATCCTACATCAGGAAGGAAACCATTTGCTTTGACCAACAAATCCAAAACGCTCATCTTCTCTTTTCACAGCTGCAGTGATCACTGGGGATATTCAAGTGTTGTGGGCACTTAAGCTTTCCTACTAATCCATTTGGGGCACACCACCTGTTAGAAATAAACTTTGTGGTTTCAAGACACTGAGATATGGGCTTGTTTACATAAATATATCAACATCTAAGGCTATTCTAACTGATAATCATTTTTCTAGGAACCTTTTCATGAATACACTATACTCTGATTTAGGTTAATACAACATTTCATTGCATGTTTTTATAACATACCATTGTAATAAAATGGCTGTTGTAATTATGTTTTCTTTATTAAACTGTATTTGTCAAGGTAAGAACGGTGTGCAGCATTTAGTATCATCATTATCTAGCATTATTTAACTCTTAGTGTGTTAGGCAGTAAAAAGACAAAGCCCCACATTATATTCCAGGTATTGTAAAAATATTCATTTGTAATATATCGTAAAAAGGATTTATATTTATTAAGGGGTATATAAAAACTCACAATATAAATTAAACTTTAAAACAATTTTAAAAGTAAAAACTATCTCAAACTATTAGTCTACTCTCCAAAAACACAAAAACAAAACAAAAATAAAACTCAATATTTTCTAATTTTCAATTTTAGCCACACCTCATAAAAATATTAAACTCAAAAACTACACATCTAAACTTCCCTAAATAATGCCTAAATCCCACTACAGATTGTGAATTCAATCATCACTCATTTCTTAGAATCAAAGATAGTTAGTGGAGGCTGAGAGTTAAAATAAAGACGTCACATACTGCTGGGTTTACTTTTCTTGCTGTGATCAAATAACCTCACAAGAAACTCCTTAAGGTAGGAAGGATTTATCTTGGTTCATGCATTGGTGGGACAGCAGGGGTCTGATGCTGCTGGCTTATATCTCCATGGATCAGGAAGGACAGACAGGGCAGGAAGCTAGGCTAACCTACTCATCTGATGGTCCACTGAGCTACTTTCTCCACTGTACCTCAATTCTCAAATATTCTACAGCCTCCTCACAAAGGACCAGTGTTCAAATGCATGAGGGAGGTTTCATGGTACATTTCACAATAAAAACACAATTATATCTTACATGTATAGGAAGATTGTGTTGCTTCATTGTAAATAATTGTCCCACCCACTGGTTTAATAAAAAGCACTGATTGGCCAAAGGCAGGCAGGAAGTGTAGGCAGGGCTACCAGACTAAGAAAACTCTTGAGAACAGGAAGCACAGACAGAATGCCAGAGAGAAGTCGGAAGAAGCAGAGGACAACTATGCTGCTCTAAAGAAAGGTATGGAGCCGCAAGGCTGAACAGGAAGAATCATGGGTTAGATGAAGGGTACAGAGTTAGCAAGTTATATGCCTGGGCCTGAGGTAGATCAGCCTAAAACTATTGTATGTATCTGTGTGTCTCTGTGGGACTATGGGACTGGGGGACTGCGGGTCTGTGGGCCTAGACCTTGAGGTTAGGCCGGAAAGTCCGGGCCAGAAACCTCGTACTACATACATGCTTGTTGGTGACAACCATAATAACTCAGAAAAGTCTAAAATGTGTGATGTATTAAATACTCAATAATACTACAAGACAAAGAATAATGATACAGTGTTGACAGAAGACCTTCTAACCAAAAAGTGACCTTCTGATACTTAGAGATGGTGTCAAGGTTGTAAAACAGTGCAAAAGAAATAGAATAGAGAAGCAAGTTCAAGTTTGCTGAACTGAGGGGAGCCTGTTATGTCCAAAGGAGTGAGGGCTCAGCCTGGAACAAACAGGGGACAGAAAAAAAAAAGAAGAAGAAGAAGAAGAAAAAAATGTAAAACCTAAAGAGCCACTGTCAGGCTGTGAATCCGGAGTGGAAAAGTTTTGGTCAAACAGGTAAGAGGCTGACGTCAGGCTCCTTTTCCTTCAAATAACTCCTAGAAGCAATGTGTCAACAAACTAAGGAATGGTAAACATAATGTTGTATAGCTAATTTTATGTTCACTAATTAATATATTGCGACATTGATTAAAACCAATAAGTAATTACCAAAATATTGTAATCTACTAAAGTATAATAATGTATCAAGTATCAAGAGACTTCATACTAAATGCGGTAATAAGTCAGTACATAATAGTACAATACTTTTTAACAAATAAGTTCGATAAAAATCCACAGTTTATTATCTTGATTTACTTTAATATGTCTAAATTACACAAAATAAAACATGTAAAACATTTTCTCATTATAATTGTGCCCCTGTAACAAAAAGCCATGTTCATAACCCAAGTTCATTGCCAGAAGCAAATAATTCAAACCAAGAAAAGCAAAGTAAAAGGAAACAAACCACAGATCAAAACACCTTTTCCCGATGTTCAATCAAGAAAACACACCTTACACTGTGTCCTTGATGCTGCCAAGTCTAAATTGGAAAGCAGCCAAAAGAGAGATGTTTCCCGAAGCAAGGCCTCAGAAGCTGGGCTGCATTCCTGGCAAACTCAATTCCAGTCACCAAAAATTACACTCTTGCTTGGTTTTTCTTACTGTAATTTAAAATGAGAATATATAGACAAATTAAATGGATGATTTCCAGTTACCTAATTGACTAAAAACAAGACATATTGAAGGGTCTGGAGAGAGAGGGTTCAGTTGGTAAAGAGCTTGTTGAGCGAATGTAAGAAGCAGTTCAGGTTTCCGACATGCATGAAAATGCCACCGGGGAGAGGGGCCACCAGAAACCTCAGTGCTCAGGAAACAGAGAGCATATCCCTGAAGCAAGCTGGCTAGCTGTGTTAGACCAACCGGGGAGCCCTAGGCTCTAGTGCCTAACCCAATTTCATTTTATTATGTAGACACCAGCCTGGGCCTTCAGATACACCCACACATACATACAACCACATACATGTGAAGACATACACACACGTGAGAAAAAATAGCTTAAAAATTAAAATGAAACAAAAAGATGAGAGCATTTGGAGTTTGACATAGTTCTTTTTGTTCATCTTTGATTTCTGGTTTTCTAACTGTTATCTATTCAACCTTAAACAGATTTAACATCCCCAGAAAATATGGAACACAATGCATCTTCATAGGGTATAGTTACCTAACAATGGCCGGGAGATGGGCCCTTATAGGAAATCATTGCAGAAATGTACTTGACCTGATATTTATGCAAAAGTCACCTGAGAAGCAGTGTGAGATGCTCCATTATGCTCTAGACCAGTGGTTCTCAACCCTCCTAATGCTGTGACAACCCTTTAATACAGTTCCTTAAGTGTGGTGATCCCCAACCATAAAGTTACTTCGCTGCTACTTCATAACTGTAATTTTGCTACTATTATGAATCACAATCACAAAATATCAGATATTCAGGATATCTGGTATGTGCTCATCAAAGGAACTGAGACCCACAGGTTGAGAGCCAGTAGAGCCAGCATGAATGCCAAACACTAATTTCAGATTACTTTTAGCTATTTCAATTTGTATAACATCAACTCATAAAACAATAGTACTTAATCATAAACTTTAAAGTGTATATTATTTCCTAATCTGTAATAATGGAAAATAAGCATATGTATGTAATTTATTCATTTTTGTTCAATGTATATACATGTATTCATTGAACATAGAAGTAATATGTATTACATATATATTATGAACCACACCCTGAACTTTTCTTTAGTTTACACTGAAACTACTCTTGTATAGAGAAGAATCAAAACTTTATGACTCCAAACAGCTTTCTAATAACACTAGCTGAAAACTAAAAACCATATATTTGAGAATATAAATTTTAATTCCAATAAGGTCAATGTAAATATCTTACAATTTTAGGTAACATTTTAAATTGTGTGTGTATAGGGGTGTGTGGGTAGGTGAGTGTGCATGCACACAGGCAAGTACTTGTGCAGACAGGCACAGGCATGGGAGTGTGGATGCCTCTGAAAGCCAGAGGGTGTACCAGATACTCTGGATCTGGTACAGTAAGCCATCCAGTGTGGATGTGGGGAATTGATCTTCATACTCTGCAAAGGCAGGACACACTCTTACCTGCTGAGCCATCTATCCATTCTCAAGACCTTTGAGAAATACAGATAAGAATTCAAGTCAAGAGTCATGACATGAAAAAATGGTTTTTGAGTAAATAGTGCTATTTCAGAATAAAGTTTAATGCTTATCTCACACCATGTACTAAAGATAACAAAAAAGAAATCAGCATAAATGCAAGGTCTAGTATTATAATATACCTGAAAAACAACTGAGATAAACTTGATTTTAAGCCACACAGCAGTTTCTTAGAAACTAAAACCAGAGTAAACAAAGTTAACTACAATTAAAATATCATATGCTGCAAATAACAAAGCAGTCAAAGATATTCCACACAAAACAAGAAACATTTACAAATCAGTTATTGGATAAAAGTTTTGTACTCAGATTCTGTGAGGAATTCTTGTTATTTAGCGATTTCAAAATTATTAATTTATTTTTCAGTGATCAAATATTTGAAATGACTTTTTTCCAAAGGTTTTTCAAATCTCCACCCAGCACATAAAAATATGTTCAGCATCATGATTTATTATAGAAATTCAAAATAGTAGTGCGTCACTTACACCTCTAAAAAAAAACTGTTGTCAGTGGAGGGAGATGAGAGGAGACTAGGAAGCTCATGCAGTGGTTAGGGAAGTCAAAGTGAACTCACTCATGTGTTAGGAAGCAAGTCTCTCAAAACCCCAAACTCAGAATCACATATGACCAACCATTCCTAAGTGCACGCTCAAGACAAACTAAAGCATCTCCATACAAAGTGTGCACATGTGTCTTCAGCTGCAAACAGAAGCCAATCCACAATGCACAGACTAAAAAGTAAAGACACAGTCACATAACGGAATATTAGTTAGACAATTGAGTCAAATGTTGATGCATGTTACAACATGGATAATCCTAAGAAACAAGCTAAGTGAAAACAGCAGGCAGAAAGCTCACTAAACGTATCAGAGCTATTGTTCACTTTACATAAAATATTCAGAATGGGAAAAATCAATAGCAAGATTCAAAAGTTTGAGCATTGCTTCTAATGCAGAGGTAGAAAAGATAAACTGTGATTATCCAGGAAGAAAATATTTCAAAGATTAGTATTAACAGTTGCACAATTCTATAAACATTCTAAACCTATTCAAATGTACCATTTTTAAAATGACAAATCATATTCTTGTGAACTATATATACCAATATGGGGTTAAAATAAAAGTGTCATAACAACCCATTTTGAAGTTCTTACCTAAAAACTTGGGGTCTATGTGTCTTAGCTTTTAGATTACATAGAGATAATATGTTAATCTCTCGTAATTGCCTATTACACTTCATTTCATCTCTGGCTGTCACTCCAATCACAGTTTATGCAAAGCTCCAGGAATGGTAATTTAATGGAACTACTGAATTTTTTTAAATGTAAATAACAGGTACTGGCCCCTAATAATTGATGATGAAATTAGTGATAACATTGAGCATTGGCATTTGTAAAATGGCAGCGAACATAGCAAGCCCTGTGATTTTATAATCAGCTGTTCAGTTAGAACTTGCCTTCATGTCTCTTTGGAATAAGGACAATTAGCTGCAACCACAGAAACGGTTCCCTGGGGACTCAGTGAGTGACCCAGTTGAGCATGTTTCCTTGAGAGGGAAAAAGTCTGAAATCTGCATAGAAATCTATCCACAGAGTTCACTCTTTAGAGAGAACAATATGTTCTGATCCGTGGACTGATATTCCATCAGTAAGAATGAGGGAAAGTTCTTTATAAATGAAATATAGATTGCAAATAAATAAAATAATAGTATTCATAAAATGACTTCATTATCAACTGAGCCAATAATAAAAGTGGAGCACAGGTAGTCAGATTCCCTGTAGGCAGTGAAATGTTACTTTTTATCAAAAGAAATGTTAGACATTCATTAGAGACTTCATTATTCACATCTAAACTATAAATTCTAAATACAGGCAAGTGGCCCTAATCAAAGTACTTCCTTAAGCTTTCATGAACTTTCTATAAGCCACATTAAAAGGTATCACAGAAGGCAAGTATACGTGATTATGGATTATGTTTTGTCTAAACTGATATGACTAGGAAGACCAGATGATAGTACATTTCGTACCTTTTAGGAAATAATCTTTTAAATTTTGAAGGATTTTTATTTACTTAGCACATCCATTTACATATGACATCATCTTACATACTTTGTGTGTTTCTAGGAAACTATTTGTTTCCGACCCTTTAAAGGAGAGTTAGAAACAACACAGAAGTCACACTTTGTCAAGGTGACCTTCATGTGTGTGACAACAGATTTAAAGAATTTTAGAGAATACTGTGTTTAAAAGGTTTGAGAGCTAATATTTTAAAGGGCTAATCTGAAATCTGACCATTGTGGTACTATTTTGAAACCTCCAGTGGTTCCTGATCTACATGATGCAGATTTCTTAGCATGACCTATATCAGCCTTCTTCAGTTGACCATTAGGTCCCTATTGCCCCCACTTTAGCCAAGTTACAGTTTGTCCTAGCCACTGAATTCTTTTCTAGTTCCTAACGAAGTAGTACACCTGTCTTTACAACTTTAGCACCTTCCCAACTCTCTTCCCTCTATCTCAATGAAGAGTTACCAACCTTGCATTCATAGAAGTCTTAAAGACTCCATTTAATTTTACATTTATTCTGCATAATTTGCCTACTCTTCCTAGACAAATCTTTGACTATCTGATTAACAAGTAATTCTCTTATTAAGTATTGCAATGTTTACCTTTATAGTAGCAGGATTTTAACATACAATGGTCAAATATTTATGACATCTGAACAGTAACTTCTTTTTGCCTTTCAAAATCACAGACCTTCATAGAAATGTTGACCCATTTCTATAGACGATAAAAAGTAATCCCTGAATGGAGTTGGCTATAAATGGGGTTGGCTACTTTTTCTTTAGGAGCCCAGGACCCTGGATACGCGTCTTTGGACCTTATCAGCTGACACCTGAATCCCACCGCATCTCCCCATTATGAAATGTAAAGAGAAGCAGATTTTTCTGATGTTGGCACAGTTCGTTTAAGATCAAGAAGATGCTGAGGCAAGTGAAACATTAATGGACATCTGGAGTAAATCTGCATCTACAGAATGGAAAAGGAGCGCTCAGTTTTATATATCAATGTTCATCATTCAGCCCAGGAGTTGAAAACATTTTACAAGCTGAATGAATTCAAAAGGCATCTTTTTATGGGAGTCATGACCACTCAAAAAAGAACCATTTCAAATTGTAATCATAAAGAAAAATAACTATTCCACATGAAAACAATAGAATGTATGTATCTTCAGGAATGGAGAGTTCCCACTTTCACATCTGTTCTCAGCATTGTCTAATTCCACAAAGCCAGCAGAGCAATGGTTTGGGAATTTAAAATCTACGCCCATGTGTTTGGTATTTCTAGAGTTTGAGCAACAGAAATCCACTGCTATAAGTATAAGAGAGTTTAGGTGACTTGTTTCCTTTTCGGGAAAAATCAGCCTGGTAAGGTACTAATCGTAAGATGTGTGCCATGAACATTAAAGTGTATGTGTATTCTCTTTAAGCTGATAGAGCAGTGTCTCCAAATACTGTGGTTACGTCTTGTTTAAATTGTCAGCACATGTTAAAGAAATCAATTATATATATATATATATATTTGAATGAAAGCAAAACATTTCAAACTTCTGACTTACATATACCAAAGATGATATTATACCCCCTAGCCCCAAAGATGAACCAACTCTAATCCACAGAACCTGGCATAAGTTACTGATGAGTCCACACTGTCCTTAGGAGATGGGCCTACAATGCACCAGTCAGACACATGCAATGTTGCTGTCTTAGTAGTTGAAGGAAAAAGGTCAGATACAAAGGAATGTGGATAGCTGTAAGACCTGGGGAAGGGACAGAAATCAAGGTTGTCTACTGGGGGTTGCACAAAGGAATACAGCCCTGATAACACTGTGATTACCATACAATGTGATACACATCTAACTTCAGACTGTAGTGGTATAAGATGATAGAACTTCATTGTTTATAAACCACCAAACCAATGGCATTACACCAAAAATAAACAATGTTTCTTATGTTTTTAATTTTCTTGTCTTTTTTTTTTTCTCTTTGCTGTGCTCTAAACACAGAGGCCAGGCATTATGAGTCAATCAGCACCAAAGATGTCCTTGAGTTGGCTCGACTTAAGGCATGCCTATGAGTTGTCTATTAACTTCCTCGATTTGATGGGGTACTTTCTTCTACTAGAGTTCACGGTCAAATGCTACCAAGAATGCATTATAATGTTCTAATGAGGCAGTGAAAAAAAAAACAACACAACTCACTAATCTCCAGTCCTTCCTACACAGGATGAACTTGATGACTAGAAATGTTTTCAAACTCAGTAGATAGTATGTTTGCTACCAGAGTCAAATCTAAAGCCTTCCATCCAATGTACTTCTCACTTGACTCACAGCACAAACTATAATCTATAACTAAGATCTTGTCATAAGTAGCCGTATCATTAATTATTCTAAATATGACATCTTATGCAAAACCAAGTGTTCCCTGGGTTGAGTCATCTTTGTCATAGTTGAAATCTTATATTCTACAATCTAACCGTACTGTTATTTTTGCAAGTCTGGAACTATGAGAAACTACAAAAGAAGCAAGCTGCTTTATTCTTTCTGGCTTTCTACAACTTAGAAAACATGCTGTTGACAAGAACCTTCATTTTATGAAATTTTCTTACCTGATGATTCAACACAATGGTTTGTTATATCACTGAGTACAGAATGTTTACCTTTTTATTATTATTCAAATTTTATGAGGTAAAAGAATTCTTTGTCACTAAAACACATACAAAAATCACTCTACTGTCTCAAAACCATCTGGCATTTCTACCATATAAAAATATTAAGTATATTTAAGATGTCTGAAAAAGAACTAGTTCCTGGACTAAAGGATTTGTTTAATTAAGAATGTCTTGACGAAATTAAATATGAGTGAATAAGTTTCACTATTTTCTGTTAGCATCATTTTAGCTATTCTGAGAGAATAAAAAAAATACTATATTCTACAAAGTATGTTTAAGACCTTCACAGAGCCAATGATATTGAACTCAAAACAAGGATATATGCACAAATCCTGGGGAAAACACGGTCTCACTTCACAATTTGACAAGGAGGAACATTCACAGATGGGGGCAGTTAGCACTGCAGTAAGAAAAGAACATTATTCCTCAAGCTGATAGATCTCACTGTTACCCAACTTCAGGGTCTCAAAAGTCAAGAATAGCTTCTTTAAATACATTATAATGATGTAAAGATGCTATTATATACTTTTAATGGCCTAGAAATATCACTCATTATAGGAAACCAGAACACTAAATTACATTCACTCCCAGTTTCTAAATTAGAGAAGGTGAAAGTTACTAACAGCTATCAACTTGACAAGACCCAGCATCATCTAGAGACACTCCTTTGGACGTGTTTATGGAGATTAGTATCATTATGTCAGGGTGGAAAGACACAGTCTAAAAGTGGGCAGCACAGTCCCCGGGGCTGGGTCTTGGGTTGCATAAAAAGAAAGTCAGCTGAGCTTTATTGTTCACTTCTTCCTGTTGATACAGTATTTCCAGAAGCCCCATGCTCCTGCCTCTCGGCCTTCCCCACCAATTTGACTACTTCTGACTACACTAATTCAGAATAAAGCCTTCCACCCTTCAGTTGTTATAGTCATGTGTGATTTTCAGCAACAAGATAAGTAACCAATACACAGCAGAGTGTAGTCAGTGACTGGAGTCCTTCAGTCTACACCACATCCGTGATGGAGCCAATGTGCCTGATGAAAAATTGTATTGTAAGTCTGAGTAAGTATTTCTATTCTGAAAGCTAAATATTTTTCCAGTAGGTGATTAAGGTCTAGTCTCTGGGAAAGGGAGTAAAGGGTTAGAGAGGCTAGGAGGAAGTACTAGCCATTTTTGGTATCCCATCAAAAGCACTAACGGCTAGTTAGCTTGTTAATAATAAAACTGATATTCAAATACTGTTTACAAACTCAGACAAGAAACAAAAATCTATTACTCAGTCTTAAAATGTTTAAGCCATTGATTTCTATCTAGATTACCTTTCTTTGATCTAGTTTCTCTACTGAAAATTGAGAGTCCAAAAGAGAAGGGCAGAGATCTTATGAATAGTTCCAAGAAACATTGGGTCCTTTTATACACTCAACACTTAGGACAGAAGAAATAGATACTTTCTACTCTGTGCTTTCTCTATCAGTGGTATTATGTCTACAACTGGTACCTTCTTTGTGGGTTATCTGAACAAAGAAAATATCAAACTCTATTTAAAGTCTTCTATTTGAAAATGAAGTCAGGAAAACAGCTACTAGTGAAGATAACCATGATATAAGTGTTATCCTCTGTAAATTATAATACAAAATATTTTTCACTTGAGCTGTAAAAATAAATCAGGTAATGATTTTACAATTGCATGAACTACACATAATCAACCTCTTTGTCCAAATGAACACTGATACAAGAGAAAATGTATACATTTTATGTTTATCTCAAAATACAATTTAACAATGCCCTGTAACATTAAATTTTCTTCACTTGCTTAAGAATCTGAATACATTTTCATATGTAAGATCAATGGAGATCTAAAATTAAATACAGCTTATACTTTATCACAACAACTTGTTATTCAGCATTGGCTGTGTCTGTTGGTTGATTACTAATAAAATGAGATCGATTGTAATCAGTGTATTTGGATAGTTAGATGGGGTGAGAAGCTCTTTGGAAGAAAGTTTTAAAAATCTGTGCTCCAAGTCGTCCTTAGTCAAAGATGGGAGAAAGTATCATGTCCCTAAACTGAAAGAAAACAGGTGGTCTTGTACAGCTTCCACTTACTCTTCAAATTCTGCCTCATCTGTTTACTTACAGCTTTCTTGATGTCTCAAAAAGCTGACATCAAAGATTAGATTTATCACTAACACTTCCTAATCTTTTCAAGAGCCCCTACAAGACTACATCCCTCACTTCTCTGTGAATTCCTGGCAAGTGGGGGAGTAATGCTCTTGAGGGCAGAGAAATGGTCACACAACACTTCATGTGCTACCTGAGCAGTAACGACCATGAACCAGTAGAGGAGACATTAACGGGCTTCATTTTAACTTCTCAACAAACCAAAGAAAGAAGATAAAAAGAAAAAAAAAATTAAAGTATTCTAAGCCAAACAAATGGAAACTGTAATCAGTAACACCTTGCATTTGTACAGATCACTGTTTCAGTTACACCTCTAAATCAGTTAATCCTGCAAGGGGAGATACTAGATTGAGCACTTTACAGATGAAAAACAGTTCTGGGTTCTCACCTTGCCTTACTGGCTCCTTAACAGAACAAGCAAAGCTCCCTTTCCGAGGATTTACCATGGAAACCTAGCACAGAGAGAAAGACTAACTTCCTTCTCTTTTGTGTTTTCCTACAGAATGTTCTGCTGAATTATGTGGGGTCAAAAGATATGAGAGGAAAGATCTGTGTTGTTATCTTGTAGCTCATCATTAAATATGGATCCAATAGTAGGTGCTAAGAGGTTTAATATGGTTCATGGTAAACTACATGGAAGATCAAATACCAAAGCCCTTCCTGGAACGAGTTGCAACTTCCAGAGTTCATCAAGGGCAAGCGGAAGACACTACACCGCAGAGCCCCTCTTCCTAGTCATTCACATAGAAGGCAACATCCTTTGGGGTCAGGGATTCAGAAAAAGTAACCCCATCTCACCAACAACAACGAATAAAGCAACCCTTCTCTACAAAGGTTTTGGTTTCAGAGACTGTTCCTATAAAAGGGAAACAGGGAGTTAAAACACAGAAGAGGGTTACCTGAGTTTCTACAAATCCAATTACACACAGCTACCAAAATAAATCCCTCGAGTTAATGGACAGCACAGGGAGCTAATCCCCAGTTTGGGGTAAGCCCGGAAGTGGAGGGGCGGGGGGAGGGCGGAGTGGGTGGGACCAAGCTTTTCAGGACCAGGAGCTCCAGGACACGCTGGCAGGACACACCCCGCGTTGCTTGGCAACCGAGGCGGCCACACCCACCCCGCCCCCGCCCAGCCGTTCGCTCTGGGCGGGTGGAAAAGGAGGCCTCGGAGCCCAGCTTCCCTGGAGGAGCCTCCCAATGCCTAAGCCCCGCGCCGGAGACGCTGGGGAAGCGCGATGCCAGCCCCGGGCCCGCGTCCTGCACACTGTGACCCCGAACCCCCAGTCCTCGCCGGAAACACACCTCAGCGGAGCACAGCGAGGGCGGCCCAACTGCGGGTCCGGCTGGATGGGCAGCTGTCCACGCTGCTGTCACTCAGAGGCAGGGGCGGGACGAGGAGCCGCACACCCCTTCTCCAGAAGGACCATAGGAGGAGGGGCGGGGCTATCCCTCAGTCAGCGCTCTGATTGGCTAAACCTTCCCTACGCCAGGCTGCAGGACTGAAGGAACCCTGAGGCCCATCCTTTTTCTGCTGCAGAAAGCCTTAGCCCTTCTGAGGATGTACAAGTTAAGAGAGGTGTGATTTTTTTTTTTTTTTCACACACGTAAAACGAAAACCAAAAGTTATTTCAATGACTGGCCAACTTCCACCTTCTACACGCAAACATAGCCAAATCCTGTCAGGGAAATATCTTTAGGAAAACTTTCCAACAGTAAGAAAGTGGCAGGCGTGATAGTGTGATTTTAAAAAGAAAGAAAATGAATGAGAAACTCTTACTCTAACTTTTAACAAGAGAGTCACTTTAGGAATTCTTGAAACCTAACCAGTGTTTATGATTGTGGGTCTATTGCAGGAACTTAGTTTTCCCATCTGTAAAATAGGAAAAAACAATATGGAGATATTTACCATTTGGAATGTATTGGACAAATGGCCACTTTCTAAATTATGCCTTTTACAATTCTGACAAACCCTCCTGAGAGATATTATCTACAGCATATGAAACAGTCCGGACGTGGTTACGTTTACTTAATCACTGAACAAACCTAAGGCTCAGCGGTGATTCTCTTTATAGGGGTGTAAATTAAATTTAAAATCCAAACTGTAGGAATCAGTAGGGGTAGGAGGACACCAGGAGAACATGGCCCCTTAAATCAACTAAGCAGGGCTCTTATGGGCTTACAGAGACTGAAGTCTACACCAGTCCTCTGCTCGGTGTACCTCTCAGACTCCTAACAGCGGGAGCAATTGTCATTGACTCTGCCTGTTAGAGTCTCTCTTCATCCTATTGGGCTGTCTTGTGAAGCCTATAGAGGAGGGCCTTGGCCTTGTCTTAGTGTATCTTGTTTTGTTCTGTTTGGCTAGTGTCTCTTGGAAACCTGCTCTTTTCTGAAGAGGAAATGTAGAGGTAGTGAATCTAAGGGAAAGGTGGGGGGAGCTGGTTGAGAGAGGGAAAAACTGGTTGGAATGTACTGTAGAGAGAAGGATCTATTGTAATTTTTAAAAATCATAAAATAATAAATAAGATGCCTCAAATTGTAATTTTTGTTACCAAAGTTTGCTATTCGTAGCATGAATTCTAATTCTATTTGACTTACTAATAAAAACCAGGAAACAGATATGGGGGTATATGCTGCAAGATCAGAGAGAGGGGAAAAGCCACCTCTTACCTTGCTAACTCCTCAGCAGAAAAGAGGCAAGACTATGCTTGAGATCCTGTCTCCACCCACCTCATATTCCTGTCTCCATCTCCCTAGTGCTGGGATTAAAGAGGTCAGCAACCACCACTGCCTGGCTCTATTTCTTTTGGACAAATTCAATCTCCTGTAGAGCAGGCTGTCCATGAGCTCCTTATCTTCATGCTTCCTCCTTCCAAGTGTTAGGATTAAAGGTTTGTACCACGACTGCCTGGCCCCTCTATGGTTAACTAGTGGCTAGCTCTACCCTCTGACCTTCAGGCAAGCTTTATTTGTTAAAGCACAAACAAATTATCACCACAGCTTTCCTCCTCTGGTTAGGCCATCACATCTTTTGTAGAAGGCAAATACCATACAGAAAGAATGTAGACACAAAGATTTCTACAAAACTTCTCATAATACCATATTGAGGAATGAAACTCAAAATGTGTTTCTATTTTCTGTACTTCTAAATTATTTTCTGATGTCCAGGTTTTTTAAGCCTAAGGAAAGGTAGAATTAAATGATTTATATTAATGTCCTTAACCAGGTTAGTGTGTGTATTTTTCTCAAGGAGAGAGTTAAAATAATTAAGCCTCATGTTTATCATTTATTAAATCAAAAACAAGAAATATATACCTTGTCAGATATGATAGGATAAAGAGCAATAAATACCTCAAGAAAATGCCTTCTTCTTCAAATAAAATGCCCATCCTATTGTAACATTGTTGGAAAAAAAGGAACACATTCCAATTACAAAGGATTTTACATTTTTTTATCTTGCTGAACTTTCAAAGTCTTGAAAGATTGAACTGTGAATAACTCTACTCAAAACTTTCTTGATGTACGTAACTTATTCTCCCATATAAGTTTTTTAATCTTTCAAAATATTTTAGTTTTAAAAAGTTATGATTATGTATTAATAAGTACACTGTATAAATAAATGCTGTTAGCTTTAAATAAATGTGGAGAATGTCTGAGTCATTTTTCAAATGCATATTCAATAGAAAATGCCTTTGTTTTAATTTCTCACATTCATAGAATAGACACTTAAGTAAATGTATTGTATGCATGTAAATGTGTGATCTTTGAAATAAACACAGCTGTATGTTCCACATATGTATAGCTGCAGATGTTTGAGGCATTTATTCTGATCGCTGGAACTCTGCACCCTTTTTATTCAGTCACATCCACGAGAAAACACTATGCTCCATATGCAAAGAACAGCAAATAAGTCTCTGCCACTGAATTTCAAATTGTGGATGTTCTTGTGAGATGGGCTTGGTTAGGTTACTAATTATGTAAGCATTTACCACTGTATGAAGTGGCATTGGCCACTTTACAGTATATAATAACTACTACAAAATAGCCTTACATCAGCCTTTAAAACTAATTAGGCTAAACAGATTGTCTCCAACTAATTTAATTTTTTTCTGCATTCATAGTAGAAGAGTTTAACGGTCTAGATCTCAGTTACTTATTTTGCATTTGATATTTGTGTGCTCCAACACTTGTAATTCTTTCATAGACACAATTATACACTGGAAGAACACACACACACAAACATATATATGTACATACATGTATACACACATATATATATACCAAATATAACTAACCAAGTTCTAAATAAATAAATATATAAAGCAATAAATAAACTGAAAGGTGTGGTGGTACATGCTGATGTTCCCAGCATGTAGGAAGCTGAGACAGAAGAATGGCTGCAATTCCTAGGTCAGTGTCATAGTTAGTGTTCTGTTGCTATAGAGACACCATGGCCATGGTAACTCTTATAAATGAAAGTATTTAATTGAGACTGGCTTACTGTTTCAGAGTAAGATAATGTTTCAGAGATAATGTCCATTATCATCATGGCTTGGAACATGGCAGCATGCAGGCATGAATGGCACTGGAGAAGTAACTAAGAGCTTTACTCAGGTAGCAGCAGACAGAGAGGGCAAGAGAGACAGACACAGAAAGATAGAGAGACAGATAGTAAGACTGGGAGAGTGTCTGGCCTTGGCCCTCATGTGGTCTTTTGAGATGCCAAAGCCTGCCTCTAGTGGTACATCTCCTCCAGCAAGGCCACACCTCCTAATCCTTCATTGACTCTTAGCTCAGGAGAATATATGAGTCTATACAGGCCAATCTCATTCATTCTAGCATGGGATAGATTGTATCAGGACAGTTGAGACTATACAATAAGACTGTGTCTCTAGAAACCCAAACATTAAAACATTACAATTGCAATGATATTTCTGATAATATTATCTGCTATGAAGCAATATTTTCTGAAACTAATATAGTTATGTCTAATTGTCTTCATTATTTCATTTCTATTTTCTTTTTCTTTTATTCAGGTAGGTTCCCATATTATAGCTCAGGTCAACCTGGATATCACTATGTAGTGTAAATTGGTCTTGAACACATGAAGATCATCCAGCCTCAGCCTCAACAAGTACTAAGATTACAGATAAGAGCCATCACACCAAGCTTCGATTTTAAATACTATTAACATTATTTAAATTTTCAACTTTTATTTTCAAGAACATATGTCTACATATCTAGAAATAATTTTAGATAATGTATTGTTTAAATTTTGTTTCTTGCTTCAATGTAATTTGATATTATGTTCCACATGATTGGGGGGGATGCCTTTTCCATCATTGTGATTACTGATATGGCTATGTTGTCTGTGTGCTTTCTTGTTACTTATTTTCATAACGTTTATATCCTTTTTTACAACGTCTGATCCTTTGGGGTATATTTATCATGACTGTTTATTTTGTTTGTCTAATAACTCAATCATCTGTGTTTCTTCTGGGTTTATTAAAATTTTAATAGCATATATTAACTGTACGAAATAATGAATTCCATTATAACTTTTCCACACTTTAGCATAATGTGCTTTGATATACTATCTAACCTGGTTCAGTTAGGTTCTGAACGTGTGAAGATGGGTGTAGGGTCATATACTGGGGCATGAGGGACTGACCAGAGGACACATTCATTTGTGTTATACTAATCCATTTAATTATATTTTTTACATAGGTGGCAAGATTGTAGGTTCCCATATATTTTTATATTCCCTTTATTTTGGTTCCTTCCTTCATATTCTCAATTATCAATTCCCTGTTTCTCACCATGGATAGTTATTGAAACAATGATCTTCCAGTATTGCCCTGCTCAACTTCCATTTTAATGATATTTTAGGAAGAAGATTTAAGATTCACCTCAATCAGAATGATCATGATTAGAGATACAATTAGAAAGAGATTCTGGCAAGGATGTAGGGACTGTTGAGAGGGCATAAACTAGTGTGGCCACTTTGGAAATCAGTCTGGTGGTTTCTCTCCAACAGCTAGGTATATTGTGTGTGTGTTTGATATTTTCAGACTCTCTACTTGGTAAATTTTTCAACTTCTGTATATACTCCTTTACATTTTTTGCTTATTGTCTGCTTCTTGGGGTCACTGATTATTCTAAAAACTGGACCATTGAATTGTTTTCTTATCATTTCAACTGTTTCTGGATGTTCAGACTCAATAACTGAAGAGGCATAAAATATTGCATAACTCACTGCCTTTCTGTCACAGTGCTTGTGTTTGTACCATTTACACTTGCTGTGCTTGTTCCAATGGACATCTCTTCCAGTTTTATATGGGCTCTTCTTAGTGAGTGTTCTCCACTTGTCATGTCAATCCCCTTCACTTACAGGGCAGAAAACAAACTAAAAGGATATCAGCAACTCAAAAATATATTTTCTATAAAACGTATTTATCTATACTTAAAAACTGGAAAAGGGGGGCACCACATTCTCCAATGAGGACAGAAAATCAGAGACGTCACCCTTACAACATAATATATAAATTTAATAATCTGATAGTTTAATGTGAAATATCTCTCCCAGACCATGGGCCACCAAGCCCTAATGGATACATCTATGTCACAGTCCCTGAATCCATGGCTCAGGGAACTAAGCAGAAGAAGGGATGGAAAGAATCTAAGAGCCAGGATATTGGGGAAGTCTTCTGCAGAACAGTCTCTCTTAGAAGTGGCTGCATAAATATGACAGTATAAAAATGACAATACCAATGGACATATTAATATGGAACAGGAAGGTTTTGTTCTGGATCCCACTCTAGTCAAAGTAATACAACCACTAATGACTATCAGAAGAGCTGGCCTTATTAGCCTCTGCCAGGAATGAACCTCCTTATTGGCTGTCCAATGCATAGTACTCAGCCCTGAAGCCATATACACACAGACCACAAAAATAGACTAAGGAAATTATATTTTTATATATTCATGCATGCATATATATTCATATATATGTATATATATATATAAGATAAAAGAAAAAGAGGTTATATATACTCAGTCTGATATTTGGAGTATATGGGAGGTAATAGAGAGAAGGAAAGGAGAAAATAAAGGGATATAATTTCATTTCCATTAAAAATTTATTTTAAAAATAGGCAACAACAAATAATAGAAGATACCAAAAAGGTTAATGACTTAAACAGAACTTTATAGTAAGTTACATTAGTTTTATTTTCTTATTGCTGTGACAAAATGTCTAAGAAAGTAAACTCACAAAACTGTTATTTCAGTTCCACTGTTTGAAGGGATATGGTGATGTCTTGAATGTTTGTTTCCATGTTAATGGAACTGTTTCAGGCAACATTAGGAGGTATGGTCTTTTTGAACGAGGTGTGTGACTGGGGTGGCTTTGAGGTTTCAAAATCTCATGCCATCTTGAGCACTCCCTCTCCTGTCCCATGCTTGTGGACCAGATGTAATCTTTCAGTTACTGCTCCAGAACCATGCCTGCCTGCTGCCATGCTCACTGCCATGATGCCCAGACACTAGTCCTCTGAAACTGGAAGCAAGCCCTAAATTATATGCTCTCCTTTATAAATTGTCTTGGCCATGGTGTTTCATCATAGCAATAGAACATATCTAAAACAGAAGTTGTACATCATGAGGGATATGTAGAGGCAGGAACATGAAGCAGGTAGCTACATGTCATGAGAAATCAGAGATAATACATTTTTCCTTCTGTTCAATTTGGGAGTGAAGCATATGGCATGGTCCTACTCACATTCAAGGCAAGCCTTTCTTCCTCAATTAAACCGCTGTGGAAATACCTTCATAAATGTGCACAGAGTGATTATAAATCCCAGCAAATGGACATCTTTACATCAAATGGACAAGATTAAGCACTCCAAGCCCAACCTTTATTAGGTCAACACATTACTGTAACACCCTAGCCACCACACAAAATGATAGTAAGTTACTATATGTGGCTCAGGCATATTGCTAACTAGCTAGCTCTTTCATCTTAACTCTACCTATTTCCATTAATTTGTTTAGCCATATGGCTTGGTTTCTTTTCTCAGAGGAGCATGGTTGTCTTCTTCCCTCTGTGTCTGCTGGCGTCTTCACTGGTATTACACTATCTGCTCTTCTTGTTCCCAGAGTTTTCTTAGTCTGGTAGCTCTGCCCCCACTCCCTGTTTTCCTTCTGGCCAGTCAGCTTTTTGCTAATCCAGTAGGTGGAAAATTATTTACAATGTAACAGAACATAATTCCACTACACAAAATTCTCAAAAGACATATTGTCAGGCCTTGGTGCCTTTCTTTCTCCAGGACATTCTTACTTTTGTGTCTCCGTATACTTCCATAGTTAGTACAGCTTGCGCGGCAGTGCCAAGTTCTGTGGCTAACTGGAGATGTCTGCCTCGCTTTTATTATAGCCTCTGTGCACCTAACTGGGTGAGCCTGGAAAAGCACTCCCCATTATGGTGGTTTTATGAGCAAAGAACCACTAAGTTATATTCTCTGCTGAGTCTTTCTCCTGTCAAATAATCTTTTTTATGAGCTGGAGCCTTTCATGAGTGGAGTCTTGTCTTAGTTCGAAGCAGGAAGTTTCTCCTTAACTACGCCAGCTGTTCTAACAACTACACCTTTATTCTCTGCATCCTTTCAAACACAACTTCAAACTCATACACACACATTTCCTCTTCAAACTAAGTTTTATCCATTTGTGTTTCACCTACTGCTCCATTGTTCAATGAACATGGTTAAGAGCAAGAAGACCTATGACACAGACCAAATGCTGAATTGTCTTGAAATTTCCTCAGCCAAACAAATCTACCCATCACTTTTGAGCTCATCCTCAATTTTGTCTTTAGGATGTGAAAATGATGCAGGCAGAGTCTTTGCCACAGTGTAGTACCAGCACAGCTCTGTTCTGAACCTACTGAGTCAAGTCTTCTCTATTCACATTTCCCTAAGCATTCAGGTCTTCCCAACTCCCATCACACTGGCCCATTGAGCTTTGCTTAGAGAATTCCGAAATTATTCTAGTTCATAGCTGCAACCTATGCCAAAGGCCTGTACTGCATTCATTCATTAGCACTTTATTAAAGCAGCAACTCAGTCTCAATTTTCTGAGTTGATCACTGTTCCTGCAAGTGAAATAAAATGCCCACAAATGGAATTTAATAGAGGGTGTATTTTGACTATTTTAAAAGGATATAGTTCACCATGACAGGGAAAAAAACAAAAACATGTTGACTGTTGACAATAGTGTCTCTACATGGGGCATTTGGTCACGTTGCATATAGAGACAGGAAGTCCAGAGAAGTGTGTGTGGTACTCAACTCACTTTCTCCTGTCTATTTAGTCTGGGTAGCCCTCTGTGAGATCCTGACACTCACATTCAAAGTAGGAGATCCCTCCTCAGTTAATCTTGCCTGCAGACAGGCTCGAAACCTACAGGTGTGTCTCCTAGAGAATTCTAAATCCTGCCAAGTTGATAATAAACATTAACCGTCATATAAGTGATTTTGAGGAACCACTAACAATTCAATTTGAAATATAGATTTAAAATAGAAAACTGTTGCCATTGTGTTCAGTAATGGTCAGAAAGATGTAGGATACAGAGAAACCTAAAATCACAACAAAACAGTGTCCTGTTCATTGTTTCTTAATACAATGAAGGGAAGCAGTACAGTTCATAATATTTTTTTCTCAAATAGTGGGAGATTCTTGTCTTATTTTTCATTTCTTAAGAAAATTAAATTAGCCAGAACATCTGTTGCTCTCAGAATTCAGTCAGTTATGTACTAATGTGGATGCTATTTTTGCACTGAATTCAGTCAGTTATGTACTAATATGGATGCTATTTTTTTCACTGATGCTCTTTTTTCCACTCCCTATGCTTTATGTTTATGTCTGCACTGTGGTTTGTATGATAAGACTTGCCAAGACGAGTTTCTATCATTGATGTTTAAGTTCAAGTACAAAAGATCACTTTATAAATATCTTTTACAAAGTAGAATTTGGTGATAACAAGTGACAAAAAGTTAACTTTGGATCAAAGCAAAATGTCTGTATACATACACACACACACACACACACACACACACACACACAGAGAGAGAGAGAGAGAGAGAGAGAGAGAGAGAGAGAGAGAGAGAGAGAGACTCATTGGTGAATTCACAGAATTAAAAATAATGTAAAAGGGCTAGTTTTGTCAACTTGATACAAGCTATAGACACCTAGGAAGATAGAATCATTGGGTTGGTCTATTGGCAGGTTTTAGAGCATTTTCTTGATGAAAGATTGATGCTGAAAGGCCAAGACTTCTGAGGGTGGAACCTGCCTTGGACAGCTGGTCATGGATCATATAAGAAACAGAAGTGAGCAAGCCATGTAGAATAAGACAGTTGGCAGCACCCCCACTGCTGTCCCTGCCTCACTCTCTTCCTCTAGGTCATCGCCTTGAGTTCGTGCCTAGATGGTCTTCCATGGTGGTATGTAAGCAATAATCCAATAAACTCTGCCTGTCTTTCAAGTTGCTTTTGTCAGTATTTCATCACTGCACCAGAAAGTGAATTGGGACACAGAAGAACTCCAAAAAGCACTCCTAAACAAATTTGTAGGTGCTCTTAACATTAGCTCAACTCCAGCTGCAGCTAGCACTGTGAAGATATTGCACCCCCCTCCTCTGAACTCATAGTCCTGGGAGAAAGATTTTAACTCCTTGGCAAATATTCATTAATTTGAATAGTTTAGTTTATTTTTCTGTTAAAATAATTATACTTCTTGATATATATAACAATCATCAATTAATTTTGTCTATTCGAATGCTATTTCTCATCATTTGCAATAATTATTACTTCAAATGTGACATGAAGCAAATAATAGAGCTGATCAAAGTATCCAGCCTTACGTGATCTTTGTTCCAGTGCCAAAGCCTAGAAGGTGCAGGAAAGAAGAGAAGGAGAAACAACTCTCTGCCCTCATGGAATTCGCATTGTGGATGATATGATACCAACAGGACACTAGAAAACAGAGCGCACGGGCTGTTCTGTGTTGTAAGTCTGAGCAATAAAATTAAAGTATGGAAAGACATGGGCACTGTTGCAAGTGAGCTGAAAAAAACAAAAAACAAAATGAGTCTCAGTTTTGTTCCTAATTTCAAAATTTGAGACTCACCCTTTAAAACGGTGGTGTTTCTGTAAAATCAACCTGAACAGCATTTCATCGGCTTCTCTTCGTAAGTAAAGGCAGTGCATGTCATCTGATTGTGCATTTGTCTTAATTGTATCAAAATTAATACTTTTTATTAATATTTTTACTCTTTTCTTGTTAACTCTTTTGTAATATTGAGGCTTTTTGGCTTAGGGCGGATAGAGGCTTAGACTTATAGACTTGTTTAAGATTTTTCAGTTGTTTGTTGTTGTTTAGGCTTTTAAAAATGATTTAGACGTTTATATTAAGTTTATGTTGTTTGATTTATGACCCCAAGATCCCAGCAGCCCCTTATGAATGGGGATGGCCACTCTCCCTTCAGGAGCCGGGGACCCTGGATAAGCGTCTTTGGACCTTATCAGGTGACACCTGAATCCCACCACACTCTTTAGTTAACATTAGGGTTATATCTGTTACAGACAACAGTAGTTAGCACTTACACAAAATTTAATGAAGTGCCTCATTCTCTGAAGTTTAGGTACGTACCGAAGCTGGCGGTCATTGAAGTAACTCAGTTACTACGTCAGCTCCTACAGGTTAACGGAGTCAGAGAAGTCACACACCGTATCTCAATGTATTTGACATTGGTTCTTCAGTCTTTTATATTTTGATTTCAAATTCCTCTTGTGTCCTATTCATGTATCCGCATTGTTGGACCGACACCAATATTGTGTATTTTGTTATAAAGGCATTTACTTCTACTAATTTTTCAGCTTCGTGCCAAATGTTAAAACTTATTTTTTATAAATTTTTATTGTTTTCATATCTGTGATTATTTTCAAGCACATATTCAAATCACAAGTATTTTTACTTTAATGAGAGCATGTAACTATCTTTTCTATCCAAAGAATATGAATTCAACTTAGAATTCATTATTATACACTATATTATTTAATCTCCTACATTTTCAGATCAATGTTACTTTATTTTTATATTATGTTATCAGTATGAAAACGGTTTTAAATATACCAATTTCCTCTTAGTAGGCCTTTTAGTTCTGTTTAGAGCATTATGTGCAATATGCTACTTTGCCCATTAGCTTGTAATTATAGTCTCAATTTCATAAATTCTTCATAACTACTCATTATAATAAATAACAAGGATTATACTTAATACAGAAGAAATTGTCATTATTTTATATTCTGGCATTATAGTATAGATCCTCTAGCATATTACATCTTTAAAACTGTTAAAAATTCTCCTTGTCTTCATTTATGGTTAATTATTCAATATTTATTAAGAATGTGATTTATTTATTTGAATAGATATTTTTACCCTCATTTCACAAGGTTCTCTATTTATTTGCATGTGCACAAACTACTTCTTAACCATTTTACATAGAACTACACTCTATTATTGATACATAAATTTTAAAGAAGATAAAAGAAATTGCACAATTTAGTGCCTTCTATTCACGCCAGTTAAAAATGCAAGTCTTCCATCCTCTTAACGCTGGATCTAGACAAAGAGAGCATGAAAGAAGTCAGAGGACATCAATAGAAGGAATTGGTAGGAGTGGGCTGTGGTGATAGGTTATATATTTTATAAAACCAGTCTGGAATATCAGAGATCTACCCACATTCAACCCAGGAGGATCAGAGAGTGGTAATTCACACCTTTAATCCCAGCACAGAAAAGACCAGGAATGGTGACCTACGCCTTTAATCCTAGCAGATCTGAGTTTGAGGCCAGCTTGGTTAACTGAGGGAGTTCCAGGCTCCCGGGCAGGCAGTGGTTGTGCCCTGCATTTAATCCCCTTAACTCCAGAGACAGAGGAGATCTTTCTGTTTCTGTGAGTTCAAAGTACCAAATAGTAGTAGCCCACACCTTTAATCTTAACCTGGATGTGAAACAACTGGGTGAAGAAGGTATTTAAGGCAGGCATTGAAAAACAGATTAAGGCAGAAGAAGCCAGGAGGCGTGAGGCTGAGGAAGCTGGAAGACAGCTGGGTGAGATCTGACTGTGGTGTTTCCTCTCTTTGATATTCCAGCCTTTCCCCGATATCTGGCTCTGAGTTTCCTTTATTTTAACCGTGCGACAGTGGGCTCACTAAAGCATACTGTGACGGCAGTATTCCTGAGAGCCTGCTTTGTCAGGGATGACAGTTCTCATCCCCGCCATATTTGCTATTGTTGAGTATGCTGTGTGTCTCCCAGAGAGAAGTAGAGCAGAGCAGGATTACTTCCCTCCCTGCACCACGGGCCTGTCTAGCTCTAACAATTGTCTGCAGCTTCATCATTATTACTCTTTCTAATTGTTCGGTACTTCATGGACTTGCTGTAGTGACCTGCAGAAATCTCCTTGAAGTCCTGGAATTCTTACCCGCTTTTGTTGGCTGTCCAGCAATATATTCATTTCTAAATACAATAGACTAAAACACCCGTTGGATGTTGCTTGCACATTCCCTGTCTCATACAGGGCCCCTGCTACCCCTTCCTTTTCCTTTTTCCTTTATTTCTTCTCCTCCTCAGAAATACCCGCTTCATATGGTGACTGAGATGAAGACCATGTCATTTAGACCTTGACAGGAAATTCTCAGCTCAAGATGTCGAGTTCACACACATTTCACGGAGCCTGTACCCCAGCAGCAATAGATGTGCTTCCTGGAGGGTAAGGTCTTCTCATTCTTATACCTTAACCATTCAGGACCTTAAGAAAGATAACACTGGTTAGTGAATCTTTGTGCTTTCACAGTTCAGATTTTTAGGAACTACTTTGTGTAAGTTGTTCATTATTATCTTTGGGTCCATCTCAAAAGGAACTCGAAGTCCTGTGAATAGTCTTATCAACAGCATTCTGAATTATGTTCCACTTAATCATATTAACAAGTATTAAAAATAAGTTATCTGAGAACACCAGGCTCAGGCTTCAAAGTTGTTTGATGGATTTCCTCCTTTTTCTTAAACAGGCCGATTTTGTTTCCACTCACGATATGAAAAGTTGCTTCCCCTACAACAATGAGAAAGAACCAAGAATATCCACTGTCCTACCTTTCCTTAAGCCCATCACAGAGCCAAGGCTCTACAAAGCCAAGTGAACTGGACTTTAAGAAATGGCAGACTGTTCCATGGGAACATGAACATACTTGGCAGAACATAAGGGGTGAGAGTATCTCCATATGTATAATAGGAAAAGCAAACAAAATGTTAAACATTTTAATAAATTATTTTGAAGCCAAATATGATTTGTGATAGTTTGCCTTCTCTCTTGAGTCAGTGAGATGCCTCATATGAACGCAAAAGGTCTTTGTATTCACTAGTGACTTTGTCCCACAAGCCGCAATAAAATGACTGTTAAATGACATCTCAAAACCTTCCGTCACTTCCACAAAGCACATGCCATCATCTCCTGGAGGAAGAAACGGGATGCTCTTGAAGCACAAAGGGAGAAAAGGTGGCCTTTAGAGAAAAAGGGGAGCCATTTCCCTTGGGAGAGGAAGCTGGTCAGGGAGACAGAGGCAGAAGCAAAGGCCTTCTCCATTGAAGAGTGGGTATGAAAGCGTCCACCCCTCACTAGAAAGCTTGTGTTAGCATCAGTATTCTTTGTCTACTGGGAAGTGACAGGTAAAGGTGCTGTGCCCCAAGCAAGGGTAAGGGCAGAGCACATCTGCCTCTGGGAAGAGAAGAGGAGTCATAAATTTGTATCTAGCACTGCTAAGTGAGGAGTACACTGCTCTCTCGGATGCCATATTCACAATGGAAAGAGTTCAGCTGCCATAAGAGGAATGGCTGGAAGGCTTGGAGAGCTAATTCTTCTCCACCCAGGAGGATCTGGGCTTCAAAGATACAGTGTCACTCAGAATATCCCGTTTTCTTATTCTTCTCGTTTTGCAAAGCTGCATCCTTCCTTGATGGGTAAGACAAAGGGTAAACACACTACTAGCAAGTGCTCCCCATAGGATGTAGTCATCCGTTCACAGACTGGGAAACCGTCTGTTCGTAGGGCACGAGGAGACACTCCACAGCTAGGTGGGAAGACTGGATCCATTGAATACGGAGAGTAGAGCAGTAAATAGAGGAAATGCTAGTAGCCATGAAGAAGGTGATGGCTGCATTGACCAAAATCCAATCTGACCCTACTAGTCGATGGACTCCCTGGACCTTCCACCCCCTCCAACTTGGCAAGAGAGAGGACGCTGTTCCCTGATGTGGGATGTCCTGATGCTGTGAATAAAGGAACTGTCTTGGCCCATGGCGGGCATTTTAGAAGTAGATAGGGGAAGGAGGGTGGAGTCAAGGGAGATACGATCCACCTATCTAAGAAGCAACGTGTAAGGAATACAGGTGAGCCGCAGGCCACGTGGCAGGCAGATTAATAAAGATGGGTACAGGAGAACTCCAGTCCATTCCCAGGTACAGGAACAATGGAAGTATCTGGCTTTGATATCTCCACTTTAAAAGTTTTACAAGCTTTACTTTTTTAATTTTTACTGGATTATTTAATTCACCCTTTACTTGTGTGAACTTACTGTTTCTTATACCTTTTTTCATGATGCTCAAAATAATTTTATAGTATTTCCTCAAACCAAATACAATTTGTGGCTCTATTGTGCAGCACTGGATTCTCGGTCCTACCGTCTCAAGCCTGTCAATGTGCATCCCTAGGACGTGTGTGGTTTTGTTAACCTCCCTTCCTACCTTCTTGGTTACACAGATTACAGCTTCTGTTCTGAGATCTCTTGGTCATCATGTCACCTCTTTGAAAAACTCAGGCTTACTACAGGTGTTACCAACATGCCACGATCATACTAAATAGTAAACACGCTATTTTTAAAAATATAACTGTGTGTATCATGTAGTACCATATAATATTTTGATACATGTATGCATTGTATATTTATCTCCTGTTAAAGATGTGTAGCTACTGAAACATTCAC
Organism: Phyllotis vaccarum; assembly: GCA_033318265.1. NCBI lineage: Eukaryota > Metazoa > Chordata > Mammalia > Rodentia > Cricetidae > Phyllotis > Phyllotis vaccarum. The sequence goes on along the minus strand of JARWLC010000012.1, from coordinate 6,128,008 downwards.
CATTTCCTGTGATAAATGGTTTAAAACTTCTTCCAGCTTTTGCCAAGGCATTTTTATTTAAAGACTTATTGTTCACATGTTTGCCTTGCTAGCCTTCTACTCAAGTATAAAATAAATCAAGGGTTATAATTCATTTCCTTTATGAAATTTTCTCCAGTGGAAAGCTGTGTACTTTGTAGGCTACACATATACATAGTGTATCTTAAAAGGTTACTTATCTAGAATTATTAATGTGAAAAACAAGTGCAATTATTAATACATAAAAGAAAACATTAATGTTCACTTAGTCCCCAACTCTAAAACACATATTAAGACTTTAGTAGCCACTTTAGTTGATATTAATTTTAATTCCATAAAAGTTCCTAGTACAGAAGCTGATCCTCAGTAAATGTACTGAAGATCAATTAATGAATAATTAATGACCATATTGTATAATCAAGTATTAAATGTTTAGCCTTTTTTTTCATTTTTTATTAAAGATTTTTTTTAATTTTACCTACTGACCGTAGTCCCCCCCTGCTCCCCCCGCTCCTCTTCTCCTGTCCCCTCTCCCCACCTCCCTTCTACCCCTCTCCATCTACTCCTCCTCCATCTCCATGTAGAAAGGGGAAGTCCTTTCTCGGGAGTCAACACAGCATGGCACATCAAGGTGAGCAAAAACCAAGCTCCTTCTCCCGCGTCAAGACTGGGAAAGGAAGTCCAGCATGGGAACTGGGTTCCCAAAAGCAGTCTCAAATGCTAGGGACAGGTTCTGATATCATTGCTAGGAGCCCCACAAACAAACCAACCTACACAGCTCTCATGCACGTGCAGAGGGCCTAGATTGGTCCCATTCAGGATCCCTACTTGTCAGTCCAGAGTTGGTGATTTCTCACTAGTTTGGGTCAGCTGTCTCTTTGGATTCTCCAGTCATGCATGCCCTTGACACCCCTGGCTTATACATTCCTTCATTCTCTTCAGCATGACTCCAAGAGCTTGGCACAGTGCTTGGCTGTGGATCTCTGCATCTGCTCCCATGAGTTACTTGATAAGTGCTCTTTGATAACAATTAGGATAGTCACAAATCTGTTTGCAGGAAAAGTCCAGTTTGGGCACCCTCTCCACTATTGCTATGAGTCTTAGCTGGGTCATCCTTTAGGGATTCCTGGGGGTTTCTCCATAACCCTAACATTCACCCCATAAAGATGTCTCTTTCATTATTCTCCCCATTCATACCACACCCAACCTGCTCAGCCCACTCCCTCACATTCTTAGACCTCTACCACCACTCCCAATTTACCTAGGAAATCTCTTCTATTTCCTCTTCCCAGGGAAATCCATGTGTCTCTCTTTGGGCCCTTCTTATTGACTAGTATTTCTGGGGTTGGAGATTGTAGCCTGGTTCTCCTTTACAATACAGCTTATGAGTATACTTATGCATGAGTACATACCATGTTTGTCTTTCTTGATCTGGGTTACCTCACCTAGGAGCATTTGCCTGCAAATTTCATGATATCAGTGTTTGTTTGTTTATTTTATGGCTGAATGATACTTCATTGTGTATATATACCACCCAACCAACTACTCAGACTGGTCTGTAGGAGTCCTCCAAACAAAAGCCTCTGAGTGCTCAGTCAAAGGGGAGGGAAAGTATCAGAGAAAATTGAAAAACCTCCTTCTCTTGTTCTGCCCAGCTCTCTCAACTTCCTCTTTCCATATTCCTAAAGCTAGGATTCAAGGTGTGGTTCACCCCTCCCTGACTTTGGCTTGGCTCTGTGTTTCACTGACATTTATCTCCACACAGGGATTATTATATTTTTTTTGTGTGTCTGTTGAGATTTTCTTTGTGACTGTGTGGTAAATTTTAGAGAAGTTTCCATGAGGTACTTAGAAGAACATATATTGCTTTGCGTTTGAGTGAAAAATGTCTAATAAATCCATTTGAGCCATAAAATATGCTAGTTATCTTGTTTCTCTGTTTAGTTTCTGTCTGGCAGGCCTGCCCATTGGTGAGAGTGGGGTGTTGAAGTCTCCCATTATAGTGTGTGGGGTTTAATGTGTGATTTAAGCTTTAGTAATGTTTCTTTTACAAATGTGGGTGCCCTTGACTTGGGGCACGGATGTTAAGAATTGAGACTTTATCTTGATGAATTTTTTATGTAATGAATATGAAATGTCTTTCTGCACCTCTTTTGATTAATTTTAGTTTGAAGTCTATTTTATTAGATATTAAGATAGCTACACCAGCTTACTTCTTAGGTCCATTTGACTGGAATTTTTTTCCCCAACTCTTTCCTTTTCTTTGAAGAAATGTCTATCATGTATACAGCAGAAGGATGGATCCTGTTTTCCTATCCATTCTCTTAGTCTGTGTCCTTATATTGGCACATTGATTCCACTGATATTAAAAGATTTTTAATGATCATTGATTGTTAATTCTTATTTTTTGATTTTGTGGTGCTGCTGACAATATGTGTCTTTCCTTTCTTTTGATTTTGCTGGTATGTGAATATATATTGCCTGTGGTTTTGTGGCTGCTTCTAACTTCTCTGGGTTGGGGTTTTTATTCTAGTTTTTTCTGTAGGGCTGGATTGGTGGATAGGTATTATTTAAATCTGGTTTTTGTTATGAAGTATTTGGTTTTCTCAGTCTATTATGATTGAAAGTTTTGCTGAATATAGTAAGTAGTCTGGGCTGGCATCTGTATTCTCTTAGTGTCTGCAAAACATCCATCCAGGACCTTCTGTCTTTTGTAGTCTCCATTGAAAAGTCGAGTGTAATTCTGATAGGTCTTTATATGTTCCTTGGCCCTTAATGTTCTTTCTTTATTCTGATGTTTAATGTTTAGATTACTATATGGTGACTGAACTTAACCTTTCTTTGACCAGTAAATCTCCTTCCTCTGCTGTATCTTCAATGCCGGAGATGCTCTCTTCCAACTGTTGTATTCTGGTGGTGACGCTTGCATTCTGCAATTCCTGTTCACTTACCTAGATTTTCAGCTTTCAGGATTCCTTTAATCTGTGTTTCCTTTATTGTTTCTATTACAAATTTCATGTTGAGTCATTTTCTTCACCTGTTTCCTTACTTTTCTTGACTTTCTTTAATGGAATTATTGATCTTTTTTTTTCTCTTCCTTGACTTCTTTAAGGGAATTTTCCATTTCCTCTTTAAGGGCCATTATCATCTGTTTTCCCAGGTGGTGGGGGTTGTACCTGTCCCTATGTAGGTCCATGGGATTGGGCCAGAGGGAGTCTTGGGGGGACAGAATACAGTGGGTGGAGTGGGGTGGTACAGCCTGGGGAAGGTTGCATCTGCTTGCTGGCTGCTGGGGGACTGAACCAGAGCAGTGGAGTTCTACCAGAGTTGAGGGCAGGGCCTAGCTGCTTTGTTGCCTCTGAGATGAAGGGGGAGTGGCACTGGATTTGAGGGGGGTTAAGGGTCTTGTCCTTGAGATGGTTCAGCTGGGAGGCCAGGTACTTACCTCTTTTTTCCAATCAGTGTGGGTGGTGCCTCTGTAGTCTACTGAGATTGTGGGGGAGGGCTGGCCACAGAGAGGGTGATAAGGTGTGTAATCTGCTCTGGTTTGCAGAGTAGGCTTCAGGAATAGAACTGGATGGATTGCAGTGGCGGTCGTACTGCCTGGAGGCAGACCTCCCATCGGTATGCTGCCTGCCGGGACTCCTTTTTAGCCTTCTTAAGAACAATAGGTCTACTCCTCTTTCTATATTCATTTCGACTGCACTAATCGTCAGGCATTAAAATGAAAGACAAAGAGAAACGGACTGAAGTTATGTTGTGAGGGATGCCTAAGAACCCTCAGAAATGGACACATACCTCACGCTAACCCCGAAGCTCTCTCCCACTGATAGCCACCCTCAAACAAAAATTTAGTTTTCTCTAATGGAGTTTCACTGGGAAATAAGCTACTCTTAAGAGCAGGCTGCATGCCAAGCTGGAGATACCAACAGAAAATGAACTCAACAGAGTCTTTCAAGTTCCTTGCGTCACAATGTCACATCAGGGCTTTTAAAAAATATTTTTTTAAAAAACTTTTTATTTATTTATTTACCTTTATTTCGGTTTCTACACTACCAGTTCTTAAAGTGTATATTATGGCTCCCAGTTTAGTGTTTTTAGGGGATCCTGAGTGTGAGAGTGAGAGGTCTCTGTGTCTGTGTCTGATTCTTGTACCTGCTCTTGGACTCTTCTCTTTATACTTGTTTGTTTGCCCTCTTCCGATGTGTTAGTTTTGTTAAAATATTTTATTGATTTTATTTAGAAGCCCGTTTTTTTCTAATGAGAGACGGACAGGGAGTGGATCTGGATGGGAGGGAGATGGGGAGGAGCTGGGAGGAGCAGAGTGAGCACGAAACATAATGAGGACCTATCATATGAAAAAATACATAGTTTCAATAAAAGAGGAGGGAGTGCAGTTAGGGATATGTGATTTAATAAAGCAGCAGGTATGGGTTACCCTCCATGATCATGAGTTCATTAGCCCCAGGTAGCTGGCTGGGGTTCAAGCACCAGGCATGTTTTCCCTCTTGCTGAGTGTGTCCCTTGTGCAATTCGAGTTGCGTACTGCCTGTCAACTTGGCACAATGTAGAATAACCCTGCCAGGGAAATTCAGGGAAGAACTATATGGCTGTGTCGAGGGGAAGGGTCTTGATTGTTAGTTAAGTGAACTAGTCCACAATGGGCAGGTGACTTGGGCTGTATTAGAATGCAAGAGGAAGGCTGAATTTGAATAGCAGATAAGTGTTGGTTGATTTTTCCCTGGATGTGGTGTCACTCAGCCCTTTGTTCCCTCAATGCTGGACTGTAACCTGCATTTGTGAGCAATTGGTCTCCTCACCCAATCCTCCAATAAAAATATAAGAAATGAATAAACCTTTCTGAAGGGACACTAAACATAACTTCTGCCATTCTCCGCTGTGTAACTATGTTCTCATCCTGCTTTATTTACTAGAACTAATATTTGAATGTAGGCATATATTTCTATACAACTGGCTGTATTCAGAAAGCCTTGTCTCTAAAAGACTTACCATTTCTATAGTCTCGTTTGCTTTCTGTCCTTTATGTAGTTGGCTGACTTAGCAACTTTTAAAGTTTGGTTGCTTTCCTATTGGGAAAAAATAAATATATTATCACTAGTGGGCTGAATATTATCTTACCAACACTGAGAATAAAATTGTGAGTTCTCCAAGAAATAAAGGAAAATGGAAGAAAAGAAGGAAGAAAATTAATAGAAAAATAAATAATAAAATAGTTTGCATAAAGAAATGAGGGGTTGATGTTTCTGCAATTCAAAGGCAGGACATCAAATCAATAGTTTCAATACATATGTTTTATTTCTCATGAGAAAAAAGAATAAAACAAAACTCCCTAATTTATTTTCAAAGCAAATATTTCAACAATAATATAAGGTCACTTATAGCCAAGTATGTAGTTATATTAGAACTTTGGCAAATCATTTTTTGAATATCAAATAAAGAAAATGATTATTCTATTACTGTTTTTAAAGTAAGTTTAATGGGTCTTTATTAAGGACTGGTCTTGATACTGTTTTAGGCATTGACACTATAGACATGTGATGACATCTTCATGACACTCTTACTGGAGTGACACTGGCAACAAGTAAGTCACCATTTTGCAGAGAACCCAAATTGCTTTAATTGGTAAAGAGCAATGGATGATGGGAACAGTAATAAAAAACAACTTAGATTTGAGGGACAGTCTTTCAAAGATGTTTCTCTCAACCATTAGAAGGCCTCTAGCAGGAAAGACAAGTGTTTTCTCCTAGAGATCTTAGGGATTGCAGAGTATCCAGATCCGGGGTTACCGAGAAGGTATCGATGAAGTATAAATGAGTACACATTTAGTGTCTGCCCTGGTAGCATATTTGATTCGTCTGATGCACATTAAAGAACCAAGACAGGTGTCCTTTAAGGAGCTACAAGGTAATATTTGCAAAGAGCTCATTAACAGTTTATAATTTTTGTAAATGGATCACACAGTAAAAAGAGAAAGAGCAGACAGAATGGTGAAGCACCTCTCTTCTGTGCTTTTAAAAGAGAATGCTGAGTGTAGGATGACAAGAAGCGACAAGAAGCAGTAATCTGGACCTCAGCATTGAGTAAACCAGTTGTCATTCTGTAAATCTTGAGTCAGAAACGTGATTTATGTGGCAACAGTGTTTCCTCTCCAGTTCTGATTTTCATATTAAACATAATTATCTTTCTGTTTTTCCCTGGTCCTACACAATATCTGGAAACTTAGGAAAACGCATAGAGATTGTCTGCATTAGTTATCAGGTGTCCAAAATCCTGTACATATGCTGGTCTCCTCAGTAGATGAGTTGGAAAGAGCAAAGGCAGGTGCCATCATAGAAAGATGCGGTGGTTCTAGTAAGGTAAGTTCTCTTTTGCAGTTATGAATATACTGTGCCCTACTAGGTCACACCCAATGAGTAAAAAAATACCCGACCAAACAAAGCACGAAAAGGAGCCTGGCTTTCACTCGGTTTTTATCACTCAAATACTCAGTTTTATTCGAACATTTAGATATATTCTAATACTTGCTAGTGCTTGGAGACTGACAAAAAAAGACAGGAGCCTCTGCTTTTGTCAAGCAGTGATGGGACACCACTTGACACAGATGGATTAGCTCCATCATGAGCTAAATGTTAATAGCATGTGCTGGTAGATTTCATTTATCAACCCCACCCTCAAAGCAGAGGTTAGAACATGTTCCCAAATGCTAAGTTCTTACTGTGCAGAGCTTCAATCCAGAATTGGTATCTGAAAACATGTTAAATGAAATTTTCAGAATTTTCCTAGGTCTGTTGATAAGAGAAATACACACATGTCGACTCAGTGTTTTAAGCTTTTTAGATGTTCTGAATGATTCAGATTAAATTTGAAAACCGCTGGTGTATTTGCCGTTTGTGTGCATGCACATGTGCAGGTATGTGTGTTTGTGTACTTATGTGTAGTGTGAAGGGAGAAGGTAAGAAATGTGGAATCTTATACAAGAGTGATCAGCGAAACTAGCTTTGCTTAATCTTTGCGGAGTTCCCTGGTGTTAAATGAACTTGATCTGTCAGTGGAGGTCAGGGAATAATGTACAATATTCTTAGTAGTCCATCCTAAAATTATTGCAAATATGTAGGGAAAACATTCAATGAGACTTCATTAAGGAAAACTTTAAATATTTGGTTTTAATTCTCATTCAATGTAAAAAATATTTGTGTGATTTGTGGGATGTCGTCCAGTGTGCATAAGGCCATGGGATCAATGTCAGCATTATAAATAAAACGACAAAAATTAACAAATAATCATTGGCCATTTGTGTATCTTTTACAACTCATTATGGAGAGTAGGGATTACAATTTATGGGCCCAGTGTGCTGTCAGTAACCATCAGCTGAGAGCACAGGAAGCAAGATAGAAAATGGAGACAGAAGAGCCAATGAAAATAAGATAAACATTTAAAATTGAAGCAAGAAAACCCAGTAATGATTTTACTCTGGTCTATGAGCTTTGTTTCCCAACAGTGTGGTCCATGAAGTAGGAATACCCTCCAGTCACTCAATATATAATAAAAGGAGAGATTATAAATCTGCAGGGAAGCAGATGCTCTCAGTGTTTGTGGGTGCCGATTTTACATAACCTTTAGTAACATTATTCATACAATTTTCCTACACACTTTTCCCTGAGAAGCGATACATTTTCTTAAACAATAATAATTGCAGCCCAAGCCTAATAAACAACTGGAGAGGCATAAGTCAGAGAGGGAAGGATTACTTCAGAAAGCAGATGTTACTGTCAAAGTTCCAAGGGTTTATTATAAACAGAATGAGTAAAGAACATGGAAAATACTTTGGCAGAGCTATCTGAATGCAGAGCTGAGCAAAGGCCATATTCACCTTCAAATGGGTGCTCACAGTGAAATTGCCAAAAAAGCCACTCTCTCAGGAGCAGCAATGCCCAAACATGACTACATTTATTCATAAAAAAATTGGTTAAACAAAATGGGGAACAGCAGGATTAACTTTCTACTGGGAAATCCGATTCAGGATAATTGCATTCTGTTGTGACAAACGGGAAATATATGCAAATAATGAATTAGAAATCAGTTTTGGGCAAATAAATGTTACAGAAAAAGTAATTCTAAGAGGAAAACTTGTAAATCGGCCTTTCTTGTTCACCACTTCATCTCTTCACTGCTCAATTCAGCAAATACGTTAACAATAGAAAGTATTAAACACATATAAGCCTACCCTAACTAACTCAGAAAAGTGATTTTGTCATTATTTTTTTGCACTGCCCTTTTTGCTAGATGAATAAACACTAGCAAAAAAAATTATCATGTTTATTAAGAAAAGTGGTGGGGTTTTTTTAAATTTTTTGCCAAACACAACTCCATAAAGTAAACCTTTCAAGCAAATATTTTACTGTATGCAGTTTGTGGGTCTTACTACTATGATGTTTTTATTTACTAGTGTTATTATTTGTTGTTGCTGATGTTTTAGAAATATCAGCCAAGTCAATGATATCATAAAAAGTAACTTTATAAACTGCAATCACAAATATTTCAAACCTCAAATAGGCTATTCAAACAATGCACTGTTTGAAAGAACCTATTATAATACAAAGTAACATGGGGTGAGGAGATGCTACATTTATTTTAAGAGAGAGGGGGGAACCCTCTGTATTTCATTTGCTACACTGCTAACTTCACTTTAGGTAATTGCATTCAGCTTTATTATTGCCCAGAGCAATAACTGATTGTTAGTTATTGAAGTCTGAAATGATTTTCTCATTTCCCAGGGGAATCGAGAGATTTACATGGCGCACAGCAGTAACTAATAGATATAATCTGGTCATAATGTAGCCATATAATGTGTTATTTACTTGTAGAGAACATAGATGTTCAACATTTTAACATTTTCTTCATAAGGCTGGCATATTTTACTCAAGATAAGTAAACATTAATTGCATACTGCTGTACCTTTTAAGACTATCAGGATGTCAACAATCTTTTTGAAAAGCTGGTAATAAATGCTATTTTGCTAGAATTTGTAAAATTATGCATACATGCGCACATGCATATGTTTATTCTTTTGTGACTTAAAGCATTATATTGTACTGAGAGACTTTCAAAAGAACTTCTTAACATATTAAAATTCTTTTATAGTTCTAACATGCCTTTCAATTCCAATCAAGTTCTGTTAATATAATCAAATTAAATATTATCAAATAAATTTTGTCTGTGTCTACGAAGCAAGAACATTTTTAAGTCATTATTTTCTTTCATATTTTTAATCTTAAAATTCCTTTATTCAGAAAATTATAGAAATACAATTTTCTTATTCTTCTTCCTCTTCTTTAACAAATTAATTTTAAGTAGTAGCTTATGTCTTAACTAGGAAAAGTATACAAATACACGGGGACAGAAGAGAGTCAGGCAAGTTTCTACCAAAATGCTATCATTCATTATGTGGAAGCTCTTTCTTTACAAAAAAAAAAAAAAAAAAAAAAAAAAAAACCCTGGGAACTTCTTATTCTGTGCAAAATGCACATATCATTCAAATTTATTGCATGTGATGCTTGAATAAATAAAATTCTAAAGCAGTGTAGTGTAATAGGGGCAAATGTTTTATTAAAGGAGGTTTTTCTTTGCTTTTTTTCATATCCAAGTGATATGAATGTTTTATGAAGGTTTCAGAGGGTCCCTCCTGGAAACATTATGTGGCCTGTTCATTTCACAAAGCAAGAGACATTTTTGCACCTCAGTCCCAGTAACCCTAATGAATGTTACCCACAAAATACCTTATGTACTAGAAACAAAAATCCCTCATCTTTTTCTCAACATAAAATAATAAAAGAAGGCAAAAATTTGAGTTATAATCAATGCTTTTCTTTTCAGGATTGAATTTAGCATTATGATATGTGCTTCTGTTTATTAATTCGTCTGATAATTTTGAAAATCCTCACAGAGAACTGATGATTTTGACTACCTGTGAACAAAAATGGGTTATAGACAAGAGCCTCACTCCAAATTCAGCTAGTGTAATGATAAAATACAGTGTACGTTCCTTTCATAACTAAATTAAACTAGGGTGTAGTTATCACAAAAACAAAGTACAATTTGCAAAACAATGTCTCTGAATTTTAAAAAGAATGCCTGCTTGCCAATTCAAAATATATACATGTCTTTCAGTATTGATTTCATAAAGACTTTTTAAGGCAGTATCCATTTCCTATGCTAGCCAGAAATTATGTACTGTAACATGCAGAAAAAGGAATATTAGATCACAAAACTAATCTGTCAACTAAATGTGAGCTTTGAATTTTAATTATGCTGAAATACAGTGTAAAAGTTTTACCAGTTAGACATCTCAAATAGTTTACTTTTTGTAGAACTCGGTCAAATGCTTTCAAATTTCAGTCTTACTGTTTTGGACTGTGGATATTCTCAGTGGGGGAAACTACACAGGATGAAGGTCAGAAAAGAATGTACAAAGAATGTACAGTCTATAGGCTGGAGCCTATATACTAGACTTAGACTGGCCATGGGCACTGGGAATATGGATGGAACAGAAGGTTAGGAGAGGAAGTGATCCTGCAGAAGTGCCAGGAGGAAATGCCAGAGCTAGTCACTGCTGTACCAGGAGAATAATGTGCTAAGCAAAGAAAGATTAAGATTGGCAAAAATCTCAACCCCAAGAGGAATGATAAATTCTTTACCACATACTTCTACAGCTAATACTATGCAGTAAATGAAGATAAACTTGCTATTCACAAACTAGTTTGGACACAATTTAATAAAAGAATGCATTGGAAAATTGGTTGCAGAATAATAAACATGTGGCACACTTATATAAATTTAAAATGATATGTAAAGCAATGCTGTTTTATGGTTAATCACAAATGTGAAAAATACACAGGCTGGGAAAGTTGCTTCTGAGAGAATGGAAAAGAAACAGAATTTAAGGTGCACGGCATGGTCCACCAGGGACTCTAGCCTTCAGTCTACAAGCAAACAAACTAAAAATACAGGGCAGGATATCAAACTGCCCTCAATTCTGATCAGACCTCAGCTGGAAGGTATAGCAGAAGTGTGACAACATAGGCTTCTGTATATCAAAAGGACACTAGTCCCCCCAGCTCTGGGTGCATTCAGGTCACCTTTGCAGGAACCAGGCCACTTCCTGTGCACTCAGGACTGTTATTGTCATAGCTTTCTGAAGCCTAGGAGCAACAGAAGATCTGAATATCCAGGTGCTTCTTCTCAAATCACCTAACAGAAACTATTTCCTCTCAAAAGAAAAGCGTGAGGCTGGAGGCACAGCCTTGCTATGCTAATGGATTCACTTCCATTGGGCAGAGACAGCAGGGGCCAGGAATCATTATTTCTTCTCTCAGAGGTTGAAAAGGCTTTCTGAAGAATGCACACTTGCCAAGAATAAAGACTCAGTTTGTCTTGCGCACTAGTAGATTTCCCAGCAACAAGAATAGTGACTGGCATACAGTATATACACAAACATATTTCATTCCATCAAGATCTTATTTCTAATGAATAAAACAAGTGTGGTTTATACATGTGAATACTATTCATCACTTTTAAATGAAACTTTGTCATTTCTAACAACATGGATGACTCTGAAGGATTTTTTACTAAATGAAATAGGGCAGAAAAAATGACAAAGACTTCTCTCCACCTTTCTTTTTTCTTTCCATCTGTCTGTCTAAATACACACCACCAACACACACACACGCACACACACACACACCTACGCACACACACTCACACATTTATATAATTTTGCAAAGTCAAACGACTATAGAGAAGAATGGTGATTATCAGGTTTTGGAGGAATAAGAACAAAAGGAATCTTTTGTCTGGGAAGGACTAAGTTTTTGACACCTCCTGCAGAGCATGACATTTACAGTCACTAGTACCCACCTCAGAGCTGCGGAGACAGCTCAGTGGGTAAAGTATTTTCCATGAAAGCCTTCATCCAGGGCTTGGCCCTCCCAGATCTCCTGTAAATGCCCACTGCTCATTGCAACCTGCTGGTGAGGTCTGTGTGTAGAGGAAGTGGCCATATTGGCACAACTGGGTTGCAATTAAACATGTTGACTTAACATGAGTAAAATGGGGGATAATAAAGGAAGACCCACGATGTTATCCTGGGCCTCTGTATGAATAGGCTACACATGTGCACATGTACCAACACACATTTGTGAACATGAATACACGCACGTGAAAAAATAATAAGAATGTATATTTAAAATTTGCAAAGAAGGTATACTTTTTAGATTCTCTCCACAATAAGTAAATATATGAACTTATAAAGATAGATATGTTAATTCAGTTGGTTATTCCATTAAGTGTATCATTCTAAAACATGAATTCAGTAAAAGTCAACTGTCATTTAGTAATTTGTGGAAGATAGAATTCAACGGTACTAAAACTAGATGGATTGTAAGTGTTGACATGCAAAAGAGATGATGTTTCTAAAAGCAAAGATAGCGGAAACCTAGGCGAAAATAGACACAAAAGACAGAAGATGAACACATTTGCAGGACTGTGGGAACTCCTGCAAGAATCCCATTGGAAGAACAACCCAATCTTCCTTTAAATCAGTCTTTAGGATTAACTTCCTTAAGTGTTTTCTACTTTTAATTACCTTCTTTTCTACTTGGTGAACTTCTGATCACTGAGATACTGAAGTGCTAAAAAAAAAAAAAAAAAAATTGCTCCTCAGTAAGATCACACAGATAAGCAATCTATCCCTCAAAGTCACAGTGACCTAGCCCTTTACACATTGTTCTTTCAAATGCAGCATGGCCCTGTGATGCAGAAGGCTTTAAATTCAGTCAGTGTAGCAAAATTCTGGCCTCAATACTTGATAGATATAAATGGACTTAACTGTTTTAATTTTCCTACAGCATAGTTTCCTCGTTTATAAATTAAGCTAATTAATGGCAAGTTCTTATTGGTTTAGGGATGCTTGGTAAGTTAATATAATGTTGGTTTAGCTCACTGGTAGAGCACTTGCCTAGCATGCTGGAGGCCCTAGGTATGAGTCTCAGCACCACAACCTCACTAACTTAGAAGAATAATTCACACATGCTAACCAGACAAATGCTGGCAAATGGGTTATTTTATTTTAAAATTATTCATAGAAATCCATGACTTTGGATATTTATGTCCAGTCAAAATTGTATGTTAATATCAAACACATTAGTAACAACGAAAAAATAAGAATCCGATTGATTTCAGTGCATAGCTTTTGACTTCATTTAATTAAAGTCAGAGAAGCAAGTAATTATTGTTTCATTCCGTAATGACGGAGCCTCACCACGGAAATCCCTAGAGTCTCAAGCCATGTTTTTATTTTATAAACAATATAATGTGTTGGCTAGTATTTTTTACTTAAGTTGGTGAAGAAGATAATGTATTTGCTTTTAATTTCAATTTTGTATAGTATAATATAATTTGCTACTTATAAAAATGGAAGCATTTGAGAGCGACCTCCCTTTTTCTTAAACAAAGAGTACTGGTTCAGAAAATGACAAAGGTTCCTGTGGTATACTGGGCAAGGATTAGAAGCAAATATTAGTTAATTCATTAAGTCTCATGCAAAAAGAACACTAGACAGCAACATTTCAGTCATGGATAATCATGTTCTATACACAACTCACTATTTTTATCCCTGAAATTTAATTGGGTAGACACTTCACTCCAAGGCAACTAGGGGATTTTTAGGTGGCACCATATGAAAGTCTTGCCTCTGGCAACAACGACATATTGAACTAATCAAAGCCTCCCCTGGGTGAGAATGAATAGGTACACATACAAAAGAGTTTGGACCCTTGTTGGAAGCAGAAGTGAGAACATAAAAAAGAAGCCAGACAGGTGGACATGGAAGCTAACTGAGGAAGGATGGGCCTCTGGCAGCTGAGGAAGGCATGAAGTCACGTGGTAGTGTGCAACTGGCAGAGCCTGCATTCTTCTAACCACAACGATTGGCAGTTCATTTACCCCTGCTCTTGCTAAAAGTAGTTCATTTTTGCCCTATATTAGTGCACTGCCTTCACAAGGTGACCTTGTGACTCTCTGAACCCAAATAACACAAAATTGTTTAAGTTCAGGGCTCAAGATACGTACCACACATATGCACTAAGTTATTGTACCTGTATTTAGTAATGAAAAGAATTCCAATAATAGTCTACAGTACTGGGAAAGTTTTCATATTCTATACAAGACCTCTTTTGTTATTTGCTTCTTGTGCCTAATCTTTTGACAATTCTGAGACTATTTCTAGAAACAATCTACATTTTAATGACTTATTTGATAACAAAAAAACAGTGATTGTTTTATTCTTACTTAATATCATGCTCAATTATAATAGATCTATCTTAAAAGTGTACTCATATTTTGATATTTTACATTTCATAAATCTAAAGACTATTTCACTTCTTTAAAATGTGGTTTGAAGTATAGATAGGAAAAGAGATTTATCACCTCAGCTGTTAAATATATAGATCACTGACAAATTGTATAAAGTAGTTTTGGCCGGAAATTTCACTCAATTTCTTAAATTTTATTAGCTTCTTTATCTAATGATATGTGTGTGTGTGTGTGTGTGTGTGTGTGTGAGAGAGAGAGAGAGAGAGAGAGAGAGAGAGAGAGAGAGAGAGAGAGTACTCTAGCTATATAGTGATGCTTTGATTTGACATATGGATATGATGTTTTATGTATGTGTGTTTCTATATATGTTTGTGCATTTGTGTGTCTGTCTCTCTATGTGTCTGTGTGTTTGTGTATGTGTATCTGAGTGTAAAATTTTATTTTCAAATAAAAAAAAATGCACACAGGAAAATCCAGTGCCCAACTGCGCAGTTTAAGAACAGGTTTCTGTCTCAGACGATCCTGTGTCACTATATATAAGGTCTCGCTCTCTTTATGTTATCACGTCTCTCAGCTTAACCATGTCCTTGTCAGCCTCCTTTAGTCGCCTGGCCACTCCAGAGGAAGAGATCTGTGTCTCTTCTGCCTTGTTTCCTGATTACCATGAGCCTATAGACATCCTGTAAGGGAAAAATACACAAGGTGTATACAACCATGGCTTAAAGAACTAAAGCTGATATTCTAAGATAGAAAATAAATGCTTCCAGAAAAAGAACATTTTAAGCTACCATTGGACTTAGGAGGCTCTTATGCTCCAGACTATCTCATGACAAATTGCAATTGCTTTCTTTTTCCTTGCTGGAACGAAACACCAAGCCATCCTATCCTTTGTCATTTTTTGAGTGTTCCATTCACAGAAGGAGAAAGAGAGAGATCAAAATTTGTCATCGGAGATCCAAATTAGCATTAAAACATCACATGAAATCTATCATAACATGCACTTCCCGCGGCTACTAGAGTCTTTAATTTTAGATGATAATTTTGATACTACCATTGATACCAAGGAATAGAAACCATAGCAAAGCTTGCCTGCTCCCCTTTCTTTTTTGTGTGCATTTAATACAGAGAAGTAAGTTTGCTTGACTTCATGCTGATGAAGGTGGAAGGGGAGACGGAGGTGGAAGCCTGCCACTGAATTTGAATTATGTAGGGAACATAGCCGTGTTATACTGTCTTGTCAATATCTCCTTCCAGCTGGTGCTGACATAATTAGCCACATCAAGCACAGAAGAAGACATTTGAAATTCAAAGCACTGTTCCAAGTCCTGCGAGTAGCTATGAAAGGTGCCTGGAGTGATCACTAACACATGGTAAGGTGTACAATTCTGGGAGGTCATCCACCCACTTGAATCTATTCTAAGACATGGAAAGAAAGCCAAGATTTCTGATCTCTTCAGCAGTGGCCTTGTTTAAAAAGTTGAATTATTAGAACAATTTTCCCTTTAAAACATTATACATACATACACACACATACAAGCATACATATATATACATAAGTGAATCGTTTTCTCAAGCATAAAGCAGATAATTATAGTTTATGAAGCTGGAATGACACGTCATATATTCTCTACTTGCTAGAATGTATTAATTAGAAACATGTCCATTGATATGTGTTTCAAATTATAAATACATAAACAGAGTTCCTTAGTCCTACTCATTATACTAGTAAAAGGGATCAGATACTAGGGGATTATAAAGCTTATAAGAATTCAATAAGATAAAGATTTGGAGCATACAGACAACATTCCCTAATGGGAGCCCTGTATAACTATACAAAGTGGTCAAAATTATATTAGTAATAACTGGTGCATTTTGGCCTTTACGAATAAAATGCAGGCCTCTGTCCATCTCTGAGGCTTCTCTTATCTGTCTCTTCCTTCTCCCTGTCTCTCTCCTTCATACTTGTCAAAGTCTCTAGTTTTTCTACATTTCTTTGGCAGATCGGGTTACTTGTCACTTTTAAATGTGATGTCAAAGTCTATGTCTTGAGATTCTCAGATGCTATTCCATAAATGACTTACCCAAGTTTTTTCTAAACAAAGACAATTGTCTCCCTAGAAGAACTTTGGTGGCAGCTTCAGATATGTAATTTCTACTGTCATTCATAGAAGGTTCTGTCAGAGTAGAAAAAAGACACCATATGGAGTAAGGTCCGTAAATACCTTCCTACAGCATGTGGGGGTATAAATTTAGAGTAAGATCCAAAAGATTGCAATAATCTGAATGGCAACTTTCAAACTTTAAGGTAAAATTCTAGGAGCCACTGTAGGAAAGAGAAGTCAAATGCCTGAATATCCATACGCCTAAATATTAACATTTTCTGTTTGTAGATATATTTGTTTTGCAGAGGAGAATGCATTTTCGAAGAAAATATTTAAAAATCACTGAACTAATTAGAGAAAAGGAATAATCAGGAAAGTATGATAATAATAGAAATTAAGAGAATATGAGATAAAGGTGTTGCACAAATTCTGGTTGTACTAAAGAAAACTCAGAGCCAGATGTTGGAGAAAGGCTTAAATATCAAAGAGGAAACACCACAGTCAGATCTCACCCGTCTGTCTTCCAGCTTCCTCAGCCTCGCTCCTCGTGGCTTCTACTGCATTGTCTATTTTCCTAAGCTTGCCTTAAATAACCTCTTCACACAGTTGTTTCACATCCAGGTTAGGATTAAAGGCATGAGCTACTCCTACTTCATAGTAGCCTTGAACTCACACAAACACAGAAAGATCGCTGTCTCTGGAATTATGGGATTAAAGACAGAGGTCACCACTCCCAGTCTTTCCCGTGCTGGGACTAAAGGTGTGAGTTTTCACTCTCTGACCTTCCTGGTTTGACTGTGGGTGGATCTGTTCTCTCATATTCCAGACTGGTTTTATTATATATATAACATATCACCATATAAAAGTGTTTAATGGTAATAAGTCTTCATCTCTATAATTTATATTATATAATCTAGGTAGAATCCAGGCCACCAGATAGTTCGTGTATATTTTGCTACATATAGCATATCTACACATCACCAACTCCTAATTTGAAGCCAAATGAAAAAATTAAAGCTTGTCTAGTAGATGCCAGTACTGTTTTTCACAATTGTAAGTTTCATCCTTTGAAAATACCTAATTGTCATGGAAACCAAACAGATATTAGTTTGAAGGTGCTTACTCCACATGTTTGTAGAGAGAGTCACAATTGAGAGCAATGATATCTCTTTTCAATGGGAGTGCAATTACTAACACACACAAACACACAGACTCACACACATACACATACAAACACTCACACACATACACCCACAGTCACACATACACTCACTTACACACACACTCACACACACTCACATACATACTCACACATGCACATACACACACATACATACTCACATATGCACACACTCTCTTTGGGAGAAAATAACCTTGATTCCATGTTTATGTATTCATACTCCACTTTTATAACTGTGTTTTCTATAGCATCTTTGAGAATAATGTAAATCCAGAAAGCAAGCCACACAATGAATGATGAGATTTCCTTGAAGCTGAAAATGATCTTTTTTAGAGCAAAGAGCATTTCAGGCTGACTTTACAACTTGTGATTTTCTTTTTCTTTCCAGCTAACCACACTGGGTGCTATAAACTGTTTCCAATATGTATTCTATTAAATTTAACAAGAAACATTAATAAGATGAAGCCATAACTTTAGAAATAGCCATTACTTATATTTCATAGTCATCCTTTGCCAGTAATCCATGTGGGAAGCTTAGGGATATTTAATGTTTGTTTCTTTCAACTCTGTATACATTTAAACGATTGGAAAAATGTTGTCAAAATAAAAAAGAAATCAGAAGTACTAAAATCAGCCTCTACATTTACTGATGGTTTTCTAAAATCTCATAAATCACAGTTTCCCTCCTTCCTTTAGGAAAGTGAGCTGAGGGTTAGCTTTGAGTTCATATTTTGTCTCTACTGGATTTGCATAAACCGTCAGATTCTATCAGGATTTGGGAATAGACATTTATTATGTATCCATCATCAACCCAATTTTAGATCTTTTTAAATAACAAAAATATAGTTAATGATTAAAGAAGATCTTGACCTAACTGGTGAATTTGGGCGTTGAATTAGATGCTCCTTAGCTATTGTTTTGGGAGCTTTTGTGGCGGGGAGGAGGTTCAGTTACCCTGCTAAAGAATAACAAAACACATTTTGTAGCTAAAGAATATTTCCCTGCCTAAAAGTGCCTGTTTTATTATTGTAAGAATCGCTCCACAGAACTTAGCTCAGCTTCCAAGGTCTTAGCGAGAATGCCATGATTAATGAGGTAGCCATTAATGTCAGTAGATTGAACAACCAAAATCTGATTATATCAAAGTGCTTCCCAAACATTAGGGTCACATTAACAGTTTATTGAAACAAGCTGATAAAATTTAAAATGGTCATCTAATTCCCTTGGGTTCCTAATTGTTGTATGATAAATCACTCTGTGGAGAAATCTATTACAATGTTCCAAATGAGAAAATGTAATTTACTGTACCATTACAAGGATGTTTGAAGCACTCCGGTTCTTTACCAGGAAGGTTCTGTTGGAATGAGAAAGAAATGCTCAGATTTTTTTTTTTTAAGTGTCTGGCCTTGAATAAAAACTCTTAATGATAAATCTTCCAAGTATGAACTGACTAAGAAAAATAATGCATTTTATGACCCTGCCTGATGTAAAAACAAATTACATTAAAGTTCCTGTGAGTCGATTACCAAAAGTTCAGCATGAATGAGCTTTTACTGAAGATCATCCATTCTAAAGGATATTGCTACAGAAGCCAACAGTGTCCTATAGACCAGTTGACTATTTCTTCCCTTTGGAAATCTGGTTCCCAACAGACACTATGTCCCTACTTTGAAAGACAGTTGAGGAGATTTCAAGCATGAAGTAAAATCCTTGTCACGTTCAGGTTCTGGTGATTCAATTTCTGAATGCCCTATTTCCAGGAATGGCCTGACACTGTGATATTATTGTTATGCACTTGAGATTATGTCATTGCTTATATTCCTGGAAAAACCACTGGCTAAGAGAGGGGAGGAGGTGAGCATTTCTGGGAACTGCCAGAAGAGATGGTGACTCCAACTATTTTCTTATAATTAATGGCAGAATTAAAGGAAATTAAGTTCATCAATACGTGTTCATGGAGAATTAATACTCTGGGCTTAGGACTCTAGTTTAGTAACAGTAGAATTATCATTGAAGCCAAGGGAAAATACTTTTGGGTTTCTTTTTCTGATATTCTTTGGCCTTCCTCACCACTCCTTAAACCAAGGGCATACATGATTGACAGTGTAATCATCAAATTACCAGAACAGTTTAGGTACCCACATTATCTAAATTATCATATTAGTATGTTTTAAAAAATTCTTTGATAACAGATTAGCATGTCAGATGTTTATGCTTACTGGATAAAGAATGGTTTGATAAATTAAAAAATAAATGGATATACAGATGGTAAATAGTTCATAGCCCAGTGATTCCTGGTGATTTTTTTATGAGTAGTTTGCAATCTAGATGTCTTACATATTCTTTCTATACCTATTCCTTACCTATATTTGGTATATTTTCATAAATTAGGACTTTGGTGTCTTTTCTTATGTTGTGCCCCCATGACCTCCCAAGAAATATTTGGTTGGGTAAAAGATGTTCAATTTTAGTCCATATGGTGCCCTTTAGAAACACAGAAACACAGTGTGACTCAAAATAAACTATGTGTGTATGTATCTTGGCAGGGTTCATGACGTGAGTTTGTATGATCATAACTGGTGACAGAAGATTTAAAAAGGCAGAGAGGCTGGAGAGTGTGGCTGGGACACCTGGAAACCTCTGAAGCTAAGCCTTAAATTATTCATTGTAATTCACAAGTCCTCACAAAAGTTCAAATACACTTACTCTAACTGTTTTAAGGTTTTTTTTTCTTTTTTAGAAGAATCCACATACTTTCTGATAATGTTCATCTAGTCTTATTAGTTATTAAAATTTTGTCTTGAAAAGAAAGGGTTTTCCAGGGGAAATTGTTGGAGTTCAAAAAAAGTTCCTGTGTTCTGCACACAGCATAAATGCTTACTCTGGGTGAAATAGCAGGTGACTTACACATTAGTCAAATTATCAGACCTTTTTATTTTAGTATGGAGAAAGATATTGCGTGAATAAAAATGACTATGTCTGTAAGCAATCTCAACTTTGTTGTGACTTAAGGTTTAAAGAATTGACAAACCCAAATTGAAGTTGGTGCAAAATTGCTAAATTCTCTCTTTTTTAATTTAGATAAAAATAATTTTGACAGAACATGAACTTTCTTTTAAACTGACATAGTACTAATGTATGTTGAGTACATTATTAACAAATAGAGAGAATTCTCTTTTGCTAACTGTATTTCTTGGTTCTTCTCTCATCTCAGGTTTCACTGCTCGAGTTTGGGGTTATCTTTCTTTACCAGTCTATCTATAATAACACCTCTCCATTACTCTGCTTCAGGTCCTTTTATACGTACGTGCTCAGGAAACTAGGCATATTATTTTTATGCGATTGTCTGCCTTCTATGACTCTTACATAAGTGCTATGAAGAAAAATGCATATTTTCATGGCTAAAATGTCAGTGCCTATGACAATGTTTGACACACCATAGGTGCTCAGTAAAAATAAAATGCTCAATATTTATAGAATTGAGTGATGGTCACAAAAGTTCTGTTTTAAAAATAAGCAACTAAGTTTGAGGAACAAAGTTTGCAAAAATGTATAGTGATCATGCTTTCATTAAGAAAAATCTTTTAGGTAACCATGCATAGGATTGTTTCTTTTTATATCAGTTTTGAAAAGTAGCTTTTAATTTAATTTTTATGTGTATTGTGTTTTGTCAGCATGTATATCTGTGTACCATGCATGTGACTGGTACCGCTGGAGGCCAGAAGAGGTACATTGGACTGTTTGGGTCTAGAACTATAGACAATTTGAGGCTTCCATGTGTGTGCTGGAAATTGAACACAGATTTCTTTAATGCAATAAAGCAATATTCTGCATATACTGTATTCACAATGAAATAGACATAGAAACTATCTTCTCTGCTAATCTGTTTTGCCATCAGTGCTTAGAAATGTGTGTAGCACACTGGAGTATTACGCAAAAAAAAAAATGACAACAAGATGACCCTGAATATTATGAAACAACACTGATTTTGTAAATGTGAGCATTAAACTTAAAACCCAAATATTAAAGAATCACACCAAATGTGTTAAGTATAAAAGATAAAGGAATGATTGGGGAGGAAAGACACCTCTTAGATGTCAATAATTAAATTCCTCACCAGTATTTTAAATATTTCTATAAGAATTTAACTTTGGTAGGGTTTTACTGTGAGTTGCTTTGTCCTTATGTGTCTGCATCAATAGGAAACCGCCTTAGTTACTAAGTTTCAAAGTAAGTCTTCATATACAGTGGGATGACTTTCTACTTGTTACATTTATGCTAACTAAGGTAATGAGACATCCGTGCTGCCTTTTCTAGACAAGCTACACTATGGACGATCAAATAGCAGGCTAAGAAACGTTGTTAAAGTAGCATTCCATTACTGTTGAGGTATTACTACCATGCTATTTTGCAAGCTCTTCTATAAAGTGACTGTAGACTTTTCATTGATAGCTACCAGTGTGTCAGAAAGAAATACTATGGTATGTTGCATGGTTCTAAGCTGAAGAGCCTGGAAAATTGACTTGCCAGAAGAAAATCTAAAATTACCTTACTCTTCACATTAATCCGTTTGAATTACCAACTTATAAGGAAATAAAAATGCAAGGGGTGATGAAAAATAGTATAACACGCAATTAAATTTCAGACTGTAAAAAATTATACTGGGAGATAGTTTCCTCAATAAATAAATTACAGGAAAAAAAAGTTGATGGAAAAGAAATAGATTTTCTACCAGTTAAAATATATGAGCCTTATTTAAGTTCTAAAACTACCAAATAATTTTTTCTTCACTTATGTAAAATTTGGTTGTTTGAATACTGAGAGGGTAGCTTACAATAATACTGAGTGGTGATATTTTTAAAAGAAAATGAATACTAATTTTCTAGAAATGCAAACGTAATCGAATAAGAGAGAAAAAATGCATTGACTAATCTCAGCCATGTGAAATTTGACGGCATTTCCAGAGTTGTTTACATAGGCATCCACAAACTTCTTGTAATTCTATTGGTACTGCACAGCATTTCAAGTTTAATTTGGAAAATTCTAATACTTAAATGTATGTTTCCTATCATGTATACTTTATGGAGTGAACATCCCTCTACTTTGATATTCTTTAGTCAAATACCTTAATCTTTTTAGATTAGCTTCACAACGATTTTGCAAACTTTTTGCGATGTGTGATTGGAAGATTAAAACGTTAGTGTAGTTTGCATTGATTTGGGAACAACAGTAAAGTAAACATTCAGTCTTTGGAAGCTTCCCAACACAGATATAATAAATGTTTCAAGCAAGAGAATTTCTAATTGTTCTAACTTTATCATAACACTTTTTAGACACATATTGCAATATTACCCTGTACTTCATAAATACATAAATTCATGTGCCAACTAATAATGGACTAAACAAAAAAATTACAAAAACAAATGAAGAAAACATTCAAAACATAAACTTATATATTTATTTATTCACATATGAAAATAATAGACAGGCTGTTTATCTTCTACTCTGCTTATCCCTAAGCAATAAATATTTAATTATAATTATATACTGCATCATTGCCTAGTGTGCTATGTTGAGTGAGGAATAATATAATACCCTTACAGCATCTGAAATGCACAAAGAGAACAAAAACATTAATCATGAACTATTAGATTATTTATTTGTCTTTTTATATGCCTTCAGTGTCTTCTCAAAGATAGTTATCCTCACAACATGGCTGTTTTGGGCACTTGTGGTCACAGTCTAGTTGCTAATACTATAGTTCTGTGCTTGGAGGACGCTGTAACTATATTTGAAAGAAATCACTGAAGTTTGTCCATCTTCAGTGGCTCATTTTAAATGTAATGTCCCACTTCTGTAAGCAGTCTTCTGACACTCTAATGAAGGGTGTCAGAGGAAGAGAGAATTGACAAATAAAAATATAGGATGTATAATCGACCAAACTTGACTTTAAAATAAGCAATGAATAAGAGTTTATTACAGCTATCTCCTAAATATCGCGTGACCTGGTCTTACACTGTATGTGTCTGGGTTGGTTTAGTTGTTTGGTTTTTAACCCTTGGTCATGTTTCCATTGGTAGATTCATTAGGAGGTTATGGCAGTTTGCTAGTGTTTAAAGGGATGAGAAATGGTCAGAAACAGCAGTGACTGCTTGCACCTCTAATCACTAACACCTAAGTAGCATGTGCCCTGCCTTACAGTCCTTCTCTGAAGAGCAAATAGTCTTCAGACTGCTTTAGCTTCACTGCTGAAATGTTATCCTTAGGCAGGCACAGTGATTTCAATGATGCCTCTACCCAGTTTTAGGTTGTGGTAAGCTTTGGGAGCAGTCATTATAGAAATCAAAGTGCTGGTCAGTTGTTAGAAGAATCAGTGCCAACGGCAGCATCAAAAACCACAAGTGCCTCTTGGAGGCTGCTTTCCCTACATCTATGGGCAGTTCTCACATTTTAAATTTTACATAATGTGTTTGTCTTATTAAAAATGGAAACAAAGAGAGAGCACTTTCATCCATTAACCTCCTCTAGGTGCCTTATCTTCTTTCTTTAGCTGTTTTTCCCTGGCCAGTCCTTGAATCTTTATCTGTTCCTTGAAACAAAATCAACAACGAAAAAAAAAAATAAGCCATTAAACTGATGAAACCAGAGGTATGGTTACAAATTTAAGTAGCATTTCATCTGAATTAGAGCTGCTCTCTTAAATTAAGGAGCAGGTTGGATTATCACAGGGTCTTGTACATCTCTTCACCAATCAATGGCAGGCCTCTGTTTGCTTGATCTTGTACAGTCAATGAGCCATTTCTTGAACTAAAATAATTTACCATTATATTTATTTATCCAAAGCAAGCAAAAGCCAGCAAATTCATATACAGTAATTGTATCTATTCAGTGAAAGTTATCATGGCCCTCAATCTTATGAGCGATCCCTTAACCTTCTAAAAGGTCCTGCAGCTTTACAATACTCATGTTTGGGGTCTAGCTCTTCTACTTCTTTCATGGGCAAAGAAGGTTAGTTGACGTCCCTATACTTTAGTTTCCTTCCACATAATAAGGCAATTTTAATTACAGTGGGTTTTAACTTTGTCTTGACAAGGCTACTCTGTGGAGTTTTTATCTAAGACAATTGGTGAAAATGTAAGATGGTATATTCATTTTGGAAGTTTATTTATATATAAATATAAACTTATTATATAATCTGGTCATTCCATGCCTGAGTGGTTGTTAGAGATTTAAAACATATATCTACATTTAGTTTGTACATCAATATTCATAAGAGCCCATTGGTGATAGATAAGCAACGGAAGTAACCCCAGTGTCCATTAACAGGTGAACTAAACACTTTATGATGTACTCAGATCATGTAATACTGTTTAGCAAAACATCAAACTACTTAATGGTACATGAAACAAAAATCATGAGTCTCACGATAGTTATGCTGAATGCAAGAAGCCGGAATTATGTTGTATTATTCAATTCATAGAAAATTCAAACTCATGTATACCAAAGAAAAGCCCTTCAGTCCTTGCCCATAGATGGTAATGGGAAGAGAAACCTGGTACAAAGGGAGTGCTGGTGGATTACTGGATGACAGGATTGTGTGCTTCCCAGAGGATGGTGACAGTTTGGGGAATATGTATCAGTGACCAAAATACACATATATAATAATTAATATTACCCAGTGAACCTGAAAAAAATCCAAAATTTAGTGAGATGTTTTTTAAATAAGCACATATCTAGTATCCAGAATTTAAAATGTTCTTTATTGTTTTCATAAAGAGATTGTGATTATCTATACACTGCATCCAAGAGTTTCCTTAATTCTATTTTATTTATCCTCAAGTATAACTTTATTAATATTTTTGCCTTAAAATATTTCAACCAAATATTTTCATAGTAATTCTGATTTTTGTCATAATCTTATACAAATTAAAGTTTGCAGTATATGCATACATATGTGCGTATTTGATGTATTACCTATTATCACATTTTTAATGTTTAACTACATTTTTTGACTTTTTATTTAAGTTTTTTTTACATACCAACCACAGTTCCCCTTTCATCCCCTTCTCCCACCCATCTGCAGCTTCCCCCTAACACACCCCCACATCCACTTCTCTTATATTTTTGGTTGTGGGCCTAGCCTCTAATGGCTGAGCCATCTCTCCAGCCCAACACATCCACTCTTCAAAGAGGATAAGGCCTGCCGTGGGATCAGGCTGAGACAGAACCAAGCACATTCCTTCCCCCATCCCTAATCAAGGCTGAGCAAGTTATCCCTCTGTCAGAAATGGGCTCCAAAAAGCCAGTTCAAGCACTACAGGCAAATCCTGGTCCCACTGCCAGAGGCCCCACAAACTGCCTAAGCCACACACCTGTCACCCACATTCAGAGGGCCTAGCTTGGTCTCATGCAGGTTTCCATTATTTTCACATTTCTAATGTTTAATTTTTTTTATGTTTTTCTTTTTTATCAAGAAAGGACTCTAGTATACTTCTTCAAAACTGAATGGGTTTGCTTTCTAGCCAGATGCCCTGGTATTCGGAAATCACTGTTTCGGTCACTCTCATTCCCACCCACAATTCACTTCTTCTGGTTTAGGGAACACTCTCAGCTTCTCCTTATATATGATTTGACTTCTCCTTCCGCTCAGACACTATCATGAATGCCAGGATTCATTTCTGTTTTCTCTTAAATTCTAAGAGAACAGTATGGAAACCTTTTTTGTCTTTCTAGATAGCACAGATTTCTCAGGAGCATGACAGGATGTGTAGGATGGCCTCTTGTTTATGAGTACTGTGGTCCTATTCCTTTAAGACACGCTGACGCTCACTCAGATGGAGGAGAAAGGAAGGCGAAGCCTAGGGAACTGTAGCCAATTTTACCAGCTCCTTCAGATAATGAATGAGCTCAGTACATGAGCTATTTTAAGAAAC
Source organism: Phyllotis vaccarum (assembly GCA_033318265.1). Classification (NCBI taxonomy): domain Eukaryota; kingdom Metazoa; phylum Chordata; class Mammalia; order Rodentia; family Cricetidae; genus Phyllotis; species Phyllotis vaccarum. Next base: position 6,101,387 of record JARWLC010000012.1, on the reverse strand, counting down.
CAATGATTTTCCACAAGATTATGAGCCCATTTACCTTCCCAGAATTCCAGTCAAATACAAGTGGGTGTTTGGGTGTCAGGTCCGTTATGTCGTGAGCTTAGAGTCTGTTGGAAGATTTCTTTTCCTTCTTACTCTTACCGACTTCCCAGGCCTGAAGATCCCCACACTTTCTACTCCCTTTCATTGACTTCTCTTCCTCACCATCATTTATACCCTCTTCCCTGCCCTTTCCCCCTTCTATTCTTCTTTCTTCTCTCACAGTGCCAGAGAGTTAGCGATTAAAGTCAGGCCTATTCCCACCCTCCCCGACTCCCCTTCCGGACTTTGAAACAATCCCTTTAAGTTGTCCGAATGGGCCTTGACTTGTGATATTCTTGCCTCAGCTCAGGTATGGTTGTGATTATCAGGTTTATATGAATGAAACAATGAGAATATCCCTGTCCTCTCATGGTCGATAAGAAAATTGAGGATCAGAGAATTTGAATTGCCAAGTTAATAATTGTTTTTAAATGAGCTAATTAGACAAATAAATGTGGAGAAAAGGAAGGAACTCTGCTATGGACAGAGTAGATTCTCATGCTCAAGTATCAGTTTTATTGCATGTTTACTTGTGAGTACATCACTGCTCTCTCAAAACTGACCATCGCAGAGCGTTCATTGTAATGCTTCTCTGCCCTGGGCCACAGCTCCTAAGCCCACCTGTGATTTCCGTTGCCAATATGGTGAGCAGTTCTATGCACAATGCCAGGCTCTTCTCACACTCTTCCTAGTCCTCAAGAGTTTTTTTTCCAAAGCCCAGCCTCTTACCAAATCATGATACAGACAGATTCTGGAAGCAAAGTAGAATTCTATTTATGATGTAAATGCATTTCCTACAAAGTATCGTCCTTGGATTTATTTATCTTTTTATACAAGTACATCCATGGGAGCATGGTTCTCTGCTTTACTCATATGTATAACCTTCCATGAATAATTAATTAAATCTTCCACCTCAAGCAGGAGCCATGATTGCCTTAAGCCTGTTCTTTGGGATTAGAGTTTCACATGGGGAAAGTCTGTTGTGGTGTGTGCCTTTGTTCAATAGGTTAATGTTTTGTTGTGAGAGAAGTCAGACTAGATAATGGTAAGCTTTGAGTAAAGTGCATTTTTATGAAGTCGTTTCTACTTTGTTATTGCTATTGTTTAGAAAATAGCCTAAAAATTCTCTCTAACCCTGATGAGAGTGAATTCTTTTATTTTTCCTTAAAGATTTTGGGAAACACTTCTAACATTTCCTAAAAATAGGAGTAAGAAGACACCACCGCATAATTTTTCCTCACTTGGGCCAATAGTGACCAACTATAAAAATAAGAAAAGCTTCAAAAGAAATGACAATCTCTCCCACAGTGTCAGGCCGATACCAGAATCACCAGCTGCCTCAATATAACCAAATGACCAGAAATGAGTGTTTTCTTTCACTGAGGTGACTGAAAATTAGTTCTTAAGTCAGAATTGTACATTGTATTAATGACATTGAACTTCTCACTCCAAAAGGTCCCCATCCAGTTGTCCCAAAGAAGCACTTGACCCATAAGGTGCCAGGACACTCTGTTCTGCTTTATTAATTTTCAGAGACTTCCCATTTGCAGTTTCAAGATACACATCCTTTTGAGACATCCCTTCCAGGACCCCCATCCTTTTCAAAAAGCCAATCTTCCACAATGTTTTCAGGCTTTCATTCTAGGTATCGAGAGATGTCTACTAATAATTTGGTGTAAAAAAGAAAAGTATATTTGAGACTCTGTTTTCCTAAATATTTATTTCAAAGACTACATTTTCACAGTGGTTTTAATCCTAATGTCATCCTTAAAATAAATCATTATGTGTACTTCATGTGATCTTTTCAGGATGCAATAAAACAGATTGTTTTTAATGGCTGTTCCAGCAATGAAAAATATCTGTGTTAGGTGGAAACAACAAATTGATGCTTTTTCAATTCCTTTTAATGGCACGAGGATCTTTGCAACCTGCTGTGAAAAATATTCTCTTAATGATAGGCCTGTGGCACAACTTAAGGAGTCATCAAGAAATAAATGTGCTGCTGTCTGCCTGGCAGCTTGGTGTCCCTTAATTGAAGTGTTATAAGATTCTGTGCAGAGGAAGCCTCCAGGGTTTCATAGCTAAATGGCACGGACACCTCTGATGAGACATGCAGACGAAGATGCGTCAATACAATCTTCACCAATTTGCTGTAATAGCAGGGACTGATTAATTTTATAACCACGGGTGCTTCTATTAGCTAACCTAAGGAATGATTTAGACTTTATTAAGCAACTTATTTCTATCTTCTTTTCAAGAGACTGCTGCAATGTAGTTTATCTCTGAGTGCTACACTGTGGCACATTTCCTAATAAGGATTCTAAATGTATTATTAAAGAAAGGAACATGAGTTGGCCTTAGCTTACAGGAAGCTCAACCATAGGAACTTTGTGTGACTCCTACTATCTCAAATGCACTTGAGCAAACTTAGAGTTTCTCAAAAAGAAAGTAACTTCATATTTGAAGCAATTGAGTTGGAAGCTCTGATATACATTTTTAATGTGCGAAAAATGAAGGAACTGAATCAAAAAGTATGTGGCTGTATATTTTTATCTTTTTCATGAGATAAAATTGCATTAATATTTTATGATAATTGCCTCTGGACATCTAACATCATTTGGTTACACATAATCAACTAATGCTTTATATTTTAAGGCTTTGTTCAATAAAAAATTAATCATCATGCATGGGTGGGCAACGTATTTGGATGTTTAGCTACATGATTCTATGCATAAAAAGGTTCTGGTTTATATACTGAAACTGAAATTGCTAAAACATCCAGATAACAATAAATTTTATATAAAATTGTATTTAAAAATTCCAAAATATGAGGACAGGGACATACCCTTGTAATTTGTGAAATAATAAATAAAATAAAACTACACTTACTACAAGATGAATTTCCAATAATGTTATTTTTAAAAGATAATTGAGAATCAATTAAAATTTGTTTTTAATTTTATTACACAAAATTACACAGTGAGAGTATTGTTACTGCTTATTACTAATTCATATCCTGCTATTAAAAAATTCACCTTAGAAGATGTGACATAGGAAACCTACGGGTAACATGTGGGCGGGGCACACACCTCCACAGCATGTGGGGTTTTTCTCTCCTCCCACTTTCTATTAGGGTGAAGAGACTAATGAGGGTAGGGGGAGAGTTGCATTCTCAAATGTTTCCAAGCTTACCTGTAATAAAAAAACTATGTTCTTGCAGCAAAATTATGATAAGCTTTGGAATAATCATGAATATCATGTAATTTCAGAACATTCTTTTGAAATTATTATGCAATACAATTTTATTAAGGAGCTTTGTCTACAATATAAGATAGGTGATGTAAGACCTCTAAACATGTTAGAAAGAGAGAGAAGAACTACATAATTTAGCAATACAGAGAACAAAACAATAATTTGTAATGAAATATATTGTCTAAGTAATATTGGTGTCACTCCTGGTCTAACAAAAGCTTAAAAGATTAGGAATTAGGGGCTGGGTTTTAGGTTATAGCCCTGATACTCAGTAATACAAAGATTACTCTGCTATCTCTATCCACTCTCTAAAATTTTGCTTAACATTTTCTGCACTGAAAAAACAGAAATTGGAATCAGATCTCCCCTGAAGTTTCATTTCACTCTATTGTTTTATTTACAATCAGTCATAACCATGTCATTATGAATATTTTGATAATATGTTTAGTTAAACTGCACATACTTTCAGAGGTACTTGAGATTTGTGTTTCTTTTGGAAGAACATAACTTTTAGGTCATGTTTGACTGTAGCACAAAGACTTTCAGAGCTAAGAAAAAAAAGCATACTAGATGTATGATTGACTGCGATTGGATTTTTATGTACAGAATGGGGGGTGACGTATTATAGGCTCTTTAAGTTTAGGACAAGTGGCAGTAAAAATTTTCCAGGTAATTGTTAGAACTAAAAAATAGCTACAAGCTGCCACAGAAAAAAACACACCTAAATTAACAATAGTAAAATTTATGGAAACTAAGTCTTTCTTGACTTGTGAGTTTGTACATTTCTGATCATTTCCATACTTAATACTTTGGAATTTCAACCAACCAATTTCAAATTTCAGCCAGTTTTGTTGACAAACTCTCATCACCCATTTTGAATATGAAAAATTCAAGATGCTCAATAGCATTTAATAAAATACTTGAACTAGTAAGTGCTTAGTATCTAGGGAGTCAAAGATTTTGAGTATATAGAAAGAGTAAAAGTAAGGATTGAGAGGATTGCAAGAATCCATGAGATGAGATTCTAAAGAAAACACGGGAAATATAATTAACTCTGTTAGAATATTCTCTTTGCTCATGTCACTGAAACTGAGTACCACACACACATTCACAAACTATCAACATGTGTTTATAAGATATGCACATTTATTTATGAGTTTGTATGCCATTACAATACATGTTAAAATAAAATTTTAATAATAAATAAAAATAAATCTAAACACTATAGAACCAAGAATTTTATTTTTTATTTTGAGATCCATCCTCTACTCTCTCCTGGATCACATTCAGTCCATTCTGAATGTTCTCAATAGATTCTGCAAATGAGAGTTCATAGAAATAAAAACTAACAGGAAAACACCAAGGAAATGTAAGAACATCTGGAAATAAAGATGGAATATAATCACAGAGGGAATATAGAAAAACTGCTGTGTATGAGTCAATGGTAAGCTGTAATCAATGTGGAAAAAGGCTGACATAGGAAATAATGTGAGCAACACCAGACAAGATGTTGAGTATCACACTTAGACATATGGAGCATGCTCTCATTGTAGAAAGGGTTTACTTGACCCCCAAACAAGCTGAAATGGTGTTCCTATTGGGAAATACTATTTTAGAGTGTGCTAGTAAAGCCAACGAATAGCGGGAAAATACGCACCCTACAGCAAGTGCCGAGCTCCCTATCCTGAGAGCCAAGAGCACATTTCCACCCATAATCATTTATGCATGACTGTGGATTATACTCTAAGGAATTTTCATATTATACTCTGTGCCTGAGAACAAGTTTGTTGATTGTGCTAACAATGAAATGTAGAAGTGAAAATAAAAACGATGTTAAAACATTAATAACAATGTAAAGATCACAATTTTAGTACATATAGCTGAAGACTTTATGCTAAAATCCCCGGTCATTTTGAGAGGCAAGAAAAATCTCTTTCCAGTATTGGAGGAGTAATTTACCAAGTGAACCTCGGTTCAGAATTTAAGTCTATGAATTTTGAACTTAATGACATATTAGGATAAACAGATTAAATTGTATTGCGTATTTTCTGTAATACTCTTGGTAATATTATAAGTAGTAATTTTAACACTGGTTATATAGTTACTAGTATTATCGCTTACTTAAGACCCAATGAAAGCAGCAAGTCACAATAGTCATGCAATTTTATAAAAGAAAAATCTATTATGAAGAGGAAATTTGGGGCATAGAAATTATGACATCATTTATGACTTGACTCAACTTTTAGCATATGTTCTTAGGTCCTACATTTTTATTTATAAGAAAAATGGTCCGTGATTAATTACACTTGATGCTCTTATAAAGGACTCATATTCAGTTCCCAGCTCCTTATGGAGACCCACAACCATTTGAACTCCAGATCCATGGGACACAGCATCTTCTTCTGGTTTATCTATGTAGCACATGGTGTACATACATATTGACAGGCAAAAAACCAAACAAGTAAGATAAAACATAAATCTTTAAAAATTAAATATCAGTAAGTGCTTGACCTTTTCAAATATTTTTGTTTCTTCAAAATAGAAAATCATAGTCTATAACAGTAGTTCTCAAATTCTTTTTCTGAAGAAAATGTTCTTAAAATTCATTATAGGTATCATTGTTTCCCAATGTTGCTGAATCTATTGACAATTGCTACTAACTTCATAAGTACTTTCTTAGTAATTTTTAAAAGTAATACTATTTATTGTTATTATTTTATTAATTTTATACTATTTCAAGTAATTATAAATGCCTGATAAGCTTACCATACTTTTATAAACATGAAAATGAAACAATGGAGAATGATAATTTCCCATTACATTTGATCTCATTCATATATAGGTCAGTTAAAAAAACAGGATTATATATTTGTGTCTACATTTGATCTGCCATGGATCAGTTATTTAGTTAAAGTATGTAACAATATTTCACTTCACACAGATAAAAACAAAAGGTGAGGAGTATTTTAGGAGCATTATTTTGTATGATTAGATTAGCATTATACTGATACTCAAAAAAAAAAAAAATTCACTGCTTCCAGGACATGCACTGTCTCTGACGTATGTGCAGCACCATATGATAGCTTGATCAGTTTGTACCTTTTTAAGATATCCACAGTGGCTGCTCAACTTCACCTTTCCAACAGTAAGTAAGATATGCTCTCCTTTCTCTACTAATTGCTGACATTTGTTTTCTTAAGGATGGACGGTTGCATTTCTCTGATGGCTAAGGACATTTGATACTCCTCCAAAGATTTACTGTCCATTTGTATTTCTTGTTCAGTTCAGTGGCCTATTTATCAGTAAGGATGATTTGAAAGGTATCTTTGTATTTAATTTTTACATTTCTTTACTTATATTCTAGCTCTTAGTCTCTAGTCTAATACACAATTGATAAAGATCATCACCCATTGCCAGGGTATCTCTTTACACTGATGAAGGTTTTTTCTGCTATACAAAATAGTATTTTCTTAAAGATTAATTGTAGTATATAATATAAAATCATGACAATAGAATTGTTTGTTCTATGTTCCATACAACTCTTGGGTTGGTTCTGTTTTGTGCTTGGGTATTTTTGCAAACTCACAGTATATTTTGCATTATCCTTCATTGACAAATCACCAAATGCTATCTTTGTATTATATAAACGTAGTATAACTTGGGAGACTCAGTAGTAGTGCCAGGCCCACTCTTGGAGAAGTGATGACCACCATTTCCTTTTGAGGTCTTTTTGAAATTAAAACTATCATTCTTCTCTGGGACAAAAAAGGAGTAGGCCATTTGTATAAGAATCAGATTATCATCCCCCTTGACTATGTACTGAAGTTAGAAATCGATTCTAGACTTGAAAGCAGAGAAGGTATTTTACTACATGTTTGTTGTTTTATTATATATTGAATTTTTCAAATAGAAAAAAACAGTCAAAATGTTTTTTAAGAATATTTTTGATTTCCCTAGAGATCCAAAAAATAATTTTTACTGCCTTTGAAGATGATGATGGAAAGTTTAAAAGTGTGTAGAAGGACCAAGAATATGAAGGGACATGTCAGCAGAATGGCTGAGTAGATGTTTCTAACAATCATCACTCCTCTTCCAAGGAAACATCAAGTCTGACAATCACCCATGGGCAAAAGTAATTTTTAGAAGCCTGGGTATCTAGTTAAGCAGTCCCAGAAAAAAATTTCTGTGAATGGATATAATGAAGGAAGAAATTTTATTTGCCTCATGTCACTTCTATCCAAAGGCAGTAAAGACCAATGGTTCAAGTTCAAGCTTAAGGCCAGTAGAGACCATGTGGTCCTGATAGTTCCCTCAAGAGGAAAAGTGAAAGGGTAGTGAGTGGTCAGTTTCCACAGTATCCATGGGAACCCTTCCTTTCTCTCAACCAGATCTCATGAATAGTCTAAAGGTGTCCAAGGATGGTGAATGAGACGGAGGCTAATTGAAACTGGGACAGAAGGACCAACCAATATTTGTGATATCTAATATCTACTTACTGTCTTATTAATGACACCAAGAGCCATTCCCTCAAGTTTTCTGGGACATAATCAACCACATGACATGTCTCAGCCTATATGGAACCTGCTACATGAGACATCTTATGCGCACTCTGAAAAACACTGAATTTCAGTGGAACATGCATAGACAAACACACGACTCAGACCTGATATTGTTTGACTGGGAGAAGATAAATTTAATTTTGAATACTGCAGAGCAGCAACCTAGAACAAACAAATGTGAAGCTTGTGACTCAGCACAGGATTAAAAAAGATACACAATCTTATGTTACAGATAGTGCTAATTGTCAATGGGGCTTAAGTTAGAATTACCTGGGAGATAGACCTCTGGGCTTGTCTTTGAGGGATTTTATTGATTCAGGTTTGGAGAACTCACAGATGTTGGTGACACCATTCTGCAGGCAGAGGGTCTTAACGATGTAACAGTGGAGAAAACAAGCTAAGTGTGAGATGTACGCATGCATCCACTGCCTATTCTTTTGATTTAGTGTGTAATCTGACAAGTTCTTTTAAGTGCCTGCTGCCTTGATTTTTCACCCACTATGACTGGCTGCATGAACTGTGAGCTAAAATAAATCTTTCCTTCCTTAAGTTGATTTTTTTCAAGATATTTTATGAATATATCTATGTATTTTATGAAATTATGACCTTTGAACTCCAAAGGAACCACAGAAGTGAAGTGATGCATCCACAGAAATGATGTGAGAAACTGTAAGATGGGAAGGCCCTCCAGCAAAAGATGACCACTGGACAGTTGCAGATGCCAGCAAAGCAAAGCCCTTCTCCTTGGCTAGGAGAGGGTCCATAAAGGCTTGCCCTTTCATCAATAAATTAAACTTATTTGTTTCAATTGGTTCCCGAAATCTAACATGTTAATTCTGCACTGTCTTGCCCCTTCTCTGACAAAACTAAACCAAACAAACAAACAAACAAAAAAAAACACCTAGCAGAGCCCAAAGCATAAACAACCCCAACAGGAGACCAAACAGATCAGGGATAACTGGTGCTCTTCTAAGCCAGAGCAAAGACTGTAGAAAGTGGCTGATGTGCCAAATGGGAAAATTCAGGAAATGAAAAAACCACAGGGAACAAGCCTGACAACTGAGATGGAAAAGACCTCTGTAGAATAAAAGAAACAGTTAAAAGACACAAATGTATATTAAAGAAGAAAACACCCATAAGAAGGGAGAAAGAAAAAGAGGGAAAGACCCTAAAGCCATTATCTCACAACTATTAGAATAACTATAATCAAAAAAGGATGCCAATTGTCAATAAAAATGTGAAGATAAAGGAGCCTCTTTACACTGTTGGTGGGAATGTATATCATTGTGTTCATACAGGGTTTTCCCAAATGATTAAATGTAGAATTAGCCAATGACTCAGCAGGCCTTTCATGTCTAAAAGAAATGCAATCAGTATCTCAAAAACATAGCAACTCTCCCAATGTAATGAACCTTATTCATGGCAGGCACAGAATGGGATGAATCTGACTGCCCATCAGCATGGTTAGGAAGAAAAAAACAATATATACAATTGAATATTACTCATCTTTAAAATGAGAAAAATGTTTTTTATTACACATTGAATGATACTGAATCCTGACAGAAATCTGAAAATTAAAAAGTGTATTTACACTGCATGATCCCATATATATGTAGAACTCATAGAAACAGAGTATAATTGTGGTTAGTGAAGAGCCCATGAGTAGAGTGAAATGTATAGTGTTGTCCCAAGTCGGTTAGATCAGAAAATTTTGTATTGCATTATGATGACTTTAATAAGCAGTAGTGTGTATTATTATTTAAAATTTACTAAGGGAGAATATTTTGAATATTCTCATAACACACACAGAGAGAAATAAAAACACATACATTCACACATTAGCACAAGCTGAAATCACATGAAGTGATGGATACTTCGTTGTGCAAAACTTTTTAATTGTATATATGTATAAAGTATATTTTACCTATTAAATTTATATAATTTTTGTTGCTTTTGAGACAGGGTTTCTCTGTGTTTCAGCCCTGGCTGTCTGAAAACTCGCTCTGAAGAGCAGGCTCTCCTCAGACTCTGAGATCTGCTTGCTTCTGCCTCCCAGAGCACTGGGATTAAGGGCATGTGCTACTACCACCCAGCTAAATTTATACAGATTTTATAAGTTAGTTATACCTCAGTGTGATTGGGAAGAAATGTATGAAGGAGGTAGCTGCTTACATATTAAGAAAGGGGTACATATATTTACTTAAGTAAATAAATACAATTAATTATAAAATTAAAGTTTTTCCAGTATTTTAATATAATTAAATATTGATAAACAACTCACTGAACATAATTCCGATTATAGAATTTCTGTAGAGTCTGGAAATGCTATGTAGCTATCTCAGTGTTATACTTTTTACATAGTAGCATGATCTATAAGCAACAAAAATAAAATATGATAGGTGTGTATCAAGATGTTATATGAACAAGTACTGCATTTATTAACTATGCTTTAGGGGAAATGAAGGAAGTTAAAATGAGTGGATGAATGAACGAGAGTAAAGAACAATGCTCTTCCTTGTGTAACTTTCTGGGCATTACTGGAACATTCTGGCTAATTAAATCTAACTTTTATAATTAAGTCACTATGAAGGATAAATAGGAAATAAAGTAAAACTCATATTTATTAAGGTTGTAGAAAAATACAATAAAAGGTTTATATTAAAATAAATGAGCCTTCTTATATATTTTTGAAATTGATAACTGACCCAAAGCTATTAAATACATTATATGGTTTAATAAAAGTAAAAAGCCAGGCTAGGACTAAAAGGCTCTGCAGCTGCATAGGCACTTCTTGGAAATAAATTTTATGTTTACACAGGTGCAGCCATATTTAACAAAAAAAAAAAATGCCCACTGTACAAACAGCTGCCTGTCTGATTTCCTTGGCAGGGCTCTCTCCAACTGAACCAATCTGTATCAAGAACATTGCTCTGCGATACCTATGTAAACAGGACAGAGGAATTCCTGTACGAGGAAGAGGCTTCTCAGAATGTGTCTTTAAGATAAACTCTTAAACCAGGAACAACTTGAATGACGCCTGCTAAGAAAACTGTGCGCTTAGTGAAATATTTACCTTGGATTCCGTGTGCACATCTGCAAGAGAGGCATTTGCTTTCGGTGTCATGGTGAGCTCAGACTTTATCTCATACTAGTAATTTGAATGGAATAATAGTTGTCAAAGGGACTCATAAAACTGAACATGTTTCTCTAAGAGTTTATTTTCCTTGTTTGATTTTAGTACCATGCTGTACATTATATTTGAAAATAACCTATTATGAAATATATATACTATCCAATCATTTTGTTATTAAAAAAAGTCAAAGATAATGAAATGTCACATATATTTCTACAGTTATGCTGAGCTCTATTGTTTTTACTGACTTCCTTTAAAAAATGAACAGAATTTGTGCAATGTGAAGTTAAAAATATTTAAAAATCTAGAATTCTTTAATGACCATAATAAGGAAGAGTTGAGTTCTCTCCCCCATTTGTTTTCCCTTGTGGTAAAGGAAGAGACAGACCTGCAGCTCAGAGCCTTACCACAGGGCCTACTTTCAGGTAAGTTTTTAAATGAACTTTAAGTGATGCATAAGAACAAACATTGTATGTGTTGATGCAGTCCACGTGAGAGCTGATGCAGTCCACGTGAGAGCTGATGCAGTCCACGTGAGAGCTGATGCAGTCCACGTGAGAGCGGATGCAGTCCACGTGAGAGCGGATGCAGTCCACGTGAGAGCGGATGCAGTCCACGTGAGAGCTGATGCAGTCCACGGGAGAGCGGATGCAGTCCACGGGAGAGCGGATGCAGTCCATGTCACTGCATCATGCTTATATCAGGTTAAGTATATTTCCTCAAATAGTTATCATTTTTATCATTAAAAAAACATTCAAAATACTTTCTTCTAGCTTTTTGACTGTGATCACCCACCCTCTATATCATATTTCTACCTCACTACTTAGTACCCATTGCTCAGCTTTTTTTTTTTTGTTCCTTCCCAACTAACCTCAAGCCCTGGTATCTACCCCTCAAAATCTGTGAGCCCTCTATGCTTTGGTTTTATACATGGCTTCACCTTTCATTCAGTAGCTCTTAGGGTGTCCCTGGCTACTAATAATTTCTGGTCCTGAGATAAGCAGAGAGAAATGCCTGCCCTTGAAGAAGAGGCTGCTCTGAGTTAGAAGGAAGGTAGGAATCTGGAAATGTGAATGACCTCTCGAGGTGACTGGCAGAGAGCTCTGAACGGCCTGTGACTGTGTTCTTTAGGGCTGCCTTAGCAGCCATGCCATTTATCATCACTGATTTTTTTTTTTTTTTCTGATTGGGAAAGGGTCCAGGAAGTAAAAATTTTGATTTTTTTTCCTAAAGTAAGGCAACCATGTAAGTAATCTCATTTGTTCTATAACTATTATTTCAGAAAATACACTACAGAAATAGTGTCCTATTCTATATATAGTATCAACCTCTTCTGAAACTTTGCATTGTGGCCAGGTTGCAAAGAACCACCTTGCTGTGTGCCAGAGAGAGCCTGTTTAATAAGTCAGTATGGGCTCAGAATTCTCAAATACCTCTAGTCCTGACCTGGAAAGGCTCCATTGCATGAATAGAGACTTTGACATACTCTGTGACTACCTATATATTTCTATCAATATTATACTGTTTAATAGTACAAGTTGTGTATTTTTGAGTATATTATAAATATCAAGACAATACATTTACTTAAATTTGGAAAACAAAATCTTAGTTGTAAATCTTGATTTAAATTTCTTAAAACAGATATAAATTATTCTGAGATTTAGAGAGGCTCCCAACCCCCTTCCTAGACCCAAATGCTTTACATCCCATCACTTCCTGTCATGCCTAATATCTCTTTAGGTTTTTCATCTGTGACCATTTACAGGGCGTGTCTTATGTCACCCATCTACCTTCAGCAAGGATCCTCCACATTAGTCAGACAGAATTGCCTTCTCCCAGGGTTCTCTTCTAGTTCTTCCTTCCCACTCATCCCTATGCTCTTGGTGACTATTCCCACAGGTCCTGTGTTTTAGATTCAGAACACGGGCTCCATGCTGGTTCCCTCTTCTTCTCTCAACTCCATTATTTCTGATTAAAACATGAGTTTGCTGCTGTCACTACTATCCCACTCTGGGTTTTTTGTTTGTTTTTGTTTTGTTGGGGTGGTGCTTTTATTCCTTATTGTATTGTCGATAATTTAAGCTCTACACAAAACAAACCAATACTTGATTTCAAAGTTATATTTACTCTAGAGCACATTTGAATTGTCCTTGTGTTTACAGTTATTACATCAATCCTTGTTAATCTTAAAACTAAACAAAATATTTTTTTTCTTCAGTATGAAGAAGGAAGATAAACAAGCAGGCAGAGGGCCTTTCCATTTGTTTCATATTTTAATCCAGAGGAAACAAATCAGAAAATCAATCGGGCTGCCCTGCTTGAATTAAATGCTGATCAGAAAATAATCTGGTAAAATACTAAAGATGCCACATTTTGAGACCAATATAATAATTCAGGTAAAATGTTTAAAAATTGAAATAAGTGATTAATCACCCTCCCTCTCCCCCCTCTCCTCTCTCTCTCTCTCTCTCTCTCTCTCTCTCTCTCTCTCTCTCTCTCTCTCTCTCTCTCTCTCTCTCTCTCTCTTCATTCAATGCCACCCAAAGGCTGGTTTCTCCAAGTATCTAAACCCAAAAGCAAGTAAAGTTGCTTGAAGATCTTCACAGAAATGTCTATAGTTTAATGGAGAAAAGAGAGCTGAATTCCCACAGGTTTCTATCATGTCTGTTCCAATGGCCCTAAATGTAGTAAGAGGCTTCTGGCCCAGACTTTCGGGTCTAACCTCAAGGTTTAGGCAGGGAGACCCACAAACCCGCAGAGATGCACAGATGCTTACATTAATTTTAGGTTGATCGGCCTAAGGCCCAGGCATATAACTTGCTAACTCTTTACCCTTAATCTAACCCATGACTCTTATCCTGTTCAGCCATGCGGCTCGGTACCTTTCTTAGAGCAGCATAGTTGTCTTCTGCATCTTCTGGCTTCTCTCTGGCATTCTTCTCTGTTCTGCCTGTTCCTAGAGTCTTTGTAGTCTGGTAGCTCCGCCCACACTTCCTGTCTGCCTTTGGCCAATCAGCACTTTTTATTAAGCTCCTAGGCGGGGACAATTATTTACAACGAACAACATAATCCTCCTACACCTAAATGGTGTCATTGTCTCTTGTGAACCTTCCATGAGTTAGCTACAGGGCTGTGCTGAGGGTGCCAGAGCTTTTCACTATTTTCCTAATTGTGAATTCCTGGCCAAGTGTCACTTTTTCTTAGAAACTTCGGTATTTTCTTCATAATAGTTGACTACATCTCTGATTGTTTACACAGGAAAAGTCTTGTAGAGCAAATCTCTCTTCTTGTTCTTTTGTTCTTCCTCTGAGTTTTTAGTTCCTTTTCCTTCCTATATGTTGTTATTTCTGACACTGAAATGAACCATTTCTTTACTGCTTTCCACTGAGTGTTCAAACTATCCCTTTCCTTTTAGTGAATCTAGAGTATTAGATGCCAGAGGCAAGGTCGTTTTCTGTTCCTTCAGGAGAAAACCCCAGTGGTTAATACAGTTCGCGGCTTATATACATGCTTCTTGTTGAGTCCTTGTGAGGATTAGGAAATTTTAATATTTTTGTTCATTTTCCTACATTTATTTACATACAGTTGATAAGTTAGAATTGTTTGAATCTGGAATGTCCCTCACAAGCTCATGATTTGATTGCTTGTTGGGCAGGTTTTCGGGAATTAGGTACCTTTAAAAGTGGGCCTAGACAGCAGAAACAGATCACGGAGACATAGCCATTGAGAGTCCTGGCTACAGCACTGGCTTTTCCTGCCCCTTGGTCACTGTAAGAAAGCAGCACCTACCATATGCTCCTGCCACCTTGAACTTGGATTTACATTCCTCCTGAAACTGCAGGCCAAATAAATCTTTCTTTCCATAGGTTCCTTTTGACAGGTGTTTTGCCAGTAAAATAAAGGAAACAAATGTGGATCTCAGATGTATCTTGAGACACATGGATGTACTGTAAATTGATTGTCATAAGTGAGCTTAGTTATACCCATCATCTCACACAATAATGGGTACTTTCTTTGCATTTGTCTTATTTATGTCATGGTGATCATAGCTAATCTTTCCCTCTTATAGTTAAAACAATACATTGTTATTAACTGTAGTCCTTGTGTAACTTAATCTACAAAATTTATATATCTCATGACTAAACATGTATTCCCTTTAACCAACATTCTCCCAGTTCTGACATTCTCTCCACCCAGTCTCTGGCTCTGCTATTCTGGTCTCTGTTTCTATGGGGTCAACATTTTAACATTCGATATATTAGTCAAATTTGTCATTAGAAACACAAGCATTTATGCTTGTCATAGTGAATTTTGAGCAATGTTGTGAGAGCAACATTACCTGACTTAGCTTGCTGGGTGTACTTGAACTCAAAGTTAACATTGACACGAGCCCTGAGTTTATCCTTAAAATGCAATCATTCATAATCCAGGTAAATGCATGCCCTATAGAAAAAAATTCTCATTCATTTTTGCTTTCACTTTAAATGTCTAGTGAGCCTAATACATTATAAATGTCAAATATTACCTTCAATAAATTCTTTCAAAACAACACCATGAAAAAACATTTTTTGGTGCCTTATACAAGGATTTTCAAATTTGCGTAAAAATGACTTAATTATACCAATTAAAACTTAATTATATGATTAAAGCTTAATTATACCAATTTTATTACTAGTGTATATAAACTCAATAAATTTATAGGCATTTTTCTCTCCTTAGGAAAATGAAATGTTTTATATATATAGATTACAGTCAAAGTATCAAAGTCATTTTAAAAATGTATTCACTTTTCTATGTGATAGCTGAAGTGTCCCTAAGCCTTGAAAGACGATGTTAAATGAATGTTCCTTGATGAAATTGCTGAAGGATTCAGCCAGAGTGTGACAAAACTAATTCACTGCTGTAATAAAAAATTAGGCTTCACTTATTAAAATGAACAGAAGCCATAAGTCCAGAAAAAGCAAAGCATAGATTTTAGGTTTCTAAATCTTTCAATATTACTTTTCTGAAACCTAAGTTCTCCAAGGAATTTTGATTCATATTCACGAATCCTTAAGCAAATACTGCAGCTCTGCAGGAAGAATGCACAGCATAGAACTAATTGTTTGCAGTGACTAGAAATGGAAATTAAAGATGAGTACACGCTCTCCCTGACTTCTTCACTGCAGTTTACTATTTTTATTTGGTGCTAAAAAGCTATTTTCCTGAATACCAAACACAAGCTCATGTTCATAAAAGACCCCAGCATTGGTCTTTCTGGTACGGTTCTGGAAGCTTTTCCAAATTCTGCCTTTGTACCACCCAAGTCACTGCACATTGTTCAAAGACATTTGCTACCAAGTGGAGTTTACCATACATTCCATTTAACATAACAGCTAATGATTTTTGCAATGAGCACATACCATGCACTTATTTAATAAAAATTACAAATATGAATTAATTTTATTAACTTTATTCCAGCTACTGTGGTATGTAATTATTTCGTCTAATCCTTTCATAATCACATCACTTATTAGGAACCTGAAGACCAAGAGATTGATTTTCTTTTTTCTTTGTTTGTTTCTTTTCCAGGGTGACTAGTCTGAGGTTATGACCCGAAGGTTTGCTTTTAGCAAAAATTCAAATCTTTTATGTGATCGTTTTAGTAGGTAGGGCCTTTGGAAGATGATTGGGTCATAAGGGTGAAGCCTTCTGGGTAAGTGCCATTACAAAAAATGAACCAAGGGAAGACTCACCCTCTGCCATTTGAGGGCACAACAAAAAGATGCTCTCTCCAAATCAGAAAGCAGCTCTCTCCAGACTGCCACGTGCTCCATTCGTTACTTCTCACCTTTCAAAACTGTAAGCACTTGGCTTGTAAAGCATATCATTCATAACATTTCATTGAAGCAGCCTAGATAGACTAAGACATTTGGCAGGTTGTGTTACTAGGACTCATTCTGAATTTTCTGCTAAAGCTGTCCATGATGTTTCAACTTTATTCTGTCCACACTGTAACATTTCCATCACTCAGTGAAGAAGGGTAGCTCTATGTTAAGACCCTGTACCCCTGAGAAAAAGTATTTCTTCAAAGAAATAAAAATTTATTTTAAGAAATAAATGCCTGGGCTAGATGTAAGTGGAAATCTTGCAGTGCTTCCTGTCAATCACAACCCTCCCTTCCTGAAGAAACACAAGGGGCAACTTTATCAAGGACTTTCTGGAAGCTTTGAAAACAACAGTACTTTGAGCTGCTATATTAAAGTATTTTCTAGTATTGTATGTGAATAAATCACTGCAACTGGCGTGGTCATTGGCAGGCTTACATAAGAAGCTATTTTCTTGTCTACTCTGCCCATCACTGAACTTCTCATTTGGAGGATATAGCATTGGCACACACTTCTACATAAATGAAAAGACCAAGCCCCTGCTTTGAGACATGATCTCTATCGATGCATCTTGTGGTTTACTTTTCTTAGACATTTAAACATGTTAGACTATGAGACCTATGAGCATTACAATAAGAATGAATTCTATTGGCTATATTCTAGTGGCAGAGAATGCAAAGTACATGGGATCTCCTTTATAGAGATGAAATTGGGGCTGAACAATTCTCAGGATATTGGAGCATTAAGATGGAGGCTGGCTCCTCATTCTGGCATTCCAGCAAACTAAGTATCATTTATTTTCTTCTATTGAAGAAACCAGGCCCATGTGACTGACAATCCTGGTTTCTCCAATGCTTATTCTAAGCTGGGCTTTCTACAAAGTGTGACCTTTGGGAATATTAAAAATTACCTATCAAACACTCTTTGAATATTTACTTTGTACAAGTTACTGGGATAAGATATACAGAAGGGGGGCCCTAAAGAAGGCTTCAGAAACTTGTGAGATATAATGAACTATCCAATAGAATAAATCAAGCATTATTTGGGAAAATGATGATCTTTAAATGGCAAAAGCCAGAACTGTGTCTAAGCCAGAACTGAAGACCAGCTGTAAAAGAGAAAGATAACTCAGGAGTTGTAGATTAGACTTTGGCCTGAGTAGGTTATGTTATCAAGTTGGTTTATATTGTAGTATGGTCTATGTCTGACATGCTTTTCAAGACTTTCAGAAAGTGCTTTGAAGCAATAGAGAGAGCAGGAGTCACCCAGATTCTTCTCCTTCTTTATAAAGCAATTCCATAAATACAGCCTCACTCATATGGCTCAAAGCTGAACCTTATCCTCCAACCACAGCATTTCCAATGTTAACTCACACTTCTCTGTTCCTAGAACACCACCCTACGTATCCTACCATTTACTTAAAGCTCTTGACACAGATTTCCTCATCCATCACCCCAACAAAAGACCCACCAATGATGGGTAAACAATTGAATGCCTGATTATACAATTATAATACTAATAATTTTCCATGGCTTTCAGTTACCTAAGAAAGAACAAATCTCTAGATAGACGAGTTTGCCTAAGTGACTAGCTAAACTTATTCTTTGTATTTTTCTACTTATATGTCAGGCTATACAGTTTCATGGGATTAGTTTTGGTTCTCCAAGTGGTTCATGATCTTTCTTCATTCTGTCCTTTGAATTATAACTTTGCCTAAAACCTTTATACTTTTATCTTTCTTCTTTCATATTCAAACACACTCATCTTTTGTATCTTTCTTAGATTTTTTTTTGACAGAACTGCTGTGACGTCTATATTTAGATAATTTCCACGTTTTTAGATTCTACAGTTCCACTATATTGCTCTGCATTGCTTTATTTTTTCTCTTTTACTTGCCTATATCATCAGTAACACTGAGCTTTAACTTGTGTCTATTAAGGGAAGCACAAAAATAATACAGTAGAAATTAGGCCCACGGCAATATAGTATATGGCATCCATAAAATCTTAGAAGGCATGTCCAGGAAGAAACTGTCTTCTCCGGTGAATTTTACTGGCAATTGTTGATAGGTCATTCAAGAGTAGAGAGTGGGATAAGTATCAATTACATCTCTATTTATGATATTAAAGTTTGCTTTGAGTTTATTATCTAGACTTTATGACAGAAAGAGCAAAAAGAACAAAGATTTCTAGCTACTAGATTTCACAAGTTAGAAAAGAGTTACTTGTTTCAGACATGTGTGTTGATGATGGCATTCAAAAGAAAATCATGTTTACAGAATGGACTAAGATCTCTCCTTAATCAGTCTGATGTCTCTTATTAAGTTGTGTGCTGTTTTGTATAGAATAATTATGAAAAAAAATTATCATACTTGACTTTATTCATTGTGCAGGACTTAGCCTAGTAAAGTTTGTGATCATCTATCAAGCAGAAGTAACTTTCCTTGACGACATGAGTAACATCATGTTGTCTCTACATTCTGGCTTTTAAAATATTCTATCAAGAGGCCTGTACCAGTTCTTGGCAGACTTTCTTATTTCCTTTACCTCTGATCAAACACATCAGTTTCATGGGATTCTCAACACTATCATCTTGCTGTCTCATTTGCCAAAGCCTTTCATCAGAAGCAAGGACACTAAGGAAGAAAAATGACAAAGTGTTTTGAAACTTTGAATAAGATACTTCAGTCAGTCAGTTTCATGACACCTTCTTGAAAGTTCGCAGTGGCATGAACATGTATGTGCTTGACCAGCAGCAGCAGATCAGACTGCAAAGCTCATCCCCTCATTCAGGGAGGCAGACACTTCATTTAATACTCTTCATGTATAGATTGTGATTATTTTCTTTCTCTCTCTCTTTTCTCTCTTTTTCTCCCTTGAAAGGAGGAGGAGAAATTTCCCTGACATGCTACTAATATCATCTCACACTGTGGACCAGATGGTGAAAAATGCAAGGGTTGCAGCTCGATTTATGGACTATGTTGTGGGGGAGGAATTTTCTTTTAGAATGACTTTCAGCTCGATCATTTGTTTCTGAAATCTAAACATGACTCAATGAGCAAAGTAGTACCAGCCAAACTTCAAAAAGTTCCTGCAAATAAGTGCTTTAAAACACAATACATCTGGAGAGCCCTCACATCCTGCCCTCCCACATCTGTAGAAAACAGACAGTTGGGAGGTCATTTTACATCTTTATGATCCTGTCCTTTCTGTGGACAAAGAATTTTGGAAAGGTTTTGCTTTTTCTATTGTTTGTTTATGTGCATTTACATGACCAGCCTTAACGGTTTATCCAATTTCTTGCATCTTTGTTCTTAACAAATTCAGAACACAAACTATTATTAAATTACTCTTTACTAAACATTGGTAGTCTTTGAAGGAACCTAAGAATCACCCCGCCTTGCATCTTCAGATCGATGGAAACCCCGGAGAAATAAAACTTTTGGTAACATGTGCTGCTCTGAAAGACCTGGGAATAAATGACCAGTAGGTATGATCTGCTGCTCTCCTTCAAGTGCTGTGCTTGTCTGAAAGAATTTTAAATAAAGTCATGACCACATTAAGCTCAATAATATACTAGAGTCTAGCTGCATTGATGCTCTGAGTACTAATTCCTCATATTCCATAGCTTTCCATAAATGTTCTTATCAGTTGTAGAATAGGTCATGAATAACATATCAGAAAAACATATATTTCAAAGTTTGCTATATTAATTATATATGTGTACATATGTATCAGCATGTCTGTGTGACTATATATCTGTATGCTATCTGTTCTTTAAACACGGAAATCTTTATGTTTGGGAATATATTTATTGATGGGTCACAGCACTGACTGCATTCACCTACGATTGTACCAGGGAAAGTGCCAGGACATGCCCTCTTGGAGGAGCAACCTGGTATTCCATGCGAAAACCATGCACTTTAAAATATCAGCATCTTTTCTCATCATTTGGTGTCTCTCTCATAACCCAGATAACACTTTCAAACACATTGTCAGCCTTTTCATCTCCTGATTCTTGTACAGGACGCTCTGCCTTGTGCATTTTAAAATCCCTATTTATTCCACCTTAGGGAAAATTTTAGATTTTCAACCCTGATCCTTACGTGCTCTGAATCAGGAAAATGGAGAGAGAAGGAGACATCAGAGGAAGGCAAGGAGAGAGAGAGAGAGAGAGAGAGAGAGAGAGAGAGAGAGAGAGAGAGAGAGAGAGAGAGAGAAAAGAGGGAAAATCAGAAAACAGACCAAGATTTGGGGTCTGGTTCAGACCTTTTTGTATATATAGGAAAAGGGATCATGGGAAAGTTTAGAGGTTTTAAAGAACTCAGGAAGAAGGCTAAGACTTGCTAGGAAGGAGACTAGAGGGGGAACCAGGGCAGCATGTGCTAGAGAAATTGGCAGCAAGTTCTCAGGGAGAGTTTAAGTAGCACCCAAGAACTGTCATTCTGAGACTAATAACCCATGGGTCCTCAATTCCCTTTGCTTTGATCATCATTATCACTAGCTGGAAGAGATGATGTGTAAGGGCCTAGACACAGCAGAAGCCTTTTACAAATTCAAAGTGTGATGTTGACATCAGTGAGAATTTTTGAATGAAAGTGTGCCTTTTGAAATAACTGCCCACCCTAAGCCCATCTCCCCTTACTGATAAGTATGCAGCAGATTCAGGTCAAGGTATCAGCCAGCCATAGTGGTTAAGAAAGGACACCCCTTTGTAGCCAGCTACAACCATGTTGGGAATATAACTGGATAAGTTAAGGTCTACCCTGAGAATCTTCAGAGCAACAGTCCTTAGATAGAGACCTGCTTGTTTTAGAAAACATGTTTGTGATGTATGAAAACCAGTCAGCAAAGACAGAAGACATTATGGGGGCAAAGAAAGAGAAAGATGCAAGTTTGCATAAATCACAATTCCCTGAGAACTGACAGAGACAAGTGTGGCTTGTAGGACAGCAATATAGGTTAGATGCCACTGATGAACAAAAGTAGACTCTGGCTCTTCTCAAAGACTATAGAATATTCACACATCAGATAAGAAACAATCTGAGGGTCAATGGGCCGCACAGCACACTTGCTGATGTCTTAATGGCTTTCTTCATGGATGTATGTTTTAGACAATTTCATGTATTATTGTTGTTGTGCATTGGTGTGTGCACATGTATATGGGTATGATGTGTATGCATGAAAATAGACATACACGTGTCACAGAACACGTCAGAGGACAACTTATGGGAACTGACTCTTTTTCCACCCTATAGATCAAACAGAGGTTGTCAGACTTGATGGCAGGGGCCTTCACTCACTAAACAATCAGGCTAGCTCATTACTGACTTTCTCAATCCTGTGTGGTTTACCATGGTCACCATGGTAACCTGGTAGGCACAGTGATCATTACAACCAAATCCAGCCCATACTAACTTACAATAAGAGTTTTACTAGCTCATGAAACAAAATGAAAACGAACTAAAAAGAGTGTAAAAAAACATATTTAAAGAGAGAGTGCGTAATATCAGAAGGGAAAAAGGAAGACTAAGGAAAAACTAGAGGGAAAGGGAGATGGAATCTGATCAAAGCACAAATCATGCATGTTTGAATATTAAATAAAATACTCTTCAAGTCCAAGTTATCTGGTTTAAAGGACCATACTTCTACATTCTGATATCAAAATTGGATAAAATGACAGTAGTAGTAGGTAGTGTTTTTATTAAAGGAAAATGTATGTTAGCTAGTCTTTTACAAATGACTCACATTCTTTGAGTCTCCTCTCTCTCTCTCTCTCTCTCTCTCTCTCTCTCTCTCTCTCTCTCTCTCTCTCTCTCTCCATATATACATATATATGGAGAGAGAGAGAGAATTAAGAAGCCCTATAGAAACAAAGGACCCTAATTCTATTAGTGTGTGTTCCAGCTATTAACAAGTCTAATTCTCAGAGACTCCAAAAAGTGAAGGTGGCGTTGTTGAGAGATAAAAGTGCATTTGCTAACCAAAGAAACAACAGCTATGGGGTCTGGGAAGAATTCTAAGGAATAGTGGAGAGCTTAGATATAATGCATTAACTTGATCTAAGGCACTGAAGGTATCTTACCGGATCTCAAATATGCCAGAAATGTAGCACCTGCTGAAGAACGACTGTTGTTCCATCATCTTTATTTAATAAAATGTCAATAAAGGAAAACACCTTTCTGTAGGGAATATTCAGGGTGATGCATTGTAGTAGTATGGTTTCTCGGGTCCCATGCGCCAGAGATCCGGGACCCACAGATCTGCCGCCCGGGATCGCTTATCCGCGCACCGCCGCCCAGGCCCCCAGAAACGACTCAGACGCTTCTATTAACTTCATGCTGTTTGGCCTATGGCTCAGGCACATTGCTAGCTAGCTCTTACATCTTAAATCAACCCATTTCTATTAATCTGATGGCCACGTGGCCGTGTGGCTCACCCGAGTTCCTTACATGTTGCTCCTTGGGCGGCTGGCTCGATCTGCCTCTGACTCCGCCCTGCTTCTCCTACCTATGCTTTGATTTCTCCTACTTCTTCTATGGTGCCCGCCATGGCCCAAAACAGCTCCTTTATTTAAAGATTGAGATTCACAGCATAAAGAAGGGCATTCCCACATCACTTCCCCCTTTCTCTCTAATCAAAAAGGAAGGTTTCAATTTTAACATAGCAAAATTACATATAACAAACAAAATAGCTATCAAGCAAGAATTACAGTTACAATATCTAGTCTATTTGTATTTAGCAAAATTAAAGAAAATATTCTATCATCTACTTTATCTTTATGAATATAAAGTTTCATATCTAATATACCTTTCAAATGACTAAGAAAAACTGTACATATAACTATCTAATCTTCAACTACATCAAAGACCACAGAAGGATATAATATTTACCCAAGTAAACCAGAAGTGCAAACGACTTCTAAAATCTAGAAAGGACAGAGATGACACCTATCTGCCTGGACAGTCACCCAAAGTTCCTTTATAAAGCTGGAGCATCCATCTTCAGCCTATAGGCCTGGAGTCTCTTTTCATTTCAGTGAAGCAGGAAATCTGCTCTGCCCATTCTGGCACAGTTCATCAGTTGCTTCTCCTCGAGTCCTGAAGAATGTCTGACAGTTTTCTCTGTAAAGCAGGAACCTGAATGACCATTTAGGCTTGTTCTGCCAAAGTTCAGAGGTCATCTTCTTATGGAACATGCATGTCCAGTTTAAACAGCATACTGTCAAGCAGTCAATATAAAAACATATGGAGTTTCTTCGATGCCCATTTTCCTGTTGAAGTAAATTAGTGCTGCCAGGAGCAGACCTGTCTCACTGTCCAGAAAAGTCTAAGCTCTTAAAACATTTTAAATGCCATATTCTGTAGGTCTTAGAAGTATTTGAAGATTATCTATTTAATTGAAATATATCTTTGTATACCTAAAAATCCTAACTAACCTAACTATAAGTTTGATTATCAAAAGTGACTATTAACCTTCATTTCTTAATTATACACTACAATTTTAAAACAGTTACATGAACATCATACCTTAAACAAGAATAGAAAAACACATACAGCATAATAAAATTGACTTTAAATTTGTATCAATAAACCAAAATCTATACCAATGTAAAGCAGTTTGAGATTAACAGCTGATTACCTGTAAATTCAATAATCTAATTTTTTAAAAAAGCATTCACATACCATATCCCCCGTTTCTTCTTAGAAAGAGATTGACTATGACCATTAACCATTTATAATGAAAACAAACATTTAGAAACAATATTTGGGGAATTTGGGCGTAGGTATCCATTACTACTTCTTGCTGATTAAGGGGCGTTGAAAATCTCACAGTTGTTGAGACTGGATTAGTCTGCAGCTCTGAAGGTGATATAGCCATCTCTTTGCATCAGGTTTTTTCAGGGGGTCTTGGTTGATGAAACCATATTTGTTTGGAAGGAACCCACAGGTTCTCATCTGTGGAAACAAAAACAGAACTCTTCCAAAGCAATAAATCCTTAGACACAAATTTCAAAATCAAAATACCTTTAAAATATATATTCTTGTTTAACTTAGTAGCCTTTGCAATCCATTGTCTTTCTGCAGTTAGCTCATTAACAGTTAAAAAATTAAAAGAAAACACAATAACAACCAAAATCCAGATTTTGTGTTTATTTTCCATCTTTATGTGGCTTATTATATTTTTATTATTCTATTTCTCGCTTTAAAAACTTTTTCTAACCTCTTTCTTTTCTCTCTGAAGCCTATGTACCTTTTACAAACATTGTAACCCGTTTACAGGTTTTTCTTTTCATCTGAATCTGTTTTATTGTGAATCTTTAATCATCTTTTAACTTTAAGAGCTTTTAAAATACATTCTCTAAAAAGAAGCACAGTTTTTGCAAATTAGGCTGAATCACTAAGTTTTCTTAAACGGATCATAAACAGAGCACACCCAAAAAAATGCTGCTACGAAGAAAATGTGTTTCTTTTTTGTTCGAAATAAGCAGAAATCTAAAATCAATCACATGCTACTGAGTCTTCTGTGAGTTATCAGGAACCCGCCTGATTGCCGCTCCAGCTTACACTGACTGCCGCCAGCTCGCCGCTGGCGCCATTTTGAATGTGACCCGGACCATGCTTTCTTTGTACAAAGACCCACTACGTATACATAATTTTGAAGCTGCCTTGGCTCAATTTTTGTGATCTAGAACCTTTTCTAATCTTTCTCAGGCTCTAAGTGGATAATCGCCCCACGTTGGATGCGCCATCTGTAGTAGTATGGTTTCTCGGGTCCCGTGCGCCAGAGATGCGGGACCCACAGATCTGCCGCCCGGGATCGCTTAGCTTATCCGTGTACCGCCGCCCAGGCCCCCAGAAATGACTCAGACGCTTCTATTAACTTCATGCTGTTTGGCCTATGGCTCAGGCACATTGCTAGCTAGCTCTTACATCTTAAATCAACCCATTTCTATTAATCTGATGGCCACGTGGCCGTGTGGCTCACCCGAGTTCCACATCAATGCATAGGACAAAAATGTAATTATTTCACTAATATATTTTACTATGGAAA
Organism: Phyllotis vaccarum; assembly: GCA_033318265.1. NCBI lineage: Eukaryota > Metazoa > Chordata > Mammalia > Rodentia > Cricetidae > Phyllotis > Phyllotis vaccarum. The sequence goes on along the minus strand of JARWLC010000012.1, from coordinate 6,075,445 downwards.
AGACATTAAAACGTTAATAGAAATCCATGCAGTGACTTGGGCATCCATGTACTTATGTAAGACAACTGCAGCTTTGCTTCGCTTCTGTGGCAGCACATTTTTTGCTTAAGGAATCAACAGTAAACGATGCTGAAGATCCTTTATTCCTGTTTGTCACATTATTGCTTTACTCTTGAGAACTAACCCTTTTTCTGTAATTAGGATGCATCATTCTAGGTGTACATCATCCCAAGATATTTTAAAAATAAATGTATCTATAAATAATACATGGCATAATTTTTGCATGCTTTAAAAATTAACTGCACAATATCTTTTGTTAACCCTCTTTCACTTGTGCTCTCTTCATTTTAGTATCTATTGCTGTTAATCTAAAAAAAATAAGTTAATTTATTTTAACTTCCATAGATTATTTGATAGTAAATTTACGTATGTTCTTTACATTATGTATCAATAGACTACCATCCAAAAGGCTTTCTACATTTGAATTCTGGAAAATGGTGTAAGAATTGGGTATGTAAATTCCCACATTAACATTTCTTTGGACAGACCTTCAAATTTTTCTTTTTATAAATCTAGCAGTTATGAAGTTTTTCTTTGTTGTTTCCTTGTGGAGAAGAGGTGACTGACTGCAAAGCTCCATGCTGTCCTTGCTTTTTTGTCAACAAACTAACACATACAACAGTATAAATCAAAATAGTCGTCACCTCTCTCAAGAGTTACTGGATTTTTACAGCTTTCGATATACAAGGAATAGTTGAGTTCTATACTGACTTGTGTTTTCCTTAGCTGAAACAGTTTGAGAAAAAGAGATCTTGATTATGAAGAAGCTACAGGCCAGAGATAAAAACCCACTGCTATTCAGATGTGAGAATGTCTGTAAATATCCTTCCATATGTTTTACTTAAGAAATAATGGATCAGATATTCTGAAGGATCATAAGACATTTTTATTATAAATGTGGTCATTTAGTGATGATTACTAAATTTCTGTATTTATAGAAAAATAATTCAGAAATATAAAACTGCACTACTCCCATATGCTCCAGTTTTTCTTGCCAATATAAAAACCTAATTATCACAGACCTACTCTTTGTAATTAAGAAGTAGTGTCTATAAATAAGGAATAAGATTGCCACTTATTTCTTAACATTCTAAAGGCAAATATATCTACCTATTATCCTTTCAATAACCTGACACAATGACAATGGAATAGAAGGTTGTCACAGTATAATAAGACCTGGCTGAGAAATTATACTGAGGTGAAGCAGAAGCATTTATCAAAAGTAACTGTTGGAATGAAGGAGAAACTGTTATTTTTTCAGGTGAGAGACATTGATCCTGTGATAATGTTCCATTAAAATAACTTTATTTTTGTTGCACCAACTGACTGATTTTGACATAATTGTTTTAAAAATAGAATTTGATTTTCTCCAGTCTTATTCTTTTCTTGGAATATGTTTACCAACTAGTGCGGCCCTTTAGCTCTATGAAATACATCTTCAAAACCCTGAGTGAGGCGAGAACAGAGCAGATCTATCCCTTCCTGACTCACTGTATTCCCAGTGCCTGAGTTTTGATCCCTCTTTATTCACGTTGGTGAGTTATGCAAAGAGCTGGAAAGATGGTATTTTTCCAGTTGGATGCCAACATAATTGCTTTCCTCACCATTAAAACCTCCTACTCTTATTTTCCATTAAAATACACTATTCCAAGGGACTAAAGAATTCCATGACTTAATTCCATGTATGTTTATCTCTCTGGGATTTTGAAAAAGTATAATACTGCTTTAATTCTTAACTTTGTTGTATTAAGTATATGAAAATGTTAAATATAACATTTAAACACAAGAGTTAGGGACCACCTCACATTGGACAACTTAAGATTCTAAATTTGTGTTTTCTACAAAGTAGTAGTAATTTTAGTGCTTGATAGGTTATTGGTGTCTGCAAGTTGATTTATATAAAGAGCTGTCTGGTTAATAATGCTTACAACTATGAAAAATAAATGTGGAAAATATAAGCTGTTGTATTTAGAAAGTTATGTTAAGAGAAAGATACATATTTATCTTTACTCCCATGGAAGAGACTATTGTAGGTGTGAGAGTGTAATACAGTCGCAGTAAATATTAAGTAGACACTAAAAATGGAATCGCACAAAACATGAGAGTTCTTAACCTTTCGTGGTACTTGAACAAGCTGCCTTTGATCCTTAATGCTCCACACACGTTTTCAGTGTCTTCAGTTTTAGACTCTAGCCTGGAGTGCCTCTCAGTAAGAGAATGGCGTCCTCCACCGGCCTAACATATTTAAATGTGCTTTGAAAAAAATTTTATGGAAGCATCCATTTGATTATTATTAGAGACAAGGACAGAATTATTTCTTCAAGAGACTTTTATTTTTATGTTATTAAATGCAACAATCTGAGTAGATAATTCATAATTATACTGTGATCATTCTAAATTTGAATTTACCAAAATAATGTCAATGATCAGTGGGATAAAAAGATAGTTCATTTTAATTAATATAAAGTAACATACAGCATTTCTCAGTCAGTCTTAATTCATATTTAATGTTTTGCCCAAACATATATAAACTTATGCACAAATGTGTGGTATTCTAATGTATTGGTCTTTATTTATTTACTTATTTAATTTTTATTTTAAAAAAATGTCATCTCCTTCAATGCATCCCCCTGCTCCCCCTTCCCTTCCCCTCCCAATCCCTCTCAGCCAGCCCTTAGCCTTGCCCCTCCCTATCCACCCATACCCTCCCCAAAAGGGCAAGTCCCAAGGTGGGTCAGCCCAGAACGACACATCCACTCAGGGCACATCCCATTCACACGTCCCAAAGTCAATGCTGGGCTGGATGTTCCCCTATAGGGAATGGGCTCCAAGCTGCCAGCCCATGAACAGAAACACAGTCTGATCCCACACCTAGTGGCTCCACACACTCATTGCAGTCCAAAGCCACCGACCCAGGAGAGCCCAGCTCGCCAGCCTGATGGATCTCCAATGGCAATTCCCAGTTCAGTGAGCTCCCCAGAGCTCCATCCTGTAGAGAGTGGCAGAATTAGGAGACATGGCTTTGTTGGTGTGTGTATGGCCTTGCTGGGAAAAGTGTGTTACTGGAACAGGCTTTGAAATGTTCTAAACCCAGGAAATTGCTCAGTGTCTTAGTTGACTTCCTGTTGCCCACAGATGTAAGACTCTCAGCTACCACTGCCTGCACGCTGCCATGCTTCCAGCCATGATGATAATGGACCCAATTAAATGTTTTTTTTCATAAAAGCTTCCGTGGTCATGGTGTCTCTTCACAGCAATATAAATCCTAACTAAGACAATATTCAAAAGGGTTTCTAGAATTCTAATTTTAATCCTTCAATCCTTTTACTCAGGGCTTTATATACAAATGATGCAAAGGAAGAAGTATTCACTTGGTCCTACCAAAGTATTGTAAATATACATAATTTACAGTAAGACATTTGTTGTATAATTATTTTCTACTCTTATCCAAACACCTACCCAGTCGGATCCCAATAAATATTATCATAATAATCACTAGACAAAGCCACTAAATTTGCATCAAGTAATGAAAGGTTAATGTCTATCTGCTGTGTGGATGTTGTTCACATGCAGGAGAAACTGAGAAGTAGAGCAGTGTGCATTGCCTACAGGTGATTCCCAGCTCTCTGTGTCACGAGTTAGTTTTCTTCCTTTATGCCACCATATTTTATATACTGAGCCTCACACATTACCCACCTCCTGCGTAGAATTTACACAAGCAGTGAAGATTGTAGAATACCCAAGGAAATCATTTTTCAGTCGATTGAGTTCTTAATGGAAAAAGCTCTCTGAATACCATCTCACAAATTAGAAGATCCCCTGCTTCCTAAGTAGTTCAACTGAAACCAGCTTTGTATTTATCCTTTGGGTCATTCAGGCTGAAACGTTGTTAAGTCTTAAGTCCAAAAGTCAGACGTTTACAGGTAAAATGTCATGTCCTTTTAGGCTTCCACCAACCTTTTCAACCAGCTTAGGGATTTGGAGCCTTGCAAGTGGATTTCCACATTTTATATCCCCATATTTAACAAATGATCAAATGCAACTCCCAAGAACATTATTTTTACAAGCTTGACATTTTGGGTTTGAGAGGGGGGGCTATCTGACTCCCTTTTACATAAATTTATTGGTGGGGATTTCAATGATTCTTTGGTCTTTTCCACCAACATTAATTAGAAGAAACTATATGTTTTACAATATGGTTAGCAGTAACTAATGCCTTAAGACAATCACTAAAAGATGCAAAGCTATAACTTTGTAGCTGTTTACCTTAAGAGGCAATATAGTGAAAGGAAACATAATAAATTCTACTTAATAATGATGATGGTGAAAATTCCAATACATGTCCCAGGTCATAAATTTCTTGAGGCTATCTATATTGTGTTCTCTGAAGGTTGTTGCCCATATGCAACTCATAGTATTAAATATCCTGGTTCATTTATCCTGGAACAATTTGTTATTGTAAAATTTTAACATTAGTTCTCAATATGATTGAAAATTATTTATTTTGGAAAAACTAAATAGGAACAGCAACAAAGCCACCCAGGCAGAGCCCTAGTTCCAGTAAATCAGAGACACTGATACTGCATGTACTGTCAATGGTCTCAGAGTTTTCTGATGTAGTTTCCGTGTATCCCTTAATCTTTGTACCATCCACAGAATCCGAAGGAATGTTTGATAATACACACTTCTACAAATTATTATAAATACATTATAAAAGCAGGTATGGAACATGTTATTGGAACCCTTTGTACTTAGCTTCTAGTTTTTGGTTGTAAGAAGATCCTATATCTCTTTATTTAATAACATTTTTTTTTTTTAGTTTCCTGTGGAGGACAGTAATTGGAATGCATTGGTCCACGTTATGAGCTAGAGCATTTAGTAAAGGGGATGGGCAGAGAATGGGAGAAGCGGGGGTGGGGGGAGCCACAAGGGCATCTCTGTCACTTTAGACTCAGATGTTTACCTGGATTGAGGTTTGTGTGCTGCATAATTTCAGGTATGCAAAACTAAAGAGAAAACGTAAACCCTAGCACTGTCCACCGACCCTCACTCACGTGCATTTTACTAACCCGGTTCCATGAAGTAAACTCAAACAGGAAGTTCCAAATTAAATGGACACCGAATCCCCATGACAATTTCCCCATGACAAACATAGCCAGACAATTATTTAAGAGCAGGAATCAAGTATCTATATGCATTAAAAAAAATAGACTATAACATCATTTATTATAAATGGGAATTAGGTATGTAAGTATATGATGGAGGAAAACAGATGTTTTAGTGTATATTGTTGTGAAGGACCATAAATTTTCACTATACATTGGCTATTGAAGTGCCAAAATAAAAGGAATTAATTAGCTATAATCCAAGTTATTCAACTGTTATTAACTCCAGTGTGAAGATTTTCAGTTTAGGGTTGATTTTCTGTCTCATTGTATGTCTTCTATGGGTTTTTGCTTGTTTTGTTTGGAAGATGTCAGAAGAACTAGAGAGTCTCCCAAACATCTCAAAAATCACATTTTAGCTTATTAATCATTTATGGTCCATTGAGTAAAATCAACTCTTAGAGTTCAAAATATAATACATTGATCTGCATCTTGAATAATAAATATACATTTTAGAAAAACTGAGGCAAGCTCCTTCAAGTTTCAAGGCATTGAAACTTTTTCAATGACTGACTTAAATCTGGGTCTGGTGTCTTGCACTTGTAATCCCAGTACAGGAGAGGGTAAAGGAGGAGAATTTAGATTAGCTTGGTGCATACTATGAGCTTCAGACAAGCCTGGGTTAGAGATTGAGACTCTCAAATAAACTGACGAAATAGAACAATAGTGAGCATTGAATGAATCATTCTCATGACTTCCTCTGTTCTTCTTCCCAGCCTATATCCTGGGGACTTAACCCACTCCAGTCAATCTAGAAATACAGAAGTAGCAAACATTATAGGCAGTCATCTGTTTTGATGCCAGGAGGATTCCTCAGATTTAGACCTGAGATAATGATCAACCCATACACCATTTGACCATATCCACTCTCTCATGCAATCACTTTCTGTTCCTGCCCCATGTCTTCATTTCCTGTAATTCAGGAGTCATGGTCTGCTGGGAGGTGGGCTTAACTGGAGCAAAACTCAGAATTATTACGTATGGTAGCGTGGCCTCACACAGTCGCATTAACAAACCGGAAGGCAAAGAAAACAGTTTTGCTTTGTTTTGTTGGACAATTAAGTGTTTCTTAATTTATTCTTTATACTATTCTTGAGACATAACCAAAAAATTAATCTAACTTCACCCCAGTTACTCTGTGGATAAAAGATTCAGACCAAAATATTCAAAATAAATAGAAAAAAAGAAATTTTATAGTGCTAGTTGGTGCTAGAACCAGAAGCCAAGCACAGTGTCACTGGCCTCTCCACTTAAACTCAGACTTGAGGTGAGGTGGAGTATGGCACGATACACATTTTCTTGTCAAGATACATTTTCAGCAATCATTTAACGGGAGCATTATGATGAAGACAGTTACAAAATCTTCATCTCTGGCAATAGCAATAAAAAAATGAAACTCATATGCCTTAGAAAAGCCATTTCAGGTCGGTCATTCCCATACTCCTTTAGGCCACTCGCTTGCAGATTGCTGACTTCTGAGAAATGTGATCATCCCCTGTATATTTTCCTTATGCATTAACAATGATTTGCTCATTGGTGCTACACAGAAGACACCATCTCAATCAAAGGGGAACACATACACATTGATTTGCCCCTCGTCAATTTTGCTTCTTTTTAATTTATCAGCTACTCTAATCATTTTTATTAGATTTCTTAATTGTAAAAAAAAAAAGGCATATAATTCTATCATCAAAGTTTCAAAATAAAGTATGTTATGGCTTACCCCTAGCAGGAGGTATAAATTAGTATGGTCTGATTTTAAGGTATATTTAAATTCAAAGGTTTCCTGAATTAATATGTCTTCTATAGAAGAGGAAAATAAAAGTTATAGATCAGATCTGAAAGGATAACTTTCTAAAAGTTGGAGACTAACAAATTTCTGAATGTGCCTGTAGAAAATTTCCCAATAAACAGCAAACAAATGACTGCAGGGTGATGTCACATGCAATCACTGGTGACACAGGATGAGACTGGTTAGGAAGAGGCATTCCAAATGGCACTGGAAGAAAAGAGGCTTCAGTGTTTCAGCCCCTCTGCCTCCCTCATTTCCTTTGGTCAATACTAAGGGATGAGACAAAAAGAATGTTGAAATTGTTATCAAGAATTATTAACATATGTTAAAGTAATCCTTTAAAATATGGAATCAAGAATCATTTGAGAATACTATTGAAGGTTTCTATACAGAAGAATTAGCTAATAATTATCATGGACAGTTCCTGTGATTGATGTGGGAATCCCTTTCTGTGTTCTGTGAATCTCAATCTTTAAATAAAGGAGCTGTTTTGGGCCATGACAGGCACCATAGAAAAAGTAGGAGGAGGAATCAGAATAGGTAGGAAAGGAAGGGGCGGAGTCAGAGGCAGATCGAGCAAGCCTCCCAAGAAGAAACACATAAAGAACACAGGTGAGCCATGGGCCATGTGGCAGACAGGTTAATAGAAATGGGTTGATTAAGATGTAAGAGCTAGCTAGCAATGTGCCTGAGCCATAGGCCAAACAGCATAAAGTTAATATAAGTGTCTGAATCATTTCTGGGGGCCTGAGTGGCGGGGGGGGGGGGCTTCTAAGCGGTCTCAGGCAGCAGGTCTGTGGATCTGGGATCTCTGGCCGCCTGGGACCAAGAAATACCCACTACTACAGATGGTGCCAAACGTGGGGCTGAATATCCACTTAATTCCTGAGAAAGTTTAAAAAGGGTTTTAGCAGAAACTGAGCAAAGGCAGCTTCCAAATTGTGTATACGAAGCAGGTCTTTGTACAAAGAAAGCGTGGCGGCTGGGTCACATTCAAAATGGAGCCAGTGGACTGGTGGCAGGCAGTGTAAGCTGCAATCAGGCGGGCTCCTGAAATCTCACAGAAGATTCAATAGCATGTGATTGATTTTAGATTTCTGTTTATTTTGAACAAAAAGGAAACAAAGACGGTTTCTTAGTAGCGGCATTTTCTTGAGTGTGCTCTGTTTGCTGGCCACAAACAGGGACACGGTCCCTTTAAGAGAATTTACTGATTTAGCTTCCTTGGCAAAAACTATGCAGCTCTTTAAGAGAGTGTATTTTAAATGCTCTTATGGTTAGAAGATGATTTAGGATTCACAATAAAACAGATTCAGATGAAAAGAAAAACCTGTAAATGGGTTACAATGTTTGTAAAAGGTACATAGGCTTCAGAGAGAAAAGAAAGACGTTAGAAAAAGTTTTTAAAGCGAGAAATAGAATAATAAAAATATAATAAGCCACATAAAGATGAAAAATAAACACAAAATCTGGATTTTGGTTGTTATTGTGTTTTCTTTTAATTTTTTAACTGTTAATGAGCTAACTGCAGAAAGACAATGAATTGCAAATGCAAAGGCTACTAAGTTAAACAAGAATATATATTTTAAAGGTATTTTGATTTTGAAGTTTATGTTTAAGGATTTATTGCTTTGGAAGAGTTCTGCTTTTGTTTCCACAGAAGATGAGAACCTGTGGATTGTTTCCAGGCAAATAAGGTTTCATCAACCAAGACCACCTGAAAAAAATCTCTGATGGGAAGAGATAGCCGTATCAGCTTCAGGGCTACAGATTATGATCCAGTCTTAAAAACTCATGAGATTTTCAATGCCCATACTCAGCAAGAAGTAGTAATGGAAAACTACTCCCCAATTCCCAAAATATTGTTTATAAATGTTTTTTCATTATAACTGGTTATTAGTTATAGTTAATCTCTTTCTAAGAAGAAAAAGGGGATATGGTATATCAATGATTTTTTTAAAAAGTTAGATTATTGAACTTACTTAGATCAGGAAATCAGCTGTTAATCTCAAAATGTTTTACGTTGGTATGGATTTTGGTTTATTGATACAAATTTAAGGTCAGTTCTCTTATGCTGTTTGTATTTTTCTACTCTTGTTTAAGATATGATGTTTATGTAACTGATTTAAAATTATAATGTATAATTAAGAAATGCATGTTAGTTAGATTTTTAGGTATACAGAGATATAATTCAATTAGATAGGTAATCTTCAAACACTTCTAAGACCTACAGAATATGGCATTTAAATGTTTTAAGAACTTAGACTTTTCTGGAGAGTGACACAGATCTGTTCCTGACAACACTAATTTACTTCAAGAGAAAAATGGGCATCGAAGAAACTCCATATGAAATCTATTTGTGGCAACGGTTAGCCACTGGACAAGAACCTGTTCTTATATTGACTGCTTGACAGTATGCTGTTTAAACTGGACATGCAGGTTCCATAGGAAGATGACCTCCGAACTTTGGCAGAACAAGCCGAGATGGTCATTCAGGTTCCTGCTTTACAGAGAAAACTGTCAGACATTCTTCAGGACTCGAGGAGAAGCAACTGATGAACTGTGCCAGAATGGGCAGAGCAGATTTCCTGCTTCACTGAAATGAAAAGAGACTCTGGGCCTGTAGGCTGAATATGGATGCCCCAACTTTATAAAGGAACTTTGGGTGACTGTCCCAGCAGATAGGTGTCATCTCTGTCCTTTCTAAATTTTAGAAGTCGCTTGCACTTCTGGTTTACTTAGGTAAATATATTTTTCTGTGGTCTTTGATGTAGTTGAAGATTAGATAGTTATAGGTACAGTTTTTCTTAGTCATTTGTAAGGTATATTAGATATGAAACTTTAGATTCATAAGGATAAGATAGATGATAAGTTTGCTAAATACAAATATACTATATGTTATAACTGTAATTCTTGCTTGATGGCTATATTGTTATATGTAATTTTGTGTTTATGTATGCTGTGAATCTCAATCTTTAAATAAAGGAGCTGTTTTGGGCCATGACAGGCACCATAGAAGAAGTAGGAGGAGAAATCAGAGCATAGGTAGGAGAAGCAGGGCGGAGTCAGAGGCAGATCAAGCAGCCACCCAAGAAGAAACATGTAAGGAACACAGGTGAGCCACAGACCACGTGGTAGACAGATTAATAGAAATGGGGTGATTTAAGATGTAAGAGCTAGCTAACAATGTGCCTGAGCCATAGGCCAAACAGCATAACGTTAATATAAGCGTCTGAGTCATTTCTGGGGGCCTGAGCAGGTGGCTGGGCAGCTAAGAGGTCTGGTGCAGCAGATCTGTGGGTCTCAGATCTCTGGCCACCTGGGACCAAGAAACACCACTACTACATGTGATATTTGGTGTGAAATAATAGCATAGAGGTGAGTTGTCTCTCTACATAGTATTTACCAAATGATTAACCTTTCCTTTGCAGACTAATTATCAGAAGATGGAAAGGATAGGCATGGCACGTATTCCACACCATTTTGATAAATGATGTGTCTTACCACAGTAAAACAGTAAACACCATACTTCTTTTTCTTTTAGATCTGATTGAGTAGCTAGCACATTTGCTATGTACAGCATTGGGGACTATGTACATAAATATCAAATTCCATCTGCTATTTTTATGAAACTCAGAGATATATTGAGTAACTAACAACTGGAATAAATGTAGTATAAAAGAGTACCAACTAACAACACAGATTTTGGGTTAAGATGGAGAAAATCCCAGCACTTGTGTTTTCCTGGCTTAGGCAGATGACGTTGCTCTAACTCAGTGTCCTCAGCTGTATCATCGTTGATGTGTACAGAGGCTTCGCCACCTATCAGGAATTCTCTAAGAACCCGTGTGCATTCATCATTTCATCCTAAAAATCCATTATAGTCTCTTTGATTGTATAGATGAGGAACCAGAACATATGAAGTTGAAGTAAACTCCTCTCAGGAAGGGAAGCTGAGAAACAGTAGACCTAGCATGTGCACAAAGCTGATCACCTAAGAACAACTGAACCTGCCTCCTACCAGAAGACAGAGAAGGATGAGACCGGAACACAGAAGTGCTAAGTGCAGGCCCTGGGAGAAAGGAAGCACAGTAAACATGGCTGGTAGCAGCCTGCGTTGTCGTGGTTGCCGATTGATTAGAAGTTGCTACGACTTTTCATTCATACTCTAATCAAAGTTATTAGGAGGAGGTTAGCTGCTAATACAACAGATGTCATTGAGTACCTTTTCCTTATTTGATATAATGAAGTTCATTCTTGATAATTTAAGTATTATTTTATATTTCAAAGGCTTCTTTAAAAATAAAACATCTTTTTCTTTACATTGAAGATATCTTTCAGGGGGTGTATTTTCTTCCCATAAGTACTTTTATTTAAAACATTGTTAAAACGGAGCTCAGACATAATTATAAAATGATCAAGACACGGAAAACTACAACAAAACAACCAAAAAAGCCTGAATACTTACCCAGGAAACCCAAACTGTGTGATGTTTCTCCATTACTTAGAAGTTTTCATCCTTCTTCTTAAAGCTTCTGATGGTTCAATACAAACACAACCTCTGTAACTCCAGCACTGGTCACTTTGTGTCATGTAGAACAGAATAAGATTTTAATTCATGATTTAACTTGTTAGTTTGGTGAGAAAAAAAAGAAAATAAAAAAAAAGAAAACAGTGGTATTTACTACCACTTTCAAATATAAGCTGAGTAAGTACAGTCAGGACAACTTCCAGAAAAGCAATCTACAACCTATAAAATATAGTAGATATCCTTCAGATACAGTAGTATGAATTTTAATTAAGTAATATTAAAGAAATGCCATGAGATCCATGGATGAAAGATGGTTCAGAGAGCTGATAATTAATTTTTATTATTATTATGTTCATCCTGGAAGACCTCGGAGGGATAATTTCTTCTTGCTATGAATTCCCATTCTCTCAGAATTGCTATTGGTTCAAACATACTGACACCTTGGAGAGGTGAGGCAGCGGGGAGCACAGCTGCAGGGAGCACAGCCGCAGAGAGCACAGATGCTGGGAGCAAGGCGGTGGGGAGCATGGCTTGACTCTTCCACCTTTCCTTTCTTTAGTCTTTATATTTCAAATAACACATTTCCGGCTGTTTCTATCTGTGGGTTAGAAACAAGATTTGCAATTTTTCTTTCTCTCTTTAATGCCCTGTTTTATTTGTTACTGTTTCCCTTTAAGCAAAGAAATCCCAGTGTCAATACATGTGTTTATATTTTTCAGGAATAGAAATGTCCACATTGGCATTAATTCCAAGGTCCAGGTTAGTTAAATTGGTAGAACAATTACAAACCATAGCAACATGAGGGGCTGGTCCAGGTGTGCTGGAAGGAGTGTTCCCAGTGGTGAGAGGATGGGAGGTCAGGGTTCTCTTCTGGCTTTTAATTCTCCCCTTGACAACAGATTTCCCTGAAAGTATAGCTTTCATATTATTGAAATATTCCAAACCAATATTTCTTACAGAGATAGACACATGTTCAGAAATCATATGGTCCAAGGACCAAACAAAGTAGAGGATTTAAGCAGTATTATACTAATCTGAATTCATGACATCTGTATTGACGTTTGATTTCAGAGTTTCTTAAGCTTGGGGAAAAAAAAAATGTCTTTCACCAACATTCTTCCTCTTTGACACTCTTCTGTGGGTAAAATCAGCTTAATTTCAAAAAATAATTTACAATTTACATGCTGCAGCACAACAGGATAGCATTGAAGTGGTGGTTTTCATGTGAGTAAGTTTCTGAGGAAAGAATAACATGGTTTTAATGACTCTCCCCAAAGAGTACCATAGGAAATTTGAATCTCAACTAGCAAGTTTATTGAGCATGTTTACAAATGAATTATGCATTCAGGGAAGCATGGATACTGGAAATGTCATCTTAAAGATTTAAGATGATTATCTGATGAGCCAGGACCTTGTTCTTCTCCACAATGTTATCTTATTGAAACTCTGGGAAAACTGAATGCATATGACCACAGCCTACAAGGTAGTTCCCAGAACATAAACCATATGCAACTTCAGTATGGTGATAAGCCAGGGGTCTTTTTTGATTCTTCTAAGCATTTTTTTTCTGGCCTCATATGAAATCTTAACATTCCCCCATCTTTTTGATCATGTGGTTTCACATTTTCTCACTTGAATTTCTCTGTGGTTTGATGTGCATACCAGGGGAATGCTGATCAAAAAATGGCAGTGATCTTTTACAACACAGAAAAACTAAGTGAGTTTGTGGACTACGATCAGAAAATGGTTAAATAGAGACAGAACTCCTTTCCCAGGCTGCTGGGGCTCTCCTTGGTGACTTGAAAGAAGGCTTTCATCAAAGACAACAGTGATAATACATTTTCTAGCCTAAAACAGAGTTAACAAGTGGGACCGACTCTATCTTCCATTGTATACTAGTTGCCTCTACTGATAGGAGCAGTTCAGTACACTATTTTGACATGGCTTCTCATCATATCTAATTTCATGGATTAGTAGACACCGTTCAAATAAGTTATGCTCATACTTATGGTTCACAATTTATAACTTAAATCAATAAGGTAAATATTCATATGCACACAGTCTAGAAGATTTTTCAGAAAGTAACACAGAAAACAGAACAATTTGCAAAGAAAAAGATAGTGTCATTTGTCCCCAGGTGCCAAATGAAAATGTCACCCTCCCAAAATATTACTTTGCATCTTATAACCACTAAATCAATATACTCTTGTATTGAGGTCTTTTGTTTGTGAAAATAAATCATTTATACAGTTCTTGATGTGGCTGGTTGATATATACTGTGGAAATCTGAAGTATTCACTCATAAGCCTCACTGAACTGTAGATGGGCATTGGGAGTTTCCCAATCTTTTTGTATTTAATGCCTGTATTATGAGATTATTCAAACACTGTATATGTAGCTATAATTATCGTAAACCCTGAAATAAAATACAATGGGAAATTTGTGGAACAGACTCCAGAAAATGTTAAAGTACAATTGTATTTCTATCAATGATACACAAAAAAACATGAGTATTATAGAAAAAAAGATATAGCCTTAACATATACAAATATCTGAATCTGACTCTTGAACACTTTATCATTCAAGCTTCATTTTAGCTAATTCTGCAGTTCTCGTGAGTAGGCAGAGTGGCTGCAGATAACCACAATGCACAAGACTGTGCATTTTTTAAAAAAATTAGAAGAAAAAACTTTTAAAATGTTTTCACTGCAAATAAAAAGTGATTGAGATGGATGCTTGTTCAGATTTTAACATTACATGATGCATATGTTTTAAGGCATCACATAGTATCTCATAAATATGTGCAGTCTTTGGTCAGTTTCAAAAATAAAGGTGATCAAATCTGATTTTGAACAAGTGACTGAATCACAGATACATGAATTAAGTGACAAGTTCCATACTAAGCTTTCTACAATCTAAAGTCAGTTTATTGTAGTTCAGCCACCTAAGTGAATTATGGCACCCTGAAAAGAATAATTATGGAAGAAAGGCATTGCATATTTACACACAACACAGCCTGAAGGCACCGTGTTAGTAAAGCTCAAAGGAAGACAGTACTTCGGAAAATCAGGTGTGAGAAAGTGGCTTAACAGGAACAGCAATTGCTATGACAATGGGGTGGTGGGGATGAACACTGCTTGCACTGGCATGAAAATAAACATGTACATCGATGTCTTGACTGGTTACTAGTGACCTACAGCCACAATTTTCATTAATTTCATAATTTAGAAGAGCATACATTTATGCTTTGTGTTATAGGCATCAGTTTCTGACATGTTTCACTGGATAATAATTCAAGTGTCAATAGTGTTGTGCTTCCACAAGAAGCTCTAGAGAATTAAGGAAAAGACTTCTGTCTTTCCTGCTTTTGAGATCGTATTCCTTGGTGTCTCAAGTCCGAAGTGTGGTTCCTTGCTACAGCAGTCAGGTGTCTCCTACATCCGATCTTCTCCCACCTGCCTTTTACTAAGACATCTGTGATTACATTCCAGACCTTATGATCTAGAATCATGTTCTGAAGATCCTTCACCAGGCCTGAAATATCCCATACAAAGTAATATTTACAAGTTATGGTAATCATGAACTGTCTATCTTTGGGGCAGTGAGCATCATTAATCTTACCATAAATGGCAAAAACAAAAGAATAAAGTGAATATTGCAAAACCCTCTACTGAGTTGCAATGGAGATTCACCCTCCCAATAAGGAGTCAAGGGTAGCTGAATGACAAGTGCTTCAAACAATAAACAGCAAAAAGAAGAAAATAATGAGTTGGACAGGACCTTTCACAGGCATAACCCAAAAACTAGGGCAGTAGCTCCATGTTCTTGGTTTCACATCAGCGAATATTAGCGACACAAGCATGGTTGTTAAAGTATACAAAGCGGAAGGAAGATCTACTGAGAAGAACTATAGAAAAGTGAGAACTGGGGACAGTCTCAAAGAATGGATATGGTTTCCAGAGAGAAAAGGGCATCAGATTGCTTTCTAGGTGTTTTTACAGAGCCATGACCAAAGTGGAGGAGGGCTGAAGGAATACTTCTCTGGAGACAATGAAGACCTATGTACTGATGCTGTCGCTGGACCAAGCCCTTGTTCTTCTTATCTGTCCTGCTTGGTTATCTCATACTTAACCACCAGACTCCTCCATCTTCCTCGGTTTTCTAGACTCTGCTATTTGGATCTCAGATCTTTTGGTTAACCTCAGCTTCTTTTGCTGCAGAAAGAAAATAGCTTCTGTCTTTTCCGATTTCTGGAACATATAGAGACAACTTGCAGTTTTCAGCACAGTTTTATCCATGTCCTACCAACTGAGAGCTACAACTTTCATCTATAGGAACAACAATCAGTCAGTCTCCCTATGGAAGAATGAAAGCCACACAGCAGTGAAATGGTAATACCCCTTTATATCTAAGAATCTGGCCGTTTTTTCTGTCCTTTATTTCTCTGTACTCTCCTTAGCACTGGTTCTTTGTAATACCACCGTTATTATAACATCCTTTCTGCTATCTGATAACAAGTGTCAGTACTGTGAGAACAAAGGAGCTTCATAACCCAGAGCACAGGGAAAGTAGGAAGATGTGGATCTGGGCTCGCAGTAAGATGTTTTAGTACAAACACATCATGCACTTCAATGGGAGCTCTAAATTATTTGGCCTTCGAATTAGTATATGAAAATTCATAGTTTCATAAAGTTTTTATTTACTGTTCCCTGAAAACATTCTCCTAAAATTTTACTCGTTAGAATCCTGCTCATAATTTTGATCTTTAAGATGTCTCTGAGTTTCACCTCATATCTGTCCAATTGTAGCACATGTATCTCTCCAAATGAAAACGTTGCCTCATAGAGGAAGAAGGAAAGTTTAAAAACAAATGAAACTTACCTGGTTCAGGAAGTTGCTATTCACAAGCCCCTCCCCCGCCATTCTGGCAATGAAAACAGTAAACAGTTGTTGGGGAGAGAAGACTCTCAGCTATGAGTTGTCGCAAATGATGGGATGGGCTTTATGGTGACACAGCTGATTCCGTGTCATCTATGGACGAGCCTGTAACTCCTCTCCCGTGTAATGAACTCCCATAAACTTACCACTTTACCAACTTGTACTTGGTGGAATTCTCAAAGAAAGCAACAAAACAATTAGAAAGTAACCTCTGGCACTTAGGCTTTTCCTTCTGCTTCACTGATACCCCATTCAGGTCCACAAGGCAGCCTTCCGAGCCTTGCATTTCAAAGTAAAAATAATACCAGTGAATTAACATGGGTTTGCGTTTAGAACACGTGACAAAAATTCAAGGATGTAGGAATTAGAAATCCCTTCTGTTTTGATGAAGATCCTTTGCTTTCAGGGCTCCTGTGTTGCAACACTAGTTTCACAAACCTTAATTGAAAATGTTATATTGCTCTCCTTATATGTCCTATTGTCATAAGCAAACCTTCTATAACATCTCTCCAATGTGAGCAAAAATATGTGCAAAATGGATCCGGCTCTGAAATATGACCATGACACAGACAGAAGAAAATACACAGAAGTTTGAATCACTGGTCAGGATTTTTAATAAGGCCCTCAAAGCAAGGATGACGAAAGCAAAAATAATAAGAAAACAGGATTATATCAAATGAAGATACTTCAGCACAGAAAGCAAATAACATGGTAATAAAAAGTGATGAACACAATAGGATGGAATATAAATAAACATACTATGACAAAGGATTAATATCCAGAATATACAAATATTTAAGTAACTGCAAAAAAGTATTATTCTTAAATGGTTTAATCACCATAGTAAATATTTATCAAGGAAAGACATGCAAACAGCCAAGGAGCATATGATAACACATTTAATAACATTAGATATAAGCAAAATTAAAATCAAAACCACAGGAGTACATAATTATCTTACTCTCTTAGTACGGCTATTATGAAAAATAAAAGTTCCATATGATCCATTAATGTATCTCACGAAACTAAAAGTAAAAATTAAACGCCACTACACTCTCTTCCTTATTGCAGCGCTGTTCAGGAGAGCAATGTGGAGCCGGTAAAGCTGTCAGGGGACAGATAGAGCAATAAAGAAAATACCACATACTAACACACACATGAGCCAGGGAGAACCAGGTTAGGGAAATAAGCCACACACTGAGAGGCAAATAAAAACTCTCAGCTTCTGACTTATTTGAGGAACAAAAGACTAAGGATCTCATGGCTGAAGGTCAGGAGACACTGGGAGGGAGGAGGCTAGAAAAGGAACGATAGAGAAAGGCCGGTTGATAAAATCAACACGCAGTGAGAAAGGAATCAGTAGGGTGACTAGGCTCTGTAACAATGTATGGTGGATTCCGAAGTAGCAAGAAGAACCAAACATTCCCAGCACAGAAAGGATTGGGGTCTGAGAACAATGGATGCTAATTATCATTCTCTTACGTTTCTATCCAGCTATTGCACTGTACCCTCAAATAGGTATAAACATACTTGTGGCCGTGGTCTTTGTATATCTAACTATACCTTTACTTTCGCTATTTAGTGATAATATCAAAATATATTTATTGTAGTAGGAGGTTTTGGCCCACAGACCCCCAGATGCGCAGAGACACACAGATGTTTACAATAGTTTTCAGCTGATTGGCCTAAGGCCCAGGCATATAACTTGCTAGCTCTCTACCCTTCATCTAACCCATGACTCTTATCCTGTTCAGCCATGCGGCTCGGTACCTTTTCTTAGCGCAGCATAGTTGTCCTTTGCTTCTTCCGGCTTCTCTCTGGCTTTCTGCTCTGTGCTTCTTGTTCTCAGAGTTTTTCTTAGTCTGGTAGCCCCACCCACACTTCATGCCTGCCTTTGGCCAATCAGCGCTTTTTATTAAACCAGTGGGTGGGGCAATTATTTACAATGAAATAACACAATCTCCCACAGTATGTTATTCAAATAGTTTCTCTCCACATTTGGATAATATTTCATAGTATTCTGGTGTATGTTATGTGATATGAAATCTGCTACACAGCAGGGCTATAATGGACACACCTGTAATTACAACAATTGGTGGGAGGGGGATACAAAGTGATGAAAAGAATAAGAAGAACAACAATATAGAATTATGTTACAAAAAATATCTTTCCCTTACAAGATAGCTTATTGTTTCTCAAGCTTCATCCTTTGGGTTCATACAGTGCAGACTTGTCTGATAACTATACATAACAAGACATTGTGCATTCTGAATTAGAGGGCTAGTATTTTTTCTTAGTCACAAATTTTTTTCATCATTTTGTCTTGTAATAGTTTCTCCCAATTGTTTTCACTTTCCACTAAAACTCTTAATTGGGTGTCATCTCCTTATTTTTTTCTTTTTTCTTCTATTTAAGTTTTCCTATATGATGCTTCCCAAACTCAGAGTATCAAATTTCTTAAATTGTTTGGTTTTTATTTGTATCATGAACAGTATTCTGCTCAGTAGCAAAATGTTACTCTACAATATGGCACTGATTTTTCAAGATATTCTACAATCACCATTGTTAAAAACTATTTAAACTCATAATTTAAAAAGTTTCTGGGTTTACCTATTTATTGCTCACACCTGATGCCAAGAAGAGGAACTTCTTTTATCTCTATATTTAGACAGATAAATACATCTGGTTCTTTTATTTCAGTGCTTCAAGTGCCCAAACTTTGTCTCTGAGTCCATCTTCTTCCCTTTCACAGGCCTACAGGAATTTAGAATGCCAAAACAGAACATTCTAGATTGAAATGCTTAAACAGAAGCCATTCATATCTCACAGTTATAGAGACTGGCAAGCTCAAAATAAGCGTCAGTAGATACAGGTCTGGTTAGGGCAACTTCTTAGAGTAGTTTTGCTTTTGTTATGTCATAATATAGGGAAAAAGAAGAAGAGGCAAACTGTTGTCTCTCTTCTCATAAAAAGCATTGATCTGTGTCCAGACTACTGCTCTAGGGTCTTAGCTCCAAAACCCATTGCCCAGTGGTTGAGGACTTACGCAAAGGCTGGAAAATGGTGCAGAATGAACAGTCACTTTAGCATTGCTTAGAATTAAGTTCTAGACTGTCTCTAAACTCCAGAGATTAAAGTCTCAGAACCCACCCTGTAGCTAAGTCAGCATTAGCATGGAACAAAACGACACGCTTTATTCTGGCTCTTTGCTCTTATTGCCTCTATAATGTCTCTATGTATTCTAAACCTAAATGTCCAAAATGGAAGGTGGTTTGGACCATACTTATTTGTAGCTATTTTGTCTGATGAAGACTTCATGACATTCATGAAGCCAGTAGGAAGCATCCAAGACTAGGAAGTTTCCTCCCCGAGGTTCTGTTAGGCTAACAACGACATGAAGGAGTCTTCTTTTGTGTAGCAGCTGTCTGCAAATTGGCACAGGGCAGCCAGTGCCTAGCTTTCACGTATGCTGAGGTGAGCATTTCCATGATGTGTATACTTAAGTCACCATGCTCCTGAAGGAAACTCCAGTCAACTCACTGGCTCATCAAGCTTGACTTCCATGGGATTGTTGCATTTGCCTGTCCCTGATGATGCCTCGAAAGGAAAGAGTTTGTCTCTCCTGGGAAGGTAATGCCACACACACTGCTCTAAATATAGGATATTCTTAGGGGTAGAGCCAATACAGGTCATTTAATAAATTGGTGTGGGAATGCCTTTCTGTATGCTGTGAATATAAATCTTTGAATAAAGGACCTGTTTTGGGCCGTGACAAGCACCATAGAAGAAGTAGGAGGAGAAATCAGAGCATAGGTAGGAAAGGAAGGGCAGAGTCAGGGGCAGATTGAGCAAGCTGCCCAAGGAACAACATATAAGGAACACAGGTGAGCCACATGGCAGACAGATTAACAGAAATGGGTTGATTTAAGATGTAAGAGCTAGCTAACAATGTGCCTGAGCCATAGGCCAAACAGCATAAAGTTAATATAATTGTCTGAGTCATTTCTGGGGGCCTGAGTGGCAGCAGCAGGCAGCTAATGGGTCTGGCATGCAGGTCTGTGGGTCTGGGTCTCTGGCCATCCGGGACCAAAAAACCTCATTGCAACAATAAACCACTACCATTCCATGCCCTTTTCACTTCATTCTACAGCTTTTAGCTAAGGCAGAAATTTCTAGCCCAGTTAATCTAGCCCAGGACATAAAGAATGGTGTATTAGGAACCAAGAGTCAGGTTTGAACAGCTTTACTAGAAAAGGGTGTTGGGCACGGCTTATTGTGAGGTTATATAATGCAATCTCCACTATAGTTTAGTGCCTAATTGATACTCTTTAATTATTCAGATATACTTTTCTTATCTCACTAAGAAAGCTTTTATCAGGAATTATCTCTTATCTGAACACTGTTAAATTTATTGGCATTCAAAAAACACATTTGATGGATAAGCTAAGGGGCAAAGCAATCGAATAAGACAAATATTAGGGAATGTCATGAGTTTAAGAGAAGTTAGGAGAAGTTAGACATTTTTTCCATACAAATAAAATAGAAATAGAATTGAGTACAGTTTATTGAGGCAAAAAAGCCTCTAAGATTATAAGTAAGTTAAAGGAAAAAGAATAGAAAAAATGCCAACATGTGTATGGGCTAGCCAGATGTCTCAGTAAGCAAAGATGCCTTCTACGAAGCACAATGGCTCAGTTTCCAGAGTTAACATGCCAGAAGAAAAGAACAGGCTCTCTCTCTCTCTCTCTCTCTCTCTCTCTCTCTCTCTCTCTCTCTCTCTCTCTCTCTCTCACACACACACACACACACAAATGTGTAGATGCAAAAATAATTTTTAGAACACCAAGATGTATAATATAAGAAAAAACAGGTCTTGTGCTAAATTAACAGTAAAAATAAAGTTCCAGTTATTTACTCAAGAAGGATTACAGAAATTACCATGGGAGAAAGAGGACAGGCAGTTCTTTCACACAACAGAAAAGGCAAAAGGATGTTTACCCCAGCACTCTAGCCAACCCTAATGCAAAATATTTTAAAAATAATTTTTCCTTGATATAAATTTTGAACAAGATTTTTACCTGGAAGACATAAGTATACTTTACATAAGAATCTCTCTAATTTTCCAAGTAGCTAGAAAAAAAAAATCAGTTCTATTTTTCTTTCAGCCCATGAATTTATTGACATGTACTTTTGACAATGGAGAACTTGTGACTAAAATTCAACCAGAAACTCTAGTCTAAAAAGTTCACAACGAACCTCATCTTAGTAAGAAAAACATAAGCTTTCAAATCCGGGTGTACAGGCTCATCAATTTTAGTAACTAATGGCACTCACAACATTGAGTTTAGCTACACTTGCTAATTTTGCACTTATTTTTCCAGATGGTTGTGGAATATTTATATCACAAATGTTTTTCACTTAATAATAATAATATGAGCTTGTAACTTTGCTATAATTTTCTGTACAAAGTAGAGAGTATAAAAGGAAAGAATTTCAAAATGAGTGCAAGCATTAAGACCATCTTAAAGAACAAAGAAGATTCAGTGCAGCGAAGTGTCATAAGAACATTTCCAATGAGTCCCATGTATAAACATGGCTTGATGTCACCTAAGTAATAAAATTCAATTTGCCTTTGTGCTTTAGCTCAGCATTGGAGGATTGGAAAACTTCCCAGATTTGCTAGGCTGGATATGAATTCTCACCTCCCCCAAACTTCTGTGTTTAACGAGTGCCTTTCCCAATTATAGCTATGGTTCTGACAGCAACTAACCATTGCCCTGAGTGACAGGCGGAGGAAGCCAAGAGCTTTGAAGCTAACAGGAAGAAGTTGATGTGACCGTCAATCACACACTCAGCCAAAACGGATTCCTAATGGGCTCATTCTAATGTTGCCTACAACAGAGCCCCGTTATGTGTGCAGTTTACATGGAGACATTATCATGATGGACATGTTACAGGAATGTACTGGCTAAAATTTGATGGATGGCACACTTCATGACTTCTTCTCTCCTGTTGTGTTAAAAGAACAAAAACCTATAAACAATGACCTACTTTGGTATAGGTGCTACCAAAGCAAGAAAAGTCCCTCACTTTGTGAGTAGAGAAGTGTACTTGGCCACAGCAGGCATTGTGATTTTGAAGAGAAGTCCTGGTTTAGGTTGGTAATTTTCTTTAATTATGATAATTCAAGGCAGACAATGTTATCATAGATACTTTTTCTTAATAAATAGTTTAGGCTAGTGAGATTGACTGCTTAAACTGTAGAAGATACTGTTAGCTAAAAGTAAAAATATCCAAGCACTTAAAGAGATGAGTTCAATCTGCAGAATCCATACGGTAGATATAGAGAGCTGACTCTGGCCTCAGACGTCCACACAAATAAATACCATATCACATAGACACACTCTCACCCACACAGATAAATAAATAATATGAGGCAGTGAAAATTTTGAGAGGTCAACTTGCTGTTCATTTCCAAAGCAAAACATTCTATAAAGAAATGTGGAAACAAAAAGTCAACTCAACTTTATTATAAGTATGCCTTCATATATTAGAAAGACAGAACCCTTTCTTTTCTTTCAACCCTCTCTTCTCCTCTCTCTATCTCTCTCCCTCTCTCCTCTCTCACATACACACTCACACAAAAATCATCATTGGTGAACAATATTTGATTATCTGATCTATGGACTAATTGAGCCATTAATAGATTTTGGAAATATAATTGCATTTATCTTAATTCTAATGTATGAATCAGACTCTACAATCATTTCCCTATCAAATTCTTTTGTATTCATTATTAGTTTTTTAATAACTCAAATATTTTAGGAAACTACAGAAAGCCCATGTAAATGAAGTACTTTTCTATTTCTGATTCATTTAAAGTTTATTTCTGAGATAACTATATTCTTTTTGAAGCTTTGTTATCACAATTCTCCATTCATTGACCTATGACGTTAAAATCCAACCAGATTTTTCCAAAATGTGCTTCATAGACCACCCCATCCACACTTTGGTATTCTATGTTTTGATTCGAACATACCCCAGAGAAGCTAGATTACGTTATGCTGAGTAGGCATCTTTGCTTATTACTCTTTAGCACCTATAAGTATTTGGTGTGAATAACCCAGGGTGGGTGAACTCTTTGTAATATATCCCAGGAATTTGGACATAGATTTTTTTTTGAACATTTAGAAAGTGAGTTTGTGTTTGCTTAGTATTGGTGTTTAGTTGGAGATAGTCATGACTTCCCAAGAATGTTTAGAGGGACATCTTATACAAGCAGAACTTCTCTTCAACGTTGTTTGAAATTTATGAGCTTGAGACTAAGGTGCCAAGGGAAAACTTTACAATACAGATGTTGGATTATTGTTGTCTCTCCCCATGGCCATGCTGTGCCTGCAGAAACAAATGGAGAACTTTCATGTAGGAGACACATAAAGTCTCATTCTAGCTAACTGATAGATGCTAAGACACTTTGGGAAATAGCAAACTGTACAGACAGAAGTGGTGAGTGAGCCCCAGCTTCTCTCCTGCCCTGTTGAAATGACAAGACAGAGAAGTAAATCACATAATGATCACAATTCCCAAGAGAGCCACAAGAGAAGTGAAGACACATGCAGAGAGGCTAACTTCTACTATTAAACTCCTAAGTAAAAAAAGTATAGGAAGTTATTAAAAATGAACAAAATAATAAAAATTAAAACACAAACCTAAACACAACCTCAGGGTTTGTTGATACAATGATATCTATAAGCAAATTAACTCTGCTATAGAAAGCCTTTTCAAGGGACTGAAAACTCATTTCTATCATCAAAATTATATTTATTAGTATACTCTTCTTAAGTATTTGGACCATGTTTAGTCATCATTTTGCATTATAAGAAATCAGAAGACTTGAGTAATCTTGGCTTACCAAGTATTGGTACAAGCCAGGATTAAGGACCTTCAGTTTGCACCTAGCTAACCAAATTTCCTGAGGATGCAGGGAATGGAAAGCTTTTGTGGTGATATGTTGTATATTTAATAAAAAAATAGTCTGGATTATCAGAGGACAGACTCATCCTCAACCAAGTCATGAAAGTCAGGAAATGGTGACCCATGCCGTTAAATCCATCACTGGAGAGTCAGAGATCAGTCTACATCTCTGTGAGTTCAAGGCTTAACAACCAGGCAGTGGTAGTTCACACCTTAATGCTAGATTTAGAAGAGTTAAATAAAGAAGTAAAATAGCTGGCTGGGGGGGAAAATATAAGGCAGGAGAAGGCAGAAAATCAGCTATTCTGTCTGAACAGCCAATCAGACTGAGGACTTACCCTGATAGGCCTGACAAGTTGGCTGGGTGGGAATTGGCTAACTGAACTATTACTGTCCTTGATGGCATTGATCAAATTTCTAAACTAGACATTTTTAAACCATGTGCTTAGAGAGTGTGAAGTGCTTGGTAATCTCTTTGCTTGAAATACTAATGTGTATCCTGTCCTTGTAAGAACTCTGAGCAATGGATTTATTATGATAGAAATGCTTGTCTATCCTGGGCTACTAAGACGGAAAAGTTCTTATGTTAGAAATAGTTGTCTTTGAATTAGGTTTCGTGTCATTCAGGTACCTAAGATGGAGTTAATGTGCAAATGTTGGTACTGCTTGTTATAGATTTAGTATATGCTTCTCAAGCTGTGTTACTCAGACACCTAAATAAGGATCATTCGGGAGACGAGGGGCATGCTGAATCTTTATCCCAAAATTACTAAAGCCAAAGCTCCAAAGTAAAGGCAACACCTCTAAATTCTGGCAAGTGTCGCAGGTGCTGTGTATTCTGTCTGAAACTGAGGACAGTCTGCACAGGTGTGGCAGGGAAGTGGTTAAATAGCAGCTTGGGGGCTGTGGTATTTAGCACAGGTATAACCTCACTCATGGCCAAGGGATGCTCAGGGCAGTTGCTTTTTTATGTTGCTGTTTTTTATATCAATTCTAAACGTCCGGAGCCATTGCTTCCTTGTTGGTTAGCAGGAAATTACAAAAACACAAAGCCCAAACTACTCCTGCACTTAGAGACTTAAACTAAATAAATGTTTTACAGAGTGCGGAAATAAAGTTAATGGACAAGCTTTCCATGGATCTCTCTCCATTGTCTCTGCATCTCTGAGAAAACATTGGCTGTTCCTAGAGACATAAAAAGTAAACTGGTCATTGGCCAGTTCAACACATCTGTGGATAATAATTCCCACCTGCTCCTGATAGTGAAGAGGAGTATTCAATCCATCCAGGAGTTACACTGGATAATTTCTGTTTTATTTGCTGTATGTATCAAGCTAAAGTTAAACATTTACTTACTTGCATGTAATGCTAGGATAGGTTATTATAATCTGTGATCCTTCTGTTTACCTTCACAAAGTCCATAGTTAGAAATGACTTTAAGTGCTCGCAGTGAAGATAAATAAGCAAATGACATTCCAACGAGCGGCTGTTTTCCAGGTCCTGAGTGAGACCCACGCAAGCAAATCAAGTCATCACCTCCTGACTGGGTGTTCTCTCCCCAGTTATTTCTCTCCATATTATTCTCTTGCCAAAATGTCTCTCAGGCTACAAATCAATATGGTGACGAATCAAAGATGCAGTTTCATTAAAATTGGGTGAAGAATTACTTGTCTTGATTAGATCTTATATATTTTTTTAAATCAAAATTATATTTACGGTATACATTATTCCCTCCCACCTCAACTGGAATAAAACAGCTGTGGTATAAACCATAAAAACTACTATGGTACTCTGGAACTAGATGGTGATTGTAATTACATGGTAAAGTTGAAGTACTTAACACTGTGTACACTTTAAAAAAGTAGAGCAAACTGCATGTGTATTTTACCATACTAAAATATATGAATTAAAAATACTTTACTATATCCAAGATGTATTAAAGGTAAATTGAAGCCTTTTTCTGATGACTGCTTCAACTCTAGTGTATAAAATGTATACTGTATGTATGCCTCACATCTTTAAGAGCATATACTGCCTTTGCAGAGGACTTGGGTTTGTTCCCAGCACACACCAGGCAGCTCATACATACAGTCAAGTTCCACATCCTTCTCTCCTATGCTAAATGTAGCCACACCAGGAAAGCTCATAGTACACGTACATACAGGCAAGCAAAACACTCCCTCGCAGAAATATTTTTTAAAATCCTCAATTTTTAAAATTAATGTTTTTAACTATTTTACATACTAACCACAGTTCCCCTTCCCTTCCCTCCTCCCACTCACTCCCCCCCAACATTTCCCAACACCCCCCATCCACTCCTCAGGAAGGGGGAAATCAACAAAGTCTGGCATATCAAGTCGCAACACAGTCAAGCCCCTTCCCCTGTATCAAGGCTAAGCAAGGTGTCCCACTATCGGGAATGGACTCCAAAAAGGACTTCTGGAGGCATCACACATCCCTGACTTCAAGCTCTGCTATAGAGCTATAGTAATAAAAACAGCTTGGTACTGGCATAATTCGACAAATGAATCAATGGAATCAAACTGAAGAACCTGGCATTAGTTCAAACACTATAAACACCTGATTTTGGACCAAGAAGCCAAAAATATACATTGGAAAACAGAAAGTATATTCAGCAAATGGTGCTGGCATAAATGGACGGTGGCATGTAGAAGAATGCAAAGCGATTCTCATCTATCACCCTGCACAAAACTCAAGTCCAAGTGGACCAAAGACCTCAACGTAACCCCGGGGAAAGTGGGAAACACCCTTAAGTCCATTGGCACAGGAGACCACTTCCTAAATATAACACCAATAGCACAGACACTAAGAGCAACAATTAATACATGGGCCCTCCTGAAACTAAGAGGCCTTCTGTAAAGCAAAGGACACAATAATGAAGAAAAAAACAAACAGACAGAAAACACTAGTACTTTTCAAATAAAGATTACTTTGACATCTTATTCAATTGTTTTCTTGGTTTGTATCACAGTATAAAAATGATACTTGTTCACTGTGATATGATACTTGTTCATTGTGATAAATATATCTACATATATCTTATATTTACTTTTATTCTGTAAATAAATATACAGTACAGTTTTATACTAGAATAGGTACTGTATTAGAAACTGTACTGAAGTATAGAATCCCTCCTCTTCCAGAATTTGCCATTTGTAGTGGGTTAAATGAGAATGAACCCACAGACTCATATTTTCGAATGCTTAGTTGGAAGTTGGTGGAACTCTTTGGGAAGAATTAGAAGGTGTATCCTTGTTGGAGATGTGTCATTGGGAGGTAATATTTCACATTTTCAAAGCCCAGGCCATTGCAATCAGCTCTTTTCTCTGCTTGATGGAAACATGTAAGTTATCAGGTATTTCTCCAGAGTCACATCAACCATTGCCATGCTGGCCAGGATGATAGTCAGGGACTCACCCTCTGAAACTCTGCACACAATAAACTCTTTCTTCTCTACATTCCCCTGACAGGCTGCCTTAGTACCAGGGAGAGAAAAAGACACCATTTATCCAAGTGTGAAGGAAATTTACTGTGTCATGATATGTAGCCTGTGTGCTTTTGGTAAGGAAGTGTTAGGTGATGAGAAACACACAGTCCTATCATGTGATACATCCCTGAGGAAGGTAGGGGCACATGAGGACACAGGTGGTAGAGGCGAGGTCATGCTCCAGGCTGTTCTAAGGTATAATGACCTATTTTGAAAAGTGCATTTAGCATGAACGTGTTCACAGTTTCTGTGAAGCCTAGATCCCGGCAGCTCCTGGTGCCACTGTTTCCGCACAGGGCCGATTTATGTGCCCAGGGAAAAACACAAGACTCTTGCTTCAGTTCATTGACCAAGTCCCAGTTCTGACTAATCCGGTCAGAGTAGAAAAGTTCTCTGACTTTCAGATATCAAAGAATAAAAATCATGTAACCAAGCTAATCCCGGCTTAGTTTTCCACACCTCATCTCCAATATGAGTAGGCACATGCTCTTAGAGGAGTCACTTTCCTTTTCTGCACACTATTGTGCCGATAAACTAGATACTGCAACTATAAGGCCTATTTCTGGTGGTTTCTCCATTTTCCATGAGACCTAATACTGGAGATCTGAGAAATTAGAAAGTGCTTCATAAAGCTAAATGTTTCTTTAAGGGAAATGAAAGCAAATCAGTACAGCTACACATAGAAATTGAAGAGCCAAGGGATAAGTGGTACCCAATAATTAATAAAACTGCTTCTGAAGCATTTGCAAATAAAAATTCAAGATAATTTATAAATATTTAAGTAGTTATTAAATTTAATATGAATATTACATAGACACCATTATGATTTCCTATGCTACCTTCTTGCTTTAGACTGCTTCTCTTGTATTTGTTATATTACTGTTTGTAGAATTGCTGTTAATTACTTGAATTTTTGAGGGGTATAGCTCAGGTAAGGAGAAAAGGGGAACTAATGGTAAATACTTAGTTACCTAATTTTTTTGGAAGGTAATATTCTTTTCAGTTATAATAGATTTGAGGCTTAACTTAGTTAATCTCCTGGTACACGGGGTTCTTTCCTTCAAAATTTGGTTTTGCCTTTTATTCTTCTCATTTCATTCATTAATTAAAGCTTTTCCAAGCCCTGGGTCATTTTACTTATGTTAATTGTCCTCCAAAGTTTCTCAGTGCAGTGTTACCTGACTGCTAAGAAAATGACACTAAAAATGAAACAATGCCACCAGCAACTGCCACTATCATCACCACCTCCATTTCACCTGACCCCCACCATCACCACCACCAACAATAGTAATAAAAATAAAACCTTGCCGGACTTGGAAAGTTAAGCTGATACAGAGAACACTTTCATGTCTATACCACCCTCAGGTCTAGAACACTTCCAGGTTTAGAACACTAGAAAGTCTAAAACGCTTCCAGATTTAGAACACCCCCATGTCTAGAACACTGGAAAGTCTAGAACAGTTCCCGGTCTAGAACACCCCCATGTCTAGAACACTGGGAAGTCTAGAACAGTTCCTGGTCTAGAACACCCCCAGGTCTAGAACACTGGGAAGTCTAGAACACTTAGGTCTAGAACACTCCCAGGTCTACCTGCTGGCTCTGTATTTCTCCTACCAGTACAAAGCCATAGAACATTCCCAGTTGAGAGACGAAGAAAGAGGATGAAACAGGATAAGGAGCTAAATTATCCTTCTGGAGAACAAGAGGCCCAACTGCACTTGGAGTTAAATCATCTGCTATTTCTCATGTCTTTGCACAATCATTTTAGACTAGTCCATCAGCCTGAAAAGGTAGTTACTCAGAACAGCAATCTGGGAAAAACTTGCATTTCTTTTTTTAAAAAAATATTCTTTGTTGAGATTCAGAGTGACTTCGGAAACTTAACAAAGGGAAGAAGAAAATGTGTAAGAGGAAGTAGCAATGGAGAAAGAGGAAAAACAAACCCTGGCATCTCAAATGCAGAGCAGTGTGTTAAAGCAGCCCAGCTGTGATCATCACTTTAAAGAAAAGCAAAGCAGAGCCGCCATCTTACCCTATTGTAGTAACCCAAGTGGGACGGGAGGATCAGAAATAGAATTTACCTGATACCCTTAGGGCTTAGTTGTGGAGACGTGGTGAAGTCTATAAGCAAAACCACAAAGCAAGCACTTGAGAAAGTAATTGGCTTTGCTGATAAGGGGCCAAGAAGAGAGCTGACTGCAGGTGGGCCCAATGATAAGCAAAATGGATGATGCTGGGAAGACTTGATTGAAATAGTTTAATAAAAGCATGCGACTTGCCAATTAGAAGCTAAAAGTAAAATATGATTCTGCTGCTAATTTTGCATCCAATCCAAATTATACTATGATTAGGCTAATAGAATAGCATTGGAGACTTGCTATCTAGCAAGAGGCTCAACAGAGGCAGTAAAGCATCACTATCGCTACCTCACCTGGCTCCTGAGATGCTCATGCAGAAACATGTTGTTACAGAGGGATGCCTTGGGAGGGGTGAGCAGAAGCTTCCCAGGGTGCTTAGTAAAAAGATGATGACTTCCAGACCCAAGTGCAAAAGGCTAGTCTAGCAGGACTTATGAGACTCTGGATGAGCAATAATCAGAAGGGATGGAAAGAGGATGTACAAAGAATTCTGCTTTCTGCCAAGTGTCTTGCACTGCAGGAATTCTGTGTCTAGTAGTTGGAGAGTCCCAGAGGAACATCTTAGAAATAACTCTCCTCTGTAAGCTCTGTAATTTCTAGCTAGAAGAAAATTTTTAAAAGAAAAAAATTGTGTGCAATAATGTAGAGACAGAGCAGTGAAGAATACATACAAATTTGGTCCAAACTGACTGAAGAAAAAGGTACACCCACTCGTTTGGGGCACAGTGCAGTTTTCTTTCTCCCCCGAATCCTGCCACCTCTCTGCTCTGTACTGTCCACACTGGGACTTGGATTAAAGGCTGATTTGCATCTGTTGTGTTGCCTAATTTCCCAAGAGTGTATGAATGAGTTCCTAACAAAGGCGCTTTCCTTTTATTTCCATGAAATGTGATTCACAGTGTCACTTGGCAGCTAGTGACATGTGGACTAGTAATAATAAGGTCTTGTCTTCTGAAATAATCTGTGAAAAACCCATGTTTAACTGTTCTTCCTATTCAAATTAATTCAGATATTGAAATTATGTTACAGATCATCTTAATTCTTAAAGCGCCATGCACTAATATAGCAGCATTATGGTAGCAAGGATCTCTCTCTCTCTCTTTCCTCTCCCAATCTCTCTATCTCTGTCTTTCCATCTGTGTCTGCCTCTGTGCCTGTTTCTCTTATCTCTCCTCTATCTCCCTATCTCTGTCTTTCTGTCTCTGTTTCTCATTTCTCTTCTCTTCAACTGATATTTAAAGAGAAAGCAACAAGCTACAAAACCCAGGCAAACTACAACAAATACATTGGCTGAGGTACTTGTTAGGATGAGAGAATCCACAATCCATGCAGAGTCCTTAAGCTCAAATAACTAGGTGGACTGCCCTGTTTTCCTGAGTGAGTGGCGGTACACACCAGATGTGAAGACTCCAAAGTGGAGCCTCTGACCTGTTAATACTCTGAATTTCTTCTACTTTCACATATATTTTTTTTTAAAGTCAGAAGACCTAATGGGCTCAAATTTCTTCATCTCACTTTTTTTTTTCTAGAAATAACTGTACATGATGGACATACACCGCTGAAGCTTTTGAAACTCCTGGACAAAGAATTAATCTCTGAGTGATCACAGAGCTGTGGTGGTGGGTTTTCTTTGTTGATTTTCTAATGCTGTTGAGAAGGAAGCTTATCTGTTGATTAAGGGGTTAAGTTGCTAAGCAGCAGCTTACTGAATGCACGAATGAAATGTTGATAATGCTTAGATATAAAAATTGGGTAAATATCACAAATTCAAACAAGGGCTCCCACACCTAACTCCTTCTCTGCCATCTTACAGTGGAGAGATTACAGCAGTTAGTCATAAAGGCTGCAGAGTCCTTTCTCAAATGTTCTATATGGCACACAGAATGATATTCTCCAAAGACATTAATGCTCCACGCCATAAGAGCTGTGAACATACTACCTCACATCATAATGGGGACTTTATAAATATAATTAGAATCCCAAGGTGTGATTATCCTAGGTTATTAGGGTAAGCTGAATTAATCACAAGAATCCTTATAAATAAAATTAGTAGCCGGGTCTGATGGCATAGGTCTTTAATTCCTGCACTAGAGAGGCAAGTCAAACTGGTCTCAACCTAGCCAATACTGTTTCAGTCCAGATAATGCTACGTAGTGAGACATTGTCTCAAAATAAAGCAGAGGTAGGGAGGGGGGGCCTGGGAAAGGTAACTGAACGGGATTCAAGAGGAATATTTGAAGTGCTATACCACAGGCTTTGCAGAATGGAGAAGAGCTATAAACCAAGGAAACAAAAGCAACCTTTAGTAATTGACAAAACATCCAGATTTTCCTATGTTGAGGAAGACAGCCCTGACACCCTGAGTTCTGATTCTGACAGTCAGAATCCTCCCGTCTCCAAGACTGTGTGATAACACAGGTGTGTTGTTTTAAGCCACTATGTTTATAGAAGTTTGTTAGTTTGTGCAGAGAAATATTGTTTCTGAAATACTCTGAGGTGAATAGTTCAACTGAATATCATTTTCTCTGACATCAAGGTGGTTAAATATGATGATTATATTATCAGACCTTGGTAGAACACAAAGGATTACTTAACTGTTTTCTATGAGAAATAAATAAACTAAGAAAAAAATTAGGATTTAAAATGGATATAGACCCTGACCCAGTGCTCATAAGGAAGAGCCCAGAGTTTCTGAACTGGAAACAACAATAAGAATGACTTTGTAACATCTTCTTTTCATAAACAATTCTAGGACAGACAGAAAAGGAAACAATAGATAACAGGAGTGAGATCTCTAACAAAGTTTCTTTGAGAGGATTGTTAGATTTTTTTTTCATTTCAAAGAGTTTTTCCATATAAAATATCTTGATCATGTTTGTCCAACTCCTCTCATAAATCCCCCATTCCTCCCTTCCCACCCAAGCTCCCCTCCCCAAGTTTACGTGTGTGTGTGTGTGTGTGTGTGTGTGTGTGTGTGTGTGTGTGTGTGTGTGTGTGTGTGTCCAGTGGAATGGCACTGGATATATACAACAACCACACTCCAGGACAGGACCTGTGCCCAGCAGTAGTTGGCTAATGCAAAAGGAACTCCATATTGTTGGTTGGTTGGTTGGATGGCTGGTTTGGGGCAAGGCAGATTTTGTTACATTTTAAATATACAAAACTTCTCTTGGTAACATATACACAAAAGTACTGGAAAATAAGTGGGTGGTCATAATAGAGCCTGCTGAATTTTGTATCAACTTGGGAAACTTTCTAGTTGTAAATGTCTCTAACTATCCCTGCTTTCACAATATAACCCTATGGCTAGCTGGAGAAAATTTTTAGAAATAGCATAGATCTTCATTTTTTCAA
Source organism: Phyllotis vaccarum (assembly GCA_033318265.1). Lineage (NCBI taxonomy): Eukaryota > Metazoa > Chordata > Mammalia > Rodentia > Cricetidae > Phyllotis > Phyllotis vaccarum. The sequence goes on along the minus strand of JARWLC010000012.1, from coordinate 6,041,985 downwards.
AAGCCTTCTTAGTGAGCATATTTTTCTTGAAGGAGACACTCCCATGTTTAATACAGATAAAGGATGGGGAATGATGGTATAAGGCTATAATCCTATCACTTAGGAAGATGGTACACAAGAAGAGTGGTTGGAGGCCAGCCCTGGCTATCATAAGACTCTAGCTTAAAAAAAAAAAAAAAAATATATATATATATATATATATATATATATATATATATATGTATACACACACACACACACACACATATATATATATATACATATATATATATATATATATATATATATATATATATATATAAAACAAAATGCCACAGGAGGAGAGTGTTATGTTGGAGACTGTGGACTGTGTGTTTTTAGACGATCCGTGAATCATTCATTCTGAGTTGGTAAAACCGATTTAAGGGGTGTTACCTCAGGGAGGGAGGACTAGATAAGAAAGGCTTTCTTGATTCCACTGATATGATAGATCTTCTTCTGTTCCTCCTGGATTTTATCTCATCATTCTGTGATGCATTTTAGACTCCCCCCCCCCTTTTCTACACAGTACTAATTTATCTAATCTACCACACCTTGTTTTTCTCTTTCCCTTTGCCCTTTGTTTCCGTCTACTTCATTATTCCTATTGAAGTAACCATGGCATATATATTTTAATAGTTTATGTTCATGAATAAACTTTAAATGTTTCCACTTTTTATTTTGTTAGTAGATAAGTCAAACAACTCTGTCTTCTCTCTCTCTCTCTCTCTCTCTCTCTCTCTCTCTCTCTCTCTCTCTCTCTTTCTAAAGTTAGTGCACACTAAGTTATTCTTCATTTTCTATTAGCCATTCTTCATAGATAGTGTTGATATACTCAAGTCCACAGATTTTGTGTGACCAATTTTCTTTGATCCTTTGATTTTCCTAGTGGAAAGAACAGTCAATGGGTATAGGTTTAGTATTTGAAGGGAGAGAGGAATTACATGTGGCAAAGATCCTTCTTTTGTAAAGAGAAGCACTCCTTTTTGCTAAGATGTACAAAGGCAATTGGGCTGCTTGTTCTGATAGAACAGGAAGAAAGAAGATACGTTTTACTGCTGTGTTTTTCCTTTAAAATGAATTTTAGTGCTAACAGTTATATAGGAACATGATAAACATTTCAACTCCATTTCAAAGTTTGCTACTGACATAAAAATAAGATACTTTTCTCTTTGTGATTCAGGAAACATCATGAAGGGATACATCAATATGAATTTCTGACTCTTGAACTAATTAACCTAAAAAGGGCTACGTGTTATGACAACTATATGGATAAATCAAAATATTCTGATCTTAAGAAATTGCTGGACAAAGTGGAGTTGGGGGTAAGTGGCAATTTCTAATCTGGGTATTTTAATAGGATTTTATTTCTGTTAAGGAAGATAAAAAATTTTGCATTTTGTATTGCTTTTAGATGAGGGATACTCATTTGAATTATTATCAAGATGCATCCCACGCAGAATTTTAAAAATCATCAATCTGCCATCTTATCCACATTATTTTCTACCTTCAGGCTCTTGATGTAGTTTTATGAGTAGGATTCAAATAAATTGGCTCTTTTTCCTTGGTGGCTTCTTTAATTACTTTGTTATTATCCAAGGAACTGGGTTAATTTAAATGAACACTGTGTTCCTGCCACTACTACCCGGAGAAAACACAGCCTCAGAACATGCTGTTTTGTAGTTAAAGTGTATGTCTTTGCATGAGGATGCCAGAATCAGGCAGCTCAATGGCCTCTTCTTATTTTCCATAAAAAGAAAATCCAGCTGACTCTTTCAAATCTTTGACTGTTCCTCTATACACCTATCCATTTCACTAGACACAAAATAGGCAGAACAAATACACAAATTACTAATTTGTTTTAAGGAAATCTGATGCTATTTCATTTAAGCTGGATGACTTGGTAAGTATCTACAGCCATTTCCACCCTTAAACACGTTCATTAGAGGTATGTTTTAAAACCAGCTATGGATTATGCCTGATCCAGCCCTCCCCCCTACCTTACTGCCCCATTTTTGACATTACATCAAAATCTCATTAAAACTTATTTAGTGGCTTTTATGTTTACTGAGGTTCATATTTCTTTCTCCCCTGATAGTTTCTGTCCACACAGAGTACACTATAAACTTCAGAGAAATCTAAATATCTGTGTCAAGGGAGGGGAATATGTATGTGTAAATGTATATGTGTGTGTGTGTGTGTGTGTGTGTGTGTGTGTGTGTGTGTGTGTGTGTGTATGGGAACGAGAGACAGACAGACAGAGAGAAAGAGAGAGAAATAGGTATGTGTTAGGATACCATAACGTATTTTGCAAACATCAAGAAAATAAAAAATTGCATTTCATTTCCTGAAATAGTTATAGTTTTCAATCTCAACTTCATGCGTTTAACCAAAACCATGTGTGAGAAACACAAGCTTAGTCTTTGAAAATGCTCTGTTTGAGACTGGTGACTGAGCCCAACAGAAATCAAGGTGTTTATCCGGATGTGAGTTAAGCAAACAAACATAAATGCATTCTGGGCTGTAGCCCTACCCTGCGAGCAAAAGACAGGGTCCAACATTGCTTCATCTTAGACCTTTATTTAAGAACTATTCTATTAATAAAACAATACTCTTAATATTCTCATGGAAAAAAATGCCTTGACAGGTGACCCTTTGCCAAAGCTGACGACAAATCTGTGGCACCAGTGGAGCTGGTGAATATTGTGAAGTGGAATAAATGTGTGTGAGGACTAGAGAAAGGGAACACAACTATACACAAAGAGGAGTGTATCTCACGGTCAAAGGAGAACGAGTGATAAGGGCCTGTTTCCTAGAATAAAGTGTGTACAGCTTTCATTTTTTATTTCTCTTCTCCTCTGTGAAGCTAACTCCTTCAAGCCTCATATTCTCCTTTCTAAAATGGAAATAAAAATAGTGTCTATCACATTAAGTAACAAAGAGAGAATTCTGTGTGGCAAAATCATCTGAATGCTTAGCATGGTCCCTGCCTGTAAATATTAACCACTGTTACTAAAGTAGGCTAAGAAACATGCTAAGGTCCAGAGCCTACTACTATTTATCATTCCAGATACAATTTCTCAAGACATGGTTCTTAGACTACCTATAAGACAGGCTTAGAATGGTTGTTAAAAGTGAGAGTTTCTGAGCCCCCACTGGGCACCAACCTCTTAAGATGAGAGGCTGTGCTTCTCTTCTTTAAACAGGTTTACTAAGTTTGAAAATCACAACCCCAAATGAAGTAACAGTAGCACAAACAGGGTGTTCACTTAGGTTAAACCAGTTTCTTCTGTGCCCATCCTCCAGGGTGTCTGACACTGGCACAAAGCCACTTGATTCAGAAAGCTACAGCCATCGTGGATACCTGCTGAGTCCCTTTTGATGAGGCACTTATTCAGGTACAGAGTTAATGAGGAAACTGTGTTAATGGAATGCACTCTGTTGAAGTGCTCTGTATGTGGAACCTGACAGCATCCCTCACTCATTGGTCTTTGGCTGGGTCACTTATGTACTCACACATCTCTCTCTTTCTCTGTGACTGCTAAATCCTTCCATTCCTTCAAATCTAGTCCAGAACACACTTCCTGAGGGAAAATCATCTGGCTTCATTCCTTTCTCCCGTTTTGTATTACTACAGTACATACCATCTTTAAGTCTCTTTACTATTTATCATGGCTGTAACTTATTCTTACTGTGCAGAAAGAAAGACTTATATCGTCGCTAATTTGTGTCCCATGGTAGTCTCTCCCACATTTCTCTGGGGATATTAATCTTGCAACTGTAAATGGCTAATGGGAGAATTCTTAAACTTCTCAGACATCTTCAAGTACAGAGCTTTGCCATTTGTTTTCTGGAAATATGTGCTGCAAAGTTGAGTGTGGGCCTCACAAAAAATCAGAATAGAGGTCTTACCATTTCTTCTATCTAATTTCAGCAGAATTATTAGTGATTCATAATGAGGAGAGTTGAATAGTCTTTATGAAAAAACAGAGAACACCTATAGTACTATCTACTAAATGTTCTTACTTAAAATGTCAAATCTGAATCCATAAATGCCTGTGACAGCTTGCAGGATACACGGGAGATGGGGTAAGGAGTTAAACACCACCATGCGGTCATCAGTCAAATTCAGAGTGGGAAGAACTGCTGGAAAGGGGGAAGATGGCAAAGCATGTGAGAAAGAGGAAGAGGGACCTGAAATGAGAGTCGTCAGGGATACAGCTTCTTTCAGCATGTGAGGCTTGGAAGTGATGAAGGACATCAAAATGTGCCTATGCATTTTAGTCAGGTGGGCAGTCATTATTAATTTTTTTTAACATAAAGTGTATAGTCATGATATTCTTTAAAACCCCTTTATGTTTTCAATAAACATGTACTGAAATATTGACAGATTAAAATGGCTCTTGCACATTCAGTATTATAAGATGATGAGGGAGGCACATGCTACTTTGCCTGTGTTTGAATAATAAAAACTTCAGATAGTTATGCAGAAAACACTAGTCTTTGGAAAAATGGTTTACACTCACCATTGTAGTGAAATTAGAATGAAAGGCCATTCAAGTATGAAAGGTTAGCTGTCAAAGCAGTGAGGTGTTTTTGTTTTGGTTTGGTTTGATTTTCAGCGTACCATTTGGAATACTTTGAATTTATTATTTATGTATATGTTTATATGCTGCCTTGTCCCACAAAGGATTTGGGAAATAAGTTTTTGGAAAGGATATAATTGCTAGAGAAAGCATTGTTTATTCATTCATTCATTTAGGTCACTTGCAGGAGGCTGTGGTGCTAGAGGTCTCCAGTTGCGTGTACAAAGAGATGGAGATAATAATCTAAGGGGCTCCCTCACCTTGACCATTCTCCCATGTCAATCATGAGAAAGCTTGACTGAACAGATGGGCCTTAAGCTGTGCCCTGAAGGCCAGCAGACTATGTCAAAGCAGAGAATAAACAAGTCTAGTCATGTGCCCTCCCTGTAAAATCCTGTCTTTGGGGCAGAAGTCAGGAAGCCTAGCAGAGAGGTGAAAGGGAGGTGTCCAATGAAACATTTATTGTCTGCTCCTTCCATAAAGGATGAGAAGTGGCATCACAGAGACATATTCCCAAGGTATCTTGCCCCAAATGCAGGAGTGAGGATGTTGGGGAAGGGGTGAGATATATGGTTCCAAGAATGCTTGGATTAATTATGTATGCACAACTCGAAAGCTCAGATCTTTCTGTGCACTCTGGAGCACCAGAAAGTGCTTCAAATGTTGAGAGTTAAGATAAGGTTGAGTTGTTTCCTGAAGGGACCAAAATGCAAACTTCATTAATTTCCCATAAGTCCTGAGAGACATCATCCAGCAGCTACTAGAGTGACTCGCTGGAAAATGCTGCAGTTTGCCCATGTTTTACATAAAATCTTGGAAATATTGTGTGGTTCAGCTTTAAAACACAGTTTTCGGGTGAGTGGTAGTACAAGTCGGGAGAAAGACAAGACAAAAGAACAGACAGCAAAAGGTGCCTGACCGTAAGGAATATAGATGACTAAATCTAAGTTTTAATTAGTTTTGATGCTTGTTTGTTTTGAGGCTGAGTACTTGTGAATAATACAAAAGTATTAATAGAGATGAGAAAGAAGTCGGAGGGGAACAATAAGAGATGAGACGTTCTGTGTTGGGATATGCGGCATTTTCGATGATAGAGAATATTCAGATAGAGTTGTTCTTGGACATTTGGAGAGAAAAAGGCAATAATATGTGGGAACTAGAAAGAAAGGTGGCTGCCGGGAATATAGATGGTTAAGCATGTTTAAAATCAAGAGACCGTGAGAACAAGGATGGAAGACTGTACTCGATGGAGTGAAGCAGGAAGTCCACAGAAGGATTTAAATAAGGCACAAGGAACCCAGAGACCGTTTTGTGTTATAACGATCCCTCACCTGAAAAGAAATTTTATAACTTGAAGTTTCTGCAGAGAAACCAAGTGGTTTGAATAATTCAGTTCAAGGTGAATAATACTCCACTGATTCCTATCTTCTTTTTTATTTATTTGTCTGACAAAGGGCCTCACTAGATTTTTTTTTTTTTTTCAAATTTAAGCCTTCTATCCCCCTGTGTGCTGGGAATGAAGGTACTTGACACCACACCTAGGACACACTTTCTTTAGATTTAGTTCATGCCTTCATTTGCTCCTGTGAGAAAATAGCATGTCCAGTTCAACCACATTGTTAGAGCTTTCTTCCCTACTTGCTTAGGTCAAAATGCTTGGAACTGCATGCTGAGTAAAAGCAGGGCAGCCACAGAATCTCAAGAAACCCTCTTTATCTTACCAAAGAACCCTCCCTCTTACATGTCTGCACGATGCAGTCTGCTAAAACCCTCCACGGTTGCCTTTAATTATAAAGCAGTTTTAAGGGGGTGGGTGCCTATAAGTTACTAGGAACAGAGCTGCTATGAGTCCTTTGGTCCCCCGTGTGAAGGAACCACTTGGATCCAGGAAATGGTGCACGTTTTGAAGATTCCCTAGGGTTTCATCGTGATTTGGAAGGATGCCATTGTTTAGGTTGTTGTAGGTCATCTAAAGTTTTCACCAGTCAGAGTCTAGCTGCCAGGATGTCAGAAGAAGAGAGTGAGCAGAGGAAACAAGGCATTGCTTTCATTTACCTTGACCTCCCATTGCAAAAAGGCACCCCATGCCTTGTTGAACAACTCAAGCCAATGTGTCATTCCATATGACCTCCCTGCAAAGAAGGCTCCTTGTTGAACACCTGGGCTCAGCCCCAGGAGTTCTGGGCCCAATTCCAGACAAACACATCTCTCAGCTGCACACATCCTGGTCTCTGTTCTCCTTTATTTAAAAATAACTCTCCAAATGAGAAAGAGTGGCTGGGGTAAGAAGAAGCAGAAACACCCTACAGGGTCTGTGGTCTTTGGGATGTCAGGGAATTGTTAGCTAATTAGCTCTGCCTCAGTATCAGTGTGGATAACCCAGAGAGAATCATGATTGGTTTGGCAAAGTTAATGGATGAACTGCAGTGAAAGCTTGATCATGAAGGAGTCAGCCACAGCTCCAGCTGGAGACGCCATCCCACCTAGGAGCCTTTCTGCACTTCATCTCACAGTTCTTCTGCCTGTGCACTGATCCCTCCCTGCTTCTCAGCTCCACAGAACACAAACCCTCTCCATCTCCTCTCCCTTATCCTAAGCCCCATGGCTTTCACTTGGCTAAATATGGAACAAGTGCTACATCTGAAAGTGTTCCAATATCTTGAAAGAAAGAGGCCTTTAGATGCCCATCGTCAGTCAGCCAGAGAACAAACAGGTAAGCATCATTTAGCTTCAGGCCATGTCTCTGATATTTGTTCATTATTTCAGTGTTAGAAGACTGAGATGCAATGCCTCCTCCTACCCAGGGAGCCCCTGAATAATGGTGGACGAGAAAGTTTGTATCTGGGACTTTATTGAATTCTTTTATTCTGGCTGCCATGAACATGCTGACGATTGTAGTTTTGAGTGGTGAGCATATTACAGAATAGCCACACAGGTCTTGGTGCCTCTGAAGACAGGTAAAGCTTTGTCTAAATGGGAGAGGAAAAAAATAAACTACACATCTCAGGAGCAACTCTATTTATTTGACCATTTTAAATTTACTAAGTGCCTGCCCTTCACCTGATACTAATCCTAAATTTTGAAGATTTAATTGTAAACTATACAGAGAGCTTTTCTTGAGTGTTTCTGCTGTAATGGGGAAAGCAGACCCATGTCTTACATTTTCTGCCGCTCCTTGCCCATTATTCCAGACTTAACATTTACAGGAAGTGGAAGCAGCAAAGGGATGGCTATGGCTTTTTAATACATGAAGGAAAAGAGATTTGCTGCTTAGTTTTACTCTCTCAGACTGTCTGGAACCTTCGTCTCTGGGAAAATCCATCTCGGAATGTTTGTGGCCAGCCTGTGACTGCATTTCCAGACTGTTATCTATAGTTTTGGTATGACTGGGGACTAAGCCCAAGCATAGCATAATGATTCTGAGTGACTGTCGCAATATCAACGGACATGAAGAGTCAGACCTAAAGAAGAAGATTTTCTTCAGACATCGAAAAGCTTGGCTCTTATTGGAATCTTAAGAAAAGAATTTTTAGCAAATATAATTGCAAAGAAGAGCAGTACCTAGCTCAGTCACAGTTTGTACAGGGAAACTCAGTGTCACTTGTGACTCTCCTGCTTTCTTCTGTGTTGGCCCCATTCGTAAGCATATCCCCTGCATCATTTGAGGCCTGGTGATGCCCACAGTTTCCTTTGGTGACATGCTATACATTTAATAAAAATCAGCCTGGAATATCAAAGGACAGAGCCAATGCTCCAGCCTCCCCTCTCCTTTTTGAGACAGGGTTGTGTGTGTGTGTGTGTGTGTGTGTGTGTGTGTGTGTGTGTGTGTGTGTGTGTGTAACAGTCCTGGCTGTCCTGGAACTTGCTTTATAGACCTGGTCTTAAACTCACAGAGATCCTCCTGCCTCTGCCTCCAAAGTACTGGGACTAATGGCATGTGTCACCTCTGCCTGGGATTTATTCCTGGTTAAAGAAATAGAGTTTGATAGAGGAAGACCCCCTGAAAAGTCTCCAATGGAAATGGATGGTCCAGATGACTCAGCATTTCAGAGCATCTCTGTTGCAGTTTCCTCTGAGCTCTGCATCCAGAACAACATCAAGGAGACTGGCTGAGGGAACCCAGCCTTACAGACTATTCCACTAAGAACTTGTCTATAATCTTGAATTTTTCTTTGGATCTCCATTGCCAGTGCCCGCATTCAGCAAGAAATAGCCTAGAGAACTATACCCATATTCCTTAAAAAAATGGATTATGGATGTTTGTCTGTTTACAGTGTTGGTTACAAGTTATTATAGATAATGGTGAAAAAGAAAACTATACAAAGGAAATTAGATTTGGGGTTCTTGTTTTAAAAAGAAAAAAAGGGGATATGTAGTGGGATTATGTTCCATTGTAAATAATTGTCTCACCTACTGGTTTAATAAAAATGCTGATTGGTTAAAAGTAGACAAGTGTAGGCAGGGTTACCTACCAGACTCAAAAAACTCTGGGAACAGGAAGAGCAGAGCAGAGATGCCAGAGAAACACCAAAGAGACACCACAATGAGATGCCAGCAGATGTAGAGGAAAGTAGTTAAAAATTCTGCTCTGAGAAAAGGTACAAAGCCACATGGCTTAACAGCTTAATTGAAATAGGTTAAAATAAAAGAGCTAGTTAGCAAATTATATCTGAACTGTAGGTAGATAAGCATAAAATTAATACAAGCTTCTGTGTGTTACTTTGGGATTCCTGGTCCAGATCTGGGGGGCACCAGTCTAGGCCATGAACCTCTTACTACAGTTTCCTATATCTTCTAAGTGAGAATTGCAGTAAAGTAAGAGTACTGTCATCCAACCTAACAACAATAAGCAAAGCTAGCAATACTTTTTCTTACTGGGCTAAATAGATTATATTCCCAAATCTAAACCAACCATTCCAATCAGAGAAATTAAGTATGTTGATAGCATTGGGTCACAGATCCAATATGGAGGACTGAAAATTACCCAAGGCAACACAGAATTAATAACAGAAATGAGGTACTCTTCCAGAACAAAGAGAAATTACCATTTCTAGAAGTAAAATGGAAAATATTAGTAGCTGGTTATGAATATTAGGGACAAAAGTATCAGCTCCAAGAACGACAAATATATGTGTTGTGATTTGAATAAAAAATGTCCCCCAAAACATTTGAGCAACTGGTTTACTGTTGGTGGCACTGTTTGGAAAGGCATGGTCATTGTGTGTTCTTGCTTGAGGAAGTGTGTCACTGAGGCAGACTTTTAATGTTTGTATTCTTACTCCAAGTCCTGTTTTCTCTGCTTCATGCTTGCATTTGAAGATATTATCTCTCAACTTCCTGTTCCTGCTACCATCCCTGCGGTTGCTGCTGCTATGCCACCCCAATCAGAAAGAACTTGTCTCTGTAGATCCACAACCAAAATAAACTCTTCCTTTCTTTAGCTTGGGGTTGGTCATGGTATTTTATCATAGCCACAAAAAGTAGCTAGCACCCATCCATACCAAGACGGGGGGGGGGGGGGGGGTTGTGGTTTGTTTAGAAAATGAGATATCACTTTGAATCAGCTAAAACTCGCCAAAGAAGAAAGGAGAAAAGTCTACATTTCAAAATTCACAGTAGGCTTTCAGAGAGACAGACTTTTAATACAAGTTGCTGTAATTTGAAAACAGAAGACACCCCCACTACAAGGGCAAAGCTTACCAAAGAGAGAGAGAGAGAGAGAGAGAGAGAGAGAGAGAGAGAGAGAGAGAGAGAGAGAGAGAGAGAGAGAGGAAGAAGAGAGGGAGGGAGGGAGGGAAGGAGAGAAGAAAGGAAATAAAAAAGAAAAGAAAAAGTTACTAGTCGGTGGTAAAACTTACAATGTAATAAGGAGACTAGGAAGTCAGTGTAGACCTAGTCCTCCTAAACGTTCACATGAGAAGGTTCAGATCAGGAGTCAGCTGGAATATTGCTATAGGGGTAGTGACATTACAAAGACTTGTGTGAGACCCAGTTTCAGAATAAATAAAATGTAATTCAACAAAATGTCTACCGTGTAGTAATTGTGAACCCAGATTTTCTTAATGGCACACTTCCAAATTGGAATCAGGAAGCTAAAATGTGGACTTATATATCTATGAAAATTTTCCAGGGAAAAATCACAATTTTTGCTCTCAATAAGACTCTAATTAAGGGCAGACTGACTACAGTGAATTAAGGATGAGCAGTTGGTTTGCCAGAGAAATAAGGATATATATCTCATGGTAGATACTAAATATAGCTAAAAGTATTCCTTGAATAGACTCTGGCATGATAACATTTATTGTTTGATGCAAAAAATCCTGAATACTTTTTCCTGGCAGTAGGAAGACCTGTATCCCGGAGTCCTCAGAGTTCTTTCCTTTGCAGACTGTGTTCTCTTTCTCTTTTTCACCTCAGACAACTCCAAATTGCATCTAGATCTTCAACTTCTCCTCTTAGATCTCCATCTCACCTATAAAAGCTTGAGATCACTGAGCTCTCCAGGTCTCTGTAACCTAGTGACTTAGTTAAGCTTCAAATTCTGGCCAATACAAGAGACATAAATGGAAATTAAAATGTTCCTCTGTGCTTGGGCATTAATTATCACCCAACAACTTCTGTAAGCTAAATTTAGAGAGTATTCTTGTTATATTAGGATACCACATAGCGCTAAAAACCCGTTCCGGAAATATATTTTGAATTAATAATTCTCTCTCTCTCTCTCTCTCTCTCTCTCTCTCTCTCTCTCTCTCTCTCTCTCTCTCTCTCTCTCTCTCTCTCCTTTATTCTACTGTAAAAACACAAAAGACCAGAACCACAGTTTCCACTGCCATTTTGACTACCATCTCATGTACACTATCTCTGAAGAATGTTATCATCCTTTCAGCTTTAAAGCAGAATTTGAATTCTCCAACTTCAGAAAAATAAAATACTGACAGAAAGCTTGAACTTGTTAAAAAAATATTAAATATTGAGCCCTTTCAACAAATGGTCCATTACTAAAGTTCCAACAAGACCTTGAAACTCATTTACATGAGTCACCTTGAAGACATTTCCCAACACACAGGTGTAATCAAAATTGAAAAATGAAGTGCATTATGGGTCTGTTTCCCAGCGAAACTGTTCTCCCTCTATTTACAATTCATGAAAATGGTATTTTTGTTTGAGGAATACTTTTTAAGAGGTCTCTCCAGAGACCAAATCCCTTTGTGACCTGTAGCCTCTGCAAAAGGGTGAGTGAAAAGTCTTTTTGGCAGAATTGGTTGTTATTTCAACTCAAGAGCCTTGCCATGTCCTCAGAAAACTACCAATTATACTTTTAGAGTTGAGAAGAGTTTTTAAGTTCAGTTAATTAAATTTTTATATGTATTTTACCATCATATGAAGTTAAACGCTAGAGTCAGAATGATACCTGTCAAATAGGGCACAGCTTTTGGATTTGCTTCATAATGAAGCCATAAAACACATTACCTTGTGCTTTAATTGGTAAGGAATGTATCAATTCTGTCTTCTGTTTACAATCGACAAAGTGGGCAAGAGTAAAAAATACACCAAAAACAACATTATGACAATTTCTATTACATGTGCTAACCATGTGGATGGTTCTTACTACCATAACTAAAATAATAAGCACATACATGTGTAACAGTAATACAAAATCCTCTCTTTTTCTAATAGTCACACTTCCAAATGTTAAGTTTGTTTCCAGTGTATAACAAGGGAGCCAGATTAACTGCATCTCAGAGTGGCCAGGAGATGCCCCACGTTTGACATGGCCTGACACAAATTGAAAAGTTGAATAAACTAGCTAGAATCTGTATCTGATGTATCGAGGCCAACAGGAAGGTCCTACTAAGAATATGAGCATCTCTGAGAGGATATTTAGAAGGTACTCAAAGAAACTCGAGAGGGAAGCCTATTGATCATATAGGGCACCAGTAGCCCAGGGGACCGTAAAGTCATGCATTTATTATTGTCAAAGAAGTTTTAAGTTTTCTGATATGTCCTAAGGAACTAGGGATGAATAGTATCTATTGAATTTCCCCCATCTGTGAGAGTAGATGAATTATAAAATATAAAAGGTACAAATTACATGGCAGACTTACATCTCACTCATTTCTGCCAAACACTGAAATCACCAGTAACCAGTGAATGTCACAGGACCATTTTGATTATGATGGCATCTATTCTTATAATCCTTCTACCATCTTCTCTCCATACTCAACAAGACTAAAAGGCCAAACTTCTTATAAAATATGCCTAGATATACTTTTACGTCTTCCTACTTAACCTGCCTCAGCAGTAAATAATAATTTAAATTTTAGCCTATGGGAATGCTTTATCTTAAAGTCATTTCAGAAGGGAAAAAAATTAATGAGAAGGCACATTTGGTTCTGAATTTAAACCTTTGATAAGCTAAGCTTGTCTTTGAATTAAGCAACAACTCACTTCCATTGGGTCCTCATATTCCTCTACAGAAGCACATCTGATGTTCCTACAACAATCATCTCTTTCTGGTTCACCTTAGAGACTAAAGAGACATGTGACTAGAAGGAAGAGAAATCATAACATCAGCTGTATTGGAAGGAAACAGAACATAGTTGATTTTTTACGTCAACTTAAGGAACTCAAGTTACTGACACAGACATTTGGATTAATGTTCTGGCATGCAATACCTCCAGTTCTTGTTTATTTGGTCTGGTGTCCATCTTCTCATAGATGGACTTTAGCAGAAGCACTTTTACATCTTCCTGCTAACCTGCCTCAACAGTAGATGATAATGTGAATGATAATCAAAGTTGGCCCGGAAGTTCTTTAGTCTGGTGATGGGTGGACTTGGGGTGATTAAGGAGGGGTGAAAGAGAAGTGATTGTAGTAGAAACCACAAACATTCAAAAGGCTGAAATCACAGGTGCTTAATACCCATGTGAGGTCTTTGGTATTAAGGATGCTCAGCTTACAAAGAGCTGGAAACTCAGGAAACACCCAGGAGTTGCAAATAAGACAGACGCAGGGTGCTCTGTAAGGGTGGAAGGTGACTGTCTAGTCACAGCAGGTGATCAAAGGGGACCATGCAAACTCCTGTGATGTTCTTTCCAAACTGTTATTTCCTGGTAGGATGGACTAACACAGGTCACTCTGTAGGCAAAAACCCCAAGACAAAGAATATTAGAGCTGTGTGCAGAGCTGTGTGCAGAGGGAAGCACATGGGGCGAGGGGCATCTATGATGCCTCAGCAGATTCATTCCTTGAGAAGCCTGCTGTGGTATCATTTATCCCATTCAGAAAATGGAGATGAAGTGCTTGCCTATTATATCTTACCAGGGGAAGCTCTACACATTAATATAAAATATTTTGAAAATGTCACATAAAATCTATTATAGAAAAGCAAGATGTTACCAATGATTTTTCGTTAGCAGAATATTCCAGTGGGGAATTGACTCCAACAGAAATGGAACTACAGTTTCTAGCCCCCCTTGCTGGACAACCAATGTAAAAACATCAGTTTCTCTGCCTTCCAGCTGCACAACAGATGTTTGTGGGAGAGAAGTTGGGGCAGTGTAACTGTTTCACTCAGCTATCAGAATCTCCTTTTACAACTTCCTTCAAGAGATCTCCTTAGGGCCCCATTTCATCTAGGGTATTGAGATGGGAGACCTCCTTATCTGCCTTCTAAGTAGAGAAAAAAGAAACAATATTGTTCATTAAAATACAATATATTCTGTACCCCTCCCCCAAAAAGAGTGTGCCATGACATTTTTATAACTTGCCTGTGAAATTTTATCACATTCAGGAAAGTCACCGCTACTGGGGTGTCAACTTCAAAAAAAAAAAAAAAAAGAAGAAGATAGGGTTGGAAGGTAGTCACACTCACCCAAACCATCAGGGCGCATTTGCACCAGCAGAATACAATTAATGCAGTGAAAATGTAAGGCATGTGACCTTAGGAGAAGTACCATCCAATCTGTGGTAACGACACAGACGCCCTGAGAAGAGAGACCAATCCAGGATGCTCTTAGTCACAACTGTGATCTCCTCTCTGCTCCCTTCCTGCATGTCTAAAGGAGGTTAGTGAACCTAACCTTTGAAGGACATTTTGAAGGCAGCAGATGCAGCTTGAATGTTGGTCTGTTGTTTTTTAATGGGCTTGTCAGCCGCCCTTCTCATTTGCAACAGAATTCCTTTTCTCCTGCACCCTTCTCCGTTTGTGTTTTCCCCAGTGCTGTGCCAATGCTGAATAATTTACAAGGGCAGAAAAAGAAAACTGACACTATCACAGTCCCAAGGCTCTCCACTCACTCATCTGTCACATGGTCAAATGTCACTGGTGCCATTATTTGTGAGGGGTGAGATTAGCACCACCTAGTAGCTATGTGTCCCTGTCCTTTATCTGTTGTTAATGGTACTGAACTCCAATGCATTTTTTTTAAAGAGCTGGCTGCCATTTCTGCAACAATTGTCCCACCTCAGGAAGTCCACATAACTAACCTCCTTCTTCCATCCTACCCTTTCATCTGGCTTCATCTGTTTCCTCTTATCTGGCATTTCCACCCACAGCAAAAAAAATACAAATCTAGTTAGAACTGTATTTAGAAGAAATGCCAGTGTTCAAAGCAATCCCAGTCCTGTTGATTCTTCTGTTCCTTATTAGGAAAGGGGGTGGGGGTAAGCCATCCTGGTTGCAATAGTCACAGTGAATCGCAGAAGGAGCCAAAAAAAAAAAAAAAAAAAATTCCCTGGCACACAGATGGCACTTCACAGAAGGGAAATCAGAGGCACAGTCCTCGGAGGAATTACGGAAGTGCAGAAATGCAAGGATCAACTTTTGTTTCTTTATAAGGAGGGCATAATACCAATATCAATTAGGTAAAAGAATGGGCAGGGTAAAGGCAAATATAACAAACACCTAATTTGAGTGTAATAGAAAATAAATTCCATCTAATCAGTTGTTGGAATTAACCCATGAAAATGTAGGTCTACTTTCTATACAGAACATACTCCCATCTCAACTGAAAGCCAAGGCTCTGCAGAGGATTCCTAAGCTGATTTCTCAGTGTGTGAAATGTGAGTGCACAGATCTGGTTATGCTGGCTAGTGCCTGTCCATACGGAGTAAGTGCTTTGGAAACTGTAACTTTTACTCCTTGTGAAGTTTGCTCCTGTTGTAGCCTTTTTTTTTTTTTTTTTTTTTCCTTGAGTGTATAACCAAGGTACAAAAGGGTAAGCAGACTGCCTAAGTGAGTGAGGGCAGGGAGGGTCCTGGTACACAATAAGGGGCCAAGCTTCCTGGGAAAATGTATATCCACACAATGCTAGCAAAATGGAGTAAGACTAAACACTTCTAATTTACTCTTATGAGCCTGGGTCAGGTTAACAACCCCAAGATGGCACCATTTGTTTCTGCCTCTTCCCTTTTGAGTGCCAATTGACTGAGTTAAATGCTTAAGAATTTACTTGCTCCTGGCCTCTTGAATGAGCTAATTTGAAGTAAGTAGAACTGATTTTCTTCTTGGTCTTGTGCATGACATATGATTGGATCACGGCTCTGGTTAAATAGCAGGTAATCTACAGGCACAGGTTAGCCTGTCCCATCCTTCTGTGCATCTCTGTGTTTGCTTTTGGTTTGAGTTGGGGACAACCCTGATATCTTATCACTTGTGATATTTTAGAAGGGTAGATAAAACACAGCCGCTCTGATTTTATTAGCTGCCTTGGAAGAGCAGAGAGGGATTGAGAAGATCCATTATCTCATTCAGAGCCAACAGATAAGAGCTCCCCCTCACCCCCTGCTACAGGGAACCAGCAATAAAGATTCTTGGGTCATCTTATGGAGAGACCTAAAGGGAAATTCAGAGGTTGTTTTTGTGAGCGATTAAAATGACCAGTAGAATCCACCTTGACCTTGGACACACAGATCACTTTTTTCCAAATGTCAAATGATAATTTAAATTTCAAAATAAAGCTCTGGATCCTTTTACCTTTCTGTTGTAGGAAGAGAGATGGTTATGTCTTCTTCTGAGACGTTATCAGCCTGAGCAATGATATGCTGAATGTAAAGACTGTGGTGAACAGATTTAGCACACAGACAATCATTTGCTCCAGCTTATGCCTATGTTGACACAATGCCACCAAATCTGAGGAAATTCTTACCTATGATGAATTTAGGCTGGGCTGCTGATGGAAACAAAGATTTTACTTAAGCATATTCAGAAATGTAGGTGCTTTCAGGGAGCAAACTGAAACCATTTTTTTTTTTCAAAGCCAGCTACTGAAAAGAGTTCAATCTTGTGTGAACCTCAGCCCCATGAACTTTCAAAAGAGGCAACAACATGGTGCTGGTGTAGGCCCAGAAAAAATGACGAGCCACATTGTTGCTTAACAAAATGGTCCTCTCACTAATCCAGTCAGAAAACTAGCTTTATCACATAGCCAGGACATAGGGCAATAGAAATCCAAGGACACCAAATACCAGAAGGTTTTGCTTTATTTTCCAAAATTATAGTGTGTGTGTGTGCATGTAGAGACCACAGGCCAATATCAAACATCAAATGTCTTCCTCTATTACCCTCCACCTTACTTATTATAACAGAATCTCTCACTGAACTTGGATTTCACTTGTTCAGCCAGACTGGCCTGCCAGCAGATTCCAGGGATCAATTCATCTCTTTCCCCCAAACCAGGATTAAAATCACATTTTGTCACATAAGGCTTTTGACATGTAGTGGATGTCTAAATTCAAAGTCTATTGCCTGCATAGCTAACACTTCACTGACCAAGTCACATCTACAGATTTCCCCAAATTTCCAATAGTTTTGTGGCTTCATTCTTTCTGATGAAATTTCCTGATATTCTTCATGGAAGTGGCTTTTTTTTTTTTAAGTCAATAAGCATGAAGAGAAAGCCAGTTACCCAAAGGGAAATATTTAAAACTCTTTGTTGGATGTCATTGTAGATGACTCAGTGCTTTGTTGCCTGTCAGAGTCTTATTAATCCTCCAAGGCCTGAAGTTTACAGTAAGTTCTTTGCCTTGTTTACCTGAAAACTATCAGTAACAAATAAATTCATTTGTTCAGGTTTTCATTTTGCCTATCTCCTAACACTTGGCTTTCGAAAGAGTTATTACATGAAAAGTGTTGTAAAAAGACCTAATGTATTATGGAAAATAACTGACTAAACATATTGTAGGGTTTTTGTTGTTCATCTGCTTGAGTTGCACTACTTGCCTATGAACCACCTTAATCAAGGGTACCATTAAACAAATGCAACTATGTCTATAGATACATATACTTTACAAGAAATTTTAAGTAGCTCAGTATTTTCATATATGACAATGAATGTGATTTGTTAAGCATTAAATGTGTTATTCATGGGAGCAGACAACAGAATGCAAATATAAGAGCATTATATAGAATCATATAATTTATACTTTATATAAACTCATATAAACCCATGATACAATATATTTGTTATTTCTTTATTTGTGCAATAGTGAGCTAGGCTAAGCTTACCCAGCTGTACAAATATTTTGATCAAAGAAGAGCTTCATAAAAACTAGTCCTTGAAGGTAATGACAATTATCACTATAAGATAATTTTCAAACAATGGAATTTAGGCTTTGTGGTCTGTTTTATGGGATATATATTTCTGTCATCTCCAAATTTGTACTTGGAAACTTAGCTCCTAGTGCAATGGTCTTAGAGGAGTCCTTTCAAGCATGGCAAGTCATTAGGATGGAGCCTTTTGAAGGGTATCAGGCCCTTGTAGAAAACATCCTGGGGAGAATGTTTGCTCTACCAGGCTTCTAGTATGTGTGGATGCTACAGGAGGGCTCTATCTGAGAAATAGAGTGAGCTGTCTCTGGACCTTGGAACTCCTGCTGTATTGCTCTGGGACTTCTCACTCTCAAGAATGGTCTAATACTGTTCTAACATCCTAAGAGAACAAGAAAGTATTCATACATAGATGTTTACAAAGCACAGGAGTGTTCACAGTGATCTGGAAATTATAAACATAAATTTCATACTTTGTTCTTAGTAACTCCCAGATCCTTTAACCAAGACTTCATTCAAAATTTTCTGTTCTGTTGCTACATGTATATCCTATCTATATTTATATATACAATTATATGTTAGTAGGAAGTACAGTCTAGTCGGATCCAATTCCAAAATACCCGACAGAAAATTGTATTAGCTGTACATCACAGAAGTCTGTATCAAAAGATTTCAGATATGTAAATGAGACATACTTTTAGGGTTTGAAAGTTATCATTATAAACAAAGAGAAAAAGGCAAACACTGGGTCAATGGAACAGAATACTGGACTCAGAAGTACACAGGACTGCAGTCCTGTGATTTTTTTGACAACAGTGCCTAAACTATACACATGTAAAGTTAAAGGCATGTTATCTAGTTTCTTAACTGTTGGTTTTCAACTATTGTCACAATAGAATGTGAGTGTTAGACAAATAAGTAGACTGACATAGAGGAAGAAGTTGTGTAGACTATTGGTAACATGGAAATTAAATAACATACACATTAATGAAATACACAGCCAAAAACCTACTGAAAAGTTGCGATAGTAATCGCAAACCAGCATGAAACTTTGTAAACCTTGCCAAAGATGACTGGATGAAATAATACAAGTGAACATTATTTTATTTTACTGCAAAATTTCTTTTGTCTGATTAGGAGAGCTGATCCTGTGAGCTTCTGAAAGAAAATCCGGTCTAAACAGATGGAATTCATTTAAATAACAGTAAAAACAGTGCAGCCAGAGGAGCCATGGTCCCTGATATTAGCATATGAAAGTACTGTTCAGGTCATGTGACTAACAGCCTAGCAAATTAGAACCAAGAGAACCAACTCTGGTGGTCCATATTTATAAAAGGCACTGCTAAACATTTCATACCAGGCAGGTGTGGAATTCTTCAATCTATTTTTCAGCAAGTACTATTAGACTATTGCCAGGGTTATAATTATCACCTCACTTTATGCATTGCTTCTATTGGCAAACTTTAGGTCACCACACTGATGTTAATCTCCACCGTCTGACAAGGCAGACACAGCACATGTGTATGAAATGAGCCCCATGTGTTCAAGATTTCAACAGACCTCTTTCTTTAAGCAGCATTATCATCAATATTATAGATTTGTGTGTATGTGGGGGGGGGGAGAAAGACATGACTCCTGAGGTTTCCAGGTATGTAAATAAGAGGCACATTTATGGGTGGAATGTCATTACTGGCTGGGACATGAACAATCAATGAAAGAGAACATAAGGCCAAGAAAAATCTTTGTAATTACAGCCACTTAATTTTTGACGAAGATGCCACAAATATACTTTGGGAAAATATCTTCAAGAAATGGGGCTGTGAAAACCATGTATCTACGTGTAGATAATCGGACTAGGCATTATTATTTACCGTGCACAAAAATAAATGCCAGGTGGATCGAAGACTTTAATGTAAGACCTGAAAGCATAAAAATGCCTGAGGAAGATCTTAAAGAAGCATCCTGAGATACACGCATGCGCAAAGCCTTCCGAAGCGGGACACCGGCTGCTCAGGAACGAAGACCAACAGTTGGCAGTTAGGATGCTATGAAACAAAAAGCTATATAAAGGGATGGAAATTTAATGGATGAAGAGGAAGCCAAAGGAGTGGGAGAAAAATCTTGACCCTCTGACAGAGGATTAATACCTAGAATACACAAAGAGTCTGAAAGACAGTCGATGAACTGCTGAACACCTCAGCTCAGACCTGGAATTATTGTGTGTCGTGAATTGTGATGGCTTTGCCATATAAACTTTCCTGCTCTTCTTTTAACGTGGTGTGTAATTATGGAAAACAGAGGCTTTTAGTTCTTTCCTGACAGTCCTCAGTATCAAGGCATCAAATAAGTATATAATTGGGTTGTGCTGTGTCAGAATATTTGATTTCATTTATTTGTCTTTTGATTTCTCCATGTAGCCCTGGATGCCCTGGAACTCACTTTGAAGACCAGGCTGGCCTCAAACTCACATAGATCCATCTTCCTGAGTGCTGGGACTAAAGGCTTGGGCCACCACTGCCCAGACAGAATATTTGATTTTTAAAATTACTATATGACATGTTTACTTGAGTTTCATTAAAAAATAAGATTAAATTAATTTTGACTTTTGATCAAGACAAAATTTCTGACAATTTATGAAATAGCCCTACACATACTTCCGTCATTTTTTTTACTACATATTTATTTGAAATAGCTCTAAGCACTAATAATAACAAAAATCAAACTATCTGCCAAAACCCTGGAAAACTGAAGATGCTCTGTGCCCTGAACTATCAAATACTAACCCAAAATTCAATCCTGTATGTAAAGGAAACAGTATGGAGATATCACTGTACGAAAGTTTGCTTCAGTCTATAAACTGGTAAAATGACATGTATACCAAAGAATTTTGTGGGGATATGTTTCAAATTTAATAAACACCAGTCTGAGATATCAGAAGGATCTACCCTCAGTCTAGGAGATCAGACAGTGGTAACTCACACTTTTAATCCCAGCACAGGGAATATCCAGGAGTGGTGACCTATGTCCTTAATCCGAGCAAATCTGAGTTTGAGACCAGCTTAGTTTACAGAGGGAGTTCCAGGCTCCCATGCAGGCAATAGTGGTGCCAAGCCTTTAATCTTAACCTGGATGTGAAACAACTGGGTGAAGAGGGTATTTAAGGCAGGCATAAAAAGACAGCAGGCAGTAGAATCCAGGAGAAGCAAGGCTGAGGAAGCTGGAACACAGCTGAGATCTGTGGTATTTCCTGTCTTTTGTATCTCAGCCTTTCCCTGAGATCTGGCTCTGAGTTTCCTTCATTTGTGCAACAGAATTTTATAAGTAATATTCTTATAATTTATTACCGGTAAATAGTTGATTTGTATATACCTGTATAACTGGAGTCATAACCATTTCTCTTACCAAATAGGTTGTGTTTAGGAAAGTTTTAAGAAGTTTCTTCTGTCAGAAGAGAGTTGTGTTTATGATCACCATGGAAGCAAGAGGGGTTTTGGGACAGGCCATAGATTAGTTTCCATGTCTGTATAGAAAACAGATTGTCAGCATTTTAAAAGTCTAATCCTTCCTTTATTATAACATGAATAACTAATTTCCCATTTCTATTACTATACAAATATTTGCTTATAATGAAGAGCTCACTTGCTGTCTAACCCTAAGTAGTAGATGAGAAAAAGATGATTCTTCATATGTTCATTATTCACAACCTTTGAATGTACCCTGCATGCCAAATACAGTGTATGATAAGCCCTGGAAAAAGGACCTAAGCCAGGTAGAGGACTTTCACTCCAGTAGTCTTCCACCCAAAAAGAAAATCAGGAGAGAAAGGAAATAATTCTCTTCATTTTTCAAATATGATGTGTCTACTGCTGTGTTACAAAAGCAGGGGTTATAAACAACATAGACTGTTCATTTTATAATTCTTGTGAGTCAGAAATTTGAGAGGGGTTTGGTGATTTGGGCTAAGAATTCTGATAACACCACAGATGAGATGATGGCCAAGGCTATCATAATAGGACCATGGGCTAGAAATTAGGAATGTGCCTCCTTGATATGCCTCACTTAGCTGATTTCTAGAAACTCAAGTCATTTACTTATCACCAAAGAACTTCCTGAAAGTGACCTTCATCGTGCCATGGAAGGACCTTTTCTAGAGAAAACAATTCAAGAGAAAGTTGGAGAAAAGTATATCTTTTATGACTTACTCTTGAAAATAATGCATAGAGATGTCTTAGCAATTTCAAGTCTTTGGCAGTAAACACTCAACAACCTCTGTATTTAAGGATAATTTAGCTTTGGGGAGGAAAAATCAAAAAAGGAAACAAATATTTAAAATTGTGACAGTGAAATGTTATAGGGGCCAAATGTACTGTCTTCTGTCCAAGGTTGGAGACCCCAAGATGATCTTCCAAACCCTCATTCATATTCTTCTAACAGATCCTAAAATACTCATTGCTTCATCAGTTTATCCTACGGCATTCATGCACAGCTTGTGGGCCTTTGACTCTGACTGGGTCATCAAGGAGGGAAGAAAAGCAGGGCAGACCTATGGTCAGAGTGAATGCTACAATATGGTGGTCTTAGTTCTCTTCTGGAGAGGCTACAGCGCTCTGACAGATTAGTGTGTTTGTTATATAGACTTGAATGGGGAGTTGGGGTTATTGCATATAGCTGAGCAAACAGGTGGGTCTGCTACATACGATAGACAAGAGGAAAAGGTGGACATCTGGACCAAGGAGACAGACCTAACAAGTGCTGGTAGGCTCAGTCTCTTGTAGGAGAGCAGTCTTCAGGACATAAATATCTAATGAGAGAAAGCTATGGTGGACATTGTCTGCACACATTGTCAATGTCTACACTTGGACCAGAAGAAGGCTCTGCTATGTCTCTGAGGCCCACCTCGGAGGGATTGCATTGCCATTTCTCTATGAGTTCGTGGAATCCCGGACATAGGTCCAACTCATGTGAACAACACGTCCACTCATGCCTTCACTCAGTGGCTTCTTCTGCTCCTTACACTAGACTTCGGTGAAATCATTCTTTGGTCCTTCATAAGTGTCCTATCTGGATTAAATAGATATTGATTATAGCTTGTCCATAAAAGTCATGTGATAGGACCCTAGCCAGACAAACAAGCTGTGGACACAACTCCAAATAAGAGTGTAAGGAATCAGGTAAGTGAAGTTATAGCATCTCAATCCATGAATAAGTTGTCAATGTCAGGGTTTCCCTTCACTTTACATGTGTACTTTCTTGTGCATGATGAATCATCAGAAGTGTGAAGATATGAAATAAAAGTGAACAATAATGCCAACAAAATTGGCAATATCAACAAAACTTGTTACGAGAAAAATAAGTATAAAGTTTGAAGCTATACAGGTAATAGGGGCTAGAGGATGAGATATTCTAGAAGTCTGTCCATTCAGATTTTAACCACACATCACTGAGCAGACCTGGGAATGTGAAATGGATAGCATCAATTAGATTGATATTATAGAACTTCCATGTGGTAAGAGATAAATAAATAATTAAATAAAGACAGAGTGGGTCAGAGCAGGACGTGAGTGACAGTAAATGAATTGTAAAGATATTGACTTAAAAAATCAGCCAGAGGTGGTGATTAATTGGATATTGGGAAGAGAGAAAAGAGAGGGGGCTTTTCTCCTGCTAGAAGTGCAGTGCCATAAATTTCACACAACGACAATATGAGAGTTTTAATACCAGTCTGATTGTTATTAATTACCATTACTGGCATCATTATTCTTATCACTTCATATTTTATTATCTCGCTGGGACTACTTGAATTCACATTACTTAGGGAGACAGCAGGATGTCGTGAAAAGGACAGGCATGTGGGAGACAGAAGAGAGATGGTATGCAGTTATCCTGTGGTAGCAGGTGAATTTGGGCAAGACTCGGACTCACTCCTCTATGAATGTTTTCTTACTTGTCTTGAAAATGAATACAGCAGTTGCTTCCTATGCTGGCAGAACAAGGGCAGTTTATGTTAAATGTGTGAATCCATGACTCTGTCTGACATAGTGGCTGCTCAGTTAATGGTTGCTATTATTTTTACATTCATATAGCACTTAATTTGACAAGCCAAATGACCTTTAAGTTGGTTATTTTTCACAGCAATTTTATGAAATAATGGAGGATATAATGAAAATGAATGAAACCATTAAGGCAGGTAAGGAATACAGGGTTCCAATTGTGACTCCTACCATAGTCTTTAAAGGCTATTACACAGAAGTGTGTGTGTGTGTGTGTGTGTGTGTGTGTGTGTGTGTGTGTGTGTGTGTGTAAAAGTTTGTGTTAAGGATGTCTTTACAACTGGTAATGAGTAATTTTACAAAAGATATAACATGATTTTTTTCCAGAAATAAGCAGGTCATTAGTGAAAATTTCATGGTTTTGTAAGATGAGTTTCATTGTGAAATAAGTTTTTACAAGGTTGGATCTCATTAAAGTGATTTCTCTTCTGCAGAATTTACCAATGCTTTAATTATTCTAAAGTGTGTTGTGAATCTACAGACGCTAAAACACTGAATCTTCTGAACCATTTGAGATGGAACTCTATAGAGACTAGTTTCCATAGAATGTGAGTTGGGAACTTTTGTAACAGACTGTATTTTCTTAAATATGTACATCTCATATACACCCCTTCTCTAACCTACTTTAGAAATAGCTACCATATTTGAAAGACAGAGAAAAAAGACTGCTTTTTATGACTCAGGAAAAGAGAACCATGGAATAAAATTTTTATTTCTTGACATTATTGGAAAAAATAAAAAGCAATAAAACTCACAGAAAGTATAGAAGATTGTTCTCATTTTGTTTTATAATTATGTAGAATAGGAGAAATAATTGCTATGAATAATATTATTTTCTGTGAATATTCTTAACCCCTAGGAAGCTAGGAAAATACCAAAACAATGATTGAATAGCTTTAAAACTGAATCCTTCCTACTAACCTTTTTATACAAAACATTTCAAGTAAATTGGTATAAATATATACCAATAATATATAATATAATATAATTAAATATAACATTGCTATCTGCTAGAATACAACAAAAATGGTGTTAAGCTGAGCAATAATATCTCAAGACTAAAAAAAATAATTATAGTTTGCTTTTTAAAAAAGAGACCAAAATAAATAAATTGTGGGCCATTAAATTTCTTTTTCAATTAGCACTGCCATTGACTTTAAATCTAAAATTGATGCTTAAGAGAGGGTTGGAATGGCTAGCCTACTTGTTACTCCGCCCATCTCCATCCTATAATAACTCTAAAGTGGGCTCAAGAAAGTAAGTAATCTCATTGACAAGGCTGAGTGAACTTGATCTATCTTTGAAATTCTGCTGCATGATTTTCTAGATTAATCTATGCTTTTAGTCATCTGTGAGGAATCATATATTTATTTGAATATCTCAAAGTATGGCCAGAATATTTTGAACTGATTCTTTTATATATTTAATGGAATTGATTTTGTGTCCCAGAAACAGAATTAGAATGAGCACCTTGTTGCTGCAAAGAGAAGCCTTGTTTGACTGTTGCCGATCTATAGCTCCACATCCTCTAGTCACCTTTTGTTCACTCCTCTGTTTCTTCTTGAAGCAGGGTTTTGTGTATATTTTCAAAGTGTGTGTACTATACATAAGATTTTCCTGGGCAGTGATCCCTTGTATCATTGCTACAAATTGTCACTGCCCCAACAAAATAAAGTTATTGATTTCACCATAACTTCCCTCACCATCTTCCTAGGAGGCTCTTTCTGTGGATGCAGAACATACATTAAAACTCCAAGCTGCCATGAGGCAGATTAATGACCTTGTGTCACAGCTTTCCTTGGGAACAGCATCAAACATCAAGCACTAGAAGTAGATCGTGAGCCACTGTGACTTTTGGGCATCCCACAATTACCACCCTCATCTGTCCCAGGTGTACACCAGCTCTATTTTCAAGCAGAGCTATGAAAATCAATTCCCAGGGATAGGAATACACGTGTGTTCTTAGGTCCAGTCCTTACACGAACTGCAGAGTAGATAGTCACACAGACAGTGAATTCAGCCACACAATTAAAATGGGCAAGAAAGGCAGGTAACTGGAAAGGTCAGAAAGTATTCTTAAAATATGACAGAATAAAAATCCTAGGAAACAAATGACTCCTTGATAACTTTTTGACAGCAGCAGTTCCAGCACAGACCTATTGCCATTCAACCCCTGTTTTGTTACTGCAGCTTTACAGAATAACAGATTTTGCTGCTTCTTGCTAAGCCTTCCCTCTTGCTTTTCATCCCTTGGAATAATCCTCCACCATGTCTGCCCAACACATCCTCGGCTGAGCCCGTGACCCACTTTGTATTCTTGTCTGCAGTTTAGCAAGCTCCAACTTTCCATTTCTTCCCAGAACCCTTTGGGTTTACAAGGCATTTCTTCTACTATGCAAGTCATTACTTACTGTTCCCTTTACAATAAACAACGCACTTCTCCTGGGGGCTAGGAGAGTATCCATTAAGAATGGTGCTATCCTGTGCCCCATGAGTATCTAAGAAGCTTACTAAAAATCCCTAAATTCTCCTTTGTTTACTAAACAACATTTATATTCACAAAAGCCCAGGGAATACAGAAGTTGACAGCTGTGAACCAAAGACCACTATATGCTTCGTTACAGGCACAATTACAAAGAGCATTGTGCACACGTGCGATGATATGATGGGGTCTGTGCAGTCTTGTGGCTGGTAAGTAGAACTGCATTGTAGCCCTATTTGTAGCCAGCTCTATGATAAGCTTGGTGAGAAGATTAGGCTGACCTTGAGGATAAAATATACTTCTCCATGAATTTGAAGTATTTTTGAACACTGAATGAGACACGTGTTGATCCAAAGTAAGGGCTTCCTGGCTTCCTTTGTGTTCACCTTCAAACCCAGGTAAAACATGCTACCTCTCTAAACATCTCTTCCTTTTCAAAAGGGTCTGGGACAAAATTACATCCTGCTCTGCTGTCTATTTTAGTCTGAGACAAACTGACATGCAGAGTATGCTAGACAACTTCCAGGACCAGCCCTTCCATAACATGCTACAGAAATAAGATTTTAATCCTTAAGTTTTATTTCCAAATTAAGCAATTCAGATGGTGAAGAAAAGAAATATAATCTACTAGCCCAAACTGAAAGTTCACAGAAGGCCTACATTAATGGCCATGTCTTGGAAGCATGACAATATGCAATACAAGCAAACACATAATGCCACTCACAATATTTTGGTCTCATGTTACACAATTAGTTCCCAAAGCTGGAAAAATGAAGTTGTAGCTCCTTGGAGTAGATGTTCAAATTCCAGTTTTCAAAAAACTTCTTAAAACAAATACTGGCATTTTAGAAGTACCTGCCATTTAAATAAAACTAATCACTTGTCAGCTGATCTGCCGTTGCTTGTCACATTCAAGAATAATTCTTCATACAGTGAAGACTTTAATAATGGCATTTATTTGGAGGAGCATCTTTGTCTATGTTTCTCTGCTGGAGTTTCTGGTGACACAAACACTTATATTACCAAAAGGAGACAGTTCACGGTGAGGCCCACTAATAATAAGAGAGGCCTAAATCATTCCTTAGGAACTTGAGAGGTTATTTCAATGTCTTTGTGAGAAATACAAACCCCTACCAGAAATGTGTGTGTGTGTGTGTGTGTGTGTGTGTGTGTGTGTGTGTGTGTGTGTGTGTGTGTGTGTTTCTTGCATGACTTAAGCTCACAGAAGAATGAGTGGGCTGACTCTGACTGCTGGCTATATTCATCTGCACTCAGGAGCTTTTTACAAAAGCCAATACAGAAACAAAAATTTAAAGACACTTTTAGATATCTTGGGACTCTTTAAACTAGGTAGTTCTGAACTAGACTCTGTTTCTGAAGGATGGACCCTGACTTTAAATACACAGATCTCAGCCTGACAACCAACAGGAAAGATGCATGAATTTTAAATCTACTATGTGAATTCATCACCTATTACATAAATGATTGTTCATTTGTCTTTACAGCAATCTTTGGTCCCCCAACCCTTCAATGACACAATCCTCATACTGAATTTATCTCTTTAAATGTATATTAACCAGTAAGGTGCCACATTTGACTCTTCAGTTTTTAATGGCAGCACATAAAACCCAAGAAAAGCAAAGATCAAAGAGAAGCCCGAGGGCTAAGAAAGCCAGATCACAAAAGTTCTAATGTGTCACGCAGACAGATCTGGCCATTAGCTTCTAAGAAAATGAGCTATTTGGTCGTGATTTTTCTTTGTAGGGCTTGCTCTGACGAGAGCTAAGAAAGCAAAATGGCTATGGGGAAGCAAGTTAGAAATCTAATTCAAAGTGGATGATTCAAGAGATGAGACATCACCTGGGACAGAGTTAGGTTGGAAAACACAGGAGAGGAAGAAATGATGGACTAAAGAGCTACAGGAAGTGGAGGAATGATCATGAGTACAGATAAAGGGATAACATTTATTCTAAGATTCATCTAAGATTCCTGGGTTACAGAAGTTACAAGGCACTATAATTTGCCAACACCAAAAAAATAAATAAATAAATAAATAAAAATGAAAACAGACACATTTGGCATTCACTACAGGAAAACAAGCTTAGATGTCAGGTGAGTTGGCCACCTAGGCCTACAGCTCAGAAGAAAGCTGTAGGTTGGCCCTACTTGAGCATAATTTGGAAGACACAGATATATTGGTTTGCTGGGACTAAACATGATCATTGTCTGAACTGCTTAACCAAACTTTATTTTCTCATAATTCTGAAGGTCAAAGCTTGAAATAAAGTGTTCCAGTGGGTTGGCTCTTTGTAGATACCCCAAAGAGAGGACCTATTTCCAGCCAGCCTTCTCCTTGGTTCCTTGATGGCTATCTTTTTATGACTTCATATTGTCTTCCCTCTCTGTGAATGTCTGTACCTCAGTTTTCCTGTTATATGCAGTCATAAATCATAATTAAACTTAATTACCTCTATAAAGACACTACCTACAAATACATTGGAGGCACAGAGGGCTAGTACTTGAACAACTAAATTCTATAAGAAAAACATCTTAATCCATGAGAATGATCAAAGCCACAGAAGTATAGGGGATCCCCAGAGTAGTTGTAAAGAGAAAAAAAGAGAATGGAAACCAGCAACATATTCATATTTGGGGAAGAAGCATTGTCACTCAGGAAGCCTAGTTAGAGATTTAGAGGGGAACCAGCTGGATGAGATGTGTATGGATGCCAGGAAATCTCTAAGAGAGGGTGGTTTCAGAAGCAAGTAACACTGAAAATTCATGGAAAGACCTACCCTCCTACAGAAAAACCCTTCAGTCAAAATAAAATCCAGCTCATACATGTGTGCTTTAAAAGGACTCCAAGGAACTAAATAAGGCCACATGCACATCTTTAAGAACAGAGAAACATCTTTAAAGCACTGAAGCCAAATGACAGGATAATAGATGGCAATAAAGACTCTTAAAATCCCAATTCATTCACTATCTGTCCATTAAGATTTAGAAGTTAAAATGATTGTAATGAAGTCAACCCTAAGTAGTTTGACAGGGCTGTTATCCCATTGTTTCTAACCCATTGTTTATTGAAATCATATATGCACACGGTGAGAGGTAAAATACAGCAGAGGGTCTCTAGCAAAAAATAAATATCTCAATATGTCTGCTATCATCACAGGCATATTCCTAATTTGTCTATCAGCCACAGGCAATCACATAGAATGTGCTTTGGTTTCTGTCCATTTTGTGGTTCTTCCCATCCCTGCAGACACTTACATCATCCCCAGGGCTTAGATACTGGCCAGGTGTAATGATGACAGGGCATCTGATTTGCATCTCCTTACTGCATTAATATATTTTTGAACAACAATGCATTTTTCTTTCACATTGCTTCCATTTCCAAGTGTGACAGGCAGTACACATTTTTTTTCTCATTTTTTTAAAACGTATTTGCTTTAGGATGGAACTTTATTTTTCGCAGTTGCAACATTCAATGACAATTTTGCAGCATCCCTATAATTGCATTACAACATGGAATGTGAGTAAATAAAATTGAAGCTTCATTAAAATGAGGACTTGAATTCAAAAGTTAAATAAAGAGTTTAGATGGAGAGAAAAGCAAATTGGATTTCTAAACTAACTTTCACTTTGATCATCAGAGGTGTTATATATTACATTTGATAGCGTGGAGAATGACTGAGTGGTACATTTATAGAGTGTCATTCCATTTAAATGAACAGCAGGCCGTATTTGCAGCAACAGATTAATGTTTCTTTGAAATTTATTAACACCTGCTTGTTTTTCTGCACTCTTGTTGCCATGTGAATATTCCATCTTATGTAAATCCCATTCTTATTTTTAATAGTAAAGGGTAACAAAGCTGAAAGATTTGATTCATGTCCTACAAAAGTGAAGAATGCAGGCGCAGGTAGGCATGTGCCTTGCTGGAAATATGATGAAGCATTTTGGAAAGCCTAAGAAAAGAACCATCCAACCACGGAACAAAAGGCTTTCTCTCTCTCTCTCAAACACACACACACACACACACACACACACACACACACACACACACACACACATACACACACACACATACACACACACATACACACACACACATACACACACACACATACACACACACATACACACACACACACCACACACACATACACACACACACACATACACACACACACATACACACACACATACACACACATACACACACACACATACACACACACATACACACACATACACACACACACATACACACACACATACACACACATACACACACATACACACACACATACACACACACACACATACACACACACACACACACACACACACACACACACACACACACACACACACACACATTTTCGCTTGGAGCTCAAACCTTCTCCAGACCTTTGACTTCAGTTACCTTTCCCACTCCCTGACTTCTTTTCAAGTTCTTAGTGCTAGATATGTATTTCAGGTGTAGCCTTATTCACTTAAAAGATTAATAGATAGTCTCTATCAGTAGCCAATAGTTCATATATATATGAGGGATTGAGTTGATTGTTTCATATGACTGCAGGAGGCTGGCTTCCTGCCAATAAAGAGGCCCAAACTCCGGTAGATGTCCACTCTAACAAGCCTCAGTGGTGCTAATCCAATGCTGAAAGCTGTTTCATTCCCATAAGAGTTACTGGTATTGAGTTCATATTGCAAGATAATGAAGCTGAGGTGTGATGTCCACAGATAATGAAAGAAACTCTCTCTTCTCCAACTCCTACATTCGATACTGGTAACAATGCACAGCCTTATCTGGTCTGGATCTCACTATACAGACAACCACAACACGGAATATTTAAAGTTCTTCCTGAAGCAGAGCACAATGTAGTGGGTTTTGTAATGTCTTCTTGGGTCATTAGCATTTTTAGTGGCATATGCACTTCTGTCCCTCTATGCTGTATACTAACTCTGAATTTGACTGTCTTGAGATCTTTTCATTCTTAAAGTGAAATATAATAAAGAACTTAGAATAAGAATCTCTAAGATCTTGATGCAAGAAAACTGCCTGAAGAGTTCAAGGTATGTCTTACATGCACTTCTATGGGCTTTTGTTGTTTTGTTTTTCTGAAAGGAGGTATTTAGATCTACACTGAAATACACACATCATATAATGTGGTATATGGTTCAATTTTAATGTATTACACAGAGCCAAGTGCAGAGATTTGAATGCTGTAGACTTTCCACTGTCATATTTCACAAGCATCCACTAATCCCCGGAAATTGTCCATGTAATCAAAATGCCCAATACTTTGAAGCAAAGCAAAAGTTTAGTGTCTAAGAAGCCTATCTGCTTATTCAAAGAAAACACTGGAAATAGACCCAAAAGGAATCCAATCAGAGCATGTATAAATCCTGAGGAAGTTCCTAAGCCATCAAGGCGGGTCAGGTAGAGATGTAGCCCCACAATTAACTAATAACCCACATAGCATTGTCCACTTTAGATCTTTGTGACTCCAAAGCCCACACTATGTTATCTACTTGACCTTGCAATTTAAAATAAGAGAATAATTAACTACAGATATTTTTTATTGCTTTGGTAATTTCATTAGGCACTCTACTGAGAAAAAATGCAGCAATTGCCACATGATTTTAATGAGTGAATAAACCATAAACTCAAGTGCAAGAGTCATGGCTCAGATACTATAACAACCTAAGAGCTTGCAGCTTTGATCTTTTTTATCATTGCAAGCACTCCTTGATTTAGAATATATGGGATCTGAAAAGAAATCCATAAAATAAGCCTTTTGGGAATGACCCTGAATCAGATGTTGGGCACTTGGTTTTTTGACAGATGATGCTTTCACACGTATAGATATTGTTTCATTAAGAGCCATACAGAGAACATCTGAACAAGAATTCAGATGAGATTTCCGGGAGGAGATGGGTACTACCCAAGAACACTTGAAGAAGATGGCAACTGTCTGTCTGGAGCTTTGAAAAATAGCTAAAGAATTATATGTTCAGCCCTCCTCACTGAGTCTGTACTCATTTTCGCAAATAAATATATCTTTCATTTTCAAGCAGCAGTAGATTCACCGTTCGTGATTATTTTATTTCTATTCTTAAACCAAAGTGCTAAAGAATCCCCGTTACTGAGGAAGTCTTGGGCCTTTTCAAAGTGACCCTTTCCCACTGAGTGCATGCCACAGGCAAGCACATGAGCACTGTATTTTTCTTTTTGCTTTGCTTCTCTGCAGTCTGGCCACACCACTGATGATTCACTTCTAGCACTGATGGTTCTGTACGTATTGGGGTCTAAAGAGGACACCCGCTTCTAAAGCTAATAATGGGGTCATTTTTATAAATTCTAATTATTACTTCTACATAACTCTAAGAATGTTAAAGGAGAGATAGTAAATGTTACAGATGATAAAATAAATGCTACAAGAGATAGTTTAAAAGGAGCATGCTTGGAACTTGTGAATGAGAAAAAATGTGACAAAAGTGTTCAAAACAGGGAGCCTCATTCAGTTAGTGACAAAACAGTACAGATTTTAATCACTAGTACATTTACCATTTACCTTGATATGATAAACAGGAATTTCCCCTTACTATTTTTTTATGTGATTCTGCTTTAATGTGATTGGTACTTTCCCTGTTAAAAAGCTATAACTGTCACAGGAAATGTTTACTATTTGTGCTTCACAAAAGTAGAAAGGTGGAGGAGGAGGAAGAAGAGAAAGAGAAAGAAGAAAGCATAAACTTCCCAGAATAGTCAAGTGGGTGGTCTTAGTTCACTATTCCAGTTGCGGATCACATTATCTCTACTAACCCCTTAAAGGACTCCTGCAAGCTGCCCGGCCCAAACACCACATTTCTTGTCAGGCCCTCATGCCAGTGTCCACCTGATATTTCTGTATTCAGTGCGCATATCCTGCTCTTGGTTATGGGTTCACATCACTTTTGCAGCATACGGTGACCTCCCAGAATACTCTGTTTTGACAGTTAAAAAAATACTATTTCCATATCATCTTTCTTCAAAAATCTCTTCCTTCTGAGTATCTTTTATTGGTAATTTAGAGGCTCTCGCTAAAAACATTAAATTCATGTAATCACATTAGTAATTATTAAGAATGCTACATGCAAGTGAGCACCCTCTCACCTGGTCTGATTATAGTGATATATTTATTTTTCCTGATATCATCATGTTTCTCTTTTCTAGTGCAGCATTAGAAGAGCTTGTAATAAGATTCTTTTTTTATTCAAAACTGCTTCTAAACTCCTTGATGAAGTTTTGAGAAACTACTTAAAACCTGGGAAGTATGCTTTGATAATGATCCAAGACCAGTGGTTGGCATCATTTGGTAAAGAAAATAAAAGCATTTTTAGGTTGAAATATTGTGATCTGTAATATATATATAATATATATATAAATATATGTAATATACATATAAAATCATGTTATCTTTTGCTTCCTTGGGCTCTAAGAAGAGCTCCATACTTCCCAGATTAATACCTAAGGCTTTATTACGTAGAAATGGGGCAATGAAAATACAGGGGGAATCCAGATTCTCATTGATTCATTCTAGAAATGGTACAAAACTATTTATAGATAAGATGAGAAAGGAGGTTGGAAATAAGTTAAGCAAATGTCTAGAATGTTGTATTGAATATTTCAATAGAATTTTGTTTTAAACAGTCAAGGAAGAAATATTGGGCTGGTTGCCATAATAGCATTTCAAAAGAGTCAGGTGATACATTGACAAATTTTGATTAATGTCTGATAGTGGGTTATTGAGGACTCTCCTTTTGTCTTTTTGCAGTGGCTGGGCTATTTCAATTACTTTTAAAAATCCCTTTGGATAACACACTGTATTTTTCTTTCTTGTATGTGACAACGCATATAGCAGATTTAGTGAAGTTCCATTTAGGTTGCTGTGTTTGAGTTAATGAAAATATGTAAGTGTGGAAATAAAGACATTTAAAGATAAATAGTATAGGTTAGGTGAGAGAAGGCTTAGAGAGACTTTTTAAAAACTGTTGTATGTTTGTGGCAGCTGGCACAGGAAAAGGAAAATTCCTTAAGCATGCACTACTGTAGGGAAAAAGCACAAGGCAAAAGCCCTAAGAGGAACTTATCTAAACAAAGACTTAGATAAGACATTGGGATGTCAACATTGGATGCTCCAGCATAGAGGGGTGACACACCGCAGTTCAGTGAAGGTTAATTGACTAAGTTAGACTTAATAGGAACTGGAGAAATACAAACTTGTCAACATAGACTGAACACACAGATCCTGATGTATAGGAAACAGAGAAGTAGTAAGATATACACAAGAACAATGAGATGCTACCTGGGAAAATGTAATGACAAGAGCAGGTACTCTGGTACAATTTGCACCAGGCTTTGCACAGAATATTTATTTTTCAGAAGCTGTATTTTTAAATGTTTTCAGTATTTTATTTTTATGAATATTTTTCCTTTCAAAAACTGTACTGGCACATATTTGTTGTACATAGTGCCAGGTGATACAAATTGTCTCTCAAGTATATCCTGTACTGAACATATCCAAAGCAAGCTGGGAAAATACCTAACCTGATTGGGAATATTTAGGTTATATCTTGCCCTTAAAGGTATGTGGAAGTGTTATCTAGGTATTAGCTATATGAACTGAGTATGAAAGAGAATTAGAGTTGCCATATTTGAGGTGGGGCATCCTGGTACATACTGTAATCCTAGAACTAAGGAGGTGGAAGGGAGTTGAAACTTGCTCAGGTTACAAAGTGAACTCAATGCTACCTGAACTACAAAGTGAGATCCTATGCCTGAAAATGTTATCCAGTTAATGTGGATTCAGATGAGCAATGGTATATTGGTGTAAGTATGTCCTCTGAAACACTTGAGGCATATCTACATTAGCATGTCACTTGTTATCTTTCTGGAATTCAGATTTAACTTGGAGCCTTGAATATGCAGAAATCCTGAAGAGTGCCTCTATGAAAGGATATAAATGAGGATCTATTGCAGATGGTGGGATGGGTACTCAGCTGACAAAAGTACAAAATACAAATGTCTGAGACAGCACACTAGAGAAAGGCCGGGAGACTAAGAATCCTGGGAGGGCTTTCTCCAGAAACCCCAAGGAAACCCAAATCCGTGGACTGAGTTGCATAGGTGTAGGTGGTACCTGTACAGTCCTCCAGTACGCTTCAAATTACCTGTAGATTGTTTCTAGATCACACGTATTGTAGGTGCTCTGCAAAAGTGATTGAAGTTGTTTAAGAAATAAAGATGTGAAAAAGTCTGTAAATGTTATAAATGTAATTTTAAAAATTAAATCCAAAGATTATGGAATTCAGGTTATAAAATCAGCACCAACACTGACGGCTGAGCATGACTCACTCCTCTTCGCACTCTGCTATCAAGGTATGGAAACTTCTCTTCAGGGTGACAAACACGGGACTTACTAGATGCTAATTTGAAATTCTGGTTTTTAAAGCATTTGAGATTTTATTCCAACAGTTGCCATAATCCTAAAACTTCTCATATGACTAAAGAAATAATTTTAGTAAGCCAAATAAAACAGAGGTGTTCCAGCCGGTTAGAAGCTGGAGAAGAAGCTGGCTGCCTCAAATGGCCTCTAAAACCCCATCTGATCTCAAGTTTACAAAACTAACCCCCTCCGGTATAACAAGAGGTTTCTGGCCCTGCCCGGCCAGAGGTCCAGACTCACAGACTTGCAATCCCAGGTGCATAGTTGCCCACCGTTGATTAGTTCCCCCCAAAATGACTCAGACACTTATATTAATTTCATGCTGTTTGGCCTATGTCTCAGGCACATTGCTAGCTGGCTCTTTCATCTTAATTTTACCCATTTCCATTATTCTGTCCTGCCAGGTGGCCCAAGGCTCACCTATTTCATTACATCTTGCATCATGAGCAGCTGGATCACATCTCATTCAACTCCACCCTCTTTCTCCTACCTATGCCCCACCTACGTCGCCCGGCATAGGCCAAAACAGTTCTTTTATTTCACAGCAAATACACAGAAAGACATTCCCACATCACTGGCCACTTACATTACCCAGCCAGTTAGACACTCCATCTTATTACATAACCCCAGCGAAATGGAAGGTTAACAAACTGCATCATCTCTCTATAACAAATTTATTTTTCAGACAATGTTTCAAGCAAAATGAAGTATTAAATAAATAAGCATCTATCCACAAGTGTATCTTGATAAAAAAAAAATCCTGTAGAGAAATATTGACCCTTATTTCTTGAGCTGGTTAGTTTCTGTTGTTTGTTGGTTGGTCTGTCTGCTTTTGTCAACTAAAAACAAGCTAGTCTCCTGAAAACAGGGACCCTCAGTTGAGGAATTGGCTGCATCATATTGGCCTGTAGACAAATCTATGGAGCATTTTCTTGATTGGTGATGGAGGTCTCAGTACACTGCGGGTGGGCAGTGCCACTCCTGGGCAGGTGCCCGGTGCTGTAAGGGAAAGCGGGCGGAGGAAGCCTTGGGGAGTAGTAAACAGCATTCTCCCATGGCCTATGGTCAGTTCTTGCCTTGACCTCAGTAACAGGCTATACCGTGACATGTAAGCCAAATAAACTCTTCCCTCCTCACGTTGTTTGAGTCCAGAATGTTTTATCACAGCAATAGAAAGCAAATCAGGACACCAGCTCTCTATGGAAATAGAAGTGTGACTTGAAGACGTAATTTCACAAATTATAAACCTTCCATTTGATTGATTCCTGCATCCTCCAGCGCGTTTTAGCTGGTCTTAATAGAAAACGCCTCTATTAAAGAACTTCTACCCCAGATCCCAGCACAGGCCTAGACCTGACAAAGTGCCTGCAAAGCAGGACCACCTATCAAGGGAGGCAGAAGCCATTCTCCATATCAAGGCAGCTATTTTCCATTCTTGAAATCGGCACCATCCTATTTATGATTGCCTATTCCCTCTGCTCCATCTTCCTTCTTCGTTATCACACCTGTGTTTGTGAAACAACCTTAAGATCATTTTACAAAAGCAAAGCATAGCAGCTGGGGGTTGTTTGTTTCACATCCCTTCTGGCAAGAATCTCTCAGCAAATGTCCAATTCACACCTCCCTTGTGGCTGTCTACAGGGAATTTTAGGCTGTTCACTGCCTTATTTGTGGATACTTCTTTGCTGCATTTGGGTGTATGTTGGGGCCATTTGGGAGTGAGGAACCGCATATTCTTTGATATCTGAATTTAACCAATATCATCCGTAGTGGAGACACCAGTTTCATGGGTGCAGTGGTACCATCCCACCCTCTCTAACAAGAGAATAGGTACTTATTAAAAGCAGTCATTTGCTACAAGCCAACAGCCAACATCTTATTTGCAACTGTGCTTATCAACAATGCAATTAGGACCAACTTCTTAGAGAATTAGATTGAGGTGGTAATTAAAGAATTGTGTCATGCATTTTAATGTGATAGTGGAGAGGTAAATGATCTCGTATTGCTGTCTTCACACACTTGAGGGGAAAAAATGCCCTGAGACTTTTAAGTGAAAAGTCCCTTTAATATCAGTTCCCAATAATAGGAGACTAATGAGAATACAGACGCAGCCCAGAGATTCCTCAATTGAATCCCCGCTAGTGAAGACTCTTTGTTCCTACTG
Source organism: Phyllotis vaccarum (assembly GCA_033318265.1). Taxonomy (NCBI): domain Eukaryota; kingdom Metazoa; phylum Chordata; class Mammalia; order Rodentia; family Cricetidae; genus Phyllotis; species Phyllotis vaccarum. Next base: position 6,003,636 of record JARWLC010000012.1, on the reverse strand, counting down.
TGATGGAGGACAAGATGTACAACGTTTGTTTTCCTGTGTTGGAATGAGAGCTGAGACCTCAAAGCCAGTGTCTGTGTGTGGTCCCTATTATTAGTATGGGTATCTAGACTGCCTCTGGTCTGTTCCTGTCACAGTTGTACGTACCAGCCTTGCTTCTAGGCAGCTCATCTGAATTCTGATTTTATAATTCCCCCTGTAGTTAGTACTCTGCAGACCACTGTCCTATAGAACTGTCTCTGAGTTTCCAGAGTGAGTCCTACAGGACTTGTTTCTGATGACTCTCTAAGCACTGAGTCAACTAAGATCCTGTTAAAACGGCTTCGTGCCATTGCTCAGGGTAGATGCCTGGGATGGAGAATCTCCCTCCCTTTCTCTGCTCTCTAGTCCCACTCACCTGCATAGGGAAGAGTCTCTGTTAGAACTGAACCCATCAGAATGAACTGAGCTATGCATTTCTTTTCTCTTTTCTTAGGTCTTCCTGTGCTACTGAACCCAGAGCTGTCTCACGGTCACTGCCTCATAGGAGAGACGCCTTCCACTATCCTCGGTTCATTCTCAGAGATTCAGGCAGTCTGTGCTGGTAGAAACAGTCCATCTTCAGGAATCCTCCTAACGCCCTTTTAACTTAAGCCAAAGAAGTTTTGTATCATGGCTAAGTCCTTCTTAATGTAGTGGACATTTTCATATATATTCATGGCACGCCTCTGCCTTTCCTTCTAATGTCTACTCCAATGCCTAGAGATTCCAGGTCCCATTCTCAGATTTTATTGGGTGGATGACTGACTTACTCATCCCCCCAGTTCAGATTAAACTGTCTATTGGAAACGATCTGTTGGAGAAGATAACACAAGCAGAGAGCTTTGGGTGTGTCAATTGCTAAGAATGGTGCTTTCCAGTTGTGAGGTGTGTTCTTCCTTTATAAACAACAGATCATGGGTCCCATTCATGGCTGAAGAATAGAGGAATGAACACCAGTAGGAATTAAGATGGGAACACACACTTGCAAACAGCTCATTTGTGGGGGAGCAGATATTATACTTCGCTGGGCTTTACTTGACTTCACAGCTGAAGAAAGAGAAATACACCTTAGAAACTCAGGAAGGTGTAGAAAAGAATAAGAGCTGGAACACGGAGAAACTTGACCACACAATCCTGCACCTTGTGAAGCATCTGAGGCAAGCTTCCCAAAGGGCAATGCCATTTCAAGACACAACCTACCTGATGTAGGAGTGGCTTTTATCACATTTTAAACATCCGAGTTCTACTTTGTTTATGGATTAACATAAAATATTGAAAGCAAAGCATAATCATTCTTTAAATAATTCCTTTTGCATTGTGTTGTATTAAACAAATTAAGATGGCTGTCAAAATTTATGATATAAACTTTAAATGGCTTTTTGGAACAAAAACTATAATATATTTGTTGTATGTCATATGGACTATATAAATACTAAAAGAAATATTAACATAAATTACTAGAAATTTGATTCTATTTAATGTAAAATGTCACAGGAGATTTTTAATATCTAAAAAGTTATTTTTTGCTAAAGAAAGAAAAGTATGTTTTATAATGATTTAATAACATAAATCACACTCTTGCTTAGTTGTAATATGATTGCATTTTCATTAGAACATGAATTAAGCTTTTACCATATTTTGAAAATTAATCTTAATGCATCACAATTATTAAATAATATCTTTATACATGTGTCAAATAAATACACAGTTAATTTATTGTTTCCAAAGATTTAATGCATAATGGCAAACAGTATAATTTAAATTATGGTATAAATTCCAATATTTTAATAATTAAACACAAAGAAAAAAGTAGTAGTGGGAACAGAAATAGAAATTTGGAGAAAATACAGATTAGAATTTACACAGTATAAAACTGGCCAGTCAACCTTGCATATTCCCCAAATACATTAGCATCAATTGCATGTGTTGAGATACAAAGATACATGTGATATTTTGCACCATTCTATTATAAAAACCAGATACTCTTTCCCAGAATCATTCTCCTCCATCTTTCTTCTCTTATTTCTCCTTTTTTACTTATTCTCCACTGCTCTATTGTTCTTGAAGAAAAACAAAGAGTTCTCTCTCTACACACACACACACATACGCACACGCATACACATACACACACGTATACACATACACACACTTATACACATACACACACATACACACATGTATACACATACACACACATACACACATGAATACACATACAGACACATACACACGTATACACATACACACATATACACATACACACATACACACATGTATACACATACACACACATACACACATATACACATACACACATATACACATACACACATATACACATACACACATATACACATACACACACATACACACACACATACACACATACACACATGAATATACATACACACACATATACACACATATACACATACACACATATACACATACACACATACACACACACACACACACACACACACACACACACACACACACATTGTCTAATTTTGAAGTAAAAGAAATGAATAAGAAAAAGAGCACTTCAGTCAATGGCGTGCTGGATAGTGAGAGATTCCCAGAAGGGGTTTATGAAATTAAAGATCTGTTTCCTCAACCATTCTTTATCATGCCTCACTGTTTAGAACAGTCCATGAAAAACTTCCTGAGTTTCTAAGTCAGAATTGCTATTAAATGTTTATGGAGTTTATAGAATGGGGGAAAATGTCTACATTGCAGTGATTTTCATACTAGCGCATTGTCCTGTGTCTCTTATATATTGCTCATGTTTACAAATGTTAAAGCCAACCTTGCATGAAGAAGAGTGAAAGAAGGGTGAGAAGACAAAGGCTAACCCAGTCCACTTCTTTCAGTATTAAAATCAAATGGCAGCGTGTACATCCCACGTGGGGGTCTGCAGTGCTAGAGGAACTCAGGCTTTCTCTTGAGCTGAATTGTCAATGTCTCATTTTCATTTTTCTTTTCTCACCACCTCTCTTTTGAGACCAAATGTACCAAAGTGAAAACCTAAAGACCATGTAATCACAATAGCTATGGTTATTTAAAAATAATTGCTTCTCAGGGATATCTGATTCAGTAATTATCTGCAATAATTTTGGAATCAGATATTTGTTTATTGGGTTGAGTGGGTGTTTGATACTTTAGAAGCATGGATATTGCTACTGATAAACAAAATGTGGTCTGATAGGGTTACATTGGAGAACATGGAGCATTTTTGCAGCCTCTCCATGACCATGGGACTTTGTGGCAGCCATTGTCCTGTGTCTGTGTACAGAGCTGAGTGAGAGATAAGCAATGCCAAAAGTGTGAGTCTGCAAGTCACACTCACCATAGAAACTCCTTAAGCCTGGTTTTGTGTGTTTTTTTCTGAACTTTATGTTTTATTTTTCCATTATATACTTTATAAACACATAATAAGATTCTTTTATTGTGCTTCTCCCTTCCTATCTACCTGTCTTTCCATCATCCATTCATCCATCTATTCATCCATCCATCTATCTATCCACCCATCATCCATCCATCTATCATCCATCCATCCATCTATCTATCTATCTATCTATCTATCTATCTATCTATCTATCTATCTATCTATCTGCCAGCTATTTTTCTGTTTTGTGCTAAAATATTATGACTTCATTCACATGCCCTCCTGCCTTCAATCAACTCAAGAATTCTCTTCTATTCCCCATTCCCAGGGAAATCTAGCCATGAGCCTTCCTTATTACCTAGTCTCCCTGGGTCTGTATCAGTTATCCTTTATTTTACAGCTAACAAGTGATCGGGTTGGGGGGGGGGCATGGAGGGTAAAAGTACTAAAAGAGACTGTAGGAAAACACCTATCTCGAGAGAATATCCCAGAAATCCACAAGGCTGACCCTTACTAAGACTCCTGGAAATAGGAGATACATAGCCTAAACTGGTCATCTCCTGTGACCAGGAAAGAATTTCAAGTGGAGGGAATAGGAAACCAACCCAGCCACATAAACTTCCATCTACGGAACCTACAGTCTGTCCTGTCTATGGGGTGTGTTGTGGTAAGAGTGGCCTAGAACCATATTGAGGGACTCACTGGTCTAGCCTCAAAACCATGCCAGGAGAATGAGCCCACCTCTAACACTGGAGGAATGGGACCCACAGTCTGGAAGACCCAGAGACCTAGGATAGAACCAAATATGACATGAGAAAAATAAAAATGTCAGTCTAAAGATGCCTAATGATATTCTGCTATACTCAGAGATTGCTGCTTATCTCAATTGTCATCAGAGAGCCTTCCTCCCACAACTGATAGAAACAGATGCAGATCCAGAGCCAAACATTAGAGAGAGTGCAGGAAGGTCTTGCAGAGGAAGGGGGGGAGATTACAGGAGCCAGGGGAGTCGAGGACATCACAAGAAAACTCACAGAATCAACTAACCTGAGCTCATAGGGACTCACAGAGACTGAACCAACAACCAGGGAGCCTGCACGGGACTGACCTAGGCCTGCTGTATATATGTAACAGTTGTGTAGCTTGGGTTTCTTATGGGACTCCTAACAGTGGGGAAGGACTGTTTCTGACCCCTCTACTGGCTTTTGGGAGCCGACTCCTTGTAATGGGGTCACCTAGCCCAGACTTAATACATAGAGAGGTGCCTATTCTTTTTTCTTTTTTTTTTTAAAGTAATTTATTTATTTATTTTTCTGTTGGTGTTTTGTCTGCATGTATGTCTGTGAGGATGTCAGATCTCAGAGTTACAGACAGCTGTGAGCTGCCATGTGGATACTGGGACCAAACCCGGGTCCTCTGGGAGAGCAGTCAGTACCCCAACCCTGAGCCATCTCTCCAGCCCCCATGGTGCTTATTCTTACAGCAACTTGATGTGCCATGTTTCGTTGATATCCGTGGGAGAGATGCTTTTCCTAAACAGAAACTAAGAGGAGTGGATTTGAGGGTGGAAACAGAGAAGGCAAGCGGGGATCAAAGGAGGAAATGGAAACTGAGATTGGTAAGTAAAGTAGATAAATATGTAAAAAAAAAAATGTACTATGAAAGTTTATTTTGGCTTATGACTTCAGAGAGTGGTCATCCATAATGGCAAGGAAAGCACGGAATCAGGTCAAAGAGCACCACCAACTCGGGATGGAATTTCATCCTTGTTCCCTCCTTCCGCCCCCCTCCCTCCCACCATTCATTCGTGTGTTTTTGAGTAAATTAAAAAGGCACTTTGAGCTTTAATGTCTAGTTTATTACTCCTCTGAAGTTGGAGGGGACTATTACATTATTGATTAGAAGTATTCTAAGTCAGAATGTATTCTAATTAGACATATATCCAATTTTTACTCAGTAAATGTTAAGGCATCCCCTTAAACCTACATCCTTCTAATACGTTAGAAACTCAGGTTGCCGACTATTGATGTTTTCTTAACTGACCAGGTCTAAGAGGTGTTCACCGTGATTACAAAGGGTGATTCCACATGATTTCCCAGATAGGTAGCATTTGGATGTAACCGGATGGATCCAGAATTGCTATCTACCCATTGCTGACTACTGCCAACTTCTTCAGCAGCACAACATGAAAACTGGCAATTGTTTGCATATCTTAAGCACTTGCTCAAACCTGAAGGACACTGCATTGTCTGGTGTAGCTTTTGAGTTTTAAATGAATGGGCTCCTTTACCAAGCTTGGAAATTGTTGTCACACATAAACACTATGGAAAATCTTTTTGTATGATTCAATATTTTTATTATATGATGTTAAACATACTATTTTGCTTATTAAATTATTCTTTATCTCTTCTCAACAAATACATGGCAAACTAGAGAGAACTATCATCATAAGGCAAGTCAGTATACCTATGGGACAAATTCACTGGCTACTGTTTTGTAAATCTAAAATAAATCTTTAAAGTGTGAACATAAAGATTTATAAGTCTAAATATAGAATAGTGATGACCTTGCATGGAAAATGAGGCATTGAAGACCTAGAGTTGCTTGATAGGTGGACGCAAAAATTCACTTCCCCTTTATTATTCCACGCTGCAGAGTCTTCTGGTCAGCTACTTGCTGGTCCAGAAACAAGCTGCACTGCAGTAGCCCCAGAATTACCAGTTACACAGAACTAGTCAATTCTCTATTACAGTCTGAACAACTATCATGTACAAAGCCGACTATTTAATCTAGTCTTTGGCACAGAGTTTCAATTTAAAAATGGAGAGCAGCACAAAAAAAAGTGAGATTCTTCCCAACACTAGAAATTGAAGCTAATAGTCAGCAATTTACTGGAGTTGGAGAAGAAATTCCTTCAGTTACAGAGATAATTGATTTCTCCATTACTTTTTAAAGCCTGTTTCAGTTGCTGAACATAATCAGGTCCTCTGAACACTTGACTCTTCAGGTAGAAACTTGGAGATGAGTAGATTCCATTAAAGAATTCCTCGAGTAAGTTAGTTCTTCCTTTATATTCAACACTTAAAACTGGTGCCCTGTAGCACTTGAGACATTCTTTTATGTAATAGCCCAGGCTACCCTTGAACTTGCTACCATTCTGTGAGCTGACAGCTAGAATTGGCAGGTGTGCACCACCATACCCAGTTTTTAAACATTTTTATTGCAGTTAACAAATTCTTCAAAATGATGTTGATAATAAGAAGGCTAAGGAATGGCCATGAAAAGGCTGAATAATAACAGCTAGCTGCACAATACTTTATACTTTCTTATTATACATTATTACACCAAGTAGCTATTGTACAAACTCTAGTTAGTGCATAATGAAAATCTGGAGTCAGATATTAGGAAAAAGCTGAAATATCAGAGAGAGGAAACAGAACACAGTCAATCTTCACCCAGCCAACTTCTCAGGCCAAAGAGGATAAATGATATCTTCAAGAGTCCTCAGCGTAGCTGGTTACTTCTACAGAATGAATGAATTTCTGCCTTCTCCTTCCTTAAATATCTTCCCTGCCCAGCTGTTTCACTTCCTAGATCAACTCTGTATCATAATCCTAGAGTTAGAACTAGAGGTGTGAGCTATTACTGCTTGACTGTTTAGCCTTGAACTTACAGAAATTCAGAAAAAGATCTCTGCCTCCCAGTGATGGGATTAAAGCATAGGTCACCAGTCTCTGACCTGCATGGTTTGACTGTGGGTGAGTCTGTTCTCTGATATTCCAGGGTGATTTTTATTAAGTATACAATATATCACTGCAGGTCATTCCTACTTCACTTGGCCCTATAAGAACAGAGCAATTTACAGATTTTTTTTTCAGCCCTCCTATCACTCTTTGTCCATATGTATTAAAATCTAAAAATGTTGCAAAAACTAAGAATTTTTATTCGATTCATGATGATTTTCCTAGGATTTCTAACTGTTGAGTAAGAAGGCCACACAAGTAGATCATGTAGGTCACCATCTTGTAATCTACAAAACAATCTCACTGCACTGTTGCCGCATAAAAAGCACACATTCATTAGGGAAGCACTAATAATCAACATAAAAGGATAAAAACAAGCCTTTCCTATTACAGCATTGCCATTGATTTTATAAACAACAAAATAACATCCCTTCCAGCCTCATTACACAGGTAATAATAACCATTCATTTAATTAATACTGACTCAAGTGAAAAATTCAATCTGAGTACTTAGAATACTAACATTAATATCAAGAAGGTTCATTAGAAGTAAGACCACAATAAATATAAGATGAATTAGTAATGATTATGCTATTATTTTAAAGCATTCTTGCTTGTTCTCCTGCATTTACTTTAATCACCATAACTCTAAATAGCAATTAACAAAAGCCAAGCTAGGCATATTTATGTAGGAATTACAAGGCATATAAATGCAACCCATACAAAGCACACACACTTTATCTATATCCATGCATCCACATACCCAGTAGTGCAAGGGGTTACTGAAAACGATATATTCTTTTCACTATTAGTGAAGAAATTAGAACCACTTCAACAATTTGACTTCAATTGCTCATAGCTTCTGACCCGCCAGTCAGATTAATGATGCTTACAGACTGCCTAGCATGGAGTAAACACACCATATTTGTTAAATCATTTTCATACCTCTGTGCTACATACTTCTCTGGGAAAACTACTGACCCCGCTGTGAATGGGTAACAGGATTCTCATTATTATGAAGATTTTGTGATGTGTTCCTGCATATACAGCCAGCATTGGGCAGAATCTCCTTCAGTGGGAAGAAGGAAAGAGACAGCTTCTTCTGCAGCCATATCGATGCTGATAAAGAACACGAAAAAGTTACTTTTCTAGTAGTCTTTCATTTTCCACTAGTGAGGACGGTTAAGGTGACATTGGAGGATCCTTTTCCTTTTATATTCTCATTCCCATGGCTGAATCAGTATCTTTCACAGCATTAGAAAGCTGTTCTCTCAATGGAAGAAACTTAATGAAGGGAGCAAAAAACAAAAGGAAAGAAAGAGAGAAAGAAAGAAGACAGGTAAAGAACAGGAAAGGCCATCTCTACCACCTTGGTTACTGGTGGACGGATCCATCATGGCTCCTTTTCTGTCTTAAGCCAAATTAGCATTTGGAACTCAAAAGGGACGAACGGAATAGAAAATGAGTATCTTGTTAGTAATAAAAACATCTGAATTTGTTCTTTGTATTTTGTGGTCAGAAATCTAACTTTTCGAATATGACTGAGACTGTGATAAAGAGGCGATTCTTGCCAGGGCATCTTGGAAGGAGCGTAGAAAGGGTTGTACAGAATGCTTCTGCTTGGTGACCTCTGCCCTCACGTTCTGCCTAATGAGCACTGGCAATGTCTTGTCTGCTGCATGCCTGCCCCCTTGTCATCTCCTTTTACCTTCTTTCACTTTTATCCATTTCCCACTCCCGTGCCATTTATCCATCACAGAAGCAGAAGATTTAGACTTCATGAAGACAGCAACTGTTTTATGAGACTCCAGGTACTGAACACCGGAGAAGCAGTGAGAAGGCTCAACATTTATCCTTAAGGTAAACACTAGTTTCAGGTAAGGAACAAAACACAATTTATTATCCTATTGATCTTTAAAAGACTAATGTCTTTTCCTTTCTTAAAGACAACTATCCAATAAGCTTTGTACACACCGTAACTGCAATCTGTAATCCACTTACAGAAATGTCACTAACAGAGCGCTAATTACCACACTCTGTGACCTGGAAATGGTACTTTGAATAAAATGGGATATGTAGTCCACAGCTTGTCACAAAAATACATCAGGATCTTTTCTCCTCCCGCTGGAGGCCATTCCCCATTTCTGGAAGAGTCAAAGGCTATACCCTCCAGGAAGTGACAAAGCAGCTTCAGACCAGTTCTCCACAATGTTTGAGAAGAATCTACAGCTACTGAGCACTTGCTTTTCAGAAGAAACTATTTAACTCTATTCCTTTATTCTTTATAATAATTCTATAACATATGAGCATAGGCATTAGCCATTTTCACATTAAAGAGTGTGCATGTGTGCGTGTGTGTGTGTGTGTGTGTGTGTGTGTGTGTGTGTGTGTGTGTGTGTGTGTGTGTGTGTAACTATGACAAAGAGAAAAATCCTGGATGCTGGGATTAACTCCACCTAACATGTCTTTTTATTTACTCATGAAGCTTCATAACGAACAGACACCAGCATATTGAAGCCTGATGATCAAACAACACAGATAGCAAATGCCACACGCTGTGGGGAGTGAGAGCTCTCCTGTACATGACATGAGCATAACTTGCCAAGTACTCCTGTGCCTCAGATCCACGGGGATGGCAAGGCCTTCCCAGGGTCATTTTCAGGTAAATGACAAAGCCTTCTTCTCTTCTTAGACATGTGGACAGTTCTGTGCAGAAAGTATCAAACAGAGCCTTTTCCTTCCAGATGACTGCATGCTGAGGCTGACCCCCTACACTGTGTCATCATTAAAATTAGCTAACCCACCTCCTTTATCAGCCATATAGAGTAAATGTGTGGAGTCTCAAGGATGCTGTTACATCTCCACCCAATTCCATGTTTTCTGTACATGTGTCTGTCCTTTCTCCATTACCCATTGCCCCAGACAGATCAATTCCAAAGCCATAGGTCATGGCAACAGACCTATCAGCCTGTCCAAACACATACAGGCAGCCATTTGTCACAATTTCAATGTTATTTTTCTATATGGCATGCACAGACTTTTCTCACCAACCTCATCAAATACATGTTATTTAACAGTAAAGTCTACTATAGAATGTTGAGGAAAGTGTTGTAGAAGGTTTTCCCTTATAATTTGATCAAGCTATTGTTTATTATGGGATTATGATCTTGTACACTGTGAATATTTATCAGTGTAAATATTGATTTAATAAAATGCTGATTGGCCAGAGTTAGTCAGAGAGGAAGTATAGGCAGGGCGACCAGACAAGGAGAATTGTGGGGAGATGAAGAGCAGCAGACACCAGCTAGACACAAAAGAAGAAAGACGAGAATGCACCAATGAGAAAAAGGTATCAAGTCATGTGGCTAAACATAGATAAGAATTATAGGTTAGTTTAAGAATTAGCAAGTAATAAGCCTGAGACATAGGTCAAACAGTTTATAATTAATATAAGCCTTCATGTGCTCATTTGGGATGAAATGACTGCAGGACTAGCCTAGTAGGACAGAGAAACTTTTGACTACAAGCTATCACTTCTATTCAATTTGTGAGAGCACTCCCTGAGATCATAAAAGTTTCTGGGCACTTTGCCACTATCTACTTTGAACTATAGCATGGTAGATAAGGGAGTAAGAATCCAGAAAATGGAAATATAAGACTAAATACATTGTGCTAATAGGCTCAGGAAACTAAGATAAAATCAAGATAAGTAGGAGGTGAATGATGTTTCTTTATTAAAATTGACCATACATATATCTCAGATCCTTGCAGTAATCCTTTATCTGGGTGCTATCACTATTCCCAAGTTGCCAATAAGAAAAGTGAGGTTTAATGAATGTTGGTATCAAGCTCACGGTGTCTGATAAAAAGCACAGTCTGGATTCCAACCTAGGATGTACGGCTCCAGCATCTGTCCATTTACTCACCCTATGTCCATAAGCAGAAAGAGATAAAAAGAACATGTGGGAAGTGCCAATATGAGCTTCTGCTGTTACTGCATTTGAAGTCAGAAGTCAGGATTTAGGTTTAGATCCTGCCACTTGGGAAAGGAAAACCCACCCAGGAAACTGTTTCTGAAGTTGTGAAGTTGGGATTTGCAATCCTGCTGATAACTCTCCCTCCCCCCCCCCCGACCCCATGTGTGTGTGTGTGTGTGTGTGTGTGTGTGTGTGTGTCTGTCTGTCTGTCTGTCTGTCCTTTACTCTTAATTAAGAATGTATTTGAGAAGAGAAAGAACATAGGACACTGCAAATGGATTTGAAACAATCATTTAGCAAATATGTGTGTGTGTGTGTGTGTGTGTGTGTGTGTGTGTGTGAGTGTGTGTGTAGACATGTATATGGTATGTGTATATAGTATGAGGTTTCTGGCCCTGACTTTTGGGTCTAACCTCAAGGTTTAGGCCCACAGACCCGCAGACCCTCAGACCCTCAGACCCTAGACCCGCAGACCCGCAGACCCACAGAAACACACAGATGCTTTCAATAGTTTTTGGCTGATTGGCCTAAGGCCCAGGCATATCACTTGCTAGCTTTTTATCCTTCATCTAACCCATGTCTCTTATCTTGTTCAGCCATGGGGCTCAGTACCTTTCTTTAGAGCAGCACAGTTGTCCTCTGCTTCTTCTGGCTTCTCTCTGGTGTTCTGCTCTGTGCTTCCTGTTCTCAGAGTTTTTAGTCTAATAGCCCCACCCACACTTCCTGCCTGCCTTTGGCCAATCAGCGCTTTTTATTAAACCAGTGGGTGGGTCAATTATTTACCATGAAACAACACAATACCCCTACATGTATATGTTCAGTCTGTGTGTGTTCATGCATGTGGGAGGCAACTACATGCAGATATTGATATGGACCAAAAGTCTTCCCTCTTATCTCATTGCTAATTCTCATAGAGGCTTTAGTTTTGTCTATCTTTAAGATGATATAAATGGAGCCACATAGGACAAATATTGTGTAACTGGATTTCATTATTTACATTTTGATTTAATGTATTTGTATGAGAAGGAAACGTTCCTCTTATTTGATGTGTCGGACCCACTTCATAACCGTGCTCGGCATTATCTATCCAATACACAGGCAGTGAATCCGACAGTGCCTCATAACACTTGCTGTAGCCTGAAGGAAAATCTTAGAGCCCAGAAATCTTAAATAGGAAGTTTAAAAAGAAAAAAAGGAGTGAATCCTGAGTGAATACACTTAAAAAGAGAAGGAATAATAAAAACTAAACTCATCTCAGAAAAGACTAGCAGAGACCTTAACTGTTTAGGCCTGGACAATGGGTGATGGGGAGTCTTAGAGCTCCTAAGAGCTGGGAGCACAGGTGTTTCATGTATCACTGATATCAATATTTCTTGGTGGTTTTCTCTAGGGATCACAGCATCAGAATCGAACATCTCTGCACCTAAGGATCTGAGTTCACAGGACAGAAGTCCACAGAGGAGGTCTGAGAGCTTCTCTTCCACTGGTTGAACATTGAAAATAAAGAGAGGCTAAAACAGCAGAGACTTGGACAGCGATATTACTTGTTGTGAAGATGTGGGGGAAAATCCAATAAAATTCTGTAAGTTGAACTCATAAGAGCAGAAATTTGAACCTCAATAGGTTTGAAAACGACACGTGAATAGAACTGAAGAGTAACATGAGTGACATCAACAAACAGACTAACAAAAATAATTTTACAAATCAAGTAAAGCAAGACAAAGAAGTGGAAAATATTAAGAAATATTAAATAACATAGTGAATTTTAAGAAAAGAATAAGTTTTAACTTTGTGCATTATTTTTAAATCTGAAAATAATGCCTACCAATTTATAAAGAATATTTATGTAAGAATCTACAAAGTTATACCCAAAGATTTTAAAAGATCTAAATAAATTAAGGTATATGTCATATCACTAGATAGGAGTTTAAATTTTATTTATGTACACATACATATATATATACATATATGTATATAAAACAATTGCATTGAAAACCTTAAAAGCTGAAATAATTTCAAAAATTTATAATTAAGATTTAAAATTAGAAACAACTCATTATTAGTTTTCAAGACTTTTTATAAAAGCCCTATTAGTTAGGACAATGTATATTTATTAAAATGGATAAATACATCAGATAGTGTAGCTAGCTCAGAAAGAGATATGCTTAGAATATTATTTATTTGGTTGGTTAGTTGGTTTAACTTGATCTTTTGAGAAAGGACCCACAATAGCTGGGGCCTGGTATGCACTGTGATCCCCTAACTCCAGGGAACACTGTGTAAGTGGAGAAGGAAGGCAAGAGACAGAGGAATGGGTGAGATGATGGAGAAACTGGGTTATGGACATGTTGTAGTCATGAGCTCACAGCAGCTGTGATGATTCGCTCAAGACATGTACACACTAGAGATCCAACTAGCCACCGCATATGTTTATAAAAACAACAAGAACAAACTTCACATTATTCAGTAAGCACTGTAGTGCACACCAGCAATTTCACTCAGGTGAAACTAACTTCTAGAGCATTCTGAAATAGAAAAGCATGCATACCAAATCATGCTGAAAAATTTTCATGACAACATCATTCATTCCTGACCAAAGATTGTGAATCGGTTCAATTTTTCATTTACAATGTAGAAATAACTTTGAATTATTCTCATAATGAAACAATATAGGATGGTATAAAGAATTAATAGATGCATAAAGTGCATATATATATGTATATAATGGACTAATGTGTATAAAGCTCAAAAATAAGATTCATGAGTACTTTTAAGTACGTAAATGCTCACAAGTGAAATTCCCATAAAGCACTGTGGAAAGATAACTTATGACACATTGTCTAAAAGAGAAAAAGGACTAGACACAAACAATAAACAAAGAATCCAGAAACCAATCACAAGCCGAGACTTCAAAATCTCTGGGAGAATTCTCTCTCATAAAATGAGTGATGAGTACCTGAACATGGATTTTAATTTTTAAAAACCATGCAAATAAATTGCATATGACTTTTTTAATATAAGGCTTTCAAAAAACATTTGTGCCAGTATATCTACAGAAAAGGAATGGAAATAAAGGTTACGGGAAAAGAAAATAAAAACCTCTGAGAAAAAGAAAATGTGAAAATTTCTCATTATTATCCCAACCACTAGCAAAGTCCTTTATCTGTGAACACTAGACCATAAACAAAGAGGATGGAGACAGAATTAGTCTGGCATCAGAAATGAATGAAAGCAGGCCAACTAAGTATTAGGGTCTTTTGTTTTTCCTTTTTTATTGTTGTTGGGTAGCTCTGCTGCACTTCAAAATTATTGTATACTCATTTAAAATTTAACAATGCTATAAATCACAGAATGTTATGTAAGGAAGGTAGTGTCATGCAAACATACTACCAAAGGAATGACTCTTAATGTGGGCTAGTCATGTACACGGAGGGAAATGGTGGCTTAGAAATGAAGTATTTATTCTGTTTTTAAATTAAAAAGCATCACTGGTTATGGTAACATACATCTGTAATCTCAGAACTTACTGGGCGATGACAGATGCAGGAAGATAGATTATCTAAGGCTAGCCTTGCCTATAGAATGAGTTAGGAGCAAAGTTGCACAACATAAAACCCTCTCTTGAAAACCTAAAACATTCAATAAAATGCAAAAAGACAGTAAATTATTTTCATATGTGTTAAGAAGGGAGCAAATGAAGCTAGTGGGAGTGAATGTTAAAGCAACGCTGAGATACATATCAGTCTCCTCATTGAAACCTATGGTCTTGTCGCTTCGTCTTTGAGGTTCCATTTCATGTTCAAAAACTGAGCATATTGTCTTCCTTTGTATATAGCATTGTACTTTTGTAAGCTGTTCTTGCCCGTACTCAATGAGAGAAAACATGAGCTTAAAGGTAAGAAGCGCTATAAGTATTTTGCAGGATCTCTAAAAATACAAACATTTTCTCAATAAAAATGTCTCCACTTCCAGACATTTTGACAAACTTATTTATTATGACAGAGCATGATAGAAACTCCATCTATTTCTTATTGACTTTATCCAACTAATTATGCTCTCTTCTAAAATGCGACACGACAAGAAATAACCCATGGCAATGTGTACGCCTGCCTCGAGTGCACGTGTGTGTGCCTGTGTGTGGTCAAGCATGAGCAGTGAGGTTGACTCACACTGAAAATAACCAAATCTTAGAGATTACCTCAGAGTTTAAAATCACTAACTGATAGTTATCTTAGAGATTACCTCAGATAAAATCACTAACAGCAGATGACTTTGTGTGATTTTAGGCTTGCACTGAGCACAGCACTGGCTAACCATTTGATAACGAACACCTAAACGGTTTTCTCTGCCCAAAAGAAAAGTTGATCAGCTTGAAATTCTTAAAATTTTGAAAATAAGACTGAAGCATTATAGAAATATGAATGTAAAGTTTTTAATGTAGAGTATTCTTAGAGAGGACTGGTTCATAATGTTATATGAGCCCTCGGTGAGGTTTAGAAGCATATTGTAGAATGGGGTTCTTTAGGATTAACAGTCGTTACCACCCTAGGCAGACCAGCAGCAATCATGAACAGCACTTACTCAATAGGAGCTGACTAGCTGAGGATGCTCAGAGAGGCAACAGGCCTTCTTAGGCCTTCTACCTAGATTTCACTGCTTAACGCTGGCTGTGTCCCCAGCTGCACTGAATCCTGCTATAGCTGCTTGTGCATTGGGTAAGTGTCAATCAAAACAGTGGGGACAGAAGGTTGACTGAAGTGGAAGGCACTCTGGAGTCATGGGGAAGGCAGTTTTCATCCAGGTTGGGTAGGATTTTTCAAGGCTGCAGCTGACTAGGGGTCACCTAGGCTTTTGCAAACAAGCCAAATGCACTACTCCTCCACCATAGACTGTGTGGCTGCTTATTTGATTTGTTGTCAGTGCCCGAAAAGGATGGGGAGACTTGCGGTCACCACTTCACTGGAAAAATTCATACAACAAACTTATATGGCCGGTCTTCCACGCCTTCAACACATTGAGAGAATGCTTAAAATTGTAGTTCCTATATGATGATTGAAGAATGATTTTTATAGTGTATATGATTTCAAATCTTCATAAAGTAAGTTTGACTCTGGATGAGAGAATTTATGAAACATCACTCAGACTGGAGAAGCCCCATGGGATGGAAGATCATCTGAGGGCTCCTGTGAAAATTGACAATTATTTCACCAATTGCACTAAACCTTGTCTTGCTTCCCCCAAAAATGGTTTTCCCACAGGTACTAAGCCCATGTAAGACATATCCAAAAGATGAATTCTGGCTGTCATCATGATCGATATGGATCACTGAGCAATTGACTGAATGCAGTGATCAGTATTGATTGCGAGTGTGTCTGAAATTAAAATATCGTGCACTCTGTGGATTTTCCGTTGCATGAATGTGGAATACTGTCATTGAACCATGCATTTCCATTTCTGTTCTAATTACCCCAATCCTATAAAGACCAAAAGGTTCGCCTTCTTCCATTTTTCTTTCAAAAGAAAGAAAGGTTAAAATGGTAACATGACATATAGAAGGAAATATGTTTGATACTTTTAATTTAGTAATTTTTTTGGTTTTTCAAGAGAATTTAGTTTTTTTAAACATAGAAAGAAAATATACCAAAAACATATTGGATAATTATATTAATCAGTGTTAACATTTATGTACTTTAAGTCATTCATTCATGAGTGGAAGAACCACATTGATCAATTTATTCAACAGCTATTGATGGAGCAGGCTCTGCCATGTGACAGGTACTCTCTCGATGCAGAGAAATGATTGTGCTGCTGGTAGTCTAGTAGGGGAGACAAACCTTCTGAAACTCACTCAATGTAAACTTCAGAAGAGTGTAGTGTGTAAGGTCCTTTGCACGTGCAAGTAAAGCGAGGGACCTGGCTAAATCAGGCCTAGGGGTTGAGGTCTGATGATAACATGACTGTTAACTATGGCATACTTAGGAAAATGATTAACCATTCATGAAAAGGGACTGGCTGGGTTGATGCAAGAATAGTCTGGGTAGAGCAGAATACACTCTACTTGTGTCAGAGAATGTTAAAGACAGATAGTTTGACAGATGGAAGAGAACAGGTACTTGTGAGGGGAAACACAAAGCTGAGGGGAGATGCAGGGGTAAGCAATGGCCAAGGCTTTATCCCAAATGTCTAAAACAGCCTTGGTTACCTGACTGTTCCTGGATAATAGCAGCGCATCATTTCACTCAAAGATATTCCATTTTACTCAGGAGAATATATAATAGTTATTTAAAGACCTCACTATAGATTTGCTTCATAGTTTTAGAGTAAGAAAATGACAAGCATACATACTGCATTTACAGAGGCTTTCCTGGCTACTAAGTATATAAAAAGCTGGTATGGGCAGTGGCAAGTTTAGGAAAATGGGCTAAATAGTTGATGAGGGAATCTGGAAACAGATAGTGGTACACTACAGAAACGCTAGGCCTGGTGGGCACTCCCACCTGTTCCAGTCCCCATTAGCAATCAGCCCCACTGTGGAGAATGCAGAGACTGCTTGCTGGCCTAAATCAAGACTCTGGAGGGGTATTGTGTGCAAAAACGGGAGAATCCAAAATCCAGAAATGAGAGATCCAAAACTGTGTCAATTGGAATGATGGGCCCTAGGAGATTTCCCATGTTCTATCACAACTAGCTTTTTCTCAGAGGCTATCACAAAACCATAGAGGATCTAATCCTATGGTGGCATGTCTGACACCACTAGGTAGTTTCTGGATCTGCAGGGTGTCTCTGAGAATCACACGTGGACCTCTCAAGTACACATCTCCCTCCACAAGGAAAATGAAGATTGTACCTATGGAGTCAGATTGAAATGAAGTCTTTAATTTGCCTCTGGAAATGTATTGCATAGTTTAGTGAATTAAAAAAAACAAAGATTGACCATGGATAATTTATAGCAAAATGTTGCTGAATAAGCAGGTTTTACCTCAAAGCCACAAAGTCAGGAAAATGGCTGTGATCACTCATTTAACAGGAGAAAAAGAGAGAAGGAACGCCATGCTTGCCCTAAAGAACTAAGAGTAAAGAACAGAGTGATGAAAAAGTGAAAAAGACTGGCTTAGCAAAATCAATCAATCAATCAATCAATCAATAAATTATCACCATTGAATTGACCAGATTTCATATACGCTCATTGGAGAACAGTTTAAGGTATGGGCCAATCACTATATCTCTTCTACTTTTATGGGGCACTTTTACTCAAAACAGAATTCTTGCTCAAGTCTTGACCTTAATTGCAGGGTGTCTTACAAACCTGAGGATTGGTTGTGCTGTGTGCTAAGTAATGGAGATGTTAGAATTTTGGTAATAATCCTATGATTATTTCACTTATAGCAAAAGTGGACTTAGCTGAAATCAGTCTCTCTCTTCTCTCTCTTTCTCAAAAAAAAAAATGAACAAACTTGAGAGATTGTCTGAATCAGGTGTATTTGTTCCAAAATCATTTTCTACTTCCTTAGCTTCAAAATGAAGTAGAAGAAACTTTGATAAGCAAGCACATTGAGTTTTGAACAATAATGGTAAGCCCAAGGATATCTTCTTTGATTGAATCTGAAATGACCCCCACAGGCTAGTGTTTTGAACCAGTGACACTGTTTTAAGAGCTTGTGAGTCCTTCAGGTGAGACCTAACTAGCAGCCACAGGTTACTAGGAGCCTGAGTTCTGGTCTTCTGAGTATTATTTGTCTACCTGTGCCATCCATACTTGCTTCCATGTACTGAACTGCTTGGCCATGCCTTCTCCACCACTGTGGGAGATTATGTTGTTACATTGTAAATAATTGTCCCACCCACTGGTTTAATAAAAAGCTCTGACTGGCCAAAGGCAGGTAGAAAGTGTGGGTGGGGCTAACAGACTAAGAAAACTCTGAGAACAGGAAGCTCAGAGCAGAATGCTAGAGAGAAGCTGGAAGAAGCAGAGGATAACTATGCTGCTCTAAGGAAAGGTACCAAGCCCCATGGCTGAACAGGATTAAGAGTCATGGGTAGATTTAGGGTAAAGAGTTAGCAAGTGATATGCGTGGACCTGAGGCCGATCAGCCTTAAACTATCGTATGCATCTGTGTGTCTCTGCGGGTCAGTGGGTCTGCGGGCCTAAACCTTGAGGCTAGGCCCAAAAGTAAGGTCCAGAAACCTCCTACTACAAAACCACGGTGGACCCAAACTAGGAGTCAAAGTAAAATGCATTTCCAAGCCGTTCCTGTCAGGTATTTGGTCACAGTAAGATGAAAGTACCTAGTACAACACACGAACTGTCACTCCCAACCTAGAGGGAGAAAAGAAAGATTTTCTAGAAGGGTGATACAATAGATTATTTAATCTCCAAAGTCTTGAGCTTTTATTATAGGTACCTTGGTTGGCACAAAAAGAGAGTATGGGAGTAATTATTTAAAATAGAAAATACAAGTCATCCATCCAATTAATCAACTATTAATCATTGGTTATGTATCATACTACACAGTGTTCCATAATAGTAATTATAGCAGAGACATGGAAAACATGGCTACTGAGTTCCTGGTACTAACCCTCAATATGACCTATAACATCCAGGCAGAGGACAGAAAATGAACAAAAGTAAAGACAAATGCATAGACATTCCTGAGAGATATGAAAACAAACTAGGTGATATAAATAGAAGAAAAATGCAGTGAGGGGAGGTTCTTACAGGAGGAGAGTGATGGGCTAATGGCTGAGTATATAATAACCATGAGGAACTGGAAAATCATCTACACAGCAAATCATGTGAAGGGATAAAATTGAGGGGTAGGAAACAGAAACCTATTATTCTAAAAATCCATACTTTCTTCTAAATACAACAAAGCTATAAGAAATATTCAATAAGAAGAACTTCATACATAAATTTAAAAGGAAATCTAGTTTCTGTTTTAAACCTGCACTAGTAAGGAGATGTCTGGAGAAACAGCTCAGTGAACAAAATATTTGTAGACCAAGCACGAGGGCCTGAATTCAGATCCCTAGCACATACATGCAAAGCTGGTCATGACCGCAGGTTCCTCTAACCTCAGCACTGTGGGGTGGAAGCAGATCCTAGCAGTTCAGTAAATCTAGCCAATGAGTACCAGGTTCAGTCAGAAACCCTGCCTCAGAGACAGCAATAGAGGAAGATACTCAAGACTCACCTCTGAGTTCCACTCTTCCCAGCATGCATAGGCATGTGCGTCCATGCACATACATGTAACACACATATACATGCAGAAAATAAACAAATATATGTTACAGAGTATCAATAATCCCAAATACAACTGACAATTTTATGTTGCTACTACAGAGCTGTATACCATAGTAATTGACAAAGTATGTCCATCAGTGAGCTAAAGACCTTGTCTGTCCTTGCTTTGGATAATTCCTCTTTTAAAATTATTATTATTATTATTATTATTACTATTATTACTATTACTATTATTATTATTATTATTACTGTTTAACATTTCCTGTCCCTATTCTGCTCCTGGTCCCGTGCCCAATCTCCCCTATGCCCCCAGTCCCGCTCACTTCTCTGTTTCTCATCAGAAACATCAAGCCTCCCATGGAAATCAACCAGACATAGCATACCAAGTTGTCTTAAGACTAGGAACCTCCCCTTGTATTAAGATTGGATAATGCAATGGTTTGGGTCATTTCTAAAGGTAGATGTGACATTTGTAAACTTCTGCTAAAAGATATTTTCTAATAATTCATATTCATAAACAACATCTTAAGTACATTTGCACCTGAGCTAAAGCCACTATGCTAAAGCAGCTCCGTCTTCAAATACGTGATGCCTTTCCAATAAGCTTTGTTCTGCCAGGAAAAGGTCTAGAATCTTTCCATCGTCTCAACTAAGCAATGGGACAACCACATTAAGTCTCGGGCATGGTTGATCCCAGAATTCTTTCTTTCAAGTTCACTAGTGTTGTGTACCCTCAGTCAGTGTTATTACTTCTAGTATGTACTGGGCAAAATCTTCTGACAAAAACAAAAGCACAGTACTTTCACCTCTGCATTGCAATTATGTGCTTTTAGTATTCTGAACTTGACCTTACCATGGGCGACATCAATTCACATAGTAACTTAAACAGGAAAAGTCCCAGGAAGCCTCAACTCTAGATAAAGAACTATAGGCAACTAAGAAATGTTCAAAGCTATTGACCTCTGCTTCTGCTTCCATCCATTACAGGATTAAGGTTCTTAATAGGATGGAGTCAGAAGCAGAGATCAATAACTAAGTTGACCAGGTCAAGCTCCTGGCCCAGCTGAAGAAAGAAGGGAGAGAGTATATGAGCAAAGGGGTCAGGATCATGAGAAGGAGACCCACAAAGACAACTGACCAGGGCTATTGGGAGCTCACCGACTCTGAAATGACAGCTGGGGAACGTACATGGGTCTGAACTAAACCCTCCAAATGTAGGCAAGAGTCTAATAGTGTGGGAAGTTTGTGGAGCCTTTTGCTGTAGTACCAGAGTTTATTCCTGGTGCATGAACTGGCATCTCGGAACCCTTTCCCTACAGAGGAGCATCTTATTCAGCCTTGGTGTGGGGGTATATCAGACCAAACTAACTCACCTTGAGATTCCTTGCCCTCCCTGAAGAATGGATGGGACGGGGGTAGGGAAGAGGCTGAGAGAGGACTGAGAGGAGGGGAGGGAGGGGGAGCAGTGGTGGGTAGAACTGAGCATGTTTTATTTAGGAATTTACATATATGCATATAACAATAGAAACATAAACTTGAAAGAGAGCAAGGGGAATATGCATGGGTGGGTTTGGAGGAGACAGGGAAGGGGAATTATATAGTTATATTATGATCTTGATATTTTTTAAAATGTTTATGAGCATCGTTATTTTATCAGCTATACTATGGGGATATGTTGTATCAGCCAGAATGTTCAATCAATAATATTTTAGATAAATGTACTAGAAGAGAAAGCTATGGAGTGCTAAATAACATTACATTGACTTAAACAAGCATTCCACCTGTGCAAATCTTGTCAAGAGAAGCAGAATGAATAACACTGGGATTTGGACAGTCCACTGTCACACAAGTCATTTTTTAAAGACAACCATGCTAAAAGTGACCTTCTAACACTTAGTCACCAAACTAGAACCAAGGTCCAAGTCGTCTAATTTTAATTTCTTTAAAAACCTTATTAAAACGTTATTAAAGTTTGTTCTTTGAAAACTTCATGCATGTCTATAGTGTATTCTGCTCCCTTCTACCTCTATCAGCATCCCTCCTCTTTTCATGCCTTTCTTCAATTCCAGTCTTTTTGTTTTGTCTTCAAATGTTCTTAGTTTGACCAGAGCATCCTTAGATGTAAAACTGTCAACTGGGACCTGGAGGGATCACCAGTGGGGACCCAAATGAAGACAATGATCAACCTACCCTCCAATCCATAATTTCTCTACTCTGTCCAGGCATGGCATGTGTCAATTGCTGCCTCTTTCCATTTTTTCCCTTTTATTTTTGATGTGGGAGATACATGTGGACACACGTGTAAGAATTTTGCAACATTTGTGTGCATCTTCCACCCCCTTCATTACATAGAAAGCATTTTTCAGTTTTAGAAAATCCTGGTTTTTTTTTTTTCAGAAATATATGCAAATTGTATGTCTTAGAATTTTTAGCTTGGAGGCTTTTGGGTTAACTGGTTCCACAATATGCTAAATAAGAAGGAAAAATGGACCAAATCATTCCCTTTGGCAATGCAGAATGTCCTTAATATTACTGTTTAATCAACTGGCATCCTGCAAAGCACCACAGTTCCGTTCTTCATTTGTCGCAGTGCAGGAAAAATCGCTAAACACTTCCCCTAACGTCTAGCTGCTTTGTTTCTTGCAGCACACATTTAAGAACTGCTCCTTGGACGGTTTCCTTTTGCCATTTGATATTGAAATACTCTCCTTCCATTTGTTGTTGCCACGCTATGACAGACTTCTGAACAACTTTCTTTACCAGTTACTCTCAACCTCAGACAATCTGAGAAAGTCTTTTTCCATATGTTAAGAGACATTTTTTTTTCCAATGTGGAGGTAAAAAGAAATGACTTTATTGTATTACAAAGTGACAGTAGAATTCCACAAAGCAATCTATGATCAGGTAGGAGAAGATGAGTGAAGGGAAAGTCCTTTGGCTCTAGCCATGTCTTTCTCTTCTTCTGTTATTTTTTCTACCACTGTAGAAGCAACTTGGGTCCTTTCTTCTCATGGGCTGCTCATTGCCATCTGCTGAAAAACATGAAGAATATAGTGTAATTTTCCTCTTGAAGAAAAACACAATCGCAATGTTTCTTAGAGATGAAATTTTCTTAAGCATGATCAATTGTAAACACTGGTTTTAAAAACTCTGTGTAATATTATCTTATGTCTTATTTTTACTCCAATAATACCAAGACAATAAGAACACACATCCATGCAGCAATATATGTGTGTGTGTGTGTGTGTGTGTGTGTGTGTGCAAGATGTCTAATATATTTTTCTGAGAAAAGTAAGTCATAGAAAAAAAGAGTTACAACATTCCGAAAATATTTAGAATATTATATTATTTCAGTATGCATGCATGTATGTGCATACACATGCATATGTTGAATACATGATTTTGGAAAACAAGTTTAATTCAGAGCAGTTAAGACAATGAAATATTCACTGTCAAATCTACATCAATTTCTCTTTATCTTGAGAAGAATATTTAGTCACAGATTTGAAACTGTTTTCCTATGAATTATATAGTAGTTCTAGAACCTTGAAGGTTATCAGACTTGGGAATAAACTTTGTATCTGCTTCTGACCACTGATGAGACAGATCTTGCTCTAGCTTGAGTGGAATTTTGTAGGATTCCTTTGCTAATCATAGGATACTCTTCCCAGAAAAACTCTAGTTTTGAACAGCACTAGGCATACCTTGTGCTGACATGGTGGTTTATAAATACTACCTTTATCAACAAAAGAATGGAGTGGCTTCTGGGTTGACTATAAGTACACATAGGAACCACAAAATAAGCCTTGACAGCCCTGCACTAAGGAAGACATATAATGTCAGAGGCATGTACCACAGAGTCAGGGCTTCCACTGCCCCAGATGCTAATAAGTTGAGCATCAAAAGAATACAGTCATTGATCACACAATGCTGTAAAAAAAAAAATATGGCTGCCATATTCCACAAAAAGAACATAAATTTCAAGTTTTTATTTAAATAATGATGACAACCAACAAATGTAGAATAATAAAAAAATTAGAAAAATCCTGGGTTTGTTCAAACAACAATATTGAAAAATGTGGACAAACTAGTCATATGTTTTTAATCATTTTAGTTTTCACATGTATTCGTTTACTTTGGGGAAATGCACATACCACAGTGTGCATGTGGTAGTCAGAAGGCATCCTCCAGGAGTAAGTTCTCTTCCTCTACCAATGTGGGTCTCAGGGATTGAACGCCCCCCCCCCCCCCCCCAGGCTCTGCAGCAAGCACCTTTACCCAATGAGCCATCTTGCCAATCCTGATGTCATGTTAGGATGTCACATCGTAGAATAAAATGCTCAGTTGCAAAGAGAGATGCCGGAGATCCTGTTTCAGCTCTAAGCCTTGGTGCTGAAGCTGACACTGCATGCCTTCCAATGAGGTAGAAGATGGCATATAAATGTTTCTGCTTTGGAATCTTCCCCCAAAGTGTGTATCTAATCTAAGAATGATTCTATTAGGCCAATCCAGATTTGAACACATCCTACACCTAATATAGATTATTTTAAATCATGAAAAAACAAACAAAAGGCCAGGGAGCTTTACTAGATAAAGGAGGGAAACTGGCAAGTGAGTGCTGCATGTGATTTCTAATTAGATTGTAGTCGAGGCCTGGAGGAGGAGAAAGGCAGCAGAAGGTGTTGGGAGACAGTGACATTAAATGACAGAACTCTGTAGTTGATAATTTTGTGATTTTCTGTTTGTGTTAAAGAATATCTTTGTTCTAGGGGGATATTTATTGGATTTTCATTTTGTTTATATTTTATTTGGAAGAGATAAAATAAATGAAATAACGGGTAAATTTAGATGGGTGTTCATGTGCATATCTGTTGTTCTTTGTAGGATTGACAGTTTTTGGAATAGAAAGTTAAAAAGCAAACAGAGACATACATAACCCAGAATACTCTCTAGCTCTTAGTCTCCCTGTGTCAGACTCCTGAGATCTGGAATTTCAAGTATGTACCACTACTCCTAATTTGAAATATACAATTGTCAATAAAACAAAAATGATAAAAAAAAATAACTTAAATTAGCCCTGAAGAGATGTTGACCAGTTAAGAGTATTTGCTGTTTTTGTAGAAGAAGATCTGAGTGGGGTTTCCTAGCACTCACCTTGGATATCTCACAGTCTCCTGTAACTAGCCCTATGGGGGCTGCATACATACGAGTGAATATGTGTGTGTGTGTGTGTGTGTGTGTGTGTGTGTGTGTATGACATATATATAAAGTTATATATATATGTCTTTTCTGTGTGTGTGTCAGAGAGAGGGGCGAAGAGAGCGAGAGGGAAGGAGAGAGAGAGAGAGGATGAGTCTACCATTTTTCCACTGAGTTACAGAAGTTGACTAATCTATAGCTGTAGAACAGCTGACTTCCTGTCTGCTTTTCTAAGAAACACAGATATGGTCGTTCTATTGTATCTTCGTTGAGTTGGTTTTCAGCCATGGCACATTTGAATATCAGCGAAAGAGACCCTGTGACCTTCCAAGTTGGAAAATTTTAATATTTGGTTTTTGCTTGAACTTCTATATTTGTATGCTTGAAGTTTTCAAGTTATTATTTAAAAATCAAAGTATTTTTTCACAGTCAAAAAGATAAGAAATAGGAGCAATTAACTCTTAAGTATGTTATGCACTCCATTCAAGCTTTGTTTTCTGCAGGCTTATTTCTCAACAAATGCTGCATAGGTTGGTCTTCTAGAAAGACGGAAGGCATAAATAATAATAATAAAAAAGCACAGTATTCATTTCAAATAGAGCATAACAGCACATTAGAACAGATGAGCAAAGTGTTCAACAGCACTTATTTTATAGTATCCTGTACAAAAAAGAAGGAAAGAGGAAAAGAAATAGAAACAGCAAGTTAAGTTTTCTAGAAATCGTAAAACACATTTGCTGAATCATTTCCTAATTTAGCTGGTGCCTTGGGAGAATTCTGTGAAGTACTTTTGAAGTTTCTAAATTTGAGTTCAGAAAGGTTAATTAGTTTGACAAACAGCACATCTCAGCTTAGCAATTATGAGAGAAAGACAGCGGGGGGGGGGGGGGGAGGGGGGGGGAGGGAGGGAGGGAGGGAGGGAGGGAGGGAGGGAGGGAGGGAGGGAGGAAGGAAGGAAGGAAGGAAGGAAGGAAGGAAGGAAGGAAGGAAGGAAGGAAGGAAGGAAGGAAGGAAGGAAGGAAGGAAGGAAGGAAAAGGCAAAGTTATGAATCCCCTGGCACCTTTTGGATTTTGGAAAGGAAGAAATGGTACCAGCCAGCCCCTGGAATACATGTTTCTATGAGGCCTTCATCTCCTGCTTGAGGAAGGCAGCCCAACCTAGCTGTTTCCCTTGAGTTATAAGTGATTACAGGGCTGGAGACTGGAGCATGGAGCCTCTCCCAACCCTCTATGGAGATAGAGAGCCGACAATGGCTCTTCTTTCACTGTTTTTAGCAACTTAGACTTAAAAAAAATCAGGAATGGTAGAGGCTCATGGCTGCCTCACACCTTCTTCTCTGAGACCTGAAAGGGAAAATCTCTCCAGGCCCATCTCCTGCCCCCAGCCTCTCCCAACAGGTATGAGGAAAAAGAAAAGCCTCCCACTGCCTTCCTCCTTCCCCTGCCCAGATCTCTCTCCCCTCCTTCTGTTTTTCTCCCCATCTTCTTCAGCTTTAACCTTTAAAGTTCTGGAGTATGACATCTATTACAGAGCACATTCTGCCCTGACACAGAGGTAGCAGGCATGCTGCCTCCCAAACCGATCAGTCACTAGCCATGGGAGGCCTCAGGTGGTAGCTTATCACTGTGTGTTGGAAGCAAGGTGGCTTCTCAAGGAGCCAGTGGTGCCTGTCAGCCAATAGGCACGCTCTCAATGTGAAATTAGAACGAGCTGTGTTATTGGGATCCTTATGAAAGGGATCCCGACAGAGCACCGTGAAAAGCAGCCAGACATACAGACGTGGATTTATCCCATTCGTTATGAAAATATACTAAGACTCTCTGATTTACACATGTTTTATGTGCAGTAAGAGTAGCAGCCACTAAATGCCAGTTCAGTCCAACTGATGGGCTGAATGTTCTATTCTGGTATCAAACAGTTCTGTCAATCACTGTGGAAATTCCAAATCTCAGACTGTGGTCAGGATTTGACCTTTTGACCTTTCCCTGACATCCCCCATACACACACATATCTACATTTCACTTATTAATGTGTTCTTAGAGGTATGTACATTCACAACTATGATTTCATCAAAAATGGATCCTTTTATCATTGTGGCATGTTAATTTTTAGTGAGACTTCTTAATTTGAAGTTTATTTTGCTTCAGGTTAATCAACTGATTGGCAGCCACATTTCCATGCTTTATAACAATAGAAATAAAGAGAAAAGACATGGGAAGAAGGAGCCCACAGGGAGGAACAAAGAAAGGGGAAAGAGAGTGCAGACTGCCATGAGTGTTCATTAGTGAGGCAAGAAGAAGCTAATGCCGCCCTATGATGTAACCCCCGCTGACCCTGTACTATGTCCAATGCTGACCCTGTGATACACCCTAAGCTGACCCTATGCTATGTCCAATGCTGACCCTGTGCAATAGCTAATGTGACCTTCTCATACATTCCTGTGTTATAGCCCATACTGACCCTGTGATACAGCCCAGGCTGACCCTGTGCTGTATCCAACACTGACTCTGTGATATATCCCAAACTGACCCTATGCTATGTCCAATGTCAATTTTATAATAACCCTAAACTGACGCTGTGCTATATCCAACACTGACCCTATCTATGATATGCCCTAAGCTGACCCTGTGCTTTATCTCATACTGACCCTTGTGCTATATTCTATGCTGACCCTGTATTTCATCCATCCCATGCTGACTCTGCAACACATCCCATGCAGACCCTGTACTATATTCCATACTGAACCAGTGATACATCCCACAATAACTATGATACATCCCATACTGAACCTGTGATACATACAGCAATAACCCTATGGTATATCTCATACTGATCTTGTGATATCCTAGGCTGGCCCTGTGATACTTCTCATTCTGTCTCTATGATGTAACCCATGATAAACCTTTGGTATAAGCCATGCTGGCCTTCTTGATAGAAACCTGCTGGCCCCTGTGCAAGTTACTGAAGCCAATGTTTCACATGAAGAAACCCACAGTGACATTAACTAGCACCCAATTAGCCCATATTCCAAAAGTTATAGTAAATACAGACACTTGGCATCTGAGTCCATTCAGGATTCTGTTATAAACATGGTACCCCAGACTATTCTCTGTTATTGAAAATGCACTACACACCCTCTTTATCTGGCTACACAGCTTCAGGACTTCTTTCTTTCAGAAAACTAAGACTTTATAGGAAGTCAGTCAAGGGAAGGAGCTCATTCTGCACAATATAACTTCACATCTTGGTCAACAGTCTCCATGTGTTTCAGAAGCATGACAACATTCCAGTTAGCCACACCAGCCATATACACATCCAGATTTTTCAGCAATGACGGGGCATGTGTCCTTTTTAGTACTTTGTAGTTGTTATTATAAAGCTATATAAATAATAGATTCTAAAACACAAATTTATGTAGTATAATAATTCAGAGTGTTGTACTTTTTAAATAATGTTGCTTTGACAGCATTTTAATGCTGCTTTCATCTGACAACTTTATTTACAATAGATTCGACTTAGAACACCAATAGTTGTCAAAATCAAACTCTGCATGAGAACCTGGGTTTATCCAGGTTCCTCTAAGACTACACTAGACACATTCCTCATTAGGCATCTGTTTATTCCAAAACATTCACATACACAGGGGATAGAATTAGATAACACTTTTTTGGCTTACTAAGTGGGGTAAACTTAGTAAATATGGTATTCGCTTTTCAACTGATTCAGCCATCTGTCAGCAAACTTACTGCTTTTAGCAGGGGCTTTTCTTGAGAAAATTTACAAGTTGTTTTTCTTCCTTTGTTCTTTTAATGAAGATACATGTCCTCAAAATTTAAGGGGAAATAACACATAAACTAAATCCATCCACAAAAAGGGAACAGCAGAAACCAAATGGCTGCCAGAGAGTTAAAAGGTGGGTGAAACTTAAGCCCAGAATTCCTGTTTGCTTTTCTCCAGGAGATGGGAGGAAAGTGAGCCTCAACATTCTGCAGGTGAGTTCCTAGTCCCAGATCCTGCTGGGAGGCATCTGTAGGAGAGAAACAGCAAGTGGTGGAAGGCATTAATTTCTTAGAAAAGAAGCAAAGCATGAAGTCCCCATCAGGTTGTCTCCAAAGGAACAGTCAGGTTCTGCATTTCTACCTTGATTATAAACAGCCAAAGCTTGTATCATGCTTGTTCAGATGCCTAGGTGAACAGGGTTTATGGTATTTTTTATCTGTCATTTTCTAGTTGAATGCCCCTGGGGTGTTAAGTTGCTTTTCTAAGCCTAGGTTTTCCCAAGGACATGTTGGACCTAGCCTGATGTTTAGGGTTTTGATGTGTTCTATCATTGTGGTAGCTAGATCATATGCACCTACTTCTCAGGAGAGTAAGCTTCTAGGTGTGTGTCTTGTTCATTTGTGAATTTCTTGTACCTTTCAAAGTATCCAGAATGTAACTAACAATTAATAAGTCTTTGTCAAATGAATGGAAGTATTTCTAGCAGGGGAAGATTGGGGTCGTAAGATAGACCAGATCGAGACCCCTAATCCGTGTTTCCAAGTTCTTGTACAATGAGAAAAAGCATAATCAATGAGTCTAAGTGAGGAAGTGGGGCCTAGTGTACCACAGGGCAGAAATCATGCTCAGAGGCTGCATGAGGGCTTCTTGAGAGTGACTCTGTCAGTTTTACCTACAAACTTTGATGAAAGGGGGAATCATTCATGTGTAGGGACAGAGAAAGAGTGGATACTTCTAACAATCATTGGGATTTTCTGGGACTACAGCTTAATTTCTTTATTATTCTTGTATGAGTTCAATCATAATGTATCAGGATATCACATACATCATAGGAGCAAATGATTCTGTCAGGCAAGTGATGCTGAGATGTTGGAAAAGCCAAACGAGTTAGGTGTCCTCCCAGTGGGCCTTGCCTAGATGTGGAGGGTGTTGTTTTTCTGCTCCCATGATCATTTCCCACTGTGACCACATCAGCTTCCAGTCACTTTGCAGCCCCTCCTCTGACATCTATTTAAGTCCAGCTCAAAAGGAAGAGTGAATACTCAAAGTTTTCGCATCATTCTCAAACCTCTATGAATTAAATAATATTCTCACATTTCAGAGAACACTGAGGGCTTAGAAAGAGGTCCTCTGATTTTTCTCAAGCTTGCTTTACTATCTCAGACTCTAATCCCCACCCAATCATATCGCTTGTCACTAGAGGGATTCCTACAATGTTACCAGAAACTTCTCATGTTCTCTATTTTTCCTGTCCACTACAGACTGCTACCGTTTGCTATTTTCTTTTGTCCAGACCTTGATATTTCACAGCCATTTAGCTTTCAAGTACACAGCTTGAAAAATGCAGAGTTTTGTTTAACTTACAGAGAAAAGTGGGATCCAGGTATGTTTCCATTTTTTTTTTCTCTGATATGTAGCCAGAGAAATTAGAAACATCTCCAGTTCTAGTTCTCTGAGGTGTCCATGAAAAGTATGGACATTGTTCATCGACTGCCTTGGGATTGAGGGCATGTTTCATCACTGTTATCTCAGCAGCTCCTTACGACTCGTACAGCATGGCTAAACAGATAACAAATCCACAGAGGTGAGATAAGTCATCACACAGCCATCGAAGATGTGTAAAAGTAGGCTGGACCTCAATTTAAAGGATGCTTTCCTCCATGCCACTGCTTTCTGATTTGAACATGCACACATTTGATGAAAACTCAGATCTTAGGACTGGACTGTTGGAGTCAGTAAAATGCTTGCCCAGTATGTGAAAGGTCCTGCGTTAGACACCCAGCATTATACGATGAATTACTTTTTAAAGCAGATTTTGACGGTGTGAGCCTCTCTCTAGGAGAGATCCCCATGTTGCTGACCAATGCACCACTGAATACAAAGCTCGTTCACACATCAGCTTGCCACACTTAAGACTGAGCATTCACACCTTTTCCTTTCTTCTAAGCTTGTATGAATCATATACCAGAATGGTCCTTCGTGTAACAATAATTGACATTTCTTCTGTCATTTCCATCGTATCTCAGTGTAGCAGAGGTTGGAACACCTGAAATTGAAGGCTTTTTTTGTTTATGGGGAACACAAAGTCCCTGTTACAGGTTCTTAGTCTCATAGAGAAGCGTTTAAAAGCAAACTCAGCAAGAGACTGTAAGAATACTATGAAACAAAAAAATAAGAAATGGAAAAAGGAAAAGTAGAAGCTGTGAGCTCAAGTCTCCAGATTAGGAAGAAAAGGAAAATATGGCGGTGGGGGAGGGGTCCCCATGTTAAAAACTCAAGAAAGCCAAGATGAGTGAAATTGAGGATCGTTGATATTTAAAATACTGCAGACAGAGGCCTTATTATCCTAGCCTATTTTTAGTCCCTTTGAAAGCTACCCACTGCCCACATCTGTTCTGACTGAACACTCTTGTACCAAAGCCTTATAATATATTCTTAGGAGACTATTAGCTTTCACCAATCCTGAAATTAATACCATCAGGTCCTTTCTGTAGCAGGGTGTCTCCTGCTATTCTATAACCCATATTCCTGTGTCCTCATCAGTGTGTTAGAAACATTTTCTTTATGACTTCCTTTGTTCTCTACTAAGAAAACTAGTAATGTAACTACTTGGAATGTGGTATTTTGGGAAATCTGAATTCGTGTCTCAGCCATGAGTTATGGTAGTTTGAATAGAAATGGCTGCCATAAGGCTCAAAGATTTGAATGCTTGATCATTAGAGAGTGGTGTTCCTGAAAGGGATTAAGAGCTGTGGCCTTGATAGAGGAAGTTTGTCACTGGGGGTTGGCTTTGGGGTTTTAGTATCCCAAACCAGGGTGTAGATGGAAGTTTCTCCGTCCCCCCTAGCCTCAGGTCTGGATAAATATCTCCCATTAGAGACCTATAAAATAATTACTCAGACTCTTATATTAATTACAAGCCATTCAGTCTGTAGCTCAGGCTTCTTGATAGCTAGCTTTTATATTTTAAATTAACTCATTTTTATTAATCTATTGATGCATTGCCAGTGTCTCATTGCCTACCTGTATTCCATTACATCTTGCTCCCTGGAAGTTTGCAGCATCTGACCTGACCCCACCTTTTTTCTTCCTGTGTCTCTCTTGGATTTCCCACCTTATTTATATCCTGTCTTACTGTAGGTCAAAACAGCTTCTTTATTAACCAATGGTAGAAACACATATTTACAGCATACAGAAAAACCATCCCACAGCACCAAGGTCTCTCTCTCTCTCTCTTCCTGTTGCCCAGAACTCTCTAGTACCTCTCTAGTACCATGTCTGCCTTCATACCACCATGCTTTCTGCCATGATGACAATAATAATGAATTAAACCTCTGAAATTATAAGCAAGTTCCAAATAAATGTTTTCCTTTATAAAAGTTGGTATAGTCAGGATTTCTTCACAGTAAGAACACTGACTGACAGCCAATAATATTTGGCTATAGATAAATTATCTCATATTCTGTTTGAGGCAAGAATTATATTTGTGTGTGTGTGTGTGTGTGTGTGTGTGTGTGTGTATGTGTGTGTGTGTGTGTATGTGTGTGTGTGTGTGTGTGTGTGTGTGTGTGTTTTGTGTTGAAAAACTCATCTAATAAAGTCATTCCAGACAAATGTCAAACAAAATTCTAGGCAAGGGCATGACAAGAAAAAAATTAATGAGAAAGTTATAAAGGATTTTTGACATCATGATCTTAAACTGTTTTATGTACATGAAAATCAATAAAGGTTAAATATTTAAGCATGATGACTTCCTAAAGGTGACTAGAGGAAATAGAAGAAGTAGCCATATGTTTAATTAAAACCACTGGTGTAAATGAGACAGGAACTATTGGAGCAGTAACAAGTGGAGATAGAGAAATCATAGAGTGAAACTGGGATGATAAAAACCGACTTGGGGCTGAAGAGATAACTCAGTACTTATGATCACTGCAGCCCTTTCAGAGGACCCTTCTGTAACTCTAGTGCCTAGAGTCTTCTAGTCTCTATGGCACCAGGCATGAAAACAGTGCACACAGATATTCAGAGAGTCAAAAATCTCACATACATTAAAAGAAAGAACGACTCGGGAGTCAAATTCCAATGTAGACCTTGAACTAAATATCAAATTTATCAAAGATCCCGGGGAACCAATAAAAACCCCAATGATCGCTAACAAAGCACAGTATTGGGGTAAGATGGAAAGAAAGGGAGAGTGAGGAGTGTGATAGCTGCTTCCGGTCAGGACAGTCAGTACCCTGCATCTCTGCAGGTTATAACACAAGAAGCTGTACGGCCAGAGGCTTAAGTAATTAAGAGTTTGCTCAGCGAAGACCCATTAGTGTAGTCATGGATGAGGCTAAAATAACCTGAAAGTCAAAGAACATGTCAAAGCAAGATGCCTAGATCCAGGGAACACCAATCTGTCTTTCTCTCACCCTCCTCCCTCTCCACTATCCCTGGTTCTTCTGTCTTTAGTAATAAGACGTGAACGTGCTGTCAGAAGCATAGATAATTGTGCTCAAAAGTTTCTCCGTCCCACTGGGCTAGTCCTGCAGCCATTTAGTCCCAAATAATCACACAAAGGCTTATATTAGTTATAAACTGTTTGGGCTATGGCTCAGGCTTCTTACTTGTTAACTCTTACCTTTAAACTAACCCATGATTCTAATCCATATTTAGTCACATGGCGTGGTACCTTTGTCTCAGTGCCACATTCTAGTCTTTCTTCCTCTGTCTAGCTGGTGTTTACTCCTCTCTTACTCTCCCAGAACTCTCCTTGTCTGGTCACCCTGCCTATACTTCCTCTCTGCCTAGTTTATGAACAATCAGCATTTTATTAAACCAATATTTACACTCACAAATATTCACAGTGTACAACAGCCTAATCCCATAGTAATATCTTGATCAAATGATAGGGAGAAACCTTCTACAATACCTTCCTCGATATTCTGTAGTAGACTTGACTGTTAAATAAAATATACTTGATGAGGTTGGTGAGAAAAGTCTGTGCATGCCATATAAAAAAATAACATCAAAATTGTGACAAATGGCTGCCTGTATGTGCTTGGACAGGCTGATAGGCCTGTTGCCATGACCTGATGGCTTTGGAATTGACCTGTCTTGGGCAATGGGTAATGGAGAAAGGACAGGCACATGTATAAATGTCCCACAGCAGATGATCATATTCATGTCATTCCACAATGTCAGAACTTACTAAACAATAACAATCTCCTAAAGTTCATAAAAAATCACAAGGCCTCATTCAAAGTCTTTACTGAGTAACTCCAAATCCCTTGGAAGTTGGCTGAGGCAAGCACAGCTCTTTTATTACAATCACAATTGCTAATATTGTTTCAGATCATACATTACACATGCCACAGTAAGTCTCTCTCTACCTATCTACCCACATAAATATATATGTGCCCAGAGAGAGAATGTTATACAAATCAAATTGATATGCCCATATATGTACACATATACACACATATATATAGAGAGAGAAACAGATTTATCTATATGAGATACACATATAGAGAGATAGACACACAGAGAGAGAACAAATATATATCCAGAAACAATGCTCAAGACCCTAGAGCCTTAAGAGGCAAAGGGTAGGTCCAGTTTCAGATGGATGAACAAGCAAATGAATGACCATTTCAACAGAGGTGACACAGCCAATCTGAAACCTCAGGTGACAGTGTTGCTTTCTTTCCTCATTGAGTTTGCTAAGAACTTGGACTTGTTTTTCCAGATAGTGTTTTGGTATGCAATGTGGTCATATGGCCCCAGCTTCCTTATCTTTGGAAATATGCTATTATCAATCTATAATGTAAAGATGCTGCTGTTCTCATGTCCAGCAAGGTAAATCCCATTTCTTGTATTTTCACTAAAATGAAATTAAAAAAAAATCTGCTTGTAAGAAAAAAAAAGTTCACAGTGTATGCATAGAAATAGTTGCAGCCCTGAGGTAAAATGAGAGAGATTTGTGAACCTCCAAATCTAGGCTGAGGCACTTTATTTCATTTCATACGTCATTTTTTTCCAAAGTGTGAGGTTAGTATGTTAGTAGTTAAATATATTCACTGGAGCTAAGGATTTAACTCAGTGGTTAAAGTATTTGCTGCATAAACAATGGAGGAGTTTGGGTCCTTATAACCCTTGCAGATGACGTGTGTGGGTGGGTGTGACTATCCACCTGTAATTCTAGCCTTGCAAAGTAGATAAACAGAGGAACTGGATTCTACAGACATCTAAGAAGAGATGAAGGCCTACAGCTGAAGTCAGCTTTGGGTCTCCACGTGCGTTTGTGTACACACACACACAGGCACACACACACGCATAAAAGTAAATATACATACTACATTTGCATACTGCAAACACATAAAAGAAACAAAAACATTATTTAAAGGCATATCAATTTGATTTTGTCTGACATCTCATCATCTGGAAAGAAAGCTAATTTCATCTTTAGATCCACTTTAAAGGATAAAGAATTAAAATGTTTCAAGAAAAATGATGCCCTTTCCTCTATAACAAAGATAGTAAGGTTATGGAGCTAAAAGATTTTAGCAGAAATGTCCTGTTATAAATTAAGAACTTGTTTTGTTTACATTTTGTCCATCTTCAGAGTCATTTTTTTTAATTTTTCATAGTTACTTATTAATTGGCCGTTGATAGTGATGTTTCTGTAATAGTATTGCCATTGAAGTTTTTGAAATTATTAAATGTTAAGTCTAATTTGGTGGTTTTAGAAGTCTTGGTAAAAAGAAAATCACTAATTGAATCATAGCAAGATAAATCAGAAATGAGAAGGGAAAACTCCTACATAATGGTAATATGTGAACAGGAAACCTTAAGGGAAATATTAGCCATTGTACCGTGGCAGAGAGAACTACACACTGCACTAGGAAGTATTTTTAAAAGTAAATAGGCTGATACAGCAAGTGCCTTCTGAAATTTAGATGCCTGTGGTTGTTTAAAAGCATGGAAACAAGCCTGTAGAGATGGAGCTGGTATAAAAAGGTAGGATGGGATTCATATAGCCAGTATCCAAGCTGCTAAGAGAACCTTGGGATTGAAAAGCCTTCGTTGCTGCATCCCTTGTTTGAATGACTAAGCTATGTATAAATTCCAAACCCTTAACCTCCCTGAGACGCACATCAACCTTGGCAGTATTTAGGAAAATTTGCATTGCAGTGTACAAAAAAGTTCTATGGTAAAGTTATTTATAAGGATGAAGGGTGAACCATAAGTATTGAAGTTGAAACAATTGTTGACTGAAGTCTCCATAGTTTTAACATTGAAAATAAGACTTTAAATGAATCATCCTTTGGAGTCCTGGTTTTTTATATGCATTAATATTTAGTTTTCAATTACAATCAATTAAATTAATAATATTATTATTGTCAGTTTGAAAACCAGAGATATGATTGCAGGTGTGATTGATGTATATAGTAAAGACCGTGCTTAAATCACCTCTCATAGCACTAGAGCTAGAGTCTAACTGTAGGGTGGACTGCCTCTCAGGTGCGCATTCAGAATTTCTTTAGATGCCAACAGAATCCCCAGTTCTTACCTCACCATCATCATGATCAGTTACCACATTTCAACATGCTCTACATGCCTTGTCCAAACTATGAAAAATTCTCTAAGAGTATGTCTTCTGTTACAGGGCATATTTACTCATAGTAAATGATTTGATGGGCTATGTACAATATTCAACACAATTGAAAAGTCCACTCCCAAAACAAAACCTCCTAATCCTTCCTCCACAACTCCTCTTTGCACAGTGCTTGCTGCCACTTGCAGCTTCACGTCTGTGTCAGAAGCCAGATTATGCTGGATCCTGTGTAGCTAAGGCAAGCTGATTCATTTGCTATAACTATACATGTTTACTGGAACACAAAAGCAAAAGGAGGAAAGCAATCGTCTTCTTCAGGCTGCACCATTCAGACCCAAGCACCTGTCTAACTTCAGGGCAAGCTGGCAAGGCTGAGCAAGGCTGAAAATAGAAAAATAGTAAGTTGGGCCTCAACAGAAAAGGATTAGTATGGAATACAGCATAAGGCCCAAACTTAGCACATGAAGTTTATATTATCTCTGGTTCTTTCCATGGTCATCGTGTAATTATGGCACAGCCATGTGTCATTCTCTCACCTCTGTAAGAGTGTGAGACCATACACAGAGGAGTCCTTGCATGCAGAGGGCCCATTGCATGGTTGTGTCCAGGTCTAACATCTGTATCCATCAGAACCTTCTTGTCAACATTCATCTTCTTACCACAAAGCAAGCTCTACTTTAGACTTTTTATACATAGTTATTTATTAGCCTTTGAAAAGCATCCGCAAGGCAGGTGCTGCAAGTACCTTCACACAAGACTACAGGGTGGTGGAGAGAGAAAGCCGAGTAGGCAGAGAGAGGAGTGGAAGCCGGAATCTAGCCTTAACCCATGCAGTTCCACCAAAACCACACTTCAGCTCCTTGCTAACAGTGGTGTTGACTAGAAAAGGCCCATGGAAATTTGGTAGATGCACCAGAACATATTCTCTTGCGCTTCAGAATTCTGAAGGACAGACAACAATGAGACATGTGTCGTATAAAGCAGATCTATGTCTCATTGAGGTCATGTTAAAAAAACTAGAACATAGCCAGGTCAAACTCAAAAACTGCTGGATATGAATTTAATCCTAACAACAACCTTGACAGCACATATTATTTCCTCCATGCTTCTCAGAAGAAAGAAGTAAGCCACGGAAAGTTTACCTAAGATCACACCACTGTCAAGTAGATATTTTTAGACTCTAAATTCTGTACCCACTACACAATGTACCCTCTGCAAGTCAGAGTACACACCCAGACTAGCCTCAAACCCAGTATGAGGAAAGTATCCTGACTCTCCTGCCTCTGCATCCCAGGTGCTAGGATCACAGGCCTTTTAAAAGGATTCTTTAAAGCACACACACACACACACACACACACACACACACACACAATGTGTCATTTCTTTGGATTCTAGGTGAATTTAGATGTAATCCAGTTTTCTGATTGGGGCAAATGGAGCCCTTCGTAACCTGACCCGAGTCCGCCTTGCTCACCCTCCTCTTGACCTCCACTCGGATCCCTAATTCGCTCACATCAAACTGCTTCCTCTATCTGGGCTTTGTCTCTTTCCTCCTCCCTCCAGCTGTCATCTCGGTGGCTAAAATTTACCACTTGTTTGACCACAAAGATGATGAGACAAAACCTTCATCTGACTTGTTCATAAACTAACAATTACAAAGTTCACATGCCTTCTCACGGTCCGTGTAATGCCCATGCCTAAGAGACGGCAATTTGCTACCACCTGAAGGAGTTAGATCTTCCGTGAACCTGGATCTTTTACCACTTGACAAACTACTCATGAAGACAACAGGAATCCTTCCACCCACCCCTGGAAACCAGCCCTCATTTCTGTATTCTAACTCTGTCATGTGGCGCCCATGCAAACCACTAGTTCTCGTGGT
This sequence comes from Phyllotis vaccarum, assembly GCA_033318265.1. Taxonomy (NCBI): domain Eukaryota; kingdom Metazoa; phylum Chordata; class Mammalia; order Rodentia; family Cricetidae; genus Phyllotis; species Phyllotis vaccarum. Next base: position 5,964,586 of record JARWLC010000012.1, on the reverse strand, counting down.
TAAATTCATTCTGAGCACAGACACACTTTGTTGAAAGAATGCTCTTTAATCTCCTTTTCCAATACCATCTTTAAAAAGACAAATTTAAATGACAAAAACAAAACTAATTAGAAACCACAGAATGAGAAGAATGCCCTTAAGATTAAAGAGATATTGAAGAATGTAGAACTTAGAATTAATGTTTATTTGGTCATGATGGTGAACCGGCATCCTAAGAGAAGCGTTCAGAATGCCAGACTCTGTATGATCTCTGTGAAATACTGCATGACAAGTGCCCCAAGTTCACTGGAGGGAAGGTTTATTTATCAAAACCAGTGATGAAGTGAATACTCTGTTTTTTCTTTACAGTTCTCTCAGAGCTTCAGAGGTCAGTTGTCTACTTATAAAAAATCGCCTCAGGACAGGTTGAGTATTTTGGTGTTGTTTGTTCTGCTTTCCTTGAAACATCTATCACTCCTAAAATAGTGGAGTTCTGAGTACATTCTACAAGGTGCTTCTCCTGCCATACAAAAGTCACTTGAATATTGAGTTTATATGTATAATTGTATTGAGTTAAATACATTTTCTTAGCTTAGGGTTTGAAGTTATTCATCTGTAAGTGTGAAGTTCAGAAAGCTTCTTGAACAATCAGTGCTTTGGGTTTTCTGAAGAACTTAGAAACCCAATACGAGAGACTGTAGAGATTGGTTCAGAAGAGTGACTGCTCCATGCGAGAGTCTGAATTGGGTTCCAGCACTTTATCAGACTTCTTAAACTGCCTATAACTATATCGCAAGGGAATTGGGGTGGAGCATCTAGGATCTAATGCTCCCTTCTAGCCTCCTTGGCCACTTTTATCCAAACGTGCACGCGCGCGCACACACACACACACACACACACACACACACACACACACACACAGAGAGAGAGAGAGAGAGAGAGAGAGAGAGAGAGAGAGAGACTTTATTAAACAGGATACAAGCATGAGTTAAAGTTACTCCTTGAGTAACTCCCATCTCCTAGTACACTCGGTGCATCTAAACCCTGTGAATGTTTGCTGGTCATCATGGCCGTGAATGAGCTACATTGGGAACATCCAAGGTAAAGCATCCCTTGGAGAGAAGCCTTTCAGGAAATGCTCTGCTCTATTTGCACAATACAGTAATGACCTACAGGGCAGTCCTGATAGAGGCTGCTAGTTATACAACAATAATGAAAAGAGAATTGCCTTCAAAAAGCTGTGTTCAAGGGCCTTACAACCTCATCTCCCCTTGAATCCCACCATTCCTGGAAGCCATTCCCATTGGAAACAATGAAGAAATTAATTTCATACTAAGTTTTAAAGTAAAAAGTGTATTGCCTTGCTTGGAAACATACATTTGAAAATTGAAATAATTATGCAAAAGAAACCCTTGGGCCTCAATAAAAAAAAAAATTTCTGAAGTGGATTTTTTAAAGATAAAAGCCATAATTAGAATTACAACACACACTTACCTGGTGCTCATCAGCTCTCCTCCACTTTGATGACTCTATACCCTCCCTCCCCTTGGTGGACTCCTAGATCTTCCTCCACATTGGTGTCCGTAGATTTTTCTCCACTTAAGTGGCCTTTGACTCTCCTTTTCCTTGGTGCCCCTTGACCCTCCTTTTCCTAATGACAGATTTCTGGTCTTGAAATTCAGTGTGAATCTCTTCACATAATGCATAACATTTTAGATATATGTGGCATATTGATCAGGCTGAAAAGTTGTGATTGTTTAAACTTTGATAGTTTAAATCTGACTCAATACTCTGTGTGGTATGTATATAAGATTTTCTCGGCAATTCATATTGTAGAACCTTAGAATGTGAACTTCTTGGAAATAGAAGATGATTGAAGTCTGAATTAATGAATAATTGGAACATATTAAGTCGTGATAGTCCCTACATCCATGAAAAGGTGGAGGTCCGCCTACAGCCCCCAGGGCTCAACACTGTTTAGTGGCCTGCAGAGTTTACTGAAACCAGTTGATCCATTTCCATTTGGGAACAAGTCCAAGCAGGTACTGAGATTTAGGAAGTTAGCAGAGGACAAAGAAGCTGGCTAAGGTCAGGTGTCGCTTGTGAGCTGCAGAGGTTACTCAAGGTCAAAGGGCAACCCCAGTATATACAGCTTTCCTTGAACTCCAATAAATGGCATTCTTCTTTCAAGAGTGACCTGTGTGTCTCTGTCTTTCAATCTGCAGGCCTTTGCTTGACGACACTTGCTCAGGTGACACAGGCGAGGAGAGAAAAGGAGACAGAAGATACAGAGAAGAAAGCAGATAGAAGGGTGCTGAGTCTCAAAATGAGGGCCCTTAAGGATCACCACAGACAGCTAGCAAGAAGCAAGAGACTCTGTTATTTTTATTGTTGTTGTGTTAAATTTTGTTTTGAGGGAAACTCTGAAACTTGCTATATAGCTGCTGGCCTCAAACTCAATTATTTTGCCTAAGTGTTCCTAGAACTTGGGTTACAGACTTGTACCAACATCACTGGGTATGACTTCCCAAATTCCTCTGGAAGTAAGGAACTTTTCAGCATCTTTCTTTAAGGCTTCTGACCTCCAGAACTATACAACAATGAGTTTCTCTTTTTCCAACAACCAAGTTGGTTATAATGGGTCACAATTTCCTAAGAAAAATAGGACTAACTGTTTTTCACATAGTAGGCACTCCAAGGTGTGTGGAAGGAATTAAATTAACTCAATTTGATACAGGGCTGCCTGAGGAAAATATTTGGCAATAATGTTTGGAGAGGAGATCCTTGTAGCTGGGCATGGCACTATGAGATACACATCTTGATTGTTGTCTGTGATCTCTGCTTCATAACTACCACAAAACCTAAAATTTCACTTCCAAAGCAGATCATGGAAACTGTAGTTTATTTCCAGCTGCATGTCATGGAGTTGGTCATGGAAAAAAAATCTATAATATACCTTGTGTAGTGGCAAATAAGAGTCCATTTCAGAAAGAACCTTGTTCTATACCTAAGAGGTAGAGGAAGGTAGTAAGAGTGAAGTAAAGGGACAAAGGACAGCCCAGGGCACGGAGGGTCCTTTTGTCTCTGTGAGTCTTCTACTAGTATTACACCCCAGTCATCTAACCACTTATCTATACAGCCCCTGTCTATCTCTTCATTTTAGATCATTATTAGTGTTATCTATTTATGGTTCAATAACACTTATATATGCTTATTTATGAACAACCACTTTTGTCCAGTGATGGTCACGGAAAAACCCAAAGGACACGGTGCAGAGAGCTAAGTCAGCTGAATACTTGGAAGTCTGGAAGTTAGTACAGCTGGAAAAAGTATGGAAACTTCCCTTCTCCTAAACTGAGCCCTGTGGGATTTCTTATCTTTATTATTTCTTTATACCAACCCTATCAACATAAATAGTTCCATGAGTTCTGTGAATTGTATAGGCTTGACAGTCTATGCTATCAAATTGACTGAGCCTGGTAAGGGAAACTTAGACACTCCAGTGTACAGGCAGGCAGTCAAGAGTGCAGGTTGAACCCCAGCTAATGAACACCTATAATTCTAGCTCCAAGATAATATAGGCTCCCTTCTGGCCTTCAGGGGCACCTTTGCACATCACACCAACACCATACACACACACACACACACACACACACACACACACACACACGAAAGGAGAGAGAGAGAAAATAAATCTATATAGCAGATGAAAATTAGCAGACTCTATTTAAACTTCATGTGAATATTACCTCAGAGATATCTCAAAGGACACTCAGACATCTCTGAAGCTGTTGTAATCCCTGATACTGTGTAGCATACTGATGCTTCTGGTTGTTTTCCTTTTCAACGGTGGTCCTCTTCGTTTCCACATCCTTCTGTTCGCAAAACCGTAGTTGTTTTTTTCTAATAACTAAATTTCTATTTATTAATGCCCACAGAGTTCTCGAAACATAATGAAGCAAACGCTTGCCCTGTAATTTATGTACACACTCACGTACTGACCTGCCGTTTATCAAAACTCGGTGCCGTTTGTAGTTCAATAGCAATATCTACTGGAATCCTATGAAGCATGTGTTTCGTAATTACCCCAGACAGCTCATTCTGGCTTGCTTGCTACTTAATCCCGAAACTCCCAACTTCCTGCACTGTAAATATTTCCCTCCCTTCACATCAATCTCATTTATGTAAGTGATTTGTGGGCATGGCATGCTTACTTCTTTGTCAGTATTATCAAAGGTGCTATTCTAAGAAAAACAGCTAACAGGGGCTCTAACTTAAGGGATCCTTCTACTGGACTGACAGGCAGAAGCGGATCAAAATAAGAGGGAATCCTACAGACCCTGTTGAAATGGCACTGCTGGTGTGGGCTTAATGAGTGCAAGATGAAGATGAGGCTGTGAGGATACCCAGAATAAACACAGAAAAGGCAGGGGGGAAGCCTTGCTCTGGAGAGCCAAAGCCACAGAGCCACACAACAGCCTAGAGGCTGGAACAAGCAGGATGGATTTGGAGAAATGAAAAAAAAATGCTTTATGATGCTCAGGATTCTATACACTTTTCAATAATAACTTATATTAGAGGGGACAAAAAAGGTGCATAAGACAATGCGGGAAGCTTGACTGTTTTATAGAGTATATCTCGTGGCAACGTGGAGAGATGTTATGACATGATTTGAATTATTGATTTATGATTTCTTGTTGCATTTTTCCATCTTCTTAATGAAGTAGCCCAGTCATTTTGACTCTCTTATGATAAGGTCTTTGTTTCAAAGTGCAATGAAACCTTGCTGTAATTTGAACTCTGGATGACAACCAGCTTGAAAACAAATAGAGGAAAAGAAGGGAGCTTTCTTTTGTGACAAATAAATAACAGGAACACAACATAAGAGGGTACATTATTCAGCCCTCTGTGAAGAAACAGAATGGATAGAATGAATGTGTTTGTGCCTGTGTGTGCGTGCATGTGTGCGTTTGTGTGTGCGTGCGTGCATGTGTGCGTTTGTGTGTGTGTGCCTGCGTGGGTGTTTGGGTGTGTGTCTGTATGTGTGTGTCTACATGAGTGTGTGTGTGTCTGTGTATGCATGCATGTTTACATGAGTGCCTGCGAGCGTGCATACATGCGTGCATTTGTGTGTGTGTATGTGTGTGTCTGTGTCTGCATGGGTATGTGGGTATATGTCTGCGTGTGTGTGTGTGTGTGTGTGTGTGTGTGTGTGTGTGTGTGTGTGTGCCTGCATGGGTATCTCCAACTAGCTAGCACCAAAATGCTAAACAGTTAAAAGAAGAGCTGTTGTTTAGTCCATGAAATTGGATGTCTCTACAATCCCAGTCTGATGCTGGAGTCCTAAACAATCCCTGGAGAGCAGCTGGTCTTTAATCTACAGAGAAATCCTGAACAGGTTAGATTTCATTCTGGCCACAGAATTAAATTATCAGAACTTTTGGCATTTTTATCCTTAAAGTTGAAGTGTTTAGTTTTGGACTTCCCAACACATATTGACTCATCATATAGTTTTCTACAATTCAAGTATCTCCCACCTGCACAGGCAATGTATTATATTATTAGCTGTATCTACACCAACTCCATTCATCTATGTATCTTATTTGGCTCAGCCAATCAGCATTTAGTGACTGCTTCAAAGATCAGTTGGATCAATCAAATGCTCAGATAAATTTATTGGAGGGTTATATTTTAATTGCTTGTCCCCAAAAGAAATGGCACAAGATACACTATCCCTTTCTAGCAAATGTGAGTAAAAATAGCCATTTTTTGACCCTCAGAGGCAAAAAAGAGGAGATAGAAGAACAAAATTTTTTGAGTGACATGTTGGTACATGTGTAATCACACATACCTCTGAACCTTTCGGATGTTCAAGATACCCCCCTCCTCACATTTTGGTAGAAATTCTGTTGGTTATGTTATCATTTACTTGTAGCTAAATGGGTTTTTGACAGAGATTCTTAATTTCTCTCAAGCATTATATGTGTTTCTAAAAGAATGTACTTCTCAGTTTCTTCAATGTCACAGTGAATAAGCAGCAAATTGCAAAAGTGAATTGAATCTTTATTAGACACATATTTTAATAATGTAACAGGAGCTTTTAAAAATTCACATAGAAGTAGAATTATTGTGTGAAACTGAAGCTGTATCATTATATAACTGAACATGACTACAAATGTATATACAACCTTGCCATGACTTGATAACTCTACTTTATATATAGATAGAGATAGAGATAGATAGAGATAGAGCGAGAGAGAGGTAGAGAGAGAGAGAGAAAGGTAGAGGTAGAGATAGAGATAGAGATAGAGATATAGATAGAGATGATAGAGATGATAGAGATGATAGAGATAGAGATAGATAGATATAGAGATAGAGATAGAGATAGAGATAGAGATAGAGATAGAGATAGAGATAGAGATATAGATATGTTTTCCAGGAGTTCTTGGAGAGAGATTCTGGGTGGACAGTATGTGCATTTTTGATCAACAGAAGACCCACAGACAACCTCAGCACCCAGAACAAGGTATTCCTGATCCCCCTCAGAGATCAGATTGCTGCAGAAGAAGCATAAGCAGAACAAGAGAAGAAAAAAAAATGAATGTATTGAAGAAAGAAAGGAAAATGAAAAAAGGGAAATAAAATTAAAAATCAGAGAAGATGATTGCAATTGGTATTCTACACTTTATTCTTTTGTCTTGTCAACCCCTTGATCCTGTGTGAAATAAAGAGGAAAAATAAAAGCCAGCTTCATTAGAAAGAAGACTTTGGTTGGGCTGAGTCTTGAGTTGATGGAACGAGGCAGCTAAACTGGGAATGAAGCTCCCCTGTGATTAGCTCCCACTTCTCAATAGCTGGGCACCTGTGAGGATGCCGGATCGAGGGGGATAATAACCAGCCTCACATCTTTTGTAATTATGTGGGTTTCAAGAAGATGTGAACTGTGGGCCTTAAAAAACTGAATAAAAGGGGCAAATTCCAATGTGAACACTTCAGTCATTAACTCTAGTATTCAAAGAAAAGGAGACAAAATGTAAACAAAAGAGACCTTAAAATAACAATGTTTACTGAAAATTAGGGCATTTGTTCATTAATTTCATATCTCACAGCACCTTCACCACACTATATAATTGTCCTAGCTACTGGCTGGACATGGTGTGCAATGTGTCCTCATCCTCGCTTTTTTGTTTTATACAAAAACACTCTAAATTCCACCCAAAGTTAAGACATTTCTTCTGTTCCATATTTAATTTTTCATATAAAAATAAAGAACAAGTGAGAAGATTCCGATGTGTAATTTACGTGTGTGGATTACGAAGGAAACTTTACAGTGCAGTAGATTTAATAAAATCATTTCTTTTTCATATCTCAAGAATTTGCTCCTGTGTATCCTCTCTTCTTTCTGATCTGGGGTCCTATGCAGAAGATAAACACATTGTTTTCCTGGACATTTCATATGCAAATAGAACATGCTCATAGCAAATACAAGGGTGAGAGGTGGAGTTTATTTAATACTATATAATCCAGCTTTTGTATTGTCAGCTAAAAAGAAAATATTGCTGTCAGCTCTCCCAATGAGTAACTTTTTCCCTCATAAAACCAGAACTAATGATCACAATACAACATAGTGAGTAACTCTTATTATATTAATAAAGCAAGATTTTCTTTAGACAACAGAGATTGTTAGGTATCTACCATTCTGTGCTTTCCATAGGTCAAGCGATTTGGTTTACAGAATTGTTTCCATCAAGTATGAAATAATCTGGCACCTGTCATTAAGCATTTATTCTCAAGATACCTGTAAATACACGTTAACAAGTTATATTACAAGTTCAGTAAAAATCTATCTGTGGTCAGTAGCTTCTTAATCACGATCTACATAGGACTTACCTACTGCTGGCTTTCTCCAAGACCTGGGAGGACAATTCTGTTACCCTCCTCTAGGGACCTAGTGTCCTGACAAATGCCCCCTGGAAGGGAAATACCACCAGACCTGGGCTACAGCTACACTGATGTAAATACAAAAAAACAGAATCTGTTCTTTCATGGGGTATAGCTTCCTAGAAAATGACCTTTACCGCGTGCCTGTAGACACCTAGTATAGGGAAGACCCTACTTATTGTCCTAAGTTTGGGCACGTGAAATCTTTCTTCTTTTGTCTGAAGACCAAAGTGTGTAAGGAGAAAAGAAGAGAAGGGGAGGAAGAGGAAGAAAGGGATGAGGATGAAGGAGGGAGGAAAAAGAAAGAAGCCACAGGTCAGAAACACTGTTCTCTGCACAACACTATCAGAAATTGACTCCTTTCTACAAATGCTGCTACTGATAGCGTCATACATCGCTTAGATTTATAGGAAAGATCATATTAACTAAGACATTTTTCTATAATAACAAAGACTCTTTCAAAGCTGACATGTCAGGACTGGAGAGGTGGCATAAGATCCACGCAGACATGTCTGTGTCTGCTCACTAATGATGTCTACAGCCAGAATTACATTTTAGATGCGTTTGAAGGGAGATCAAGTCCTTATTGTACATTGTGCATTTTCTTCATGATCCCTATTAAGGGACCACTTTTCTGTCTTTGATTATTTTTTTTCTCTCTGTTTTCCTTTCCTTCACTTCCTCTCTTCTTCCATGCACCTGTACAATCCCTTGTCTCTCCATTCTCTTTTTCTATGTACATAAACACCCACCCCCAGCCCCAGCCACCCCCAGCACATCAATCGGACCATTTCATACTGTTCTACACTTCTGGCTTTAAAAATGGAAAAGCTGAATTTAGAAAGGGTGTCATGTGAGTCTTTGCTTTTCTGCTTCTCCTCCAGTGGCTCACTGCAGATTCTTCTGTCAGCCTAACAGATCTGTATTATTTGAGGAGAAAGCTCTAAACTTCAGTTTCTAGCATTTTTAGGGAATTGCTAATTCGTCTACCTTCTCCTAAACTAGAATGCCTAAAATGGCTCAGATTCAGAATTGAGAGAAGACAGCATCACTAAAAAAATGTCATTACATTTTATAAAAATGATTACTAATTCTCTCTTATATCAATTCTTTCAAATGATTTAGGATATAAGACAACACAGCACACACCTCACACTGAACCTTTGGTAGAGGACATTTCCTGTAACTACATACTGAATGGATAAATCATTAAAGTGAGAACTCTGTAAAATAATCTGACTGATATTAGAAAGATAAAATGAAGTCTGGTGAGCTAGACCTGGTGAGACCAGCTGAGAGACTTTTCACAATAATAATGAACACTTGGAAACTGTTCTTGCTTAAAGGGGTTGACTCTTCACTTGGCCCACAAGATAACTAAAATCATGATAAAAGCCTGGCATCTCTGCTCTCAGTCTGTGTCTGTCTCCTTTTCTTTGCCCAAACTCCTACTTGACTCTGAAAAAGCATGTGAGGACATATCTACTGATCTGCCTCAACCCCCGTCAAACCTGAAAGCCCAAAGATACACCCTTATCCTACACCGTAAGCCAACTTGGATTCTAGGAAAAACAATGGCTTGCAGGCCAGTCCACTCTTTCGTATAAGGACAACTGTCCTTGTGGGTGAGGATGCACCCCTGGTGGAGAAGTAATCCCCTTGGAGGCACCTCATTCATCCTTTTAAGCAAGATACCAGTGACAACTTTGGATCATCTTGTAGAACAGAAATGGCCCAATGGTCAGCCAGACGACAGCTTGATCAGAACTGTTTAGATCTACATGCCTGTTGATCTCTGTTACAACTACTCCTCTCTTAAACACAAAAGCTCATGTCAATTCTCAAAGACAAAGTTGAAGTCGCTGTGGATCTCTTTATTTTTTCCTCTTCTTAATATGTTACTATAACTCTTCTCTTTTATTTCCATTGCCTGTTCTTTCAATTGGCACGTGGTGGCTTCACCTAGGCTGTTGGGTTTGTAGTAGCCGGGGCCATTGGTCTAAACTCATTTAATGATACTGAGGACATAAGTAGTTTCCATTTAATAATGAAGTAGTACAGTGACCAAGGATGAATACATTTTTTTTTCTAAATAGAAGAAACTGGTAAAATCTTCAGTGTTTATTGACTTAATATAAGGGAAAATTTCAAGTCCTTAAAAGGATTTCAAGTCCTCTTTTGTCAAGTGAACAGTAGCCAGGGGCAAAGGGGTAAGTTTCAATAGCAACTAAAACCATCCCAGGCTAGCGGCTCCTGGGGTTTTTGCCTCATAAACTTTACAGAATGGCTTTCATAGGCAGTAGGAAGGATGAATTATGACGGGTTCATAGGTAGAAATTAAGAGTAAGCAAATAGGGTTTCTGGATAGAAAGAACAACTTCAGACAGGGATGGCAGTTGAGCTACAGCTCTGGGGCTTTGTAAGAAGAATCTGGGGTAAGGGACAGGGAGGAGGACTAATCAAGCCAGCTGGTCGACCCTGGGTGTCTGGATCTCTCCCGAGGTGTCTGCACAGGAGTTTTAGTCATGCCCTCATTTGTAGCTTCCAGGCAGCTCTGTAAAGGGTTAATAAAATAACAAGAGACCACAAATCAGCGTCCCCAAACACTTTTTGTCATTTCTTGTGTCTGGCAAAACCAGAATTTCCTATAGAACTAAGAATATTTTCAGCTTCCAGCCAAAAATGCAAATTTGATCCTTATCCTTAAACTGCCTGACCAATTTTTTTCTCCTGTTCTCATTAACCTGACACCTTATGGACTGGTCATCTAAAAGATAGCAAGTAGCTCCTGGAGGTCTACTAATAGTCATTATTCTTGAAGATTTTTTTAAAAAATATGGTATTAAAAAGGCAAAAATGGAGTGACCCTCATGACAACTGGAGAACAACAGCCCCTTGTCCCACAGCCAGTGAAGATGTGAGTGACACCCCTGACTCCAGGCTAAATGGAGACTGGCTGTCTCTCAAGCCCCTGCAGCTCCTGGAATCCCACCCACACCTGGTTCAGCCCTAAACCAAACAGCAGGGAAACATCCTGAAAGCCCAACCTCCAGCAAAATCCAGCCAGAGGGATGACCTACAAATCCTACCCCGACCCCAAACTGAATCATCACACAGTGATCTCAGCAACCTCTGCAACAACTGGAGCACCTCTTGACCCACAACCGAGGAAGAGCTACCTCCACAAGAACTGGAAATCCACAGCACCTTGGCCCACAGCCAATGATGAGGGCAATCCTAGGGACAACTAGAGACCCTCAGGCCCCTGGCCCACAACTGACTAAGAGCTGACTAAGAGGGAAGCAAGGAAGCAATGGGCAGATGCCAATGCAAGAATACATATAACAATATAAATAACAAGACACCACCAGAAGAAACTGGTGGTCATACAACATCAAAACCTGATCATGGCAATGAAGAGAAAACAGAAGAAAACGACCTTAAAAACAACTGTATAAAGATAAGAGAAGCCTTAAAAGAGGATATTTAAAAAAAAAAAAAAAAACCCTTAAAGATACAGAAGAAAATACAAACAAAAAATTGGAAGAGTTTAACAAATTCCTGAAAGAAAATCAAGAAAACAAACAAACAAACAAAAAAGAGTTGAAGGAAACAATCCAGGAATTAAAAATTGAAATAGAAGCAATAAAGAAAGAACAAACCAAGGCAAAGCTGGAAATAGAAAACCTGAAGAAACGAACTGGAACCACAGATGCAAGCATAACCAACAGAATGCAAGAGATGGAAGAGAGAGTTTCTGGAGTGGAAGATTCAATAGTGAAAATAGATATGTCAGTCAAAGTAAACACTCAAACAAAAAAAATCATAACACAAAATGTTCAGGAAATCTTGGACACAATGAAAAGACCAAAATTGAGAATAGTCAGAATTGAAGAAAGAGAAGAAGAGTAGCTCAAAGGCAAAGAAAATATGTTCAACAAAATCATATAAGAAAACTATTCCAACCTAAAGAAGGAAATGTCTATAAAGATATAAGAATCTCACAGAACACCAAATAGACTAGACACCCCCCATATGCTTGCCACATAATAATCAAGACACTAAACCTACAGAACAAAGAAAAAATACTAAGAGCTGCAAAAGAAAAATGACAAGCTACCTATAAAGGCAGACCCATCAGAATAACACCAGACTATTCAATGAAAACAATGAAAGTAAGAAGGTCCTGGTCAGATGTTATATAGACACTAAAAGAGCATGGCTGCCAACCCAGACTACTATACCCAGCAAAACTATCAGTCACCATAGCCGGAGTAAGCAGATATTTTATGACAAAACCAGATTAAACAATACCTATCCACAAATCCAGCCCTACAGAAAGCACTAGAGGGAAAACTCCAAAACTAAGGAAACCAGATATACACATGAAACCAGAAGTAATCGATAATCCCACATAAGAAAAAACTAAAGAAGGGAGACACACACACATACTACCACTGGAAATAACAATAATTGGCCATCAATATCCCTTAATGGACTCAATTCACCTATAAAAGGATATACCCTAAAAGGATGGATAAAAAAAAAATAGACTCCATCCTTCTGTTGCATGAAAGAGACACACTTCAACTTCAAAGAGAAACAAAGGCTCAGAGTAGATGGTTGGGGAAAGACTTTCTAGTCAAATGGTCCTAAGAAACAAGCTGGGATAGCCATCCTAATATCTAACAAAATAGACTTCAAAGTAAAATCAGCCAAAAGAGACCAGGATAAACATCACTTATTCATCTCAGGAAAAATCCACCATAATGAAGTCTCAATCCTGAACATTTATGACCTTGACACAAGGGTACCTACATATGTAAAGGAAACACTATTAAAGCTTAAACCTCACATCAAATGCCACACATTAATAGTTGGAGACTGCAATACTCCACTTTCACCTTTGGATAGGTCAACTAGACAGAAACTCAAGAGAGAAATACAGGATCTAGCAGTTGTTATGACTCAAATGGTCTTAATACATATATACAGATCCTTCTACCCAAGCACAAAGGAACATACATATGTCTCAGCACCCCATGAAACTTTCTCTAAAATTGACCACATACTCAGTCATAAAGTAATTATCAATAATTTACAAAAATGGTAATAACTTCTTGTATCATATCAGACCAACATGGTCTAAAGCTATAGTTTAACAACAACAAAAAAAGTCACAAAAAGCCTACAAATTCATGGAAACTGAACATCTCTCAATTGAGCAACCTCTGAGTCATGGAAGAAGTAAAGAAAGAAATCAAAGACTTCCTAGAATTCAATAAAAATGAATCTACAACATACCCAAACTTATGGGACACAATGAAAGCAATGTTAAGAGAAAAGCTCATAATACCTGATGCTTATATAAAGAAATCTCACACAAGAGACTTAACAGCACAGCTGAAGCCTTTAGAACAATTATAAGTAAACTCACCTAGAAGGAGTAGACGGCAGGAAATAATCAAACTTAGGACTGAAATCAATACAATTGAAACAAGGGAACAATACAAAGAATCAATGAGTCGAAGAGTTGGATCTTTGAGAAAGTCAACAAGATAGATAAACCCTTATCCAAACTAACCAAAAGACAGAGAGACAGTATCCAAATTAACAGATTCAAAAATAAAAAGGGGGGCATAACAACAGACACCCAGGAACTCCAGAGAATTATCTGATCATACTTTGAAAATCTATACTCCATTAAAATGGAAAGCCTAAAAGAAATGGACAGCTTTCTGGACAGGTACCACTTACCAAAATTAGATCAAGACCAGACTAAAGACCTAAACAGACCTATAACCCCAAAGGAAATTTACTGTTATTAAAAGTCTCCCAAGTAAAAAAAGCCTAGGACCAGATTGATTCAGTGCAGAACCAGATATCCAAAGAACTAATACAATACTCCTCAAACTGTTCCATACAATAGAAACTGAAGGAACATTGCAGAACTCTTTTTATGAGGCCACAATCACCCTGATACCTAAGCCAATCAAAGATACAACAAAGAAAGAATTACAGACAAATCTTCCTCATGAACATTGATGCAAAAATACTCAATAAAATTCCGGCAAACTGAATTCAACAACAACAAAAAATCATCCCCCACGATCAAGAGGGCTTCATCCCACAGATGCAGGAATGGTTCAACATATGAAAAATTGTGAATGTCATCCATCATATAAACAACCTGGGAAAAAAAAAAGATCACCTCCTTAGATGCTAAAAAAGCCTTTGACAAAGTTCAACATTTCTTACATGATAAAAGTCCTGGAGAGATCAGGAGGACAGGGAAAATATACCTAAACATGATAAACGTGATACACAGCAAATCAACAGCCAACATCAAGCTAAATGGAGAAAATCAAAGCAATCCCACTAAAATCAGGAACAAGACAAGGCTGTCCTCTCTTTCCTTTTCTATTCAATATAGTTCTCAAAATTTTAGCTAAAGCAGTAAGAGAACAAAAGAAGATTAAGGGAATAAAAATTGGGAAGGAAAAAGTCAAACTATCTCTATTTGATATGATCATATACACAAGTGAACCCCAAAATTCTGCCAGGAAACTACTACAGCTGATGAACACCTTCAGCAATATAGCAGGGTACAAGATTAACTCAAAAAAAAAAAAAATCAATAGCCCTCCTATACGCTAAGGATAAAAGGGCTGAAAAAGAAATAAGGGAAACATCACCCTTTATAATAGCTGCAAATAGCATTAAATATCTTGGCATAACTCTAACCAAAGAAGTAACAGGCCTCTTTGACAAAATCTTTAAGTCACTGAAGACAAAATTTGAAGAGGATATCAGAAAATGGAAAGATCTCCCATGCCCCTGGATAGGTAGGATCAACATAGTAAAAATGGCAATCTTACCAAAAGCAATCTTCAGATTCAATGCAATCCCCATCACAATCCCAACACATTTTTTTTTTTTTTTACTCAACTTTATATGAAATAACAGGAAACTCCGGATTGCCTAAACAATCTTGCTCAATAAAAGAACTTGAGGAGGCATCACCATCCCTGACTTCAAGCTATATTATAGAGTTACATTAATAAAAACTGCCTGGCACTTGTGGATCAATGGAATCAAATTAAAGACACCAACATTAACCCACACACCTATGAACACCTGATTTTTAACAAAGAGGCCATAAATATTCACTGGAAAAAAGATAGTATATTTAACAAATGGTGTCATCATAACTGGATGGTAGTATGTAGAAGAATGCAAATAGATCCAAACCTATCACTCTCTGAAAACCTCAAATCCAAGTAGATCAAAGACCTCAACATAAACCCAGCCACACTGAACTTGATAGAAAGGAAAGTGGAAAATGTCCTTCAATGCATTGCCACAGAAGACCACTTCCTAAATACAACACCAGTAGGACAGACACTAAGAACAACAATTAATAAATGGAAACTTCTGAAACTGAGAACCTTTCGTAAGGCAAAGGACACAGTCAATAAGACAAAACGACAGACTACAGAATGGGAAAAGATCTTCACCAACCCTACATCTGACAGAGGATTGATCTCTGAAATATATAGAGAACTCAAGAAATCTCCTAAGATCCATTACCTGGCTAGCCTAGGAAGTTGGCTGAAAAGTTAAGACTAGGCATGGCTTCCCCCATGTTGAGTAGGCTTTCATTCCAGTTGGACAGCTGTTGGTTACTTTCAACATAGGGTGCCACTATCATACCTTTAGAAATATCTTGTTTGTGAACAATGGTTCATATATTTTGGACTACTAATTGCTTTCCTCCTTGGCAGTTTGCATGGTACTTTCTAGTATTATGTGTGTTAGACCACAGAAAGGAGGCTTTCAGATTAGAGCCATCTAGGATCTTCTGAGCTCTGTGTCCTAAATGTATATAGTGTTTTCAATATGGGATTTGCCTTCAACCTCTGAAAGGTAACTAAGATAGGGTAGACATTAGCATGTCTGAGCATTTGCCTATGCAGCAGGTGGTGGACTCCTTTGGGAGCAAGCAAAGGCAGGTTTACTTCTAGTGTTTGAGTAAATCTCCATACTGATTTCATCCTGGCTTCACCGGTGTGTATTCCTAGGAGCAGTGAATGTGAATCCTCCTTTCCCCACACTTGCCTACTATTCTGTAGATCTTGAACATTCTGAGAGGGAAGAAAAGAAGAAGTCTCAAAGCTCTCTCATTTGCACTTCAATCATTTTGTTTTCTGCTACTGAAAATTCTCTGTTCAGATCCCTATTTCCATTTTAATTGAGTCATTGGTTTTCTTGACTCTTTTTTTTTTTTTTAGTTCTTTGTGTTTTCTGGATGTTAATAATTTGTCAGAGTATGGCCAGCAAAAATTCTTTATCATTTATTGAGTTTCTTCTTCACTAGATTGACTATTTCCTTAGCTGTACAGAAACATTTTAGTTTTGTGATGTTCTAGCTGTCAGTTGTTGGCCTTAATTCTTTGGCTAATGCCTCGGTTTACCGAGTACATGGACGAGTTCCCTAACTGGCTCGTATTGTGCACTCAATAAACCTTGCATTTCAGATTCCTCAGACTCCAGTGGTCTTTCTGGGGTTCATTCTCTGGGCAGAACAGTTCAGAAAGTCATTTCCTGCACCTTAATCATGTAGGGTACTCTGTGTTTTCCTCTGGCAATTTTAGCATTTCAGGTTTCAAATGAAGATCCTCTATCTACTTGTAGTTAAGCCTTATGTGCAATGATACATGTGAGCTTAGTTTTATTCTTCTGTGTATGGATATCCAAATTTCTCAGTACCTTTTTTTTTTTTTTTTTTTTTTTTTTTTTTTTTTTTTTTTTTTGAAGATTGTGGCTATAGTATACATACTCATATTTGGGTCTTCTATTTTATTATTTCAAGTCAGCATCATATATATATATATATATATATATATATACATATATATATATGTGTGTGTGTGTGTGTGTGTGTGTGTGTGTGTGTGTGTGTGTGTGTGTGTGTGTGTGTGAAAATAGAAAAATCCTGTAACTCTCTCCCCCTTGACCCCTTCTTAAGGTCCCTGAAACTAGCCTAGGTTGACAGAGTTTCGGCCTCATTGTATCACTAAATTAGATGGCTGTTTCTCGGAAAAGCTTTGTTCACAGGATTGATGGCTGCTTGGGACATACCTGGCAACCTGAGCTTGATACTTCCTGAATTCCTGAGACCCACCTGGTGAGCAGCTTGACTTTCTAAGATAAGGCCCTGGGACCACATTCCTGATATAGCAACCTCGGTGGGGTCACCCAGGAAAGACCTACCATCAGAACTGTTAACCATTAACTTTTAACCAAAGCAGGCAAGAACTTTCTGAAGCTTGCACAATGTACCCATCATGACCATTGCTCCAGGAAATGAATGTCTTCAGGTGGTCCTATTGTTTCACAGGAAATATGCTTGGCTGCCTGTCTGCCTGCCTGCCTGCATTCCTAAACTCTGTCCTAAGCTGACCTTTGGTCCCACCCTGTTACCTC
The DNA here is from genome assembly GCA_033318265.1 of Phyllotis vaccarum. Lineage (NCBI taxonomy): Eukaryota > Metazoa > Chordata > Mammalia > Rodentia > Cricetidae > Phyllotis > Phyllotis vaccarum. Next base: position 5,947,180 of record JARWLC010000012.1, on the reverse strand, counting down.
ACCAAGCCTGCCCATACCCCCTCCCCTACCCAGAGTACCTTAAAAGAATTCTACCCTGAAAATATTCAGGGCTCTAGGCTTCTATACAGTACCTGGAGCCCACACATATATGTGTACCAGTATCCATATTCATTAAACTCTCTTTTTCTTTAAAGTTAACAGTGGTCATTAGCCATGGTCTGGGGGTGTCTTGGGGTGCTCTAGGGGCACCTGCCTATTACATATATATATTATATGTGTAGGGTATATATTACTGTAGCTATATGATTGTTTCTAGAAGATTTCTGGCATATTTTGGAGATATTCTATTTACTGGCATATAATCTAGATAATTCTCAGTTTTATCTCATCAAAGGAATAATCATTCCTCCCACTAATATTATTATTTTTTGCATGGATTCAAATAAATTAGCCTACCTGAGAGATAGTCTGTTGTCTAGGTGATTGACAGGCCCAGGTGGATTAACTCTTAAGGGATGAAACAGCAATATGTACTGTTATAAATTTTGAAGCAAATTAGAATGTCATGCAGTATGTAATGCTGTAAATTTTGAAGCAAATCAGAATGTCATATCTCTACCCAGAGTCAGAAGCAGACCCTAATATTTTGACTAGAAAGAAGTAGCTTTCCTTTAATGGGCTTCAAAAGAGCCCTGATCCTCAATGGCTAGTAAGGATAGGATTAGAGTTGGTCATCACTAAATCATCAGTTTCTACAAGAATCTCAACATGGTAACAAGGGATGCAGTTTACTGTGTCTTACTCCTATTTAATAGGCTTCAAGTGACAGTAAAGATGGATTCTTCTTGTTAAATTAAAATACTTTTGTATTCTTTTAACAGTACTGATCCCAACTTTAGGTATTTTGTTTGTTAAATTTTTTTTTTTTTAATTTTCATCACATTATCTCAGGTTCCTTCTCATTCCACTAACATAAGAGAGCAGGAGACGATTTATGATTCATTCATATAGATTTTCAGAATCACTTCTTTCTCAACTATTTTCAGTGAACCCATAGATTTCCAAGCCTGTTTTTTCCCCCTTACCCCACACCCCAACCCTTCACTATCACTGTCCTAGATTTTTACACCAGATGTGCTCACCTGGAACTTGGATTAAAAGGAAGACTGTTTACCCTCTGCTCCTTTTGTGAGTTGGGTCACATCTGGAGAACTTCTCCACAGAGAAAAAGGTTGGAAAACATATTTCTCATTCTTAGGGGGAGGTAATTAAATAATTTCCTTTTATGATACTGTCTTTGTTCTCTTCTTGAAAGGGAAAAGCACCCCCTTTATCACGTTAAACAGGGCAAACTAGTATTTCTAACCATCCTTCCAAAGTTAATTAACATGTAAATACTTGTCAGTAAAAGGTAACACTTCGGTGATTAGCATATAAATGGGCCAGGGATAATATTCTGCCATAAAGGAGACAGCCTGGAAGATTTTGCCAAATGTATTTGGAAAGGGAAAATAAAATAAAATAAAGCCTTCTTCATCTCCATGCAAACAGTTATGAAATAGAACGCCATCTGAAGCCTCAGGTAAAGGGAGAACTACCCTGCCTGCATTAAATGAGGTGAAGTTTGCATATACAACTTGGTTTTGTGCATACGGTTACTCACTCTTCATGACAGACAGTAACTCATTGTTTACGTCCACAAAACACATCATGTTTGCTTGATTTTAATCGATAACCATCAATAAAGCAACAGAGAGCCATAGATGGGAAGAAACTTGAAGGGCTAATTTTTCCACATTGGGTATAACGATTAGTACACTCACAAAATTGCACATACAGGAACTGCTTCCACTCAGCCCCGAATTTGGGTTTCAGATAAGGTAATTGTGCACCTAATGATCCGTTTGCACAAGCAATTACCTGATTGGCATATGCCAGGTGAGCTTTTGGGAGATAAGAAAACAAATGTGTAATTTCCTTTGTAGCCATTGCCCCTGGCTTGAAAAATAACTGTGTGTTGTCCTTATTAGAATTGTGAATTGATGTGTGAACTGTATTTTTATGTTAATGAAACACAAGTCAATAGTTCAAGAACGAAATACACTCTCAGGCCAAGTTATCAATAATTTTTTTTTAGCATTAAAGCTATAACATGTTTAATCAGATAGGTAGAAAGCAAGCATTTATAATCAGAACAGGCATGAAAGTCCTATGTGGCTACTCTTTCAATTCTAGATTGCAGACTTGTACACTTGAGTTAAAAATACCAAGTAGTTTATCAAAATGAAGGTGCTGATATTGTTCACATGAACAGTAAACAATTTTGTATTAGAGCTCTGAGATCCTCTTAGGTCAAGGCCAACCCCGGGGTCATCTGATCAAATCGTATAACCTCCTCCACTAGATAGAGCTGACAACTTGGACCTCACTTTTATCATCACCAAGTGAAAGGTCTCCAACTTAGTTGAAGTTGTCTTAACCAAATTTTGTGTCTTTAGACTTGGCAAAGCCATTAGGATGGGTCAAAACTCAATTGGTTTTCCAGATATAAAAAGTGGTCAAGCTACTTTAGTAGTGTAGTACTATTAGATGATAGAGAAGATTTGCACATTAAACACAACCCAGTTGGAAATTTACCACTGAATTCTATGAAGTTATGTTGTATAGTAGAAATTCCAGTGATGATAGAAATATTCCATCTCCTGAACTGTCGAATCTGGTTACTGAGCATTTCAAGTATGGTTAATGGGAATCTGTGGTGGGATTGTGTTCTGTTCCATTGTAAGTAATTATTCTACCTATAAGTTTAATAAAAACATTGATTGGCTGAAGGTAGACAGGAAGTGTGGGCAAGACTATCAGACTAAGAAAACTCTGGGAACAGGAAGAACAGAACTGAGATGCCAGAGAGACCAACAAAGAGGCCAGTAGATGCAAAGGACAACTATGCTGCTCTACGAAAAGGCACTGAGCTGCATGGCTGAACAAGGTAAGAATAATGCGCTAGTTTAAGAGCAGAGCTAGCCAAAGTCATAGCCTGATCAGCATAAAATTATAATTTTATATTTTCAATGTAATATAAAATTAATATACACCCACATAAAGCCAGAAGAAGGTTAAAAAGGGTTCTAGAGCACAGAATATGAGCCAAAAACAGCTTTTGAGTTGTGTCTTTCATATGAGCCATGGTACAGAGATGCCCTTGTGAGGCATATGGGCTTGAGTTTAAACTGCAACATGGCCAGTTCCTGAGACTTAATGTAAGAAACAAGCTGCATATGGTGGATTTAAGGTTTCTGTTCTGACAGGCAAAAGAAAACAGAGTCAAAGAAGAGCTCTTAGTAGCAGCAGCATTTTCTTGGGTCAGCCCTGTTTGCTGGAGGCAAGCAGAGGCACAGCATTTTTAAGAGACGCTTCCTGACTCAGTGTTAGCAGCAAAACACTTATGAGTCTTTTAAAGAGGTCCTGCTGCCAAATACTTAAATGGAGTTCATGAGTAGCAGATGGCAGTGCTTCACTTGGTGATTATATAAACCCTAAAATTCCCCAGAGTGGTAATTGTGGGTCCTAGAAGTACCTCTGCTAAAAAGCTAAATCCTATGAAGCTAGACTAGAAGCTGGGTGGAACCAACCTGCCACCCTAGTGAAGTCTTTAATCTTTAGCCACACCTTGGTAGATTAAAGGTGTGGTCAGAAACAGAAATAAATAGAGGGAGCTGGGTGGAGTCAGTCACCCTAGCCAAGCAAAGGTGTGGTCCAAAGCAGATAATGATAAGAAATAAGAGATATACAGTAAAGGCAGATTCAAAAAAATAAAAAAATCTCTAAATGGCTTAGAGTGTGTTTAAAAAATATACACAGAATAGAGAAAGTCCTTAAAAAAGAAATAGAGGAAAACATAATAAGCCACATAAAGATGGAAATTACAAAGAGTGTCTGGATACTGTATGTTATTGTCTTGTCTTTAAGTTTTTTGACTGAAAATGAAGTAATAAAAGCTGCTAAAAGCCATTTGATTACAAATGCTCAAATGCTCCTAGATTAATCCAACCTATATATTTTATAAATAAGTTGACTTTAAAATTGAAATCAAAAGATATGCTACTTTGGAGAAGAGGTTTTTTCCTTTATTTTCACAGAAAATGAGAGGTTGGGGATTTATTCCTGGTTAAAGAAAATAAAGTTTAATCGAGGAAGACTCCCCTGAATAGCCTCCAATGGAAATGGATGGCCCAGATGATCCAGCATTTCAGCACATCTGTTGAAGTTTCCTCTAAGCTCTGCACTCAAAACTACTTCAAAAAGACTGACTGAGATGACCCAGTCTTAGAGACTATTCCACTAAAGACTTGTCCATAATCTTAAATTTTTCTTTGGGTCCCCATAGGATTGCCAGTGCCCTTGTTCATCAGGAAGCAGCTTAGAGAACTATGCCCACATTTGCAAAAATGGATTATGGATGTTTGTCTTTGTTTACAGTGTTGATTACAAGTTGTTATAGATAATGATGAAAAATATACAAAGGAAATTAGATTTGGGGTTCTTGTTTTGTGTTTGTTTATTTTTTGTTTGTTTGTTTGTTTGTTTGTTTTTAAAGGGAGAGATGTAGTGGGATTGTGTTTTGTTCCATTGTAAATAATTGCCCCACCTACTGGATTAATATAAATGCTGATTGGCTGAAGGCAGACAAGAAGCATAGGCAGAGCTACCAGACTAAGAAAACTCTGGGAACTGGAAGAACAGAGCAGAGACACCAGAAGGACCAGTAGAAAAGCCAGAAGATGCAGAGGACAACTATGCTGCTCTGTAAAAAGGTGCCAAGCTGTATGGCTGAAAAGGATATGAATCATGGGTTAGTTTAAGGGTAAAGAGTTAGCTAGCAATATGCCTGGGCCTTAGGCTAATCAACACAAAATTAATGTAAGCATCTGTGTGTTTCTGTAGGACAGCAGGTTAGAACCACAGGCCTAGGCCAGAAAGGCCTGGCCACAAACATATTACTACGGGAATCCAGGAACAATATTTCATAATTTAAATGGTTTTAAAGTTTTTTCATTGTGTGTATTTATTGTATATGGTATATTGTATATGTTACATATGGACATTTTCACACAAGCAACTTGTGAAGGTTTGAATAACAATGGACCCCATAGGCTTATACATTTGAAAGTTTGGTTTACAATTGGTGGAGTATTTAGTAATGATTAGGAGGTGTGACCCTATCGGAGGAGGTGTGTCTTGGGAATGAGCATCCTGAGGTTTAAAAAGCCACACCAAGCCTATTCTCTTCCTCTGGCCTTCCCCCTCCTTTTCCCCCACCCTTCATTCCCCTCTCCTTCTATCTCTCTTCCCCATCCCCTTTCCTCCCCCTCTCCCTCAATTTCTCCCTCCCCTTCTTCCTCCTCCCTCTCTCTCCCCTCTCCCTTGACTACTTCCTCTCCTTTTTCTCTCTTCCTCTCCCCCCTTCTGCTATTTGTGTATCACATGTATGCTCTCAACTACTTTTCAATCACCATGCCTGCCCACCTCCTGCTGTACTCACTACCATGATGGTCATGGACTCACTGGACTCACACTCTGAAACTATAAGCAAGTCCCCAATTGAATGCCCTTTTTTTATAAGTTGCCTTGGTCTTGGTGCCTCTTCATAGCAGTAGAGCAGTAGCACGGCAAATACATTACATGTTGAGCATACCTCCCAATAACTCTGTATGGTCCCTATTTCTCACTCTTTCATTGATCTTATTTGTTTTCCTAGGCTGTTCTGCTTCTACTTTCATGACTTATATGTTGCAAGGGTGCGGTTTCTTGGTCTCAAGCGGCCAGAGACCCAGACCCACAGATCTGCTGCGCCAGACCCCTTAGCAGACCAGCCGCCCGCCTCTCAGACCCCCAGAAATGACTCAGTTGCTTATATTAACTTTATGCTGTTTGGCCTATGGCTCAGGCACATTGCTATCTAGCTCTTACATCTTAAATCAACCCATTTTTATTAATCTGTCTGCCACGTGGCCCGTGGCTCACCTGTGCTCCTTACATGGTGCTCCTTTGTCAACTCCGCCCTACTTCTACCTATGCTCTGATTTCTCCTCCTACTTAGTCTATGGTGCCTGTCATGGGCCAAAACAGCTCCTTTATTTAAAGATTGATATTCACAGCGTACAGAAAGGCATTCCCACATCACTTCCCCCTTTCTGTCTAATCAAAAAGGAAGGCTTCAATTTTAACATGGCAAAATTACATATAACAAAATAGCCATCAAGCAAGAATTACAGTTATAATATCTATTCTAATTGTATTTAGCAAAGTTAAAGATAATACTCTATCATCTACCTTATCTTTATTAATCTAAAGTTTCATATCCAATATACCTTTCAAATGACTAAGAAAAACTGTACCTATAAATATCTAATCTTCAACTACATCAAAGACCACAGAAGGATATATTTACCCAAGTAAACAGGAAGTGCAAGCAACTTCTAAAATCTAGAAAGGACAGAGATGACACCTATCTGCCTGGATAGTCACCGAAAGTTCCTTTATAAAGTTGGGGCATCCATCTTCAGCCTACAGGCCCAGAGTCTCTTTTCATTTCAGGGAAGCAGGAAATCTGCTCTGTCCATGCTGGCACAGTTCATCAGTTGCTTCTACTTGAGTCCTGAAGAATGTCTGACAGTTTTCTCTGTAAAGCAGGAACCTGAATGACCATCTCGGTTTGTTCTGCCAAAGTTCAGAGGTCATCTTCTTATGGAACCTGCATGTCCAGTTTAAACAGCATACTGTCAAGCAGTCAATATAAGAACAGGTCATGTCCAGTGGTTAACCATTGCCACAAATAGAGTGGACTCCATATGGAGTTTCTTTGATGCCCATTTTTCTATTGAAGAAGATTGGTGCTGCCAGGAGCAGATCTGTCTCACTGTCCAGAAAAGTCTAAGTTCTTAAAACATTTTAAATGTCATATTCTGTAGGTCTTAGAAGCATTTGAAGATTACCTACCTAATTGAAATATATTTTTGTATACCTAAAAATCCTAACTAACCTAACTATAAGCTTGATTATCAAAGGTGACTATTAATCTTCATTTCTTAATTATACATTACAATTTTAAATCAGTTACATGAACATCATACCTCAAGCTAGAATAGAAAAATATGTACAGCATAACAAAATTGACCTTAAATTTGTATCAATAAGCCAAAATCCATACCAATGTAAAACATTTCAAGATTAACAGCTGATTTTCTGATCTAAGTAAATTTAATAAACTAATTTTAAAAAAATCATTCATATACCATATCCCCTTTTTCTTCTTAGACCATCAACTACTTATAATGAAAACAAACATTTAGAAACAATATTTGGGGAATTTGGGCGTAGTTTTCTATTACTACTTCCTGCTGATTAAGGAGCATTGAAAATCTCACAGATTGTTGAGATTGGATCATAATCTGCAGTCTTGAAGCTGATATGGCCATCTCTTCCCATCAGAGATTTTTTCAGGGGGTCTTGGTTGATGAAACCATATTTGCCTGGAAGCAATCCACAGGTTCTCATCTTCTGTGGAAACAAAAGCAGAACTCCTCCAAAGCAATAAATCCTTAGACACAATTTTCAAAATCAAAATACCTTTAAAACATATATTCTTGTTTAACTTAGTAGCCTTTGCATTTGCAATCCATTGTCTTTCTGCAGTTAGCTCATTAACAGTTAAAAATTTAAAAGAAAATACAATAACAACCAAAATCCAGATTTTGTGTCTATTTTCCATCTTTACATGGCTTATATTTATTATTCTATTTCTCTTTATAAAGACTTTTTCAAACCTCTTTCTTTTCTTTCTGAAGCCTATGTACCTTTTACACACATTGTAACCCGTTTATAGGGTTTTCTTTTCATATAAATCTATTTTATTGTGAATCCTTAATCATCTTCTAACCATAAGAGTTTTTAAAATACACTCTCTAAAAGAGCAGCATAGTTTTTGCAGATTAGGCTGAATCACTAAGTTCTCTTAAAGGGACCGCGTCTTTATTCATGGCCAACAAACAGAGCATACCTAAGAAAATGCTGCTACTAAGAAACTTTGTTTCCTTTTTGTTTAAAATAAAATGAAATCTAAAATCAATCACATGCTACTGAGTCTTCTGTGAGACTTTAGGAACCTGCCTGATTGCAGCTTACACTGCCTGCCACCAGTCTGCCGGCGCCATTTTGAAAGTGACCCGGCTGCCACGCTTTCTTTGTACAATGACCCGTTCCATATACACAATTTGGAAGCTGCCTTGGCTCAGTTTCTGTGATCTAGAACCCTTTCTAATCTTTCTCAGGCCTTAAGTGGATATTTGACCCACATTGGAGCGCCATCTGTAGTAGTGGGGTTTCTTGGTCTGGAGCAGCCAGAGACCCAGACCCACAGATCTGCTGTGCCAGACCCCTTAGCAGCCCAGCCCCCCTCCCCCACCGCTCAGACCCCCAGAAATGACTCAGTCACTTATATTAACTTCATGCTGTTTGGCCTATGACTCAGGCACAGTGCTAGCCAGCTCTCTCATCTTAAATCAACCCATTTCTATTAATCTGTCTGCCACGTGGCCCGTGGCTCACCTGTGTTCCTTACACTTATATATAATCATGATTTTGCATATCTATATAGAAACCTAAAGATTGCACCAATAGAGTATGTAGTAGACTTGTTTGAAATTGACTTACTTTACTTATCATTATCATGTTATGTGACAGGTTTAGGCACTATTGAGCAAGACCTAGGTGTGGCTTTGAGATTTTTAAGGACCCCTGTATGTGGTGTGGCCAGCCATCTTTGAAGACCCATTGCATGCTGCCTCCACTTTCTGTTTGTTTCCCGAGTTCTTGGAGGGAGAGGATTTACACCGACATTGCGTGGGACATTTTGATCATTAAGGAATTGTCTTGAGGTTTAATCTTATATCAGTGAGTGTAGTATAAGCCCCTTAATAAATATTAATTTTTTAATATAGTCAATTGGCAGTGATTAATTCCTACAATATCTGGTGCCCAATCTCTTTTAAAGAAGAGAATGGTGAGTAAATAGGACAGAGACAGGTAGACTATTATATCTACCTATAAGCAATTACTAGCCAAATGTGAACCATAGATAATTTGTACTAATGCAGTTTCTTGTATATTGACACAAATGTACAATTATTTTATATATCTGCTTGAGATAATTTATATATTGATAAAAATTGAAATCTAAAACTTTCTTATATTGATACAAAATTAAATCTGTAATTGTCATATTTCACATGTGCTTCTACCTCTATTTAAAATATTTTGCATATTAATGCACGTTAAGCATATTGTTGCCATTCCCACTATGCAATATCTACCTGTTTAATTATACTGGTTATTATATATGTATATATATATATATATATATATATATATATGTATTGTATTTCTGTTTAAGATATTTTGTATACCTCTATTTAGATATTTGGTATAATAATACATATTTAAGGTACTGTTATGACTTTGCACTATAAATTTACCTTTGTTTAATGTTTATATAATTGTCATACTTGAATTTATTATTCAAACACTGTACATCCATTTATTGATTGTCTATTTTTACAATGTAAGCTTCAGTCTTTAAGATGTTAAAAAAATGCAGATCATAGTTACTTAGGTTTGCCATGTATTAGTCATGCTGTTTAGGTCTCTTAGATATATAACAAAACATGTCAGATAGACAAGAGTCTTCAACCACTTCATAAACTTAAAACATATGACATTTAATGTTTTGTTATTCAGGCACAAGAGACACACACAATAACTCCTGACAGCATCATTCCTTTTCCAAGATGGTGTTGAGCATTAAGGACACTCCACAGGGAGTTTGTCTTCCTTGGCAGATAGTGGCCTGTTAGGCAAAGAACTGCCCTTGCTTTGACTGCTAATAGTAAGCACACTGTCTAGTCTGGATGAGCAAGAGGAAAGATAAAGACCAATAAAACCTGCTAAAACAAGATAACTCAGTTTCTCAAAATAACCTACTTCTAAAGAAATCTGTCAGATAGCTTTATAGACAGCCAAAAAATGTAGATGCTCCAACTTTTCAAAACAGCTATGGGTGACTGCAGCTGACTTTCGCTATCCTCTCCTAAATTTTAAAATTTTACTTATTTGTGCTTTCACCTTATTCACGTATATACTTTCCTTCTCACATCTTTGATAAGATTAAAGATTGGATAGCTAACATTACTACTGTCTCATATCTTAGCTAAGAGCATTCATGTATTAGATTCATATTATTCACAATAGACAGCTTTAAAATAATCTCTGTATATTACCACTTACCAATATTTTAGACATCTAAGATATATTTTATGTTTATTGTTTGTTATTTATAGTTTGACCTTGTTTATGTAATTTCCTTTTCTTTCTCCTAGACATTACCTTGTAATTATTTCTATTGTATATGGTCTTATACTTAGATTTAGAACTTTTTAAATTTAGACAAAAGGAGAAAATATGGCAGGTTCAGGCACTTTTGAGTAAGACATGGGCATGGCTTTGAAGTTTTAAGGACCCCTGTATGGGTCATGGCCAGCCCCCTTTGAAGACCTGCTGCATGCTGCCTTCCCTTCCTGTTTGTTCTCTGAGTTCTTGGAGGGAGGATGGCCACCTCTGCTGCATGGGACAGTTCAACCCTCTAAGAATCAATCTTGCATCAATGAATATTCCATATAAACCCCTTAATAAATGTTAATCATTTTATATAATCAATTTCCAGTGATTAATTCTTACAATATTGTTACATTCATTTTCTACACACAACAGTTTCATTCATTTTTTATGACTGAAAAAAACATCCATTTTATATATGTACCAGTTTCTATATCCATTCCTATGTTGTTGGATAGTCATGTTGATTCTATAATTTACATGTAGTTGTTCATGGTTCTAGTCAGTATAATAAGAAAAACCCAAGACTACAATGTAATATTTCTACTTCATGGAATATGTATGTCATCTGCTTCTCACAATGATGCATTCCTACCCTTAAAATATTTAATGTCAGTCTTACTTTGCTACAGCAATCTTTGATACTTTTGATTCATTATTTTACCTGTTACTTACAATTATTAATAAGTCACAAAGCACCCAGATTCAAGAGTGAATGAATTTATTAGAATCAAATAGAAAACAAAACCAAAACAACAAAAAAATTAACATTTATAGATGGAAGAGTTGCCCTAGGGTTCATAATGCCTCCAGTCTAATCTCTGGCAGCAATTCTCTAAAACTGCCATCTGACTGAGAAGGAATATCAGTCTACCAGAATAACCTGGCCAAATATCTCAAATACTCTGTCCCAAATATCATGCCTAATTTGACTGAACTTTGAAATATGAGTAAAATCATAGAACAATACAGTAACTAAATAATCCAGTAACTAGAAAAGTCAACAATAAGGTATCGTCCCAAGCACTGATCTAATACATGCTTTGTGGATTCATTCATCATGATAGTTTTATGTGATGGTTGGGATGAGGAAATCGGACTTGCCTCGAGTGGATGTGCCACACTGAGCTGACACACCTTGGGACTTCTTCCCCTTTTGGGGAAGGAGATGGGGGGGGGGGGCTGAAGGCTGACTGGGAGGGATTGGGAGGATGGAAGGGACGGGGAGCAGGGGGATACATGGATTAAAAGAAGACATTTTTAAAATAAAAAAAATAATAAAATGAAGAGAAAAAATAACAGATTTCAAAAGGCCACCTCCCTTGCCTAAGTTTGTAACAAGAACATGAATCAGAGCTGAGGTTCAAAGCAAGACATACTGGACTCCAAAGCTCTCCCCACAGTCACTGTGTGAGTGTGAACTCACAATGGTACTGAGTCTGAAACTGGGGACTGGGGAGACTACTTCATGGACCACTCTAGAGAAGATGAAGGCAAGGCACATCTGACCTGATGTTTCTCTAAGGAAACACTGATCTTAGGTCTTTCTGCAGAGCTGGAGTGAACCTTTCAAGCCTAGATTTGTGTGAAGGATAATGCTAAGAAATAAGCTGTTCAAGTCTATCTCACAGTTCCAAACACATTCATATGTGACTTGATTTGGGGCTGGGAGTGCATCTAATAGTCCATATATTTTTGTTTCTTTTGAGTCTTAAATGCTTCCTACAGCAAATCAGGCTTTTGTGAATTGTTTCTGAGCTTTTTATTCTGACCCAAATGGTGAGATTGTCTCAGAATTGAAAAAAAAAATGGCAATCTAATACAATGTAAATATGTTCACAATTCTGTTTCTTAGAAACCAGGATGTAAAACAGGTGGAAGGTCAGGTTGTAGGCAGAAGGATATGTTTTCCTATAACACAAAGTCTTTCACTTGTGAGTACAACTGTATACACACACACACACACACACACACGCACACGCACACGCACACGCACATGCTGATGTTTTGTGCATAAATTTACAAAGAAGATTAGGACACTATTAGGCCCTAAGCCATCTTCTACCTGTCTCCCTACCTATGTAATTTGTAATCAAGTGGTTTTTGAAAATATTCTCTGCTGAATCTATTACAGCTACAAAAAACTTAGAGACATTTTACAGCTATGGTTAAAACAGCATAAAAATATCTGTAGATTTTTTTAAAAGTATATATAAAATTGAGCTGCCAGCAGCAATGAAAACTAGTAACTTTCCCAGATAATTCTTCATACCAGGACATGATCATATCCAATTAAGTTGAGCTCTGTTCAGTAATCACTGTGTAATAGGATAGAATCACAGAGTAATGGGATTTGTTTAAGGCAAAGATGGAGGCGCTTAATACACATTAGATACCTTAAATACATTAGAAATTAAAAAGACCAATGGATACAAAACCTGTGGGAGGAAACAGAAAGAGAATGAAAATATTAAGGATAATATTCTCTAAAGAGTCTTTATTGACATTTATAAATTTTATTCCCGAATAATTGTCATCATTGACACATCTAAGAAACAGAATTGAAATGAGACAGAACTCAGGTTAAAAGCACTTACTCCTAAGCTTTATTTCTATGAGATCACTGACCCCAGACAAGCAAAGTAGGTCCTGACGTCATCACAACAAGATCTCAGAAGGTCACCAGATCCCTGAACACTTTGTTTGGCTTCTCAGACAGAAAACTATCAAAAGGTGTCATGAATGCTTTGTCACGCTTGAACTACATATTAGCTGGCTAAGCTGAGAATCAAATATGGGAAATTAGTTGCCATTAAAAGATTGCTTCAGGCCTTTCATTTCTCATCAGCCTAGCTGTGCAGGCCCCCTGCTGAGGACACTGAGCATTAGCTTACTAAATACTTGAACTCATCGTTATGGCTTTGCTCATGGATGGGTCTGGATTTGGGGGTTGGGAGAGGGTGAAGAGGAAACAATAGATAAGAAACAGAACTCTGGCACTTACCTGTGTAGAGATTAATTCTCTGTGCCAAGAGAAATGCAATATTTGTTAATGTAGATAGATTCATGCAGCACATTGCTAAAATAATAACTGGTTATAAAACAGTTTTTATAATTTTGTCTACAACAACAACCAAAAATAAGTCTGTGTATGTATGTAAGAAGGAAGCATAAATAGCAAAATGTTTATAGTGCCAGGCTTAGGAAGGGGTTTTTGGAATGCACATTTACAGTGGTTTTTATTCATCTGTATTTTCAGTGTGTTTAAAGTTCTTTTATTTTCAATATTTATAATTTTATAATAAACATCTATTTTAAAATAACACACATATAGTCTTTTCTGCTTTCCTTTTTTTTTTTCTTTTTCCTTTTGAAGCATTTTATTTCCTTCTAAGGACTCTCATTCTGAGTATGGGAAAATCTAAAATAAAAGCATTTTATTTCCTTCTAAGGACTCTCATTCTATGTATGGGAAAATCTCAGAGTGGGTACATAAATTTTGAACCACTTACGTAGGAGTATACTACATTTCCACAACTCCAGAATCTTATGCATAAGGTAGTACTGAGACTTGGCATCCAGAGTCAGCCGTTATCCTCATGGGCTTTCTCTGTCTCTAGCATCCAGAGTCCGTCAATTTATCTTTGTTCTCTCTGTGAACCAAATACTTTCTTTTCTAGCTGCTTCCATTAAATGAGCTTTGGAAGTAAGCTCTACATTTGAGTTTTGGTTTCATTCCAAATAGCTAGTCCATCTTGGAACAGCCACCTCATAACCTCTAAACTTCATATTCTTTAGTCATGCAGAGAAAGAATAATACCTCTGCAATAGAGCTGCCCCGGGAGCTAACGCAGACACTCCCAACAGCCCAGAGGCTGCGGATCACTGATGTCAATACCATGACACGTCTGTGTAGCAGAGGATGGAAGGGCTTGAAGCCATGCTGGATATCAGAACCTGGTACAACCGCAGAATTTAGCACAGGAAAAGCATGGGTGTATGTCCCTTTAAAATTGAAGGCTGTGTGATAAGCTACAGCCTTCCTAGAAGGTTACAGCTCTTGTGACAGGGTTGAGGGCTGAGTGAAGATGATTACCTCTTTGGCCATCTAAAATTAAAAAAAAAAAAAAAAAAAAAAAAAAAAAAAAGTGCCAGAAATCCCAAGTGTCTTTTCACCTATCAAAATCAGAGAGACATTGTGAAACTCAAAGATACTTCTGAAGGGGACTATGCTACTGTCAACCAGGATTCTACTTCAGTGAAGTGACAGATGGAAATAAGGTAGGTGCACGAGCAGTGGGTGCCTCACAGAATGAAGGTCTGGGAGAGCAGGATCTAGAAAGCCCTTGAAAGGCAACCCCTCCCCTCGCTTGACAAGAACACCCCTGCTTTCATTAAGAGTTCATATACTTAGATTCTTCTCAGGGTAGCACACTGATGTAGCTGGCCAGCATTCTTCTAAGATTCTCCTCCCTCTCTCCCTAGCTGCCCATGTGGCCCCATTTCACCCCTACCCAGCTTAGTGAGAACCACAGGAGTGACACATTCCAGGCTTTCCTTTTGTTAGAGTGTGTGGTGATTTCACTCTTAATGATCATGCTGTAATAAGGTTTGCTATAAGCCATTTTAAAAACTCTAGTAACTTATTCTCTGAAACATCTCAAATTACATAAGCAATACCAGTGTTTCATTGCAGACAGTCTTCTGTGGGAGTCAGCAGAATTCAATGAATTCCCAAGATCATTTACTTTCAAGCAGGACACCTAAGCACAATCCCATGGATTTGAAAAATCCTAGAATGGAGGCTGGGTTGTTGTCTTTCAGGCCCTTTGGAAGAGAGTTATTCCCTAATTGATAGTAAGTTCTATCTAGTAAGAGAGAGAGTAAATGAAAATGATCAGATGAGGCTTATGCAAATTAGAATAAGAAAGCTCTATAAGAAAGCTTCAGAGGTGTGTTCAGTCTCCTATATGACAAATACTGAGAGAAGCAGAGAAACAAGGTGGTTTGCTGCACTGGCTTGGGACTTAGTATGCTCAAGGAAGGATGTCTAAAAAGTAAGAGAAACCTGTTTCCTCACATGGTCTTTGTTCTATCATAGGAGCCCAGCTATGTAGATTCACAAAGGAAATGGCTTTCTTTTCCTGATGCTCCCACCTTGGTATCTTTCTTTGGAACTCATGCCTCCAAGGTTACAGGACTCTGGAAAAGGGGTTAGATTTGGTGTTGTTTACTTCTAGGTCGTTCCCACGCTCCTTCAGTTGAGTGCACTTTTTAGGATGTGTAGACTGTGTGATTTCTCCTTCCCACAGTTAGAAATAATGAAACACATTGCTAAAGAGATGTTTGCAGTTGCTTGCTAGCATCTCATTGCACACACTTCTGACTGCCCAGCTCTACTTCCTTCTCAGGCACAGATTTCTCTTCTATTTTTCCATTCCCGCCGTCAATGGGCTATAATCGACACATCATTAAAATCTACTCAACCACCATCTGAACTGGCATAAGAATAAATTCCAGGCAAAAGACTCCAGCCAACCTTCCAGCTTTCAGTGGCAAAGCTTTTTTCAGAAGAGGCAGAGTCGTGTTTTTGTATAATTATCCTGCAGTTTGGCAACCAAGTTGGAATAAAATCTCCATGACACTCTCACTACTGTATGCTTTCATAGGGATGGCTGCTAGGTTCTGACACCAAACTGTCTCACTGCCAGTTTGCACTGACATCTCTTTCAGTGTGGATGGCCATCCCAGGTCTTAGGAGGCTTGCTGTGTCTAGTGCTGCTCTTCTCATTTTGATGAGTGGTTTACTGAGCAGGCTACTCCAACTCCTTCTCTTTATTGCGTGCCTTGCAAGGAGACATAGGCCAACTTACTTTCCTTGTTACAAGAAGGAGAATTCATCTAGATGAGGTTCCACTGAGACCAAACTCCACATCACCTATGTAAACAGCATCATATGTGTCATGGAAATATCAGCTGCAGTGTTTGCCTTACTCTTTTTTCAGGGACTAAGAAGACAATTGCTTCCTCACAAACACGGACAGATTAAACACACCATTGCCGGTCCTCTTACCATCTGCTCCTTGATTATTTTATTTTAGGCAGCATGAGTTTTATTATCTGATGGGTGAAAGTGGCCATGGCTGTTGCTGAGCTCAGATCCTGGAGACTAGCAATGAGCACAGAGTCCCAGGGTCGACCTGCAAAGGGGTGAGCCAGGTCTCAACGGGCTGACATCACTGCTGAGTCAAGTCCTGAGACAACAGCAGTCAAGGTTCATCCTGGCTGGAGTCACAGCCCAGGGAAGCAGCGACAGAAGAGAAGGCACATGTCCACTGAATATCCACATTTGCACAACACTGTACATTTCAGCTTCTCCACGAAGCTGAGAAGACATTTATAATCCTTAGTTTTTAATACAAACTTTTCTTCAAGTTTTGAGACTTTCATTCTCCTCCATTGCTTTTGCTGTCTCATTTGGGTCTTAAAGACTCATGTGGGTCTTAAAGAATTCTCTCTGGATCCATAAGCGGGGGGGGGGGGGACTTCCAAGGAACACAACACTAATTTCTTGTTTCAACTTCTGTGCCAAAGCAAGGGTGCACTCACTTGAGACAAAATTGAGTTGGAAAGATGACCGTTCCAAAGGACACTCACATCATGATGGGCTTATCAGTCCAGGATTCTGATCCTGAACAACAGTCCCAAATAATCACTCAAAGGCTTATAATAATTACAAACTGTTTGGCCTCCGGCAAAGGCTCATTACCAACTAGCTCTTACAACTCAACCCATTTCTATTAATCTGTGTCTTGCCACATGGCTAGTGGCTTACCTGTGTTCCATTAGATCTTGCTCTCTTGGGATGCAGTTTTGTCTCTGTCTGACTCTGCCCTCCTTCCCCTCTATCTATGCTTGGATTTCTTGCCTGCCTATAAGCTGCCTTGACATAGGCCAAAACAATTTCTTTATTATCCAGTGGCATTTCACAGCATACAGAAAGATATCTCACATTATGAGACTTTGAAGTTTTGTGGAGATTTTAATTTTGAAATGTTGAAATTTAAATGCAGCTGGAAGATATAATAGAGAAAAATCTCTCCACCCCATTTCCCATGCCGGAAGCACCTTGTACAGCCATGATATCACAGCCCCGGATCTTGACACCAGTGCAAGGAGCAAATAAAATCCCTTCCTCCTCACAGGGTGCCCCATGCTGCCTCTCTGTAGTGACACCCACTTCATCCTATAATCTTAGTTTATATCATTGCTAATCTGCTCTTCTTTTCTATAAACCTTTTTCATTTTATGAATATTACATAGGGTCAGGAGAGATGGCTCAGTGAGTAAGAGTGCTTGCTAGAAAATCTTGTGGGCATGAGTTCAAATCCACAGAAGCCTCCTAAGACACGACCAAGCATGGTCATGTTTTCCTGTAAAGCTAACACAGCATTGTGCAAGGGGTAGAGGTTAGAGGATCCCTGGAGCCTGCTGGCAGTCAGTTCAGCTCCAGGCCTAATGGCAGGTCATGTCTCAAGTGAATAAGACAGAAACAAAACAGGACATCCTGTCCCCTTCTCTGGCTCATACTTGTCTACACCACACACCCACACACACATACTCACACACACATACATACACACACACTCACATGCACACATACATACACACACGCACACATACATACACACGCACACACTCACACACGCACGCACACATACACTCACATGCACACATACATACACATGCACACATGCACGCACACATACACACACATATGCATGCATGCACACACGCACACAGGAATACTATGTAAATATAATTATTCACTGTATAACTTATGGGTTTTCTTTTAACTTGACATAATGCTCTGGAGATGCAAGTCGGTTATGTATGTATCAATAATGTGTCATTTCCATTGTGGAGTGGTAATCTGTGACAGGAAAGAGTTGTCACTGATGTTAATTCACTCAACAAAGAATTGACTTGGTTTTGGTTTCTGAGCCACTGAAAAACTATCAAACATCCAGGTACAGAATTTTGTGTGACAGTTTTCATTTCTATAGGATAAACATTTATGTGCACAGTTTCTGGACAGAATGGAATTATAGATGTTTTTCTGTGCTGTCTGGTTTTGTTTTTGAGATGGGGTTTTGTTGTGTACTCCAGCTGGCTTGGAATCACCATCCTCTCCCTTAACCTCTTAACTGCTGGAATTCTGGAGCGCCACCACACTTGGCTTTGACGTCCCTTCATTTCCTCATTCCTTCAGGCAGGCATGGGCAATTGAACCATCTCAATGGCTCCCAATTTCTGCTTTATAAGACAAAAAAAAAAAAAAACAAAAAAAAAAAACAAAAAAAAACCTGATTTTCAGTTTGAATTCCCAACAGCAATGTGTAAGTAGCAATTGTCCATTCTCTGACTATCCTCTGCAATTGAGTCTTTCTCATAGATTTATAGTGATATTTCAGTGAGATTTTAATTCACATTCCCTGAATAGCTAATGGTATTTAACGTTTCTTTCCTGTGTTCAACTGCCATTCATATATCATATTTAGAAAATGACTTTGGCTATTTCTTAATCATGTCTTTGTTTACTGTTGAGCTTTGAGTATTCTTTATATATTCTAGAAAATGGTCTTAATGAATAAATACACACACATATACATTAAATAGTCTGTAGTTCCATATTCACAATATCATCAAAAGAGCGAAAGTTATTGATCTAATGCCCATTGTTCCAACAAAAAGAAACTTAAGAAAGAAAGGGTTTATTTAGCATATATTTCCAAGTTACAGTTGATCACTGAGTAGTTCCAGATTACAGTCCATCACTGTCTACAGTTCCAGGTTACAGTCCATCAGCTGAATACAGTTCCACGTTACATTCCATGACTGAGTATAGCCCTGAGTTACAACCCATAACTGAGTACAATCCTGGGTTACAGTCATCCATCACTGAGTACAGCCCTGGGTTACAGTCCATCATTAAGAGGGAAGTCACAGGAAGATCTTGAGGCAGCTGGTCATGCTGCATCCAGAGTCAGAAGCACAGAGAAATGAATGTACAGATATCACTTACCTCTTTGTGCTCTGCTTGACGTTTTCACTCTCACACAGTTCAGGAAATGAACTGTGTGAACTGCCTCGGAAATGGTGCTGCTACAGCTGGAGGCTGGGTCATCGTAGATCAACTAATTTAATTAAGAAAATCCTCCACAGACATGTACAGGCCAACCAAATGTAAACAATCCCTGGCTAATACTCCCCAGGTAATTCTAGGTTGTGTCAAATTAACAATTAAAATTGCCTTTCACATTTATAAATTTTAGTAATGTACAATTTAGCAATATTACATATTTTAGATGTTTTGGCCTCAAATTTAATAATTTTTAGGATACTAGCTCTAGATACAAAGATTTTGCCTATTTTTTCTAAGCTCCTTTTAGTTTCATGTTTAGTTCTATCTTTGAATTAATTCTTTTATAAGGTATGAGACTTGAACCTATTTTGTGTATATGTCTTATATGTTTTCATATTTGTGTGTATATGTGTGTGTGTATGTCTTATATGTTTTCATATTTGTGTCTGTATATGTATATGTGCCTGTGTGTGTGTTTGTGTGTGTATATATCTTATATTTTTGAGTATTTGTGTCTGAATATGTATACATGCATGTGTGTGTGTTTTTGCCTATGTTATGGTTTCTCTAGCACCGTTAAATGGAAGAATTACCTTTCCTTCAGTGATAGCTTTTGCACACTTATTAATCTAATCTATTCAACATATTTTTATTTGCCCATGTCTCAGTTTCCTGTTCTCCTCTACTATGTGTCTTTCTATCACTACCGTACAAGAAATTCTCCCAAATATCAAAATTAAAGACTGTGAGGAGTTAAGGGCAGTGCTGAGCCAGCTTGAGAACTTAAAAGCCAAAAGGACAGCAGCTGCAAACATTCTTCAGTTTTCCTTCATTAACATGAGCAACTAACTGACTTACTATTTGCTGACATGGGAATTTGCTAGCCAATGAACACAGACTCTTAAACACAAATAAGCGTGATACTAATAAACAACAGCAAAACAGAATTTTACACTTTTAAATAATTTCAGTTCACTAGTTTTGTTTTTAATGATTAGTAACTTGCAGATACAGTAGGAAAGAACACACAGGATAGGTGTGCTGTGCATGCTGCTTATAGAAGGCATAACAGAGTGCAAGATAGTTAACCCCACCTCAAATAATTAAATAACAAACACAAATGACATTGCATGGAAAAATGGATGACGTGTCAATCAATTATTTTACAATTTGGGGAATACCATTGGGAAAAAATGAAGAAGTAAACCTAACAATACTTAATACTTGTGACATCAACATTGGTCAGTAATAACACATGCTGGTCTTGTAAGACAGGCAAGTCATTCTCACATATATAAGCACATACTCACCTCTCCCATTGGAGAACCAGTAATCTAGATACAATGTAGAGTAAGTGAATTTTGCTATTTATTTCATGCACATAAAACCTCAAAAGATAATGGTGTGACAGCCTATATTGCCATTCATACTATTCATCAATGCCATCTCATATTCTGTTAACAAATACTAGTTGTTGGTCATGTCAAAATGATATATGTGTATATATGTGTGTGTGTATGTCTGTGCTTGATGAATTGACAGACATTTCTGATTAATAGGCAGATGTGGAAAAACAATTCTTTTCTGTATGTTTCAAGAATGGCTACTTTATTATATAAATACAATTATTTTACATAAGTTAGATAATTAAAATATTAGATTTTTATTCATATGTATAGAATGCATTAGGCAAATCCAAGAGTATTCTCTAAAGAGTAACGTTTAAAAAAAGGATGTTAGCATTATGGTTTTACAGATAGAAGAATTGATGACCTTGAGAATGAGAAAGCTTAAACCAACATGGCATCCTACTACCATGAACCTTGTCCCACTCATCTCGTTGTAAAAGGCTCTGAACATGAGGAGGCCTTATACCAGTTGTAGTACATTTTTATGCCATTGATAAATATCCCTCTGAAATGAAAGCAGGGATGCAGTTCACAAACTACACCTCTTAAGCTTGATTCCAAAACACAAGCCATCAACTGGTCAATAGTTAGCTTTATCTTATTGATCATTAATGGTAAAGTCCTATTTGCTCCCACGTAGAGAATCAAACTGTGCTTTCTTTGCTTGTTGGATGCTTTTAGCATTTCTTCCTAATTATATGTTTACATGCATGTGTGTGGGAAAGCATGTCCCTGTGAGTTCAGGTGCTGGAGGGGACCAGAGGCATGGGATTCCCTAGAGTCAGAGCTATAGTCAGTTATGAAATGCCATACGTAGGTCCTGGGAATAGGACATGCGTTCTCTACTGAGTCATCTTTCTAGCCTGCAAGTTGCATTTTTAATATTTTTTCAAAAACCTATTACTTATGCCCTAAGTTCTATTGATTTACTTCTTTCACAGAGCCAGTTTCTTGCTTTAACACACTCGTTCCTTACTCTAACATCATTAAGACCCTCTCACGCTACAAGAAACTTGGATGATGACAGCCGTGATTTACATTCTGGTCATTTTCAAACACAGAAAAGAGAAGTGCATTTTGTGCTTCAGAAAGATTTGCTTCCCCTTTGCCAACTGAACATCTGTTTCTTCCAAATTCTTAAGAGTATCTATATTATTTCAGAATGTCCTGCACTCTTATGCTAGTAAATTATAAAGCCTTACTGTGAATCCCCACCATCACTGATAACACCTTCTTCTCTGACATTCTCCTCTATGGTCCCTTGTGTGTATTTATTTCATAAAATACAAAGATAAAGTCAAGAGTCTTGCTAAATAACTCAATTAGTTGAAAACATTACTTTGGTTTAATTCTCTCCTGGTTCGTTGCAATACAAGTGTGACATCAAAGTTATTAATTTGTTATGATATGAAGTGACAACCCTACCATATTCTTATCAATATACAGAAAAAATAGGATATACCTTTCAGTGATATATAATTATTATGATGAAAGATAATAGGAAGTAGGAGTCAGACTGTTTTAATGATTTATGGGATGGTGTTGCTTTAAAGAGTACAAAACATTTATGGAGAATAAACGAAAACCAGCCATACAAATGATCTAAAGAGTAAGTATAAAAATGAGCTTTAAAAAGGATCAGAAAGAGAAATAAAAAGACAGATATCCACAAGAACATAAACGAGAGAGCCATGCTGGTAAATATTTATACACATTGAAAAAAGAATGCACACATGATCAACAGAGTCTCGAGATGTGTTGAGAAAAGTAAAGAAAGCAATATGCTTCTTGATCTAACCTGGAAACGGTGATTGGTGATTCCCAGGAGCACATTTGTGTTTGCTAGTCAGGAGACTGAAGCACCGCTCGTGGAGTTGGAGGAAATGGAGGCAGCTGGGATAGTCATAACAGCAATCCGTAATCTGCACTTGGAAGTGTCTATTAACAGGAAAGTGCCCAGGGGAGATGGTAGGGCATCCCATTCTACCCTCATGTGTTCATGAAGATGTGGCCAATGTACTTTCTTCCACTGTTCTCCTGCAGCTTCTCCATCTGTGGCTCACATTTGGCAGTTAGGACGTACTGGCTTGTATTGTTCTTTATCTTCTTAGAAGCTGGTCTATATCCAAACAGAATGCGAGCTCTTTAATGGTGCCTTTATAATGTCTTCACCAATGCCTTACACACATTGCCTGTATAGTTAACGGTGAAGGTAGCAACGGGAAAAGTAAGAATAGAAAATGTGAAGACTGTGCTTTGCTAAGGACTTGGTATGTCCTAGTTCACTTAATTCTACTGCCTATACTAACTATAATTATCATTATCTCCAATTTAAAAGTGAAAGCAAAACCACCACCACCAACAAACCAACTCACAAAACTTCAAAACCTTGGGGCTGGAGAGACCAGCTCTGTGCTAATGCCCTTGCTTTGCAAACATTAGGTCCTGAGTTAAAAACTCCAGCAACCATGTAAAAGCCAGGTATAATGGCAAACATCCATAATCCTAGAGGTATGAGGGAAGAGGCATGTGGCCGCTGGGGTCTTTCTATCCAGCCTGTCTAGCTTAAGTGATGAATTCAGTGAGAGACCCTGTCTCAAAAATTAAGATGGAAAGTAGTGAAGGAAGACAGTGTTGGCCTCCATCCTACACACAGAACACACATAGGCATACATTTCCGCATTCACATGTGCATGCCTGTGTAACCACACATGGAATTCCACAGCTTGTCTCTACTCACACAGTGAAAACTTTTGTCCAAGAGTTTCAGCTCTCAACTCTAGAACATGCTCTCCTTGCTGTTTCTTTCACAGCCATCTACAATGAGGACTGTATCACCCTATACAGTGCAAGTTCCTTGTGTCCATTACCATCTTCCATTGTCCTGGGTCTTACGATTTGTCTTCAAAGCAAAATCCTTTGTCTAGGGAAAGTGTGAGGTCACAGCAGCTCCGAGAGCATGTGAGCCTGAAAAGCAGGAGATTCTAACCAGCGTGAATCCTATAGAAAATATCTGTCAAACAGGATACCCACAGAAGCATAGATCAGAGGTCAGACAGCATGATCAGACAAAAATAGGCACATTATTAATTTTGAATTGCAGATAATCTCTTGGTTTATGTAGATACAAGATATGTAGACTAATGCATATTATAAAAAACATTTTTTTTTTCAAATCAGAAATATATCTTTACCTGGCCATCCCATAATTATATTTGCTAAAGCTGATACTGGTAAAACCAGAGATTAATGTGATGTGGTAAATAAATGCAGTTCAGAAAAAGTATGAAATGGAGGGAAGGAAAAAAGTATTTCAGACATTATTTAAAACTCAGAACTGATGCTCAAAACAAACTACACAAGCTTTCCGAGTTAGAAGTTTTAAATCTGAATCATAATAATTTTTAAATATTCCTAATTTTTCATCATTCTCACTCCTCACACACACACACACACACACACACACACACACACACACACACACAAATTAGTAAACAACGTGTTGAATCCCTCCTTCCTGCAATGACTTACTATAATAACTTCACAGACTTCTCAAGGCAAATATGGAAAGTCTCAATAATCATTTCTTTATCTTCTCTCAGTGCTTCTGTCTCTCTAGCCCATAATGGACATCTCCAGGGTTTTGAACAGAAAACAACTTTGAAAGCCATCAAGCTGACATCTCTCATGTGAGAAACACTGCTTAGAGAAATTTGTCTGCACCCACGTCTCAGTCTGCATTCTGCTCTCAGGTCTTTCTGACAGTGTCTGTGTTAAACCTGAAACTCAGAAATGAAACATTATTCTCTTATGGAGTCCCTAGGACACCTGACTCCAGCCACCACCCATGTACCCAGGAAGGACTGAAGAGTTCTGATGCTTCTCACAAATGAAGTCCAAGAAGCTGCCCTCTTTCCAGGAGCTATGACGTCTACAGATTGAGAACTTGGGCTCCATGCTTTCTTGCTCCTTGTCACCTCTTTCTTGTGAGTATCCTTTACTTCTCCACCAGGGTATTGGACCAGGACACTGCAATCCTCTCCTGAGAGTCGTGTCATTAAGAAAGAGATCCTAGGTCAAATATTCACATCATGGAAACAACCAAGATGGAAGAGGGAATTGATACCTTAATCCATATTTACTTAGCTTCCCAGAAAGGGTCTTCTACTCTTTCAAAAATATTATTGTTATTAGTTATGGACTCAGGGTCTCATGTAGGTCTTGAATCTATTATGTAGCCAAGGATGATAATCATCTGTCTCTCTTGCTTCTATGCTTTTCATGCTCACATAGTAGGTATAAGCCACCACGTGTAGTATATGAAGTGGTAGGAATCAAACCCAGGATTTTGTGTATGCCTGGTAAGCACTCTACCTAGTAACCTAAAACCTTAGCCCTTAAATATTATTAAGAGTGATGTTTTGCTTGATGAGAGGGCCCTATCTACTTCATGTTATCTTTACAAAGAGAATGTTTTTATGTTAAAACTCTTCATTTTATAAACTAAGTCATTCATGATGGGTTATTTTCAGTCATAATTTTGGTCTTTAGAAGTTTACTGTGTTACTAATCTAAGTAAATCTCAGTAAGCAATTATCTTCAGAAGGTGCCATGATTTTAGAGGGAACACTCTAGAACAAGAATCATGTCTTTTCTGAATTGCATGAGTCTTCCATGCCAGCAATATCACCAAGAGATATTAAACCTGTTGACATCCCCTTTGGTGAGTTACTTTCTCAAAAGAAAGAAAGAATGAAACTAGCCTTAAAATTGTAGGAAAAACAAACGAATTGGGATACCACTTAAGAAGCAAAACAATTTTGATAGAATTTCAGAAAAGGGCTTTTAACTGCGGGGATGTATAGCACCAATTCAAAGATGGGACAAACGTGAATGCACACATTTACTGCTGAAATTAGTTTTATCTTCATATGATTTTAGTGTTACAGGTGAAATCTTGCTAAGTTATAAAGTTGGCAGGATGTTAAATTTTTAAAACATATTCTTGTTTGTGAAGATATATGTTTAGGGGTGACTTTTTTTTTTTTGACAGATCAATTTCCTGATGACCAACAATCTCTCTAAATGTTCTCCTGGAGTTCTCTGCAGCATTTAAAAAGTAAATCAAAGATCTTATAAAATTAGTGCCACAACCCATGTGACTAACAGTAGCTCTGTTCTAAGGTAGTTAAAATATTCCAGAATCCAGGAATTTCACAGGAATATCTGAGAGCTGTGTAGAATGTCATGAATCTGAGCATGAAATTTGTTTTCGACATACATCTGTTTTTTATCACATGCTGAATAAATCCAGTATTATTTTCTCTTACATATTGCTATAGTTTACATTTCACTGTACACTCTTTCCAGAAGGAAAGAGGGGAAGAATATTGCAATATTATAGAGTTCCTAGGTGTTAAGGCTGGAGAAGACACACTCTCCAAGGCCCAGCAGTTGATTCTTCTCCATGGGTGACTTTGGATTCTCATTTTTCTACATGCATGTCCTGAAGTTTAAACTTCTCACTTACATTAGAAAGAGAAATGACAGTGCCTAAACTAAATAAAATAGCCAAGAACTTTTTATGTCTTTAAGAAGAACTATTAAGGAACTACTAGGCAGAGTAGACATTTCTGGAGAGTGACATTATCAGGCTATTGTTAGATGTTATTTGTGTACTTAAGAAAACACATCTGAGAAGTGCTGTGAATGAGTTATGATCTATACTGTGGGAAAATGCAGGGTGAAATGTATACAAGGATGGCTCTGAGGCAGAACTCGGCATCACATAATGGACAAGCATGTCTCACTAGGATGATTTGGGGATCACTTTTTGCCTTCTTTAACAAATTTTCATGCTCCCTTCGTGTGTGTACATGCTTGTTGACACATTGCATGTGTATCTCGGTGAGTCTACAGGGCTCTTTGTGGTCCAAGCAGGGCCTGACATCTATTGCTCTGTCTTTGTGCCTCCAGATTAGATTAAGTGAAGAAACTTGACCCAGTATCCTGTTTTATACTCACCAATTGCTTCCAGCTACTTTATAGTGAAGTAAGTAGGAAGGCATGTTGCAGCATGCTCTGTGTTCTGCTATCTAATATTCCTATCCAGTGCTGCTACAAGAACTTACGTGAGTAAAAAAAACAAGTTATTGAATTATTTATACATCATTTCTATTAACTTGGTGAGATATATTTTGTAAATTACAAATACTTTCCAAAAGCCTAACATCATTTAGAGTAATTAGTACATTATACAATCTGTGTAATTGATTTTTAAATAGGTCCCTAAGTGAGTTTTGAGCATCCTATAATAATTGGTTTCTAATAAATGGTATAAATAAATGAGTGATTAATGCAGTTACATAAAAAGCAGTTGCTAGATGTTTAGGCCATCTGAAAGAAGGCAGTCCATGGTTCAGAGAGACCCTAGAATGCTAAGCATTACAAAAATGTAAATGCCGTTATTACAAGCTAGAAACTTTACATTTAACCACCTTTTAGTCTCAGGTCATGAATGCAAGTGATCATTTACCGTAAGATATATTATTTACTTTAAATATAAACCTTACTTAGTTTGGATGAAGTGGAGTGGAGTTTCAGACATGAAACTTATTGGCGATAGCTCAGTGCTAGAAGTTTCCCTTAAGAAAGTAGGGCAATCTATTAAAAATTATTTCTAGAAGCTTCATGAAGGGTGTGTGTGTGTGTGTGTGTGTGTGTGTGTGTGTAAGGACACTTTTAAGAAGCTCAGCTATGTGGCTGTATTCAGGAGTATTCATGGTCACTTGCCAAATATTAATTTTCAGCACTTAGTGTCTTTGGCTCAGACCCAACCTCAGCATCTCATAATCTGTTAGGTTTTCTTTCTTCTAAAAGGCAAATTGACACTTGAGAGCAATTCTGGCATCCTTTGTGCAAATGGAAGCGGCCGACTAGAAAAATGTTAAGAATAAAGAACAAAGTCACAGGGCATGACTGCACAGTTATAAGAGAATCTCTGTTGTTTATCCATATGTCAAAACGCCACATAATTTCCAGGGAATGTGTGTTATTGCTTAGCCCTGCACCACCAGTTCTTGCTTTGGGGGGGGGGGGTAATAGATTCCAGGCTTCCTTTGGGAGGCATTCCCTCACTGAATTAAGCTTGGTGGCCCTGTCAGTCAAGGAATTTTGTCCTTTCCCTGCCCATGTGGCAGACACGTGAAACAATTTCTCTCTTTAAACATAACTCATATTTCAGATGAGGAAAAGGAATATGTTTGTGTGCCTCTGTCTTACAGGACCGCTAAGGCTAACACGCCATCCATGCCTCACATGATGGCACTGCCTGCCCAGCTCCTGCCCTCTCCTGCATGGTCTCCCGCAGCCTCTCCGATCTTTGAAATTTTCCCATAGTCTTGGAACAAACTATTCTATTCAAAACAAAAAGTTCTGCTTCTTGCTGCTGACATCCAAAAACTCTAAGCACAAGATTTTTTTTCATTTGTGTCTTCTTGCCAGGTTAAAGAACATGTATAGAAAAAAAGGTAATTAGTAACCACTTGGGGGTAGCAAAATTAATGATTATAGAATTTCCTGGGATATGCAACCTGAACAAAAAAGACATCCATGTTCTGATACTCTTCCCGTTCCTTTCATCTAGTCTCTCACAAGCACGAACATGTTAGTTAGGGTTCCTAGGGCCGTGATAAAGGGCTATTACCAAAGGCAACCCAGGGAAGAAAGGGTTCATTTCATTTTACAGTTTATAATCAGTACATCATCCAAGGCAGTCAGGGCAGGAAATCAAGACAGGAACCTAGAGGCAAGAACTGTTACAGAGGCCATGGAGGAGTCCTGCTCCCTGGCTTGCTCCCCAGGGCTTGTTCAGCCTGCTTTATTATACTATCCATGACCAGCTACCTAGGGTGACACTACACTCGATGAGCTTGGTCCTCTCACATGAATCATTATCCAAGGTAATAACCCACACACTTACTCAATGGTAAACCACATGGAGACATTTTTCCAGGTGTCTAGGTTTTGTGTCAAGCTGACAAAAGCCACCCAGTGTAATTGGTCTAGCTAGTTACCCAACAAATTCCAGAATAATTTCTAAATAACTATTGCTTTTTTTGTAGCATAAATTCATGTTAAAGAAGCATATTTTTAGTTTCTTTCCCTCTGTAGTGATTAAACATTTTATAAGAAATTATAAAGGTAAAGTGGGGATAAAAGAAAGTACTGGAACTATGTGGTTCCCCAACTTCTAAAGATAGAGTGGGGAACTTGGGAGTGCCAGATTTGGAGCTTTTATTTTAAAAAAAAATTTCCCCTACCCACCTCTGCTCCCCCTCCCGCCCCCTTTCCCAGTTCTCCCAGCCTCCCCCTTGCCCTGTTCACTCCCTAGACAGAGCAAGGAATCCCAAGGTGAGTCAATTCAATCTGGCATATCCACTTGAAGCAGGACCAAATCCCTCCTCCAAGTATCAAAGCTGAGAAAGGTGATTCCCTGCTAGGCATGGGTTCCGAGAATCCAGCTCATGACCCTGAGATAGACTCTGGTCCTATAGCAAGAGGTTCCAGAAACTGCCTGTGCCTTTTGATGGTCATCCACATTCGGAGGGTCTAGATCTGTTCCATGGAGGTTCTTCTGCTATCACTTCAGAGTCTGAGCTCCCAGCAGCACACAGGACAGCCTACTCCATGAGTCTCCCCATCAAGAACCAGATCACTCCTCCGCTCATGCAATCTCCCCTCTCTCTCTTCAGCTGGACCAGTAACTCAACCCAGTGTTTAGCTATGGATCTCTGTGTCTGCCTCCATCATCTGCTGGATGAAGGTTCTATAGTGACAATTAAGGTGGTCATTAATATGGAAATAGGTAAAGGCCATTTTAGGCACCCTCTCCACTATCGCATGGAGTCGTGCTGTGGGTTCTTGGGTGTTCCCTAGCACCAGGTTTCTCTCTAACCCCACAAGGCTCCCTCTGTGAGGATGTCCACTTCCTTGCTTTCCCTCTCTGTTGCTCCTCCCCATCTCATTCTCTCATGTTCTCTTTTCACCTCCTCTTGCTTCTGCCCCCCCCCATAGGATCACATTTTTTTTTCAGGTGACCCCTATTTTTCCTTCTCAAGTGGATCTATGGATGTCTCTCTTAATTTTCTCTTGTTATCTAGCTGCTGGTGGGTGGAGGTAGATTGTAGCCTGGTTATCCTTTCTTTTACAGCGGATCTTCTTCCTAATCTAACACGGGAAAGGGTGATGTGCTGAGTTGTGTTGCTGGGAGGTGAGAGCCTGAGTCTTTGTGCTCTGTCTAAGCCTGATGTCCCTTAAGACTCAAAGCGTATCACAGGCATGTTGACGTTCATGAAGCTTGTACATAACTCATTCTCTTTGTGGAAGTTGTTCATTAACTCAGGGCTAAATTACTGCGTCTAATAAAATGGATATTCTGCTTATACATCCTGAGCCAACTTTTTAAGGAGCACAAACACCAATAAAAGTATGATCAGTTCTGAGACTCCAGCTGAAGCCCCTGGCAAGTGCCCATGTGGCACAAGGCTTACACCTTTTCTCATAGTACATTTCTTTTCCTAACTATATTTGGCCATTCTCATTACCTGGTGTTTGAGCACTTCATCACTTGGGAGCACAGAGAGATGAAGCAGAGCATCCATGGGAAATCATGCTGGGATTACAACTTTGACAGAAAATGATGACTTTGCACACACATAATAGGAAAACACCCTGTTATTCCCTTGATAACTATTCCCTGTGTCTGGCACATATGACTTCCCTATGCAGTAGGTTCTGGGCTCAGTCTGAGCTGAGAACTCAACATAGTCCCTGTCTCCATTATGCTATTTCCAGTTATATTGACTTAGAAAAGACTGAAACTCAGAATGGAGACCCAAATTTTCACCTCTGCTTTAACGCCTACTCTATAATGGTTTTAAACTCAGAATTTCCTATCCTACATCTTTCAAATGATTATTTTGATAGTCAGATACTATATTATAATGAAATAGCTCTATTAACTATAATGCTTTTACCTTATGTAAATTATAATTTTCCCATTAATCTATATACATTTTAAATCTTATTTTAGTGAAGTTTAATGAGGAGGTAGTTTCTTGTAATACCTAATAAATACAATCAAATAACATTTAATGATAATGTTGGGTAAAAGTCACATGCAATCAACTTATAAAATTCTTCACTGTTAAGAAAGCAACTTAAATAATAAACATTAAGTAGGACTAACATAAATACATAATCATTAATCAAATAATTCATGCTCCCAATATAATGTTTAAGCATTGAGACTTTATATTAGCAAGTCTGGGAATTTTCTATCAGCCCTTACTTGCAACTATTGGAGCCAAGCCAAGCTCTATGCATCTAGCATCAAAGGAATTACCTTGTACAATGATGGGACAGATCTATGTAGAGCCAAGGTTGAGCTAAGGTCATTGCTTTCTAGCATTGATCCTATTCTATAGTTTCTGTACCACTTTCAACTAACTTTTCATAATACCTCTGCTGCCCCCAAAATGAATTCTACTGGGCAGGTGAAAATATCCTAAGGTTAATGGTCATCCTGTCTCCTCTACATGTCTACTATAAAGACTTAAGCAAAGAAAAAGCTCTACTTCCACACTCTCTAAACCAAACTCAAATGGCAACTGGAAATCCAACATTCAACAGGAAACATTGCTCCACAGAACCTATTAATCTCACCCTGATTGTTTAAACATAGAAAACACTGGCAATTCCATGTTCAGTTATACTGAAGGACATTGGAGGGTTTGACAGAGGATCAATTGTAATACTGAATCTATTAAAGTTTTATGTTCAAGAGGAAGAGAGAAGCAAAATCCAGAATGGAGCCCAATTTCCCCTGAATGTAGTTTAAGAAATATGAGCATGCAATGCTCCCTTGAAGTCAAGAAAAGTTTTATCAGAAAGGATGGGTATGGAGTGCAAACTAGGTTTTTGTTTGGCTCATTCTATAGATGAGGCTTAAACAGAAGGCATCTGAAAGTGTCCATGATTTCATTTACTCTAAATCCAGAACTGACCCTCTCAGAGACACTAATTCAACATGATGGCTTCTAAATAAGCATCACATGTCTTAGGTGCTCCCCATTCTTTTCAGAACTGTGTCCCTGCCCCTCTCAAATCCAACACATTAGGTTTGACATTACATTTGACCTTTGAACCTTTGATTGGTAATTGATAGGAGCTGCGAAAATGATGGATTGGAAACACCCCCAAATCCAACCACCCTGAATAATATCATCTTTACAAAGTCAAGTGGTCAACATTTCTCATAACCTGTTTTCACTAAACAAAGTCATATTCATTTCGTTCAACTGGTTAAAGAGTAAAATTTCCTTGCTCTCAACTAATTTCAAAATGTTGCATTTTATTTCCATGTAAATTGTTTTTTTCAAAATTTAAAATATAGTCTTTAATAAAGCTAAGATTGCAAATCTTGAAATTATAAAGTTAAATATTGCAAGAGCGAAAACTGAGTCAAGCAGTTGGAAGTGAGGACAGGCACATTTTCTGTAAAGCCTTAAAACAAGCAGCAGGTTGGAATAGCCACATGCGGGACACTATGTGCTGTAGGTTAATTTTCTAGTAGTTTGAAGTTGGTCCTCTGCAGGAATTTTTTTCCAATTATCTTGACATATAGAAACCTGTAAAAAAGAAAAATTAGATTTTTTTCTTTATATGGTCACACACAGTGATGCCCACATGCTCCAGTAGCTAGTGTTCACACCAGTCTTGATATCAGAGTCAGATTTTCCATCTTTACAAGTCTGCCCAGGAGCTGTTGTGTTCATTAATGAACACTTCCCTCTTCCACATACCTGAGTGCTGCCTGTCTGTTTGATTTTACAGTATGCCTCTGTATCTATGGTTAATCGTTAGCTTCTCATGTGGAATTGATCTGCATTGAACACAAACTGTACTTATAAGCAATCAATGTCTGAAAAGGAATTATAATTGTATCAGCTTACACTTAACAAGATATATTTTCCAAAGAATAATCTCTTAAAAAATATTTTTATTAAGTGTTTGAGAATTTCATGCATTGAATTTTGATCAAATCCAACCTCCTTCCCCATCTTCTCCCAGGTCCATCCCCCATTCCATAACAACCCAATTTTGTGTCCTTGTCTTTTATTTATACTCTTGGGTGTTTGGACAATCGTTGGAGTGTGTAAGATTTAGCAGAGGCCATTGCCATAAAGAAAACTATCTTTCCCTCTCCCAGAAGCTATCAATTAATTACCAATAGCTTCTCAGCCAGGGGTGGAGAGTTATGCCCCCCTCCCCTTTCCACACTGGAATTTGGTCTGGCCTGAGCTTGCACACATCTTAAGCTGTCACAACTTCTGAGTTCATTTTTGTAATTGCCCCACTGAATCCACAGAACACAGCTCCTTCTGCTCTGTCTTCTGAAATCCTCCCAAAGTCTTGGGAGGAAGAGATCCGATACAGATGTCCCATTTATGGCTGAGAACTCCATAGTCACTTACGTGCTGCACCTTAACCAGGTGTGGGTCTTAGTGTTACCATCTACTGCAAAAAGAAGCTTATCTGAGAAGGCTTGAAAGATGCACTAATCTGTGCATATAATGAAGAGTTCTTTGGAGTTGGTTTTCTACTACGTCCCATTAGCAGAAAACTACAGAAGGCTATATCAAAGGGCCTATGATCTGGCTAGCTACAGGTTCTTGGCCCTGATCACTGTGCTACATATAAGCACTGCTTTTGATTTTTACCCTAAATCCCATCCCTCTCAAGATTGTTCACTGGCATGAAATCAGTTTTACTACTGTATCAGTGAGCAAAACTTGTCAGATAGATTCTGCAGCACACAAGGTTTATAGCTAGATAAGACTGATGATGTTGACTGATTTATTGCTCTGGGACCAACAGGAGCTTCTTAATATAAATATATCACACAAAAAAATTGTTAAAATGAACCTCACACTATAATGGAACAAAAATACCCCCAGTAGACATGACACGCTAACAAATACAATGCCCGACGTCAGGAATGGGTTATCTCTGCTGGAGTTGCTGAGGCTCTCAAATAGTGCAGCTTCTAAGCACTCTTCTGTTCTGCTTCCCCTCGGAGCCAGCGAGTAGGACCCATTGCTGAGGAAGACAGTACATACGGACCACGATGAACTTAAGCTTAGGAAGTAGTTTTGTTCCTTTCTCTTCCTTTCACTTTTTTCATAGTTTAGAAGACCAAATGATTCAGCTGAAACACTTTTGAGAGTTTTATGGTATCACACGATGTCCTGAAATTCTTAAAAATTAGCAGGAAGATGTAACATTGATTTTAATGTAAGGAAATATGAAGTAAATTAATACAAATTGGTACTATTTAAAGTTCTACAAGAGATGCCTCACTACATACTGAAGAGAGATGGACACAAAATTGTCTTTCTTGGTGGAAGTTAGCACTGAAGAAAGGAATCTAACTTTCTAAGCAGAGTTCAGTGGCCAAAGCAAAGGTTCTCGATTAGGCCATCTGCCCCAGGACAGCGATTAGGCAGTAATCATGAGAATCAGAGAATGGGATGTGATCAGTTCAGACACTTGGGAAGAACAGTCAGGGGGTCATCTCTAGAATGTAGATACGATTTTCACATTTAAAAAGAGGACAAACTGGGGCATTGTTAGAAGTCTACACACGCAAGTAATCTCATCAAGGTCTGACCTCAGCTGTCGGGGTATCAGTCATACACATCAGTGTCTCAACTCGGACCCTGAAAAAACTCGGATAAATCAACCTATTCACCATGGTGGGTCGTTTCTGTTGTAGGTTGGGGCTTTTTTCCATCCCTTGTTACAAATGTGTATGTGGACCAGTTCTGTTTTTTCCTGGAATTCAAGATGATTCAGGAGTTAGAGTTGAGGATAGGGCCGTATCTGTGTCTTTAGTCTTGAAGAGGGACACGTCAGTTTGGAAGGCTGCCATGAAAATCTCTGAGGCAAAGTAAAAGATCAAAATGAAGACAGAGATGCTGGACTGCCACCATGCCTTCAGTTCCTTGTACTTGTGGGTTCAAGTAAACGGATTCACTGCCTTTTACCAAAGAAGCTTCTAAGGGCCTCCTGGTAAATTTCACAGTGGGAATTTACTTCGTGAAGTAGGGACTGCGGGCAAATAACCACCTACGACAAGGACTCACCAAAGAGAAATACCAAGAGGACACTTTTGTCACTCTGATGTAAGAAGACACCAGATTTCTGTGATTTAAAGATACTGGGGGCCAGAAGCAGCTGTGTCCCTCTATTGGGAGAGTGGAAGTTTACACATGGACAAGGGTTAGCCTTAATTATTTTGCGGGACTGATTTGGCCTTATTATTTTTCTAAATACTAAAATGTTGGTTACCAGTGTGCATGTATCTAAGCATAAGCTATTTAGACTCCCCAGAAAAGGGGGTGATTCTGTTTATCTTCTAAAATAAAATAGCACACACACACACACACACACACACACACACACACACACACACACACACGCACGCACGCACATTAATTTGACAAGAAAGAAAAACAACTAAAGTCATTTCAGTTTAACATGAGGTTTGAATTATTTTCCCATTTAGAAATTACCTCATTAGCTAAGTTAATAAGAAGAAGCATTAGAATATTACTCTGATTCAGGCAATTCAAAAACTCTTGACAGCTATTATTAAATGAAGGGACCATTATGCTATCAAGCATGTGATGGGAAACTTCAAAGTTTTGTGGAGCCCAGTAAGCAATGCAGATCACTTAGAAGCTACCCAGGGTTCATCATTGCTGTGTCAGAGGCCCTAGCTCATGTCTGATGGTTCAAGAAACCAATCTAATTCATCATGCACATACGTAAGCACTGAGCAAATAAGCCCACCTTCCAGACGTGGTTTTCACATGCTTGGAGAGCGAAATGTACATATATGCTGTCATCTTTCACAAGTAGAACACATTTGAGACACAACCATACTCAGGAGACATCTTTTTTTCTGCCTATTTCTTATTCATGTTTCAATATAAGAGGAGATGATCACCCACACCATATGTGGATGCAATTTTACATCATCTCTAGACTTCTTAGACTTCCTAATAAATGTAAACGACTATTGTGTTGCATAATAATTTTAAAGTGAATGTACATATTCAGGTATGCATTTTAAATTCTAATTTAATTTTGTTTCTAGAATTTATGAAAATATTTATCTTTTATTTTATGAGTGTGAGTGTGTTGCTTGTGTGTATGCATGTACACTATGTGTATGCCTGGTGCCCACAGATGTCAGAAGTAGGTATCAGATGCTCTAGAATTAATTAGAGATGGTTTTCACCATGTGGATGCTAGAAACCAAACCCAGGTTCTCTGAACATGTAGTGAGTACTCTTAAGCAATAAGCCATCTCTCCTAAGCCTCTTTTTTAGTGATTTTTATCCGTATCTCATTGACCTAGCAGACTTAGAATCGACAGATACAAGAGACCAATGTCTGGCTACCAACTCTATGATCATCTAGGATAATCTTAGTTCACTGTCTTGTACAGTGTCTTCTAAGAATGCAATAAACATTCATCAAATCAATACTTATACACCTGTCAAAGGTTTAAATCAGCATCCTTCCCTGTGCATGTCCACTCTGGTTGGTTTGTTTACCTGTTTGATGTACTGTGCTGATGGATACACTTCCCACCTTATCTATTTCCAGATTGAAAGGGGTGGCACTTGTCTAGACTTTGTGCAGAGGTATCCAGCAAGTGACTTCATTATAAGCAAAGAGTCATACACAGGCTAATGGGTGGTATCCAAAGTGACACGACACAGGGCATTAACCCAGCACAAGTGACACTTGTCAGATGAACTCTCTCTTAAGTTCTGTAGAAGATGGTAACTTGACCAACCAGCATGAGTCAGAACAGGATGTATGGAGAGATGGTGAATTTCCAGTGATGTTTGGTGGCAACTGTCAACAGTCCTTTGTTTCCCTGGATAATCTTTCGAGTCCATTACCATGTGCTCTTAAACAAGCCTTCCTCTTTTAATAGTTTCTTAGATAAGCCTCAAGAATTGGCAACCAGTATATAAAAAAGTTAGTGTTAGTATCATAAAACTGCTGTACAAATTTGGCACAACTTTTACCCCATATGGATCCCATTCTTGACTACTGTGCTAAGGCTTCACTAGGAAGCCACCTGTGAGGAGTCTACTGGAAACCCAGCATTGCCAGGATAACTGAGACAACCCTGCTTTGTGCCTTGTTGCATTATTCCACATGCATGTGTAGCCCATGAGGCATTGAGCTCCAGATTCCACCTCCTCTGTGTGAGTAACCTTATGAAAGTAAATACATTGTCCTGCCCCTGTGCTATTGAAAAAAAATTAGACCATCACAGAAGAAGCAAACACAAGCAGGTCAAAGTCATGTGTAGCCCACACCCTGTGCAAACAAAGAATATAATGTGTTCCTCCCTACCAGGAAGTGTCTCTGGTTCATGAAATTGAATCACACAGAAGTTCAGGAAGCTCACCCTGCAGCCTTTCAGGAAGGTCTTGTTTCACTTGGCTAATTTCTTGAGGTCTACTGCATTCCCTGTGAGACAGAAAATGGAGAGACTATCTCTCTCTGTCTCTCTCTGTCTCTCTCTCTCTCTCTCTCTCTCTCTCTCTCTCTCTCTCTCTCTCTCTCTCACACACACACACACACACACACACACACACACACACACACACACCCCACACATTAAAATACATTACCTAGATGCCAGGCAGCAGTTGCATTTTGCTATAGGATCGGTAGGTTTTACAAGACTACATTGAGGGTAAGCACTTATATTTATTTATAAGTAGAGTAGATGGGATGAAATGTGGCACTCCACATCAGACACTGGAAATAGAGCATAGGGGTGCATCTTAAAATAACCCCTTACCTTTGGGACAGTGAAAGCCCCTCTTTATTATGAGGAATAAGCAGCATAACTAGGTGGATACACAGAGCCCCAGCTTCTTGGAATATGTCAAGGGGAATGGGGGTTTAAATGGTACTATCAATAGAGTTGTTTCTAGTACTCTGGCACTTTGCTCACTTTCCTCTGCTAGACCGAGGGAACAGAATCCAACTGCTGTTCTGTATGCATTAGTATATGCCAAAATATTGTTTGCCTCATGCCAGTCTACCAATCAAAATCACTTAAGCAAATCAAATTATCAAATTATCAAATCTTGGTTGTTTCCAGTTGTCTCTTGCTCCTGGTTGAAGCTACTAGGACTACCTGCTCATCACATCCCTCAGGATACCCTTAAGGACCGTGGCTGGGATCAAACATGTAGAAACAGCTGATGTTTCTCAGCAACTCAGTCCCATGTGTACACAAATAATTAGATGGTTCATCTATTCTACTACTGCATATCATTTTCCATATGGATAGCAATAGCGTTTCAACCCGAACACTGAAGTAGAGAAAGATTATTTTAAAGTTTTCTGTTGAACATTACCCATCAATTCTACTCTAAGAAATCTACCCAAAAGGCCTCAAAATATTGTATATAAATATCATACAATATTTATATATTATAAAAAGTGAAGTAGAAGTAAACAAATATTATTTACAGCAGCTTTACCTATAATAGT
This sequence comes from Phyllotis vaccarum, assembly GCA_033318265.1. Lineage (NCBI taxonomy): Eukaryota > Metazoa > Chordata > Mammalia > Rodentia > Cricetidae > Phyllotis > Phyllotis vaccarum. The sequence continues at coordinate 5,908,558 of JARWLC010000012.1, read as the reverse complement.
CAAAAACATAAATTAATGATTAGTTAGTGTTGCAATAAGGTTTCTTGGCCCAGGGCAACCAGAGGTCCCAGGCCCACAGATCTGTAGCCCCAGAGCCCTTAGCCACCTGCCATTGCTCAGGCCCCCAAAATGATTCAGACGCTTATATTAATCTGGGGTTATGGTCAGAGCCTTATCTTCTCTAAAAACCCATTGAGTTCATGTATGTGATGTGAAACATCATAAGTCATTTGGAAGTTAAAGATTATGAGAAGTGGATATAATTGTGTGGGTGTAGTGGTTTGAACAACAACTGTCCCACATAGACTCATGTTGGTCCCCCATTTGTGGAGTCGTTTATGGAGGTTATGGAATCCTTATGACATAAAGCCTTGCTAAAGGAAGTATATCACTAGGACAAGTCTTTGGGAGTTTAAGGCCTTGACCCACTTCAAGTTCACTCATTTGGCTTCCTGTGTAATGAAAAACGATCAGCTAGCATCCTGCTCCTGCTGTCTACTGCCATTCCTTCTTACTATTCATCTGTGCATTGGTGTCTTGCCGGCATGTATGTCTGTGTGAGGGTGTCAAATCACTGGCAACTGGAGTCACAGTCAGTTGTGAGCTGCCATGTGGGTTCTGGGAATTAAACCCAAGTCAACCTGGAAGAGCAGCAGCCAATATTCTTAGCCACTGAACCATCCCTCCAGCCCTGAATTCTGTGGAGCCATAAGTGAAAAGCAAACTCTTTTATAAAGTTATTTGTGGTCAGTGTTTTACTATAGTAAGCCCCCCCAAGTAATCAATAATACATTTAGGCCTTGTGGGTTTCCCCATCCCTTCAAAACACTAGAGAAAATGAAGTAGAAAGATTTGGGAAAAATTGTCACAATGAAGGAATAGACAAAGCACAGCCCTAGTGTTTCAGAGGGGTTTGCCTATGTGTGAACTAGCCAATCCATCTGTGCAGGAGCTTCTGTAACTGAGGTTGATACCAATAGAAAAGTGTACTGCTCCAGACAGAGATCACTGCTTACATTCCTGCTATAGAGACCTGAATACTGAGACTCGGTAGATAGATAGACATCACAAAGTCTCCTGTGGAGACTTCCTGGGCTTCTGACCTGGCCCCTAGAGCTTCCGAGCACATGTTCACAGACTAGTGAACACCAAACACATGGACTTCTTTGGATAGCGACTTAATGGCCTTTTCTTCTTCATTACTTATGCATTAGTGGTAAGCCATGGAGATGGGCTTATGCAGAAGAGTTATTATTTGCTAATTTGCTGCTTTTAAAATACATGGCACACTATCCATTATGTATCATGCATTACAATTACAACAACAGTTTAATTAATCACCAGTACCCTGTTTTGTACCAATATACAGCAGAATTCTGGGTAATGGTGTTGTTTACCATTTAGCAAGTAGCAACATTTCACTCTGTTTCACTACATTAAGCTGCTCAAATAAAGCAAGCGGATATTGAAAAGAGTTGGCCATCTGCCTTTATTTTCTTTTACTTTTGTTTAAAAAAAAAAAACTCTTCAAAAGAGAAGGAACACAGCATGAAAATGATAGCAACAAAAAGAGTCTGTCCTTCCTTCAGCAGGTCAGATCTCATCTAAATGCACCGTGATGGATAGTTTAAAAAAAAAAAAAAAAAAAAAAGACACCTGCTTTGTGCATTTGTAGTGGGTCCTAAGACCAGCTCTGAAACCTAATGATTATTTAACGGTGCTGAACTTGAGACTGGCTTCCTTAAGCCCCTCTCCCGCTTTAAGCATTTGATGAATAGGTCTTGTGACAGCCATTTAGGAATAAACAAGAATTCATCAGTCTGCATAAGAAGAAGCCAGTTTATAGATTAAGTTTCCTGAGGTAACTCATGAGGTCACTCCCATTTAGATCGAGACTATTAGGGCCTGGCTCTGCAGAGTGGCCATAGAGGGGAGTCCCTCCAAGTAGACTGGCCCACACAAAGCCCCCTTTCAGGGAGAAGCTTGCCATTTTTATGACCCTGCTGCTAGGACGCACATCAACTTGTCACAGTACAGATCTGCTAGGGCGAGACCTCATCACTCTATTAAAGAGTTCTGTGACCCTATTGATTTGAAGTATTTAAAGCAGGGGTGAAGTTCAAAGCAATTTCTTTTCTATACTATTACTCAGTCTGTGTCTTGGCTCTAAACCATCTGCTGTCAGTTCCTTTCTGTTGTGGGGCTGGAATCTGTCACAGGAGAACAGGGTAGTTTTATTTAAAATACATTGAATTCCCTTTTCATTTTTCACCGTTTCTTGTTGTGATCAATGGTTTCGGCTCCATCTGCAAGTGTATTCTTTCATGTTTCTCTAGGGTGAGACTTAAGTCGCCTTAGGTAGAGGCACTGTTGGGTGAAAGAGTCAAGATAGAAGTAGGCAGCACCACCAGCTCCTCCAATTGGTCGACCACAAAAATAGCAACCTTTCATTTAAAAGTAACAAAAATAAGCAATAAAGGAAAGAACAAAAGTGTATTCCCAATGAATTCCAGTGACTCTCAACCCAAATTATAACTGTATAATGCTTGCTTTATTTTCCCCAAGAAATGAAAACAAAGCGAACAACCCCAGTCTTTTTAAATGACAACGGGTAAGGGGAAATGTGGAGTCTGAAAGGGTTTTAAAAAAGCAATGGAGGCAGACATGCTGACTGGCAAGTGATACCAGGTCTTTGCTAGGGAAGCCGGTCATGAGGTGGGATGATCCTATCTTTAATCACAGCCTTACCAAGAAATGTTCCCTTCTCAAGTTGCTATCCAAGCCTTGGCACATGTTCAAACTTATCTTCTGAAAATAAGTTTTGAGCAAGTTTTTATAACACTGACACCTTGAACTATTCCATAGAACCCTGGAGGAGGTGGGGGGAATCAATTCTTTTAGCCTAGTATTCAATGCTGTGTTGTCTGGTCTCCTTTGGTTATCACATGGCACATGTTAGCCACGTTCTCACTCCAACTCTGCTCTTCATAGCATTGCCTTCCACAGACCTCCTGGAGGAGACCTGTCCATGCTCAAGACTTGTAGAACCTCAAGACACCAATGGCTTCGGGTTCTTGTACCATCTTTCCTCATAAGCTCCAAACATGCCTTCCAACTGCTTCACAGGTCTCCTCAAAGCTCAAAGGTAGGTTAGCATCTTCCGTCTTGGTGGGTTGACCTTCAGTCATGACAAGACTATTCATCAAGGATCTCAAACAGAAACTTTTCTCTTACCTCCAACATCAAATCATTTTTCCTTTCCTTTTCTTTCCTTATCTTCAGATTTCATCTCTTCACGGTTCGTTTCTCCAATTAAACATCTCTGCTGATTTCAACTCTATCCCGACTCAGAACTCAGGTGAAGTCTTGATAGCTGTTCTGGAACTTATTATTATTTCATTATTATTCATTATTACTCCATTATTATTTCTGGAACTCTGTATTATTTCATACTTCAGAAACACCTGTGTTGCTTCACACATTGGAATTTTTTAAGTGTTTGGAGGGACTGCCACATACAGAGTTGATGACAAGAATGCTTATCAAGTGAGCAAACAGAACATCAACAGTCCATCCTGTTGACAGGAAAGAGCTAAGAGGTTTTGTTTTCCCTATAATTAAAGATATGTAACATCAATGGTCAGTGGACTAGTATAAAATTTTAAAACTAAGAATATAACCACATCATTTAACCCATTTTCAGTTTTAATAAGACTAATGATGGATACTTTTATAATAGTCCTTATTTTAATTTTTTATTTGTGAATGTTCGTGCGTCATACCCCTGTCTACAGTGTCAAGTATAGCAATCATATCATTTATCCAATGTATATTAGAAAACTGGACATACCTAAGTGATACAATGTGTTCTTGTCAAAGACAACATAATGTACACTCTTTAATTATAACTCTAAGTGTGTATCCTTTCTAGCTCTTTGATTTTTCAGTTTTTACAGAACATTAATTATGATACCATGTCTCTAAAGTCAATAGTAAGTAAAATGGCACATTTTTCTTTGAAAATGTTCAATATAAAGAAAACAGAAAAAATTTGAAAGTGATAATAGATTCTTGGCCAGTTCATCTAAAAGATGAGGCAATAAGCTATATTTGATGCAATTTTCTAAGTTTTACACATTTATTTGTTTATTTGTGTGTTTGGAGGGGGCAGTGTTTGCACAAATACCACAGCACATGTGGGAGGTCAGAGGTCAATCCAAGAGAATCATTTATCTCCTTCCAAAATATAGGTGCCAATAATTGAGAGTGAGTACTCAGACTTAAAGTCCTTTGTTGAGCCATCTTGTCCACCCACAAATTTACTAAACCTTTAATGTGTAAGAGAAAAACCAGAAGAGCCTCTTGGTATGAACAGACATTCAGCTATATGACTAGTTTCTCCCATCAAATTTGCATGATCCTAAATATACCTGTGTTTATGTGTGTTCACTGGGCACATTTCTGAAATAAGTTAGAATTTGATGGATTAACTGTGCCTTCTAACTCCTACTTTTAAAATCTAATATTCAAGATGTTTTATACTATTATTTTTTTATATAAAGTTATTTTGATTAAATTATTTTTACCACACAGTAGATACAGAGAAAAATCCCAAGTGAAAAATATGCATATAGGTTTGGTAGAGTCTGTCTTCATGTTTTGTGTGTGACATAGAAAGTATCTATGTAACATCATAGGATAGAGACTCCATACTCTCAAGAACTGAAAGGCATTCATGAGATGGAAGAAAGTTGTATTTTTTGGTAAATCTTCCAAAGACCTGATTATGAATTCTGTCATGTGCATGCGAGCACAAAATTTTATGTATTTTTCTGTAGAACACAATTTCTAAGAATGCATTTTATTTAAACACAGCCTTTGGTATCAGCACTGAGTGTGTCTGCAGGTAATGGGCTGGAATATTTAGTACAGCGCTAGATAAATTTTGTTTTCATTTCCACAAAAAGGTGATTGAAGAACTTGTAAATTTATAAGTTGTTTCTTCTCTTTGATTTTGTTTTTGAGGTGTTTAGGGAATTATCAAGAAAGGAAGAGATACACTAATTGTCTTTTTATAATAGAATGCAAAAAAATAGAATTAAAAAAATTGTCTTTGAAAGGGTGTATTGAAGAACTAATGTAGTTGGAGTCAGAAATGATAAAGTATTCTTTATGTTTTGATGCACATAGTATTTATTTTCTGTAACTGCAGCTACAGGTTGTACAATGGAAAGATCTCAGCATCTAAAGCTACAGTGCTTGTCTTCTAGCTCCCAGCACACCTTTATCTTTCCTTTGGTATGGCTGCATTTCCCAGAAAGCACTAGGAAAGGGAAGAGTCCATATGCAAGGAGATTAAAGTCTTCCAAACATCAGCAATTCATAAACTTAATCTACAAACTTGACCGTCTTTTGATACTGGAATAAACTAACATGCATCTCATGAAGAATCCATTCGCTGCATTTTACTAGGAATTGATTTGGGCACATTTGTGAGATCTAGATATAACACTTTATTCAAAGAAGTGTTTTCTTCGTATGTAAGGAGGTTCTTGTCATTTTAAATTTCTGCACATTTATCTGCTAACTACCATATTTGAGTCCACAATCTTGATTTTAAAAATGATGCTTCAGACCCAAGTGGAGATGTATGTTCTAGATGGGAGAGAGAAGCACAGGAAAGAGAAATACAAACAAAAACCCCCACAGACTCAGTCAAGGAGGCTGAGCTATGCTAGGACAATTGATGTGACTTTCTCTAAATACAGAAGAGTCTTAAATACAGCCTTTCTAAGCCAGAGTCATTGCTGCCCTAACAAATTCATGATTCTATCCACAAGAAAAAAAAAAAAAAAACAAACAAACAAAAAAAAACCAAATGTTCTTTAATGGGCAAAAGGGCCAGTTACTGAAATTCAGTATACACATAGCTTAAATTCCCAAATTCTTATCTATTTAGTATCCAGTGTGCTAGTTATGGCCAAGAAAAGTCCTGCTCTGAGACTTTAGCAATCCCCACATGGCAATGCAGAGCCAGGTCACTCCCAAAAGTGGTAAAACTTTAACAGAGAAGACATACTTTTGTTTGATTAAATCCTGCGTTCAAGTCAAGGAATTCCCTCCTCAAATATTTCAGGGGCATCTTCTGAGGCCAGCAGAGACCTTATGCTGGGGAACCCCAACAAACAAGTTCTTGATTTACGTGATACACATCTCAAGAGCTGTCAAATGCTCTCTTTGTAGCTAACACCAACACAAGTATTCTCACTCAAACAGTGAGAACAATGGTTAAAAATAAACAAACTTCGGATATCGAATAATAGGCAGTGCCAGGCTACAATCTCTAAGAGAACTGGAGCAAAAGGTAGAGTCATTGTAGTGTAGCTCTAGAGACACTTTCTGGGAAATGAAGTGGGAAAGCAGAGATGGGAGAGTCAAAAGCAAGAGCAAGAGGTTGAGATTTGTGGGAAGGGATGGGGAGGTCTTCACATATAAAAATTTCCATGAATCTCCATAAAGATCCCCTTTAATCTGTCTGTTGTCAGTCTACACAGTCTTGGGGTAAAACTCTTGAGTCCAACAATGAACAACCATTGGGTGTATACTGACTACCAGGAAGTGTGGAAACTCACACAAGGATGGGAAATAGATCCGGACAAACAGAGAAGAACAACTGTATTGAAAACTCCAGAAATACTGTGGCATTTGTAAAATCAGTTACCAATCAAAGCTAAAGATAGTTCTATTTCAAAATCATTTGATATGTAAGTAATTAAAGGTAAATTTGGCCAAAGTTTACCAAGCACGTGGGAAAGTTCTTTAGATTTTTTTTTACACTAAAAATTAAGTAATGTTAGAGAAGAAGTGTGATGAATTGAAATATATTCTATGGGGTTGGAAAACATAAAATTTTAATTTCTTCAATTCTCTATTTTATTTCTAGTTTAATCCAATCAACACACTTCAACATTTTAGCAAGTGAATTTTGTTGTTACAACAAATATCTGAGAAAAATAACTTGAAAGAAAAAGGTGACTCAGAGTTTCTGAGGTGTCACAAAGGTCAACTGAATTCATTGTTTTGTGACTGAATGACACCAGCCCATAGGAAGAGGCCACTCAACTCATGAAATCAGGAAGAGGAGAGAAAACTGGATGGATGGGCCATGAAATGTCCTTAGAAATCATCATCCGAAGGACTTGCTTCTTCCAACAAGGCACTAATTTACATAATCCTCATACATTCCAATAATCTAGTGAAGTCTTGGATCCATCAACTGATTTAATTATTGTTTAGACCACAGCCTCATATTCTAATGATTTTGTACGTGCTGTCACAGAAATACCCAAAGCTGGCTTTACTGATCTCCTTAGAGTCTTTCAATTCAATCTAGTTGACTTCCAAGACCAACCAACATGATAGGTTTTCCTTTAGAAGTTAATAGCTAATCTACATATGTAAGAATTGAACACAGCTAAAATACATTATAAAAGTAAAACAAAGTACTCATGACCATGTAATATTGAAGTAAATATGTAAATGTAAATAACTAAAAGAGAATAAGGTATCAGATAATAAACCACACTTCTATAGTAATTTATTTTAATTTTTGATTATTAAATTACTTTATTGTATGTGTGCATGCAGACCCATATTTCAATGAAGACATAATAATATTTCAACAAATACCAAAAATTACAGATAGATGCAGGAAAGATTTTAACTTATATTTCATTAATTGTAATTTAGACTATGTCTAGAATGTGAAACTCAAAACTATTATACTTAAAAAAAAAGGCTGTAGTAGGAGGTTTCTGGCCCGGACTTTCAGGCCTAACCTCAAGGTCTAGACCCACAGACCCACAGACCCGCAGTCCCACAGAGACACACAGAAGCTTCCAATAGTTTTTGGCTGATCAGCCTCAGGCCCAGGCATATCACATGCTAGCTCTCTACCCTTCATCTAACCCATGTCTCTTGTTCAGCCATGCGGCTCGGTATCTTTTCTTAAGGCATCATAGATGTCCTTGGCTTCTTCCGGGCCTCTCTCTCGGGGCGAACCCATTCCAGGGCGCCCTGCCCTTCACGAAGAAAAGAGAACTCTCCCCGGGGCTCCCGCCGGCTTCTCTGGGATGGGTCGCGTCCGCCATTCCAAGGCACGGGCCCCTCTCGGGGCTGACACCTTGATCCCGCCACAAAAGGCCATACTTTTGCTCATCTACCAATTTTTTAACTAGTATACAGGTAACAAGCTAAAAGTAAAATATTAATCATTTGGGTTTCATTCAACCTAAGACTCAGTTTTGTAAAAGTTAACTTATTTTTTAAAATAAATAAGTCAGAAGCAATAAGTATCAAAACTAAAAATGAATAAATGAATTTAACAGCTACAATATCCACTTATATTTCTAAATATCATCAAACATTAAAAATAAAAATTAAATAATAATAATAAATTTTCAATAACATGTTAAACATAAAAGTTCCCAAATTATTAATTAAATATATGCAAAAAGAAACCAGTAAACTTGCAAAAATGTCCAGAATAAACCTTTTAAAACACTTAATAGCACACGTTAATTTACTAGAAGACTCAGCATTATGAAGTATTCTTATCTTACCAAATTATTATATAGATTTGATACACTCCATTTGAAGTGATAGCAGTCTTTTCTTTAGAAATTGGTACAAGATTCAAAATTTAAATGTCATACACAATAACTAAAATAGCCAAACTTATTCTAGAAATTATAGTCAGGGGACTTATGCTACTCCATACAAATATTGGTAAATAGCACAAAATTACTTTATCAAAGTTCTAGATCTGTGGAGCACATCAGAAAATTTAAAAATCAGTTACCAACAAAAGTGTCAAAGAAGTGTAATGAGGAAAGTATTGGTTTCCAAAAATGGTGCCATAAAAACTGGGTATCTATTTGTCTATCTATCTAAATATAATCTCACCTATTTATCATGTATCTATCTCATCTATGCATCATTTATCTATCTGTCTATCATTTGTTTACACACACACACACACACACACACACACACACACACACACACACACACACACACACACACACTGTCTGCCCGGCCATCCATATAGAAACAGCAGAAGGAAAGAATGGTTTACTTTGGATCAAGGTTTCAGGAGATAGAAATCCATCACAGCCAAGAAGGCATGTGTCTGTTTTGGCTCTGTATGTGGTTTGTAGGAGCTTGCTCACATCTTGGTTTATCTGGAAGCAGAAACTCCACAAAAAGCAGGACTGAGTGAAACCATTTGGGCCTTTTCAAGTGGTCTCTGTTGGCCAGCTATGCTTTAAACATTCCACAATCTTCTAAAACAGTACCCTGAGCTGTAGATCAAGTGTTCAAACACATAAGGTTGTGAGGAACCTTTCATTCAAACCATAACAGATAACAAATGACAGATTCACATAAAATTACTATCTAAGTGCATACAGTGGTTTTAGGACATAATATTTCTAAATACAGTATTTCTGAAAGGAAACATAAGAAAAATTGTTGTGTTCTTACTTGAGGTAATTTTTTTAAAAGCCTGACACTGTCAAAGCATTAATCATAAAAGAAAAAGTGATTTGTATAAATACTACATTTATTAAGTTTTGCTCTTTGCAAAACACCACTAAATAAAGTCATAATTTAGCCAGGTGTATGTGATTCACTCTTGTAATTCCCTCTTTGAAAGCTAGGACAAGAGCAATTGAGTCCAGGCCTAGACTGAGAGCTGGTGTCAAAAATAAACAGCAATGATAAAAGCAAGCAAACAAACAAACAAAAAAAAAAACCAGAATTGCCTAAAAAAATCATTTCCAGTCTATATCCACTGACAAAATAATTTTCAGAACAAATGCAGCACTCATATAACCATACAAAGACACACCTTGTTTCTGTTTAATGGTGAAAAATATTTGAACAGGAACTTTATATGTGAAAGCACACACAAGTACATGAACAGAGATATCAGAGTCATGTGTTTACCTGTATTATCTAAAAACACTGCCTGTGTGGGCAGAGGTGCTGCCTCTACCAATGTAGTAGACACATGCCAAATTTGTGAACACTTGAGAGTGTCTAGGATAACTGAAATTTTAATTTCTTTAAAATTTAAATCTAGGTCTACAGTGGGTAGAGCATGCCTTTCGTTCTAACGCTTGGGAGGCAGAAGCAGGGAGATCTCTGTGAATACTAGGACAATTTGGTCTAGAGTAAGTTCCAGGACAGCCAGGACTACACAGAGAAACCCTGCCTCACAAAACCAAATTAAATAAATAATATTTTTTAAAAGTTAGATTTAGTTGTGTGTAGAAGCAGCTGTGGTACTGGGCATCAGGACTCTAGAGCAGCGTCCACTGAAATATCACACATTTGGAGAAAACACCACACAAAATTCATGTTGTTTGCAGAAGGTTACACAAATCAAGGGGAGGTGTTTAAACAATTGTCCCACACACCACCGCAAACAAGGACTCAAAGCCCAATATCCAGCTTCATCCTCTATCACTTCCATTCTTTGTCTCTACCAGTGTTCTCTTGTGTTTTTATTTTGATTATATATATGCTATTAGTATTTGAATAGGTTCTATTTACTACTTTGTGGTATTTAAAAATACATACTTTTAGGATTTGGTGTGTGTGTGTGTGTGTGTGTGTGTGTGTGTGTGTGTGTGTGTGTGTGTGCATGTGTGCATGCACAGGAGGGTATCAGGTTCCCTGAAGCTGGAATTATGAATGGTCATAGGCCACCTGATGTGGATGCTGGGCTCTGAACTTCAAGTCCAGTACAAAAGCAATGAACACTCTTAACTGCTGTCTCATCTCTCCAGCCCGATGATTTTAACACAATTTAAAAATAATCAGTAAGTAAATGTTTCTAATCTATTGATGGAGAAAGGAAAGCATGAAGAAAAATGTACATTAAATTTTGCATCTTCTTTGTACTGAAAACATTTAAAACATTCAATAACAAGAGTAGGTGGTTTGCATTAACCTAACTGTCTCATGGGAAAAGAGTGATATTCACTACACACAACAGTCTTAATCCTCAACATTTAAAGTTTAGTACAATAATCAGAGTATCAAAGTTACTTTGTGGACACTGAGATTTAGTTAATAAAATGGGTCAGTGAGAGTTTGTGCTTTAAATATTAATTAAAAATTATAAGAAACACTCAGATTCTGGCTAGCGATGTCCCACTCCTCAAATTTGTTGGCACATGTACTAAACATGACATCTTACAGTACAGGTTCCTATTCCTGGGTTGGAGGACTTCAGACCCACAGATATTGCTAACTGCACATGTCATGAAGGTGAGCGTACTTACAATACTAAATACAAAGAGAAGAAGAGGCCGTGTTTTGTGTCTGTTCATTTTCTAAGACTGCTCTTTGGAAAATTATCTGCAGAAACATTTTGTTACATTTATAAGTATTATGAATCATGGTCTCTCTGATTGGCATATTGAGTAAATATTTATAAGATTTAACTATTATTCATATTTATAAATGAAAAAATAATGTGAATATATTTTAACTTAAATAATTCCATGTTACATATACTCAGGTTTTAAAATGTGTTCGTGATAGGCATAGGGAAACACAGTGTGAAAAATAAAACTATAGCTTGTACAAGAAATAGTACTTTATGCTTTTTCTCTAACTATATTATATTTACAACACAAAAGTAAATGAGTTGTATAAATATTATATGAAATCTCCAGGTATGTCACATAATAATGGCATATTCTTTACCTAAGAAATTTGCCTGATCAAGTTTTAACCTGAAGTATTCATAAAACAGAGTAGTTTTTTTTTTAAATCTTGAGTTCAGATTTGAATGATGAAATGACTTTGAAAACCATGAGTTAAATATGTGATAAATTCTGGAAGTTTAGTTACCTAATAAAAAATTATTCAGGCTCATTGTAGTTCCCAGAAAGCAAGTCCTCCATGTCCAAGACTCAACCATGTCTACAAAGGTACTGAGCAAGTCCTGTCAGTAATAACAACAGAAGTCTTGACTTTTCTCCTCATAAGGCTGCTCCTCCATTTCTAAACCTCTATGAGTTTGAACTATGAGATAATTTTCTAAAGAAAACCAAGCAAGAATGCAATTTCTCTATATAATTACTTTTTAATTAATAAGCCCAGCCACAACTAGTAGCATCAAAATGTTGTGGTGGCTGGAACCCTTGGTCAAAGCAGATAGAAATACTGTGATTCCATTTCATCTATGTAAAGTCTGGATTGTTGATGTAGGAAAATTTGTAAAACAGAATTACTAATTAGTTTGTATGTGAAACACTTTGCCTTAAGTGAGCCTGAGTTCAACATCACGCTTCCCCCACGGAACAATCCATGTTGAAAATCAACAAGACATGATCTAGAATTCAGAACCGAGGGCAGCAAGAGGTCTCAGGAAGTAAACCTGCTTGTTGCCAACTGAAGACACACAAGGTAGAGAGAACACCTGCAAGTTGCCACACGTGCACCATGGGACACACCTGTCCCCCCAAACAAATAGGCTTATATAAAAGAAAAATCTCATAATCCTAATGATCTAGGCTGTTCATGGTAACTTCCTCCACCAGTAAAGGACAATGTCAATATGATTCTGAGGAAATAGAAAGCATAATTTCTGTCTTCCTTTCCTATAGAGTGAGGTCAGGGACAGCGATAATATTATCCACTTTCCTGCAGAAGGAGAGAACGAGGAGCTACAATACCGAGAGAGGTCTCACTGACCATAGGAATCTTCTATGGCAATGGCTTAGCACACATTTTGTAGCTCGGATCAACACAAGGTTGGTCTCTTACAGTTTTAGAGACCGGAAGTCCAATATGTGTCTTCCAGACTGAGATGTTGATCGGGTCCCTCCCCATGGATATCCAAAGGAGAATAAACGCAAAATGTTCCTCGGGCTGTGGCCTCACTGTCCTTGTTTCTGCTCCATCACCACTTTGCCTTTTTATCTTCTGTAGCTCAGTAGTCGACTGTCAATCTTTTTAAACACCCTTGCTACGGGTCCTCTCCATAACTCAGGGCAATTTTCCTATCTCAGAACTTGTAATTTAATCACATCTTGGTTCATTTGGGTCCCTTTGGCATGTATGGGAACATTAGTAGTTCCCATGGATCACGTTTACCATGTTGAGAACTAATGATCTAATGACAGTGGTACTATACACAATGACAGTGACGGTTCCTGAAAATGGTTGCAGAAATGTTTGCAAGGACCAAGATGGCATTGTGAATTGGAATGATAGTGATCTTAAGAAAACAGTAACAGTATTGAGGTTCACAGAAGCATCATTAATATAATGTAGGCAAATGGCAGGATTGGCAAATGGGTGTTAGTTTTATGGTTAGCTTAGACATTACAGTGTAAACAATGCTTCTGACTGTGGCTCTAAAGGACATGCTGGATTAGAATGGCTAGGTCAGCTTCTCCAGAAATCTAAAGAAACAGCTGGGGATAGTAAGAGGCAAAGTCCTATGCTTGTTCTGAAGAAGGTTTACACACAAATCTTTGGCAACACAACAATCCTCTTCAAAGTAAAACACAGACAATTCTGACTTATGAATATATGAAAGGCCTGATAATGGACTGGCCTGAAATGAACTGGGGCATAGGAACTTGGGAGGGTAATGACACATGCTCCTGAGGATAGGCCTGTGTAATGGAGGCCAGAAATATACCTTGGGCTTCAGTCTTCAGTAGCCACCTTCCAGTGTCGCGAAAGCTAATCAGTGAATGCAGCTTCCAATGCAGACCAGTTTGATCTCCCCCATATTTTACAACTTGAGTATAGAGTATCTTCAATGATCAGGCCTTACCCCCAAGTTCTGGAGAGTAACCAAGAGTGTTGGCGATGGCCTGTAACCCTTGTTTGTCTATGGGCTCTCATCGGCCAACCACTCAAAGACAGGCAAACAATTCCCAGTATACTGAGAATTTTATTTGTCAGCAGTGGTGTCTAGTTAAGGTATTTTCCCCCTCATTGTAGGGTAGCTCTACCATGGAAGAGCACACCAACTTGCTGCCCAGTGTTTAATGGTCATCCCAGAAAACACACATAAAGGTAACATCTGGACTGAGCAGGTTATATTTAGAAATGTATATGTATATATATTTATACATTTAGTAAATGTAATGAAAAGGAGGTCATTAATTTGAAGGAGAGTGGAGAGGGCATATGGAAGGATTTGGAGATAGCAAAGAGAAAGGAAAAATGTAAGTATATTAATATTTAAAAACTATTTTTATCTAAGTGTATACATATATTTTAGGAGTTTACATAGATTTCTATATGGATTTTTCAAAATACCTTTAGGATTATATTTCCCTCTCTATACTCCCTATTCTACCATGCCCTCCTATCCTTCCCCATTTGACTTTTCTTGCTCTATTATTCTCTTTTCAAACTATATACTGCTGAGTTCTATTTCCCCTTCCTAGTCTCAAACCCTTGTGACACCTTATTAAGTTCCAAACCCCTCTATGGGTCTAAATACAACACTCATTATCTGACATCTCAGGGCTAAATGAGAAAAAAAGTAACATTTCTCTTTCTGAGTCTGATTTGACTCATGCCAGGTGAAAGTTTCTAGCTCTAAAAATTTACTTCTGAATTTCATAATTTTATTTTTCTTAACAGATGAATAATATCCCACTGTGTAAGTATACCATATTGTCCTTATTTATTACTCAATTGATGAGATTTGGGCTGTTTCCCTTTCTGAGCTACTGTAAATAGAGCAGCAACAAATATGGATAAGCAAATATCTCTGTAGTAGGATGTAGAGCCCTTTAGGAATATGCCCAAGAGTGGTATAGCTGGATAATAAGCTGTATCCTCTGGTTTATGCTATGTGTATCCATCTTTGAAGAAGGAAATTGTGCTGTGTGTCACACTAGTTCTTGACTCAGTTCTGGTGTCTTCCTTCAGGCAGTTCTTTCTAGGATACAACACCTTTCTAGAAACATAATTCCCTCAAGGGGCATGCTTTTTTTTTTTTTTTTTTTTTTTTTTTTTTTTTTTTTTTTTTCTCAGAAAGAGACTTTGCCAGCACATGGGCCTGTGCTCTAATTCCTGAAAACACACACTCATTCTTTTTAACATGTTTCTAAAGCGAGGTAACAAACAACCAGTAGTCAGGACAAGGATTTGAGCAATTAGCTTTCTGAGTTCCCTAGAAGTATGACAATTTGTGTGTCATGCCACAAAAATGAAAGAGACTTCTCTGGATACTCTGGCTCACTGTTTTGAAGCTCATTTCACATTAGCATGTTGGCATATTGTAAATGCTTCCAGCTCTGTACCCCTGGGGACAGAAAATAAAAATTCACTCCAAGAAGTTTTCATCAGGCACCTCCAATTGCTCTTCAGGTAAAGTTCCTGATCCCCCTATTTCAGCATGCTCAGCACCCTGTCCGGTGAAGTCTGAGTTTATTAGACATCTATTGTAACTGACATATTGTTGCAGTGGGGGTAAATAGATGCATTAGACAGATGATCTCGGTTGGCCTTCTTCCAAAAGATTTTTTTAAGAAGAGACAGCTGAAATTCATTCACATTTACAATTAGTAAAACTCTCTTTCATTACAGAAATGCTTGCTGAAACAGCATCCACATCAGGGTGACAAATCCCGTTATCATGCTTTCTGCAATTGTCTCCCCAAAAGACGCCTATTGAGTGCATTGTCTGGGTTTGTATATGAGACTTGCAATCAAGCTCCAGGCAGAGGGTAGAGGGGCATATGCAGTCTGCTCCCAAATGTGCATGTGTACGTGTGTGTGTGTGTGTGTGTGTGTGTGTGTGTGTGTGTGTGTGTGTGTGTGTGTGTGAGAGAGAGAGAGAGAGAGGGGGGGGGGAGGGAGAGATTGTGGATGTGTTTGTGTGGTGGTAGTGGTGGTTCAGTGGGGAAAACTGAGAGTCTGGAAACATGAAGGCACTCAGTATCTACTAAGAAGATCAGTCACCAGATATTAGCGGGATTCTAATGTTTCTCTCCCTTAATTTTAATTTCTTTTCTCTGTTTTTCTCTGGAAGCAACAGCAGGTGCGGTTTGGTTTGTGAGCCTCTTACTGGGGGAAGTAAAGGAGGGGGAGATTATTTTTTTAATTGAGCAGTTAGCAGCTGAACTCACAGGGCTCACAATAGAACTGTGATGAAGGCAAATAGAAAAGAGTGTAGGGATTATCCCTTAAGAGTCTTGTGGAATGAATGGTTTTCTGAAGGGACAGGAAAGAGGCTGCATGCTTTGGGCCTCCTAGCTCTTCTTGGTTAATGCTGATAGAGAGAGCTCAAAAGGCCCCTCCCCCAGTCTCACCGATGAGATGGAGAGGCTTATTTCTCTCTGCTGGAGTGAAGAACTAGGTGAGACCTGTCACCCATGGAAGGAAAGATGGGAAGTAGGTAGAAATAATGGAAAGGGTAGAAGGCTGATTCAGGTCTTTTTATATGAATACAAATATTTTAATTATTAAATAGTATGTATTATTTAATTTTTAAAATTAATGAGCACGAAAGGTAATTCTTCAAACATTTTCTTCTGCGTGGTAATTTCTGAGTATATGTTCTCTCTTCCCTGCAAACTCACACTCAAAGTATCCTGCCTCTTGTCAGCTCCTGTCCCTGTGTACTCAGTCGCAATTCACAGTATTTACACTAACAGTCACTCAGAATGGATATTTTCTCTACTGCTTTTCTATTACTTGAAAAGTTCTTGTTTAGTATCTAATTAAAAGCCATGAGTTGCTCATATAAATAAATATGTGTGTACTGCTGTTACATACATATAACTCAATTTAATTATATGTTCAAGGTGTCTGCATCCTTCAGTTCCCTTGTAGCCTCAAACTCTCCCTGAACTTCTCCCCTCAATCAAGTTCCTTTCAGAATCTGAACTTTCCATTTCCCTACCTACTCAGGCCCATCACTCTTCAATTCCTTGGAACTCTCTAACTAAGCTCTTCCTTAGCAACTTGTTCACTTATCACTTGTAAATGCAAAATCCAGTGCTGCCAGGTAGCAAACCAAATGCTTCATAGCATCTCACACTTGAGCTGTGTGTCATGACTTCACTTCCTCTCTCACCGCCCTTTCCTGGCTAGGACAGGAAATGCTCTTGGTTCTTAGTCATTCCAGACATGAAAACCTTTTTAATAACCAAATAAAGACTCCAAAATCCTCTTCCATACTTAGATTCTGTGCTTCTATGAAATATTATTAGTATATTGATTGAGGTATTCAATTAGAAAGTTTCCCAGGTTTCTGTGTGGGCTGAGATGAGGTTTCTCTTCATCCCCACTTGCTCTTCCTCATTTATCTGCTACTCTGCTCTTCTCTCTGCCAAAACAAACTTGGAAACGAGCTTTTTTCTGTAAATATGAAAAAAATAGTGGTCTTTCCCAATGGCTTGTACAGATTACCTGACACCTTATATGTACATCCATACTTTGTAATTATACTCCAATGTCAAATATTATCCAAGGCCAAAGTCACCCAAATCATTTCACCATACCAAGCCTCTGTCTCAGCTAGGTATAATTACATTAATAAATTAGATACATATATATATAAATATATATATACAAATTTTCTTGCTGCACATATGCACCAGGATGTTCAAATTCCTAAGAGAGCTTTCTTTATGCTGCTCCTGTACCTCCTGGGGAAGCCTTCTTTTTCTTTTTGTAACCAAATATTATACAGCCTAACTTCTCACTACCCCCAATTCACACCTTTCTCTTGGCCTACGTTTACAGCTGTACATGGTGTCCCACCATCTGCTCCCTGGGCACTGTGATGCTTTCTAACCCTGACATTTTTCTAAATTGTTCCTCATATCTTTCCAGAGCTAGCTGTCTTTTCAAGTGACAGAGCAGTTATATTTCTCCCAAGAGGCTCACGGTTTCATTCTTCTTCATATTTCTTTCTTGCTCTCTGAGCTCCAACCATTATGGAAGACTTCCATGAACACTACTGTGATCTCTAAGTCATTTCTCACATAATGTGCACCATCATCTGTAATGTCCACTTGGAAAAAAGCTTGTCTTTTAAAACTCGGCCCAAGGCTGTCTTGCTAATGTCACTTTATCAGTAAGAGGAGGCCATCTGTCACATTGGCAGCGCAGCTTTAGGGGCTGTGACTACTGGGATGACTCATTTTTATTTGGCCACACAGTGATCTTGCTTCTCTAATATTCCATGGTATCATTAAACATCCAAGGGGAAAACCTCTCATTTCCCAGGAAACATGGTAGTCCCTAAAATAGCTAAATGTAAAAAGCAGATTGGCAGTAAAGAAATCAACTCTCCAATGGGCTTAAACTGTTTCCAAACACTTATTGAGAGTTGTAGAGGACAGTGAAATCATATTGTGATTGTACGTCCAGTTTGGCTTGGGAGGAGACAAAGAGAGGAAACATAGCTTATTTATCTCATCCCTAAGGGTTCTTGGTTTAATTCTGCATGAGGGCTTCCCCCAAAGCTGTCTTCATGGGGAAAAGTTGGATGTGAGTGTTCACTGTACCCTTCAAGGCAGTACCAGTTACTATATTATGGTTACTTTGATATAATTTCATTTAACACATACACCTTCTTTTTCAGATTTTAATTATGTTTTCTATGTGTATGAGCACATTGCCTGCATTTGTTTGCCTGTGCACCATTTGCGTGCCCAGTTCTCTCTGGGGCATAGAAGTAGTTGAATCCCCTATGTTGTGAGCTGCCATGTGAGGAATGGGAATCCGACCCAGGTCCTCTAGAGAAAGACCACTCTTAGCCACTGAGCCACACTCTAACCAGCACATGTGTCTCTGGATTGCATTTAAGGTAGTCCCTTCTTTCAAATATAAGGAAATCAAGAGTTAATTGATTTTCAGGGTTTGCACAGCATTTAGTTAAGGCAGATTTCAAACAATGACTTTGTTTCTGAATCTTGTGATATTTCCTCTTTTTTACAATGAGAATTTATGTCAGGTTTAGTTATTTTATTCTTGAATTTTTCAAAATAAATGTAAAAATATAGAAATAAATATAAAACAATAAACATTTAAATCTGTCACATCTTTTGAGAAGATAAAAGTTGGACATATGTCCCGTCTCTGTAGTCCCAATAGTGGGGAGGCTGAGTCAGGAAGTTTACGAGTTAAGGTCAGTTACACATAAATAGTGGGAATGATGGAGTGGGAGACAGGGGATATGGAGAAGCAAGATAGTGAGGATGAAGAAGAGGAAGTGGATGCAGAAGAATAGAGAGAAAATTAATAACCTTCCATATGGTTGAGCATGCCATAGTTTTTTTCAAGAGTTATCTGTAAGCACCATAATCAAATATTCTCTGTCTCATTCTAAGGAGCTAGAAACTATTGTCCAAAGCATAAGAAAGTTCTTTGGGAGGCCATCTCATTCACAACCAAAACAATTTCTCTTAGACTGACATTTTAGAAAGCAGATCACATTCTTCTTTATTTTTCTTCTTCCTGCCTTATTGAATCTCCAAAATTGTCCCTAATGCCTTCTGTTCTGACTACTGGCATGTTCATTTCACCAGCAGTCCAACAGTGACCAGTGATTGCTGACATAGAGTAAGTGGGCACTATGTTCCCAGGGTAATAAGAAGTTATATCATGGTGTATTACCAGCTTTGTCATTTTTCTCAAGGACCCTAAGCAAGCAAAGTGAAGGGTCCAAATCTCTGGTCTTCAAAAGAGGGACCTTAACCTTCATGAATAACACTAACCACTGCATTTTCTAAGAAATAGTATAAGGTTCCTGT
Source organism: Phyllotis vaccarum (assembly GCA_033318265.1). Classification (NCBI taxonomy): domain Eukaryota; kingdom Metazoa; phylum Chordata; class Mammalia; order Rodentia; family Cricetidae; genus Phyllotis; species Phyllotis vaccarum. Next base: position 5,888,744 of record JARWLC010000012.1, on the reverse strand, counting down.
TGCATTAGCTTTATTTGGGAAGACATGGATGAAGGACTTCTTACCCCGTGTAAAGTACCAATGCCAGATCAAAGAAACTATTCCTTACAAGTGTAGTTTGGTGACCTAATGGGTAATTTTCAGAAGACCTCATAATGTGTGTCATCTTCCATTTCCCTTCCCGCTCATGTACTGCTGATGGCTGTGGCTAAGATCTTCAAATTTCCCAGGCATGTAGTACCTGGTGCTATGAGTTTGTTCATTTTTTTTTATCATCCCATTTAATTCTAATAATTATTCTGAGAAATATTTATCATTATCAGCCTTTCACAGACCTGATGAACCTCCAAAATATTGAGCTGCCCCCAGTCATGTGTAATAGCTCTTAGAGTTGAGATTTCCACCCTAGATCATTTTCCTCTATTATAATATCATGTTTATAATCATATTCATGACAGCTCATACTATATTTCCTGATGATAAAACTATGTAAATGTCTTCATCTGGTTTCCCTGAAGATAAACTTAACCTCATCTTAATGGTGATGGCAAATAGTTTATACTCATACAAGATTTTTTTTAAAGCTATTTTATAACTTGACATCTTAAGAGTTTGCCAGAGACTCCCAGGCATTAAGGAAAAGACTAATTGCACTTTGAATCTGCCTCCTGACTGTTTAGGTTTGATAAGCAATGTTAGAGTGCAGAGGATTATGAATCTTTAATCTGATAAACAGCTTGGTAACCAGAAACCGAATCCAAGAAGCTTATCTTGAATTGCACTCTGGCCTGTGATGCATTACTCCATATATCTGTGTGTATGCAAATGAAAGTATGTATATGCACATATATTTATATCTATACACATATGTATTTATATATACATAGTAATATATAAATATAGATGCCACTTCCTAAATACCAAAACATGAAATCTGAATGAGTTCTGTTACTATGTGGAGTGTGAGGAGTGTGACTCAGATCGTCTAGGGAAATGTTATACATGTTATACACAAGACAAAATTAACATCACTAAGCTCATTTTTTAAGAAAGGGAGAATGAAGCTAAGACTTCCAATTTAGAGTTACCCAACATGTGGGTTGGCTTTCTTCTCAGACTCTTTACCCTCAGACTGACCATTTGTATTCATGACAGTTGCCTTGTGGTGACCAAATACTTTGACAAAAGCAACTTAAGGAAAAAATGGTGTTGTTTTGGTTCCCACTTGCAGGGTATAGTCAGTCACTGCAGCAGGATCCTGAGGCAGCTGGTCACATGACATCTGGTCAGGAGGTGGAGAGAGATGTATACTGATACTCAGCTCCCTCTTTATTCTGTTTTGACCCTAGTCCATGGTATAGCAACACCCCATAGTTAAAATGTGTCTCCCTGCTCAGATAACCTAATCTAAATAGTCCCTCACAGGCCTGACCATAAGATTTATAATGTAGGTGATTCTACATTCTGTCAAGTTTCTAATTGATGTTATTCATCCTAAGGTTCAAGTCACATCTATGAGTATTTCTAGCATCTGTGAAAATGAGTCAAAAACAGTTGAGGCACTTAACTGCTTCCCTGATTGCCACCTGCCTTGTCTGCACTGTCTGAACTTGGAATCCACTAGTACTAAAACTCAACACTAGCTGCCTGCTGGTAAAATCACCAGGGAGACTCATGTAGAAAAAGCTGAACTGTGCTTTTGCAGCCAGCTCCCTCAGTGCTCATATGTAAGTTTTCCTTTGGGATCCCCTCTCAGAACAGTGCTGAATATAAGTATCTCTATCCTTCACCTCACAAGAGAAAAAGTAGAGGAACAAATTGGCTGAGCCTGGATTTGAAGTAGCAATTCTGCTTCCACAGTCTACACTGACTTGCCCATCATATTGTAAAAATAGATTTGACTCTGAGAGTCCCATATTTGATTCATTTACCAATAACAAGAAAAAGTAACTTCACAGTTATAAATATTAGTCAGTACCATCACAATGGACATTGGTGTGGAAGTTACTCAAAACTTAAATAGAACTTTTGGATTCCTCTCCTGGTTATACACCTGAAAGGATCTAAATTAGCATACCACAGAGATATTTGAACATCGATGTTTATTTAAAAAACTGTTCATATTAGCCAATTTATGGAATCAGCCCAGGTACCCATGCACAGATGAATGAATATAATATGCCTAGTGGAGTTTGTTCATTCATAAGGAGTGAAATTATATTAGTTTCTGGAAAGTAGTTGGAACTGGATATCATCATGTGAAACAAAGTAAAGCAGCTCAGAAGAACAATCACTGCATGTGTTCTCTCATTGTAAAATTTAGACATTTGTTAAAAGACGGGGAAAGTAGAAAGGGAACTGTTTGGGAAGGAGGGACCAGTTGGGAGGTGGAAAGGGAGATAATTACCCTAAAGATAATTAGGATGTGTGAACATGATCAAAGCATACTGCTGCATTAGTTAGAGCTCAGAGTTCTCTAGAGGAACAGAACTGATAAACATATACACACATATTTATATTTGTACATATATTTACATATATGATTTATTTAGAGTGGCTTATAGACTGAGGCTAATCCAACAATAGCTGTCTCTTCACTGAAAATTCAAGAATCAAATAGTTCTTTCATTCAAAAAAACTATATGTTTTAACTGATTATCAGTGTATGTTGGAATCCCAAGAAAGTGAGTGGGCTCTAACACCAGTGAAGGAATGCCTCAGCAGTAGGACAGATGAACTTACTTGGGAAAATAGGACAAGCAAGCAAAATGTGAAAGCTTTCTTCTTCCATATCCTTTTATAAAGACTGCCACCAGAAGATATGCCCCAAATTTAGGGTGGTTCAACTGAGAAAAATCCTTCACAATACTGATTTCAATTAATACCAGATACAGTCACATTGACAGCCAAGACTAGCCAGCCCAACTATATACTACTATGAAATGGCATGTTCAAACTCATTATCTTATATAATATCATATGATAATAAAACAAGCAAATTTAGAGAAGTCTATGAACTTTGTTCCTTCTTATTTTGACTTTATGTAAGATGGATTTTATTTACAGAGTAAATTTTGGACCAGTGTGATTTTCAAAGAAAGTCTATATTTGAACTTTAAATGTAGCCATGACTTTTCTAAAATGATAACTGGCACCTTCACTAAAACAAATCTTAAGATGGTTTGACAAGTTCCTACTATGATTCCTTTGAAATTTGTTGTGAAAATATTCGACAGGAATCTATTTTCCATTGTTCCAAGGTCTTTCCTAAGATATTGAAAGGGGGAACATTGGCTCAATTTTCTGCCTTTGCCTTGTGTTTAAGCTTTTGAGTTCATAATGGGTAGTGTAGGATCATTCTTTCCCTAACATGGTGATTTTAATAGTTAAGATGTGCACTGCTCAGTCATTCTTGAAATGATAATCTAAATGAAACATCCCAGCTCCTCATAGAACAGACTATGGAAATCATTGGCTCTTTAAAAGTTTCTCCTTTCTGTGGCATACATGTGGCACTTAATATGTATCATATGTTATTGTTTGAATATGAAAGCTCTCTAGAGGCTCCTGTGTTCGAACACTTGGTTCATATCTGTTGGTGCTGTCAAATGAGTCTGTGGAAACTTTAGAAGATGGGGCCTGACGTGGATCACTAGAGTGTGCTCTTGAAGGCTATTCCTGCTCTGGTCCCATTCAGTGCCTTCTGTATTCCATGTGTGGCAAGTTAACCAACCTCTACACTACAAGTTCCAGAGCTCTGAATGGAGTGAGCCAGCCATTCTGCCTTTCTGGCCGTGATGAACTGAACCTACAGAGACCATGAGCCTAAACATACCTCTCTTCTTTTAAGCCATCTCCATCAGGCATTTTGTCTCAGTAATGAGGAAAGTAAGTAACATACCAGATATTACTCAGACATGCTGCTCATGAATTTAGTGAGTCTTTGTAAATACAAGGTAAATATTTCATCATTCTCAGCTAAGAAAACTAAAGTGGGGGAAGGCAAGTGAATACAATGATCCAGTAAAATATTAAATATATTGCAAACTTAGAATGAATGTAAACCCATTTCCTAGTTCTACATAAAGTGATTAAAATAAACACCTTCGTTAAAAAAAACAAAATTTGGCCAAATAACATTCTCAAGATTAAAAATTGAGTAAGTGCTGATGAAAGAAAAATAAAGATGGTTCCTGTGATGTGACAGTTATGTTATGAACTGTCTCTTAGTCACTCAAAAATAGTGAGGTCACTGAGGGCTACTGGGCTACTGCTTCAGAATAGCTGTTTTTACCTAAAGGTGTGAAGTAGTTGCTACACCAATTCACTATACCAAATATTTAAGTTAGAAGCCTATGGGAAGGATGGTGTCTATATTAACGAATACTAAATCCAAGTAATTTGGTATAGTAACCATGAGATATATCTATAAGGGGAAAATCCCTGTACAGGGACATGTAATGGCCTAGGGAGGTATGCGGTTGGGAATCAGTCATCTATCAGGTGCCAAAGTATCCAGAGATTTATATAGGGCCCAACAATAGATAGCATCTCTGGCTAGCTTAGAGACAGTGAACAAATGTCTGACCCTTTGTACCTTTCTACCATAAACCCCTCAGTAGGGTTTAGGCTATCAAGACTCATGCATGAACTCTATTATAAACTGCTATGTCTACAGTTGTTCAGACCCCATGGGATTCTTTGGTTTGGATTTTAAGTGAGGAGAAGCTTTAAGACTTCCAGTTGTGTGTGTGTTTTTTAAATAAGTGTGCATTGTTTGTGATTGAGTCTTTTTTATGGATTCTGATTATTCCTATCCAATCTAATCCCAGGCAATGTTTACTATGATCTATCAATCCATAAATCAGCAGACATATTCTATTACTGCCTTAAATTACACAGTGCCCTGGAGCAATATACCTGCTGTTAGTCAGCCACCAACTGCCACCAATATCTATGGGCTTAGAACTTCTAAATGAACTGCTACTCAGGAGAAAGAAGAAAATGAAAACAAGAGGGAGTGGTTGTGTAAACTCCAATGAACAAAAGTAGGCATACACCCTTCGCTACTACCTTGTGAAAGAGCTGTTGGTTTTTATTCTTTGTATTTGGTCACTGACCTGCTAGCTTCAAGGGACAGAAAGAGAAACAAAAGAGAAAAAGGATAGTCTTTCAGCAAATATGATTAACTCAGTTTTTCTGAAGAGAGTCAGATAATTAGTGTAAACAAACAAACAAAAAGATCCCACCCCCAAAGGAGGGGGTAGCAGATAGGCATCCATATGCACTCTCTATGTGCCTAAACTTCATTATCTCTCTATCCACATGGCAGATATAACACAAGGTCCTTCTCTTTGCAGTACTTCAATTCTTATAGGAGAAGTACACAAATGCTACAATAAAAATTTAGCTGGTAATACAAATATAAATTAAAATAAATATGGAATGATTGGCAAAAGGAAAGATTCAGCTTTTCAGCTGGTAGGGGGGTGTCCTGCTAAGTCTGTTCTAAATATCATTAGAACAAAGGTGTGAATGATAATAGCTGTGCAATGTCCTGGGGGAGGTGTCTGCAGGGAGAGGGAACAAGTAGAGAAATTGTATAGGGAAAACAAGTGTGCTATGTCCCAGCTTCTAGAGGGACAGCAGTAGCTAAGGTATAATGATCCTTAGAAATCAGGAGAAGATAATTGAAATCAAAACAAACAAACCCATCCAAAAAGTAGGCATGAACAGATTCATATAGACCCTTGTGTGCCAGGGCCTTTTCTCTTTTCTCTCTAAGTCTATGTCTATTTTTAAACACACTGTAATCCTTTAAAGGTCTGTGTGTGTGTGTGTGTGTGTGTGTGTGTGTGTGTGTGTGTGTGTGTGTACGAGTACATGTATGTGTGCATGTGCATGTGTGTGTGTCTGTACATCTCTTGACTGTATATCTCTATTTTTTCCGATCACATCTTTAATCTTCTAAAAGGCATGGCTAGGATTAAAGCCTAGGCTTTGGTGGTTAGTTCTACCCAGATCATTGGTCCCTGAGAACTTCATGACAGAGGTATTAGAAGGAGGGACATTTACCACCTCAACTCTGGGGAATTTTAGGGTACACACTGTCACCAGGTAGAACACTGACATCTGCTGCTCAAAAACCTCATTTAAGTGTTTGGCAGCAGGATCTCTTAAATGAGACTTGTGCCAGTTTTTGCCACTAAGGCTGAGTCAGGAAGCCTCTCTTTAAAAAAACATGTCTCTGCTCACCACCAGAAAATAGAGCTGACCCAAGAAAATGCTACTACTAAGAAGCTGTGCCTCTGCTTGCCACCAGCAAATAGAGGCCACCCTAGAAAATGCTGGTACAAAGAAGTCATACTTGACTGTTCCCTTTTTTTTTTTTGTCTATATGAGCAGAAATCTCAACTTGTCATATGTAGCTTATGCTTATACCAAGGCTCCTGTGAGATTCAGGAAGCCACCATGCTATGGCTTAGGCCCACATACTATCAACCCACCATGTTGTATCTCAGGCTGCAAGCCACCACTCTGTACCACAGTCCCCTTGAGAGACACAACTGCAAAGCTACATTTGGCTCTGTTTTATGTTCTAGAACGTTGGTAAAGCTTTCTTGGGATTTATAAGGAAGTAGTTAACCACCTTGGAATACCATTTGTAGTCAGATGTTTCTTTCCCATCCTGGTACTCATAAATATCTAGCTTATAAAATAATTGACTGGGGGCTTATTATAGAAACTCCTAGGCCAGTAGTTCAAGCCTATCACTCTAAAGCTCTTACATTTAAATCAGGTTTGTCATGTGGCTTGGTACCTTTGCTTCAGTGCACCATTTTCATCTTGCTTCCTTTGCCCCGGCAGGTGACTTCTGGTCTGTCTTTCCTCTTCCCAGAATTCTCCTAATCTAATTGACCCAACTCTACTACTTTCTGCCTAGTTACTAACTAATTAGTGTTTTATTAAACCAATAGGAACAACAAATCATTACAGAGTGAAAAAGTAATATCCCACAGCACGGCCCCCTTTTGTCATAAAGAATCCAGAATCCAATTTCCTCCAACCATTGGGGAACAAAATTACACACACACACAAAAAAAACCCTGCTTGTCTGTGGCTTTGAGCAACCAGCACAAGCTGGGGCTAGATTCTACATGTATCTAGAATCACTACCTGGCTGGCTATTTTTCTTACAGAGTTGGCTTCCAGTCAGCTCCGCATTTTAGGCAGTTACCACCACATGTGTTTCTTCACCATCATCACCTGGGTAAGTTTTTCAGACACTGTGTTCAAGTCCTGCTGGGTTGTGGCTTTTCCTGGATCTCTTCCTTTGGATGTTGCCACACTATATATCTGCCCCACTGCAGAGTCATCTGAATGGTCATCAACAGCAGATTTGGTGAGTCAATTGAGATTTCATAAAAAGAGGAACTTTTATTCCACATTAAATAAACAATGGGAAATGGTGATATGATGGAGAAAGTTTGGACTCTATTTGATAATATACTAGAAAATGGAAATGAAGTGAAACAATAATTAATATAGATGACATTAATGTAATGTCTATTATGAATATTATTTGTTTGATTATTGTTATCTTAGCCCTAAAAAAGTTGGTTGATATGAGTGCCAAGATACAAATATTAGAAATTTATGTTAAAACAGATCATAGAGCTATTCAGACCCAGACAGAGAAATTTAAAGGAGAACCAATCTCAACATTGCCTTATACACTTGCAGAGAATCAGCCTAAGACTTTCAGTCAATCAACCTTAATATATCCAGTAAGCTTATAGGAATTGCAAAAATATAAAAACCACAGAGAAACTGAATGGACTCCTGTTCAAATGTTAAGATTTTTAAAAATTTAAAGCAGCAATAGTCTCATATGGTATGCACTTAACATTTCTAAGGCAGATGTTAAACTTGTAGTCAACTTGTAATAGAATTATCCCTAAAGACTGGACAGACATGGTTACAGCAGTTTTCGAGGCTGAGCCTCAGTTACAATGGAGGACTTGGTGGAAGGATAAAGCTAAAAAAAAATTGAACAACATAGTAAAGACTTATTGAAATCTTCCAAAACCAATTTATTAAGAAGGGAGATTATACTAATGTAGAAAGGCAATCTATATGATGACTATACCATAATTTATGATGCATGGCAGCCTTGAATGCTTGAGATGTAATTGAAAAAGTGAGGGAAATGAGTCATTTACAAAAGTTATTCAAGGGTCAAAGAAACTTTTACAGATGTCTTACAAAGATTAACCTCAGCAATGAATAGAATGGTAGCAAATTCAAAAGCTAGGCTAATAATAATTGAATCTCTGGTTTTTGAAAATGCTAATGCACAATGCAAAAAAGATAATTAGCCATTAATCATAAGAACATAACCTTGGAGGATTTGATCTGGGATACAATTAATATAGAATCTCATAATTATTATGATAATTGGGTAGGAGAAGTTACTTCTAGAGGTTTAAAGAAAAATCAAAGTATTAAATAATATAACTCTGGAAAACAAGGTCACCTAAAAAGTGGTAAACAAGGAATTTTTATAAATAATGTTTTTGCTAAAAATAACCCCAACAGAATGCTCCTCCATTATGGAGTATGAAGAATGTGTAACAAAAGCACAAATTGGACCCATGAATGAAGGTCAAACAAAAGACATACAAGGTAACTTTTTGACTTTTGGAAATGCCATGAGGGGGCTTTCACAGGCCTTCTTATCAAGTCCAGTTCAGTCTTATCCAGTCATTGTGTAGGAAATACCTTCCCAGAGTAACTAAAGAGCTTAAAGCTTATTCTAAAAATAAAAAAATAAAATAAAATAAAAACAACAAAAAACTGCTCTGGTCAATAGAACAATTATTTTAAAAAGAGAAAATTGGGAAAAATATAAAAAATATTTTGTTAAACTTCTATAAATGAACAAAGACTAAACTTAAAAATGTAAATAAAAGACTTTGTCATTAAAGGTTTAGTTAACACAGGTGTGGATATAACAATAATTTCACCGAATCTTGACATTTAAATTGGCCCCTTCAGAAAGTAAATGTTCAGCTTTTGGGGATTAGAACATTATTTAAGGTAAAGCAGCACAAGATTGCTCCAATGTTTAGGGCCAGGAAGACAGACAGGAAAATTGAAGCCATAGGTGGCTAACAATGTCATACATTTATGGGACACAATTTATTATAACAATGGATTACTCATATAAACATACCTCCAATCACAGAAAAGAAACATATGTTCCTGGGGAAAATATTAAAAGGTATTTTGAAAAACAATCCTTGGCCATTCACCTTGTATAAAAACAAGGCACAACAGCTGCTGATCTTTCAAGGGCACCATTTTAAAAGCTACCTTTAAAATGGTTAACAGATAAGCCTATATGGGTTCAGCAACGGCCTTTAACAAAAAGAATTTGCAGGCCTTAGAACAGTTGGTACAGGAGCAGTGAAATGTTCAGCATATTGAAGAATCAACCAGCCCTTGGAATTAACTTGTATTTGTTATTAAAAAGAAATTTGGAGAATGGTAACAAATCTAAGAGCCATAAATAAGGTGATTCAACCAATGGGCTCTCTACAATCTGGAATTCCTTTGCTTTCTCTGGTACTTAAAAGATTAGGTTATCATAGTAATTGACTTAAAAAAAAACTGCTTCTTCACTATACTTCTACAAGAACAGGCAAGAAAAATTTTGCCTTTATAGTGGACACATAATAATTCTTGGCCTATAAAGAGATAGCAATGGAAGGCTCTCCCACAGGGGGCATTAAATAGCACCACTCTGTAACAGTATTTTGTACAACAGTCATTAGAAGTGACATGTAAGCAATTTCCCATTAACCACTACATGAATAAGATGTTGATATTATTGGCTGACTCAAATATAGATACTTTAGAAAGAATGTTTGAAGAACTAAAAAACAAACAAACAAACCAAGAAACAATAGACATTGCCTGCTGCCTGCTTGGGGATTAAAAATTGCCCTGGTAAAATTACGAAGAGGAGACTCTATTAATTGTTTAGGATATAAAATAGATCTACAAAAAATTAGACCAGAATATATACAAATTAGAAGAGACAAACTAAGAACTATTAAAGATTTCCAAAGATTGCTAAGAAACACTTGTAATACATATTCCACTACTGGGATAAAAAAATTTATGAACTGGATAATTGCTCAAAACCTTAAATAGTGTCAAGAACTTCAATAGTCTACAAAAATTATCAGCTAAAGCTGAGAGTGAATTGGCTTTGGTAGAAAAGAAATTACAGGATATACATGTGGATTGTGTGGATCCAGACCTTAATTGCATTCTGGTTATTTTATCCTCTAAGTCTTCTCCTATGGGAATTTAAAGCAAATGAAGAATATTATATAGGAGTGGATATTTTTACCACATAAACTGAGTAAAAAATTAAGGACATATGTGCAAAACATTTCTGATTTTATTTTTAGAGAAAAATTAAGACTTCATCAATTGACAGTAATGGACCAAGCAGAAATTGTTATACCATAATTGACCAATTATGAGAAGAAAGTATATCTTGGCAAAGAGCTTCCAGTAATTTTTGGGAGGAGTAATTAACAGATCTCCCCAAAGCAAAAGAATTCAATTTATAAATGGAAATAACTGGATTCTTCTTTGTGTTGTATGGGATATACCAATTTCTAGAGACCTTACATTTTATACTGATGCAAAGTAATCAGGAAAGGCAGGTTATAAATTAGAAAATATAAGTAAAGTGGATAAAAGCCCTTATAATTCTGTTCAAAAATCAGAATTATATGCTATTATGATGTTATTTTGTCATATGTCAAATGTATCAGATTTTACAGAACCTCTTAATATAGTCACAGATTGTCAGTATGCAAAAGAGCTCTTTTACACCCCTAAACAGCTGACTTAATCTTGATAAGTCAGAGATAACTCTGTTACTTATTCTGATATAAGAAATAATCAAGAATAGAAATCATTTCTTATATATAACACACACCTGATCCCTATAGGGGGTCTGCCAGGCTCTCTAGCACAAATTGATTATTTATTAATAAGCAGTGTACTCAGGACCACAAAATTTCATAGAAAAATCACACAAATAGCAAAGGTTTAAAAAAGGATTCCATCAATTTCACTTCTTTCTTTAAATGCAAGCAGCATGAAATCCCACATACTTGCTCTTTCAGGTCTGTGGGCATGTGTGTAACACGGCACATGGGAAAGGATGCTAAATAAGATTCTAAACTATGATAACCCTAAAGCTGATTTTCTTTTGTTTTTATAAATCAATTGTCTACATTTAAACTAATATATTGTCCACCCTATCCTGCATCTTCAAAAAGAGATTTGTTCCAACATCTAATTAGCTAGCAAATTATCAAGCCCACATGTGTCTTCAGAGCCAGTTGCCATCATTGTTCCACTCCCTAACCTAATCCAGAACCTTAGCGTGACTTTATTTTAGCTATCTAGTGAAACACTCGTACTGACTTCAGTCAGTTTGCTCGGGTTTGAGCATCGAGGACCTTGTCTTGCCCTCAGCTGGATTTTCCATTCTCAGGTCCTCTCTTCTTAAGGTTTTAAATCCAGTTTAGTAGCAAAGGTGATACAGTTGATTGTTTGCTTTTCCGAGCCCAAGCTGTCAGTATAATTGCAATCATCGGAATCAGATAAAATTGTTTCTTGAACACTGGAGCATTTCAAGAGAATGTCATCTTCATCAACTCACCTATGTATAACACTTGAATGGATTAAGAAGGTGAGCAGCTTGCATTTAGCTGGTATTAGCAGCTGAACTATATCTAAGTGCAAGGTCACACTGAGCTCCTATGCATAGTATCTGCTTATATGTTCATAGCAGTTCTGTGGCATGATCATAATTATATCTATTTTACAAATAAGGTGACCTTAAGTCACATGCCCAGATGCATGTAGCTAGTAAGTGATATAACTAAGGCACAAAGCAAGCTGGTTCAATGCCAATACTCATCTTCTTAATGGTATCATACTGCTACATAAGCAAATATCCACAACCCCAGACTTGATACTTATTAAACAAGGGACCTGATGGCTCCTCATCAGCACGTGCCTATGAGGTGAACAAGCACTGCACTGCAAGAGGACTAAATGCAAAGCCCCACTTGCATTGCCTGTAAGATCATGGGTAATTTACTGCCTGAAAAGAGTTCTATAAAAAGTAACCTATGGGACAAGGTCTTCAACTGAAAATATAACCACTATTAGGTTTGTAGTCCTGGATGATGGAGAGAAAGTTCAATGTAAATTTGTCATTTCCCTTTGTCTGATAATAAACTGAAATCACAACCAATGACAGATTAACTATTGCATTCCCCTGACAATTGTACATTATTTCTTTTTCTTACTGTTTTGGATTCTGTTGCAGCATATAGAAGCACTGATACTGTAACATGTTGAGAGGTGAACTGTCATACAGCTGTTTCTCCCCTCCCATTTCATTTTGCTGACAGGATACTAGAAGTGCCGCTTACACACCATTCCACTGGGCTTGTATATCCCTTTCTGCACTCACATCCATTGTAAGTCTTGTTTCCTTGTGAGAAACCTTGTCATCTTTGCCAAAACCATTTGTCCAGGACTTTTTCTCAGACGCCAGTCAGTGAAATCAGGTAAACATTTTTTATGACTTTCATCATTATAAAAATGAGCTTTAGTACAAACTTTTGAAAATGCATGAGTTCATGAGTTTATAAAGTAAAAGGGACATTAAAATTTCCACAGCACATTTGACAACCCACTGGATTTCATATACAGACAACAGAAAAATCACAACAAACCAGGGCAAATGTATATATGTATCTATTCCAATAAAAAAATTATTTGAATATAATTTGTTTTGCTTTTTTCACTTGATATTAAGTTCTGATTATTTTTCCATTTCTCAATGCTATAAAATACCTTTAGAAATACTTAATGTATATGTATGTATAGATACGTACATTATACAAATGTAAATACTTATCATAGTTAATGGCTATGATTTAGCTTCATAGAGTTACAATTTATTATCCACTATGTTTAGCTACAGAAACAGGCATATTTTATACTATATGTTTAGATGGTGCACTATTTAGCATTATTGCTAAATTTTTACTAGTTTTCACAATCTCTTTAGTTTTTCTGTCTTGGCAAGCACATCTTGTGTGAATTATGATAATTTTTCTTCTTACCTCATGGTTCATGTACTAGAGTTACCATTTTACCACACTGCACAGAACTTCTATCATCATGTTGGCCCATGGTGTTAATAACAGTTATCATGTTTTCTTTATGTTGTGAGCAATGGTTCTCCTTCGTTCTTTAGTCAATGTATATTGTAGGCTAAATGCATACACTCATGCATCTCTGGGATGTATTTGCCTACATTATAATTTCTGCATTAAAATACAAATTCTACCTCTTATTGGCTATTATATTAGATAATCTACTTCCCAGCTGAAGCCTCAGTTTCCTGAGGTGGGAAGTAGGGTCATAAACAGTACTGTTTATAAGGCTTCTCCTTAGAATTACAATGATGGTACCTATACAGTGAGAGTTAACAGAAACAGTTGTCTCTATCATTACCATTAGGATCTATTTATCACTTTCTTCTTCACATTTTCTATGTTTGGCATAACAGGTCACAAGAAAAAAAATCTATATTTCAGTTTACAGACATAATTTGTCTCAGAGATGGACTACTCATTCCTTAAGAGAGAGAGAGAGAGAGAGAGAGAGAGAGAGAGAGAGAGAGAGAGAGAGAGAGAGAGAGAGAGAGAGAGAGAGAAATCTCACCTCAAAAGCCTTCTGTCTATGGAATTTTTCTCAGATACTTGATCATGGAATGAAGGAATACAGACCTTACTATATTAAGATTTTTCAGCACTTTGCAGTTTCATCTAGATAATTGAGAATAATTTTTATAAAATCATTTAATTGACCTAGAATCTATTGCATCAATCATAAATGAGATTCTTTCCTGCTGTCTTAAAATTTTTATACCCTTTATACTGTATTTCTAATATTTCCACTTTCTTGATTTTTTTCTAATTTATTTTAATAGTTGGGACACATCATTGTTGATTCATAAAGTCTTTTCTATCCTCTAAGCCAATGTATTTATTATTACTGTGGGAAGTGGGTATGGGAGTACCAGAGCTGTATGAAGGCCTGAGAGTTCCTTTGCAGAGTTGGATCTCCCAAACCCACTTTAATTTTTAAGCTCTTAAAAGAATTTGCTCATTTATATATTCCTTTGATTGCCTGTCCTGTGCTTCTTCCAGATGCTTGCCTTAAATACTTAACTTGTGATCTTCATTTCTTCTGATTTTTAATTAAAATATTTAATACTATAAATACCATTACACTTCAACCACAAATCTATCTTCAAACTGCTAGACTTGAGACTTGATAGCTTTAGTATTTTTCTCCTGAAGGTTTTGTTATTGTCATTATGATTCTTCTTTTTCAAATTGTACACTTAGAAGTGTGTTTATAGATATTTCCAAATATAGGGCTTCTTTTAGCTTTTCATGTACCATTTTAAATTTCTAACATCTCATTGCAATAAAGAAATATGGTCTTAATAATTCATATTCTTTAGTATTTCCTAAAATTTACATTTTGGCTAATTACCTGATAATTTTTTAGAATAATATTCCTCATGTGCTTGAGATGAATATACATTTTTGATGTTGTGGTTATTTCCTACATTAATGTCTATTGAATAAGGCTTATTAAGTATGCTTTTCTAATATTTTGAATATTTCTAATATTATAAAGCCATCTCAGTGCACATTCTACTTTGAAAGACTAACAGTGTCTTCATCTCTTCTTAAGCCAATGTTTGCCTAATGAGAATTTTCTGCAGTTTCTCCTTCAATCTTAACCACGTCTAATAGTCTCTACAAAGAAGTGATGTATATAATCTAATATTAACTGGCTTCATCTTGGAAGTTGGTATTATTGACTATAAACTTATTTTAGAAGCTTAATTAAATGCAAATATAAAGTATGTCATATGGCTGAGCCATTAGACATGACTTCAGGGGCTTGTGAGGCACCAAGTCCCTAAGAAATACATTAATGCCTCGGTAATGCTTGAATTATCTTATCTAGAAGCCACTGGAATAAGACATTGAAATACAGCTGTTCTCTGTGGAGAAAACGCATTTAAACCTAACCATTTTTTTGAAATTTGTGACTTTTCTGAGTAGTTACTGTGCCACTTTTATGTTTCTTCCATATTGAATTATATTGAATAAGAAAAACATTACTCAGATTTTTAGGGGCTCTAGATTTTATCGTAGGCATCTACCTTGGTCTACTCCAGATGAGTATGAGTAGATCTCAGATGGATGTAGACGGGTAATAAATGAAAAAATAAACCTGCAGGATCCAAGAGACTTTCAAACTTCAACTCAACAAATGTAGAGAAATGGAGTGCTAACAGAGAAAAGAAAAATAGGACACCGAGTGAGGAGGACCGGTGCCAGGAAAAAGCCAGCACAGATGCTGTGGAGTGAATTATGTCCCCTAAAACATACATTCATATTATTATCACCAGCACTGGTGTTTGTGAACTTGCTTGAAAATGGTGTATTTCCAGAAGCAATAAAGTTAAGATGAAGGTCTAACAGCCGGGGTGGGCATTAGTTGAATAATGCCTGACCTTTTAGGAGGAGAGAATTTGGACACAGATGCACACTGACAGCGGAGATTTCATGAAAAGTTAAACAGGGGCTTGGAATTATGTGTTGCAAGCCAAGGGAAGCCACATAGTTGCCAGAAACCATGAGAACCTCAGAAGAGAATAGATTTCTCCTCAGCTCCTACTGCTAGTGTTTTGTTTGTTTTTTTGTTTTTTGTTTTGTACAGCCTTTCGGCCTCTGAACCGGAAAGGAGCAGACTTCTGAGGTTGGGAGCCTCAGTAATGGCAATTTGTTAGAGAAACCAGGGAAAGCTGATATAGAGGAGAATCCGCTCCGCTCACACAGATGCTTGTGAAGGAACACGGGAGTATTGCTGTGAGAAACATGCTGAGAGCCCCAGGCTCTCTGCTACCTTTTAAAATAAGTTTTGAGCTGAGTTTTCCTAGGTATGTCTCAATTCTGAACCTGAGATTTTAATTATTTTGCAAATACAAGAGGGGGGGCAGGAATCGTAATAATTTGTTCAAATAGACCAAATATCCTTGATCTAACTTTTAGTGGATAAGCAACACAGCAATTAACAAACAGTGACGTCTAGAGTTCCAGGATTTGGCAGGTTGTTGGAGGGGGATTGCCAACTTTAAGGCAAGCCTGAGATACACAATCATAGTCTGTTTGACACAAAACAAATATAGAATGAAGTAAGTAAGGAAGTTGTAAGTTTCTATACAGCTTTGTGCTATAAACCAACTACTAAAAGTTAAGATCGTGGAATACTTTGTTGTATTTACTTTGGTTAGATATTTTTATTTTAATAGAGCCAACATAGAGGCAGCACATGATTAGTGAAGGCCGAAAAAAATGGCAAATCATCCTTGGATGTCTGCATTTTACATATGTGCGTGTGCACACCCACACTCACACACCCACACACAATTCACTCTAGATCTCAATGCATGCATGTTTTAATATATAATTACTGGAAAATCATAGACCAAAATAATGGTGATAAAAATGTTCATACCCACACATTGTAGGGTTCACCAAACAACCCGAATCTACTAAGATTAGTAATGTTGAAGCTAAAGTAACAGGATTGTATAAATCTAAAATGATGGTGGCAGCTATTGAAAATGTAAAGAAACTATTGATGTACTGATAACTTGTGGGAATTGCATGCAATGCCTATGCCCAGGTGAAGACTGATGCTGAGTAAATACCTACGTGATGCTGGGCATGCAACAGTGACCAGAGTGAAGCCCTCATCACACAAGTTACCAGTATCTCCTATATATTCTAAAAGTTTGAGTCCTATGATGTGGTGCATCTTTCGGTACACTGTGAATTATCATTGGATAATAATAAATAAAGGGGAATAAGGGCAGAATCACTAAGAGATGCCATCCAGCTGCCCAAGAAGTAAGATGTAATGTAATGTAAGTCAAGCCACATGGAAAGACATAGATAAATAGAAATAGGTTAAGATGCAAGAGATAGAAAGTAATATGCCTTAGCCACAGGCTAAACAACATATAATTAATATAACCTTTTATGTGATTATTTGGGACTGCTGATCTGGATCTTGTGGCTAGTCTGGGCCAGAAACTTCATACAACAGTCCTAGATAAACAAGCAAGGTTAACTTTCAAGTAATTTCACATTATTTTTTTATATTATTTGTGATATTATAGTATTATTTTTTTATAATTAAAAAACATGACAGAACATGACAGGTTGTACACTCCAGAATGCTTGGCTATACAAAAGAGAGATATAGACAGACAGACAGATAGACAGACAGACAAACAGAAGACAGACAGATAGATAGATAGATAGATAGATAGATAGATAGGGATAGATAGACAGACAGATAGACAGACAGACAGACAGACAGACAGACAGATAGATAGATAGATAGATAGATAGATAGATAGATAGATTATATATATATATATGAAGAGAGGAGGGAGGAAGAGAATCTAAAGAACCATGCATTGTTGACAATGAAAATTGGTCTTGTCCTTTTTGTGGCCCATTAACCATTTCCCAGTTGTTCAACTGTGGTACTTTTGTTTTGAAGATAACCAAGATCAGTTCAATTAGATAATTAGACTTAAGGCTTACTCAGTAAGAATGAACTCATACTATAAATTTACCCAACAGCTTGCAGCTAGAGAGGTCATAGATCCTAGAGGAAACCCACTATTGCCATTTTCCTAAACCCATATAATTTCTAACTATATTCTAAATACTTGTTATTCTACCCGCAGAGAGTTACCTCTCACGCCTCATCAAGAAGCTTCTTTGTACAGCATAGACTATTCTAGAGATCTATTACTGGTCAATCTGTAGAAAATAAGAGGATGCCCACCCCCAACTTGTTCCGCGCCTATCTCTCGCCCGCGAGGAAAGACACAGCACACACTGAGGATCCTTCTGCAGTATAACTTTAATGTATCTTGGGGGAGAGCATTCAGCTTACGGAAAATGGAGAGGGGAGGGGAAAGAGAGAGAGCCGGCAGAGAGGCCGGCAGAGAGGCAGGGGCCGCTGCGGCGGGCCCCAGCGGGGAAAAGGGAAGCCAGAGAGAGTTAGGCTAGGCCCGGCCAGAGAGAGTTAGGCTAGGCCCGGCCAGAGAGAGTTAGGCTAGGCCCCGGCGTGGTCCGGGCCGGGCCATCCGCCACGTGGCCTAGAGCCCGCGCCCCAGGAGCCGGGCCGGCGTCCGTGCGCACAGCGGGGCGGAGAGAGAGAGAGAGGAAGAGAAGAGACCACGAGGCAGGAAACATCCGGTTTTAAGACGACCAAACGGCTCTTGCTTTAGACGAAACATCTTTCTATAGGTTGTAGTTCAGAATCTCATATGACGCCACGGGAAAGGCGGAGAAACCAGACCAGTCTCGCGAGATTACCAAGCGCATGCGCTCTCTAATGACTCAGGCGGGTTGGCCAGCACCAGATAATAGCGCCACCTAGAGGGGCTGGGGCCAGTGGCCTCCAACACCAACTGACACATCTACAAGACAGCCCTACACATTAGGACTTAGTGAGCTTCACAGAAGAGGGATGGGAGGATGACGAGAGCCAGAAGACCAGGAAATGTCTGCAAGATAGGATCTTCCAGACAGCACAGAATAGTTGCTTCAATTAACTGAATAGCATGGTTGCCTAAACAAGACCTGTGTGGTAACAATACCAGTTGACCTGCCAGCGTTGATGCAGGAAATTTCACAAGACTCCACCTCTATATGAAGAGCTTTAGGCCGCCAATGGCTGCTGAGAGAGGGAAAATCAAATAGCATTTAAATAAAAGATGGCCATTTCCTATTTAACTAGACAAAAATATATTACATTAGTTTATGCTGCAGAGTATTACTTTACCTGTGTAAAGGTGTGCTGCATTTGTTTATACTGCCTTGGTTAACAATGGAAAGCTATGTTGCATTGGTTGATGCTGTATTTGTTTGATTATGTAGAGATGTGTTGCTGTTTCACCTTGCCTGCCTAAGGCACCTAATTGGTCTAAGGTTTTTGTTCTAATAAAAACCTGAATGGCCAATACCATGGCAGGAGAGGGCTAGGTGGGGCTGGAAGGCACAGAGAATAAATAAGAGGAGAAAATCTAGGCGCAGAGAGAGAGAAAAAGGAAGAGAATGAGGGATATGCCCTAGGCCAGATGTCAGGCAGCTACCAGACAGACAGACAAGTGAAGCAGGGAAAGAAGTCCGGAAGCAGGATGTAGATGAAGGAAGAGAAACAGGTTAAGGAACAAGAACTTGTAGGAAAAACATAAGGTAAAGCCAAGTATTCATAACTAATAAGTCTCTGTCTCATAATTTGGGAGCTGGTTGGTAGCGTAACAGAAAAAGCCTGCTACAATTTTCTCCACCCTCAGACAGCATACCTGAGAAACACACTTTAGAACTCCAGGTTCCTGCTGGAGTAGCTGAACCTGTGGCTCGTACGCACAACAGTGGTAAACACTTCACTGTGAGAAGACAAGCAGCGTACGCCCTCATTCCCATCCACTCAGTCTCAGAGAGAAAGAAACCTGGATGTGATTACATGTGTGATGGCTTATGTGATTGATCCCAGTAACAGGGGAGCTGGAATCAGGTGGGCTTCAAGTTCAAAACCATCCTGGACTACACAGAAAGAAGCAGTAGAAGGATCATCTTCGGTTACATAATAAGTCATTCTAAATTATTCTTTCTCTTACCCTCCCTCCCCCCTCCGTACTCCCTCCTTTCCTTCCCCTCTCTCTTTCGTGTTTATTTCCCCATAGCATGAAAGGAAAAATACAGGGTTGATTTTTCTTCCACTACTGACATTAGTTCTAGGACTTGTACCTGACCTTGCATTGTTTTGGAAGGATTGCCCACTAGATAAGGTTCACAGCTTCAGTCACTGCCCCTTGGCTAACAATCCTGAGTCCTTTATTAATGCTCTCCTTCAGCTGCTTTGCTGTGTTTTCTGAATCTCTGTCTCGGGCCCTGCATCTCTAAACTATAGGCATAGCATCTGCACTGCAGTCTAATATGAAGATTGCGTCCAAGAAGCTTACAACAATTCCTTCACTAAGTAAAGAAATGCAGGAAATATTAACTATTAACTACTGTCCTGCCCCCTTTACTTTGTAAGCATCCCTATTACCACACAGAAAACAGCACATCAAAATCTTGAGGTGTAAAACATGTCAATTTTAGGCAGATATTTACGGTAGAATCAAGTACAAGAATCACACTGTAGTATAATTTTTTCTTTTAAGGATTTTAATGTGTGTGTGTGTGTGTGTGTGTGTGTGTGTGTGTGTGTGTGTGTGTGTGTGCATGTGAATGCAGGTGCCCACAAAACCAAAGATACACCTGGATTTGGAGCTCCGGTGACTGTAAGAGGCAGGTCTTAGGACTTAAGCTTGGATCTTTAAGCTGTCCCAACCACTGGGTCATCTTCCTTCTAATTGTAGCAAATTTTAAGTGTGATGTGTGTTTCTTTGGTTATGCTTTATTATACATTTTGTTCTTAAATTTATCTGATAATAAGGCTTCTCCCAGGGATCTGGGTATGTAAATGAGTGTCTTTGAAGGCATCAGCCCTTCTCCACATGGCATGGTTCCCTGGTCTCTAAGCACTCAGAGTAGTCCCAGCTCTGTGCTTTAGAGGTGGTATTTCCAGGATGTTGGGCACTCTTAGCTCTGCTCTTGGAAGAGGGATGCGCTTCTTTTTCTTTTTCTTTTTTTTTTTTCCCTGAGACAGGATCTCATCATGTAGCTCTGGATGTCTTGAAATTTATGCTGTAGAGAGGCTGGCCTGGAACTCACAGAGAATGCCTGCCTCAGAATGCCTGCCACTGCTCCCCCACCCCCGAGTACTGGGATTAAAGATGTGGGCCATGATGCACTGCAGCTGTGTAGCGTTCTTAAAGCCAGCACATTAAGTTTCCTTCTAGGTGGGTTTGGGAGACCTTTACAAATTAGACCCATGGATCATGTGCCCAAATCTACCACTTATTCATTCATTCTAGATTAGCAGTTCTCAACCTGTAGGTCATGACCCTTCTGGGGGGTCGAGGAACCTTTTTACTGGGGTTGCCTGACACTTTCCCAAATATCAGACGGTTATGATTCATAGTAGTAGCAAAATTGTGGTTATGAAGTGAAGTAGCAATGAAAATAATTTTATGGTTGGGGTCAGGAAGATATGAGGAGCCGCACTAAAGGGCCACAGCATTTGGAAAGCTGAGAATCACTGTTGTAGAGAAAGGTGTATAAAATTCAAGCAGCAGAAGTGAATTTCTGTGTAAGATGAAGTCGGGATCAAGTATTAAACATGTAATTATCTCATCTTTCCATCAGAGGCGTTCATTTCTATTTGTAGCCAGCATCCGGGCTGAGAAGAAATCATAGAAGCAAACACTTCGGCAAAAGACAAAGTCAAAAGAATCAGTTTCGGATGCATAAAGAAATTCGTTATCTGCAAAACCATGTCAAGATCAGAAATGGCCAAAATTTGTGGCAGGGCTCCATGCAATTTGATGGAACTCAGCAAGCTCTTGGTTGGTGAAACTCTCAGGAAACGAAAAAAGGAGACAAAAGAGGGTAAGCCCCAGTATCTGTGCTTCAAGTACAGATGGTATTTTAGCTGCTTCTCTGTGAATTTTTCTCTTCTGTTTAATTGGGATAAAGTGACACGTACAACGTTGTGGATGTATGTGGTGCCCCAGTGACTGCAGCGAACTCACAGCTGAGATTTACCTCCATGCATTTTTGCTGATGCTGTTGGCAGATTCTCTCTGAAGCATCAATGGCTGTGACACACATGTCAGCACACATTGCCTGTAAACAAGGAAGGCCCTCTTTGGCATGGGACTGAGGGAATTGATGCCTCACTTGAGTGTTTTGAGAGGCCAGGATCAAAAGTACTTTTAAGCATATCATATAATTATCATCATTAAGAAGCATGAGGCGAGAAGTCCTGAACTCCCAAATTTTCAAAGCAACAAAAGCGGCACAGATTTAATGGGACTTTGAAGTCAGATAAATCTCCAGGTATTTTCATTATTGAAACTCACAACTAATTAAGGAAAACCCTATCTGGGCCAATATTTAATTATGTTTGCTTGTCCACCTGTGTCATGTACTATGTTTGAAAAGTAGAGGGGTGTCAATTGGATTGTACCAAAAGACTGTACTGGGACCAGCCTACAGCCTTCACTTTTAACAAACGATGGCATAGTGGAATTTTGATTTTTTTTTTTTTTGTCTAAATAAATAAGCAGTTAGTTAGCCTTGATGCTAGCTTTGTAGTACACATGGCCTAGAGGGGAGCTAGAAATTCCTACATTAGCATCAAAGTTATTCTTATAAAACAATGTCTTTAAACATGGTTTAAGAAGATTAAGATTAAGAAGATTATGGGGAAGATGTTACAATTAAGTAAATACAAATGACCCTGACTATGTTGGCAAGAAACATTCTTTAAATAGAAGACAGACCAGTCCTCTACCTACAACTCAAACACCAAATATTGCCTATAGTCTTCCTTCCTTTAGCTCTGTTAAGAAGCCCATGCTTTGCTTTGACCCTAATTAAAATCATAGGCAGCCTTTAAAAGTTAAGAGTATCTCTTAATACGTGGATTTCTCTGTGCTCTTAGTAGAGTGAACGATCTGACATCATGGAGCCTTCCTCACAATCCTAGGCTACTTTTGTCTAAATAAAAAGACTGATGAGTTCCTCCCAAGCCCAACCACCATGAGAGAATACGAAAGCACAGCGTGCTCATGTGTAATCTTATCCTGCCATACAAAGAATAAGAAACCCACTCAGGCTGCAACTTGAACGAGCCTTGAACATATTTTATTATGTGAGAGTGGTAGACGCAAAAGGCCACACATTATATAAATTTATTTTATAAAATGCCAAGAATAGGCAAATACACAGTGACAGAAAGCAAATCCGTAGCTGCTAGGGACTGGGGGGAAAGGAAATGGGGAATGACTGCTTAATGGATGTGGGCTTTCAACCTCAGATGTCAAAACAGCTCTAGAACTCGATACTGTTGATGATCGTGTAGCATTAAGTCCTATGAAATGCCACAGTGTTATATGCTCTATAGTGTTTAAAAATCATACAAGTTTTTGTTCTGTGTATTTTACCACAATGAGAAAGAGAGCCATAAACTTCTTGTCCTCATATACTAGGATACAGAAAGAAGGGGATGTAACCTGTGGTAAATGAATCTCAGGTGCCCTGTGCTGGTGTGAAAGGGGAAGACAGAGGGGTTTTGCAAGGCTACTTACCCAACTTCTGGTGATTAAAATACCAGCCAACTACTACTTCCCTGTGTTCAGCCAGGTCCTAAGCTTTGCTTCCAATAGCATGTTAATTGTTGATGGTGTGTGGGTGTCTCAGATACTTTTCTTGTTGTTGCTGAAGCAGTTTCATGGGAAAGAGGGTTGTTCTCACTCACATTTCCCAGGCCAGGAAGTCACGGTCCTTAGGACAGTGCAGAGGGCGCTGGGGCATGCAGATGAGCTCCTGTCTGGATCGATGATGTAATCAGGAACCAGAAACTAGGCTGGGACAAGGGTAGGGTAAAACAAGGCCCAGAGGGGCTGACCCACATGCATTAGCCAGGATCTACTTCTGTCACTGGCCCTACCTCCTAAAGCTTTCTTAACTTCCCAAAACAGCACTACCAGCCTGGATCAGGTGTTCAAACACATGTGCCTGTGGGAGATGCTCCACATTTAGAGCATCATAGTGGCTTTTGCAGTTAAACCCTATCACTCTGAGATTCCCTGGGCTCCACATAGAAGCATTGCTTGTGATAGATACCCCAGACTTGTCCCGCCAGGCTAGATGCTCTAAAAAATCTCCAAGTCCATGGCTCATCCCCTAGCTGATCCTCTCCCTAACCAAGCTAAGGCCATGTAATGTCTACACAGGAGCTTCTTAATTACTTGAGAACCATTTATTTCTCTCCTTCCCCAAATCATCATTATTATAATAAATTGTTGTAAATTGAGCATTATCTATGTGCCTGGTACTGCCCTAGGCAGGTTACACTTGCTTTCTCACTATTCCCAACATCAAAAGATGCAAATCTTTATGCCTTATGGCCAAGGAGCCATTTCAGCAACTTTCTTAACACCCTTCAGTTTCCCAGGTCAAGATACAAAATCAGTGTGACTGATTATAGTATCTGCACTCCAAACATAACACCCTTTACCTCTATATGTCATACACTGTGAGTATTCCTGCAGGAGTCTAAAAGTCTTGCTACAAATTCTACAAATTATTCTTCAAATTTCTTTTGGGAAGGTCAGGAAAACTCTCCTTGGGTCTCAGGTGTCTGGTAATAAGGAAGACACCAGGAATTATAAAGTAGCAGTGATAGCCTTGAATTCATGCACTCAAATGAAGAGTTAACCACTCCCACGACAATGTCACCTGGTCCAAGGATAAAAGAGGATGTCCTCTGATAGGGCTGCATCCCCATCCAGATCTAGACAGCTTGTCTGCGCTCCTCCCCTAGTGCCCCTTCCTTCATTATCTCAGCTCGGTCTTCACAGCCTCCTCAGAAAAGTCTCAACGTCACAGACCCCTGCTGCCATCAGCAGGGTGAATCTTTAAGGATCTCCATGCCTTCTTTTGTAAATTAGATGCTGAGATTACATTCTATTCTTCTTGGTTCTTTTCCCAGCCCATCTTCTGAATTATGTACAAAGTGACTTTTCCAAATGGAAAAGTTATTATACCAAACTGCTCTTAAGTATTCTTCACTGGCTCACCATCTCTCAAATGTCCCCAGTGGAATGGACTCTCAAATTTGGTGCCACCCAAACCAGAGACTGTCCTTTCTTCCTCCATGTCTGTGATTGGCTAATCAGCGTTCTCAGTACCCCATCTACTGTGCACCCACTGGATGGTACTCTAGACCAGGTACTGGGAATATCAAAGGACTCAGTATGTAAAGGGACAGGGCAGGCCCTCAGGACAGAAATCCTCTGCTTAGCTGTATACTGACTACAGCAGGATCTTTGAAGATAAGTCCCTCTACTTTGACCCTGGATATTCAGAAATAAATGTGCCCACTTTGAATGCAGGTAAACACAGAATTTTGCTAATTTTAAAAGCTGTTTGGATAAGCTATACCAAGCATCCTTTCTGACACATCTCATGGTACCTTCAGTTTTAATGACACCAGCTAACCCATTATAACAAATTTAGATAATATGTGATATGGCACAAAAGAATTGCACAAGGGACCATCTCAGGGCCAAAAATCATTATGACTTTTATGGAGTAGAATGAGAAAAAAAACTGATAGTTAAATAAACAAAATATCTGTACAGTGTTGTTTTGGGGTCAGGCTAAGTAGAACATTTAGTGTGGATTTTAGGAAAAAAAATGAAAATTCATGCAGAGAAAGTCTGAGTAGAAGAGAAAGAACACCATATGTTTTTAATAATATTGGGCCCACATGTTTTTGCAAGGAAACACATGTCCTGAAACCCAGGAGGGTATCCTGGTTTCATTTTGGAAGAGATTGTTGAATAAAAGCCCTCGGGCTAATTAAGCTGGCTTGTTTGCCCCAGGGAAAGCCAGAATTTAGCTGAGCGTCTGCTGCCATCTTGGCCCTAACCAACAAATTTCTTCATACTGAGGAGACCCCACCATTTAAAAACAGTTCCCATCGTTGATTTTAATCTAAAGGTCATTTTCAGTATTCACCCCTCCTATTCTGGGGTCATCAAGGACAGATGTGTGAGAAATTGCCCCCACAAACAGGAGACAAGGGGCTTCAGTTTCCTCTGGGCTCAATATCTCCTATTCACCTTGGTAAACAAAGCCACCTGTCCATCCTTTTCATGGCACAGACAAAAACTGGGCATCCCTATCTCTACTTGCAATAAAAGATTGTAAGTCAAAAGAAACAGGGACTTGGAATGCTGTAGCTACAATGGAACTTGTGTGACCCTCTTTTAACCACTGCAATGGACTAACTGATCAGAGGGACCACAGAAGTTCTGAACACCAGGAACATATCTCATTGCTGTGTGTCTTGTCAATGTCCATGCCCCTTTAGAAGGTCACCTGGACCCCATAGCACAACAGGCCAATTGTATGGTTGGTAGTCTCAGAACCAATGGAAACTCAGGAATTTAGTGTGGTTGATAATGTGAACCTTGTCTATGAGCCAAATTTTGACAATGTTACTATCAGAGTTACTGAGCAGCTTGGGTGAAGATTACCTGAAAAAAATGTGAGTCCTGCCCTTTACTTTGTATTATTTCTTTCAATGGTGATGCAGAAAGTGCTCCTGCCTTCGGGTTTCTGGGTCCACTGGAAGGAAAGAACATGACATTTCAGAGCCTTGCTAGTTGTGAGAATTTTATTACTCTGCCATCAAGCAGGATGACATGCATAAATATCTCGATCATTTCAACTTGGCTGGAACAACCTAGGAGTTTCCTTTCCTTGGTTTTCTGAGCTAATCAAATGTGGGCCACAGCAGCTGTGGAGTAGAGGGCAGACTGAAGGTGAGAAACCGGAGTCTGGAGCTGATCTTCTAAGAAAGATACCATTCAGCCCAGACCTGGGAGGTAGGCAGGCTTCTATTTCACACCTGCTGTGCCCAGGCACATCCAGCCATAATCAGAGAGGAAAGAGCCTTCAGCCAACGCTAAAACCCACTCAGTCCCTGTGGGATTTGAGTTTAGCCCTTTTAAAACAACATTTTGATGAGTTGTGTGTAAATGAATCAGAAACATATGGATTCAATTTCCCTCAGAGTGTACGTGGGCTTAAAAATTAAGGGGGGAAAAATGTGTGGAGCTTGGGTGTGTAGCCAAAGCAAAATGTTTAAAAACTAATGCAAGACATTTTGCACAACAGACGACCAGTCTGCCTTCTTGAAGTAGAGTGATTACATCAGGCTGAAAGGTCTGTGATTCTAAAGTCACCAATGTGTGCTGGGCTGCTCATCCAGTGGACAGCCTCCTGTGACAGCCCAGAACCCTATGAACAGTATCCAGTAAATGAAAAGCAGACACCAAGTACTAAGGGTGCCAGATCACATCTGGACTGAAAATTAAATCACCAGGCAGACAGAGAGTTGTCAAACAAGGCACTTACTCTCTCTTTTAAAGATAATTTAATTCTAAATGGAGGGCAGTCTGCACACTGATACAAACCAAAGCCTAGAAATCCAAATCAGGATGCATGTTATGTGAATCCTAAAGGTCCTCTGGACCAAGGCTGTGTACTTCAGATAGAGAGGTGGTTTCATACTAAAGCCTTTTCGGAGGAGAGCCCTGATTTTCAAATTCATTCACTCAAGACACATTTACTGGGTATCTACTATATACTAGAACCAGAAATATAAAACCACATGAGAAATGATTGCACCTCCCATGTGGTTTCTGGGTTCTCAGGGATAGTGGCCTAGGTTTGAGGACAGACTATCCACAGTGTGCTATGAGGGTAACCAAGGAGAGCGCACTCCACTCCACTTTGGAAGCTTGAGAAGAAAGGTTTCAGGATTTACTAAGCTCTTATTAGTGATGTCTATGAGAATAGCCGGACACTCAATGGTTGACAAATGACAGATGAACCATTTCTTCACATCCCATACAGAGGGGCACAAATGTTACACCAAGTCACAGCCCTCCCCCTTCCTGAATGGAGTACCAAAAGGATGATGTCATCTCAGTTTCCATGGCAGGAGGTGACTGGCTAGCTTGGCAACATCCGAGGCTGCTGTGGAACTGAATCTGCTCTGCAGGGACTTGGCTAGAGAAGAAAGCGTCTTAGAGTCAGGCCATCCGATCTCAGCAGATGTCAAGGTCCCACATCATATCCGGCCTGGTTCGTAAGCCTACAGGAGCAAGAGTGGTAATGACCCATGAGCTCTGATGACATCACTGGACAAGGAGCGGCCCACACAGAAAGGAGGAGCATGCGCATAGAGCTCTGATGACATCACTGGACAAGGAGCGGCCCACACAGAAAGGAGGAGCATGCGCATAGGCCAAAGGCCCAGGCAGCCCAGAAAATTCATTCAATATGTTCAAAGAAGATGGCACTTTCTTTTTCAGATTTTGTAGGAAAAAAAAGCACAATATGTCTTTAAAGTTTAAACACGGCAAGTAATGAAACAGGAGTATAAATGGACCTAGAGCAGCTGAGTCCACAGAAATCACAGATCCACACTTAGATGAGCTTTCTAATGGCTACACCGGAAAAGAACACAGAAAGAAATATGAGAGACTCATTTAATTATATATTTTATTTGACTCAATATATCTAAACGAATATCATTTTAGCACATAACAACCATACTTTAGTGAGATGCTTATATTCTTTCTTCACACTAGCTCTTTGAAATCTGAAAAGTGTTTTTAGAGTCATGACATACCTCAGTCTGGACTGATCACACACGTTAAGTGTTTGATACCATATTCAGTTGATGGCTACCATACTGAACAGGACAGATTTGGGGCATTTTTGTGTTGGCTTACACTTAAGTCAAACGCCTGTGTGTGTGTGTGTGTGTGTGTGTGTGTGTGTGTGTGTGTGTGTGTCCAGCTTTAAAACACAAAGCTCTCATCATTGCACATAATGTTCTAGATGCAGAATGGAAAGTTCTTGGTGTGTTTGGTTAGTGATGCAGGCACTGTTCCTCGATGCCAACACATGACTACATGCAGCATGTTCTAAGGACAGGAATTTGCATAGGCACTCCTTCAAGATTATAACAAAACAAATCTTGAGTCTCCATTGAGACTGAACTTTAAACACTTGGTATTAGGTACTCGAAATACAAAGAAAAGGAAGCCATTGAGCATAGCTTAAAAGAAAAGCTTTCATCTATCTATTATTAGATCTAGAGTGTTTACATGGCAATTATGACTTGGTCATCTGAAGAAATCACAGTTCATACACAGAGAGATGGGACTGGAGAGCTCTATTGGCTCTATGGGTTCCTCACCTCCTAGTAAAGTATTTATTTTCCTTTTTGGATGAATTTTTTCCCAATTTTCAAAACAAAACAAAGAACAAAACCAAAAAAAGGAAATGATGAAGTCAGGAAGAGATGAGGCACTTAGGGTGAATTAGATTGAGTAACAAAGGTATGTGCTGATATGATACACATTCATGTATAAAACTGCCAAGTAATCATTTGTTTAACTAAATGAAAAATTGAAATAAAAACCAAAAATATTATTTTATAGTAATTCTCATTCCGTGTATGTAGTTTCTATAAAGCATTGAAATAATCATATTGGTGGGGGTGGGAGGTTTGAAGGAAATCTAGGAAAGAGATTCGAAGACACAGAGGCTGTTTTCAAATCATTACTAGTGCCTCAAGATGGAAGTAAGAATGAGATAAAACTTTTCCATGAGTGAGTTGGGGTCTAATAGATAATATACTGCACCCGAACATTGACAGCCCAGAGCAGAGAAGGGTCAGAGGAAGTTGCAAGTCAAGAACACATTGAGAATTAAAGACACAGTTGCTAAGGTTGTGAAACATCTGTAAGGCATTGGAGAAAGCTGTCCCAGAAGTTAGTTAACGCAACAGTACAGAGAACGCTATGGGCCAAGCCAGCTTCATTCTGCATGGATAAGCATTTGGGTGGTTTCTCTTCCTGATCATACAAAAGGTCCTTCCTTTGCTAATTATTTTCTCATGAAATGTGTGCGATTCCGTCTGGAAATTCCCCCAGCCCATCATTTAAAAATTTATCTTTGACATACATTAGGAAAAGAGAAAAAAAAAAAAAAGAATTAAGAAGTAATGAGGAAGGGGTCCAACTGCTTTGCAAAGTTTCTACATATGTGCTAATTAGTGATTCCATCTGAAAATATTCCCAGGAAGCTGGGTGAGGATTGCAGACCGGGATAAATAATGCAAGGGCCCTGTGGCAGTGTCAAAACCCACCATAATGAAGGCTGTCTGGGAGTTGAGAGTCTCCCGGTGCCCTGGGTGAAAATAAAATATCAGTGAAATAAAACTGCTGCTCTAACACCCCAGGGTACACCCTCTTCTGTCTCTCTCTCTCTCTCTCTCTCTCTCTCTCTCTCTCTCTCTCTCTCTCTCTCTCTCACACACACACACACACACACACACACACACACACACACACACACACTTGCTTTCAGGACCATAGCCCAGCTTTCCATTCAGATCTTTTTTTACTAGTAAAGTAAAATTTCTTACATCTATTTTGCAGGGCTGGAAGGTGAAGTCTTCATTCAAATACTGGTCCAGTTACATCAGCCCATGGAGGTGATTAGCTGTGCAACAAGGCATTAGTCCCCAGCCTCAAAACTAAGTGAAAAACTCTCTTATTACAGGAACTACCACCCTGAAGTTCCTTTTGTGAAATGGCAGGCCTTCTGCTTTAGGCCTCTGACACAATGCTTAACTATGTTTCTTAAGTACAACTGGGTTTCACCAACTAGAGCAGATGGACTGGCTGCTGCAAAGCACTCTGTAAAATCTGAGGGAGAATAACAGTATCGGGTCCATAAAGGAGGAGCATTACTGTGGCAATTCCTGGCTTTAATGCTTTCGGCCAACAAGAGAAGACTGAATTGGAAGCTGAGAAGGAGAAATTAGGAAAACACCTAGATACTCCACTAGAAGTGCCAAGAGATGATGTCATAAATTGGATAGTTTCACACAGACCTCCCTCCCATGGGACAAGAAAACAACATGGGCTTTTAATGGTTTTAGAAAGATGCATGTGACATTTCTATTTTATTGGCAAGGTATCCTCATCCAAGCTCTTAAGACTGTGGGTGACTAGCTTCATGCTTCTCCTGTTAAAATGACCTCTTCCACCTTCAACATCCTGTGAACCTTGTGCTGTGCAAAGCCCTGAGGCAGGAGCACCTTTGTACTTTGTAGGGAGCCTGTCACAGAGTCAGTGACCCACTTAGCAGATGGGTTTTACTACTCTGTCAAACTTACTGGGCATGAAAACAAAGTCTACCCTGTAGAAGTAAACAAAGATCCTGGACACAGTCTGAAGCCTGCCTGCTAATGGGGGCCTGAACTCTTTTTCCTTGAAAATCAAGGCTCCCTACAAAAGGAGTAAACTGCTCTTACAACAGAGAATGAACTAACCAGGTATTTACATTTAGACAAGATCGAGTCTCCTCCAGCAGCCCAGAAGAATACACGGCTGTCAAGAGTCAAATAAAGGCTTTTAGAAATCTTTCTCAAGAGCCAAGAACGCCATTTGAAGAAGAAAGTAATGAGCAATTTCCACGAACATCATAGGAATTTCAGAAAATGAATTCTGTTTGAAAGATACAGCCTGACCATATCTATCAAAATGGGATACCCACGGCACAGTGTGAACATTGCAAAACCATTATTATGTATCTTAACAGGCTGCATGTTTCTGTGGCTGCCTATGTGCTTTTTCCTTAATAGAATGAAAGATGGGAGGCCATGGCTTCTCACCATGAAAGGAATTTGTAGCATTTGAAGTTTCCCCTCATTTCTACATATCCAGGTGAATTTCTTTGAACAAGTCAGACAACAGTGTCAGAATTGTTTTCTTATTGCTAAATTTCATTACCAAAGATTTTTATCTTTTTGATACGTAAAGCCCCACTCCTTTTTTATTGCGCTCTTACGTGTGTCTATGAGGGCAGGCACAGTGTGCAAATGGGGGTAGGACAGCTGGTTTCTCTCGTTCCACCATGTGTTCACATCATTAGTCATGGCTGCAGGACCCTTTACATGATGCGTCATCTCACTGGCTCCATATCCATTCACTTTCAACTCTAATGTACTAGGAACCTCAGCCAGTGTGAGTCCCAGAATCGGGCTATTTCTGGTATTGTATGGAAGTTTGTGGAACACTACGTGAAGAAGGAGACACATTCCAGAACCACACAGAAAGGGAAACATTCTGAGCTCAGAGAGACTGCCTCATAAGTCCTCAGAAAAGGGCTTACAATAAAACAGAGCAAATTTGTTACTTAAAAGATTGGACTACAGCCATCCATCAGTAGATACAGTGTTCAGTTAGTGATGATTATTTATTAATCTCCTGGCCCCAAGAATACAGACATTGGTTACATCTGTGAAGGATATAGAAATCTCTGCCTGATGCGAGTTTACTGTATGTTAAGAGTAGGAGAAGAGGAACGCAATAATTATATTCATGTGTTTGTATAATATAGAGATATGTTCTAATGGAAAAAACAGCAGAGCATAAGATGAAAGATGGTCAACACTGTGGAAGGGTGGCCAAGACAGATCTCTTTGAGAAAGTGGTGTTTGAATGAGACATAAAAAGAAATGAGGGACATCTGAGCTCAACGTCTTTGAGGAACAACAAGTGCAAGATCACTGAGTCAGGAGTGTGTCTAGGATGTTCGGGGACCAGTGCAGTGAAGTGATGGATGGAAATAGAGGATTTCCAAAGGCAGTGGTAAAGGCAGGCTGGTCAGATGTCATCCAAAAACCTTGGAGTGGAGGAAGCTAAGTTAGCTTCCTTCACCTGTTGTGTGAGAGGCTATTCCCATGGAAACAGTCACAGGATGACTGAGGGAGAGGTTGGGCTTATGGTTTCACCCAGGTTTGACATGGTACCTTTGACAAGAGACAGGGCAAGGTTTAAGTATCGACACCTGGGGTAAAGAGGTGCTCCGTGTCAGGATTCTCCTAAAGTGGCATAAGGAGGGTCTTTATCTGCTGTGCTCTGAGAGTGAAGTCCAAGTGATTTGGGCACCTCTTCATCCTCATTTTGCACATAAAAGATCATATAGGAAGAGAATAGAGGAAGTCGAGCTTTCGGGGGGGGGGGGTGGCAGGGGGGACGGGGGGGGCATGGAGGGAGGAAAGACAAAGAGCACATTGATGGCTGTGGAGCAAGGCATCATCCCAAAGCACAGACAAAAGAGGTAAACTTGGGGAAGGAAGGCCGAAAGCTCAGTTTTGGATACACGCTATTTGAGATGTTTACTATGTATCTATGCTAAGATCTACAGGTCTGAAGTTCAGGTGCTATGAATTTATAGGCATAAGTAAGAATCCATGGGATCTGGCCTCCTCTAGTACAGGATCTAGTGTGGGTACTGATGGTACTGACAAACAGACACTGTCATTCGACTATGAGATGATGATCTGAGAATAGTGTAAATGTCCTTAAGGGAGCACTCAACTTGACCTGGAGTTCTCATAAGCATTGAGCACTTAACAAATGCTTTGTGAGGGTGTGAGCACGTCAATTGTTGGTTTGCTCATCTATTTACTTCCTAATTTACTGTTTTCATACAGATTTCTTTTCCTAACACCCAGCTAGAAATACAAGTAATTTAAGTAACGGATACTTGGAAATAAGGAAAATTTAAGTGGAAACTTCTAAGGCAGAACAAAGTGAGCGAGAAACAAGTGGGCCCAGGAGACATGGAATATGTGTCACCTCATGTCACAGTTCAAACTGACAAGAAATGTCTGAAGAAACAGCATGGGATTGTTGAAACCACTAGCAAATTATGCATACGGAAAAGTCAGTAGGTTGTTTCCACAGCCTGATGTCATGACTGAAGATCTGAGACATTTGACGTGTGTGTGTGTGTGTGTGTGTGTGTGTGTGTGTGTGTGTGTG
The DNA here is from genome assembly GCA_033318265.1 of Phyllotis vaccarum. NCBI lineage: Eukaryota > Metazoa > Chordata > Mammalia > Rodentia > Cricetidae > Phyllotis > Phyllotis vaccarum. The sequence continues at coordinate 5,854,936 of JARWLC010000012.1, read as the reverse complement.
TGTGTGTGTGTGTGTATGTGTGTGTTCTTGTATATGGCAACCATAGGATCTCCCACTGAACCTGGAGTTCACCGATTCAGCTATCTGACTGGCCGGTAAGCACAAAGGATCCTCTGACTTCTGCCTCCTCAGCACTTGGATTATAGGTATTCCCAGCTGCATTCAGCCATCTCCTCAGAACTTGGCTTGTTGTTGCTTTGGTTTGGTGGTGGTGGTGGTGATGGTGGTGGTTTTTTCCCCATGATGGCTTTTTGAGCATAGCAAATCAGTAATGCCCCTGACATAACTGAGCTTGGCTATCAGCAGACATGGAAGTCATAGCAACCTAAGAAGAACAGAAGTGTAAAGTGTAAAAGGTATGTAATCAGCAACAGAAACCTCCTGAGCTCCCTGGAATTGTCAGAAAATAATTTAGACATCTAAATCTACAACATTCTAGAAGTGGATCATAGCAAAGCTAGAGAAGGTGAATCAGAATTGGGCTGGAGAAACAATTCAGTAGCCAAATCGTTTCCTACAAACGCACAAGAGTCTGAGTCCGGATCCCCAGATCTCAAGTAAAGGCTGAGTGTAACAGTACATGCTTGTACCTCAGCCCTAAAGGGTGCAGACATGCTGATCCCAGAGGCTCATTGGCTGGCCAGTCAAGCCAAAACTGAGCTTTGGGTTCCGAAACAGACCCATCTCAAACGGGTGGGGGGGGGGAGCTATTGGGGAGACATCCTGATGCTACCCTCTAGTCTCTACAACCATTCCCAAAGGCAAGCACACTCATACACAAGTGCACACACACACACATACAAAACACAGACACACATACAGACACAGAGAGAACAATTATAGAAATGGGAGCTACAGAGCGGTTAAAGTTTTATAAATTAGATGGTAATTCTGTATTTTTCAAAAATATTTTTCCAGTAAATATACTGGTTCTTTATGTCTATGCAGGTATCCACTAAGTTAGAGAGGTCATCTGAAGCAAGGGCTGCTTACCTAACACGACAGTGTTAATGGAGAACGGAATAATTGAAATACAGTCCTTGGTAACCAGCTCAAGCTCTTATGAAATAAGTTTTAATTTAAATAAAGGCAGATAGAAGAGACAGCAAGAGGAGGGACAGGCAGACACCAAGACTTCCTTGGGGAAAGGACTGTTTGCATCTGTTGGAATAAGACAGTAAAAGTCCACAGGCTGTCATGCATTCTGATGATGAATGTATTTGACTAATATAGAACCAACTTCTGAATATTCCTTAACTACTAATATTAGTTCTTTGAGAGTTTCCTACAATGTCACATTTCCAATTCCCAACCCAACTTTCTGTCCTAGATGACTTTCAGGACCAATTTGGGCTACCCATGCATTCGTGGATGTGTGATCTATCACTGGGACATGATTGACTTGCTACACTCTTAGATAAAACCATCTCTTTCCAAGTAGCTAACAGTTGTCAATCACCCCACAGAAAGATGACTTCAGCCTATTTTTCAAGACAAGATTATACTTGCTTATAGGAGAGCAGTTGGTATAACCTTTCATTTTACACCAGGGGGTGAGAAATGGCTCAGCCAGAGGTTAGGACCCATACAACTCTTGCAGATAACCCAGCTTGGTTCTCCAGCACTAATATTCATAAACAACTGTAATTTCAGTTCCAGGGGATCAGATCCCCTCTTCTGACCTCTACTAGCTCAGGCCTACTTTCTGTTAAGGCTGTGAGTCTTTCACAGGGTCCAAATAAACCTGCTTGAAGTACCTTTATTTTATAATCTTAATTCATCAAAATACTATTTTCATCATCCCTGAAAAGTATAAGATCACATGGATACATTAAAAAAAGATATTCACAGATAAATTTTTATCAAGAAAATTCTGCTTATTTTATGAATAAGAACATAATGAACAGCTTTGCCCCAGATCATGTGTCTAGAGAAGGCAGAACTCAACCAAACGAACTCCAGAAATGTCTTTGCACCAGGATCCTTCCCAGCATCAAAGATTCAGGGCACTATTATGACCAACTTGTGTTGAGAAAGCATAGACTTGCCCAGTACCTGACTGAGTAGGCCAAGGGACCAATGAGCAGGTCTGGGGCATTCAGCCCCAGGCTCTAAGGAGAAAACACCAGCCCACCTGTCACCTTGCAGGGGCAGGCAGACAGATACTATTATGGCAAGCAAATGTATGGTGTAGTATGGGAGAAGCAGAGATACAAAATGGCTCATGTCTTGTGGACATACAGAGGCAAAAGAGCAGGCTAAGGTAGATGGCTTCATTGCCACCCAGGGCCTGGGCTACTGCTGGGGCCCATGTCTGGGTTCCTGGTTCTGATGCAACCACATCATCAGTTGATGTCCACCAAAGGCCTAGGGAATAAGACCTAAAGAGTTGGCCCGGTCCATCACTGGCTATAACGCTAGTGACAACCAACAGGTCCTGCACCTCCTGGCTAAAGCCTCAGGAGAGGGGGTCCCAGGACTCACCTGGTCACTACAATAGTGCTGACCCTCTTTGCAGGGGCATTGGTAAGCTGGCCCCGAGGGTGTGAGAATGGCAGAGCAGGCCATGCCCCTTTTCATGCCATTCAGTGGCATGGATGAGGAAAAAATTGCCCTCCTTCCCTTGTCCCTTGGCACCTGCAGTAGGTAGGGGATCTGACCCAACTCCTCACCAGCTGCAGCACTCCAGGGAGAACAGGACATGTGACTTTCTGGGCAGCACAGTAGAACTGACCCTATAGACAGCGGCACAGGTGAGCTAGCCCTGAGGACAGAGCTGGTACTGCCTCCCTCCTCTGCAGTGTGGTGGTGGGACCAAGGGAAAGATACCCTCCTCCCTTACCCCTACCATCTCCAGCTGTCAAAGGGAGTTGGCTCTCCCCACTACTGGCTGCAACATCCCTAAAAGCGGTGACCCTGTTCCTCATCTTGGTAGCACAGCAGAGTTGACCTTGATTACAGGTGGGAGGAGAGGGGATGGGTGGGCCAGCCCCAAGTAAATGAGCATGAGATATCTGGGCCGACCCTCATCTGCCATATGGCAGCATGGATGGATGGAGAAGAGATGCCCTATACCAACGCCTCCCCTATATGCCTGAAGTGGGCTGGAGAGCTGGTCCTGAGATCACAAGAGCAGGAGAACTACCCTTGGCCCTCAGTGCCCGAAGCACTCAGGAGATAGAGAGTCCTGCATCTCTCCTGGGTAACACAGTAGAGCCAGCCCTGTTGGCAGAAGCATGGATGAGCCAGGCCTGAAGTTGTGAGCATGAGAGAGCTGTACCTGCTACTTGTCTGTCCTGTGGCATCAAGGCAGGGGAGAAATATCCCTCCTTATCTCTAGCCTCTTGACACCTGAGTCAGACAAGGAAGCTGACCCTTCCCTTACCAGCGACAGCATTCAGGAAAGTGGGCCCTGCACCTCCCCTGGGCAGCACAGCAAAGCTGACTCTATTGACAGGGGTGAAGGTGAACCACACCCAAAGCCTGAACATGGGAGATCTGGCCCTGCCCCTCATCTGCTATGTGGTGGTGTGGGCATGGGAGAGAAACTCCTCTTGCTATCTTGGCAGGTGGAAAAGAGCTAGTTGGTAATGAGCGTAAGCCACAGGCCAAACTGTTTGTAATTAATATGGCCTTTGTGTCATTATTTGTGGTTAAGTGGGTGTGGGATGGGTTTTTTCCTTGGGCCAGATGAGCCAGACACTTCTGACTACAGATAGCCCTGAGGTCTTAAGAGTAGGAAAGTTGTCCCTGCCCCTCAACAGCTGCAGCACTTAGAAAAGTGGTCTCTGCACCTCATCTGGGCAACACTGGAAAGCTGGTCCTGATGGTTCAGGTGTGGGAGAACCAACCCTGAGGGTGTAAAAGCAGGAGAATTGGCCTTGTTTCTTGCTCATTTGCTGGAAGGGATGAATTAACTGGGGCAATGCTGAAGAGGTCACCCCGGTGGTGAGAACCTGGGAGAGCTGTTGGGCTGACCAAACCTGCAACTATCCAGGCCCAGAATCCACATTAGAAGTTTGCCCACCCCAATATCCATCCATCTATGATCTACAAAAGCACATGAAGGGTCTGTCTGGTCATCAGGACATCCACAACACAGGGCTACAAACAGGGTACCCAAGAGAAGACCCAATGAGGTCCCAGCATCAATAAGGTAGCAGAAAGCAGAGGCCTCAAACCAGACCAATGTCTCTTTGCAATGAACACTTGGAAGTAAACCTATCTGGTCAAAGGGTCTACTGTGTGACTCACTGAGTCATACTACAGCTTCAGTGACAAGATTTTTACAGAGGACAGATGTGAAGGGATGGGGAAATAAATGGAATCTTGGTGCATGATCTGAAAGACACAAAGAAAAAATAAAAATAAAATTTATCTTTTTTTAAGAAAAGAACATTGCGTGTGCTCAGATTTAGATGTTCATAAAGAGTATGGGCCAGATATCTTTATAGTTTAAGTTCTCTAAAACTATTATAAATATATTTATAACAAGATCTACCACTTACCAGTGTGTACTATTTCTACATGAATAAAACATGAAATAATCCATTAGAAGGAATTATTTTCCTAGGTGAAATCGCAGCTATTTTAGTGGGACTTCTGGTGAACTCTATCTCACAGATCTGAACAATCAGAAAAAAAGCCCGTGGATAAGAATAAATCAAAGATCTAAGCTAAGGAGTGAGGGTGGCTTAAAATAACAAAAGTGCACTAACTGGTCTTTGGCAACCCTCATGCGTGCGCGCATGTGTGTATGTGTTTTGTGAGTATGTATGTGTGTGTGTGTGAGTTTATGTGTGTGTATATGTGTGTTTGTGTGTGTATGTGTGTGTTTGTGTGTACGTGTGTGTGCATGTGTGTGTGTTTTGTGAGTGTGTATGTGTGTGTGTGAGTTTATGTGTGTGTATATGTGTGTTTGTGTGTGTATGTGTGTGTGCATGTGTGTGTGTTTTGTGAGTGTGTATGTGTGTGTTTGTGTGTGTGCATATGTGTGTGTGCGTTTATGTGTGTGTATATGTGTGTTTGTGTGTGTGTATGTGTGTGTCTATTATCAAGAAAAAACTCTGTGGTTTGCTGTTTGACATACAGGTTACCCCAAGATAGAGTTCTAATTTATAACATCATAAAAGAGGAGAGAAAAAAATGAGTTAAATACCCTTCACAAATATTTATTATTTATAACAATACTTCAGTATAGATTGCTTCTGACAAAGCAAAATACCTATGTATCATTTCTCCCCCTTTGGGAAAAAAACAATTTGCACAAATATTTAAAAATTCATATAATGGAGAAATACATTCTAGTCATGAGTGCTTTTTCATGCAGAAATATAGCCTCATATGTTTTTCTATGATAGTGTATCACTGAACTATAATTACAGAGTATTCAAAGCAACACTTAGTAGACTCTTAGTTAAGAGAATTGCTCACTTCAATGTAACAGCATTGAAGGGATTTCAGGCATGGGCTATGATCCAACACCTGCATTTTCAGGAAACCCAACAACTTTCACACTCACTCCACCCACCCTCAACATGGCCTTACTAAGTCACAGCAGCACAGAGTCAAAGACCGGAAAGGGGTTAGACAGATCTTACAGTAGCTCAAGCAGCCATGTGCCAATTCACAAAACACTGACCATCAGAGCTAACCCAAAAACTGTTGTTCCTCACAGTACTATGGAGTCACTTCTGTCATTCGTCAACCAGTCTCCTCAGATCGCCTCAGGAATTGTGACTCCTACTCAGCCATTCCTCTTCTCAACTACCATCTACACCTCTTATCTAATGTCCCGGAGCTGAGGCTGGCTTCTGGGGAAGGAGCTGCAGGCAATTTTTACTCTTCCCTCCAAGGGACTCGGAGCCACCAAGACTAACAGTGTACAAATAGTTCTTTACTTTTCTCTTTCTTTCCTAACGTTGAAACACTATTTTGTTTCCTTTTTCCGACGTGGTGACAGTCTTTCCCTTCCCCCTTACGGTGAAGCTTGCCTTGTAAGAGTCATCTACACCAATCCTCCACCAGAGCAAAGCCTATCTCCAAATATACCAAAAGAATAAAAGTAGTTGGAAATGAGACTTGGCCTGTGTGTCCCCCTCCCTCATCAGTTGATACCCAGAGGAAAAGGCCCCAGTTCTGATGTTTGCACAGCGATGTCCATCACAGGTAATTACTCATCCATCATAATGCTTCCTTTTAAGTTTGCCCTTAAGAAGCTTGTAATCTCCCAAGCCAAGGGCCTCAGCAAAATCAATAAAGCCTCGTCCTATCAGGCCACCAGCCAGATCATTCTCCACCTCTTAACAAGGCAGTGGTTATTAAATGTCTTGTTTGAAAACCCAAGTGGGGTCATCAGACTTTCATGATGAAAATAATCCATCAGTTGCACACATGCTATATTTTTAGCATCTTTGATATGAGTGATAAAGTGGGTAATGGCCTACAGTTTTTCAATATCTGAACATGTTCTCTCTCCTCACGTTGAGGCTGCAGCACAGTGAAGAGAATTTCATGACTGGAGGTAGCTTGTTAAGAGGTAAAGGGGTTTTCCTATTATTTCAGTTAATGTATAAGTCATGTTGTGACTCTAAAAGCAGATCTATAAGCTGCCATTGCCATTTTTTTCATTAGTCCAACTAATCAATGGCCAGACTTTGAAGTCCGTGTTTTGCAAAATGATATACTCCATTATAATACTTCACAACACTCCTTTCTAGAGCATGGATGAATACCCTGACTTTATCAAGAGGATTGGAGATACAGGCTCAAACAAATAAAGAGAATCCATTGGTATTGCACATTTCTTTGATGTCTACCATCATACAAGAACTACTTGAAGAAACATGATTTTTGTGCATATCTGTGAAAATAATTCTAGCACACATAATTTTTCTAAAATCATAATAACTCAATACTTGTATCTTGACACTGCCAGATATCTGCATGAACGAAAAGAAAAATCCATCATTTGACGGATAGAAGCCCTGTCCACCTTTTTATGTATGTTCTGTTTGATTTGGACAGGAAAGAATCATAGGATCAAACATTTTCCACTTAAGATGACTTCCTTTTTATTGTTTTACATTAATGATAAAATTATTTTAAATAAGGGAGTATTTAAAAACTCTCACTTCATTATTTTAAACTTCTGTAATTAATCAACAAATTTAAACACCGGTATCTGACAACTTGCAGTAAAAGATGGAGATCTGGCACTCTGCCAATTGAAAATGTCTGTTAAGCCAGCAATCCTGCACTCCGTGGGCCACACCATCAACAAGAGGCTTGGAATCCTAGGAAAAGCCCCACTCTTGAAATATCGTCTCATTGATTAAAGGAGGATCCCATAAGCTGGCACAGACTTAATGTGAAATAATTCTAGACTCTGATACTTTGACATTAGGTAAACTTCAAATTGTGTTTATCACAGCTTATCAGATTGTGACATTACCTCAAACCCTGGATATCCAGAATCTAAAGGGGTGAGGAGAACAAGATGTTCAAGTCTCACTGGTACAGCAGACACAAACTGCAGCACCGAGGCCAAGATACAGATACGCTGGAATTCAGTGCTTGTTCCTGTCTTGTCTTTTCCTGAAATTACATAGAAAATGGACAGGAGAAGAAATAAAAAGTTCAGCTTTATCCACCCTGTGTGTTCTTTGATATAAAACTGTATAATAAAAATTGGAAGAAACGACTGTGGGAGGGTACTGTGAATGGTCAGTACTTTATTGGAGTTAGGCTTGCTTTATACAAAACATTTTCAGTGTTATCCACTTCTCTGATGAAGTCACATCAGGAGTGCTAATACCCAAGCTGAAGAACTCCAGTTTCCTGTGAGTAGATGTGCCTTTTCTCAGATTCCTCCCCTCTTTTAGCCTTGCTGGGGGAACCTGAACAAAGCTATCTAATGTACTCTGCCTCCGTTTCTAGTTACACCATGAAGCTGGTAGAAGGATGAATAAGGTCATGGTTAGAATGTTAGAGTGAATGGTCAAGTTTATCCAGTGCTCATTGTGTGCAGAGATTATTTCCTAGGTTGAGCTCCAGGCTCTCAGAACTACAATAATTTTCACAGTTTCATCAGTAAAAGAATTGTGATATATAAAAGGTGAGTGTGTCTTGAAGTCACTTACCTACATCAGTAAGTTCATACACTGATAGAATGCTATTGATGTAGTTATTACCTATGCCACCTCCTCCAGGATTTCCAGCTCACTCTGTTCCCCTGCCCTGTGTGCCTTTGCACCTGACCATCACCTTGCCTATCAGGAGGCACTTCCTTCCCCTCCCACTCTCTTTCATGTCTTTATCCAGTGAACCATCCTGTGCCCTTGTTCATGTCTTTACATTGTCCACATGCCAGTTCAGAAGTTACTTCCTAAGAAAGTCTTCCCCAAACTGAACTGCAAATCAAATTCTTTAAGATGGGTTCCCATAAACACAGGTCTTTCTTAAGTAAAACATGGTTCTCTGTAATGCTTTATGTTCTCTGAGGGATTACATGTGTGACAATATCAACTAGCATACGGATTCTGGAGATGGGCACCATTACAGTGTTCACTTAGACTTTTGCTTTAGTGACAAGGAAGACATAATCTTTTCAAAGAACAGGGAATGTGTGGCTCTACTGAGTACATAATATACTTTGGATCCAGTCTAAGCATTATAGTTGCAGCTGAAAAATTAATGTTCTTCGTGGTTAATTAAATTACTAAAAGTTTCACAGTTGTTCTAAGTAAAATCGAAAGTTTTGAACTCCATAAGACTTTTACCATCAAATTAATGTATTATTTTTAACTGAATAAAATACAGATGTGATGAGGAGAATAACAACTTCTCCAAGGTTTTTACATCCTAGTCTCCAGAGCCTAAAATATACCATTTCTTTATGTGAAAAAAAAAATGGGTTTTTCTGATGTTATTATGTAGAACCTTGAGATGGAGTTTACCCTGGGCTGTCTAAGGAGGGCATGTGTAATCACGGTGGTCTTCCTAGAGGCAAACAGGAAGGAGTTCTAATGTCAGAAAAGGGGTTGAGGAAAAAACAGAGATCAGAATGAGGCAATGTATAGAAGGGTCAAAGAGGCTGGCAGTGTGGGAAGTAGCAAGGGATGGATTCCCTCCAGACCCGTGAAATGAATGCTATCCTGCTGATGTCCTGATTGTATCTGAGACCGTTTATTAGACTTCACACCATCAGATGTTGAAGGGGGTAAATTCACCTTGTATAAATCTGTCAGCAGCAGCAGCAGAAGATAACACAGATGTTATAGGACCTCACGTCCATGACTAGAGTTGGCTACATGATTATGAAATAATAAAGTAATATACACATAATAACGTGAGTTCAAGTTTACTGGACAAATGTAAATTGCATACAACCATAAAGGATTTTCTGCCCAACTACAATGTCTCTCGCTTAAATTACACGTATTCACAAACAAATGAAATATGTTCTTTAATTCCTGTCTGCAAATAACTCCAATTTAAAAACACACAATTGCACGGTTAATCTCATAAAAAAAATATTAACTTGAGGACAACCTGCCACCTCCTAGCCGTGTAGCATAGGCTTCACAATTTCTTTCTCTGCCTGCATTCTAAGCTGAAAGCACCCAAAAGAATAACCAGAGCCAATCTTGTGCTGTTCTGAAGCCCAGCGGACCACACGTCTTCAGTTTAGAATTCTTGCTATACTCCAGTTTGCCCAACTGAGCAAAGCTCTCCTGACACACTTCACCTCACAGCCACCACAGTGGCTCATGGACAGAGCGGAGGAGGTGGGGCTGAAGCTGTCATGCATCGCATGAGTTCAGAATCATCACTAAATGATGAGGTCATGGATCTTCTGTAAGTCTGCCCCTGAAGTTAAGTAAAGCGCTGGAAAATTTAAGACCCTTTCATCAATAAATTGCCTTCATTAACTTGTAAGATAATTAAAAAATAACCAATAAAGCAAACTGCCTTAAAGCATGATTCTTTCCTTTTTTGATTTTTTTTTGAATTTCACATCATGCACCCCAATCCTACTCACCTCCCTGTCCCTCCATCTGCCCTTCACCTTTGTAACATCCCCCAAAAGAAAAGTGAATAAGTAAATAAAAGTATTAACTTAAAAAGAACAACAAAGCAAAACAAAAACAGACACCAGCAGAGTCCTCTTCTGTCTTTCCCACCTCATCATCACCTCTTCACTTGACACACTGGGAGCTGCCACATGTCACACAATATACTCTTGTTCAAACAGCTTTATTTGCAGATGTCTGTTATGTAATGAATTTTTGGTCCTGTTCAAGGCCACTGCCTTCTGGTGCACCATTAATACTACACCCTCATCGAAACTCCTCTTGGATATCTTGCAATTGCCCCAAGTCATAAGAGATCCTGTGGTTATGGTTCTGCAAGAGCAGTCCCTTCATGCAGTCCAGCAGACCACAATTAGGGCAGATGTTGGAGGGTGCCAACTCAAAGTTCTTGATGAGTGTCTGGGTAACAGCTGAGTCATTCAGCCCAGGACATTGGAACCATCTCTCTCAGACAAGGAACAAAGCCAACTTTCCCATTCCCGTGGTAAGGGGTTGGTCCAGCTCTCTCTTGAGGGCAGGTCTCTTGTACCTAGTTCATTGGGGCTAGCTCTCCTATGTGAGGCAGTGAAGGACAGGGCCAGCTCAGCATTCCATCAACTGGAATGATGACCATGGGCCCCAATGGCAGGCAGCATGGCCATGGGACACCCATATGGCTCTAGGTGGTAGCCCAGACCCCAGGCATCCTCATGGCCTTTAATGGTAACAGGAGTCTGGGACATCAACACAGATTCTGGCTGTAATACAGACATGCCCTAGCTGCAGTTGGAGCATGCCCTCCCCACTTCCCATCTCTCAGCCCCCCAACCTGCCCCATGCTCCACTGTCCACACCACTGTGTCCGTGGGTGGTAGAGTAGGCCACTCATATCTATATGGCCCTGGCAGCAGCATGACCCTCAGACAGCAATACTGTGCATTATTCTTCCTTCCTTCCTTCCTTCCTTCCTTCCTTCCTTCCTTCCTTCCTTTCTTTTTTCTTCCATTCTCTATTTATGTATGTATGTATTTATTTATTTTCATTTATTTTATCTACTGGCCAGTTTCTCCTCTCTATTCTCTTCTCCTCCCCTCTCCTCACATCCCATCTACGTCTCCCCTGTCTCCTCCTCCTTCTCTATTCAGAAAGAGGTAGTCCTCTTAGGAAAGTCAGCAAATCATGCCACATCAATTTGAGACAGGACCAAACTCCTTCCCCTTATCAACGCTGGGCTAGGCATCCCAGCATGGGAAGAGGTTCCCAAAAGCCAGTTGATGTGGCAGGGACAGGTCCTGATCCCACTGCTGGGAGTCCCATGAGCAGACCAAGCTCCACAATTATCACCCACATGCAAAGGGCCTAGGCTGGCTCCATGCAGGCTTCCTCGCTGTTGGTCCAAAGTCCGTGAGATACCACCGAGCTCAGGCCAGCTGTCTTTGTTGGTTCTCCTGTCATGACTCTGACTCCCCTGGCTTCTACAGTCCCTCTTGCCTCTCTTATTCTATCAATATATCTCCTACCTCACAGGTTGTTTTCAGTATTTATCATTCTATAGGCTCTGATAAGATGAAAAGAGATGTAAGGGAAATCAGTCAGAAGGAAAGAGAAAAGAGACCTCCATCATTGGAGACGCGTATAAACACAAATTCAGGACAATAAAAATCAGAGATCCTACTGACGTCACCATGTGCCCGCTGACAGAGAGTTCCACCGATATACTCACTGGAACTTGACAAATTGAAAACTCCATCTCCTGTATATTGTAATGGTCCAAGCAATAAAAATTTTATATTAGTAATTGATAATGACATCCTCGGAACAAGAAAGATGCAGAGACTAGAAGCACATTGCATTTAAAAAAACAATCACACCAAGCATTAGAATCTGGAACGCACAGTTCCTGTCTTAAGCAGTTGCTCATCTTCATCAAGTTATATGTAAGAAATGATATATCATAAGATTATTAGTAAAATGAAAGTAACAAAATCTCCTTGATTCCAAAGAGGCACCCACCAATATGTTTTGTTTTTTATGCTCACCCTTCAGTGTTATTAATGCACATTTACAGCTCCGTAGGCATCTGCAGAACTGACTTGAGGCTGGCCCTAAAGAAGAGTATCAAAGACATCTGTCCCAAGCAACAGCACTGGGGAAATGTTCTGGTCCACGGGGAAGGACCACTCTGTCAGACCGGTTCTCATTATTCCCACAGAGTGGATAAACAGCCTTAACTGTCGGGTTCTTACATTGCTCACCATTCTTTTGCTATGTTACAAAAAGAGCACCTGGAAAAAGCAACTTAAGAACTGTTTTATTTGGCTCATAGTTTGTGGATCCCTTTCGAGGTGGTAGAGACAGTACGGCAGCAGTGATATTGTGGCACATAGCGTCTATAGTCTGACATGCAAGAGACAGGTGCTGGTACCCACTTACTTTCTCCTAAGTATTCAGTCCTGAAGTCCAACCCACAGAGGGGTACCCCGTACACTCCTGGTTGGCAGTGTCACCACAATAAACTTCATCTATAAACAACTTCACAGACATGCCCAGCAGTTTGGTTATGCTCTTCTGGACCTTGTGACATTGGAAATCAATATTACCCATCACAATTCCCTACACAGTCACTGGACCCCAGCTTGAGGGGAAGCAGGCAACAGTTTCTGAGGTGGAAAACTAAATAAACAAATAGACTATGCGAAGACCTACTAGAATTTATATATATATATATTTAAAAGGACAGGCTAGTGTGATGATACTTTATGCATAGTCTAAGAAATAAAGCTTGCCTAACCTAAGGTCAGAGAAAAGAGCCAACCACTGAGTTAGCTGCAGAGGTCAGGCAGTAGTTACACATGCCTTTAATCTTAGCACTTAGGAGGCAGAGATCTGTCTGGATCTCTGTGAATTCAAGGTCATCTTGGACTGCAGGAGATTAATCCAGTCCAAAAGAGAAACAGAGCCAGGCAGTGGTGGCATACACCTTTAATCCCAGCACACTAGGGAGGTTGACACAGGAAGTGATGTGGCTGGACAGAGAAAGGAATGTAAAGTGGGAAGAGACAGGAGGTCAGCCCTTGCCTTCCCTTTTGGCTCGGGAATCGGGAGCATTCAATCTGAGCCTTCCCAGAGATAGAATCTTCCCCTTTCTGCCTGAGGATTTAGTAGTGGTAAGAAGTTTCTCTAGTGGTTTGTTCCTCTGTCTCTGTGATCTTTCTGCTTTACTTCTATACCTGGCTCCTTGCATTTTTATTATAAGACCAATTAGAATTCATGCAATGGGTTAGGAAGAATTACCAACCTACAAATCGTCCCTAACAATTTGTCTCCTGGTATCATCACATAGACCTAGATCTTTACCCACCAAATCAGACTTGGATGTTTGAATTCAGTGAGGAGGCTTTTTCAGTAAGGAGGCCAGTATTGCTGATTCATCATAATCCTTGTGTCATTATGGAAGAAGCCAGACACCATGTTCAGGGACACTCAGCAGTCCCCTGGGATGAACAACACAGAGAGCAGCAGAACCATACATGCATTTTGGACTTGCAGCCCGTTGCTAACAATGTAAATGATCCACCTTCTAAATTAATCCTGCTGCATAAACCATGACTTCAGATAACCCCTGTTCATAGTCAACATCCTTCAGCAACTGAATAGGACATACTAAGTCAGAAAAGCCTACTTAGGACATTCCTGAATTGGGAACTGAAGAGACAGCTCAGTAGTTAAGCACTTGCTGTTCTTTCAGAGACTCAAATTTAGTTCCCAGCCTTTGGATCAGGAAGCCCACAATGATGCATAACGCCAGCTCCAAGGAATCTTTTTCTTTTTTCTTTTCTTTTTTAAATGTGGAACACCTTACAAATTTGAGTGTCATCCTTACATCAGGTCATCTTCTCTGCACTGTTCCAGTTTTAGTATATGTTCTGCAGAAACGATCATGAGCTCCAGGGGTTTGAGTACTTCAGACACCTGCACACACACACACACACACACACACACACACACACACACACACATGTGCACATGCACACACACACACATACACACACACGCACACACACACAACTGCTCATAACCTTAGAAAGGACTCTACTAATTCTCTTGCCCACAGAAATTTGTCAAGAGAAATAAGTCACTGTTCTTCATCAGTTTAACTATGTGGAGCTGTTATCCGGCACCATATAACTATATATTCAGATAGATGGCATGAGCTACAAGCATGACCTACAAAGTAGTCTTAGGCAGTTATTAGGAGTAGAATTAGTGGATTTAAGCAGAACTGGGTTTCAATATTATATAAGTTATTTCCCCAGTTAAGTTTTCTTTCTAAATCTGTTTCCTTCTCCTCTGGATACCAGTAATAAATATGCTTGTCTGTTGCTGTTTTTCCCAGAGTCACACCTCATAGGAATACCTAACACGGGATTTATGTGCAAATCCAAAAATCCCAAGAGACATAATGTATGTGCACCTGTTTGTGAGTGTGGGGTGTTTATGTGTACTTACATGTTTATTTAATCTATATCTATATTATAAGACAAAAAGAACTCACTTGTATTAAGCACTGACAAAATTGGTTACTAGATGAGACAGTCACTTTACACGTTCTCATCTATGAATACAAATGCCTTCCTTATTATTTGTTGGGATCACAAAATTTAAGCCTCCTTGTCTGAGGCTGGGGAAATGATTCAGCAGTAGAGCACTCACTTATATAGAATACGCTATGCTATGTGTGATCCTTGGTTCAATCCCCAGCATTACAAAACTATAATTTAAGAAACCATGAAATCTCCCTGGTTTCAGAGAAATGGATCTAAGATAATTATGGTATGATAAAATTGAAAACAGTGTCCTATAACTAAGCAGTAAGTTGAGCCTTTTTTACTTCAGGGACTGGAAAGAGTCAGCAATCTATGGGTGGTTAGTAGAGAAACTGAGGCTTGGAGAGTGATGTAGACTGTAGGAGGCAGGCTGCACAGCTGTGTCTGCTTCCCGGTCAGTTCCTGCCTGGTCTTCTGTAAGAGAGGCTATATTTTGAGTGATAAGCATGAAAAAAGGGAAGAGAGAAGGAGAGAAGAAAAGAAAAAGAAACAGTTTTATTCAGCTCACCAACTGTTATGAAGATGTGAAAACTTCATAGAGCTCTATTTTCTAAAAACATCAGCCGTGTCTGCTGGATGGAACCCTTTCACTGGACTGCTATGTCCTCTCCCGCCTCTCTGTGCTCCCGCAGTTTTGAGTAATCGTGGACCTTGGCTCTTATCATTCTGCAGTCTCACTCTCCACTTTTGCCACTTCCAATTTGTTCTAAGTTCTGCAGTAAATGAAATAAATAATAAATGAAAAGGCCAGAGGCAACCGTACCATCACCCTGCAGACCCAGGGGAGAAACCGGAGGTTGCAGGGTGTCACTGCAGAGAAGATGGAAAACCATGTCTCACGGGCCCAATTATTTACTGTTGCTGCTGAGATGAGATGATGTATGAGTGTGACAAGGCTATCCTGGAGACAGTAGCCAAGTGACATAAATTTAGATACATTACAAAAGAAATCTTGAATCCAAAGATTCCAGCTTAAAACAATTAGAAATTAAATACCTCTGGTGGCTGCCCTGCATACTGCACTGTTCCCACTGAAATAGGCTCTTGCCATTCAGTAGTTACTACTATTTCTGAAATTTTTAACTGGTAGCTTTTAAAACTAAGACTATAACATTTTGAATTTCAGATTCATAAGGACACACAAAGTAATTTTAGTGAGATCACAGGCACAAGACCAAACTTTAAAGGCCCACTTTCAGATCTGATACAATATACAAATAACTAATGTATTTAATTGGTTATGACCATGGTTTACAACCAAGTTCGTAAAGCGTGAGATTTGGATAGAGATTTGGTTACCTCAAAACAACACTCTACAAGGTCACATACTGAAATGAAAAATTTAAAGGTCAAAGGGCGGTATCGAATGAATGAAATGAGATGTTTAAAATGTGAACTAACACTGCTGCTTTCATAGGTAAGAGTCAAAAGAAAATTCATTAAACCCCGAGAGTGTCCACAAAATGGGATTTGCAGCCTGAGCTCAAAATAATTGAGCTTATATAGAATACGCTATGCTATGTGGGATCCTTGGTTCAATCCCCAGCATTACAAAACTATAATTTAAGAAACCATGAAATCTCCCTGGTTAGTGAATACAGTCTAGAGAATAAGGTTTCTGCAAGGTAAAAAAAAAAAAAAAAAAAAAAAAGTTTAAATTAAGTTGTGTGTTTTTTTTTTTAAATTGTATCAGAACAGTTAAATAAAAGTGAGTGTTCAGAATAAATATATCAATATTGGGATGCATACATCTACAGATTCCACTACAGATCATGTACATCATAAAATATAGCCCAAAATCAAATTCTAGAGAGTAGCATTGAGTAAGTAGAGCAGATGCTCCTCAACAGTCTTCCTGATATATTACCACCAGTGACAGCAACATTATCAAGACTTAGAACCAAGGATAAAATTTATAGAAATAGAACTGGGAGCAGATGTTGTGAAATACCTATAAGGCCAGCACTCCAGTAGATGAGGCAGGAGGATCAAGCATTTAAGACCAGCCTGGACCTACAAAGTAAGATGCTGCTGTCTCTAAAGACAGAAAGAGGGAAGGAAAAGGAAAAGAACGGAAGGAAATGGGGCGGGGAGAATAGAGGTAATGGGGGTGGGAGGAACAGAGTGCTGGGAACTAGAGGCATCACGTCTGTCCAGCACCTGATGCTCAAGAAAGAAGTGAATGGATATTAAAGGTATTGGGTGTAACTGTCCCCAGACTCCCAGCAATACCCAACTGTTCTTGCAGTTGCCACAGACTGCACTGTGCCCACAAAGGATCACCATTCTCCCTCACTCCACTGTTCTTTGGACTACGTGGTAACCCCAAAATTGTCTCACAGTCTGTTCCTTCATGGGGTAGTGGTGCTCAGAGTGGAAGAGGCTATGAAGGATAATCGATTAAAACTCTGGTTTATTTTGGTGTGTGAAGGCATGGAGTGCCCTGTGGGACTTGAGGAAGAGTCAAGATTTGGAGGATGACGGAACAAGGGTGCTTATTGATGCAATTAGAAATCCACATGGGGCCAAACAAAGGATAGAGTAATGCTCTTATGAGTAGATACAATACATTAAACCCAGGAGCCACTAAAAGGGTAACTAAGTACAATAGACCAAGCTAAAGGAAACTAATCTCGTAGCAATGGCAATAGATTGGAGGCATGGAGATTTAAATGTAAGAAAACCAGTTTGATAATTATAGGCTCAATAATTTACTAATTTTGACACCTTATTAAGGCATTTAAAAGGCCTCAGGCAGTGAGAAACCTAGGGATAGGGTTAAAAAGGAAATTCACGGGTATAAGTGATATGGCTACCTATTCACAGATTAATGCATTTTAACAGCCCCATCAGAGCCTTCATAAATCATCACATTCAGGACAAAATTTTGGTCTACCCTCTCAAGCTTTATTCCCAACTCCCTCTCTACATCTCATCTATTATGGCCAAAGAGATAAATCACAGGTATTTTTAACCACAAAATTTAATATTGCACATATAGAAAATTTATTATGATGTTACTTTTGTTTAAAAAACAAGAGTATACCCATATACTTTTGTTCAAAAAGAGAAGATAGTGCTGAATATAAATGTAATATATCCTGTTCCACCTTCTTGGCTACACCCTGTATATTAAGTACCTAATTTTTTTCTATTAGAGTGTAAGATTTCTGTGGGAAAACCTTAGGTCTGCCTTGCTGACCATGCAGAGGTTGTTTCTGAAACATTCCTGAGTAAATTGCTCAGTTCTGTAAAAATGTCACAGATATATTAACTCATCAATGGAATCAGCTATTTAAAAATTATACTTTCAGCCTGACAAATATAGGCTTTCTAGAACAAGGCTAATGCCCTGATTTATTCTTTGCATGCTGGGAGCCCCTCTGTGAAATATTCATATAAACATGATCCCTTCGAGTTACATGTTGGTACCCTTAGTCAAACCTGACTCAGTCTGGGCTGTTCTACACATGAACTACAGAAATAGCCTCCTCTGAGAACTGAATGATCTACTTATTTTTATGATCTGTTTTGTTCATACTTAACAGATTGTGATTGTACTATATGCTTTCTCTATATCTGGAGAGAATGTCCTTAAATGACCCAAAAGTATTTGTTACATGATTCTGAGGCTATATAGAGGGAGACAAGGGTGATTAACATCTACAGATGAGGTCTTCTATCATTTAATAGCTGATAGCTATCCTAATGTGGAATAGCAACTGTAATAAGCAACCTCATATTTCAGCGAGTTTGTATGACATAAGCTGAAGCCGCACTGTTTCTTGTGAAATGCAGCCCAGATGTCCTGGGTTAAACAGTTTTCCCATGGAACTCTTCTCTATGCCTCCTGAGTGACAGAAGTTCCTTTCATCTCCTGGGTGACACATACATCCCCACGGAAAGGAGAGAAGAGAGTAAATGATCAAGCAGAGGAGACATACAGGCCAAGAGCAGACATCAGCAAGGGTAGTCAGAAATAGGAAGGACACAGGAGGAAAATGACACCGTCTGGAAAACAGAGCATAGTTTCTTCCATCAAGCGGACAAAGTGCCTATTTATCCCATTGGTCTGTCTTTCCTTCCCTGCTGCACTTAACCCTACAACAAGACCAAGAGGCAATACAGTACAGGAGGACACTAATACCATTACTGTATACTAATTATACTGGGTAGAAGTGTGTGTGTGTGTGTGTGTGTGTGTGTGTGTGTGTGTGTGTGTGTGTGTGTGTGTCTACCATTTTCTGTCAAATCTCAGGAAATTTTCTCCCAGTCTGAGACTTTCTCATGAACTTTAGCACTAATTTGTTCTGGTAGCCATTCAAAATCAGGCTGATGTGTTTTAAATGGTTATTTTCACAAGAGCCTTCCACTTTCTTCATTCTGGTAGAGATGACCTTTATAAAAACTAAGACCTAATCGTTTTAGTTAATTCAAAACAGGTGGGAAATATCTTATAGGAAGTCATTTGTTATGCACAAGATCAAGCTGAAATGTCATCACCTCTCTGTAACTTTCTCTCCTTGAGACTTCCTATTCCAGATATAATTAATTGGCTTCGTCTGTGTTTTCACAGTATTTTATACATACTCAATTGGAGAATGAATTACAGTTTAGTATAGTCATTTCCTTGAATATTTGTCTTCTTGTAGTCTTAAATTCCGGGCTGAGGAAATATACATCTTCACTGCTGTTCCAATACAACCCAGTTTCATCATACAAAAGCGAGTTCAAGGTGTGTGAAACCTACGAAAGAAGCAGGCAGATCCAGAGCTGTGAGTGCTGAGGACTTACTTATAAAAATGTGGTCCTGGGTACCCTCAGACGGGTGCATATAACGGTCAAGACAGAACTGACTTCACCTAAGCTGGAACAAAGCCAGTTTATCTCAAACTGATACCGGGACTGCCTGGCACATTTCTGGCACCACTGGTGCTATGGTCTGGTTTTAAAACTCTTCCTATCACCCTAATTGTTGTTTCCCCTTATAATATACTGGAAAAGTATGTGAGGAAAACTGGACAGAGCTACTCAGGGACAGTCACACAATGACAACCCAATATGACCATAGTCACACCAGAGTCCATGCAACTCTCTAAAAGAACTGGTAACTCATAGAATGTATGGGATAAGGGCTGCCTGACCATTGCCTGATAAAGCAGCATTACCATTTGTTTATGTAGACTGTAACTACCCTGTGAACTCTTTAGGACAGGAACCCCACCTTTATGCTATTTTTACAGTATGTATTCATCTAAGAGTTAAAAACCCAGCTTGTTGAAGAGTAAAGATTACACTTGTCCTTAAATAAGGACACATATTTAGAGACTGTTGTTAGGAACTATGCTGATCTAGACATTAGTGTTTGTAGATTCTCCTCCAACAGTCATGACTTCACTAGCCTGGGTCTCCACAGATGGGCATGTTGGCGTGTTCTCCCTCTTGTTGAGCAGATATAAAGTCCAATTAGAGAGCTATTGGTTTCCATCAAGGTGCCACTGGACTGAAACACCAATTCTAGTTGGTATTTAATGAAAAACCCCGAGTCAGATACTGGGGAAAAGCTGGAATACCAGAAAGAGGAAACAGACTGCAGTCAGTTCTCACCCAGCCAACAGGGCAAAAGCTATCTTCAAGAGTCCTCGGTCTGGCTCCTCAACACTTCTACAGAATACTAAATACTACAATGTCTGCCTACACCTGCCTTAAATGTCTTCTTCCCTGTCCAGTTGTTTCACTCAGGGTTCAACTCTGCATCATATTCTAGAGTTAGGATTAAAGGTGTGAGCTACTACTCTTTAGCAGTTAGACTTTGAACTCACAGAAACACAGAAAGATCTCTGGCTCCTGATATTAGATTAAAGGCATAGGTCACCACTCTCTTTCCCATGCTGGGATTAAAGGTGTGAGTCACCACTCTCTGACCCTCAATGCTTGGCTAGTGATGACTCTGTTCTCTAATGTTCCAAGCTGACTTTATTAAATATAAAACATACCACACTGTACCCTTCTGGTTTGGAACTCATGCTGATCATGTGCATCACAGCTGGGTAAGACTGTTGGTTGCCTCCCTCCTTTGGAAGCTTACAGGGGACATTTTAGAAGAGAGGCCAGAGACTGCAAGATCCGCAGGACCAGGGAGTTTGCTATGGAACTGTGTCCCATAGGAGTGGCAAAGCTACACCCATTAAATCTCACTCGCATGCCTGCCCAAACGTGAGAAGAATAAGGATGACACCAATGGACAAAGTGGACAGAAACAGCTCAGGAGCCTCAACCCTACACACACACACACACACACACACACACACACACACACACACACACACATACATACATGCAATAATTAATTAAATAAGATGCTATAAATTTGAAAGAGAACAAGGAGGGGCTATGGGAAGTTTAAAGGGAGAAACAGACTGGAGAAATATATTTTATAGTTACAAAAACATCCAGCTTGTTTTTTTTTTCTATTTGCTTTCTGCTGTTTGTAGTAAGTTAGAATACAAACAAAGAGCAAATCTAGGTAGTAAGGATCCCATAAAGCCCAAGAGAGAGAGAAATACAAACCATGTTCAGCAGGCTAGCCTACACTACTCTAGTAAAAATGAGGTTACAGGCCAGGCTCTGAGACTCAAGGCAGAGAAAGTGCTCAGCTGTGCATCAAGCATGCAAACCATTCAAACTGTCTCCTCATAGCAATGGTGGTTTGTTTCTGTATTTCATTTCTTTGTGTTTTCATCAGCCCAGTGGTTTTGTGTCAGAACAAGTACCATGACTGGAAATTGTTTCCTGGATCTTTCCCAAGAAAGCCGGGAACTGCTGAGTTCCAAGTGAAGTGTAAAGAGAGTCATAGAAAACAAGAGATTGCCACACAAGTGGCCATCTCTCCTCCTCTGCTCTTGGATGTCACCAACCCAGAAGTGAAGCACATGAGCCCCACATGCCTGTACAGAGGCAAAATGAAGTGGAAAATGATCTTTCCCATCTGTTCCAGAATGTCCACTTTTTTGATAGCATTTGGATATAGACTTCATATCCAGTACATGCAAATGCTCAAATGCCAGTATCAGGCTAGTTATACACAAATCACTAGGGAGGAGAAAATAGTGGAAATTCAAATTTACAGGGCCCTGGTTAAAATGCAGAAACCTGTATTATTAAAAGTCTCCCAAACTGATTCTGATGGAATTCTACTTTTAAAAAAATAAGTGCATTTTTTGATACAAGAATAAGAATATGCATGAAATTTCCAGTTTTGTACTTTGTCTCCACTTCATCATTCCCGGATTTTGACATGTCCTCTTAGAAATAAAATTTTAGGTGGTAATTCTCCAAACCCTCACAAGAAAGGTAGAGCCCCTTGTTTCTACCATCCCATCCTGGCACTTGAGGCTTAAGGAAAAATGAATACATGGGGTCTATATTACCCAAACAAATGCCTTAATAGAAATCTAAAATTTCTGGTAGACAATAGTTAGCACACTAACACATCAATCCAGGGACCAAAGAAGCTGTTTGCCTTAGATAACATCAATAATAGTAGCTGATGTCCTCTATTAAACACTAAAAACATTCAGTTTATAGAAGAGCTGTTATATGTGCTTTATGAAACCTTCCACTTAACATTTTGTAAAGTACTGTGAAGTAGACAGTGTCTGTTCCACTTTGCAGATGGTGAAACTGAGTTGGAAGGAAGCTAGACGATTTACTTGAAGTTATAGACAGCAGTAAGGGCAGAATCTGGGCTCAGACAGCCTGTCTTCAGAATGCCAGCCTTTAACTTTCTCTCTGTGCTGCCAGAAGCCATGGCCAGGTGGCATCTGAAACCTCACAAACTTACAGGTGGTAGAACAGAAAGCCCAACCCATGTTGGTTCAGATGTTTCCACCTTTTTTAGACTGGGAGAAAAATATGTGATACCTTTAATAAGAATGAGTAAGTGTTTTAGAAGTTGGCAGATACAGAATACCAAAAACTTCCAGAGAAGCTATGCATCAAGACTCACACTTAACTTATTCTTATTGGGCATACTTTATTTACAAAAGCACCTTCCAATTAATCCACATCAATAAACAAATTCAGGAAGGAATGGATGAGTAGAGGCCTCAAAGGGATGGAGGGAAAACAAAGATAAGTTCTAAAATAAACCACATTTTAGCCAAATTGATTCTACCTTTATACAAATCAGAACTTAGGACTCCACATGATCTAGACAGAATCTGTCACTGGCTCCCATGATTACAGAGTTTTACTGTAGCTCCTTTAAAATGAATTCTATGATCCCTGGCATCTCATAACAAAGCAATTTCCTGGGAGTCTGCAGTTTATATACTATCAAGGCAATTTGAAATTTACCTACATTATAATACCCTAAAACAACATTTGGGGCTCATACATACATGTTGATATAAAGAAATCATTTCAGTGTGTTTATCTTTGATGGGAATGCAGAGAACATCCAAAGCAAAAGTATTTGTTCAACTTATGCTTGACACTCAAGAAATATTTGACCACATATAATTCTCCATATTCCTTAATTAATTAATCAATTGTAGGCATGGCGCAGTAGGAATAAGATCTCAGAGAAACAATCTCAGCCTCCATGAGACTCTAAGGAGACAAGTGAATGATGAAAGAAAAGGAGCAATCGTATCAGAGCACGTTGTACCCATATCCATAGGTGGTCACGCTCTGATTCTCTGTTTGCAACACATGTGTGCATGTGTCTCTGTTGGGGATTGTCCATGTGACAGGTCTCCACAGAGGCCAGAGGTGTCAGATCCTCTTGGAGCTGAAATGACAGGCTGCTGTGAGCTACTCAGTGTGGGTGCTCAGAATAGAGCTGAGGACCTCTGGGAGGGTGATTTACCCTTAACTGCTGAGTTATCTCTCCATTGTCTCAATTGTGTTCTTTGGCATGTGCACAAATACACACAAATGCACATCTAGCACCAGGAGACAAGAACCCTAAAATCCAAAGTCAGGAGAGCTAGGCTTGAATGACGAATTTGAGTCTTATAGAAACCTGAAAGCCTAGTGTACCCCAGCTCTAGAATCTGAACAGTATGCTTGTCTTCTCCTCTCTTGAGCTCCTTGAGAGATAGATCTCGGTGGCTTGGTACAGCATCTTTCATGGAGTTAAGTAAATCATTTTAAATAAAAGTTTATTGAAAAATTGAACAGTTGATCCAGTGAATGAATGAATGAACGAACGAATGAATGAATGAATGGACAGAAGATGTAAAGCATCTCAACTGTAAACTAGATTCCCCATAGAATAAATATCTCAGACTCCTTATTGCTCCAGCTGTGTGGTGCTGTATAATAATGTCTCCCATTAATAGAACACGTTAGAAGTTATCAGGCATATTCAGGAATATAAAACTTCTATTTCTCCCACTAAAAGGCTGTTATGGTGGAAGGTAAACACCTTGGCTCCAAATTTAAATACCAAAGAGTTTTGGGACATAGGAAATAGAATAACTTCTCCAAGTTCACACCTTGTATGTTGTTGATGGAATTAGAACTTATGCCAGGGTTTATTTATTATCTCAGCCTACTTTTTCAGTCTGTGTACAAAACACATATATATATGTACACACACAGATGGACAGATACAATCACTAACTCATGGTTCATAGTCATTTACAATGTCTTTGGAAATACTGAAATAGTGAATACTGAGCCGTTGTACCTAAGAATGAGAGTATATATGTGTATTTATATATGTCCACAGATGATGATGAAGAAAGGCAGAGAGAGATGATAGCAGACAGACAGACAGACAGACGGACGGACGGACAGACAGATGGACGGACGGATGGATGGACGGGAAGATGGATGGAAGGATGGATGGATGGATAGATAGATAGATGGATGGATGGATGGATGGATGGATGGATGGATGGATGGATGGACGGGCAGATGGATGGAAGGATGGATGGATATATATATATATATATAGATAGATGGATGGATGATGGATGGATGATGGATGGATGGATGGATGGATGATGGATGGATGGATGGATGGTGGATGGATGATGGATGGATGGATGATGGATGGATGGATGGATGATGGATGGATGATGGATGGATGGATGATGGATGGATGGATGGATGGATGGATGGATGGATGGATGGATGGATGGATGATGGATGGATGATAGACAGAGACAGACAGAGAACAAAACAAGGAAACAAGGTTCAGAAATGCTTAACGACTTGACAGAAACTGTCCTACTCACTGGGAGACATAGGATACAGTCCTAATTCCACTGTCGTCCCACCTCCCCACACCCCACACCCCACCCCACACCCCCCCCACCCCCCCACCCCCCCACCCCCCGCCAAACAAAGTATCTTGCCCTGCCCCACACTACCCCCTGCTGCCTCATTCTCTGTTCACCTCTAAGAGGAAACAAAAGACGTTTTAAATTCAAGTATCATTTGGATACTTTTTTAAAGGGGTAACACAAATCGTTGTTAATCTGAACGTATCTGTGGGTGGCTGGAAATCAAAAGTTTCTTTATTACTCTTGGTTACTCATAACTTTTAGTGAGCAGGTGAGTCTACAGGTGGATGAGGCTGGAGTCATGTGACATCACATGATCACCTTGTACATGACCTTTTCTCTAGGTCAGGTGTTCGGAACGAGGGAAGCAAGAAGGTAGAGAAAACTGTAGTTTGTATGGATTTGTTCTTCTGTCTTCCTTTACTCTGCTGCCTGGAGAGACCGAGACATCTGTGCATTCATTGTCTTTATAAACTCGTAGAAAATTAGTCAGTGCAGACACAGAAGGAAAGAACCCCATATTTCTCACCTCATGCTCCAGCTCAAAAGAGAAAGTCAGTTGTCCACAGATTAGGAATATGAAGTGAAAGAGGAAGCCAAGCAAGGCAGAAAAAGTGGAGGTAGACATTCTGATTAGGCTCTACAAAGAGACAGCTGTGTTGTGGTGCTGTTGAAGTATGCATAGTGTTTTAATTGGTGTATTGGCTTATGTCCATTGTACACAATATTGGTATTGTGTTTCTTGTGGCTGTTTTATCCTAGTATATAATGCAATTTAAGCATATCCCACAACTTCTATGCCTTCTTATGCTGCCCCTCCCAAGAACAGAGGGGGTACAACTACCTTAAACTGGATTCAAGCCTGTGTGACATCTGAAGGGTGCATCTGCAATAGTCTTGGAGTAGAGACTAGAAGATGGCATACAAAAAGCAAAGCCCTTCCTTCTTTAGGCTCAAAGCTAAGTACAGAGTTTACCTTTTGGTCTCTATACACTGTACAATAGCATGGGCAACTGCTATGTTCACTAAGCCTCTGCTTAAAGCATGAATTCTAGCTTGTATTTAATGAAAACTCAGAGCCAGATATTGGGGGGAACTGGACTATCAGAGAAAGAAAACACAACAGTCCATTCTCATCCAGCCAACTTCTCAAGCCAATCAGGGTAAACACTATCTTCCATAGTCCCCTGCCTGGCTGGTCGCTCCTACAGAATGCCTGAATGTCTGCCTATGCCTGCCTGAGATATCTTCTCTGCTCAATTGTTTCACTTCCTAGTTCAACTCTGCATCATAATCCTAGAGTTAGGATTAAAGGTGTGAGCTACTACTGTTTTGATTTTATGCTTTGAGTTCACAGGAACACAGGAAGTTCTCTGTCTCCTGAGTGATGTGATTAAAGGCGTGGGTCACCACTTTGTCATCCCTGTGCTGGGATTAAAGGCCTGAGTTATCACTCTCTGAGCCTCATGACTTGACTGTGGGTGGATCTGGTCTCTGATATTCCAGCTGATTTTATTAAATATAAAATATATCACCACATTTTCTCCCATCAGAACCTGTATTAGGCAGGTTCCTCACACTAGATATTTATTACTCTCAAGAACACAGCCAGATATGGTCATTCCCTCTCCATAGTGAAAAAAAAATGCAAACACCTACATTGTAAAGAGGAAAAGTGATTGGCCCAAAGACTCTTCAACAGTCAGTGTCAAGGCCGAGATTAAGTCCTGTGTTGCCTAAAAACAGTGCCCATATTTCTTCCACTAAGTAAATAATCAGGTGCCTTTTCTGGGTACTGGAGAGAAATATAAATGTGGATCTAAATGTAGCTGACAGGAATTTCCCAGCACTAGGAATCTCCCCTACACTTAATAACAAAGCCATATTAAATGGTCTACTCTTAAAGAGAAAGCTTTTGTTCTTATATTAAGACATCGACCCTCTGTGTGGGGTGGATCCATCTATGTGGTTGATAACAGACATGGATTAGATATTCACATTCTCATTACCTCATAAGAAATCACTTAGAATAAAAAGCATGGCTCTAAACATATTAAATTGCTCTCCATATTATTGTAAATCAAGCATTGAGAACATATAGGTTTACCTTCTGGTACATACACATCAATATAAAAATTAAAGGTGATGTTGTATTCTAAAAAAGCTGCCCATTATTAGGAAAAAAAAACCCTATAGTCAGGATGTCTGGAAACTCCCAAACATTCCTGGATTCACACACCCATATCCAGGACAGTGTGGAGTACAGTCATTACCACAGCATAAGAGATATTCACTGGGTGCTCGTAGGGAGCAGAAGCATCATTTCACTATTTCTATGTCACCCATCAGCCCCTCAGTCCAACAAATAGACAGATACTGTGCCTTCACCTCCATCTTAAGTACTGTGTTTTTTAATGATGTACGATTGATTCAGTTCCTTTGAACTTCCTCTAAATATCCAAACCACTTAGAATCATTAAGATGCTTTCAAAAGAGAGAGAATGTATCTCTCAAGCACGCTGAAAGATGCTTCTGTCTTACCCTGCCTGGGTGCCAACTTATGGTTCATTACTGTAAATTACTAACATTGGAAATGGTGAATCACAAAGATGAATTGTACAAAGCTCACCCAAGAGGAGATGCCAGACCATGGATAGTGAAGTGTGTCGGTGGAAAAACAAAATCCAAGAGTTCTGAAAATGTTCTTCTGTATCAAAAATCACATTGCTCTGCAGAAATACAGAAATAGGTTTCTTAAAACAAAGACCAACACTTTCAGCTCTTCAGCTGAAGCTGCTCATCTCTGAGACATGGCTTGGTTCTGACATGAGGTAGCACACAGTAGTAAGGACAGCAGAGGGACAGGCTGAGAGCTAGATAGAAACAACACCTGCTGTCTTAGGGTTTGCTACGGCTGAGAAGAGACACCATGACCATGGTAACTCCATAAGGAAAACATTTCATTGTAGGTGGCTCTCTTACAGTTTCAGAGATTCCGTTCTTCATCATCTTCATCATCATGGAGAGCATGGCAGCGTGCAGGCAGCTGTGGTGCTGGAGCTGAGAGTCCTGCATCTTTCTGACAACAGGAAGTCCACTGAATGTCACACTGACAGAAGCTTGAGAACACAAACTTCACAGCCCTCCCCCATGGGGACACACTTCCACCAACAAGGCCACCCTCCTTATAGGGACACTCCATTTGGGGACCATTTTCTTTCAAGCTGGCACACCTGACAAGATAGAAGCAAGCCTATTGCCGGGGTTATTTGATTTGCTGTGGTAAATTAAAGACAATTAGTCTCTGTGAAGTCAATGAATCAAGAGACACATAAAAGCCTGGCAGCAAATTTTAAAATAGTAGCATAGTTTCAACAAATAATACAAGAAAATCTAATGTGTTTAATTTCTCTGTCATTTATCTATCATGTGGTAAGGACATATCAACTTTCACATACATGCCTTAAACGTTTTCAAGTCCTGATTTTCTTTAATAAGCAAAGTATGGTAGAAGGGGACAGGGGCAATGGCTCAATCAGTGCTTGCAACAGAAGCATAAAGAACCAAGTTCAGGTCCTAGTACTTAAAAAAAAAAAAAAAAAAAAGACAGGAACGGGATATATACCTGCATCCCACTGTAGGGGAGGCACAGACAAGTGGGTCCCTAGGGCATGCTAGCCAGCCAGTCTAGATAAATCTGTGAGCTCCTGGTTCAATGAGAGACTGTCTATCAGAACAATAAAGTGGAAATCAATCAAGGAAGACACTCATGTTTACTCTGGCCTCCAAGTGTAATAACACACACACAGAGAGCCTGTAAATACTGAGAGAAAGGGAGAGAGAGAGAAAAAAAATATGTGGCCTGAGAACAACCCTAAAAGTAACCCAGGGGCATCCAAATCTTCTCAATTCGGTTCCATTAAAACCATTTATATCAGGGGCTAGAGACATTTGGAAGATGGGAACTTTAATTGAAAAATTCCTCCATAAGATTGGGCTGCAGGCAAGCCTGGAGGGTGTTTTCTTAATTAGTGAACTGTGGGGGAGGGCCCAGGCTATTGTAGATGGGGCCACCCTGAGCTGGTGGTCCTGGTTTCTATAATAACAGGGTGAGAACGTCAGTAAGCGGCACTCCCCCACTGCCTCTGCCTCAGCTCCTGCATTCAGGCTCTTCCTCTAGTGGAGCTTGTGCTGACTTCCTCCAAAGTGGAACAATGATATGGGGGCATAAGCCAAATAAACCTTTCCTCTCCCCAATTCGCTTTGGCCATGGCATTTCATCACAACACTAGTAACCCCAAGACACCAGTAAATACGCAGCAGAACTAAAGCACAAGCTCGATGGGATAATTCTTAACTTGGGCATGTCACCTCTAAAGGGGAAAGGCAGGAAGAAAGGGCACAGGCGTGAATGACATCCTCTGCACTCAGTATTTCCCCTGCTTGTTTAAGAATCTGGTGCAGAACTTACAAAAACAGTGTAACAATGCATAAGAGGAGGGCAGGAGACTTCCTACTGTGGAGAGTGTGACTCAAGACTCAAGCTTCCAGACTTACGATTTTGATGTATGACTGATTATCATATATGTCTGTGTATCACTGTGGAGGTGAGAAGGTCGCGTCTTCAGTACTGGAGTTTTGAATGTTTGTATATCATCATGTGGACGCCAGGAATTGAACCCTGATCTTCTGTAGGAGCAACGATTGTTAAAGGCTTAACTTTTAACCCAACCTTATTGTGATAAAGAAAGACTGTTTATATGGTTGGGGAGGGGAGGATGTATTGGAGATAAAAGAACTTTATTAAAATGAGCAGGGTTCAAACTCTAATGGCCTCAAGAAATCCAAATAGAAGTAGAGGTTATCAAGAGTAAACACATGGATTTCTACAAAATTATAAGATAATGAAGCCACAAAGTACAGGGCAAAAAAATCAGACAATGAAAACAATCAATACACGTTATTCAAACCCATGTTTCAATTAATTAGAACAATATCGATAGCAACCATTAAGTGCCTAAATTTGAGAATGGTTTTGTTATCTCCCAAAATGGAAAATAAAAGTAGCGTAATTCATAATTTATGCCTTGCAACTAATGAGAGGTACTGAGTTACTTCTCGATCCGTTCATTTGCTTATTATTTAGTGAGCAGTTGTTATGATATTTTTGAGCCATGGTAATATGCCAGAGTTTTTAATAGGGTAAAGAGACCCTCAGAGTTCAACGAGACAGAGACCCTGTCCCTCTGCAGCTCACACCTGGGCAGCGGAGGCTTGAACATAGTGACATTGATATGATGATGGGACCTGGGGTCATTAAACCAAGACCAGCATTGAAGCTGTAACTATTGCACAAAGGAGAAAAAGTTCAAGAAGGGTCTCATCTCCCCTCAAGGACTGTGGATATTATTCCAAGCCAAAGGGGCGGGGTGGATTCCTTAAGAGAAGAAATGATACAATCCTGAGACAAGCGTAGATTGAATGCTATTCCAAAGAGTTGAGACTTGTCCTGAAGACATCAAAGAGTCCAGAAAACATATGGGATCTAGAAGTAGCAAGATGTCACCTGTGCATCAGGAAGGTTGTTCCAGGATGAGGTTGGAGGCCTGTGGGAGGAGGGACTGCTCATTTATTTATTTATTATTTATTTACAGGACTTGGCTTTAAGGCCTACAGATATGTGTCACAGGTAAAATCAACTCTTGCACTTTACAGATGCTCTGTTATAGTAATGGCAGTGATCGACTCGCAGGGACAAGAATCTCCATTGCCAGCAAGCACCAGCTTCCTAGAAATAAGTCATTCTCCCTTTCTGCCACTGGGATAAACAAAGAAGAAATAAATAAATCCAAGACAGATCAAAGGACATATGACAGAGGACACAGCAACTGCCACCCTTAAGCGAAGCACAGTAATGAAGAAATGAGTTTTGGCAGCCCAGCCAGTGGGATATGAAAGAAATTAACTCAGAAGGGATGTAATGACCTGAAAAAAACCTGAACAAAGTCCCAGGAATTCAGAGGGAAAGCAACTGTCAGGTGAGAGCCATGGTCCCCTCTGCCTACCGATCTGAGAGCTGGGCCCTCCGCAGAAGGAGAGGATGAAAATAGAAACTGAAGACTGACTGGGAGGCTGTTTGCATGTGTTTGCTTTGTTCCTTTCCGAACGAAGATGCCTTTCCAATTCAATGGCCCAACACAAGAACCTGCTGTTGATCACACCAATTTTGTTTGGTCCTGATGCTCATATTTGCTTGGGACACGTTTTTGGATACTTTATTTTTCCATCTAAAGATGAGAAATGCTTTTGAGACTCGACTGTTTGTATAATGGATGTTGATCCCTTTTTTTTCCCTCCAGATTTGACTTTGATGCAACAGAGAATTAAACCAAAATCATTAATTTCTCTTTGTTTGGTGCCTTATAGCATTTCTAGGCAGCCTGCCTAAGGTTAGTGAATGCAGTAGCATACTTCTCATGCTGACGTCTTTGGTGTTTATCTGATTTTGAAATTATTTTTTCCACCTCATTAACTATTTTTACATTCTTGTAGTTCTTTGAGTGAGAAGTGGAGAAGAAAGTCTTGACAGTCTGAGGATATTTTCATGGCCCCAGCCTCTCAGAATAAGCTCTAAGATGCCCTGACCCCTCTAAGTTTGCACACAATTCTGAGAAACAGTTCTAGGCATGGAGTTCTCATTTCTTTACAGGTCTGTGCTTTTTACACACGATTTGACTTGTGTTTCCCCGGCCTCAAGTGACAGGGGCCGCTGTGGAAAACAAGAAGGAACATTAATCGCAAGAGAGGGAGGGAGACAGACAGAGAGAGAGAGAGAGAGAGAGAGAGAGAGAGAGAGAGAGAGAGAGAATATCCTTCCTTTCCCATTGTTTATGAATCAGCGGACTGTTCAGCTTCATGACTGGAGAACCTACACAATGAAAATCAAGATAAGAAACCTGCAGGTTGTTGGATTCCTAGCCAGCATTAAATGTAAAACTATGTAATTATGTGATCCTGACACCGTTTCTAACCTAAAATCCTTTCAGCTTTACTATTTCTGACCCTGGGAACGTCTGCCTTCTGATTTCTAGCGTTTCAGAGGATGCGGGGTCTCATCTCCACCACCCTCCTGCAACCTCTCTTTTAATTAATTCCCATCTTCCTGGCCAGTGAAAGTACAGAGGCACTTACCCAAACCCAGCCCTTAGCAAAAGTGGGCACAGTGGGCAAGCCATCCCCAGGGCTCCCACCTCATGGCAGGCTTCCAGGGTGAGGGGCACTGACCCGCTTTTCTGCCAGAGCGACTGCTGGAGAACTAATTACTGTGTGAAAACACCCGATTCAGGTCAGTGTGTTCCCCAAGCATTGTTTACATTTGAGTTTAAGAGCATCCAATAGCAGAATTGACATTTGCAGCGTGCTACCACATTCATTTGCGAGGTTTTATGTTATTTTATTTTCAGGTTGGGAATATTTGAAGAGGCATTTATCATGAAAGCCCTGGCCTTTGCTCCTAAAGCCTCTTACCACGAGTACAATAACAAAAACTGCTAATTAAAAGAAGGGAAACAAGCAAGAAGCAAAGACAAAGGGGCACCCCTTCCTTGTCAGGGGGAACGCAGCTTCCCAGCCTGGGCCTGGAAGGAAGCCAGTTCCAGTTCCACCTAACCAGGTGCAGCCACTTCATTCCACTCTCTTTGGAACGGGAGCGAAAGGCACAACTCTCTTACAATAATTCTAAAATAGGATAACCACGAAGCCAAACCAACGTGCTTTCATCCAGCCAAATTCCCTTCCTAGGGGCACAAAATGGAACATGGGTCTTGACAAGATTCTGGAGCAACTTGCTTCGCAGGGTGGCGACCTAGGCCCGCAAAGGTGGCGTGTTTAGGCATCCATGCCCTTCCAGAATAGTGCCTTCCCTCTTTCTAAGAGAAGAAGGCATTTGTCTCTGTCCAGTTCCAACAATTCCTTTGGAAACTTTTCCTCATCTTTGTTCCCTAGACTCCAAAGAGCCTCCATGTGGGTTTCCCTGAAGGATTCCGTACACCCCTCCTATTTAGCAACTTCTCTGTCCGGGTGGCTGTGCACACACCTCCCTTTACCAGCCTCCCCTCGCTGCCCCCAAACACATGCCGCTTTCTGTCTTTGATGCTCACACCCAGGCTGATGTAATAAATGTTTGTCCAGTGGAAATACGTATGAGAATTTAGAAGTTCAAGAATGTTCTTGAAAGTTCAATTTCTTGGCTAATTAGACATAAAATTAGAAAAGCGGCTGAATGACAGAATTAACTTTGAATCTTCTTCAAAATGTACAATAATACGTGGATCAGCAGGAGTCTTTATTCTCGCCCTCTGAAAATATAATATAGAGCAAGAAACGTCTAGAAGAACCCTGTGTTCCACTCTCCTCTGCCTCCAGGTTGGTTATATTAAATTATCTCAAGCAGACGAAAATTTATTCCTTTTTTATTTCTAAAAGTGAGATTGTAATTCTACTATTCTATTCTAGTATTAAAAAGGTGTCATCAAGGAACCCTCACTAAAGCCTACAATTTAAGATACAGTCAACTGGTTAAGTTTCATTTTGTTACAATAATATAATTTTATATAAGGAGAAAACACATAAAATAGATATTTAAAATGTACTTCATATAAATTCATGTGGAAATATGTGTAGAAATATTAGACTATATCTGTATTCAACTTCAAATTTCTTCTTTCTTCTTTTTTTTTCTTTGTGTGCGTGTATATTTATATTACCTGCCCAAGTCAAAGTTCCGTAAGCATATATGTACATACATAGGCATACAGGTAAAGGCCATAGGAAGACATTGGGGTCTCTCCTCCCTTCCACCTCACTTCCTTCCCTCGGCACAGAGTCTCTCACTGAGCCTGAAGTTCACTGCATGGCTAGACTAGCGTGGAGCTCACAGAATCTGCCCGCCTCCTCTCTGCAACACTGAGGTCACGGGCATGTGCAGATGTGGTACTAGGGACCTGCATTCAGCTCCTCCTGCTGGAAGAATAGGTGTTCTTACCCAGCAGGCCATTTCTCTTAGAGCTTTCCATCTCTAAGATGACAGGCATGGATTTGTTTTTTAACCAGAAGTGTTAACTTTTAGGGATTTTAGGTGATAAAGCACCTGCCTAACATGAGCAAGACCCTGGGTTGCATTCCTAGGATGGCTAAACCAGCAAATGGAAACAAGTAAAGTAGTGACTCAAACCACACACACACACACACACACACACACACACACACACAGACATACACACGGGGTGGGGGGTGAGGTCATAAGTTGTTTCTATGTGTCTGGGCTTCTAGGATGTGGGAATGATATATTTCTATTCTTCCTGTTATCTTGAGAAATCTAGATCTAGTTTTCACGTCTCAGTGATCATTCCTACTAATATCAGTGCTTGTTTCTACTAATAAGTTGAACTGGAGCTGTTGAAGAGAAAGCCAGCATGTGGCTGGAGGCTGTACAGCATAATGAGAGATTTGGGCTTCTGAAAAGCTAAGGAGACGGTCACAGACCTGCGGGTACCCTATACTATTTTCATGATTTTATTTCTGGAACTATATTCATATTTCATAGTTAGTAATGGATATTTTTTCCTAACAGAGTAAAACAGAGATTAGAGACTCATTGGCTGTTTGGAAAGAGAGGCAAAAAAAAAAAAAAAACCCAAAAACAAAGAAAACCTTGGAGAAAATGCAGCATAATGAGATCAAAATTTCCAGAATCTGCTTAAAAATCTTGCTTTTCTTGTCTAGAAAATGGGGGTGGTGATGTTTTTCTTATATGTCTTACAAAGAGGAAAGAGAATAGTAAATGTTACAAAGGAAACATTATCTTTTTTGTTTTGTTTTGTTTTTTGTTTCCCTACTTCTTTAAAGGAGTTTTTCATTTCCTCTTTAAAGGCATCTGTTATCTTCATAATGTTATTTTTAAGGTCATTTTCTCCTGCTTCTTCTATATTGAAATGTTCAGGTCTTACTGTTGTAGAACCATTAGGTTCTGGTGGTACCATATTGTTCTTTATGTGGTTGAATTTATTCTTGTACTGGAATCTACCCTTCTCCTCCTCCAATCAATGCAAATGTCTGTGCTTCAGGGAGCTGTTCCTGGTCCAATCCACTCTTGGTACAACCAGAGCTCTTGGTAAAATAGGAACCCTGTGGAGTTTGTGACTCAGGGAGCAGTTGAGATCTCAATGGAATAGGTGGATTTGTGGGATGGGGTGGAGCTTATAGGCCGCAGGGTCTGATGAGAGGTGGTAGAAGGCAGGCCTGGCTGCAGGAGTCCTGCCTACTGGCCTATGATGGGGCTGAGGGCATGTGGCCTAGAGGCTGGGCTGACTGGCTGGCTGAAAGAGGGGTAGGTCACTCATCTCTGATAATGGAGCCTGAAGGAGTCTGTGTGGGTGAGATCAGGAAACATTATCTTATTTAAGCTTGGATGTAGATAAATCCTGGAAAAGTAACTAATAAAATAAATATAGATGCTGGGCGGTAGCAGTGCAATCTTTAATCCCAGCACTTGGGAGGCAGAGGCAGGTAAATCTCTGTGAGCTAGAGGCCAGCCTGGTCTTCAGAGCACATCTCAGGACAGCCAAGACTGTTATGCAGAGAAATTCTGTCTTGAATAAACCTATGTAAATAAATGCAGAACATTATTACTTACTGATAACATGTAAATAAGAACTGACACCTAGCACATATTCAATCACCATTGACCAATTTAACCAAGAATTTCCTCAGCTTTATAATTTTCAATTATTTGGAAAGTCCTACTTTTCTAGAATGTAGATATATATGGTCAACACTGTGGTTCCCACCAAGATTCACCCTTGCAAAACCCGAAACTTATCTCCCCAGGGACAAGATTTATCAGTAGAAAAAGGCTTCCACAGAAGTCCCTCTCCAAAGTATGTGCCACCATCAACCAAAGGTGGCTACCTCATCCCCTTAACCAAGACGGGCTATCTCTAGTGCAGTTTGAGATGGGGGTTAAAATCTGGCCCTTCCACCCTGAAGGAACAACTCTTAAGGGTCCCCAGAGACTAGCTGTGGTATATCCCAATCACTGCCACTCCTGCTTCCTTTATTTCCCAGAGGATCCAACCTTGCACAGCATGCTTCCCAGGCTCCATCTCAACCTGTTTGCTAAGACCAAACTGAAACAGAGAATCCAAAAGAAATGTGTTACCCCTGTCAAAAAACTGCCAGGTACACAGAACCTGGACATAATTAGCCCATTCATGTCTGTCAGGAATGGAAGAGGGGCTCATGAGATGCCATTCTCATGAGCGATTGGCAGTTAATGGCCACTCTGGGAAGGAGAGCTCTTCTCTTCAATAGTGCCCCACTGTTAAAGCTATGCCCATCACCAGAAAGTAACCTACATTAATGTGGGCAATGCCAATGTGTACAAAACAAAGAAACGGTCATGGAAACTTGATG
The DNA here is from genome assembly GCA_033318265.1 of Phyllotis vaccarum. Classification (NCBI taxonomy): domain Eukaryota; kingdom Metazoa; phylum Chordata; class Mammalia; order Rodentia; family Cricetidae; genus Phyllotis; species Phyllotis vaccarum. The sequence goes on along the minus strand of JARWLC010000012.1, from coordinate 5,818,486 downwards.
GGAACTTGAGGAAGGAGATGGATCCCAGAGCATAAAGGGGGCAAGAGAGTGGTTGGGAGAATGACCCAAAGACATAATACATGTATGTGAATTTGACAAAGAAAGTAAGAGAAAAAAACATAACAAAAGAACCACTGGGGTACTGGAGAAAAAGAAGAAAGAGATTTGGGGACCCTGACTCAATGACAGAGGCAGGAAACATCGAGGAAATTGGAAGCTGGAAGATGGGGACAGAAAGTGGAATTGGGCCCAGTCTCCGCCATGCTCCCTGCTCCAGAACTCAGGAGCAAAGTCAAACTGGCAACCAGCCACCCAGAAGTAAGTCCATCAAAGGTGAGAGAGCATACCTGTGGTCTTTCAAGGTGTCAATAGCACAGCACCACTAACCACTTCCTTAAAAACAAGACACCTATTAGCATGTCACTTTAGAGACTAAATACCAAAATCAAGGTACCAGCAGGAACAGGCTCCCTTGAACTCAAGAACGGTAGAGATCTCACAGTCAGAAACATCCCCAAGAATGGGGAGGGGGTACAGCAGAAACTAAGGAGCAGAGGGTCTGGATAGCTATACTTGCCCTCATCAGCAGGGTACAGTGCTGTCTGCCCAGGCCACCATTAATACCTCATATAGTAAGAATGGCTCTTTAGAGGTTTTTCCTCAGCTCCCCAGGAGAAATCAACTCAAACCATGATCACAGGCTGTCCTTGTATCATCAAGAGTAATTGGAGGATCCAGAGAAGCAAGGTAAAAGGACGACCCTAATAGAGACATCGTGTATCCCCCTGGGAAGAAGAAATAGATAAGCGCTCCTGAGAAACTGGGAACATGAGAGAGGGTTATGGGAGGCGGGAAGACAACATGAGAGAACAGGATGGTAGATTTGAGCGGAGGTCGGGGGAGCAAGAGAACATGGAATAGATGCCTCGATAGAGGGAAACATTGTGGGGTGAGGGAGAAATTTGATGTTAGGGAAATTCCCAGGAATCCATAAACATGACCCCAGCTAAGACTTCAAGCAATAGTGGAGGGGTGCCTGAACTGACCTTCCCCTGTAATCAAATTGATGAGCACCCTAATTGTCATCATCATAGAATCGTCATCCAGCAACTGATGGAAGCAGATGCAGAGATCCACAGCTAAGCACTGGATCGGGCTCCCAGTCCCATCGAAGACAGGGAGGAGGGATTATATGAGCAAAAGGATAAAGATCATGATGAGGAAACCCACAGAGACAGCTGACCTGAACTACTGGGAGATCACTGATTTGGAACTGACAGCTGGAGAACCTTCATGGTACCAAAGAAGGCCCTCTTGAATGTGGATGACAGTTGTGTGGGGCTTCTGGCAGTAGGAACAGGATTTATCCTTGGTGCATGAACTGGTTACTTGGAGTCCATTCGCTACAGAAAAAAAACCTTGCTCAGCCTTGGTATCAGCAAGGGTTTGGTCCTGCCTCAATTGCATATGCCAGTCTTTGTTGACTCTCATAAGAGGCCTTATTCTGAGAAATGGATGGGGGATAGCTGTGGGTAAGTAAGAGGAGGGGAGGTAAGGGGAACTATGGTATGTTAAAAAAAATCTTTTTAATTAAAAAAAAAGTCAAAAAATAATTGGAGGAAATTGTCACATGCTTCAGCTTTCTTCTAACTGCAGAAACAGATGTTCAACATCCATCGCACACCAAACTATTGTTTTTTCATAAGCTCCTTGTGACAGTCAAGGGCTCTAAGGAGCTTGTAAGTGCTGGAGGTTCTGGCTCACAGAATAGAGGGGACAACTGTGCCAACGTGGGCGGGTAGAACAGGGATAACATTTGTCTGTAAAAATACCTGCCAGGTATGCTACAAAAATGAGTGTCTGAGAGTTTCCTGGATGAGCCCTCATAATTTGGGGTTTATTGAGCATTTTATTATTTCTAACTAATAGCAGCATTGTGTTTCAGGTTGCACTTAGGTGAAGTGGTGAGGGGCATAAAATCAGGTCACTTCCCCTGAAGATGATGACCACATCACCACCTGGCAGTAGTAGGGATGCTCCCTGGTGAAAACTGAAAGTTTTCCTTTGGTCTCCTCTGCAGAAGGTCAGCCAGAACCAACTTTCCTCTCCTGGATCCATCATGAGGGCTTTTAAGTTATTAAGAAATCATCAGTATGCACATTATTCAGCTGTGCCCCATCATTCTCCCATCAATTAGTGTCACTGGAGGGAGTGTTAAAAACCACCTGGGGCAGAGAAAGGAGAGGAAATCTTGGAGCAACTTGAATGGGACTGTCAAGAACAGCACACAAACCACCTCCTCTCCTCGCATCTATCGGCTATGTTGTGGCTGCAGAAGTCCCCACAGGATACAGCTGCCCTCATCACCTGTGTGTGATAGCCAGTCTGGACCCAGTCTCTGCCCTGCTCCCTCAACAATCCAAGAGGGGAGTCAGAGTTGGTAGCCAGCCACCCAGAAATAAGTCACAGTCAGAGATAGATGAGGAAATATATGTGTAGTTTCCCAAGATTGCCAATAGTGTAGCATGAATATGTACCACTGACTTAAAGTCAGAGAACTATAACATGTCAATCTAGATAAGCTCAAGATGCCTACAGAAGTAAACTTTCTCTGATGGTGGTGGGAAGAATCTGTCCTACATTTCTTTCTTAGTTCCCCTTGGCTCCTAGTTGCCACTTTCCCATATGCTGCTTCACAATGTGCCCAATTGTTTCTTTTTATGAATAAACCAGTCTTCTTAGATTAATACTCATACAAATGACCCAACTTTAACTTGATAATCACATAAAGTCCTTTTCACAACTAAAGTCACTTTGGGAGATATCAGAGTTCTAACAGAAACACATACGGTTCCCAAGTCAACTAGATAAACAGTTACTTGCAACACTCTGATCACTGAATAGTTGGAGGCATCCTCTTAAAAGCTCTGGAGTTGTTGGCTTTTATTTATGTGTTTGTTTTCAAACAGAGCCTAGCAGGATGTTAAATTAACAAGCAAGAATCCTGCGTGGACTATTACTGTACACTGTGGAAATTATGCGTTGATTAGTTTAATATAGAAGTTGACTGACCAATAGCTAGGTAAGATATAATTAGGCAGAAGATCCAAACTAAGGGTGAAAAGAAAGAGGGTAGAATCAGGGAGATACCAGCCAGCCACGGGGAAAAAAGACATGCCAGAGGACAGGTAAAGCCACATGTCAAAGCAGATTAATATAAATGGATTAATTTAAATATAAGAGCTAGTTAGTAATGAGCTTGAGCTACTGACTGAGCATTTGTAGTTAATATAAACCTCTGAGTGGTTATTTGGGAATTGGCAGGCAGGAGAGGAATGTCAATTTGTGAATCCAGTTCTGTAGCCACACAAGATGGATGCAAATCAAGCTCTGCTGGGTACTTGTGTCGCCTCTAAGTCTGCCAAGTGGAGTGAACAGTGGTTTACATATTGACAACATTGCTGTGAAGATAACGTAAGAAAAATTAAGATATTGGGGCTAAAATCTATCCAAGTAGTAGTCTGAGCTCACAAAGATGTCTCAACGTCTTTCATCCTACTAAAGTAAAAAATAAACAAATAAATAAAGGAAAAAGGGAAAGATGGAGGGTGATCTAAATTTCAAGTTTATTTTTTCCTGTATCACAAGTTCAAAGCCAGCCTGGACTACATGAGTTGCTGTCTCAAAAGAAAAGTGAAAAATGAGGAGAGGAGAAAGTGCCTCAGAATACAACCCATGATTGTTCTTTAAGTGCTATGGTGCTACGCCTCCAGCTCCCTCAGAGGCAATGCAAAATTAGACAAAGAGAAAGTTTGAAGTTTGTCTTCCAGCCAATCTAGAAATCTATTGTTTCCAAGTCAGTCCTTCTAAGCCTGTGTTTTCTAGAGATGGGTTTTGTTCTCTTCCTCATAAAGAACAAAGAGAAAAATGATGAAGGAGGGTGGGAGAAGTCACCATCACTAGCTGATCTGGCTGTGTGGGCACAGGAAATAATGATTAGCTCACATAATTGGACCTAGATTTTGGACATGATCTACAAACCGTCCTTGCCCTCACCTCAAAGCTGCATTCAGAGAAAGAATCACTACCTAATAATCCTACTTGAATTTTGTCATTCATAAAAGCAAAAAAATAGGACTTACCCAAAAAATTGTCAGGGAAACAAAAAGATTTCTAGGCCTTTTATGGTAGGAAGGGACAATTCTGAGATTCTATGTCTCGACTTAAAGTAGTTGCTAAAGACAATTACTATATTGCTATAAAGACCAGTAACATCCGTCCATGCTGTATAGGAGACACCAAAACATGGAGGTCACCAAGGCCTTGCCTAACATAGTAATGACTTTATTAATGGAACCATTGTTTTTTATTTGTGCAGTTACCCAGTGTGTGCCTGTTTCCCTGGTTTATGCTTTCTTTCACCAATAATATATGTACTGACTGTTTTCACTCAAGCTGTGGCTCACATTGATCAACAAATGAAATCTACAAGCAATCAAAGTTATAGTTTTATTTTATTTTTGTAAACATCATCTGAAATGGCCTTTGTGGTTTTAATTTCCTTTGAGATTTTCTTCTATAATAAACATGAGAATCTTTTTCTTACATGCAAGGTGCTAGACTTAGTTGTGTGTGGTACTCCATTCTTTAAGACAAAATTAGCTTTGTGCTGAGGTGTGACTCAGTGGTAGAGTGGTTAGTGTTATTTTGGAATCTGGGTTTGATTCCAAAGCACTTCAAATAAATAAGCTTGTGCTGAGCTGTTATATCAGTTGAGAAATATTTATGGAGTAGTTACCACCCGCTTAATACCAAGTATGAACAGAACCCTGAAACACACTTGAAAGCTTTCCTTCATTAGGAAAATGTGCTTTACATATACTTACTGCTTTGCTTTTATGAGACTTTGAAATTTAGAAATAGATAAAAGTCTTTAAATAAGATAGAAATGAAACATCTTCCAGCTGAGACTTTAAAAACCAGGGTTCTCTGCCCAGCTACTAATTAGGCACAGAATACTAAGAAGACCTGTTCTCCTCATTGGATTCCATCTCCTCATCCATAAAATGAGCGCTTCAGAAGAAATGACCTCTGAGGCTCCATTCAGCTCTAAAATGTTCTGATCTGATGAACCACTGCTTCTCAATTGATTAAAATGAGCATTAAGAGATTTGCCAAGGTAAACACACCAGGCATGATTCCAGCTTGTTTTGTTTTCCTGTTTTTCTTTTTCTTCCATTTTCCATTTCTGAACATTTAGACGATGCAAAGAAATATTTTCAAATTGTCATTTAGAAACCACACCTGAAATCCCCACACAAAGTGCCCACACTCGGCCCTTCTACAAAGTTTGCAAAGAAACAATCTATGGAAGACTGGCTTGCTTTAAGCATATATAATCCAGCCATCTATTTTACTGCTTGATAAGTTTGTTAACAACTGTAATTTAGAAGAATAAAAAGGCAAAAGAGGATTGGTAGAAAAATGAACTGCGGTACCCATCACCAACCAAGGGATATGTCAGCCAAACCTGCTTAATGGTCCTGGTGAACCAGCCCCTCTGAGGATGTGCAGTCTCTCAGCACCAAATGACCTCATTTGTTGGCTCAATGGTTTAAAAGAAGCATTCTATTTCCCATGGTTGTGCTTCATGTGTTCTAATCCATAGGGATCACTGTGGCAGAATGCTTCAATCCGCTAAAGCTTTCTGGCACAAGGCACTTTCATCAGAGTAAAACAAAGTCAATGAATGACCAAGAAGATATTAAAATCTTGATTATATGGTAGGAACAAAATCCAAGCTATCCCAGAGACTATGTTAATTTTTTAAAAAGCTACTACAATTTAAGACAGTATTATAACATCATAAAACAAACAAACAAAAACCCTGCGATTTGGACTTTGGTAGAATCAGGAAGGAATTTCTGTTTGGTTGTTATGCATAGCAGATGGCTGAAAGCTATGGAGAAGATGGGGTGGAAGATAAAAATAGCAATTAAGGTTAAACAAATATCAACTTGGAAATTTTAAATAAACAATAGAAAGTGGGTGGCAGAATTGGAAACTGATAAACTTCACAGGAAGCAGGCATGGGAAGTGACAGAGACAAAGCTCACTTGCCCAGTTCCCATTAGAAGAGGCTGCTTTGATTCCTTGTGAACACCAGATTTAGAATTTAGGATTCTTGAAATCACTGTTACATGCTTCCTATGAGTCCACAAAACTAGCTACAAAAGTTAAGAAGGACAAGCCAAATGAATATGTAAGACCCTTTCCCCAGTAATACACAGAATTTCAAGATCCTGAAGCAAAGGGTTATACCAAAGATAGGGCCCTGCTCAGTGCATCCATCACACATCCTCAAAAGTTGCTCAGGAAAGCTACATTTCCGGTCATGTTGGCATTCATCTTGTACAGAACTGTATCATAACCCCAGATGTTCAGAACACTGACAGGATTTTACACACAAGGACACTAAATCTTAGACAATTTCACACAGTCACTCAACTAGGCCAAGCTTAGAACTCCTACCAAGTTAGATACTATACATGACTCTAGAGTCAGTCAAATAACACCATATCTGAACTCATAGTTCTTCAAAGATCTGAACTTCGATAGTACATATGTGACTTATTTCATATTTGTATTGCTTAGTTCTTCTCCCAAGAAGAATTAGCTAAATGAGTAAGTGTGTGACATGGTATCCATTACAATATAATACACCTCAGAGGGTTTTTTTTTTTTTTTTACATTCTTTAAAACTACATACTTCATTTTCTCTATGGAATTTTTCTTGCTGGGTGTTTTAAATTATGATTTATAACACCTTGGCAATACTAGCCCTTACATAAAAAGAGAAATGTTTTATTCAAACATGTTTGCCAGCACTAATTCACACATATACACAAGCACACATATCCAGAAGTGTACAAACACATCCCCTTCCCTCAAAGCCCTTTACAAATAATTGTAGCAAGAGGAAAAGAACAAAAAACATGGTGGAGTAGAGCAAGTCCAACAAAGAGCCAAGGAAATAAATAAAACTCAACCTGTAGCTGGTTCTTTTACTCTTTACTCTTTGGGAACTCACAATCTAGCTCCAGAGTAAATGCAGGGAGACTTATTTTTTCCTACGAATGCTGGCCTTAGCTTGGTTTCTTTCTAGCCAGGTTTTCTTAAATTGTCCTATCTACTTTTGGCTCTGGGCTTTAACCTTTCTCTATTCTATATACCTTTACTTCTTACTCTGTAGCTGGCTGTGTGGCTGTCCCCTGGTGTCTTCCTCACCTTCCCCTTTTCCCATGCCTCTGTCGTCTTCTTTTTCCTCTTCTATTTATTCTTTCTGCCTGGGAGCCCTGCCTATTTCTTTCTCCTGAATCACTATTGGTGGTTCAGCTCTTTATTTGGCCAAGCAGGTGTTTTAGGCAGGCAAAGTAACACAGCTTCACAGAGTTAAACAAATGTAACATAAAGGAACGGAGCACCTCTTTGCATCATTAAACAAATGTTTCACAGCACAAAAGAATCTAACACATCTTTAACTAATGTTCTATAACATCAGGGCTTTGGAATAAGATTCCTAAGAACAAGTGACATTTTTTTGAAAGGGAACTGAAAGGTATTTAGATGGCAGCTTGTGGGAGAATATTTCAGAAATGGGAGTGATCCTGGCAAAGGTCTAAAAATGAAGACATGTTGAGGCACAACGAGAGAATTAGTGTGTCAAGTACAGACCCTCAAAGACCTTGACGACAAAGCCTTGGTCTCGGACTTTCTCCTGAAACCTGAGAGGCACCATTCTGGTAGCCAAGTGGAATTTCCCTGACCAAGGCATGGTTCTCAGTCAGGAAACACTTTAATAGAGAAGCCCTATGTCCTACAGCTAAAAGCTGGACTGTTCATTCCTAGTCTTCCAGTCATGAACATGGTTTGTGGAATTCTTAGATAAATCAATCCCATTTGGTACATCACTTTTAATTTTATAAGAGCAGCCATAAAAAAACTGGATACCACCAGGAACATTCCGTCTGCCTTGAACAATCACAACACATCAGATCTCAAATCAAGGACCTAGGCCCTTTGAAGCAGAAGTGGGTTGTAGCATCATTCTTTGTGCATGTTAGTACTTCTGCCAATTTAACTTGTTAGATCTTTTTCAACTCTAACCCTCTCTCTACCTTGCTATCACTCAAGGCTTTGTCCTGATCACTGATTCCAGCTCCCAGCATCATCTGCAAGCTTATTTGCCTCAGTCCAAAATGATCCTATGCTCAATTGCATAGGCAGCATATACAAGGCATAAATCTGGGCTGGGGTTATGATTCCATAGTAGAGTGACTGTTAACCTACAGAAAGACTTGGGTTCGATTTCCACCAATACAATAATAAAATTAAATTTTAAAACAGAGTTTTAGTTGGTTCCGATTACTCATCCCTATAACTTCAGCAAATGAAGACTGAAGCAGTTCCAACTTCAGCTTGAGAATCTCACTACACTTTGCCTGTTGAGGTCTAAACTTGCTGGCATGTACTCTGAGCCACTCAAATCCAGGCCTGGTCTACCCAGTCTGCTCTGATATCTGTCCTCCCAGCTGCCTGCCCTCTCTGTGTGTTTGTTACTAAGAAGTGTTGCTACTTCCTGATTATACTCCACAAGCTATCCCCACACACATCTCTCATCTATCTTATTTCCCCAGCGATCACCTCTTCATATCCTTTCTGGTGGAGTCTGACTCATTGTTAAGGATCATGACCTTCTGGAGAAAACCACCCTTTGTTTCCACATCCTGATAGCTGCCCCTTCGCTGTGTCCACAAACTATTCTTCAGATGAATCTTTCTGATTGCACCATCATTTTTATGTATGCTTTTATGTCCCCAGCTATATTCACTTGTTTGAAGATTCTATCATATATTACTTATCACACAGAGGTAAGTGAGCATCATATCTAAGTGTCAAAATTGAAAACATCAAACTTGAGGTCCCAAGATGGAAGAAAGGAAATTAGGGAATATAGACAGAAATAAATAGTGAATAATAGATGGCCACCATCAAAGAAATCTGTTCCTTTCACTAATTTCTTCGAAGAACTAGAGGATACATTAATTACTAAATATATCCTGTGGGCATCATGGAGAAACAAAATGTAATGACCCTTACTCTCTATTAGATACTCTTAGAGAAATTTAAGATTTCAAAATGAGGACTCTCAAAAGCACTAGAACCTCTCCAATCCCCCAGAATGAGATAAACCATGTGAGAAAACTTTAATAAGACTATATTGACTAGATATTGGCAGTATAATGTTTTACCTTCCACCCTCGAGTTGAGAGAAGACAACCCCCCTTTCTGAGGTGGTAAGAAAGCTCAGGGGGGCTCCCCCCATGTCCATTCTTCCTCTCTGGACTATAGCTCAGGACTCATTTGAAGATGAGAACTAACTCTGGCACCTTGTAAATTACAATGTACATCTCAGTCCCAAGCAGCTCTAGTTCAGCACAGTTAGAAGTCAATTAAGGGAGGCTCAGGATTAAGACATCATGGAGACTGAATTATCTCACACCAGCAGGAAAGAGTCTTTGGTTCAGGTTCATGGTCCTTAGAACAGAAGTTTCAAAGAACAAGGAAAATGTAGGTAAATGTGGGCAGTTACTTCTTACAAGAACAAGAAATGGGAAGGGGGACTCTCAAAATAAAATATATAAAAAACTCCTCAATATTCCTTAACTAATAACTGATCTTGATATATTTTCAATACAAACAAGGCCTATAGTTTTGCTGGGAACAGCTGAAAATACCAAAATATGGAATAAACCACCATATCCTGCAGTTCCCACCATGTGTTTTATTGACTTTCCCTGTTTATGGATAAAATAGGTGAAATAAAAGTAAAAGTTTAATTACAAGAAATAAAGTGTCAGCCATGAAGTTCACAGTTGGATTTTGTACTTGGAGTCCTATAGCAGGTTTCTGTGGTACGACTGTAGGTTTTTCACTGTGCAATAAAATAATCTCCACAGTACAAAGCATTAGTATGCAGGTGCTCTACAATGTGCTCAGGGAGCTTTCTGGAGTTGGCATGCTTTTGATAAATGTCCTCCCAAGCCCCAAGCTCCTGTGCAGAGGCTTGTGGGCTCACACAGAAAAGTCTTTCACACACCTGCAGTCATCCAGCACAGGCTTAATGGGAGGCAAGGGGATTGACGGGGCACCTTTTTCTCCTCAGGTGAATGTGGAAGTATTAATGAGGTCTCGTGCACAGAAAGGCAATATTGTCATTTACTTATTTTGCCCACCCACATTTTTGGTAACTTACTTTAGAGATTCATGTATGACTTTTCCAGACAAGTATAAAGCTAATGAGCCACCTTCCAAATTATTACAAAATTAAAAATTATAGCATGGCTTTTTAAACAGCTCTGCTATTTTAGTGGGAACACACCAAGGCAGTTGGTCCACAAATATTTGCTGCACAAGGCTTTTCTGAACTCTCTCACTGGCCTTGAGAAATGAAGCAGGTGGAAATTTGTGCCTTGGACCTCGCTAGGGACTTTCTAGACTGGGAGAATACTTTTACGGGGACCTTTTATGCATCACTCATGTTCAAAGCAGATTGCCACACAGCTGCCTGTGCAAGAAGACAGCACAGGAGCTCTCTGCACATCTCTGCAGACACCTGCTGTTCTGTTCCAAGGGCCAGAGAAGCACTTATCCACACTCCAGCCTTCTCAACGTAGACAGCATTCTTTGCGAATGCCATGTGATAATTTCACAAAACCATCCCTTTCCTAACTGTGATGTGTTAGCAAAGTACTTCAGTTCTCTGTGTCTGGTTAGCCAGCTTTTGTAGAGGCCATGACCAGAAAAACCAGAAAGCACAAAAAAAAAAAAAAAAAAAAAAAAATCAGTCCTGGAATGATCAGTATCTCTGCAGGGCCCCTTCCAGAGGGAGCCAAGAGAAAGGAATCTCTTCTCTGGGTGCTTGACCAGACATTAGAAAAGAGAGATAGAAAACAGATTCAAATTACATCCACCTTGTTACCATTCTAGCCTCAGGCTTGTACCCATCTGGGATGTTTCTGGAGTCCTGAATGAAGACGCAGATGTAGCTTTGTCAGAAGACACACACGTGGACTCCAGCTCACTCTAACATACCTTGTTTTTAAGGACTGTGAGAAATCCCCACTCAACTTCATTGCTGGGGGAAATCAGTGAGAATAGGGTGCCCTGTCTGAGACAGATCAAAAGCAAGTAAAGGGTCAGACTGTCCCAGTAACTGCACAGATCATTAGTGGTCCAAGCCAGAAATCTTAGCCACAATGCCAAGTGCAGAGGGAAGGCACCATTTGCAAATGAGATGTGAAGCCAGAGGTCAAAAGCCAGAAGAAAATCGGACTAACAGCTCGGGAAGAAAGCAGAGTGAGGTGCAGTAATGGTCAGGGCTCTTTTCTTGGGGTATCTTGCTGACTTGGTTATAAAGACCACTAATGGATGGAAGCATTGGCTAAAAGGTTTAGATTAGCACCCAGTACTCTCCTGCTCCAGAAAGTTTTAAATCTCAGTTTCTCTCCTTTGTAGTTCAAGTTCCTTTTTTGTTTTTTAAATTTTCCTCCTTCAATACTGGACAGCTCTTGCTATTGACTGAAAACCACACCTCATGCTTGCTGGAAGGATTAAAGAGTACAGGTGTTTAAAATATCAGGAAGCAAGAGCCTATGGCCTAGCTGTGGCAACCCAAAGCGTTTCTTCTGATAGTCTCTGATTTTTCAACTGGAGGAGCTTCAGTGCATGAAATATATATATATATATATATATATATATATATATATATATATATATATATATTAAGCAACACTGTGCCCTGCCTCACACTAAGCATTAGAGTCACCAAAGTTGGAAAAAATTGTCATAGCACCAATTTTACAATCTCATCAGAAAGAAGACCTATTTATAAAATGTTGTTAGTATAGGTCTTCTTGAACATTTTCCTATGTCACAAACCACCCCAAAACTTTATGGCTTCCAATTGTCACTCCCTTTTCTAGAATTATATAGGTTGACAGCTTGGATTGAACTCAGCTGAATCACTCTCTGCCTCTATTTGTATGGATGAACTCCTTTTCATAAATGCAGCCCGAGCTCCAAGAGCTGAGAAATTGTGGGTGTTGGGATTTTGAGCATATATTGGCATGGTTTGCATATGCCCAGTTATCTGGCAGCAGGTTTCTATGGATGCGGGTGGGGACACGGGAAACATGGCAGAAGGCAGTGGTGGGTAGCGGGAGACTCTTAACAGCTGTTTCTATGTAGAAAAGAGCTTTATTGTATATGACTGTGATTAACAGAGGGGTTATGGGTATAGTGGCAGAGAAAGCAAGAAGAAAGGAAAAGAGAGAAATGAGTGGTCCCAAGAGAGGACAAAGGCAGAGAGAGAGAGAGAGAGAGAGAGAGAGAGAGAGAGAGAGAGAGAGAGAGAGAGAGATGCACATGGAACCTTGCTTTTAAAAGGGGCCTGCCTGACATCAGAGCCTAGGGGAGAGTGTAGTTTGATATCAGATTTCAGAGGGCATGGCTCTTATGGATTAACATCTGGTGGGTGGACCCTTAGCAAAGAAAGCGGTGTTATTCTGAGTGAGCTCTTTCCAAAATAGCAGAGGCAGAGCTGGCGGGATTCTGATGATAGGCTTTCAGTCTGTGTTCACCTCTGTGGCAACCTGCTGATCAAATGAAGTCATGAGTCAACTATCGTTCAGAGGTGGAAAAGCCAACCTTAAGATACAAGCCATGGGGAGTGACCGTCCATCTTCCATTGACCTTACTTTCCCAGTGGTCATCACTACATAGTTCAGATGAATGCCTCCTTCCAAGGCTGCCTCAAATGCAATTGTGTGATCAAACATAAAGTCCCAGATCGCAGAAATTTCATCTGGCTTAGGAGTGGATGGAGTTCCTCCACCAGGGTCCTCACGGTAGCTTCTCTAGTCCAGAACGATATAGACAAGCAAAACACAACAGACTTCTCTCTTCTACTCATCATCTTCTACCATGATGAGTTGGGACAGGACAATCATTTCACACTGAACCAAAAAGGAAAGCGGGGAACCAGGAGGTTTTTGGCACAAAGTAATTCAGAAAACCAGTCATGTCTACATGGCCAGAATAACCCTCAATTACGCATCAATAGCTTATCTCATCCAGTTCCTGAACATGAAAAGTTGGAGGACCCAAAATCATGCTTCAGTTTTGGATTGTCTTAGTATTTTTAATGGTAAGTGATATAATCCTTTCCTTAAAACTTTTTGGGTTACCTAAGTATCAGGCTACAGTTCACCTCAAGCAACAAAGATGCTTACAACTGTTTTTGCTACTGTTTCCTTTTGTCTATGGGAAGTATTTCAGGATGCTGTGAGTTAACGGCCTTACAGTCTGTATAAATCATCTGTGATCTGTAGTTTGGTTTTGTTGTTCAGGAGCTCTGTTTGAAGGGGCACACATCCACAAACAGAAAGTTTTATTAAATTGGAACTAAGAAGAATGCCTGTTTACGTGGGTGTGCTTCCTGCCAGCAATCCAGTGAGGGGGTTGCTTAATTGACTGGGGGGGGGGGGTAGGTTTGATCAGTCACTTAGGTGTTCTTTTAGCCACCTGGGTGTTATAAAATTTCATTTATTTCTCAATTCTGTGATTAGTAATTAAGTGTCACAGATTTGGGGGACTCTCTAGCCCCTCAGGGTCTCCTTCACTCTGGTCCCAGGTAAGAGGCCCCCAGGGTACTTACATTTCAGCAGAGCTTGATGATGAGATCTCAGCTTCCCTTTGTGCTGGTTTGAATGAGATGTCTCCCTTACATCTCAGGCATTTGAATTCTCAGTCCGTGGTTGGTGACTGTTTGGGGAAGATTGGGACATGTGGCCTTACCAGAGGAAACAAGTCAGTGGGTGTAGGCACTGAGGTTTCAGAAAACTCAAGCCACTTCAAATTAGCTCTCTGCTCCCTGTTCTGAGTTTGAGATGTGAGCCCTCAGGTCTCGGCTCCTTCTCATCTTCCCAAATAAACCCCCTTTCACTCATTTCTTCTTGGTGTTGGCGTTTTGTCGTGGCAATGGAAAGTAACTAATGCACCCTTCTTCCCATCACATTATTTGATATGACAACTTCAACTTAGGGGCAACTCTGCACTTGAGTTAGGGTTTATTGCAAAAGCAAAAAATAGATGGCCACGCGGACTGAGAGGGATTCCAGTGCAGTGGCCTCCGTCCAGTGGACTGTGACACAGTGCCGTGCTCTGTCTTGTGTCCACTAACCTGATGCCTGTCATTTGGGGGAACTTGTGGAGTTCCACCGTGGAGATGCTGTCAATGAATCACTGGTCATGGTGAGAACCTTAGGAAGTCAGGAAGAAGGGTCAGACCTCCAGTCTTGTAGATGATTTGCCTGACAAGTATCCCCTGTGTTGATTTTTCTCCTCAGAATAGACTCCACAGTCTCCTCTTGTCTGTCTACTTGTCAACTGTTCTATAATTCGGGTGGAGAAGAACAATGCTCATTGTGGGTTCCCTTGAACCCCCCTGTGAGGCTTGGTCAAGAAGACCCACATAAGAGAGTATTCTGCCGGTTCCTGGGGTGACAAAGAGCGTAGAAGAACAGAGGCACGAGAAGTCAGCTGAGACAGACAGCACGCAGGATGAAAGGACAAGTCTGAGAAACAGAGTAAGCTGGAGTGTGATGACGGAACAGCTGATTTAAGGCTGGGAGGACTAAATTTAAGTTTTTAATAACAGTCACTTTAATTCTTCTCCAATTGTCCTGCTTTCTTCTAATATTAAGTTTTATTACCAGCTTCACTTCCAATTTACTAAGATAAGACCCACAGTCAGCCCCTTTATAGAACTCTTTAGTGCTAATACATGCTTCTCACTTCTAAATCAGAGAGAGGAATCATAAGTAGGAATCCTGATGGGGTCTCCACAGCGCTCTTCCTTTATTTGGCCTCATATATGAGTCGGCACTACAAAATAGCAACATATATTCTGGAGTATAAGCCCTTTTCTATGTTATAAATACTATTCAGGAGCGTTTTTGTAAAGAAGACATGTGACCCGGAATGATAGAAATGCTTGCCCTGGCAGTGTCCATCAGGGAGGTTGCCAATGAATTCTGTCTTCCAGTGTGTGAGTTGGGCTGTGTGTTATAAATCATACTGTTGGAAAGCACACTAATATTTCCCTTTGGTCCCCATTGTCTCCCCACCTCTGCTTATGCTCCTCACATTTCAAATTTATTTTTGTTTCTGTTCCAGGCCTAATGAGACGATGATCAATGGGTCTTAAGTTGACCCTGCCTAGGAGTCTTCAATCATACCTTCTCTGTCTGATCCACTACACTCCTCTCTTTGTCAACTGATGGATTTATTCAGTTAAGACAACTATAAATACAACCTCACCTCAACTCTCCACACAGCCTTCTGGTTTGTTTTTCTTGATTTTATAAAGTCCAGACAACCACAGACACCAGACTCTGTGGGCACAGGACCTATCCCTAGACTGATGACATTGTCTTCCTCTGTGAAGACATTTTAAAATTCTTCTTTTTCTCCCTCATGGATAGTTTTCTGGGACTCAGGTTTTAGGGTCCAATCCCAAAACTCTAACATAGCTGTTTTTGTCATGAGTTATGTGCCCACAGTCTCTCTTGTGGGGCCCACTGTCCCATCATCACATGCCAGAGGGAAGCTAGGGAAGCTAGCAGAAGTACTGCATAGACACCCACAGAAAGTGCCCTCAGATGAGCCTGATGGCCACTGACAAACAGAGCTGCCTCAACTGGTGATCTAAAGCCCTTTCGGGTTGTCACACGCAATACTTTATTATAGGACACAGTCATGTTATTAGATGATATAAATATAATTCACATATTCTATAACACTTATTATTCCCAACTTCCCTAGAGGTTCCTGGAACTCTTAGTGCCACCAAGACACAATATGGAAACATGACTTGGGTGTACCTTTCTCTATACTTTAGCAAACTGAAATTACAGGCCCATGGCGTATGCAGAGGAAGGTGGGAGAAGTGTTCTATCTCTTTCTCTCTCTCTATTTCCTCTGGCTCTCCCCACTACACCTTGATTTTGATTTGATATTTTTAAATATGTGTGTCCTAACCTAAATAGAGTTAAGGATTTTGATTTCTCAAGGTCTTTATTTCCTTGCCTGATACATCTCCTTTGTCCTCACGCAAATGCACCTGTACTACCCATCACCCAGATGATCTCAGGTACTGTGGGGCATTTCTCTTTGCAGGTAACTGTTTCAGGTGTAATTTCTAAACATAGTCTGCAGTTCGTGCAGAGAAAATGAGCCAGTCATCTCACTAATTCAATTGACATCACAGTCTCCAATGTAACGGATCACAATGAAATCCCTCCTCTCTTTTGTCATTTGTGTGCTCGCTGCTTTGATAAACAATCACTCAGACTCATAGGAGGAAAAATCAAGTAAAATATGATTGAATTTTGATGCCACTTGGGAAATATAGACATAATGTGAGAATATTAAGATGTTATAAAAGAGACAAAGAAAATAATGTGTGCAGCTTACTATATCTTATCTGAAGATTCCCTGGCAAGGCTTACAGATTGCACTGTGTAGTTTTCATAGGAATGAAATCTGAGGGTGCTTTTCAGGACACAGTGTTGGAGAAATACTCATGTAGCTGTCTCCATATTGAGCCAGGAAGACAATCAGCACTGGATGACAAGAAAGCCACAGGAGAAACAGTAGGAGAATGAGATTCCTCCGCCTATTAAACAACTTATGAGAAAGAGAGGGCGAGTCTGTGAGTGTGTGTGTGTGTGTGTGTGTGTGTGTGTGTGTGTGTGTGTGATTTCAGTTAGACAAAAAGAGAGTTTGAGTTATCCCAGCCCATTTTTAAAATCAACAGAAATCCATACTGTGTTATACACAAAAGATACTTGGCATCTTTCTAAATACTTCTTCACATTAAAACTTACTTTTATTCCCATAAGGCAATCAGAAAGTTCTTTCATTTTGCAAATGAGAAGGTGGAGGGAGGGAACGTCACTTGTCAAGGTTGACACAGTTAGTCAGTGACGGGGTTGGACCTGAACCCAAGTTTGTTGAGTAGCCGTCAACACCCAGACATACATCAATCCATACTGGCTGTGAGCTTCCAGGCATTCATAGAATCCATGAAAATTATATTTTGATTGAAGTTCTACTGATTAATTATGTTCTGTGTCCATGCCAAAGAATGCCATATTCAGTGTATGAAAGAGGGGGCTCAAATGCAAACGTGTCCAACACCTCACATGAAAGGCTGCTGCCTCAGATAGCTTTTAGTGCTCCTCCTTCAAAGAACTAAGGGGAGCTAGCAGCTTCTTGCTAAGCCCTCCAACATGCCTGGAAAAGGCCCAATGGGCAGTTTTAATTACATCTGATTCATAAATAGAAAAGCTGATTCACAGATGGTAAAAAATGAAGCTGAGTAAGGGTTTTCCCAGAACTGTTGGCAGATCACTGCTTGCCAGGCCTACACAACATCTAGGTGCCCACGTTTTTTTTTTTTGAACAAGATGCGCCAGAGGGCTGCTGAGCACCAGAATCTGCTGCATGTCATCTGCGGTGCACACAGGCTTTGGATGACAGTTCAGCAGGAGTTGATCTCAGGGGCACGGGGTGTGTTAAGGGTCCACAGTGCAGTTAGAAGGGCTTGGTTCAAAGGCACTGGTGAGGCACTGTGGGCTCAGGAAAGGATGAGAAAGAATCAGCCTCTGCCTTAGAAGAAATGGGGTTGCTGATCCTGACTCAATAAATATGGGATGCAAGGAAAGATGGGAAAGATAGGCTTCACTAGAAACTTTGGCTCATTGTCCCTTTTCCTTATGACTGGGAGTCAGACGATGCAAAATGGCTTATCTTCTGTGATATGGTAGGTACATTATTAGAAAATGTATTTTAGCCTTATCCTTGTGTGTGTGGGGGGGGGGGCAGAGGTTGACTACTTCTATCTCTCTTCACCTCAAACTAAGTTTTCTCTTATTGAAATGGCCTCTCACTATTTTGGCTACACAGGCTGGCTAGCAAACCCCAGGATCTTCCAGTCTCCTCGGTCGTGGAGATGGAGTTACAAGTGTACACCTCACCCAGCCTTTACATGAGTCCAAACTTAGGTCCTCATGTTTGAGAAGGATATACTCACCTGTGGAGCATCCCCAGCCCCCACAACATTCCTTAGCACTGTTCTTGCTGTAAGCCACTCCACTGTGCAACATTCTATTTTTTTTTTTTGAATAGCCAATAGCTACAGCAAGTTACCCAAGGAATTTGTGCAGACATATCACAATTAACTTTAACCTGCATGCAAAAGAACAAGCTTTGATTTTAAAGAAACTGGGCGCATTTGGCTAAATTGCAATAGTCTCTATGTACTTCTTAAAATATCAGATTCCTTTCTTTTCAAATTATTATTTTTTTTATTTTCCTCCAAATTACAATTTCCTACCTGGTGCACTGTGTATATGGGTAGTGTGCATGATTACAATTCTGACAACTTGCTCGACACACTGAAGCAAGGATGTTAGAAAGAATCCTGTCGTTCCCTAGCTATTTGCCTTTCAATGGTTCAATTCAATCTTCTGCCCTTCAGTTCTAACTCAGAAGCCCCGGCAGTAAGGAAGCCTTGACGTGGGGTGTCTGTCTTCTCTTTTGTCAAATTCAGTTGCTTTGTGCAATATGATATTATAAACTATGTCTACAATAAAGGGTAATGGGCCAAAAATGCTTCATTGCCTGAAAGGGGAGACTGCTAAATATAGAAAAAATTGAATTGCTTTCATCCCTGTCTAAGTAATATATACAACTATTTTTTCCAACATTTAATACCATTATTTAACATGTGAAAATAAATAAAGTGGGCTGACAGAAACAACACTATGATGTTATTTAATCTGCAGTTCTTAGTGCATTTAAAAATAATAATTTTGAAAAGAGCATTCAAAAACATTTGATCCTAAAAATGCATACTTTTGCTTATTCTAGTGTTTGTTGATTTGAAGGCTTTGAGGTCAGCCCAGTAAATATTCAGTTTGCTTGGCACAAACTGTGCAGGAATCTAATAGAAAGCAATATTGTTGAAAATGGATATCAATTGAAAACAGAGAGCAGTGTCAACTATTCCCCACTGGGAACAGGCAACAATAAAACCAGTCAAGCATTACACAGCCGAGCCTGCCAAATGTCATTAGAGTGAAGAAAAAGGGAAAAGGAACGTGGTAGGGAAAGAGGTACTTGGCTTTATTTCTTTTTTCTCCGATTTAAAAAGACAGGCACAAAGAGAGAGAGACAGAGACAGAGAGACAGAGAGATTGACAGAGGTGAGAGATTAGAGATTTCCAGAATAAGAATAAAAAAGAAGAGAGAACTGTCCAAGCCAGTGATACCACTCCCTTAGGGTTGGCATATTCTGCTTTGCTTCTTAAAGTAATTGCCTTATGGAGAGTTCACAAATATTTGCATTTCTTCAGTTGATTAAAGCCCCCACCCCCATAATTCTTTGGAATGGGTACATCTCTAACCACAAAGTTTTCGAGTTTTAAACCAATGTCAGGTACTGTGGTTACATTTGTTTCGTTGCTTAATTAATTGATCTGAGTACCTGGCATTTGAAAAGTCTTTGTTGTTATTGCCAAGCTTCATTCAGTGAAGAGACTCCCAGGAGGAGCAGACTGCAGAAAGCCCTATGGCAAAAAGAGATACTCACAACAGCTCTGAAATCTGTTGAACGATGGCATGTAGGAATATAATTGCTGGGCAAACAGACCAAGAAAGAAAAGGCCATCCCACCCTCACCCGAATGCAGAACTGGGAGCCAGTGCTGTGTCTACCCCCTAAACTTCTACTGTATTTATGGCATTTTCATTGATGACTAGTAAATTTTCAAACAAAGAAAAATTGTCTCCTACAGACAATAGTCAGGTTCCTGAACAGCCAGCCAAGAGCTCCCCCTAGCGCGGCTGTATGCATATTAACATGAGCTCTCAATCACACTCCCATGTACACACACACACACACACACACACACACACACACACCTTAGTTTCGACTCATTATTCCAAAATATTATCTACTGATATTCTTTGAGAGGAGCATTAAAGCATCCCCAAGTTCTCCTGGTCATTTTTTTTTACACTGTGTTGTTAAATCCGTATCAAGCAGTAGAGCCAGAAAGAACTCCCTCGGAAGGAAAAAACTGTCACACTGATCAAATCATTTTGAAATAGCAATAATCACATATTGGCTCCCAATCTGCATCCTAAAGTAGATGCTATCAACATGGAATGTCCTCAGGGGCGGCATATTACTACGTAATTAGCATAATAGCTTTGTTGTGTAAACAAAATAAAAGACAGCCTTGAATACAAGAAATAGATCTTACACTGCATTGATGTCTCGCCCTTCTACAGAAAACTGTTCTGTCTTGGGCCAACCCATCTTCTCTTACAGCAGGGCTGTGATTAAACACCTAGGGATGGGTGCCAGAAGCTCTCTGTGTAAGTGGACCCAATACGTGTGTGCACACGTGTCTGTGTATTTCATTGCAGAGAGATGTGAAGAACGCTCAAACTCTTCATATTTAACAGAACTAATTTGATGTAATATCTGGCATTGCATCTCCCTAATCAACCCTAATTCCCTCAAATACATTTTGGCTTTCTCCAAAAAGACATTTTATTGGATTTTTATAATCCTTAATAGGACTCAAAGGGGAGAATTGGCGTTATTTAGGAGGAAGAAAGTGACAAGTATAGAAATCAAAGGGATTTAATGTCTTCCTAAAATTTCTCTGAGTCATATCAACATTTTTAGTAAAATATAAATGAGTGCACTTTTACAATTAACAGCTGCTGTAATTAACCGAGTGCCCCCTTGCTCCTGCTGGTGTATTTTTTTTCTGAAACCACAGATCACAAGACATGTGATAATAGCTATAAGATGTTAAAGATAACCTTAGAATTCGGTGCATGTGGTGCTACACATGATCTTTGAAGCTGGCAGATAGCGAAGTAGCTCAGACAGGTGATGCTTAAAACGCGTTGTTTATCTCACTGAACTGCTTTGAGTAAAGATCATATGCACATAGCACTGGGTTTACTAGAACCCCTTTTATGAACGTTATTGCTTCCTTCCCTCAGGGGCTGGTAACAATGTCAGTCTTTGCAAAGCCTTGGGGAGACAAGCTGCCATGCACAGACACACAATAAAATGTTTATCTTGCAATATTTTTAAAGGACATATTTTGCAAATCAATTTCATATATTCAAATATTTGCTTTCTCATGATTCTAAAACTTCGACAAAACAACAACAGAAAGAAAGAATAGGTCAGAGGAGGGTACCCAGAGAAGAGGGAACCCAGGGAGGAGGGTGCCCAGGGAGGAGGGTACTGCCAAGCCACTCAGCAGGACAGGTGTGACTGTGTCAGCTCCAGCACTGACCAAGTCACTCAGCAAGACAGATGTGGCTGTGTCAGCTCCGCCATTGGCCAAGCCACTCAACAGGACAGATGTGGCTACCCTCAGTTCCGCCACTGGCCACACTGCTCAGCAGGACAGGTGTGGCTGTGTCAGCTCCACCACTGACCACTAGTCACACTGTCAAGTTTGAACTTCACTTCTGTAAAACTTACACCTGTGTTGGGCTTCTTCCCTGTCAGGTTGTGGGTACATGATTCAGCTGCAAAGACTGGCTTTCTTCCCTTACAAAAAGGAAAATTATAATGCTCAACACCTCCCTGAATCAAAATGAAGCCACCATAGAAAGAACTGAATTTAGACCTATTATGTTAATTAAAATTCTGTCGGCATCTCTGAAAGTGTAATTTGGCCCAATGTGTTTTTAAAAACAACAACAACAACAAAACATCATGAAAATTAGCTAATGAATATCGTGCAGTCACTTTCCTAACATAAAATAACTCAACCATTTAAATTGCACAAATCCCCAAACTGCCTAATTTACAATACGTTGTTGTTTGCTGGTTTGTTTTAGGAGAGCTTAACCTAATAATGTGGTGAGGGTGCATCCTTTTTAAAGTCCCAGTTCTTCATAAACTAACAAGAGACTGAATGTTCATAGGAGTTCAGCTATTACATCCCTCCATACTAAACTGATGATTTTTACTGCTGCTTGGCTTCACTAATCAGAATCGGGTCCTGTCAGTTCCACTATTGGGAACCGGGAGTCTCAAGCTTTTGTTGACAATTACATCTGATCCTGTGATTTCACAGTCCTTAGATTTTTAATCTCCTTTTCTACATTATGAGCAAGATCTGCCCTGCCCTATTACCCTAATAGGAAAATTGAGAAATTAGAATTAGTATCTGTGTTAAATACTTTAAGTAACTGAATGTGCTTATAAACTCATGGGTTATTATTTTTAAAACATTTTTTAAAAGTGTGTGTGTATGTGAATGTGTGTGGTGTGTTAATTTGGTGCATGTGTATGGGTGAATGTGGTATATATATGTTGTGTGTGTTAATGTGCGTGTGTGTGGTATATACATGAATGTGTGTGAATGTGCTGCGGGTGTGTGTGTGTATGTGTGTGTGTGTATGTGTGTGTGTGTGTGTGTGTGTGTGTGTGTGTGTGTGTGTGTGTGTGTGTGTGCCACAGGTAAATATAGGGTATCATCTATGCTTTTCTACCTTAGGTTTTGAATCCGGGCTTCTCTCATTGAACCTGACTCACCATTTCCACTATGCTGGCTAGCCAATCAGCCCTTGAGGTGTCTCCCAGCACTGAGCTGGAGTCATATAGATTACTATACCCTACTTTTAAGTGAGTGTTGAAGACTAAACTCAGGACCTCATGGTTGCACATATTTGTCTACCAAGCCATCTTATTAGCCCTTGAAAAATAATGTTTTAATTAGTTGATAATCAGTAACTCATATTCACTTTATAAGTCCATTTCCAATGCTCTACGTGTTGTTTCTTTCTCTTTCTGTTCAGAAAAACAGTAAATGTCAGAGGTTGTTAAAAGGTATTTATTTGGGAGAAAATAAATTATCATTAGAATTTTGATTTCTAATTCAATTCCAGCCACCTTCTCAAGTCAGGATTATTCCCAAATGGAATAAGAAAATAGTTACATATGTAACCATAATACTTCCTTGGTTTGGGTTCTTTAAGACTCCAGAGTGTCATATGAGGTTTTTCATGGGAGATTTTGACTGAAGAGTCCCAGTGACACCAGAGAGAGGCTCTGCCTGTCTTCAAATTTGTCATAACTGAAATGGAGGAAACAACCACACCAACATGTGGATTTTTTTGTTTTGCTTTGTTGCATTGTGTGTGTGTGTGTGTGTGTGTGTGTGTGTGTGTGTGACAATGTAGCATCTGTAGCTAAGATTGGCATGGAGCTCATGGCCAGCCTCCTGCCTCAGCCTTTCCAGTTCTAGGATTACAGACATGAGCCACCAGACTTAGTCCAAGTCTATTTCTGTGTACAGGGCAAAACCATCTGTATTAGAATATTATGTGACTATAAAAATGAAATAGGATAGACAAGCAATATCAATGAAGCTCAAATGCACAATGCTATATGCAGAAAGCCCCTCTCAAAGGCTGTACACAGTACCACGTGCATCACACCCTGGAAAGGGTAAATCATAAAACTGTAGTGCAGAAGTCAGGGCAGCAGTTTCCAAAGAGGAGGAGGGAAGCAGAGGAATGGATGGAAGTCCAGGAGACAATGGGCAGACGCAAGAGCCACGCCCTATCATGCTGATGGTACTAGCTACATCTCTGGATGAGTTTTTAAGGTGTTCTGAAAGGGGGGGTACTATATGCAAATTACGGTTTAATGATTTACTTTTTCTTAAGAAATGTTAGAAAGGCCAGTATGCATTTGTTATCCTGCTCAGATTATAAATGACCTCTTAGCATTAAATTTTTATTAAAGACTTATCTGAATATAGTTAAAGTTTTTTGGTGAATGTTTATCTGCATGATTAATTTCCATAAGGCACTAATCAGATTATAATAACACTAGAAATTATTGTTTCCTAAACGGTAACAAAAAAACGTCAGGTGTTTGCATAGTCCCACAGATCTTGCCTCTGCTCTGGGCTCCTTTATCCCAGAGAGTTATTTATTGCTTTGTTTTATAGATGTTTCCTATAGGAATAGGATATTTCCCCTCCTACAGTCAAAATCTGCAACCAGCTACAAAAGGACCTCACTTGAGCTGTGAGTAAAATCAATGCCCAGTAATACCTGATCAAGGTCCCAAAGAAGAGAAATTATATGAATGAATCAAAAACAGCTCCTCAAATTCTGCCAGGAACTGCAACCCACAAACTGTGCAGATAACATGCTGTAAAATGTGAGTGCCAAAGCCCTTCTTTCTAAAGATCAGAATTCAGCCTCCATAACCTTATATTCTCCCTAATAGAATTGTAAGATTTTAAGAGGGTTCTGTAGACAGCTGCTTCCTATGACATCCAACGAGACAGGGACTTCACACAGAAAGGACAGTCCTGACGGGGGAGGAGCAAAAAATAGTCCCTTTCCCCAAACCCCACCACATCCCCTCCGCTGCAAAATGCCGCCTACAATAACGCCCAAGGAATCAATGCCAGGAAAGACAATTATCTGCAGGTGTCTCAAAGCTGTTCAGACTCTGTGCTTTGCTCCTCATTGACATTAGTCTAATCTGCGTCAATCAGATGACAATCCTGCCAGACTTTTTACCTCATTAGTTTTCTATTGTCAGTTCAGAGGCAGTCTGAGCATCTCCCTCTTCAGGCAAGGCTGGCTCTTGTCTGCATTCCACTTCTGTCTTCCCCCTTTATTCTCACAGATAAGGAGTGCTTTTGATCCAGTCATTTAACTACTTCGGTAACCAAATAGAAAACATTTCATTGAAAATTTTATTTTAAAAACTGACAGTTTTGAGACAGACATATATAAAACGGCTGTACCTCCTAAATTTGCTCTTTAAATGTACAGTAAGTTTTTGTGGATGAAAAGCTACGTCAAATCTGCTATGCCATTTTTCTGTTGTGCTAAATCACAACCATAGCTCCTGTGGGCCTTTAATACTGTAGGAAAAGCCTTTCCCAGAATTGTTTACCCTCCTCCCGTTTTGAACAGTGATGGACCAGAGATCAGGCTACTCAGGCCACAGTCACAGGAGCATGAAGGTGTTTTCTGCAAAGCCTTTCATTCGGCAGAGGAGGTCTGTGATTTTCATTTCTTCAGTACTAATCACATACTTAAAAAAAAAAAAAGAAAAAGAAAGAAAGAAAGAAAAGAAAAAAAAGTGAAATTCCTGATCAACTAACTTTACAGCAAACCCGTTCGTCTCCTTTATGATTTAGCTGGTATATTTCTCAAGGAGTTACATATACATTTCCATACTGAAATGTTTTATGATTTGGGGTTCAGGGTCACTCATATAGTTGAGGGCCACTCATTGTAGCTACTCATATAGTTGAGGCAAAAAGAAAATGGCCAATAGTTTTTTTTTCCATGAATATGCATTTCAATGTAAGCTATGTCATTAACTTCTCAAAAAAATCTAAATGATATTTATAGAATATCATGAACAGTTCTGTTCACTGTTCACTATTTGTTTCCTTACAGAATATAAGTATAAATTATCTGATGTACCAAGAAGCATCAATGCCTTGACTAAATAAGTTTTACTTCCTTTGGGGAAAATAGTAATAATAACCTTTGATTGTAAAATAACATCATAATCTACATAGTCATTCTTGATTCAGCCCATGCCAAGAACATGGGACAATTTACATATGCTCTAATCAAATATTTGGGGACTGGGGATTCTCACTGCATATCTCTAGATCAGGGTTATGTGACATGCCTTGGACGTCAGCCAAACTTAAGGTCTTCATTCTTAAAACAATAACCACCTACTAAAAGAAAGAAGCAAGTCATTTCTTTCTTGACATTTGTTAGTTTAGGATCAGCAGAATCTCCCTGCTGCTTAGATTGAAATGTAATAGCTGCACGGGTGATGCAGAAATCCCCCACTAAGCACTTCGCTGCTGCTGGCTTGTGGGTTTTTTTTTTCTTCAAAAATTATATACACAAAGCAGTTTTGGACTCCGTAATCAGATATTTTGCCTCATAGTACTAAGTGATTTGGATCTCTCTCTCTCTCTCTCTCTCTCTCTCTCTCTCTCTCTCTCTCTCTCTCTCTCTCTCTCTCTCTCTCTCTCTCTGCCCAGATCTACACAAACCACATTTCAGTGCTCCAAATGGCACTAAACTGTGGGTGGATGACATCTGTAGAATTTTGACTCATAAGTCAGATGGACCCAGACTGAATAGCGACCATGGTTCTCGCCTTCACATCAGCTTGACTGAACTCATCATCTACTAATCCAGGTTTTGGAAGCCTCAGTGAAAACAAGTGAAATCCTGGCAGGGGGTAGGCAAGGGGCATTGATAGATCAAAGAAAAATAGAACAGCATCTTGATTTCAGCTGCAAAGTGTTTCTTTATTATATGCTCAAAGATTGCAGGATAATGAAATCCTAATAATGACATTCCCATTTTGGGACCTCATTAGGTCAAGTCCTCTAGTGAGAAATCACCCCCCAAAAATAAGAAGAAAAAAAAAGAAAGAAAACAGGTTTGAAAAATTTATAAACAAATAATAATAGAATTTCTAAATTTGGTTATATTAAAATGTTTGATTAAAATAGCATATTGCTCTTTTCATCATAACCCCTTCAGAATCACACCAATTCCCTTCATAATGTGTTATTATTTATAAGTCTATTAAATGATTAATGCCTGCATTTTAAATGTAGCATAATAAACTCTTTCTGCATACTATGACAACGTGTCTCACTTTATAAAATCTAAGATTACAAATCCATGTTTTCATACATTTTAATATATACTGACATGAGGGTGCAGTTGGGTAGTTAGTTTTTTCTTGGAGCTCATATCTACCTTGTCCGCAAAGCAGTATCATCCACAAGTCACTTTTCAGCTCTTCAGATTGCAATTAATCTATTCATGTAGCATTAGAAAACTCTGAGACCATCACGGCCCTACTCTCTATCTACTTAAATAATAACCAAGAGTAAAACAGGTGGGCAAAAGAAGTATATTCAAAATACTAATGTTTCTACTATTTCCCTCTAAATATATAGGAAGGGACCAGACAGTAAAAGATACTTCAATTAGGTATGAATACAATTCTACACATCTATTAGTCCTGGCAATTAGAAAATTGGAGGAGGAGATTGTTGTAGTGGGGTTTCTTGGTCTCGGGCAGCCTGAGGTCTGAGACCCACAGACCTGCTGTCCGAGACTGCTTAGGAACCCGCTGCCTGCCACTCAGGCCCCCAGAAATGACTCAGACGCTTATATTAACTTTATGCTGTTTGGCCTATGGCTCAGGCACATTGCTAGCTAGCTCTTACATCTTAAATCAACCCATTTCTATTAATCTGTCTGCCACGTGGCCCGTGGCTCACCTGTGTTCCTTACATGTTTCTGCTTGGGCAGCTGGCTCGATCTGTCTCTGACTCCATCCTTCCTTTCCTACCTCCTACTTCTTCTATGGTGCCTGTCATGGCCCAAAAAAAGTTCCTTTATTTAAAGATTGAGATTCACAACATACAGAAAGGCATTCCCACATCAGGAGATGCTAGAGAGACCATTTAGAGGTAAGAGTATTTGCTGTTCTCCCAAAGAACCCAACCTTCTGTAACTCCAGTTCTAGGGACCCAGCGTCGTCGTCTTGTTTCTGTGGGTACCAGGCATTCTTGTGGTGCACATATATACATGCAGACAAACACTCATACAAATGAAGTACAAAGAAATTGTTACAATATGGTTTCTTGGCCCAGGGCGGCCAGAGGTCCAGATCCACAGACCTGCCGCCCAATCCCCTTAGCCACCCGCCACTGTTTAGGCCACCCAAATGTCTCAGACAGTTATATTAAGTTCATGCTGTTTGGCCTATGGCTCAGGCACATTGCTCGCTAGCTCTTACATCTTAATTCAACCCATTCTCATTAATCTGTCTGCCATGTGGCCCATGTCTCACCTGTGTTCCTTACATGTTTCTTCTTGGGCAGCTGGTTTGATCTGACTCTGACTCCGCCCTCCTTCTCCTAACCATTCTGATTCCCTACCTACTTCTTCTATGGTGTCTGTCGTGGCCAAAACAGTCCTTTATTTAAAGACGGATATGCACAGCATACAGAAAGACATTCCCACATCAAGAAATAAATACTTTTTAAAGAAAATCTTTTTGGCAGTCGTTTTTACAAATCTGACTGGACAATCTTAGATCTCATCTCTTACCTAGACATGAAGAAGGAGGAGGAGGAACACATCACAGGTTTCTGTACACAGGGCTTGGTTATATTTATATTATTAACACTCACTTCATCTCACAGATTCTTGGCAAAAATCATTAAAACTATGTGTCTATTACATCAGGACCGGCTTAGATAAACTCAGATAATATTATGAATTAAAGTGATCCAGTGGCAGAGCACAAGCATAAAGCTTTAGATTCATTCCCCAACAACAAACAAATAAAATTAGATAATAGACTTTTGACCTGACACAGGCAAATAGTAAAGTATTGAAACACGCTACCGCTAAGGTATCACTGGCAGAGTCTGAGGCCTCATGATCTCTCTTTTTAGCCCATAAATCATCAGCACTCAGGTGGACCTAGGGAGAATGCTGGTGTCGATCAGATTAGCAAACACTAGTGAGGCTAAATTGTTTTACCTTTCTTATTACTAAACCTCTATACAGTAGATAGAAATTCTAATATTTTCCAGCAGCATCCCAGCAGAGAATTCTGTAGGTCTCCTAAGTATCTACACACCTTCTGAGAGATCAGTATTCTCCAGATAAATAGAAATGGTAAGATATTAACTAACAGGGTGTACATCTCACCATGTAATATTTCAGTCATGCATACAATGGAGATCCCATAATACTATATAGTTCAGAGACTTCATGGCAATCTCAGTTTGTCCAAATAAATATTATGTTCATGTCACAATAAAATAGGCTAATGCATCTATCAGTAAGCAATAAATGACTACATAAAAAAAGAATGATAATAAGGATCTAGGTTGTGAGATTGAGACTGTCCAGTCTAGACATGAAGGGCAGGTCAGCAGTCTGGGGAGTCAGGTAAGAGTCAATGTTACTATCTAGATCTGGAGGCCTTGAAACCCAAGCAGATTTTCTGTGTCACAATCTGCAGGCAGACCTCCTCCTTCGGGAAACCTTCATAATTGCCTTTATGACTTCAATCCACATTGTAGAGAGTAGCCTTCTTATTTGAAGTCAATTGATTTTAAATGCTAACCCTATCTTTAAAATACCTTTACAGTGCCATCTAGACTTGGGTTTGATTAACTGGTGGATATTGTCTAGTCAAACTGACACACAAAATCAACCATCATAATTGCACCTACTTTGCTATTGGAACAGGAGGAACATCCCACAGATGAAAAGTGAGAGACAACGTTCACCTCCATCCACCCTGTCTCACCCTAAAGAACTCATGTGAGGGAAAGAAGACCCAGAAAAAAATGACAGCCCTTCATTCTGCTCTAAATCCCTGCTGGGAACACTTATGTGCCCTGAGAGAAGAGAAATGTTTTAATCAAATCAAAGACTGGAGTTTGGAAATCAGCATGACAATTTTAATTACTAGAATAAAACTGTGTTAATTCCTAAAGGGGACAAGAATCTTGTGGCATGGACAAAAATGTCAATGAGACAAATAAAGAGTAGAAAGGGAGACGCAGAGGAATGGCAGCTACATTAGCGGAAACAAAGTCATAGGGAAATGTCGTATTTTGAGACTTCAGAAACATCTGTGCGCTTTGTTTGCATATACAAAAACCCAAGAATGAAGACACCAATACCATAAAAGTCTCTTATTGAGCTAGCGGAGGAAGCATAGATGTGTTGTCATTGCAAATTAGAACACAGAACTTCCCAGACCATGGAAACTAGCTTGCCAAGGGCTATGACTAAGTAGACATTGCTAAGGGATAGGGTCATTGCGCATCTGAAGAAAAAAAATACTTCAATGTGATGTGCATCTTGGCTCAGAACAGAGCTATGCTACAAGTGTGTTACTTAACTGTTTCTTTACTGTTTATTTTCACTAATAATAAGATGAAAGTCATGCTAACTTATCTTGTAGAACTACTAGTAGAGGTAGTGAAACACAAACAGAAGAATAATAGATGATAGATGACGCTCATAGATAGATAGATGGATAGATGATGGGTGACAGATGACTGATATATGAGTAGATGATTAATAAATAGATATAGATAGAAGATAAATGATACATTGATTGATAATTAAATAATAGAGAGAAAATAGATGATACATCAATAGGCATATGACAGATAGATAGAAGATAGATGAATAGATGGGTGAATGGATGGATAGATAGATAGATAGATGATAGATAGATGATAGATAGATAGATAGATAGATAGATAGATAGATACATACATACATACATACATACATACATACATGGATGGATGGATGGATGGATGGATGGATGGATGGATGGATGAATAGATAGATAGATACATAGATACATAGATAGATAGATAGATAGATAGATAGATAGATAGATAGATAGATAGATAGATAGATAGATACAGAAAGAAACAGATCCACCATGTGCTGTCCCTGATAGGCTCCTTATCATCATATGATAGAAGTTGCTTCTCCTGCCTGCCACTAGTGAATTCTTGACTTCTCTGATGAAAGTTTTGGTTTTAAGATAATGAATAATCCTGTGAAACTCCCATATCATCGATGAGAGTCACAAAAAGAGCCTCTGAAGTCATTGCTCCAGTATTACCCAGGGTGGACCTTCTCTACATTTTGCCTTTGAGAAACATTACTGGCTTACCTAGTGTCATCAATTTGCTAAAGGCCCACAGTAGCAGAACTATTGTATTTCCCCTTACCATTCTGCATCATTTCCTGAGGAAATGAGTAGAGAATACGGAAGTTGTACGGCCAAAATGTTTAAAATGCAGTAACAAAGGTAACTAAGACTATAATCAATAAATGTATCTTTGTCTTTTGATGCACATAATTCAAAATGGGGTGGGTACATTACCACTGGCATTATAGTCCATAGATGGGAGACTATAACCAGAGTAGGGTTCAATACGGTCATTGGAGGGGAGAAGAAAAGGGCGGCAGGTGAGAAAGCAGATCTGGTTACAAAGAGATTTCTCTCTGAAGTAAGATTCTAACAGATCTTGATCAAAATGTGCCAGTTGCCACATAAAAAGGATAGACATATACCAGAAGAATCTGTGTCTTCTTGGCTAAGTCCAGACAGCTAAATCTCAAGGCGTGTGCCAAGAACAGCAAAATTTTGATGCATTTTTGGGCATGGGATAGTAGGAACCATGAAGGAACGGGCAGATTCATTGCCTAAAGAAAGTGGTATAATGCTGAGCTCTTGAGAGGATGGTGAAGATCAAATACAATTAATTATTCTTATCCATTGTGCTCAAACTTTTTCATACCAAGAAAAACTATATTCAAAATCCCAAAGTACTGTGGATATTATGGTTTCAAAAGAACAACATGAAAAAATATCTATAGTTATTTCTAAGCATATGATCACTTAGTTATTTTTCTTCCACAGTTACTCACTGATTCAGGGACATTCAAAACTAGAAGGGAAAAAAAAAAAAAAAAAACAGGTTCAGACAATTTGTTTTCCCCAAATTTCTAAATAAGTATTGTAGAAACATCCTTTCTTGCAGAAGGACCAGATGCTTAAAGGTGAAATAGCCAAATGGCAGGAGGTATGTAAACAGAAATTATTAGGAAAAATAAGTCAGTGTATCCTGACCGTATCAATGATCCATGCCTGATATCCTATTGAGGATGAGGTCTAAGGAAGATGCAAAGTGCAGAGAAACAAGGTTCCCACTGAGCCTACTGAGTGCACTCTGGTGGAGAAATGTCCTTGGGTGTTTCTAGGAGTGGGATTCTTCTTTGAGGTGAACTTGGATGGTCACATGATTAAAGTGCTCACTGCTGAGGGACAGAAGGAAGATGCATGACTGTTCAAAGGACACAGTATGACACTGCAGAGTCTGATATAATGAGGAAGACATGTCTAGACTTGTTTTTACAGAGTTCATTCAGCAATGCTGAGGAAGAAAACTCCAAATGGAGGCTTCTGAGAAGAGACCAGAATGGTTAAAGTAGAGATGAAACAGACAACAAAGTCAGCATGGCTCCAGCAGATGTGCTTCGCAAGATCCCTTTTGTAACATCTTTACATCTATGACTATAAAATCCACATAGAAAGATTCAATCCATGGTACTTGCATCTCCAAAATGCTCTCTTACAATGGGGCTGCACCTTCACCAATGGCCTCTCCCAGCCTCCCACAGTGCCAAGCTTCAGCTGTTCTTCATGAATCCTCATGCCTTCCAAACCAGTACCACCTAGGTAACTCTTTAACCACCAAGTTTGGCTACCAGCACTAGGTACAAACTTAGCCACTTCTGGAACTCAGCTTCTATGTGTTGACTGTCAGGAAACACTTCCCAGAACGTCACCTCAATGATGTGTCTCTCTTCTTAGTCACAACCAGTTTCTCAGTTCCAGCTGACTGGCATCAATTGTTCTAGTAAGGCAGAGGTTTTATTTCAGTGATTCTTGTCTCTTGCTAATCACAGATGGTGCTTCTGCCCCAGTTAACTGAAACACAGATTCCTAACTAAAATAGCAAACATCTCTGATAGAGTCGTGAAAAGACTCTTCAAACTCCCCTCTGAAACTCTACAAACTGGGCCTCCATCATCTACATTATTTTTGACATATTTTCAAGGCTCCTACAGAATAGCTTAATGAGCTCCCAACATTCAACAGCATCATAGCCCAAAGTTCCAAAGTCCTTCTGTAATCCTTCCGAAGTCAGCATGGACAGGTCTGTCACAGCAGTACCACTCCTGGCGCCAATTTCTGTCCTGGTTAAAATTACCATTGCTCTGATGAAACCCCATGACCAAAAGCAACTTGAGGAAAAGATTTCTTTGGCATGATTTTCAAACTGTGGTCCATCACTGAAAGTTAGGACTTAAACCTGGAGGCAGGAGCTGATGAACTGACCATGAAAGGATGCTGCTTACTGGCTTACTCCCCATGACTTGCTTGGCCTGTTTTCTTACAGAACCAAAGACAACCAGACCAGGGATGGCACCACCCACCACTATCTCCCCATCAATCACTGATTAAAAGAATGCCTTACAGACTGATCTCTGGAGGCATTTTCTAAAATGAGATGCCCTTCTCTCGGGTGACTTCAGCTTGTATCAAGTTTGCATGAAACCATCCAGCATACCACCTTTAATTATTAAATAAATAATTCTGAAATATTATTTTTTCCCAACAGGAACTTCCCTAATGCTCGACAGAATGGCCAGGAAAACAATTGCTCATTTTATCACCCAAGAGCAAATACTCTCAGAAGCCAGTATTGGAGCCCCAGAAAGGTTAGGACACCAGGAGAACACAGCCCACAGAATCAACTAACCAGGGCTCGTAGGGGACCGGAGACTAAAGCAACAGCACGGAGCCTGAATCGATCTGCACTGGGCTCTCTGCAAAGGTGCTGTAGTTGTGTAGCCTGGATTTTTTGGGTGGAACTCTTAATAGTGGAAGTTGGGGTGTCTCTGACTCTTTTGCCTGCTCTTGGGAACCTTTCCCTCCTACTGAGCTGCCCCATTCAGCCTTGATATAAGGGCCCGTGCCTCGTCTTATTTAACTTGCTATGCCAGGGGACCTGGGGACCTTTTTTTTTTTTTTTTTTTTTTTTTTTTTTTTTAAGAGAATGGAGAAGTGGCTGTGGGCTGTGGGGAGGACTGGGGAGGACTGGGGAGGACCAGGGAGGCCTGAGAGGAACAGAAGAAGAGAAGGATGCAGCTGGGATGTATTATATGAAAGAAGAATAAATAAAAAGAAAAATGGAAAGTATTAAACCTTTTGAGAGAGAGAAGAAACGCAACGTTGCAGCTCTTGTCTATAATCCCTGTACCTAGTAGACTGAGGCAGAAAAATTGCTGCAGTGTCTAGACTAGCCTGAGCTGTGTTCGTTATAAGACCCATCTTAAAGATGTATATCTTCCGTAACTTAAAAGAGACATGGGCTTCTCTAGGGCTAGAGAGATGGGCCAGTGGTGAAAAGTGCCCACTGCTCTTCGCAAGGCCCTAAGTTCAGTTTCCAGCATTCACATGGGGCTTACCACTGTCTAACTACAACTCAAGGGGCTCCAGAACCATCCTCTGACCCCTTGGACACGGGTCTGCATGAATGCTTTCACAGGCTTGAAGGCAAGACACTCATACACAGAAAATAAAACAGTCTTTGGGTTTTGTTGTTTGTTGTTTTTAGGAAGAGACATGGTTTTTGGTTTTGGTGGGGTTTTTTTTTTTGGTTTTTTTGTTTATTTGTTTGTTTTGTTTTTACAAATTTAGTATTTTTGTCTTTGATCCATGGAATTTTATAGACTGCAATGGGACATGGCGTTCTTGTGTGACTATATACTTATGAAATAATACACTGAAGTTGACTGCCAAGTTTGTAACAGTTTTAGGCAGACATTTAGGATTGATAATAGCATCAATGTTAGATGAATATGGTAATACTCGACAAAAAACAACAACAATCAGGATATTACAATCTCTCTTATAAACCCAGTGCCTGCAACGACGAAGGCAGTCTAGGGAACAAGAGTGTGAGGGCAGCTTGGGTACACAGCTAGGACGAAGGCAGTCTAGGGAACAAGACTTGGCCTCAAAACACAGTAACTAAAGCTAGAGAGGGAACCTGGAGCTTCATGGATGGCTTGCTGGATAAAGCACTTACTTTGCCAATATAAGAACAGCAGCACTCATGTAGATGCTTGGTGGGTGTGATAGCCCACGTAGAGTCCCAGAGCTTAGATGGAAGAGATGGAATCATAGAGCAAGCTGACTAGCTTGATTAGTCAAACTGGAAAGGAATGTGTGTCTTGTCAACTTTGCCTCACTGAGGATCAAAGAAGGACTCTTGATGTCAGCCTGGGGACACTTCACACATGTTCTTATATGAAAGTGCATGCACACGTGTGGGCACACATACACACACACACACACACACACACACACACACACACACACAGAGAGAGAGAGAGACAAGGTACTTGTATAGAATGTGTATGATGCCAGGTTTGACCTCATCACTGTAAAAGAATAAATATAAAAAATGATTATGAGAGACCTCTTCTTGAATAGAATATATATATAAAATAAGGGAAATTCAACTACTATTTGTCATCCAAAAATACTGAGGCATCAATACACACCCTGGGCTCAGAACACAGAACAAAGACATGATTCATTCTACCAAGTAATATCCTGGAGCTAGGAAACCCAGAATTCCAGACTCAGTCACTCTGATTATTTACCTCACACCAAATTAATTCCTCTTGGGTGCACTTCTGAAAGACAGCTGAGACATCACAGAACAAAATCAAAATGCAAAAGGATAATTCTAAGTACAAACAGAGAACCTAGATTTTATTTAAATTTCTTATTGCTATCTGTGTGTGAAACAAACTTTAAGAAGTTATGCCAGGAATTACATATTTTAATATAACAAAATATATTTAGATGCTATTTTAAACCAACATCACCAGTAAAGAGATGATTTAATTTTATCAAGTGTTTATAAGATGCTATGAGAAAATTAATCCACTACTATGTCATAAAATACCTTGTTGTGCTATTAGGGTTTGAGACAAGAGTTTTTTGGACTACATATTTTATATGACAGTAAGGTCATTTGTATATGTTGTAATATCATAACTGTGATAATTACTCTTCTATTCAAAAATATTTTAGGTAATCCTTGAAATAAAACATTTACTATCATAATGTATATACAAAATTATGTGTGAGTGAGAGAGACTAATTCACTATGCTAGGCCTTTTGGGTTAGCTTGAGAATCTTAGAGGTTAGCGATTTGTCTTAAGAAGGCTGTTGTCTGGCACAGTAGGATGGGGGAAGTGATTGGCAGCGAAGTCAGAATGACCCAGATTCGTTTTCCTGCTTTTAATGTTAAAAGTCAGAATGGACTACATTATAGCCAATGTGCATCTCTTCATAAAAGTAAATGACATAGTTTGAGAAATCTAATCTGCCCATTCCTTTACAGTTCTCTAGTTAACTGGCTACACTGACATCAGTACTGCACACAGACAGCGTGACAGACACTTGAGAGATAATCGGTTACCAAGTCACTATCACAATGCCATGCTCATACCTTGTTGATAGAATGGGAAGATGATGGAAATGTCTTTCATTGTGGTTCTTGGCAGATCCTATGTCTTCATAACAATGAGATGCACAGAACGCATAGGCAGAGGTAAAGCTCTAATGCTATTATTTTTTCCACGGAATCCAGCCAGCTTCTATTTTTTATATAACCAATGCATCTTTGATAGATACAGAGATGTTTGCTTAGAGAAAGAAGAAACTCTTGCAAGATCTATTTATATGCCTCTAATCAGTTGCATACATTTAGTGACATGCATTGCTCAACAGGAGCCAATCTTGTACATGGCACTTAGGATGAATAAGGATTGCCTTGAACGGAATGTTTTTAGGGCATTAGAAGGCTCCTATCCATCCTAATCAACTTTGTGTAGTCATGATTCAACATCCAGTGTTGGCTCCAATCAGCACAAGTGTCAGTCACTGAACACAGTCTTGCCCACAGCCCTCTGCTCTCGTTTCCTTGTGGCGGATTGCATGTGGCTCTTTCAGGACAATTCCTTTTCGCCTGCATTCCCAAAGTGACTGCCCTGACAGGCTTGCCTGCTGTGGCACTGACCATATGGCTAGGCTCAATTCCACCCTCTGCTCAGAATTCCATCATCCTTCCTGCCCAGTTTATTTCATTTGGACAGAGGGTGTCTAGTGGACTCATCCCATGAAATACCTATTTTGTTTTAACAAATATTTTCCTGCCTCTGGTTATAGGAGGACCTTCTTGCTCTCACTAGATAAACCTTGCTGACCATGGTATATGTGCATATGTAGTGTGTGTGTGTTTGTGTGTGTGTATGTGTGTGTGTGTGCGCGCGCTCTGAAGCTTCTTATTTATTGCCTGTCTATTTAATACTCTAAACTCCACATATCTTTCTTAGGCACTAGTAAATACTCATCCTAGCACAAAGAGGTTTTCTTGTTTCATTTGGAACCCTAGACCAAAATAGATTTATATTTCTAGAACCTAGGGGTTCCAAAATCAAGGTGATGTCAAATTTAGCATCTGTGGAGGGTGTGCTTTGCTCCAAGCTGGTCTTTCTTGTGTTCCCATGGTTGCAGGGACAAGGCATTTCTTTGCACCTATTCCTGAAGGGCAATAATCTCATCCTAGGACTCTGCTATCATGAGTCGCCTCCCACCCTTTAATGCTGACACTTTGACAATTAAGTATCAACAGAAATGAAACAAGGGAACAGCGTTAGAACGTAGCAGAGGTACTTCAAAAAGCAAAGGTTTTATAAGTGAATATAAGTGAATGAGAAGTCTCGTGTTTGAGCAGAAGGCAACAGAACTATTTCTCACTCTTGTTTTGGCCTCATGACCTTGTTTGGCATCTCATTACAATCACCAGTCCCTGAGCGGAGCCTCTCTTCTGACCCCAGGCACACACCTCTGGAGCCGGCCTCCGCTGGGTGGCTCTGCAGCACACTTGTCATGTTGTTGTTCCTTGCACAATGAGTGCTGACTAAATACACAGACTGAGAATTCTCAGCGGTTTCCTCTCTGTTCAGAAATGTTCCGTGTCATCCCATGCCACTTCCTGCATGTACAAGTCATTTAGCTCTAATTCATGTAGCACACAGTCTGTTGTGTGAAAGCAAGAGGAAGCAGACAGGAATACATTGGGTTCCTTTCAGAGTAAGGCATAAGGTTGGATGACTTGATTACATCATCTCCTTTAAACTCTTTCAGCAGCAGTGCTAGGAGGCGGGAAACTGAGCTCCGGGGAAGAGCCCCCCAAGCCCAGAGCGGGGGGTGGGGCTAATGAGAATGTAAACACATCAAAAAGTAAGATAACAGGTAAGAGCCAAGTGTGCAGAGACGCTCCCTTCTCCAGATGGAAAAGCTGGAAGGGTAATACAGAAGTAATCTACCTCAGACTTGATAAATTATTGCCATGATTCTAAGACGTAAGTGTTTTTCATGTTGATGCATAAATTCAGAGTGTATATTTAGACAAATATTCAAGTAAACTGTCTAGCCATTCCATTGCATGTGCCTTGACTAGACTTCTCTAGTCATATATGGTTGTCCCTTTATGTTTTAGTACCTTGAGGATTTAGACAATGTAACTGAACTGGGCACAACTAAAAAACTTTTATAGCTATTTTCCTGGGACTCTGAAAAGATACACTGTATAGAAAAGCTCTTCTTCCTGGTTAGATACATCATCTCTAAAATTCTGCAGGATATATTTTTGATATTTACAAATTACAAAGCCTCCAATAATACTCATGATTAATGTATAAGAAATATAATATAAGAAAAAATGATATAACAAAAAATCAATGAAAGATAAGTAGCAAGATGAATGGCAAATGACCCATCCTGAGAACCAGGAGATGATGGAACTGCCCTACTGAGGACTGGATGCAATTGGAGAGTGCACCTAGTCCAGCTGTTACTCAGTCATGACCAGTCCTGACCTTTACTGGTAGAAATGCAGGTTTGTTGTTCCCTGAATTTCCAATGTTGAAGCAAAAGTATAAATTTTACATTAAATCTCCAATTATTTGACTATCAGCTATGAAATCCAAAGTTATGTTTGGAGCCATCTGAACCATTAGCCATCTGAACCATTAGCCATCTTAAGATACTCCAGAAGAACATTCTAGAGTCAAACTTCTGCAAAGGCTTATGAACAACAAGAGCAAGCAACAGAGACCACACGGTGTCTGGATGTTCTAGTTTTCCAGTTTCACACATGACCTAGGCTACTCCTGAGCAAGTAGCATCTCTGAGAGTTGACCTCTTTTCCAGGGAAGCCCCTTTGTTGGCCTTTCTTTGCTTTATTGCTGCTTGGTTCCCTATTGGTTTGTGCTTTGTTTTTGTCTGTGACATCATTATTTGACTTTTTGAGTTCCTTATTTTTATTTGCTTTGTTTCCTTGTAGCAAAATTGAGGTCAAAATTAATTTGTCCAAAGAAACCATCAGTGTTCAATGGTCTACACTACACACTTGTAAGAAGCAAGAACAATTGTTTCTCTTGGACAACCACCAGATTATAAGAAAAAAAAATGACAATGAATTCTTTTTCTTTCAAATTACCAAAGAAATGTAGAAGAAAAGGAACATACAACAATCCCCATCCTCAACATCCTTTTTTCATGGTGTAATAAAAATAAAGTGTGAGAGAGGGAAAGATTGGGCGCCAACTTTTGATGGTTAATTTATAGTGTGATTGTTTCAAACAATTGAATTACTTAACATTTAAACTTAAAACAATATGGGAATAATTTTAAGTCTAAATCTTAGTTATTATTTGTGTTACTGTTTTTTTCATTTTATTAAAATATAAAACTTGCCATGCAGTGGTAGCTCATGCCTTTAATCCCAGAACTGGGGAGGTAGAGGCAATCAGATCTCTGTGAGCTCAAGGCCATCCTGGTCTACAGAATGAGTTCCATGACTGCCAGGGCCACACAGAGAAACCCTGTCTGGAGAAACCAAAGGGGCAGAGGAGTTAATATTAAGGAATAAAACTGAGAGATCCAGAGAACAGCCCAGATGGGATCCTGCCTCTCTCCACTTTCTAGATTGAAGGAGTAGAGCATATCTCTTTGGTCTATCTTCTTTCTCCTCTATGGGTCTCTCTATCTCTCTCTGAGTCAGCCAGGGAACTCTTTGGTCTCCCTCACCTCCCCCAGCCCTTGCCTTCAGAATGTGGACTCTGCTTTCAGCTGGCCTCAGAGCAATCAACACAGGTAGATTGTCCCCAACAGTGTGTGACATTGATACTACCTGCTCCAGTGAGTCTTGGTACTTTAATGACGTGCAGGGCTGAAGTGAAGACTCAGTGATAAAAGTACAAACCTCTCTTGAAGACCTGAGTAGAGATCCCGATATTTTTATCCCCCTAATAAGAAAACTGAGTTACAACAGAAAAATAAAGTGGTAAAACTTCCTAGTTTGTCTGTTTCCAAGTATGCTCAAAACTGTGGCCATTTGATGATGGGCCATAGTAAATGGCAGTAGAAACACCCAAGCCAGATTCAATGTTTTAACACAGGAGCTGATTACAGGGCTCTACTGTGTCTCTCTATCACTAAAGCAAAAAAAACAGGACTTAGTGCACATTATAAGATTTTCAAATAGTGGCAAACACATTAGGTATAACACCCTTCTTACTCACAGAAAAATGTCTTAGTTGAAGGGTAAAGTTGAGCCGTAACAATTAGCTTTTTTTTTCTTTTTTACTTATTCTTTGTGTCTTTCACGTCATGCATCTCCAGTTCATCCATTTCTCCACGCCTTAAAACCCACCATCACCCTCAAAACCTCTACCCCCAAATAAAATAAAATTTAAGAAAATGGGCTTCACCATGGAAACTGTAATGTGACACAGTGAGTCACACAGTAAACCCGTCTCTCCATGTGTTTTTTCTTCCAAGAGTTCTTTGCAGAGAGTCATTGGTCTGATTTGAGGCCTCTGGTTTCTGCTACACTATTACACTATTGATGCTTGGCCCTCACTGGGACACCTCTTGGAAATCCTGTTGTTGTTCTGTGTTGCGGAGATCCTGCAGCTTTGGGTCTGCAGGACCGGTCCCTTCATGTGCTCCAGCTCATCACAGATGGAGTGAATGTTGGGGCAAGCCAACTCAGAGCCCTGGTTCTAGACCTGAGTCGTTTCAGGGTTGGCCAACCTGCCAGTTCTCTTTTGTGCTCACCACAGGGGTGGGGAGGGAGTGGGGCTCTCCTGCACTGTCCTGGCTAGTTCACACCTTGCATAGATAAGCCTGTTCTCCTGCTTTCATGTCCCCAGGGTTGGCTCTCCCACACCTGCAACTTCAGGGCCAGCTTTTCTGTGTTGCCCAAGTGTGGCATAGGGGCAACCCTCTGGAGTGTTGTAGCTGTTGAAAGGCTTGAACAGCTCTCCAACTCCTAAGATACCAGCGCCAGCTCTCCCACCTTCCTCAGGCACTGATGGGCAGGAGTAGGTTGAGGAGGGAATCGCTCCCTGCCCATGCTGCCACAAGACAGATGAGTAATAAGGACAGCTTTCTATGCTCACAACTTTTGGTTGGCTCACCCACACCTCCACAAACAGGACTGGTGCTATTGTGCTGCCTAGGTGAGGTACAGGACCTGCTCTCCCAAATGTTACAACTGGTGGGGAACCTGGAGAGACTCTCCAAACAATTAGCTTTTTAAAGTTCCCTTATCAATACGTGAACTCTAGGGCTCCACATATTTATTTGCTTACTGGTTATTATTATTATTAAAGGCAGGGAGCAACTGTAGTTTCCCTGGCTGAAACATGCTAGAATACTTAAATCACTAACCTCACACAGGCCCTACTTAGTGAAGAATGGTCCTCATGAATGCATGAGAACTGAAATAAGATCACAAACACAAAGTCTGGTCCTCAGCTGTGGCAAAGTCATCCTACAAAATCTTGGAGCTTACTGTAGACTCATGCCTAACGAACACATGGGAAATCCAGCTGCATATGGCCCGACTGAAGGAACTCTGGCCAGCTCTAGCTCAGCTCTGACAGACCTTGCCCTTCTCTCTATTCCTGCTGCCTTCCTAGAAACTGTCAAATTATATTTCTAAAGCAAGCCCCAAGGTCAGTTCCCTTATTCAGTCAATCCCTCCACCTGAAGCTGATTACCAAGGTCCAGCTATCAAAGTATTGAAGTCCAGCAATCAAAAGCCACCTTTGGTTCACTTAATAAACCTGACCAATCAAAACATACCACTGCATCCTTACTCATTCTAACACAGACCTCTCCTATTCCTCTTCTTAAAAATTACAGCTGCTCTGAGAAGTAGTGGCGCACGCAGTTAATCACAGCACTTGGGAGGCAGAAGCAAGAGGATCTCTGAGTTCAAGGCCAGCCTGATCTATGAATAAGTTTCAGGACAGCCAGGGCTACACAGAGAAACCTTGTCTCAAAAATAAACAAACAAAAATAAACAAACAAAACAGTTAAACCTGAAAGGCCATTTGTGCTGTACTTCTGCCTGAGTCAGAAAGCAACCTTTTTTTTTTCCCCTGCTCTATAAAGAGTCTCTCTATGAAAACAATATTTTAGGTGTGATCTATGCCTAATTCAGGATCCAGTAGGGAACCCCCGCTGAGAGGGCATCTCCTTTACTTAGGAACCTGGGAACCCAACACTGTCCCCTCTGAAAAGCATGGAGTCTGTGTCTTCTGACGTAACAGAACTCTCTAGGACTGGCTTAGGCTTGGTATCAGGGCTGTGTGGCCATGCCGATTATTCCAGTCAGCTAACTTCTTCCCTGAGCTTCTGCTCTGCAGGTTGTTCTACCCTCTTTCTCAGAACCACCTAGAAACTTCCCCAAGTCAGTGAGTTAAGGGCCAGATCCTGAAAAAGGGATATGGCAGATACATTCTGACTGGTTGGTGTCTTTGACAACCAAATTTGGAGATATTTTTATCCTCACCACTTCCTGAATCCCATTGTGCACTTCTCATAGGAAACTAAGACCAATGAACTTTCCCCCAAATTCCTCTCCAGAAAGAAAGTGAAATTATAGGAAGACTCTGGTCAAGGTTTCCTTGTTATATCAGTCACCTAGAGTTGCACAACAAAATGCCGTCAGAATTCAACGGTGAATTATCTCTAAGTATCCACATTCAGCCGCCATGGATCCTGTCTGGGCATGGGTTAATTAGACACTCTTGGTTTGTGGGTCTCTCAGAATGCTACAATGTATGAGCTGAAACCGCTGTTTCCAAGTTCACGTTATTGACAGAATTCACCTTGTTTCTAGCAGCTTTCCTCTAGGTTACTGGCAGAGACCATTCTTAAGTCATTGCCCACATGAGCAGCGTGAAGAACAAGTGGTTGGGGCAGGGTGACAAGTCCCTCATCTTAGAGGGGACTCCTTCTCACTTGCCTTATATTCTGTTCATTGGAAGCTAGACAATGGATCTAGCCAACCAGGAAGAGGAGTACATCAAAGAATCAGGGGTCACAGGGACTCGTTTTTGTAAAAACAGCCCAAGGCTGGAGGTGACAGTTATATCATGTACTTAACTTGTAACCATAGGGATTTGAAGTTCCCCCCAAACTCACATTTTAAACAGTTTGGAATGATGGTGTGCATGCTCAAAGTACCAGAACTGGGAAGGAACCCTACACAGACAGTCAGTCAGACAGACAGACAGACAGACAGACAGAGAGAAACACACACACACACACAAGTACTGGAACTCTACACAAACAGACAGAAACACAGACACACAGACACATAAACACACAGACACACACACACATATCACCACCACCACACTCAATGCATCCTAACCAGCTCAACAATCCAGGGTGGTATGCATGCTTACAGTATCAAAACTGGGAAGGAACTCCACACACACAGAAAGACAGACAGACAAACAGACACACACACACTCAATACATTGTAACCAGCTCAGCAATCTGGGGAAATCATCTAATTTTGTAAAGTCTCCATCTCCCAAGTTTACTATAGAAATGTCTCCTGCTGTATCTGCCTTTTCCCTCCCACAGAACTTAGTGATCCCTGACTAATTAGTAAGTTCCTGGAAATGTCCACACGCACTACCATGTCCCAAGAATATATAAAAGAAAAGTCTTTGTATAAAACTTTAATTTCTGTGATGCAAGTTTGCCATGCAATCAATCATCCTGAGCCACACATTTTCCAAACCGCTTTCTTTCCCAAAGATGTACTGTCAAAATGTTGATCTGGCTGTCAGGAAAACCCAAGAGGACGGGGTATCTGCTAAATATAGGTCCTCACACAAACTTCAGACTCTTTACAGCCTTATCAACTATTGAGTGAAATTCAAGAAAGCCTATGTTGGTAGCAGAATGCAAGGGGAATGGGTTCCCACCAACACTGAGATAAAGGAATACTGGGCATTGGTTATACTGAATGCCAGTGTCCATATTCTCTGAAGCCCATGAGCAGACTTATTTCATACTTGGAAAACATGCAA
Source organism: Phyllotis vaccarum (assembly GCA_033318265.1). Lineage (NCBI taxonomy): Eukaryota > Metazoa > Chordata > Mammalia > Rodentia > Cricetidae > Phyllotis > Phyllotis vaccarum. The sequence continues at coordinate 5,774,116 of JARWLC010000012.1, read as the reverse complement.
CATGGGCAGAGATGGACCTAGAAGCTAAGGTCTTAAGATACACTGAGGAATAATAGTGGGGTAGCTCTCTCTAACTCTTCTCTTGCCTTTGGAGATCACAAGCCCTATATTGCCTTTTCTTTGAGTTGTAAGAATTCATAAAGAATCCTTGAAAATATGCATCCCAACTCTCCCTCATTCAGAAGGAAACAAAAGATCTATTGTTCATAATTGACACCAAATAGTGTCTTCCAGTGATTGTGTCAATTTTAAGAGTGAATTAGGTCCTAGATGCAATCACCAAAAACAAGAGAGTTTTAATTCCATTCATCTCTCCTGAAAACTATCACCTTTCCACTAGACCAAGAATGGGAAGGCAAAGAGCTTTTTAAACCAAGCAGACAGGAACTTGCCGCCCAAGCGAACCACAGAAAAACAATGGCCCTGATTAGGAGCATACATTTACTGCTTCAGAGTTTACCTGGGAGCTTTCTTCACCCCCTTTATCCTCCGTCACTCACAGAACTGAAGCACACATTATTCCCACTTCATGCACTGCCCCTTACCAACCCAGGGAGCAAGAAACTGGAAATGAAACACAGGCTATATGCAGATTGGTTTTAATCACCTGGAACAGATGGTGCAGAACGTGTCAGGTACGAGCAAATTCGAATTTCCTTTGGATGTTTCTTAAAATGCAGAAACAACAAAGAAATTAAATGGACTGTCACATGTCAGTGTCAGTTCTGGCTTTGAACAGTCAGCTGTCACCAAGTAAATGCATAACCCCAATACTATCTAAATCTATTTCTCCACTTCCTCATTAATTAACTAACATTTGAAGGGCTAAGTGAAGGCAGATCCTACCTAGACACAGCAAACATGTTTTCACTCCTTGGCTGAAGAAGAATGGAAGAGAGCCCAATAAATGCATTTGAGCCCAGCTCACCTGAGCTCTGCACTATAATAGGTAATTGCAATAAATCATGCCTTGCCCTGTGATCCCAGCCTAGTGAAGATTAATGGCCGGAGACACTAAAGCTGCCAACTTGGAAGATTTCCGTGCTGGTGGAGAAGAGGCTATATGTAAGGAACTTGTGATAAAATACTATAGTGGGACCATAATAAACGGGCTGTAAGGCAACCGAGGTTCGCCTCTGTAATGCAGACACCTTAAGACCTGTCTGATTGGGATGACAGACAGGTATTTGACTGAGCACATTGGCAGCTATAAAAAAAATAGCTAAAAGCCAATGTCAAGGTGTGATGTAGACCTGCCACCTGCCATCAGGAGTAATTACGGTTCTGACCACTTGCTTGTAAGGACAGCAAGGAGAACAATATTGTGTCTGACTGCCAGGAGTCAGCTACATTTGATTTGTGGCCCAATGGCACCACTGGCCAGCTGTCACCATCTATGATCAAAGGGCGAGGCCATCCCTGGTGGGGAGCCAAGAATGGAGGACTTTTATCCATTCAATCAGGAAGAAACATGGATGGGAAGGAAAGATAGTCTGAAGAGATTAATAAATAGTCCATCATCTCTGGCATTCTTTTTAATAGGGATGAGAAGCTGACTGACAGGGTCTAGAAAGCATGAGTGAACGAACAACCTTGAGCTAGATGCTCGAGAGACACAGAGGACATAGGGAACCTTTAAGTTGAAGACAAAGAAGAATTTTGATTCTGCCAAAATTATTTTACTCAAACATTTATAGAATGAAGAACTGCTCAGACACAAGGGCAGTGAGACCATCTACTCAGTGTTGACCCAATGCCTAGGGATGATTAGGATTCTTCCATATGCTTAATAGGATGCTCTAAAATCTTCAAGGTTTTCTGCATGGAAGACTTCTTTCTCTTGCCCTTTTGAGTAGAAAGGAAAAAAATTATTTTGGAAGCACAATGATGAATTAGGGATGAAGCCATCATAGAAACATTTGACAGTCCCACTAGAGATGATTTTAAAACACCTTACTGAGGTGGGGAAACTATGTAATGAAAGACAATATAGTCTTATATAGTTTTTCCTCCTCTACCATTTTATTCAATTAGAATAAAAAGTAAAATTTTAGATTATCTTAAATATACATGTATTTAAAATGATGAAGATATAACAGATATATGACACCTAAGCTACTTAGCTATGGCTTAAGCATGATTCTGTTTGAATTCACAAATAAGATGTCAGTACATGTTGAACAGAAGGTATCAAAAATGTTTTTTCATGGTTCATATTAACTCATTATTTTTTAAACACCCTTTCTGGCTTAAGAGAGTTCATCATTGTTCCTTCACAAAACTGTGTTAAGGGTTTAAATATGAACTTTGAGCTTAATCAGCCATTGAATATTAAAGGGAAATACACAAGTTTTTGCCTTGGGTATAAAATACTCTTTTTGGTTGCTCAAGTAATGCAAGAATTAAATTAGAATCAGAAACTCTGCTTGTCTTAGATAGTGTATGAACAAGATAATCTACTAAAATTTCTAAGCATCAGGAAAGACCTTCTTACTTTGCAAATACTGTAAGATGAAATACTAAGCATGTGAGCCAAGTATTTCTATAAATTTCACATATTTTTACATAGAGACTAATTCATCACACACACACACACACACACACACACACACACACACACACACACACACGCGTTCTACAATCATGTTCTTGTTTCTTCAACATGAAATTAGTAGAGACCTATAAATTTGAAAGAAAAAACAGCACAAGACAAAAATAAAGTGACGTGTTTTGTCCTTATCAAAACAAAATAAAACATTTTTGATATAAGTTATCCAAATAATTTTTGTTTAAGGTACTGATTCACTGCACTACTATTATGTCTTAATACTATTGGCAGGCACTTAGCATTTGTTCAGTAAACTTGAGAAATCGTTTAATAGGCTTAATAAACACTGTCACGGAGCATCACTTCAAGTATACTATCGGTAAGGTTAAAGGGGTCATTCTCTAGGTAAAGACACAGTTGAACTCAGCAGGGCATAACCATGCCTCCCTGGTGTTTGAGCCTTCAGTCACACAGGGCTCTGTGTACTTGGAAGGGTCTCATGCTTGATTGGTGTTTTCTGTAGCACCACCATAAAACTCTTGTGAAGTTTTAAACCCGAGTTTCAATTTCACTGGGCCACACAAGTTCATTCACTACTAGGTATTGATATTATTTTTATGTGTGTGTTCATTTGAAGCTGTCACTAAACAAATAAGCATTAGCTTTTTAAGCGTAGAGTCTGGGGAGATGAGTAAGCAATTAGAGCAGGTACTGCTACCCAAATCAGGCAGCTGACAACCTTCTGCAGCTTCAGCTACAGTGGTACGTACCATCTCTGGGTCCCATGAGCACCTACCATCTTTGTAGCCTCCTAACTCCACAAATTGCCTTCTTTTGTTGGTCAGTTTTCAGTCATTGTGAAAACCACCTGAGCTAGTGAGTCTGTAAGGAGGAAGACGTTATGCTGACTCTTGGTTCAGAGGTCTCCATCCATGGTCACATGACCTAATCTCTTGGGATCTGTGGTGAGACGGAACATCATGGTAGAGAGAAGGTGGCTTACCTCTAACAGCCACAAAGCAGAGTCAGAGAAGGAACCAGTGAGTCACTTTTCCCTTCAAGGGCACATCCCTTACAGTGACATCCCTTCCACCTCCTAAAGGCTGTGATGCCTCCCAGGAACACCAAAGTGACCAAGCCTTTGACATGTGGCCTTGAGCATTTAAGATCCACAGGACAGCAACCCTGCAGCGTGCATGTTGGCGTAAACCTAAATGACATCATCTGCGTCCGAGTGGGGCTCTATGAAGTAAGTCAAAGGTAGGGAAACCATTCATACTTCAGAAATATCTTGGAAATAATCTCTATCTACCAAAAAATAAAAACTTTACCTGATTTTCTATAACACAATGACTGGCCATCGTAAGTCATCTATCTGCCTAATCGTTTCCATTGAAAACTGGCCTTTGATTACAATCTACCGTGTTTTAGTAAAATGTCATATGAGGTCAAGTTGTGTTTCATGTTAGGAAAACCACTAAGGGTTATCATTGCTGTCCAACTTGTTTACCAGTGCAGCCATGTTTATGGAGAGCCCCCTTACAGGCCATCCAGGGTCTGCCTTTGTAAGTTCACACTCATATCTCTCTGTACCACACAGCTTCTTCCTTCTCTCCCCTTCCCTTTCTTGTTCCTTCTCACATATGCTCACACACATATCTGCACACGTGCAAACACACACCGTTCACAGATAAGATCTCAGTACACTCTCTGCACATTTTCAGTCTTTGGCTGCCAGTGGGAATTTGTGTCTGGAGTCAGCACCATTGCCATGAATCCACGAACAGCTTACAAGTTCTCCAAGTCAGCGACTATCAGATCTGTTGCAGAAATCCTAGCAGACATGGTTTCTGGAGGACAGCCAAGAGAGCTGGGAATCTGTTGTGCGTCAGCCAGACTGTTTCCACTGAGCACATCTGACTCTAGTAACACTTCAGACCATGTATCTCATCCAGGGCTCGTGACGTGCCAGCAGGAATAAACAGGACAGCATGGGCCCTGAGCCTGCGCCCAAGGGTTATGACTTCTGAACAGAATGGAATCAAGGCGTTGACTTTTTCCTTTCCTGTGGGATAAAGATTGCTACAGGCTAAAGCAGCTGAAAAATGTGGAAATCATTAGCGGACTAAAATACACAAAATAACCAGAGATTAAGAGATGAAAAAATAAAATGATCATCCCTTCTGACCCACAGAGGTCCTTAAAGTAAAGCACTGGGCCAAGAGGACTTTGTGCATTCCCTATACTAGTATCTCATTTCATATGCCCATAAGGCCCACTTAAGGTCATTCCCTCAGTTGTGGCCAAGAAAAGATTCTATCTGGACCTCTTCCTGCTTCCTGCTATCTCCCAAAGCACCACTTCCTGGCTGTGTCATCCCTTGGTTCTCAGATTATACTCTATAATTTCATGAAGGAAAATGACCTTGTAACCTAGATGCTCAACCGACCTCCAGTGTTCTACATGGGGAGGGAAGGGATGAAGTTGTCCCTACTGCCATCTGCTGCAAGCACTTTACCCCAGCTTTGGTTCATCTTACCGTTTTAATATCACCGGGATCCATTACATGATACCACCTTCCAATTAATTAGCTCAGGAATGAGGGCTTTAATTCAGAAAGGAGAATTTATCCATCCACTGATCTCTGGAACATTCTACTCTTCTCCGCTGGGGCACACCTGTACTTATTGCAGAGGAACAGAATGCAGATGAGGAACCACAGACGTGTGTGCTGTTGTTCACAACATGACATGCAACTCATGGATCGCACAACTCAACAAATATCTGTTGAAGGAGAAGGAATTTGTTCCCATGTATTTGCACCTGTTGAGTTATTGTAGTTGAATACTTCAGTAACCTATGATGGAGTCAAGTCTGAAGAGACGTTGACATGTGAAAGTTGAGGTGTGAGAAAACAGTAACCCCTTAATACAGTCCCAGGACAATTATTTTATTTTGTGACTTTCCTTGGGAACACATAAAGAAGTGTCTCTTTACCCAGACAGAGCACAGGCATAACCAAGAAGGGGATCCCATGAAAGTGCAGCTTGGTGAAATAATCAATTTATTAGCGTTTCTCATAGGAACATGTAAGGATGACTCATGAAAACCTATATCACTGAGAGATTTCAGCCCATGGTCAATGGTTCAACTTCTAAGTAACCTGAGGGAGACCCACTGAGCATCTAGGTTACAATGTAGTTTTCCTTCATGAGAGTATTGTATGTGTCATCTTAACTATTCAGCTTCACAATGGTCACATCCAACCAAAAAGAGATAGCTGGAAGAGTAATTCTTAGAAATAAGGCATCAGATTCTTTTTGCTAGTTATAGAGATTCTATAAATTTATCTGCTCTTAAGGTATTGCCAGCAGTCTCTTGAGAGCATGTGAGTTTCCAATATCCACATAGTACCACTTAGGATCTAAACACCTCAGTGATGTGTGCAGGATAAATAGTTTCCAAGGTTGCTCTAGTTAAGGACACAGTTGCCATTCCATCTAATTCTTGGTGTTATTTGATAAGATACTGTTCTTCCACTTTGAAGTGAGTATTCTAGATGAGTCTGCACAAAATCAGATACAATCTGTGGGACTCACATGACCACCTCTTCTTCTAATGGAATCATGTAATCTCACACAAGCCCAGTCCTTAAGTGATTTTACTTGAATATAGAAATGTTCCCCTTGCATGGAGAGAATAAAACTAGACAAGTATTGTCATCTGATCAAATAATGCATTCTCAAATGACATCACTGTTCTTAGCAGCTGTGTTCTCCACAACATGCTGAAGAGACAGTTTGTATGAGGGATGGAAGAGAAGTTCAGCCTCTGTAAACAGGTCACCAAGGCACCCTCCATGCATAGGTACCAGGAAACATCTTTAAATTAGAGGCTACTTGAAGGTAGCTCTAGACTCTGTATCCTAGAGTGTCAGAAAGATAAAGGCCATCATTCTGTCAGGCAGACACATGTATTTTTGATCAAGGATCTATAGGTGCTTCATTTGAGCCTGAATAATTTCTAAAGACAAACTTCTTGGTACCGTTTGGCCAAATTTCACACTGTAAAGCAACTGCAAGCTAATGGGAGTCTAGTATGAAGCTGTTCCAGAACCAACAATGTGGCAGTGTCCTCTACCCTTACTTCACCTACTAGGTGTCAATAGTAGTATGAAACACTGTTAGTGGGATTTCATGGAGCATTTGCTTCATGGGAAAATTGTTTTACATCCCTTTTTGTGCAGGGTTTCACCCAGTACACAGGCACTGGACTGTAGATGCACACCTCTCTTTGACTGTCGTAACACCGTTTAAGCAGCATGAATGGTCAATCAGTACCATAAATGCAATACATGGTTAAGTAGGATAAAGCTCAGTCAGCATCATTTCAAACTCTGGATGATTTGTTAAAATAAAGCCATCTCAACCTTCTTTTCATAAACTTAAATTAAGAATTACAAGACAGATAGGACCAAGACTAGTTATTGTGATTTTATTTTTCTGTAGTCATATCTACGACTCTGAGCATGACCTAGCCCTAGGAAGTCCCAGCAGCAGCGTGGTTCAATGCCTTTGGTACATGGCATTCTCATTTGAAGGTCACACTAGACAGAAGAGAGCAAATGACCACATGAATGCAATAAGAATTGTCCTCCCCATGATACTGTTCCAGAGAGCCAGGTAGGCAAGCTATCCCCTCTCTGAACCTCACAGACGGCAAATACATGAGCTTTATAATTCACACATGAAGCCGCAGGATTCTGGGGACCCACCCAAAACAAAGAGTGAATGAGCTGTGATTTCACTGAATCACTTCAACTCCCAGCTCCCACTGATGTGTAGCAATATCATCGAAGAAGTACAAGAAGGCTAAGGCTGTGTTTCCTAACTCCATCTTTAATTCCACATGTGCCTATAAGTAAAACAAGCAGAAATTCCATCCCTCAGTCTTGCTGTCACTTTGCAGGTCCTCAGTGGCAGGAATGACCAGTGGCAACCTGGTTAAAAATGCAGACCTAAATCATTTTCTAGAATACCCATATCACAAGTGGTATTGGGCAACACTGTGTGAGGAGCTAGAAGATGGAGGGGGAGGGAGGGAGGGAGGGAGGGAGGGAGGGAGGGAGGGAGGGAGGGAGGGAGGGAGGGAGGGAGGACAACCTTGTGCACTATCTTGGTCAAACACTGCTATTTTAAAGAAGGGTCATATGCTTCTTTTCTAATGTTAATTTTAAAGTATTTTCTAATGAGTTACAATTGTCAGGATTCATTCATGTGCAAGAAGAAAAATACCTAATTCTAATATAGAGTATAAATTAAATACATTTATCCTTAGAATAAAACTCTAGAAACAAAGCCCAGCTGGGTCCAAGGCTCCAATCTCCCATTTCGTACTCAGCATTCCCATGACTAGGCTCTACTTCTATCTGGGCAGTTTCTTATTAGACAGCTTTGATCATATCAGGGCAAAGATGGGCCCGAGTGTGATTATATTATATTATGTGTATGATTTGCAATCAGTCCCATATTGCCTTGACCATGAACCATATAATGGTGTTAATTATTGAATTATTATATTCATCACAGGCTGCCTTTTACCTCAGTAATAGAAGAGGAATTTTCATTACCTATTTAAAAATAATGTAAGCCCACACATACCTGGACACCTGGTTTCAGCTGTGTAATCTTTGGCATTTTCTTAATCTTATATGCCCCAATTTTCAGGAAGGAAAAAGGGAGAGAGGGAGAGAGCGAAAGAGAGAGAGAGCGCACGCTATATGCACGTGTGCCCATGTATTTATGTATGGAGGACAGAGGTTGACTTTACATGGCCACTTCATTCTTTATGTCAGGATCCCCCAGTAAACCTGGGAATTGTGAACTGGCTATATTTACTGCTCACCCGGCCATGAATTCTTCTGATTCTGCCAACACCTCTGCTTCTGCCCACCCCCAACACACACACACTGGGGTCACAACATGGGCTATCATTCCTGGCTATTTTTACACTGTACGGGCATCTGAATTCAGGACTTCATGCTTCCAGAGCAAGCACATTACCAGCTAAGCCATCAGTTTTCTCAGCTTCACACAGTGATAACTGCACAAGGTCCTTCTTGAGGATAAATGGGACAACTAATTCATTGACATGCTTTTCACAGTATAAAACAGCAGTAAACGTACCTACCATAAATGCCAGCTATGTTTATAACCACCAATAGCATCCTCAAGCACACAGTTTTAGGGTTGTGAAAACACTTTGCATTACAGGATTAGGAAATCAGGCAATCCCTGTGTCCTGGCATTGTCCAAGGAGGGCATCACAAAACACAGGGCACACGCTAACTTCTTTTGTAGAAAAGGATAGGCAGAAGGAAGCCAACGTAGCCTAGAAAATCAGGGCAAGGTGTCCTACGGCAGTGTGTCACTAGGAAATGGATAGCCAGCAGGGAGTATAGAGAGGTGATTTTCTTCATTTTTGTACAAAAAAATGAGAGGCAGCCTGAGTTTTTAAACGTTAATAAGAAGAACACAAGAACAAAATGGGACCAGAGCAGCCAGCCTTGTCTCAGCTGCCATCCTAGTACCCACAGGGTCCCTGCACCACTGGTGGCTGATGGTGATCAGCTCTTCCCTGAGGGCTGCAGGAAAGCAGGCTGTATGGGAGGCCTGGCACATCTTTCAAATGCCTCTTCTGTCCAGTGGGGGCAGAAGCCTCCTAACAGCTGCTGTGAAGCTTTGTAAACAAGTGGGGGACACACTTCTTTAACCTGGAATCCTGCGGCTGAAAATATGTTTACCTCTCCAAGGATTTGGTTGGAAATGCTTCAAAGACTTTTTTTTTTTTTCTTTTCCCAGAATTCTCAGGCTTTCTCTCTGAGAGCAGTGCTTTCCTTGAGTGAGAAGAAAAATCTTTTCTAATATCACAATAAATAACTTTCTGACTTGGGCAGCAACACGGGAGCAGATTATCTCAGAGGTGGGTACGATGTGGTTTAGCTCATGCGCAGAGTAAATGTAAAGAAAAAGCTCACATCTGAGGCGGGATGGGCAGAGCGTGGAAGATAGGCAACTTTCCAAAGCATGTTGCAACGGCTGGATCATTTCCAGAGACTGCTGCCAAGCTGGCCCCCAGGCAGCTGCTGCTTGGGGGGGGGGGGGGCTTACCTCCCCCTCCCCAACTACAGCCGTGTGTGTGTGTGTGTGTGTGTGTGTGTGTGTGTGTGTGTACACATACACCAGCCAAAAACACTAATTAGCATGTGCTTTTATGTATGAAAGTTTAAAAGCCATGGAACAGCTGCTGTCCAGAAGCCAAGGAACTAAATTGAAGTCATAGCTCTGTAATTTGGGCCTATAAGAAGGTCACTTCACCCCTTTGAGGTGTGACTGCAACATTTGCCAATGAAAATAATAATATCTGAGCCAATTAATTTAGGATTTTGATGAAGATCCAGGTTCCAATGAGACGGCGGATAGGGAAATCTCTGTGGCACTGCTTCCCAGGATAATGAACTGAGTCCAGAGGTGCTCCTGTCATTGGACACCTGTTAGAAATGCAGACGTGTGTCACCCTTTCTCTCTTGCTCCCCCAGTTGAATCCTGTATTTAAATACATCCTGGGGTTGTTAATGCACATTCGAATTTCAGAAGAAATGCCTAAAGGCACTATAAAAATGGATTTGGGGGCCAGCTGAATAAACCCCAAACAAACCACTCTGCTGTACCAACATTTCAGCCCTAGGCCTGAGTTCTTGAGCTTTGTTACCCCTTCCTCAGACATTCTCGGGGAGCAGTGATACTGCCACTGGTCGGTTCTCAGAGACACTGGGGAGCATGACTCAGGCTGGCATCCTGATAATACAGGGGTTAGTTACTGTTCTTGTTCTGTGACCAAGTACTTGGCTCACACTTTGAGGAACAGTCCTCCCTGACAGGGAAGGAGATATGGGAGAAACTTGGGGCAGCTGATCACAGTACATCCATAGTCAGGAAGCAGAGATTAAGGCATTCGGGTGTTCAGTTCTTCCCATTTTCATAGAGCCTGGGACCCCAGGCCAGTCTCACCTCAACCCAAACTAGAAATATGTTTTTAAATATTTGAAGCCAGACATAGTCCAGAACTGGGGTGGCTAAGACACAAGGATCTGATTTTCACTGTCTGCACATCACCATCCCCTGCCATTCTCACCACACTGCTGTGCCGACCTCACAGTCCTGGCAGTTCTGGGGGACAGTCCTTGCATTGATCTCCCTTCACGGAACACTCTCACTTCCTTCTCACTTGCCTCCCACGTCATTGAAATCTCTGCTCAAAGCAGATGCAGAGATGCACAGCTAAGTAGTGGACCAGGATCCTAATCCAGTTGAAGAGAGGAAGGAGCAATTAGATGAGCAAAGTGGTAAAGATCATGATGAGGAAACCCACAGAGACAGCTGACCTGAGCTACTGGGAGCTCCCTGGCTCTGAATTGACAGCTGGGGAACTTGCACGGGACTGAACTAAGCTCTCTGAATGTGGATGACAGTCTAATGGCATGGGCAGTTTGTGGGGCCCCTGGCAGTGAGACCAGGATTTATTCCTGGTGCATGAGTCCATTCCCTACAGAGGAAGACTTTGCTCAGCCTTGATGCAGGGGGAAGGGGCTTGTTAACTCCTCATGGAAGGCCTTATTCTCTTTGAGGAGTAGATGGAGGGGCTGCTGAGGGGTGAGTGGGAGAAGGGTAGGGAAGGGGAACTGCGGTTAATATGTTAAAAAAAACTTTTATGAAAAAGTATCAAACAATTTGATACTTTTTCCCTTAGGCTTAAGAGCATTTCAGGTCACCTCCGGGTGAGCCTCCCTAACCTCGTTTTGTAAATGCTCCCCTCTCAGTGCAGTTCAGTCACTGCATTCTGGAGGCTCCTGTGTTGATTCCTCTGCTTACCACTCAGCCTAGCTCTTCCCACTTCAATCTCACAGGAGCCATCGCTCTTAGAGGGGAACCCTGGACCCTTACTCTCCATCTCTGTTCTTTTACTCTGTAGGAACTCAGAAATCTGAAGGCACACCTTGATTTGTACACTTCTTTGAGCTGGGTTCTAGTTCTGGTGAATTTCCCACTGCTCTGTGTTTAATTTGTTCATTTCTGTCTACCCAGCTCCCAACCACTACTAATACAACATCTGACAACCAGCAAATGTTTATAGGAAGAATGAACAGGTGAATGACGGACTTTAACAGCTTTGTCTATGAAGGGAAGGCAAGAATATTAGTGATCTCTTTCTAACCATCCTATAAAGTCATCTTAAATAATGCTTGTAATGTGATTTGAATGCATATGTGCAGTACTGTTTTTCCTATTCTTAAATATTTCTTCAAATAATTGCTCAGAGGCTAACACTTTGGTAGAGTTTCCAAAGAAAATATTCTGAAATGCTTTTTAAATTTTCACAAGATGATAGATTTAATAATCAGCCAATACATGTAATATACCACTATGAACATGTTAATCAGTCATTTACTTTTGGACCTTAATCTACCATTCACTTTTTGCTTAATATCTATCTTCTATGACTGAGTACACATTTCTGTTGTAATGGTGTGGTTTCTTGGTCTCAGGCGGCCAGGGACCTGGACCCACAGACCTGCCGCGCCAGACCCCTTAGCAGCCCAGCTGCTCGCTGCTCAGGCCCCCAGAAATGACTCAGACGCTTATATTAACTTTATGCTGTTTGGCCTATGGCTCAGGCACATTGCTAGCTAGCTCTTACATCTTAAACCAACCCATTTCTATTAATTTGTCTGCCACGTGGCCCGTGGCTCACCTGTGTTCCTTACATGTTGCTCCTTTGGTGGCTTCCTTGGATCTGCTTCTGACTCCGCCCTTCCTTTCCTACCTATTCTGATTCCTCCTCCTACTTCTTCTATGGTGCCTGTCATGGCCCAAAACAGCTCCTTTATTTAAAGATTGAGATTCACAGCATACAGAAAGGCATTCCCACATCACATTTCTTGTTTCATTATACCTAACAGCCAATATTAGAAAATAGATTGAAATATCAGAAATAAACAGCACACATGAAAGAATGCACATTGTTACAGTAACTTTAAGCATCTGTTAAAAAAGTAAAGTTAAATATCACTATAATTATTATCCAGAAATAGATTGAGAATTAGTTCTCATCTTTTTATACCTTTTTATTCCTCTTTGATTAGGATCTATGAATTTCTATGACAAGATGTACAAAGTGTAAATTATAAAAGTTTCTTGTTGTAATGATGGGCTGTGGGGTGACAACTGATTAAAAGACACTACACCAATGCCTGGTGACTGAAAAAGAGGAGGTGGGAGTGTTTGGAAGTCAGTTCTTTGGACAGACAGGAAAACCAAGTACAGCACAGAGATCAGCCTATAGACACTCCTCTGTATCCAGATATCTGAAGGAGAAGCAATGATCTCTAGTCCTTGCATCCAATAAGGGATGTTGGGAGGATAAATTAGATACAGTTTTCCTTGGGAAGAAAGCACTATATAATTTATGATATTGTTATTATAATCATTAGTCATCTTTGCCTAGATTTATGGAGTATCTCACCCTAAATTAAGCCTTTGGAACAATGAGAAGCGGGAAATTTATGAGACCTGCAATGATTTTCTAGTCTCATAAAAGGATGTAGTACTTGATTCTTGAGATGTAGAAATATCTCTGCCTCTTAACAGGAGGCTACCGGGACTATTCTTCATTTGTCATTTGATAAGTCTTCCTGATCCCCATTCTCATGTTCCTCTGGGGCTAATAATTCAGCCAGCATTTTCATAGTCACCTTGACTGCCAATAAATTATTTTAACTTACCTTTAGAGTATAAGCTATTTCTTTCCCCTTCCTGTGAAAATAGCTATTGTTACCTATCTTTTATTCCTCATAATTTCTCTGCATACTTGCTTCAAAGTTTTTAGCATCTGTAATGTACAAGACAAGGAGTTAAATGAACAGATTTAAAAGAGCGTGGCCTAGCTTCTCCTTCAAAAGACTTTTGATATAGCTATAGAACATCGCCAAGAGAAGATCTGGAGATACAGTAGGAATTTTATGGGTTGGGGACTAACTGGACACAGAATGTGAAAGAGGAAAATCAAGGCCTGGTTTCCTCTAGAAAGACTAGAGATAGAGAATGACATTTCAGGAAGGTGAAGAAAGGGATGATGATCTCAGGGGCATTAAATATCTAATGATTAGGTTAAGGCCTGAGCCTGGCGCGTGGGAAAAGGCCAGGACTAAACCATGGGTTGGAACTCATCTGAAGAGAAAGCTGAGTATGAGTAAGAGAATAGGAGAATGGGAAAAGATCAGAAGCAGGAGAGAGGGTTGAGAAGTAAAAACGCAAAGAGGAATAATAATAATTGTTGAAAGAAACAATGTTGGAAACATCAATAGCAAATAACTGTAATGGCCATAAAATGGCAGAGACTGGAGAAATAAGTCTCATACATTATGTCAAATAAGGCACAGAGTGCATTGCAAGAATTAGTGTTCGAATAGCTTTCTCTCCTTCATCCCCTCCTTTCCATTCCTCCTCCCTCCCCTCTTCTTCTCATTCTGCTCCAAATCTCTCTCCCTCTTCCCCTCCCAAAACCTAACAGCCACTCTTTCAACAGTGCGGTTGAGCACAGAGCCAGGGAAGAAGAGCAACTCTGGTTTGTCTGCATTGGGCCCAGCAGGCTGGGCTCTCTATTCCCTACCAAGCCCTTAGACAAGGCAGTACTCTACCAGGCTGAGAAAACGTGATTTATACACACACACACACACACACACACACACACACACACACACACACACACAGAGGGTGGAGAGAGGGAGAGGGAGAGAGAGAGAGAGAGAGAGAGAGAGAGAGAGAGAGAGAGAGAGAGAGAGGGTGGGGAGAGGGAGAGGGAGAGAGAGTCAGTTTTACATATTTTTAAATTGGGGTGTTTTCTCTTCAATATTGAATGGCCCAGGTGTTTAATTTTTCTCCCTTACTCTTAACCATCTGTTTTTTATTTTTTTGTATTCTTATCTAGTCCCAACAGTACCTTTGGTACTGAATCCTGAGTGTGTGTCCTTTGCCATGGGTCAGCTTACCTCTGAGCATTTTCCCTGTTTTGTTCCTAATTCCTTCCCACTGTGTTATCCACTAACCCCATTCCTAATGTATCCATTATTCACCACAATATTTTTTTCAAATATTGATTCTGCAGAAATCAAACACTCTCATTTTTCATTTCTAGGTTGGAGCTACTTTGTAGAAACATGACTAGATTATGGCCCCTAATGCACTAATGCTCTACTGGGTGCACACCACTGGCATTTTTTATCAGTGCTAAATATAAAGTCAAGTCAAAACCTACCCCTTTTCAAGATTCTCCTTTCATATCTTATTTAAGGAAATTGCTCAAGCATCTAGCTTAGTCCCTGACTCATTTCCTCACTGCTAAATACTCCATTGGCTTTCTTTGTTTTATACTTCAGTCAAGGAGGAAGCCACATTAGCTAGACATTTAGCTGCCTGGAGTCCTGGCTGTGAGGTCTAGAGATGACAGTGGCATGGGAACACGCTGGCCAGAGACCAAGTCAACAGTCATGGGTTCCCACTCATTCTGAAGCTCACCTGTGCTCTCTTTCATTAAAAAAAAAAAATTAAAATCTGTTCCCTTAAGTCTTTTGTTTTACATAAACAGCAATTGGATGGATGACTGAGTAGCGAGTGACTGAGACATAGTCTAATCACTCCCAGAATGTGCCTCTTGCTACCTTAGCCACCTTATTATTCACTATGGCTTGAAGGGCCTAACTGTGTTGTGCTCATTAATACCTTTCTACTCTGCCACATGTCACTCTTTTCCCCTTATGTTTTTTTTTTCTAACCCACTAACATGATATTCCTTTCTTCTCCAGAAAAATCTGTCCTTCCCCTCCATCTGGGGTGGGTAGCTCTTCTGTACGTTGAAACCATCCCAGATCCTTTGCTGAGACGCAGTAGTACTCAGGGGTGTCAATTTTCTTGTCCCATCCCTTTACTAGACCAGCAAGCGAGGATGAAGTCTTATCCACAGCTACAATCCCCACTCCGACCGCTGTGCTCAATTAGGGGCATTTGCCACAGATGGGGATGTGCTGAGTCTCAGGTAAGAGGCAGGATGACCACGGGCACAGTGAGGCACAAATGGGGTGCAGTATGGCACGGCACAGGAGACTCTGTTCACCCTGGAGGGTTGATGGGAGAGGGCAAGTCAGAGAGCGTGATAGCTACAGTCTGCAGGAACAATCCCAAGTGCCATTACGTCACAAAAATTCCAGCAACGGAATTGCTTTTAGCAGAACAAAATCAGCTGCATATCAAATAGCCTGTATACTAGAGTTTTTAATAGGAAGTATCATGTCTTACTGGAAACTAACCCTATAACTTGGCTTAAGCATCTTTCTAAATTTTAAATAGTGTACTACAGGCAGTTAAGTTAAAATTTCAATTGAGGAGCCAGAGGACACATGGTGCCGCCTACTGTAGGACTAACATTCTCAGGATCCTCTCTCTGTGCTTTTCTCCATGCTGCAGGGGCTCCTTCACTGCAGTCTGCACAGCCTGCTTCCGGGGCTCCTTCAGAAGAGTCTAGTCTCTTGTTGGCCAAGTGGAATGATAAACAACAGACACCATCTTGACATTTCCATAGCACCTTGAAAACAAGTGTCTCAACTCTTCAAATATAAAGATTTGTTTTTCCGTTATAGAGTAATTATACTCTTCCCAGAAACCCATCCTCTGCTACACTCTTCTGCCCCTACTTCCTTCCTCCCACCTCTCCTCTTCCAATTTCCCCTCTTCTTTCTTCTGCTTCTTTCTCTTCTCCTGGCTCCTCTTTGTCCATCCTTTGCCATGGCTGCTCCCACACTCTCTGCTATTCTTTATGTATGGAAATGCAATCCTTGGTACTTCCCCAGCAGTGGTCTGTAGAACGAGTTTTCGGCTTGGCCAAGTCTCACTAAAAAATAATTTTATAAAATTATTAAATTTACTTTAACCCAAAAATCAACTGCTAATCTCAAAGTATTTTACATTAATATAAATTTTAACTTATTAATACAAGTTTAAAGTCAATTTTGTTATTCTATTTATATATGTCTACTCTTATTTAAAATATATTTATACAATTCCTTTAAAATTATAATATATAATTTAAAAATACAAATTAATAGTCATCTATAATATCAAACTTATAGTCATGTTAATTAAATTTTTAATATGTAAAAATACATTTCAATTAAATAAATAATCTTCAAATACTTCAATAGCCTACAAAATACAACATTTAAAATATTTTAAAAACTTAAACTTTTCTAGACAGTAAGACAAGTTTACTCCTAACAACACCAATCTACTTCAAAAAAAAAATAATATGCATTTAAAAAAATCCATATAAAATTTACTTTATTTATAACAAAATTTAGTCATTAAACAAAAACTATTTTTACATTAACTGCCTAACAATATACTATATAAATTAAACATACAAATTCCATAGAAAAATAACTTCTAAATTTTGACAAAACAAGCCAAAAATAAACTACTTCACAAATAAACCTACCAAACATCCTTCAAAACACAAAACACTAACAGACTCTACCAAAATAAACAAAACAGTCCTTCAGATTTTCTACTTCACTAAAAATATGCCAAAAAACTCTAAGCCAATAACTAAAAATAAATACCCCACCACTACAAAAAAAACTTTAAATAACTGTCCAGATAGTTAAATGTCACTCTGTCATTTCTAAATTTTAAAAGTTACTTATAAGTTATTTACTCAAATAATACTATATCCTCCTATAGTCTTTAATATAATTAAAATTAAATAATTATAAATATAACTTTTCTTTCTTTTTAAAAATATATTAAATATAGAACTTTAAACTCACAAAATAAATAACAAATATTTTATTTAATTTTTGTAAATACAAATTAAATATTATAACTATAATTCTTAATATCTATTTTACTACATATAATTTTATTATGTTAAAGTTAAAACCTTCCTTTTTGATTATACAGAAAAGGGAAAGTGATGTGGGATGTCTTTCTGTATTCTGTGAATATTCTTTAATAAAAGAACTGTCTTGGCCTATGACAGGCATCTTAGAAGTAGGTGGGGAAATCAGAGCATGGTTAGGGGAAGGAAGGTGGAGTCAGAGGAGACACCATCCAGTTACCCCAAAATCAACATGTAAAGTAACACAGGAAAGCTATGGGCAACATGGCAAAACAAATTAATAAAAATGAGTTAAAGTAAGATACAAGAGCTAGCTAGCAATATGCCTGAGCCATAGGCCAACCAACATATAATAAATAGAAGCGTCTGAGTTATCTTGGGGAGGGTGGAACGAAGCAGCAGCAGGCAGGTCCAAACCTTGAGACCATAGGCCAAGAATATTAAAAGATATTCACAACAAATAAAAAGACATCCTACATCAGTGGTCACATCTCTCCATTCCCTTCTTATTTCTATGGATGCCATGTGATTTACCTCTAGGAAAAAGAACTTGACATGGGATCACAGTTACAACAAAACCCCCAACTTCTGTAAGAACTTCCAGCTTTGGCTTATTCCATTTTCTTTTCTCACCTGTGAAAACACCACCTTGTCTTCCAGATACAGAGCCCACACCATTCTGACACCTTCTCCAGAGTCCAATATTTAGCTTGCCAGCCCTTGTTTCCAGTCTTAATTCCTCATCCAAGTTTCTACAGAGTGCATTCTTTGCAGCTCAAAGTGCTTGTGTGTTAACTTTTCTTCTTAAATTCCTGAAGCCAGCACTGGGTTTTTCCTGCTTGATTACAGGACTGAACCACATTTGGTTCACTTGTGAACTCTTTTGTTTCATGGAATCCACACTTTCAGATTTCAAACAGCTGAGCTCCCTATTTGAAATTAAAGTTGGAGATGTTTCTGAGAACATACCTTCAGAAACCACTGATAATCCTGGACTCAAAATTGTCTTTCCACATACTGTTGACTCAAACTCTGCCCATTACCAGAGAACAGTGTGCTGTGTAAGCTAGGCCATTTCTCTCTACAATATAGGCACCAAGTCTTATACGCTTCTTTACTTATATGCCATTTCCCAAGTTGATCCAAGCATATCCCTCCAAGACTGACTTCTGAACTCTGTAAGCGTGGAGGAGACTCTTGCCATGGAGCCACCCCACCTCCCACCATGCCCTGTTCTGGCCTGGGTGCAGGTGCATAGTCTGTGAGGCTGATTACTCTCATCTTGGAAGCTACCAAGCAAATTCAGCATAATCTGTGCAAGGCAAACTGCTGAGGAAGACTGTCGGCATGCTGACAAGGGAAAACCATAAATGAAGCAGAAGAAAAAGAAACCCCACCCAAGCCCTAGGACTGTTCACCAAACATCTTAGAAGAACTAAAATCTTTTTCTTCTATCTGAATCTCTACTAGAGAAAGGGGGGTGGGGGATGAGCCCTACCATTAACACTGTTTAACATTGTAGACCAATGATTAGAAGGAAAAGTTATGTCTGCCAGACCCTGCCACTCTATAGAATTATATTAGCCAAATTAGTGAGTTTCCTAGTCCTTGCTTTGATTTTTCAAAGGATTTTTATATTCATATTTCTGTGGACTCTTGTATTTAATAAACATCCCATTTATTCAGAGAGAGCATTGTGCTGAATCTAGGAATTTTCTGCTTTTTCTGCTTAATTTGATGGCTTTTTAAAAATTCTGTTTGTGTATATAAACATATATGTGTGTGTCATAGCGTACATCTCAAGATCAGAGAACAACACGGCAAAATCATTTCTCTCCAGGAAAGGACAGTACTTACTTATCAAAGGAAAATTCCACCAAGATGACATTTTAATTCTTAACACCTATGCCCCAAACACAAGGATACTTACTTTTATAAAGGGAACACCATTACAGATTAAATCAGAAATTAACGCTGCCATGCTTATAGTGGGAGACTCTAATATCCCAGTCTCACCAATGGATAGGTCATCCAGACAGAAACCAAACAGAGAAATGCTGGAGCCAACAGACACTATGAACCAAACAAACCTAACAGAACATGCTATGCAAACATGAAAGAATATACTTTCTTCTCAGCACTGCATGAAACTTTGCCCAAAATTGATAAGATATCTGGTCACAAATCAAGTCTCAATGGATAGAAGAGAATGAAATAACTTCCTGAATCCTATCAGACTAGGATGATTAAAGCTGGACATCACAACAGAAAACTTACAAACTCATATAAACTAAACACATCCCTACTAAATAAAAAATATGGGTCAAGACAGAAGTAAAGAAAGAAACTAAAGACTTTCTAGAATTCTGTGGTGGGATTCAGGTGTCAGCTGATAAGATCCGAGGATGCTAACCCAGGGTTCAGGGCCCCTGAAGAGGGCATGGCCAACTCCATTGATAAGGGGCTGCTGGGACCCTGGGAAGCCCATTTTTCCTAGTTCCTGGCTGTTGGAGAGACCGGTTTGGAATCCATCGTCCATCGCTCCAGACGCCAGTCTCTGTTCAGGCACCACTATAAGCTGTTACTTGTATCGTGAGTGTTGATTTATATTTTAATAAATATTAAACTTGGACTGGTGCCTTGTAAGTAAAACTCCGCCTACAGAATTCAGTGAATATAAAGCATACCTGAACTTATGAGATACAATAAAAGCAGTGCTAAGAGGAAAGTTCAAAGCACTAAGTGCATAAAGAAATTAGAAAGATCTCATACTAGCAATTGAACAATACACCTAAAAACTCTAGAACAAATAGAAGCAAATACAGGCAAGAGAAGTAGATAGCAAGAAATAACCAAACTGCAGGATGGAATTTACAAAATAGAAACAAAGAGAATAATACAAATAACCAATGAAACGTAGAGTTGGTTGGTTTCAGATGTCTTTCTGTATGGTGTGAATTATCATTGGATACTAAAAGAACTGTTTTGGCCTATGGCAAGGCATCTTAGAAGCAGGTGGGAAAGTTAAGCATAGATAAAGGGGAAGAAGGGCAGAATCAGGCAGAGACACTGTGAGCTGCTGCCCTGGAGGAAGATGTAAAGGAATTCAGGTGAGCCACAGGCTATGTGGCAAGACATAGATTAATGGAAATGGGTTTAGTTAAGATAAAAGAGCTAGCAATAAGTCTGAGCCACAGCCTAACAGCATATAACTAATATAATACTTG
Organism: Phyllotis vaccarum; assembly: GCA_033318265.1. NCBI lineage: Eukaryota > Metazoa > Chordata > Mammalia > Rodentia > Cricetidae > Phyllotis > Phyllotis vaccarum. The sequence continues at coordinate 5,753,335 of JARWLC010000012.1, read as the reverse complement.
TGTTATTATTTGGGACCAAGTAGCTATGGGCAGTCTATTTGGGACAGCTGGTCCAGATCTTGAGGCTAGTCCAGGCCAGAAACTTCCTACTGCAGGTTTTTTTTTTTGAGAAAATTAAAAAGATGGATAAACCCTTATCCAAACTAACCAAAAGACTGAGAGAGAATATCCAAATTAATGAAATCAGAAACTATAGGGCAATATAGCAACAGACACTAAGGAAATTCAGAGAATAATAAGGACTTTTAAAAAATCTGTACTCCAGTAAATTGTAAATGGATAATTTTCTCAATAGATACCTTTAGAAGAATTTTTGGGCCCATTCAGTCCAAGGTCTAAACCTGCACTCCCACAGCCACTCAACAGCAAATACTATTTGGTGTTATATTAGTAAAATATGGTTTATGTTAATTATAAAATGTTCAGCCTATGACTCAGGCTTGCAAGCTCTTTCAACTTATCCCAAGTTTATTAATTTGTGTACTGCCACATGGCTCGTGGCTTTACTTGTACTTTTATATCTTGCTCCTTGGGTAGCTGGATAATGTCTCCATGACTCCACCCTTTTCTATATTTTTTTATGCTTTGATTTCCTGCCTGACTCCAAGCTGCCTTGCCATGAGCCAAAACTGTCTCCCTTCATTAACCAATGGTATTCACAGTATACAGAAAGGCATCCCACATCACTTCCCTTTTCTGTCTAATACAAAAGGAAGGCTTCAATTTTAACATAGTAAAATTACATATAGCAAAACAGTTATCAAGCAAAAATTACAGTTACAATATCTAATCTATTTGTATTTAGTAAAATTATAGAAAATATTTTATCATGTATCTTGTCCTTGTGAGTTCAAAGTTTCATATCTAATTTACCTTTTATTATAACTAAGGAAAACTATACTCATAACTATATAGTTTTCAGCTCCATCAAAAACCACAGAAGGATATAAGTGCGTTGTAAGCATCCTCCAAATTCTAGAAATGACAGAGACATCTAGCTACCTGGACAGTCACCTAAAGTTTCTTTGTAATGTTGGGCCATCCATCTTCAGCCTACAGGCCTAGAGTCTCTGGCATATCTTTCAAAGAAGCAGGAAATTTGGAGGACTGTTCCATCCATTTTGGCAAGGTTTGTCAGTCACTTCTTGTGTCCTGCAGAATGTCTAGCAGGTTTTTTTTTTTTTTCTGCAAAGTATTTGAAACTACCTTTCTAACTGAAAAATATCTTTGTATATCTAAAAACTTAAATGATATGACTACAAGTTGATTATCATAAATTAATATTAATCTGAATTTCTTAATTTCACATTACAATTTTAAATGAGTTACATAAACATAATACTTTAAAAAAGAGTAGAAATATACATACAATATAACAAAATTCACCTTAAAATTGTATCAATAAACAAAAATCCATACCAAGGTAAAGTATCTTAAGATTAACAGTTGTGGGAATTTTTTTTTATTAAAGTAGATTGAATAATCTATATTTTTAAATCATTTCTATATCATATGCTCCTTTTTTCCTAGAAAGAGATTGACTATGACTATTAACCATTTATAAGGAAAATAAACATTTATAAACAACATTTTGGGAATTTGAGTGTAGCTTTCCATAAACTACTTACTGCTGATTGTGGGTGCTAACAATCTTATAAGGATCCTGAGAAAATTCAGAATCATGGTTAAATCTTGGCTGTAGTAGTCTGTGAGGCTGCATCATTTCAATCAGTTGCCTTCAGCGGGACTTGTTTGATCAAACCATAATAGCCTGGAAACAATCCACAGGTTCTCATCTTCTGTAGAAACAAAAATCAGAACCTCCTTTTCAAAGCAAGATATCTTTAAACCCAAATTTCAAAACCAAGATATCTTTAATATATATGGTGGTTTGACTTAGCAGCTTTTACAATCAAATGTCTTTCTGCAGTTAGCTCATTAACAGTTAAATAATTTTTAAAAACACAATAATAAACATAATCCAGACTCTGTATATTTTCCCTCTTTATGTGACTATTTCTTCTTATATTATTTTTACTGTCTCTTTAAAGACTTTATTTTTTAAAATATGTCTTTATATAACTGTCTATACTCCTTTTTCTCTTTCTTCGAAGCCTATGTACATTTTTAGACACATTGTAACCTATTTAGAGGTTTTCCCCATCTACATCTGTTTTATTGCCTATCTTTAATCATTTTTTGTTAACTAGTAGAGTTTTTAAGTTGCTAAACCATGCAGCTAGAACTGAAGCACTGGTGACTCCGCCCGCTCGGTTTTTCAACATGGTGGAGGTACCAATGAGTCAGGCTTACCTCCTCAATTCTGAGAAGCAATATTAAGTATCATGGAGCTATGTTTTTAAGCCCACAGATGTGCTCCCAAACCTGCAAGCAGTGGCTGGGAAAAGCCTCTTAGTACCATGGCCTCTAAGTCTCACCTCTGCATTGCTCCTGGCATGAGACTAGGAGACTAGGAAGCCCAGTGTGGCTCCGTTTCTGTGTGGTCAGAATCTTTTTAAAGCTTTTTCATTGCCTAACAGTGGCTGCCATTGTAGATAGAAGTTTCTGGCCTCTCTGGACCTGTGGTCCAGAGGAATCTTTCCCACCTGGTCCCACAGCCACTGCTTATAAAATAATTACTCAGATACTTATATTAATTACAAACTGCTTGGCCTATGGCTCAGGCTCATTACCAACTAGTTCTTACAAAATAACTCAACCCATTCTTATTAATCCATTGCATTGCCATGTGGCTTGTGGCTTACTTGTGCTTTGACATCTTGCTTCTTGGGCCACTGGATCATGTTTCCATCTGACTCCACCCTCCTTCTCCTTTATCTCTGCTCGGATTTCCTACCTGCTTCTAAGATACCTTGCAATAGGCCAAAGAAGTTTCTTTGTCAACCAATAATAAAGCATATTCACAGTGTACAGAAAGACATTCCACATCAGATACCACTTACCAAAGTTAAATCATAATCAGATAAATAATTTAAATGAACTTCAAAGCCTGAAGGAAATAGAAGCAGTCACTAAAAGCCCTCCTCCTCAAATTAAAGCCCAGGGCAAGACAGTTTGGGTACAGATTTGGTGCAGATTTCTACTAGACTTTCAAAGAATAGTTAATACCAATAATCCTCAAATTATTCTACAACTAGAAACAGAAGAAACATTGCTCAACTCATTTTATGAAACCACAGTTACCTTGATACCCAAACCATTCAAAGACTCAATGAAGAAAGAGAATTACAGAACAATTTCCTTATGAACATAGATGAAAAATACCTGATAAAATACTTGCAAGGTAAATTCAAAAACAGATCAAAAAGATCACCATGACCAAGTAGGTTTCATTCCAGAGATACACAGATGGTTCAACAAACAAAATTCAGTAAATATAATCCACAATATAAATAAGATGAAAGATAAAATCCACATGATCATCCCATTCAATGTAGAAAAAAAAAATCCATTGACAAAATTCAACACTCCTTTCCATAAAAATCCTGAAGAGATTAGGGATGCAAGGGATGAACTAAGCTTAATAAAGGCAATTTAGAAGAAGCCTATAGCTAACATCAAATTAAATGGAGACAAACTTAAAATTATGACACTAAATCAGGAACAAGACAAGGTTGCCCACTGCCTCCATGTCTATTCAATCTAATTCTTAAAGTTAAAGCTAAAGCAATAAGACAATTGAAAGAGATCAAGAGATTACAGATCGTAAAGGAAGAAGTCAAAGTATATTTGTAGATGATATGATAGGATACCTATGCAACCCCAAAAACTCTACCAGGGAAATACTACTGCTGATAAACAGCTTTAGTTAAGTGGCTGGATACAAGATTAACTCACAAAGAATCAGCAGCCCTACTCTAGTCTAGGACTGAAAACAAATGATACCCCCCACAATAGCCTCAAATAATATAAAATATTGAAGGGGTAACTCTAACTAAGCAAGTGAAAGACTTGTACGATAAAAATTTTCCTATCTTTAAAAAAAAAAGAAATTTAAAATAATATCAGAAGATGAGAAAATCTTCCATGCTCATGGATTAATAGATAACATGGCTTAAAAAGTGGGCATCCTACTATCTATAGAGTCATTAGAGTCCCATCAAAATTTCAACACAATTATTTACAGACCTTGAAGAAACAATTTTCAACTTCATATGAAAAATACAAGAAACAACAATAACAACAACAACAAAAATCTCTGTGTAGCTAAAACCCTGAACAATAAAAGTGCTAATGGAGACATCACCACCCCTGGTTTCAAGTTGTACTACAAGGCTATAGTAATAAAACCTGCATCTTATTGGCATAAAAACAGACATGATGTTCAATGAAATCAAATTAAAGACAGAGACATAAATCCATACACCTATGGACACCTGCTTTTTGATAAAGAACCCAGAAATATATACTGGGGGGAAAACAGCATTTTCAGAAAATGGTGCTTGTCAAACTGGATGTGTGCATACTGAAGAATACAAATAAATTCATATCTATCACCCTGAACAAAACTGAAGTCCGAGCGGATCAAAAGCGTCAACAGAAAACCAGACACACTCAACTTGATCGAAGAGAAACTGGAGAATAGCCTTGAACAGCTTCATGGACAGAGCACCAATAGCGCAGTCCCTAAGATCAATAATAAATGGGGCTGCATAAAATAGCTTTCCGTAAGGCAAAGGACAAAATAGGAGCCCGCAGAACGGAAAAGATCATGGACTGTACATCTGACAAAACCTCAAGAAACCAGACATCAATTTTAAATGGGGTTATGGATCTGCACATAGAATTCTCAATAGAGAAATCTCAAATGGAGAGAAATACTATAAATATTCAACATCCTTATGATGTGGGAATGTCTTTCTGTATGCTGTAAATATCAATCTTTAAATAAAAGAGCTGTTTTGGCCCATGACAGACACCATAAAAAATAAATAAAAAATCAAAATAGATTTTTAAAAAAAAACAGTCAGAGACAAATCGACCCAGCCACCCAAAAATAAATAAATAAATAAAAATTAAAAATATAAAAAACACAAATAAGCACAAATTAATAAAAATAAATTAAATTAAAATTTTAAAAACTAACTTACAATATACCAAAGCCATAGCCTAAACAGCATAAAGTTAATATAAGTATTTGAGTCATTTTTGAAGGAAAAGTAGTGGCCAACGGCTAAGGGGTCTGGGGTGGCAGGTCTGTGGGTCTGGACCTCAGAAACCTTATTGTAACTTTTTGAAACATTTCCTTAGCCATTAGGGAAATGCAAATCAAAACTACTTTGAGATTCTATCTTATACTTGTCAAAATGGCTAAGGTCAAAACCACAAGGGATAGCTCATGCTGGAGGTGACATAGAACAAGGAACACCCCTCCGTTGCTGATGTGAGGTACAAATGTATATGTCTACTTGGAAATCAATATGGCTATTTCTCAGAAAACTGTGAATAGACCCAGCTGTACCATTCTTGGGTATATACTCAAAGGACACTCAGTCCTACCACAAGACACTTGTTCAGTTATCTTCATTAAACCTTTATAATAGCCAGAACCAGGAAATAACCTAGATGTCCCTCAATCAAAGAATTGATAAAGAAAATATAATACATTCACACAGTGGAGTATTATTCAGCTATCATAAAAGTGACATCGTGACATTTTCAGACAAATGAATGGAACTATAAAAATATAATCCTGAGTGAGGTAACCTAATCCAGAAAGATAAATGTGGAATATATTTGATTATAAGTGAATATTAGCTTTTTAAGTGAATGATAACCAAGCTATAATCCATAAAATCAGAGAGGTCAGGTAAAGAGGAGAGGCCTAAGGGGAAATGGAAAATATTTTGTGGGTGGATAGAGGGTTGGGATGGGAACAGAGGGATCAGTTAGAGAAAAAGAAATGGAGAGAGAAAATTCAGAGAGAGAAAGAGAGTGAGCGCTGGTATGGAAACCTATTTTGGTGGAAACTTTTTGGAATCTACAAGGGTAACCATAGTGAGGAATCCTAGAAATGAAAGCAACGAGGTCTAAACTGACCATCTTTCTCCTGGCTTCCACTGCTGGGACTGGGTTGCATTTGGTAGCACTGTTAGCCCAGGGGTTCCCATGGAGATCCATAAACAACCCGAGCTGATGCTAGGACAGAAGAATGCTCTCTGAAAACTAACACTGGGGTCTCCTTGCTGAGGATAGCTCAACACAGCTCATTAAATATGGAGCAGTCAAGCTGGACTATGCATGGAGACTTCACTCCTACATTCTATTCGCTTTGGTGTGGGAAGATACTGTGCAGGTTATGGAAAGAAACATGGGCACCAACCTAGTTATAAAACCCTCAACCTATATTTTGTCCTGCCAGTAAGATGTGCTGGTGCAATGGTGGTTCGGAACTTGTGAGAGTGGCCAATGAATGTCTGATTTAACTTGAGGCCCATGCCGTGAGAGAGAACCCATGCCCTGCGAGAGAACCCAAGCCCTATACTGCCTGGCTGGCCAGGAACTGGAGATCCTCCGATAGCCCAAAAACCTAGGGTAGAACCAAATACGAATGACACAAAAAGGCGAGGGAGGGAGGGAGGGAAAGGAAGAAAGGAAATTATTTGTAATAATACTCTGCTGTTCTCATAAATTACTACCTTGTCTGGTTGTCACCAAGAGAATTTCTCTGGCGGCAGGTGGAAGCAGGTACAGAGAGAGATTATGAAGAGAGTCTAAATTGAAGGTGTTCATCCAGTCCTTCCCCTTGGAGATCAGGGAACCCCGAGGAAGAGGGGGAGGAAAGACTGTATGAGTCAGAGAGGACACCAGGAGAATCAACTAAGCAGGGCTCACATGGCCTTGCAGAGATTAAAGCCACAGCATGGGGCCTGCATGAGTCTGCACCAGGCCCTCTGTATATGTTAACAATTGCTGTTTTGGTTTTGGTGGTTTTGTGGGAGTCCTAACGGGGAGCCAGAATATCTCTGACTCTTTTGCCTGCTCTTTGGACTCCTTTCCTCCTGTTGGGTTGCCTTGACCAGCCTCCACCTGAGGGCTTTTGCCTTTTTCTATTGCATTTATTTTGCTACGTTTGATTGTTACCTTAGGAAATCCTCTCTTTTCTGTAGAAAAATGGAAGAGTGGATCTGGTGGAGAGGGGAGGTAGGGGTATCTGGAAGGAGCAAAGAGAGGGGGGACTGTAGTCTGGATGTATCATGGGGAAAAAATCTGTTTTCAACAAAGGAAAAGAGAAGGGGCAGAGGGAGGAAGGGAGGGAGGGAGGGAGGGAGGGAGGGAGGTTGGTTGGTTTTGCAGAAGGGAGGGATAAAACAGTTCTCTCCTTCCACCATGTGGGCCCAGGGGTCTGTAACTCAGATCACAAGGCTTGGCAGAAAATGTCTTTACCTGCTGATTTATCTCACAGCCTGTCCCCTTGCTTGTTTTAATTCAGCCATTTTATCATCGAAGACATCCTGTGGTAAGAGTAGCTTTCTAACCTTTATAAATGCTCTGAGAGTATGGAAACTGCATTGCAAAATCAACACAAGTAGGATAAGGTCATAAGGATACAGTTCATTTGACTATGTTCATATGCACACATAAATGCACAAGCCCCAGGTGTGCCTGATAGGAGCATTGCTGGGTGTAGATAGAAGCCCTTTCTGTGTCAGTCTGTACTTCTTCACACCCAACACCCCTCCACCAGCATCTTCACCGAAAACAATGCAGCTCTCACGCAATGTACCCCAGCCACTGCTCCCTTTGCCATGTCATTCTAAAACCCCAAAGGCCTCAGAGCATGTCAGGAAGTTGAGCTTGTATCTTCCTTGTTACCCCACTAAGCGGAACACCCACTCCCGGTAAACTAGTCCTGTGTTTATAGCGGTCCCCAAAAGACATTTTCTGCTTGCTTCCACTTACTTGGAGCAGGCTGGGAAGCCTCACACTCCATCATAATTCTCCTTCTCTAAGTCACATTATTTAGGTCTTGGATTAATGAACTCTGTTTTTTTCCCCAAACACATAATTTTGTTCTCACGCTCTCGGACTGTTATATTTATGCTAGTAACCATAGCATGTATCCTTTTATAAAAGAAGAAAAATGCATGTATTATCTATGCAGAGGCAGTTGTATATTTCTAATGTGCAAATTTCTGATTACTTCTTGAATGTTGTCAACAAGCATCTGGATTTTTCTGTGCATGCCTGATTTTTCTGTATGCAGGCTTATGTCAAAATTTTGACACAGTAAATGTAGACCTCCCATGTGTGCCGCACTTGATTAATCAAAATGAAGACTCATTACTAAATTGCCAGTGACTATTTCCAGAATAGAGGCAGAGGACTAACACACTAGAAGGGGGCAGGAATGGGCAGGGTCATATCTAGAGGATGTATCTGGATGTTATGGAGATGGAATTCCATTTCTAGTTATGAGAAGCAATTCACATTAAGCATTCTTCTTTTTTTTCTTTATGATTAAGATGTAAACATTTATTGGAAAGACCCATTGTACTAGAGCTAAACTACATAGAACATTACTGGAAGTCACAACAAAGAAACACGACTCATTTTGGACAAGAGTGTTGTCAGGACTACTGAGGAGGAAAAGCTAAGGCCACTTTAATCTACAGGTCCTGAGCTATCCTTCAAAGAGGAATACGTGTGGCTATGTAGAATTTCAGAGCTACCTGGAATAGTAGACAAAAGAAGAGATTTCCAACAAATATTATGAGGAAGATGAGTGCCTCGAGGGTAAATACCACCTGAGAGACTAATTAGAGGGAGGAATGGGAGCAGATGGGGTGGGGGGGCGTGGGAGGGTCCACTACAGCAAGCACTAGCAGAGAAGAAAGGATTCAGAGGTATAAGATTCTAATAAGTCCAGCAGTAACCCTTCTTACAGGTAACTTCTGATCCTCTTACAAAGGCTAGGGCGAGAATTTTCTCCGTCTACACTCACCCTTCCCAGGAGCTCACAAATCTGGGGTTGTGCCAGAACCCTGACCTAACCATGATAGAGAACTCAGCTGGGAGAATAGTTATCCTCTGAGCCACTGCACAAAACATCAGGGGCCACCTATGAGGTTGGAAACATCTGGCCCAGTTCATCTCCTGCCACCACCATGGATCCAAGTTGATGTAACTTGTGTGTGTCTTAAATGTACCTCTCTGTCCAGCACAGCATCTTTGGAACATCAGACTGTTGCATAATGACTGAATGGAATCCAAAATCCAAGCCACACATGTAGAGCATGAGAAAACACATGTGGAAGAGAATAATCTCAGTTTGAATTTTATTTTTATTCTCACAGCATTAAATGTATTGGAAACCAGGCTCACGAGTTGATACAGACAAGATGAGTCAGGTTATGATGCCCTTGTAAACTTTTATACTAAATGGTCTTGAATACATTTGCAAATTCTTCTTAATGACTTCCATCCATTAAGTGTCTACTAGGCGCCGGACACCTTATAAATGTTATTTATCCAATATGGTACAAAGTAGTTGTTATTGTTCGACTTTTTCCAATTAGAAAACTAACCACTGAAACAATAAACAACTCACAAAGTTTCCACAGCTGGTAAACAAGAATAAGTCTGAACATCATTCCCTCTGTCTCCAGAGTTTACAATCCCCACGAACTGTGCATTCTTCCTTAGCCATCACAAATGCTGCCTGACAAAGCCTGTCCACTCCTTGTGTTTGCCCAGCTCTGTCGAGGAGGCAGAGTGTAGCCAGGGGCTGTGTCGTTCAATGAAACCAGAAAAATACAACCCCGACCACCCAGCTTTACCCCATAGAAAGATTAGATATAAAGATTCCACAGACCACAAATCCATCAGAGAACCCTTATAACAGCGTCTTCCTTTAACAAACATGGAAAGCAAGATCAGAAAGACAAAATGCCCATAAAACTTCAGAACCTACTCAGGATTCTGAGTCATCTTGGTAGCAAGAGAAACTTCTCTGCTTGGCTACACTCTAACAGATGGTCCTTTCCTCTCAATATTTAAAGAAGCTAAATTCTCCCTAATATTGAAAAGTCTCACAAAAATAAAAAGAACCTAAGTAGCTGTTATTTTTTTTCTTCCAATTAGACCTTGACCTGGCTTCAGTTTCTAGGTACCCTTCCATCCTTCACCTAATATCCAAACTGTAGAAAGAGGGGTTGGTTCATGCTGATTTTATCTCCTCCTGTGGCGCTAGAGAACTAAGCAGGAATGTTTATTCAAAACCCTCACAGCTGCTTGCCCAGCTGCTAAGAAAGTTGCTCCAGCCATCAGCATTGAACCCATTCTCTCTGCTCCAGAATACACAAGTTATTTGTTTCTTTGTAGCTTTGCCAAAACCCTAAATAACATTCCCAGCAACCCTGCAATTAAATAAAATAAGATTTATCACCCTTGACCTAAAGGACACTTGTATCAACAGGAATACAATTTGACATCCATGCTGACGAGGCCAGCAAATTGGTGGACTGTGGCAGGATCATCTTCTTTCCTGGTGTTTGGCTGGCCCCACTCCCAAGTCGTAGTCATTTGCAGCTGGGAGAGGGAATTGGTGGCTGGGGAAACAGAAACAATGTAACACGGATCTTGGGTTCTTGCGCCTAAAATAATCAATGTTTGTATTTATGTCTGTTTTCCTAACTTTGTATAGGAAGCAAGATGTCAAAGTGAGTCCTAACCAATCGTCCATAACATTTGGAGCATATGTTATTGATCAACCAATTGCTCAATTGTTCAATCAATTCCTACAATGTCTGAAAGGCAAATTCTGAAAGCTGGAAAAACCTGAATTTTATTTTCAACCTCCAAAGTTGTCATGAGAGATAAAAGCAGCATCGCAGCCTGCACAGTGTTTAGAAGGCAGAGTCCCAAGGCAGCAGGAGCTGGTGAAAAGGTGTGTGTGATAGGAAAGGTGAGAAGCTTTCATGTCATTGCCCTGGCACAGAATTGCCATAAGACGCAATTCTTACGCACAGCTGATGTTTAGTAGGTGCGGCCACTCAGCCACCTGGGATGTCTGAAGACAGGCTGTTCTGTGAAACTGATTGCAGTTTCATGGGGAGGGACAAATGTCTGCAGGGCTTCTTCGTGTGCCATCTCCCAGACTTCCTGCACAGAGTGACTTTCCCACAAATTTCAGGCCACCTCACCCAACTCTCACAAGAGCTATTGGAGAGCATGCTGAAGCGCCTTGTGGGCAGTCTAGAAGGAACTGAAAATGCCAACAACTCCAGGGGTCATCGGGTTCAGAGGAAAAAACTGCATGAGCCCACAGAGAATCGAGCAGTCATAATATCAATGGATGGCCTGGAAAGTGGGCACAGCCTAGAGAATCTGATGGTGTATAACATTATATAAGTATATAAGGATACGCTAGAAGTTAGAAATGAAATTATACCCCAACACAGAGCCCCGATCTTCTTCAAAGTTCTCAAAATCTGCTCTGTTCCCAACAATAAAGGTATAGTAGATTGCCCAACCCAGTCCGTGAGATGGTTAAAATTGGTGTCAAAGGAGCCAGATAGATAACACAACAATTAACAGTGTGTATTGTTTCTGCATAAAACCCAAGTTCAAATCCTGGCACCCACACTGTGCACTTCACAATCACCTTTAATTCTCAACTCCAGGGGCATCTGATACCTCTGCTGTCTACAGGCACCCCACACAAACATACACACTGTAGATACACATATATAATGTATGTAATATACATATACATATTGATGATCAACTTGAAAATGTTTAGAATTATTCAGGAAATAAACCCCTAGGCATGTCTATGAGGAAATGTCTAGATTAGGTTGAGTTAAGAAAACCCACTCTAAAAGTGGGTGGCGCCATCTTATGGGCTGGGGTCCAGGACTGAATAAAAAAGGGAAAGCAATCCGGGCACCAACATTCATCTCTCTCTCCTTCCTGATTCCTGATGTGACATGACCAAGCGCCTCACCCTACTTCTGTGTTTGTAGGTATACACACACACACACACACACACACACAGGACAGAGACGGAGGAGAGAGAGGTGAGTGCTACATGATGATGCACCAGTCGATAGCATCTGAGATTACATTACCTGTCTCACAATCACCTTAGTTTGTCTAAGAACACAATGATAGAGCCAGCTAACAATGCATTTGTGAAAATGTATAGTCAGTCACACACCGCTTAATGATGTGTGTAGGAATAGCATTTATGTAGATGCTCAATCTTCTAAAAATCCACGACCTATTACAAGCACCAGCACTTCAGCATAAAGTACAAAGACCATCTCTTCTAGCGTTTAACTCGACTTTTTAACGCTATTACAAGTGTTCCTCAATCCCCTCTTTCCCTTTTCGTTTCCATGTTTCATGTGCTCTCCTGTTCCCCACGTTAAGGCAGAAGACACGAGACAAGAGACCTGAGTTGCATGGACATACTGTCCGCGTGAGCTTAGGAAAGGCTCCCATCCTCCATGCCTTAAAAATAAAGTCTCCCCAACATTCCAACATCGGGAATTTAAACTTGCTGTCATCTCCAAACGTGAGTGAGAATGGGTGTGGAGGCTGAACGGCCCTTGAACTGTGTTAGAAGGCAAAATTAGAGTGTGGGTGTGGGTAGGACTGCTTTTTCCTAGAGGGTCAATATGCAAGATTCCTTTCGCTCCTCTAGGGACCTTGATATTTCTTGATTCCTTGGTTTGTGGTGGGATCATTCTAGTGTCTTCTCAGGGCCTATCATCAGGGTTCTTTCCTCTCTCTGTCTCAAATCTTTCTCCTTTGTGTGTGTGTGTGTGTGTGTGTGTGTGTGTGTGTGTGTGTGTGTGTGTGTGTGTGTGTGATGCATAGGCTTATGTGAAGGTTAGAGGTGACCCTAAGGTGTCTTTCTTATCTAGGTTTCTGAGATGAGGTCTCCCACCGGGACCTGAAACTGGCAAGGAAGCTGAGCTGGTTAACCCATGAGCCCCAGGGATCCATCTGTCCCTGCAGGATCAGGGTTTACAATTTGCAGCACCACCTGACTTTTTCCAGGGATGCTGGGAACTGAACTCAGGCCCTCTTGATTTGGGACTGTGCTATCTTCCAAGCCCTTTTCTCCTGCTGTGAAGAATTCTATTTTAACTTAGTATAAAAAATAACAGGTTTTGTTATGGAACTTTCCCACACATGCGTCCTTATACTTTGTTCTAAGACATCTAAGACATCGTTCCTCTGGTCCTCTCACTCTCTCTGTCACAGCTCTGACGCTCCTCCCTCCCCAGAAAGCTTCCGCTGCTTTCATTTCCCATGGATCCTGGGCAATCCAAGAAGGTCACTATACATATAGTAAGACCCTTTTTTAAAATAAAATAGCACCAAGGAATCCAGGAATTGAGGTGTGAGCATATGCTATGCTGTAGAGGAGGACATTATTCAGTGCAGAGCTACGTCCATACACAGAGATATGGCATTTCTGATGACACTGAAGACCAGCCTCTCTCTCAAGCACACCTGGGCCCATGAATATTAATTAGTCCAAGGTAAACACTAAATGAATAAAAAAAAAAAGTCTAAGAAAACCAAATAGGTCATGGCTTGATAGAGTTACTCAAAAACAAATGGAGATGCACCAGACCATTAGAATTTACATGTCATATGTCCAGGCATTTGTTGAGGTGAAGTCACTTAAAACAAAGTAAGTTCAGAATGGTTACATTTTAAATGACATAGAACCTTCTGCTTTTATATCCACTGCATTTCAAAAGAAGGTAAATATTATTCTGTCTTGTATCAAATGCCCTTAAGACTTAATATATATAACATTTTTTTCTTGGCTCTAATCCAATTTCTTTGAGTGATGTGTAAACCTTAAAATTGTTTGTAGCTCTGTGTTGGTACCCATTACTTTTGAAATGACCCTGACATTTCACATTTTAGATAACATTTTCCTGTCTTCCCTGGGATTGCAGGAGATGCTTCATGGACACGCTAATTGCTTGAGATACGCACAATCCCTTTGAACATCACCGTTTTCTCGGTGAATCAGTAAATACTCTGTTATTTGGACAAGACATTGTTACAGAACACTTACTCTGAATCTTGCTTTCTGCTTAAACATTGCAATCACACAGGGCTGAGTTACACCTTCACTGCTGCCCTGTGAACATTGCACTCTATGGATTTAGAGTTACAATAGCTTCAGAAACAGTTCAGTCTGTCAATGGACCAGTAATGATTTCTTTTGTGAGCATATTAATCTCATAGAAACTACACATTACATTTTAGACAATAAAGCTTGCAAAAGACCTGTCAAATCTATATTTTTAAAATGCTTTATACTACATTCTTCCAAAACATACCCCACTCCACTGACCTTTAAGCACATTAACCTCTGCAGGGAAATGTTTTAAATCTGTATTATGTGCATAAAGTCTCTAATTCAGAATTTAGTGATGAAAATAGATTGTAGTTGGTGCTAAAATGTCAGCAAATCATCCAAGTCTGACAGTGGAATTGCCAAGTGGGAAAGAATAGAACTAAGTTTGCCCTTAAAAAGAGAAGGTAGCATGGCTAAAACACACTAGTAAACTCAAACAGTTCACTAATAGGCACATTTTATCATCCCAGTGTCTGATTAAAAGACCACTGAGATGAAATCGCAGGCTGCATTCAGTCCCCAGGCTCTAAGCACTATCGGGCCCTCACTGTTTCTTTCTCCAACTTTCGCTACTGCCTTATAGTGTCCCCTCCTATGCGACAAATCCCCACATCCCACAGCTTCTTTTGCCCTTACCTCTCAGTCCTCCATCCTTGGTTAATCCTGGCTCCTCATCCCAGAGTACCCAGCTGTCTCCTATCTAGTCCACCCATCTCCAATTCCTTTCACACTCATGTAGAATCCATCTGCATTCTTTACTCTCCTCTTTCCTTTGCCACATTTTCTGTCAAAGCAGATGACTAGAATCACAAGAAAAGATGCAGAAGCACAGCATTTCTGACAATAGACAAAGGGGAGATAAATCCTGGTGCTTGCTTTAAAAATAGAGTGTAGGAAGGTGCTGGGGCCTAGGCCCCCATGGCCTATCACAACTACAGCCAGCCTGGCTAAGCCCTGAGCCTCAGGGATCGCCCGTCTCTGCAGTCCCAGACTGTGCTCTGCTTGACATGTGCCCAGTGCAGGTATTCTACTTGCAAATCCTTTACCTTGTTTATTAATGAGCTCTGAGAAAATGCTGTTTTCATTATCTTACGCTTTAAATAGATGGTAGTTTGCTGAACTGATCCAGCCTTGTGTGATGTGTGATGTCCTATCATCCATCTCATTAGGACCAGTTTCCTATCAATGGAGTTGGTCAAGATGTAGATGATTGCTTGACCCACTGCAAAGATTACTCTTCTGCATTTTCTTGGTATTTGGGTGGTGAAAATGTTGAATAATGTTTATGTTCCAGACTTTTCCTCATTCACTTACTCACCCACTTTGCTACTGAGAAGGGGGGGGCTCAAGGTCTTGTCTCTCTTTTTTTCCCCAGTGACTCCACTACCTAGAGTTGACATGAAGTTGTGTTTTAAGGGAACTGTTGAGTGAATATACTATCTAAGTGATTGGTGCATTATTCTGAGGACGTAAGCCCTGGCTGGGAAAGAGAACAGAAGTGTATGCATAGCAGATTCAGGAGCCTACATAACTTAGAGCTGGAAAAGATTCTAGGAATTATATTATTCAAAGCATTATGTCAAAGACCAAATTTTAAAAATATTTTTAAATATTATTTTTTTAAGAGAAGGAATCAGAGGTTCCAACAAGCTAAGTGCTGTGATGCCCAAGGTACATCACAGCTGGGCTATGCCTTGCTGCCTTTCCCAGCCTTAACTACTCCAGTTTCCAGGGGTCAGTCGTCCTTATAGGGTACATTGTGTACTTTGTCCTTGGATGACCTTGCTGTAATCTACTTCCTTCTCTTCTGCCCAGAGAATGGAGAGATCAGAGGAATCTGAAATGCAAACGCATGGTTTATTAGTGCACAATATAAGCCAGGCAGGGAACTCGTCCACGCATCAGTACAAGGAGGCCAGGAGGAGTTCCCAAGTTGAGAATACATGTATCTTTTATAGTCAAAAGATATGTGAACTGGAGTAAAAATGAGAAAACAAGAGTTAACTTGCCTTCTCGGCAGGGTGGGTCAGGATTGGGTTTCTACTGACTGGCCCCAGGGCAGGATTGGAACATTCTGCAGTAGGGCCCTGACGCCCTTTTGGATAACATCTTTTGCAAGTTTCTCGGAACTGAAGGGGGTTTTAACCTGAGTTTTCCTTAATCTGTTTGCTAACATGGAGATGGAGGAACTTTTGGTTCCTCACTTCACCACATATAGATGTGTGGTGTATATGTAAATATATAGATATGTAGATATATGTTGACATAGAAATCCCTATCAGCAAAATGAAACAACCAAAGTTGATATAAACTGCTAACATGATATATAAATAGTATTTTTATTCAGACAATAAATCTTATGTGCTGAGAGCAATAGGTTATTGAAAAGGGGTGGGGGGCACAATTGCCTACACGTTTACTGGTCCTAGCAAAATCTGGATCTTCAATACAAACTGAACTTGGGAGACACATTGTAACTGAACAATATAAACAGCATATGGTAGCACACAAAACATTGAATACTTATTGCTTCACCTCATGTTCACAAATACCTTCCTTATGAGGTTCTAGGATGGTGGCAGGGTGATTTTGCAAATGAGGATTCTGAAGGAGACAGTGATTAGATAAGCTATTTGAGGTCACATGGAGGTCACAGGGGTAGTTGGTGATAAGGGGCAGATCTGAGTTCTCACGGCCATGGCAGTTTAATACATAATTTTCCACATTTGAACACATACACTTTCTTCTTTTTAAATTGGCACATTTTTCTGAATTAGTTAGATTTATATCTGCTTCTACCTGCATGTCTCTCTTGTTCCCAGGATCTGGACTCTTAAGATAAAATATTTATGTCTTAATTTTTTTGTCTGGAAGAAAGGAATTTACTCTATTGGAATTTTTCACAGGGAATTGTCCCACGAATGAATGAGACTCAGGGATAGATCTCTGAAGAAGTTGGAGATACTAGAGGGAATAAACACCACAGCCAGATCTTAACCAGCTGTCTTCCAGCTTCCTCAGCCTCTTTTCCCTTGGAATGGCTCCTTCTGTGTTTCTATCCCGTCTTAAGTATTCTTTCGGTAATTAAGGCATGGCCCCAACACACCGGCTTGGGAGCCTGGAATTCCTTCTATAATCTGAAGTGACCTTGACTCAGTTAGGATTAAGGGCATAGGTCACCACTCCCAGGATACTCCCTGTGCTGAGATTAAAGGTTTGAATCACCATTCTCTGATTTTCCTAGACTGACTGTGGTTAGAGCTCTGGGACTTCTGGAGCTTTTACTAACCCCCCACATAGACTGTGGGTAGATTCCCTCTGATATCTCTGAAACTTCTGAAACTTTATTAAATCCCCACAGGGAATGCCTCTTTTTTGTTGATGAATCTTCATGGGGTTAATTGATCAATATTGTGGGCCTGGGGAGAACATTGAGCTTCCAGATTCTAAGGTTTCCTGGCCCTCGTTGAGGTATATGTCTGTGTTTTTCCCTCCCTCTCTCTGCTACCTGCAAACATGCACATGCACCTGGAGTGATTGCCTCACCTTCTTCCATCTGAACTATCCATCACTGCAAACAGCAGTGATTAGAGCAACAGAAGACAACAATAACCACCAAAAGAGATAGAAGTGACTCACAATCTGATGGTGCCTGGTGAGAGGACATTCCCACAGAAGGAACATTTTAGAAGAAGGCTCCATCATAGACGCTAAAACAGAAGACATGTTTCTGAATCAAGAGGTAGGGTGGAGTCAAATGGGAATTCCCCTGCTGCTTCTGGAGGCCTTGAAAAGTTTAGGTGCATATTTGTAGACCAACCAACCCATGGGTCTAAGCTCAGTTGTCTCCCAGGGCTCAAATCCCAGTCTGGATTAGCCACCCTTTTGTCTTTGAGTATGCAAAGTATGACCTCAAAGCCCACAAGGCCAACCTAGAAAGGCAAATTATATTATGAGCAAAAACTCCAAAGGTCCCCAAACCTCAGAGCATGGTTCAGAAGATAAATTCAGATTCTAGACTGGGCACAGGACCTGAATCAACCCCACTTGCTCCTGTCCAAAGGAAGAACAGTCAGGAAATGATTATGAGTGTTGTGAGATCAAGACAGTCCCAGGATGCTTAGGCCATGGCATTAAAGCATAGAATTCCATGAACCATAAGGAAGTTTCATTGGTTGGAAGATCCTTAACTCTTTCCCCCAAATCATGCAGATCTCACTGTAATCTCTGACCCTGCCCAGCTGCCCACCTATGGTAAGACAAAAGATACTCCTAAATCTTGATCAACCAAAAGGGCTCAACTAGAGACATGGCCCCAGGCAGGTCTATGGGGGCATTTCTTAAGAGAGATTAACTGATTAGGGAACACCTTCCTCCAAAATTGGCAGCCTCTCCCATTGGTGACAAGATCGGAAGGATTTAAGAAAAAGACCTCTTAAAAAAGAGGCTACGGTTGAAGGTCATTAGTTTGCCTTCACTCCTTGCTAGTGAGTGCTTCTCAGACTCTGTCACTATTGCCACCATTCTTTGCTGACATTGGAGACCAGCTTCTTTAGTCTTTGAACATGAACACAAGTGGTTCTCCAGAAATCCTCAGGCCTTCATTCTCAAATTGTAACTGCTGAGACATACATCCTCATAGACTGGGACTTCTCAGGCATGCAGACAGCATCTGCTGGACTTTACACCTGATGTGAACCATATCAGCCAATCTAATAAGTCTCCTTTGTAACATATATTCATTCTATCAGTTCTGTACCCCGATTGAAATAGTTGCACAAGACGTGTGTAGGCGACAGTTAATGCATGAGCAAGTGAACACTTTTTGAGCACAAATCTATTTTCTATATTAATACAAGCATTCTAGAGGAATGTAGAGTGAACTAAATACTCCACACACAGAATTCTATTTTGTGCTTCTATTTTCTATTTATTTAAAGAGAAAGCTTTTGGTTTGCATACAGAGTGGTGATGAGTACAATAAACACTTCCTTTGACTCTTCCCTGGAGGTAAAGGCATAAGGTCCACCATAATAAACTGGGTTTAATTTGTTTGTTAGTGGTGGGGGAAATGGAGGTCAACTAATCTAGTAACTGCAAGATAATATCTATGTGGTTGTAGATTATGCTGGTCAATTAATTCCTCCCAAGGACTTACATACAAGCTTCAGCTCAAAACTTCAGGTCTAAAACTGTTCTGGTCTTTGGGGTGACCTGTACCACCTCTGTGTGTGCTTGCATCCTGGTGGGAAGCTGGCTCTTTTCAAAGGTTAATGAGGCTGCAGACCTTTGGGAATGTGGCCAGATCACCCAATTCAATTGCTCCTGCTCAGTCCTCTGGCTTAATTCTTCAAAGCAGAGATCAGGGTCTGTGTTCCAGGATTCCTGCTATTCACCCCACCAGAGTTTCCTGCCCAAGCTGGCTGAATGCACAGATAGACAGGACATTATAGACTCTCTAAACACCTTCCCAACAAAAAACATGGTCATTTTTCACCACGTGCCCATTTTCAACTTAAACACATGGACGTACATTATTGTTGGAGTCCCAAAGAAGACATTTATTGATTCCCTAAATGTTCTAAATTCTATTAATTCTACTGATGTCGCAAACATTGCAGTTTATTCCAGGTGCTGCCTTAATCCCCTTCATTAAAGAGCTGATTTTTTACCTGCCAGCTAATATTTTACCTTACATCAATAAATCTTCAGCGATCTGGCCACGTTGTCTACAAAATAAAATAAATTACCCTGTGTCTTGATTGTTCCACAGAGGTTGAGTTAGCTAACATCCTTCTGAGAAGGGTTGATCAGTCATAATTGCAAAGATGATCAGCTAAAGCATATATGTGCTATGCACACATAACTTCAGAAGCATAATTCTGGATTGTACAAGTTTTCCCTCATTTATTTTTTTCAGTATAATATGCAAAGTGAAAGAGAAGCATATTTAGTCACTCTAATATAGACAAAAGATTTTGCAAGAGTTTAAAATAATATACCACACCAAATATGGGGTATGATTTACCTTTTCAATAATACCGATTAATTTGTACTGACCAATTATTATGAAATTTTATCCTCAGGACAGGACAGTTCTTGTGCTAGTTTGCTTCCTATTACTGTGATAAACACCACGGTCAGAAGGAACTTGGGGATAAAAGGGCTAATTCATCTTACTGCTACTAGGTCAGAAGTCAGAACAGGAGCTCAAGGCAGAAATGGTGGAAGGAACTGAAGCAGAGGCTATGGAGGGTGCTGCTTAAGGGGTTGCTCCTCATGGCTTGCTCAGCATGCTTTCTTATACACCCCAGGAAACCTGCTCAGTGGTTGCCAACACTCACAATTGGCTGTCTATTGTAAGATATCTAGTTAGCATATAACAAAAGCTCCAAGCCAGGTATTGGGGAAAAGCTGGAATATCAGAAAGAGGAAACAAACCATAGTCAATTCTCACCCAGCTAACTTCTCAGGCTGAACAGTAAGAGCTATCTTCAAGAGTTCTCAGCCTGACTAGTTGCTTCTACAGAATGAATGAATTTCTGCCTTCTCCAGCCTTATATATCTTCCTCAACTAGCTGTTTCACTTCCTGGTTAAACTCTGCATCATAATCCTAGAGTTAGGATTAAAAGTGTGAGCTACTACTGCTTGGATGTTAGGCCTTGTACTCACAGAAATCTAGAAAGATCTCTGACTCCTGAGTGATGAGATTAAACGTGTGGGTCAGCACTCTCTGACTCTCATGGCTTGACTATGGGTGATTCTGTTTTCTGATATTCCAGCTTGATTTTATTAAATACGCAATATATCACCACAGTGCCCACCAACACCAATCATTAATTAAGAAAACGCCCCCTCAGGTTACTACGAGCCAATCTAATTGAGGCATTTTCTCAGTTGAGGATCCTTCTTCCTAAATGATGTTAGCTTGTATCACATTGAGAAAACTCTAACTGGAACATGGCCATTGCTCTCTGGAGATGGGAGCTGCTTGCTCCCAAGATTGGAAGAAGGTAGATCTTAGCAGCAAACTAATGGGAGAAGACGCAAGCTCCTCCCTCACTGAGGATATGTAAGTGGGTAACAATTCCTGGGGGGGAGGGGGAGCTCTTCTTTCAGGTGTAGGTCTCTATAAATTGCCAATGATTCTGTAAATTACCATAATTAAATTAATTAGTTTAATTGGATAGAATCAATTCTTTGATTTATTGCTATTTCTCTACATAGGTGAATAGACATTTATTTATATCTCTCCAAGATAAGCCTTGAAACAATCAATCTGTAGTGTTCTTCTACATGAAATAATATTCAGACTTTGGCATGTATCATGACTCAAGTAAACTCTATAATAGGTTAGTGATCCGCATGGAAAACCAAGTAAGTGACTAGGGATCTTTTCCTGGTACTGTGTAATGAAAAAAAAAGGGGGTGGTGGTAGAAGAACCTTAGGGACAGAGCTCAGAGCTGGATCTCTCAAGGAGCCCTGAATATATTTCTGTCATTAGTTAATAAGGAGAGTCAGAGAAATGTCAACAATGGCTAAGGGCCACAAACAAGGGCTACAAACAAGCTATAACCTTAAATAAGTTTGTTAACCTGATGTCTACTATCAGATAAAACCTGACAGGTAAGATACAATATATTTAATACAGTGGCCGGCCTATATTAAACGCTGAAAATATAAATAGTATAAAGGTAGGTGTAATGCCCAACTACCATAGCTTCTCTTGAACTGTGTTTTATGTTGCACTCATAAGCCAAAATCCTTGTATAAGACCTTAGTGACATCACTCTACTTCTTCCTTGCTACTTCACTGATTACCCTTCTGATTTCATCCACAATGCTCTCACGTGCTCATTTAACTCCAGCTACAGGGATCTCCTGGCTGATCCTGATCTGTCAGTAATGGTGTAACTTCCAAGCTGATGTTGGAGAGTGTGAGTATATCTACAGAAGATGAAGAAATCACCTACGAAACAGGCAGAAAAGGTAAAAACTTAGGGCCACAAAAAAGGTTAGGAAACATGAGGAACTGTAAAATTGGAGATTTAAATCAAGGTTAGACCAGTAATTATATTCTCCGACTAAAGCATTATATATGCTAGTTTTACATGATGCATATCAAAATAACAAAAATTTTAAAGGAAAAAGATAAAGACACAACATACAAACTTTAATTTAGGGAAAAAGATAGTTCTGATAAGCCATGCTGATATCAAGTAATGCTGTCAATGAGCATATCTGTACACAGAGACAGAAGCTAGCTGGAGAAACAGTGTAGAAACATGATATGGAGAAGCAGAAGGGCCAATAATCATTGTGGAACCACAGAGGAAGAGCACACAGCTCTGTGAGTGAGAGGGTCTGGAGAAGGCCAGGAAGCACCAGGGTAGTGTCTCCACATGAATGACAGATATAAGTGAACAGAATGGTGGGAAAAGTAGAATCCAGTATCTGCAGAGTCCACAGCTCCCAGAAAGCAGTCACACACTGAGCCATCAAGGAAAGTGTAACAAATGTCAAGGGATTTAAATAATCAACAATGTGCTCTCTAACCAACCCTTGACAAAAAGATGGCTATGTCTCCCCATATGTGTACAAATTAATAAACACGCTTTCTCATTATGATTAACTGATTATAATTAATACTGCAGGGTGTGGCTAGCTTAGTTCTCAGAGGGAAATGTACAGTATCCATTACAAGGGGAGAAAGACTGAGTAGCCTTCCACACAGAGATAAAATAATAAAACAAACTCAAAGAAAACTTAAAAAAAATGTAAAAGGAAGGGACTAGGACGATATTAGAAAATGATAAATCAGAGGCTAAATGCGTGACAGAAAGGACTGGTGGGGTCAGAGGTCATCTTAGCATAAAAATGAATGCACTTCATGACCCTTCTGTGAGGTAGATCAAGGAAGAGTGAATAAATCATTGATATTAGATATTAACTGGGGATACCACGTGACATTAAAGATCACCAAGGTATTATTATTATTTAATCAGTTGTATAGACATGGGTAAAAAGGCAATGAAATATAAGGATCCCTTAAAAACTGAGACAATGGCTGGAGGGAGGATTCACCTGTTAAGACTGCTCTTCCGGAGAACCTGGATTTTATTTCCAGCAACCATACAACAGCTCCCACAGCAATCCATACCTCCAATTCCAGGGGAACGGACTCCCTCTTCTGGGAAAGGACACCAGCCACACTAGTGATGTGCAGATATGACATGCAGGCAAAGCATCCACACACAAAGCAAAGCAAGCAAAAAATAATTGGGTTCAAGCATTATTAACACAAATGAATGGAAATGACCTGAACATTTATGGATGTGTGGCAAACGTCAGCACATCCAGGAAAGCAGTGAAAGTTTTTAAGAGAGAGGAACCCCTTGCATCCTGATAAAGGGACACTCTCCAATATAGATTTCTACAAAAAGCAGGCAGCATAGAACAGATGGTCATTTTATTTGGATTTAAAAATAAAAGGAAGGCACATGTGTATGTGTGTTTTGCATAAGCATTCTATGTGTATATTGGAAATGGCAGGTAAAAATTACAGCCTTGGACAATGATTTTCTCTGAATGGGGAACTGGGCCCCAAGAGGTAACAGAAAGGAAGCATGCTTTCTTTTTCTCTCTTTGCTGGTATCATGGAAACCTAATCACATGCATGCTACCTTTGAAAATAAATGAATGGAAATGTAATGTGTGTGTGATTGATATGATGAAATGATTTAATGTGGGATGTTCTCAACTCTCTGCTGTGTTCAGATGTTTGTAGGAATGTAAATGCCTTTCTTAGAGTCCTTGGCTTGGCCTGAGTGGAGGCTGGGAGTTCAGAGAGGGTAACACCAGCAATTAAAGGCAAGAGGCTAGCAGAGGCATGTGGTGAAAGTGAATATGGTGGCCAACCTGAGAACGAGTGGGCGCAGGAGGGAAGATGCAGGGATGGAAATACAAAACCCCAGCATGAGAGTAAACGGAAGTGTGGGGAAGCAAAGGCCCTGCCGAAGGGAAGGGGATTTGTATAGGGGCAACAGGAAATCAGTCTGTGCAGTGTTTAAATCAGTGATTCTCAACCTGGGAGTGTTAGGCCCTGTGCATTCAAATGACCCTTTCACAGAGGTCACCTAAAACCATCCAAACACAGATATTTATATTATTATTTATAATGAAAGCAAGATTACAGTTATGAAGTCACAGTGAAAATAATTATACAGTTGAGGTCACAACACGAGGATGTATAAAAGGGTCATAGCATTAGGAAGGTTGACAACCACTGGCTTAAAGGGTTCAGGACAAGATTTCTATCTTCTGACATACTTACTTGTGCTAATTCAAAATCTGACGACCTCATTATGATGTCCTGGTCTCCTCCACAGTACTTGCACACAGGGTCTTTAAACAGAGGCATTGCTTTCTTTGGATTCCCAAAGCAGAAAACCTAACTTTTCTCTGCGTGGCTTAACAGGTTTTCACATGTTCACTAAGCGCTGGTCCTGGAAATGAGATCTCCAAAGGCTTCAGCCTCTGACTATCTCAACTTTGTGCTAATATATCACCCCATGGAGCTTTCAGCCTCATAGTTCACATAATTTCCTTTAAGCAAATCCATCCTGTTTGGTGCCATGTGCACATTTCACTCTTAAAATCTGTTCAAGAGGTGAGGCTCTGGGAGGATGTGTGTGGAGATGAGACAGTACACTAACTGTTCTGCTGCATTCCTCCCCAGAACCCCAAGGACCCCCATAAAGGTAGAAAGCCATGACAACACAGCAAACAGACAGGGGACAGTGCCAAGGCCACCAATTCGAAGGAGATCCATTTACCAAATTATCTCCTCGCCAACAGAGCCCTCTTCCTATTTAACACATTTACAGTTCTGTACAGTCGATGCCAAGTTTATTCTCAGTGAAGTTTTTTTAAATCACATCCAAAATATGATTTGGAAAAAAATCCACCTTCTTATGAGCCCACTGTGCACTTGAAAGACCCAGTGCACAAATCATTTGCACCTGTACCATTTCCATCCCATTCTAAGCTAATTTTAAAAAGGCTCTGAAACCCTGCCAACAGCACATGTGCACAGGAGATAAAATGTAATAGCAATTAATCCAATCATCTCTGATTTAACGTTAATTTAACCCAGTGGATTATGCCTTGTTTTGTGTGCAACTGTGTTGATCCTGCTACATTTCAGAGAGCCCCCAAATCAATCAAGTCACAATCCCTAATTGCAGTCAAAATGGGGAATTCCACTCAGCAGGGCCCTTCTCTAGAGTATCTGCCCCCCCACCCCCAAAGAAAGGGATGTGAGAGCAAGAGGCATCTCTAATAGCAGGCTGCTATGCACAGCTGATGGTGTCAGGAGTAAGCTCTGAGGAGTGCCCTCCCATTTGCTGGCATGCTCAACTGTATCAGGGCTTCCTGCCAGAATGAACAGGAAAGGGCTATCAGAGAAAAGCCAATGGAAGCATCGCTGCTGTTTAAGCTAAAAACAAACATACAACAACAAATTCTTGGGGCATAACGTTTGCTTTTGTCTTTATTTAAAATTGGATTGGAGGTCTGTAGCCACTAAAGATCTGAATGGAAACCGATACCATGAAACCAATCCCACCCCGGTCTGACTTAACTGAGTTAGAGTAGCAGTCTCCACTCTCCAAAGCAGAGGTTGACTGTATTATCATATACAAAGACAAGAGAACATTTCTGCTCACCAGCTTTTCACGATCTGTGCTTTGCTGAGGACTGAGATTATAAAAGGTGTTACTTGGGCTCAGGACAGTCCCAGAAGTTCAACTGGGGTTCACTTAGTTAAGCAATAGATATTTCACGGAGTACTACCCATGTTCTTTTTCATAATTTCCTCTCCCCTCCTCCCTTCCTTTGCAGCTGAGAATAATTAACTGTTCTTTTGTGAGTGTCATTTGTTCTCAAGGAATTAAATGCCACCTTATTTCCCAGAACAAGAATTCAACTGTCATAATTATAGCTTCATTTCAGAAGCAGAAAAAAATCATAATTTATTACAGATTGTTCAGCATGTGAGATAGGTTTAAATGTCATTGGGAGTAAATTGTGGCATGTCATAAAGGAGGTTTAGCCACCACTGTAATTGATTTATAATTTCACTTTTTAAATGAGTAACATTCATCCATTGTTCTTGTATTATATAACTCTGACATCAATCCCTTGAGAATGAGGCATTCAACTTGGTCAATACATAATAATAATAATAATAATAATAATAATAATAATAATAATAAGTCAATTGTAAAGATAAGCATTGAAATTAGCATAAGAACCAAGCAAATATGTGTTAAAATAGGAATTCCAGCTTTACAATGAAAGATAAAAATGTATTTCTGAGGGAATGTATTCAGATAGTAGCGCAAAACTCCATAAAATTAAATGACTCTTGGGGGTTTCCGCATAACTCATAAAATTAAGGAAGAACAAAGGCAAAGTTTAAGTTATTCCCTACCTAGAACTATGAAGAAAGATACAATAATTAAGCAGGCAGAAATCAAGTTTCCCATTTTATCTCCATTGAGAGTCACTTCCACTAAGCATAGTGATTTCCGGGGTTACAGTGTCACCCTGGTGCCCTGAGTTCCTGTGGTGATGCTGGGTGCTATAGAAGGAGCTATTGAGAAGCTTGACTACACAGCTAAGCACCAGATCCATGTTTCAGAAGAAGAAGTGAGGGCTATGAGTTCACCCAGCCCCAAAGTCATGCTGCAGATGTATACCAGCTGGATCTGGACAGAGATGGGCGGAACACTGCCATATCACGGAAAAGGATCTTTACTAGCGGGTACTAAACTACATGATTGACAACTAGGAGACAACATCTGCAAGGGCCCATGTTACTGTTCTACCCCAACATGTAGTCTTTTAAAAATGTCTTCTTTTTATTTTCTGGGAAAGTTACTACTTATGTTCCATTCTTTAAAGGTCAATATGATAGTCTGAGTGAAGAATGGATTTTAAAACATAGAATGTGATAGGTAAATAGTGATATCTCATGTTGCCTTCACCTTCATTCATGGAATCTGAGAGGGTCCAAACGTAACCTCAGATGCCCTTCTAAGAAGAAGTCAAATTTTTGTATGTAGTACAGAAAAAGGTCATGTGGACAAAGAAGCATAGCTGGAGAATGTAGCCAACCACTAGTAGCCTCTAAACATAGAAAAGAGCCTTCTTTAGTTCTAAAAGGTGTAAGGAAGTCCAGCTCTGAAAGCACCCCACTTTAACCCTGTATGTCTCTTTTTAGACATCCGTCATCCAGAGTTCTAGGAGAACACAGTTATTGTATTATAGGCTATTATGTTTGTGATAACTGTACACTGGCAACAGGAAATGAATATACAGGATAGAGAAAATGCCATGATCTGTGAGAAAGTCTGACAGAATCAAGCAAGGACTCAAGTCCCTTCTGGCAAAACCTGGCTTCCTCCTTCTCCAGTGTCCAGCCACTGCCTATTCACACACATGAGAGGTTTTAAGCCAAGACTTAGACAGAGCTCTCAATTTAAGATATTTAGCTTGATTTAAGGGAGTCATTTTCAGGATTGTTAAATGAATACAGGCTTTAAAATGAGTTGTGATCTTATTGTAAATTATAAAAAGAGATTGTATTTACTCAAGAACAGTGATGTATTA
The DNA here is from genome assembly GCA_033318265.1 of Phyllotis vaccarum. Taxonomy (NCBI): domain Eukaryota; kingdom Metazoa; phylum Chordata; class Mammalia; order Rodentia; family Cricetidae; genus Phyllotis; species Phyllotis vaccarum. Next base: position 5,725,525 of record JARWLC010000012.1, on the reverse strand, counting down.
CAAGAATCCCCAAATACAAAGCTTGGCTTCTCTCAAAAAGCATTCTCCTGACTTGGGAAACACCTGCCCAAAAGTTTACTGCTTGGCATATAATAATGTTTTCAGAAGTCAAGGATGTACAATGCAAAATTGAAACCTAGTTTTTAAAGTAATTTTTAAAATCATATTCAGACAGCCATTATTTGAGGAATAAAGAAAGATATCTTCAATGAGTTATTGTATCAGAATGTACCATGGGTCTTTCTGTGATGGATGAATAGCAATTTCCTATTGCAGATGATCATAGTTCATCACACTTTGTTTGAACCTCCATCAGAGGAGCATCTGAAAGTTTTGTAACTACACCCATCCCTCACCTGCTCCTACATCTGGATCCAAGGCACTCACTTTGAGGTCGTATTTATAAAGATTATTGGCCATCAGCCTCAAAGAAAAAGAAGCAAGACCCAGTCTAGAATCAGTTACTTCACAGAAAAACAAGCCTGAACTTCCAATATAGATCTATGTACAAGTTCACTCACTCAACCAGTACCTCCACTGTGAAGTCACAGGTCAAGACAGGAGAGTTAGAGAGGGAGACCTGCCTGGGGAGATGCCTTGATCTGCAAAGTGTACAATAAATATGAGGCTCAAGATCCCCAGAACCCACATAAAAGATTGGGCATAGGCTACATGCTGAAATTCCAGAATAATAAGAGTCTCTTTCCCAAACTAAAAGGGAAGCCGACTGCAGGTTGCCATCTGACCTCCACACTTGCTTACAAGGACATGTGTACTCATATACACAAGTATAAACACGTGCACACACGTACAAGTGACCCTGCACATACAGAGAGAGGGATCCTACCCTATAAATAGGTAGCTCCATAAGATGACTACTAAGGGGATCAATTCCTTTACATATAAAAAATATCTCATGAGACACTTCAAAAACGACACAATTGAGACTTAGTAAGTGAGAAATCCACACATCTTTTGAGAAGTAGCTCAGTGGCAGACCCTTAGTTAAATTCAGTTCTAACTGTACGGAGCCTGAGTCTTAACCTGATTGACAAGATAAAGCCAGCAGACCTCTTCAAGGAGAATATAAAAGGTGAAAAATTCAGATATTTATTGGGTAAGCCTGGGAGAAGTTGTGAAAACTGGGTGAAATCCATTCATTCGGGTCCCTGGTGGGTAGTTCAAATCTATATCCTGGCATTCTTACTCCCAAGGTGTTGGTATTGGAAGGTGGAACATTAATAGGTCCTAGGATGCAGCTCTTGTGTATAGAATTAGTGCCTTTATAAAGAGACACTTTTTTTCACACCAGGGCACAGGAAGAAAGCTTCTTGAGCATGAGGAAGTGGACCCTCCTCATACACTGGCTCTCAGTGTTTTGGTCTTGGACTTCCCAGTACCTAAAGCTACTTAGAGTCCAGGAAATTTGTGGGAACAGCTCCAGCAGACCTACAAGATGGGAAAGCATGGTGTGCACACAAAGAAAAGGAGTGTATCTGCTTGGCTGCACACAGACCTCAGTACAAGAAACAAGGGTCACTGGCACCAAACTGTAAAGGCCTTTGTCTATAGCAGGAGCCATGAGAAAGGCCACTAGGCATGGTCACTGCTTCCTTTATGTCTATCCTTGTGAAATAGTAAAGTTGATAAATAAAAGACGTTGCTTCTCATCTTGAGTTAGAGAGAGAAATGGAATATGTGTATATTGGTGAGGTTGACTCATTGCAAACGACTACTTAATATATTCAAATTAATATCGAATGTTAGATATTGTATTAGAAAGTATAATAAGTACTCTGGGATAATTAACAGCACACAACTGAACCATGAGATGAGTGAGCAGCATGTTTGTCTAAATAAGCCTTTGCGATCTAGTCGACTACCTCAGTTCTTCATTTTTACTTTTAAAATACAAATAATACCCTTTGGCAATGTGTCAGATATCCTGCCAGAAGCAGCATAGCCTGCTGCCCTCCGGGAGTTTCTGATCTAGTCCGGAGTGTGATTAACTGGAGCGCTGTTCATTGCTCGCCCCCCTTGCCTCCTATGACTAGTTTGCCTAATGAAATACAGGCAGAAGGAATGCTTGTAAGCAGAAGCATTAAAACCAGATGTGAAATCACCATGACATCTTTTCTGTCTTTTTCATAAGGCCACCAGCATTCCAGACAGAAATGAGGGAGGGCTGCTCTCGATCAGCCTACGTTGGGCAAAAGGAAGAGCTGCTGCATTCAACCTATGATGGGCATGATGTGAGCAAGAAGTGAACCTCTGTCATAGGTCACTAAGGTACAGCAAGATAACCTAACCTAAGCTGCCAGGAATGGCCAGCCAAGACTAGACTACATGTAGTCATATAATAATACCGCATCTCTGGAGAAATATGAGAAGAAATTATCTTTAATACCTAGGTGGCACACTGTCTACCCAGGTGAACATTCTCCGTTCTCCCCAGTGGTTTGGCTTGGCTTTGAATTTAGCACTAAAAAAGTGAATACATGACAAGGAACTAATTTTGCATGTCACCCTCATAAGTTCCAAAAACTAACTGAAGTATCGCCAAGTCAGCGTAAGCCATTTTCTCCACCCATGCTGGCTGAGCAGTCCCCATAGACAAGGCACATGTGCAACAGAGACTCAGAGCCCTCATAGGGACTGGCATCTGGTAACAGTACAAAACAAAGTACCCCACAGGAGAAGAAAAGCTACCATAGAGTTCAGGGGGCATCATGAAGAATGAATGACATGTGGGCACCTAGATGGAGGAGGGGAAAAGGCAGTTGGTGTGAGCTGAAACCTGAGGTTGATGTTGTGAGGGGGAGGAAAATCAGAGGAGTGTGCAAGCATATTATAAATCATACAGTAGTGTCCGGCCTGTTCTTCTCACCTGAACAGATGGGGTGAGGCAGGAGGTCGGACAACTAGACAGGGCAGAGGCAAGAAAGAGAAGCAGCTAAGAATCTTAGGTCCTATCAGATAGCCAACTGGATACCGCTAAAAGCTTTTTAGCATGTACTCATTGAAAAGATTCCTCTCACGGGACCAAGAAAGGACCCAGGAAATGCAGGTCACCTCCAGAGCATCAGTGTGAATTAACAATTTATGACACACTTCTGGTAAGAAATCTCAGGGTCTGTGTGTTGCTCTGTGAATGGGAGAAATAGAGCTTCTGTAGGAAGGGATAGTCTCCTAGCACAGGACGCTTGCCTCCTCTGACATGGCATCCGTGCAGAACTTCAGAAGTGGATTTTTAATTTTCTTAAATTCCTGTTGTATGTATCCTTTATAATTAATGTTCATTCGTAATTTGAATAGTTAAAAATAGCCTCTCTTTGTATTCTTCATGGACTCCCTTCTCCATTTCCAGAGGCATGTGAGTTCTTAGCAAGAAATTTTTTCATTCATTACTCCCATTCCATAAATAAGTGCCCTGTTAAGGGGCAGGCACTGTGCTATCAGCTAGGTGCTTAAGATGGACAACTTATCTCATAGATCTGTCGGTCTAATGGGTGGTAACCACATAGTCAACAAACAAATAATCCCAGGATGAAAATCTCTAGAAACAAACAACATTGAATATTGATTTGTGGAATAGTAGCCATGCACGCGCAAAAATATCCTGAAGGCCCACCCAGGACAATCCATTGGTTGATATGAGAGTATTAAGTAGGGATCATTTAACTCACGCCAGTATCATAATAGATAAGTAGTGGTGGATCTTAGGTTACCACCCAGAATCATTAACATGATAGGGAAGAGTGTTTCCAGACAGTAAGTAAGGCCAACAGTTATAGAGCTGGAGAGTGGGAAGCATAAATAGGAACCTCTATACAACATCTAGATTCATTTTCCACACGGGCTCTGCTGACTCCCACAAAACTTGAGGGGATCTCTAGGTGAGGCTTACTGGTCCTTTCTGCCTGGGCTGCTGTAGCTTAGGGCTATACCTCGGCAGGACCCAGTTGGGTCAATGCACTTAAGGGTAAACGCTGACCGCCTGCACTTGCACAGTTAGAGGTGTTAATGGATCAAATTCTTTTAAGGTACTTTTCAAAAGATGTTCCCAGACACACAAAAAAATTAAAAATATTCCACATTAGTTGTTTTACTCAAGTGACTGTTTAAATATTAACATAGCCAGCTTATTCACCCAGAAGTCCTAATGTTTAACTACTGTAAGAGTTAACTCCCATCACAGCCCTGTGACACAGCTAAAGCCTAATCCTGAGGGGAAGTCATGGAAGTAGAGCCTGTCTACAGACAGTCGGGTAAACTGACTACAAAGTTCTGACTACTCATCTATAGCCAGTAGGCAGGTAATCATTTCCAGTTACCAGAGTACAAGGTTGGACTAAGCCACTAGCCAATAGTAAAGGTTGTTTAATTCATAGTTCTTCTTCTGTGCCGCCTTCTCCTCTGTCAGGATTTCCCAAGGTCCAATAATTTGATATAAGAGAGTTGATTAAACTACAAGATTTATGAGGCCCCACACTGATAGAAATAATAATTCAGTATAAGCCCATATGAGAAAAGAGGCTGAAATATTAACCAAATTCTTTATTCCTTTATCTACCCATTCACACACATGCACACGCACACACACACAAACACACGCACACACACACTCCAATAAGTGCCCCTCTCATTGACAACTTGTCACGGAGACAGACCTATGGTCACTTTGGACAGTTGACACTATTATGAGACACTACTTTGACAGTGATTGTCTTCCTTTATGGTTATTAATCAAGAGTATATTTCTCACTGACTAACCCCAGGAAAGGTTATCATCTAATTTAATTCATACTTATTTCACTACCAACAAGAGATTTGTTTCTCTCTTATCCTTACTGATGCAAACTTACCATCATTCCCAGGACCTCTTTGAGTTCCTTGACCAGAAGAGGCGTATAGCTGTGTCATCCATGATGTATTGCACATTTAATTGCACTATGCAGCTATTCAAAAAGCATTCAGAAGTAATCATTTAGCAGTAATATCCCAGGGCAATCCAAGGTCACAGTACATTAAAAACTAATTCACAGCAGTTCAAGAATGCATTTTTCATATATGGAGTAACATAATTCTTTTATGATAAAAATGATGGTACTATTACAGAGTGATTGGAGATGAGATATTCTGCATATCCATCATTGGACCGATTGTGCAAATGGCAAAGGCAGACCTTTGTTCTCCTCATAACTCAGCACACCAGCAATCTGCATTAAATACCACTGACCATGTTAACCTTTTCTACAACTGACCCTGCTTTAGGAAACAACAGCCTTCACTTGTCATCACAGACAATGTGAGCATTTAATATTTACCACAATAATTTTACTTCCAAATTTTAGATCTGTTCTTTCCTCTGGTCATTCTGATGTATAAAATTCTAACTGTGGGTCACAGTTTTTTTAGTTAAAAAAAGTTCGTGTATGTGTGTGTGGGTGTGTGTGTATATACTATCAATTTCCTTTCAAGAATGAAAGCTAAAATTATAATAACTGTGTCACATATCTGTTGTGTCAAATAGTAATGATCCAAGGAAACAAGGCCATGCATTCAAAAAGTATAGTGAATGGGTTCCGCTGTCCAAAGCTGATCCTCCCACGCCCATCGCATTAGCAAGGACATTCCACAATTTGCTGCCAGCCAGGCTCTGCTGCCACCCCAGCTTTCTTTCATATTCCTTATCTTTTCCATCCCCAAATCTATTTTCCCAATCAGTACATACAGGGGAAACTATCAGAAGCTTTGCCTAAGTCACAGGAGCATATAAGATAATTTATAACTATGGTTTAAGGCCAGTTGTCAAATCTTGATATGCTTGAGAAGAACCTGTAGTGTTAGAGATTTTAACTTGGCATCTATTACTTGCTGTGTAATCTCAATAACTTCTTACACTCTCTGAACTTTGCTGTTTGTGTTTTTGTGTTTGTACTCCTCAGTACAAGTAGAATCGATAACATCTACAACTCGGGGTTGTGTGATTCTCCCAAGTGAGAAATACCTGGATACGGACTGGCACATGGCAGGTGCTGAGAAAACATGGCTTTCATTTTCTAACCACACCATGCTGTCCGTGGAACATCAAAAGTAAAGGAAGGGCTTGATCTGACTTGGAATAGCTTTTATTGGAACAGCAGCCTTTATTCGTCACAGTGTCTCCCTAAGTGAGCTTCAATCTGTGTTCCTACTGCCCCCTTCTGGATATTAAGGCTCACATCAGCCTACGAGTGCTCTGTGTAGGCCCTGAGGCCGACTTAGTAGCATCTACATAGAGATGCAATGGATCCACAAGTGGACTAGAATCCCAGACCCAGGAGAAAGAAATGATAATACCTGCTGACTTCTGGGCCTGTGGGTCTCAACGCTATGGGAGTGTCATAAAGCACAGCCATCCGTGTGTTCTGGATCGTTTTACCATTGACACTGACCAGCCAAACAGGTGTAAGGCATTCTGAAATCTTCATCACTTTAATTTTATTTTGATGTTGATTTGTGACCCCTGAAAATTTAAGCTTGGTCCCCAGTGTTCCAGTGTTAATGTGGTAGAATCCTCATGATGTGGGGCCTACAGCAAGGCAGCACCGCCCTCAGAGAGAACTGGGTGACCTTGCATGAAACAAGGGATGTTCTCTTGAGAATAGTTACTATAAGTTAGCCTGGTATCCCACCGCCCCAACACTCATTACTCTGCTCCTTCCTGCACAGGCTCCTGTTGTGATGTTACTTGCCTTACATATGTTGCAGACAGAAGACCTTCATCACAGGCCAAACAGATGTGGCCCATAACTATTGTGTTCTCAGCCTCCCAGTGAGCAAAATATTTAATAAATAAGCCACCCAGCACAGTATACTTTATGATAGCCACAGCAAGTGCAGCAATAGAGATTTTCACTCAAGTGCACTTCCACATTGCCAGCTAGAGACTGTTCTCTGTCACATTCTCTCACACAGTGACTTCTACAGTGACGCTAGTGGCAAGAAGCATGAGCACCTTCATATGTGGGGCTCTGGATTAGAAATGTAGGTGCATTGACCATTATGTTTCTAATAGGTACAAACATTATGGACCCATGTTAAAGAACCAAGACGCTGACATTGGGTGGTTCAGCCAATTCCTGCACTGATAATAGTGCAATCACAATTCCAAACCCTGTCATTGTCCCCAGAGCGTATGTAAGGAACCACCAACAACAGCTTTTGTACTGTGCATACTTCTCATCTAAGGATCACAATGATCGGTCAGTCTGGTGAGAGCTTGGGACACTGCATCTTTAATCAACCTCCATGAGGTCGACTTGAGAGTTCTCTGATGATCCTGAGCACTCTGCTAACTAACTTTCTTGAATCCTTCTTTGTGTTTGGGGTTTATATAATTAGTTCTTGGCTCCATCTCATATTTGGAGTATGAGAGTATAGTGAACTAGTTGAGTAGTTCTTACACATGCATTGTGGTCCATACAGTTACCTGATGCATGGCTCACCAGGGCCAGGACCAGCCACACCATAGCTAAGTGCACTGGTGCACCACTGGAGAACCTTCAGTATATCGGAGAATAAAGAGTATCTTGTAACTGACTAAGCCCTCTACAGTGTAGATCTGTCAAAGGCAAAGAAATAATGCATCAAGCCATTTCACAATGTATTATCCATAAATACCTACTTTAAAAAAGCATAGTATTATAAGCTAAGAGTTTATTTTCTTAGGGTGGACAAGTATACCAACACTTGCTGAAGCAAGATCAGGACAAGAAAACTTAATGACTTAATGTTTCTTGATATGAGATCATTCCAGTTGAATAACTTTGAATTCATCCTAATGCATATGTGCCAATTATGCTTGATTTATTAAGAGAAGTTCCTGCTAGATACTAATATATAACACTGGTTGCCATGGTATCAACCCTTACAGGGACATCTTAAGGATCATAAAATTATCAAAGTGATAAGTTTAACACTGGGTGAGTTTAATGATAGATGATAATAATGTTGCACTCATATCAAAGACGTTCAGAAGAGGTACAAAGGTTCAGCATATTTTACAAACAGCTAACTGGAATCTGTGTGTGAGTGTGTGTGTGTGTGTGTGTGTGTGTGGTGTGTGTATCCATGCACGTATAGATAGACATATTAATGCATCATATGTGTGGTGTTTTGAATAAAAATGCCCCTCATAGGCCCATAAGGAGTAGCACTATTAGAAGGAGTGGCCTTGTTGAAGGAGATTATGTCCCTAGGAGTGAGTCACTGAGGACAGGCTTTGAGGTCTCAGAAGCTTAAGCTTGGCCAGTGTGTCATAGTCTCTTCCTGATTCTTGCAGATCCAGATGTAGGACTCTCAGCTCCTTCTCCAGCACCATGTCTGCCTGCATGCCACCATGTTTTTCACAGTAGACTAATCCTCTGAAACTGCAAGCCAGACTCAATTAAGTGTTTTCCCTTATAAGAATTGCTGTGGCATATGTCTTTTCATAGGAATAGAAACCCTAACCATGACAGTATGGATATACATAGATTTAATTGATTCATCTATTAGGTGTTAAATTTAATTAAAAATAAATCTCAGAAAAGGGGTGAGTAGGCAAGACACAGAATAGTAAGACAATGGAAACTCTCTGTAGGATATTTAAATAGTGGATACATGGATTTATGACATTGTGCATTTGCCAAAACTCACAGTAAGATACTACACAGACTGAAACCCAGTTTACACTATGGACTTTAGGTAATAATATATCACTTCACTAATTGTAAGACCATGCTAATACAAGATATAAATGATAGGGAAACTAGGATTGTGTGGCAGTAGTAACGGGAATCTCAACCAGCTGGCCAATTTTTCTACAAATTCAAAACTTCCCTAAAAATAAATTTAATCAGTTAAATTATATATTCATGGATTATATAATTATACTTATATTTGTATATAGTATAATTCTGCAATTATACTATATAATTATATTTATATGATTATATAAATCCCGAAGGAACTGCTAAAGATAAAACTCATTTTAAATTAAAACGGTATGGCCAAGAAGCTACAACAGAACTACAAGGTACGTGATTTAAAAGTTATGAAGTAGAAACTAATGTGCTTTCAGATTTGTCCACACTGTTCCTTGCTACCCTCCATCACCTTCGTGTTTTCTCCACAAGTACTCATGCACTGTGTATTCACTCAGCCCTGTGCTTGGCCAAGGCTTCTCCTATGTACACTGGATGCACACTAGAGCCTGTCCATAGCCCAGACCTGAGCTCACTCACCAAAACCCACCCATCCTCTGTTCTGCATCCATAGGTCTCTCTTCACAGAGAACACACTGAAGAAGAAACACAAGGAACCCAGTTTGCACTGGACTCAATGGGATATTCACTTCTACTGGGTAGGTTTAAGCCTTGACTTCACCAGAAATGTATGTCTCTAGTGGACATCCAAGAAATATTTCTAATGACAAGAAAAGTACCTTTCAGATGCAGAAATCATAAATGGAAAGAGCTTGTTGAAACAGTAGCTATTTAGTACTTTCAACCTCATCCCCACCATCTTGGGAGATGATCACTTTGTCCTTAAGTCACAAAAGAAGGACCCATGATCCATATCAAACTCTGGACATGGCAATGGAAGTAATCAGCTGAACAGAAGATGCCCACTTGAGATGCTTGTGAATTGCACCATAGCTGGTGGGATACAGCTATCCCCCAAACACTGTAGTAGCTAATGCTAAGAGATTGGGTCTACTAAAAGGTAAAGCCTTGTAGAAGGTCACAGAGGTTCACTTTCACAAACCAATGAATGCTGTCTCATGAGCTCAAGTCAAGTACTGTGAGAATTAATTCATCCTGACAAGAGTAAGTTATTATCATGTGAGTTTTGTTGTCTGGAATCTCTTGTGCTTCTTGTCTTCCTGAGCAACCACTCCCTCTCCCATGTGCTTTAGCCATAATGCCATCCACTGAGTTGGGGTGCACCCAGAAGGATCCCAGCAATGCAGAGCAGATATGCATGCTCTTGAACTTCTGAGAAATAAATCAGCCTTTTCAGGGAAAGAGCAGGATGGAAGGGAGGCCCAGGCCCGGGTGAGCATTGGACTGTGATCTAACTGCATCAGTCTACTGAGTTCAATGTGTGCCAGCACGCTCCCCCTAAACTTCTGTTATTCTTTTATACATATTGTGTTCTAGTAACAGAAACAGACTAAGACAACAGCCATGCTGCCTCCAGAAAGTCCTGTAAGAATTTGTGCGGTGCACTCCTCAGATTCTGCTGACTTAAACGTTTGCTAGACATAGCTCCTGCAGAGCATTTGTAACTGAAGAAGAATGAAAAATAAAGATGTAAAATGCAGCTATCCAGGAGCTGACAGACTGTTCACTATACTTCCTAGGAGGACTTTCTACCTATTAGGAACAAATATTTCCTGGATATTTCCTTTCTGTCCATCTTTCCATTCCTTGATTCCACTATTTCTAAATTTTCTAGACTCATCAGGTTCAGTGGTGGAGAGTTCTTCTCTGATTTCATATCAACAAGGAATCCTGAAGCTCCAGCCTCTGCCTGCCAATAGTTATTATATGCATTCCTGCATGGTTTTAGTTTTATTTGAGGACACTCCTGGCTTTTTTTTTTCTCTATTAAAGGGAAGATAGGCACCGAGCATATAGTAAATGAAAAGGTATTACCAACTGAGTTCTTAGTAAGATTTTCTTTTCAGTAAATAAAGCACTCATGAGAATAAACTGTTTGTCCTAAGGGGCCTGTTATTCTGGTTCCCAGTGTATCTGCCGATTCAGGAAAACAGAGAATTTGCCAAGCATCCTGTTGCCCTGGAAATTAATTTTTCTATGAACTCCTTCAACCACGTTACCCTTTTACCTTCTAGATCAATTCTAGACTCTCGGCCTCCCCTTTAAGTCACCCAGCACTCTATCTCCTTTCTCAGGGCCTCGCCAGCCCAACAGCCACATGCTGGTTTTCTTGCCCATATGTGTGATAGCCTCAGAGTCATTGAAATTCCCAACTGCTTCATCCATTAACTAATTCTACCTTAGAAAAAGAGCCAGCTGACTGAAGCAAAGTATGCATTATTTTCCACCTAGATTCTTCCTGTTGGCTTTATTAGCAAACAGTTTCAGCCTATTTAGTAATTTTTGGAATAACATTATACAGAAAAGTTGGGTTAATGTGGACACATCAGCAGCTACCTTTCTCCATCCTGCATACTGGGAATTATTACTCAAGCTGACTACTAAGCTTTCTTAGGTGCCCAAAAGAAAGCATATCATCTCCCTCCAGATTCTGGGCTCTTAACCATGTAAGTGGCAAAAACTAATTAGGGAAGGAAGAATCTAAATCCCAGATTTGATTTCTTATGGTGGGAGAACATGGAAAATCCTCTGTCCTTCTTTTGTGACCATTTGGTACCAACCCTCTGACCTGAGATGTCTTTCTGTATACTGTGAATATCATTCATTAATAAAGGGACTGTGTTGGCCTATAGCAGGCATCTTAGAAGAAGGCAGGAAATCTGAGCATAGATAAAGGGGAAGAAGGGCAGAGTCAGACAGAGACACAATCTAGCTGCCCAAGAAGAAAGATGTTAGAAATAGATAAGCTATGCACCACATGGCAGATAGATTAATATAAATGGGTTAAATTAAGATACAAGAGCTATCTAACAATATGCCTGAGCCATAGGCCAAGCAGCATGTAATTAATATAACTGTCTGAGTCATTTTGAGGAGCTAAGCAGCAGTGGGCAGTTCTGAATCCTGAGATTAGGCCAGACCAGAAATGTGGTTGATACGAGAAAACCATCCCAGATTTACCAGCCTGTGGCCAGTGGTGGAGTAGGACCAAGTGGCAGAAATCTAATTGGGCACAGTAGAAATGTGTGCTGCTTGATCATTTGACCACTTGTCCCTGGAAACTTCCATGAAATATGTCTGGTAGGTCAAAGTGCAAAGAGAGAAAGGAATAAATGCCAAATGGCACATCTCTTAGCCAGCCCTGTCCTGGAATGGTTGGAACGATAACAGTCTCGAAGTCTCAGAGAGACTCAGGCACTGTAGTTATTTCCTGCTCATGAGTGCACTATATCATCTTTACCCCAGAACCAGACAGATTTGCCTCAGATATTGCCAGCCAGGTGGCAGAGGGAATATTCTTCAAATGTCATTGTGGTATTTAAAGATTATACTCAAAAATAATTTGCTTCATTTCTCTGTAGTGAGGAATTTGGCTTTGCCAAGATTTGAGGTCTGGTCTTCCCCCTTGAGCCTCTAGGAAGTAATCTACATTAGGTCCCATTGGAATATCATTGCTATAAAGAGGTATTAGACACATGAACATTAGGGTGGGGTAGTGACAGTCACAGTGACTTAGGTAGATGCCTTAGAGGAACAGCAACGGGAGTCGGTGATGCCTGTCCAGTGAAAACTCTGGACTCAGAAGCTCCATCCGACTCCCCTGGTGCAGGCACTTTCTCTTCTAGTCTGTCCATGCAGATTGTCATGAATCTGTGTTCACAGTTTACATGTGGAATCTTTCAGTCTCTGATCCATGCTCTTCTGGCTTTTGTTAATTCTTCACCTGCATCTTTTGTGTAATAAATCCCAACCATGAGTCTAGCAGTTTTTTAATGAGTTTCGTGAATATCTCTAACTAGTTACCTCAGTGTAAAATGGTCCCTACACGTGTGGTTGATACGAAAAATGAGAGCAGGCTCATGGAAAACCTAGACTACCTGAAGGTAATGCTGACATGTCTTGAGGCAATTTGAGGGGCTGTGGCCTCAAATTTTAATTGGAGTAACCTAAGTAACATCCACTTATATTTCCTCAGTCAAAACAAATCCCCAATCATCATCTTTCAATTTTCTGAGGCAGGGACGTGGCTCATTTCCTCATGACGAGAGTCATTATAAAGGGAACAGGAGAGACAAGCAGCAAACATTTTAAACAACATAAACCTACCACAGCAGTTCAGAGGAATATTTCAGTGGAAAAGTCATCTAAGAAGATATTTTCTGTGAGGTTATACTGATTTCAAACTCAGTGGAGAAATGATCACAGAGATAGAGATTCAGAATACATCTCCCCATAGGAAGTAGATGATAGAATACTATTATTATAGACACCTAGACCATAAAATGGGAAGCGGTTAGAATGGAGTTCCATAACAGCACTTTCTAGATTTTATTCATGTCAGGCCACGTGAGTAGTATATACAGTTACAGAACACTATGCAGCTCACTAAGACCAGAAGACAGGCAATCAAGTATGTAGACAATCAATGTAGGCAAGACCCACTGAAATTCTGGGTTAAAAGGCCCAGCTATCTATGATGAGTAGCTTAAAAATAACAAAGACAGAAGAGTCACAAGAATATAAGGACATAGGGACAGTGCTACCATAAAATTAGAAAGGTAAGCAGGATTAAAGGGTCTTCAAGTTCATGAATGAAAAGCCAAATCTGTCTGCCAATTTGGGCAAAAAAAAGTTACTACAATTTCAGAAAATGGTTTTATAGAGATGAGGTACTCTAGTAAGAGTTTCTGGCCTCGCCTAGCCCCAAGGTCTGGACTTGCCTGCAGCTTCTTAGTTCTGTCTACCCCTGAGGTTCAGACCAGCAGTCCTAAAGTCCCAAAGAAACACACAGATGCTTATATTAATTACATGCTGCTTGGCCTATGGCTCAGGCATACTGCTAGCTAGCTCTTGTATCTTAACTCAACCCATTATTCTTATCTTGTTTAGCTATGTGGCTTGGTACCTTTTCTCAGAGCAGCATCTGCTGGAGTCTTTGCTCTGTTCTTCTTCTTCCCAAATTTTATTAGTCTCGTAGCCCTGCCTATACTTCCTGTCTGCCTTCTGACCAATCAGCATTTTATTTAACCAGTAGGAGGGACAAATATCTACAATGTACAAGATCATAATCCCACAGCAAGGTATGTCTTAGTTAGGGCATCTATTGCCGTGATAAAAACAGTCGGCTTATACTTACATATCACTGTTCATCATCATAGGAAGTCAGGAAGGGCAGAAATCTAGAGGCAGGAGCTGATGCAGAGGCCATGGAGGAGTGTTGCTTACTGGCTTGCTCGCCATAGCTTACTCAGCTTGTTGTCTTGTAGAACCCAGGACCACCAACCCAGGGACAGCACCAGCCACGGTAGGCTGGACACTTCCATATCAATCACTAATTTTAAAAATGCCCTGCAGACTTTCGTACAGGCCTATCTTATGGAGTCGTTTTCTTAACTGAGGTTCCCTCCTCTCTGATGACTTCAGTTTCTGTCACACTGACATAAAACTAACCAAGAGAAGAGATGGTGTTAAATAAATTTGGGAAGGAGTAAAAGTGATTGAGATAATGTGAAGCATGGCCACACATAACTCTATGTTCAGGCTAAAGGGAAAGGGCATTAGTGATGGCTAGAGACTGCCATTGGGTTTAGGATAATGTGAGTGTGCAGTGTCAGAGACATAGATGAACATGCTCTTGTCTTTCCACGGTGACAGTTACTGAATAACAATAATTTCACAAGGTACATTGTTTTCATTTGCAGAAACTTCTGGGTAGCCCTGATTCCTTCAAGAGCTGGTTAAGCACAGGTTCTTAATTCCAATCACAACTACTGTTAACTCATAGATCACACGTGCACGTTCTGTAGGGAACCTGTCTGCAGTGTACACAGTAGATGGCAGAATGGCTCTAATGCATCAAGGAGACCTCAGCAGATGTCAAGGCGCTCCACAATGCCTAACTGAAGAGCAGAAGTAGAAACTGATAGGGATGCCAAGATCTGCTTCAGACTCACAGGTTCTAGTCGAGCCTCGGGTTCGGTCAATTATGGAAAGAAGACGTAGGACATAGAAGTCATAGAGGAGAAGGGCAAAGCTGGATCTAGATGGACAGATGGGCCGTTAAATGGACAGCATGTCCAAGTGGAAAAAAAGGCAGAGAAATGGCACTGTGAGTAAGCAACATCGGCAATGGGTACCAAACTGAGTCGAAGGCCTCGGCACACCTGGGAATTCCCTCTCTGTTGGTCCCTTGACACTTTACCAAGTGATCAGACGACCCGGTCTGTGGAGGTTTAACCACCAAAGTGTTAAGCATTCTCCTCTTATAGGGTTCACGTGATGGTTTTATACCCTTCCTTCAATTTGATTTGTTGGGAAGTCTTTGGATCTGGTTTTCCACATGATTTTAACATACCCATGAGCTCACATGATCCCACTATACTTTGATAAGTTTGTTAGGCAGCACTATTTTTACTTTTAAAAATAAAGTTGTTTATTGCTCTGTCATTTATGGATGGGGCCAAACAGATGGCTCTGCTAATTGCAATAAGAAAGTAGCTTTAAGGTAGGCAAGACTCAAATCTTTCTAAAGGCCAATAAAAATCAAAAGCCAACAGAGTACAAATGTTTACAATAAAAAAGAAAGGAGTGGCTTGTAAAATAATTCAGATGCTGAGACTCAGACTCCAATCTGGGCATCATGATGTGTACCTGTAATTCAAACACTTGAAGTAGGATGATCAAAGTCATCCTAAGTCCAAAATTTGCTTGGGGTGATAATAGACATGTTGAACTTTAATTATAAAACAGCATAGACTGGATGATATTAATGATGGGGATTTATTGTACTATAATTATTGATGCCAGAAGTCTGAGATTTGGGTGGCAGTATGATGCACTTGTAGCAAGGGTTCTGTTTACCTTGAATGGCTGCCTCCAGCTATGTGCTTGCCTAGTGGAGAAAGCTCTGACATGTTTGTCTCTTGTATCATATGAGAGTACCATCCTATCTGAGTTATGGTTTCTACTGCTCTGGAGAGACACCATGACCACAGCAACCCTTATAAAAGAAAGCATTTACCTGGGGTGGCTGACAGTACAGAGGCTCACTCCATTATGACAGTGGGAGATGGCAGCATGCAGGCAGACATGGTGCTACAAAAGTTCTGAAAGTGGTCTGTCTCACTGGACATGGCTTGAGCACATATGAAACCTCAAACCCTGCCTCCAATGTGACACACTTCCTCTAAGGCCATGTCCACTTCAACAAAGCCACACCTGCTAATAATGCCGCTTGG
Source organism: Phyllotis vaccarum (assembly GCA_033318265.1). Taxonomy (NCBI): domain Eukaryota; kingdom Metazoa; phylum Chordata; class Mammalia; order Rodentia; family Cricetidae; genus Phyllotis; species Phyllotis vaccarum. The sequence goes on along the minus strand of JARWLC010000012.1, from coordinate 5,709,417 downwards.
GGGCCTTATGGGGGGCAGTTACATTCAAACTACCACACATCCCCACTTGAAAAGGGTCTTCTGATGTATTCCATAAGTTCTGACTAATGGAGACCCTGGCCCCAGTCTGTAGACCGTTGGTCTGTTCTACACCCCTTTGTGTTTCTGGATGTAGAAGAGTGCCCATCTTTGGCATATTTCATGTTTTCTGGCTAAATTCCATCTCTGTGTCATTTGTTATTTTTGTTTTTCTTCAGTATTTTCTTCAGTAAAGGTCCTGCCCCCTTCTACTGTCCATGGCTTTAACTTTCCCTTCTCTGCACGAGGTCAAAAGAGGATCTGTTATTAGGGCTTTAGAGCATAGACTTCTCTCGGTGTGATGAGCTTGCTCACTGTTTATTGCACATAAACCTCTGTAAGACAAATTCTAGTTTTTTGTTTTTTTTTTTAAATGAAAACTCAGAGCCAGATATCAAGGAAAAGCTAGATTATCAGAGAGAAGAAACAGACCACAATCAAATCTCACCCAGCCAACTTCTCATGGTAAAAGCTGTACTCCAGCTTCCACAATCCTAGTCATTTCTAAAGAATACATCTCTGTCTTCCTATGTCTACCTTAGATATTTTTTTTACCCCCTTATTTCATGTCCAGGTTCAACTCCGCATCATATTCTAGAGTTACAATTAAAGGTGTGAACCACTACTATTTGGTAATCAGGCCTTGAACTCACAGAAACACAGAAAGATCCCTGTCTCTGGAGTTATGGGATTAAAGACACAGCTCACCACTCTCTGACTCTCATGGCTTGACTGTGGGATCTGTTCTCTGATATTCCAGACTGGTTTTAGTACATATATAACAAACATATCACCATATATCTCCTTTTTTGTCAAAAATAAAAAAGGTTATAGCTAACATAAGAAAAACCATATACAATAGGTACATAATAATTATATACAATATATATAAACAATAATTACATGAGTAATGTCCAGTCTGTAAACAATTGACAAATTCAAAGAAAATATTCCATTATTTATCCTACTTTTGTGAGTCCAAAAGATTATACCTAATTAATTTTCTATCTAACTTGTATTACTAAATAAAAACTCTATTTTGATGTCTCTCAAACTTATACACGTTAACTTCTAAGTGAGTTTCTTTTCTAAAATTGTCACTGGAAAATTCTATCTCATCTTCAACTCCCTCAGAGACCCAAGAAGGAAATAATATTAACTAAGTAAACAGCACAGGCAAGTAAGAAACTTCCAAAAAATGTAAGAAATGAAACAGCTCGCTGCCTGGACAGTCATCCAAGGTTCTTCTGTATCATTGAAGCACCCATCTTTGGCCTACAGACCTAGCATGTCTGATAGACATCTCTGTGAAGCAGAATGTTCTCAAAGACCTTCCTACCTTGTCTTGGCAAGGTTTAGCAATTCTTTTTTATGTGTGTCTCCTATTTGTCCAGTTTGAACATCATACTGTCAGCAGTCAAGGCAAGAGTACTTTTTGCCCAATGGCTAACTTTCGTTACAAAGAAGGTTGACTGTGCATGGATTTTCTCTGATGTCCATAACCTTCTCTGAAGTAGATTGGTGCTGCCAGGAACAAATGTCTCACACTGTCATAAAAATAGTAAGAACCTATGTTATTAAAATATCTAAAATGCAATATTCTATGGATCTATGAAGTGTTTGAAGAAGACCTATTCATCTAAAATATATGTTTGATCTTGAAAACATATCTAATATGACTATAAGTTTGGTGGTAAGTTCTAACTGCTAACTTGCAATTTATCATATCCTAATTAGTTGGTAATAATAACTTTCATGGATTAGCAATTTATATTACATTGTTAGATAAACTGAATATGTATAATACCTTGAACAAGCATAAAGATATATGTACAGAAATAAATTAATCTCAACTTTACATCAATCAATACAATTTGTATACAATACACAAAAAAATCCAGTCCAATTTAAAATGTTTAAAGCTAGTAATTGCTTTTTAAAAGTAGATTCAATAATCTATGCTTATATCCTATCACATCTGTATCCCCTTTTTCTTTCTTTATTTTAAATAAGAGCCCTGAATCTAATCCCTCTTATTTAGCTTTTTTATGGCCATAATCAATAACAATTTTTAACCAATTACCCTAAACAATGACAATCATTCATATCCATTGAAAGACCAAAAATTACCCACCCCACTTGGAATGTGGGTAACATGTTCTTAAATTTACTTCCTGCTGTCTGAGGGTGATGGCATCTTCAGGAGATCCTGAAAAGAAAAGTTTTGTTAGTTGTCAACTCCTAAAATAAGTATCTGTATCATTTGTTGTCCTGTCTCTGCATAACAATAAAGCACACAGCTTGTCACAAGTCCTAGCTAGAGAAGTCTATCAGCTGATTCATCTCAGTGAGCCACTTCAAAATTGTCCTGAGAAGTTTGTAGTCCAAATCTGATCTTTGGTTAGTGTTTGTCAGTCTAGTGGCTTTGTCATAGTCCGTGTGAAATCGTCATTGTGGGGCCCCATCTTCCTTTTGGATACTTCAAGTTCACATTTAGGGTCACTGCAGAAAACTGATAAGGGATGAAAACCTAACACAATGTATAGGACACTAAATATATAAGTATTTATTCAGCATAGGATTAGTAACAATAGAATAGTCCCTTATTTTTAATTACTCTTCTGTCCCATATCAGGTGACTTTTATGATATGTTACAGAGATTTTTAATTTTCCTTTAACAATATGCTTGAGTTTATAAAAAGAGAGAGCCACACTCCAACTCTAAAGCCAGCTTTAAGTTATAATTAAACTGAGACTTCAACTCCTCTTATACATAAAGACATATAGAAGTTAAGCAATAAGATTTTAGCCTATAGAGTATACTGAACCAATAGGTCTGATATTTCTTTGCTTGTAAATTTTCCTGGATAGCCTCCCTTATCCTTTACATGGCTAGATATTCAAAGTGTTTTAACTTCTTAAAGATGGGTATTTCTAGTTTTCTGTAAAGACAAAAACAAAAATCTGCCCCAGAATATGGGTGGAGGAGCCATCAATTTTTATTTTCATGAAGTTTCTCCAATTCAAATCAAGTCTTTATTAATTTCTATGGTAACCATAGCTTTCCAACATCTGTGGAAACAAATTAATTTTGATGGTATCCATAACTTTTCTTCAACTGTGGAAACAAAAGCAAAACCCCTTCCCTAACATAGCACATATCCTGGATTCCATTCAGAGGTTAGTACATCTTTGAAGTAAACAGGCTGATTTAGTTCAGCTGTTTTTTCTATAGTCCAATGCCTTTCAGCAGCTGTTGTTCCTTTCTCATTAGCATTGAGAAAATTCAAAGTTAATGAAGCATTATGTAGAGTATCTCTGGGGGTCTTTGTTATTCCTTTCTGTTTATTTAACATATCCTTTAGAGTTCGATTTGATCTATGACTGCTTGCCCTGTAGGATTGTGTGGTATTCCTGTAATATGCTTTATATTATAATAAGCAAAAAATTGTTTAATTTTACTAGAGATATATGCTGGAGCATTGTCAGTCTTAATTTGTACAGGTATTCCCATGATGGCCATAACTTCTTGCAAATGTGTGATTACAGAGTCAGCATTTTCTGAACTCAAAGCAGTTGCCCATTGAAATCCTGAAAACATATCTATTGTATGAGGTACATATCTTAATTTTCCAAATTCTGTAAAATGAAATACATCCACATGCCAGATTTCATTTCTATGTATACCTTTAGAATTATTTCCTGCTGGCAATGGAGTTTGGATATAGAAACAGGTGGGACATATTTTTATAATTTTTTTGGCTTGCTGTCAAGTGATAGAGAAATTTTTTTGAATCCTTTGCTATTCACATGATTTGTTTTTTATGAAACTCTGAGGCCTCTAGTACATTTCCTATTAATAATTTATTAACTTTATTGATACCTGTGCTAAAGGATCTGGAAGACCCATATGGAATCAGATGTATGTTTTATAGAAGGGATGATTCATAATCCTGATTATTTCTTGTAACAGAATAATAAAGTTAATTCTGACTCATCATTAATAAAATCAGCAGCTTCAATGTGTAAAATAACTCTTTCTGCATACTGAGAGTCAGTGACTATGTTAAGAGGTTCAGTAAAATCCATTAATACCATCATGATAGTATATAATTCTCAATTTTGGAGAGAATTATAAGGGCTTCGAGTCACTTTCCTTACATTTTCTGATTTGTAACCTGCATTTCCTGATTTGTTTGCATCAGTATAAAATGTAGGGGTTCCAGGAATGTGTTTATCTTGTACAACATGAGGAAGAGTCAGAATCTAGTTAGTTTTCTTTAGAAACTCAATTCTTTTGTTTTCAGGCTATTCATTGTTAATATCTCCCAAAACATACCTGCAAGCTCTTTGCCAAGGTTCACTTTCTACCTATAATTGGTCAATTTCTTCATTAGTTAAAGGTACAAAAATTTCTGCTGGGTCCATTCCTGTCAATTTACAAAGTCTTAATTTTCCTTGAAAAATAATTCAGAAATACTTTCCATATATATCTTTAATTTCTTACTCGGTTTAAGTGGTATAAATATCTATTATATAACATTTTGCTTTGGCATTAAAATTCTGGTAGGAGAGTGCTTAGAGGGTAAAATTACCAGAATATAATTAAGGTTTGGATCTACATAATCCACATGTGCATCCTGTAATTTCTTTTCTACCAAAGCCAATTCTCTCTTAATTTCATGAAACAATTCTCTTAGACTATTTAAGTTCTTGTCATCATTTAAGGTTTTGAACAAATTATCCAGTTCTGAACAAATTATCCAGTTCATCATTTTTTATTCCAATATTAGATTGTAAATTGGAAATGTCTTCTAGCAGTCTTTGAAAATCATTGTCTTCAATCTATGTCTCCTGATTTGTACCTTTTGGGGTCTAATTTTTATCGACCTGTTTTGTAACCTAAATAATTAATGGAATCTCCTCTTTGTATTTTTTCAGGGGCAATTTGTAATCCCAAAGCAGGTAATTTTTTCTTACTTCTTCAAACATTCTTTCTAAGGTATCAATATTTGATTCAGAAAACAAGACATTGTCCATGTAATGATAAATTATAGATTGTGGGAACCGGTTACATATATGTTCTAATGTCTTTTATATAAAACATTGGCATAGAGTTCCTTGAGGAAGAACCCTCCATTGATATCTCTTTACAGGCAGAGAATTAGTCTAAGTGAGCACTATGGGAGATTTTATTGTTCCACTGTAAATAATTGTCCGTCCCACCCACTGGTTTAATAAAAAGTGCTGATTGGCCAAAGGCAGACAGCACGTGTGGGCGGGGCTAACAGACTAGAAGACTCTAGGACAGGCGGAACAGAGCAGAATGCCAGAGAGAAGCCGGAAGAACCAGAGGACAACTATGCTGCTCTGAGAAAAGGTACCCAGCCGTATGGCTGAACAGGATAAGAATCATGGGTTAGGTGAAGGTAAAGAGTCAGAAAGTTATATGCCCAGGCCTTAGGCTGATCAGCCTAAAACTATTGAAAGCATCTGTGTGTCTCTGTGGATCTGTAGGTCTGTGGGCCAAAACCTTGAGGCTAGGCCTGAAAGTCCGGGCCAGAAACCTCTTAATACAAAGGGCAGCCCAACGTGGGGCAAATATACCCACATAAAGCCGTAGAATGCTTAAAAAATTGTCTAGAGCCCAAAGCAGCTTCTGAGTTTGTGACTCTCACGTGAGTTGGCCTACAGAGATGCCCTGGTGAGGGGTGTAGGCTTGGGCTACAATGGTGGGCTTTTGGAGTGCAGCTTAAGGTATAAAAAGGCTGGTTCCTGAAGACTCACAGGACCCTCAATACAAGCTAAAAGGTGTAAATGATGTTTTTAAGGTTTCTGTTCATAAAGACAAAAAGAGAATAGAGTCAAAGATAGCTTCTTAGTCGATGTTTTCTTGAATAAGCTCTGTTTGCTGGAGGCAAGCAGAGGCTTGATTTTTTAAGAGCAGCTTCCTGATTCAGCCTTAGAGGCAAAATACTTGTGAGTTTTTTAAGAGGTCCTAATATTTAAATGGAGTTAATGAGCAGCAGATGGCAAAATTTTACTTGGTAATTATATGGACCCTAAAATTCCCAGAGTACCTGGGCTAAAAAGATAAATTCTATGAAATTAGAATAGGAGCTGGGTGGAGCCATCCATCCATCCTACCAACCTTGAATCCTGGCAGATTGAAGGTATGTTCAGAAATTGAAAGAAATAGAAGAATCTGTGTGGAGTTAATCACCCTAGCCAAGCAAAGGTGTGGTAAGAGACAGAAAAAATTAAGAAATAAATATACAGTAAAGACAGTTAAAAAAAAAAAAACTAAGTGGTTTAGAGTGTGTTGAAAATATATACACATAGGCTTAGAGAAAGAAAAAGATGGTAGAGAAAGCCCTTTAAAAAGAAATAGAGTAAAATAAATAAATAAAAAGTAAGCAACGTAAAGATGGAAAATACAAAGAGTGTCTGGATACTGTATGTTATTGTCTTATCTTTAAGCTTCTTGAATGAAAATGAAGTAGTAAAAGCTGTTAAAAGACAGTTGATTATAAATGCTGTTGGATTAATTCAACCTAAATATTTTGTAAATGAGTTGACTTTAAAATTGAAATCCAAAGATATGCTACTTTGGAGAAGAGGTTTTCTTTTTATTTCCACAGAAAATGAGAGGCTTGGGACTTATTTCTGGATAAAGAACATAAAGTTTGATAGAGGAAGACCCCCTGAAAAATCTCCAATGGAAATGGATGGCCCAGATGATTCAGCATTTTAGAGCACCTCAATTGAAGTTTCCTGAGCTCTGTATCCAGAACAATTTCAAGGAGACTGGCTGTGATGACCCAGCCTTACAGACTACTCCACTAAAGACTTGTACATAATCTTACATTTTTCTTTGGATTCCCATGAAATTCCTGCCAGTGCCCCCATTCAGCAGGAAGTAGCCTAGAGAATGACACCCACATTGCTAAAACATGGATTATGGATGTTTGTGTTTATTTACAGTGTTGTTTATAAGTTGTTATAGATAAGGGGGGAAGAATATTAGATTTGGAGTTCTTTTTGTTTTAAAAGGAGAAAAGGGGATATGTAGGGAGATTATGTTTTTCCATTGTAAATAGTTGTCCCTGCCTATGAGTTTAATAAAACGTGCTGATTGGCCAAAGGCAGACAGGAAGTGTGGGCAGGGCTACCAGACTAAGGAGACTCTAGAAACAGGCAGAACAGAGCAGAATGCCAGAGAGAAGCCAGAAGAAGCAGAGGACAACTATGCTTCTCTGAGAAAAGATACCAAGCTGTCGCATGGCTGGACAGGATAAGAGACATGGGTTAGTTTAAGGGTAAAGAGTTAGCAAGTTATATGCCTGGGCCTTAGGCCGACCAGCCTAAAACTATTGTAAGCATCTGTGTGTCTCTGTGTCTGTGGGTCTGTGGGTCTAAACCTTGAGTCTAGGCCCAAAAGTCCAAGCCAGAAACCTTCTACTACAGTCATTCTCTTGAGATTATTCCTAACAAAAACAAACAAACAAACAAACAAAAATTTCTGGGAATTCCTTGTTTACAATCTCTTCTTATGTGACCTTGCCTTCCACAATTGTAACATTTAACATTTTGACTTTTTCTTATAGCTCTGGAAATAACCTCTCCTGATGTGAAAATGCCTTTCTGTATGCTGTGAATATCAATCTTTAAATAAAGGAGCTGTTTTGGCCCATGACAGACACCATAGAAAAAGTAGGAGGAGAAATCAGAGCATAGGTAGGAGAAGTAGGGCGGAATTGACAGACAGAGCCAGAACCCCAAAGGAGCAACATGTAAGGAACACAGGTGAGCCACGGGCCACGTGGCAGACAGATTAATGAGAATGGGTTGATTTAAGATGTAAGAGCAAGCTAGCAATGTGCCTGAGCCATAGGCCAAACAGCATGAAGTTAATATAAGCATCTGAGTCATTTCTGGGGGTCTGAGCAGCTAGGGGCAGCTAAGGGGTCTGGGGCTGACTGCAGGTCTGTGGGTCTGGGCCTCTGGCCACCTGGGATGAAGAAACCACACTACTACAGATGGCGTTCAACATGGATCGATTATCCACTTAAAGCCTGAAAAAGATTAGAAAGGGTTCTAGATCACAGAAACTGAGCCAAGGCAGCTTCCAAATTGTGTATCTAAAGCAGGTCATTGTACAAAGAGAACGTGGCATCCCGGTCACATTCAAAATGGTGCCGGTGGACTGGCAGCAGGCAGTGTAAGCTGCAATCAGGCGGGTTCCTGAAATCTCACAGAAGACTCAGTAGCAAGTGATTGATTTTAGATTTCTGTTTATTTTGAACAAAAAGGAAACAAAGACAGTTTCTTAGTAGCAGCATTTTATTGGGTGTGCTATATTTGCTGGCCACAAAGAGAGACGCGGTCCCTTTAAGAGAACTTACCGATTCAGCTTTATCTGCAAAAACTATGCAGCTCTTTAAGAGAGTGTATTTTAAAAGCTCTTCTGTTTGAAAGATGATTAAAGATTCACAATAAAACAGATTCAGATGAAAAAAAAAATCCTACGGGTTACAATGTGTGTAAAAGGTACATAGTCTTCAGAGAGAAAAGAAAGAAGGTAGAGAAGTCTTTAAAAAGAGAAACAGTAAAAAAAATATATATATAATAAGCCACTTAAAGATGGCAAATAGACAAAAATCTGGATTTTGGTTGTTATTGTGTTTTCTTTTAATTTTTTAACTGTTAAGGAGCTAACTACAGAAAGACAATGGATTGCAAATGCAAAGGCTACTAAGTTAAACAAGAATATATATTTTAAAGGTATTTTGATTTTGAAATTTGTGTCTAAGGATTTATTGCTTTGGAAGAGTTCTGCTTTTGTTTCCACAGAAGATGAGAACCTGTGTATTGCTTCCAGGCAAATATGGTTTCATCAACCAAGACCCCCTGAAAAAATATCTGATGGGAAGAGATGGTCATATCGTTTCAGGACTGCAGATTATGATCCAGTCTCAATAAATCGGGAGATTTTCAACGCCCCATAATCAGCAGGAAGTAGTAATGGAAAACTATGCCCAAATTCCCAAAATATTGTTTATAAATGTTTGCTTTCATTATAAATGGTTAATGGTCATAGTTAATCTCTTTCTAAGAAGAAAAAGGGGATATGGTATATGAATGATTTTTTAAAAGATTAGATTATTGAATTTACTTAGATCAGGAAATCAGCTGTTAATCTCAAAATGTTTTTTCATTGGTATAGATTTTGGTTTATTGATACAAATTTAAGGTCAATTCTCTTATGCTATATGTATCTTTCTACTCTTGCTTAAGATATGAATCAGAATGTAACTGATTTAAAATTGTAATGTATAGATAAAAATGCATGTTAGTTAGATTTTTAAGTATACAAAGATATATTTCAATTAGGTAGGTAATCTTCAAATACTTCTAAGACCTACAGAATCTGGCATTTAAAATGTTTTAAGAACTTAGACTTTTCTGGACAGTGAGACAGATCTGCTCCTGGCAGCTCCAATTTACTTCAAAAGGGGGGGGGGGCATCGAAGAAACTCTGTATAAAGATTAGTTTCTTTGTGTCATCTGTTAGCCACTGGACATGAACCTGTTCTTATATTGACTGCTTGAGAGTATGCTGTTTAAACTGGACATGCAGGTTCCATAGGAAGATGACCTCTGAACTTTGGCAGAACAAGTCAAGATGGTCATTCAGGTTCCTGCTTTGCAGAGAAAACTGTCAGACATTCTTCAGGACTTGAGAAGAAGCAACTGATGAACTATACCAGAATGGGCAGAGCAGATTTCCTGCTTAATTGAAATGAAAAGAGATTCTGGGCCTGTAGGCTGAAGATGGATGCCCCAACTTTATAAAGGAATTTTGGGTGACTGCCCAGGTAGATAGGTGTCATCTCTGTCATTTCTAGATTTTGGAAGTTGCTGGCACTTCCTGCTTATTTAGGTAAATATATCTTTCTGTGGTCTTTGATGTAGTTGAAGATTAGATAGTTATAGGTATAGTTTTTCTTAGTTATTTGAAAGGTTTCATATTGGATATGAAACTTTAGATTCATAAGGATAAGGTAAATAAGAGTATTTTCTTTAAGTTGGCTAAATACAAATAGACTAAATATTATAACTGTAATTCTTGCTAGATAGCTATTTTGTTACATGTAAATTTGCTATGTTAAAATTAAAACCTTCCTTTTTGATTAGACAGAAAGGGGGAGGTGATGGGGGAATGCCTTTCTGTATGCTGTGAATATCAATCTTTAAATAAAGGAGCTGTTTTGGCCCATGGCAGGCACCATAGAAGAAGTAGGAGGAAAAATCAGAGCATAGGTAGAAGTAGGGCAGAGTTGACAGACAGAGCCAGAACCCCAAAGGAGCAACATGTAAGGAACACAGGTGAGCCACATGCCACATGGCAGACAGATTAATGAGAATGGGTTGATTTAAGATGTAAGAGCTAGCTAGCAATGTACCTAAGCCATAGGCCAAACAGCATGAAGCTAATATAAGCGTCTGAGTCATTTCTGGGGGCCTGTGCAGCTGTGGGTGGCTAAGGGGTCTGGGGCTGACTGCAGGTCTGTGGGTCTGGGCCTCTGGTCACCCGGGACCAAGAAACCACACTACTACACTCTCCCACCCAGTTATCATCACAGTTATAAGGCTCTAAATTAATGGTCATGCAAATCCAATCTTCCAAGGGTTCTGACCTTGCTTTTTACAGTCTAATTATTCTTTTACATTGTGAGTTAGCATTCTCAAAATCCAGCGGTTAATTATTATTTGCCTAGTTTATGAGTCCAGTAACATTCTGTTTACCACTGCAGTTAATCTCTGCAAAGAGTCTGTAGAAGTTTCCTTTGGGTTTTGAAGTACTTTTGTGAAGGACTGAGTTTTCTTTCCTATCTCTTCAATCTGATTCTATGCATTTAATGTTGCCATGTGACATACTCATTTTATAATGTTTAGCTTTCAATATCAGCATAATCTCCTTCCCCAAGAAACCAGTCTTGGGAGACTTCAAAGCCTCTGGCTCCGCCTCTTTGTTCTATTGTTTCAGCCCTCCTCCTTCCACTATGTTTTCCACTGTAAAAGTGGCTCAGAGTCCAAAACAGCAGTAACCATATCTAACCAACCCTTAGGGGTGATCCAGCTACAGGTTCACCAGGAATTTAGCATTTATTACAAATGATGAGTGCATACCATATGTCATAATTGCTTCCTTCATTCTTCTTAATTCTAACATTTGTACCGGAGTAACAAGCTTCTCTACTATTTTTATCATTTTGCAATTTCTTTAGGTTACAGGATATATTAATGTTGGCTGTTTGATAACCTTGGGTTATTTTGTGTAATCTTAGGAAGCACTGTTGAGATTAGTTCTTCATAATCCTTTGTTTGGGTTTGAGTATCTTTGTGTTCTCTCTTAACAAGCTTTTCTAAGACTTTCTTCTTGGCTTTCACATGAATTGACTTTTTAAATGATAAAACAGAAATAATCAAGCAAATAATTTTCATAATAGACATTACGATGATAATCCCATCTACTTTATCTTTTCCTTTACTGGTTCCAATATTAAATCGTCTAGAGTAAGATCACAGAAAGGCCAAACACCTTCCATTACTTTAAACAAATTCCCTTTTTTTTTCAAAAAAATCTGATTTACTCACCAAAACTGTTGTCAGTGATGACTCAGATGACTGTGAAGTAGGGCAGCTACTTAGTATGATAGCATCCCAAGAGGTCCAAAAAGAGAAAAGTACTACAACCTGCCAGGAGAAGTAAACCATGCTCTGAAAAATTTACCCAGATGAAAGTAAAGAAGAAACACATGTGACCAGCTCTGCCTAAGCCTGGAGACTAACTCAGAGCAAAAAGCCTAGCTGGCTGGTAATTACTCCTCTGGCCATGTGTTCCTCTGGCAGGCAAGTGCCTTTTTTGAGAATTTGTGACCCAAAGTTGGACACCAAGTGTAACACAAATTCTAGTTGTTATTAAATGAAAATTCAGAGCCAGCTATTTGGGAAATACTGGAGTATCAGAGAGAAAAAACAGACCACAGTCAAATCTCACCCAGTCAAGCTATCTTCCAGCTTCCTCAGCCTTGCTCCTTGTCATTTCTACAGAAATCATTGTCTTCCTATACTTGCCTTAAATACCTTCTTTGCCCACTTGTTTCACTTGTGTTCAACTCTGAATCATATACTAGAGCTGTGCTTAAAGGTGTGAGCTACTACTATTCCGTAGTTAGACCTTGAACTCACAGAAACACAGAAAGAGCTCTGTCTCTAGACTTATGGGATTAAAGGTGCAGCTCACCACTCTCTGATTCTCATGGCTTGACTGTGAGTGGATCTGTTCTCTGATATTCCAGACTGTTTTTATTAAATACATAATAAACAAAACTCTATTACCTATTGTAAAATAAAAAGTTTTGTTCTATTTTAAAATGAAATTTAGAAGAATATATATCAGAATTACTTTTAAACACAGTCATAGAAAATTGACTATGGAATGGGAAGCTAGTTAGGAAAGCTCCCTCCTAAACAATCCTTACCTCTGACATGCTTTTTGGCACCTTTTAGTTTCACAGTAACTCATTTCAGTTATCACATCAACCTGCCCCATCTCCCAACCACCACCACCATTGTACCACCCTACCCTTATCCCACAGCAAGCAGCTCTGCCTTGACTCTAACTCCCCATATGCACTATATAACAGGTCTGGCCTTCTGTCATTGTTGACCTTTTATGTTACAACCATAAGGCTTCCATCTTGATATGAAAAACCCACTTGGTATTCAAGAGCTCATTTCCAGAGATCTCAGAGGAGTTTACAAAGTTTACACATGGGAAGTGAATGAGCATGAACTTTTATACAATAGAAAATTTGTGCTTATGTATAAATCTTTGTTCCAATTTTCCCTGCCCCAGAATTTTGCCCTATCATAAATGGTACCTTGAATCTTATTCATGTCTGCTTTAGATATTTATATAAGACCTCAGCTTTAGAGTTGATGCGGTGCAAGATAAAATTTTGTGGATTTCTGGAGTGAACTTAACTTGATGATTCATGAACAGTACTGTAACTGAGTTGTAGCCTCACAAAAGACATTGGTTTGAAAGTCTACTCTACAATATGACTGTACCTCAAGGGGAAGAGTTGATAGTCTATTAAGCAAGCCATCAGAAGACCCTTATGAAGTGGGGATGGTACTCTCATATAATACAAAAAACAAACATGACAGAGCTCTCTCCACTAGGCAAGCACACAGCTGGAGGCAGTTGTTTCAAGGCAAACAGAACCCTTGCTATGATCAGATCATGATGGCACTCTGATCTCAAACTTCTGGCATCTATAATTATAGTACAATAAATCCCCATCATTTAAATCATCAAGTTAACGCTGCTTTGTAATGAAAATTTAACATGTGTATCATAACTCCAAGCAAATTGTCCTAAAATGTATGCAATCACTTGTAAGACACAGCATTCAGTCTCTCCTAGACACAGGAAGACTGACAGCATGTCCCCTATGACCCATGGCCCCATCCTTCCCCATCCCACCCCCTGGGCCCCATTTTATTGTAACTGCCTGTCCTGCTACCATCAAGCTCTGCTCTCAAAGACTCAGGCTAGTAGCCATCTACATGACAATGACATTCAAATTTATGTCTCAACTCCAGACCTCTCTTCAGAACTCCAGATTTGTATATCCAACTGTTACTCAACATTGTCACTTGCATGTCTAATAAATACCTCAAACTCAATATGTCCAAAGTGAAAATGATCTTCCCCCACAACTTTTTCTGCCCACAGTTTTCCTCAGTTCAGTAGATAGAGTCTTTCAAAAAATCCCTGTCATTTCCTTTAATTACCGCTCTTACTTCTCCCAGGAACCATCATATCTATCTTATTTGCCTTAAAGTATATCCAAAATCCAGCCACTTCCAACTAGAATCACGTTGATCTGAATCCCACCATAATGATTAGCTTTCTACAGCAGTCTTTGCAATGAACCCCCACAACTCTACTTTATTTCCATACCTTGCAACTTATTTTAACACAGCAGCCAGAGGAATTTTATCAAAGAATATATTTATTATTCACTCCACTCCTCAACTCAAAAGCTTGCAATAGCTTCTCATTTTACTCCGAGAGAAAACCCAAAATTAAATCCTAACGATCTCCTCATGATAGGACCTTCCAGGAAAAGCATAATGGAAAACACCTTTTCCTGTGGGATTATGTAGTAGGAGGTTTCTGGCCCAGACTTTTGGGCCTAGCCTTAAGGTTTAGGCCCGCAGACCCACAGACCCGCAGAGACACACAGATGCTTACATTAACTTTATGCTGATGAGCTTAAGGCCCAGGCATATATCTTGCTAACTCTTTACCCTTAAACTAACCCGACTCTTATCTTGTACAGCCATGCATTTTCTTAGAGCAGCATAGTTGTCCTCTGCTTCTTCTGGCTTCTCCCAGATATTCTGTCTGTTCTTCCAGTTCCCAGAGTCTTCTTAGTCTGGTAACCCCACCCACACTTCCTGTCAGCCTTTGGCCAATCAGTGCTTTTTATTAAACTCATAGGCTGGGACAATTATTTACAATGGAACAACACAATCCACCTATAGGATTATAGTGATGAGCTTCATTTAAGAGGTGATGTTTGAACAAAGACTTGAAGAAAATGAGGAGTACCCTAAGCATGGGGATATGTGCAAAGGTCCGGAGACAGAATGTTGCTAGACATTTATAGAGAGGCAAGCAACTAGTATGGCTGAAGGGAAGATCAGGGTGAAAATAGTAGGGGATGAGGACAGTGCATATGTAGGCAGCCTGACCATGCAGCCTCTAGCATAGAACCCAGTGTGAAGACTTGAACCAAAATAAGGTGTGTTGAGTTGAGCTTGGTGGACAGGGGTTGCTTAAAGCAAGTAGTATCAAATCTGAATTTACCCAAGAGGAATCAATAGGGTTCATGGACAAAGAGGACATCTACCTTCTGCTCCTAGCATTTCTACTGCTAATAGGTCTGGACTGGCTAGAATCTATATAGGATTAGTGCAGCATTGTGAGCCCATATTGTGTTCAAGATGTCTTGGCAGCTTACTTTGACTTCTTGAATACTGCTGGCATTCTGTTGTTTTACTGTTCTTTTAAATTCCTCTGCATTCTTTTCAGCAATCAAAAAAAGAAAAAGAAAAAAAAAGAAAATTTGAATATCAACAGGTTTTCTATAAGAAAACATTTGCAATCCTACTGGGTTGTCAGTAATCAGATCTTTTTTAAATATAGATAATTTCATTTTATTTTTCTGATTTATCTCAAACTTATGTTTACTCTTAATGGGATTTTAACCTACCCTGCCTAAATTCACAAAGAAACTATCTGCAACACTTCATTAACAGGATATCACGATTTGTCTCTCAGTATTAAAGTTAAAGATTTTAATATTGCATGGAAATTTGGCCAAAAATTGCATAATTATTTGTTTTACAAACCCTCTGAAAATTTATTTCTTTAATTTATGAAAGCTATGACCTTCATAAAAATAAATGCTGTAGGTTCTTTGCTGAGAGATCACCCAGTTAGACTCAGCATGCAATTATATGTCATCCCACATGATCAAGTCTAAACAATTGGGACATGAATTTTGCCCAGTTCTATTAAGGCCTCTGAGTTGATTAATTTTGTCAACTTGCCATAAACTAATGCCACAAGGAAAGAGGAAATGTTAATTGAGGAATTTTCTCCATCAGGTTGGCCTGGGAAGCATTTACTTAGTGATTTATGTAGGATGGCCCAGGAAACTGAGGGCATTGCTACCCCAGGAAAGAGGTCCTGGATTTATAAGGAAGTAAAAAACAAGCCAGGGAGTTGAGATTCCCTGTGGTTTCCACTGCTTTGACCTCCTTTTAGAATTGCTGCCTGGGCTTCCCTTGATAATGACTATAGCCTGTATATAATCAACCCTTGACCCCCGCCCCCAGTCCCTTTTAGTCAAGGAGTTTATCAAAACAACAACAAAAAAAGACTTTTCCAAGATCTGCTACAGGCCACAGAGGCACCCTAGTCTCCCGAAGAAACACTGTCCCCCTTACTGTCTTTCCTTAGGTCATTGGATGTCTTTTCAGAGAATTGACTGTTGGTTTTTTATTTCTGTTTAGAGGATATGGACACCACATGCAACCATAATATTTCTATTGTTTTAATGTTAAATTTCCCATAGCAAGTCAACTTATTCTCTCTTTTGTTCCAAACACAAAAGACATTTTGTTTCCTTTGCCACTTCTCTCCATCTTAGCATTTAAGATGATTTGATCTACTACATACTGTTTTTTCTTCCACCTATAAGCCATCATAGCCTCACCTTCAATGAGTGAATGATCATCATCCTCACAGAAAAATAAGAATATGACAAACATAATGTATGCTAATGTATTTAGTTGCAAAAATAACAAAGATAGCATTCACCTAATTTTCCATAACTCTGCCCCCATCTCTATTTGGCACTCTCTTACCTTGCTCACTCTCTGAGTATAAACTTCAAAAAAGCAATAGTTTGGGCCTGGAGGACATGTAAAGAGCCTTTGACTAGCATTCATGAGGCCCTAGGTTCAATAATCCCCAATATGTAATACTTACTCAAAAGACAGCACTTTCTATATCTTTATCTGTCTACAAAAATTGCCTAGAGAACAAGCATAGCAGACTCTGTAATATAGGATAACAGGATAGAGAAGAATAGAATGAGGGGACCACACTGTACAAAAACATAGCAAGCAAGAAAGCGGGTAGGTAGGTGGCCAGTGGGTAGACTGGTGCTTAAGATTAGAGGCAAATGCTCAAGTTCTCTCTCTCTCTCTCTCTCTCTCTCTCTCTCTCTCTCTCTCTCTCTCTCTCTCTCTCTCTCTCTCTCTCTCTCTCCCTCATGCACAGTGTAACTTTAGCTTAATGGATATTGTCTTCATTGGTGAATCTAATTTTCTACTTAGGAACATCCAGTCTTGAACAGCAGTATTTTCATAAAGAGCAGAGATGTTCCTGAGTGGTCCTACCTTGGTCATGTTTCATATTTCATTTTGTAGCTTCTTTTCTTCCCGATTCACTCGCTTCCTGGACCCATTGCTTAAACTATTGAAATTTCTATTTCCAGCTTCACTATAGCTCTAAAATGTTATTCAAAACTTTCTTTCCTTATCCTCAAAAAATTCTAGATTTCCCAAATCTCAGAATATCCCACAAGGGGTAATCAGACAAGCAGGCAAATGTATCCATGACCTAGATAGACAAAATGATGATATTTAAGTAATATTTAATTTATAAGAGTTGACAGATGCAATGAGTCTGCTTCTCCCATTGCCCAGGAGGTCATTTGCATACTCTGGCTAGCACTCAGACTTCTCTCTGTAGGAAAGCCTGTCGCTTTCCTAAGGACATTATAATACTCTTGGACCAATAGTGAATCCATGCATGCCCCAGTGTTCCTGTACTGAGATCCTCCCCGCCAAGGTGATGATGCTTGGATATGAGGGTATTTGTGAGTTGGAACTCCCAGGAATGAGTGTCGTCACAAGAAGCCTGAGAAAATTATCACTACTTGGACCATATGAGAAGACCATGACAAGACACAGCAGTCCTGAAAATGAACCCTCACCAGACCTTGAATCATTCAGTGCATTCTTGTTAGACTTCATAGCTCCCCAGAATTTTTATGCATTTCTATTACTTATAAAACATCCACACTTACTATTATTTTGGTACCAAGTCCTCAAAATGAAGGTATAAATGACATATATTTTAAAGAAAATGTTAGCTTCTGCTCTCTGATCTCTGGCATCTTCTTGTGAGTGCAGAAGACAGTGAGCAGAGGATGTTATAAGAAATGAGCAAGAGGTGGTTCATTCACTTGCTGACACTGGTAATGTTCTACAGAATTTGCCTAATGTTCTTTTTCACCAGGCTGCCTATTTTGAAACTTAGAATATAGCAGTAGAAGATAATCAGTTGAAATTACACACAAAAAGGCATACATCCAAACCCCTTCAAAGACATTCTTAATGATTTTTATCTTAGAGATAATTATAAGCAGGGGTTACATATTCAGCCGCTCCAATGATAAGACAAGAAATATTTTTTAAAAGCAGAAAGTTGTAAGAAGCATGGTTACCTACCTAAAACATATTCCACATTGAAACTGATGATATAGTGCACTTGGTACAGAGCCTGCCTACTATGCACAAGGCCTCATGTTCAATTCTCAGGACTATATATAGCCAAGCACTCTGTAAATGAAGATGAACAGCAAAAAGTTCACCCTCAGCTAGCAAGTTCCAGGTCATTCTGAAATACATGAGACCCTGTGTCTTTCTTAACAAGCTCTAAGTACACCATGAAAACACTTTACTTTTGGCTTTTATACAGGAAAATTAGAGACATGTCAACATAATTAGAAACCTAGTGGGGAATAGAGTTGGGAATAGCATTCTATTAGCCAGTATATGCACATATAGTCATACTGATGAAGTGGCTCATGATAATGATGATGATATTGATAAGATTTTGGGGTGAAATATCCTTCACAGACTTGTATGTTTGAAAACACTTGTTACTTAGCAGTTAGGAATTACTGGGACATAGATCCTCATTGACATAAACCAGGCCTGCTTTGAATCTTGCTATACCAGGAACCCTACACACTCCCACTGTCATAAACTTTGCCATGCCATCCCCACTATAATGGATAGAAACAGTGAGCCAAAATAAATGTAACAGTTATTAAGTGTTCACTAATGCCAACCATAAAAATGTTTTCTTCACATATAATGAAGTATAGGCAAAAGTTGGCACATTAGCAAAAATTTAGCTAACCATTACTATTAAAATATTAAAACAATAGCAACTGTCTTGTGTAGCCAGTTTGGATTTCAGCTGGTACATGGAGATAACACATAATGTTCAAGCAATTTTGTCACCCAATACATATTTGCACAAACAATTGGCATAGCACTCACCACCAAAAAGATCTAAATTCCTTGAATTTTTGTCATTTTGTGCTAGAGGAATATTTTTAAAAATAAAAATACCAAATGAAATATTTTCTTCAATAAGTGACTCTAGTTGTAAAGTAAGATGTGGCCCTGACAGATCATAAATGAGGCAGAAGTCACTAATGTGCTTAGCATGGGCATGTAAAGTTAGATCAGCTGCAATATTAGTGATGATTAATTACTTAAGTCTTCAGAGTAACAAGTAGATTGGCCCACTGTTAGGCAAGGCTCTGATGTCAGGAAATTGTCAGCAAAGGCAAGGCCTAAGATTTCTTTTTTTGGATCTCAAGTGTTTTAGAAATAACAACTCACTTTCTAGAGCAAGGACAGAAGGACTTTCTGCTATGAAGAACCAGATAATAAATATTTGGGCTTTTCAGTCAAAGAGCCCCATTCCAATTATCCAAGTTTGTCAGTGTAGTACAAAAGTTGCCACAGAATATGCAAAGAAATGCAAATAACATTATTCTGATAAAACTGCTTCTGGATATAACTTAGAATTCTGTGGCATAAATATTTGTTGGAAGCCACAGAAATACAAAAATAGGAATACTGGCACCACAAGGCTAACACATGAGGGCTAAAGGCTTCTGATGGACGGAAAGCCAAGCTCTCAGGGAGTCTTGGTGCCAATTGTTCTCTCAGGGGCTGACTTCTTCATACAGATGATTTCTGTGTGTGAAGGCAGCCCCCTCTATCTTAGAATTTTTAGATATATATCCTCCTATCCCAGTGAGAAAATGGTCACACAGACAAAATCTTCCAGACCTTTGTTCCCCTGCCCAGAGCAGACTCACTGTCAGCCTTCCCTATGATTACCCTTGCTAGTAAAAACAGTAATAACTCATTTGAAACTTCTCTCTGGCATTCAAGGTCTGCCACAGACAAGATAACTCACTGATGTGCCATACAGTCACCTCTCCTATTGATAAGAGAGCTACCCAGAGCCAATTAACCCTAGAAAGCTTTCTAAGGCCTCCCTGCACCTGGATTCACTAAACACAAGATTCTAACTTGAAAGTTTAGGAATGCAGACTAAGTCTTCACAAATTTCTCCTAAGGAAGGTGCATTAGCAGGTCAAAGAGCTGCAAGGTCCCTTTCATTGTTTACTCTGTCTCCTAGCAACCTGGCCCCCATGGGAACCAGCCTGGTTGGAGTACATAAGATCTATGCCTTCACTGTTGCATTGCTGTGCCATCAACATCTGGTCATGCCATTGCCATCCTGTCCTGTTATGAAGTTGCTGTACCAATAAAAAGATATTGTAAAGGAATTGCTCTAAGTATGATTTCTAAGAAAAGATTATAGTAGGACTTTGCCCCACTGGTGAAAAAGTGCATCTTGCTGAGGCTCTGGGGGAAATTCTTTCTGGAGCTAGACCCCAGAAGGTTTTCATTAAATATTATTCTCCTTTTGATATATTTGAGCATTATAAAATATTACAATATTTTCAACTTGAGAACTATACAAAAATAAACAAGCCCAAATTTGCTCCACTGAGCTCTCAGGGATTCCCTACAGGGATCCTGACCTTGATACAATCACCGTGTCTCCCAGTCATTCCCTTGAAGCCTTGGTGGATGCTTCAGTTACATCCTAACTGTGGCATCACAGAATCTATGACTAGGCCCTTTGGCAGCTCAAGCCCTGACTGACTCCTTTGGTCCTCCTCTGACTGAATGTGGGAAATTGCTTCCCTGGGGGCCCTCCTGGTCAGGACAACACTAGCATCTCTTTGGAAAGCCTTTCAAATACATTGGCTCAGTTTGTCACAGCCCAGTGTCCTAGACAGCTCCTGAGAAGCACTTGGGAGCCTTTCCTGTTGTTGCAGCAGAAATGCTTCTTCCGGGTAGCACCACTCTCTGCGGGTCACACAATGTCCTTGGCCACAACTTTACATGTGCAGTTTCTATGGACAAGTTGTAAGTTTTTCAAGTCTCTCTGCTATACTGGTTTTGTTTTTAATTCTCACTATAAACTTTGTTTTAAAAGAACCAGTAATGCCCATTCAGCAGCCTGGATGATGGTTAGATCTCTACGGGAGATCTTTCAGTCCATCACCATTTAAGTTCAGCCTCCTATGAAGTATTAGGGCATGGACAAAATGTAGAGAATCTGGCCTCCACAGAGTAGCAGACCCCCAAAAGATCACCAAGAGACCAAATCCAGGGCAAAAAAAAAAAAAACAGTCTTTAACATGACAACTCAGAGACCAAATCTGATGCAATATACAGTCATTAATAGGAGTTAATGCAGGTCACTCTTTGTCCACCGATAGCAGCAGAGCAGAAGCGACCTCAAGCAACACAGGGAGGGGTTTTAATAGTGGCTAGGTGGGGAATTCCAAAACTGCCTAGTTACAGACCTGGGATTGGCTCAGGCCCTGGCCAAGGATCCCCGGACTGAGTTGATTGGCTGTCCAGAGTCTAGGGAATCCAAATAATATAGGCTTAGCCTGGAGTAGTTCACCTACTCTCGATTGGCCCTTCTTGGATGAGGTGCTCATGGCTCTTGATTTGTCCTCTCTGGGTGGGGTAAGGAGTTCATGGCTCTCCCTGAAGCTAGGACAAAAAGTCAGGAGTAGTCTGTAGCAAAGGGCATCCTGCTCGGGCTTTTTGCTGTGGTTACAATTCTACAGAGGCCTGGTTCTCTCAGCGTGAATGGGTCTCTCCGTATGAACAGCTCCTAGAGTTTGTTGTTAGATTTTCTTTTAGTCTGGCCCCACATTGGATAACAAAATGTTGTTTTTGCTCTTTCTTTACTCTTTTGGGGACCAGCCACCCAGTTCTCAAATAAATCACACACAGAGCTTCGTTATTCTTAATTAGAAATACCTGGCTTTAGCTCAGCTTGTTTCTTGCCAGCTTTGTTTAACTCTAAATTATCATGTTTGCCTTTTGCCTCTGATGTTTTACCTTTTTCCTCTGTAAATCTTAAGTCTTACTCCAGGACTGTCTGGGGAAGTGGGGAGCTGGGGGGCTGGGGGCTGGAGAGCTGGGGGGGGGCTAGCTTCTGGACCCTAGCATTCTTTACTCCTCTCTCTCCTAGACCTTTTTTTCTTCCCAGATTTCTTCTTCTATTTACCCTCTCTCCTGCTTTGCTATTAGCTGTTCAGCTATTTATTAGACCACCAGGAGTTTTAGAAAGGCACAGTAACACAACAAAGTTAAATAAATGCGGCATAAAAGAATGCAACACTGATTTGCATCATTAAACAAATGTTCCACGGCATAAACAAATGTAGCACATCTTAAAATAATATTCTACAACAAGAATCCTTATTCCTCCTGGAAACCTCATGAACACAAGCTTTGTTGTCTGCCTTCCCTAGCAGGGTTCTTCCTCTCTCAGAGCTCACAGCAAACACACTCACTGAGTCAGCTTACTACATTCCAAGGTTTCCTAGCCTATGCCTCCAAATATTTCAAAATTCTGTTATCAAAATTTCTTCCACAGGCTTCTGAACTGAGGAAGAAGACAGTAGACAGATTTCCTGACAGGTGGACAAATAGAGATAAGGGTGTGGCTATGTAATAAAGACATCAAACTTCCAGGATGGCTGGCTTCCTTCTCACCGTCTTTACCTGAGACAAAAGTCTAGTAGGTTAATTAAAGGCCTACCGAGCCTTTTTTCACCCCAGAATCAAAACATTTCCCCTAACGAACCAATTGGAAGTCATCAAGGCTGGTCAGGACACATTCACACAATAGTTATGGGGCAATCAGCCATCTTGTTTTTGCTCAACATAGCAACTCTAGTGGGATTATGTTGTTACATTGTAAATATGTAAATTATCCCACCTACTGTTTTAGTAAAAATGCTGATTGGCTGAAGGCAGACAGGAAGTATGGGTGGGGCTACCAGACTAAGAAAACTCTGGGAAAAGCAAGAGGAAGAAAGAGACACCAGCAGATGCGGAGGAAAGAAATTGAAATGCTGCTCTGAGAAAAGGTACCAAGCCTCATGGCTAAACAAGATAGGAATCATGGGCTAGTAAAGAGTAAAGAGATAGCAAGTTATATGCCTGGCCCCAGATCTGGCAGCAAGCAGAGCATAAAACTAATACAAGTGTCTATGTGACTGTTTGGGCCTAAGCAGCAGTGGGGCTGAGAGGGGGTCCAAACCTCTGGGGTAGGCCTGAAAGTCTGGGCCAGAAACCTCATAAACAGCCAACCCTAAACTAGGGGAGGAGGACCCTTCAAATATGTTACAAATCCAAGTCCTCTAGCAAAGAGTGGATTTCCAGGTTCTAGAGTCCCCATATACTTTGTAAAGGCTCTCTCTGTGTACTTGCTATTTGTGTGTTTCCTTACCTCTAATAAAAGCCTCTCCACAAACCAATTCTGTCTGCTGTGTTACTGCTTTATCTCACTGTTACTGTTTTGGCTCACGATTTTCTGCCTTTTAATTTTTTAACTGACATAGAAAACAAACCCTGTAAAAACCCTTAGATGGTAAAAGAACTATGTAGTCAGGTGGCAACAGCAATCTCTCCATTGCTCTGGTATCAGTGTGTGTGTGTATGTATATTGTATATATGCATATGTGTGCATGTGTGTGTGTATGTGTGCATGTTTGTGTGTATGTATGTATGTGTACATGTGTGTTGTTTCATGTTTTAGTCAGACTTTCCATATCTGTGACAGAGTCCTGACATAAGTAATGTACAGAACAGATTTGCTGTGCCTGTGGTTTCAGAGATCTCAGCTGGGCAAGCTGATACCATGATGGCTGGAAATGCAAAGATGAACTCCTGGCTTTATCC
This sequence comes from Phyllotis vaccarum, assembly GCA_033318265.1. Taxonomy (NCBI): domain Eukaryota; kingdom Metazoa; phylum Chordata; class Mammalia; order Rodentia; family Cricetidae; genus Phyllotis; species Phyllotis vaccarum. The sequence continues at coordinate 5,685,548 of JARWLC010000012.1, read as the reverse complement.
TCTGAAAGGAAGTACAGTCCCCCAGCCAATGGGATGGTGCCCTGACATTTGGGTGGCCTTAGGCCCTAGAGGCTCCTAGGTGCAGATACCATCACAGACATATCCAAGGCTCTGCTTTAGTAACTTAGGCACATGTATTGCAGCATCCCAAGCTCACACAGAGATGACCCTCTCCATCCCTTCTATTTGGGTTATTTCCACTCAAACATTTGGACCCTGTAGATATCCACTGTACCTCTATTATCCTCTATCCATAAGAAGGTTAAGATAGAATCTATGATTTAGCTAGCTTTACTGTAATGTTAGACAGGTGGTTTTCAATGATAATTAATACAAATTATACCATAAATCGTGTGGAAATAAACACCCATCATATGTCAGAAGAATCCCATCCGACACAAAAAGGATACCAGCTGTGGAAGGAAAGGATTATCTTTTATTGATTAGTTATTGACAGTGTTTAAGATTGAATCTTGTTCTGTCTGTTCAAAGGCTTGATTGTTCACAAGTAAAGTAGGGTTTGTCACTTCCCTTCTAAATGTCACTGGAAGGTGGTCTCTGCTTGTCCTTGGGACCTTAAATCTGGATCCTTACTTCTCACACTGCTTCTAAAAGCAGCCTCTCTTACAATGCCCACTGTAATGATACCTTATGGCTGGAAGACAGTTAGGCTGCCCTGCACAAGTGGGGCCTTATCAAGTGACTTTTAGATCAGTTTGTCCTTGTCTGGGAATGGCTGTATTATTTAGCCAAGTCACCTGATAATTAAGAGAGATCTGACCAATTAGGCCAACATTAGTGTCACCTGATGCTTGCTTCAAATCCTGCCTTTTCTGTTTAGTGCAAATTAAAGCCTGCTAATTAAATAAATTTGAATGTCAATAGCTTAGGCTAAGATCAGCTAGAAAACCCAGCATTCAGCGAATTCATTAATGCTTGCTTCCCAGATGATATGAACGCTAAAGGATAGTGACTGTCTTTCCTTTAGCTCCCCATTAGAGAAAAACCTACAATGGGTTAGAATGTGCAGAAATGTAGTCAATTAAGCAGCACAATCCAAAAGATGCTAAGCCAAGGTCGTTTCTTAGATAATACAAAATACAGCATTGGGTGATTCCTTTCCTACACATCTACTTCACATTTCTAGCATTTCTAGGACCATGTCAGGGAGACCTAGAGTATACATTGCAATTTCAGTGCAGTGGACTTGACTAACTTTAGTGTTTGTACTAAAATCCATTTAATGCATTTTAGAGCTGTTTAAATTAAAAGATGAAACTAACTTTTAACATAAAAACATTTCCATACACCTCAATTAGAAGAAGTCACATTTTTGCAGTGGAATCATTTTTACATGTATTTTATCCTATATTAGAAATGCCGTCCAGGACTCCCTAATGACTAATGTCTCTTCCAACTCTAGGCCAACAGCTCATTGCTTTAATTCACAGACCTAACCACTTACATCTTCACTCATCCCTCCGAACCTATATATTATCAACACGGAGCAAATCTCATTGCTTCCATACTTCAAAACCTCAATAGGATCCCTACTACCAACAGAATAATTTTAAATAATAGATTCATGGTTCTTTGCCATTGGCTCTAAGTTTTGCAGTATTATCTACTATGCTTGTATATGTAGTTAAAGTCTCAGAGCTTTCCAGGACGTGCCCCGAGCTTGCTTCCTGTTCTCTCCTCTTTTAAATACATTAGCCTACACCAGAAATAAACAATGATAGTCACATCTAATGAGGCTTTACTACATTCACATGATTTTTAATCACTTTCCACAGATTATCACCTTTTACCCTTATGGCAGTCTCAATAAAGAAGGCATCATCCACTTTTATAGATGAGACTGAAAAAGACCATGCAGTTTGCGCATCAAATCCAGACCTGGAACTTGTGCCCAGTCCTCCCTCCATTTCCTTCTGTGACAGCACAGCCCACAGCCTTCATACAGCGGTCACCCTTCAGAGGCCAGAACCACAGTCTGAAGAAGTCAGGGGACAGAGTTAAGATGCTGTTCAGGGCTGCAGGTAACAGTACTGCCCTAGCCAGTTCCTGACTCCTCTGTGCTCTTTATAGCTCAGGCTGCTGAACTGAGGTTGCTTGAGGTAAAACCTCCCACCCCTAAAAATCGGTTATGAGAGGCAGATATGCCCTTTGTTGCAGGGGTGAGGGTGGGGGATAGGGATGAGGGTGGGAGATTTTCTTTCCCTGAAGATTCCACAGGGGGTTTCACTGAAGGTGCTCCTCTGTCCCATCTCTAACCATTCTAATTCTCATTCTAAAGAAGGTTCTCTTCTCTGCAAACTTAAAAGGAAGCCTCTTTTCCTTTGGAAAGCCATGCTGTTTTTATTGCTGGTGTTCCTTTCTGTTCCTCACCCCCAGCCTGGTCAGAAGGCCTTCTCCTAATTCTCCTCCTGAAAAAGAATTATCTGCGCCCTTCACAAAGCAACCACTTCGTTTTCTTTGTGCTTAACCCTTCCCTCACTTTATTCAAAGTGAACACACACACACACACACACACACACACACACATATACACGGGGGGGGGGGGGGATCCAATTTTTCAAGGTCCACCCCAGATGATACCTACCTTCTGCATAAAGTCTTTCCTCATCCATTCCTTTTCCCCTGCACATTATTTCTCTCCACCAAGAGCTCCAAGATATGCCCTGCCCAAGGTTCTGTTATCTCCTGATTTCAGCAGCTGGCGATCTCATAGTACAGTAATTTGTTCTTTAATACTCAAATTATAATGATTCAGACTGTCCAGTAAATCATAAGAGATGGGCTTTTCTACCAGAGTACTTCTGTGTAGAATACTATTTTAAGGTGTGTTATTTTTATGTTCCATTTGTTTAATCCTGTGAAGCTGTGTTACCATGCCTGTCTGAAATACCTGATGGTTTAATAAAACAGAACAATCAATAGCAAGGCAGGACAGAGAAATAGGTGGAACTGGCAGGCAGAGAGGATAAATAGAAGGAAAAATCTGAGAGGGAAACAGGAAGAAGTAGCCAGAGAAGGAGGATGACTCCAGGGGCCATCCATCCAGCTACACAGTACCTCAGGGTAGGATTGAGAGTAAGATTTACAGAAGAAAGAACAAAAGCCCAGAGGCAAAAAGTAGCTGGGATAATTTAAAGTTAAGAAAAGCTGGATAGAAACAAGCCAAGCTAAGGCTGGGCATTTCTAATTAAACCTCCATGTGTGATTTATCTGGGAGCTGGGTGGTGGGCTCCCTAAAAAGTAAAAGAGAAAAAAGCAACAACATATTTACATATGTAATTTCTAGGAATCACTTTGGAATACTCATATGCCCCCAAATCTATCAGTTTTATTTACCTGTTATGTAGACATCTCCTCCAAGATGAGTTTCCAAGAGAGAAGCTCATTAAGATGCAGAACATTTACAGGAAGGTGAGACAGAGGATATTTTAGGCAGAGATGAAACACTCCATCCTGAAGGAAAACTCCTAAAGCTCAGGAAGTAGACAACTCAAAGGCTCCAGGAAGCTCCTGAAACTGACCAGATTCAATATTCTTCCTGTTTTCCCAAGCTTATAGAAACAGTCAAGATTGCTAGGAGACACTCTCAGACAAACTAAGCTGCCTAGAAGAGGCTCAGACCACTTGATCAACCTAAAAGAAATAGTTTCCAAGCTTCTGGGTTGCCCTCAAGATGTTCAGTGCACTCCAGATTTTCATATGAGCTGTTACCCTTGGTGGGGTTAGCTTTTGTAATGCAACTGTTTTGTTTTTGATATTTCTCTTTCTGTAGTAACTCATCATCCATATTTCTGTAAGTAGCCCCTGTAAAACTCATTGGATTTTCAGTTTGTCATCTGTGCACTGTCTGGCATTGTTACACACACACACTCTCATGATTTGAAATCAGCTACACCAGAACTTCCCTGGGGTCTCTTTAATCTCTTCTGATTTGTTTCATGATGAAACACCATTCCACTTTGTTGTCCCTCAAATCCTCCCAAAATTGTCACCAGAAAATTTTGTCAGAAAAAAGAAAAAAAAAAAATCTGTTAGACCTTTTGCAGCAAAAATTGTCACCATGACAGAGATTCCCTAATGCCTAAGAGGAGACAGCTCAGAAGAGGAAATCTATAGTGTTGAATGAATCCCCCTATTAAGCCAGGTCTCCAAAGTGAAAAGCTAATTGGGGTTAGGCAAAGTTTCTGTCATAATCCCTTAGGTTTGGTAGGAACGCTGGTGCCTAGAAATACATTATAAAGTAAACTTTTATCTGATATTCAAATTATTGCTTATATGAGAAATCCATTATTCTTAGACAACTGTTTGTCCAGTCAGTCAAGCCAGTTTTCTTTGGTTTGAAAGAATTTTTTGAAGCCAATAATTAAGTTTTGTTTTGTTTTAGTCGTTTAGCTACCAGTAAGTTGGAGAAAATAACAAGCCTTATTGGCACAGACCACAGCAATTCTCAATTTTTACTACTTCCTGACTCACAGCTCCACTCAAGCTTTGGTGTGTAGATAAGATCTTACTGAACTGTGTGATAATAGGAAAGCAATACAATTGTCTTGTCAGCTGCTAATAGCCTTTACACTTGGAGTTCTTGAGCCCTAAGGTCACCCCAAATCCCCGGTCAGCCCTTAGGATAAATGAATAAAGAGAATGCTGAGGTGGAAATGAACAAAGTATCAAACCAAGAGGAAACTGAAGGAAAAAATAATCACAGTTAGAGCTCAGTCATAACTGTCATTGTTTAGGGTTGGTGGAGGTTTGTTAGATTTGCATTTCTGTTTGTGACAGCATTTTCCTAGTGAAGTGTGAAGGCTCCCATTCTTTAAGTGTGAAGTCTCAATAGCCTGAAGGGGGACATCTAGATGCATGGTGATTTCAGAACTCTAATCATAACTATGCCATGCCCACACAGCCTCTTGCATTTACCTACCAGGATGCTTTGTAAACACACCCATCAAAGCACCCCTCAAAACAGAGAGCAGGCTTTATATGTTCTACTGGCCATTTTGTACCTTCAGAGAAAAGTCAGGCTAAACAAATAAATCGATTTTGCAGTCCAGAGAAAACCCATAGTCAAATGATGATCAATTTACTTTTTCATTATTGTGAAAAATTAAAGGCCATTATTGCAGCCATTGGCATATTAATGCCCCCCCCCAAAAAAAAAGGAATTTGGGAGAATCTGTTCATGGAAGAATCTCCTGTGCTGCCATATGGGTTGAAATTCAGCATCATGTAGAATTTTAATACAAACACACACACACAGTAACCAGGCCACCTAAATGAGACCCTTCCACCCAGGTGCACTGAGTGAGAGAGAGAGAGACTGCATGAAGAAAAAAGGGGGACCATCCTAATCCCTTGAGGTCATCTTACTCCAAACCCTGCTAAACACGCTCCCCTACCCCCAACGCCACCCCCCAACCCCCCACCCCCCCACTCCCGCCACACTCTACCATGGACAGAGCCTTGTGTGGCAGGGCATAATGAAGGCTACAGACGCAATAAAAACATCCTTACCACTGTCAAAACTAATCTGTTAAAGGCAAAGTTTGTGGAAGGCCCTGGATAGCTGAATCTATGGGGAAACTGGTTTTCTATTTAGGAAAAAAATGGAGTTGTTATTGTTAAGCAGGGAGATGCCTATTGTGTGGGTAATTAGGAGGAGGCCCAGCTGACCTGGCAATGAGGTAGTGTGGTTAAATACCTGAAGGCAAGGAGGCCGGAGCTGGATGAAAGCAGAGCCCCATCTGTCAGGCTGTAATGATTGTGCTATTTGGAGGCAGAAAGGTTTGTCTGAAGCAGCTGGTTTCTCTCCAAGTGACCTTTTAGCATTTCTGCTTTCGCCGTCTGACAGATGTGTCAACTCAATAATTTCAAAAGCCCCTGAGTAAATAACCAATTGTGAGCAAGGATGACCCAAAGCGACGACAAAAATGGCCGCACGCGGCGCATTATGGAGCATAATAACGGGGACGGAACCAGGGACATTATCAGAAGGGAAAAAACATTTTAGTCTTTATATCGGACTAAATGGCTCTCCTACCCACACACCAGTCCATCTCTGAGGGGGGACGAAGGGGGAAATGCAGAGCACAGGAAGGGCTGTGCAGAGGTGCCCCCAGGCCTGCATCAGCCGCAGGACTCAGGTGGCGTCTGGGCACTGGAAATGGACCTGCTCGTGCCAAGGAGGGCTGTGGGCCCAGCTAATTGGCATTGTGAAGGATTGGGGGCCATGGAGAGGCAACTGCAATCAAAGCAGGTCTGGTGGAGTTTAAAGGCTTGCAAAGAGTCTGCCAAGGCAAGGTAGGCTCAAGTGCTGTAGCTAAAGAGAGTTCAGGCCACAGGGAGCTGGGCCTTGGGAATGCTGGTGTCTGCCCCCCTTACCATACTAACTGGGCCTTGGGAATGCTGGTGTCTGCTCCCCTTACCTTACTAACTGGGCCTTGGGAATGCTGGTGTCTGCCCCCCTTGCCTTACTAACTGGGCCTTGGGAATGCTGGTGTCTGCCCCCCTTACCATACTAACTGGGCCTTGGGAATGCTGTGTCTGTTCCCCTTACCTTACTAACTGGGCCTTGGGAATGCTGGTGTCTGCCCCCCTTGCCTTACTAACTGGACCTTGGGAATGCTGGTGTCTGCCCCCCTTAACATACTAACTGGGCCTTGGGAATGCTGGTGTCTGCCCCCCTTACCATACTAACTGGGCCTTGGGAATGCTGTGTCTGTTCCCCTTACCTTACTAACTGGGCCTTGGGAATGCTGGTGTCTGCCCCCCTTACCTTACTAATTGGGCCTTGGGAATGCTGGTGTCTGCTCCCCTTGCCTCACTAAGAACCCTTGGATGGAAATCCGATTCAGTTCACCTCCCTTTGTTTCTGTTGTTTGCTTGTGGTGTTCTGTTTGTTTGTTGTGCTTCTTTGAGGCGGGGCTGCCTTAGATCTTGCAGTGGTCCTTCTGCCTTTGCCTCAAAAGTACTGGGTTACAGAAACATGCTGCCGCACCTAGTTCTCATCACTGTGACCCCAGGCTTTTTAAGGGGTAACAGCTCTTCAGGTGAACACCACACCACCGAACTGCAATGGAAATCTCTTCTCCCTGGAAGAGGTGGATGGCTCAGTCTTCTGGGTCTTGTCAGACTTGATTTCAGTCTCCAGCACCAGGTACAAGTGGAGTGAGTGCATTTGGGGAACGGAGATGCCAGGAGAAAGAAGAAACAAAAGGCAATAGAAGAGAAAATTATGTAACTACATTTTACTTAAAAATATTATTAAGGGGAAAGTAATCTATGCAGTTTGTTGTCCAGCCAGTCTAGCAAAAATCTAAGATCTCCAGAAAGCCTGCCTCAAAAAGTGAGGTATGGGATGATCCCAGAAGACTCAGTGTCAACTATGCACACACACACACACACACACACACACACACACACACACACACACACACACACACACACACACAAACACACACACACTGTAGGTTTCTGGCCCAGACTTTCTGGGGTAGCCTCATGGCCCGGACTTTCCAAGCTATCCTTGTGGCTGGGACTTTCTGACCTACAGTTCCATAGTCCCACTGAAACATAGACACTTACATTAACTGTACACTGATTGACCTGGGGCACAGGCATATAACTTGCTAGTTCTTGCTCTTAATCTAACCCATGACTCTTATCCTGTTCAGCCATGTGGCTCGGTACCTTTTCTCAGAGCAGCATCGTTGTCCTCTGTATCTGCTGCCTTGTCTAGCAACTCTGTGGCATTTCTGTTCTTTTCTTCCTGTTCCCTGTGTTTTCCCAGACTGGTAGCCCCACCTACACTTCCTGTCTACCTTTAACCAATCAGCATTCTTATTACACCAGTAGGCGGGACAGTTATTTGCAATGTAACAACACATAATCCCCCTACACACACACACACACACACACACACACACACACACACAACTGTTGAAATGGCATTTGCTATAATGCTGGAGCCAAGTATTCTTATGCTCTATTTTTCTATATTATTTTTTAGTCTCCTTTTTTATAAGTTAAGCAAAATATTAACTTTAAAATGGGATCTTCCTTACCTAAACTATGATTCTTAAAGAATTAATGTAAACACAGAAGTAGAGACTCAGAATACTATTTTGTAAAGTGAGCTTAGAAGCACTGGTGCCTTTTAAGTCAGTTCTGGTGGCTATGTGTTTACTCCAAAGGACTCAGCAAATGCTGCACATCAGAATTCTCTTCTTCTAAAGAATTGTTGGTTAGGAGCTTCTAGCTCACCATGATTCAAATGAACAAGAATATTAGAAACATTTCCATCTGTCCATGAGACCAGACTTCTTTCCTTTCTCGAATGAATACTGTGGATTATACACCTCAGAAGCTGTCCTGTGACCTGATCTACTACTATTTATTCATAAAAAGCTTAAAATGTTTAAGCGTGTGGCAATGTTCTTTAAAAAGCAAGCAAACAAACAAAAAAAAAGCATCACCCTACATCTAACTTTAAAATAAAAATCTTGAAATAGCAAACCAGTTCCACATTGGTATCTTCAACAATTTGGAGGTTACTTCTCAAAATAAATCCTTCAGTGTTAGCTAATCTACTTAAATGGAGGGCAGAATATCCCACACCCATCACGGGCAATTCTGCTGATTCCTATGCTGTTCCATAGCATTTCTTTTCTGTCTGTCCAATCCCACACACTCTTGGTGGGGGCCTCTTTTCCCACAACTCTAGTCTAACATTCACTTTCTCTCCCTACCCTGTTATTGCCTGGAAGGTTTGGCTTCTGCCTCTCACTTGGGCTTTTAGCCACACTAGATAGTTACTAACCTAAATACTACTTCGTGTTCACACACACACACACACACACACACACACACACACACACACACACACACACATGAATGAATGAAAGAAGAAAGAGAGGTGGAAGATAGAATAGACAATTGTTGCTGGGGTGTGGTAGTGGATACCTGTAATCTCAGGGCTCAAGGAGGCTAGCCTGAGATACACAGGCAGTATCTCAAAAACAAAGCAGAATCAGCTAACTGAATCTACCACTCTGGCCTTCTGTACCCTCAGTTTTACCTTGAGAATCTCAAGGACTGGTAACAAGGCATTTGTATCAGCATCCCATCTGTCTGTAGTCAAGCATATCCTAGATAGGAGTAATGATTGTTCCTTCATGTCTACCCATTTAGATCCCTTAGCCCCAGGTATAATAATTGTTCTTTTATGTCTACCCATTTAGATTTCTTCAGCCACATAAAATTTACTGGTAAAACCCCTCTAGACATCAGATTAGATGAGAACAGAATAAGAACATTGTCTCTGGGGGTTGGGCCTGGGCTCAGTTGAGAGGGTGCTTGCCTAGCATGCGTGAAGCCTGGGGTTCTATTCCCAGTGCACGTAAACCAGGCATGATGAGGAGCACCTGTAATAACAGCACTCAGAGTTGGAGGCAGGCAAGGCCATCTGGGCAACGGGAGACTATTTCAAAACACAAACCAAAGTTTTGTTTTACATCTCTGTTTGTAATAATAAGATAAAGAAGAACAGAACAGCCAGCTGACAAGAGTGGTAAACAGTTCAAAAGCAGGACAATTTACTTTCTGGTTTGTTTTCTTTTTTAATGCATTAAAGAAAGTGATACCAAGGCTATAAACAACTGAACACAAGTCTTTGTAGGGGAGATGGAGGAAAGTGCCTGGCAGCCTTAAGTCCAGATGCATTACATCCAAGACAATTAAAACTATTTGCAGCTGTTATTGCAGCTGCTCATATCCTGGGAAAAAATCAGAGGGATTGGGAAGATTGCCAGGAGATCAGAGCTGGCAAATACCTCCAATTTCAGAAAGAGGGTTTATAAGCCAGAGCCAGATGACTTTGACACACACCTAACCACATTCTAAAGCATCTCCTTAACTCAATTATTTCTATCTACATAGAAAAAGAGGCCCTCACTCAAGGGTTTGCCAAACTTAGTTCCAGGCAAGTCATTTTTACGTAGTTTATTAGAAGAATAGCAAAAAAATACCTCGTTAGAATATTAGTCACAATTATGTTTATTTTAAAAATAGAAATAATGTTCTGAGTCGGTGTACATGTCATAATATGCACAGGGAATAAAACAACCAACAGGACAATCATTGATTCCAGGGGACTTAAATCAAGTGTGACAGGCTGAAATAAACACAAGGTCAGTCTTCATGAGGTTAAGACCAGCTTTAGTAGAGGGCAAATAAAACTTTAACATAGGTATAAATATTTTATCGAATGGTTGGGGCCTGGAGGGCAAAGAACGGGGTAAGATGCCAAGGCAGGGATTGTGCCTGAAGAATCGGGAAGTGATGAGCCCGTAAGTGGGCAGAGAGCAGACTGGTGTAGAATGCTGTGTGGACTTCAGAGGGGGCTGAAGCAATGACTTCCAAGTTAGGAGTGAGGGAAGGAACACGAAAGGTGGGGGAAACAGGCAAACAGTGTCTCTGAAGCTGTGAGGGAGTCTGGTTTTCTCGTGATGGTAATAGTGGCACTTGCAAGGACTGTAACCAGATAATGCCAGTGGATTTCTTCAAGATATTTATCATTTTTTTTTATAAGATCTTCAGTGATATAGTGGAGAGCTGAGAGCCTTCACTGATATCAGAACCCAACTCTTAGGCTTTCAACATAGACTAAAGACCAGCAGCTCCCTAGGAATCCTTCAGACTTTCAGGGCCAATTGGAACTGCCAAAACATCCAGCCTTGTTTGATAGGAAACTTCCAGGTTCTCAGCTTCTCCCATGGCAAATAATCATTGTTGTACTACCTAGACCACACCATGCAAGCCAATGCCAGTCTAACAAATACCCTTCTGAATACATATTATATATATATTTCTCTAGTGAACCCTGCTAATACATGGGGCTTAACCTAACAAACAAGATAAAGATTTAACCTTCATGTCTGCTGTAAAATAATTCATTATCAAAGGATAAAATGCCAAAATATGAATTTAAATATTAAACGTTGCTGCACTGGAGGTATTTGACCTTCACATGATGATATCACGATGCTTGCTTGTAGACAGGAAATGGACCCATTACATGCCATCATTCCACACTAGGAGAACCGTGTTTAGCTCCAGGCCTAGACACCAGTGTCAAAGGAGTTGGAGGAACTAGAAACCATGTAATCTTAAAAAGATAACTGAAAATAATAGATGTCTTTAATGTTTAGGGGGCAACTCCAGATGGCTGAAATAAAAACCACCATCTACAACTGTTTTTTACAAGGAAGAAACTTTTAGTTAAATAATTTTTAAAGTTGATAAAATTGACTATATGGGTCACAGGGCTACAAAAAGTTTAGTTTGTTAAGTAGAAGAGGTATTCTCAGCGACTGAGATCTTTCCAGAACTAAAGATGTTTACACCCTCTCCAGAGATGGGCAGGGAAGATAGCATACATCTAGTATGAGTCTAATAGTCACAAGTCTTGGTTGGGGCAGTTGAAAAGGAGTTTTCACACTAGAGAAGATGATGTTTCCTAGTAACATTTTATTAGAGAGTCAAACCTGGCTGCATCTGAGTGTCTCACTGAAGAAGGAGAAAATAATGGCTCTGTCTTGTGCCAGTGTTACCCCTTGTGAAATCCTTGCTGTCTTCAATTCAATACTTACTATTGCATGATTTGATCCTTCCTTCTATTGGACATTCTGCTGAAGAGCTGCTAACTGCTAACGTGTTGTTGTTGTTTGTTTGTTTTTTATTTTTTTCCACACATATGGTAGGTGTGGTAGGCATTGATAGAGATAAAATTCAGGATGAAGATTTCCTGAGGGACTCTGATATTAGTTCCAGTATTTCTTTGTGTCTGTCTTCGGTTATGAACCATGAGTAACCTCTTCATGGAGTCATGCATCATGACTTGCAGAAGAAACAAGGCTAAAGACTCTTCTCTCCGTTGACCCATTGTGTGGAGTACAGATTCAAGCAAGGCAGCTGGCACCCTGTGTGCATTTGTCGGCACTGCACATTTCCTACAACCCCAGCTCTCAAGAACAAGATGCAGCCACGTCATCTCCTAAGTCAGTTTGTCTAGAAACTGCCAGGACAAAAGGCTACTCACACATTTTACTTTGGGCTCTGAGGATGATCCTCTCATATGGATGGTCTTGGGATTCCTCTGTGTGAGGTTTAAGATCTTCACCCACTATTTTTGCAGAGCTTAAATGAGTGAGATTAGTCCAGCCTTCAACACCTTACCTTCCTCCCAATCTCTATTGTTGTATTTTATGCTCTTCCAGTAAAGGCTACTTAATAATGTAATGAGCCTGCTAGATGTTCACATACCAACATGTTCTGTCAAATTTCTCTAAATAAAAGTCTCCAAACTGGGCCTAAACTAGATCTCATCAGACTTCTCATCATTACCACGTTCTTCTCGAGACCTTGATTTGACAATTCCCAACCCATAAACACGCACCATTGCTGCAGTTGACTAAAAAACAGACAAAAACAAGGACATTTTCAAGAGTGTGTCTTTCTGTTCATACTTTTCCTGTCTGCTCTCCAGTGCATTTGCACTCCAGGGTTTGGTCAGATCCATCTTGCCATTTGAGGAACACAATGGCCAGACTCCAGGCCAATTAGTACTTTATCTCCCCACACCACTTGTCATTGTTGACCGACCGTTTTCTTCTTTGAAATCTTGTTCTGCCTTAAGCGCCAAGACTTTCTCCATGGCTGACTGACTCCTTTTTACTTTCGCTGCCTCTCTCCTCCAGCCACTTTCAAAAACTTATCTTGACCAAGATTTTACTCACAGAGCTTTGCTTATCTCCCTCTTCAAGCTCTCCCTGAATAATCTCATCCATACACACCACAGGAGAACCTCTGCTAACACAGTTGGTGACATCTGCCCTCGGGACTCACATCTGCTTTCCTGTGCTGTCAGCTTAGAACTTCAAACTGACCAAACTCACCTCAGTGCTGCCCTGTTCTCATTGAGAGAGGGGGGGGGAGAGAGAAAATTCCTTTTATAAGCCTAAGTTATCTATTTTTATTATTTGGCCCCATCTTCCTCTCCTGTTTTGATTCTAACGATGTGTAAGATGTGAAATAAGGTTAAGGTTATAATTGGCAGGTGGATTAGAAACTCTATCCTCAAAAAATGGCCCAAAGTCAGATTACATTTCTTTACAACCCTGTTATTTCTTAAAATAAAAGTAGGAGTATGCTAATCATACTAATTCTTAAGTTATAAAATATATGCATATATTAACATACCACATTTTACTCCATAAATACATAAAATGATGTGCCAATTAAGAATATCATAAAGCTCAAACAATGAGATTAGAAGGGTATTCCTAATCACGTTCAGTAGCTACTGCTTAATTATACTTTTCAATACACAAAAATTCAACTCTAAATTAGAGCAAGCGTAGGAGACTGGGGTTCACGTGTCTACTTTAGTGGGGGATTTTATGGGCCCATCCTCCACCTGGGGCTCCCCAAGCTCTTAGTTCTTTTGGGGGGCTGGTAACTGGCCATACAAAATAAGCTGCTATATTTCAAATTGTGATTGTCCTATTGTTCTGTCTTTAGACACGGGTTTGCCATTGGAAAGCTCCCAGCTCTCTGAGAAGGCCAGAACCCACTCTGCTGTGAGGCCTCAGAAGCAGGCCTCCACCATTACAGATGAAGTCATATAACCAAAATCCCCACATAAGACCACACAAGTCGAAGTGTCCTGGGCCTATCACATGCACTGAACACAGGCCCATTATTACACACTGGTGCTGTGCCAGAGACACTGTGGGAACACAGAAATAAACAGTTATTTTGACAAAGCAGTATTGTTGCTTGGCATTCAGTAAATTTGCCTGAAATTCTGACAACTTCCCTGCATAAAAATATCCACCCACCTAACACTCTCTTTACATGAAATCTTATAATAGCAAACCTGTAATTACATTTCCTATTTTCATTTTTCCAGGAACACTGTTGACTTCTACTGTATTCGGACTACAGTGCATCTATCTCCATTAACACTGTCACATGGGTTTTATAAAATCATATTACGAAATGTGGGTCAGTGATCACCGAGTCATGTAATTTATCAAGACAATACCCAGATGCACTGTTTGACATTCGTTTTGCAGGGATGCAATCTACTGGTGTATACAGCTCTGCAGAGCCATCCAGTCTTTAGGAGCAGGGGCCATTTATGACTGGGGGGAAAATCAATATCCAGAGTTCCACTATCAAATATTTAATGTCCCAATGTTTTATAAGATAATATATCAGCAAGGCTGACAGGCCACCTCTGTTTGATAATACATCATCTCTGCAGCTTGGCCATCTAATCTGTCTCCAGACTCAGGCTTTGAGAGCCAGAAATGCTTCTCATACTCCAACCTGCCAGTTTACTGAGAAGACCAGGTGTGCCAGTGAAGCACAAGCACCTTACCCAGCTGCTGGTCATAGAATCTGTAACTAACATCCCCCGATCACAAATTCAGTTAAGTACTGAATGGACGACTGAGAGGCAAGTCCTTGGGGGTATCCTGTTCCCAGCCCTTCCCGTGTTTCTTTCTGCTACCTGCACACACTGAGATGAAGACACATACGCCCGCCATATTCTGAGCATTATTTTCCAACTGAATCATGGGGTGATGCACCATGGACTAAACCATCTGGAACCGTGAGCCACACACACAAATCCCCCTCTAAGTTGTTTTTGTTTTATATTTGTCACATGAAGGGAAGGCTAGCCAGTGTGAGCTCCTTTCCTATACCATGGCACTCTCCAGGCCTATTTCTTCATCACACATCTAGAAGAGAACTCATTTCCAGATGCCTCCATTGCATTATATTTAAACATCCCTTTTATTGCCCACTCTATGCTACTCACAAAATGCACATAGGAAAAGACAAAGCTGTTTTACCATCCCCTACGTACAACAGGCAGGACTCCTAAAGGTTATGGGAAATTGGTATTCACATGTTTCCCATGTCATGCCTCTTGCAGTCTCTTCCAAATTTCACTAACATCCACCCTTCCTGCCTCTGTTAGCCCTTACATTTTGTTTTGTCCTTGGTCACTTTCTCTTAGGGCATCACTGGATGTCTTAGTAACCTCACATCCAGCTGTGAAGTTAGTGGGATAACACTAAAGTGTACTTCCTGGATTCTGGTCCTCGAGATCATCTCTGTCTTTCTTAGAAGTCATACTTCACTGTGCTGGTGACCTATGTGTCAATCATCACGTGTATCCTTCTACTACTGTGATGCAGACACTGATTGGACATTGAACTGTGTGCCTTTTCATCCAGACATTCTCAGGACTCCCCACTGTGATGGCCCCATATGGGGTAAATAAGGGATATTTATGCAAAGAGTAAATAAAATTACAGTGCGTAACACTCAAACCAAAATCCTGAGTTGTCTTTATCCAACTCCTGAAAAAGTCCTGTGTGTTTTATTTTCTTAAATCTCTCCCAGATCACACCCTTTTCTTTATCAAATACTGCCCTAGTTTAGGTTCCGTTTTTCTTACTGACATTGTTGGCATAAAATCTCTGCTTCCCAAATTTCCCTTCCCCACTCAGTCTTGAAGAATGTCTTAAATAACCCTAAATCAGAAGGTCTGTTTCTCATTGCTTCATATTCTGTGTCCCACGTTGCTTAGCAGATGAAGTCTGACGTTCAGCAGCCACTGTGTTCTTGCTCTACCAACATCATTACTTCTTTCAACACCAAATCTCTGACATTTACCTTCTTGTGTGCTTCTAACTTTGTCCAGAATGACCCAGATAAACTTGACCTCAGTGTCTAGATAAAATGTGTCACATCATTCCCCTAAGCACAGTTTAGACCTTCATTTTAACAGTCCCTAATCATGATTATGTATATGTTCATTGTGGCACTCAATTATGAGACCGAAATTCTTGTGTATGTGTTTGCCTCTCATGACACAATGAGGGACTGGTTCTTTTCTATTGTGTATTCTCAGTAGTTAATAAATCTCTCCAAACCACAAAGGATTCAGTAGATAATAAAGCCCCAATCTTGACATTTCCCATCATATGGGTTTTATATTTTATGTGTATGAATGTTTTGCCCTCATGTATGTACATGCATTGTGTGTGTGCGCGCGCGTGTGTGTGAATGATGTCTTATACCTACAAAAGTTGAAGAGGAGATGGGATTCTCTGGAACTAGAGTTAGGGATGTTTGAGAGCAGCATGCAGATGCTCAGAACTAGGCCCAAGTCCTTGCAATATCTTGCACAGACTATTTGAGACTAAAATTCAATTACATGTCTCACTTCCCTTTCCTTCCTTCAAACTCTCCTCTATACCCTATCTCACACTCCTTCAAATTTATGGCCTTTTTTCTCAGTAATTGTTATTCCATAAATGTATGTATATGCAGATATATTCCTAAACATAACCTGTCCAGTCTGTGTAATATCACTTCTATGTATGTTATGATGAGCCTTATCTCCAGATCTCTGACTCACATATATGTTACACTCCACTTTGTTTTTGGATTCTTTAACATTACTAGAGTCCCTCTATGACTCCAAGATACATAGGCCACTAAATAAACACTAGGCATGGAAAAATATCAAAGGGCCATGGAAATGGAGGAGAACATATTTGAGCAAATAGCAACACAATTTCCTCCCCTTCTCTCTCCCAGCGTTGTCCGAATCACCATTAATCTTGTCTTCTGTCTGCCGACTATTCTTCTCTATGCTTCTTAAAGAGAAGCCAAGTCCATTGATAAGGTACAAACTTTTCAGTGAACAGTTTCACTCTCCTTCCTAAATTCTCAGTGGCCAAGACAAAGATTAATGTGAACACTGGATATTAATCTGCCCTGGCCTTTGCTGAGGATCTCCGTCAGTGAAGATTGCAATTTCAGAACTTCACCAACCTGTCATGGTCTGTTGAGCCACCACAGGAGGTGCTGGTGATACACACATGTTAAAGTTTTACACCTCAAAATTATTCACGAAATGAGGTCAACACTGATGCTCTCATGATTGTGAAAAATAAGTCTCCATTCTCTGAGCATGAGGAATTATGATCAGAAATATCAATACAGATCCTTCAAGTGTTATCAAGAGGCTGTCGGTTCTGAACGTCTTTAAGCCAGTTGTGTTAACATGATGATAAATTTTTACCATTTAATAACTATCTTAAATTAGATCACTGTCCAACACTGAGCGGAAGAATGTGCATTACTGTAGTAAGAGGTTTCTGGCCCGGACTTTCCAGCCGAACCTCAACGTCTAGGCCCACAGACCCGCAGTCCCACAGAGACACACAGCTTCCAATAGTTTTAGGCTGATCAGCCTCAGGCCCAGGCATATCACTTGCTAGCTCTCTACCTTTCATCTAACCCATGTCTCTTGTTCAGCCACGTGGCTCGGTACCTTTCTTTAGAGCAGCATAGTTGTCCTCGGCTTCCTCTGGCTTCTCTCTGGTGCTCTGTTTGGCATTCTGCTCTCAGAGATTTTCTTAGTCTGGTAGCCCCGCCTACACTTCCTGCCTGCCTTTGACCAATCAGCTCTTTTTATTAAACCAGTGGGTGGGACAATTATTTACCGTGAAACAACACAATACCCCTACACATTACTTTCCAAGATATTTTCCATGCTGTTCTTGGGACTTGGAGTTTGAGCGATTTGTACAAACTCTCTGAGGTTCAATGCATCAGTCTGAGCAGGATATGTGTGCTTTGCATCCATAATATAGTAATTAATGTGTTAACAGTCATATTTGTTGGGGAATTCAATTTTTAAAAAATAAAATTTAAGATCAAGAAGAAATCTCTGTTTTTTGTTGTTTTCTCCTCGCCAGACATTTTTTCTTTATTCTTTTAGACAAGGAAGGAAATAGAGAAACAAAAGATAAAGTGCTACTTGCAGTCCAGTCTCCCGTCCCCCATGTCCTCACCACCGCACCACCACCAAATTCCGAGAAATGCACTTGATGTCTTACTGATGGGACCAAGTAACCTTCAGAAATAAAACGTATCAGTTCCAAGTGTCCACCTTTTCTGTTCCTCTTCTTAAGATGGTAGGGGCTGACTGGGTTTCCTTTTCCTTCATCAGAAATGTTGCTATTCCTCCTGAGAATGGCCCGTTTCCACCACATCTGCCTTAGAGCTCAGTTCAGCCCCTCGCTGCTGAGGAGTCAGCTAAGAGAATTAGTCACACACACCGAGACACAAGGGAGAAATCCCAAACACATGTTCAGTGTGTTTAAATGCGTCTTGGAAAACTCACCTCAGCCCAGCTGTTGGAGATGTGCACACTGAGATGAATGAGCTCTGCAAAGCAAAGCTGACATCAAATCTCCAAATACCTTGCCAAAGCCCACCATGGCTGTTAAAAGCTGAAGCCATATGCAAATACCTGTGACTGATTCCCCAAAGAAAGAAAACCAATACACTTCCTTATTATTTTTTTCTATAACAGCAGTCATCAGGGATATAAGAAATGTTCATTATGGACCCGGTGAGCCTCAGATTTTTGCACAATGTCACACACCTGTAATATCAAACATGACTCATTAATTAAAGGTAATATGATGGAATGACTTTCTCAACATTCAGCAAACATGCGTAAAGCATTGTTCATATTCAACCAGACAACTCTACCTAGTTCGAATGTCCAGTACAGTGCTGGCCTTTCAGCAGCATCCTTGGAAAGAAGTGGACAGCAGGCTGGTATCATGGACAAATAGTAAAATTAGCACATAATGACAAAATCTGTGCTAGAGAGAGATGCTGAGGTACCAGGGGACCAAATATGAGGACAAAATACCTTCCCGAAAAAATTAGACCCACAGAATGTTAGTACGAAGCTGCCTATTGGAATCGATGAATGAACAGATAGATTTGCGATCTTAAGAGGAAAGAATTTTGATTGTGTATGGAGACTAAGAACGTTGGCGAGAGTATGCTTTATTCTGAAGAGCATTAGCCTCCTCCCACACATCACAACTATACAACAGCCCTTCTCCTCGAACTCACTCATGCACACAGCTAGAAGGTGTTCTCTCTGTATGTCTCTGTCTGTCTCTGTGTGCGTCTATCTCTCTGTCCCTCTATGCCTCCCTCTTTCCCCTCCCCCTCTCTCCCCACTCCTTCCATCCCTCCCTCCCCCCTCACTCTTTCCCCCAAAGGACTCACTGTCCTTCCAAACACTTCTGGGCTGGAAGGAACCTTTGGAAGAGGAGACCGCAGAAGTCATTTTCCTCATACTTTACAGTCCCCAATTAGGATGAGAGCAGTCATAGCCAGACAGGATACAAATATCATCTCCATTTCGAGAGTAAAGGTGAAACTAAGCAGCCTGACCAAGGCTAGCAAAGAGGTAAAGACAAGAGAAGCAGCCATTCCCATACCCACTGACCTCAAACCCATGTCTGCTACAGCTGTCTATTAATGTGTTAAGCTGCCCACTAATGTAGTTCATCTAGTTCTTTCATGTCTCAGATAATTTGAACTTCTGCTTTCCAAAGTGTGAGGCAATACCATCTACTGTTTTGAGAAAATTAAGTAACTGAATTTCTTCAGAAACCACTAGAAAATCATTTTTCTATTTATTTTCAATTAAGATAAGTACTAGTCATGCCAACATTTATATACATATCGAGCTCAGTACAGAAGAGAATCTCCTTGCTTGATAGTTGCAAGGAATACTCACGTGTAGTGTGAGGTCATCCTGGGGAAAGGAAGAGGTTTGTACACCTGCACAGTTAATAGTGGAGGCCTTTCCTAACATTTACTTCAATATTCCAATTTGCTATTCTGTACCTAGTATTCTGTACCTAGTAAGCACAGGTGATATTTTACAATAAATATTCAACCTTTTTATTATCAAAATGATGCTCTTAGCAACTTTTGTAGTATACTATCTGGAAATGTTGGCACAGTTCTGTGATTCCTACCACCACAGAAACTATTGGACTATTTCTACAAATCACCTTTCTGGGGTCACTTCAACTCTCTGCCCAACAACCTCCCGTCTGTGAAGCCTGTCTCTGATGCATGGACTTCTGGCCTCTTCCAAACAGATAGACTGGCAGCCCTCTGCCTCACACCTGTCTGGTATGTCCCATTCTTACTTGATAGCATAGGCTTTCCTGCTGATGCAGAGGGGCGAAAGTTACAGCATTTGCCCAAAAGCACACAGAAGTACAGCCCACAGGTGAAGTTCAGAGCCTGGGAACAGACCTGAAACATTGTCACCTACAAACTTTAGGAAGACTGACTCACAATGTTGACCAATTAGTCTTGCTCAGAAGAGTCTATGGCCACATCCATAGTTCATTCTGAAAGGCTCTTCCTTGTGTGCTTTCTCTCTGTACCCTGGGATTATACTCTTGTAATTAACCCAGACTTTGTTTCTGGAGAACCAGATCTAAGGAAGAGCCTTCTAAATGTCAACTGTCATTGTCAAAAATAAAAGCAAAATATTCTAACCCAATCTCAACATACCTATGGGAGTGTGTTAGCTTATTTGGTGTTACCTGATAAGTGTGCAAAATAGTCCTTTTCCAAGGAGGTTTTCCAAGGGACACTTGATCAATCAGGAATGCTGAGAAACTTTAAAAGGATGAATCTTAATAATCCTATACAAGGAAAGAATGATGGACACACACTGCACTTAGAAGACTAACATCTCCCAAAAGAATCCCAGGACCATTGTGAGACACTGTTTTCAGCTAAGGACTTAGAGATGTTCTTAAAGAGCTGAATTATGGAACGTAAACCCACAACTCAAGAAGACAATAAGGAATGTTTCACTTCACTAACAAAAGCAACACTCTTCTATTATCTCTATAGCTATAAAGTGCTTTTAAAATATTTTAATCTTAGCTCTTATTTTCTTTTTGGTATGTGTCCTATAATGGATACATATTAAATTTAATTTTTTGAGATTGAATTTCTGTATGTAGCTCTAGTTGGCCTCTGCTCACCACTGCCTCTGGAAGGCTTTTGTTAAAGGAATGCTCCACTGTCCCCTAGCTAATTTAAAATCAATAAATAAACATATGTCTATTGAGATGTTCAAGTTACATTATTAATAGGATATGTGTTCTGCTTAGTGACTACCATGTGACCTTTCTTTACTACATACATGGCATTCTATAGGGTACTTATTCTGTTTGATTCTGTCATTTGTAAAGTGGAATTAATAGAAATTATATACTTCTTAGTAATACTGTAGAATAGGCAAGAGGTTGATAAAAAATACTTGACTCATTGCTCATAACACATTTACATCTGCTTTGAAATGCAGTCTGTGCAAATGCACTATACGCTAAATGCACCGTATTCCTAATCTACCTAACAGGAAAGTCACCCTAACACAAATAGCATAATGCATGGGGACATAGCGCTGGCAGAGCTCTCAAAGGCCTCCAAAGCACCCTTAGGTTTTCAGCATTGGAAGTGTTTAGATATAAAAGTTTCAGAGAACTGGTACAGGCCATTAATTCTACAAAAATGAGGAGTCCATTGGTTATATTAGTTTACCAGAGATATTATAGCTTATAAATCATATCAGGGTTCAGCTTGAAATCTCCCAGCTGATTGCTATATTACTCTGCATTCTCTCAGTCACATGGACACACAAAGCTCTCAGCCCACAGGTGAGACTTTCACATTGCTGCATGTAAGAGTTTCTCTAGTATTACTTTTCTTTTTCTTTCTTTTTTTAATGCCTTCAGATCATGCCATGACAAAAGTGTCATTAAGCCTTTTTGGGATCATACAAGGATGCCAGGACCAAAAAATTCCACTAAACATTCAACTATGGGACCAGTCCCAGGGTGCTGCAATAGAGCTGGACTAGGAGTAGAATCTGAGTACATTTTCTTCCGAAGTCTGCAACCAACAGCGCCCCCAACTACTTCTATGCTTCATTTTTCTTCTAAAGAAGTTGCAAATAACTAACATGCCATGCTATGTACTTGGTTATTTATCTTGCTTGTGGTGGCCTTCTCCACCATAATGTAAGCTCCATGAGAACAAGGCTTCCTGCTATTCTGTTCATTGTTGTCTCTGTGAGGCAAATATTATACAGTGAATCTTTTGAGCCATTCTTGACCCTTTGGCCGCCTTCTTTATAGCCTATGAGTATACCATTACTAATCTCCCAAATTAAGGCTTGCATAGACATTCTAGGCCACTGGTCGTACAGAAATGGTTCCTGTGTAGCCACCAGTTTTCAATGAGTTGGTCACATTGCACCATTGCAAAATACAAAGGCTCTGTGCTTGCTAATTCTAATGAAGCCAGAATATCACTTTCCTAGGGGAAGCCATATGCTAAATCCCCGGAAAATACACTTTTCCATGTTTTTTACACATTCCCTCCCTCAACCCCATCTCCCCTCCACCTCCTCACCCAATCCTCCTGTTCCAGTCTCCACCCACAAGTCCACCAGTAAAATATATTTCTTCCTCCCAGGGATATCCACGTGCCCCACTTAGTTCCTTCCTCTATACCCAACCTCTCTGAGTCTATGGATTATAGCTTGGTGATCATTTATTTAGTGACTAATATTTACACCTAAGTATATGCATGTAATATTTATATTTCTGGAACTGTATTACCACACTTATGACTTTTTCTAGTTCCATCCATTTGCCTCCAAATTTCACAGTGTCACTTTTTAAACAGCTGGATAATACTTTATTGTGTAAACTTACCACATTTTCTTTATCCATTCTTCTGTTGAGGGACATCTAGGTTGTTTCAAGTGTGTGGCTGTTTTGAATAGGGCAGCAATGAACATAGTTGATCAAGTATAGGGTAGGAAAGACCGTTGTTTGGGTATGTGCTCAAGAGTGGTGTAGCTGAGTCTTAGGACTGATCAATTTTCAGCTTTCTGAGGAACTGTCATGATGATTACATAGTGGATGTCTGAATTTGCACCACCAGCAAATATCCATACCACCATGAGCTGTCACCTGTGTTACTGATCTCAGCCATTATAACAGTGTAAGATGGAATCCCAAAATAATTTTGATTGGCATTTCCCTGATGGCTAAGGATATAACTAAATTCAAAATTAACTTAAAATAAATCACTAGTCATCCTATATACAAATGAAATACAGACTTAGAAAATATTCAGGGAAACATGATCCTTCACAATGGCCTCAGATAATATAAAATATCTTAAGGAAACATAGAGTAAGCAAACTAAAAACTTGTATAATGAAACCCCCAAGTATTTCAAGAAAGATACTGAAGAAGATATCAAAAGATAGAAAGATATCCCTTAATCATGGATCGGTACGATTAACATCATTGAGCTGACCGCCTTACTAAAAAGTGACCTACAGATTCAGTGCAAACCCCATAAAAACTTCCAACACAATTCTTCACAGACCTTGAAAGAACAATTCTCAACTTCATATGGAAAAACAAGCAAACAAACAAAAAAACCCAGGATAGTTTAAGCAACCCTGTGAAATAAAAGAACTCCTGGAGGTATCACCACCCCTTATTTCAAGATGTACTACAGAGCTGTAAGTAATAATAATAATAATAATAATAATAATAATAATAATAATAATAAACAGAAACAAAAAAATAAAAACAGACATATTGACCAATAAATTAAAAACTCAGAAATAAATTCACACATGTATGGGCACCTGATTTTGTGATTTAAAAAAAGCCAAAAACACACACTGGGAAAAGACAGCATCTTCAACAAATAACACAGGCCAAAGTGGAAAGGTGTCTGCACGTAGAAGAATGCCTTAATCTGTTCTTCATTCAGCAAAGTTATTCAGTTCCCATTAGTTTGCAGGCTTTCTATGGGTTCTGTTGTTGATAGCCAGCTTTAATTCACAGTGGTCTTGGAGGGTGCAGGGAGTTATGTGAGTTACCTTGTATCTGTTGAGACTTGATTTGTGTCTGAGTATGTAGAAAGTCCCACGAGGTCCTGAAAAGAAGGTATACATACATATATATATTCTTTTATATATATGTATGTTCTTTTGTGTTTGGATATAATGCTCTGTAAATAACTGTTAGGTCCGTTTGGTTTATAACATCTCTTAGGTTTGGTGTTTTCATAGTGTTTCAAATTTCCTAGACATTTTATACCAGGAACTTTCTGAATTACCGTTTTCTTTACCCAGTTTACCTATTTTTTTCCATTGTATTGTCAACACCCGCTGTTCTCTTGGTTGACAAAGCTGTCATAGCTTCCTGTCCTAATTCCTATTTTTTTCTTTTCCAGAATTCCCTCAGTTTGTGTTTTCTTTATTGTTTCTGTTTCTGTTTTTCGGGTCTTGAACAGTTTTATTCATTTTACCCAACTGTTTTTCCTGGTTTTCTTTAAGGGATTTTTTTCATTTCCTCATTAAGGACCTTTCTCATCTTCACACAGGTAACTTAAGGTCACTTTCTTGTGCTTCAGCTAAGTTGAAATATTCAGGGCCTGCTGTGGAGGCAAGCGGCCCTGGCTGGCTATCTGTGTTTTATGCTGGAGTCTAAGCATTTGGGCTTGTGATGATTATAGATCAAGTTGTTGATTTCTGGAATTGTCTTTGTTGGTTTTTGTTCCTCGCTGTCTGTTTTCTCCTTTAATGTTTAGAGTGTGACATCTGTGCGGGAAATTTTCTTTAGACTGATAGCTGTGGGCACTGGAGATTCCAGGTAAATGTGCTGGTTGGTTTGTTTGTTTTATTCTGTGTATTGGGAGCTGAGACTGAGGAATGGAGATGGCGGGAGGGAGGAGAGCAGAGTGTTCAACTTGGATCTGCTTATCTTGTCTCCTTGGAATGAAGGAGACAGTGAAGAGGGGTTGCCTAGGTCAGCTACAGCACCGGGGATGCAGTTTGCGGGGGAGTAGATGGATCTGGAGGGACAGAAAAGGAGGGAAGATCTGCAGACAGCCTACCCGCGTTTCAGGCGGGGGTGGTCCGCAGGTTGGGAGCTGGGATAAGTCAACAGGTGGGAAGGGGAGGGCAGGAGGGAAAGGTCTGTGGGAGCCACAGGAGATGTAGGCAAAGGGGAAAGGAAGGCGGCAGCGGGTGTGCTACTGTATAGACTGGGGACTGGATCTGAAGAAGAGGAAGAGGTGCAGATCTTCAGGGAGCTTCCCTGATCCCCTGGTCTGCTCAGCTGGTGTGTTCACAGGGAATACCTGCTGATATCGGAGACAGGATAATGGCATGTATCGGGGGAAGGAGCTGGAGGAGAAGACCTTGATCCATTAAGGACAGAGTCAGACAGCAAAAGGAGACCACAGCAGGTTTTCTGCTACAGAGCTGGGCATGGATTTGCTTTCAGCCTACTCGTCCCGGTAGGAAAGGTCCTTGGGTTATTCCTGGGCACCTGTTTTGTTTTGGAGCTGGGACATAGAAATGAGTGGGAGAAAGGAGGTGAAAAGGTAAAGATCTGTGGGATCAGGGGGAGATTGGAGTAGGGAGGTAGGGAAGGTTAAGTGTTCTGCTGCAGAGCTGGGGAGAAAACGGGATCTTGACTATGGAGGGAACAGAGTGACACATTCCCGTATTAATTCCTTCCTTCGCATGCTGTAATTTTCCCTTCTTGTACTTGTAACAATTAAAATTAAATCACTGTCTATCTCAATTATTTGATCAGTGGCAGGTGATTTTTTTCTCATAAACTCTTAAGCTCTGTGGGGGCGGATATCATCCTGGCCTGTGTGTTACTCCCAGCACCAAACAGAACCTAGCAACAGGAGCATACTAATTAAAAACCAAGCATCGATACAAGTTTTTCTCTTTTAAAGTATTCTTCAAAGAACTTAACGGCAAATAGCACAAGCTTTAAACTTAACAATAGAACATGTGCAATTCATGAACTAGAAAAATTAAGACAGAAAGAGGATTGTGAGAATTCTAGTTTTTATTAGTTCCATGTTCTAACCAACTGAGCCAGCCAGTCAGCTGACCAATGTAGTAGAAAGCAGGTACAATCACCTTGACGTAGGGGTGTGGCCTCTTGGCCATCACAGGTCTGAGATTCACCTATGACCTTGAGGCTACAGAATTAGGGGTGTGGTTAAAGGACAGCTTAAGATCCGGTGCTCATAACACAGAAGTTCCTTCCTCTTCCTGTTTTCTCGTGTGCTCTTGGATGGAGGACCCGGCCCAATGAGATTCGGCTGCATGGACCAGTCCAGCGCTCCAGGAACTGCACAGCTGTTTAATCTCTTGTATCAATGAGTTTCCTCTCTGAACCCCCTAAATAAATAATATCCGTCTTTTTCAGTTGCAGGTGATTTGGGTTAATAGGCCGTTTTCCATCTTCCAATGGAAATTCCCCTGGGGATCAGATTCACAGAGGCATCGAAGCTCAGTGTGTCCCAACTAAGATGAAAAGTGAGCTTAGAGCAGTGACTGTCCATGCTGAACACTATAACCATGCCACGAGCTCTGGCAGAAGCATGGTAGGGCCTGCAACCCTACCCAGAGAATCTGTTCTGGTAGAGCCCCACCTCTCTCTGCCCAGACCCTGCCCATCAGAAAGTCCTGCCAAATGTGGCTGAGAGGGCATGGATTTATCCTTACAAAGCTTTGTTCAGGGAAAAGGGCATTGGGTGCCTGAGGGCGGGGCCCAGGTTTGGGGGTCAGGAGAGAGCCTCGGGAATGTGTGGGACAGCCAATAGATTCACGTTACTCTCGCACTGAAAGTTTAGACAGCAGATTCAGAGCGCGGGTTCAGACCGAAAGCAACTTAAAGAAGGCAGGACCTATTTGTCTCGCCGTATCAGGTTTCTCAGCCCGTGGCCACTATTGTTTTAAAATCTTCAGAGGTGCATAGCATCGTGTCAGAGAGAGTTTGGTGGAGCAGAAATGTCCAGCTCATGGGGAGTAGGAAGCAGAGACTGATAACAGGGGCCTGGGAACAAGATATACCCTTCAAAGTTATACCAAGTTAACTACTCCAATTAGACCCTGCATCTGTGAGTTAGCCAATAAATAATGAAGGTGACATTCCCTCATAATATAATCACATCTTAACATTGGTGAGCCAGGCACAAGCTGTTGATACATGAATGTTTGGAAGGCATTTTGTTTATATCTAAATCATAACTTTCCATCCCTGGTCCCCAAAGGCTTATATCTATACCTTCGTGCAAAATGCAGTCTGTCCTTCTCAAATGTTCCCCAACTCTCACCAGTCAAAGTCCAAAGTCTCTTCTGAGACTCAAGGTTTGGTAAGTCCTTGTAAAAATAAAGAGCAAGCCACATGCTTCCAAATCATAGAGTAAGCTATTTCAAGAGAGAGGAACAGGAGAATGCCACAAAAAAGGGACCAAAAAGACCAGGAGCCTGGTTCTCTGCTTAGATTGGATCATACACATCTCCTCTACTAAGAATGCATTAGATGACATATCTCCTTTACCTACACACACTACACACATACACACACATACACACAAACACACACACACATACACATACTACACACACACACACACACACACACACACACACACACACACACACACACACATCTCTTCAAACAGTGTACCTCTCAACCTCAGAACCCCGGCCACACACACTAGACTGCACATAAACCTTGTTCTGGATAAGTTTCTCCTTTCCTTGACAACTATCACACTTAGAGTAGGTGGTGAAGTTAATGCTTCTGTAATCCAATCACCTCTGAATGTCCCATATCTGAACATGGCTGCATTAAAGACCAATCTTCCAACATTTGAGTCTCAGAGGCAGAAATCTCATATCTAAGCTTGATCAGTGTTATGCAGGGCCTATCTATTTGGGCACTGGAAATCATTTCCCTAGCAATCTTTATGGGTGCTCCTGGCTGACTTGTGGAGATAAAACCCAAAATGACTGACAGAAAGTAAAGCAACTATGTTAAGTTTTCACTTTATACTTCCCTCAACCATCTTCTTAAATATTGACAACACCAAGGGTTTCATATCCAGAGGCCAGTTCTCAGAGGTTGTGAACAATATCCATGTGGGTATAAGCAGTCTCTAAACTACTTATCACACATCAAGGGCACATCAACGGCTAGCCCTATGAGACTAGAACATGTTAGATTGTCCCCAAACTGTCAACACCAGCACAAAGCCCAGAAAAATATACTAAACATGATAACAGGCACATATAAAGAGAAAGATATAAAATTAAATGTTACATAAAAGCATAAATGTCATTATGTTTTGCACGTTAGATGTTTTAAAATAATTTATAACCTTTATATACAGCATAGTTTTAAGGATGTAAAAAACCCTCAAAGATGTTTGGGCAGCAAAATATGCAGAGCTTTTAGAGACACAATACACTAAGAAAAATGGGAAGTTTTACTTTTAATCATCCAAAATGTAAAAACTAAACGGTTCAGCAAGGGGGTGGTGCAGTACTGGTTATATAGTCGATATACACACCTATACAAACTGAATAAGCTTTGAACGGCCTGGCACTCTCTCCCTATGGATCCCAGGGTGACCTTGAGCTTACAACAATTCTCCTGTCTCCATCTTCTGGTGATAGAATTACAGATGTGCTCCACCACATCTGGCTACTCAATCTTTGTCAATGTATCATTTTCCTTTCAAACCCCAAAAGATAAAGAAATCTGCTACATGAGCAATTCACAATTATCAGCTCAGATTCTGATTCAGCAGATCGGGTGATCTGATTGACGCAATAATCTGAGCATCATTGTTATTTCTGCAAGCAAAAGTATTTGAGGCCCTCTAACCTCAACCAGCTACCTATGGACATTGGCGCTTAAGTTAGAATGAGGCAAAGTGGACGAGTTTGCAATTAATTCTATTAGACTTGAAGAATTCATAATGTACTCAGACTTGAACAGGGTATGACTAATAAACTATTGCCACAGTATTATGTAACAAACCTACAATCTTCAAAAGCATTTAGCAAATGTTTATTTTTTTCGCATGCCTAGAGTGACTAGCTAAGTGACTAGCCATCCTTGCTGTTCTTTCTGGTCCCAAAATATGTGATTATTGGTTGGCTAGGACACCTAGAACAATTCATTTCTGCTGCACATCGGCTCTAGAAACTAGGTGAAGTTTATTCTCATGACTAAGACCAAGAGGCAGATGCTGTTCTGAAACCTATGTGTACAAGGACTTTTCCTTTCTGATTTCATTGTGTTTAGTCAATTAAATCCATTCATAGTACTAGACAGGATAGCATCAAAAGGTCTACAATACAAAGTAACACAGCAAGTAATGTAATATATTCTGCCATACCAGATTTTCAAAGATTTATGTTAGTATCTTGCTATGGTAAGAGATTAAAAATTCATGTGGTGGCCTGTAAAGTTTCAAGGAAATTATTTTTCCCCCAAAAAATGTAGACCATGAGCCAGGTTTTGTAGCATATTCCTCTAATACCAACTCTGGGAGGCTAAGGCAGAAGGCTCTCAAGTTCAAAGTCAACGTGTACTCTATAACAAAACCCAATCTCAAAAACAAAACTAAATGTGGGCCACAACGTGGGAGTGACTCATCGCTGAGATCGAGTGGATTGTTACAAGCGTTTCTAAGTGGGGTAGGGTTGTAATGAGATGAAGAATGGATGGAACATATCAGAGCCCGTCACCCATGACAATGAGGTTTCTCAGTTTAACACTGGAAGTAGCCTTGTTCTTTTTATAAAATATTAAATAATGCAGGATTTAATGAGAAATCAGCCCAGTTCGATCACGGCCTTACAGCTCACAAGCAAAACCCATCAGCCTGATTGACCATTTTCTCAGCCTTACTCATTTCAGGCCACCAAGAACCCTCTTCTGAATCACCTTCCTTATGCTTTTCTCACCTTCTGTGATTGACCGGCTTTCATAACAGTAGCACAGTTATTGAGGATTTACGTAACACAGAAATACGTGTCATCAATTCTTTGAGAAATTTAAATATGCATTTTGAACATATTTACCCCCCATTCCTTCCCTTTGACTTCCTCATCCATCCTGTCACCTTCCACCAAATTTGACATTTTTTTAAAAAATTATTTATTTTACTTTAAAAAACGTCATTTTTATCTATGTATCCCCCTGCTCCCCACTCCCTTCCCTTCTCCCAATCCTTCCCTGTCAGCCCTCAGCCTCACCCCTCCCCATCCACTCATCCTTCCCACAAAAGGGCAAGAGGCCCAAGTGAGTCAGCTCCGAATGGCACATCCACTCTAGGCAAGTCTGATCCGCTCATCCCAAAGTCAAGGCTGGGCTAGGTGTTCCTCTGCAGGGAATGGGCTCCAAGATGTCAGGCCACACACAGGAACACAGTCTGATCCCACCCCTCGTGGCTCCACATTCTGCCCATGCCAGTCAACAGTGGCCTACCCTTGTTGGACCCAGCTCCCTCTCCCAATGGATCTCCAGTGGCCACTGCTGATTCATTGAGCTCCCCCTCCCCCGCCCCCCAGAGCTCCAGCCAGCCATCACTGTGGGAATTCTCCTCACAATCCCCATGCCCTTGCTCACACAGACACCCCTCCCCTGCTCTCACCTGGACCAGGAGCTCCACCCAGTGCTCAGACATGGATCTCTGTCTCCACATCTATTCCCTGTTGGATGTAGGTTCTGCAATGACACCAGGGTGGTCACCTACTTGACCATAGGGGAAATCATGCTCAGACACCCCCTCCACTGTTGTCTGGAGACTTGGCCAAGACTATCCTGCGAGTTCCGGGACATTTCCCTAGCACCCAGTCTCTTTCCAATCCCACGTTGGCTTCCTCTGTCGAGATATCCATCTCTTTCTATCTCTCTCTTTGCTCCTCCCACTCAACCATCTCCTTTTTTCAAGATTTGTTCTCAACTCTTCTTGATTGCAACCCGTTATTGACCCCGATTTGCTGAGGTGATCTTCTGTATTTTCTCTTCTTAGGGGAATCTCCGGGTGTCTCTTCTAATCCCAAGCTGTTCAGGGGTTGTGGTTTGCAGCTTGGGTATGCAGGTCATTTTCATTCAAACCACCACAGGGTGGATCAGGGAAGAGTTATGGGGAGGAGTGAAGTGTAAAAATAATCAAAATACATTGCAAGAAATTATCAAAGAATTGATAAGAATCTTTTTTTCTTTTTTAATGTAGAAGTGAAACTATACTATGAACTAGTCAGACCATTCCGAGGCATAGACTCTCAGGACCCTATACCCTACTGAACAGACATTTCTCATCTATGTTCACTCTGCTCTGGTAAATAACCAGGAAATGGAACCAGCCCAGATGCCTACCTACTGGTAAGTGGATAGTACGCTCTGTGTACACAGTGGGGTTTTATAAAGTTACAAAGAAAAATGCAGTTATGAAATTTGAAGAAAAATAGATACAAGTGCAAAAGATGTGCTGAGTGGGATTACCCAGGCCCAGAAAGACAAACGCTGTGTGCTCCATCGTCCATGTTTGGTGTTTGCCTTGAAATGCCTCAGGAAGCCAAGAAAGTGAAGTGGAGGGCATGCTTAAAGGCTGGAGAGACGGTAACTCATAGGTTAGGTGAGGCTGACAGCAAAGTTTGGGTGGAAAGGCCAGGAAGGCAGAGGACTGATGTGTGAGAGAGACAGGGAAAGTATGAATGGACAAAGTGAAGAGGTTGGAAGAAGCCATGGCAACCTCATCACTGTCTGGTAACCCGATTAGAAAACAGTATTAAGATAGAAATAACTCAAATACAGAGTGGTAACATCCCTAGGAGCACGTGATTGTGAGCTTCTATTTTGCATTAAGAACTGACCAAGAACCTTGTAACACGGTGATGAGGGGCGTGTCACCTTACCTGCCCCACCTCCCCTAGTTTCAAACAGACAATAATTATACTACTCACTTAACAGAATCCCTGTCCAGTCTTTGGCACAAATCAGGAGTAAAAAGAAATAGCCAATCTGCCTTTCATTTATCTTTACAAACTTCACCCCAGCATCAAGCAGGGCACCACATAGTAGCTACTCAGCTACTCAGCCTATAGCAAACAGGTTGTACTCTGGAGGGCCAGGCATATTTTCTTGGCCATGTGTCAAAGCCTCCTTTAAAGATGCAATTATGGACATAGAATTCATGTCTCTCATATTGTGCTGACTAATTTTAATGTCAACTTGCCACAAGCATAAAAGAAAGAAGGAAACACGCCCCAATGAGAAGATGCTTCCATAAGACCTGACCGTAAGCAACATGTATAGCATTTCTTTAGTGATTGACATGGAAGGTCTATCCCACTGTGGGTGGGACAACCCCTGGATTTGTGATCATGAGTTCTATAAGCAAGCTGAGCAAGCCATGAGGAGCAAGCTAGTAAGCAGCACCCCTCCACGGCCTCTGCATCAGCTCTTGTCTCCAGGTTCTCACCTTGTGTGAGTTCCTGTCCTGCCTTCCTTCAACTTCCTCCCTGAGTTGCTTTTGTCATAGTGTCTCATCACAATAATGGTAACCCTCACTAAGACACTTATCTTAAGGCATGTGAGATATGATTATGCTCGTCTAAGAAAATGCCCCCACCTTACCTCTGCCAACTCTGTCTAATATTACTCCCAACTCCCTTCTCCTTATCTCTTTCTGCCTTTTCTAAGCTCAGGCCCTGTGCTTCCTTTGACATTAAACCTCATGAAACAGCTATGAATGAATGCCACTTCCACACAATAAATTCCAAGAAATTTTCTGATTTTTCCTTCATGGATTTTATGTCCCTCTGTAGAAGTGCGTTGATGAGTCTGTTCCCTTTACTCTTTCCTCTTCTGCAGAGTAGTAGCACAAATGGAAATTTTAAGCTTTTTGAAGAACCTAAATGAAAATATTTAGCATTGAAAACTAATGGATAAAATACACTGTGCCCTTTGAATAGAGTCGCAGAAATAAACACTTTTCATAAAGCTAAAAGGTAAGGAAGCCACTTCCCCTTTTTCATTGATATGATCTATGTATTTAACATATCATTTTTGTGTACTCTTTATATTTCTTTGCAATGCTGCATGTTTCAAAAATCTTTTAAGAATATGATCATTCTCTTTTTAAAGATTGGATACTGACATAATTTTCAACAAATAACCCAAATAACCTACTATCTGAAAATAAGTGCATCTTTCTCGGTTTGTGGTTAATAGTACTTCAGATACAGCTGGCTTCAAAACAAAGCAATCATTTTGGAAGTAAGAGTGTATTTTTTAAAGCAATTTTAAGATCCAAATGAACACTACAAATGAGACTTTACAACAGTGAGTGTTTCTATTCCCTAACGGCAGAGAGCAAGCATGCCTTGGATGGATAATACTGAATTATATTAATATGAGGAGATGTGTTATCATAACTTTCAATTCTTTATATTGGACACAATTGTTTTCTTCTATAAAGTCAAAGAGACACATACTGCACAAGACTGACCCAGGGGCAAGGATGGGAAATAGGCCCTCCAGTTGAAAATCATGGAAACCTGAGCTGAAAGGCTGTTAGAGCTCCAGGAAATGCTGGGCAACTGGCAAAACCAAACAAACAAACAAACAAACAAAATGCTGGCATTTAAATCAGTCTCATTGGCAGTCACTCTAAACCTCCAAACACACCAGCATTTGCTCACATGCTAATTTGAACTGCAGATGTTGTAAGCTAGTTCCACCTGGTGACAGGACAAAGGACTCGGGTGTTGGCAGCTTTGCTGTGATGGAGCACAGGTCACCGAGTCAGTTTCTTTTTCTGGATGAGACAGAGGAATCTCAAATTTACCTGATTACATTTTGTAAGGAACCCATGTTCCAAAGAAGTAATGAGATTCCTTCTCCTGAGAATGTCCATGCCCAGTGAAATAGACACCTAAGAATCTCCACTCATGTGTCTGGTCAATGCCCCCCAAAATATTTCTCATAAGGCAAACTTTTGGTGCCATTTTCAGATGGCCATTGTGAGGCTGTGAGGTTGGCAGGGTTTGGGTGATTTCATGTACATACAAGAGGATCTCTTGATAAAAGGCCACTCTGCTCCACTTTCTTCACTGCATAAATACTATGGACCAGAACAACATCCACTTATTAATTGTAACTGAGGCTCCAAGAACCCAAGAGGCAAAGCCGTACCCGGAAGAGGCATTTCTCCCTGTGAGAGCAAATCACTGGCACTTTTAGGATAAAATTGACTTAGTGAAGTCAGACTGCCTCTAGCTAGCTGGTTGACTTTAGCTGTTTGTGAGGACTCATCCTGGTAGCTGTGGCTGTCAGGGTAGATGTTCAGTGTCAACAAGAATAACATTTGCTTTCATAAGTGACAATCTGTGCTATTTGGGCTTCACCTTGCAGCTGTGGCCTCTTCACTGAGGTGCTCGGGGTGCATTTCTGGCAGTGACAAATGCTGGCTAATGCCAAGTATCTGAAGTGTTTGCTTGATTCTTTTAGTACCTATGGTGGTTTGATTGACATACATTTAAATATGTGGTCCCCAATTTGTGGACTATTTGGGAAGGATTAGGAGGTGTGGCCTTGCTGGAGGAGGGCCTTATTGGAAGAGGTGTGTCACTGGGGCAGGCTTTGAGGTTTCGAGACTGGTGCCATTCCCAAGGCGACCTCTCTCTCTCTCTTTGGCTTATGGATATAAATGTGAGCTCTCATCTGTTCTGCCTTTGTTTCCACATCACAAACCCCAAACTTCTGAAAATGTAAGCCAATTAAACACTTTCTTTTGTAATTTGTCTTGGTCATAGTGTTTTAGCACAGCAATAGAAAAGTAACCAAGGCGATAGCTCTTCAATAGCCCATGCTTTCTATAAATCACTAATTAATACATGCGTGAATCAAGACATCACTGCGGGGGCTTTTCTCACCTGCCCTTATTCTTCTAGCCAGATTTGATTTCTGACTCAAATTGTTTTTCTTCAAGCTCCTGACTAACTTTCTAGGGTACTTGTATTTTTCCGAGGCTTGTATACGTTGTTATTCAGACCCTTCATCTTCCTCACAAGCATATGCACCCACTATTCAGCATTTTACAGGAAGAGTTTCCCCTCCACATTACTCTTCAATGATTCTTCTGCATGGTGCTATATTGCTGTAACTGCCCATTTTCAGCTTTTCTCTATAAACCGAAGCAGCCCAATCACAAGTCCGCCGAGTGCTATGGCAACCATGGTGAATAGCAAGAGGTCTGAGATGCTCATTGAGCACCCCATTTCCATTTTATAATGGATGTGCTGAGCATACCAAACAGTTTGGCATGGTGAGTACGTCAGAACCCAGTTCCTAACAGGCAGTTCCTAAGGGTGTCCTCATCAGCCTGTAGAATGTATGCCCCTGAGAAAGCTGTTCTCATGAGAGGCTCCTGCCGTAGCGCTCCTTCCTGTTCTAATATCCTCCCAAAACACCTACCAGGTATCATGAACTTCTTACTTTATAACAATAAATTAAAAGATAATTTTATATTCTGGAACATATGCTCCCAAATGCCCCATGGATTGCTAGATCCCTAAAGCCATTGAAAAAGTAGTAGAAATCACTGACAGTGCACTAGCTTCATCCACTGCACAAACCAGGTCCAAAGATGGGTTTGAATGCAGCCATAATCATAAGCTCAGAACATTGTGTGTGTGTATGTGTGTGTATGTATGTGTATATGTGTGTGAGTGTGTATGTGTGTATGTGTGTTGTTGCTGCTATTGCTTGTTTGGTTGATTGGTGTTTTTTAACTTTGGATGGTTGTGGAGCATAAACTTTGCAGATGACTTAGTCACAGGTCTAAGCACCAAGACCTCCAGTGCCCTGACCACTCAATCTACGTCTTCACTGACAATCATGTTAACATCCATGTAATAAACACATATCCAGAATGCTAGCCCAACAATCCACATTCTTTTAGTCATAGCACAGAACAGGAAGTTTAAAATATTTTTAGGTGAACCGTGACTATATACTCTTTTCCACCCTTGTTTGTAGATATAAACTGTTACAACTCTTCACTAACAGGACAAGAGAAAATACCATCATTGAATCAGTGGCTACATATTGTGTAACAAAAGCAAATTAATTTACCCTCATAATCTGAAGGCATGCTGCCAGAACACCTGGGGCTCCTGTTGTGCCTTTGTAGTTCATAGTCCTTTTCCAGAATCCACCCAGCTTCCCACTGACCAGATTGGCTAATGAAGTCAATCTGTAACGGGACCACCACTCTTTTGTCCTTAGTGTCCTCAAGGAAGCATTAATTACTAGTGTCTTCCATGATCTGATATTACCCTTAATTTAAAAGCTTTCCTAGGAATATAGGCGGAACATGTCAAAGGCTGTCTCCACTATCATAGCTGTTACCTAGTAAATGAGTGGAAGACTCAGTTTCAAAGCTTTTTAATTCCAAATATATTTAGAAATTTGGGGAGGACCACTTAGGGATACACAGTACAACCCAAGTAGTTTTAGAGAGGCCACTGCATAGGCACTCACACAAAGAGTTCACAGATCCTGCAACTGAAGGATGGGAAGAATTCCTACCTTACACTTGGCATTGGTGGCTCGGGATTCTTTGGCTGGAAGGCAGATAACTTTAAGTGGCGAGTTCTGGGCCTGAAAACTGGCTCAGGACCAAGAATTGACAAACAGACCGGTGACTTTTTAGTACGGTGACTCCATTTCTATTTCTTGCACAGCTGCTTTCTGAGATTAGTGTTCTGTAGTAAGTAGTACTTTCTTTAATGCCATATCTGTTTTATCCTGAGCAATGGTATTTATATTCTATTAAGTATCTCTTCACAGCCCTCTGTAGGTTTAGACTTCTTGGCTGCCACTCAACACTGGCACTTTTTCCAAAAATTTACAAGCTCCTGGCTTCTGGCAGTTAAGTACCACCACCTGGCCTCTGCCGTTTGGCACTCTGTAGTCCTCATTAGTATCAGAGAGGACTGTGACAGCCTATCTTGCCATCAGCTTCTGCCCGTGGAGAAGAGCATGTGGAACTAGACGGAGGTTACTCAGATATAATAAACACAGCCTGTTTATTCCGAGATTCCTACAACAAGAGAGTCAGTCGCTGTTACTGGTGTTTGGTGTAGACTAGGAGAGGCGTGAAAAGCTTTACTTCCTGAAGAAGCCATCAGCTGTGTTCGCATTGGAGACCGTTGGCATGGTGGAGTTAGAGGCAGGTTAACTAGAAATGGGCCTCTTAGAACATTAGGCGAGGAGCAAACCTTGGTGACTGGTCTCAAGTTGGAATAAGGACAAATAGAAACCAGTGATTTAGGGAAATTGCTGCAAAGTTTGTGGATTGGACTCGTCTGTTTCCAGCACATATTGTGGCCCCTAATCGTGGATTTATCTTTTTGAGGTTTGTTTATTTTTATTTTCTCTGTAGGAGTGTTTCACTGACCCTTTAAAAATAATTTCTATATTTTTGATATTATTATATAATTACAGCATTTGCCCCATCACTTTCCTCTCTCTAAACCTATATATATATACACCCCCGTGCTCTTTTCCATTAATTGTTTATTGTCCCTCTTCTGCAATGATTCCTGAGCCTTAGGTGTGAGAGCTGTTCTGTAGATGTATGCTTTGGGACCGGGCTCCACAACTCTTCATTTTAGTTGGTTGTGGTTTTCTGTAACGATATCCATGTGTCTCAGAGAAGTTTCCTTGACGAGGCATGAGGCCCACACTTATCTGTGGGTAAAATGACAGTATTTAGAACAAGGGGTTATGATGGATTAGTGAAGTGATAGTTGTTGGTTCTTTTCCAAGATCTGTTACTTCACTAACTCAGAGTGGTTGGCTAGGTTTCTGGTACCAGGAATGATTTTCATTTTCTTGAGCAGGTCTTAAGTCTAATTAGAGAGTTGTTGATTACTTCCAAGGTAAGCACTCTTAGGGTAATCATGCCATGCCATTTGTGTAGTTCATAGGCATTGTAACTGCATACCATGAAAGCTAGTCTTCAAGAGGAGGAATTTAGGTCATTTCTATCTCAGGAGCTTCAGGGCTCTATGTCTGAAGTTCATGCTGTCTTCAGAAATGGAAACACCTTTCCCCTCTGGTGGGCTATCAAAGACAATAGCAATAGCTTGTAAAGTTTGGGGAGTCTCTGGAATAACCCTGACCAAGAACTCAAGAGAGGGCTTCTCATTTCTGGTTTGGGGGATTTTGTCAGATGGTCTTTGACTTTTGGAGGGAGTATTGTCAGCCCAGGTGGCAAAATTTGGCTTAAATTATATATGTGTGTTCATATACCAACATACTTGTTTTACAGGTATTAATAGGTAGTTAATGGTGTGATTCATTGTGACATTTTTAGACATCCTTAGTGGTTTTTTACCCTCCTTCTATACTTACCTCTCCCTGTCCATACCTATAACCCATTCTCCCACTTGCCACCTCTCACCCAGGCAATGATCCCTCTTTACTTACTTAATTCTGGATTCCCACAAGGATATGTACTCACATCTCAGTATTTGTAGCTAGGAGCTTCAAGTAAGAGAGAACATGTAATAATCCCTCAATATGATTTTTTCTAAGTTCATTCATTTAGCTGCAAAGTTCATGATTTTTTTTTAACAGATGAATAGTATCCCGTGATATATATAATACATATATATATATAAGTGCTACACTTTTGTTACCTACTCATCAATTGAAAGACAGTAAGATTGCTTCTATTTCCTAGCCATTGTGAATACAGCAACAATCAACATTACTGATCAAGTACCTATGGAGGTGGGCATAGAATACTTTGAGCATATGCCAAAGAGTGGTGTAGCTGGGTTATCTGATAGATCTATTTTTAGACTTGGAGTTCTACACACTGATTTCCAGAGTGCCTGGACCAATGTACAAGCCCCCAAACAGCAAGATAGAACAACACTCATGACCCTTTAATACCCCATCCTGCCACCCACTGCAGTAAGACAATTCTAATAGTTGGTTATTGTTTTTAAAAGACTTTCAGAGTTTCACATCAAGTGTCACAAATTGAAAAACTATCCTACCACATAATAAATTCACAATTATCCATTGTGATGTTTGAGAAGTCCTGATCAAACAGCCTCAGAAGAAAAACCTCCTGATCTTCTCCTAGCTCCTACAATGAGCTAATTTTTAATGTACTTCTTCCATTTTTATCAGGCCATGCATATCCCTGTTTTTTCTTACAACTTTTCTGTAGGTGTCAACTTGGGGGTTGGCAAGGCCAGATCCTAATATGAAGTCCTCCTGCCTTTCCAGAAGGTGCTCCCAAAGGTGTTTTCACCTGGGGAGGGTGACCTTTCTGAATAGAAAGTGTGTGCATCCTCTGCAAAGTAAGATTTCCAAGAAAGCAGAGAGGCAGAACCTTTGGGCATAATCCAGAGAGCCCTATCTCATCTGCCAGCCCTCTATGTTTTCACAACCTGGCATAACAGATCTTTCATAGTCCGTGGCATTATCTCACGAGCATACAATTCTACTAAAACTTGAATCTAGATGTTAGCCTTTTCTGATCACATACTGCAAGAAGAGACCCTGAGAGCCACAATGTCCTCAGCCAGGATTCCACTGTGTGGTAAGTGCAATCAGCTTTTCATGGTTCCTGAGAAGAGCATTGACGCAGTTGGCTAATACCCAGGCAACTCCGCCGTCCTCCACAACTGGACTCAGGTTCTGTTCCAGGGTATCTGTTCCTTTCATTTCTTACCCAAACGCAACAACTTCACGTTAAAATACATTTCTGTGGGGAAGTTAAGGCAGGATCATGAAGCAGCCCATTCAGAGTCAAGAATAAAAGGAGATTAAATACATAGATCCTTGCTTGTTAGCTATCTTTCTTCACTATAACCACCCACCCACCCACACACACCAGAGAGAGAGAGAGAGAACATAGAATAATGACACTCACTGTGAGCTGGTCTTTCTGTTCCAAATAGCTATTAAGACAATGTCCCATATTCATCAACTACACTCCTAGGTAGGCCCCATGCCCAAAAGTAGTTGGCCAATACAAAACAAACCCATAACTTTTTTCATTTTGTTTTGGAAAATTTTTTGTCTTATTGGGTTGTTCATTTGTTTTGATCTTTGTTTTTGAGACTTAGAATAAAAGATTATGAATTTTGGTGAGTAAAGAGGCAGGAATGATCTGTGAGGAGTTAAGAGAGGAAGAAGAGGGTAATTATAGTATACTATCTGCATAACATCTTAATTAATAATAAGTAAATAAATAAGAAAAATGGTGTCAGAAACTTGAACTAATGCCATTCACTAAAATCAGGTGAAATGAATTTATAAAAATATATTGTGCATATATATGTGCAGAGAGTGGATTCATTAGAATAAATTACAGGCTGTGGTCCAGCTAATCTAACAGTGGCTGCCTATGAACAAAAAGTCTAAGAATCCAATAGTTTCTCAGTCCGTGAGGCTGGATGTCTCACCTGATTTTCAGTGTATGCTGGAATCCCAAAGGAGTAGGCACTAAAGAGAGTCAAAGAGTGGACTTGGTAGTCAGGTGAGAATAGGCAGGCAAAGAGCAAAAGCTTCCTTCTTCCTGTCCTTACACAGGCTTCCCGAAAAAGGTGTGGTCACATTTGAAATGGGTTTTCCAGAATAAATTATCTGGATTAAAGGTGCGTCTTCTTACCTCAAAGATCTGGATTAGAAGTGGAGTTTACTACTTTAAACTAAGCAAAAATCCCTCGCAGATGTGATCTTCATTTTGAGGTTTTAGTTAATTCCAGATATAGTCAAGTTGACAACCAAGGAATAATCACCACAATACAATTTCTGCCTTCTTGGCAGTGTGTGTGTGTGTGTTGGGGGGGGGGGTTCTATGTCTCTGGAAAAGCAGAAACAGGACAATATCTATGAAAGTTTTAGAAGAAGAAAAACAAACAAAACTAAGGAAATGTCCAACCCAATGCAGACTAATGACGTGTCAACCAACTGTATAGCTGCCCTAGAAAGGAGGACGGACGGAGATAATCCTCACTGGAACAGAAGCACATTGAACTGAAATGGCTGGACTTGGCTGGCATTGCCTAGAAACCTGAAGGGACCCTGAAGTTGCTAGCGTTGGAGAAAGTAAGGAAACCGCACTTCTTACGGTTGAGGAAACTCTTTGCAGGGCTGCCACAGCATCCTGTTCACAGCTTCCTTGTTTTCCTTGCCCACTTTGTTGATATGACATCAGGACAGTGCTGTTTAATAGCAGGTATCTTTTATCTGAGTTTTAAATTCCCAGCGAACATCTCATCTGAGCCTGACTTTTGGTTTCAGATACTCTTTGTCATGCCAAAGAAGCTTGATCTGCTTATAGTTGAGCTCAGAGAAATTATTAGAAAATAATTAGAATGCATTCTTTTAAGGTCTCTTCAACATATTTAAGTAACAGTACAATAACAATAGTTTTAACTACTCTTGATTCTTGGATTTATTTTTATTTCCTCTTTCTCTTTACCTGTGTAAATATTTGATCTCCTTTCTTCTCCTCCATGATGCCTGATTCACCTGAGCGAGCTTCATCAGGCAAAGGCCTGCAGACTAAAAGACGGAGACACGCAGGTCACTCTTGAAAGAAGAATGCCATTTATTGGAGTTCATGGGAAGCCTTATATCCAAGGTTGCCCTTTGACCTTGGGTAACCTCTGCAGCTCAAAAGCAACACCTGACCTTAGCCAGCTTCTTTGTCCTCCGCTAACTTCCTGATTCCTAAATCGAAGCACCTGCTTGGGCTTGTTCCGATAATGGAAAGGAATCAATTGGTTCTGGTAAACACTGCAGGCCACTAAATAGTTCTAAGCCCTGGGGGCTGTAGGCTGACCTCCACACTCCTCTTCTTTCTTGTCTCTCCTCCTCTCCCCTCCCCTCCCTCCCCACCTGTTTCTTTAACCATAATGTACTGATCTGGGTACCTGCATGCTCCTTTCAAGAATAGAATCCAATGCCTTGCATTCTACATTCACACCCATGCCATACTCTATGCATACTCAAACACTTCCTAGGAAAAACTCAATGCCTCTACTTATTAGATAATGATTTCTTCTCCTGATCTAAGTTGCTCGTACCAATCTATGCAGACTTACTGGTGTAGTTATCTACAGTGTGATTTCTGCAACACAGAGAGAATTAGTTCTGCTCTTAGTAAAAAGGAGCACAGCATTCTGCAGTTTCTCACCATCTTCCACTGCTACAAAGCTCTATCTTTCAATATAATACCCAGGAGGAGCAGACACACCTTAGAGCTAGCTTTTTTGTTTCAGGTTCTTGTTACGCCCTTTTTCTTCTATTAGAGAAAAAATGCTTTAGAATAATTCCAGCCTTGTGAATTTATTACTCTATTGTCAGCCTATAATTTTGTAGACAGATACCATTTCTGGGCCAAGCTGAATGATCTCTCAGTATTGATCTGTGGCTTTTACTGGTCCTTCAGAACCTTTACTGTAAAGCCAAAAAGAGAACAAGAGAACAAAGTGGATGAGAAATGACTCTTGACAGGGCACATTGTGACCCCCAAACATTGCAAATGTCTTAGAACACCTACTCCTCAATTCCCTCCTAGACCATCTGATGTATCTTTTCATAATCTGGATGCATGACCTTCTGATACAGCATCCTCCTTTATGCTGATGCCATGTTCCTGTTACCATTCAGAGTGTGGCCTCGGGGAGCAACTAAGCTTGTTGGGCAATTACTGCTCCAAGGAACAGCTCAATATCAATTAAACTAGTAGCAAGATTGCTTCTCTTGGCAAGCACCCTTCAGCATTTAGATAGCAAATACATACTAGCTCTATTAAAAAGATTAACTGATTTTGTTATCTAATGGAACATTTGCAATTAATTCTTCCAAACCTGCTCATTAGAATGCAGTCCAACACAAAATTAAGCAGGTCTAACTTTTACTAGGGAAGAGTCAGAGTGCTTGTTAGGCCAGTATTCAAAAGCTTCACAGTAGAATCTTCTACCAAAAGTACTTTACGGCACCGGGAGTAGACAGCAAGTTTGGTGCTAGTGAAGCTGTCACAGAAAGGGTGACTGTACCAACTTCTCAGACCATTTTTACTGTCTCCAAACCCTTTTGCTAGCTTTTCAAGCTTTGCCTTCTATTGTCCAACATGTGTATGTGACTTGTTGCCATCTGGGACTGTTTTGTTCTTTAGGGATAGACATCCAGAAGTACCTGAAGTTTGAATCTTAGTTTCCACCACAGAAAGTCACTGTCAATCAGTTCAACCTACGAATGCAAGAATATGAAAGCCCAATTCCCTGACATCAAGTGGGAAGATTGTTAAGGCAAGTTTGTCTTCCACCCTCATGCAGTTTACTGCAAAACAACTTTCTCTAATGTTTCTTCATAAAGATACATTCATGGAGCCCAGTCACTGCATGCAAACTTGGCCCTGGTGAGACCATGCCACTGAATCTCCACCCACAGTAGATGTGAGTGATCTCTACTCTGGCTGCCACTTAGCATTGCAAACTCAAATCTTTGGCCAAAGGAATGGAGCCAATGCAAGTAAAATTCATAGAGCAATGCCAGGTTTGTGTGTGTGCTTGCTAAGTGGTTGTTGTTATGATTAGCATTTATAAAATAAAACTATCAATCGCTTAACTTTTATTTGGAGGATTATACCAAATAAATTTCCTTCCCCTGGGGCAAAAGGAGATGTTTCTTATTCCTGAAACTATAAGCTAATAATGAACTATAAAATGTATAAAATGTATACATTACCATTTTGATTGCCACAGAAAGTTTAATAACATATGTTATATCAATAAGTGTATAGAGTCACTAAAGTAATATATCAGTAGTATGTAAACTACTTTATGTATATCAGAAAGGAGTAAAACATTGTTTTTATTGTTATCATTATTACCATGTCATCTATCAAATTGAGCTACTCTTTAATAAATTAAAACGCTTTACAAATAAAATTTCAAGTGGTTATATAATAGCTAGTTATAATAAAATCTCCTAGCTTCTGTCATCTAAACTGGCCATTGCCCATGGCCAACTGTTGGGGTTCCCATCCTTTACTATACCAAGATAGACATCTGAGAGACATCCTGAATCTTTTCCATCTCTCCCATTTCCTCAAAGTTACTAAATCTGTATTTTTTTCTCTTCTTTCCAATTACTGCACTTTTCATGCCTGGTCACCTTTCTCCTGGGCCATAGCACAGACTCCAAACTCACCATGTGACACGGGACTTCTAACAGATCTAGCACTATTCCTTCCCATCAATCTGTGCCCTGTAAACTGTCTACTTATTTAAATCCACAGCTGAACATTAACCTTAAGAAATGTGGTCTCATCTTAAGTCTGTCAGAATGGCTAAGATCAAAAACACTGATGACAGCCTATGCTGAAGGAGATGCGAAGTAACAGAAATTGTCTTCCATTGCTGGTGGAAATGTAAATTTGTACAACCACTTTGGAAATCAGTATGGTGATTTCTCAGAAAACTGGGAATCAATCTACCCAATGATCCAGCAATACCACCATTAGGCATATACCCAAAGGACGCACATTCTTACCTCAAGGACATTTGCACAACTATGTTCATAACAGCATTATTCATAATAGCCAGAACCTGAATACAACCTAGATGCCCATCAATTGAGAAATTGATTTTTGAAACGTGGTAAATTTTCACAATGTCATACTACTCTACAGTTAAAAAATGACATCCTGAAATTTGCAGGCAAATAGA
This sequence comes from Phyllotis vaccarum, assembly GCA_033318265.1. Classification (NCBI taxonomy): domain Eukaryota; kingdom Metazoa; phylum Chordata; class Mammalia; order Rodentia; family Cricetidae; genus Phyllotis; species Phyllotis vaccarum. The sequence continues at coordinate 5,640,898 of JARWLC010000012.1, read as the reverse complement.
TGGAATGCTGTTGCATTGTGGTTTCTTGGTCCCAGGTGGCCAGAGGCCCAGACCCACAGACCTGCCACGCCAGACCCTTTAGCAGCTGCTGCTGCTGTTCAAGCCCCCCAGAAATGACTCAGACACTTATATTAACTTTATGCTGTTTGGCCTGTGGCTCAGGCACATTGCTAGCTTGCTCCTACATCTTAGCTCAACCCATTTCTATTAATTTGTCGGCCATGTGGCCCGTGGCTCACCTGTGTTCCTTACATGTTGCTCCTTGGGCTTCTGGCTCGATCTCCCTCACTCGCCCTGCTTCTCTTACCTATGCTCTGATTTCCCCTCCTACTTCTTCTATGGTGCCTGTCATGGGCCAAAACAGCTCCTTTATTTAAAGATTGATATTCACAGCATACACAAAGGCATTCCCACATCAGAATGCCCCAGCCCACAGGGTTTAACAGCATGGACCTACGGGAGAGGATGGACAAATTAAGAGACAAGAAACACAAAGAATGAGAGCAAGACAGTGTTCTGATCAAACTCTGAAGCTTTATTCTTCTCAGCAGTACATATAGTCCTTTGGGGGAAGGTTAAGCAAATGAGGAATTCACACAGCTGCAGGCTATTTCTCCAACAGGATGCCTTGTCATGGAGACCTATCTAATCTTAGCTATTGTTCAACCCCAGGAAGGTTAACTCCTTCCTAGGAAAGGACTCAATTAATTAAGTTAACAGCAGGGGAGGTTACCCCTAATAAGCACTGGGTCAGGTCCTTCCAACTAAAGCGTCAAGGGGTCCCTCCATGTGACCAAGGCATGTCCCTTTTGAGTATCAGGATGCCAGGGATGGTCAGTCACTAATTTTTCTTCTTTATCTAGCATAAGAAAATTAAGCACAAACAAGGAATGATTAAGAACATTGTGTTGATCCCCTAATGGGATAAAGATTCCCCTTTTTAAGTCTTTGATTGGTGGATTTAAGTATCTGATGAGCCTGCTCGACAATACCTTGACCCTGTGGGTTATAAGGAATTCCAGTAACATGCTTAATCTTGAGTTGGCTGCAAAATTGTTGAAAATTCTTTCCAGTGTATCGTGGGCCATTATCAGTCTTAATTAATTCGGGGCAACCCATTATCTGTAAGGCAATTTAGAACATGCACAATGACATTTTTAGAGGCCTCTCCCACTTGAAGGGAGGCCGAAACGAACCTGCTAAAGGTATCAATTGTAACATGAACATATTTTTGTTTCCCAAATTCAGAATAGTGAGTAACATCCATTTGCCAAATTTCATTAGGAATCAAGCCTCTAGGATTCACGCCCAAATGATGTACTGGTAAGGAAGTAGCAAAGCGGGTGGCCAAATCAGTACTGTGATTTCCCTCAGCCAATGGCCCTGGCAGCCTTAGGCATGGTACATTCCTTTGAAAAAATGGCCAGACTGTTTGCAGTTAAAACATGTTTTTGATCAGGCACCCATATTGACATTTTTCAGGGTAGCTCCTATGGCTAGGTCCATGGCATGAGAGGTCCCCATATCAGCACACAGCCGAATGTAATCAGATTTCAGCTTTAGTATGATGAGGCCTTATTGCAGCCTGGCAGGCGAGGTTGGCATTTTCAAAGGTCAAATGCTTTAAGAAGGCACTTTCTTTCGATCTCACTGTCCCTGACAAGCCTTTCTGCTGTATCATTTAGATGACTGACAACGTCACCGTATGGCTCACAGCCAGGGAGGTAGTGGCTGGCCCTTTAGAAGGCAGCCACTTCAAAGCCCTCATCCCTACATTTTGAATTTGAGCCGAGAGGCCAGGAGGAAACCTCGCTTGACTATCATTTGTCTCATAAGGGCTATGGCCCAGGAGCTTGTCTTTCGTCCATCTTTTAGAAGACCTCCTTTCAGAATTGTGCTGTGCTGTCTCCCTACAATTCTCAGTAAACTTCATTTTCCAGAGAACATAATCACCTCCTGACAGAGCGCCATGGGCCAGAAAGTACCAATCATTGGAAATATGCCACCACTCACTTAAATTTTCAAGAAGAGCCAAAGTGAACTGAGCCGTGGGCCCATAAATATTTATGGCCACTTTGAGGTCTTTCCGATGTTTTAGACTTTGGCAGCCATATTTTTGGTCTGCTACCTCCTCGGAGTTTGAGGCAGATTCTATCAAATGCCTGTCTTCCCCTTCAGAATCCTCCTGTTGTGAGGTGGAATCCTCCCCACCCCATATGCCAGGGTGACCTCCGAATATCCTGCTTCTGGGCTGAAGGGTCCCTTACTGCAAATAACAGGGAAAGCATGAAAGTCTTGTGATCTTTAGGGGCCACTCTGGACTCGGTCTTTAATAAGGTGGGGGAGCCTCCAAGAGAGATGTTAGTTAACTCTTGATCAAGGGCACACAAGCCTTTAATAAGCTGTAAATGTTCCCTTTTGTTGGAGGACATTTCTTAAAAAGCTGTCTCTCTAGAGAGTTGGGTCTTGGCCTTTTCTACAATATCAGAAACATTATTAAAATCAAGAACTTGGCACAAAGGGGCTGTTTGAGGGGCTGACGAGTGCAGATAAGGCAGAGGCTTGTTGGGGAAAGAGGAAAGTACTGATAGCCAGTCAGGATTATGATCTCTAGCAGTCTCCTCTTCCAGGGTTGCCTGTTCTTGAGGGGAAAGATCATGAAAGAGAGACCCCATCCTTGAGTGCCTTTAGGGAAGGGTAAATATCCTTAGGTTTATGTGAATTAGGTTTATCATGGCTACATAATACTACCTCCTCTTGGGGGGGGGGCGGAGTATTTTGGCCCTCTTGATTGGGGATTTCAACATAAATGGAGTTGCATGCAGATAGAGGGTGGATAAATGGAGTTGCATGCAGATGGAGGGCAGAAGACCTGTTGTAGAGATTTCTCTCCCTCTGCAACCACTTTTTGAATATCTGGAGAATTATTATAAATTTTTAAAGCATCATTAATCAAATTCCAGTAGGAAAAGGCTTGAACAGGGACCTTTTCTGGCCCAAAGGAACCATAATAGTCTTGAAGACAATCACCCATTCTTCTCCATCTTTTTTCATTAATAGGGCCTTCCTGTGGAAACCAGGGGCAAATGTCCCCAATGAAATCAAAAATTTCTTGAGATCCTTTTTCTTAACCCTAGTTCCTTGTGTTTTGAGGGACTCCTTGAGTCCAGTACTGAATGCTTGTCCCATGGTAATTACCTTACCTTGCGTCATCACTGTCACTCTCCTGATTGAACTCACAGTCGGGCAGTCGGCAGTGATCACTGGTTGGATCTTCACTCGGGAAAACTGTATTCGTGGTGATTCAATGGGTCAATGGCCGTCTGGAGTGAGACATTTGTCACGGACCCTGTGGCTTTTGGTCGCGTTGGGCACCAATTTGTCCTGGCCCTGCGGGGTCTAACATAGACCTAAAAAGAGGTGGACAATTGAAGGGACAAGAAACACAAAGAACGAGAGCAAGACAGTATTCTGATCAAGCTCTGAAACTTTATTTTTCTCAACAGTACATATTGTCCTTTAGGGGGAAGGAAAAGCAAGGTTAAGCAAACTGGGAATTTGCACAGCTGCAGGTTATTCCTCCAACAGGATGTCTTGTCACGGAGACCTATCAATCTTAGCTTTTGTTCAACCCCAGGAAGGTTACCTAATTCCTAGGAAGGAACTCAGTTAATTAGCTTAACAGCAGAGGAGGCTGCTTGGCATCTGGGGAGGGATTCATCTAGGGAAAAGGAAGCTTAATATGCTGGTCCCAAAATGTCATCACCACTGCTAAGGTTTTTCTGGCTCCTGGCAATGGAACTAAAGAAAACCATCTTGAGTGAGGTAACACAAACCCAGAAAGACAAACATGAACCTTCATCCAGCAACTGATGGAAGCAGATGCAGAGATCCACAGCTATGCACTGGGTTAAGCTCCCAGTCTAACTGAAGAGAGAGAGGAAAGTTTATAAAAGCAAAGGGTTCAAGATCATGTTGAGAAAACTGACAGAGACAGCTGACCAGAGTCACTGGGAGCTGACTGATTCTGGATTAACATCTGGGGAACCTCCACGGAACTGAACTAAGACCTCTGAATGTGGATGTCAGCTGAATGGATTGGGCAGATTGTGGAGCCTCTGGCAGTCAGGCCAGCATTTATTCTGAGTGCATGAACTGACTTCTTGGAACCCATTTCTTACAGAGGAACATCTTGCTCAGCCTTGATACTGGGGGAGGGGTTTGGTTCTACCTTAACTGGTTATACCAGACTGCTTGACTCACCCTGGAGTCCTTACCTTCTCTGAGGAATGGATGGTGGAATGGGACGGGGGAATGACTGAGGGATGACTGGGAAGAGGGGAGGAGGAACAGTTTTAACAGGGCACACTAAAAAAAGTCTTAAAAATGTCAAAAAGAAAGAAAGAGAGAGAGAGAGAGAGAGAGAGAGAGAGAGAAAGAAAGAAAGAAAGAGAGAGAGAAAGAGAGAGAGATAAAGAAAGAAAGAAAGAAAGAAAGAAAGAAAGAAAGAAAGAAAGAAAGAAAGAAAGGAAGAAAGAAAGAGAAATGTGGTCTTCAAAATTACTTTCCAAAGTGAATCCAAGCCATACTTTCTGTTTCTGTAGTCCCCAAATATGCTTTCCCCATTGAATTTATCAAAGGTTAGCAAAACAACCCCTCCATGGTAATCTCAAGAGCAAAATGATCCCAGACTCAAATATGACTTCATCAATAAGGGAGATTACATGAATGTTTATTTAAAAAAAAAAAAAAAGAACCTCTGCATAACACTTGGAAGATCATAAGCTTAGTAAGCAGAGTTCTCATGACGCCGAGTATCTTTCCTTGGCAGACCTATTCCATTTCTCCATGAGATGTCAGTGCTGTCTCCACAAAGCAGTCCAAGAGAACATCAGTTCTCCTCATCCATGAAGAAAGGGATGAGCAGGAGAGCCCACTGCTCTTTGCACTAAGAACAATGGTTACCAGAGAGGAAGGACTGTTGCTTGTTCTCAGGCACATCACACCCATCTTTTTATGCTTCTTTGAACCATCTTCAACACCTGCCTTGTGACCAGCCTGCGGGTGACCTCCACAGCTTCTCAAACACTGAGCAATGGAGCAGGCTGCACTACCATTCACAGCAAAGTGCTCGACCACATACTGGGGCAGTTTTCTGAGTACCAGAAACATTTCAAAGAAATAATCTTAGAGTTTCATCTTTTCTTTCATTTTCAGAAAAAAGAACAAGAAACATAGATCACAGAATTGCAGGAAACCCATCTCTCTTCCCAGAGCTGAAAAGGACAAGTGACAAGAAAGAACATTCAACCCCCAGCTGGGAAATAAAAATAGAGAGAGGGCCATTAGGCTCAGAACTGCCACCTGCCTCTCTCCTTGGGATCATCAACATTGGTGGAAATGAGCCCAGAAGGCCAATAGCTCTCCTCCTGGAATGGCATACCCTCTTGCTCCCCACCCACCCCTTGCTCTCAGTCACTGTTACCTTCTCTAGCAGCAGTTTTGAAATGTGCTCACCCAAGTATCTTGTCATCACAAATTTATTCTACATTACAAATGCAAGAAAAAAAAAAAGATACAACTCAAGAATTTCCCACCTACCTAAATTCAGAGCAGATACATTTTTAATAAGATAAAGAAAATCCAACTTTGTACCAAATGCATGCATTTCTCCCCTAACCAAAGGCTCTCGGTCTATTTATCTAAAACATCAAACATCTCCTCTTGGCACAGGGTCCTGGGTTCCCTTGGGGATGTTTAAGTGTAATAGAAAATATTGTTGCTAAAATTAAGTATGTACTATGCTTTAATATAGATGCTTCCTGTTGTATAATGAGCATCATTTCTACCCAGTTTCCTGAGAGGCTGAAATGAAACACACACACACACACTCACAAACACACACACACACACACACACACACACACACACACACACACACACACACACACTACCTATCAGAGTCAAATGTGGCCAACCATTGAAATAAAGATCAGGGTACGGATTTTTTCCTCTTTAATTATCTTTTTATTTAGAGAGCACTCAAATTCTTCCTTTAAGATATTATTAACATCTCAAACTTCTATAGACTATGGCTATATATGCATAAAGATGTACAAATACATTAATGTCAATGTGCATACAGTTTTCTAGAAATGTCTAGTTCCTTTCTTTGCATCTGAACATGGAAGTGAACTATAAGAAATAGGAAAAGTATTACAATCTTGTTCTACGCTTGGCATTGGGACTCAGACAATCAATCAAGTGAAATTAGAGGTTCCTTTAAGGTCAGGTCAAATTCCTGCTTTGACCATTGAGGAAACTAGAGTATAGAAAAGTGTGACAATTTTCCAAAGCACTCAGTGAAATGTCAGGGGAGCTGTGAAATGTATTCATGGATTTGGGTAAGACACCCAGGAAACTGGAGCCCATGAAATAATGGCAGGGAGAGAAACTAGTTAAAACCTCTAAGCTAGAAAGTCTCAGCCTTTGGACCTGACTGTCATATAGCAAGTGAAAGAGGCAATCATACTAACAGGAACATATAAGCACAGACCATGTGTCTGTGTTCATACATGTGACTGTGAGTGTGTGCAGACATAGCTGTGCACCTACGAGAATGGATAATTCTGCTTCAAGAATGTAGTTGTGAAGGACATGCAACATAGTTTGCCCCTGTTCATATTTCTTTCTCCCCTTTCCCATTTGCTATATTTTTTTAGCACTTCTCTCCTCTTATATATGCTACCACTTAGCCAAACTGTTTCTTTAAGATTCTAGCATGAAGAACTCTAACAGCAGTTCCTGATGCAGGCTAGCTATCTAGACTGGCTGAATCACATGTCTCTGAATCAGGTGAGTGACAGACCATGCCTAGATATAGAAGGTAAAGGATGATTAAGGAAGATACCTATGCTAAATCTTTGACCGCCACTCACACATAAACCTGTATACACATGCAATATACACACATGCAAACATGCATACACATACATGCAAGCATATTGCACACACATATAAGACATACCAAAAAAAAAACTATAGTGATATGATATGAATATGAACTGTCCTCTACAGGCTGTTTGGGTATCTGGTCTCTCCTGGAGGTGGTGTCTTTGGGGGACATTAGTAACTGAAGGAAGAGGGTAATTGGGAAATAGACTTTGAGGCTTACAATCCTTATCACACTTTTTATGGTCCAATAGCTCTCTTTTCCTACCCACCAACATGGGAGCAAGATGCTATGGAGCTACTTACTACCACACCTGTCCTGCAGGATGACCTAAATCCCTCTAAACTGAAAGCCAAAATGAATTATTCATCTATGAATTTGTTTCTTGGCTAATGTCTAGCCAGAGTGACAAGAAAAATAACTGTAACAGGCAAGTACCCCTAACTTTAGCACCCCTAGACACCCTAAGACCACGGCTAATGACCACTGTTAACTTTAAAGAAAAAGAGAGTTTAATGAATGATATACCGGTACACACATGTGCGGGCTTGAGGCACTGTGGAAGCCAAGAGCACCGAATGCTTTCAGAGTAGAATTCTTATACTGCACTCTGGGTAGGGAAGGGGGTAGTTACAGCAGGGTGGGGACAAAGGTCAGCTTAAAATGGAGCTTAGGAATGAAGGCAGGCAGGCAGGTGTATTTCCTGTGAAACAATAGTCAGTCTTGGGCAAGCTGGGAACCACCTGAAGATATTTATTTCCTGGAGCAATGGTCACAATGGGCACATTGTACAAGCTTCAGAAAGTTCCTGCTTTGGTTAACAGTTCTCATGGTAGGGCTTTCCTGGGTGGCCCCACCCAGGTTGCTATATCAGGAATGCAGTCCCAGTCAAGCAATGCAGGAAGCACATCCTGTGTTGCTCAGGAGGGGGTTAGTGAACAAGTACCTTCTTAGCAAACAGAAAGTTAGCATGACAGCACAAGAGGTCAAATCTTAGGTTAGGCAAGGAAAATTTCATCTTTACAAACTAACATTACTAGAACCAATTACATTGATTAGAGCCAATAACAGAGGAGGTCATTGCTGCCCTGAGAAACCTAACCCCGTGGCTCGTGGCCTTTAGAACGAGCTTGTAAGGAGAATATGAACAAATTAGGAGCTGTAGGCTAGTCATTCCTAAAATAAGCAGCAAGCAGTTAAAAAACCCATTCTGGCTGAAGTGTGGAAGGCCAGAATGCAGATAGAAAGACACGAAAGTTTGTGTCCATGAAGTTTGAGAAGGGGACATGGACTTCAGCAGGAATTGGACTAGAGTCAACTCACAGTACATCCTGGCAGTACCACCTGGCTCTGTTTTCCCTCTGCTGTGAGCTCTGAGTAAGGCTGGATTCACAAATGATGAATGAATTTATTTGGTAGAAGAAATTCCAAGACAGTGGAGTATCCAGCCAATAGCAAGGTGCTTGCTGATAACCATTCAGTGAGACTTATAGTGAGAAGTCAGAACAGAATTAGAGAACTGTGTAGGAAAGGTGTGGTTTCACAAGGAAAGGGGAGTGGTCGAGTTAAAAGCTGTGGAGAGGTAAGAACTAACCAAGAGTCTGCAGCTGTTAAAAAGATGAACCAGGGACAAAAGGTGCTTCACAGCAAGAAGCAACCATTGGTGGCTCTGGGGTGCAATAATGCAAACTCATTTGAAAAGCATTCATTCCAAAGAAGAGGATACTCAGCAAGAGTGTCTGAATAGACAATGTCACAGTAGGGACCTGTGCTCCAAAAGAGTGACCTAGAGAAATGCTGCCCAGCTTCCAGCCCCCAGAGCCCCCGGAGCCATGGTGAATGGGGGCAGCAGAGTTTGACACCATATCCACCATATTCGCACGCCATTTGTTTTTGCGTGCAGGAAAACACAAGAGTTAGAGTCAGAGAGGCTTGCATCAAGATTCCAGAAAACTGTGTGAACAAGGTTGGATTCCCTGTGGGGAGGTCCTAAGAGGCTATTGTGTGAAACAATGAAGGTAAAACCTAACTTGCAGTGCAGATCCCCCTGCTAGTTGTTAGACATGACAGAAAATAGGAAATACCCATGGAGATAAGCTGCCAGCAATGAGCTGAGCTTACCCAAGAGAGGCTTTTCTGTACTGCAAATGATCGAGCTGGGAGGCCAGAGCTACACAAGATTATTGGAGCCCAAATGATGCCTTTAAGTGGCATAGATTTTGGTCATGAAGCTGTGGGGTTGGGTGTTTTCCCTTCTGGCTTTTGTTTTAGTCTTGTTTTGGTCTGATCGTTTCCTGCTATACTAAGTTTTTCTTATATACAGAGCACAGAGGCAGGAGATAGTCTTGAATTTTTGAGAAACGTTGGACTAAAGATATTTTCAACAATGTTGAGAATGTAAGGCTATGCAGACATTTGAAGTGAAACTGAATGCATTTTGTATTATGAGATAGCTATGAGCCTGTGGGAATCAGGAGTGGAATGTTATGACTTAAATATGAAATTTTGCCCATGGATTCATGAACATTTTTGTCACAAGTGATGATGCTGTTTTGAAAGGTTGGAGAGCCTATAGAAAGGGGTACAGAGAGGAAGTAAGTAACCCACCCCACTTCTTGATCATTCTGTCTGTTTCCTCCTCCAAGGAGTTATGAAGTACCTACATGAATCCTTTCCCCAGCATGATGTAATGTATCCTCCAAAATCAAGAGCAAAAATCAGTCTTTCCTCAGTAATCATGGTGGCACACAGAATTAGGCAAGCATTGAAGAGGCATCAGTAGGAGGATTGTGAGTTTGAGACTAACCTAAATTATACGTTATGGGGCTATGGCTGTGACCTCGTAATATGTTTGCTATTGCAAGTGTAAATAACTTATCTTAGTCTCCAACACCCACAAAAAATAGAGGCTCAGTGACATGGCCTGTAATGCAGTGACAGGCCAAGTCACCACAATCCTGTTAGAGAAAATTTTACTAAACTCTATATAACTGATGAATCACCAAGTAGGGGCTTTAGATGTTATCTGCCTCCTGCATTCCTGCATGGAATAGCACTCCTGACCTATACCTGAACTTCCTTGTCCAAACACCCTATCTGTCTCCTGCATTCCTGCATGTAGCAACCCCCATGACTTACCTGCATTCCTGCACTTAGTAACACCCATGACCTATAAAACCTTTGTTCAATTTCAGCTCAGGGCTCTCTTTCTGTTCTTGCGTGTCCAGTGAGCTGAGCCCCAGGTATACTTGGAAAATTAAACCCCTTGCATGTTGCATGAGAGAGTGTCTCTTGGAGTCTTCCTTTTCGCGGCGGATTTCTCAACCCTTACAATCCCATTGTTAGGCAGGCAGAGAGCAGTCCTGTAGGCTTGTTACCCAGTTATCCCAGCTAAAGCAGTGAGCTCTACGTTCAGTGAGAGATTCTCCTTCAAAGAATAAAGTGGGAGCAACTAAAGAGGATAGTCAGTATGTAACGGGTGTGCGCCCCTAACTTTAGCACCCTTAGACATTCCAAGACCACGGCTAATGACCACTGTTAACTTTAAAGAAAAAGAGAGTTTAATGAATGATATACCGGTACACACATGTGCGGGCTTGAGGCACTGTGGAAGCCAAGAGCCCCGAATGCTTTCAGAGTAGAATTCTTATACCACACTCTGGGTAGGGGAGGGGTACATCTGGCTCATGAGACAGAAGTTGTAACAGTTCTCAGAGTAGGGCTTTCCTGGGTGGCCCCACCCAGGTTGCTACATCAGGAATGCAGGCACAGGGCCTTATCTTGGGTGGTCCCGCTTGAGTGAAGTCCAGAAGGTCAAGCTGGCCAGGTGGGTCCCAAGAACTCAGGAAGTACATCCTGTGTGCAGTTGAGCAAGCTGCCATAAATCCTGTGAACAAAGCTTTTCTGAGAATCTGAGCCCTGAGCAAGCTGCCCCTTAACAATGGAACCAAAACTCTGTCAACCTTGGCTAGTTTCAGGGACCTCAGGAAGGTAGTCGAGGGGAAAGAATCAAACAGGATGTTTATATCTTCACAAATATCAACCTCTGGCTTCCATACTCATGTGTACACATGAGCATGAGTCACACACACACAGAAAGAGAGAGAGAGAGAGAGAGAGAGAGAGAGAGAGAGAGAGAGAGAGAGAGAGAGAGTGTGTGTGTGTTAGGGTCGAGAAACACACTGTGTGAAAGAAGACTCCAAAAGATGTTCTCTCATGCTTTTCAAGTAAGGGGATTTTTATTCCACTTGCTTGGGACTCACTGATCTCAGAAGAACAGAGAGCCCGGAGCTGAATTTGAACAAAGCTTTTATAGGATGTTTAGACAAGGAAGTTCAGGTGTAGGTCAAGGGAGGGTTGCTACATGCAGGAATGTGGCTAAGTGAAAGAATGCAGTGGGCGGATAACGAACTAGGTCTTGGGGGCTGCTACATGCAGGAATGCAGGTAGCAGATCCTAAAGGTAGCAGATAATGTATACCTCTAAAGTCCCTACTTGGTGATACATCAGTTATACAGAGTTTAACAAGATTTTCTCTAACAAGAGAATACATACACACATAAAAATTGCCCTTTAAGGTGCTTCTTATTGGCACTTGGTCACAGAGAAGGAAAAATAACTAACCCACATGGTCAGTCATAGTTTGCTGACTTCATGGATTCCAAGAGCACTAATCTTACCAGTGTTTCCATGACCCAATTTATGATGTAATAGTCTAACATTCAAAAACAACATCAATAGACCACAGCATTCTATTGTATTCTATACATACAATAATGCATGGAATTCAACACATGAGGTGTCCTTGTCACTGTAGGAAACTGTTGACTAGTCCCAAGAAGACACAGAAGACAATGGACTCATGATTTCTTACAAGAGCCTTGATGTGGCAGAGACATAAGGAAAAGAAAAAATTAGCATTCGCTAAGGTAGGTAGGTAGGTAGATAGATAGATAGATAGATAGATAGATAGATAGATAGATAGATAGATAGATAGATAGATAGATAGGCAGGCAGGCAGGCAGACAGATAGACAATAAACAGATAATATTGGTTGGGTGGGAAGGAAAGAAACAAATTTTATTATATTAAATGAAAGGAAAACTTTTATTTGAAAAAAGCATACAAAATTTAGCCATAAAGTAAAATGTTTGGCTTTTGTCACTAAATTACATTAAATTCATTGTTTTATGAATTGGAGAAAGTCATTATTAGCTTAAAGGTCTATCATACTGTGAATTCAAAACAAACCATAGTGGAAATTTTGTATGGAAGTGAAGAAAGAAGGTTACTGATCCCTGAAGGCTATCTGACCCCTGCAATATTTTACCTACTTATTTGATCTTAAACAATTAAGATAAAAACTTTGATCTTTTTGCAGTATCTCCAAATCAGTATTTAAACTATGTCGAGCAGCAGAGCACAGAACCAAATTTAGTGTCTAAGAGTCAGGGAAAGAAAATATATCATGTACACAAAACAAGTTCCCATTTGCTGTCCATAGGATTAGAAAACACTATATTTCAAATTTTTGCTCCATATTGCATCAAATTACAGGTAATCCACTGCAACAATAAATTAATTACATCAAAGACAAAAATTTTGTGTATCTGTTTTGCCTAAGAGACAGAGGTAACTCACTTCTTTCTTTCTTGATTAAAAAAGCTTTCTAAAGTGTTTTGTTTTGTTTTCTTTTTTTTTTTTTTAACATTTCAATACGAAGTGATCAATCCAATCCTGAAAACAGGCTGTAGGAGCTTCAGGTCCCCATGGTCCTCATTATGGACCCAGAATAGCACAGATGGAGTGTCTTCCCCCTCATCACATAAATGTGAAAAGCAGTACACTCCGAGTTTCCACCCCCCATGAACACAGAGAATGGAGACCTTGAACCTGTGTTTCCTTAGGCTTAATGTGACTGAGCTTATAGCTCCAGTGGACAGGGTTTGTGTGTCTGTCTGTGTCCTTATGTGGTATCTCCTCCTAATTATGGAACAGAATACACTCAGTGGTTTTCTCACAAGCACATGGTTAGTTGTTGGTTTTTCCTCTCTGTTTTAATTTCAAGAACAACGAGTGAGTTCTCAGAAGCCGTGTGTGTGCTTTGGGGCTGACTGTGATTTAAAGCCAGCAGTAAAAGAAAAGGAAGACAGGGAAGGTAGCTGGTTAATTGACCTTTATTGTGCCTTCTGGTTCATTTAGAATTGGAAATTAAATTAACATGATAATTCAGTCCTACTGTGTTAAGACTGCTATAAGCCCATTAAATTTTATAGCCATTGATTTAGCGTTTTTTTCTATTAACTGGGTTTAATTTTCAAAATTGTCATGCAGGTTCTGAAAAGTGATTCATTCATCGTGGTTCCTTCAAGTTACTAGTGTGTGGCCTCTTTTTAATAGCATTCACGTAATTATTCAAGCACAGAGAGCCCAACTGCCCTTCAACACCAGGATCCATCTTGAGACAAAGCTGTTGAAGTGGGGAGGGAGAGTCTAGGGTGGAAGAGTGAGAGGCATCTCCTCCTGACGCAAAAGGAGATTTCCTAAAGGTCAGATCCCAAATTCCCCCATACAGAGTAGCACTTAGGTTTGTGGGATGGAGAAGGCCTTAAGTTGACATTTCTGTTATATATTTTTAAAGATGTATTTATTTTAATTATGGGGAGGAGATGTATATATGTGCATGTGAACACAAGCATGTCAGCAAGGACTCGGATCCACTGGCACTAAAGTTGAGCCACTCAGTGTGGGTGCTGGGAACTGAACTAGGGTCCTCTGAAGGAGTAGTGCCTTGTCACATCATTGCACCATTTCACCGGCCCCAGTATTTCTATTTTTAAAGTGTCTGGCTAATATAAAATCTTGTAAAGTCCCAAGTACCTTTTTATCTACTGCTCTGGGATTACAGCAACTGTTTTCATTGCAGTCTGGAGGTGCTTTCTAGGTTCTGTAGTGGGTGCAGGTGATGTGTGCACACTTCTTCTTAACATAGCAATGACTATTCTTTTAGTTTATTGCTCAGTTACTCATTTCCCTTTGAGGACCGTTGGTTTTTGAGGACTCTGAAAATCTCCAAAAGATGCTTTCATTTAGCTTTGTAGTATTTGTAAAAAGTAGAAATATAATCTCTTTAGATTTATACCCTTTACCACTAAAGAAACAAGCTAATGCCTGACACACCCAAGAACAAACCCTTAAACCTGTCAACATCCCTGGCTTTCAGCCCTAGGATTAAACCGTCATCATATTTTTTCATTATTTTTAATGCCTGCTCATTTAAAATGTCTTTTTTTCCAACGCTACATCATGGCTGATCTGTTAGGATGATAGTCTAAATGGCTGTTTTAATGTGTGCAGCATGCTCTTGTTAGTTTTATTTAACAATTGGCAATCATAATTAAAGGTCCTCAGAGCTTCTGAAGATATTTGCTACTGGAAAATGGCACATAAATACTTATTCTCAAACAAACCATATCTAAATATTGCTGCCTTGTAGGCATGTGATTGTATACAAAGTTCACACTAAGGAAGTGTATGACTCTATTACAAACTAAACAAAAAGAATTACACACACAAACATACACACACGCACACACACACACACACACACACACACCCCTCATAATGTTAAGATTTTCTATTTTATGTTAGGCTCCATCACAGCTGTCCTTGGGTGAATGCGGCCAATAGACTGCAGATTGGATATGGCTGCTAAATGCTTCTACTCCAAGTCAGTGTTTTTACAACCTCATATGTGCCTTCTGACTTAATAAACAACCAGATTGGAACGAATAGAAAATGTTGTCTGTGTGTGTGTGTGTGTGTGTGTGTGTGTGTGTGTGTGTGTGTGTGTGTGTGTGTGTAAATGAAGTCCTTCTCTTAAAGAAATAGCCAATACAAGGTTGTTAAAAACTTAATTCGATCAACGTGTCCCAAGTACTTGAATGTGGGGATGACACTAGACATGGGGAACATGTGGCTCAATGACAAAAGGGAACCAGAGTCAAAGGGGTGAACATGCAGACTGTTCCATGAAACAGTACACAAGAGGAAACAAAAGGCCCCTAATAAAAAAAGAAATAAAAAGAACAACATGACTGCTCCTAGACAAGACGGAGGAGAAGGTTTAGTGTAGATCTGAGGGAGAGCACGGCCAGAGGCAGAGAGATTTGGGGGAGTCCAGAGTGGACATGACCACATGACCAGAAGACTGAGTTGGGCCATGTGAGGAGGTAGGGAGGGGAAAGGAGAAAGCCAGGAGACCAAAAGGCCACAACAAAAAAAAGGAGGAGGGGAGAAGGAGGGGAGGAGGGGAGAAAGAGGAGGGGAGGGAGGAGGGGGAAGAGGAGGAGGAGAGGAGGAGGGGAGAAGGAAGAGGGGAGGGAGGAGGGGAGGGAGGAGGAGGAGAAGGAGGAGGGGAGAAGGAGGAGGAGAGGAAGGGAGAAAGAGGACGGGAGGGAGGAAGGGAGAAGGAGGAGGAGAAAAAGGAAAAAAGAAAGAAGAAGAAAGGAGAAAGAGAAAGAAAGAAAAGCAAAAGAAATGGTTGAAGCTGAGGGATGAAAACTCCAGTTCCTGGGCTGGAGGACTTTAGGGGCAGGGAGTAGGGTATGTTAGTCCGGAGGACTGTAACCTCCAGGGACTGAGGGATGCTGGGAGAACCTGGCGGCCAGAGTCTGCTTTGATGTTTATAGGCATCTCAGTCTGTCCCACCTTTGAGAGCTAACATCCCCCAAACAAAAGAAGGAGTTACTTTTCATCAGGCTGCTGGACCAGGGTCTGGTAAACTGGCACTTGTCATGAGTGGATACACATGTGTGTAGAGGACAGAGAACAATCTCAGACATCATTCTTAAAGGGTATCCAGCTTGTTTTTTAAAACAGCTGCACTCATTGGCCTGGGGCTTACCAAATAGGCTAGACTGCCTTCAGGGAGCTCAAGGGACCTGCCTATTCTTGAATCCTACCACTAAGATTACAAGTGCATGCTACCATGCCAGGCTTTTTAAAGGTGGCTTCTGGAGGTCATGCATGTTTCCAAATGTCAATCTTACATGCCAGTTCTATAACCTCTGTTCTGCCTGTGGGTAGGTTGGATGTGAAAAAGGGGATGATGGGAAGTGAAATCAGCATAGGGCATTCTGGTACTTCCTCTCTCTTATTTTAATGGGTTGGAAGTAGGATTGACATACTGGTGTTTGCTTCCTTTCTCAAGCACTTCACCTTCCAGAGAGAAGAGCTATAGAAGAACACCAGATGGCTCTCACTCCTCCATTGTCCCTCAGACGTCCCTCTGTTCTAACCGATTATGACCTCTGTCATCCTTTTTCGCTCTTTACAGGTCAGTCTTCTTGACAGGCTCAAAACTGGCCAACCAGAATGCCACGTCACTCTGTTCAGCTAATGGTCCACAGACTGAGTGTCAGGCATAGTCCACAGATTAATTGCTACAAAACAAGTGGTTCCCTGAAAGTGTGAGCTGTGCTGAATTGTGTAAACATTCAGCACCAGGACATTTTCCCAGTCATAAGACAATCTTTCCTGCTTGAAAACATTGAGAAGAACAAGGAGAGATGGGCATGAGAGAAAGAGATGACGCCATCTGAAGACCTGGTTAGAATAGTTGGTACTGTCTGCCCTGTCCTATTTGACCTGCTAGACACCTGTTTCCCTTAAAGTGAATCTTAATTATGTTTATGTTGCAACAAAGTTATTATTTTTAAAGACGGTTGAATAGCTGGATAGCTAACTGGTGAGTCATTTTTTCACTACTTTTAGTCACTCTTATGAAGCACTGAAGTATTTAAAATTATGGTATATCAACTTTTTTTGCTAAGTAATGTGCTAAGCATAGAAATACAAAGATGTAAAAACTAAAATTTTTTTTCAAGGAATTTATAGTCTATAGAGGACCAAGGTAAGCAGATGTGATTCATAATGCACTGATGTGTGTATTATTGGAGGCCGTGCACACTCCAAGATGGATGCACAATGCAGAACCTGTGTGACACCCTAAAGAAGGGTATGAGTCAAGTTTAGAAGAAAGAGTTAGAGTTGTAAACCAACCTAAGATTGGGGTGGGGAGGGGCTGACACCAAGCGGAAGGAAGAGCTGTGTGATGCATAAGCAGGAGAAAGCCTAACTGCTCCAAGTATCCAGCATGACAAACCCATGAGGCCAGAGCCACAGAGTGAATATGATGTACAGGGGAGTTTGTGACTACACTGTAGACCAAAAATAATAATAATAGTCAAAGACCACAAATGATAGTTGATTGTATGACTGTGGATAAGTGGAACACATTTAAATGTTTAATATGTATACATGCACACAAATACACACACACACACACACACACACACACACACACACACACACACACCTATTACGTCTTATACAGCCATATATCATTTTCCAAGACAGTAAAATATCAAAATAAAAACATCCTTTAATTTGTAGCAGATGACCTTCTCATAGGCAATTCGGACTGTCAGTTCTCCTTATACGCATGTTCATTCAGCATGTACTTCAGATTCTCAGCAAGAATTTGTGTGAAAGTTTTGCTTTGGTTAAATAAGATGAGTGTTTATCCTTGTGTTTTCTCCCTTAGAAAATGCTCACTGGCCTATCAACGGCTCACTTACTACAGAGGGTACAGAGAACATATTATCACTGGTTCATGAAATTCAATGAGAATTTATTTACCGCAATTGTGGTGTCTGAGGACCAATTTTAAAAACTGTAGATCTGGTTCAATCCAACAAATACCCATTAAGTTTCTACACTGTGAGAGCCACTATTCTAGAGATGCTGGGGGACAAGCTGAATTCCCCATGCAAAAACAAATTTCCTCAATCATGCAGTGAAGGGTTCTTTATATATCAAAGTTGGCAGGAAATAGAGAACTAAAATTGTTTCAAACTGTTGTTGGCAGCGAGCTTCTGTCTGTGTTAATTACACTCTGTGTTTGATGCTCATCATTCAGTCAACAGTTACTGTTGTAGCCCTTTCTCTGATTGACTAAATACCAAATTACTATGTGCAGCTTTGGGGAGTTTTGAGTTTATCAAATTTACATCATTTCCAAACTTGGTGATTTAACAATTTCAAGCCCTAACTCCTTTGATAAATAATTAGTCATAAACATAGTGAGCACAAATACAGACACACTTGTGGAAAAGGCTTAGAAGTTAAAGACCCTGCAGAGAGACTGATATCTGAGCAAGCTTCCTCAGTTTATGTTTCAAAGGACGGTTAACCGAGTAAAGAAGTTATTCTGCACTGCATCTCAGTGTCTGCTATTTACAAATAGTTATGTCAGGCATGGACCTAGGAAAAAAGTTAATAGAATTTAGCTAATAACAGAATATGTGTGTGTACATGTGAAGTCCGTATCAGTGTGGTAGTGAGACCTGTTCATTAAAATAACTGAGTAAGGAACATTACACACAAAAACAAAACAGGAAATGTGTGTTTATTGTTCTTCATGTTTGGTGCTCAAAACTCAATGTACAAGTGAGAATGAGTATTTTAGCATGACGTTAGGACCCGGCAGGCTGCCTATATTCAGTGCTGGGCTGGAACTAGCTGGTACTGGCTTGCAAGAGCTGATTTTGTGAATCTTTTGTTGGCTCAGTGTTCAGTTGCTTAATATATGGCCCTACTGAGAACAGTTACCCCATAGAAATTGGCAAATGTTACAAATCACTGCTATTCTTTTCCAGGAGAGTTTCCTGGTAAACATTTATCAGAATACCGCTGCATATGCTTGTGTGTACAGATGTACATATACATACATTGTTTTGTGCATATAACGTATGCACACATATACACACAGTATATATTAAGGAGTAGAAAACTGAACAAATGCAAGCTGGTCATTTATTTTTGTATTCTTATGTAGACATTAAGTCTTTTTCTATAGCTGGGGAGATGATAATGGTAGAAAATGATAGATGAAAAGCAGATTGGTGATAGGTAGGTGGGTAGTAGGGCATGTATATAAAACTTAAAAATGACAATAAAAATTATTTTTATAAATAAAAATAATAAATAAAACCAGAATTAAAAGTCATAGTAGATCCATAATAATGTGTCAATTAGCTTTCTATCACCATCACAAATGCCAGTAACAATCAGTTTCTAAAAGAAAAGATTAATTTTGGCTCAGAGTTGTGAAGTTCCACTCCATGACTAACTGGCATCCATGTTATGGGCCTGAGGCAGTACACCACAGGACGTATGAGTAAGAAGGAGGAGGGAACCCAGGTGGCACTGTCCCCTTCAAGGTCATATTTTCCCACCAATGACATAGAGAGCTCCACCTCATTTCTTCCTACTGAAACCAAGCTGGGAGTGAACATATGGACCTTCTGGGGACATTTAAGTTCTAGATAATAGCAAGTATTGACTAACTCCAGTGTTGCTAAATGTTACTATAATTCCAAATTATTTCTATAAACTGTTAAGAGGAAGAAGAAATCCAGCTGTTTAGTTCAGGAAAAAGACAGATGTGCAGAAATTTAAGTGACTTGTTATAATTATAAAGTGAAGAAAGCAGTAACATCAGGACTGGTCTTGGGTCTCCTAACTCACGTTCAGAATGGGTGCATCCTGATACTGTGCCCCCTTTCTTGGCATCTTGGCAATCTGAGATCACCAAAGCAAAAGCTTCAATTTTTCAGCCAATAATCCTATTAGCTCAGCAATATATTCATTTGTTGTAAAGACTTTTAAGGAAGAAAACGACATCACAGATGTTTCTTTAAGACACCCTTGGTTGTCTAGGGGTCCTTCCAACTGGGAAAGTTACCACCATCCTCTGGAAGGCTTGGAGCACAAAATCTAAGATGTTAATATGATTTAAGTGATTTCTTGGACAAAATTTCTCCTATAGCCAATCACATCAGCCTCGGTCTTTTGTCTATAAAACGGTAATGATAGCTCATACACTTATTCTGATTTAACAGGATGAAAGAGGACATTTAGAAATATCTAGTGCACATATTATATATCCAGTGAAGACCTACTTTTCTTTTCTCTTCCAACTGCTTCCATTGACTCAATGATGGTTGTATATAAATTAATAAATCCCTGTACTCTAAATATTTGCCATATATCAAAAAGATGTCTAAGTAACTAATTATCACAAAATATATAATTTGGCAAAATTCAGACAACAGATGTCTTCTCAAAGTGCATAGTCTGAGTAACATAAGATACAGGGACAGCTTATAAAGAAATATATATATATATATGTATATGTATATGTATATCTGTGAGTATATACACATATATATGAAGGTTTCCCACAGGAGGTATCATAGGGAGGGTCCTGGAGTTCAAATCAATGTGTCAAAGACAAGTTAGGAGAACTGAAGTAAGAAGGGATATGAATATCTGAGGGAAAGAAGAATGGGCAGTGACCTGATAGAGTTGGAGACAGGATGTGGTAATCTAAGTTCAATTTGAATGGCATCCTGTTGGTACCTGGAAATGGCCATTGGAGGGATGGATATTTGTATCAGAGAAATTGGCAAACCTTATGAACCCAGGTTTTTCAAGTCTCAAGCTTTTATGTTTTTAAGGATCATCTCAGAGACAGGAAGGCAATAAGAATAGTAAATACTCCCAGTTCAATATTCTTATCTTATCTCTTCTCTGGCTGATGTCCAAACTCAATCAGAAGCTAGAAGTCATGAGAATCCAGCAATTTCCTTTTAAGTAGACCTGATCCACTCATACCTATAATGGGGGAGGTGATAGGTATGGAGTCAATGAGTTGACATTTTTTATACTGACGCCACCTTCCTCATTGAGGTCAGCAGCATTCCTCATATGGATGATCAGAGTATTTTCTTCTATGGTAGTTTGAATGAGAAATGTCCCTCATAGAACCAATCATGTGGACACTTAGTCCCGTTTGGTGGATGACTGGGGAGGTTTTAAGGGGACACAGCCTTTCTGGAAGACCGTCATCACTGGGCATGGGCTCTGAGACTGTTGAGACTCATCCCAGCACCATTTTGCTCTCTCTGCTTGCATTTGAAGACGTGATCTCTGAACTTCCTGCTCAGGACATTTCTTGCTGTGTCTCCCCTGACACTGTGGACTTTCCCTCTGGGACAATAAGCCCCAATAAACTCTTTCTTCTATAAGTTGCCTTGGTAACAGTGCTTTATTGCAACAACATAAAAGTAGTTAATACACCTGCAAATCCATTCCTCTGCACCACAGTCAAGGAGAAGTTACGTGTTTTATCCCTCCTGTGCCTAAAAACAATAAACAGTTTCCTCTTGCTTTCCTATCAGAGTCCATATGCCCTGCATGACTTCGAGGCCCTTCTGGACTCCAGCATCTCTGGCCCCATCTTATAACTCTAGTCTTCACGGAACACCCAGCTCTGCATTTCCAGCAGTGGCTCTTCCTGAAATAGAGCATTTCTCTTACTCACTCTTTTTACCTATTAACAACTGTCTTCATCTTCAGATATCAGTCCCACCATGTTCCTGCTGCTCATATCCTGACGTTTCTACTCCATCTCATGCATCTTCTTCACAGATAATCTGTTCCTTGTGCTACCCCAAGAAGATCCTGATTTGTAGTGGCCAGTATCTCTTACTTTGACCTCTCTTGAAAAATCCTTGAGAATAGAGATCATTTCGTTCAATTTTACATCCCCAGTGCCTAGCTCAAGTCTAGCATATAATGAGCCTTGGAAGATGTTTCTGCAGCTGAAACATTAAGTGAAGAGACAAGCTTCCAGGGAGTTCTCTTTGCTACAGAATTTCATAACTAACAATGAAAGGAACCGCCACTCTGCTGTTATCAATCCACTTGGAAACTATCTAAAATCCTTAGAGTGTTTCCTCAGTTAGACTCCAATTTGCAAAGCATGTGAGCATTCAGTGTAAAGCACACTAGTAATGCAGTACATACCTAAAGCAAGATTTATTAGCCAAATCTACACATGGAACAACAGCAGAGCCCATGATTCTTTGAGCTCTCAGAGTATGGTTGACTTGTAACAGTGGACAAACCATGAAAAGTTTTCCAGAAATAAATTTTACCTCCATACCTCTATAAATATTTATTAAGAAGGTAGAGGGGATACAGAGTATATTTGTTAACTTTACAACAAAGGAACTTCTAATCTTTTAAGAGTAGACACATCTAATCCCATCTTCCCACTACAGAAGTAACACACATGGAGCCAGGAAGCAGCAAACAAAGCCATTGGTAAGTTTGGCTATGAGACACTGCCCCCCCCCAACACACACACACACACACACACACACACACACACACATACACACACACAAAGTTTCCAGTTCGCAGCTGCTTGCACTATGAGAAAGTACTTCGATTATGAGCATTATGACTTCATCAGTGGATTAATCCATTGGGGGGTAACATCACTGGGAGACAGTGGAAGCTTCTGGAAGTGGGTATACTTGGAGGAAGTAGGCTACTGGAGATGTGTGACAAGTGATCCTGATTGTCATTACCACCACAAGCCAGGTATGGAGGGCTCCAAGTACTCCATGGGTTCAGATCAAGGCCAGCACCAGAAGTCCTGACAGTGTGCCTAGAAAGACATTTCCAAAAAAGAGTAACAGCCGTGGTGTGTGGAAACAAATTCTTGCTTTGCTGTGTGAGTGCTCTGGCCATGGACCAGAGCAAAGAAGAGCCTATGGCTTTGCATTTCATAGCTAATTTGGGGGGCTCCGGATCTGGGAGGGGGTAACTCTCTTTCTCAGTAGCCGTTAGTTGCCCCAGAAACCATCATATGTGCACAAATGACAAAAGTTGACTCAGTAGGTAGTGTTTATACATTTGTGTGTACATATAATAACAAGAAGAAAAATTATATTGAAAAAAATAAGAAAGAAAAGTCAACAAGGCTATCACAGGAAATCCAGTGACTTCCACCTGCAACACACTGAAAATAACATTTCCTTCCTTCACAATAATTACAGTTAGCTCAGAATAAAGAAGGGGAAGAAACCTTTGTTCTGACTGTTCCTCAGGAGACAGCTGCTCAACAAGAGGACTTAACTTTGTTTTTCAAATGATGCCTCAAGACCCACTTTAATCCATGGAAATATGTCCCTGTCTCTTAGGCTACCCTTGAATTCTATGAAGCCAAAGATGGAAGTGAGTGCCTGCCCCTCAGATTCACACCCCAGAACACTGGGATTGCAGGTGTGCACCACTACGCTCTAACTAAAACCGACTCAGAGAATGCTGGTAATCTAAGTCCATTGCAATCAGAGCAGATACCTTTGTTTTCAGATCCATTGGTGCAGACCAGGCTTTTTTTCTTTGTACTTTGCAGATGATATTATGCAGGTTGAATATATTTAAACCATTCCTTTGAAAGCTCACAGAAGAAAGAACTCCCTCCCCACCCCTTCTGGATGTGAGGAGAAAGAAACCAACATCACAGTCTCTTTGAGTAAAATACGTGAATATCAGATTTTACTAATTGATTTTGCTGAAAAAGAAAATCAATCAATTACTTTCCCCCACTTCCTAGCTTCCTCCTCCAATCTGGCTTTGATCCACTGGTGATTGTCTGGATTCACACTTTAGCAGCCATATAGAATGGGGAGGAGTTTGGCCCTATGACAGAGAAATGAGGGAGGGGTTTTCTAAGGGGTCAGAATCTAACATTCATTCAGGCAAGCATCATCTGCAAGCCCAAATGTGATTTCTCAGCGATGGCTCCTAAGGCCTTGCAAAAGCAACAAACAGCGGAGGCTTCAGGTGGGATGGGTGCAGAGACAGGCATCTCTGATACCAGGTCAAATCCTCACTGGGATGTTCTGTAGTGAAAGCTAACACACTGCCTGAAAGGGCCCCCAAGGATCCCCGAGTGAGACATGCTCCTGGCTTGTTCTTATTCATCTAGAGCCCCAGGTGTACAGCAAGCTCTGTAACAGGCAGCATGCGCCAAAACAAAGAGCACATCCCTTGCCCGAAAAGTTTGCCTTCTAAAGGCGCATTTGGGTACTATTATGCTCCACAAAACGACAAAGCTGAAAATAAACACAGCACAGAACACATCTTTGCAGAATGTGGCAGAGCTTTCAGAAACAGCGGGGAGGGGTTCGGAGCTTTGTGGCTTCCATGTTGCTGTTGTTGTTGTGTTAGAATCTGCTGTTTATAAGATTTAAAGAGACCTTGGCAGCTTAGAGCAATGAGCCGAATATACTGAGGTCATGTGACCTTAATATTTGCAATGTAAGTTTCTGTATTTCAGCAAAAATAAATAAATAAACCCAAAAGACTTAGAAGCCAATTATAAACGAATATCATCCACAAGCCTTATGCCTGAACTCCCCAAACAATAGGTTGATCTCAGGATGAAGCAGAAAAAAAAAAACATTGCAACCAGGGCTTGGGTAGTAACCACCAAAATCTGCCCCAATGACCTACTTCTGCCAATAAAGCCCCATCCACTAAAGATGCCTCAGGGTGTTGTTACCTTTGTGTCATTGTGACTGAAATAGCTGACAAAATAACTTGAGGAAGAAGAGCTTTCCACGTCCATCACAACGGTGGTGAAGGCCCGGCAGAGCAGCCCGGACTGCCACAGATTGCCATGGCAGCCCAAACGTGCTGGGGAGAAACTATTCACATCACAGCTGAAAAAGGCAGAAACCAGGGTCGGGCCTCAGCCACCAGTGCCTGCCTCCCTTTCTTCTCCAAGCCTTGCCCCCAGCTTCTAAAGATTCCGCAGCTTCTAAACAGTGGGGGGCTGGGGGAGACTGGACAACAAAGCATGAGCCTGTGTAGGGTCTCTTAGAACCTAGTCCTAACAGAGACCTGGGATGAGGAGTGGGATTTGGCTCAGGAAGACTTCAGAGTAGAGTCTAACCTCAATCAAGATGGCATTTAACTAAGGGAGGAACACGCTTGCACTGCCCGAGTTGAGCCCGTGTTTTCCTGGACCTGAGCCTGCCTGCGGTAAGCTCTTGTGCCACGAAATGCCACAGAGAACATGTTCCGACAACCTGTGACGGTTGCCCAAATTCAGCTGGTCAGTGTTTAAAGATCTTACCTGCCTTGGCCAGCAGGTGTGTGTCCAATCAGGGGAGGGGCTAGCATGCTTTCCTCTTGGCTCCTAAATCATACCATTCCCTCCAAGAAATGGAGGCTGCTGATTGGTGACCAACCACAACAAAGAACAACTGTAAGCAGAGGAAAGGCTTCAAGTTAGTGTCAAAGGACGCAGGTTAAAGGTTGCATTGCTATTAAAAGTCATCGCATTGACTATGGCATACGGGAATGGTGCTCTCTGATTGGCAGCCAGTACTTTCCCAGTGACTGCGCTCCTGCTGCCTGGGCAGCACCCTGGCATCATTACCTATTCATGCATTCTACATGCCATCTTCCCCCTTTCTTGTTTCGGAGTGACTTTTCACTTGGCCTTTTGGTAGATCAACTTCTCAGAATAAACCATCTGGAAAAATGAAGAGCGAAGCACTGTTTTAAATTAAAAAGGGAAAAAAAGTAAAGAGACTTTTCATCACCTCGAATTAGACCCAATTTTCCCACTCTGTCACCACCCTCACAAGAGCTGGCACACTCTTCAGAAGCTGTCCATGTTCCTTCTAACCATGACAGAAGGAGGTGATGAGAGGAAGGGAGAGGAAAAGAGGGGAGGGAGGGGAAAGGGAGGGAGAGAGAGAGAGAGGAAGAAAGCTAGTGTGAGAGTGAGTGACAGCCGGGGCAGGAGAGGCAGGGAGACTGGGAGAGAGGGAAATACCGGCCAATACATTAGGTACATTTGGCCAGATTGATGTCATTGCTCATTAAGAAAACAGGCAATCTGCATCTTGTTCTCATTGAAGAAAATAAATCTGCACAGAGACCAGCCAAATAATGTGTAGCAAATGATCGATGTTATCTCAGGGAGAAGATGATTGATCCTTTATTTCTTACAGCCTCTCATACATAATGCATAAGATCCAGGATGTCCCCAGCTTGCCTCAGGATCCAGCAATGATGCACCACATTACCATGCAGAACACTCACTCTGAATTTCTAGTGACAATCTTCACATCCCTGAGCAAGTGGGAGCCAGGAATGCTTCAGAAACCCAGCGTTCCTGAGAGGAGGAGGATGGGTTCTTGACTTCCTTCCAGGCCCTTCACAAGCACACCCCTGACTCATGGGAACTCTCAAGAGGCTTCAGAATCCAGCAGTCCCTTCTAATGCAAGACCAAATTGGCAATGCTGCCTTCCCTCGGAATATCAGTTTAAAGATTATAAAAGCAAATGTAAGGCACTGACACCGGTGGTCTGAGCCAACCATGATAAAGAATTGCATCTGCTTTTCATTACAATGAATTTCAGAGATCCAAGGAAATCCCTTGTCATTTTGGAGAATTCTGACTTCTCAAAGGTTAGAGTCCTGTTGTTAGTTCTCCACAGTCATGAGATTAAGATAGTGGTGGAGGTGGTGGTGTTGGGGGGGTAAGGATAAAATAACGACAATGACAATAATTATAGCTAATACAGTTAAATGCATGCTATAGTAGAGTGTGAATTAAGAATCACGTGTGTTATCTCATATAATATAAACTGTAACACGAAGAACTTAAATAATTTGCCTATGGTTCATAATTGATTATTAACTAATTCCAGAGCCAGTACTACTATCCTTTCCATAGGAAAGCTCCTGGACTGCAGTTAGAGATTAAATGAGCCACCTGATGGGTAGACAAGGTATACAAACAAAGCTTGCAAACAAAGGACAGACTGTTGAGTTTGTCTCCCTTCATGCGGTCACTGCACTACCGTCTTTATGTAAGCTGTAGTGATGATTATCGATGATAACCAATTGATGGGATAAGGAAAGCTATCTATGCTAGTGATTGCTTCTCAGTTTGAAATACCCGTGCTCTGCTACTCAGGCGGAGTAGGGCTGTACTCTCCAGACCACGTTTCCTGCACTTGCCTGCAGCTCTGGGTTGGGCTCTGACAACCAAAATGCCAGAAAAAGATGTCTACAACATAGGGCTACAACAGGACATCCAGGAGGAGTCCCAGCGAAGGTTTGGGATCAATAGTGTAGCAGAAACCAGAGGCCTCACACTAGACTCTTTGCATTGAACACTTATGAGAAAAGACCAAAGGTTCACTGCCTGACTCACTGTGTCACCCTACGCTTCCATGATGAGATGTTATTTTCTCTTTATTTTCTGTCTTCCTTTTTCTCTTAAATTTTATTTTGTTGGAGGGTTGGTGCAAGGGTAGAGGATGGATATGAAGGGGCAGGGAAGTAGATGAGATTGAGATGCATGACGTGAAAGAGATAAAGAATAAATAAAAAGAAAGATAAAAAAAAAAAACATGTTTTAGCTCTGAAAATGTTGTCACTAAATTCAATGCTTGTAATGTCTGTAGTTGGGAAAAATAACCCAAAGGTGAATCTACTTTAGCAAGTTAAGTTTTTACTAAATGTTTATGTAGAAAATGATAAATGAGGGTCAACAAAATGGCTCGGCTGGTCAAAGTGCTTGGCATCTGGCCTGAGTATCTGAGTTTGGTCCCTCGAGTCCATATATCAGAAGGAAAGACCTGACTCCTGAAAGTTGTCCTGTGACTTCCATGTGTATGTTGTGGCATACATGCTCACACATGTGTGTGTACATGTGCACTAATGAATAATTTTTTAAATGAAAAAGAAATAAAGAGGAGCTCTGAGAAAAACACTGAGGACCCCCCAGAAATCCCAGCGTGACATGCAGAGTGAGATAAGTTGGCATCTTAGTTAGGGTTTCTATTGCTATGAAGAGACCAAGGCCTCTTTTATAAGAAAAACATATTTAATTGGGGCTGTCTTACAGACTCAGAGGTTTAGTTCATTATCATCATGGTGGGACATGGCAGCATGCAGACAGACATGGTGCCAGAGAAGAAAGTGAGAGTTCTACATCTTGATCTACAGGGAGCAGAAGAGTCTGTGTCACACTGGCAAGACTTGAGCTTATGAGACCTGAGTCCACCTTCACAGTGACACACTTCCCCCAAGAAGACCACACCTACTCCAACAGTACCACGCCTCCTATAACATCACTCTCTATGGACCAAGTATTCAAAGACATGAGTCTATGGGGCCATATCTACTCAAACCACCACAGTTTGGCTATTTTGGAAGATGAGCCTATTTACAAGAAATATTAAGTTCAATGGCATACATACTGAAGTGAAATCAGAATTTTTTATGCCAACTGAGTTGACACAAAACATGCCCACAAAATTTCCTCCTTTTCAGAAATTATTTTATCATCTAATCAGTGGTGCAAGTTGCAGAGATTTCTTGCTTTTCACCTTGTGTTACAATTTAAACACATCAAATTTGTAATTAGACCTGAGCTCATCTGAAAATACATGATGAGTACACTCATATTTTGGGGGACAGCCTTAAAAAACTGACAGGAAATTAAGAATAACTTGACCTAGCTACTGGCCTAAACCACGGAGAAAGATAGAGTGGTGAACTACAGAGAAAAATAGTCTAATTCCTCTCTTGTAACGCTTCATTCTAAATAAGTGCCCTTGGCAGCACCTATCCCAATGTCACACATCCAATAGATGCCTAATAAATACTGCCTGCCTCTGATAACAATGACAGAACACAAAGGCATTATAATGAATAGTGGGTGATATATATATAAAGTAATGGGTCAGTAACGGTTGTGTCTTCATACAGCAGTTTAGAACAACAAAGACTGTTATTTATTGAATAACATATATATATATGTTATTCTTACATATATATATATATATATATATGAGTAACATTAAATGTAAGAACTCTAAACGCCTTGCTTTATGTCACCCCAGGAAAATAGAAGTAGGAAGACAGCACACTATTCCTTTCAGTTGTATTGAAAAAGCCATTGTGTTCTACCATCTATGCTATGATTTGGGGACAAGGTCAGAAAACATACAGCCAAT
Source organism: Phyllotis vaccarum (assembly GCA_033318265.1). Lineage (NCBI taxonomy): Eukaryota > Metazoa > Chordata > Mammalia > Rodentia > Cricetidae > Phyllotis > Phyllotis vaccarum. The sequence continues at coordinate 5,611,977 of JARWLC010000012.1, read as the reverse complement.
GATGTGGAAAATAGAGAATTCAGAATCTAAGAGATAAGCATGCTTAGTGGTCCCAGCACAAATATGTTGCCACACAGACTTAGGAAACCAGTAAGCCCAAAACTAAGGGTGAGAATGTGAGAAATACAAAGTGTGTCTTGGAGCCAAGACTACGTACGGTTCGGTTAGTAAACCACTTACCACACAACTCAAATCCTCAACACCAATGTAAAAATCTAGGTTTGGATGCATGCCATCATCCTAGCACCGGAGATACAGAGTCTAGTGGATTTCCAGAGCTTGATGGATAGATAGTCCTGCCAAATCTGTGAGCCCTGGGTTCTATCTCAAAAAGAGAAAGTGGAAAGAGACAGAGAAAGAAATCTATCACTGGCTTCTGACCTCCCCATGATCATGCATTATATGTCCACTAACACCTTACTATATAGTCTCTATTCTAGATGGAGCATGCTAAGTACTCAAACATTCAATATCCTGTGTAATAGATCTATTGACATAAGTAATTAAAGAGCATCATTGTATATATTCATGTGTTTTAATGGTACTCACCTATACAGGAGTACATAAACATGCACACAACACAAATGTATACTAAGAGATAGACAAGAGAGACACAATCTGATCTACTTTATTTGGAAACAAGCACAAAGAAGAAATGTACGAGTAGGGGAGGCATTTATATAGTAGCAGAAAAGGAAGGTTGTGAATTTGTCAATGTTTATTCAACACTGAACAAAGGATAAACACCATATAAAGTAAGGATTCCTGCTACTGAAAGGATTTTTCTGCTTTGATGTGCAAGGAAAATTTATTCAAGTACGAGAAGCCAAAATACTAAATAGTGGCTGAGAACAGAAAAGAACTGAGAGAAATTAATGCACATCTAGCTATACTAGAGATGCATAGGATAGTAAAGGAAAGTCTTAGAATCTGGAGGAATCTGGACTCATAAACAAATTAAGTGAATCCAACTCCATCAGATAAAGTCCCAGGTGAGAAACAAGTCATGTGGATATCCACAGCGTGTACTACCAATTTAACTTGGGAAATCTAGGCATCACTCTAACTGATAGATATAAAACAGCTGGAAGTAAGAATTTATTGTTCTTACAAAGTGGCCAATCCAAAAAAAAAAAAAAGAAAGGTATAAACAGAGCACATAATCCCACAGTAAGCCCTATATAACTAGGGCTGTATGTCTTCTCTGGTTAAGTAACCCTCTTGGTACTTGAAATCTAAATTGACACTAGAGCATCAAAGCCCACAAACTGAGAGCTAATGGCTACACCAGGTCATGGCTGTTTTGACATGTCTATGTTGCATCAAGTCACCCTTCTCACATGCAGCACACACCTGCCACATCAGCCCTGTGTTGACCTCCTCTGAGAAATAGGGTTGGGATATGAACACCATCTTATCCCTAATGGATTATCCTTCATGTCTGCAATCACGCTAGCAAAGTTCTAAAAGATACGATGAATGGGATCAAGCCCTAAGCTTCTTCACATTCAGAGCCAAGATTCTCTAGAGGACCACTCTGTTCTCTAGCCCCTAACCCGAGCACTTTACCTTCTTACTTTGTTTGTGAACTCTGTGACTTGGGTATTGCTTTTTCCTTTTACACATGGAGAAATCAATGCCTGAGTCATTTAAGGGACATCAGGGCCACTTGCCTATATTTACATTATTCTAAGTGTTGAGTTTATATGAAGCATCATGTAATCTTAATCCCTACAAAATGTTCATCACAACTATGAAATTGTGATGTGGTACAATGACCAAAAATCAAATGGTGTGCAGCCCAGCTGCTCAGTGCATTCTGCTAATTCTTTTGAAAGGTCATGGTGCTTGGCCTTTCAAAAAGAGACTATGGGTTCATAATAAGTAAATTCAGTCAAAACTCCATATGTACCCAAATACATAAATGTATAAAGCACCTTCAAATGATAATGAAATAGAAAACTCAGTAAGTGATGATGGATAACATTAAAGGTGAAGTATTAACTTCCTAACTCACTTTTGATATCATGAAATACCTACTTTAAGATCAAAATAAGAAAAATATTAGAAGAAAATATAAGATGAATGAACCCTATATCCAAGAATTAAATAAAAAATGAAACAAATGGAGGAAATAAATAGTAAGCTTGATAGCATATTATCAACATTTAAAATTTTTTATTAGCATGTAAAATTATGGTTTTGTATATGTGATGATATATTTCATATTTAATAAAATCAGGCTGGAATATCAGAGAGAGGAAACAGACCACAATCAATTCTTACTCAGCCAACTGCTCAGGGTAAAAGCTGTCTTCCAGAGTCCTCAGCCTGGCTGGTCACTTCTACAGAATACTACGCTGTGTGCCTACACCCCTTAAATATCTTTTTGGCCCAGTTGTTTCACTTCTGGGTTTAACTCTGAATCATAATCCTAGAGTTAAGGTTAAAGGCATGGGCTAATACTATTTGGTAGTTAGGCCTTGAACTCACAGAAACACAGAAAGATCTCTGTCTCTGGAGTTATAGGATTAAGGGTGTAATTCACCAGTGGTCTTTCCTGTGCTGGGATTAAAGGCGTGAGTTATCACTCTCTGACCCTCCTGGATTGACTGTAGGTGGATCTGTTCTCTGATATTACAGACTGGGTTTATTAAATATACCAGCACATGTGTATATGTATGTGTGTACTTTGATTACATTTGCCCCATTTCCCCCGACCCTCTTCCCTATCTCTGATTATTTCCAATCTATTATCACATTTGAGGTCTCTATTTCACCCAAAGTATTATTAACTAAACTTTTTAAAGACAATTAATCTCTGAGAAAAGCCATTTCCACATAGTACTGATGGAGACATGAACAAATTTCACATTGTTAGTTAAAAGTCCGACTACAATATCAACTTACAGGAGAAAAATTATTTTTAACATAATTAATCAAAAAACACTGCAGAAAAATTCATTAGACATTTATTTTAAAAGTAAAATAGTAAAACAAACTAAAAGTCTACCCATAGAAAGATGGGCAAGTAATAAAAAAAATCTTCATAATTGAGAGCTGTGTGGCTATTAAAAATATTCACATATGAGAGCTGTAGATATGGTTCAATAGTCCAAAGCACAAACACTCTTGTAAAGGACCCGAGTTTATCAGGCTTCTCACAGCACCCACCACTCCAGATCTAATTCCCTTTTCTGGAACCTCCAGCACTACACTCAGATGCACAAACCCACATAAAGACATATTTACACATGTCATTTAAAGATTTAATATATGCTTCATGTGTTTTTGCATAAAATTGTGATGGCATAGTATCAAGTGAAAGTTACTGATTATTAAGCAATATAAGTGTGATTATCCTGTCATTATAAACCTATAGGTGTGTATAGGGGGTTGCATATGTTTATGCAACAGTATGGAAAAATATAGGTCAGGACATAAAAGAATTGATAGTAACATTATATAATTTAGAGACACTTTCTCTTTTAGTTTTTCCCGATATTTTGTACTAGGTGTATTTTACTTTTATCATTGAAACGATAGACAGTACTTTCCTGGGAACACAGAAAAATACCAGCACATGCCACTTCATTAAAAAAAAAACTTTTTAATTACATTATTTTATTCATGTGTGCACAGTGCACATGCCTCTTTATACATGTGGAAGGTGGAGGACAGCGTGCTGGAGTCCATTCTTTCTTTCTGTCATAAGGAGGCTCAGGTTGTCAGGGTTGGAAGCAAGTGCCTTTGCCCACTAAGGTCATCAGCCCTCAAGTTTTAAAGCCAAGAACTACATATATGATTCACTTCAGTCCCATGCCCCCCCCCCCAAAAAAAACCAATTCCTCAGAACTATTTCTATCCCTAAGTACTGAAAAAGGGCTTTTTCTAAGGAGGAGCCTAAGGAAACAAGGAAGCTGTACCTGTAAGAGACATTAAATTGTAAATCTGGACAGGCATTTTGCCAATTTGAATGTGAGGTACTGATGCATAAATGTTGGGGACTCCCTGTATCCACAGCAAAGAAAAGGTTGAGCTGTAAGAACAGCAGCCACAGCATGTTACTGCTTCAACCAAACCAGTGTTCACTGAAAGAAAGGGACCTTCAAGAACTTCTGCCCTGGCAACACTAAGGGATTAAATTCCATTTAACTGTTTACTCTAAAATTTCCAGTGAAAGGGGGGGCCTGAAACATGCCCTGTTTAGTGTTTGTGAATCTAGTTGGCAAAAGATGAACTGAATGCTTGCATCCCTGAGAAATTCATGTTGAAGTCTTAACTCATTCATGGTAAGATGGCTACAGGGCTAACATAGCTTCAGCCAAAGCCTGATGACCCAAGTTGTTCCCTACAGGAAAAAAAAGAGAGAGAGAGAAATCATCACCGCAGATGTAGAGATCCAACTCCTGTAAGATGTTTCCTGACCTTCAAATGGCATGAGCACACACACTACATTAAAAAAAAGTAAATAAAAATAAATCAACCACCCATCAACCCAGCAATAAATCTGATGGTAATAGGCAGTAGAGCTCTTAGAGGCTATGAGGGGAGTATTTGTACCTGCATGGGTTTGAATATGAATGTCCTCAACAAACTCTGTGCTTGAACCCCTGGTTGCTATTTGGGAAAACTATGGAACCTATAGAAGATGAAAACTTGCTGGAGGAATGAGGAACCAGTAACACACCTAGAAACTTGATAGGCCTATCTACAACCTCTCTCTGCTTCCTGAAAGCAATGTGACCGGAGGCCTCTTGCTTCTGTGCTGAGGCCTTTCCAGCTGGATGAACTGAAACCCCTCCCACTGTAAGTCAGGATGCAACGACTTGCTTCTTGTCAGTTATTTTGGTTACAGTGACAGGAAGAGTCATTACAAGATCCCTCTAAAGGAGACTACAGTATTTTAAGAATTATTTACTGGCAATTGATTATATAAACCGATTATATTTTTATTAAGGAGTTTATATGAAACACTCACTAATATAAGATTGAACCTTAGGACAATTCTTGGAGGGTTGAAGCGTCCCATGTGGCAGTCATCACTCCGGGAGTGCAGAGAAGAAACAGGAAGAGGAGGCAACATGCAACTAGTCTTCAAAGGGGGCTGGCCACACCCCGTACAGGGGTCCTCAAGACCTCAAAGCCATGCCTCTAGGTCTTGCTCAATAGTACCTGAATCTGCCATGTCTCCTTTTGTCTAATAAAGTTTTAAACTTAAGTATAGGATTATATATAATAGAAATAATTTACAGTGATGTCTAGGAGAGAAAAAAGGCAAATAACATAAACAAGATCAAACTATAACTAACAAGTAACAAACATAAAGTATATCTTAAAAGTTTAAAATATTGGTAAGTGGAAATATATAGGGATTATTTTAAGGCTGTTTATCTTGAATAATATGAACTTAATATTTAAATGTTTTGGATAAGATATGAGATGATAGTAATTTTAATTATTTAGTCTTTAATCATATTAAAGACTTGAGAAGGAAGATACATTATTTGAATAAGTTGAAAGCATGAGTGAGTAACTTTTAAAATTTAGGAGATGACAGTACAGCCAGCTGTCTGGACTTATAACTTTTTTTGAAAATTGGGGCCTTATTTTTTTGCTATAGGCTTAGGATATTTGACAGATCTCTTTAGAAGTAGCGTATTTTGAGAAACTGTCTTATCTTGTCTTGGCCGGTTTCAGAAGTCTTTATTTTTTGTTTTGTTTGTCTGGATTGGACAGCATGCTCGTCAACAGTTGAGGCAAGGGCAGTTTTGCCAGATTGACCATTATATTTGCCAAGGAAGAGAAACTTTTTATGAAGTGTTTTGATGCTTAATGGTGTTTTGGGAAAGGAGTAGTGATGTCAGGAGTGATTTTGTTTTTTATAGCTGAATTGTGAATAACAAAACATTAAATGCAATGTGGGATGGATTAAAGGGATGTGGGATGTTATTCTGTACACTGTGAATATCATTGGTTAATAAAGGGACTGTTTTGGCGCATGACAAGGCATCTTAAAAGCAGGCAGGAAATCTAAACATTGAAAAATAAATTGGAAGGCAGAGTCAGACAGAGATGCAGTGAGCTGCTGTATAGGAGGAAGATGTAAAAGAATTCAAGTAAGCCGTGGGCCACATGGCAAGACACAGATTGATAAAAATGAGTTAAGTAATAAAAGCTAACAAAAAATATGCCTAAGCCGCAGGACAATGTGTAATTAATATAAGAATCTGTGTGATTATCTGGGATTAAACAGCTGCAGGTAGTCTATTTGGGACAGATAGTCTAGATCTTAGAGCTTGTCTGTGCCAAAAACTTATACCTACAAATAGCGCCCAAGGTGAGGCATCAGATACTGTAAAAATTGTTTACTGGCAATTGTTCATATAAAAGGATTGGCATTTGTTAAGGAGTTTATAAGAAACACTCGCTGATATAAGATTGAACCTTAGAGCAGTTCTTAGAGGGTTAAAATGTTTCACGTGGCAGCAGCGGCGGCAGCGGTGGCAATGCTCCTTCAAAAATGCAAAACAAACAAACAAAGCAGAGGCAACACGCAATCAGTTTTCAATGGGGGCTGGACACACCCCATACAAGGTCCTCATGACCTCATAGCTACACCTCTAGGTCTTGCTCAACAGTGCCTAAACCCACCGCGCCACAGAGAGTGCTCTTTCTATTGCCATCCCATAGTGACCTGAGACCGAGAAGCTGTCCGTAGTCTGGAGAAGGGCCTTCCTAAGAACGCAGTTGCTCGGAACCTTGATACTGGGCTTCCATCTCTACTCTTCTGGTCTATGGTACCTCGTCACAGCATTCCAGAGAACTAACAGGAGGGATCACCTGCTGATAGCATAGTACACCAAGGCACATGGACATCCAGAAAAGCACTGCACAAGCCACCTTGAGACAAGTAAGGCAAAGTCATACCTTCTCCATTGGTCTTCCCACATGAGCAGCTAGACTGCAGGCAATGTGCTAAGACAAATGTCTATTATAGGCACCTGTGGCTGTGACTCCCAAATGTAGCCTTCATTCACTTTGATGTGACTGACAAAGCCCTGAAGATGACACCCTTCAATAGCACTCCAGAGCATATGTACCATTGTAATGGGTATGTGCATGTGTGTATGTCATGCCCCTGCTCACACTTCCAGAGAGGACATAGCATATTCTGCCTTGTCTCTCTGCTTTATACCCTTCAGACAGCTCTCTTAGTAAACCTGGAGTGAGGCTGGCATCCAGCAAGCTCTCAGCAACCCTCCTGTCACACACACACACACACACACACACACACACACACACACACACACACACAACGCTAGGGTTATAAACATATGCATGGCCATATCCAAATTATATTGTATGAATTCTGGGAATTACAACTAAGGTCCTCAGCCAGAACCTGTGCTAAGAATTCTTATATACAAAAGCTTATGTTATCCCTACTGGTCGCTGCAAAGTTAGCCTGGCTTTAAGGTTGAGGTATAAATGTTTAATTCTAGTTGAAGACATTGTCCAAGAGTCAGGGTCTGAACTCCGTAGTCAAAGGTCTGCTTTCATATCTACTCCCTAAAATTACTCCTTGGCTGTGCTGGAGTGTGGCATGGATTGATGAGAAGAAGCAACACAAACACACACACACACAGAGAGAGAGAGAGAGAGAGAGAGAGAGAGAGAGAGAGAGAGAGAGAGAGAGAGAGAGAGAGAGAGAGAAAGAGAGAAAGACAGACAGATGGATGACAGACAGACACAGATACATTACAAGAGAGAGAGGTCCCTTAGATTCTAAGTATATATTTGTGTAACTCTACAAGACAGCTGTGTAGCCTTGTAGAAGATGCTTACTTTTTCTGAGGGACCGGTTTGTCATTCTAGAAGAGTGGTGTTGGTCTATCTGGCCTGCTGTAATAGCTATGCCACTTAATTGAAATACACACAAGAATACACAAATACAGATGAGTAAAGGTCCAACTATAGTACCTGTCCCAAACAACAGAGAGATAATATGTAAAGATGAGATGTGTCAATTTTCTTCTTTGGCGTGTATTGGGGGGTGTTTAAACCTAAAAATATTTTAATTGTCTCAAAATCTAACTATCTGATACCTATGTGAAGAGGAGAGTGGGCCTTTGAGAGGAAACAAAATGACCTCAGCTCTAAACTGGGTGTGGTAGTGCTCTGACCATCCTGCCGGGAATGGCCATGTCCATTCTTTTCCTTGTGCCTCTCAGAGTATTGAAACAATAGTCCCCAAGGAATTGGAATTTCCTCAGGAATTTCAAGTCAGGAGAAGGAAAAGCTGACCTATAATGCCAGTCCAGGGTTTGGGAGAGAGGGTTAAGGAGAAGGGAGGTGAGCATAATGGGAAGGAGGGCGAGAGAAGAGGTGTTGAGGACGGTGGGCTGGCAAGGGCAGTAACTTTCCCCTAGAAAGAGATTTCCCATAATTTTCCCAACGTGTCAGATTAACCTGTAAGAAGGATCAAGGTCAGCACAACAGCGGATCAGTGACCGGCAGGACCACACTGACTGACTGAGACTGCTTCTGCCTATTACCTTCCACTTAAACCTCAAGCTCCTGAAGTACCATGAAGATGGACTGTGTGTGTGTGTGTGTGTGTGTGTGTGTGTGTGTGTGTGCGTGCGTGCGTGTGTGTGTGTGTGTGTGTGTGTGTGTGTGTGTGTTGTTGTTGTTGTTGGAAGGTGTTATTGAGATAGTCACTAAACCTTCCTTTCCTTTCCCAATGTGACTTCATGGGATATACCTTCTTTCTATAAAACTTAATCAATTAATTAATTTTTTAAAAGGAATAGCAGTACTGTACAAAAAATGAGACTTTCTTATCTCCTGAGATATTTTTTCCATTAGTGCTTTTATTACATTAGTATGTAATTTGTCTGCCTAGCAAATTCAACAAGTGTCCCGTCACGTCCTTCAGTGGCTAGAAAGCCTTTGTCCTCTGCTGGACCCAGAGAAGAATTGGAGCTCTAGAGCATCGGAAATTCTCAGATGCATCCCAAGAGAACACCTGAGTGAACGTTTGTTTTCTGATCAAGAAAACACAATAATGAAAGGGAGCATTAGTCCATCTTTGCATATTTTCTGTTTATGTCTGCATCATTGATTGGCAGGTGGGCTATCGGTAACAATTTTTTGGGTCAAGAAAAGTGGAAGGTGGATTTTACAAGACTATTCTCACATCATGGTGTCTCATATTTGGAAGACAAAAGAAAAGAAAAATGACAACACTTTGTGACTCTCCAAACTTCCACTACCTACCTGCTTTGTTTATCCAGATATCAATATGTGCTCCCATGGATATATTCCCTCCCCTTTCAGTGGTCTCAAGTAGAAAAGCCAGAAATCTCATGAAGCAATCTGTCTCCCACTGCAGCAATCACAGCCTGCTCTCTCTTGGGCTTGGGACGACCCATCCCTGAAGGCTTTATTATACGGTGGTTGTTCCACACCCTCCTATTGTGGTAAGGTAGAGGTTGTTCCACACCCTCCTATTGTGGTAAGGTAGAGACATGCTCTCCACACAGCCTGGCACCAGCTGTTCTGTCATTCCTTTCACAGTCCAGGAAAACTCCCAACTGTGAAGGAAGGATGACTGGGAACACTCTGAGCTCACGATTAAAAGCAAGGAAATTGCTCGAAACCTCATAGAGACGGTTTTTTCTATGTTTCACGCAGAGGACCCCCGCCATTGCTGACTCCTTGATTAAATTGTTAGTTTAATGAATTGTTACCTTGCTCCCTCAGAAAACTCTAACTTAAGACTTTGTTTTTAATTGAAAGCTCCATGTACTTACAGACTAGCAAGTTTCCCACTAATGATGATTTTAAAAACATAATTTATATCCACATCTTCCTCAATACACACACACACAGAGACAGACAGAGAGACAGAGAGAGAGAGACAGAGACAGAGAGACAGAGCCACACTATCTTGAACACCACCATCCTCAAGTAAACCTCAGTCTTTTACACTTGGACAAGTAACTCTTCACACAGCAATTATTAACACCAGAACAAAAGGTAGACATATAATTAAATGAATTGCAAAGAGAAACTCACGTGGCTAAGGAAAGCCGGCCTCCATTTGCACAGTACGTGCACAGAGCTCAGCAATCTACAGAAAGTATACAAAGATTGAAAGCTGAAGCTTCTTCACCCACAGTTCTTTTTATTTGTAAGAGAAAACTTAAATTTTTAAAAGGCAAGAAATAAATAGATGGCCGAGAGAGACTATCTGGTGAATTATTCATCCTAGCCGGGCTATTCCTGGTTGAAAGACTTCTGTTGGTCACACATCTAATAGAGATTGAGGAAAGCGGCTCTCTCACATCAGCTTATAGTGCATTCGTTTCCCAAAACCACGGGGCTGGTACAGCATGGTTAGAGCTGGGAGAGAAGCACATGAGACAAACTGTCAGGTATCACAGGAAGGAGGACAAAATAGGAGGCTATTCATTAAAGCATTTTTTCCAGAAAAGCCGAAAGAGAGGGAAACACCCCACAGGAACCCTTCCCTTCACCTAAATCATGCTACCATTACAAAGATTACTTTAATAATAAGCTACACAGTACGTTTTTAGGATAAACAGGAACAGAAAAAGTATACAGCCTATGATACTTTAAAAAAAAAAAACATTCAGGATGGTTATTTAAAAAATGTGTGGAAAGAGAAAGATTTGAAGAATAAGAGAAAATCCTGAAACAAAGGCAATGATTAAAATCTGGTTTAAAACCTTTGGTTTATTTTACTTGTTTGACAGTAATAAATAATCTAAAATAAATATAAACTTCCTTTAAAGTGGACATATATATAACATACATATATGTCCAGTTTATATGTCCACCAAAGTTGATCTTTCTAATACATACTATTTATAACCTGTTTCTTTCCCCCAAATATTCCTGAGTGTTTTATTTTATTTTGGAGTGTGTAGGGATGTGTGTGTGTGTGTGTGTGTGTGTGTGTGTGTGTGTGTGTGTGTGTGTGTGTGTGTGTGTGTTGTGACCATGTGTCTAGAAGACAATCCCAGGAGGTGAAGTTCCAGTCAGCTGTGAGCCATCCAATCCCAGAGCTGGGGACCTACCTCATGTCTTCTGTAAAAGCGAGGACTCTTAACCCAAGGTCAACTCTCCAGCCCATAGTCACAAGAATTTTAATATGATATTAGAATATTCTAGATTTTTTATCACCATCAAAAATGTTTTAAGCATCAATATGCAAATTAAAAATTTCAAGTTAAAAAGGTAAGATCAAGACGTTTCACAACATGATTGAGTTCTAGAATTTTATGTTTTGAAATATCAGTTTAAAAAAGGTTCTCTGCAATGATATTAACATATCAGTGAAGGGCAGCTGAAAAGTTCAACCCACTGGGGGTGAGGAAAGCAGCCTTGAGCATCCAGTGTGTTGTGAATGTAAATAGTATGCCTCCTATGGAAAGTTTCACAAAGGCTAGCTAAGGGATAAAGATGACATAAATAGTAATATTGGAAAGGTCACACGAACACTCTGCACAGTGTACTAGATAATTTCTTTGTGCACAGTTGCTAGAAAAGAGAAAAAGCCAAAGAAAATGGCAAAGATCCTTGTGCTGCTCGCTGATCATCATTAGACCCTCACCAAAGTCTGCCAGCCAGAGCCAGGCAAAACCAGCAGAAGTGTGAAGAACCAGCCATGAATCTGAGTCAGGACTGTGGGAAGAAGGTTCCAGGGCAATCAGGGCCACTGAACTCAAAGTGATCTACAGTCACGACAGTTACCAGATGTTTGATCCCAGCATCCAACCTTGCAAGTTGGAAAAAGAACTGAATCCAACAGAAGAAGGGAAAGACAGGGCGACCAAACACTGGGGTAGTATTTTAAGCCCAAAGCACCGGTTTCCACCTTCTTCTTTTTCTGTGCTTATATGTGAGTGGAATGTCTTAATTTTCTCACCTTAAGCCAAGTGATATGATACCATTGATGAGAATTCAGAGGGAAAAGAGCAGACCTGCATCATATAGGATGGAGAATTAAAGGTCCACACACGAACAATCAGAAGACAGTGTCAACGGTGTGTGTTTAAAAACATCTGGAGATAGCCTTTGACTGACAGCAAGAGCTGAATCTTTTTTGTAGATAACAGACATTAAGAAAGGTGATAACTCAGCAGTTTGGGAACTCTGGAGCAAGGGTTGTAAACAATAAGAAAATGCAATCACACAACTGTTGTTCACATTTTAGCATGAGCAGCTTACAGGTAACAATGGAAAAATGAGAAAAGAGAAATGTTCTTGCTTAACAGTTTGAAACCGATCACTCAGTCCCAGGCAAAACTGGGCTTTATCAGCTTGTTTCAAATGTCTTACTGCCGCAAACTCCCTTGATAAGTCAGGAAAGACTAAGGGTTTCAAAACCTTCTGTCACATCCTACAAAGCTACAGGCTCTTAAAAATGTCCTAAAATTGAATCGTTGGATGTTTATCCCAGAGATATCAAATTTATGTTCACACAAAAGCCTATAAATTAATGCTCGTAGCAGCTCTGTTCATAGTAACTCCAAACTAAAAGCAGCCTCCTTCAGTGGGAAAATAATCAAGCAGTGTTGCCTTCCACTGTGGAATGTCACTGGATAACAAAAACCAAAACACCAAGACACTTGGTAACAACCTGGGCAGCTCTCTCCAGAGATTTATGTTGGGAAAAAACAAATCTCAAAATTGGACTAATAACATTATTCCATTTCTATAACATGCCTTATATAACACAGTTATGGAGTCGTTGCTCTGAGGGGTTACTGCTGGAAAAGGAGAATTGATGGGCTTAAAGAAAGCCTAACAGGAAGGATCATGTGCTTATGAGAATTATGAGGGTGATTACTCACATCTGCCTGTATAGAAATAAACACAACACATGCAAACACCCACACACCCATGCACGCTTCCACATATATACACATATGCACACACACATACACACACACCAGAATATGAAGTCTCATGTTACACTAATGTTGCTGATGCTGATTCCTTAGGTTTCATATTGTACCACAGTCACACAAAATGTTACAGGTAGAGGGAACACCAACACCCACTCAAAACTGTTGTTCATGTTTTACAACTTCCCTGAGCAGGCCGTGTGTGTGCAGTCACAGATGCTGTGGGTTCAGCTGTGCAAAGCCCTGCCACATCCAGCCAATACATTTAACTGAAGATGTCCACCATGGCCAGCTCTTCCATCTTCCCACTTCTGTGCTGATCTGTGAGCCTTAGGGAAAGGTCTCTTAATCGATTATTTCAAAATCTAGTTTTTTATAACGCAGCTCAACACATATGCTCTGATATGGAGATACCCACTTGTTGCATTGGATTTCTCAGTCCCAGGCGGCCAGAGGCCCAAACCCACAGACCTGCTACCTGAGATCCCTTAGCAGCCCGCCGCCCGCCGCTCAGGCCCCCAGAAATGACTCAGACGCTTATATTAACTTCATGCTGTTTGGCCTATGGCTCAGGCACATTGCTAGCTAGCTCTTACATCTTAAACCAACCCATTTCTATTAATCTGTCTGCCACGTGGCCCGTGGCTCACCTGTGTTTCTTACATGTTGCTCCTTGGGCGACTTGCTCGATCTGCCTGACTCCGCCCTGCTTCTCCTACTTATGTTCTGATTTCTCCTCCTACTTCTTCTATGGTGCCTGTCATGGCCCAAAACAGCTCCTTTATTTAAAGATTGATATTCACAGCATACAGAAAGGCATTCCCACATCACCCACTGACAGTATTAAAGTCAAATAAAATTATGGTCTGATTCTCTGAAAATATAAAAAGTGAAAAATGAAGAAAAGCAAATTCTTTTTACTCAATGTATTTGCATTCAATTGTAATTTTTGCTTGATGTACTTCTACATATTTCAAGTTTTTAGAGAAAAAGTGTATCATATTTTTCATTTAAAAACAAAATAAAGATACAGTTTTTCAAGTGTATGGACCTTCTATGCCAAGCTTATATACAATTTTATGCAAATCTTTAGCCTCCTTGTGGACCTCAACACCCATCTTCCACGGATCTCTTGAAGAGAGTGTGCTGCCTGGTCAGGAGCCCCAGCTTTAAAAATCAGGATGCCTGCACACACGGAGAGAAGTCTGCCCAGGGGACTTATTAAACGTGTTCAGTAATCACTCCAGTCTCTGCTCCCTACAGCTCTTAGCTGTCCTCCAGTGGGAAATAAAGATTCGGCCCTTTGTTTCTAGATGGGACCTCTGCATTGCCCCTTTAGGATCTACACCAAGGGTGATCTCAACTAACATGGGGGGATTACATTAACATTTGAATGGCTTATTACTAAGAGTGCTTAGAACAACATGAGGAGACACAATGATTCTTTGATTATGTGTTCACTAGTTATATTTCCAGGCAACATGCTAGACATTGAAAGCAAAGCAGTGGGATCAGGCTTGTTTTCCAGGCAAGCCTTGGTCTGCTTGTTGAAGACTGTCCCATCTTGCTGGAAAGCTTCCATGTGGGAACTACAAGCACAAAGTATTGATCCAGTGCCTCAAGGGATCATCCCATAAAAGAAAATACAGTAAACAAATATGTGAAGAAATACTTGATGCACACATTCGATGGTAGCATGCTATATATGTTTACCACATACAAACACACACACACACACACACACACACACACACACACACACACACTTGCCCATCAGATCAGTCACTCATCTGGATCACACTTCCTACAATAAAACCTTTCACCCAATCTTCTGAACCAGACAGAGCAAGAAGAGTTCAATGACCCAATAATCCAGCCAAATGATGCCTCATTGTTCCTACTGGACATCAGTGTGGAGAACCACGTGAAGACATTCTCAGTGCCAATAGGAAGAAACCTAGTAAGGAGATGCAGGAAATATTCAAAACATTAAAACTGAGCAGCAAGATGGCATAGGATGTGTGTACTTATGCTAATATTGACTCCTAGCTGACTTGGATCTGCAATCTGCCATTTTGCAACTGTATGACCAAGTGTTCCCTAAGTCTCTGGTGGCTCTGTCCCTCATCTATATAACTGATGCATTATAGAATTGAAATATGGAAAGAATGAATTAGAGCACCATAAAAGGCATGTAAAATTTTAGTAAAGGCTTTATATTAGCCAGAGTCCTCCAGAGAATTGAAAGCAATAAGATAAATAGGGGGGGGAGTAATTTATTATGAAAAATGGCTCAAATCATTCATGGGACTGGAAATCCAAAGGAATGTCATCTGGGAGCTTAGAGACCCGGGAATTCTGGTGGTGAACTCAGTTCAAACTGGAAGACTTCTATGCCATGGAGCCAATGGTGTAAATTTCAACCCAAGTTCAGAAGACTGGCATTTTTGGTGAAAAGTCAGACAGAAAAAGAAAATGCGATCTCTTTTCGCTTTCAGTTGTTTTCAGGTCTTAAACAGATTGTAATGATTCTCAGTTACACTGAGGAGTGAAGTCTACTGACTAATTCATTCATCTCCTCCCAAAACTGCTCAGTAGACACACCAAGAAATGAGAATAGGCCAGAAAGCCAGACATTGTGGCATAAGCCTTTAATCCCAGTATTGGAGAGACAGAGACAGACACCAACCTGGTATACAGACTGAGTTGCAGAATAGCCCAACTTACCCAGAGAAACCTTGTTTCAGAAAAATAAAAGTATAAGCCAGATGTCTGGGAATCCCGTGCTCACTCAGTCAAATAGACATATAAAAATTATGTCACATATTTGTTCAGCTGAAGTTCAATACTATGGAAATTTGTTTTATATTCTGACAGAAGAGATATATAAGAATCTGCCAAATGGCAAAATCCCTTCCTCTGAGAATCTGGGTGTCAAGGCACAGAGGGAGAACAGGGTTAGGACACAGGGCTGACATCGGGTCCAGCTGGCTTGCATTTGTGCCTTAGGACAGATACCAGATTAGATCCTAGACTCAGTAAAGGAGATTCTGCTTGCCTGCTGGATGGGTAGACGTCATAGATAAGCAATGCTGTACCCTGCTGTGAAGGGCCCCGGATAAAAAAGAGTCATGGCCAATGCTGGGCTTTCAGAAAGTCAACCTGTCTATTAGTCCTTGAGGGAATGAATGTGGGTGACAGTTCTGAAACTATTATTATGGAAAAGGACCATTAAAAATGCAGTGAAGGCAAGAAGAGCAGAACATAATGTGTCGGCCCACGAGCCATGACAGAGCAAGGGGACTGCAGAAATGACAGGGCCATTAAAAAAATTAAGAATTATGAAAACAAATTTGAGAAGTCAATACACATAAAACATAGTAGGCATGTTCCCTTGTTTTTTTATATTTATAAGCCAATCATGCAGATATATCTATGAAAAAAGAGTAAAATGATTCCCATGTCTATTCCACATGAATCAGAACATCAAAAAAGTAAATCTTTTTTTAAAAGTAAAACTGAAAATCAAGCATTAGTGGTACATTTTCCCAGCACTTAAGAGTCTGAGATATAAGGATCACAAGTTTTAGGGTAGTCTGGAAAATGTAGCATGTTCAAACCTAGCCTGAACCGCATGGTAAGACCCTGGTCTTTTCTGAAGGGAAACACAGGAGATGTGGAGCTGGGGGGAGAGAGGGCTTGGGGTGGTTGGGAGGAGTGGGGGGTCAGGGGACTGTACTCAGGATGGATGAGAGAAGATTAAAAGTAATACCAAGGACCTGAGATGTTCTCAAAGGAATAGCACTTCCTTATCCCACACAAAACCTATTAGA
This sequence comes from Phyllotis vaccarum, assembly GCA_033318265.1. Taxonomy (NCBI): domain Eukaryota; kingdom Metazoa; phylum Chordata; class Mammalia; order Rodentia; family Cricetidae; genus Phyllotis; species Phyllotis vaccarum. Next base: position 5,595,203 of record JARWLC010000012.1, on the reverse strand, counting down.
ACAACTTTAAAGAAGGAAGGGCAGGATACAGGGTGGGGGGGGAGTGAAATTATTTGCCTACATTATACAACCAAAATGGCCAGATTTGAACCCATATTTTCCTGACTTTCAATTTCATGGTCACCTCTTTAGACCACTGTGATTGGCATGGGAGGTGATAGAGCTTCCTTTCTGGACACATCAGTATGCTTTCATGTGAGCTTGTTCAATGAGCAGCTGGAAAGGCTCACTGAAAACAAGGTAGAGGGATCAGTATTGGAAAATGGAATGTCAACATTTTCCAGGGGTTTTGTTAGGCTACAGTGGATGATCAATAATAGATCATTCCTACTTACTAACTCTCATGCTTGTGTGCAAAGATGTAGCCATATTTGTCTGAAGAGCCAACACAGCAGTTTTCAAAGGACTCACAAACAGAAAGCTGCTGTTCTCTCTAGTAAGCAATATTTCCAGGGCAAAACACCCATGAATGGTTTGCGAGTACAAAGCAGCCAGCATGTGAATAGCTTTTTACAATACCACCCGCTCCTTCCACTTGGGAAGGAAGCACAATGCTACCATAAGCAAATACTGAGAGAGCACAGATGCAGGCGCTGGTGTCAGCTTAAATGTTGTCCCACACCCTCCCCCAAATCCCAAAGTTCTGCGCCTGCATCAATCGTGTATTTTATGAATCACTGCCATTACAGCAACCTCACACTGAAAATGTGTGCCTTTGATGTGAATGGATCTTTCTAAATAGCTTCCTTTCTCTCAGATGGTAATTTATACTTGACTGTGTATCACATCCAAACAGGGCTTCGCTTCCTAGATTACCCAAATGGCAGCCTGTGCTCACTGCAGCTAAAGTTCGGAAATGTAGTCTAACTGTAATGCAGGGGGACAGGTCAGTGTGGTGCCTCTGTTGCCATGCTATGAGCATCCAGCCACAGATTCAACACTTACACTTTCTCACGGCGAAAATCCACAGTGGTTTTCCAAAGCCAACAAAATACACGCAGCTATACGATTTTATACTTTGTAAAAGGTGACCTACACTTTCTTTACAAATGCAGCTTCTTTAATGAAAATATTTTAATGTCAGTCCATGCAAAGCAAATGCATATTAATATGCGTTTACATCTGTCTCCTATTAATATTCATGCCTGAATCCACATCCCTACACAAAGCCAATTTTCTGACCATCTGTGTGATGGCTGGTGGATGCAATGAATAAATTTTATTTGTGAGGAGAGTGATAAATCATGTATCTTCAGTTTTTCACCCACAATCTTTCTTCTTAGGTGCAAAAAATGTTTTCATCATAGTTAGGAATATTTAAGTAAATGAAACCGATTAACCCTTTAACATTCCTACAGACACATTCCTGACAATTTTGTAAAGGTAAAAAAAAAAAAAAAAAAAAAAAAAATGCAATCTCAAGATCTCTAGCCCAAAATAAGAAAAGGAAACTATGGATTTGCTTGCTTAGATTTTCCCTTCCTGGCTCCTCTGTGGATTTTAACCCTTTGCAATAATTTCGTTTTGATTGAAATGTCCTTTGGTAAATCTTGAAATAATACTGCACAGATCAAAAGAAGAACACTGTAAAAAGTATCTTCCGGAATAAAGTCCTCACAGGCACCAAGACTGGTGGGCTGGACAGTTAGTGCTGCACATAAGAGCGTTGGATGCTCTTCCAAAGGACCTAGGTTCGAATCCCAGCACCTACATGGCAACTCACAGTTCTCAATAATTGTAGTCCAAGAGACGTAATGCCTTCATCCAGCCTCTACAGACACTACATGTACATGGTGCCAGAGTTACATACATGCAGGAAAGACACACATACACATTTTCTTAAAAAAGGAAAAAGAATGAAGACTGATAGATAACACACAGGGAAGTTTCAAGCCAGAAGCAAGGTTCCGAGGAAAGGATCCTGTTCAGTGCTTTCTAGTTTACCCAACTGAGATATCAGCATTTTCACAACCACAGATTGTTTGAAGAGTTGATGATGTGTTGGGGATACTGCATCCAAATCTTAGAAACAATTACTTTTTAGTATTTGAGACAAATGCTATTGTATAAACTGGCCAACATAGCCCAAAGGGAAGGGGCATCCTGAAGAACAGCTATCCTGTGGTAGGGAGAGGCTGACAGCCACACTCCCAAACACAAGATTGTGATCTGATGGAGAAGGAGACCAGCCAGTGGGCTAAAGAGTCTCTCTGCCTCTGCCAAGAATGATTTCTATGACTTCTAGAAAATTGATGAAGTCCAAACTCAGACTTTCAATTTGATCTTGCTTTTCTGTGTACAAGCTTTCCTGAGGTCACTCACGGCTTCAAATAGTGAAACCATAACTTCCAGGCCAAAGCAGAAGTAAATGGAAACCTGTTGTTCTCATTTGAAGCCTGCTATGGTTTCCACTGCTGTCATGACACTGAACCAAATCACAGTCAAATGAGAACTCCCAAGACTGTGACTGCCAGCGACACAGACTCTTAGCCAAGGGATCCTCATACACATAGCAAAGTTGGCATACTTTCATCCCAAATAAGTTTCAATTACTTACTAAACACCTGCTACTCACAAAAAAAGTCATCCAGAGAGAGAATCAGAGGATCGTACTGACTTCTGGAATACCACCACCTACTCAGCTTTGTGAACAGAGTCTACCATGAGAAATTTCTCAAGCACTGAGTTAGTACATGGTAACTACGCACCGAGTGCTAGAAGGGCAATATAAAGTTGATAGCTCTACAGCTTCAGATATCAAGGAACCTCTCTACAAGAGGAAGTTAGGATCAATATTTGGGGCCAGAGTGGTTCGAATGATAGAGGGTCCTATCAAATGGGAGAAGATTTACAAAGACTCAGAGCAAAATATTTAATGGGAAAGAATAGTATGAAATTAGTGGATAAAGAAATTAGTGGAAAAGAATGGTTTAAAAAAATAGTGGTTACGACTCACTGGTTACACCGTTTGTCCATTGATGCCCAAAACTAAAGGAATGAAGAACACTGATCTGGAGACATGAACAGGTAGATATTAAATCACAACCAATTACAAAGTCAGAAAAGTAGTTACCTAGTAACTTAATTGCCATGAGAAGGCAAGATGCCTGTTATCCTGTATCTTAAACATCACGGTAATACTTGATAAGTCCATTTTCTGTTTTAAAGATTTGAGTATGAATTATGTGTATGTGTGTATATCTGTACATGGCATGTGTACGTGAGTACAAGTGCCCTCAGAGGTAAGAGGCATCAGGTCCCCTGGAGCTGAAGTTAATTCATTATGGGTGACTCAGCCTGGATACTGGGGACTGAGCTGGGTGATCTGCATGAGCAGTACATGCTCTCAACCACTAAGCCATCTCTCTAGAGCTAGGTTCCTTTTCTTAAACAAAGCTAAAGCCAGATATGACATTCAAAAATCTACAGACTAAAGTTGCAATATTTGGTTACCTGCATTTATTGTTAGTACTATGTTACTTATTCTATACAAAGTAACACTCAGTGCTGTTCCATTTGTCATGAGAAAACCCACCTTTGTGGGGAAACGTATTCTAAACTATCTGTCTTACTGTTAGTTTTATCCTTATATAATACAGAAGGTAAATTTTGGTTAGAACATCTGGAATGTGATTCAAAATAACTACAAGACTATGGAAGTAACAAACAGAAATGATTCTTCGAAGAGATAGAAATAATCATGACCCTGATTTCACCTTTTTACACTGCATACATAGTTTAAATTATCGTGTGGTGCCACGTAAAGATACACAAATATATGTCTCAATCTAAAACCTAGATGGAACAAATAAGTGTATTTATTATTAATATCATCCTCCATTAAAGAAACTTCTTTTTTTAATGCATGGAGACTATTACAGATATCCACAACTGGTCCAAAGATAGACATTGGAACCCAGCCTCACTCTTTACATCTTAACCTGTATCGCAGGGCTGAAAAACTGTAAAATCCAGAAGACCAGAATGCCTGATGGGAAACAGTGTCCCCTAAATAAAACAGGAAAGCGGTGTCCATGGTATCTAAATGACATGGTTGTTTATATGAGACCCTGACAATGACAATACCAGTTAGCATCCCAATAAGGATAGGGGAAAATTTAAATGTCCCTACCCAAGAGCTACATGGCTGCTGAAAGCAGGAACATAGGTTTTCTCCAAGGACAAGCTCCCTCATAGATTATCCAATCCAGGGGGCCAGTCCTAAACACCTGTATATGTGCACAAAATTAAATTGACTCAGGTTAATGCAAGTGTGTGTGTGTAAGAAGAGGTCACAAACATAAGAGGGAGATGTGGGGGAGATAGGAGGTATTAAAGGTGAGAGGGAGGTGGGTAGAAATGATGTCAATGCAATACTCCTGTATGATATCTTCAAAAATAAAAATTTAAGTTAAAAATAAAGAGAATGATAATATAAATAATTCTTTTAACAAAACAAATAAATATAGTCTTACCAGGTTATATATGCATATGTATTATAATTTGTGAATTGGCAAGCAAACAATTTAAGATTGGAAAAAATCTGCCATGACATAGAAATTGGCAAGATAAAAATTAGTTTGAGCTTTGACCAGAAATACCTCAATTTAGAAACTAAAACCCAGGCTGTAGGATAGAACCAGTCTGATAACTCTAAATCTCGGTGTCCTCAAATATGTGGTCCTGGGGTCAATGTATGTTAAGATCTCTTTCAGGCCTCAAATTTAAAATAAAATGATGGTCTATGTCCAAACCAATTTCATGTAAGCAGAGGAAGCATTTATAAATTGGTAAAGAGGTAGAAAAAAAAAAAGTTGATCTTGCCAAAGTCCTCAAGAGTTACCATGAAATATATAAGCATAAAATAATCCAGCAGGATCAAAGGATATTGCTTTCATTAGATTGCTCTGGATTGCACACCATATACTTAACTATTATTTAGCATAATATTGATACTTGTTATCTTCCCTCCTACCTATTTCCCGGTGATATTGGAAGGATTAGTGACACAACATTTCTAAAGAATTCTCAGCCCCTAGAAGAAAATATACACTATAAAATCCAGGTAATAGTAATAATAGTCATCACTGTAACAGCAATAACGGCTCCTGCATTTTCAAACACAGGTTCTGTGCTGACAGAAGGGGAAATTAGGCTGCAAGCTAAAACTTGGGCTTATCAGCTGGTTGGAGCACAAAGACTTAGCATGGGATGACAGTGATGCTTTCTGCAAGTTGTCCGTGTCTGGAGTGGGGTCTTGCATTCGCTGCCACTAGTAAATCCTGGGTGGCCGCTGATGCCTTGGCTCTGAGGCCACACTTTGAGCTGTGGGACCTCCATGCTCTTTCAGAGTCAAATCTAAGATATTTGCTCCTTACTGTCAGAGGACTATGGGAGCTGTATGAATTCATCTTAACAAATCTATCACTACTACAACCTTCATTCTTGGTATTCTATCTCTCTTGTCCAATCTTAAATCTACATAAAAAGAATATCACTCCTTGTCACGCTACCCCACTCCTACTCCAAAACTGGATCTAAACTCTTTAAGAGAAGAAACCATTTTAAAATCTTAACAATATGGCTTGCAATCAGTTAAGGCTGAGAAATATTTATTTTAGAATTCTTTGTAACATCATAAAGTAGGAAAATTGTACTTCCAGTAAAGTATATGGAGTATGATCATGATGCAACACTAGATTAAAAGGAAAATTAGGGCTGGAATATAATCAGTGAAGTATTTGTCTCACAAATTGAGAGTCTGGATTTGAACCCTATGAGCCACCTAAAAATGCTGGTTATCCTTGGTGTTCAAAGGCCATGCTGCTGTAGGCGCCATGCCAATGTGAGTGGCCAATGGCTGTGGGATTATGCTTTTGTACACTGTACATATTTGTCATTATAAATATTGGTTTAATAAAACACTGATTGGTCAAGTAGCTAGGCAGGAAGTAGAGGCCAGAAAATCAGACTAGGAGAATTCTTGGAAGCCAAAGAGCAGAGAAAGAAGTGTCATCAAGATGCAGAGGAAGTAGAATGGGAATACTACACTAAACAAAAAGGTACCAAACCGTGTGGCTAAACATAAATAGGAATATTGGTTAACTTAAAGTATAAGGGTTAGCAAGCAATAAACCTGAGCCAGGGACCAAACAGTTTATAGTTAATATAAGCCTTTGTGTGAGTACATGGGACTAAGCAATTGTGGGACTGAGAATCTGGACCTTGGGCCTACTCCAGGCCAGAAAATTCTGTCTAAAGCCTACATGGCCACTGGGGGCCTTACTGACAACCTGGACTACTGCCAAGAACTATGTCTGAGTTCCGGCTCCTTCTTCAGCCTGGGTAGGCACAGCCATATAGGAATGGAACAGCAGAAGTCATAAAGTCAGCCCAGCTGCTTGGTAAAGATTCAGCAAAGCTAAGCCTCGTGATGGCTGCTGTGCCACCTTCGGTTTCTATCTCTACCTCTTGCATACTTGAGGCACTTTTAATATTTGTACAATTTGGGAATATTGGATTTATGGAACATACTATCTCCCCTGCTTTTAGAGAGATATTCTTCTCTACATGAAGATCTTCCTTATGCCTTGGAGGTTGTGACACACATAAACAAGTCAGAGGTTTCTTTATGAGACTATGAAATATTCTTGGAACATCTGTCCCTGTACGTATTCAGGAACAAGATAATAAAAACAAAGTAAACTTTAATGGGTTAACAAGATCCGGTGGGCTGGAGGAGCTGGCCACAGATCAGACTGCAAATCTCTTCCTACTGAACACTCGGGCAATTACGTAGCATATACAATAACAAAATTAGATTAACTGAAGTTACCTCTGCCCTACACAGAGATTTATACTCACGGACAAAGAATGATGTAGAAAGATGATAAAAGCATGAGAGATCAGGACCTCCCTTTTTTAGAAAAGTTAGCTCATGCAGAGCCACTATGGTGGTATATGACCAAGAAACAACAGAATGTCAGGATTAGACAAATAGACAAATTCTATAAAATATAAGCATTGTACTAGCCAGAATTTGAATAATAACTGCAGCAGCTTTGGTCTGAGAACTTTCATTGGACATTCTCAGTATTAGGAGTTAATAATACACTGCCTGGGACATGGCAATACATCCAGGCTGGCTTCAAGACTTAGTTTTAGTCTAACATCCTTGAAGCCACAAAAGCTACCAGCCTGAGGACTGGTTATCATATGCCACTAGATTCTTAAAAAATGTTTTAAGGAGTTAATGAGTAGATACGATAACTCTGTTTATTAATGATGTCAAAACGAGAAAAGATGATTTTAAATAATAACTCTGATCTGTCATAGTATATTATTGATGACTAAAAAATGAGCAAGAGGAAGTGAAACAGATGTCCAAAAACTAAGATGATATGATCTATATTTTGGAACATGAATCTATTCCTGCATACTAAATTCTGTATAAATAAAGAAGCACTCTGGCTGCTAGTCAGTCAGGCTGTAAGATTCTCACCAACACCATGGCCTGGTTCATCTCCATCCCCCACCAACTCCTTACATCCTTTGCTGGGACCAACCAGGGATGGCTCCTAGCACCAGGTCTATTCTGATGCCACTGGCCCGTGCTGCTGCCATGGTGCATATGGGTTCCCAGAGTCTGGGCTGCTACCTCTGACCATACTGATTTAGATGGCCAGTTCTGTCAACTAGGGTCATAGTTTTGACTGGACCAGTGCTGCAGCCAAGGGACATGTCTGAGTCCCTGACCCTGTCTCATCCAGGGTCTGTATTGATGTCTGTGGCTCCTGAGACCATCAAAGACCATGCTAATTCCAGGGGTATGGGCTACCACCTGGGACCGTGTTGTTATCCAAGGACCATGCTGAAACAGGGGCCATCTGATCCAGATGGCCTACACTGTCAATTGGAGCCATGGAAACGTCCAGACATAGACTTCTGGGCTATGTCTAGGTCCATAACCCACCAGAGGCTGGGGTAAGGAGGGGTTTCCACGGCTCCAGTTGCTACCAAGGGCTCTGAGGATGCTCAGGGTCAGGCCAGTCACCTGGAATCGTGTTGGTGCCTGGGGTCCATGCTGTTGCCAGAGCCATGCTTATCTGAGGGGCCTGCACTACCACAGGGGAAGCAGCAGTAGCATCTGGGCCCAAGATGCTACCAGGGCCATATCTGGTTCTGTGATCCTAATGCAGTTGGGGTCTGCGGTGATATTCATGCATGTATTACCATGAGGATCCTTGTATCCACGTGGTGCTAAACCAGCCCCAACCTTCACTGGTTCTGGGATGTCTGGTGCTGCCCCTCACTAAATATTACAGCAAGTAAACTGGTCCTACCCTTCAGGGAAGAACTCAGACCTCTTCCCATGAACTCGGGAAGATGATTCTACCTCCCCCCACCATAAGCAGGCACCCCACCTGGGAAACACACTAGAGCTGATCCTGTAGTCAGGGATGCAGGTGAGTTATTCCTGAGGGCATGGGAGTTGACCCCAACTACCCATCTGCCATGTGGTAGCACGGGTGAGGGAAAGTTACCTCGCACCACCCACCCACCCACCAGTTACCATCTGCCAAATGTGAGAGAGCTGGCCCTGGGATCACAAGAATAGGAAACCTTCACCTGCTGCAGTGCAGGAAGACGTCTCTCCTTCCCATCTGGGCAGCACACTGGAGCAAATCATGCTGATCATACCCCTGAGGGTATGAGAGCAAGAGAGCTGACCTCTTCCACCTCTGCCCCCTTCCTTCAGCGACCCTATACCTTGCCTGAGAAAAACAGTAGAGCTAACCCTGGCATTATGAGTGAAGGGGACGGGGATCTGAGACTCAAGAGCAGGAGGATGCATTAGGTGAGCTAGTGGAGGCGCTGCTGGAGGCAAGTGGGATCCGAATGCATGATGAGAAATCCAAAAATTAATAAAAGTAAAAAAGGAAGGGAGAGAGGAAGTAAGGGAAGAAGGAAGGATAGAAGGGAGGGAGGGAAGAAGGGAGAGGAGGGAGGGGGGAGAGGGAGGGAGGGAGGGAGGGAGGGAGGGAGGGAGGAAGGAAGGAAGGAAGGAAGGAAGGAAGGAAGGAAGGAAGGAAGGAAGGAAGGAAGGAAGGAAACTATAGTCCAGAAATTTACCTAATATATCCTAAAGCCATTACTGCCTGCAATGAACAACAGCTCAGAAAATAGTTTCTTCATATGTCTTTAAAAATGCTAGTTATTCATAAGCCAGGGTCTCCATCAGAAACGCTTCTTGAAATGGATGAGAAATAACACAGAAATTCATGACTGGACAATGTGCGGAGAATGAGAATTTGAATTTCTCAATCTAAATGGGATGTCTTCGCTAAGCCTTCTGCTCAAGGCTGCACAGAAGAGGAAGAGGGCAGAAAAATAAAAGATGACTCACATATGAACTTGCAAACGGCTATGGAAACATGCACAGAACCTTCATAGAATCAAGCTAGGCAGTGTCCTTGTTCAGATCGGGATGTGGACATGGCGCCCATGCCCAAACAAAAAGCTGTCTGCAATTGATACCCTAAAGCAAGGGAAAATCAGTTGTCCCCAGTGGAGTCTCACTGGGTGCATTACCCACAGTTCAGAGGAGACCTCATACCTGGAGTAGTTGGCCAACAAAAAACAAATACAATAGAATTTCTGCAACCTTTTCTCCCAAATTGCTTTATTTAGGAGCTTTCTTTTTGTCTTATTAGTCTTTTGATTGTTTATCTTGATTTATATTTTTGTGAGGGATTTTCACGTTTGTTTCATGTTTCTTTTTTGTTTTGGTTTGGATTTTTGTTTGTTTGACGGACTGAATGATTTGGAGAGAGAGAACACATAACATTGGGTGAGTGAGGAGCTGGGGAGAATCTGGGAGTAATTAGAGAAGAGGGGGGGGGAACGTGATCAAATCTAGTGCCTGTTTCTCCTGGTGTAACAAAGCACCACAGAGGAAAGCGATGGAAAAACAAAATGTGCTTTTCAGGGTAGTTTCTAGATTGAGATATTTATTTTTGGTCAAAGATCAACTTGATGTTTATCTGGTTAGTTTCTATGCCATATTAGATTTGTTTTCCATTCTTAAATTATGTGTCTCATTTTCTCATTGTGTTACATATGTTTTGATGTTGGGTATAACCCACAATGAGGATGCAAAACCAGACGGATGCCTGGACTTGCTGGACTGGTAGTCTAAAATACTACCGGTGGCGTCAGTGAGAGAGAGACTCTGCATCAAAGGAAGTGGTTGTCACTTTGAGGATGACCCCCTAGGTCATTAACTGGCCTATACATCCTCATGAACAATTTGGTTGGGGATAAGTCAGATTTACCAAGATGTTGGAAAAAAATTTTATATGTGTGGCTTTTCTTACGTTGAAGTATTTTAGGGCATCCAATCAGAGAATTATCACAAATGCAGAAGCTTTTATATGAACATAGACATGAAACCATTGGAAGAAACACTCCAGAATGCTAATAGTAACGAGTACTTGAAAAAAAAATTTTTTATACATTTCTGTAATTTTAAATATTCTTTTAAATTCTAAGTTTCTTATAGAAATATGAAAAAGAACTTTGAGGAATAACTCTTTAAAATCAGACTACATATCACATTCATTGGTTTGGGTTTGCATTTTGTGCTGAAAGAGATCTAACTCAGTAGGTAAGCACTGTGCCTCTGAGTCACGTCCACAGCCTTCACACTCACCTTTAAAGCAGCACCTGGCACTCCATTCACGAGACATGTACAAACCTACATCCCTCACTATCCAAGATGCTCTCTAGGACAGCAGCATCAATGCCTTCTTAAAACCATACTAACTGGTCCACGCTATGCACAGAGTAGAGTAACTAAAAACAGTCATCAGAGCCAAAGGTTCTTAGATAGAAAATGCGTCTTCAGTGATCTCAGAAAATGAACTTCCTGTCTAAACCCCCTTTTGCTCCTCTGTTAAATAAGCCTTCCAAGTTAAATAGCAAGTAAAATGCCAAGAGAAACATTGAGAATAGAAAGTCTCTCTAAGCTACTTCTCCAGGTTGCCTAGCCAAGTCTCTTCTACCCGTTTTGAAGTGGCATTGTGTGCATTGCTGACTGATGCGTTCCCTGGGGTCAGGTGGCTCAAGATGGCTGCTGCTTTCTGGAAACTATGACTATATGTTGATGTGGGAATGTCTTTCTGTATGCTGTGAATAAAGGAGTGTTTTGGCCCTTGACAGGCACCATAGCAGTAGGTAGGAAATTGGAGAATAGGTGGGAAAAGGAGGGCGGAGTCAGACAGAGATGGATCCAGTTGCTCAAAAAAGCAACATGTAAGAAACAGAGGGGAGCCACGGGCCATGTGGCAAGACAGATTAATGGAAATGGGTTCAATTAAGATGAAATAGCTAGCTAGCAATATGCCTAAACCATAGCCAAACAGAATGTAACTAATATAAGCGTCTGAGTCATTTTGTAGGAGAAAAGCAGCCATGGGCAGATCCAGACCTTGGAGCTAATCAGGCCAGAAACCTCACTGTTATAGTTACAATATGTTTATATATACTATGTTATAGTTTTATATATAGATGTATGGATGGATAGATGGATAGATAGATAAATTATGTTTATATACTATGTTTTATATATGTATACTATAGGTTTACATGTACTATGACTATATGATTATGTTTCTTCAGTCACTTTGGCGAGTTATAGCCACAGTAGGTCCCCTGCTTTCCTGATCTTCCCTCTGATTTTTCTCCTCTCACAGAGGGTTGTGAAGTATCTACAGTACCCACAATCCCCCTCTTGCTTACCCCAAAGAAAAGCCCAATGGACTTTGTAGCCCTGGTGTCATCTGCCTGGTACTTTGGGGCAAGGAAAGTAGGACAGGCTCACACTCAGTTTCTAAAAACTTGAACAAACCTCACCCCAATAGTTCAGTATTGTCAGAAGTCTATTTCCCTACCATTGTCCTACTTTGACTTGAATGAGCATCATTCCAATGGTTCAGGACAGTCAAACGTCTATTTGCCTACCCTTGTCCTGCTTTGACTCCTGATCTCACTGAGTTGTCTCTAGTTTGTATTACAGGAATACAAAGAAAGGAGGTCTGAATTTGGCTTTCTTAATGGTACAGCCTGTAGGGTATTTATTAACTGAAGATGTAAGGCAGTCTTAGGCACGGAAAAACGTGATCTAGGGCAAGAGACTGTAAAGTAATTAGAAGTCAGTACATACATAATAGAGCTTCACAAGTCTTCACTAGACAATTATTCAGTGTTAAACAAGCCCCCAAAGTGTCCATTGATCCTCTGATGTCAAAAGATCATCTACGATATCCTTGTTCAGAGCTAAGTGAAAAGTCAGTGATTTCAACTGTTTAGTAGACAAAAGTGACCTTTAAGTTCCCAACTAGTCAACCATTACCATCATTACCCATTCATCAGCAAAGCTATAGCAAAGCCAGCACAAGTTAGTAATGTATCATGTAGCTACCTAATCTCTGAGAATGGTCATTCTTGAAAGTTAACTAAAAGTGGGTGCCCTGTGTTAATCCTAGTTTGTTGAGGTTTTCCATCTGTTTCAAGAATACACATCTTTTATTTTGCACTGAAGGCTTGGGAGAATTACACTCAAGGAAAGACAAGTATAGACCCTTATGGGGAGCTTTAAGAGATTAGGGTTTGGATTTGGAGAGAGAAGGGAGCTAGAGCTAGCAATGGAAGGAAAGAGGGCTGTGACCTCTAAACTGTTGTTTAGTACCAAGTGCTCAGTCCTAAAAACATATGCATACAAGCAACGCTATATGGACTCAGTAGATTGCACATATACACACACAATAATTACAGAAAAAAGCTATAAATTTGAGAGGGGCCTGGAGAGGGAAAATGGGAGGTATTGCAAGGAAGGGGGAGAATGGTTAGTGTTTTGGTTTTTTGTTTTGGTTTTGTTTTGTTTTTTTTTTTTTTAAGAGGAGGGATCTGCATCAGCAAACAGATGGTGTCTTATTATACAGCTGGAGTTTTCCAAGTGACATCTATTTATGGTACTCTCTGTCTGGGTCAAGGGTCAGGGGTCAGGCTCCCAATCTTCCTCTGTGTAGAGATTTCTCACAAATTGAAAGGAAAAAAATATCTGCCATAAAGGTGCCTGTTTGTATTTTCTATAGATTTTGTTTTGCAAAAGAGCAGTTGTACTGGCTACCTCCATTTCTACAAAAGTCTATAATTTCTCTGAATAACCAAAAAAAAGCATGTTTTTGGTGAGATATTTTACTCTCCATGCTGTCTCCTTCCTGAGCCTCTTCTCTCCAGCCTACACCCACACCGGTGTATGATGTAGCTTCCTTCCTTCCTCCCTCTCCCCCTTCACCATAATATATCACCAGTGTGCAAAGGTGTAAGACAGGGCAGGAAAGTGACAGAAGAAACTCTAGCACAGACAAGAGCTGGACAGAAGTTAACAGATTAGCAGAATGTCTACTCATAACAGATCACCAGTCCCTAACTTTTGAGATCTGCTTCCTTATCAGAGTGTTTCAAGATCACTAGGGGATAGGGTGGTGGCTTAAAGCTTACTAAAACACAGAACTTCAAGAGATCCAAATGCTTCTGGATCTTGGTGTAGAAGTTAAATCAGTCTTTCTGCTTGTCTTTCTCAAGAGCCATCAAAGCTGAGTTACTTGATGACTCAGACTGCCTTCTTGTTATTTCTGCTACTTGTCTAAATTGCCACTTTCTTTGTACGAAGTCAAGCTTGCTCTGTTTCTAGAACCTTCTCATCCTTAAGGTGAGATGGGAAAGAAGGTGGGAGCCTCTGTCTTGGTTGTACCTACCTATCCCGAGCCTGTAGAGAGCATGGACAGGTCCTCCCCTTTTCTGCCTGACTCATACTTTACTCCTCCTTGATGAGGGAATGTCATTCTGTATGCTGTGAAATAAAGAAACTGTTTTGGCCTGTGGCAGGCACCATAGGAGTAGATAGGGAAATTGGAATAGTTAGGGGAAGGAGGATGGAGTCAAAGGAGACATGATCCAGCCTCCCAAGAAACAAGATGCAATGAAATAGGTGAGCCATGGGCCATGCAGCAAGACAGAATAATGGAAATGGGTTGAGTTAAGATGAAAGCACTAGCTAGCAATGTGCCTGAGACATAAGCCAAACAGCATGAAATTAATATAAGCCTTTGCGTGATTGTTTGGGTCTAGTCAGTCTGGGACTGCAGGTCTCTGGGTCTGGACCTCTGGCTGGACAAGGCCAGAAACCTCATGTTACACTTCTCTCTACATTAGAAATTCTTTGAATGGTGCCTACCATTTCATTTCTTTCTTTGTGTTTCCAGAATGTAGTCCCAGACATGGAAAGGCCTTAACAGACTGACTGACTGACTGACTGAATCCCATGAACAACTTTTATCAATTAGCTTTTCTTTCTTCATAACTGACCTCATCCATATGTAGCCATGACAAAGATATCATATGCTTGTGTTGGACTAAGTGAATAAAAGAACATTGAGAAGTGCTTCACCGATCATCTGGGCACTTAGAACCAAACAGGTTCATGTCTTTGTGTTAATAGATGACTCAAACACTGCTGTCAGGGTTGAGCATGATTATTCAAGCTTATTCCTCACACATTTGATATTTTAAGAGGGAGTGATGATCTGGTGGATCAGAACAGACCCTGAGTGTTCTTGAACTTCAGCAAGGAACAAAGCTATCGACTGTTGCGGTTTTGAGATATGCTGATATAGGGGAAGGCTATCTTGTGTTACTTCTAGACTTGAAAAACCCCACTGCAAGAGACCTAAAGACAGAGCGAGCTCTGTAGTCTTGGATCCCTGCCTGCCTTCCACCTCAATATTGAGTCCTAAATCTACCTGAAGCTTTTCTTTAAACCCTACCTCCTGTTCCAGATGCTAGCACCAATCTTTCCCTTCTGCGTGTGTCATTAAGCCCATGGGATCCTGGGGCACTGGCCTGTACACTGGAGCAGTTCTACCTTCCATGTTCATATTGACACTGGAGCCCTATTCGCAAACTAAATAGGCTTTTGTCTTGGAAGCCATAACATTATCTACTTAGAGAAAAGCCATAGCTTCCAAGTCTACTGGCAGGATTAGGATTTCTTTCTCCCAACTCCCAAATGTTTATACCTGGCAGTTATGTCCCAGGCAGGGTCTGTCACACTGCACAACTCCAAGGAGTGCTACCGCTTGAACATTCTGATGACATCTGTAATCCCACCGCTGCCTCCTCCACCAGCACTCTGCCCACTGTAGACATGCTATAATGTTCAACCCTCGGCTCGGTGTTTTCTGCTCCTTTTCACATCGACAGCACTTGTTCTTGATGGTTGAACTATTCTTAGGAATGCAAGGCTTTGACCTGTTTTGCTTGTTTCCTGGTGCTTTGATACACACTGCGACCGAAAGAAACTTGTGGCGGAAAAGGGTTTATTTCATCTTACACATTTTGTCTTCACTGAAAGAAGTCAAGTCAGAAACTCTGATCAGGAAGCTGGAGGTAGAAGCTGAAGCAGAGACCGTGGAGGTTGACCAGTTGGCTCTCAGTTTCTTCTCTTATACAATCCATAACCATATTGCCGGGGTGGCACTGCCTGGCAGTGGGCTTGGCCCTCCCATATAAACCATTAATTAAGAAAGTGTCCCACAGACTTGCTTATAGGCCAATCTGATGGAGGCAGTTCTTTCAATGATGCTTTCTCTTCTTAGATGCCTCTAGCTTGTGCCAAGCTGACAAAAATAATCAGCACAAGCTTCCAGATCTTTCTGATCCTTTCTGAAGCTACCCTTGAGTATTGGGCATCACCATGGTGGTGCATTGTACCCTTTTCATGGTTTGCCTTACCCTGGTCTTTGTGCTGCTTTGGAGAACTAACTGGCTTCCAGTCTGGGACAACTATGGGTCAGTTTAATATGTTTAGGCTTTCTTGTCAATAGGCTTTGTTTTATTCATTTTGTTTTCTAATATGATCAGTGAACTCAAAAAAAAAAAAAAAAAAAAAGACAGAAGAAATGCAGGTGTGGGAAAACGCAGGGTTGATTTTTGATTGAATCTAAATTGACCAATCCAAAAGCTTTCCAAATGAGAAGAGAAACAAGAGGTAAAACCAAACACCCAAATAGCAAGCTTCATTTCTGTTCCTAAGCCTTATTGCCCTATTTCATAAACACATTTATTACTGCATTGGACACTTTCAGATAACATTAATTGTTCCCAAATGTTTGATACTTCCTCTGCCAGGAGATGGGCCAAGGGATTTTCTGAGATTATCTTGCCAACTCATCATATCACCTTTGAGGGGAAAATTATTATTCTCATCTTATAAATGAGCAAACCAAGGCTTAGGGTTATAGGACTCACTTTAAAGCAATGTTGACTAGCATTCAAAATCAGCTCTGTTCCTCTCTTAAACCATGAGTCAAAGAAGTCACATGAAGAATATAGCAGCTATGACTTTCTCTATGCATTTGGTTTTTAAAGAATGTCTTATGTGTTTATATTCCTTAAATCAAGTTAAATATGACTTCAAGGCCATATTTCATAATAAGATTCCAATCTCAATCTGGATGCTGTTGAATGCCCCTCTATGGGAAGACACAATTCCATGGGTCACTCTTACATTTTAGCACTTCATCATATGAGCAGAGGTACTGAACTATTCTTGACTACACTTTGTTCTAGACCATTCTACAGAACTGAAGGTCCCATCGTTTGGGCTTCTTCTCTAGAATGCAACCTACTGCATATTCAGGGATCACTTGGTCCTCTTCACATCACCCCATGGGCACTGACTTATGGGCACTGTATCTCAGATAATCAATGTGATGTTGAGAGATTCTGGCTACTACCGTAGCTGTAATCATGGGTCACCCTTTGCTTCTGACCTAGTGGTCTTATATCTGCTAGGTCCATGAGAGTGTGTTAAGTTAATTTATCAACTCTCAGATAAGGTAAGCTCGCAAAGATTTCAGAGTTCTCCACACTCTTCCTTCTCTAGATTCTGGCAGAGACCTGGAAGGGGTCCAGGTACCTCAAAAGCAGACACATCTACACCATCCCATTTATGGTAATAACTAGTTCTTTCTGGCTCAGGTCCACTGTTTCCAGAGGAACGTTAATCACAAAATAGGCAGTGGAATCTTTACCAGAAAACCCTATGCTTAGCATCCAGTACTCTATCCTGGTGTCACCTATGAAGTTCTGCTGTCTATCAGTCCACTGTGAGAGAACAGGGTATTGACTACCCTGAGATTTTGCTAGCGTTGGTGGATCTCTTCTCTCTATTTTTGTTATTTCTGAAGCCGCATCCTCCCCTGAGTTCTGGTGTCAAGCTCCGTTTAAGAAGAATTCCCGTTGCTGAATCTCTTTCTCACCTCCGTTCTCTCTCTCAGGAGTGCTCCTCATTTCTATTCCTTTCTTTCTCTTTCTCTCTCCTTCCCTCCCCTTTTCCCCCCTTTTCTCTGTTATCATAACCATATTCCTCTAAAAATAAAGTCCCTTTACATACAAACAGCTTCTAAGTCTCTTTCTGACCACTTCCCCTATGAAGCTTCTGCATTCATAGACACCTGCAGCCAGATAACTGGGCAATTGGTATTCATACCATGCCAGATCATACAGGTTTGGGCACCAAATGCTGTTAATGCACTCAGGGAACAGACCACAATACCACTACCCACAATAGAGTTTATTTAGGAAGCTCCCGGGGAGAGAAGATGGAAACAGAAGGAAAAAGAGAACGGGCCATGTGGGGTCTTTGCATTATAAGGGTGCAGGTGGGCGAGGTTTCCATAGCCAAGCTTGGTCATGCTTATGGATGAAAGGGGCATGCCCTCCACAAGCGGCCCCATGCTCTGGCAGGCTGTGTTGGAAAGGTGCACTTACCAGGTAGCTACGAGTCAGAAATACGGACACTTTTCCTTGGTGTCTTATCTTTCTGATGATTTCCAGGGCACTTCCATTAACTACCTCAAAGAGCTCAGTCTTTCTCTAAAACAGGAAGAAAAGTTCATTTCTGATGCAAAACTCCCCTGAGGCAAGAGGACCCAGAAGTAGTCACCCTCACACAAAACATAAAGCAAACTCTTATCTCGATAAATCACCCTGCACAACAGCCAGCTCCCAGTGAGATCAGCTGCCCCTTTTTTTGTATCTTTAGTTTGGGATATAAGCAGTAAATATTTCTTTTGATTTCTTCCCCATTTACACTGTGCTAAGTAGAAAATAAAATTTCTCTCTCTGTGTCTTCTGGTCCACCAAACTAAAAACAACAACAAAGCAAAACAAAAACAAGAAAAGACACCCCCGTCCGAGAGTAGTCAATAGAGTAAGAGACACAGCCAGCTCCACCTCCTCTGATCTGCATATTTTACATCTTCCTCCTAGCTGTACTCAGGAGAGATGTGTGCTGGGGAAATGAGCTGAAAGGAAACCAAGTCCTTTTATAGTAAAGAAGAATTCTTAACAGTCTGGGTTTTATTTTATTTGCAGGCAATTTGGTCAATACAAATCCTTTTAAGTGTTGATTTCATGAGATTATCTGCTGATGGTGAAAATGGCCATCGTGGCAAGATTTCCTGTAGGTACCAACTCATCTTTTCTGGTTTTAAATAAGCCCCAATTCTCTTAGTCTCCAAATAGCTCTGGATACATGCTAGCTATTATGACATCTTCTACATCTACCTTTCTTGCAGGGTATAGGCAGTACATACACCCTTGGGGATACAAGTTGTCTAGTTATAAAGAAATGTAGCCCTGGTTCTATTTTCAGAGATCTCACATAAATAATTTTTGCCTTAAAAGAAGAAATTGAGTCATCTTTGACACGTTTATCTGTTTTTTATTTTGCGGGGAGGAGGGCTGAGATTGTAAACTTCCTCATGCAGGAAGGCAGGCTCTTTGGAGATTTTGTCTAGAGAAATATTTTGTCCATTACAAAAACTATCCAACAAATATTTTTTTGACTAACTCAATGATTGTGTGGAAAAAGAAAATAATATTTCTAAAGGCTCAGAAGATTAAATTATCCTTGGTTCAGACCCAAATACTGAAATGTTGGTCTTCTAAGTTTTTGTAGAGTGCACCCTTAAATTGTTCCCTATATTCTCACTTCTTTCAGAGAGTCAAGAAAAATATTTTCTTCCTTAACGAGTATAAATTAGTAAGTGCATAAAATCATCTACTGCCCAGATCCTGAGACTGTTCAAGAAATTCCTTTTAATAAATGTGACCATGAGGGTTTCTCAGATGGGGTTCTGATGTCCTTGAGAATGCTATAGCACTCTGAGCATAATCCCTACTCCATCAAGTCATAGATGCTGCCCACTCCAGTCACACCCAAGCCTACACTTGGATAGAGGTAGAATAGGAGCCTATTCTAACTAATGGAGTAAATTATAATTTCTCCCCAGTCAAGGATGGGCTTCAAAGTTAATCATACTTGGTCATGTCCTGTTGTAGTAGTGGGTTCTCGGGTCCCGGGCAGCCAGAGATCCGGAGACCCACAGACCTGCCGCCGGGACCGCTTAGCCGCCCAGCCGCCCGGGCCCCCAGAAACAACTCAGACGCTTATATTAACTTCATGCTGTTTGACCGATGGCTCAGGCACATTGCTAGCTAGCTCTTACATCTTAAATCAACCCATTTCTATTAATCTGTTGGCCACGTGGTCCGTAGCTCACCCATGCTCCTTACATGTTGCTCCTTGGGCGGCTGGCTCGGTCTGCCCGACTCCACCCTGCTTCTCCTACCTAAGCTCTGAATTCTCCTCCCACTTCTTCTATGGTGCCCGCCATGGCCCAAAACAGCTCCTTTATTTAAAGATTGAGATTCACAGCATACATAAAAGCATTCCCACATCAATGTCCTTCATGTCTTGTCCTGTCATTATTGCCTGTGGTGTCACTAATACCAGTATTACCAACCTATTAGCCATGTACCATGTTCTTTCACAACCTGAAACCATTACTCTTACTGATCCAACTATGTTGCCCTTCCAATTTCTGCTTCTCACATCCCCTAATAGTCATCAAATACAAGCAACTCAAGAATCTGCTCATGGTCAGTACATAATTCTGACAACCACTCCAGCCCCTACCCTGAGACATTACAGCTGTTTCAACCTTGTCCATATCCTAGCTAAATTGTCTTTAAGTTAGGAATTTGCAGAGCTGGGAGCTGTCTCAGAGGATAAAATACTCAGCAAGCATGTGGATTGGAGTTCAAAACCCCAGAACCTGTGAAAACAGTAGGTGGACAGCAACTGTCATAATTCTGGGTCTTGAAAGGTGGAAATTAGGAGATCCCCAGATAAAGCTGGTCAGCTAGACTAGCCAAACAGCAAGCTGATTAACTAAGAGATCCTGCCTCAGTAAGTAAAAGTGATAAGTGAACGAAAACACCTAACACAGTCAACACAGTGCACAGTCAGCAACAAATATGTGAGCCCATATTCATGCAAACATGCACACACAGACGCATGCATAACACACACACACACACACACACACACACACACACACACACACATCTTCTTCATATCTGTGTCCATAGCACTAAAAATGTGTGTACTAGAATGTACCATATCTGTAGTACCGTTAGATTGTGCACGTGTCTGTCACCAACTGAATGTGATAAATCTATAACCATGTGTTGGGAGTCCTCACATGGCTGCCTGGAGTGAGTTCTGGGGAGGCCACAGTAAGAGAATAAATAAGTCAGCACAAGTTCTTTCCCCCTCATGTTTCCGGTCCTTAAAGAACAGACATTAAGCTGCCGTGTAATAAAGGAGGCAGTGAAGGAAAAGGACCAGGAGAAGGAACAGTTCAGGCTCAGTTGCATAGGTCCTCAAGATCAGAACAGTATATATGAGCAAACGTCAGATAGACAAGGAAGGGTGAGAAGAAAATCCAGGGATAGATTCTGCTGTTTTTTTCTAGTTATTGATTCATTTGGAGTAAAGTTCTGATGTCTAAAACGCCTTGGTTAAAACACGGGAACCTCTATTTACAATCTACACAACTCTCAGCAAATCATAAATCTGCTTCTGTTTTCTTTTTCATAAATGGGGATGATGACCCTACATTTGACAGGTTTGCTGCAAGAGTCAATGAGTGGGATAAAGGGCACAGGACACAATCTAATACAAAGAAAATCCCTGAATACAGTTCCCTTTACTACATTTTCTTATTATTACTTATACAAACAAGTGTGGGCGTGTTTATCACATGCCAGGCACCCTGTTAACCATAGGATACAAAGAGGAGAGGATGTAATCTGGGATCTAGGAAGGCAGGGGACACGTGAGAGAACACTATCCACAGAAATCATTCATGAAAGGCTGTCTGGAATGCTCTTATCACTGCTGTTGGGAGCAGCAATAACATGCATGGGCAATAAAGTGTCTCTGTAGCTGTAACAGCTTTGAGGAAAGATGCCCTCTGCTTATGTCTTCTCTGTTCTATGGCCTTGGGACTTGGCTAGAAAGGTCTACTATTAGAATTCTGTTCTAGCCTCTGAAACCAAGACCTGCCCCAAGTTCTGAAATCAATATCCATTTA
The DNA here is from genome assembly GCA_033318265.1 of Phyllotis vaccarum. Classification (NCBI taxonomy): domain Eukaryota; kingdom Metazoa; phylum Chordata; class Mammalia; order Rodentia; family Cricetidae; genus Phyllotis; species Phyllotis vaccarum. The sequence goes on along the minus strand of JARWLC010000012.1, from coordinate 5,573,634 downwards.
ATACCCATCGCCAACTCTCTCTTGCTTCTTTCCTCTGGGGAGTGCTCTGTCTTTCCCTCTTTGTCTTTCTCTTGCTTCCTCCCTCCTTATCCCTCTCTCTTACCTCCCTTCCCTTGCCTCCCCCCCCCTTTCTCTCTCTCAATGGGCTTTAATGTCATAACATGGGGCAGGGCATGGCTTCAGAGGCTAGAACAGAATTCTAACACCTACAGCTTTTATCTAGAGCTTCTGGTAGGTTCCCAGTGGGTTAGAAGCCAGAAGCCTTCTGAAGAAAATCTACCACATCCCCAGCTCATGGGCTAAAGGTGGCAGCTCCAAAGGCTCTTCTCCAGAAGCCTTATCATCACTTCTCTGTCTTTCCTCTTGATGCCTTCGTATGTCTTTCTTCTTCTTCCCTGAGACAGTCACAGATAGTCAGCATCAAAGCCCCATCCTTGTCCTGATGACCCATGCCCTACTCCAAGCCTCTCTAGGCTTACTCTCACTACTTTTACTAAATATTGAACAAGAAGGCCTCAGGGAATGCACATATTTCATGAGTAGGTCTAAAAAGACAGAGCTCTTTAAGCATAGATCATGAAGTAGAGAACAAGATGGGCCTATGAGCCCATTCCAAGCAATCAAAGAAATTACGAAGAATTCCTCTATCAAAGCTAGTCAACAAATCATGCAGCATCTCTGAGTTATTATAGAACATTTTAACTCTGTTCTTTCTGTTAAACTAAACGTTCACCCCAAACCCTCACTCTTAGACCTGTTAAGTGATGGTATCCTTGGGTCAAACATGAAAACCTCTTTATAACATGCTCCCCAGATGATAATTTGTGAAGATAAGTTTAGAAAACACTTGCTTTTTACAGTGATCACTGATGCCAGCTATGCACTTTAGAACTCAATGGCATTGAATAATTGTATTATCTCGGTATGCTATAGGTTAGAACTTTTACAGAATATGGAGTATGGCTTGTTGGTGTTCCTCAGAAATGGGGCTTTTGCCTTTACTGAATCAAAGTACAGCCATGTACAGGTTCACAGGTCTCCACATTCATGCTGAAGACAACACATTCACCTTCTGCTGTCTGTATGTATCCAGAAGACCCTGTAGCCCATGAGTTGGGAGTGTGATAGGATTCTTTCAGATGGTGTCTGGCTTCTAATCTCCTGTGAACCACCAGAATTACTAGATGGAGCTGTAGGGCTTTCCTAACCAATTCCCAAGAGGACATGGCACTTCTGCTACCTTCTATGGGTTGAAACAGTGAAAACTCCACACCAAGTCAAAAAGAAAGGAGATAAATCCTCTTAATGACAGAAGACACATCCTTCCTCTTAGAGATGGGAGATACATCCTTTTGCCCATGGCAGGAGAATCAGGATTTGGGGCCAAATATTTTAACTGTCATGTCTCGTTACAGAACTTTGCTGTTGTTAACTTATAAACATTTCCTCTTTTTAGTCTTTACAATCATAAAATCACAATCAAAATCTCACAAATATATACATTTGATCAAGGCTATGGTTCCTTAGGAACCTTCAATAGTCCTAAATGATGCCAAAACATATCACCTTCAATCTGAAAATATCCCTTTTAAATTCAGTTTTCTCTTTAAACCACTTCAAGAAGGTTTAAAAACCTTAACAATGTTGCTGTCGTCATTTTAGTTCACATAAAAATAACGATTAAAATTTCCATGGTGCGCACATTATAAACTATGCCTTTGCCTATGATATTTCTATTTTCACTCGTATAAAATGTTGTGATCCAAAGCCAGGAAGAGATTAAAGGAACAATTTTCATCCTAATTCATCATGCACATATATACAATTCCTTCGGCTGGCGCCTGCCTTGTTTATGCATTAAAACATGTTTTATTCATGTCCCTGTGTATAATTGTCCACACTTATGTCACACAATCCATTCAAATGCCTAAGCATTATAAATACTCATACAATTTTATACTATTTGGGATTACATAGAAATTAGATGTGTCAGGGCTTTGTGTGTTTTGATGATATGACACTAAAATAGTTGAGTCCATGAGTTCAAATTTTGAGGCATATTAATCACTTTGTTACAGTGAAATGCACAGATGCAGTAGAATAATAGTGGTTTGCAATTGCTCTAGCAAGTTCTATTAGAAATGTGTGTGTGTGTGTGTGTGTGTGTGTGTGTGTGTGTGTGTGTGTGTGTGTTTCCCCCCAAAGCCATCTTCATTTTTGTCTTTCCATATAAAATGGGCCCTGTGGAGGGAGGTGAAGGCTGAGAGCCACTTTGTCATTTTTAAGAATCACGCTATCCATTGCAGGATGTTTTACCACATTAGTAATCATATTCAGAGAAGGGGCTCTTTTAAAGTGAAATTTTCAATTCATATCAATGGTTATATACAATTACATCAGTGCATTGTGGCAACTATAACCACATAGGCCCAATCACGTGGTAATAACCCTTCTGTATAACTCCTCTCATTTTATATTGCTACCCAATTTAAATTACAGAGGAGTCTGAAAGAATACTATACAGTTGCTTTGAATATCAAGTGTATTTTCTTCTAATTACATTCTGATCACATTTCACAGAAGAAAATACATCTGGCTATCAGGGTTACAAAATGGGTACCTCCTCAAGGATGTTTAAAGTGTGTATAAATCTCATCTCCAGCTTGAGATTTGCACAGATTCTAATGCACAGGTCACTTGCATGCTGATTTTTCTTTGTGGCTTGGGAGCACTGCCTGTGTTCTCTGTGGTGAATGAGATCACGGGCCGTTTGTTTTATATGCAGAAAGCTTTAACACTTTGGAAGTAGTCCCTCTGCCCTGTACATTAGATTTCTGCGTTGTCTTCATATACCACCCTCCTGTCTATTTAAGAAAAAATAAAAGCAATATTTTCTTTAGTTTATTCAAACTGAGTAGAAAATATCATGTATATGCATATAGTTATGAGTTACATCAGTGATATTACCTAAATACATTATAGGGCCTCTCATGTTTAATGACTCAAATTTTTTTCTTTGATTACCTTCAACAATCAAAATTTAGTCTGTGGAAAAGCACCCTTCTGGATAATCCATTGTCTCATTTTAGCTCATCTTTATCAAAGAATTCCCCTTACAGCAATCCCCACTTTCAGCCATTAGCTGTGCACATCTGCCTGCAGTAATGACCACTCCTGTGTACATACCTGACCGCCATCTCATTTAGACTCAACCCATAGGACATTAATGCAATGTCTCCAGGGCCAGCTAAACTCTGGACTGTTGATGCATTATGATTATCACTTCATTTAGTCTTTGAAAATGAATGAAGAGCACCTGAAATCACAAATAGGTCAAACGCTATGTCTCAGGCTTTACCTGAATCTGGCCTCACGTAGAATGGCTCAAGCAGAATACAAATCTCACCATAGTCCTCAGAATTCTCAGTAGTTTGGGCCAAAAGAAAATTAATTTTGACACTTTTCCTTCCTCCGTGAAAGGACCAAATATCATGGGCATGTCAATATGATCACAAAGAAATATGTATCTTATATCAAATGAAAAGATCATAGACATCATCAGAATTTGTTAAACGTAAATTTTATTTCTCTTTGGTTTTGTTTCTGTTTTGTCTTTGTTACGATTTTTACTTTTTTGAACATGTCGCAGTTGGGAGAATCATTTAAACAGAGACGTGGAAATTAGAGAACTGATTTTAAGCTTGTCATAGGTGTGTTCACATCCTTGTCTTCAACCCTTGGACCTGGTCTTTTCGTTAGACCTTAAGAACTGGAGGGGAGAATCAGCAAAAAGATGTTGTATTCTACACTGAGAGGGTTGAACTCCAAGGAGACATTTGTGAGGCTAATCCAAAGAGCAGATCAAAAGCAGCATGCCACTGGAGAACATTTATCAAACAAGAAGTTGTGTTGGTGATTAAAGCTGGGATGTTTAAGGGAGACTTTCTGAAAAAGAGGTAAAGACATGCTTAGACGTGGAATGTGAGAGACTAGGAATTGAAGCAGAATTTTGTCTCAGCTCAGACACGCAAAGATCCTAGAAGTCATTACACTCCTAGCCTATGACGAGAAGACACTGCACAAAGTGAGAAGCGGCAGTATTTTTGGATTTATCATAGAACTCAGGTCGGAGGACAAACTACCTCTGAAATCTGGACAGATATAGTCCAAAAGACACAATAATCCCTCAGCAGAAATTGTAGAAACTCCAGATATGGTCAGGATGTGTCAAGATGAATTACTAGGGAGTGAGTGTGCACTAACGTTAGAAATTCCTGGAGGGGTCAAAGTGTGACGAGGTTTCCTGTGACCCCACTAGGTTGTCCTAGTGATGATCTGAAAAATATCTCTCCTAGGGCTATCACAGGGAAGAAGAGCACCATTATTAAATCACCCAGAGCCCTTTCTACCATGACCCCCAAAGCTTGGTATGGTACTTTAAAAATGTGCCCCTCATAGTGAGCGGTGCTATTAGAAGGTGTGGCCTTGTTGGAGGAAGTGTGTCTCTGTGGAGGTGGGCTTTGAGATCTCCTATGTTCATACTGTGACCAATGACAAAGTTCACTTCCTGTTGCCTGCAGATCAAGACGCAGAACTCTCATCTCCTTCTCCAGCACCCTGTCTGCCTGCATGCCACCATATCCTGCCATGAAAATAATAGACCAAACCTCTGAACTGTAAGCTAGCTACAATTAAATGTTTTCTTTCACAAAAGTTAACATGGTCTTAGTGTCTCTTCACAGCAATAGAAACCTTAATTAAGACACTTTGGTCCTAGAATCCTGACTACAGGCAATGAGGAAATGAAGAGACAGACATATTGATACATGTACAGAAAAGATAGGATCAGGTGTACGTGTGCTAGCTCAAAAACCTGGAACCTAGGTGTGTTTATTAAGTACAGCATGTAAGAAGGTCTTAAAGGAGATCTTTGTAAGTGAGCAGGTTGGGAACGTCTGGGGAAGAGGAGGAAACTACAGATGTTAGTCTTTCTGTCCACTGGTTTGCTCAATCACATTCATAAACCCAGTGAAAGCGTTGCCATCCCTCTTGAGTTTGGCCCAAATGGGAAAGGACTTTGCTGATTTCTCATGGGTCCAGGTCTTTGGCTTTGCTATGGTCCATATCAACAGTATGCATTCAGTCTGGACCTCACTAACTCAAGGCTTCCTCTGCTCCCTACACAGTTCTAGAACACAAACCCATTCTTCATGGGGAAAACCTTCACTTCTGAAATCTTATGACACTTGGAGGACAGAAAATGTTTTTCTTGTTCTAGCAACTCACTGCATTTCTGTCTCATATGATGTGGGGAAAGGGTCCCATGGTGATTGAAGAACATGGCTTCGAGGAAACCGATTGGGAAAGATGCAGCTATGACTTAGTAGGAAAGAAGAGAGAAAAAGATACTCAGCTATAGAAAGGACAGAAACACATGTGAAGACCAAAAAACACAGCTTCCCAAAGAGTGAGACTTAGTCACAGGATTATAGAGTGCTCCTTTAAACAGAGCCAAGTGCCGTATGGGCTTCATGAAAATGACAGAGATTTTAGATGAAACCATACAAGACCTAGATTCTGGGTAAGATCCGGTGCACCGGGAAGCCCCAAGATCAGAAACAAGGACAAGCAGAGGGCACCAAATGATCTTGTCTAGAGCTAAAGCTAACAGTAAACATTGTCTAATATCTAGTCATATTAACATAACCTTCTCACTGAAGGCATATTTTCCTTTATTCCTACTACTCAGTGAAGCATGTCCAGATGTCAAAACAAAGTCACAAGGCAAACAAAACAGTCTGGAGAGAGAAATCCGTCATCAGAATCAGATTGAGCAATAGTATTAAAGTTGAAATTATGATATGGGAAATTTAAAGTAACTAGCAGTGCATTAACAGTTCTACAGGAAAATGTAAAAAACATAAGTTGAGAAATATAAGTAGAATAATAAGACACTATGAAATAATCAACATGAGGGGCTGGGCAGAAAAAAAACCAGTAACAGAAATGCTCTAGATTAGCACACCAGTAGTAAGCTGAGCCTCATCGTCGGGTGGTAAACCAGATGGTGCTTGATTTTATCAAGGTAGGGGATTACAGTTGGACTAAGCACTTTGAAGCAGAGATGTTTGCCTTATTTTTAATTTTGTAGAGCTGAGGTTTTAACCTAGGCCCTTGCTCATCTTAGTTAAGTGCTCCACACTAGGCTTTATTCCCAGCCTTCTTCCTCTCTATTTTGAGCCAGAATCACCCCAAGTTGCTCGCTCAGGCCTTGCTCTTGCAGAACTCCTGTCTCAGCCTCCTGAGTATCTGGGATTATGGACACGAACCACCATGTGGCCTTATCTATGGATCATTTTCTTGGTTTTTAATAGATGAAGGAGAGCCCAAGTCACTGTGGTCAGTGGCACAGGGCAGAGGCAGGAGGGTCGGAGCTGAATAGGAAAGGTATCTGAGCGAAGTGGAAAGTGGTGTTCCTCCACTGGTTTCTGCTTCAAGCTCCTGTCTTACATTTTTGTCTTGGCTTTTTCCTCAGTAATGAACTGTAACCTGTGAAATAAAATATACTCCCAGAGTTGCTTTGGCTGTGGTTATTATCACAGCAATAAGAAAGCAACCTGAAGCAAAAAGGCAAAGTTGACTGCAAATCCCTTGCAAAACCTTGGCAGGGACAGGGTATTATGGAGAGAATGGATAGCATGCTTTGAATATAAAGCCATTTCCTTTGTTATTAATATTATTAGCATGTGTCATTTTATGAAATGATGACTCTCATTGTGAACTTTCCATTCATTTATACCATATTTTGCTCACATTCATTTTATTACCCTCTTTCGTTACATTTGCCATGTCCAACTGGTACACTTCTACTTGTCCCTCCTCTGCTTACCACCTCTTGCTCTCTCTCTGTCGACTGAGGTGGGAGGAGTTCTGGAGATGGCAGACTTGTGAAATTGTTTGTACATTTAGCATGAAAATGTTTAAGTATCTGGGTGAAGGAGAGAGCATGCGTTCATTAGGTTAGGTTCTGAAGTTAACTAGTAGGACTTGACTTCTGAGTGCAGACACAAGAAACCACCTCAGGAGGAGGCAGGGATTCCACTCCTTCCATTTAACGACAGCCGCTTTGGTCCATAGAAGTGAAGATAAGGCTAGACATGTGCACGGATGCCATTGGCAGCAGGAGACCAAAAGAACTCATTCAGTCCAAGGGGCCATTGTACCGTCCAGCATCTCATTGCTAAACAGTGTATTGATGTGAACAAACCACAAATACATGTTTTCCTATAAACTTTACTCACGCTGAGAAGATGGCTCAATAGATAAATATCTGCCCATGTTAGTGTCAGAATTTAAGTTCAGATCCTTAAAACCTTTCATAAAAAGCAAGCATAATGGTGGCTTATATTTGTAATCCCTGAGGGTTGCTAAACAGGTAAACATAGCTAATTGGTGAACTGCAGATTGAGAGTCCACATCTCATAAAATAAAGCAGAGAGTAACAGAGAAAGACACCAGACATCAGCTACTGGCCTCCTCAGGTAGTGTACTAGCACGTGCTTCTGCATACATATATGCATACACCACACACATACACACAGAAGGAAGAAAGAAAGAAGGAGGAAGGAAGGAAGGAAGGAAGGAAGGAAGGAAGGAAGGAAGGAGGGAGGGAGGGAGGGAGGGAGGGAGGGACGGAGGGAGGGAGGGAGGGAGGGAGGGAGGGAGGGAGAGGGGAAAGGAAGTTTCACTCAAATGTACTGTCAATATTTATTGCTAAGTTTTGCTGTGCTCTTAGATTAAAAGGGCATTCTGCACTATGTGTGAAGAGTGAAGGGAGCCTTGAATAAATGTGCAAAGCTAGGATGAAGTTCTAAGTGAATATGCACTGTTTGACATGAACTCCGCCATCTCAAGGACCCACTGTCTCAGACCCATGGGAATGGCAAAACCTGACTCTCTCCTCACTGGGTGAGGCTCATAGAGATGGCAAAGCCTTCTGCTGGTCCCAGCACAAGCATTGAAAGTCTGTGCGAGTACAAGGGCTTAGGAGCCAGTGTGTGTAAAACCTAGCGACAGCATCTCCCTTCACCCAGATGCTCCATCCTAAGGTGCTCACCTGAGGAGAATTCCTACCCAGCCTAGCAATTTGTTCCTCTGTTCTACACCTAACAAACAGCCTGAGTTTCCCAGCTGCCGCAGTAGATGGTGCCAGCTGATCCCACCTGTTCAGTACATGTTTCTGTGTGTCTGATTTCTTCATTCCCTCACTACCTTAGTCAGTTCTGGTCCCAGCCCCACAAGACACAATGTCAAGGTGTGTGACATTCCCTATGACTATAATGCTCCTCCTTAGAGTTTACTTTCTCTGTGTTCAAAGCATTGTCCTACACTTGATTCTAAATTGGATATATAAAAAAGTCTGGCTCCAAACCTCAGATTCTTCTAATGCAGTTTCTGAACACTCTAGCCACCCACATGCACTGTGAACTACCCCTGTTTATTATATTCGTGCTCAGGAGCTATGGATGCCACCACCCCCTAGTCTCCTAGCTGCTAGTTTAGATCAAGTGGTATCTGCTCAACTTCCTCCATGGGCGTTATCTCTTTAACTTGATGTGGATACAAACACATTTTAGATATTCAAAACTCCTTATTTCCAGGCATTCTATCCGTGTCCTCTACTTGTTTGTCACACCTGCAGGCACGCCCTGCAGTGACTCTATATTGCCCTTGCAGATAAAATCCAACAGCCCTTAGCTGCCAGTGGCTGAATCTCTGGCTTAGCTCGTTGTCACTTCACTGAGCACATGTCTGTAAGCTCTTCCGTCAGGACTACTTTGGCTCGCAGACCCCTTTCCAGCTCCTTAGCTTCTGCCCTGGGCTGGGCTGTATAACAGCTAAGAACACTAAGAAAAGAAGATGAAACAGGAATCAGTGGAGACCTCAGGATGGGCTAGGGAGCTGGCTTCCATGCAGGCACACTGAGCTCCACTCAGTTTATCATATATGAGCTGTATTCTGGACCCGTCTCCCTATGTCCTGGAAGGTATCATGTGTGGATAGTGTGGTCTTAAAGCAAAATAAATTCCTTTGCTTCTAACACTGGCATGATCATCAGAACTATAGTGACATTAAAATTCACTGTTCCTAAGAATTCAGAGGCGGGGAAGTGTCCTAATATATTTTTCATCCATTCTTAGCAAAATATATTCCTAAAATTTATATAAACTGCCACAGTTTATAATCTTCTGTTCTTCCTAGAGCTCTCGCGTTGGGAAATGGTCATAATTCACAGGCACAATACAAAGCGATCAGTAGAATTGATGCCCACCTTCCAGAGGCTCGAAACTGCCTGAAATCCAGAGAAAAGTTAAGAAAGCAAACATCCATCCAGCTGATTCCGCAGGAGTGCCCCCTCTACAAGACAGAGAGAAGTGTCTAAGCAACTGCTCCATCTGTACCAATGATCCTCATTTCCATTATAAGCCGCAAATGGCAAAATCAATGGAGAGTGATGAAGCTGGAATATAAAAGACCCAAAAACTGCTACAAATCACTATTCTACCCTGGGAGGCCTAAGCAGGAACTCCTCAGAGAGTTTCTCTGCAAATGGCTCTGCTATTCTGCCCACGCACTGAGCTTCTCATGCAGGGGCTCTGTTCCTGCGTGGAGAAAGATGCTCTCAGCACCTCTTAGACCCCCCAGGGAAGGGAGAGTCTATAAACCAGTACCCCTAGAGAACCCATGCACAGGAGGCTGTGTGGAAAAATACAGCCACTCTGGTCATGATGCTTGAGAGCAGCAAATTGGCCGCTTTCCTAAATGAACAGCCAACAGGATTAGGAGGGCAGGATTGCATAGGCTGGCAATTAAAAAGCAAAACAGACATCTTCCCACCCACCCCATTTTGTTCTCTGAGGGGGGTGAATTCTTCATTGCTACCAAGAAGAAGAATGGACTCCAGACGGATTGTCTTCTATTTCCTATTGCTTCATTTACTACAGATCTTTCTGGAACTATCTAGCAGTCTCCTGCCTGTATTAAGTTTAGCTTTCCAGGAATTAATTATTCTCAATATTTAATAAGCCTCTAGTATGGCCAGATACTTTGCCAGGTGCTAACGCCCTGATGCTGGGGCCGGGCAAGTACAGAAAAGTCATGTACAAATGAAATGGACCGAGTCAGGGGTTTTGAAGGGAAATGGAATTCAGAATCAGAAAGAACAGCCAGTAGGGCAGAAAATCATTCTCCAAAAAGATGAAGCTTGGGGCTGGAGACATGGCCCAGATTATCATGAGTACTGGCTGTTCTTCCAGAGGACCTGGGTTCAATTCCCAGCAACCACATGCAGCTTACCACTATTTATAACTCTAGTTCCAGGGGATCTGACACTTTCACAGAGACACACATACAGGCACACCAATGCACATAAAGTAAAAATTAATAACTCATTTTAGAAGAAGGAGGAAGAGGAGGAAGTTGTTAAACCTTGGGCAGAAACACAATATATTGATGGAGTAGAGATAGGCAGACATGAGACAGTATGTCCCTGGCTAGAGAATAACACAGCATCACAGGCAGAAGCTACATGGAGCCCTTCTGGAGCAGGAAGAAGGAAGCCAGCTGACCTAGAGGAAGGAACACGAAGAGTGAGATAAAGAAATGAAGGTATATGTAAGCTGTGGGCTCAAGGGACTCCAGAGGCCAAAGTGAGAACGTGACAGAAAGCCACTGGAGGAGTGACAATGACTGCAGTGTCTGAAAAAATGCTGTAGGGATCACAGAGACGGTCAAGGCTGGAGGGAGGCAGTGAAGAGATCAGACTGGGCATGGGCTGTGAAGAACTGACAGGACCTATGCAGGTATGGATGTGAGTGCGAAAGTCGAAGAAAGCCCAGGTGTGTTCTTCCAACAGAAAGGAGATGACTCAGAGAGGCATGGATACAGGTGGATGAAATTCAAAAACAAACACACACACACACAAAATAACCCCCACTGGGATCATGGAACTTTGGTCTAAGTTCAATACTTCCTTGTGAACTGTGGTTAGTAGGATTCTGCCACATTCATCCAGTATATTTTCACTCTGTACTGACCCCAGTATGCTTTTAGAAGCATCATTGTGGTGGGCTCTGGCCTTGTTGAGGGCCACTCTGCCTCCTCAGCCGCACAGCGTGGGAAATTTCAAACCTTGAGGAGGGGGGAGAGAGAAAACACGACAGAGAGTGTGCGGACAGGCAGGATGGAAATTGTGCTAGAAGAAAGTAGGCTTAGGAGCAAAGCCTGAGAACTAAACCGGTAAGATTGCCTCCCCCGGGGCTCCGCTTCAGTCCAAATCCTGCTGTTTGAGTTCTCGCCCTGGTTTCTCTCAGCGATGGAGTATGTCCTGAGAGTTGTAAGCTGAAACATAACCTTTCCTCCACAGGTTGCTTTGGTCATGGTGTTTGGCTGCAGCAATAAAAATCATAGCTCAGACAATTGTGAAGGGTTGGCTTATATAATACGGAATGTAGGAAGTTCTAGGACCTTCTGAAGGAACAGAAAAGTCAGTGGAATGGTTCCGGAACCACGGAGCCAGTGGCCTTAATCTCAGTTCAAACTAAAAGGCCAAATAGCCAGGAGATTAGTCTCCAAAAGGCGGACAAAGGGCTGTGGACATCCCAGCTCAGGCAGAGAGAACAATCACCCTTCTGTCTTTAAAAGTGATTTTTTTAATGTATTTTGTATGTGCATGGAGGGTATCAGAGGATACCTTATAGAACTCAATTCTTTTCTCACATCATAGAGGTCCTGGCAGTGGAACTCGGCTCATACAGACTTTTCCAGATAAGCCATCTTTCCAGCCCTTTATCAGAATCCTGAATTGAGTGGACCATGCCTGCTCACCCAGGTAAGGGCACCCTCTATCCAATTTACCAATTCAACCAATCCCTTTCAGAAACATCCTGACGAACACATTCAAAAGATAATGTTGACCAGCTGATCAGCCCAATCAAGCTGACACATAAAATCAACTATCGCAGAGCAGTTACGGACTTCATTCCTCATCTTAAAATAGAAATCACATTAGTACCTCTCTTAGGACCGTTGTGGAAGCTAAACAAGAGATTTCCTATGGAACACTCAGCACAATGTTCCAACATATATTATACATCATTTTGTCACCGAATACAGAGAATGAGACTGTGAAAAGTGAATCAGAAAACCGAAGCTATGACTAATAAACTAAAGAACAGAAGAATGAACCTTCCTGCCGTAAGAAAGACCACCGGCCTTTCCACGGCAGGAAGAAAGCTTAGAGGACAGCAAAGGTGTCTTTCAGGCCACAGTAAGGACTGGATGTTGTATCAGTTACATATGCACAGCCCTCCCTGGTTTGTTTTTTTTGTAGCTTACAAGACATGGAACAATAGGAACAGAGAGGGTTGGGTATACCTGCAGCTTCCATGTCCAGATGTTTGAGGGGCCAGTGCATCCAGCAGGCATGATCTTCTCTTCAGAAGCACGACTACTCAGATTATTGGATGTTTGGGTAGCGGTTTATTCTACCAAGAGCAATAGCAATGGTGAAGACTGACTGCGAAGGTGGCTGTGCATGGTGAGCTGGAGTAAAGCATGCGCTATCCAGCACCACTGCACACACACACACACATACACACACGCGCGCACACACACACACATACACACACACGCACACACACATACACACATACACACACACATACACATGCACACATACACATACACACACGAGGCACACACATACACATGCACACACACATACACATACACACACACACGAGGCACACACATACACATGCACACACACACATACACATACACACACACACGCACACACACATACACATACACGTGCACACACACACGCGCACACACATGCACACACACATACACACACACACGAGGCACACACACACGCGCGCGCGCGCACACACACACACACACGAGGCACACACACACACGCACACACACGCACACACACGCACACACACGCACACACACACACGCACACACGAGGCACACCACTGCAGCTGTTCTAGGTAAAGTTTCCAGAAGCTCTGAACCTGTGCCCCCCACTGAGGACCCGCTGAGAAACCCAAGGAAAAATTAAATGATAATAAAATATCAAATACTTTACAACTTGAAGCATTACTGTTTGGCAGACATGATTTAAGATGAAAAACAGAGGCCTTATCTCCTTCAGTGTGACAGAGTCTGGGGAAACTTCTCAGCAGAAAATATAATGGAAAACATAATGTCTAAAAGACACGAGAGGCACTTGAAGCGCTGATCAGAAGCAGAAGAAGGAAACTGGGCTCTCGACAACGAGGCTTTCAAACGGCCTTACTTGGGAGAAAGCTTTGGAACCCTTTGTTACGTGTCATTTATGGAAAGAGTTTTATGACACACCTACTGTGTTTCTAGCATTATGCTTGGAGGTCTTGAAGAGCCAACTTTGTGGAGCAGACAGTAGACAGGCAATTATAAAGCAGAAAGAAATTTTGCATTAAGCAAAGTGAAAGCCAGTCAGGCAGCCAGGACCAGACACACTAGGGAAGCTACCCTTTTCTCCCCGTTACCTCCTCACAAGCATTCCTGGGAACAGGACCGATGGATTTCTTCCTGAGAACCACTGAATTCAATCTAATTAAACTGCTTTCTAGCTTAGCATTCTAAAATCTGCTTCTAGCAAGAATCACTTTAAAAACACAAAAGCTTTTTGGGGGATAGGGGGTCTTTTTTATTGCAACCTTAATCCATGATCTCCTCCTTTCCACATTCAAAAGACATCTTTACACAAGTTCACTCTAGAACTCACCCCAATTGTAAGAAATAGAGAAGCAAATTGTTTCTGAAATAAATAAATAAATAAAACCACCAAAAAATGCAGGTGTCTTTATGTCTGCTTGCACTTCCCAAAAATATAGGGGAAAGCTGAATCACATGCCTCGAAGTCTAATTTCGCTTTTAATTCTCTGCTGGCTACGAGAGCGTGGGCTGAGCTGGAAAGGTGCACAGCACCTGCAGAATCCCAAACACCAAATCTACAGCTGACACAATTACTAGGCAGCATGAAATTCAGTCCAAAGCTACAGCTTTCATCCCTGAGCTGTTCTGATTTTTCAGCATGTGAGCACTCACTTTCCAGCCCTGGGACATCAATAAGTCGGGTCGAGGATAATCTCTAGGTCATTAATTAAACGGTGTGTACAGGCATGCACACGATATCATCACACATAGCATACGGAGCCATAAACACTACGTGAAACCAGCAACTATAAATCATGAGCACATAATCCCCCTGAGTTTCATAAACCATAAAAATGAAACTCAAGTGGTTTGTGTAGTCATTTGAATCCCAGAAGGAAATACAGTACTGTGATTCAAAAGTTGCTTATTGTTTATTTTTAAATAATGGATGAACCTTACTTCTCAATTCATGAGTGCCTGCCTCCCAGTGGGGCTGTCCATCTACACACCACAGTCCCTGTCAGCCAGCCCCTCTCCATCTGACTCCCTGCAAAGCTTTCCCTCTAACAAAAAAAAAAAAAAGTCCCAAGGGCAGGGATAGAAACAGAGGTTCACTGGAGCTGCTTCTCATCTTGTTAGCAAATTGTAATCATTCACAAGAGCAGTGTAATCCTCATGAACAGTTGGTTTTTAACATATAATGAAACATAGTTACCAGTGTGTCCTATGTACTATACCATTCTTACAGATCCCTGAGGGAGAAGGGAGGAAGAAAAAGGGATTGTTAATTGGGCACTAGTATTTTTTATCAAAGTGCTGTATTTTGTTGATTCTTTGCTCTGGGGACAATGTCACTACGCTGCCCAAGCTGACCCTGAACTAACTTTGTAGCCCAGGCTTGTCTTTGTTCTCATTGGCAAGTTTATCCACCCTGTTGCTGCTGATGTATTACAAACCCAGCCTCTTAAAGCTCCCTCTATGAACTGAAGAGAAATATCACTCCAGAAATTCTTCCAAGCCTTCAGTTGTAGGAAGCATAGAAGGAAGGTCTTTATGCCCACAGGTCTCCATGGAGACCAGGAATGTTAAGCATGGAGGATGGTCTTTCCACCGCGAAAGACATAAAGCTTGTTCTTCCATCCAGAAAGCCAGAAATTTGAAGTGATTAGTAGCCTGGTGATTTGCTTTATCTATTGGCCCAGGTTATATTAAGCTCCTACAACCAACCAGACCTGGAGGTGGCTAGTAATCTAAAGGACTCCCACAACCAGGGGTTCCCTAAGCTCCCATATCAGGCCCAAATGACCTATACAATATCTATACAGCAAGACCAGACCAGATCCTTCCTTGGGCCTTTAAGCTAGCACGGGTAGCCTGTCTCTAGACCTCATCTTCATGGAAGAAATGACATGTACCATGAGTTGAATTTCAATGTAATTGTGCTTTCTTGTGGACCAGTGATTATAATTTCAGCAGGAAACTTAGTTCCAAATTATACTGGGTTTAAATATGCTGGCAATAAACCGCCCAGCATCAAACTCCCACAGGTCTTGATCAAGGTTGATAAAGTCAATATGAACCAAGTTTTCTTTTTTCACCTCTTCTTGGTTCATTTTCCAGCCAGTCGTGACCACCTGCAGGGTCCCCTCATTCAGTGCCAGGCTGTGTGGGCCTGCTGAAATCTTCAACAGAGCGGTACCTCCAGGTTTTCAGCCTCTTCAGTGTGAGTTGTCCATCCTGAGACTATTCAGGCCATGTTGTATAAGTCAACATAATAAACTCCTTTTAATATGATCCTAATAATTTTGTTCCTCTAGGGAACCTGAATACATCAAGGAAAAAGGCAGCAAAGAAATTATCAGGGTCTGGATGGGGAAATTAGGATGAGAATGAAGAGTCGGGGTTAGGGGGAAAAATCTATTACATTTAGTAAGTGATTAGATGTGAAAAGTCAGGAGCATATATTTTTATTGGAGGGTTATTGAAACAAGATATCATGTAACTCAGGTTGGCCTCTAACTTGCTATATAGCGGAGGATGACCTTGAACTCCTGACTACTCTGCCTTAGCTTCCCAAATGCTCATATTACAGGTGTCTACCACCATGCCGTGTTGATAATTTTTAATAGATTAAAAATTTTGTTAAAAGTGGCTAAAATTACATTGTCTTATTGACTAAAACTTGAAGATCTGAATGAACTGAATGTGTCTGAGTTTATAGGAAGAACAGCCTACAGAATTCTCTAGGCTGGTACCTTAGCAAGCTTTTGGATGGTCCCTGTTTATGGCTTCCCACCTTTAAAGGGCCTATATTATCATGAAATAAATAACAAAACAGGACCCCAAAAAAACAAAGAGAAAGACAGTTTAATTGTCTACAATATGCAAATGGGAAGAAGCAAATGAAATTTCCACTTAATGAATTTAACATCCTTCTTTAAGGGAAGGAACCACCTGGTATAAGCATCAGAGTGGTGTCTTTTTAAGGGCCCTGTGTGTCTTTAAAAATGAGGGGAAACCTGTCCCTTACCAACTTCTTCCTGCTGTTTTGTGCCTTTGGGCCAAGAATAACTTTGGCCTCTTGCCTGGCAAAACAGACTGACCAGGCAAAGTTGGGATCTTAGAGAATTTACATGTGCAGAGGTAACCCACAGTGCTTTCTAGTTTCCTCATAAATAACATATATTATTATATCACCATGTGTAATATAACTTTGCATTGGAAGTTTGGTGTGAGCTAATAGAAGTTGTATTATAAATGTGTGTTGGTAGTGAGCCCAGTTGCATTGGAGACTCACAATAGAGCAGAAGGAAAACCCTCCAGGAGATACCTTCCTAAATGTTTCCATCCTCCCAGACAAAGGGAGAATCTGAGTCCCAGGATGCATGCTTTCACCCACACGTGTGAGCTGACTCAGGCAGGTACTACTAGCTCAATGCCTGTGAGTAAACACAGAAGGCTGTAAAAGGTCAAAGAGCTATGAAAAAAATCAGAATTGTTCAACAATTAAACCAGTACTGTTTCATTGCTGGACTTCCTTGGAGGAAAATCAGTTCTCAGACAATCAAGAAATAATTTTAGATGGGTTGCCTACCCGCTGACTGATGATAGAGATTTCCACACAACTCGAGTCATAAAACTCCAGGAAATGAAATGAAAAAGCAAGGTAAATCACCATTGGTTTGTTTATGTTATTCATACTATGCTAATTGTAAAACCTGATCTGAAGATGATACTCTCAGCAGGGCTACAAAGACCCAATCACAGTGCTCCCTGCTGGTCCCAAGGCTGATGGATGTGCTGGCCATACAGCACCTCCATCCATCCTCCAGCAGCAGAACAAAAAAGGCTGTTTCCTAGAACAACCCTAGCTCCTGGGGTGATAGCACCACTGGACATCAAACTTGGGATTTTAAGCCTAGGAGAGCATGTGCCTATCTCTCAACAAATAAAAACAAGACTTACAGAACATTATTCTGGAAAAGATCCTTGCTTTCTAGTGCATGCTGGTCAAGAACTCACTCTACCACTGAACTACACACTCAGTGTTTTTCACATTTGTGTGTGTGTGTGTGTGTTAAAATATTGTATATTTAATAAAAATTAGTCTGAAATATCAGAGGACAGAGCCAAGCCACCAAAGGTCAGGGAGTGGTGACCCACGCCTTTAATCCCAGAACTCGGAAAGGCGAGAGCCTCCAGATCTCTGTGAGTTCAAGGGCAAACAGAACCAGGTAGTGGCTCACACCTTTAATCCTAGCACTAGGAAAGCTGATCTAAGTATTAAACTAGCTGGGCAGGGAAAGAAATATAAGGCAGGAGAAGGCAGTATTATCCTTTTGCCTGCCAGTTCAGTCAGTCTGAGGACTAGACTCATGGAGATAGGATCTACCCCATTCGGCCTGAGGAGTTGGCTGCATGAGAACTGGCTGTGTGGTGTCTCTCTGATATTCCAGCTTTCCCCCAATAGTTTTATTATAATACCAAATAGAATTCCTTCAGAGTGTGTGTGTGTGTGTGTGTGTGTGTGCATGTATGTGTATGTATGTATGTGTGTGTATGTGTATGCATGTGTGTATGTGTGTATGTGTATGTATGTGTGTATGTGTGTGTGCGCACATGTGTGTGTGCATGTATGTGTGTGTATGTGTGTTTGTGTGTGTGTGTATGTGTGTGTATGTATGTTTGTGTGTATATGTGTATGTATGTATGTGTGTATGTGTGTATGTGTGTGTGCGCATGTGTGTGTGCATGTATGTGTGTGTATGTGTGTATGTATGTGTGTATGTATGTTTGTGTGTGTATGTGTGTGTATGTATGTTTGTGTGTATGTGTGTATGTGTATGTATGTATGTGTGTATGTGTGTATGTGTATGTATGTGTGTATGTGTGTATGTGTGTGCGCGCGCATGTGTATGTGCATGTATGTGTGTGTATGTATGTGTGTGTATGTATGTTTGTGTGTGTATGTGTGTATATGTGTGTGTACATGTATGTGTGTGTATGTATGTGTGTGTGTGTATGTTTGTGTGTGTGTGTGTGTCCATAGGAACTGTCTCTTTGTGCCATGTGGGTTCTGAGGAAGAGTCTTTAGGCTTGGTGAGCTACCCAAGTAACACTTTCTTCCCAAGGCTCAGGAGTCATTGTGGAAATGGGGACAAAAAAAAAGTTGCAAGAGCCAGAGGCTGTAAGTAGCTACAGAGAAATAATGTTTTCCGGACAGTTACATCTCTGAGCTCATAAAAGTCGTGACACCACACGCCAAACCTATCCAACAAATTGAAGCAGGACAAAGTCTCAGCATGGTGAGAACTTGGACAGGAAGGCCCACCCTTAGCTATGCAGCTATTGGCAATTGATGGCCACTGGCAGGAGAGCCACTCTTCTGAAGCATCCCCTGGTTTACAGGCTGTTCTTTAATGGAAGACCTGAGTCAGGTGTGAAAGGAGAACAGTCATAAAGATACCTTGTCTCAAGAAAACACACATACAGAGAAAACAATGCTTGATGGGTAGGAAGGAAGATGGATTCCAGAGGACCTAGGGGGTAATATCAAAACACACTGTATAAAATTCTCTAAATGAAAAAACACATGTCTACATATTGTAACAAAATATATGTGTGAAAATAAAGTCAACCACACATTCATAAAAGCACATATAGCATGTCTAAACTAAAGCTCTATTTTGAGTCTAGCTGTTTCTGGAAGTTTGTATTGCACTGAAACATCTTTGAACTCAGACGATATAAAATATTAAAAGGGATACGAGGTCAGTGAGAGGAATCAGCAGGCAAAAATCTCTCTCAGTACGAGCCTGACAACATGAATACCACTCCCACATAAAGGAGGAAAGAGAAAAGCAGATCCTCTGGCTTTCCGGAATGCATGTACACGGACTCCCGTGCATACGGGCACAATAATAATAAAATGAAATCACTTTGACATGGGAAGACGGTATTCCGTGTGTGTAGGAGCCACTTCCCATTATCTGAACTGCACAAATCCCTTCATGGACACTCAGAGGTGAGAAGTACCTGAAGCATAATAATCTAGATGTTGTCTATGACGTCACCCGCTCACTCTTCCCTCGTTGTCTTCTCTCGCCTCTCCTCCCCAGGTTTAGGAGACAGTTTCCTACTTTCATCACTCACGCTATTTTTCCTTCCCATTGGTCCATGAGTCAGGATCTATGCAGACTCCCCAGGGCATGTCCTGCAGAAACCAAATCTTTTTTTACCTTAGGATTCAGAAAATGACTGCTTCTAGTGTATATCTCCAAAATACATTGTTTCTCCCAAATATAAATCACAGAGTGCTTCCATCAACTGTTAAAAAGCACTACCAAGTAACATCTTCACATGCCCTTGGTCCACAAAAAAGCAAGGCTTCAGTGAGAGGCTCCCTGCCTTCTTAGCTGTGACATTAGAGATGTGTTTATTTTTTATTTTTTAGTGCAAAGTAGGAAAATAACACTACTCTTGACTTGGAGAATCCAAATTTAAACAGAAATCACTCCAAAGCCAGATACAATTCGATTATCCAGCAGAGTGCAGCAGGGTAGCACTAAGTCAGTAAAGCCAAGGGCAACGCTGACAGCCCTGGCTGTCCAGAGCTCTAGGCACTCCTCAGTTAAAATGAGAACCAAGATTTATGTTCTCTAGTCACCAGCCCGAGGTAGACACTATGTGCCTTATTTCAGCAGCAGTAGTGATATTTACATAGTAAAAACAGCTTCACTACGGAATGAAATAATATGACCTTGTTTGAACTATTTGCACCTTTGCCAATTACAGATTTCTGGCTTTTACTAGCCACTTTCTGTCTCATTAGGACCTATCCATCTTCTTAACTAGTTATTTCTTAGATCCTTCCTTCTTTGTCCTTTCTGGGTGCTTTAGTCTCTTACACACTGCACTGTATTTGTAGACACTAAGTCTTCAGATGCAGCACTTTACACTTCAGGAACAGAATAATGTCAAAGTGAGCATCTTTCATAACTTTCTCATAGAACTTCATTAGCTTACTAAAACCACATAATTTCTGGTCTAGTCTGTACATCAATGAAACTCTGTCTTTTTGACTGTTTTGACAGCGTATTGGAAGGAAAGAGGGGGGGAAACATACAGAATAAATTTGGTTTTCCAGAGCAAAAATGTGTCACAGAAGATAAGTATGAAATCCAAAGGATAAAAATAAATTAGTCTGATTTATTTTAAATTCAGTTAAAATTGTATTTATAGATTAAAATTAGATATATCAAAAATTTAATCCAGATGTGGTTGGTACATGTCTATAATCTCAATACTCAGGAGACTAAGTCCGGGGGTTCAGAAATCCCCAAGATGAGACCTGACTCAATGCTGGGCTCAAAGTCAGGTGGAGGCAGGAGAATTTCCTTGAGTTTGAGGCCAGATTGGACTACATAGAAAATTAGAAGGACAGTGTTTTTTCCCTAAAATATTTTCTGTTCTTTTAAGGATATTAGACAAGTATTGAGTTTAGTGCCTCAAAGTATTAAAATAATTAACGGAGTAGCTATTATAGAAGACTATACTGAAAGGTTAATTATAATTAGGAAATGTTTGATTATAATTGAAGTTTCTTAAAATGTTCTCTCTGGTGTCATATCACCTACACCTCCAGGGACACTAAGTTAACACAACACACTCTGAGCTGCCTGACACCCTTCCAGGCTCTTCCTCTTCCCCCATGTCTATGTTAACATTAATAAACTTGCCAGTAGAGGAAAGCACAGGCTCAGTAATTGAACAGAAGTACAGAGGCCTGGAGCATCGCCATCCTCTACTTCTCTGCCCTGCGTCCAGTTTTCAGCAGTCACTCATCATGTTGTTCCAGCAAAGTGTCTGTGCTGGTTGGTTTTTAAAAACCGAACTGGTGAAAACCTAGGGTCACCTGGGAAAAGCAAAGCTCAACTGAAGAATTGCCTTTATCAGATTGTCCTGTGGGATGGCAGGCATAGCCCACTGGGGGAGGCATCATCTCTCACTAGGCGGGTCTGAGTTGTACAAGAAAGCTAGCCTAGCGTGAATCAGAAAACAATCTAGCAAGTAGCATTCCTTCAAGATTTCTGTTTCAAGCTCCTTCCTTGAATCCCTTTCCTGTGATTTGACTTAATGATGGATTTGTGGGGGAAAAAAGAAAAAGAAAAAGAAATACTGACCAACCACAGGCAGAAGGCTTCCCAGCTTAAGAATCAACCAACAAAAGAACGAGCTGGAAAGGGGCAGGGTGATGCAGCATGGGATGGATGAGAGGAATGGAATGGGGGGAGATAGATGAGGGCAGGATCCATAGGCGAGGATGGGGTGAGAGACTGATAGGCTAAGATGCAGTGGGTTACATCTAACAGGGATAGCTCTTCATACATCCTCGGGCTATAGTACTTTTGGTTAAATAGAAATAAAATTTATTACAACAGAGCCTCATAAAAAATGAATCACCACCACCACCACCATCATCATCATCATTCAGGTTACAGACAGAATACCTTTAGCCTAAAATGACATATGAATTGAATATTGTAAAATTTCAAATGATTCTCCCTAAGGGGGGGAAAATGGATAATGAAAAATAGCTGTAGATACAGAGGCAATGTGAGAAACAAAGACATCGCCGGAGTCCTCGGTGACCCACACATACAAAATTACACAGGCTGGGGTAATGTGATTGCCCATTCTCCAATCAGCCAGCAGATGTGCTGCTGCATTCTGCATGAGCAGCAAGTGAGAGAAAAGCCCTGCTGGAAGTCCTGCGAAGAGAGAATTACAATAATCAAGCCTGCACTCAGCCAGGACATGTGTTACTGTAGCAGAATTAAACAGAAGCGCACCCTGCCTCCAGCCCGAAAGGCACAAAGCCATCACCTTAGCCTTCCATACATTGCTCATTGAAAGAAAGGGCACAGTTAAAAAATAAATAAATGAATAAATGAATGAATGAATGAATGAATGAATGAATGAATAATAATAAATAATTAATTAATTAATTAATAAAGGCCCAGCAACATAATTCAGCTTCATTTGTGCTGTTAAATCACTGGCTCTGCCCATGTTTTTCTCTTTCCTCTGATGGCCCTTTGCCACTGTTTATGCTGTCTCTCAATCTTGACTTTTAATTGCAAGATGTCAATCACGAGACTGCAAGGACTTAGGAATGATTCCCTCCGTAGAACATTTTAAATAAAACATGGCAAGAAGTCTGGATAAACCTTGATAAATGGATTTCCATCATCTAAAGCTATCGCATAACATCTGAATATGAAAAACTAGAATCTTAACTTCAAAGAAACCACAGGCCCAGCCTCTAGCTAATGCAATCAGTTCATTCAAATGACTGTTATATATTTGAAGTTTTCTTTAAACCATATTTTACTTTGTGCATAGAAAAATAATTTACAAATTAAACAACACTATACTAAAATGATTTGGTATAGTTTTAAACAGAAGAATGGAATAGAAGGTTTTCAAGTTACAAACACTCTCTCCATAGAATGAACGTTATAGTGACCTTTTCTAAACCTGTCAATGTGACAAATGTATCCAGTGACCAGTCTTGTCTCTCCCCTACCTCACCGATGGCCAGGAGAATTAAAAGGCAAGCCCAGCTTTCATAGTTGCTGCATCAGAAAAAGAATGGATGTGAGAGTCTTTTGGAATGCAACAAAAAAGTCTTGCTACACAGAAAATTCAATTCACACTACTAGCCACATCACAAACTAATTCCTTTTTGCCCTCTATAAGTTAGTGGTTTTCAAAATATGTACCCAGAATAGAGGGCACCCCAGAGTCTGAGTAAAGACAAACGGAAGAGCACCCACTCTGGCCTGCCTAGAGCTGGCACTTCCTACCCCTCCTCTGCAGCCACAAAGTTTTCTCCTTGGCTGGTGCAGAAGCACCCCCCCTTCCTTTCTCTTAGCTGCCTGGCTTCTTCACCTTCATCTGTTCCCCCACTACAGCCCAGCCTAATCCAGCATCTCCAGATACAACCCATCTGCTCCTAGGGCTTCCACCTTCAGAAAACACAAGCAAGTCCTTGCCTCAGCTCAGAAGACCCAGCCTACCCAGTCTGACACTCACCTGGCCGCCTTCTACTTTTTTGATATTCACAACTTCGGACACATAGGAAAATTGGTTTCTTTCTCTGCCCTGAAAATACCATGTTCCTTCACACCTTGAAGCGTCTCCACCTCAAGGCTTAGCTTCCTCTCCTCTTGGCCTGGAATGTCTGAATGTTCCTTCTTTTCATGGTGGCTCCTCTTCTATCAGGACCACTTGGGGTCATTAACTAGTCTTGAGCTGACTTACGGCCTTCAGAGCAGTCACTGTAAATATGCACTAACAAAGACACTTTTCTTTTCCTTTACTAACTTACCAACTCTGCCTTCAACAAGGCTGAATTCTACAAGCCATGCGCATCACTAGCTCCTGGGGAGATGGCAATGTAGCTAATATTTGGCAGTGAAAGAAAGAAGAGGTAGAGAGAAGGGAAGGAAGAGGGCTGTGGGTAGGGAAGGAAAAGAAGGGATGGGTCTAGTAGGCTTTTCTGTTGCCATGTTAAAACATTCTGATACAAAGTAACTGGGGAGGGGAGTTTATTTGGATTTAGACGCTAATTACATCATCAAGAGAAACAGATAAAGATACTCAGGAGGCCGGAACTGTCTCCAGACAAACAGAGGATGCTGTTTGTCAGCTTACTCCCATGATTGCCCAGTTTTCTTCTTTTTGAATTTGATTTTTGAGATTATAGTTGAAGTATTCCTCTCTCCGAGCCCTCCCATATTCCCCCTCTCTGTCCTTCAAATCCATGGACCCTTTTATCACTAATTATTATTGTGCGCGTATAAGTATTTCAGCCTGTATAACATTATCATCGGTGTGTGTGTTTTCAGGCTGGCAGTTTGCTCCCGTATACAGTCTAGGACCACCTACCATGGACTGGGCCAGCCATATCAATCATTAATTGAGAAGAAGCTTGCCTACAGGCCAATCTGATGGAGGCAATTCCTCAACCAAGCTACCCCTTCCCAGGTGACTCTAAGCAGCACAAATGAGAAGAGAAGCTGGAAAGGAGGGGAGAGGGGACAGGAGAGGGAAGAGGAGAGGGGAGGGGAGAGGAGAGGGGAGGGGAGAGAGGGCAGGGGAGAGGGGAGAGGAGGGGAGAGAGGGCAGGGGAGAGGAGGAGAGGACAGGGGAGAGGAGAAGAGGGGAGGGGAGAGGAGAGGGGAGGAGAGAGGAGAGGGGAGAGGAGAGGAGAGGGTAGGGGAGAGGGGAGATGGGAGGAGAGGAGAGGGTAGGGGAGAGGGGAGATGGGAGGAGAGGAGGGGAGGGGAGAGGGTAGATGGGAGGAGAAGGGAGGGGAGGAGAGGAGAGGTGAGGGGAGAGGAGAGGAGGAAAGGGGAGGGGAGAGGAGGAGAGGGAAGGGGAGGGGAGAGGAGGAGAGAACAGGGGAAAGGGGAGAGAGGGGAGGGGAAGGGAGAGGAGAGAAGGGGAGGAGAGGTGAGGGGAGAGGAGAGGAGGAAAGGGAAGGGGAGGGGAGAGCTGGGCAGCAGAGGAGAGAAAAGAAAAGGGGGAGGGGAGAAAAATAAAAGAATGAAATAGCCTGTTTGTAAGAAACACTGGAAAGAAAAACATGACTGACATGGTCTAACCAGTTGTCTCTGTTTGTTACATCTGAAATGTTAATTGAATTCTGCACAATCTCAACTAGGGCCTTGAATATCTGTTCCTAGACCCTCAAAGAGGAGACTCCAAAAAGAATTAGAAATAAATTTTGAATGAAGTTATCTCCACCCCAATTTGCCTTGCATCCTGTTTGATGGGGCAGCTCCGGCAGCCATGGGGTGGGCTTCTGAACCTCCTTTCCCGCAGCTTCCCTGGTTCATTTGTGCAGCAATCCTTCCTTACTGGCCAACAGACGCTTCTTGTCTGTAGCTCAGGCGACGTTTTCTGCACTTTCTGACCCAACTCTATGAGGTCTCCTGCAAAACATATATCATCTGACCTCAAGTCAAAAGTGTAGATGCTGCAAAGGCGTTTCCATAAATTACCTTCCTGCTCCAGAGGGAGACACGTGATTTCTAGTTGAAATCACTTTTTCAATTCTCCAGGTCACAGGAAGTTCACTCTTCCTGTTCAATCTTCCTCAGTCAGATTTCTAAGTTTTGCCACATTTTAAAATGAACTATTTTTAAATATACTGGATTATGTAGATATGTATCTAGAAGCAAGAGCATATGTTTGAGACTAATTTATAAGAAAAAAAATACATGAAAAGTAAATCATATTTTAAATTCTAATTCACCAGGTAAGGGCAATTGTTGTTTCCAAAACACAACTTAATAGTATATGTGCTATTTTATCAATTCAGATCTTCCCTCATATTGGACAGAAACTCTATTAACAGACATTTTTAATTTGGCACCCAGTGGTAAAGTATTCACTTTTCCTAAAACTCCAGAGCAAGGGATATAGCAAGTTTTACAAGCTATTTAATCTTGTTTTAGTTCTTCATTTATTTTAATTGTGCAGTGGTTTGACGTGTTTCTGTAAGTATTGTTCATGTCAGAGTAGGTAATATCTCTATCTCCCTAACCATGTTGGGTTAAGAAGTAATTTTACACATGTAGCAATTATAGTGGCTACTTCATACATGCAAATATGCACCAGTAAAATCAAGGCACTAACGCTGTGCCTCATCATGACCTTGTGTTTGGAACTTTCAAGCTCTCCAAAACTCCATGTTAGGCTATTGTGAATTACGATGTAACTACTTCTCAGATGCTAGTGATCTGACATCCTGCCCTTCGCAGCCTCTAATCATTACTATTATACATCATAACCCGTGGTAGCATCCACATATATGAGAGAACATGCAGAAATCGCCTGTTTGAATCTGACTTGCTTCCCCAAACATAGCATCCTTTATCTCCAGAAGTTTTACTACTAGTAAAATGATAGTCTATCATTCCTTATAGCCTACTGAATAATATATGTTATCAACATATTATATATAACCAGAGTATGACATATTGCATAGTCATCTGTTACTATGTCGTTGAGATATAAATATATGTATAGATACCACTTTCTTGATGGACATGAAAGCTGGTGCCACATCTTGGCCCTTGCGACTTAGTGTGGCCACAAATGCATCTGTGATGTGCTAACATTTCCTCGGACTGCTCCGGTAACTGGACAACTGGGCCATATGATATATATAATCCGTCCACGCTGTTCTCTGAAATGGCTGTGTTGATGTGCATTTCTACCAAGGTATATGAGAGTCTCGTTTTGTCTAAGCCTTGCCAGTGTTTGTTGAATTTTTATCTTTTTGGTAAGAAACAAACTCTCTAATCAGGGTAAAAGAAATCTCTGTGATTTTGACCAGCATTTACCTGACAGATGACAAAGGTGACTATTTTTCATACATCTGTTGGCCATTTAAAGAAGAGCCTAGTCAATTTTTTTCTGTGTTGCTGTCTCCTCCTCTACTGTAGTAGAGTCCACAGTCAGCCTTTTAAGCGGAATGCTCCCTTTATAAAATTGGGCATATGGCATTAGGTGTAACCGTATTTACAGTGTCTTCATCTTGCTTTACTGACCCTGACGGTGTCCCGCTTCATCTCCTTGTGCAGTCTGCTGTCTCTGCTCCAAACCTAGCTTCTTCGGCTCATGTTCAGTTTCTCCCTGCACGGCATATCACTTCCCCGCTTTCACCTTCGTCTGTGAGTTTGCTGTGGGTGGGTGTTTCTCCTTCTTCATTTAGCACACATCTCTTTTCATTGGAGGGTTGCTGGCTCTCCAGTTACTGTTACTATAGGCATGGAAAGACTTCTGACATTTTGTTGAATGTGCTCTTGTTCTTATTCTATTCCTTCCCCCCTTTGCTCCTCAGCAGTTATGAGATCACCAGCACTGCTCTGCATGAGTTGTGTGACGCCTCACCCCAGACTCAGAAGAAGGGGAAGCAAATAACCATGGGCTGAAAGCTCGGAAAGAGGAGGTCACAATAAACCACTCCTCCGTATGAGTCTGGCTCACAGTTTGTCACAGTGGTGACTGATAAAGCGAAGACTCTACTGTTGGTCTAACAAGCAGAGACCTCAAATGTGGCTTGGAAGTGTTCTCTTAGCGCTCTTAACATGCTGTCTGTGTCCTCTCTCTCTCTCTCTCTCTCTCTCTCTCTCTCTCTCTCTCTCTCTCTCTCTCTCTCTCTCTCCAAAAAGACACCCCATCATGTCCACCTTCTTCTGTCTGCTCACCCCAGTCTGTCACTGAGGCTTTCAGCTGTATTTTTGGTCTTACTGAGCTGATTTCCACCATGTCTGTTTGTTTCCTATTCAAGGTTACCATTGCTTTGCTGAGTAATTTTGTCTCCTTCAGGTTGTCCATTGTTTCCCTAACCCTATTCAGACGTCTCTCTTCTCTTTCAATCTCCAAGCTTTTTAATAATTATTGTTTTGAATCTTATAAAGCACTTCACCAATAACATTTTATTTAGGGTTTGTTGCAAGATGATTCACTTGAGGGCGTGTGCCTTGTAAGTTTGTGTCTAGCTGAGCTCTAGAGTGTGGTCCTCCTATATCACATATATACTGTATACAGAGCCTATAGCTTCTGCGGCTACAATTAATGGGTGTGTTAGAGTGTGTTGTGGGGATTTAATAGAAGCTCCAGAAGTTCCAGAGCTCTAACCTCAGTCAGTCTAGGAGGATCAGAGAGTGATGATTCACACCGTTAATCCCAGCACAGGGAGTATCCTGGGAGTGGTGACCTACGCCCTTAATCCCAACTGAGTTCAAGGTCATTTTAGATTATAGAAGGAATTCCAGGCTCCCAAGGAGGCGGTGGTGGGGCCATGACTTAATTTACCAAAAGAGTATTTAAGGCAGGGATAGAAAGACAGAAAAGGGAATGCCAGAGAGAAGTCAGAAGAAGCAGAGGACAACTATGCTGCTCTGAGAAAAGGTACCGAGCCTCATGGCTGAACAGGAAGAGTCATGGGTTAGATTAAGGGTAAAGAGTTAGCAAGTTATGTCTGGGCCTTAGGCCAATCAGCCTAAAACTATTGTAAGCATCTGTGTGTCTCCGTGGGTCTGTGGGTCTGCGGGTCTAAACCTTGAGGATAACAGAAACCTCTCACAACAGTGTGCTCCACTGTGGTACTCCATTAGCTACTTTCATTGCAATGACCAAAACAACTCCCATGCACATCTTAGGCTTATGGTTCCAAGGATCCAGTCCATGCACTTAAGGACATAAAGGCAGTGAGAACACAGGACAAAGAGAAGTCTCCACATCATGTCAGACAGAAAGCAGAAAAAAAAAATGTCATACAAAAAGATACCAAGACAAAATACAACCCCCAGTGACCAACCTCCTCCAACTCAGTTCCACCTTCTGCCTCTCACCATCCCCAATCATGTCATCATAGTATGATCCATAAAAAGGTTGATTACAGCAGAACCGTTGTGACCTAATTGTCTCTGCAGAACGGTCACAGATGTCCCCAAAGATATGCTTCACTAGCGTAGACCCCCTCAATCAGGGCAGATTAACAATCAACATTAACCATCACAAAGGTCAAAGGTACCCACTGTCTCTGCTGGTCACATGGAGTCTAGAACACTCTAGCAGACCACAGGTACAGTCTACACAGCACTGAGTGTGGAATGCCCACTTTGTAGACATGGCGTCTGTGGGAATGTTGACAGCAGGTGAGTTAAGATTTCTTTCGGTACTGCAAGCGTGAGCTCTGCTGCTGGCAACAGCCTTGAACACTGGCAGACCATAGAACAGCAGACTCCAGTCCTCAGGCCAGCAGTGGTCAGTGCCCAGCACTGGTGGAAGTGACTTCAAGACCCTGATTTGATCCTGGTCCCAGCAAGAGTGACGGCTCACATATGGTTGTCCAAGGAGAGAGGCAAAGGCAGACAAGCTTGCTGTCCCTCCCCTAGAGCCCATTGCTCCCAGGGTCAGGAGTAACTCCTACCGCCACACAACTTTCACAAACCACATTTGTTGCAAAATTGAAATTCTTGGCCTAATTTTACAGGTTGACAAATAAAATTATATGTCAACCTATTACTTCTATATGCTAATCAAATTATAAAACAACACTTTCACTATTTGAAAGAAACACAGATTTTCCTATTTCTATTTATTTTCCAAGCATGGCTTATGTTTCAGATTAATCCTGTCTCGAGAGATTGGAAGGTTAGAAACAGGTAATGGAGGCATGCGCCTTTAATCATAACACTTGAGAGGTGGAGGCTGGCAAACTTCTGAGTTCGAGGCCAAACTGTTCTATAGAGTAAGCTCCAGGACAGCCAGGGCTACACAGAGAAACACTGTCAAAAAAAAAAAAAAAAAAAACCAAAAATAAATGAATAAATAAATAAAAGAGGTTGGAAACATAAACTACTTTGTTATGTGCTTAGGATTAGATGAGGTCATCAGAACAGAGCATCATAATTAACTACTGGTGACTTTATAGAGACTGGATGTGCAATACACACACACATGCACATACAAACACACACACACATACACACACATACATACACACATATACACACATACACACATACACACATACACACATACACACACACACACACACACACACACACACACACACACACACACACACACACACACACGTCTCTTGCCATGTGCTGTTCAGCTGTCTGAAGACTCTGCCGGCAGGATGCCTATGATCAGACATCAATCTTGGACCACGAGCTTCTGACCACAAGGTGAAGCACCTTCTAATTCTATTTGGTGAACCCAGTCTGAGTTATTATGCCATTAGCAACTGAAAACGAATAAAGGACCTGAAAAACAATGAGAATGATAGCTGAGAATCTTTTAAATATTAAAAGTAGAACCACGCCAAATGGATTTTTGTGAAAAGTAGTTCACGAGATTTATAATTTAAGGTCCTAAAATACTTTGAAATGAATAATTTCTCCAAGAAGCTCTAGAGTCTACACACAAAACAAATTAAACAAATATCAAACAGTAGCAACCTCCATGCTATTGCAACTATTATTTAATCTAACTTTATTTCTCTGATAATTTATACATGTCTTCTTAACTTACATTTCCCCTAAGCTGTAATTTCTCTGTTTTTACCTCTCCAATTTTTTCCTCTAGGAAGGAGGAAAGAGTGTTTCCTACACAGTTTCCCGGTTCAGAAGATGCACAATAGATGCCAATATTTTCCGCTGGGGCCTGGGTACAGTCTCCCTTCTCAGAGACCTCTTCACAGTCTTGGGATGTTAGTCTTTCTCATCCAACCACTTCCTACTTGCCAGACTCCAGCTCCTTGGGAACTGTCCAAGGAATGGAGCGACTCCACCACCCCAGCCTGGGCGTGGCCTGTTTCAAGTTTATCCTTTCCAAGTGCTACCCCGCAAGAGCTGCTCCCATTCTTATCTTTACTCCCTTTCTTCCAGAAATCACGTTTCCAGAAGGTTCTGAGACCAGGAGGACAAGACAAGGACTTGGTCTGCAGGCCGTAACTGTGTGACTTTAGGCAATACAGTCAACCTCTTTGGAATCTAATCTTCCTGGACACAAAATGCAAATAATAATTTCTTGGGCATTTTCAACAGATTGTTTAGGTATAACAAATAAAGGCCAGGATATAGTAATTGCTAATAAATGAAAAATGATAATTCTGTAATAATAATACTTTTCTCTAACTTGAAAATGATTGATCAGCAATAAGTGTAGACATCTATATAAAGAGTTAGTAACAGCTTTACACTAATGCCACCTAGATACATTTTTGGCATATGGCTAATGTGGTTCATTTAATCAGTGCCACGTGATAGGAGCATGATGGCTTGGAACTGTAATCTCAGCACTCAGAAGGCCAAGGCACAAAGTCAATGAGTTCAAGGCCTGCCTAAGCTATTTATTTAATGAGCTGATTTAAGAAAGAGCAAGAAAGGGAAATAGAGAAATGTCAAAGAGACCTTTAGCTACTCTTTGGGGTTTGTATGTGTGCATGAATACATGTGTGTGGGGGAACATGTGTGTATGGAGGCCAGAGGTAGACTTCACCTTACTGTCTGAGACAGGGTCTCTCACTGCAAGTGGAGACCAGCAATTGGCTGGACTGGCTGACTAGCCTCCAGGACTGTCCTGCCTCCATCTCTCTGTGGGAGTGACAGGTGCCTGACACATGCCCAGTTCTTCATACCTGTGTAGGAAGGGCTTTCCCCCTTATCTGTTCTCACCATTCTTCCAACAGGTTTAATCTTTCCAGCACTGATATATATATATCAAAATCAGACCTGGTTCATTCACTTCTATATAAATAAGAAAATTCATTTTAACAGTCTAGAAGGGCATTGATTACAAATGAGAATCATAAAATTGATATGATCATACGTTTAGCAGAAACACACACATACACACACACACACACACACACACACACACACACACACACACAATCGAAAAACAATTCAGAAACCAGGAAATGTTGCTAGGGATTCCATCAGTTTCCCTTCTGATAATCAGGAAATCCATACAAAATATTTCCTACATGGGCTGGAGAGATGGCTCTGCAGTTATTAATTCAGTTCCCAGTATCTATATGATGGCACACAACCATCTCCAACTCCAGTTCCCCAGGATCTGATGCCCTCTTCTATGCATTTATATGGTACAGATATCTACATGCAGGTAAAGTATTCATGCATAAAGGCATTTCACACCAAAGTATAATACTCACCCAAATTAATTAAGATGAGTGACAGAACAGAAGTTAGGTAAAGAGAGTAGGCCCCTAGGAACTTTGTAAGGTATACTAAAGGGGTGTGTGTGTGTGTGTGTGTGTGTGTGTGCATTCTTAGGAACACAAAAGAGGAAGTGCCCTTCAGCTAAGCAATGCTTAGTAAACCTAAATAAAGTTTTCTGGAAAAGATACATGAGCTGTGTGAGGGAAAATAAATTGCCAAAGCTATGCATTTAAGGAAAAGGTGTGCACTAAAAGAAAATCAAGGAGTTTGGGAAGAATAATCCAGTGAGGCAGTGTTACTAGAATATCAAGTGTGTGTGGAGACTGATAAGAAGTGGGTGGAGAGGTGAGCAGAGGACAGGAGGCAACAGGATTGTCTATTGTGCTAGGAAGCATGCTCTTCATCTGGCAGAGTCGTCCGGAAGGGGCTGTATTGAAGGAGCTGGTTATCAGAATCTCTCTGGCTACAGAGGGAAGACAGACAAGGGCTGTAGCTAGTCAGGAGAGAGTACCAGAGAGCCACAGGTTGAGACTGTGTTCCACAAATCCGAGAAAGAGACAACAATTATCTGAACTGGGCAAAGAAGTACAAGGACAACCTAAAAAATACTCAGAAGGTAAAGACACAGGCTACTTACATAAGCATAGACAAGTAACAAAGAATTAGACAAATATCAAAATATCAGTCTCTGACCAAGAGCTTTCCAGTACAGAACGGAGTTATAAGTGCATAAGGCAGTGAGGTTGAAACTCCTGGCTTGTCATCTATAAATCCATGTCTTTTGGTTGCCAAGCCAGGGTCATATGAGCACTAAAATGTTTCAAATTATTGAGAAAACTGCACGTTGGGACAGCCACATAGTCAGGCATAAGGATGCACAGCAAGGGGTTTTCCTTCCTACCAATTCATAAACCATTCAGTGAAGATATGTGACAACAGCCACAAATGTCATCTAAGATTCTTGAATAGAATTATAAATGTTTTAATTTTATTGATTTACCAGTTTAATAAACAGCGAATGAAGTTAGCTATTTCAAGATGGTTGAGGTGCTTGTCCTACCAACAAGTTCCTTGTCAACAAGAAAGTGGGTCTGCAACTACATCAGCAGTAAACGTTTTTATATATATAGAAACTTGACAGAATATAATTTTACAGTGAAAATACCTGATCAGGTAGCTCTAACTATTAATGAGTTGTGAGAAAATGTGCAAGAGATTGAAATATCTATCAAAAATTGATTGACACAACATTCTGCAGCATCAATACTCAGTATTAGCTGAGCATGATGACACACCCTATAATCCCATCAGAGAGGAGGGAATTAAAAGTTTGAAGCCAGCCTGGGCTACATAACAAGACCATGTCTCAAAAAAAAAAAAAAAATGGTTGAAGATGTTCTAAGAATTTAATGTTTTAAAACACTGATGTGCTAAATGTCAGCCAACAGAAAAGTGGATAAAATGGGTGTAAATGTGTTTTGGGAGGAAAGTGGAAATATTTTAAATCTCGTTTTTTAGTAAACATTACATAACTCACTAGATATACCGAATCCCATTGATCTGTACACTTATACAAGTATATCTCACGATACATAAATTACATTACCAGAAAAAAGGACAATAGGTAAAGCAATCTTCAAGTTGAATACATTCTCTCTGTGTAATAGCCAATAGGCTCACCTACGTCTTCATAGCCCCAGGCTGACTGAAGCCATTCACAGGCCTGCTCAGCACCACAAGGCATTGGGTGGGTAGATACAGTAATGATGAGCAAATATGTGGTGGAAAATTAGGTGAGAAAGAGAAGCAAAATGTTCATGTTCTGTAGAAATATACAGAACTGAAGAAACAAAGATGGTGAGGAACAGGCTGATGTGATGTCAGTGGCCTGCTTGCCACCTGGAATCATGATGATATCCCAGCCCAAGCTGCTGCCAAGAACCACATCTCGGTCCATGGTCTTGCTGCAACTGGGGTCTGTGATGATCTCTGTGGCCCAAGATACCACAGGGACCATAGGAACCCTGTGTGTTGAAATCCAAGGGCCATGCTGAGCTATCTGGTTCAGAGAGAGCAAGTCCTGCCCCCAAGATGGCCACTACAGTAGAAGAGACGATCTCACCTCTCACCATAGGTGTGGGAAAGCCATCCCCAATGACATGGGCACAGAAGAGCTGTCTCTGATACTCACCTGAATAGTGAGGCCCCAGTGGCCCAGACCGATCCACATCCAGGGCTTTGAGTTGGCCCACTCCAGCATAAACCCCATTCATGACTTGTCAGAGTACATGGAGGGACTGATCTGTACAACCACAGTTGTGGAATCTCCATAACTCAGCATCACAGCCAGATGCCCCAGAGGAATTTTGGTGAGGGCCCAGTGTTGATGGTTTACCAGAAGCCAGAGGCCTTGAACCGGAACAACTCATTGCAATGAACATTTGCAAGAAAAGTAGATTGGACAAAAGGGTCAACTGTGTGACACACCACCACTCCCAGTGCCACTAAGACAGACACAGACGTGTTGGAGAGGGTGGGAAAGGTGGAGGAGTTAAGTGGTTGTTTTGTTTTTAATCAACAAAGTTTGTCTTTTGATTTTCTGTAGGGGCATGCTATGGGGGTGAGAGGTAGATATGGAGGGACTAGAAGATGAGCAGGATTGGATGCATGATGTGAAATTCCCAAAGAATCAATTTTAAGAATATGTTAATAAATTAATAAAAGGCAGAAAGTAGCCACCAGACAAACACAGGCTACAGTCTCTTGTGTAAAGTAACAACAATCTCAGTCCTGAAGAGATTGCAAATATACATCCACAGTGTCGACAGCAAAAACATGAGAGGTGATTGGCAAGAGAGGACCAGTGTCCTCCCCAACCCCCAAGAGTTTGAAATACTCTTGGAGACACAACTTTGGACACATGAGGTCACAAAGCGAGAATGTGAGGAAAGTCACAGAATGTGTCTCAGAGGGACCAGTACTGAAGGAACCTATAAGGTGAGCGGGTGGAACTGAAAGCACAGTTGCCAACAGAAAACAGCCACACGGGAGCTTTGGGGTCTTGCTCAAACACTGGAGCAAACGATAGATTGAATTCAAAGGAAACTGAGGCAGAGGTGATTTGAGGAGAGGTCAGACAGTGGATGATCACAGGAAGAGGCAGGGGTAGCAAAGGGTGTTCGTCCAGAAGAGCTATTATGTAATAATCACTATCACAGCTGGGTCTGGGCATCTAAATCTGTCAACAGTTCCATTTACCCCCTAATAGCAATAGATTCTAAACTCTGTTGTCCTGGACAAGAGAGACATAAAACGACCTGTGGATAGTCAAATATGAAGTTTATCTGTCACATCTAATATAAACTTCATTAGTATTTAATAAGTTTGGCTTGGTTTTTGTTGTTGAGGTTTTTGATTTTTTTATTTTAAGATGCTTTAATTTGTGTTTAGTAAACATACAAAAGAATTGGTTTCGTTGTGATATTTTTTATGCTGTATGCACATGCCTTGTGCATGAGTGTGTGGGGGGGGTCTGTAGAGCAGATGGTCTCCTTGGTTGTTCTTCATCTTACTTCTTAAGGTAGAGCCTCTCACTGAAACTGGGGCTTACTGGTTCATCTGCCCTGACAGATCAGAACCACGGTTCTTCTTTTTTTCAGGTACTGGGTCTCTGTGTAACTTGACTTCCTGAAACTCATTTTGTAGACAAGGCTGGCCTGAACCCACAGAGATCACCTGCCTCTGCCTCCTGGGTGCTGGGGATGTGCACCACCGCTGTGCTCAAGCTCAGGTTCTTATCCTCATGAAGCAAACACATTTCTGGCTTTCCATCTCCCAGGTCACATTTTGGCATTTTTATACATATGGTATCTTAGTCATATGTGTTATCCTATTCCATATTCCCTTGCCTGCATTCCATTGCACACTGTCTCCTTCTTTACCTAACATAATCACTCTTCTATGTTCATGTCAATTCATAGATAGACGATGTTTAGATAAAAGACAAACAGGCAGATAGATGATAGATAAATCATAGATCATGAGTAGATGATAGATTTTCCATAAGAAAGGACATATAACATTTTTTTAATGATACAAAAGCAGAAACATATAAGAGGAAGAAATGTATTGTCTGAAACAAAGAAAAAATAGAGACATGCAAATAATCACCCATAACAGAAATGAGGAGAGAGTGGTAGTATATGTGTGAGGTTGGAGACAGCCTTCGAGCAAAGCCATCGTGTCTAAGAATGACTGGTTATGGAAAGCACAGAGAAGGAAGAACAGAGGAAATGTGCAATGCTCTTGCATTTCTCAGCCTTGTTTCTCCGTAGAAGAAAAAACTCTGGATCCAGGAAATTGCTATGAGTCTTTGGGAAGTCTAAGTTATGAAACAGTTGAAACATGGATAGGCAGAATCACCGTGTCTTGGACACGCATTCAATACAGTGTGTGATGCTAACTCAAGGCATGCAGGGTTCTGCAGAAAGGCTTGCTGAAAATGTTTGGGTTTTTCCCTAGAAAAGTAATAATTTGGCAATGTGATTGTGATGTTCTTTCTATATTGTAAGGGCTGCTTTGTGTTTTCTGGCTCACAAAAATGGTTTCTCACTTATACTGCTGGAAGTCTAAGTCAGGGCTTTATCTATGGTTGTTGCCAGACAGAAAAATACAGAGTTAGGATAAATTACATAAATTAGTGTTGTCATTTGAAGTTTTAACTTTTTTTCAGAATAAAAAGTGTTTGTACAGCTTCACATCTATAGGTGTAGACCTGTATTTTGTCCTGATGAACCGTTTCTGCCAATATTGAAAGATCTGCAGGGCACATGCCGCTGAAACAGCTCCTTCCCAAATGAAGCAATAGATCTGGGATTCAGCTCCACAGATCCATCCCCAGGTTAGAGAGGCCTATGTTCTGAGGCCATGACATTCAAGTAATTGGAGAATGAAAAGGAAGTGTGGTCTGACATGACCCCCTGTTGGGAATGCCACCAGAGTTTATGACTTCTTTAAAACCACCAGGTTTGAGAATGTATCAGCAATCTTTAAGTGTTTTCAATCCTAATAACAGAACTCATTAAAATTTTAATGCTTCTCATAAAATACATATAGGTTATCCTCTTTAAAAGCAGCACCAAGAAGTGGCTTATTGTTTTCCAAATGAAGGATGTTTCTAAGAAGAGCTAATGTGATTCATGATTTTGAGGTAAATTATAGATTTTAAAAACCTTTTAATGAAGCCCTCTTGATGCCAACCTCCTACCTTTACAAGTTTGGCTTTAAATAGTATTTGGTCAAATACCATCTTTGCTTCATACCCCCAAAATAGTTTATATTTTAAAATCTACATCTAATGAAATAAATGTCATTGTATTAGTGAGCATTAGTCACTCAAGCTGAAAAAAACATGAATTTATTAGTGATAATATTTCTTTAATTTTTGCATAATTTGTTTTTATGAAAATTCTTTAAAATACTTCCTAAGAAGGCACCATTGAAATATTTTACGTGTGTGTGCTTTGTGTGTTGTGCTTATGTGTGTGCACATGTGTGTATGAATTTCTGTGCATGTGTATGTGAATGTGGAGGTCAGAAGTTAATATCAGATATTTTCTGACATGTGTGC
Source organism: Phyllotis vaccarum (assembly GCA_033318265.1). NCBI lineage: Eukaryota > Metazoa > Chordata > Mammalia > Rodentia > Cricetidae > Phyllotis > Phyllotis vaccarum. The sequence continues at coordinate 5,535,735 of JARWLC010000012.1, read as the reverse complement.
ATGTGTGTGCGTGTGCATGTGAGTGTGTGTGTGTGTGTGTGTGTGTGTGTGTGTGTGTGTGTGTGTGTAAGATAGAGATGGGGAGAAGAGGGGCAGTACCATGGCACAGGTGTGGAGGTCAAAGAATAATGCAGTGAAGTTGGCTCTCTCCTTCCATCTTACATGGGCACTGGGAAACTTGAGTGAATTCTCAGGCTTATGTGGCAAGTGGAAATCTACGAGCCATTTGCTGGCTCTTCGCCTTAATTTCTGAAACACGGTCTCTCACTGGACCTGAAGCTGACCAATTTGGCTGGACTGGCTGGCCAGAAAGCCAGAGTGACTCTCCTGTGTCTGCCTCCCTAATGCAGATTATAGATACACATCTCTATATGTACCTTCTGTTCGTGTGTTCGGAGACTCAGTCCCATCCTCATGTTGGTACCACCAGCACTTCCTGACTGGGCCATCTCCATAGCTAGCTCCTGCCTTTGACATTTCTACACAAGGCAGTGAAGTATTTCTGATGACAGCACATTCTGTTTGTTATGGAAATGAGTATATCTGCTGTATAATGTTTCCTTTGGGTTACTGGAGCAGCATTAAGAAGAAATAGCAAACTGTTTTCAGAAAAACAATTTTTAGCTGCATTTTTTAAGATTAAAGAATATCTTCTGGCTTAAAGGGAAATGGAGATATTCAAAGGCATAAAAATCAAACGGTTGATACAATTTTAAAAGTTTCTTTGAAGAAACTGCTTAAAGTTTAGCCAGAAGATACTGTCAATTATACAGTTTCTCTAAATTCCCTTTTCTGGAAGACAGTTTCTCAGTGCCTCATGGAGGATGGCATGATTTAAGGGAAATCTTTACTGCTGGGAGATAGCTTTTCCCACCAGTGGTATCAAAATGAGAAAGAAAAAGGAAAAAAAAAAAGATTAATAAAGAAGGAAGGAAGGAAGGAAATATCTAAACACGGAAAGCACCGTTTGGGCATTTTACATAAATTTGTGAAATTTGTGAAAGATGAGACTACAAGTTAAAATTAAACATACCTGAATCTGAGGTGGTTCATGGAGTTGAGGCATGAGACCTGCTGGGAAGATTCTTCCGACAGAAAACCAGCGACATCTACTGTCCAGAAGCGAAATAGCAAGAGACCTGTTCCCTGCCCTGTGCTGTGCCCCTGGGAAGGCTGAGCTGGGAGCTGGGTCCCTGTCTGAGTACTCTGTAGGGAGGGAGAGGAGGGGGGAACAGACAGCAAACCTGTAAAATAGCCCGCAGAGCCGCAGAGCCAGGAAGGCAGGATGCTTGGCGCTCACCAACAGAGTACCGAGGGAACCCTGCCACTTGACACTCTCTGCAGGTTTTCCAGCCAGCCTCCTCCAAGATAGAAAGAAGCATTCCTTTCGACCTGTACCCAGTTTTTTGCCAACATCGATGATATAGTATTTATCGGCGTTGAGAAGATGAGATGAATATAGCTACACCGGCTGGTAAGTCCCGTCTGCTTGTCTTTAAGAGAAGAAGACCCTGAAGTTTGTAAACCGAGGCTGCCCAAATGGCTACTAGGTCCCCTCAATGAAGAGTCTCAGTAAGAATGGATTTTCCCACACTGTTCCAAAGTTTTCCTATCCACAGTTCACTTTTATTTGGTTTTGATGTGTTTAAAGTTTCAGAGACTTTAATACAATTGTCTGCTTTCACCGGGGGAGATATTTTAGGGATAATCAGACTTTAATATAAGTGTACAGCTAAAAGAGAAATTCAAGAATTTCTTTCTAAGCTATTGTAATGTGTTTCCTAAATATAAACAAACACAAACAAACAAACTGATTCACTATAAACTTTATGCACCCCGGTCCTTTTAATACAATATAAAAAATAAAATGCCTGATGTTTTATCCCGTTTTTTTGTATATTTTTCAACTTTCTCGCCTTGTCTTTGCCCTTCATCTAGAAAGAACTTCTCAGAAGTTCAGTAAAATCATCTTTCATTTTTCCATAGAAGAAATAGCTTAAGATGAACAGAGTGAATGCCTTTAAGAAAGACATTCTGAATATTAATTTGTGTTGATTGGTAACTCAAAGATTTATTTTCTCCGATCCTTCATATTTTATTTTAAATATGAAGTGGACGTGGGTGTCCACCACCCTACAAACTAGCAGCAAACTCCACGTCCAATTGTGTTCTTTATCTCCAAAGATTCTCTTTGGTGTTCATGATTTTATTTTTAAATAATTCACATACCACACACACATATCCTGAAGAGTAAATCTCAAATGTCAAAATTAACGGCCATGAATCATTACTTTAATCCCTTTGTAAAAGAAAAAGGCTAGTATTTTTTCTAAACCCATTCAAAGTTTTAAAGTGAACAAATCTTACCTGAGTTCTGTGTTGGAAGGGACTGGAGGTTAAAGTAACCAACCTCCCTTCGATTTTCTGGGATCTACAACTTGGTTTGCTGCAAGGAGGCACCCTCTCTGTAAAGTTCTTCACTCCTTGTTCACACCGCCACTTGATAAGGCTACAGACCCTCTGAATCGCTCTTCCCTTGCCCTGGTTCAGGTCTCTCCTCTCACTCCTCTCTGTCACCTCACATCCCGTGCCAGTTCTTTGCCGCCTAATTCATCTCTTAGAAAGGAAATACCTTCTCTCCAGTTTTTGTGACCGCTCCCCAGTCCCATGGTCACAGCACCCTCTGTATTACAATAGCCCCTCGCCACTTACCCTGTCAAATAAAGGCTCACCTTCCGGAGACGCCCAGATTTCTGTGTTATTTAACAAAACCAATAACTTTGATCACAGCTGAGGGAATTTGACTAAATAAAATTACCCAAATTATTAGAGTCCTTCCTGCTCCAAAAGCAAAGCTGCTCAGCTTTCCTCCGCGGGGTTGGGGATTTAGTTCAGGGGAAGAGTGCTTGCCTAGCAAGCACAAGGCCTGGGTTCCATCCTCAGCAGTTTGGTGCTTTTTTTACTTGAAGAAAAAACAAAAAACAAAAAACTTACAAACGTCAGACTTTCTGACAATTATTTGCACTCAAACAAGTTGAAACTGATATTATTTTGTACTTTCATAAATTCTAGTACAAGTCTGAACATTTCCCCATTTGTCCTAAGCATCAAATTCCCCCAAATTTACCTAAATCTGAACTTGCTTTTCTTGAGGGAATGTGCATTAGTATTAGCTGAACAAGTGTCCTTGAAATCCACTATTTTGCAGCAGGATGGGAACTCTGAACATCTTCATTCAAAATTCCTGTCAAAATGTTCATCACTCACCTGTTAGAAACAAAATCTAATTCTCAATGACAGAAAAACACATATTAAGGCCTGGTGCCACTGTTTTTCTCCAGGACATGTCTGAGGCCAGAACTGACCACTGCCATATCCCACACTTGGGAACAAATATGTACCAGTGGACTCAGTTGTTCAAACCACAGGTAACAGCAGCAAGGAGCTGAGCAGATGTCTTTGAAGCATAATCACTGCTCTGGAAGGTAAGGAGACAACAGCCCTTTGATGCGTAGAAATGGATGGGAATCCTTACTCTTATGCAGAAGGTCACTGATGTCAGTGAAACAATTAGCTGGCTTTTGATAATACAGATCCAGTTAAACGTGGTTAATTTTGCTATGCCTTTCCATATATGTGGGGGAAAGCTATCCATCTCCTTTGACATTTTTTCAGGCTCAGATCCAATGCATATACACCATGGCTCATTTCTGCTGTGTTTATCAAAGGGAGCTATCTGTTTATTTATTCCTTAAATATGTTTTGGTCTCCTTCTTTGTGCTAAGCACTATGGGTAGAGTTGCAAACAGAATTGACAAAAATCTCTGTCCAACTGTAACTTGCAACGTAGGCAAATAAATAATGAGTAAAAATACACAATGCATTATGTATTTTTGTGCTAAGAAAAAATGTAACATTGCAGAAAAAGGAAATCCAAAATGATGTGAATGTGATTTTTGAGTGAAAACCCCCACACAAGAGAGGGAATTGGTCATACAGATATTAGAACAAATCACTCCTAGCAAAGAGAACAGCACATGCAGAGATCCAGAGAAAGGAACCTACCCCACACAAGTCTAAGTGTGCAGAGCCTGTAGTAGAACTATGTTGTTACTGATTTAATAAAAATGCTAATTGACTGAAAGCAGACAGGAAGTGTGGGCAGGGCTACCAGACTAAGAAAACTGTGGGAACAGGAAGAACAGAGCAGAGATGCCACAGACACACCAGAGAAGCAGATGCAGAGGACAACTATGCTGCTCTGAGAAAAGGTACTGAGCCACATGGCTGAAGAAGGTAAGAATCATGGGTTAGATTAAGAGCAAGAGTTAGCAAGTTCTATGCCTGGGCCCCAGGTCAATCAGTGTACAATTCATATAAGTGTCTGTGTGTTTCTGTGGGACTATGGGACTGTGAGTCTGAAAGTCCAGGCCAGAAACCTAATACAACAAGAGTCTTCAAAGCTGAGCTGAGTAAATTCAGAGCTTGTAATCTCATAAAGTCACTTAAGATAAAATTAACTAATTATGTGTGGGGGTTATTTTAATCATAAGAAAGACAGAAGTATGATTCCAAGATGATTCAGAAGAGAACACAACGTAGTGTGGTAACATGGAAGGTTTGGCAGACTAGACAACACATCAGCAGAGATGGAGGAGATGGTCACAGCCTCCAAACCCTACCGAGGAACTGCTTGTAGTTGATACTGCTGGGAAGGGAGAATCGTTCCTTGAGGATGTGGCTTCTGCTAGATTTCCCATGCTCCAGCCAACGGGTCCACACTAACACACATTATAGGCAGCACTGATTGAGTGACCAGTAAAAGAAGAAGATACTAAGTTATGATGGGTGTGTAGAGGATACGGGAGGAGCTGGAGGGGAAAATGTGAAGTATATACGACCATATTTTATTGTATACATGTATAAAGTTTCCAAATCATTTAAAAGTATATTTAAAAACCATCAATTTTATTCTTTTCTCTAACTCTCATTAGTATATTTAAATTGTGTGTGTGTGTGTGTGTGTGTGTGTGTGTGTGTGTGTGTGTGTGTGTGTATTCCAGTAGATAAATTTAAACAATATAGGACATGAAAATAGAAGGAGATTTTATGGGGAAGAGATTTAAAGAGAGAACGTAGGAGAAAGAAGAAAGAATAACGGGCAAAGGTGAACAAAGCATGTTCACTTTCATATGTAGAATCTACACGTGCATGTACACACATGTACATCCATGTAACACGACAGCAGACTGGGGGTTAGAAAGAGAGGGGGCCAGTGGGGAGGGAGGAGGGTAGTTGGGAGAATGATGGGGCAAACAGGAAGATAGAGCCTCAAGAGTAGACCTAATGGAAGCCATTATCTTTCACCCTAACCAAAAGTTGCTGAAATTAAAAACTGATTCTGGTGCCTTCTATTGGGCTCGCCTCCTTCTGTTGGTTGGCCATATCCAGCCTTGACGTGGCGGGTTTTGTTTTATCTTGCTATGTCTTATTTTGCTGTGTTTGGTTGCTATCTCTTAGAAGCCTGATCTTCTCTGACGAGAGACAGAAAAGGAAAGGTGCAATGGGGGGACCCAGAGGGAGGAAACTGTGACCAGAACATATTAAAAATCAAAGCGAAGAAAAATCAGAATGTAATTTCAAAAAACAAAGCAGAGAGTAAAGAATGTACACATCTTGGCATCTTACAATAATATAAAATCAAAGTGTTAAGATATTAGAAACGTTGGCATTTAGATCAAGATTCAGTTTGAGATGATTTATTACTTTAAAGCAATAATTTTAAATTCTTTATATTAGCATAAATAAATAATGTTATTCTAAAAGAATAAGGGAAACATAAATTGACTCTTATTTGGGGAAATTATTTACTATAATTAAACAGATTTTTGTGGGATTTTCTGTTTTTTATCATCCTGTATGAACTGTTCTCATTCAAAATCAATCATTTGCTGCCCCCTGCCTGTGAAAGGAGTCTTTATTTTTCTCAATGTATTTGCCTTTAAAGAAAAAGATTACACCAGGTATTTAAAATCTGAAGAACAGTTCAGGAGACTTAGGCGTTCTATAAACAACAAAATACTAATTAAGCACCTAAATGTTTATGTTAGACCATCTTTGTTCAAATCCAAGCCCAAGTACAGGTGTGGACGGATATCAACTTAGATAACCCATGTGTTTTTATTTCTTATTCTAATTAAAAATGATAAGATGAATAACCCTCATCTTATGGCCTCAGACTTAAATGAATTCGCCTTAGAGTCAGCAGCACAGATCCGGGTGTCATTGGTGAGAGGACATTTTCCTTCCCGACGCTTCTTTCAATCTCCTCTGTTTTTCTATTTGCTTTCTGTAATGATTTACAGTTTCTAGGACACTAAAAGCGGAAGACTGTCTACATTTGTCTGTCGTTCTCTGCGTGTATCTCATCACCAAAAGGAGTACAGAGACCAATGTATGCCGGGCATGGCTTCCGATCCGGCAATGCGGGAAATAGTAAACATTTGCAGCAGAATGAATTCACTGCCATAATTCCCTCAACATTTATAGGACCCAACTTTAAACTCTTAAGGACCAGAATTGTCTTCATTCGACCTCCTTTTGTATAGATTCACCCGGTGGTTGCTACTGTTAAAAACATATGGTGCAGCAAATAACCAAGGTACAATTTGTGATCAAGGAGCAAGCAGAGCACTAAAGCGAATCACTTAACCACAATAAACACTGGTAGATTCAGGAATAAAATACCAAGCACTGAGAGAGGGTGCTGATCCCTCCAGGGAGTCAAAGGCAGCCCAGTAGAATAAGAGGTGTTTTCTGAGTAGGAGTGCTGGGTCCATTTAAGTCAGAAACAGCATGAAGCAGAACCATGAAAGAACAGCATGTCTAGCATCACGGGGGGCATGGAGTGCTTAAGCTGGGGATGATTTACTGCTGTAATTACCAAAGGAAACACCCTCAGATACATGAGGACCGACTGTGTCTGTGGGTATGAATGTTAGCACATATTCTTTGATATGATGCTGTTTTCAAAAGGCACAGCTAATCACTAAAAGGAGGTTCTGGAATGAGACATTTGGAGACAGAGAGATTATCAGATCCTAAAGAATCCCAGTGAGCAAGGTATTCGTCAATCTCAAACAGAGGGGATGCACATATGTCAAAGAGATAAATATGACTGTATTTTTTAAAATAAAGATCCAAAGTTTTATAAAAGGGATCTTTGTTATTGTTGTTGTTAAATTAAGAAGAAGACTTTGTCAGGTCATTGTATCAGAGCAAATAGCACCAAATTTAGAGTATGTGGCTGGCTAGAGCTGGGCTGCTAGAGGAAGAAAGGTATTCACCCTTTGGCCAGAGGACACCTTATCTTTGTCACCCCACAAGAACCACACCGAGGGAGAGGTCATATTGATCCAGAGTTACCACATGTGTCATGTTCAGTATTATTATAGATACTACACACACACACACACACACACACACACACACACACACACACACACACACACACACAAGTTACCTCATTATCAAGTCAAAACAGTAAATCAAATCATGGTGGACATGATCCTAGGGTTCAGACAGAGTGACTGGAAAACTCCTAATAGGTTCTCCTGGCATGGGTGTGCACTCCCAAAAGCTTGATGATGCATTAAAAACTGAGCCTCATAAGGCCCTAACAAACAAAGCCAGAGTTTACTCCCTCCCGATGTGAGCATCCGCTTTAGCTCTCTGGACAAGCCCTTTCCTATATGCTTTGGATTGTGAGCTACACTCTTTCAAGTAACCCCTTCTGCTCAGCTTCTCTCATCCAGGTCATTACCAGGAAAAAAAACCAAAACTCTAGCTATTTAGTATACAAAATAATAAATTTTATATTGAATTTTCCAAGTATACAATTTATTTTTTGGTGTGGTATAGAACCAGTCATAAAAAGAGGAAATAGATCCCATTTTAAAGTCGTGTAGAAATACTCTCTACTTTGTTTCCTGTTGTTGTGATAAACACTACAAACCAAAGCAACTTTTGTGGAAGGATTTATTTCAATTTACAGTTTATAGTTCATCAGGCAGAAACCCGGAAGCAGGAATTGAAGCAGTGCGACGGAGGCGTGCTGCCCGCTGTCTTGGGCTCGCTGGCTTTCCCAAAGGTGGCACTACCCACAGTGGGCTTGGCCTTTCCAACTCAATCATTAATCAAGAAAGTGCCCCACAGGATAATCTAATCAAGGTAATGCATCAAAGGAGATCCCCTCTTTCCATATGTGTACTATGTTTGGGTGAGTTGACAAAACTAACCAACACAATGAGGTATTCTGAATCTGTTAAAGGAGAAAATAGAAAATACAACTCAACATGTAGGTGCCTGTAACTACTCCCTGAATAGGACTCTTACCGCACAGGGATTAAATCCAATTGGCAAAAAAAAAAATCTCATGAAACTTAGAAGGTTCTGTAAAGCAAGTGGCAAAGTCAATCACGTGAATAGGCCTTTAGAATAATAAAAATAAAGTCTTACCAGGTATAATCTGACAGAGTGTTAACATCTAGAATACACAAAGAACTCAAAAACTAAACATGGCCATGAAATCAAACAGAGTTCTCAAAAGAAGAAATACAAATGGTTAAGAAATAACCTTCTAACGTTCAAATGCAGAAATCCAGACAGTATTAACCTGGAGCCTCCCCCTTACCAGCTAGCTTCACAGTGCTACAAAACGCCATGCATGCTACTCAAGAGAGAAATAATCAGCAGTCTTATCCAACAGCAAGCTACAGTCCTAGCTTGCCTGGAAAGCTATGTCTTTGGGTGGGAAAGTGACACGGGTGCTATAGGAACACATGAGTGGTAGTGTCAACTGAGCCAAGAAGCTATGGGTGTGTAGGTCATAGGCCACAGGAGCGAACCTGTTATTATTCTGCTAATGGGCACAGTATCAAACTGCACCTTGGTATTTTTTCTCTCAGCCCTCGTCAGAGAAACTTTTGTTTTACGGTGAATGGTGATTAATAACACAGAGGCCCACCTGGTCAATGAGCAAGGAATAAGTGACTGTGGAGTGTTCAGCCCTAAACGGAAGATCTATATCACACATCCAAGCACACACACAAGGCTCGAGGATTCCTGTAGATGGGGATAAAAAGGACATAAAAGCTAGAGGTTGTGGATGACTACCACTGCTAGGAAACGGTGTTTCCGGGAAGCGACAGGGTTTGCCCACATGAGTTCACAGCTGTTTCAATCTACACAAGACCAAGACCTTCAAAGGAGGGACCATAAAGTCTCACCCCCAGCTGAAGGGCTTCCGGCTCTGGGGGAGGGAGTATGCAAATTTCCTTCAGAGATGGGACACCTGATAGGCTCTCCTTGCACTTGTGGGCATCCAGTGAACTTAATCCGGTATGCACATGTGCATGTGCGTGTGCGTGTGCATGTGTGTCTGTGTGCATGTATGTCTGCGAGTGTGTGAGAGAGTGTGTGTGTGTGCATATGTGCGTGTGTATATGCATGTATGTGTGCATGTTCATGTGTGTATGCATATGCATGTATGTGTGCATGTGTGTGAGAGTATGTGTGCATGTGTGTATGGCTGTGTGCACGTGTGTGTGTATGTGTGTGCACATGTGTGTGTGTATATGTATGTGTGTATATGTGTGTGAGCGTGTATATGTGTAAGAATGTGTATGTGTATATGTGTGTGGATGTGCTTGTGTGTGTATGTGCCTATGTGTGTACGTGTATGTGTGTATGGTGTGTATGTGTGTGTGTATGCGTGTGTGTATGTGTATGTATGTGTATGTGTGTGCATGTGTATGTCTCTGTGTGTGTGTGCACACTCGAGCATGAGGGTGTGCTTATATATGTATGTGTGTGTGCATGTGTGTGTATGTGTGTACATGTGTGTGCATGTGTGTGCATGTGTGTAAACGTACATGTGTGTGTGTGTGTGTGTGTGTGTGTGTGTGTGTATCTGTAGGCCTCTGAATCTGTTCACATCTGCTGCCAGAGGAAGCCTCACTGATGGTAACTGGATAAGGGAATGATCTATGAGTATAGCAGAATATCATTAAAATATCATTTTACTGAACTTGTTTTTAACCAGGAGTGTTTAGTTTTACTCTGTGTCTCTGGATTCTCTAGATTCTGGTTCCTGGTTACCATGATTGTGTCTGGTACAGCTTCCATCATATGGAGTGGGCTTTAGGTCAAATCAGACATTGGCTGGCTACTCCCACAAATTCTGTGCCACCTTTGCCCTGGCATATTTTGCAGACAGGACAGATTGTAGGTAAAAGTTTTGTATCTGGGTTGGTCCATACTTTTCTTTCAGTAGCCTACAGAGTACCTTCCTACAGCATCGGTTCAATATCTCCGTGTCAGTGAGTTGTGTGGTGTTCTCCTCAGAAATAGCCCAGCTGTCAGTGTGTCTTAGAAACAGCCTGCGTTGTTTGTATATTTCCATGTTCCCCTCTTGACCAACAACTCAACTGAATACAACCCAGTCCACCACTAGACACCTCAGCGACCACCTAAGACTCCATATCCCCCATTTCTAGGAGTCATCATTAGAATGCTCTGCATAGATTCCAGGAAGTTCTTGCACTAAGTTTCCACAAATACCCCTAAGATCCCTGAACATTAGCTGTGTCTCTCCCTACCCCTATTTCCCCCACATAATTAATTCCACAGCTCCCATCAGCACCCTCCCCCACTCTGCCCATATAATCTATTTCTTTCCTCCTCTCAGGGAGAGCCATGCATTGCCTCCTAGGGTCCTCCTCTGTACCTAACCTCTCTGGATCTACAGAGCTTGTTTATCATTTTCTTAACAGGTAAAATCCACTTATAAGTGAGTACATACCATATTTATCTTTCTGAGTTATCTCAGTGGGGATGATTCCTTTTTCTTAGTTCCATCCATTTGCCTGCAAATTTCATGATTTCGGTTTTGTGAACAGCTGAATAATATTCCATTATATAAGTGTACCACATTTTCTTTATTCATTATTTTGTGAGGAACATCTAGGTTGTTTCCTGTTTCTGGCTATTGTGAATAAAATTGCAATACACATGGTTTGGGCAAGTGTCTTGCTGGTAGGTCCTTTGAATATATATGAACAAGAGTGATACATGCCTGCGTCTTGAGGTAGATTAATTCCCAACTTTCTAAGAAACCATCATATTGATTTCCATAGTGACTGTACAAGTTTGCACTCCAACTAGCAGTTGAGGAGTGTTCCGGATGTTCCCCTTACTCAGAGCATGAGCTGTTGCTTGTGTTATCAGTTTTAGCAGTTATGACAGATGTGAAATGAAATCTCAAAGTAGTTTTGATTTGCAGTTACCTGGTAGCTAAGGATGTTGAACATTTCTTTAAGTGTTTCTCAGCCTTTTGAGTTTATTCTACTGAGAATTCTTTGTTTAGGTATATACCCCAGTTTTAAATTGGATTATTTAGGGGTTTTTGTTATCTAGTTTCTTGTGTCCTTTATATATCAGAAATGAAGTTGGTAAAATTTTCTCCCTATTCTGTAGGCTGATGCTTTGTCTGAATGGTGATGTCCTTTGTCTTACAGAAGCTTTTTAGTTTCGTGAGGTCTCACTTGTTAATTGATGATCTTAGTATCTACACTAATGCTGTTCCGTTCAGAATGCTGTCTCCTATGCCAACGAATTCAAGGGTGTTCCCTACTTTCTCTTCTATGAGGGTCAGTGTATCTAGATCTATGTTGAGGCCTTTGATCCATTTGGACTTTTCACAGAATGATAAGTATGGATCTATTTGCATTCTTCCAAAACTATAGATATCGAGTTTGAAAAGCACCAGTTGTGGAAGATGCTATGTTCTTCCCAATGTGTACTTCTGGGTTGTTGTTGTTTTCATCAAAAATCAGGTTCCTATGTATCTATATTTATGTCTGGGTCTTCAATTTTATACCATTGATGAACATGTCTACTATTATGCTAACACCATGTGGGTTTTTCCTAAAGGTCTGTAGTGTAACTTTAAATCAGAACGGTGAAAGTTCTAGTAGTTCTTAGAGTTGTTTCAGCTATCCTGGGTTTTCTGTTTTTCCATATGAATTTGAGAATTCTGCTTTCAAGATATGTGAAGAATTGTGTTGAGATGTTGATGGGGATTGAATTGAACGGGCAGATTGGTTTTGGTAGGATGGCCGTCATTACTACACTAATCCTACTGACTCGTGAACTTGGGAGATTCCCATCTGCTGATAATGTTCTTTAACTTCTTTCTTCAAGGACTTGGAGTTTACATTGTATAAGTTTTCTCTGGCTTAGTTAGAGTTACTCTAAAGTGTTTTTTATTAATTGAGGCTATTGTGAAAAGTGCTGTTTCCATAACCTCTTTTTCTGTCCATTTGTCATTTATGTGTAGGAAGGCTACTGGTTTTTTAATTAATCTTGTATCTAGCCCCTTTGCTGAAAATGTTTATCAGCTGTAGTAGTTCCCTAGTGGAAATCTTAGGGTCACTTATGTACACTATCATATCATCTGCAAGTGAAGATACTTTTCAAGTTTGTATCCCCTTGATCTCCATCAGTTGTCTTATTGTTTTAGATAAAACTTTAAGTACTATATTAATCAAGCATGGAGAGAGTGAACAAACCTGTCTTTCTCCTTATTTTAGTAAGACTGCTTTGAGTTTCTCTTCATTTAATATTATGTTGGCTGTAAGAGTGCTGTATATTACTTTATAATGTTTAGTGTGTCCCCTGTATCCTTAATGTCTTCAGGACTTTTATCAGAAGGGTTATTAGATTTTTTAAAGGCCTTATCTGAATCTAATAAGATGGTCATGTGGGTGTTGTCTTTTGGTTTATTTATGTGGCGGATTACATTTACTGATTTTTACATATTGGGCCATTCTTGTATCTGTGAGATAGAGCCTACTTGATCATGGTAGATGAACTTTTCGGTGTGATTTTGCATTCAGTTTGTGTTGGAGTTGCCTATGCTTTGAGCCCTTCAGGGAGAGGGCACGAAGGCGCAGAGTCAACAACACAGGCTCTAGGGACTAGTTGAAACAAACAAGTCCAATTTCCTGAGGAAGGGGCAAGTCTTTTATACCCTCCTCCCAGCCAGAGGTAAGGGTTTTGTTTTGCTGACATTTGCTGCTCACTGGTCATCTCTGACTAGTACAGGTCATCTCTCATTGGTCCAGGTCATCTCTCATTGGTCCAGGTCATCTCTCACTGGTCTAGGTCATCTCTCACTGGTCTAGGTCATCTCTCACTGGTCCAGGTCATCTCTCATTGGTCCAGGTCATCTCTCACTGGTCCAGGTCATCTCTCATTGGTCCAGGTCATCTCTCACTGGTCCAGGTCATCTCTCATTTGTCCAGGTCATCTCTCATTTGTCCAGGTCATCTCTTACTGGTCCAGGTCATCTCTCACTGGTCCAGGTCATCTCTCATTGGTCCAGGTCATCTCTCACTGGTCCAGGTCATCTCTTAGTGGTCCAGGTCAGGTCATCTCTCCCTGGTCCAGGTCAGGTCATCTCTCCCTGGTCCAGGTCATCTCTCACTGGTCCAGGTCATCTCTCATTTGTCCAAGTCATCTCTCATTTGTCCAGGTCATCTCTCACTGGTCCAGGTCATCTCTCATTGGTCCAGGTCATCTCTCATTGGTCCAGGTCATCTCTCATTTGTCCAGGTCATCTCTCACTGGTCCAGGTCATCTCTCATTGGTCCAGGTCATCTCTCACTGGTCCAGGTCATCTCTCATTGGTCCAGGTCATCTCTCATTGGTCCAGGTCATCTCTCATTGGTCCAGGTCATCTCTCACTGGACCAGGTCATCTCTCACTGGACCAGGTCATCTCTCACTGGTCCAGGTCATCTCTCATTGGTCCAGGTCATCTCTCACTGGTCCAGGTGATCTCTCACTGGTCCAGGTCATCTCTCACTGGTCCAGGTCATCTCTCATTGGTCCAGGTCATCTCTCATTGGTCCAGGTCATCTCTCATTGGTCCAGGTCATCTCTCACTGGTCCAGGTCATCTCTCATTGGTCCAGGTCATCTCTCATTTGTCCAGGTCATCTCTCACTGGTCCAGGTCATCTCTCATTGGTCCAGGTCATCTCTCACTGGTCCAGGTCATCTCTCATTTGTCCAGGTCATCTCTCATTGGTCCAGGTCATCTCTCACTGGTCCAGGTCATCTCTCACTGGTCCAGGTCATCTCTCACTGGTCCAGGTCATCTCTCATTTGTCCAGGTCATCTCTCACTGGTCCAGGTCATCTCTCATTGGTCCAGGTCATCTCTCACTGGTCCAGGTCATCTCTCACTGGTCCAGGTCATCTCTCACTGGTCCAGGTCATCTCTCACTGGTCCAGGTCATCTCTCATTGGTCCAGGTCATCTCTCACTGGTCCAGGTGATCTCTCACTGGTCCAGGTCATCTCTCACTGGTCCAGGTCATCTCTCATTGGTCCAGGTCATCTCTCATTGGTCCAGGTCATCTCTCATTGGTCCAGGTGATCTCTCACTGGTCCAGGTCATCTCTCACTGGTCCAGGTCATCTCTCATTGGTCCAGGTCATCTCTCATTGGTCCAGGTCATCTCTCATTTGTCCAGGTCATCTCTCACTGGTCCAGGTCATCTCTCATTGGTCCAGGTCATCTCTCACTGGTCCAGGTCATCTCTCATTTGTCCAGGTCATCTCTCACTGGTCCAGGTCATCTCTCACTGGTCCAGGTCATCTCTCACTGGTCCAGGTCATCTCTCACTGGTCCAGGTCATCTCTCATTTGTCCAGGTCATCTCTCACTGGTCCAGGTCATCTCTCATTGGTCCAGGTCATCTCTCACTGGTCCAGGTCATCTCTCACTGGTCCAGGTCATCTCTCACTGGTCCAGGTCATCTCTCACTGGTCCAGGTCATCTCTCATTGGTCCAGGTCATCTCTCACTGGTCCAGGTCATCTCTCATTGGTCCAGGTCATCTCTCACTGGTCCAGGTCATCTCTCATTGGTCCAGGTCATCTCTCACTGGTCCAGGTCATCTCTCACTGGTCCAGGTCATCTCTCACTGGTCCAGGTCATCTCTCACTGGTCTAGGTCATCTCTCACTGGTCCAGGTCATCTCTCATTGGTCCAGGTCATCTCTCACTGGTCCAGGTCATCTCTCATTGGTCCAGGTCATCTCTCACTGGTCCAGGTCATCTCTCATTTGTCCAGGTCATCTCTCATTTGTCCAGGTCATCTCTCACTGGTCCAGGTCATCTCTCATTGGTCCAGGTCATCTCTCATTGGTCCAGGTCATCTCTCACTGGTCCAGGTCATCTCTCACTGGTCCAGGTCATCTCTCATTGGTCCAGGTCATCTCTCACTGGTCCAGGTCATCTCTCATTGGTCCAGGTCATCTCTCACTGGTCCAGGTCATCTCTCATTGGTCCAGGTCATCTCTCACTGGTCCAGGTCATCTCTCATTGGTCCAGGTCATCTCTCACTGGTCCAGGTCATCTCTCATTTGTCCAGGTCATCTCTCATTTGTCCAGGTCATCTCTCACTGGTCCAGGTCATCTCTCATTTGTCCACGTCATCTCTCACTGGTCCAGGTCATCTCTCACTGGTCCAGGTCATCTCTTAGTGGTCCAGGTCATCTCTCATTGGTCCAGGTCATCTCTCACTGGTCCAGGTCATCTCTCATTTGTCCAGGTCATCTCTCATTGGTCCAGGTCATCTCTCACTGGTCTAGGTCATCTCTCATTTGTCCAGGTCATCTCTCACTGGTCCAGGTCATCTCTTAGTGGTCCAGGTCAGGTCATCTCTCCCTGGTCCAGGTCATCTCTCACTGGTCCAGGTCATCTCTCATTTGTCCAGGTCATCTCTCACTGGTCCAGGTCATCTCTCACTGGTCCAGGTCATCTCTCACTGGTCCAGTTCATCTCTCATTGGTCCAGGTCATCTCTCATTGGTCCAGGTCATCTCTCATTTGTCCAGGTCATCTCTCACTGGTCTAGGTCATCTCTCACTGGTCCAGGTCATCTCTCACTGGTCCAGGTCATCTCTCATTTGTCCAGGTCATCTCTCATTTGTCCAGGTCATCTCTCACTGGTCCAGGTCATCTCTCACTGGTCCAGGTCATCTCTCATTTGTCCAGGTCATCTCTCACTGGTCCAGGTCATCTCTCATTGGTCCAGGTCATCTCTCACTGGTCGAGGTCATCTCTCATTGGTCCAGGTCATCTCTCATTGGTCCAGGTCATCTCTCACTGGTCCAGGTGATCTCTCACTGGTCCAGGTCATCTCTCATTGGTCCAGATCATCTCTCATTGGTCCAGGTCATCTCACTGGTCCAGGTCATCTCTTACTGGTCCAGGTCATCTCTCATTTGTCCAGGTCATCTCTCACTGGTCCAGGTCATCTCTCATTGGTCCAGGTCATCTCTCATTGGTCCAGGTCATCTCTCATTTGTCCAGGTCATCTCTCACTGGTCCAGGTCATCTCTCATTGGTCCAGGTCATCTCTCATTGGTCCAGGTCATCTCTCATCGGTGTGCCCCATTGGTTTGGTGTGCTATGTATTTACTTTAATTGAATCCTAGGAAGTCTTTAATTTTTTCTTTATTTCAGTCTTGACCTGCTTTTCATGCAGTAGAGAGTTGTTTAGTAACCATGAGTATGTAGGCTTTCTGATGTTTCTGTCTGTGTCCAACTTTTATCAGTGGTCTGATAGGATGCAGGTACTTACCTAAGTTTTCTTGTGTCTTTTGCAACTTACTGTGTTTCCCAGTATTTTGTCAACTTTGGTAAAAGTTCCATAAAGTGATGAGAAGAATGTTCATCCATTTGTGTTTGGGTGAAATGTTTTTAGATATCTGTTAGGTCCTTTTGGTTCATAATGTCTGTTAGCTCCTGTATCTCTTTGTTTAGCTTTTGTCTGAATGACATGTTCATTGATGAGAGTAGGGTAGTGAAGTTTCCCACTATCAGTACACAAGGGTGAATATATGATTTAAGTTGTAGTGCTTCTTTTACAAACTTTGTTTCCCTTATGTTTGGGGCATAGATCTTACAGATTAATTTCATCTTGGTACATTTTTTATTTGATGGATGTGGAAATTTGAATGTAACTGGTGCCCATAATCTCATAGGGAATGACACTATTAGAATGTGTGGCTTTGTTGATGTGGGCATGGTCTTGTTGGAGGAAGTGTGTCATTCTAGGGATGGTCTCTGAGGTTTCCTTTGCCCTGGACACAGCCTAGTGTCTCAGTCAACTTCCTGTTCCCTGGAAGATATAAGACTCTCAGTTTCTACTCTAGCACTACAACTGTCTGCACACTGTCATGATGATAATGTACTGAACCTCTGAAACTGTAAGTGAGCCCCCAAATGTTTCCTTATAAGAATTGTCATGATCCTTGTGCTTTAAACAGTAGCAATAGAAGAAAAGGAGGAGAAAATATTTGAGCAAAGGGACCAGGATCATGAGGAGGAGACCCACAGAGACAGATGACCTGAGCTGTTGGAAGCTCATTGACTCTAAAAGGACAGCTGAGGAACCTTCATGGAAAGGAACCAAACCCTCCAGATGTAGATGATAGTCAAACAGCGTGAGTAGTTTGTGGAGCCTCTTGCAGTAGGACCAGAGTTTAGTCCTGGTGTATGAACTGACATATCATAGTCCACTCTACAGAGGAACATCTTACTCAGCCTTGATACTGGGGGTAGGGACTCGAACTTAATTTGGTATGCCAGATCAAACTGACTCACCTTGGTATCCATTGGCCTCTCTGGGGAATCAATGGGGGGGGATGAGGGAGTATGGAGAGGAGGGGAGGGAGGGGGAGCAGTGGACCATATGAGAAAAAAAAACTTTTTAAATAAAAAAATTACTAGAAAAAAATGAAAAAACAAAAGAAACAAGCAAAGAAAGATGAGGAAAAGGGAGAAAGGGGGAAGGAGGGAAGTAGAGAAGGAGGGAGGGAGGAAAAAGTTGAGTAAAGACAGTGCTGACCAAAGGGCAAGATCCCACCCAGTTAAGTTTCCAACTGGTGAAAGGAATTAAAGAAAACCTTAGAGCCAGGTATGATTATATACACCTTTAATCCCAGCATTGGAAAAGCAGAGACTCTGAATTTGAGTCCAGAATAGTCTACAGAGCAAGTTTCGGGACAGCCAGTATTAGGCAATGAAGGACAGAAATCTGATGAAGATGTAATTAACGAGGGGACCATGGTCCAGCCCCAGCAAGCAGCAGAACTTGGCAGCCTTGGCTATGTGGTTCTGCTTCAGAGTGAAGAATTCAATAAACAGGCTATGGAATTTGTTTCCATGCCTGAAGAAAGCCCCTGAGGCCAAGCATGTGTCAAGGGTGTCCCTGTATGAAGGCCTAGTAGAGAAGGCATTGTATAAAGCTATGAAGCCTGGATTGTCTTGGAAAACCCAAGATGTTAGAGAGTCCAGAGTCATGGGATACCTCATGAGTAAAGCTACTAACAGAAAGTGGAAACCTCCCAAGAGAAAGAAGTGTGCTGCAGTCCACAAAGCTGAAAGAGTTGGAGATCTGATGAACATTTTGACATCAGACATGAAGGCGCAGAGTTTTCCCAGCTAATTTTAAGTCTTGCTTTGGTTCAGTATTTCTTCACTCTGCCCCCTTCTCTACATTTGGAATAGTGATGTATATCCTGTGCCATTATATGTTGGAAGTATGAAATCTGAGGGTTTTATTTTTATTTTACAGAGGATTACAGTTAAGAGATCACATGAATCTCAGAAGATACCTTTGAACTTTGGACTTTATTATAGAGCCGGATATGGACTATGAGAGTCACACTGTTAGGAGGTGTGGCTTTGTTGGAGTAGGCATGGCCTTGTTGGAGAAAGTGTGTCACTATAGGGGTGGGCATTAAGGTTTCCTATGTTCAGAATACTTCCCAGTGTCTCAGTCAACTTCCTGTTGTCTGAAAGATGTAGGACTCTTAGCTGCTACTCCAGCACCACATCTGCCTGAATGCTGTCATGGTCCCTCTCATGATGATAATGGATTGAACCTCAGAAACTATAAGCAAGTTCCATCAATTATAAGTTTTCTGTATAAGATGTGAAATGTCTTTCTGTATGCTGTGAATACCATTGGTTAATAAAGAGGATGTTTTGGCTTATGGAAAACCATATTATAGGCAAGTGGGAAATCCAAGCATAGATAAAGGGGAAGGAGGGTGGAGTCACAAAGAGAGATACTTCAAGCTGCCACCCAAGAAAGCAAGATGTAATGGAACACATGTAAAGCTACTAGACACATGGCAAGACATAGATTAATAGAAATAGGTTAAGTTGTAAGAGCTAGCTGATAATGATTCTAAGCAATAAGCCAAACAGTTTGTAATTAATATAAACATTTATGTGATTACTTGGGGCTAAGCAGTTTGTGAGGTCTGATGGATGGGTCAGAAATTTCAGGCTACAATGGTCATGATTTCTTTTCACAGAAATAGAAAATCCTAACTAAGACAATGGGTATGGGATGTTCTTTTCTATCTCTTTTAATCAGTTTTGGTTTGAAGTTTATTTTGTTGGATATTTAAATGGCTATACTACTTTTCTTCTTAAGCACATTTGCTTAGAATATCTTTCTCCAGTCCTTTACCTGGAGGTAATGTTTATTATTGATATTGAAATGTGTTTCTTAAATGCAGTAGAAGGATGCATCCTATTTTTGCATCCATTCTGTTAGTCTGTATTTTTTTTTATCGTGGGCAGTGAAACCATTGATTTTAAGATTGATCAATGACCAATGATTATAGATTCCTGTTATTTTGTAGTTGCTATTGATTTTGCTGCTACCACTACTGCTGCTGGTGGTGTATATGTGAGTGTGCAAGTGTGTGAGTGTATGTTTCTCTTTTTTATTTGCTGGTGTGAGTTTACTTTCTGTATTATCATGGGGATATAATTAACCTGTTTAAGTTGGAGTTTTATTTCTAATATTTTTTTCTATTTTCTTATTTAAAAAGTTTTTTCCCATATCTACCCCTGCTATCCCTCCCTTCCCTCAACCTAAACCCTCCCAGTCTTCCCTTGGCTAACCTACCCCATCCCCCATCCATGCCTCAAGGAAGGCCAGGAGTCCCACAATGGGTCAGTTCAGTCTGGCATATCCAGTTGAGTAGGTCCAAGTCCCAGAATTAAGGCTGAGTTAGGTGTTCCGCTGTAGGAAATGGGCTCCAAGATATCAGTTCATGTACCAGGAACATACTCTTATCCTACTACAAGAGTATCCACAAACTGTTCACACCATTTGACAGTCAACTACCTTTAGAGAGTTTAATTCTTTTCCCTAAGGTTCCTCAGTCATTATTTCAGAGTCAATGAGCTCCCAAAAGCTTTGGTCAGACATCTCTGTGATCCTTCTCATGGTTCTAATACCTTTGCTCATATACTCTCTCCCTCTCTCAGTTCAGCTGACCAGGAGCTTGACCTGGAGCTTAGCTATGGATTTCTGCTTTTGCCTAGATCCATTGCTAAATGAAGGCTCTATCATAACAATTAGGGTGGTCATTCATTTGATTATATGGGGAGTCCTGTGTAGGCACCCTCTACACTATTGCTTGGAGTCCTTGCCTAGGACATCTTATGGGTTCTTGAGTTTTCCTTAGCACCGAGTTTTTTTCTAACCCCACAATGGCTCCCTCTATCAAGATATCCATTTCTATGCTCTTCTTCTATGTTGTTCCTCACATTCAAGGATTTCCATCTCTCATGATTTGTTCCCATATCCCCTTGCATGCTCCCTGTTATGATCCCAATTTACTCAGGAAACTTCTTAATTTCCTTTGCCCAGGGGATCTATGGATGTCTCTCTTAATTTCCTACTGTTATTCAGATGTTCAAAGGTTATGGTTTGAAGCCTGGATATTCTTTGCTTTGTGTGTAAAATCCCCTTATGAGTGAGTACATTTCATGTATATCTTTCTGGGTCTCTGTTACCTCACTCAGAATGATACTCTCAAAATTTATCCATTTGCCTGCAAATTTTGGGATGTCATTTTTTCCCTGCTGAGTAATATTCCTTTGTATAAATGTAGCACAATTTTACAATCCATTCTTCAGTTGAGGGGCATCTAGGTTGTTTCCAGTTTCTGGCTATGATGAATAATGCTGCTATGAACATAGTTGGACTAATGCCCTTAAGGTAAGAATGTACATCCTTTGAGTATATGGCCAATCATGGTATTGCAAGATCATTGAAGTATATTGATTCTTAATTTTCTAAGGAACTGCTGTACTGATTTCCAAAGTGGCTGTACAAGTTAACACTCCCATTAATAATGGAGGAGTGTTCCCCTTATTCCACAACCTCTCCAGCATAGGATGTCATCTGTGTTTTGGATCTTAGCCATTCTAACAGGTATAAGGTGTTTTGATTTGCATTTCTCTGATGACTAAGGATGTTGAGCAATTCTTTAAGTGTCTTTCAGCCTCTTGAAATTTTTCTGTTGAGGATTCCTTTTTTTAGATCTGAACCCCAGTTTTAAATTGGGTTATTTGGAATTTTGCCTCTAGTTTCTTGAGTTCTCTGTATATTTTAGAGATCAGTCCTCTGTCAGATGTAGGGTTGGTGAAGATCTTTTCCCATTCTGTAGGCTGTCATTTTGTCTTATTGACCATGTCCTTTACCTTACAGAAGCTTCTCAATTTCAGGAGATCCTATTTATTAATTGGCATTCTTAGTATCTGTGCTACTGGTGTCATATTTAGGAAGTGGTCACCCATTCCAGTGCATTCAAGGGTATTTCACACTTTCCTTTCTATCAAGTTCAGTGTAATTGGGTTTATGTTGAGGTCTTTGATCCATGTGGACTTGTGTTTTGTGCAGGGTGATATATAGGGTTCTATTTGCATTCTTTTACATTATACCACTCAGTTATGCCAGCACCATTTGTTGAAAATACTTTTTTCCATTGTAATATATTTGGTTTCTTTGTCAAAAATCAGGTGTTCATAGGTGTGTGGATTAATGCAGGGTCTTCAATTCAATTCCATTGATCCACAAGTCTATTTTTATATCATTACCAAGCTGTTTTTAATTACTGTAGCTCTATAGTAGAGCTTGAAGTCAGGGATGGTGATGCCTCTTGAAGTCCTACTATTGAAGAGGATTGTTTTGGAAATCCTGGGTTTCTTGTTATTCCATGAAATTGGGTGTTGTTCTTTCAAGGCCTGCAAAAAAATTATGCTGGGATTTTGATGGAGACTGCACTGAATCTGTAGATTGCTTTTGGTAAGATGGCCATTTTTAATATGTTGATCCTATCTATCGAGGATCATGGGAGATCTTTCCATTTTATGATGTCTTCTTTAATTTCTTTCTTCATTGACTTAAAGTTCTTGTCATACAGATCTGTTACTTCTTTGGTTAGAGTTACCCCTAGATATTTAACACAATTTGCAATTATTACAAAGGGTGATATTTCCCTGATTTCTTTTTCAGCCCTTTTATCATTTCTAGATAGGAGCGCTATTGAATTTTTAAAGGTAATCTTGTGCCCTGCTACATTGCTGAGTGTGTTTATCAGCTGTAGAAGTTCCAGGGTAGAATGTTGGGGGTCACTTATGTACACAATCATATCATCTGCAAATAGAGATAGTTTGACTTCTTCCTTTCCAATCTGTATCCCCTTCATCTCCTTTTTGATCTCTTTTTGCTCTAGCTAGAACTATATTGAATAGATATGGGGAGAGTGAACAGCCTTGTCTTGTTTCTGATTTTGGTGGGAGTTTCTCTTCATTTAGTTTGATGGTGGCTGTTGGCTTGTTGTATACTGACTTTATTATGTTTAGGTATTTTCGCTGCATTCCTGATCTCTCCAAGACTTTTATCATAAAGGAGTGCTGGATTTTGTCAAAGGCTTTTTCAGCATCTAATGAGATGGTCATGGTTTTTTTTTTTTCTTTCAGGTTGTTTATATTATGGATGATATTACCAGTTTTTTGTATGTTGAACCATTCTTGCATCTCTGGAATAAAGCCTACTTGATTGTGGTGGATAATTGTTTGATGTGTTATTGAATTAAGTTTGCCAGTATTTTATTGAGTATTTTTACATCACTGCTCATGAGGGAGATTAGTCTGTAATTCTCTTTCTTTGTTGCATCTCTGAGTGGCTTGGATATCAGGGTGACTATAGCCTCATAAAAAGAGTTTGTCAATGTTCCTTCAGTTTTCATTATATGGAACAGCTTGAGGAGTATTGGTATTAGTTTTTCTTTGAATATCTGGTAAAATTGTGCACTGAAACCGTCTGGCCCTGGGATTTTTTTATTGTTGTTGTTGTTGAGAGACTTTTAATAACAAGTTCAATTTCCTTTTGTGTTATAGGTCTGTTTACATCATTTATATGGTCTTGATTTAATTTTGCTAAGTTGTACCAGTCCAGAAACCTATTTATTTATTTTAGGTTTTCTATTTTAGTGGAGTATAGATTTTTGAAGTATGACCTGGATTTTGGGGGTGCTTCATGTTATGTCCCACTTTTCATTTCTGATTTTGTTAATTTAGATACTCTATAACCCTCTGCATTTTGGTTAGTTTGGATAAGGGTTTGTCTAGTTTGTTAACTTTTCAAAGAACCAACTCTTTGAGTTCAATTTTATTGATTTCAGCACCGAGTTTGATTATTTTCTGCCTTCTATTCCTTCTAGGTGAGTTTGCTTCTAATTGTTCTAAAGCCTTCAGCTGTGCTCTTAGGTCTCTTGTGTGATTTCTCTAAGTTTTTCATATAGGCATCTAGTGCTGTGAGTTTTCCTCTTAGCACTGATTTCATTGTGTCCCATAAGTTTGGGTATGTTGTGGATTCATTATCATTGAATTCTAGGAAGTCTTTCTTTCTTAATTTCTTCATTGACCCAGAGGTGGTTCAATTGAGAGATGTTTGGTTTCCATGAGTTTGTAGGCTTTCTGTGATTTTTGTTGTTGTTGAACTCTAACTTTAGGCCGTGATGTTCTGATATGATACAAGGAGTTATTCCCATTTTTTGTATCTATTCATATTTGCTTTATGACTGAGTATGTGGTTAATTTTAGAGAAAGTTCCATGGGGTGATAAGAAATATGTATATTTCTTTGTGTTTAGATGGAAAGTTCTGCATATATGTATTAAGTCCATTTGGCCATAATATCTGTTAGCTCCCTTATTTCTCTGTTAAGTTTCTGTTTGGTAGACCTATCCATTGGTGAGAGTGGGGTATTGAAGTCTCCCACTATTAATGTGTGGAGTCTGGTGTGAGATTTAAGCTTTAGTAATGTTTCTTTTACATACGTGGGTACTCTTTTATTGTGGCATAAGTGTTTCAGATGAAGATCTCATCTTGATGTACTTTTCTTGAGATAAATAAGTAATGTCCATCCTGACATCTTTTGACTTATTTTAGTTTGAAGCCTATTTTATTAGCTAATAGATGCACCAGCTTGTTTCTTAGGTCCATTTGATACGAAAGTCTTTTCTCAACCTTTTACTCCAAGTCTGTGTCTGTTTTTGAAGTTGAGGTGTGTCTCTTGCATGCAGCAGAAAGATGGATTCTGGTTTTTTTATTCATTGTGTTAGACAGTGTCTTTTTATAGGTGAATTGAGCCCATTGATATGAAGGGATATTAATGACTGGTGCTTGTTAACTCCTATTATTTTTGATGGTAATGTGTATTTCCCTTCTTTGGATTTTTCCTCTGTGGGATTATCTATTGCTTGTGGCTTCATAGGTGTATCTAGCTTTATTAGGTTCGAGTTTTCCTTCTAGTGCTTTCTGTATGGATGTATTTGTGAACAGGTACTGTTTAAATCTCTCTCTCTCTCTCTCTCTCTCTCTCTCTCTCTCTCTCTCTCTCTCTCTGTGTGTGTGTGTGTGTGTGTGTGTGTGTGTGTGTGTGTGTGTGTGTGAAATATCTTGTTTACTCCATCTATAGTGATTGATAATTTGTTGGGTATAGTTGTCTGGTCTTACAATCATGGTCTCTTAGTGTCTGTATAACATCTGAGTAGGACCTTCTTTCTGGCTTTCATTGTTTCCATCACGTAGTCTGGTGTTATTCTGATAAGGTACTTGGCCTTTTTCCTTTGCAACTTTTAGTATTCTTTCTTTATTCTGTAGGTTTAGTGGCTTGATTATTATGCGGTGAGCACACTTTTGGGATGGGGTCTAGTCTATGTGGTATTCTGTAAGCTTCTTGTATCTTTATAGGCATTTCCTTCTTTAGATTGGGAAAGTTTTCTACTATAATTTTGTTGAATATATTTTCTGCACCTTCGAGCTGATATTCTTCTCTGTCTATTCCTATTATTCTTAGGTTTGGTCTTTTCATGGTGCCCCATATTTCCTGGGCATTTTGTGTTATGACTTTTTTGGTTTTCATGTTTTCTTTGACTGACATATCTATTTCTACTGTCAAATTGTCCACACCAGAGATTCTCTCTTCCATATCTTGCGTTCTATTGGTTATGCTTGCATCTGTGGTTCCAGTTTGTTTCTTCAGATTTTCTACTTCCTGAATTGTCTCTGTTTGTGTCTTCTGTCTTTCTTCTATTTCATTTTTAAAATCTTGAAATGTTTCCTTCGCCTGTTATTGCTTTTTCTTGGGTTTCTTGGATTTCTTTATTTTCATTCAGAGATTTGCTGATCTCTCTTCCAACTTTTTGTTTGTCATTTCTTCTATTTCTTTAAGGGAAATTTTTATTTCCTCTGTTGAGGCTTCTATTATCTTCATAAA
The DNA here is from genome assembly GCA_033318265.1 of Phyllotis vaccarum. Lineage (NCBI taxonomy): Eukaryota > Metazoa > Chordata > Mammalia > Rodentia > Cricetidae > Phyllotis > Phyllotis vaccarum. The sequence goes on along the minus strand of JARWLC010000012.1, from coordinate 5,510,010 downwards.
GTTGTTTTTAAGGTTGTTTCTTACTGCTTCTTCTGAATTGCCACGGTCAGGTCTTATTGTAGAACCACAGATTCTGGTGGTGCCATGTTGTACTTTATATTGCTATATGGATTCTTGCACTGATGTCTGCCCATTGATTTCTTGGATCGCTGCAGGATTTGTCTGTATCTCAGGGATCTGGTCTGGCCGTATTTGTGTCTCAGGAAGTCGCTCTTGGCCCAGTCTGGGCTCATGGTCCACTTGGGGACAGTGTATTCTGTGTCACAGTGAGATAGCTGTTCTTGGTGCAATAGAAAATTGTTGATTCTGTGTCTCAGGGATCCAATCTTGGTCCAATATTAGCTCTTGATCCAGAAGGAGCTCTTGCTCCTATACGAGCTCTAGATCTAATAGGTGCTGATGAATTATGGATCTCAGGTAGCCACTTTTGATCCAATAGGTGTTGGGAAACTGTGGGTCTCAGGTAGCCACTGAAGTCACTGGGTGATGGGATGGATTAGGGGTTGGCACAGCATTTGTAGAAGGGGATGTCCAGTGAACTGGATTTTAATGGAAAGTTCTGACCCATGAGGTTTTTTTCCTACTGGCCTGGATTTAGGAAAGTGATGTGTGGGGATGGTGTTTGAAGAGGCAAGCTTCATATACCTTCCACCCAGCCAAGGGAAAGGACTGTGCTTTGCTGGCATCTGCTGCTGTGGTATGGTCATCTCTTTCTGGTCTAGGCCATTGCGTATCAGGACTCTGTCTCTGTTGCCAAGGCTCCAGGCTGCTGTGGGAGTATGTTCTGGTATGTTGTAAATATTTGTCCCTCCTACTGGTTTAATAAAATGCTGATTGGCCACAGGCAGACAGGAAGTGTGGGTGGGACTACCAGACTAAGAAAACTCTGGGAACAGGAAGAGCAGAGCCAAGCCACCAGAGAGGCCAGTGAAGAAGTCAGCAAATGCAGAGGACAACTATGCTGTTCTGAAAAAAGGTATCGAGGTTCATGGCTGAACATAAGAATCATGGGTTAGTTTAAGAGTAAAGAGTTAGCAAGTTATATGCCTGAGCCCCAGGTCAGTCAGCATAAAATTAATGAAAGTGTCTGTGTGTTTCTGTGGGACTGTGGGTCAGTGGACCAAGGCCACGGGGCCAGGCTGGGAAGCCAGGCCAGAAACATATACTACACCAGGCAGACCCCAGGCTGACTTATGAGAAAGTGCCCACCCAAGAGGCCCTCATGGCTATGAGAAAGTGCTCCAAACGCATGTTTTAAGGCACTGGTTATAACCAGTTTGAACTGGCTGAAGCCAGGCTGGCCCAAGGCCCTTAGAAGACTCTAAGACCTATACATCCCACAAGGGTCATTTATTATGTAGCCCAGGCTAGCCTCAAACTTTTCATACTCCTGCTTCAGATTCCTGAAAACAGACATTTGACACTATATAGACCCTTTGAAGAAATTTACATTTAAATAGAGAATAAGCCATAATTAACTCAGTTGTCAACTACATACAAATCTAGAGAACCTCAGCTGAACTTCCTGATCATAATTGATCTATGCCCATATCTGTGAGGCATTTTCTTAACTGTCAATTCCCGTAAGAGGGCTCAGGCCACTGTGGGCAGCACCATCCCTAGGCAGGCAGGTCTGGCCTGTATAAGAAAGCTAGCTGACCAAACCAGAGAAAACAAGTTGGTAAACAACATTCCTCTATGCTTTCTGCTTCAGGTTCTGCCTTGTCTTATTTTTAATGATAGACTCTAACCTATAACTATAACCTAAAACAAATTCCTTCTTCCCCAACTTGATTTTAGACATGGTATCTACCAAAGCAAGAGAGAAGCAAACTAGAATCTAAGAGATTAAACCACTAGCAATATTTTAAAGAATGGACGATATTCAGTGAAAGAAAGGCTACAGAGAAACTCCTCACACAAATACTGATGGGAATACAAATCCTTTTCCTGAGAACAATTAGGCACTATCAAGCTACACTTTCAACCTTTTAGTCTATAGCAATTTAATATCCCAGGAGAAGCATGTGAGTGTGGACACTCTGAGCAAATTAACGTAGGTCTAGAGACGAGAAGCCGGTTGTCTATAGGCCAGTTGTTCTACGTTAATAGAAAAGACATATGTGCAGATTCCTGGACCCATAAGAAAGAGAAAGAAACATCATTTCAAAAACTCAAAAGCAAGAGTAGGAAATAAGTCATCAGCTAAATTTAGAAAGAAATCTTTCCCAAGACTTGCTCAGCTAAATAATTAGAGAGAAAAAAGACTTCTCTGACCTCATGGAAGGTTAGAGACACTGAAGCAGAGAAGAAATTCCTTTGAAAAGAGCAGCTCAACCTGGACCAGCTGTGCAAGCCCATCCAGATGATTTCATTGTCTCTATTTGGAGCCAGAGGCTCCATTCAGGGATAATAACAGTAGCTCAATTATCACATCATAGTCAGTAATGTACCCATGAACAGATTTTATCTGACCTGGAAGGGAGAGGTATATACGAGGCATGTTTTGGGAAACTCCAGCCTCAGAGAACATAAGAGTGACTACCATCTTAAAATAAGAACAACTACCACTCATGAGAGACACATATTGAGTTTATCAACACTCTCCTAGGATATGGAGAATCATCAGACCCTCATCTGAGATTCCAACCACTTAGTACACATACCCAGCCCCGTGTAATCTTACCCTGTTATGTTCATTTAGGTAAATATTCTCACTGTATTTATGAAGGAGATTTAATGAAATGATTTACAGGCTGTGGTCCAGATAATCCAACAATGGCTGTATATGAATGGAAAGTCCAAGAAGCCAGTGATTGTTCAAAGGCTGAATATTTCAGCTGGTCTTTAGCTGAAATATTCCAGAGGAAGTAGGCTCTAATGCCAGTGAAGGATTGGATTTACCAATGAGATGAGAGCAAGCAGGTAACAAACAAGCACCTCCTTCTTCCATGTCCTTATGTACACTTGAAGCAAAAGATGTGGCCCAGATTAGAGGTGTGTGTTTTCTCGGCTCAAAATATCTAAATTAAAGATGTGACTTCACAGCTAAAAGATTTAGACTAGTGATAGAACATCACTCTTCAAATTAAGCAAAATTCCCTCAGAGGTATGACCCTCCATTTTGGGGTTTTAGTTAGTTCTAGATGCAGTCAGCCTGAAAACTAAGAGTAGCCAAGACGCTCACCCATGCTCCTGTGAGTGGAAACAGTAACTCACTGTTTCCTCAAGCTGAACTTGGACAGAATCTTTTCTTTGATCTTCTGTCGGGCTCTGTTCAGTTGAAGAGGTGTTTGTTCATATCATCTAAAGGAAAACTGCACACGTAGGTGAGCTCTAAGGACTCCTGCAAAAGAACTCCAAGTAAATGCAAAACCGCTATACAACAAAGAAGTCCATGGAACATAACACCTACCAAGAACTCTGCACATTGGTAGGCGTTATCAGGGACGCCACTGTCCATGCCAGAGCCATCTTGATAGTTAAGGTTCTCTATTTGATCACAGATTCTAGCTTCCTCTGAAGCTTGATGTAGCCAGAGTCAACATTTGACTGATGACAGGTAAGCCAGTTGTTCAGTGAGACATTTTTTAAGTCCTTAACGGGGCGTAAACTTTATAGAAAAGCTTAAAACAAATTGTAATGTTTTATTGTTTTATTGTTTTCTGTGAGTTGCATACATGCTTACTTTGATCACTACACACCCCTGCTCCTCACACTAACTCTGCCCACATCCACCATTGCAACCTCTCCCAACTTTATGTATTTTATTTAGCCTTTTTATTAATTTCTCTACTTTTTCAAAAATTGTCAGAAACCACAAATCTGCAAGTAGTGACTGAACAGAAATTCTGTCACATCATCAAAAGTCTGTGGCGGCCTACAAATCACTGTACCGCCCACCTCCACACATCTTTTATGTGATGCAAATATGAACAAGTGACTCTTCCTTCAAGCAAAGCCAGCATTCTTAAAGTCAGCTGTGCAATGGGAAAGAACGGGGTCAACAAAAGTGTTAAATTCTGGTGTTCTACACAGTAAGGTAACTATATACTAATAATATATTTCAAAGTAAACAGAACAGAAGGAAATTATTAGAAAAGAAAGAGGATGAATAATTCAATAAATTAATTTGGCACAAATACCTCAGTTTATGTGCAAAAACACATTCCACTGAGGAACTACACTTGGAAATTCCCATCCTACGAAATGATTACAAACATGAAACAAAAATACAGCTCTGTTAATGCTCTAGAGAAAATTCAGTAAATGCTTGAGGAGATGGACATTCCAAATAAACTTCAGTAAACAATGTATACATGTATCAAACATCACCCTGTACCCATAAATACTTAAAAATACATATTAGTCCCAAGCTATTGGGAGCTACTGACTCTGAAATAATAGCTGAGGGACCTTCATGGAAAGGAACTAAACCCTCCAAAGATAGACGACTGTCAAATGGTGTGGGCAGTTTGTGGAGCCTCTTGTGTAGGATCAGAGCATGTTCCTGGTGCATGAACTGACCTCTCAGAGCCCATTCCCTACAGAGAAACACCTAACCCGCCTTAATACTGGGATGAGGGACTCAGACCTACCTCACCTGGATGCCAGATGGAACTGACTCACTTTGGGATTCCTTTTCCCTCTCCTGGGAATGGATGGGGAATGGGGGAGGGGTTAAGGAAGGATTAGGAGGAGGGAAGGGAGGGGGGAGCAGTGGTAGATATGGAAAAACTTTTTAATTTAAAAAATGATAAAAGAAATCATTAAAACGAACTTACAACTGTAGCCTGTAGCACTAATTAGAAAAAAAATCAAAATCTTTTATCTTATTATCAAATGCTAGAGACTAACAATACTTCATTATTTTAAGGATGATTGCTAAATGCTGTTAGAGAAACTGAAGGTCATTTAAGATACTGCTGTTATCTGTAGAACATTCTGGCTACTGAGCATGATATTAAAATGAATTGCTGGTGAAAAAATACGTATTAGTGAAAAATAAAGATAGATGAGGGCTGGCTGTGCAGCTCAGCTGCAGAACTCTTGCCAATTGAGGCTCCGGGATCAGCCACTAGAGTCACCTAAACCAGGCACGGTGGTGCCACCTGTGACCCGGCACTCGGGAAGTGAAGCAGAATGTTTAGCAGTTCAAGCTCATCCTTGGCTACATGGGAAGTTTGAGTCCATCATTAGCTAGAAAGGACCTGTCAAAAAAGCACAGGGAAGGGAGGGAGGGAGACGCTAGTAAACATGTCTACAGTTAAACAAAAATCAAAAGTTAAAGAGTAGCATCTAACAATAACCATTTCAAAACATTTAAGATTCTGGTTCTATTCCTATGAACCTTTCTAGTTTCTTTTGAAGAGTCTTTTTGAGACCAATAAGAAATACACAAAGCCACAAATTCCGAAGAAGTGTGCAGATTGTTAAATTAAGAGTATAAGGGAAAATGAGCAGTTAGGAATAAAAATATAAGACCATTATTCTATAACTTAGAACAAACAGTTACCTTAATAAAAAATATGAGCCACATAAAAATAAAACCTTATAAAATAACGCAGGAAAAGGGGAGGAAGGGGTATATATGTATGTGTATATATTTACTCACACATTTAAATTCACACACACATACACACACACACACACACACGTTCACATTTGAACAAGTGCTCCATCTTTGAAGAACACATCAACCACTTATTACAACTAGTTCCTGAGCTCTCAGGGTGAATGCCATAGTCTGAGTCAGGAATTCAGTCTACTGACAAGCAGGACAGATTACAGATGTGTTCATTTATCATCTAAGTACTTACAACCCGGGCTGTGTAGAAGTGTGAGGCCTTATAGGGTGCTTGGCATTTTCTGGTTCTGTTTTTCATTTTTGTCAAAAGTATTATAACTTCCTTAGTAATAAAAAAGGCAATAAATATGAGGGAATTAAAAAATAGTTGGGATTAAAATCTTTGAATAATGAATCTTTTTTGTATGACACTATTACATTGAGAAGAATGTTTCTGAAAAGTATCTGAATATTTGCTTTCCTTCCAGAATATATATCTAGACACAGTCTGACAAGTAAAAAACTCCTAACCCCATGTCTGGTATCTAGAAGCAAGGTGTTCATTAGAATCTGAAGAAATACTCTTTAGGCTAACCCTGTCTGTAAACCACATAAAACTTCTCTGGTACAAGCAGTGCATATGCCACACAGATTATTTTTAGAACTTTAGTGTAACCAGCAGTTTCTGGCCAAGCCTAGCTCTGAGGTCTGGACCCACAGTCTCAAATAATCACACAAAGTCTTATATTAATTACATGCTGATTGGCCTATGGCTCAGGCATATTATTTGCTAACTCTTAACTCTTAAATTAACCCACGATTAGCCACGTGGCTTAGTACCTTTTCTCAGAGCATCTTCATCTTCTTTCCTCTGAGTCTGCCTGGGATCTCTTCTCTGTTCTTCCTCCTCCTGGAGTTTTCTTAGTCTGGTTGTCCTGCCTACACTTCCTGTCTGCCTCCTGGCCAATCAGTTTCATTAAAATAAAAGGAAGGACAAGTATGTACAATGTACAAGAGCATCATCCCACATCACTTTAGTCTTTAGGTCAAAAGTATGAGGTCAAAGAGAGTTATGATTGAATTAAAGTTTGCATCCATGATACTCTGTTTTCAAAAAACTTACGTAGAGAGATGGCTCAGTGATTAGCACTGGCTCCTCTGGCTCTTCTTCCAGAGGACCCCACTTCTATTCCCCACACCTTACACAATGACTCGTAACTCTCTGTAATTTAGTTCTAGGGAGCCTCTTCTGGCCTCTATGGGCATGTGATGCACAGACATCCATGCAAGCAAAATACCAGAAACAAAATAAATGAACCTAAGGGGAGGGTGTAAAGCTGAGTATCTGGTCTCACTGGCCATGTACAGGCATTTTTCAAGCTCCTTCCTCAGTATGTTTACTATTCCCAGAGAAATCTTGGAATGGATGTCTCAGTAAGGAATTTAGAGAGTTTATTGTACTTTAAAATGGAACCTCGGATTCTTTGTAGAATGCGAAGACCACGTCTTGAGCAGAGAAGGTACAAAGTGACCCCATCCTGCCGTGTATTCACTAAGACCAGCTTCACTCATTTTCCAAACAACTTACGCTTGGTTTCTTGCAATTTAATCCACTCGGAGTATTGCATTTACAAGTAACTCATTTGGTATTGGCACCACAAGAAAATAAACCCATATGAAGAAAGCCTAAAAACCAACCAACCCGTGTCTGTAAGACTGGCAGACGAGAGAAGCAGTAATGAAAATCATTGGGGGATAAATAATTTGATAAATTAATTGGCACAAATAGTAAGCCACATTTTTAAAAAGATATTACATCCTTACTTCACAGCAAATACATGTTTGATATATAAAATATATCAAGCTCAAACTAGGATCTTAATGGAAAACTCCTGTCCTATAAAAGTTATTACAAACAATATGGAAAGGTAAACTATGTGGATACTCCAGAGAAAAGCAAGAAGACGCGTGTCATACGCAGCTCATTGTGTACTGAGAAAAAATGCAAGTAATCAGTTCCTTGTAAAGAATACAACCACTGTGATTTACTCAAGCACCTGAAATCTAACACTATGTATAATACGTGATGTTGAGTTAAAGGTGTAAGTTATAAAAAAAAGTTCACAAATAATTGTTATATAATATAATGCAAAAACTATATCTCATAAATGCACACATGAGACAGAAATGTAGAACACATGTGGGGAGAAGGCATTTCACTATTTTTTCTGGTTTTTCGAGATAGGTATTCTCTGCACAGCCATCCATGTCCTGGAACTCTGGCCTCAGAGATCCGCTTGCCTCTGCCTCCGAGTGTTGGAACGAAAGGTGTGCACACCAGTGCCCAGCATGAGATGCGCCACTTTTAAGACAGACTGGTTGTTGTGGTTTTGAGGAGTGGCGAGAGTGATGCACTCGGCGTGAGAAAAGGGAGGAGGGTGTCTTGTCATCTAGGACTTCTGACTATTAACATCAGGAGAGACAGCCCTGTGGAGAACATACTTGCTGTGCAGCTGTGGTGCCTGGAGTCTGGATCCCAAAGCACCCGCAAGGCTGTTGTCATCTCATCTTTCCTACAGTGAGATAGGAGGTGAAGACAGGAAAATCCTCCTCGGCCTTGCGGGCCAGCTAGTCTGGAAGACACGGTGGCTAACAACAAAGAAAGCCTGTTCCAAAGTAGAAGGTGAGAACCAATACCAGAGGTTTTCCTGTGGCGGTCACTCACATATTGTGATATGTCTCATACACACCACACACACACACATCCTGTCTTTATAAGACTACCTCTCAGCTCACTGTGTGTGCACACATATGTGGCAGGTTGCATGTAAGTTTTACCTGCCTTTCTACTTGGGAGAGAGGAAGAGGGGGAAGGGAGGGAAGGGGAAGCCCTCACAGTAGCCTTTCATGGGCATGTTAAACAGCCTCTTAGTGCTGATGAGATTTCTAGTAACAAGTCTGTGGGTCGGCAGTTTTCTTCCAAAATTCATAAGGCTTTGCTCTACTTCATCCCTTTCCCCACATTTTCTTACTTACTGTGCGTTTTCTGTTCCTGGATCATCCATGGTTTCATGTACTTGTCATCTCATGTTGTATTTTAAAACCTCTTGGCTATAAAATTTTCCTCAGTTTTTGTTGACCTCGAGGGGTAGTACTCAGTAACACTGTAAAATATCCCTGTGCTGGGATTTATTTGACGTTTTGGTCATGATTACAGTGGGATTATCAGCTTGGAAGTCAAAGACCACAGGTGTATGATACCATTTTCACTGTGGGTGTCATGTAGCTGTTAATGCGCATGTCTGTGCACCAAAGGAAACAGTGCAGGGGCAGACAGTTGCGGGTCGCCATGTGTGTGCTGGAATGAAGCCTGCACCCTCCTAATCGCTGAGCCCTGTCTCTTGCCCCATTTTCATTGTGTTACATTGTAGCAGTGTCTCCTTCCGCTGTCAGTATTGACACTGGACACCCGGAAACCTGGTTGAGGCAGTTCCTCACATTTCTCTACCATAGGGCACCTCTCTTTTTTCCCCATGAACCATACTGGTTTTGTCTGTCCGTAAGGAGGGGGCAGTTTTACTCAACCTGCTTGAAGGCAAAATGTCTACACACATCACACTTCTTAGGCTTAGGAAATTTTTCTTTTCTCCACTTAACTCAATACTTAGTTATCCACTCAAACATTGTCTTATCTCATCGTGGTCATATTCACCATTTGCTTTGGGTTATAACCCAAAACTGATTTATTTTCTTATTCATACTCTTCCCAATTTAACCACTAAGAGATCTTCAGTTGATTCTTACTTCATTTTACAATACACCATATGTGTGCTGCTAATGAATATTCAAAAGATTAATATACAAATAGAAGAATTATAGTAACTATGCTAATCATGCTTACACTATTAGGCATAACGGCCTCAGTGATAAGTAAACTTGCCAAATAACTCAATTAACAACATAATAAATTCTATAATATTATTTAAAAGTCCTATCTTATATTTAGAATTTTTAAATGCTAATAGATTTTTAGTTACTTCCTGATTTGTTGCTGAGAATGAAACCCAGAGAAATAGAAATGTTTTTATTTTAATTAAAATATGATTGTTATGTTACCCCTTTTCACTTTCCTCCCCCCAACACTCCCTTGTACTCTATCCCCACCCCCCACCCCATATACCTTGTGCTTTGCTCTCTATCAAATTCGTGGCCTCTAGATGATGTGGGATGACTTTCTGTATGCTGTGAATATGCTTTACTACCACTGGTTAATAAAGAGGGTGTTTTGGCCTATAGAAAGGCAGCTTAGAGGCAGGCAGGAAGTCCAAGCATAGATAAAGGTGAAGGGCAGAGCCAGACAGATGCACAGGCTGTTGCTCAGAAAGCAAGATGTAATGGGACACAGGTAAAGTCACCAACCACACCACGGTGGCAATACACAGACTACTGAAAATGGGTTGAGTTAAGTTGTGAGAGCTGGTTGGTAATGAGCCTGAGCCATAGGCCAAACAGTCTGTAATTAATATAAGCCTCCAAATAATTATTTTATAAGTGGCTGTGGGACCACAGGTGGGAGAGCTTTGTCTGGACCTCAAGCCCAGAACAGTCAGAAAAACTTGCAGCTACATCTGTTCTTTTCTCCATTGATCTGTATGATAGTAGTGGGGGCTGACTTTGTAGGGTGCTTACCATTGCAGATACCATGATAACAATGAATGTTTCCATTAATCTTCACAAGAACCCCATGGCTGAGCCATGAGAATGCACGGCTGTCCACTTCCTGAAAGCGTGGACCCTGGGAACTTGTGTGGAGGTTCTAGTGGGGAGTGAAATCCAGGCCGATCAACTGAGTCAACCTCGGATGGATGACTGACAGAAACACAGATCTCACTCTCACACCCAAAATGTGGTCCCTGCACCGGAAGGACCGGAGTCACGCTAAAAATCACTGTAGATGAAGATTCCTGGCCTTGCCACAGACCGCTTTAATCGTAGATTCTGGGGCTTGACAAGGTGTATTTTCATATTCATTCCAAGAGATTCAAACACATGCTAATGTTTATAGCAAGCTTATACCAGAACTTAATTCCTTGTCACAGAAAAGAGAGCTTACCAAAGCCCTTGTGCTTAATTAAGCACACTATTTTGAGAAGAAAGCCAATTTCATGCCGTTTTTATTTAAAACTTACAAAGAAGTATCCAGTATCAATCTCTCTCCTTGGCTGAAAGTAATGGATCAAATAAGTCTATGTACTAAACTTGCCACCAGAGGGCGCCATATATCCTTTCTTAGAACAAGCCATGTGCAAACTACCATCTTGTAACTGTATTTTAAAAATATAAATACTTAAAGGCTTTTGAAAGGAGAAATACTGTAGGGCTGAGTTAAGGCTGCTTCTAGATGACAAAGATGATTTAAAAAAAAAAACTTGGTGCCAGGGGTAGGATACCTCCACACTGATCAATAAGGTTCCAGAGACAGTACCAGAAACATACAGGGGTTACCCAGAAGTAAATGATAAGATCTTATTGCCAAAGAGAGTTTCACAATAGATTTAAATCAACCTGGAACTGAGCTAGAAGCTTCCTCAGTGCCAGTTTGCTTCCCTAGTCCCAGGTGGCACTGAATAGGCAACTGATGGAAAAAGCATCGAAGGTCTTACCCAACTGTGAACCGTGTGAACTATGAGCCCAACCTTCCAGGAATGATGTGCTGAACTCAGCAACAGTGGCAGTACAGTTACGGTGCCACCAACTGCTTTCTGATTGGATTTGTGCTCCACTCCACAGCAGGGAATCCAGGCCTGGCATTATAAATGCATGAGTTCATAGGTCCTAGAGGGAACTGAATACTGTTGTTCAGCTAAATTGATACGGTATTAGATTGTTTTCTATGTATTGATGTTTGTAACCAACGCTATTCGTGTCCTAATCAGAGGAGCATCTCTCAGCAGTGGATGCTGATGAGCACAGAGGCAAATTGCTGCACCAGATTCTGAGCATGACTGGCAGATGAGTTGCCAGCCCTGCTCGGGATGTTTATACTATTCAAGTAAAGCTCAGGGAGCGGGGCAGAGGGAAGAGGATGACAAAGGCTATAAGAGCCAGGCAATAGGTAGAAGGGATGCAAAATGCCAACATTCATGCAAGGTGTAGCTATTGCAATCAGGAATACACGACAGGAAAGTTACCTATGTCAAGAATGGGCATGTCGACAACCAGGCATGGATGGAAAAGAAGCTTAGGAGGACCCTACCCCTCACTGTGGAACTGAAAGCCTATAGTCATGCATCCATTGGTGACCTCAATGTGTTAATGGATAGTCACACAGAAGGCCCTGGTTAAACTGGATAGGTCAGTCATGAAACAAACCCAAAGGTCAGGAATTTAGTTATTAAAAGTCTCAGCTGTAGAAAATGTTTGGCTCTATGCTTTAACATTAAAGCAAGTTGTTTAACCTTCTGCATAAGAACCCAGTCTTTTTGAAGTTAAATTTTATAAACATTAGTCTATTGTTAGCAGTTAAATAACCTGTATATAATTGATTATTTAACACTCATGTTTATTTGTTTTTCTTTGGTAAGAAGAATTAGGAGCTAGGGATGAGCCCTGGGTTTGGGGCACGCTAAGAAAAATTCCCATACACTCCTGATATTGCTTGTTCACGCATACAGTAGGGAAGTGGGAAAGAAAGTGTAGACTAACAAAATAATAACATTTAAAATTCTAAAGTTCTAATTTAAAATGCATAATCACTTCTAAAGTAAAAAATAGGGTATAAAAATAGTTTTAAATAATAATCCATCTGTGGGTATGTTCTGTCCCTCTGCTCTACTTAAAATACTTGAGTTTAGAAATAGCAAGTCCAGAATATGGAGCATGACTATTTCTCCATAACCAGTGCTTATTAGTAAGAGTATAAACAAATTAATTATATCCCCACTGGGCCCTTCTTCAGCCATACTAAATAAACTTGGATTCATTAAATGTTTTACAGAATAACATTGTGTTGACTTAAAAACACATGGATATGTAGTAATACTGGCAAAGGCCAGGCCTACGATATGTGGAACCCAGAAGAGCAGTTCTCAGACAGCTGAGAATGCTCTGCCCTGTAAAGGGCTGATCTTCAAGCATACACTTTCTTTTCTCCAAATTTGTTAAGGACTTTGTGGGAAGGAATCTTGAGAGCGGGCTCCTGGTGTTTCCACTGCTCTGATAACCATGATGGGAGAGAGGAAAGAGGTTCTTTGAGATTACAGTTGTATTCCATCGACGAAGAGACGTCAGGGAAGGAATTGAACAGGACCGGTGTGCGAGTGCTGCCCACTGGCTTGTGCTCCATGTCTCCCTCAGCCTGCTTTCTTATACAGTCTAGGGCCACCTCCCAGGACTGGGCTCTCCAGAAACTGACCTACACACTTGCCTACAGCCTAGGCTGGTGGCAACATTTTCTCATTTGAGATTCCTTCCCTCAACTTATGTCAAGAGAGAGAGAGAGAGAGAGAGAGAGAGAGAGAGAGAGAGAGAGAGAGAGAGAGAGAGGGAGAGGGAGAGGGAGAGGGAGAGGGAGAGGGAGAGGGAGAGGGAGAGGGAGAGGGAGAGGGAGAGGGAGAGGGAGAGAGAGAGAGAGAGAGAGAGAGAGAGAGAGAGAGAGAGAGAGAGAGAGAGAGAGAGAGAGAGAGAACCTAGGAATAGAGAAAATTAGAGAAGGAAAACAGAGTTGCACTCACTGTCTCATCATATGGCATTGAGCTGGGACTAGACTTCCGGGTCCCTATTGTCCCTCAGTGAAATGCGTCCTGTGTGTGTAGCCCGAAGCAAAGCAAGCCTCGCCGAGGGAAGAAGGCCTGAGAACAACGGTGCTGATCCATGTTCTGACTGTTGCTGAGAGAGTCAGATGAAAGAGCTCATGTCCCAGGAGAGATATCATAAGAGGACTTTGACCTGGAGGGTTGAAATTCAATACATGCTGGTTCAGGAGGGGCTGTCCTCTGCTAAAATGCTTACCCAGATATGCTGGATATCCGCAGCTGTACCTGAGGAAAGCAAGTTTCTCTTTCTAATGCAGCACACCTCCTTCAGCTCATCAAAGATCTGAGTAGAACAGGACTGAAGCACGTGATAAGGAATATAGATAACCAGCTTTCATGGCAACAGCCACAACATCAGCTTTAGTTCTCGAACCTTACAGCTGAACTATTGTTATACACTGGTGTGAATTATTATATATACTGGTGTGAACTGTGGTTACACACTGGTGTGAACTGTAGATGTGCACTGATGTGAGCTGCTGTTGTACACTGGTATGAGCTGTTGTTCTATACGGGTGTGGACTGTTATATATACTGGTGTGAACTGTGGTTACACACTGGTGCAAACTGTAGTTACACACTGGTGTGAACTGTTGTTGTACACTGGTGTGAGCTGTTGTATACTGGTGTGAACTTGGTTACACACTGTTGTTACAGACTGCTTCTCCCATGTCGCTTTTGAGCTGCAGGTCTTCAGATTTCTCAGCCTGCATGATCACTTGAACCAATTGCATTTAATGAATTTACATTATCAATTTTAATGAATTCATCTTATCAATGAGTTCCTTCTAAAGTCTAGCAGGGTGTCAGTTACTGGAATACAATGAAAGCTAATAGAAAACCAATTTCCTGGGGCGTTTTCTTCTCGTGAAGGATTATGATAGCACATAAGCAGGTTGGTTTCAGAGAGTGGTATGTACTTCAAGAGAAATGGCATGGGAGATATCACAGCAACTTGGTAATCTGAAAAAATAAAAGCTTCCCTCTGCAGGGAAAAAAACTTTTTAGTATAATTCTACATATTCTGAGTATGTACCATCAATATGAAGACCTGGAGAAGGAATACCCAGGCATAGGAACTGACACACACAAAATCCACTCTGAAAGAAGGTTGGTTGGTGCTTCCAGGAGCAGAGAGGTGATGCAATCGACCCGGTAGGGCAGCACGAGAAGGTACATGGATTGGCACGAGACACAGCCTTGATAGACTGAGGATTTCAAATTTAGTTTTTAGGACAGCGAAAGCTTTAAAAAGTTGTCTTGATCTGACCTGCATGTGCATAACAGTGGTCTTGAGAAGGACAGAAAATGATGATGGGGTGGTGATAAAGGTGAACTAAATAGACATATAGAAATGAAGAAGTGGGTCACAAGACACCTTTGATGGTGGGACACGTGGAAATGGTCAGTGTGGATAGAGAGGAAAAGAAAAAAGGTAACTAAGTTTTCTACCTAAACTGCTGCCTGAAAGGTAGCATTATCTTCTGAGATTTGCAGTTTGTGAGATAGATTAAAAACTGCCTTCTGTGAGGAGAAAATTTGCCTATAATATCCCTCTGGTTGACCTAATTTTAACCCCTTTTTACCTAGTTAACTCTTTCTTACTCTTTGGATAGTTCATTTCCTGTGACCTGCAGGATGTCGAACTCTTAGCTGCCTCACTAGCACCATGGCTGCCTACACACCATCGTGTGCCAACATGAAGACAATGGACTGTAAGTGAGGCACCACAATTAAATGTTTTCCTTTTCAAGAGTTATTGTGGCCAAGGTTCTCTTCACAGCAATAGAAACCCTAACTTAGGCATGTGGATTGGAAAACAGAAGCAGCCACTACCCAGGCCCCTGATAATTAGTGTGCCACAATGGTCTGGATCATATAACCTATAACAAGCAAAAGTACAGAAGCAAATATGACAAATGTAGATACTTTAAAGACATGTGTACAGTGGGACTTATTATGTCTTGCTTGCTACTTAAGGAAGAAGCTATATAAAGAACTCTGAATAACCTGCTTGGAAAAAAACAAAAACGTGCCTCCAATGGCAGACTCCCCACTGCAGGGAGTATTATCTAGGCCACCTGCATTTGTCTACTTTGTATTACTGTTTTATGCTGCATCCACCGTGCCTCCGGTGTAAGCTGCAATGCCTATCAGGTGGCCCTCATGGTGGGATGTTGGTGAGCCAGAGCTTCTTGGAGCAAACGGTTCCCCGGTTCCTTGATACAGCCCCTGTGTAATGACCTCGTCACCCCGTTCTCGGCCACAATGCACCTAGTCTATTTTTCCTTAATCTTTTTTCTTGTTTGCTTTGCTCCTGCTAATTGTATTATACCAGAGACTAAATGTACCCATTTATAATGCCAGGAATAAAACTAACACAGTCAATGATGAGAAACAGGAGGAAGCACCTCCTCCTTAATTTCAGACAATTGAAAAGGTTCCTAAGAAACCAATGACTTAGTGGAAATAGAACAACTGGTAAGAAATTCTCATAAACAACACAGTAACTCAGAGAAACAAGCATTAACAAGAATTCTCTCCAGGGCTCTCCCAGGGGGGTATGTACAATATAAGATTAATGGCAAACAGTAGACAGCACCTAGGACAAAAAATTAATGAGACTATTCTTAAGAGCAACTCAATGTAACAGAGTTTATGATGAACATGGCAACAGGTGAATAGTATACAAAAGACAAAAAAGAAATTATTACTCACTTCCCTTTTTTCTAAAAGATCAAAGTGTATGCAAAAACCCTGGTGTCTGCTTAACTCAAAAATGGACAAACTAGTTGGCCCCCTTTTTTCAAAAGCCTTTTGGGTTCATGCCCTCGCTGTTCATTCGGCTATGAGAAGAAAAATGGACATACAAAAAAACTTCTCAAAAAGACACAGCCCATGCCCATGGAAGATTAATAAGTAGTTGTAATCATTCTCTTAAAAATCATTAGCCATGCCTCACCTACCCCTAACCACAAGCCAGCAAATGCTTGTTTACAGCTGCCCACAAGGGGTACTCACAATAGATTCAATGTATGGCACATGTCCCATATTGTTCTGTTCTCATAAATGCCGTGGTTAAATGCCTTGCCAAGTTCCCTTTTGCTTTCTGTATATAAGCACCTGAAAAAGTCAGTAAAGTTGCAGCAGCATTAACTCAACCCTCTGAGTGTGTCTGTCTGTCATTTACTCGCCGAATCCCATTCTCCTCTCCTTCGACCCGTGTTCTCCCTCGGTCTTGGTGCCCCAGGAGGGCCGGTCCGCGGCAGTTTTAAAATACCCAAGGCTTGGATAATGGTTCATAAGTTAGGAATAATTTCATTCCCAGAACCTACATGGTGGCTCACAGCAGCTTGAAACTCTGGTGCCAGTGAAACCCATGCCCTCTCTGGCCTTCCTGAACACACATGGTACATGTAAACCCAAAAGGCACATGCATACCCATAAACATAGCAAATGATAAATAATACACATTGTAAACAATGCCTGAGGCTGACAAGTGTATATAGATACAGTCAGAAGTTTATTTGGTTCACAGTTCCAGATATCCAAGGGTCTGATGCTAACAACTCTGCTCTGATAGACTCCATACAGAAGATTTGGTCATAATGGCATCAGCATATGTTGGCGGAAAAGTCACATTCAGGTGGGTCCAGACTCTGGTCAACAACACTTTTCAGACAACGAACTATTGTGGAATATTATATAAAGATGTGTTACATTTGTTTATGCTGTGGAACCTTTGTTTAATGAGGCGAAGATGTGTTGGGTTCATTTACTTTGCCTGTCTAAAACACCCAATTGATCTAATAAAGATCTGGGTGGTCAATAGTTAGGCATGAGAGAAATAGGTAGGGCTGCCAGGCAGACAGAATAAATAGAAGGAAATCTGAGAAGAGATGGTTGAGAAGCAAGAGGAGAAGGAGAATTCCAGGGCCAGCCACCCAGCTACATAGCCAGCCACAGAGTAAGAAGTGAAGAAAGGTATATAGAATAGAGAAAGACAAAAGGCCCAGAGGCAAAAGGTATATGGGATAATTTGAGTTAAAAGCTGACTAGAAACAAGCCAAGCTAAAGCTAGGCATTCATAAGAAAGAATAAGTCTCCATGTGTTTATTTGGGAGCTGTGTGTAGGGCCCCCACAAATAGCAAACAGCCAAAGAGTTTTTAAAAAATAATCATAAGGGACCAAAAAAATTACTTTAGAAAATGAATCTACCACTTACCCAACCATATGGGACACAATGAAAGCAGTGCTAAGAGGGGAGCTCATAGCACTAGGTGCCTATATGAAAAACCGAGAGAAATCTCACACAAGAGACTTGACAGCACAGCTGAAAACTCTAGAACAACTAGAAGCAAACTCACCCAGAAGGAGTAAACAGCAGGAAATGATCAACCTCGGGGCTGAAATCATTAAGATTGAAATAAAGAATAAAAAGAATCAATGCAACAGTGTTGGCTTGGTGACAAAGGTAAAGAAGATAGACAAATCCTCATCCACACTAACCAAAAGACAGAGAATATCAAAATTAACAAAATCAGAAATGAAAATGAGGACATAATAACAGACACCAAAGAAATCCAGAGTATCATAAGATCATACTAAAAAAACTTATACTCCACTAAATTGTAAAACATTAGTGAAATGGACCTTTCTGGACAGGTATCACTTAACCAAAATTAAATCAAGATTAGATAAACAATATAAATAGACCTATAACCCCTAAAAAAATAGAAGCAATCATTAAGTCTCCCAAGGGGCAGGGAAGCCCAGGACATGATGGTTTCAGTGCAGAATTCTACCAGATTTTCAAAGAAAAACTAGTACCAATACTCGTCAAATTGTTCCACACAATAGAAACAGAAAGAACATTTCCAAACTCTTTTCATGAGGCTACAGTCACCCTCATACCCAAACCACACAAAAACACAACAAAGAAAAAGAATTACAGACCATTCTCCCTTATGAACATTGATACAAAAATACTCAATAAAATACTGGCAAACTGAGTTCAATAACATATCAAAAAAATCATCCACCACGATCAAGCAGGCTTCATCCCAGAGATGCAGGGATGGTTCAACGTATGAAAAACTGTGAATGTCATCCATTATATAAAAAACTTGAAGGAAAAAAAAAACCCACATGATCATTGGGGAAAAAACCCACATGATCATTTCATTAGGTGCTGAAAAAGTCTTTGACAAAATCCAACATTCCTTCATGATAAAGGTCTTGGAAAGATCAGGCATAATAGAGGCAACATACAGCAAGCCAACAGCCAACATCAAACTAAATGGAGAGAAACTCAAAACAATCCCACTAAAGTCAGGAACGAGACTAGGCTCCTCCTCTCTCCCCACATCTATTCAATGTAGTTCTCAAAGTTTTAGCTAAAGCAATAAGAGAACAAAAGGAGATTAAGGGGATACAAATTGGAAAGGAAGAAGTCAAACTATCTCTATTTGCAGATGATAGAATCATATACATAAGTGATCCCCAAAATTCTACCAGGGAACTCTTACAGCTGATAAACACCTTCAGCAAGGTAGCAGGGTACAAGTTAACTCAAAAAATCAATAGCCCTCCCATGCACAAATGATAAAAGACCTGAAAAAGAAATCAGAAAAACATCATCCTTATATTAGCTGCTAATAGCATTAAATATCTTGGGAAAATTCTAACTAAAGAAGTGACAGACCTGTATGGCAAGGACTTTAAGTCACTGAAGAAGATATTAGAAAATGGGAGGATTTCCCATGCTCCTGGGTAGGTTGGATCAACATAGCAAAAATGACAGTCTTACCAAAAGCAATCTACAGATTTAATGCAATTCCCATCAAAATCCCAACACAATTTTTCACAGACCTCAAAAGAGGTAATTCAACTTCATATGAAAAAACAAAAAACCCAGCATTGCCAAAAAATCTTGTTCAATAATAGAACTTCAAGAGGCATCATCATCCCTGACTTCAAGCTCTACTACAGAGCTACAATAATACAAATAGCTCGGTACTGGTATAGAAACAGACTTGCCAATCAATGGAATCAAAATGCAGACCCTGACATTAATCCACACAGCTATGAACACCTGATTTTTGATAGAGACCAAAATATATACAATGGGAAAAAAAAGCATCTTCAACAAATGGTGCTGGCATAATTGGATGCTAATATATAGAAGAATGCAAATAGAACCATATATAACACCTGCACAAAACTCAAGTCCATGTGGACCAAGGACCTCAGCATAAACCCAGCCACACTGAACTTGATAGAAAGGAAAGTGGGAAATACCCTCCAGTTCATTGGCACAGGGGGCCGCTTCCTAAATATAACACCAGCAGCACAGACACTAAGAGCAACAATCAATAAGTGGGACCTCCTGAAACTGAGAAGCTTCTGTAAGGCAAAGGACACAGTTAATAGGACAAAATGACAGCCTACAGAATGGGAAAGATCTTCACCAACCCTACATCTGACAGAGGACCGATCTCTAAAATATATAGAGAACGCAAGAAACTAGAGGCAAAAATCCAAATAACCCAATTAAAAAATGGAGTTCAGATTTAAAAAAGGAATCCTCAAGAGAAAAATTTCAAGTGACTGAAAGACACTTGAATTGTTCAACATCCTTAACCATTAGAGAAATGCAAATCAAAACAACTCTTACACCTGTCAGAATGGCTAAGATCAAAACATAGATGACATCCTATGCTGGAGGGGATGTGTAGCAAGGGGAACACTCCTCCATTGCTGGTGAGAATGTAAATTTGCATAGTCACTTTGAAAATCAATTTGGCAGTTCCTCAGAAAACTGGGAATCAATATACCCAATGATCCAGCAATACCACTATTGGGCATAAACCCAAAGGATGCACATTCATACCACAAGGATATCAGCTCAACTATGTTCATAGCAGCATAGAAGCAACCTAGATGCCCCTCAACTGAAGAATGGATTTTTAAAAATGTGGTACATCTACACAATGGAGCACTACTCAGCAGTTAATAAAAACGACATCCTGAAATTTTCAGGGAAATGGATGGATCTGGAGAGTATCATTCTGAGTGAGGTAACATAGACTCAGAAAGATAAACATGGTGTGAACTTACTCATAAGTAGATTTTAGATGTAAAGCAAAGGACAACCAGGCTACAATCCACAAACCCCAAGCAGTTGAGTAACAGTAGGAAGTTAAGAGAGACATCCATAGATCTCCATGGGAAGGGGAAATAGAGATCTCCTGAGTAAATTGGGATTGTATAGAGGGATGAAGCAAGGGGAGGTGAGAAGAGATCATGAGAGACTGAGATGGTTGGGTGGGGGGAGCAACAGAGATGGAGAACAAAGAAATAGGTATCTTGATAGAGGGAGCCATTGTGGGGTTAGAGAGAAACCTGGTGCCAAGATAACCTCCAAGAACCCACAAGATGATCCCAGCTAGGACTCCAAGCAATAATGGAGAGGGGCCTAAACTAGCTTTCCCTTATAATCAAATGAATGACCATAGGGAGGACTAGGAGGAAGGGAGAGAGGGGAAGCAGTGGTGGGTATGGGGAACCATTTAAATAAAAACTATTTTTAAAAATTACTTTAATCCCTTCCAAGAGGGGTAGTCTCCATGGCCCAATATTTCCCCACTAGGTTACTCCTCTGGAATGCCTACCTCTCACTACATGTTAAGGAACATACCAAGCCTCAGTGTCATGTGCTACTGAAGGGCACACTCAAACCACAGCACTTAATAAGATTATGCAGCTCCTGGAAGACTCACTACCTGGAGAGAAAGGCAGGAACCAAAGAATTACCATCCATCCCATTCCTGAACTAACAGGTTTTTGTTAAGCCACTAGGTTTTATAAAAGCTGACACAGTAGCACATTTCTGGGTTTTTTTTTTTTTTAATGTCTTTGTTTGGTGTGATAGTTTGATGTAATTGGCCCCCATAAGCTCATAGGGAGTGGCACTCTAAGGAGGTGTGACCTTGTTGAAGTAAGGGTGGCCTTGTTGAAGGAAGTGTGTCACTATGGGGGCGGGCTTTGAGGTCTCTATGCTCAAACTACTCTCCGTATCTCGGTTCACTTCCTGTTGCCTGCTGATCAAGATGTAGGACTCTCAGCTCCAGCACCATGTCTGTTCACATGCTGCCATGTCCCACCCAGATGATTATGGACTAAACCTATAAAACTATCAGCCATGCCATTAAATGTTTTACTTTATAAGAGTTGTAGTTATGGTGTGTCTTCACAGCAATAGAAACCCTACGACATTTGGTTATCCCTCCCCCAAGGGTGAGCTTTATAAGATCAAAGGCTCATCTGACCTTTGGTTAGGGACCATGGGCATTCAACAGCTGGCTTCTGCATAAGGACAAG
Source organism: Phyllotis vaccarum (assembly GCA_033318265.1). Classification (NCBI taxonomy): domain Eukaryota; kingdom Metazoa; phylum Chordata; class Mammalia; order Rodentia; family Cricetidae; genus Phyllotis; species Phyllotis vaccarum. The sequence continues at coordinate 5,488,247 of JARWLC010000012.1, read as the reverse complement.
GGGGAAGGGAGGCATTTATAACGTGAAAGAGCAGGGGTTTCGAAAACAGAAGTAAGGACATGGGGGCCTTTGAACACAGAAGTTACATGAGAGAACGGGAGAATTTAAAGACATCCATTTGTGCAAAACAACCCTTCACAGTTGTGGAAGGTGCTGATGAGCACAAGACAAAAGTCATGTTTCCTCTGCTTCAAGGAGACAACACAAAAGTCAGGAGCATACTGGCCAAGTATGGGATGGGCCTGGGGAGGCATTTAAAGCTTGAAGTTCATTTGAGAGAGAAGTTTTTCTCTGTCTCTGTCTCTTTCTCCCTTCTCCCATCCCCTTTCTCATACCCCCCATTTCACCCCTCCACGTCTAGATCACGGGTGTTCAGAAGTTAGGAAAAGCTCTGGGTTATCTGCATCTCTTCAAACTAGGGACCTTCATTCAAGCCCACACCCTTGCTTCTCTTTGGCTTACCTGGGTTGAACATAATCTTTTTCGTAGAGTAGAAACAGCAAGGGGGAAATCAATTTAAGGATGAGGCAGTAAGCACGGTCGTGTTCCCTAGATTCAATTTGATCTTTTCTTTAATATATTTTTGTTTATTTGTTTGGTGTTTGGACACAAGCTTGAGTTATCTAAGAAGAAGAAACCTAGATTCAAAAAATGCCCCCATCTGATTGGCCTGCAGGCAGTTTTCTTGATGGATGATTGATGTGGAAGGTCCAGCCCACTGTGGACAGTACCACCCCTGCACAGGAGGCCCTGGAGTATATAAGGAAGCCAACCGAAGAAGCCAGCAAACAGTCTCTGCTTCAGCCCCTGTCTTCAGGTTCAGGCCCTGAGTTCCTCAATAAACTGTGATTTGGGATATGTCAGTCTTTCTTCCCTATCTTGTTTTTTGTCGTGGTCTTCTCCTCAGAGCAATAGAAATCTAACTGACAGAGCTGCTCTTTTCCAAAGGCAGCTTCCAAGTGCCAGCACTGTCACGTTCAACAGAGAAGCACAGGGGCACGCAAGGCATTGAAGTCCTCACATCCACTAGCAGAGCCTGGACCCCATTCTTTACTTTCACATCCCCCTTCCGGTTGCTGGTGGGTTGTTTTGCCCCTTGGCTTTCAGCACCTGGCCGGGGAGGGCTAGAGAGCAGCAGGGAAGGAGGATGCTTGCTGGTCCCTCCACCCAATGCCCTCTGGTCTCCCTTGCCCTGCCCTTGACCGCAGGGGCGCGCGCCGCGTTGCCACGGAAACGCCAGGCAGTCGCGGTGGCGCGCACGGCGCGCTCTTGCCTCCCGGGTCCCGCGCGCCCCGGCGCCCCGGAGTCGCGCTCGTTGGGCTCCCACCCCGGGTCCCCGGCGGCGCGCAAGGCAAGATGTGGAGGCGCAACCTGGAAGACCGGTAACCGTCCGGGGGTGGGGTGGGGGGGGATCGGCCTGCAGGCAGCCCGAGGAAGGGCTGGGTGGGCGAGGGGAACCAGGCCCAGAGCCTCGAAGCCGGCCCGGGCGGGAGGAGGCCGCATGTCCCCGAAGCGCTCTGCAGCGGGTCCTCCGGGCCGAGAGAGTCTCTCGACCGACCCATCCCACTGAGCTTGGCCGGGCCCCGCCGGTGTACGGAGCACCGGAGGCCGCTGGTGCTCGGGCCAAGGCTCGCAGCTGCCGCTTCTTCCCGGCGGGCCCGGCCGGGGCCTAATCCCGGGCCTGCAGGGTCCAGGAGCCGGAGCTGACCCTGAGCAGGGTTCTAGGGAAGGAGTCCTCCGGGAGAGTTGGCTTCGGGATGCCGTGGGCATGCTTGCATATAAAACTAACATTAACGGGCATCCTCTTAATATCTAGCGATGCTCAAACAAAACAGCTGCAGGATGCTGTCACAAATGTGGAGAAGCATTTTGGAGAGCTTTGCCAAATCTTTGCTGCTTATGTACGGAAAACTGCTAGGCTGCGAGACAAAGCCGACCTCCTGGTGAATGAAATCAACTTGTATGCCTCTACTGAAACTCCAAATTTAAAGCAGGGTCTGAAAAACTTTGCCGATGAGTTTGCCAAACTTCAAGATTACCGCCAAGCAGAGGTATGAAGTTCGGCCGTGGTGTCACAGTTATGATCCCAAGAAGTAGTGTGTAAGAACTGGAACTGTGGAGACCTTTTCATTGTAACATATCTTAACAGCTGAGAATGCACACTTGATAATGTAGTTCCTGCCTGTAATACCGTGAGTTCACTATAGGAAATCTTTCTAGGACCAGACAGCTTTCAAACTAAACTCAAGGTGTGTTTGAAGTCTCGAATTTCCGACTCATTTGCCAACTTTGATTACAGGGTGCAAATATTCAGGAAAAGTGACAAGTTAGACACTAATAGGGTCGGAAAGTACTTGTATATCCCGTGTGCATCGAGTGCATTTTACAGAATGACTAGAGATGGAAAGACTAGAGAGAGAAAATGAACAAATCACTGATAAGTGGACAACATACTGTTTATTTTCCATGGTTTGAAAGTTGAACAATCGGAAAGCTGTGATTCACATCACAGAAGCAAAACCAAGTCATGTATCTGAGAGGTTGGCTGTGTGGGCCATTTGAATACCAGAGTCTTGCTCCTGTGGGTTCCTTCTTAAAAAAAACAACAAAACCCCAGTATTTTTTTTTTCTACCTTTGATACTGCTTTAGCACTTTCTCATACTTCCTTTAAATACTAGTTAACTTACAAAAGTTGTCAAGTTTAAGCTCCATCATACATGGTCATTAGAGGTTTAATGTTTTAAAAGTAGTTTTTATTCAAAAATCCTATTTTGCCAATAATTTCCACTTTCTAGAAAATTTTTATGCGACTTATCAAATAGCAAAGTAAATTGATTTGCATTTGCTCTGCTCTGTTTCCCTGCTTACCAAATGATGGAGATGCTAATGACCATGACAAAGGTAGGCAAGGGAAATGGAACAGGTTTGGATCACCCTCACAGCCTATGCTATTAGAAATGGTATACATTAAACTGCCCTGAATATCCATAACTCTGATTTCAGAATTCTGAATATTTAAATGTTGATGGGAACTTATTTTTTTTTACATTTTCCTAAAATCTTTTCAAATGAAGCATCCACATAACATCATTTCCAGAAATTAAAGAATAAATGTGAAATGAAATTTTATTAAGTATGAAATGAAACATGTATCATTTTTAAAAGCACTTTATTTACTGCAAAAATGTTTGCTTTAAGCAATAGATGCTATCTGCTTGCCCACCCTGGCAGTTTCCAGGCCCCATTGTGTTCTTGTTTATGTATTTGTAGAAAAGACACTCTTTTTGTTCCCTTTACTAGTGTTAGTAAGAGAATTACTATTTTTTTTGATAAAATATAAACAAGAATGAAAAGGTGTTTAATTCTAGATGAAGATATCACCTGTACCATTGACAGATGAGCAATACTAAGCCTACTTGTTCTCTGATAAGTCATAAATGGCTGTCTGGAAAAAAAAAATGCAGCTAATACAATAATCCCTATGCTGTTTGCTTTAGAGAGTTGTGTTTCTTTAAATGTTCCTAGTAACGTAACTTTCAGATTAATTTTTTTCTGAAATTGAGCTGTAGGAATTAGGAGACAGAATCTGCAATATCTGCTTGAACACATGAAAATAATAACTGTCCTAAAACTATAGATGTCTTAAAGCTTCCTGGAAGCTACAGCTGTAAGGTAAATGATACGCTTGTTGAAGGATGAGCGTTTAGAAGTGCTATGCACATTCCCATCAGGCTGTGTTCCAGGTGCTGCTATGTCTGCAGCTCTTGGTGTAAAGTTTATGTTTTTTTTAATGTCTGCGTTTAGATTCTGAGTACTAGCAATATCCAGGTGATTATCCTTTCATAAAAATGTCATAGAGTATCATCTTAACTTAAAATTTAAAAAGTACTAATTTCTACAGTATTTATTTCAGATTAAACAGCATAGATTTTATTTCAGTATTTAAACTTGATATTTCTATATTTCTTTTCAGTTACGTTTTATATAATTTTCAATAGGTTGAAAGGCTTGAAGCCAAAGTGGTTGAACCTTTAAAAGCTTATGGAACCATTGTAAAAATGAAACGGGTAAGTAAATCATTTTTTCATGGTATGGCTTTTTTTTGTCTCTTTCATAACAAATACAAATAGCATGCATCTATTTTTATATACTTTGAAAAAATTTGGATCTTTAAAAATAATAAAGCATGTTTACCAAACTTATTATGGAAAAGTTTTTAAATATGTAATGCATGTGTTTATATGCTTTTATTTTAAAGCAGATGGCCTGTATTTTTAAAATCTGACAAACTGTTTTTAAAATCAAATTGTAAAATTTACATACAATAAAATTCTTATTTTTCAACGTTTGATTTTCATGAATACATATACTTCACTACAGCCAAAATTATAGTCATGAATTTGTATGGTTCGTTTTTCATTCATGACGGGTCTTATTTCCAGAAAATATCAATGAGATACATGCTCTCATGTGCATACACACTCGTGCATGTGTGCGTACACACACTGTGCAGTACTCATAACTCGGGTGAGATACATGCTCTCACGTGCATACACACTCGTGCATGTGTGCGCACACACACTGTACAGTACTCATAACTCGGGTGAGATACATGCTCTCATGTGCATACACACTCGTGCATGTGTGCGCACACACTGTACAGTACTCATAACTCGGGTGAGATACATGCTCTCATGTGCGCACACACTCGTGCATGTGTGCGCACACACTGTACAGTACTCATAACTCGGGTGCTCACAGTGCCTGGATCAAACAAGAAACACTGTACAGTACTCATAACTCAGGTGCTCACAGTGCCTGGATCAAACAAGAAGTATTGGCCCATTCTTAATATAGAGTGTTTCATTTTTAAAGTTACGTTTTATTAACAAAAATGCTTCTTTACAGGATGATCTCAAAGCAACGTTGACAGCGAGGAACCGAGAAGCCAAACAGCTATCTCAGTTAGAAAGGACGCGGCAACGAAATCCATCTGACCGACACGTAATTGTATCCTTTGGATTTTGATCTAAAAGAAAAGTTTTGTAAGTTATGCAGTATGAAAGTAAATGTATTTTAAAATTATGTATCTCTAGTTCCGAATATGTGGAGAATTTCTCATGTCAGTGGCAAAAAGAAACCCATTTAAGAATCCTCACAATGGTAACTAGCCAGCTCTAAAGTACTTCCTAATCCAATCCTTTTCATTTTTCAGATGGACTATCCCCCAGTCCACTCACAGATGTCAATGTTTTCTTAAAAAGCAAATATTAATGTCTCAGTGCCCTACCCACTGTCCTTCTAAGGAAAGAGAAGGGTCCCCACATTGCCCTTCACCAGATAGAAAGTCCTTGAAACTATAGCTGTCCCTTTGAGTCAAACCTTGAGGAGATTTGAGTGTAGTTACGATCACAAAGACACTACAATAAACATCTAGGACTGTTTGCTTAAAATGGAGCTTCTAGAAAACATTTCGTTCCTGAACTAGGTAGGATGTGCTTCATTCCTATGTGACCAACAAAAACATACTCTGCTGCACTATCCCCCTGCTGCCCCTGCAGCCCAGCCAGACACCACTTAGGGGGTGGCTCTTTGCGGGCAGTGGAAGTTGCCCCCTGCACAGTGATTTGGGACTGCTCTAGTTTCCTGGTTTATCTTTCTCTGGACCAAAGGTACATAAACCCAACCTTCTGCTTTAAACAAGAAAAAGCAGAGAAGCAGTTAAGTTGGGCTGGTGCAGGACATTTATTGCAGCTTAAGATTTCTGACTGGATTGTGTTGTAAGCAAGCTGGACAAACCAGAGGATGCTACAGATTCATTCCTGACCACTCTGCCAGATACTAGGGTATCACCAGCATTTAAGAATTGTCAGGAATCAAAATTTGCTTTGATCTTGTGGAAAAGAGTCTCTGAAGATAGGTAAAATATAACGTCTGAAATCCTGCGGAGTTGCTGATTGAATCATAAGCATTCGTATTGATCTTTAACTTAGAAATGAATGTATCACTAAGTCAACATATACACACTCTATTAACATTTCTGCAGGGGAAGGGGGTAGCCCTTATAGCTAAAACAAGATGGAGAAACCAGCATAAGTTAGTTAGAGAGATTGTCCTGCCCCCTAGATAGATCTCATGAAGGCTCCTGACAGTCTGAGACTAGAACATGAGTGACAGGAGGCACGGAGTGTGCCAGGTCATCCCAGTGTTCCTGCCATAGACCTTCATACCTCAGCTGTGCACCCAGAAGTCTGCTAGAGGCCAATATGTACTTGGAGCCCCTTCTTTTGGCGACCATAACCCTGGGATCCACCTCTCCACCCATGGCCCCCGATGACTTCTGAACAGCCTGTGATCCAGTTTGAAAGTCTTGACTAACATTACTGGATACACTGGTCAACTGTTCATGGAATTGAATTGTATCTTAACATTTCATACTCAAGATTGGTTCATTGTAGAGTTTTGAGCAATTTTCAATGACTAATTATCACAAATGTACGCTTTTCTTTGCTAAAGGCTGACTGGCTGAGTTGTGCTCAGGAAGAGGATTTCAGACTTTAGAGTGGATCAGAGTTCTAGAGGCAGGAATATAAAGACCCCAGCTGTGGCTTCCTCTGCTTCCCATGCTTTCCTTTAACCATCCACAGGGGTTCCCAGTGTTTCTTAGCAGGCCATGAGAAGGGCAGACACATGACACAGTAAAGTCACAAGAACTATTATCTCACACAGTGATCACTAGGAATCAGCCTGAGTGTTCTCAAAAAAGAATGACCAGCTGTCAGGTAACTACCAGCAGCTATTTTCAAAAGAGCCCCTCAAACAGCTGGACTTTACATTTGCATTTTCTGTTTTTAAAAAAGCCCATAAATACTTTTAAATACTTTATAGATTTTAATACTATATAGGATTAAGTTGAAAGTCTATGCTTTTTTAAACTATATTTTGTATGGTAAATAGTAAGTTGAGTGCTTAGTATCCTAAAATTATATACTTAACACTAATTGTAAGAGCAATTCTATAAAGGTAGATGACTTTATTTAACAATGTTCAATTATCTTTAAAATGTATATTTTCCTTTATGAAGATTTTCAGTCACAGGTGAGCAATAAGATGGTGTGTCAAGACCTGGATCCTGAGAGGGAGCCCTTTGACTTGCTTCAGTTCATAGATTCTCTTCAAGGAAAGCAGGAGCTAAACATCAGGAGATTACATCTCAAAACTTTGATGACAAGTGCCAGTTTTCCTTAACTCACACTGAATGATATATGACTTTAGAGAAAGTATAATTTTAGTATAATGCACACAACTTTATTATGAATAACTTAATCATAAACTGAGGTATGTCTTCTTAATTTTTAGTACTGCTTAACATTTAATGTGTGGGAGCAACTATTGTCCTAAAGAAAAAGACGCATAAAGAGTCTAGATTGGAATTGTCCACACTTGACAGAACCATTGCTGCAGTATGAAGCTGAGTTCTTGATCTACAACTAGAATAACTTAGGGAACAGTTTTTAAAAGAATCTCTGTAGCTACAGTTCACAAATTAATAGCAGTATTTAGATAATAACCATGATAATTGGTTTTACAACACAGATCTAGATAGTATGGGTATATATCGTAAGGTAAAACATTAAAACTAGCCATTGAATATATCAGTTACTTCACATATATACCATAAGCCAAACCAAAACAATACAATGTTAACTTGTAAGAATCTGACTGATCTGATTGTTTAGTACATGCCTGTAATCCGTCACTTGGAAGGTAAAAGTAGGATCAGAAGTTCAAGGTTATCTTCTACCAGATAGTAGCTTACAGCCAGCACATATCATGTTATATATATTACAAAACAATATAGGTATAAATATGGTGACACATACCTGTAATCACAGCAGCCAAGAGGCAGAGGCAGAAGAACATGAGTTCGCGATCAACCTATTTAGAGAATCCTAGAACAGCCCAGGATATATAGGTAAACTCCATCACAAAAAATTGTATATCTAATGCATTTGAGGAATTCTTAAAAGACACTTGAGTCTCACAAGCCTTGTATATTATAATAATAAAAATTTTGATTCTGCATAGTGGAAACTGTTATAGCTATTGGGCTTTTCATGGTGTGCTTTTAGTCCTACACAAAGATTAATTCAATCTATAAATTATTCTGCGATAATCCTTACTTTACAGACACAATGCGAGAGCATTGAAAATACTAAGAATAAGTGTTTTCTTTGGGGGCCGAGGGATGAAAGGAGAGAAGGGTGGTGTAGTAAGTGGCACAGAAATCAGAAAGTAACTCTGCAGTGTATCCAAGTGCGACAGGGAAAGCAGATTCACAGACAGGGATATTGTTCTGAGACTATCGGTCAACAGACTTAAGTTTCTATCGTGCATACTACCTAACGTGCTTTCATTGTATTTAGTACAAGGTAAATTTGAACAGTTTACACTGTCAGGCTAGAAAAAGTCAACACTGAAATAGAAACATTTAACACAAGATTCAACTACATGGATTCTAATTTGGATCTTTCCTTTTGTTGTGGATTCACTGTTTAGGCAGAAACTGAATTACAGAGAGCCACAATTGATGCCACCCGAACAAGTCGCCACTTGGAGGAAACTATTGACAACTTTGAGAAGCAGAAAATAAAGGACATAAAGGTAATTATCTTAATACAAAATGTTTTCTAATGTTACTTAAAGTTGGGAAAAATAATGTACTGACTTTGTAGCCCAAGAGACCTTAAGTTTAAAAAAAAATTACAGGGCAAAAATATATCAAGTGTTATTATGAACACAATGACATATTGTAGGAGATGTATTCTTGTTTATTAATATAATTTTACAGTCTGACGGTATTTCCTCCTCCCTCACCTCCTCCTAGTTGCCCACCCCCACCCTCCTCTTCTCTTCAGGAAAGGGCAGGCCTCCCATGGAAACCAACCAGCCCTGGCATATCAAGCTTCAATGAGACTAGGCACATCCTCTCCTGTCAAGGCTGGTAGGAGGGAAGGGTCCCCAAAGAGGCAGTAGACTTGGAGCGCCTGCTCTCACTGTTAGAGAGGGCTGAAGATCCAGCTACACAGCTGTCCCATTTATGCATGCAGACTTCCCGGTCGTCGGCTCGCGGCTGAGCCCAGGCTAGTTGAGACTGTGGGTTTTCTTGTGGTGTCCTTGACCTCTCCTTTTAAATCCTTCCTTCCTCTTCTACAGGATTCCCCGAGCTCTGCCTAACGTTTGGCTGTGGGTCTCTGCCCCTGTGTCCGTCAATTGCTGGGTGAAAAGCCTTTCTGATGACAGTTGGGCTAAGCACCAATCCATGAGATAGGTAGATGGCATGAAGAAGAGTTTTGTTTTGTTTTGTTTTGTTTTTCCCACTCCTGTTAGGTTCTAACCCAGGTCTTTGAGTTTCTGTGGCACTAGGTTTCTAGCTCATCCCAGAGATGCCTCCAGACTCTAGTTGTCTTTCCCCTTACATTCTCCCTCCATCTCTCCACTCCTCCTATTCCCATCCCCACACCCCCTTCTAGAACCCTTCCCCCAGCCACCTGCAATATTCTATTTTCCCTTCACAGTGAGATTTATACGTCCCCCCTGAGCCCCCTTATTACATAGCTTCTCTGGGTCGTGAATTGTAGCAAGGTTATCTTTACTTTACGGCTCATATACATCTGTATATTATCATACCGTGTTTGTTTTCCTAGGTCTGGGTTCCTCACTCTATGAACATAGTTGAGCAGTTGTCCTTGTGGCATGATGGAATGCCCTTTGGGTTTATGCCCAAGAATAGTATATCCGTTCAGAATTATCTGAGAAACTGCCATATTGATTTCTAAAGTGGCTGTACACGTCTGCATTTCCACTAGCAATGGAGAAGTGTTCTTCTGCTCTACATCCTTGCCCGCAGGAGCTGTCACCTGTGGGGTTTGTTATTGTTTTGTTTTTTTTGTTTTCTATCTTAGCCATTCTGATAGGTGTAAGAAAAAGTAGTTTTAATTTGCATTTCCGTGATGGCTAAGGATGTTAAACATTTCATTAAGTGTTTGTTGGCCATTTGAGATTGCTCTGTTAAATTCTGTTTAGATCTGTACCCCATTTTTAAATTTGGTTTGGTGATATGTAGTTTCTTGAGTTCTTTATATACTTTGGCTATCAGTCTTCTGTCAGATGTGGGAATTGGTAAAGATCTTATCCCATTCTGTAGGCTGCTGTTTTGTGTATGAGACAGTGTCCTTTGCCTTACAGAAGCTCTGGAGCTTCATGAGGTCCCATTTATTGATGGTTGGTCTTGGTGTCTGAACTATTTATCTTCTGTTCAGGAAGTTGTCTCCTATGCCAATGCATTCAAGCCTACTCCCTGCTTTCTCTTCTATCAAGTTCAGTGTGTCTGGTTTTATATTGAGGTCTTTGATCCACTTGGACTTGAATTTTATACGGGGTGATATTTATAGATCTGTTGATTCTTATATATGCAGACATCCAGTGAGACCAGTAGCATTTGCTCAAGATGTTCTTTTATACTCCTGGATTCTTTATCAGAATTCAGGTGATCATAGGTGTGTGGATTGATGTCTGGGTCTCCAGTTTGACTCTACCGATCCATCACCCTTTTTGTTTTTATGCTAATCCCATGCAGCTTTTATTCTATAGCTTTGTAGAACAGTTGAAATCAGGGATGGCGATGGCCCCAGAAGTTCTCTCACTCCACAGGATTGTTTCAGCTGTCCTGGATTTTTTGTTTTTCCACATCAAGTTGAGTATTGTTCTTTCAAGGTCTATAAAGAATTGTGTTAGAATTTTGATAGGGATTGTGTTCAGTATGTAGATTGCCGTTTTAACTGTGTTAATCCTAGCGATCCATGAGCATAGGCGATCTTTCCATCTTCTGCTGTTTCTCCAATGTCTGTCTTCAAAGACTTGAAGCTCTTGTCATATAGGTCTTTTACTTGCTTGGATAGAGTTACCCAGAATTATTTGTAGCTGTTGTGAAGGGTGTTGCTTCCCTGTTTCCTTCTCATCCTGTTTATTGCTTGTATATGGGAGAGCTACTAATTTTTTAAGTTAATTTTGTAACCAGCCACTTCTTTGAAGGTATTTATCAGCTGTATGAGTTCACAGGTAGAATTACTGGGTCCTTATGTATCACCTGCAGATATCCAATTCGTATTCCCTGTCTCACTTCCTTGTCTTACTATTCTAGCTAGAACTTCAGATACTAGATTGAATTCACATGGAGAGAGTGGATAAAGACCTTGTCCTGTTCCTGTTAGTGGAGTTTGAGTCTCTCTTCATTTAATTTGCTGTTTGATGTCAGCTTGCTGTGAATTGCTTTTATTATAGTTAGGTGGTCCCTGCATCCCTGATCCCTCCAGACTCTTATTAGGAAGGAGTGTTGGATCCTGTCAAAGGCTTTAATGAAATGATTTTTTTTCCTTCTTTCAGTTGGTTTATATTGTTGATGACCTTGACAGATTTTCATACGTTACCATCCCTGCGTCTCTGGGATGGAGCCTACTTGATCATGGTGGATGATTATATATATATATATATATATATATATATATATATATATATATATATATATATATATATAATGTTCTTGAATTCGGACTGCCAGTATTTTATTGCACATGTTTGCATCAATGTTCATAAGGGAGATTGGTCTGTAACCCTCCCTCCCTCCCTCCCTCATTGCATCTTTGTGTGGTTTAGGTATCAAGGTGACTATAGTGTTCTTTCTCTTTCTATTGTGAGGATCAGTTTGAGTAGATTTGGTGTTAACTCTTCTTTGAAATTCTGGTCAAATTCAGATGGTTTATCTGGCCCTGAGCATTTTTTGATTAGGAGACTTTTAATGACTGCTTCTATTTCCTTAGGGATTATATGTCTATTTAAATTGTTTATCTGATCTTGATTTAATTTTCTTATGTAGTACCTATTCAGAAAGTTGTCCATTTCTTTTATATTTTCCAATTTTGTGGAGTTTTTGGAAGATCTAATGATTCTCTCAATTTCCTCGGCATCTGTTATGTCCCCACTTTCTGATTCTGTTCATTTGGATATACTCTTTCTCTCCGCCTTTGGTTAGTTTACATAAGGGTTTGTCTATCTTGTTGATTTTTCTCAAAGAATCAAGTCTTTGATTCATTGACTCTTTGTATTTTGTTTCTATTTTATTGATTTCAGCCGAGTTTGGTTATTTTCTGCTGTCTACTCCATCTGAGTGAGTTTGCTTCTATTTGTTCTAGAGCTTTCGGCTGTGTGAGATTTCTAATTCTATATGTAGGCACCTAGTGCTATGAACTTTCCTTTTAACACTGCTTTTATTGTGTCCCATGAATTTGGTTAGGATATGCATTCATTTTCACTGAATCCTAGGAAATCTTTAATTTCTTTATTTCTTCTTTGACCTAGTGGTGATTCAGTAGAGTTGTTCAGTTTCAGTGAGTTTGTAGGCACTTCGTTGTTTTGTTGATGTTGAAATCAGCTTTAATCCCTGCTGATATGTTAAGATACAGGGAGTTATTTCATTTATCTGTTGAGACTTGCTTTGTGACCAAATATATGGTCAGTTTTAGAGAAAGTTCTGTGAGGTTCTGAGAAGAAGGTATATTCTTTTGTTTGGGTGAAATGTTCTGTAGATACCTGTTAGGTCCATTTGAGTCATAATGTCTGTTAGCTTAATTATTTCTTTTGTCTAAATGGCCTGTCCATTGGTGAGAGTAGGGTATTGGAGTCTCCCACAGTTAATGTGTGAGGTTCAGTGTGTGATTTAAGCTTTAGTAATGTTTCATTTACAATTTGGGGCATAAATGTTCAGAATTGAAGCACCATTTTTCTTTTGATGAGTATAAAATGTCCTCCCTATCACTTCTGATTTTGGTGTGAAGCCTATTTGGTTAGATATTAGAGTGGCTATACCAGCTTGCTTCCTGTGTTCATATGCTAACCTTTTACTCTAAAGTAATGGCTGTCTTTAATGTGGAGGTATATTCCTTGTATGCAACAAAATGATGGATCCTATTTTTGCATCTATCACTGCCGTGGGGACCAGCCTCTAAACAGCTCAGAGTCCGGAGGGAAACCTCAACGCTGGCAAAGTTAAGACCTTTTCTATCTAAGGGGGTAGGAGAAAGACACTCCCACATTCTCCTGTTCATGTCCTTCCTTCGTCAGGCTCTTCTGATAAACTGGCTGGGCTGGAAATTTGGCTGTGTGCTCATAGCCATACAAAAGCATATTCATCAATTGTTACATAAAGTTGTCCTCATTCCAAGGTCCCCAACATTAACTATATGTCTTACTGTGTCTTATTGAAAGGGAACATCACATGCCTCTATGATCCTAATTTTTCATTAAGCATTGTATGCAATATACAAAGAATTCAAGAGCCTCAGGTGTGCCTGAGATGTCCTATGACCAAGGACATATCATTTTTTTTCTGCATGGATTCTTTAGGGTCTAAGTACTTCTAAGAAACATGTTTGTTCTAATCTCTATCCCATACAGTAATTTTGCTAAATTCTTACAGAATTCAGGTGACATGTATTTCATTTTCATCTGCCTTAGGTAATTAAAAATAGTCACCCCAATATCCCATGTACAGGTATGTCTAAGTAACTTATTGCAGATCAAGAGAGCATAAGCAGACAGATGAATCTCTTCACAAACAACTCCCTTGCTTTTCTGGCAGGACATAGAGCATTGCTACAAAGAACCAATCATTCTCTTGTCTATGTAGAAAGTTAATCTTAGAGCGAATGCTAAAGGAACCAACAGTCCTAACTTCTATACATGAAAGGCAATCTGTTTCTTTTACTTCAGATCTTTAGAGTATATACCCATCTCTCAGTAGATTCTTACATCAGGAGAATTGAAGGCAGGAATGGTACAAGGACACTGAGACCTGTGTCTGTGTCTATTAAACATTAAGAGAATTAGGCCCAGTCTGGCTCTTGGAGAATTCAATTGCTCTCCTTCAATCACTAAGCTGAGCTGTTATTTAAAGCAGTTTCTAAGGTCTTGGCTGAAAAGCATATCTTTGTATATACTTTTACTCATCAAAGCTCTGTATATTATCAACTAGAAGGTATAGTTAGGAAATCATCTTCATAATTTGCAGGTAAAAATACCCAGAAGAATGGGATATTTCCAATGAGATAAACACATTACCTTACAGGCAGTGGGGAATTTTCCCACACCCAATTCAATCGTGCCAGATATCAGTGAAAGATGGTAACAGCAAGCATGCAAAGGGACAGCCAAGGCAATCATAATAGCAAGCATTCCGTGTCTGTGTTCTGGGGTGTGTGTGGGGGGATATGTATATCCAAGATTATCCATTGTGGGTTTCTTCCTTGTGGGCCAACACCCTGAATTCAATCAACTGCCACCTGCTGGTCTTCTGACATGGCCGCTGGCATGCATCCATTCTGTTAGCATGTGTTTTTCTGTTGGAGCATTGAGTTCATTGATATTGAGAGAGATATTAATGACCAATGAAGTTAATTCATGTTATTTGATGTGTGTGAAGTGGTTTTGCTTCACTTTTGGTTTTGCTGGTGTGAACTTACTTCCTGTCTTCTTGAGTGTACTTAACCTCCTTGGGTTGGCGTTTTCCTTTTAATAGCTTCTGTAGGGATGGGTTTGTACATAGTTATTGTTTAGATTTGGTTTTGTCATGACGTATTTTTTTCTCAATTTGTGGTGATTAAAAGCTTTTCTGGATATAGTAGTCTGGGCTGGCATCTGAGGTATCTTAGAGTTTGTAAGACATCTGTCCAGGCCCTTCTGGCCTTTATAGTCTCCATTGAGAAGTTGAGTGTAATTCTATTAGACTGCCTTTATGTATTTCTTACCCTTTTCCTTTACAGCTTTTGATGTTCTTTTTTTGTTCTGTATTTTTAGTATTTATTGTAATGCAAAGGACTTCCTTTTCTGGTCCAATCTATTTGGTGTTCTGTAAACTTATTGCATGTTTATAGGCATCTTTTTCTTTAGGTTAGGGAAATACACACACACACACAGAATCCCCGGCCTTTGAGCTGGAAATCAATTTCTTCTATTTCTATAATTCTTAGGTTTGGTCTTTTTATAGAAGTGTCCCAGATTTCCTGGGTGTTTTGTGTCAGGAACTTTTTAGATTTAACATTGTCCTTGGCCAGGGTATCAGCGTCTTCATCATTTATGGCAGAGATTCTCTTCCCTGTCTTGTATTCTGCTGGTGCTGCTTGCATCTGTAGTTCCTGTTCACTCACCCTGATTTCCCACCTTACGTTTCCGAGTTTGCTTTCCTTATTGCTTTTATTTTTAGTTTAGGTATCGAGCTGCATTAACTTCACCTCTTTGTATTTTCCTGGATTTCTTTGATTTATTCAAGTAAGGGCCTCTGTCATTGGACTGAAGGTCATGTTCTTGTGCTTCAGCTGTGGGAGGATAGCTGGTCTCTGGAGGTGCCATACTGCCCTGGTTATTATGCTGTTACATTGCCTCTAGTCATCTGGTTTGGAGTTATTACAGGTTTAGGAGCTGATTTCTGAGTTTATCTTTGTTAGATGGCTGTTTTTCTCCTCTTGGTTTCTGTTTTGTCTCTGGTCTTCCAGCCGGAGGTTCTGGTGACCAGTGAGTCTTCAATCTAGGAGGGTGTCTCCGCTGAGGTTTTTGCAACCTGCCTAACCTCTGCTTCTAAGGTTCCAAGTACCTGTGTGGTCTGTGGAGTTCTGGGTACCTGCTTGGTCTCTGGGATTCCTAGTATGTTGTAGGACATGGAGCCTATGGGACAGTGCTGCTGGGGGCTGTTGTGTGGGCTTAAAGGAGTGTTCGCAGGAGGTGGGTGGTATCTTACCTGTGGTCCCTAGTGCCAGCATAGCCTACAATAAAGCAGAAGCCTTCTCCTGGAGTTAGGGGCTGGAATCAAGGAACTGTATTCTTACCAAGAGCTAACATATATAGTAATGTATCATACCATTCCTGGCCCCTAAACAACAAAGTGTTCCATTTATACCATCTGGACTTTAAAATAGCTACTAAAAATAAGCAAATACATAGAGTAACATATTCAAGGAACTCCAACCAAAAATATGAACTGTAAACTAGTTGGGCTTTATAAATTTATGATTTCCATTATAGTAGACTGCTATTAATATCGACGGCACAAAATTAACAGCTACATTATTTTCAAAGATGAAAAAAGATTAATAAAGTAACTGTGCTGGCTAATTTTATGTCAACTTGATCCAAGCTAGTCATTGGAAAGGAGGCAAAGTCAATTGAGAAAATGCCCCCATAAGATCCAGGAGTACAGCATTTTCTTAGTGATTGATGGGGAGGGCCCAGCTCATGGTGTGTAGTACCATCACTGGGCTGGTGGTCCTGGGTTCTGTAAGAAAGCAGACTGAGCAATCCATAATGAGCAAGCCAGTAAGCAGCACCCTCCCATCAGCTCCTGCCTTCAGGTTCCTGTCTTAAGTTTCTGTCCTGACATCCTTTAGTAAGGAAAGATGTGAAAGCAGAATCCAAACACACCTTTCCTTCCCAACTTAATTTGGTCATGGTGTTTTATCACAAAAATAGTACCCCTAATTCAGAAAGTAACATAAATTGTATCCACCAGTGATAAACTGGTTTGGTTCCAAATACTCAAAATTGTCTTCATTTGTGACAAACCTGCAGATTTGACTCTTCAGCACGCCTTTGATGAGAGTTTTAGGTGCTCTTGGAACATCTTAAATATTGTCTAATCATGTATATGCTATGAAAATTGAGGATTTTTTGGCTCACTACAAATTTTTCTATAAGAGTTCTTATTTTGCTATATTGTCAATAAAATAACAATTATCTGACATTTGTAGACAATTCTTCTCTGAAAACAATTCATTTGATTATTTCCTGATGCTAGTTTTAAAACCTTTGAGAGCTTAGGCCTCTAAATGAAGTCACGGGCGTTACACTGTGCTATGTAAAGTAGGTTATTGCTCAGTGTCTAAAGAGGATATCTGAAATAAACATCCCTTCTCAGCTGAGAGAAAATATGAGAACTGCTGACATCCTTTGTAAAATTAGCATTGACCTCAACGAGAATGGAAAAGGGTTCCTTTTGCTACTTAATCACTA
Organism: Phyllotis vaccarum; assembly: GCA_033318265.1. Taxonomy (NCBI): domain Eukaryota; kingdom Metazoa; phylum Chordata; class Mammalia; order Rodentia; family Cricetidae; genus Phyllotis; species Phyllotis vaccarum. The sequence goes on along the minus strand of JARWLC010000012.1, from coordinate 5,471,131 downwards.
ATCCTTCTTGTGTCTACTCTTTCTCATGTGAAGTTTGTGATCTTTGAGCTTGCTTTTGATTCCCATCCACATGCAAGCTACCTCTACATGTGTTAATTTATTGTGCAAAACTGAGTACAAAATTGGGGCAAAGAAAGTGAGTGCAGAATTCCTAGCTTCAGTGGGTATTTCCAGGGACTTCTGAAATAGATGGAGGAGCTATACAGTGTGTCCAAGTTATACTTCTGGTCTGCAATACTGTGCCCCTCAGTCTCCAAGTGTTTATGGGCAGAAAGGAGCAGGAGAAAACATCACCCTTGAAAAAGTAGATATAATTCAGAAGTATACAACACACCGCTTTTTAAGATATGCGTGACCATCACCAGTTTTGGGACATTTCATCACCTCAGTTTTACACTTGAGCTTTACCTCTGTTGGCCTGTCTCCATGGATAGGGCCATTCGAGACATTACACCATGAAAGGAGTTTTGTGTTTTATTTTACTTTGCATGTTTTCAGGCTTATCCACATTGTGGCATGAATTATTCTTTCATTGGTTTCGGCCAAATAAATTTGCTTGTATATTATTTTGTTTATCCATTAACCAGTTAATGGCTTCTTTTATTGCTCCCATCATTTGGCTATGTTTAATTTAAATATCCATATACACATGTGTGGAAATATATTTTCACTTATGAAATAGTTGTGAAATTGCTGGATCATACAGTAACTGTTTAACTATTTGAGGAATTGCAGAGTGTTCTAAGATGGCCTTGTCATTGTACATGCTTCCTAGAACTGTCATGATGGCTCCCACTTCTTTTGACTCCTCAGTACTTCCTTCTTTCAGTTTTGATATAGTTATACTTGTGTGAATAAAGCAGTGTCTCACTGTAGTTTGGATAATCCTCAGTACCTTGTTTATTTTGGAAACAGGGTTTTCTCTGTGTAGCTCTGGCTGTCCTGGAACTCGCTTGCCTCTGCCTCTCAGTGCTGGGATTAAAGGTGTGTGATGCTACCTCCTGGTCCTCAATCATGTTTACTGACCATTTGTATATATTTCTTGGAGAAATGCCCATTCAGGTCTTTGTCCGTATTTCAGTAGAGTTGTAAAGATTGTTTTTTCTCATATCGTGAATACTCATTAAATAATGGCTGTCATTATTTTGTCACATCCTGCCAGCTGCCTTCACTTTCTTGGTGGTATCGTGTGAACACACATTTCAATGTTAGTGACATGTATTCAGTTTTTTCTGTTGCTTGTGTCTTTAGTGTCACAGCTCAGAAGCTATTGCCAGCCCTCAGCTTTCCTCTGTCTCATCATCTTGAGTCATGTGAATGAAGTCTGTGGTGCACTTCTTCCATGTATACCCTTTGTTGAAAATGTTTCACTTTTCTGGAGTCTAACTGATGTGACCCTCCCCTGACACAGTAGAACAATGTCAAACCATTCTCTGGGTTTTGTGACCCTATCTTAAGTGACAATTAAGGAATTAATTCCTAGTCAGAAGCCACTCAGTCCTATAAGGCATCCCTGTGTATTAGGATACTCAGCTGCTGTTTAAGTACAGTGTAGCCCTCCAAGACCTGCTACATCAAAGAGTAACAGTTATTGTTGGTTATAGTTTCACATCTTACCTCGAAAACCAGTCTTAAGAGTTTCTAAAAATATGCCTCAATTTTAACACAAATATTTATAGGATGTAGTACTAGAGTATATAGTCATGTACATTTTAGTCATCTTTTTTTTTCATCCAAATGTCAATTATCCTGTAAAAAGAGAAGTAATTTCTTTAAAAAGATGTGAATGGTGATTATGGCAACATTTTGCACAACTGAAATTTTTTGCTGTAAAAAGTTTTCACATATTTTATTTGTCCTCCACAAAAACTGACACCTTGTTCTTAATAAAATACTAAGACTACATAAGTAAGAATATAAAACTCTATGGTTCTATTAAAAAAAAAAAACTCTTAAATACAAAGAAACAATTTAAATGACTTTAAAATTCCAATCTTTTATGTTTTTCAGAACATATTTTCTGAGTTCATCACAATTGAAATGTTGTTCCACGGCAAAGCTTTAGAGGTCTTCACTGCTGCGTACCAAAATATACAAAGGATTGATGAGGATGAGGACCTAGAGGTGGGTCTAGACTCGCTTCTTCTGTTAGCGTGGAAAAGTCTTAGAAATAATCTATGTCATCGTGTGCAACCCAAAGGTCTAGACTTGCTTCTTCTGTTAGCGTGGAAAAGTCTTAGAAATAATCTACGTTATCGTGTGCAACCCAAAGGTCTAGACTCGCTTCTTCTGTTAGCGTGGAAAAGTCTTAGAAATAATCTATGTTATCGTGTGCAACCCAAAGGTCTAGACTCGCTTCTTCTGTTAGCGTGGAAAAGTCTTAGAAATAATCTATGTTATCGTGTGCAACCCAAAGGTCTAGACTCGCTTCTTCTGTTAGTGTGGAAAAGTCTTAGAAATAATCTATGTCATCGTGTGCAACCCAAATAACTAACCTTTTGTGGTTTTCCATTTATACGTTGTTAGCAGATGACAGTCACTTTCTTCAAGTACTAAAGCTAATGTTTACTCTCTACTCTTTACATGTTTTCTTGTTTAAGATTATCAGGCTTTTACATTATAGTTATAAAATAGTAGCAAATATTTATGTAATCATCACTTTGAACAGATCTGTGTATTTTAACTATGCTAATTAATCCATCAACTTTAATAAAAATACTTACTGCCCTGACTTAAGGATGAGAAAACTGAACCCTAGGAGAGAAGTTTGCTGGGGACCACAGCTCATTTAGTAGCACAGGTGGGAGTGAGCCCTAACTGTCCATCACAATGCTGTTCTTATGCTTTGTCCTCAAGGCTACAGTTGAGGATGGGTGACTTGGACCATTTCCTGCAAGAAAACAAAACAAAAACCACTGCACTGAGTAGCAGGTTCAAGTGATCTCTGTACATTTCCTGCAAACCTGGAGGCCCCTTTACAAGCACCAGCCCCCTTTTTCTGACACACCGACTGGTGAACTAATACTCAAGTCCTTTGGGCCCTAAGTTGTTTCTCCTTATCCCAAAGGTCCTACATTGGCACCTTTGTAACTTAGATAAATAGGTTGTGTAGAAGAAACAGTTGAAAAGCCAAAGGTTTCAGGGTTGGAACAACTCTCTTCATGTTCCAGTGGAGTAAAGTAAATAACTTCTTTACTCCATCTTCATGATAAAATAAAACAATATGCCACTTACCTTCTAAGATGTCCAAGCAAAACTAGGTTTGTTCAGCACCTATTATGCCAAGTACCATTCTGAGTACTAGGATCATGAATAAGAAATAATCTATACTGTCAAAGCAAATTACAATCTACCAGTAACATCAAAGGAGACAAAAATTCAGTGTATCCATTAAAATTTCATAATGCACCAATTCTATAATTGTGTGTGTGATGGAAAGTTCCACAGTTTTAAAGATAAAGGAGTTTGAAATGAGGTTAACTAGCAAAAACCTTAGAATGGTAGGTAATCCAGAGGTTCACAGGCTACTGTGAATGAAGAGCAGCATACTTTAAACATCCCCTAAACCCGTGACCTGTGATCAGGGCAGTATAATGTTATGCATTCGTTTAACCCAAAGAAAAAATGCAGAGGGACGTGACTTGTTTGACTTGTTTTTCTGCAGAGTCGCACTTTATGAGAGCCATAGATTTATTCAGCAGCAGCTTGTTCCTCACATAAATACTATTTCCAGGCCCATCTTTCCTTCAAAATACTTTCTATGCTTTCATTTGATAAGATATCCAGATCTTGTGATTGTTTTTCCATCTTAGATCATGCTGAAAAGCACATTACCAATACATTAATTTTTCTATAAATCTATTGTTTTTACAGCAACAGGATTCATACTTGTTTAAAGTTTATCTAAAAGGTTCCATATTGTGTTATTTTTCTTTGCTAGAAGAGTTTACAGTGTTCAAACAAAAATACATTCCCTCTCAATGCTGGGCTAAGACCATCAAAAAACACAGATATATTTACATTGTGATTTGTAACAGCAACAAAATAATTTTATGATTAGGGGTAACTGTAGTATTTTGTTTCTGATGCAGACTTCCGGCCTAGCCTTGAGGTTAGGGTCTGCAGACCCACAGAGACACACAGACACTTACATTAATTTTATGCTGATTGACCTGGGGCCTAGGCATAACTTGCTAACCCTTTACTCTTAAACTAACCCATGACTCTTATCCTGTTCAGCCATGCAGCTCGGTAACTTTTCTCAGAGCAGCATGGTTGTCCTCTGCTTCTTCTGGCATCTCTGGCATCTCTGCTCTGTCCTTCCTAGTCCCAGAGTTTTCTTAGTCTGGTAGCCCCACCCACACTTCCTGTCTGCTTCAGCCAATCAGCATTTTTATTAAACTAGTAGGCGGGACAATTGTTTACAATGGAACATAATCCCACTACCGGTGACCACATGAGAATGGTTAAAGGGCTGCAGTATTAGGAAGCTTGAGAACCACTGGCTTACAGGAATATAAAAGACAGCCTTTTTTTGGTTCTTTATTTCGACAAAAATGGGAATTATGTTTGTGTTAGCATTCACTGGACTAATTCACTGCAATTAGCACCATTTATATGGAAGAGTGGCAAAGATAAAACAGGTTTCCTTTTACTAAAAACTTAAGATAAGGTGTGGAAACATCTGATCAAAGACAGGAACATAATAGTTACCCTGGAGCTGCTGGCTCTTAAAGACTGGTAAATTTGCAGAGATGTCCTGCTGAAGAGCCGGCAATAAAGAGGCCCATGTACATTATCCCCACATAAGTTCGTTCTGTAAGTGTGACACTAGGCCTCTGAAGGTCACCTGAAACATTTGACTCTGGTAGGTAAGGGTGACAAACGGATTGTTAGTTAAGCATATGTTGTCTGCAGTAATATGAGGTTAAATAGACTGTGAAGAAAGGTATATAGAAGTACTTCAGGTAAGAAATTAGAATATAATGCCCATGGTGCTAGGCAGGTATAAAGCCTTTCACTATAAAACTGAGTCTACACCCAATTAGTAGGCCTAGATTTATCTGAGTATCAATATTAAAAAAAAAAAAAATCAAAACCCCACACAAACCATTCCAAGTGGTTAGCAGCCACACATAGCCAGGAGCCTTTTTGGACATTAAGCATTTTCTTCATCTCCAAACATGTTATTGAACACTAGTAGTCTATAATAAAAGGTATATATATGAAGTACACAGGAAATTCATTAATTGATAAGACATCAAACACTGCAGAGAAAGAAAAAGGTGGTCAAACCCTTTAAACATATGTAAGTGTAAGCAGTAGAAGCAATGGGCACTGTCTGGATGATTTGGCTGTGAATGGAGAAGTCAAGCTCTCAGTGACGTCTCATGGCTGGGAAGAGGGAGACCTAGGGATCGTCATGAGCAGTTGTGGAGTCAGTGGAGTGCAGTAAAGTAACTCACTAGCTTTTTTAAAAGTTATTCCTTGAAGGAGTAAATAAGAAAAAAAAGACCAAGAAGATGCTCATAAGAAAATGCCCATTTCTGGAACAGTGTTCTGAACCTGTAGGTGCCCCCTTTGGGGGGTCAAACAACCCTTTCACAGGGGTCACCTAAGACCACCGGAAAGCATATTAACAGCTCCTAACAGTAACAAAATTACAGTTATGAAAAGCAACAAAAAGGGTCACCACAACCTGGGAAGTTGTATTAAAGGGTGACAGCATTAGGAAGCTTGAGAGCCACTTTCTAGAGGGAACCTGTGGAAACCAAAATCTTAGAAAATTTGTAGTTTTGAAAGCAAAGGAAAAATACACATTGAAAAAAATCAGAATGGCATTTGCTTTTGGAAGTTTGAAAGGAGGTGTTTGAAATTCACATTGACCTTGACTCTTCGTCTATGTTAAAAATATGGGGTAAGTTAAAAAGATAGGACGGCTTGAGAAAGAGTGACATTTCAAAGTACTAACAAGTTAAGATCCTAGTGATGTTGGTGTCCATGACTAGTGTACATCTTTTACCAACTTGCATAACTCTAGAACTTTTTAAATTAATCCTTCTTTTCCAACGTGACCAGATTCGTAACTTTTCCTCTTAAGCTCACATAATTCAAATTTAAGAATGTAAGACGTTTATCTAGATGCTCATTTAGCATCCACTTTATAATGTTGTTTTACATTGCAATAGGTTTTCCGAAATTCTCTGTATCTACCAGATTATCCATCTCGTTTAGATATTGTGAGAGCAAATTCAAAGTCACCTCTTCAGAGATCAGTGCCGGCTAAGTGTGCATCTGGGACGGGACAGGTGAGCAGGAAACTGTGAAGGAATTGGAGTTATTGTATTTGGAACTGTTGAGGCTTTTCCCTTGCTATACGACCATAGTTCTTCCTCTGAAAATGATGAAAAGTTTGTATAATCATACTCTACTTACTCTCTGAGGCAGAACACTGAAGAAAAAGATGAGGAAGACAGAACAATGCTAACGTTATTAAAATCAGACAATGAGCTTAATTAATCTGTGTAGAAAATAGAATTAAAAGTGATTTTTCTAAGCATAACTCATGGACCCAGCCCCATAGCTCTTTAGATCTACAGCCAAAACCATAACTGTAATGTGCCAAAATCTGATATTGCCTCAGAATTTTAAAACTGAATAAAACAATTTCAGAGTACACTTTTAGTTAAATTGCTAAACGTAAAACTTCCTGTCATTGGGTTCTGTGCATTGTTTCTCTTTTCTATCTTCTCTTTTTCCAGCCAAATGACGTATTATCTGAGCCTTCACACATGTAGTCCATATGAAATCTATTTAGAACTAAGTCTTGCATACTAGGGTAACTTCAATACTTAGCCTTATTAAACTGACATCAGGTACTTGGGTTGGGTAGAAATACTGTACCCACTGTGTGACCACCCCTAGTGTCCAAACATTGTCTAGTGTCTCCTGGGTAGCACAGACCACCCTCAGAGAGGTTTTAGGTAAGATGGTTCTCAATTGAGTCCCCATTATCCCTATTGTCAGTACTGCTGCCTAATTGGCATGTCTGATTTTGCCATCCACTCGATGGTTCTCAAATACTGCAGGGATTGGTTAACATTTACAATACACGCTAACAGCACTTTATGTCACTGAAGCACACTACTGCAATCAGGTATGGCTAACCTCATATATACTGTTAAATGAGACCTCGGCCTCAAAATTCGCAGGAAACTTAACTCATTTTCTGAAATAGTTGTTCTATATTCCTTTTCCTATAAGGACACATAAAACATTTGTTTTTATTTTTCATGTGTTAATTCTTAATAGATAGCGCCCTGTCGAACAAGAAAGGACCAACAAGTAGAAGATGAAGATGATGAAGAGTTAGATGTGACAGAAGATGAAAACTAATTTTAAGAAAACTTCACATTTCCATTCTCATGTTAAATGACTTGAAATCCAGGACCACTTTCTACTCACTTGACAGGTTAAACTTCAAAATGAAATACTATATGAGATTGGGGAAGGGGGTGGATTAAAGGAAATTATGCTCACAAAGAATGATTTTTATAACGTTACATACCAGTCTTTTGTTGTTGTTTTGAGTTTTGGTTTTGTTTTGTTTTTCTAGACAGGGTTTTTCTGTGTATCCATGGCTATCCTGGAACTCACTCTGTAGACAAGGCTTGCCTCAAACTCACAGAAATCCACCTGACTCTGCCTCCTGTGTGCTGGGAATAAAGGTGTGTGCCACCACCTAGCTCATACCAGTCTTTCAGCATCCTATCTATAGTATTTTTCTGTATGTGTTCTATTATTTAAAAAGATGATGTATTTCACAGCATTTCAGATTTAGTGCAGCATATATACACCTATTAAAGATGCAAAAGGAAGTGGGTAACAGAAGATTGAATAAATCCTTTCAGTTTCTTTAGACTAAAACTTCGGGTTTTGAATACCAGAAGAGGTCAGTTAATAATTCTATGCTATAATGCCTTAAGTAAAAAGATTTCTTCTTTTACTTTTAATATAACTTTGATTTATCATTTGGTGTGTGAATTTAGTGTTTTCAGCAAAAATGTGGAGCTAAATAAAGGTATAGACACTGACATCAGGTTTTATAAATATACATAATGCTTAAATTTCCAATTTAAAATGGCCATATTCAGACTTAACTGCTTTAAAATTGCTCTCACTCTAAAGCACTAGACATTCGACTTGCACAAGCCATTAATATTTGGAAGGCAAGCAATCTGTTAGAAGTGCTACTTCCCTCATCAATGGCGTGCCATCAACCATTAGACACTCTATCAGGCTACCTCAGCCAATAAACAGGTATATACTTTAGTCCTAAGTCCACAAGCTTACAGTATATCTGACATTTTCTTTTGGTAAAGAATTATGCTTTTATGAATCTCAAAGCAATTATCCAAAACAGAAAAATTTAAAGTATTGCTTCCTGAGAATACTTTTAAGATTACTTAGGTACTTTTTCTCAGAATGCTTTAAAGCTGCAGGTAGTTAAAGAAGTGAGATTATTGCTCAAATTTTATATTCTTGTCAGTATTTAAATTTGATGTTAGAGAGGTGAAACAGCAGCTATGGATTCTGTTGCTGCTCCACACATAGTGACTTCTCTCAAGCAGCAACTGTCTCATCTGTCAGGTTAATGCCTAATACAGCTCTGCTTATAGCTGCTGTTCTAAGAGCAAGAGCTAAGTGTGGGGGACAAGCCTGTTATCCCACTACTTACAACCTCGGTTGTTCAGAGTCATCCTTGTCTTCAGTTGAGTTCAGGACCAACATGGTCTACATGACACTTAACATTACTTGTATACTCCTGGTGGTAGTGCACATCTTTAATCCTAGCTCTCTTGGGAGGCAGAGGCAGAGGGATCTGTTGAATTCAAGGCTAACCTGGGCTACAAAGCATGTTCCAGGACAGCCAAGGCTGTTACACAGAGAAAGTCTGTATCAAACAGCAACATGTATATAAAAACAAAAGGAATATTGGATGGCATTTTATTCTTTTGTGAGCAGTGAGGCAAAAACATAACTAAATGCGAATTTTGGGCTTGGGGTTCACAATAGCCCGACTTGCATGATAAGGCTCTGGGTTCAATTCCTAGCCCAACTAAACAAAACAACAACTCAACATAATTTGGCATCCCTAATAAAAATTATCAGTGGTAAGGTCAGTGATTAATAGGTAATGAGGATCAAAAGCAGAATTCTCAGCTGCTTGGTAGATGACTACTTCTAAGATGGTTTTATGTATCTTATAGGATACATGTTTTATTATTTTTATATACATTATGAACAAAAAAATATGAGCTGAATGGAAAATGACGCTGGGTGTTGTGTTAAGAGAATCAGTCCACTCCCAGTGCTCACTGGTGGTAGGTAGAAAGCCAGCTGTGGGGTTACTGAAGCTTTAAGACTCTTCTTTCATGTGTCTGAAACTGTGCAGACAAGGGAAATTCTCTGACTGGGTATAAATATTATCTGTGGAGCCATCTGAAGTTAAATCGACTTGTTACTCAAGGCAGTATTAGAAAAATGTGCAAAAACAGTTCCCATACTACTGCTTAGTAAACAAGCTTTCTATAATAAATTATAGAAATAAATAAAATAAATCTATACTATTAAACCTGGGGCTAAGCAATGCCTCAGTCAGTAAAGAGTTCGCTGCATAACTATAAGGCCTGCGAAAGTGCTGAGGAGGCAAATAGAGGAGATTGGGGGTTTGCTGGCCATTCAATCTAACGAGTTTCATCAAGAGACCCAGCCTCACAAAAAAGTTGAAAAGCGTTTACACAAGACACCATCATCAAATTCTAGCCTCCATACAAACACACCAATACATGTGTGGTAAGCCTAATAGCGGAGGAAAACAGCCACAGGATCAATCTGAAAATCAAGGCCTGGGAATAAGAGAGTACATGCTGCTGTTGCAGAGGCTCAGTTCTAGCACTCACAAGCTGACTCACAACTGTAGTTGTTCCAGGTGATTGGATGCTCCATAGACACATGGTACACATACACATGCAGATGCTCCATAGACACATGGTACACATACATACATGCAAAGCACTCACACTTAAGAAATATAAATTAATAAAAATCGAGACAGTGCTGTGTTTCCCAGCTAGTCCCTTTACCCAGCACTCCCAGCCCAGCCCATTCTGAGAAGCAATTACATATTCAGTGACCTTTCATTTTAAGCTTTATCTTATGTACTGGTCTGGGAAATATATTTACAGTCTGACATCTGCTCAAATGAACCATCTATGGAATCATTGTGCTTGGCTTGGGTATTCAGATTTTCATCCTGTTTATTAGTTTTCAGACTCATATTTTTTTCAACAAAATTTATCAGTTATTAGCTACTAAAATTATTAACTATTAAGATCAGAAATGTATGCAGGCTTCCCCTAAATTTCTTTAAATCACAGAATGTTAATTCAAGTTATGGAAAGTATTCTACTTCTAATACTAAATAGCTAAATGATATACCATGTTATAGCAATTCATCCACAATCACAACGGGAAGTGTTTGGATGAAAGAAGAAGGTAAAACTTTCATATAAACTATAAAAAGTCATACATCAAATTAGATAAAATGAATTTTGAATTGAACACCAATATACATAATGTATCTCATGAAAAACTATAAATTCTTAAGTCATTTTCCTCTTTAATTTAGCTAACAGTGTTTAAGTATCATACTTTTTATATTTTAAATGCAACTTTAAAAACAAATAGAAAAATATAATTTACTCCTGAAAACATTTTTATCATGGTCTTATTAAAGTTAAAAATACCAGGTAACAAAGTGACACAGCAAAAATTCTCATGGACATAGTCTAGTCAGAGGTCTGCTCCCTAATTTAGTGTGACTACATGTTTAACCTCTCTAAACTTCATTTCTCACGTGTGAGATAGAGATAGTAGAGATCATATATAAAAGCACTTACTGCCTAATTATGTGTCTCTTGTCAGCTACTTCTATTATTGTATTTTCCTATTTTCAACTAGGAAAAGTCTAATTGAATATAAACAAAATATAAATATTGAGTATTGAACTCAAAATTCACACTCAGAAGTCTTATATTTAGTGAGTCTGAATAAACACAAAGTTATGAAGCTAAAGAGGAATGCTAATGAGTCACCAGTAAATTCTTCCTAGGAAAACTATCTTCATTTACCATACTCTTCCCAGCTGGGAATTCCCCTTTATCCCTAAACAAATTATTTTACTGTCCTCTGAACATTTGTGTTAATCTTAGCAACCTAGCTGGAATAAGCCCAAAGCCCCCAGTACTTAGGGTAAAATGATGTTGAAGAACCCTGTACATTAATTTTATAAAGTATTTGGTCTTGCTCACCATATAGTTTTAATACAACTGTGGAGAAATTTTATAATACCCACTGCAATTCTGACTTTGTTCTCGTTATACAAATACAAGGTAGTATTTCAGTTGCAATTTTATTTTTATAAAACTTCAAAATTATGAACACAAATTTTGAGAACTTACTAAGCCTTTCATACAAGTAAATTTCAAGTTCACAATAAGTTCATTTTAGAAAGCCTTGACACAGTGTCTCAAACAAAAGGGTGTTCTGAAGGCATGAAGCTGTGCAAGTACCAAACCTCAGCCATCCGTCCGCCAGCCGGCATTTCCTTATACAGTCCAGAAACAAAAGGATGGAAACAAATTAAATTTACCTTCCCCAAACATAACTCCACATTTCACAAGACTGGAGTTTATCCATAACATCAGTAAAACCAATGAATTTGGATTTTAGGAAATTTCTTTTCTCTCCCCTATCAAAAAAAACAAGCATTTAATTTTAAATTAGGGAGGAAAAAGTGTCCATTTGTAAGCAAAGGAGAAACAAATTTACATAACACTTTGGCTACTCACATGTTAAAATTAAAATGTTTAATTCAGTAATCTTTTTAAAAACTGTCTTTTTACTGCATTAATACTGTCGACTAAACTATAAACTTAGAAAGCCTCTAAAGCAAAATGAGCTGAACTTTGCGGGGACCAACTGGCCTACCATTTAGTTCTTTAATGGCAGCTATAGCCTCACTATAATTTATCATAGCAACGATGGCTTCTCCTATAGGTAACCCTTGCTCATTGTACTGTATTGAAACTGAGTCAGGTATGACTTTATAACCGTGAAAAAAGTCTAAAATTTCATTAGCATTAGCTTTAAATGGAAGATTCATGATCTTAACGGCAGTTATTCTACCTGAACCACAATTTAATTTTAGATCAGGCATAAATCTTCCCTCAGAAAAACATCCCATACTATGCTTTACAAAATCAAACTTGCCACTTTCTAGGTGACCAAAGTTCATAAAAGGACGGAGACCCCTGAACTCAGGTGAGGTCCAAAACTCCTCACAAGGAAGTCTAAAACTATCAGGAAACCTAAGGTCCTCCTCTGGTGCTTCCCTGAGGTCTTCCTCAGAGAGCTGCCTAAAGTCCTCATCAGTGGGACACCTCAAATCTTCTTGGGAGGTCCTCAAGTCCTTATCACAAGGGTGCCTAAAGTCTTCATCTGCCATATGCCTGAAATACCCTTCTCGGGAAAGCTTGAAATGTTCTTGGGGTGACCGTCTGAAGTGCTCCTGGGATGGCCTCCTGAAGGGCTCCTGAGGTGGACACCTGAAGTCTTCCTCCCAAGGGTATCCGAAATCCTCTTCTGGTAGTTGCCTAAAATCTTTTTCGTGAGTGTGTCTGAAATCATCGTCCTGTGACCTTCTCCAATCCTCCAGAGGCCGTCTCGAGTCTTCCTCCCTAGAGCGCCTCATGTGTCCCTCCTGTAGGTGTCGGAGGTCCTCAGGAGAGTGTCTGAAGTCCTCTGGAGGGTGCCTGTCAGACTGCTGAAAATACCTATGGGAATGCCTTAAGTCTTCTGGCTGATCACCAACGCTTTCAGACTGGCCCAGTGAACATACTGCTGAGTCTCTTAAGTCAAACAGACGGGTTCGGTCATCTCTATTGTGTGACTGGGAACGGGCTTGTGTTTGCTCATTGCACATAAAGGAAACGTTTACACCAAACTCCTGCATTTGTACCTCAGATATAAGTCTTAACAACACCTCTGTCCCTAAGAATCTTCTCCTGTTTAAACGTTCTGCTTTCATGGCTTGTTCTTCTGATTTAAATCTTACCAGTGCTTCTCCCAGACCAACTCCCTTGTCATCATAAAGCAAATAAATGTCATCCTCAACAAGGGAAAAGTCTGCAAAGAACTTCTGCACTTCAACTTTTGTAACATCAAATGGAAGATTTCTTATATATGTATACAGCTTCTGACTAGAGTGACCTTCAAAGTACTTTTGTGAAACACGCCCAGGCCTTTTCTCTATGGACCCTGTCCTCCTCTTCTCATAGCATTCAATGAGCTTCACCATCTGCTTTCTAGAAATTGGATCAATAAAGACTGGACGATAATGCAGAACAGTCTTATGCAAACCCAGGGCAGTATTATAGTCTTTTAGATTCTTAAACATCACAAAGGCATACCGAGTTCTTCGTTCATCTCTATATAAAAACTTAATTTGTTCATTACTCAGGTCAGTATCTTTAAAGAAATTTCTTAAATCTCTTTTGTTAATGCTTAAGGACAGATTTTTTAAGTGAAGATAAAATCCAAGGGGAGAGCGAGAACGTCTTCCAGGAGATTTTGAATGAGACCGTTTCCGAAAATGCCTATCATCAATCCCTCTTGAAGGAGAATGCTCTTCAGATCTCATGCGAGGAATGCCACCACCCTTAGCTGCATTACCACCAAATTCAATCCACTGTTGCTCTGAGCCCTGCATTACTTCTATAAATCTTGAACCCATGAAACTTCTATGGCATTTAAGACCTCCTGAAGCATCAATACACGAAGCAAATTTTACTACAGCATCACCATTATTTCGGCCATCATGATGTTTTAAGAAAATCACTCCGTCCACACACAAACCAGAGAAAAAGTCACGTACATCATCTTCATTTACTAAGTAAGGCAAACCTCGTAGAAACAAGTAAGGGTTCTCAGCCTTCGATAGCCTGGTCTTTCTTGGCCTTACATCAAGTCCTGCACCATTAGTATGAAACCCAGCATCTTGATTAATTGAAGAGCCATATCCAGAATAACTCTCCTCTTCCTTCATAGCATCAATAAAATGATACAGGTTGCCAACCCCTGAAGCCCCAGCTCCTGGTCGCCCTCTTCCTCCATGAACAGTTCTTTTCATTTCTATGGTCTTCTGCATTTCTGCCTTGCTACTAAGGAAAAGCTCTACAGATGAATCTTTGATAAACCCTCCTGAACGACTTATGGCACGTCTCGCATCTTCATCTGTTGCAAAAATAATAAAAGCCTCCCCAACTTTCCCTCCAACTATATGCACTCCTCCATCAGGAATATTCAATCCCTTGAAGAAGTGACGGATATCCACAGGCCCAGCAATAAAAGGAAGCCCCAGCAATCGGATGACTACAGCCATGCTGAGCTCAAACCACAGCAATAATGACCTGCAGACAAAAAGGTACACATAATAGCAAGTTTTGTAGTACCTTAGTGCAGTACCTTACCTGGCTCCTGCTTCCTTCAGCAGTAATAAATGGACACAAGATACTAGTTCACAAAAAACCCTGATCTATCTAATTCTTAAAACAAATACACTTTCTCCTATCTAAACATACAAATAAACCAACCGCCTTAAAGTACCATTTCACATCCCTGTCCTATTCAATAGGAACAAGTTTGCCGAATACTGTTTTTCAACAAGACCAAACTACTTTCAGACTCTTGAGAAACGTGTCTTCTACTGATTTCACTAACCACAATAAGGTTTACACATTCAGAAGAGCCATCTATGGTCAGTGTATAGTTTCTGCTCAAGTTAGTCAGCTGTCACGTAAAGAATCGAAGCAAGGGGTGGAAAGATGCACTAATCTATCTACTTTGTCACATTTCTGTGCAAAGCCTTAAACTCTGATGTCTTACCTTTTCCTTTTATTTCTTGGAGACCTGCTAATTCTGTAAAAGCAACTTAACTGTGGAAAGAAAATGAAATATAATTAATCTTTGAACTTGGTAATTGATCGCAATGCCTGATACCCATTTCAGATTGCCTATTAGAGTGAATCAGTATAAAGTATCAAAGTTATGGGCATTACAAAATGATCTTTTTTTGTTCCAAAGGAAACTTGATTATACTTCTGCAAAAAAAAAAAAAAAAAAAAAAAAAAAAAAAAAAAAAAAAAAAAAAAAAGTCTAAAATCAGAGCAGACAGCTGGGAAATATTAAAAACTAAAAATGTACGTTAAAATTACACTACTTGACTGGAATTAGCATGAAAAGGTATGAAGGAAATAGGTATTTTGAGTGTAGTGGTGGCTATGTGAGTGTATAAAATATTTCAAAGCTCACTGAATTCTATCATTAAGTAAACTCCAGGCTTATCACATGCTGACATACGGAAGTTGTATGTACACTTAAAAAAAAAAAAACTTGTTTTATAAGTAAAGTATCAATTTGAAAATCAAATATTTTTGAAGACCTTCCATCTTTTCACCTAATGATGACCCAAACATGTATTTCAGACTTATGTCCAACTCTCTTGCCATTCTCCACCCTTTCAAAATCTAATACTAAGTCAAACAAAGCAACACTTCAAAATGATGTAGGGAATAAAAATATCAAAGCTCAAAACTGCTAATTATTTTGCAATAAATTTAGGTCAATGGCTACTGTGTCAAAACAATTCCACATATTACAAATACAGAAACAAATGTTGTCATGATATAATTAAGGCAAATGCTATAGCATCCCTAAAATTGAAAAAAAATGAATGTCACTCCTTATCCAATATGCTTATAACAGTAGACTATTGAAATTCATTTCATGAACATAGACACACAAAAATACCCAAAAACAAAAAAAAACTATTATCAAAGTTTGAAATTTTATTATGCCATCAGCCACTTCAAAAACTGCTCTACACACATTACAGAAACCTTAATATAGAGAAGTAAACAATATAAACTAATTTGGAATACTGGGATTGGCCATATTTGTTACTGAAAAATAAAAACCCTCAATTTAGTGTTATTTAATGAAATTTGCATGATGCACTTTTACAGACACCCAAACAATATTTACCAGATAGCATTTAAAATGTGCCAAATTAATCATAGTTAATATTAATGTGCAAGTAAAGTCTTGATCCCTTAAACTTAAGTACCACTGTGCATAAATATATTCCTTCAAGTTTGAAAGGTTGTCTTTCAAAAGAGGGGGAGGGGAATCTATAGATTAAATTTCTTAAACTAGAAGTTAATAAAAATAATGGCACACACTACATTTTAAAATTGAAACTTACTATTAAAATCTTTGTAGTATAAAAAAAAGTAAGCCTGATTTCAACAAGTTAATATTCATACCCAACACATTGACAGAAACCATAAATGCTCACTGAAACAGTTGTCCAAATTCAAATTCCAAGACTACTTATGCAAACTGACTTGGCTTTTTAACTCTTTAATATTTTGGGGAGTAAATGATAAGCACCTTAAACTTGTTCATTTCAAAGGGGATGGACCCGAGGACGTAAATTCAGCTACAAGTACATGAATTCTGGAACATTTCAAAGAAATAAGTATACACCAAGTTCAAAATGCCTCTAACAACAATCCTATCTTAAAGACCGCCTTACCTAAGGGTCTTAACTAAAACCATCTTCTTTAAGCAGGTTCATAGGCACAAAGCTACTGAATTCCAATCCAAGAGACCTAAAGTTTGTCCTAATTTGCCAAATAAGAACTAATGTTTAAACTTCTTTGCCCTGGCCATAGTAGAGTAATGTTATCCTTTGTCCATTGCCAGTAACTCTAGAACATCTCTAAAACTATTTCTCACAATACTTTCTCCAGAAAGTCTACTGACACATGAGATTTCACCAAAGTCAAAACACAAATATCTTCTTGTAGTTTTGAATGCCACTGCACAAATAGCGAAACACACTAACCCTGTTTAGAGATAAATGCCAAAGAGATTACTGACAGTGATGTCAGGCTACAATGAACTGCGAGGGAAAGGACGCCAATCCCTAAAAACTCACTTAATATGGACACATTTTAAACAAATTTGCTAATTTACCACACCATCCTTCCATTTAAAACACCATCTTAATTAAATGATCTCAAGTGTGCATCTTTTAATCAAGATTCAAAGAAAAACGGTAGACTGAACTTAAGAGCTATAATTTCAGATCCACTTGATTTTAACTATCAAATAAGGTATTTTCCAGACATGGTATAGGAGACAGTTTTACTATCTGCCTCCAACTATGTCTTACTACCCAGTTATAAAGAACATTAAATAAAATTCTAAACTTTAATTTTTCCTTGCAGAAAATTTACCTCAGTTCACAAATAAGTCTCTGCTCAAATCTGCCTTTTATAATACAGATGTTTAAAATTAAAAAAAAAAAAAGTAATGACCACATAGAGCCACAGTCCCGGGTCAGGAACTCAAGTGAAGTCGAATCCACAGGGCACAGACTTCCCAGGTCATCCAACATCAACAATGGGAAATACTCCGAGGGCATCGACTCCACAGCCTGACGCCTTGGTCCACGCTCCGGAGGATCAGTTTCCTTCTTTTATCGCCAGGGCAACTTGCTACGTCGGATCCATCACCGTCCCCAGAGTTTGAGCCCAAACTGGCTTTCAAATTAACCAGGACCGCCCACCAACGTGCCTAGGCGTTCCGCTGTCCCAGGGCAAACGCTCCACCCCAGCTGCCCAACCTCACCGAACCGCTCTGCGCCCCTCCAGCCCGAGGGCTCCGCGGCCAAGAAAAGGAATACCTAGGCGAGGCTCCGGGACCTGCGCCGTCCAGCTCCCGGGGAGGCTGACCCGGGGCAGTCGGGGTACGCGCTCCTCCCGGCCCCGCCTGCCCGCCCTCCGAGGGCCAGCCGAGCACCCAGGCCGCCCCTAGAAGATGGCGCCGCCCCGCCCTCCCGTCGGGGCAAACCGACATACCCCGCTACCAGGCGCCGGGAAGCGCTTGCGCGCACACCCACCGGAGCCCTGACAGTAGTAAACCTTACCCCGGTGTCCGGAGCTTCTGCGCAGGCCCCGTTTGTAGCCAATCAGGGAGCCCGGACCTTCCTGCCGCGAAATTCCCATCTGCTGGAGACAACTGCAAAAATACACGAACCGAACAGGTTTCTTCTTTTTTTCTTTTTTCTTTTCTTTCTTTCTTTTTTCTTTCTTTTTTTTTTAAGGCTAAGGATAAAGAGGCGAAAGAGGGAAGCTGGAGATTTCTTTGTCTTTCATTGCTGCGGTTTCTGTTAGCTGTATTTAGAACTGCCCAGCCAGCTACCTCTCCCAGGGTTTTCAGAGAGCAGCCTTTCACTGGCTTATGAGGTCTTTTTTATGAGGTCGGGTTAGGGTTGATAGAAAGCAGCTGTGGCGATCATTGGCGGTTAGCACCTGGACGGAAAAGTGGACGGACACTCGAGCTTGTGGAAGGGGAGTCATCAAGGTATCTAGGAGGACACATTTTCCTAAGGCAAAGGGGCAATATATCACAGGTTCAGGAGTTTAGAAGAGAAGGGTGCGAGCGTACAACATGGGGTCACATAGGTTGAAAAAAATGCAGGATACATTAGGCTTAGGAAACATTTATTCTTGTAAGGTGTGGAGACTTAATGTGGCTCCTGTTTTGGTTTCACATTTCCACAGGTGTAAGCTCTTCTGAAAGGCTCCTTATTCAGAAAAGCCACAGCATGCTCATTTTACGTGCTCAAGTACAGTGTCAATAGCGAGGGCTGAATAAATAATGTTTGAGCAAAGATAACAAACACCAGTAATGTTGGTAAGTACCTCTATAAACTTGCTCTCACCTGCACTTTTGAAACAACGTGGATAGACCTCTTCTGAAAATTGAGAAATAAAAAGTATATTCACAAGCATGTTCTGTGATGCCTGCTCTGTAGTTGTGGATGTTACTTGAAAATAACCATAAGATGTACTTATGGATAATTTCAAAACCCACTAAGAAAACAAACACTTTTAAATCTTAGAAGAAAATTTTGGTTACTGTAAAATAACGTACCAAAGGATGTGTAGTAAAACAAACAAACAAGAGGTACTCCAACAAGCAAATAAAGGGATGTTTCTGGGCCATCCTTGGTTTGCTATTCTAAAATGGGAATAATAACAGCACGTGCACCTTAGGTTTGAAAGAAAAATGGAAATGTGAAACAATATTAAAAGTGCTGATACTTGAAATGCCAGGTTGATCCATACAAAAACGGGAGGTCATGAGAGGCATGGCTGTTCAGAGAGGTCAGATTCTGGACCGCTCTGCTGTAGAGATCTTGTCTAAAATTCATCTTGAAGTGAACCTTTTCCTTCAGCGCACCCGTGAAAAACAGAACACATGACAAAAGATTAAATCGCCCCTTGTGAATTTCTTTTTCCCAGCCTTCTACCTCAGTCCTTCACTCTACTCCTGAACAAAAGGAAAAAAAAACTATTTATTTTAAATTTTTCTGTTAAACATTTCCTCTTTATTTACCGATATATTGCCTTTATACTTAATTTTTAAAAATTCTCTCATTTCTTTTGCAAACTTTCTCAGAATAATTGTTATCTGTTTCTTATGTCTCATTAACGTTGTGTGGCTTCTTTTTCAAACACTATAATGAAACCATATTCTTACAGGTAACACATGTTCATTCCAAAGAATGAATTTTATTTTATTCTATTTTAACCCACTTGACAGCATTTATATTGTTAGGGGACACACATTTTGGTTAAACAGCTCCTGTAGTTAAACTTACATAATTCAAAGTTTGTTTCTGCAAATCCCAGAGAATTTAAGTTTTAAATCTCTAATTCTTATCTCTACTTAATAGAGTGATGATGACTTACAGAAAGACATAAGAGATTATTATTATTGTTAATTAATATTATGTTAATTAATATTATAAAGAGAGTATAGTTTGATGGCTACATCTTAGTCAATTTCCTCACAGAATTCAATCTTTCTCTAGTATATTTCTCTCTAAGCTGTCATAAAGCCATATTCCCCTAGTTTCTGCCATTTTCATGAATAATTTCTGTATCTTAACTGGGTAATAGCGAGCATTTCTCTAAACCTTATAAATGAATAAATATAATTGCACTGATTGCTTAGGGTTGCTTTAAAAAGATTGAAAGGATATATATATGTAAGGAATTTAGCACAAGATATGAGAAAGTATTAGCGTGCTTGGTTAAAGGATCAAGAAATATCTGCAGTTTAGCTCTTTTCCTTATTCCCATCTTAATGTTGAAACTTGATGTTTGGTATATGGTGGCCACCTAAAATTAAGACAGATGGCCCATTACACTAAACAAACATCAACAGCCATATACCTTGGTTGTTGGGATTTTTTTTCATATAAACTACTATGTATTGGCTTAAGCTACATTGTTTTTGATTACTTGCAACAAAAATAATCCAAATTATACAATCCCAGATTTATGCTTAATGGTTTTAGCTTACATTTTTTCTAACTTTCTTATTGCCTGGTAAGCCTACAGTATCTACAGTTATTTCAAAGATAATTGTGTTTCTCTATCTCAAGTCCGTGTACTATAGATAAACTATTTCTTAGGATTTTTGTTAAATTCAGTGGCCAAAGGTGTTGGGAAATTATAATTCTGATGTAGATAGTATCTAACTCTAGCTCCACTGTTAGCTAGACATGAGGCATGTAAACAAGCCTTTATCTTCTGCTGTCCATGTAGTAGCCACTTAATGTAGTGAAAAGATAAGTCTTGGAATGGTAAAATAAAGATAAATCTGAGTTTTGCCGCCATCTAACATTTTGATATTCTAATTTCCACTTTTATTAAAATGGGGAGGTATTTTTACCAAAAGTTGTGATGAAAGCTGAATACTAAAGTTACCAAGTGCCAGCCACAGTGTAAAGTGTGGAGTCACCATGAACAGGAACTCTTCATTATTCTAATTTACACAGGGCAAGAAGTACATACTGTTTTAATCACCTCCAGAGACCAATAATCAGTATGCACCTTATCAAGAAAAACTAGTGTCAAAATGCACCCTTAGCAAGGCTTTGCAGATTAATGCCCACCATTCTCCATTTCTTATTCTTAACATTTATATGATCACATACTTTAAAATGTATTCAAATAAGTTATTTCCAGTTCAATAAAATAATGACTCAAAAGCTTTTGTCTAACTCTCTCTCTCTCTCTCTCTCTCTCTCTCTCTCTCTCTCTCTCTCTCTCTCTCGGGAGCCACTTAAGAGCATATTAAGAGCAACTCTTTTGTCACATATTCTAGAAACCTGATCATTGTTAGTTTTTTGAGAAAGACACAATGTTAACTTGAGTTATCTATCTTCTTTATCTAAGGATGTGTATGTCCCACAAGCATTGAGAATGTATATACCCTCCTTACTTGTGGAAGAACATCATTTCTATTATAAAATTTTACCTTTTCTTAGAAAACAAAAAATAGGCAAACTACTCCTGATTTTAAAAAAAAAAAAGTCTGCCGGATGATTTTATTGGGAAGGATAAACAGATAAAAGACAGCAATCTAACAAAAAGTACAGCAAAATAGAATTGATCTTCAAATATGAAAAAAAACATTTTTGTCTTGTATTCCATAAATTGGTTATAAATGTAATGCCAAAATATCTTTGAGTTAACAGTCTGTAAAGGTGCCTTCTTTGAAGGACACGTGTATGTGTAAATTTGATTTTCCAAACAAATGAGATGAGCTTTATGTAAATAGTGTTCTGTGTAAAAATCAGGGAAAGTTATGAAAACAAGATCTAGTCGGCAAGAGTTTTCCCTGCTCCTTTGTCATAAAGATATTCTGATGTCGCTTATAAAATCAATGAGGATTTTGCTGAAGATCAAGTCCAGAAACAACCACTACTTCAGCGGGATATATAGGAATATATATTTGTGTGTGTGTGTGTGTGTGTGTGTGTGTGTGTGTGTGTGTGTGTGTGTGTGTGTGTGTGTGTGTGTGGCTGTAGTGTTTTTTCCTGACACTCTAAATTAACTGTGTCCCAGAATACATTTTAAATACAGTTCACATTATTATTACATTTGTTAATTAAATACATTTAAAGTACATTTGAAATAGCCGCCACTACTTTAGGTTGCTAGCGCCTCTTTTCCCGCGTGCGTGGTAACCTAGCAACCAGGAGGGGGCAAAGGCGTTCTCGGACCTGGTTGTCCAATCAACTCAGCGCACTCACTGACGTCACCGCGGAGGCTGCTGGGGAGCCTGCGCCTGCGTACTGCGGGTGCGGGTACCATGGTGACGCGTTCAGGGCCTGCTGTGTCCATGGCGGTCACGTCTAACTCCCGAGTCCCGGCTGGCACCGCGTTCCTTCTCTTGGTCTTCTGCAAAGTCTCATGGGCTCAGATTTTCTCCTTCCCTTTCCGGCGGCCGGAGACGTGCAGCCCCAACCAGTACTACGACATCTCTGCGCTCTCCTGTGAGCCCTGCGGCGCCAACCAGAGGCGGGATGCCCTAGGTGAGGTGTTTTGGGAGGATGAACCCTGACCGAAATGACCAATATTTTGTTAGAATAGTATTTGCGAAAACCCAGCCGCTATGCTAAGAAAGGGGTTCCTAGGAGGATCGCATTGGCCTATAGCGAGATCGGGAACTCTGCCTGCCCCAGCCAGTCTTGACAAGGGGTCAGTCTCTGGTACCTCCTTAGGATGGTACCTGGAACGCCTCCTAACAAAAGTAGAATAGAAATAGAAAACAAGTAAATAGGGGTGATAAGAGGGGCACCCTGACAGGAAAGAAAGGGGGTGGGATGTGAATTTCTCTTGTAACCCTACTCCCAAATTCAAGAAATTGAGAACTGGAAGTGACTTTAATTGTGATCAGATTGTATACCCAGATGTTGTGACATCTGTATGAAGTACCTGGAAGCTTAGAGAACCGTTGTCTTTCTTCCCTCGATCTGCACATATGCATCTATTAGATGTTCCCTTAGGAGCGACCCCGTTTTTTGTTGATAGCTACTGTTCGCTCCAAAAGTCTTTTTAGACTTAAGGTTAACTTCTCTCCTGAATTGTATCAGTTGCTCTAGTTCTCAGTGAAACCACTCAGAATAAGTCTTTTTCTGTTTACTAAAGTCTAAATGTTTTGAATCTCAGTTTGGTTAACTCTGTCATCTTTAGATCTCACTTGAGAGAGCAGATGCAGATCAGGGTGTCTGGAGAGGAAGTGTGAGAGAAAACGTGTTCTGCATTGTATTTGTTCCATGGTTATGAAGGAAGGGGTGTGTGCGCATGTGTGTTGTACATAGACTCCTACGGGTGCCATTCCTACTTAGGGTCTTAGAGCTTACTTATCCAGTCAAGTTGAATAGTAAGTACCATACAATATTCATTGTCTTTCTAAACAGAGTAATAGTGATATATTGGGTGAAAATAATTTTCCAATACAATATTTACAGTACTCATTAAACACACACATATGTTTTAGTGATAAAATGGTTTTCATAGTTTAATAGCAATTGTAATTTAAATTGTAGTGACATAGTACCAGACATATTTCTAAGTCTTATTCCTACTAGAACTGTACTGTTATTTCTCCATTTTACTAAACAAACCAAGATATAAGCTTCAGTGACCACTCAATGTTCTCTCTCTCTCTCTCTCTCTCTCTCTCTCTCTCTCTCTCTCTCTCTCTCTTTCTCTCTCTCTCTCTCTCACACACACACACACACACACACACACACACACACACACACAGGCACACGTGATTCCCAGATGCTGAGGTTACAGGCATACACTACTACTCCTAGCTTCCACATCTTAAGGGACCGTTAAGTTTACCTATCTTAAAATTTCATTTACTAAGGATAAAATTGTTTTTTTGTTTTTTTTTCAGGAACTTCATGTGTATGTCTACCAGGGTATCATATGATCTCTAATAATGGAGGACCATCGATTATTTGTAAAAAGTGTCCAGAAAACATGGTATGAAGACCTTAGTTTAAAATAATTTGTGGGGAAAAAGTAATGAATGCCTTTCTCTCTCAAACTATATGTAGTTGTTGTTTTGGAAGTGCTAGTCATGGCTCAGTGACTGACAGGCAGGGATAGAATACAGTTTCGAGGGCAAGTTTACTTTCCAGTGATATTATTGAAGCTCTGGTGGTTTTTAGTGTTACACAAGCCGGCTGAATGTAGAAAAATTTATTAATAAGTCCAGACTCTTCCACAAAGTCTAATTTGCATCATTATTTTGTTTATAGTGTTAGTCCCTATGGATTTTAGTCATAACTATATTTTTCATGACCATTATTCCAGGTTTGTCCTAAACCATGTGATAATATGAGGTCAAATCTTCATGATATCATGAAGCCTTGCTAGAAAGATAGGTATTCTATTGAATTCTCTTGAATCAGATTAACAGCTATGGAATTGACATGACATAAATCCACTTGGAATCATAACTTACATTTAAAGGCCAATACACTTGAATTTTTAAACATTTTAGAATACTATGGAAAGGTTATATCCGGCTATTCATTTATTAAATTCTTAAATTCTTCTGAGTTTTGTTGTATTTTATATTTGTGAATGTAAAGCTGACAATTATTTTGAATTAGATGACCAATTAAGAAGAAGATTCTCCTTTTCTTTATCCTTAGAAAGGGGTCACCAAGGATGGCTGGAACTGTATTTCTTGTCCTAATGGCTTAACTGCTGAAGGGAAATGCCACTGTCCCACTGGTCATGTGTTAGGTAAGACAGTATTTATAAAATAGTGATGGTGAGTTTTATTTGTCTTTATTTTGTAAAGCACACCAATTTAAATGGCTTTGTAGTTGTGTAAAGAAACTGTTGTAATACGAAATTTCATGGTGCTTAATACAGCCGACATTGAGAAGAAAATTTTTAAGAGTTCTTCACAATTCAACATTTATTGGTATTTCCTTAATAAAACATGATAGCTGTATCTCAATCTAATTCTTTTAAATTTTTAAAATTGCATTTATGTATTTGCCTGTGTGCATGTGCACAGGAGTGCTCATGTGCACTTGTGTAGAGCTTGTATAGAGGTCAGAGGACCTTGCAGAAGTCACTTCTACCATATCGGCCTCAGACAGTCCAAACCATCTTGCTGGTGAGGCATGGTCTCTAGATAGCCCTGGCTGTCTTACAACTTCCTGCTTGTTCCTCCCAAGGGCTAGGTCTAAAGGTGTGCACCACCAGGCATGACACTAATTCCTAAGACGGAAAAGTAGTGAGCATGTCTATTAATGTCAGTAAAAGGATAGAAACTTG
Source organism: Phyllotis vaccarum (assembly GCA_033318265.1). Lineage (NCBI taxonomy): Eukaryota > Metazoa > Chordata > Mammalia > Rodentia > Cricetidae > Phyllotis > Phyllotis vaccarum. Next base: position 5,445,770 of record JARWLC010000012.1, on the reverse strand, counting down.
GGTTCAAGTAATAGTCAAAAGTATTCTTAGGAAAGAAAAGTTTTTCTTTTAAGTCATTACTTGAATATAGTCACTGTATATTTGGAAAACTCAAGAAAATTATTTAAAATTTCTTTAAACACAGAGTTTAAGTTACAAAATTAATATTCAAAATTATGTTTTATGTAAAAACCAAGTATTATAAGAATTATTTACTGGCAATTATTATATAAAGGATTAATATTTATTAAAGGGCTTATATAAACACTCACTGATATAAAATTGAACCTTAGGGCAGTTCTTGGAGAATTGAACTGAGAGCGCAGGAACAAATCAGGAGGGAGCAGGCAGTATGTCACCTGGTCCTCAATGGGGGCTGGCCACACCCAATCCAGGGTCCTGAGACCCCAAAGCTACACCTGTAGGTCTCACTCAATAATGCCTGAATCCCACTACATCTCCCCCTTTTTTCTAACTAAGAAAGTTTTAAACCTAAGTATCAGACTATATGCAATAGAAATAAGGTAATGTGTAAGAGAAGAAAGTCAAACTAAAACAAACATAAGGTATGTCTTTAATGTCTAGAATATTGGTAAGTGGCAATATACAGAGATTCCTTTAAAACTGTTTATCTTGAATAATATAAATCTAATACTTGAATGTTCTTAGCCAAGAAGATATGAGATGGTAGTAACATTAGCTATCTAGTCTTCAGCTCCATCAAAGACCTGAAAAGGAAAACATATACCTGAATAAGCTGGAAGCACATTAGAAAATGTGATGTAAGAAAATAAAGTATGAAACAAACTTTAGAAGAAATGTACAAGATCAATTAATTGAAGATATGTGTAAACGAGCTCTGAAAGAAAGGTTTTTGTTTAGTTTTATTTTGTTTTTTTAAGCTAAGGACAGTTTTTACTAGAGTTTAAAAGAAAAACACCTCAGGGCCAGCAAGCTGTAATCTTGTCTGCTTCTCAGAGGAAAATTGAGGAAGGAAGGGAGGGGAGGCCTTGTTGAGCCATGCTGCCGAATTAAGTTGCCTCAAAGTCGGCCATGGCTCTGGCCAGATGACAGCAAAGACGAGGGAAAGACTGCACGTCAGATGATCAGATGAAAATACGCTTTTCAAATTTGGTTGAAAAGATTAAATATAAAAACTGTCAGTTGTTTTACCAGCCTGTATATTAAGGGAAGGCATTAATAATAAAATCTACCAGGGTTTGTTTGTCCCAGACAATACATAGATCCTCAAGTTTATATACAAAATACATGAAAATTCTGTACTGTGTGTATTCCATGTGAAATTTCAACAGCAGCATGTGTGGAACTTAAAGGCAGAATCAAAATGAGTCTAATCATTTGGTATGTACCCACCAATTTGGTATGAAAACCTCCATTTTTCAGTTAGGATAAGACTGATTAACTGGTGATGGTGTTAAGAAAACATTGAATTGGGTTTCTACCTCAATCCTTAAATTCCAAGTAAATCCAGTATTTACTGCAAAGCATGACAATTCTTAAAATAAAGACAAACTTACATTCTTTGTTTGTAAGTCTAAGTATAGAAAACAACTTCAAAACCATAGAAGGGAAAATTGATAAAGTTGATTGCATAACAAGATTTAAATGTCAGAATAAAATTACTGAAATCATAGGTTGAGGAGATGGCATAGGGGGTTAATTTAAATACCTGAGGCTAAACATCCCGACCTGGGTTTAGATTCCCTAGAACCTGTGTGGAAGCTGAATGTGTGCACACATCTATAAAGCCAGCACTAGGAATGGTGTGTGTGTGTGTGTGTGTGTGTGTGTGTGTGTGTGTGTGTGTGAGAGAGAGAGAGAGAGAGAGAGAGAGAGAGAGAGAGAGAGAGAGAGAGAGAGAGAGAGAAATTGGATCCCAGAATCTTGATGGTCAGCCAGTCTACCTAAGGTGTGAGTTCCAGATTTGGCAAGAATAGGTAGACCATTTTAGAGGAAGACATCCATTTGACCTTTGGTCTCCACACTCGGGCATAGTCACACCTACCACATACATATAAAACCAAACTGCAAACTAAAGTAATTTTCATGGTGTGGACAACAGTTAGAATTCCAAGTTCTTCAGTAACTATAAAGATCATCCTACAAATGATTGAGTAAGATATAGATTTTACTTTGTGTTAGTTAAATCTGTTAATAATTTTGTACATGTATATAATGTATTCTAATTATATTCAGCCTTGTAAACCCTCCCTACAAATAAGATGTATAATATCTTGTTTGTTTTGAGACAGTGTCTCACTGTATAGTCACAAGTGTCCTGAATTCCTGATACCCCTGCCTCCACTTCCCAAGAGCTGGGATGATAGGCACATGCTGCCTTGCCTATATCTTATAATTTTAAAAATAGCCCAAATTACAGAATTCAGAGCTAAATGTATTAGACCTTGTTAATCAAAGGTCTATCGCCATCCTACTATTTGGACATTTCAGCTCTGCTCTACCAAATACCACCTCTGTGAAGGTTGTATAGTGATCTAAGTGCTTCTATAGGTTTGTATCAAAAATAAAGTTTATTTTGGGTGGGGCATATGAGTATGAAGTTTATTAAAAGCCCTTCCTTTTATGAAAACTGACCAATAATCTATGAAGATATTATTATTCCTCATTCCAGTATGATGGGAAACATATTAAGAAATTTTGTTTAGGAAAAATGTTGATTTACTGTTATAATCACTTAGAAAACTGGCTTCTGTATGTTTTCAGTTGGAGTGAGGAAGATTTTTCTTGTATACTTTATTATATGTATGCTAAACTTGTCTTTCAAACAAATGATACTGCTTTGAGAATTATTTTTATAATAATAATTATATGTTTATGTAAATATTTCAGAGTATACAATAAAACATCCACTGTTTTGCTTGTGTCTTGTGCAGTGGAAAGAAATGTTAGTGGGTCTTTGTTATCCCAAGCCACTTGTGAGCTTTGTGATGAAAACGAGAACTCATTTACCAAAGCCGATGCTTTAGGAACCAGGTAAGTGTGTACTAAGAAGTGACTTCATCAATAGCATCCTATTTTTAGGTCCCAAATGTATATTCCAAGAAAGTGTATGAGTAGATGTTAAAGGAGCTGAGACAGAATTCCAAACAATGTGTCCAAGTCTTCAATTAGCCTTCCACTGGTTTGACTTAAGTTGTCACAATCCTTGTACTTGGAATGGAAATTTACTCTTCACTTCCTAGGTTTCATAAGCTGTCCTTCCTCAGAATAATATGCAAAGGTCTTAGCATAGTGTTGTAGAATTGTTTAGCAGCAGCTATTTTTTATTAATTATTATGTAATTTGTATATAAACTATAAAATAGTATGTATAGAGTATAATTTGGAAACCACTTTATATTACAATGTTACATAGAAAAGTATCTTGCTTACTTTTTCTTTTTTGCTGTGAAGAGGCATTGTGTTCATGATAACTCTAGAAGAAAGAATTTAAGTGGAGGCTTGCTTATAGTTTTAGAAGCTTAGCCCATGATTATCATAGTGGGAAGCAGACAGGCATGGCACTGTAGTAGGAGCTGAGAGCCTTATATCCTGATCTTCAGGCAACAGGGAAGAAAAATGAGAGACTGGACCTGGCCTGGATTTTTGAAACAAAAAGCCTGCCAGAGTGACACACCTCCTCCAACAAGGCCATACCTCCTAATCCTTCTCACACTGTTCCACTCCTTGATGACTAAGCATCCAAATATGTGAGCCTGTGGGGCCATTCTCATTCAGACAAGCACAAGGGCATATTAGTAAACATTGTAGTAACTCAGGTAAATGACTGGTATCCCAATTTTGTATTGCTTCTGTCCACTTTTTATGTATTACATACATAAGCATACCCCTCTCGCCACACATTTTTCTGGTATAAACACATTATACCTAGTGCAGCATGTTCAGTGTTTCTACAAGTGTCCGTTGATAACTTGCATTATTTTTTCTCTTCACTTTCTCAGTTTATTGTAGAAAAATAACAGATCTCCGTGTGAAACTTGGCAGCAGATTATTTCCACTCTCAGACTGACTTGAGCTACAGCATCAAAAGTCCACTTCCAGGCTGAAATAGGTTCCCCTCTAATGCTTCCCCAAACCTGGTCTGAGTTTCACACTGCACTACAGCCTGCTTCTTAACCTGTCTTTGTCATAGGTAGCCGCTGTCCATATAAGCCCATCTCAGTCCACCAGTCCAAACCACGCTGTCCATCTCATTCCTTAACTGAACAAGACGGAGATGATGGACGGAGTAAATATGCTGTGTTCTCGGTCACACTGAAGGGTGTATTTGTTATTCCTACTTGTGGAAGTTGGTTTAGTACCATTTATATGAGTTTGTTGGGCTCTGTTGTTAATGCTTTATTAATCTTCGCTGTACACTTTTATGTATGTGGTTAAGAAAATGGTCCTCGTGGTTAGCCAATTTCATTTACACTTTGCCTTATAAAAATGATGCAAAACTCTGTTTCAAGTTTATATAATTAATTGCTTAGTTGACTTACTGTGTTCCAGTGTGACATTTAGGGAGAGTAAGTTCTCAGTTAAATTAGGCTCTGTGTCATTCATTAACATTTTTAAAATGATTTTTATCGTCTTGACCAGGTGTGTCCGCTGTGAACCGACGTTTGTGAATACTAGCAGGTCTTGTGCATGTTCAGAGCCTCACATTTTGGTAAGGACAATCAAGGGGTGAAGAGCATATTTTTAATTCAGTAAATGATGCCATTGTATAATTAGATATTTTCTCTTACTGATTTATGAAGACAGGTGGATTATGTTTCAGCAACACGTGGAATTTTCGTCAACGTGTGATCTCCACGGCACGTTATGGAGAGCTTGTGAGTAGCTTTTGGTTCTTTTTCTGCTTGTTTGGTTGAGAAAGCTTGTTCAGCGTCTCTTGATTAACTACAGACAAACTGAGATAGCATTATGTGTAAATCACTTTAAAATACAAATAGCTGCACTATGATTCTGAGAGCTCAGCACTGTTTTAAAAGTGTATTCGCTTCTATACTTTGGCTCACTCCTCTCATTTACCCTCATTTTATTATTTCACAAAAGCAAAACTGAAACCACAGCAAGGTGCTGGTTCATGTCTTTAATCCCAATCTTCAGGAGGTGAAAGCAGACAGATCTCTGTTGCACAAATAAAGGAAACTCAGGGCCATGCCAGATCTCTGGGAAAGTCAGAGATATTAGAGAGTAAACACCACAGTCAGATCTTACCCAGCTGTCTTCCAGCTTCCTCAGCCTGGCTTCTCTTGGCTTCCTCTCTTCTGTCTTTCTATGCTGCCTTAAATACTCTCTTGGTAAATTCAGGTGTGGCCCCACCACTGCCTGCCTAGGAGCCTGGAATTCCTTCTGTAAACTAAAATGACCTCGAACTCAGTTGGGATTAAGGGCATAAGTCACCACTCCCAGGATACTCCCTGTGCTGGGATTAAAGGTGTGAACCACTCTCTGATCCTCCTATAGACTGACTGTGGGTAGATCCCTCTGATATCTCCAAAATGTTTTTATTATATTACAAAATATCCCCACAGATCTCTGTAAGTTTGAAGTGAGCCTGATTTATAGAGTGAGTTCCAGGATGGCCAGGAATACACAGGAAAACCCTGTTCCAGGGGGAAATATTTTTTGAAAAAGTCACAACACTATTTTTTTTTTCTTGAAATTGCTAGGCTTTTAGAGGTCATGCCCTTTTTTATTTTCCAGTGTAAGACAAGTCTTCAGTCTTTCATGATCTTGACGGTCAAGTCTCAAGACTTAGCATCTATGGGATAACACCAGCCTGCGTCTGTCTTGTCTTTTATCACATTCAGTGAATGCTGCTAGAAAGCCATTAAATAAAAAAAAATATGTGCCCAACTCAGTACTTTACATCATGTTAGAGATCATACAGTGTCTGTCTCATTGCTGATACTGCTAATCTTGAGCACCCGCCATGAGGTTATAAGTAACTCAAACTCACCATTTCCTCTTTTATGATTGAAGAGTGCTTTTTTGAGGGGAACTTTTCCCATCCAAGAACCGTCTGAGCCTGATCCAGCTTAGCTCCTGAGATGGGGCACAGTCAGGGTGGTGTGACCACATGTGGTGTGAGGAGAATTTACTGTTGTTAATGTACTAGATAATCATTTTCTGTGATTCTCTCCTTTAGAAGCTTTCCATGTTTATTCCTTGGTAGTCTGACATAAAGAACATTTGTGCACGTGTGAATACGTGTGTGTGTGTGTGTGTGTGTGTGTGTGTGTGTGTGTGTGTGTATAACCGCATATGTAAATGAGTGTGAATATAACTTCATGTGTGAATACGTGTGTGTATGAGTATAACTGCATGTGTGAATACATGTGTGTGACTATAATAGCATGTGTGAATGTGTGTGTGAGTATAACTGCATATGTGAATACGTGTGTGTGAGTATAACTGCGTGTATGAATGTGTGTGTGAGTATAAGCGCATGTATGAATGTGTATGTGTGTGAGTATAACCGCATGTATGAATGTGTGTGTGTAAATATAACTGCATGTGTGAATGTGTGTGTGTATAACTGCATGTGTGAATGTGTCTGTTATCTTATCCCTTCTCTAAGTGTCACTTTTTTAGCTACAAAGCTTTACTTGTATTAGAAGACACTGGTCAACATTTTTTAATTCCAGTAGACTATTTTTCTAATAAAACAAGAAAGCAGCATTGTCTATTTCTCAGTTTATATATGTATTAATGTCTTCCTGACAGGTAGGATTGGAGTTTAAAGCTATATTCATCTTTCTGTTTATAGGGTATGTTATTAAATTCAGAATGGTTTGCCAGGCATCTTCAGGCAACAGCAGCTGCATGCTGGGTAAGTTTAAAAGTTTTCAAAATTAATTTCACATCAATAAATTGTATCTTTTTTTTTTAACTTAGATAAGTTTTCTAAGTGGATACATCTCTTTAGTTATATTCTGTAAAAAATAAAAGTAATAAGACCTTTTTATTGCACTGAAATAGAGTATATAAGCCATTAGGCAGTTTACACGTACTGATTGTCTTCAGGACTATTTGAAGCAATTGCTGTGACAAAAACCAGGACCAAGGCAACTTTTAATAGAGAGTATTTAATTGGCCTTACAATTCAGAAGGTCAGAGTCCCTGATGGCAGAGCAGGTGTGGTGGCAGGGACAGCTGAGGCCTTAATCCTCAAGCAGGAGAAGGAGAATGTTGGGAATGATATGCAGCACCACACACAGTGCCACATCCTCTCCTAACTCTTCCCAAGCACCTCTGCCCACCTGGCCCAAGTATTCGAGCTTAGGCATCTATGGGGTGTTTCTCATTCAAACCACCACAGTGGCAATTTTCTGTCTGGAGAAACTGACTGTCACTTAGGAAGTATCTTTTGGGTGAATGGGTGACATGGTTTGTGCTAGACCTGTTCTTAGTTTCAATATTCAGAAGACAGAAAAATCTCCCTCATGTAAGGAATCAGCATGTACTCATCATTCCTCTTTACATTTGGTCCAGATAAATGCCAGGTTGTTAACAGTATATGAAGGCAATAAATCACAATAAACAACAAAGTAAGTTTGTGTCTTTGTGTGTGCTGGGTTTTAGGTTTTTGTTTGTTTTAGTTGTTTTGTTATTGTTTTCAAGATAGAATCTCATTATGAAGCCTTGGCTGGTCTGAAACTCACTCAATGTGTAAACCAGGCTGGCCCAGACTGACAGAGATCCAGCCTCTCTGCTTCCTGAGTGCTGAGACTGAGCTAGGCTGTTTATCTAGAGAGAGTAAAGGCATACATATCTTAGAGGGTGATATTTGAGCAGAGAGCAAAAGAAGTGCTAGGGAGCCCTGTAAGGGCAAGGGAAGTGTGCTCTGAGAAGAGACCACTGCAGTAAAGAGCACAGAGCCAAGAATTGCCTCTGTCTCACTCATGCCTACAAGCTGGACACGGGCGGGGTGACAGAGCAGAGTGAGCAGGGAAGGAGAGTTGGAGCCGAGGGTAGTGAGGTGCTCTCAAGAGCAACCAGGAGACTTTTACAAAGTATTGCTGTGGCATGAAGAATAGGTGTGCTGGAAAGAAGAGGAGCACGGAGATCATTTAGAGTGATGTTGGAGTGGTCTGGGGGCTTGGGGGGCACAGATGTGGGTGGAGATTCAAGGACTGAGCAGCAAGTCTCACTGACAAGATTCCTACCTGAATTAACAAAGTGGAGTTGCTTTTTCCAAATATGGAAAACAAATAAGGAAGTTGAGAGATTAAACTCAATTAATGATTTAATGTTGTTTATAAAAACAAATTACTCAAGGAAAGTGGAGTAAGTCACAGTAGTCCCTAAAATATAACTATAATATCATTCTCTCCACTTGTCCCTCCTTCAGATACCCGTGCTAATATTTTGCCTTAAATTTATAATTAAAATATTTTTATTATTCATCTTCATATATTAAGGTTTATTTTCCGGGGCTGGGAAAATAGCTTAGCAGTTAAGATCACTGGCTTGCAGAGAGCCCAGGCTCATTTCCGAACACCCACACGGTGGCTCACAACTCTGTAAGCAAAGTCCTATCTGGCCTCCGCCGGCAGGAGGCAGGAGGCCAGCACCTGGTGCAGACACATGAATACAAGTGTGGAAATGTTTATTGTCTACACAACTTTTCTATCAACTTTGGTTTACACTACTAACGTTGCTCTACTTCCTTGTGTAGATCCATGCTAATCTGACATCTTGCCAAGCTCTTGGGAATATGTGTGTGATGAACATGAATTCTTATGACCCTACCACATTTGACGCATGTCGACTGTTCCATTATATCTTTGAAAGCACTGCTGGGTTGAGCAGTGTCCACTCGATCCCATTCTGGTAAGGATGTTAGGATTGATGAGATGTTCTGAAGTGAACTCAGTGTAGTTATTTTCACAAATGTTACTAATATGAACTATGAAGACAAGTCTCATTGTTCATAGGAGACAGCACCTTCCTTGGTTGTTTTATGGAGACCAGCCAGGACTGGCACCTCAAGTTCTCGGGACTACCCCTCTTCCTACAAACTTCAGTTTTAAAGGACATAACCAGGTACAAGTCGGGATCACGACATGTGATCTCCTAACTCTAAGATAGAGCTGAGTGAGGATGTGCTAATTTGTGATAGATACATAGGCCCTGGCTCCTATTCCCAGTGTCCAGTATCAGAAAAAAGAGACAGTTACTAGTCACACTTCTTCATTTCCAAGATTATTTTTAGAAGTTTACATGTTCCACTATGTAGATATTAGCTGCACAGTGTGGTTGGGCACTTTTGATGTCTGATTGTGCATATGCTGGCACGTGACAGGCTGAGAAGAATTCTGTCAACACCAAATGCAAACTCATCTCATTGCATATGCCCTCACTGTGAAGACAGACACCGCCGGGGGCCCTGTGGCAGGCACTCAAGGAACCCCATAGCCCCTTATTCTCACCTCTCAGTGTTGAACTTTCCAGAATCCGCCACTGTCTTTCCCTGCACACTCATCTCATATAATAGATTGGACAGGGAGGTCCCTGCCACCAATGTTCTCAGTTGTGAAGGGATACTGCTGCAAAACACCAGTCTTTCAATGTGCTTAACTGTATGGACAGTGGGATCGATTTATATTCATATAGATTTAGTTAAATTTAATTTTCCAACAAAAATAGTGTTCATGGTGAAAAGATAGTAATAAAAATATCCTCCATAGAGAATTTGACATTATTTTTCTGTTGTTTTTCTGTATCCAAAACATAAAGCTGAAGTTTGTTGCTGCTTCCTATGATATAAGAGGACATTTTATCAAGTGGCAAACTTTAGAAGGTGGTGTTTTACAGGTAGGTGTAATTCTAGCTAAAATATTACTAATGTATTTTGTTTGTCTGAGGTAAGGGCAAAAGGAACAGACTAGAGAATTGCTTGAAGAGAATCTGTTACTGAGCTCATGTGGTATGTGGGGAGGGGCAGGAAGTATTCCTGGTGCTTTAAATTGGAATTTTAAAATAACATTGTGTGTGTGTACATATGTGTGTGTGAGTGTACATATGTGTGTGTGAGTGTGTGGTGTGTGTGTGCGCGTGCACATGTGTGTTCAGGTATGGTGTGTGTGTGTATGTGTATGCGTGTGTATGTGTGTGTACATGTTTGTATGTGTGTGTACATGTGTGTGTGGTGTGTGTACATGTTTGTATGTGTGTGAGTGTGGTGGTGTGTGTACACATGCTTGTGTGTTCAGGTGTGTGTGCACGTGTGTGGTGTATGTATGTGTATGTGTGTGTGTATATGTATGTGTTCATGCATGTGCGTGTGAGTTTGTGTGTGTGTCCATGTACACATGTAACGTGTGAAAAATAAGACAAATTGTGAGAGTCATTTCTCTTCTCTCTGCCATGTTGGCCCAGAAGCTTGGTGGCATGGGACTTTACCTGCTGAGCCATTGTGCCAGCCCCAAGCTGGATTTCTTAAAACTATTTTTCAACTTATAACTTTAATTTATAACAAAAAATATATACCTTACCTTTAATTTGGCTTGATTTGCTTTGGTTTTTTGAGACAAGAGTTTCTCTGTGTAGCCTTGGCTGTCCTGGAACTCACTTAGTAGTCCAGGCTAGCCTCGAACTCACAGAGATCCACCAGCCTCTGTAGGCATTAAAGGTGTATGCCACCACCACCCCGCCTCCCTTAACTTTTTATTGCCTTCACACATTACATTAGTAGAAAATAGAGCATGTGTTCATATGGGGAGCCAGGGAACTCTTCAGCCAGGAACTCATTGAAAGACTCATCAGCTGTATTCTTCTGCTACAGCTTTGTCCAGACACAGAGACAAGGCTGGATGCAGCTTATTCTTTTGGAACAACCTACCAGCAGAACGTGAGTGTGTCCATATATGTGCCAACAGTTTGCATTTTCACTTGGTTCTCCAGTAGCTGGAATTGCACTTGATTTTTTAAAGCAGAAATTCTTTTAATGATAATGAACAAATTCATTAATTAACAAATCTTGTATTATCTTGACACAGAAAATGTTAATCATCAGGACAAATGTGCATTGGCATTTACGGAGTTTTAAATATTCTATAATACTAGATTTTCATGTTCAATTGTTCAATCCAGGCTTAAACATAATGCTACTCCTGAAGACCTGATAATAAAATTAGTGACTTCTAACAGCGTAATTCCCTGTTCTCTTTACCTCCCAATAAGATAGCAGCACCCCTTCCCTTCTGTTAACACATCCCTCTCTCCACACTTCATGTTCTCCTCACCACTGTCACTTTCTTGCACTTCGACATTGCAGTACGGTCCAGAGGAGCAGTGTGAGCCATTTAACATTCGAAAGCGTACACATAGAACAAAACCACAGTGAAACAGTGCCAGCATAAGCAATCGATTAGAAGAAGACAGACATTATTTATCAATTTTTGGACAGTTATGCCAGAGATGATTTTTGCTTCATTTCTTATCTTTTTCAGATTTTCTACTATAACATGAATGTATTTTTATGATAAGAAATGACTTATAGGGTGTGTTGCCACCATCTTTTTATAAGTACATGAGCTACAGTGAGCAGGGGAATCAACTGTTATTATATACTTGATGATGCATTTCATCATTGATGTCCCACTCAGTCCTAAACATATGAGGTACTTAGTATCTGTGCTTCAGTGGGACCCAATGGTATTAGGTGATTATTCAGATTGGTGCATCGGGTAAATGTTCTGCTAGGCTTAAAGCTGTGATTACTGCAGTGTAACTGGCTGCCACTCATAATAGTAGTTCACTGTTCACTAAACAAAATACCTACATAGACAGAGAATGGCCGAGATTGTCCAAGACATGCATAAGGTACCAGTTCTTAGGGAAACCAAGAAAGTCAGCAAGGCTCAAGTTATCTAAGTAACATAAATTGGATAGAGCATGACGAGAAAGGAATGTAAGCAGAACCCACACTTGCAGTCATGGATTGGTATGAATTGATGAGCATAGACTTGTGGAGACAGTGTAGGGACCAGTCACTGCATCATTGTACATCAGGAGAAAGACTTGTCCTCCATCCTATAGGGCAAGAGCAGTTTTTAAGCCTCTTCTTTGATATACACTTAGTATTAAAAATAAAAGCTGATATTCTCATGTTATTGATTAAAAATGGAAGTTCTTTACTGGTTGGATTTTTTTTTTTTTTTTTTTTTGAGTGGGGCCTTTAAGAACTCATGTTTTGGAAGTCTCTTGGAAGTTCATGGAAGTAATGTAACTTAAAGATACTTAACACAATTTTTAAAAGGGTGTTTAATGGTAATATTATGAGTCATGATGCTTTTGTTTTTATTTTACTTCCTAGTGTGAAATTTCTCTTTCTAAAATCCTGGCTGACTTTCCCAGCCCTGTATTTTATGATGTTTATCTCGAATATACCGATGAAGACCAGCGCCATTATATTTGGGCTGTCCCTGTACTAAACCTAAACCTTCAACACAATAAGATGTTTGTGAACCAAGGTAAGACTTTCCCCTCTGTCCTCTCCCAGCTGAACTCAGGAGAATGTAAGCCAATGTGAGTCTTAGTAATGGAGTGATGGCGCTGCTGACAGGGATCCTGAGTGCAGGATTTCATACAGTATGCCCCAAGGTACAGGAAAGCAGGAGGAGGGTGGCTGTGTTTAGGCTTTTATTGTTTGACATTCTCCCTTGCTGAGAGAATATCCCCAGGAAAGTGACGCTTTCTTCACTGCTCTGAACCTCTTTTGATCTTCTCCAGGCTGTGAACTATGACCCAGACAGGGAGAGGTGAGGGACAACTGTTACAGGAGTAGTTCTTTGTGGCCATCTTCCTTAAAGCAAAAATACTTACTAAGTTTTAATCCTGATTTTTGTCAGTAAATGTTGTGAGTGCCATCCTAAGCAGTTGGAAAGCAGTTTTCTTAACGCCATGTTTTGTTTTGTTTTGTTTTTTTCTTTTTATAATAAAAGATAGTAGCTCCAGCAAGTGGCTTCTTACTCGGCGCATTTTCTTAGTGGATGCAGTCAGTGGACGAGAAAATGACCTAGGGAGCCAGCCCAGAGTAATTCGAATTGCTACCCAGATATCACTGAGGTAAACAGATGCCTGGTGATTAAATTTGACTTGGGGTATATAACAATGCCGTAAGGAGACTGTGCAGAATTATCACCTGAACCAGTAAGGGTTGAACTGGGATAATACATAAGGTTTTGGGGACCAATATCAGAAGGGCTTCAGGGCGTTGCCCAGTTACCTGGAGAGTTACAGAAGGTAAAGTGTGAGTTGAGCCTCCTCATCCCTGGTTTTTGTTTGTTTTTTCATAGCTATCTCTCTAGACTGACCCAGGTTAGCCAGCATCTCCCTCTTTCTAAAACCATTAGAGTGGTACCATTCAGCCTGTAATGAATCCCTGCCACACACTCCAGTATTTTATAATGTATGCTCTGAATAATGAGTTTTTCACATTGAAGTACGTCATTTTCATTTTCTCACTATTCATTTGGATGCCCATGGCAATTTTATGAGTTGAGCACCACGAGAGTTCTCTCATGCATCAATCATGCTGACATGAAGTGCATTTTAACATCTGCTCAATTTGCCAATGTGAAATTCCTAATAAAAATGAAATCAAACCTAGTTTGGGTAGACTTGTTCCTAGTGAGGCTATGCTGACATTTTTCTTTTGGGGTTCATTAACTATATGTTACTAATACATTGTACTTGCCAAATTGTGCCTAAAACAAAACTAGATGTAAGATGTATTTTAGGAACACCTCACCTTTCTTATCTGAAGATGCATGTTTTGTTGACCATTCTCTGTGTGTCATGTAGCACAGCTTCTTAGCAGGGCCACAGTGACTTCGTTTGGATATGTCACAGCTCCAAACTTGTCTCTGTAGCACACATACTGTAGTTAAGCCTTAGTTCTATAGCATCCTCTAGCCCTTACCAATGGACTGAGTCTAAATGTAAAGATATGATAAATATATACTCAAAGGGTTCAATATTTTTATAATGTTGAATATATTTTCTTTTGATAGCATACGCCTTGTACCCAACACAAAAAATGGAAACATATATACTCCCTTACTTACCATTGCCTATAGTGACATTGACATCAGAAATGCTAACAGCCAGCCTGTGAAGGTGAGTTCTTCATTAGCCAGTGTCCTTGTAATTATAAATATTAGTAGAATGCTGATGTAGCTTTTAATGGTCAAATGGTAATCTTTTTAAAGTTACAAGCAAATCTTTTTCTTGATATATTCAAATCATAATTGGGAGTGCCTAATAAAAGAAAGAATCTGAGCTCTTATGGAACTTGAGTATTAAAGGGCAGGAATGAATGAGATTTTTTATTATTTTTAATTATATGTATTGTGCAGTGGGAGTGGGGCGGACATGTACATGTGAGTGCAGGTTCCCATGGAGGTCAGAGTAAGCAGATCCTCTGGAACTGAGCTGGAGTTGAGCTGGTATTAGGGATGGTTCACTCAATCATGGAACTGGGAATTAAACTCAACTCAGGTCCTATGCAAGAGCAGTATGCACTCTTGACCACTGAGCCATCCCTCCAGCCCCAGGAAGGGGTAAAGATTTTCAGTGGAAGGATTACCAGCAGCTAAGTACCCCACCACCCTGTTACACTGAGACACACAGCATCTGGATCAGCCTTTTCTGGTCCTTACCTGGTTAAGCCAGGAACTCAAAAGCTACAGTGGGTAAATATGGACTTGTCACTGAATAGAGATGCTTCAAGAGTCAGCTTCATAACTTGTAGTACAAAGATAGGGTAGAGAATGAAGTTAGAATCATCAGCCTCAGTTCACTAAAGAGATGCAGGCCTCTGCATCTGAGAGGCCCACCTATGAAAGAAAAAGAGTTCTTCCGTCTGAAAGACCAGCCACACCAGAGAATAAGCCTGGAAAATCCTGGCACATAGGGCCAGTGCCTCCCTGGTCTGTCCCTGAGAGACATCCTCTCGCCTGAAGGAGGATAAATGAGAGAGGGACAGGAAATCCTGGATGCTTCCTTTTCTCCTGAAAATTGGTGTCCTCTGGGAACATGAGAAGCAGGAGAGAAATACCCCTTACCTCCGGGACTCACTCTGAACTTAATTTCTGCCATCCTACTTATTATTATTATCCCGATGTTTGGTTAGCCGGGGCTACTGTTCCTGCTTGTTCTCCTCTGTGACCAGGCTTTCGTTACAGAAAGGAGGGACTTAATATAACTTAAAAGATGGCCTGTCCTCACTTATAATACCTAATACAATTAGGTAAAATCAACTCCCATTCACTGAGTTTACATATACTATCATGAGAGATGGAAATCTAGAAACATCTAAAACCAGAAAGGGCTGCCTGGCTTCAAACTTCCCACTGTGCATACTTAATGCAAGCACTCTTCTCTTTAAATGTCATTATTGCCCACAACTTGCAAACTAAGTGTTGAGAAACTGAAACCTAAGAGATAGAAGAGCAGTGCCTTCTGGTTGCACAGTGGCGAGGTGCTCCTTAGGAGCCTGACAACAGGGCTCATTCCTGAACCCTTTCAGTGGTGGAAGGAAAAAGCTGACCTTCACACATGGGCCATGGCGGAAAAGGGCACACAGATGCACGTGACCTGTGCATGCACACAGGTGTGCGCACACACACACACACACACACACACACACACACACACACACACACACACACACACACATACCCCTCCCTCCTCATGGCCCTGTGTCTGTGACACCCCATCCTTCCAGCTGATACTCAGCCAGTCTCTCTGATAGATCATATTTTTGCTTGTAGAAATCTTGGGATGCTTCACCTTAAAACACACTAAAGCAGCTGGCAGCACGTCAGATCCTTCCTCAGTATTGTCAGCCCCTCAGGCAGCTACTGCCTCACAGCCATGCACTGTCCAACCACTTGGGTCCTGTATCATTGTCACTTGAGTGACATTTTTCTTCTCCAATTTAAAATCCTGGTGGTCAGCCATCTTTTCCTGGGCATTCCTGCGGCTGACACTATACTCTTTACTCTGTGGTCCTTCCCCAAACACGCTCCTCCTTGGCCATGGTAACCAAGGTAACTGCTCTCCCACCTCCCAGCCCTTTCTGATTCTCTTTCTGGGGCCTTTACTATGCTGTTCCCAGGTCCTGTTCAGATGTTGGAGTATTCTGTCCTCTTAGGATGTGGTTATGTAGCTAGCTCATAGTTTGTGGTTTTGTTATTTTGGTTTTTGATACAAACACAATCATATTTCTCAATGACAGAAGTCTATCTGATAAAAGAATATGATTAATTTGGCTTAAATTACTGTCAATAACCTTAGTTCCTAATAAACCCCTCTTTCCTTTCATGCATATTCAAGAGAAAGATTTAATGCAGCATAAAAGTTTTTTAAAAAGCATATCTCTCTGAATAAAGGCCAAAATCTATGGCAGTGATTATTACAAAAGGTGGTGCTTACAGCAAAATCCAGCTCCAAATTTATTATTATGAAACTCATTGTATGGTGTCTAATTTTAGTACAATCTTTTTTCTTTTAAATACCAGATTTCCTTCTCAGTCAAATATGAGATGAATCAAGGGGATGCATTTGTCCAGACAGATGTAAGTTCCTTTTGCCTATACTTTTAATTTTAAAATTTTCAGATGGAAATAAAGTTGTGAAAATAGATTTGTCATGTACTCTTCCCCTGACTTTCCCCAGGAAGTTAATATCATGTAATGCTGTCCATTATCCTGCCTCACGCTGGATATCACAGGCTTTTCTATCACTTTTCAGATTCCAGATTGCTTTCAGTTGTTACATCTGTGTGTTCTCCAGTCTGTCACAGAGTCCTAGTGCCTGCTTGTCCTTCATGACCATGACATTTGTTAGCATTTATTAGTTAGCTTTTCTGGCCATTAATTGGGGTTTCTCTGGAAGTTTCCCATGGTTAAATATTAAAGATGCCACAGGAGTGCATCAGGCCCTTCTTGGTGCATGGGGGCAGGAGTGTGTGTGTGTGTGTGTGTGTGTGTGTGTGTGTGTGTGTGTGTGTGTGTGTGTGTGTGTGTGGTCACATGAAGGCCAAAGGTCAGCTTTAGGTATCTTCCTCTATATATTTGCACCTTAATTTTTTAAGACAGTGTCTCTCACTAAATTCACAGATTGGGCAAGACTAGGTGTCCAGCAAGCTGCAGAGATCCCCAGCCTCTATAGATCTCTGCATAACTGGCATCACAGGCGCATGCACCATGCTTTTCACAGGGCTGTTACAGGAACCTGGGAACCTCCACTAATGTCCTTGGGGTTGAGCAGCAAGCGCTTGCTGACTGAGCCATCACCACAGCTCCTGCCCCTAACACTGGTGCTCCCTAGTGATGCTTGTGTGCAGATCATAGCACTGTTATTAGCCTGATGGTTTTTACCTTTAATTTCCTTCATTTCTTCTCAATTTATAAACTGGAATTTTATTATAAGGCAGAGCTTTCCTTTGGCCTCATTAACATTTATTCAGCTTTTTATTTGTCAATATGGTCTCATGGGTATTTAATTTAGGTGATTTAGTAGTTTATTGCTGTTCATTTGTCTCCCATGTCCTTTCCACCGCGCCCATCAGTTTTTGAGTAGTTTCACTTCCGGTTCCAGTGGGTCTCGGGAGCGATGGGAGGAATTACGGAAGTTCTAAAGACTTTTACTTTTTTTTATCTTTGTTTTCTAGATTGCATTAGGTGTGTTGGGTGGGCTGGCTGTGCTATCATCCCTTTTGAAGACAGCAGGGTGGAAGAGGCGCATTGGGAGCCCTATGATTGATTTACAGGTACAGATGGTTTGAAGTGACTAGTCTGGATCTCTTTGTAAGATACAGGTAGCAGATGAGTGAGAAAGCTGCCTTTGATTTTTCTGGAGTAGAAGCTAGGAGACTTTCTTTCAGGCCGTAGACCACCCAGGACCTCAAGGCTTGTCCACAACCCCCCCACCTTCTTTATTTTTGTCTTTGCCATGCTCAATATTTTTGACATTAACATGTTTGTACCATATAGTGGTGTATATTAAGAAGGCAGTGTTGATTTTCTTTATTAGGTTCCTTGTTTTTCTTTTTCATATGAAGGAACTGTCTTTTCAAAATATGAATCCCCTTTTGATTTTTCATGGTGAAATCTTGGCAAATTTATGAGCCACCTATTGTTCATGCCTTTAACATTCAACATATAATTGGCATTTAATATTTAGTTAATTCCCACACCGACCCAAGAGTTGCTATGTTTTATACCATGTTCTTTTTGTTTAGGAAAACTTGCCCATCACAACACCAAAAAATTGTGATTTTACTCCATTAACTACATAGTTTACTTCTCATTAATTTTTGAAATTTTTATTTTTTTACCTAACGTATTGAATACTTACCGTAAACCAGGCACATTTTTAAGCTTTATATGTATAGTTTACTTAATCTTCACATAGTTTATTATTATTATTCCCATTTTAAATATGATTTTAAAAAATAGAGCTTAGAGTTTCTGCTTAATTTTTGCAGTAACTCAACAACAGATGTTATTTCTATTTAGCAAATCAAGATCGTGAGAAAGGTTCTGTAGTCACTCATTTATCCAGGGTATCTTCCTGACTCCAAAGCCAGTATGAGGAGTCAGAGTGTTCCAGTTTGGGATATTCAAAGAAAGCCTTTCATCCACGTAGACTTTAAACTGTTCATTCCGTGGTGATTAGCGAGGGTCTGGGAACGTGATGGTAACAAATCAGTAACCAGAGCCTGCCCTCAGGGTTCATGACAGAGAAAGGGAGAAACAGTTGACAGAACTATGTCACTTGCTTTCCACAAAGTATCTGAGATGGAAATGTGAAGTGAAAGACATTGAGGAAGTGGTTGAGACTAGCACATGGGCCAAATAGAAAGCTGACCTTGGCATAAACTGTGAAGGATCTTGTGCATCAAGAGTTTAGTGACTAATCATTGTGTATTTTTAAGAGAAAAA
This sequence comes from Phyllotis vaccarum, assembly GCA_033318265.1. Lineage (NCBI taxonomy): Eukaryota > Metazoa > Chordata > Mammalia > Rodentia > Cricetidae > Phyllotis > Phyllotis vaccarum. The sequence continues at coordinate 5,426,800 of JARWLC010000012.1, read as the reverse complement.
AAGTGATATAATCTAACATACATTTGAGAAAGCTAACTCTAGGGTCCAGAGATGTAGCTCAGTATATGCTTAGCTTGAGCAAGCTTTAATCCTTTTGTATAACAAATAATAATAATGTATAATAATAGCTGTGGAAATATATAAGAGATTTGGGTAGCGATTCCCAACTAAGGAAATTTGGAAACAGTTTCCACTTTCTCATAAAGTGAAAGATGAGATAGATTGAAAGAAGAATAGAATGGAAGGATTCAGGAGAAATACAGCAGGCAGACTCAGCTGGTCTTTGTAACTGGATACAAACAACATGTTAATATTATTAGAAGTAATGTCCAGTGGGCTAGAGAGGCCTGGTGATTAAGAGTGTATTATTGCCAAGAACCCAGCCTCAGTCCCCAGCATCCATGTTGGACAGCTCACAACTTCCAGTGACTCCACTTGTGGGGATCTAATGCCCTCTTCTGTGCCTGTACTTACATGGAGATGTTTGCGCGCACACATACATGAGTCTAAAATAATAAAGTAAATCCTTAAATAAATAACTAAGAAGTAGTAATATTCATGGGTCAGTAAGACAGCTGAGCAAAGGCACTTGCCACACAAATCATCAAACTTGGGCTCTCTTCCTAGACCCAAATAAAGGCAGAAGGAGAGAGCCAACTCCATAAAATTGTCCTCTGACCTCCAAATTCATCCACGGTAGTCAACACTCATGCATCCAGAGCATGCACACACATACATGCATGCACACACATACATACACACAACATATGCATACACACACACCATACATATATGCACACACATATACACACACAGTAAGAAGGAAGTATTTTTATACTTTAAGTTCTTAAAAGCAGTACTTTCATTATTCCTATTTTATATATGATGAAAGTGAAGTAGAACTTACATTCTGCACTCAATTGTTGAGCAGAAATAAATGTAATAAGCAGATAATAAATGGAATCTTTAACAACTATAATTCTTCTTAAATTGCAGACAGTTATGAAATTCTTGATGTACTATGCTGGTGATCTGGCCAATGTGTTTTTTATCGTCACAGTGGGAACTGGCCTTTATTGGCTTATTTTCTTCAAAGTGAGTAAATTTCTGAATTTAACCTAAATGCCAATTCTGAGTAACTGGTAAGCTGCTTTAATAACAGACCTATTTGGGAGACATTTCTGCTGAAGCTCACTGAGGCAACGGCTAACCTCTCCAGTCTTTGCTGTAGCATTTATTGAGCACGACACTGTTTGCTACTTAGGTTTCTCTGGTTTATAAACTGGGTAGTGAAAGCTGTGTGTGGTTGTTATTTCAGGCACAGAAGTCTGTCTCTGTGTTGCTGCCAATGCCAGTTCAGGAGGAACGTTTTGTCACTTATGTGGGCTGTGCCTTTGCAATGAAGGTATGTTTCAAAGGCCTGCCAATACATTCCTGAATCTTTCAAATTCAGATGCTTTTTTGACTTTTGGTGTAAAATTTGCTTGGTTTTGAAAGAAAGTACCCATCATTTTATTTTACATGAGAAATGTGCCTTTATTTATAATATTCCATTTAAAGTTATGCCTTAAATTGTTTTTTCAGAAGTTATAAACATGCCTGAGCAATCATGAGTTGCAGCTAATTTGATGAAATAATATTTCAGTGTTTAACTTTTTCTTAAGATCTGACAGTATGTTCACATTGAGACAAAATATCTTCCATCGTGGATTTTGTCTCTTTGTTGGTGAAGAGTAAAAGCCAGCTCCAATAAAAGGCTGGAACTGTAGAGGCTATTAATCTTCCCCTCGTCAACATGTGCCCATCCATGGAGCTGACCTCGTTTGCTTTTGGAAGTGAAATAGCTGCTTTGTCTATGGAGAAAACAACTGCTCAGGACAGTTAAAATCCTGTACTTGGATTTTTATCCTTTGATCAGTAATGTCCCAGGGATGGGAACTAGGTTTAAACCGAGCGAGTGCTCCTGTGAATAAGAGAAATCTGTTTCAGCAACACTGATTTCCATCTCAGTCCCAGAGACAAAGACAGCCGGGACATCTACTGCTTTCACGAGGCTTTGCAAATTTCCTTCCTCAAAAAAAAAAATAAAAAATAAAACAATAAAAAAAAAAACCTGATAATGTTCAGAGCTAAAAGGGGGTCATTAAAGCAAGGGTCCTGTAGGAGGGGAAGGTCATGTTTTTCCTTCTTCATGTCTCTACTTTAAGGACAGAAAGAAAAAAAGAAGGTGAATTAATAGATGTGGACAGTTCTGTACACTTGGTGATTCAGAGTATATGATGTACTCTTGTGATTACACTGTGCTTTGAAAAGAATCGTGTAAGTTGTATAATTGCTCCTAAATACTGACACTTTGGGGTGTTTTGTTGTATGTTACTTTTAGGCTCTACAATTTTTGCATAAACTCATATCCCAGATTACCATAGATATATTCTTTATTGATTGGGAACGGCCTAAAGGAAAAGTTCTTAAAGCTGTTGAAGGTAACTCAAATCAGTGTTTTACCAAAATTCTTTAGCTGCCTGTAGAGCAGAAGAGAAGCTTTTATTCATTTCCTCTCCCTTCCCAGGTGAGGGTGGTGTGCGCAGCGCCACAGTTCCTGTGAGCGTATGGAGAACATACTTTGTAGCAAATGAATGGAACGAGATTCAGACTGTGAGAAAGATTAATCCTCTCTTTCAAGTGCTTGCCACACTCTTCTTCTTGGAGGTATAAACTGTGATGGTTACGTGATGCAGCTGAATTCAGCATCTTATTAGCACTTCACAAATGTTACTGTAATCTCAAGTTCTCTGACAGTGGTGAAGTATTGTCAAAAGGGTGTAAGGGAGTGTCTCGATTTTCCCCTTTTATCCTTCCTGTAAAACAAGCGAAAGCAAAAAATCCCTAAATTGTGGTGAGAATGGGAGGTTTAGATCTGAACCACTGTGGGAACATTCACGCTGTAACACGCTCTCACTACCAGCTGCTTCCATGGCTCTTCACCTTGCAAAACCCTGGCTTTTGTTCCAATGCAGCAATCCATTGGCTATGCAGCCACATGGGCAGCAATCCATTGGCTGTGCAGCCACGTGGTCATGATCCCTAGAGCCCGGTTCTTCTCTGTGTCTCCACAGATTTGAGTACTCTGGATTTTTAAGGAGTAGCTTTTGTACCAGTGATCTACAGCAAAATTCCCTGATGAACTTGTTTAAAATACCTGTGTACATTATCATTGCAGATTATTTTTGATAACTTTGAAGTGATCCCATCTGTATATATTAAAAAATCTCCCTTCTATATGATCCATATCCCCACCCCTGCCTCAGAACCAAGCACTGTTGTATGTTTGCTATATCCCAGCTCCTTGGGAATTTGAGTTGGGGGGTCACAAAGTCAAGGGCTGTCTAAGCTCAGAATAAGTTTAAGGCGAGGCTGGACAACTTAGCAAGACATTGTTCCCAAGTAGTTGTAGGAAGAGGAAACAAGTGCAGGAGGACAGGAGGATGTAGGTCAATAATAGAGCAGACACCCTATTGTAATAGAGCATTCATGAGGCCCTAGGTTACTCTCCAGCATATCCCCTCCACACAAATTATGTTTTTAGTATACAGCATGATTTATCAATATATGCTGTGGGATGGCTAGATTAAACTAATGCACACTTCTACTGCCTCACATACTCCCCTTTTGGTAAACAGTGTTGTTCTTTCCTTCTACTGTTGATGAAGCCAGCTGTGGCAGTACAGGACTTTAATCCCAATGGAGGGACAGGGTGATCAGGAAGTCAAGGTCATTTGCATAGCAAGTTCCAACCTAGCATTGGCTAAGGAGATCCAACTTCAGACCCCCAAAAAGTAAAAAGGATTTGAGTATTTGATTCACCTGAAAAGGTTTTTCATGCTTCTTCAGTTAACTTTGCAGGACACTAGGCTAAATAAGATTATATAGAAACCTTGCTGTAAACCTTCTCAGAGCCTTGGTTTTACAAGGAGGAGAGATGGCAGTCAATGTAATATACCCAGCAAACTCCCCTAACTGTGACTTCATTTCACTCAAGAAGGTACACTTCTTAGAAAAGATTTGAGAATGTACTGTTTTGAAGTACAAAGGTATTCAGCATAGTGCCTGGAACATGTTAAATACTCATGCATTACTAGTTGGTTGTTTAACTTATTTTTAGGTTTGTAATTTGTGTCTAGATTTTCCTACTGTTTACAGGCTTGGACACTTTAGCTTTTCAAGGCAAGTAGAGAAAAGTATTTCGTTTTAAGTCTGGAAGAGTTTTCTTTATCTGTGTCTGTTTAAATTCCCATTTTCCTTTCCCTTCAGGTTGTGGGGTTCAAAAACTTAGCATTAATGGATTCATCCTCCAGCCTTTCTAGAAACCTGTCCGACTACATAGCTCCCTACAGCCGCATTTTGAGATATGCTGTGGTGACTGCTCTCTGGCTGGTGATCGGAATGATACAGGTAACAAGACATTGTACTGTAAGTGGCATTACCAGTTTATAATGGCGCTTACGCCCTAATGTCTCTCAAACTTGAGCTCTATAGCAGAAAGAAAATGACCAAGGCAATAATAATGGCGTGTGTATTGTCCTGATCAGGCATGCGTTAGCCACTTAGTCTGTATATTAGCTTTCAGAGTGCTTCAACTAGTATCCTCATTCTAAGAGGCTCTGGAAGGGTAACTAGATGCTTAAAGTCTCACAGAGTTGGCAGCATTAGAGTTTGAATCCAGATTTGGTTTCAGAATTCACTTCTTCTCCATTGTAGACTCTGAAGGGTCCTTTGGAGACTCAGACCCAGGGAAGACTTATTTATATGTAACTAAGGGACCAGATGTGCTGCTAGACTTTGGGTGTTTTTGTTGTTGTTTATATTTATTTACACAGCATTTTCTGTGTCTGTTTAAATTATATTTTTCTTTGGATTGGAGTCAAGTGGCATACCATAACCTGAGAATGGACTTTCCCCCCATAGATGGGAACTGAGCGCAGAGCCTTACATATACTAGGCAAGTGATTTCCTATTGAACTGCACTCCCAGCTGAGAACTGGTTTTTGAAATGTACACGTTTTGTTTTTTGGTGACAGTTCACCAAAGCTACAGAGTTGGGGCTAGTGAAAGCTAGTGAGGGACCAGCAGGAGACAGAATTTGAAACAAGATCTTTTGATGAGTATAGGGCCCTCCTACATCAAGTAATAAGACAGTCCCCAACAGACATGCCCAAAGGCCATTCTGACCTGGGGAGTCACTAACTGAAACTCCCTTCTCAGGTGACTAGGCCATAACTGTAACAGCACTAGGGACCCTTGAAAGGGTCAAGCACACAAATTGTGTGGCTCACAACCTATGGAACTCCAGCTCTAGAGGATCCAGTGACCTCTCTGGCCTCTGAAGATACCTGCCTATGTATGCACATATATATATTCACCAATAGATACACACTTTAAAGTCAAATCCTTATTAAAGGACAAGAGGGTCTTTGTGAAGGACCATTTGGTATCTTCTGGACTCAAACTTGGTCATGTGGCTCCACCTAACTGCTGTTGCCCTTCAGCTGGCACCTGTGTCCTGCCCAGAGGACAGGTCTGTGGCCAAGGAGAAAGGGAATGTGGTTAGCACAGTATCTGCAGCCCTGCCACCTCCTGTCCTCACTCTGTGCCCCACTTTGCCTTCAGACCAGTCAGAAACTGCCTCTCTGTCCCTGACCTGTCACAGCTTCACACATGCAACTGACCTCTGTGCTGACAGTCAGGCTTCAGTGTCTATCCCTTTACATTCTAAACCTTAGCTGTTGATGTTTCCATGTTCTTTAAAAGCATGTGTGTTGTGTGAGTGTGTTGTGTGAGTGTGTGTATGTGTATGTCTGTGTGGGTGAGTGTGTGTTTGTATTGTATGAGTGTGTGTATGTGTGTGTATGTGTGTTTGTGTGGGTGGGTGTGTATGTGTGTGTTGTGTGAGTGTGTGTGTCTGTGTGTATATATGTTGTGTGAGTGTGTATGTGTGTGTGTCTGTGTGTGTGTCTGTGTGGGTGTGTCTATGTGTGTGTATGTTATGTGTGTGTGTCTGTGTGTATGTGGTTGTTGTTTTGTTGTTTAAGGACATACTATACATTATTTGCTATAGTGTCTTAATCTATTCTTACACTTAAGGATGCTTTATATAATAGACATAGTGTTAAATTCATGCGATGTTCTTTGTTAAAGCCAGCTAGGGAGTGTGAAGATTTAGCCTAGGGAAACAATGGGGGCAGCTCTAAATAGGAGAGTAGGAAGCATGTCTGGATTTATTCCTGGATGAAGAACATAAAGTTTGATAGAGGAAGACCCCCTGAAAAATCTCCAATGGAAATGGATGGCCCAGATGATTCAGCATTTCAGAGCACCTCTGTTGAAGTTTCCCAAGCTCTGTATCCAGAACAGTTTCAAGAAGACTGGCTGAGATGGCCCAGCCTTACAGACTGTTCCACTAAAGACTTGTGCATAATCCTAAATTTTTCTTTGGATTCCCATGAAATTGTCGGCGTCCCCGTTCAGCAGGAAGTAGCCTAGAGAATGACACCCACATTCCCAAAACATAGATTATGGATGTTCTTCCCTATTTACAGTGTTGTTTATAAGTTGTTATAGATAATGGGGGGGGGGATATTAGATTTGGAGTTCTTTTTTTAAAAAAGAGAAAAGGGGATATGTGGGAGATTATGTTGTTACATTGTAAATAATTATCCCACCCACTGGTTTAATAAAAAGCGCTGATTGGCCAAAGGCAGGCAGGAAGTGTGGGCAGGGCTACCAGACTAAGAAAAACTCTGAGAACAGGAAGCACAGACCAGAATGTCAGAGAGAAGCCAGAAGAATCGGAGGACAACCATGCTGCTCTAAAGAAAGGTACCGAGCCCCATGGCTGAACAGGAAGAGTCATGGGTTAGATGAAGGGTAGAGAGCTAGCAAGTGATATGCCTGAGCCTTAGGCTGATCAGCTGAAAACTATTGTAAGCATCTGCGTGTCTCCGCGGGTCATGAGTCTGAGAGCCTAAACCTTGAGGTTAGGCCGGAAAGTCCGGGCCAGAAACCTCATACTACAAGCATGTTTCTCTAAAACATATCTAGAAAGGTCTATAATTGACATTTTTAACTTACAAAATTTACTTGTCTAATGTTGCTATTAAATCTAATTAGACACCTAAAAAGATTTCACTTGAAAGTGAACACATAATAGTTAAGATTTAATGCTAGATAGATTTTTCTATTTTGTTCAGGATTAATTTGAAATCGATGAAATTTTTAATGGCTTTTAAAATTCAAAACATGAGCAAAATTACAAAAGTAGACATATATCTTGGCCACTAATGATTTATCCAAATGTGTGTGTGGGTGGTGTACACAACTGTTAATCTAAGTGTGTAGGCATGTATGTATAGAGGTGTGTGTGTGTGTGTGTGTGTGTGTGTGCGTGTGCGTGTGTGTGTGTGTGTGTGTGTGTGTGTGTGTACATGTGTAAATCATACATCAACACCCAGTGTCTCCTTCAGTTACTCCATTATATTTTTTGAGGGTATCTCAGTTAGTCAGGGATCCACCCGACTCTCCACACCCTCGCGCTGAGGTTAGCTGCATGCTCACGCCAGGCTTTTGATGTGGCTACTGGGGATCCAAACTCAGGTCTTCAGGCATGGGCAGCAAGCACTTTATATACTGAGCCCTCTTCCCAGGACTAAGGCATACTAAATTAGTCCAACTGTTCTACCCCTTTCTCTACTTTGTTTCATTAGCACAGACGAGACTCTAAACTTGAAAATGCACTTACTCAGTGACTCTATCATAATTCTAGATCTCCTCTTGTTTAAAGAGCCAGGAGTGAGGGGTGTTTTCCCCTGGGAACCTTTAGTGCCACTGTTAGGACTTCTTTCCTGTCTTATTTTAAAGACTGCACTGTGGTTATTAGGAAAGATGGCCACCACTCACGGACCTGACTCACTGTTTCAGGTTGTTTTCTTTGCTGCCTTTTATGAGAGATTCATAGAAGACAAAATCCGGCAGTTCGTTGACCTGTGCTCCATGAGTAACGTGAGTACCTTCTGACACCCTCTGCAGCTGCATTTCCACCTTGAAAAGACACGGGTGTGTTTAGAGCAGCATTACAAATGTGTCCATAGGGTTCACAGAGCAGCTCCAGTACAATAAACAAGGTGGTTTGTGGTGAGTGGATTATTAACTTAGTAATGTGAAGAGTGGATGGAATGCTCCACAAGTTAATACCCCCGCCTTAGCTTTTGCTTTTTTTAACTGCAGTTCTTTTAGGAACAATTAATATTCATTTATCCTGCAACCCCTGAAATTTTTCATGCATCAGAATGCCTTCTTTCTTAGAAAACAGCTCTGATCTTGACTCCATGGAAGCCTCTGATCGCCTGTCTCCTCCTTCTGTAGGTATCTGTTTTTCTGCTGTCCCACAGGTGTTTCGGGTACTACATTCATGGGAGGTCAGTCCACGGACATGCCGACACTAACATGGAAGAAATGAATATGAATCTCAAAAGAGAAGCGGTAGGCGTGTGTGCTACATCTCCTTCATTTTAAAGTTGAAAGCTCAAATGCTCACAGGTGACTTTTGAAAGCTGCAGGGATACAAGCTCATAATCCTGAATATTAGAAGTCTGGTTGTATCCTGTAGTTTCGAGTGAACTACATTCCAGAATAATCGAGTAAAACAGAAAAGTTCTTCCTTAGCAGGGGAAGAAAATGGACATTAAAGTTAGGAAATCACCATTTTACAGCGAATAATAATGAGCCTGCACATGTCTCTGGGGAATGGGTAATGAAGGCTCAGGCTGACAATCCAGACACACAAGGCCTCCTTTTCAGTAAGTTAAAAATGAGGCAAGCTGACTGGTGTCGTACACTTCCTGATATGGTGTGAAAATTGAGCCCGACTGTAATCATATCTCTAGATCTAATCAGTTTTATAGGAAATAACAGACTTGAGGAATAATAACTTCAAATAGACTTTTAATAGAAGTCCTTGGGCAGGTCCAGTGCAGAACGCCACAAAACAGATGACTGTTTTCAAACAAACAAGGAAGAAGAGGTGATGGTGTGGAGCCAAGATGCCATGACTGGAGGAAGCCTAGAAAGCAGCCATGGTGCTCAAGATATGGACTTTGGAAAAAGTCTGATTTAAGAGTTTCCATACTAACTTAGATAAAGCACTGACTAATTCTGTTAGACATAAAAATGACCATGTTAGTTGTCTTATTAAGTTCTTTTTAGAGATCCACAGATGAAATGACAGGACCTGAGTCTGCTCTAAGGTAAACTATGGTTAGTCAAGCGCTGGTGCTGTTAGAGCCTGAGTCATGGCTGATTTTCAGAGTTGCTGCTGTACACACTGATAACATCCTAAAACAAAAACAGCCAAGAATCTTGAGAAGACAGCCTTACGGATTAGTGAACCCGTTTCTGTGACCTGTGAACGTTTACTCCTAATGATGAGTAGGGGAGTTTAGGAGCTGAGCCACACACTGGGAAGGAAGGTTGCCTGTAATAATCTAAACCAAGCTCTTGAAAAGAATATGTCCAACTGAGGAATGGCATTAAAGAAAACTAATAGAAATCCTTAAGAAGCAAGTTGAAATTGATTTTACTTGAGTAACATAGTACATATATATCAGTCATAAATAGAAGATAGCAAATTGCAGTAAAGTGGTTATAACAAATAAGTTAGCAATATTGATATCCAAAAGCATGGTTCTCCCTCTTCAGCTTACTGTACTTTTTGAAGCTAATAGTTAATGACGCTAAAGAGTAGGCATCCGTAAAACAGATGTTATCAGGATTAGCTTCTACAAGTGAAAAAGGTCTTGAGAAACATGGCAGAGGCTTCTTAGGACTTCCTAGACTTTGACTGATTATCTGGATTTAACTCAAGGAAAATTCAAAATACGAATAGCTAATTATATTCTAGATTTTTAGCACAAGAAAACATACGAAAGCTGGAGATTATTATGTAAGTTGGCTTATCTTTACAATTTAGTCTCTGAAGTATGTGCTTAAATATTTTATATTAAAAATGGGAGATCAGTGTGGTGCCTCAGAAGGCTGAGATGTGTGGTTCATGAGTCTGTGATGAGTTAGTCGTCATGTCAGACAGCAGGGACAGTTTTGATCGCGATAATTTTGAAGATGTGGAGGAGGGTAAAGGTCTAGATGACTTGGAAATGCCCAGGAGGAAGATCGGGAGAACATAGGGTCGTCTCTGGGGAGCAACTCCAGATCATGATGTATGCCCCCCGTGATGGAGCTAGAGGGGGAGGTAGACCCTTTGCCCATCACCATGAAGGATCTCAGTGCCTGAAAGACCCCACCATTATTCGGTGCTACCTGCCAGGTGGAAGCTGTGAAGACTAAGAGTTTCGTCATCACTGACTGAGCAGAACTGTTGGACTGCACTGGGTACCATTCTAAGATGCCACTTTTTACATATAAATAATAAACATCACCCTTTCTACACACACACCACATAGTTTATAGAGTTTGCAATGACATGGAAAATTGCTCAGGAGATGATGATAGATAGAAAAAGGGATCCGAGTGATCCTAGGTTTTGGTTGTCCATATGCTATGACTTACAAAGGACCTGGAAATGAAGTGCTTTAAATATCTTTAGTCCAGATGTTGAATTTTAGCTGATTTGTTTTTGATACCTCTTAAAAGTTTAAACATTCTCCACAATTACTTTTACTCTTTTAACTTACATTCTGATTTAAAATGTAGATGCTCATTGTATGTATTCTTACATTCTTAAATTTGTGGAAACCAAGTGCTGTACTGTTTTCTGATTGGGGCCACACAAAGCAGAATCATGAATTTTGAAGCAGGTGAATGGGTCACAGAGCCAGAATCTGATAGAACCACGAGCCATCAGTGGAAGCCAGCTAGGCAGTGAGCCAGAGCAGAGAGTGTGTGTTTGTGATTGTCGGTGTTGCAGTCTTGTGGGGAGAGGGCCTGTCTTTTCTTACAAACATCAGGATAGAAAGGCTGTTCACAATGAGAGCTACGAATACCAAGGACACAATAAAGGGAGTGACTCAAGCAGCAGAGTATAGGAGACAACATGGGGACCCACAGGGAAGCTAGGATGAGAACAAGGTCAAATCTGGAGGGAGGGAGTGACCTTGGGGAACATGAGAATCTTTGTCTCCAGAACAGTTTCAGCAGAATTTCACTAGGTTAATCAAACCTCAAACCTGTAACATGTGATACTAAGTAAAGAAAAATTGGTATTTTTTAAAATGAAAAACCTTTATATTTCAATCATCTCTATCTTAAATTAAAGCCTTTAAATTTTTCAGGAAAATTTGTGCAGTCAAAGAGGTTTGGTACCCAACACAGATGGACAGACTTTTCAGATTGCAGTTTCTGATCAGATGAGACAACATTATGACAGAATTCATGAGACACTGACCAGGGTTAGTATGAAGGGTTGTTCACATGCACTCTGCCATTCTTAAGATCATTTAAGTCCCAATGATAATGGTGTGTTATATTTTTACATTTCTTTTTCATATTAGAGAAATGGCCCTGCCAGACTACTGAGTTCATCAGCAAGTTCTTTTGAACAAAGTATAAAAGCGTACCACGCAATGAATAAGTTCCTTGGCTCTTTCATTGATCATGTATGTATGCTGATATCTGCATGTAAACAAGGGTCATCCCCTGCTTTTGAAAAGTTAAGTGGGAATTCAGTTATATTTCCAACCAGCCATGTCAGGGAACCTCTTCTTGATTTATTTTCTGTCTCATTTAATACTTATAAATAATATTAAAAAAAAATTTTTTAGTCACTAACAATTTATGGTTTAGAGATAAAGTTAAATTATATAAAAGAAAGATGTGAATTTAATGTACCTGTTAGCTAATGATGATTCTCTCAAATATGTCCATACTACAATTTTATCTCACCAAAATGTTATTAATCATTAAAATCTTTATGCTGATTGTACTTTTAAAGGCATCTTATAATTCAATTTCAGTATATCTAGTCATATTATGTATGTATCCACAGAATTTAAGATTTAAACTTTTCTAAAACTATTTTTATTATAAGTACTAGTGCAATGACTCATTTTACAAAGGTTTTTCTTTGTATTATTCATCCCTCATTGTTTTCTACTTCTAATTTCGCATTAATTGGGAAGCATTGTTCATTACAGTTCTTCCATGACGGTCTTCTCCCACTAGGTTCACAAGGAGATGGATTACTTCATAAAAGACAAGCTGCTGCTGGAGAGGGTCCTGGGGATGGAGTTCATGGAGCCCATGGAGAAGAGCATCTTTTACAATGGTGAGTCACGTGACCACATCAGCTTGAGACCAGGAGAGCTTTATTAACTCATCCTCATGGAACTGTAGTCATTTCTGTGCTCCATTTTATTTGAAATATAACAAAAAAACCACAAATACAGAAAAGATTGAATGAAAGAAAAAACAAATTTCCGAATTAACCATATCTTAAACAGATAGTAAAGCAAATGCAGTAAATTCAGATTTGATTGGACTATTCACTTAATGTTAGGCTTACGAAATGTCTGAAGAGTGCTGTGTGCTTTTTCTTCATATCTAATTCATTTTTTAGCTGAAGTCTTTAAAAATACTTATATTGATATAGTATCGATATAATAGAAGTTATCCAGATTTCCAGCTGTGATTCCAACGAAGTGAATGAGAGCTATGCCCTTCCCTAATCAGGAAATGCAGGTGAGGACAGGGTTTGAGAAATAAGAATGAGCCTGTGCTATATCTGAAGGTTTGGGGGATGTCTAGGAAGAGGTGTCCGTAAAGAAAATGGATGGGGCAACTGTGGGGAGAAAGAGAAGGTTCAGTTATCCAGGGCATCCTATGGCCATCCTAGAAGAGGTGGGCCACTGGGTGCGTGTGTGAGCTTGCTGTGTTTGTTTGCTCATATGTGAGTATCACACACATATACGTCTGTAGAGAAGTGCATATATCATAAGGCCATTGCTGATAGGTCAGTGAATTCTCACCAGCTGAATCATCCTCGTTCCTAACACCTGGAGCGGAGCGTGATGGAGTGGTATCAGCTCCCTGATGTCACCACCTTGTGTAAACAAGCTCCTCACTGACCTCTATGGCAGAGTTGATGGTTCTCTGAACCCCCAAATCATTCATAGCATTTGTTTCTGTCTATGTGATTGGTTGCTTGTTTTTCATGGAAGAAAGGGCCTCAGCACTTACCATGTCGTTCACGGGTGTTCAAACCCACAAAGGACAGAACTGTGCGTTGAGTGCAAAGAGGACTAAACTGTAGGGAACTGAGGCAGAGACTCTGTGCCTTGCTGGATCTTAGCCTTGATTCCCTATCTGATCCTGGTTTGTAGATGAAGGCCATTCCTTCAGCAGTGTGCTGTACTATGGAAATGAGGCTACGCTCCTCATCTTTGACCTGTTGTTCTTCTGTGTCGTGGACTTGGCTTGCCAGAATTTCGTGTTAGCATCCTTCCTCACATACCTGCAACAAGAGGTAAATCTAGACACATAATCTGGGTTTCTTCTAAAGCAAAAGTGTTAGAAGTGTGGGTATTTATTTTCTTAACAGAATGTGTGAGCATCCACTACAGTAGGGTGTGATGAATGTTTAGAATATGATTGACCCACCAAAGAAAGGATCACATTCTCCACTCTGTCCTGGAACACGAGAGTCACACAGCTTCACCTGTGTGCACAGTGAATCAGTGAGTGGAAATCCTCTAAAATGAAGATGTCAAGAAATGGCAATGGTCCTGAGATGCCATTAGTGACAGCATCTGGACACCCTCCTGCATGAAGAAGGCATGAGTCAGGACATGAGTTATTAACCCTGGATAGAGACCCAGCATCACAGAAATTCTGCCCTTACAAAAGACATGCTTTTGATGTTGAACATTTTATAGTTTTAAAATAATTGTATCAAGTAATTAAAATATCTCATTCATGACAAGAAGTAGTTGAGAAAATTAACTAATTTAATTTAGATAGTTTTAATTGATTTGCATATTTCATTTTTATGAATATTTAATTTCCTTCTCCACTGTTTTATTTTTCCAGATTTTTCGATTTATCCGCAATACAGTAGGACAAAAGAATTTGGCAACCAAAACACTTGTAGATGAAAGATTTCTGATCTGACCTGTGACTACAGAACTTAAAGCCTTGGTGTAGTTGTGCCACAAGCCATGATGTCGTTATATTTTTTGAAACTTGTAGTACATATTATTCTTTCATTTTTTATCTAGAGAAAAACTTATTTTTATAGCTTGTAAAATATAAGATATAGTAGACAGTACTGTTTCCTATTTCCCCATTATGTGTTGTATTTAATTAACTAGTTAATACATTACCACTGACCATAAGCCAAAAAAAAAAAAAATAATGAAAGAAGGAAGTAGGGACCCCAGCGCTACTCCATGGTCAGGTAAGCTGGCCTCCATTGCTGGTATCATCTCAGGACTGATCTGCCTCTACTTTCTCACAGTTACAAATCAATTTGATGCTAGATTCAAATTAGTGTTCAGTGTTTGCATGTTTTATTTTGTGAGAGCCAAGGTCCCTCCATCTTTTAACTCAGAGCCGTTTGGAAGAGTTTAGTTTCTATTTCCTGAAGGTCAGGCCCTGTTCTGAGTAATCAGGAGGACATTCCAACCTAACCACAAGTATTCCCTTACCCTTAAGATGAGCACTTAGCTAGATACTGTCCACCTGACTGACCCTTAAGATGAGCACTTAGCTAGCTACTGTCCACCTGACTGAAGAGAGAGATAGTGAAGAAAATACCCCTAGACACCAGCTCTTTAACAGTGCCCCTCTCCCAAGCACTCCCCAGCACTTCCCAATGACAGCACTCCTGTGTTTTTTTTCCTTTAAAAGCCCTGCCCTGCACAGGGGATACACCCCTCTCCTGGCTGTGAAGGTTAGGACTTGGGTCCCTGCTGCAGTTTGTATGTGCCAAATAAACCTTGCCTGGTGTTTGCATCTCAGTGAGTCAGTGTGTTACTGGGGGGTGTAACAATGAGGTTTCTAGAGGTTATACTGCATTTAGGAACCCAACCCCTCACAAACCTCTGTTGAGACAACTGTACTTGATATGAGGACCAGACAACCACCAAGAGAACCCTTGGCCATTCATGCCAAAGGCCAATAAAAGAAACAGACATGTAACAATGAGGTTTCTGGCCCCAGGTAGCCAGAGGTCCAGACCCACCGACCCCTTAGCTGCCCACAGCTGATCAGGCCCCAGAAATGATTCAGACACTTATATTAACTTGCCAGCTTGCTCTTACATCTTAACTCAACCCATTTTCATAAAACTGTCTGCCACGTGGCCCATGGCTCTCCTGTGTTCCTCACATGCTTTTTCTTGGGCGGCTGACTGGGGCTGTTTCTTGGTCTGACTTTCTTTCCTACCTAGGGTTGGGTTCCTAACTACAGTATAACCTCCAGAAACCTCATTGTTTCAGGGGGTCCTTCTGGGGGTCGTCAAGTCTGGGCACAACAATTTATGCTTATGGTTGTTACTGGCAGTCCTTCTAGGGGTCGTCAAGTCTGGGCACAATTTATGCTTATAGTTAATAAATATTTAAGAATATTTTTCAAATTTACTTAAAAGGTTTGGTTTATATTATTGCTGACTCAGTAATCTTCCTTCTAATCACTCGCCCTGTTTGTCGATGGGCAGGCCGCTGTTAAACATAGTGTAATGCACAAATCCAGTCAATTATGAGCTTGGCCTCTCATTTACATTTATTAGTCTGGATGATTTTTCCCAACATAAGATTGTCACACATTTTAATATTTTAAGACCACTCATCTAAAGTGTTTTTCAGTTATGAGTAGATATTATAAATAACAGTATAAATACATCATGTTGTATTAAACAATTTATTGAAAGCAAATTTGGGCTTTATAAGTCAGTAGCTTACTGTTTTGTTTTGGTTAATTAGAGAAAAGTTTTCTTTTTATAGACCTAGATGTCCTGGAATTCACTTTGTAGATCGGGCTAGCCTCAAACCCAGAAATTTGCCTGCCTTTGCCTCCTGAGTGCTGGGATTAAGAGCATGTAGAACTAACGTCTAGCCATAGCTTATGTTTTAATAAGGAAAAAATTGGATTCAAAATACAATTAAAGTAGCCTAGAAGTGGTGCCATACACCTTCAATCCCAGCAAAAGCATAGACAGGCCAGCCTAGTCCACAGAGTGAGTTCCAGGACAGCCAGGGGTATACAGAAAAACCCTGTCTCAAGGAAAAGAAAAAAAAAAAACAAAAAACAAAAAAAAAGTAAGTCCTAAGCCATACAGTTAATCATTTTTTTATTTTTATGAAGATACTCTTAAGTGATTCTTTTCGTGGTGAAGCATAAATTTAGAGGGCCCTGGTACACAGGGTAATTGTCATTTTCTAGGACCGTCATTTCTGACTACTTTCTACAATGATGCTGTGTAACCACTTAAACCCAATGCTGTGTACATACCATATGAATTTGTGAATTGAAAATATATAACAAAATATTTTACATTTCTATGTCCCTTTTCATTTGTGTGTACCAAAAACCCTTGTATTCAGGAATGCAATATGTCAGGGCAGGGTATCTGGCCACTGTCCAAGCTGGATCTTTCATTTTTTTTCTTAGTTTTGTGGATGACAGAACAGAAAAAGGAAGCAGTGAAACATTGGGTCATTAGAACTCTGGTTTCTGAAGGGCCACAGAACAGAGGTGTCTTTATAAAATCTAGAGTTGAATAAACAAGGCACACAGTTAAAACCATCTACTCAGAAGAAGTTCAGCCTTCATTCTATAATAAGTAGTTATTTCTAAGTTGAATGCTTTAAATAAATTACAAATACAAGATCTGATACTGGACTTGCTGAGAATGAACAGGGAAAATCCTTGAGAATCCCCTCTGAATTAGTTGTGCTTATTATGTCTTGGTTAGACCCTGTGGTCCTGTTTCACAGTGGCAACCGTCCGCCTCAGGCCCCACTGTAAGTCTGCTCATCTTCCATTTGCTTCCCTTATTTCTGTAGTGCCTTTGCGGGTTTCAGGAAGCCCCTGGGAACATGCTGTGTCTACTCCAGCCCATTCACACTGAAACAAGCCCTAGAAGGGCTCCTTTAAGCTGCTGGGTGCTTTGTATCCTTCTCAGAAAGAGGCAGTCCCTAACATACTTGTGTAAACAGGCTGCTGCTGTTGGAGGAGGCCACACTGGGAACCCAAATGGGAGCTCATAGTGACTTAACTCAGGTGCTTTCAAGCAGGAAGCTTGTGTCTTTTTCCTGTATGTAAATATTGACCAGTCTCATCTGAGGAGAAGTAAACCTACATCACAGAGCAGTAAGCAGACTGGCTTAGTGTAGACGCACCAGATATGCCAGAAGCAGCTGTGAATTCAAATAACAGATTTCCCCTTGCTGGGAAAGATAGCTACAACTTTACTCACCACGTGGGTGTCCCAAAGATTAGTATATTAAGATACTGATTTAGTCTGAGGAAGGACTCTTGCCTCGTCCTTAGGATCTCTAGAGGAACAGGACTTACAGAGTCATGAGTATATATTGACTATAGAGAGAGGAAGGCATTACAATGGTTTACAGATGGTGGCCCAGCTAATCCAACAATGACTGTTTACCAAGCAATGGTCCAAGAACCCAGTAGTTGTTCATTACACATGTCTGGGTGTTTTAGCTGGTCTTCAGTGAAGAATTTGGCTCTAATGTCACTCAAGGAATGGAGTTGTTATTGAGACTGAGAGCAAGCAAGCAGGCCAAGAGAGAGCCAGCTTCCTTGTCCCATGTCCTTTATGTAGGCTTCCAGCTAAGGTATGGCCCAGATTAAAGGTGGATCCCATCTCAAAGATCCAGGTTAGAAGGGGGCCTTCACACTTCAAATAATTTAATTAAAACCGTCACAGGTGTGCACAACCATTTAGGCTTTAGTTAATTCCAGATGTAATCAGGTTGACAAGAATAGCCCGTCACACCTAGCATACATGACATCCTGGTCTGATTCCCAGCATAGACAAAAGTAAGCAAAAAGCTTAAAATAGTAACCTATAGATATTGAAGCTTTTAGCACTAAATTATTATTACTAGCTTAAAATCTCAAAAATACATTTCCTGTCTTGCTAATGAATTAATTTCATGACATTAAAACTCAGATTAATGAGCTTAGTGACTGACCAGTGCAGATACGTACTGAGCTCTCTTCATCCATTCCAACTCTCATTACAGAGATCTCTCAATATAGAGTAGTGGTCGCATAGCCCAGGGTGAAGGGGGCAAGGAAGGAGCTGGTCACAATCCTGTGCTGGAGATTTGGTTCATGATGCAGAGAAAAGGGTGAGGGAGAGATAGTCTCTGGAATAAGGAGGGTTTCTTTCATCTGCTCATTCCTTCAGTCACACACCTCTCCAGACTTCCTAGCCTTTCACAGGGTCTTATCACTCATAGAGAAAAAGGGGGGCATTAGCTAATCGGTACAGCTGTAGTCAGTGGGATATAACTTAAGATACATTAACTATGCCTCTGGGTCATCAGGGCTTCAGCCTCAGAAAAAGTGTGTTTGATATGATATTTTAAGATGAGCCAAAAGTCACATACAACTAAAATAAACCAACTAGTACAAGAAGCACATAGCAGTTTAGAGTGGTACAAGAAATTTGAATAGAATTACACACATTTTGTATTTTTTTATGCTATGAGATTTCAGCATCTTAATCTTTTTTTTGGGGGGGGGGAGATTCTGCTTCTCCTGGAGCCAGTTCTTACCTAGGGTCCAAAACCAAGATGATCACCCATATGGCTTAGAACTCTGAAATTATTCAAACTATGCTTTCCTAAGCCAATTTCCCTGTCTTGCACTGCCTTTTTCTTGGAAATCCAAAATAAAACTGAATACTTTCTGCACATTGATAAGCCTCTCCACTGATACAACAATCTAAATCAGACCGAATTAGAAAAAGCCCAGTTTAATGAGTACAGTGTTCCCAGATGATTTTCCAGCAACCCCCTCAAAGGAAACAGGAAAGGGAGATCAAAAAAACATGTGGTTGTTTTCTGGGATGCTGTTTAAATATCCTATGGGAGTGGTCTTGAACATCTCTGGGACAGCAGCCGTGTTCTGTGGAACTTTCTGAGGGGCAGGATCTGGGAAGATAGAGCTGGGGCTTCCATCAGAACATTTCAGACTCTGTGTATATGGATTCCAGGGGCTGAGTCCCTTTGTCCCTGCCAGTGTGTCCTTCGGACTGGTGCTTTTAAGCAACCCTGCACTGTACCTTCTGTTTCTAGAACCAAATAGTAGAATGCTCATGTGTCTTAGGGTTTCTATTGCTGTGAAGAGACACCATGATCACAGCAATTCTTGCAAAGTAAACCATTTAATTCAGGTGATTTAGTTTCAGAGGACATGGCCGTGTGGAGGCAGACAGGGTGCAGGAGAAGGAGCTGGGAGTCCTACATCTTGACCCAAAGGCAACAGGAAGTGAACTGGCATGTTTTGAGACTAGGAGACCTCAGAGCCCACCTCCATAGTAACAGACTTCCTCCAACAAAGCCATAGCTACTTTAACACAATCACACCTTTCAATAGTGCCATTCTCTGTGAGCTTATGGAGGCTAATTCATATGATCACAGTTACTTTCATGGTTGTACCTGACTGTGCATAACCCAGGACAGTCCATTTAGGAGGTTGGCAAGAAGATGAGGTTGAAAGATGATGTCACATTGTTTAAAAATCCCACATCAAGCTGTATCTCAATCACATATAGAGTGTAGCCAATCTGTTTCCTAGCTGCTTTGGATATGAACTTTGACCCCTAAAGCCCATGCACTGAAATTTTGGTTCTCAGGTTGTGATGAGAGGTGATTGGATCATGCAAGTCTTAACTTGGCTTCATCCACCGATTAATTCATACAGAGCAGGTTTTGGTGGGTCTCTGGGGATGTGCTTCTGAAGGTCCTTAGCCTCTTCCTGTCTCAGCTTCCTGAATGCCATGAGGCATACACCTTTATACCATTGCATGTGCCCACCATGATGTTTTACCTCATGTCACACGACCACCGAACGGTAATACCAGCCAGCTGTGAAATAGCACGTCTAAAATTAAACTCAACCAATCTTTCCTCTAAGATTTCTCGGACATATTTTTTATGGTGACTGAAACTGACATGAGTTTCCTACTATTCAGATAGATACAGTGAGCTCTCCAATCCTGAGATCCAAGGATTTAGCTATATGTCAAAATAGATTGTGTGTGTCCTAATTGAACACATTTAATTTTTGCCTTTTCCTTACTTCCTAAACAATACAATCTAGCAACTATTTACCTGACACTGACATCATAATAGTTACTACATGTAAGCTAATGCAGATTTGAAGTAAATGAAAATATGTGAGTAGATTATATGCGAGTACTATACCTAAGTGCACGGAAAAGTATTCGCCCTTGTTAGTGAGCTGGGAGTACATAATAAAGCCAGAAGGCATCACCAGGGTGCCACAAATATGGAAACAGTTTTAAAGTTTACCATGTGTTGTCAGAGCTGTGTAGAACAAATGAACAAATTTCATCTTATTTTCTCTATAGTCATCTTAATCCTAACATTCTGAAATTTAGAAGCACGAAGACTTCCCCCCAGCAACAGCAGGTGGCAGTAGAGAGCGCACTGAGCTTTTCGGGGATTGGGCGAGGCTCTAAAAGGAGAGCGATCCCTGGAGAGTGTGCTCACTGAACTAGAAGTCCACAGAAACCACCCGCCATCCCTCCTCATCCAAGGTGGCTCTCTCACCGCACCGGAGAGTAGGGCAGCTCAGCTAACAAGCACACTGTCAGGTTTTGAACTGAAGAAGAGTCACAGCATAAGCTTGACCTCAGAACTCACGTTACCCAATGATTAGAGAACTCATTTCAACTCATTTTAATGTATACCAATTAGCATTTAAAATATCAACTAGGCTATTGTCTTAAATATCAAGTTTTATATTGAGTAATGCCCCTTCTACAATTCCATCTCGTAGTCTTACTTTAATAATTTGTTAGACATCTTAATATTGCAACTAGAAATGTTTACAGGGAAATATAGTTTCAAAGACCATGATCCTCACATGGAAACCTCCATATTACGAAAATCTATTTTGCATTTTCCCGTGTAAAAATATCCGTGCATATGGGTGTTCCTGCCCCATTTTTGTTAGGGAGTGTTTCACTCTTCAGTGCTGCTACTGTCCTACTTTGTGTCTCCTCTAGTCTCTCCTAGTTCATAGAAAAAAGAAATTAATCACATAAAGTCTGATTGGTTAGGAAGAGCTATGACCAACCTGTTAGCCAGCTGGGTTTCCATCATCAGGAGCCCCAACTGGAACCTTGTTAAAAAAATCCATAATTACCTGAAATATTTGCAACTGTCACTGACTCAAACAACTTCCTAGTAATTATTTGCACATGCCAACAATGTCCCTAAACATCTTCCAGTTATGAATCTTTTGTTTTTACAAATGGCGTAGCAAATATAAACAAGATTGTTTACCAAATATTAACAACACACTCCTTAATTGTTTCTAAGGTACCGGGTCACCTTGATTGTCTGGAAGGCACCAGAGAAGCCAAGAAACATTTGAAGGAAAGAATAGCTGAGCAGAGATTTTGATTGGGTTGTCTATTGTGATGATCCACCCCCCCCCCCCCATCAGCCCTTGCTGCTGGCTTCTCTCTGGCTTCTCTAGGGCCCAGTTAATATACAAATGTATACCCTGTGCTTGTGAGTGCATACTTGCTAAGGAAACAGTGGAGAAGGGGAGACAGAGAGACAAGTAACTAAGTCAGTGCAGTGTTCATTTGTTGATTCTGTAACATTAGCAGGATTTTGTGCCTCGAAGAAGCAGCTCTCGGTGCTGGATGTCAGAGTCTGAAAAACACTTGACTGGACTTGGTTTGTCATCCAGGCTGTATGTTTTTCTTGATTCCATTCCTTGCCTTCACCAGCTTCTAGAGGATGCTTGCATTCATGACTCTCGCCCCTTTTTCATCTGAAGCCAGTCACAGACCTTCCTCAGATCTCTCCTGGCCCTCTTCCCTCTCTCTTTGGCTATAAGGATTTCCAAGGTTATCTTGTACCCATTGAATATTTCAGGGCATTTCCCTATCTCAACATTCCTAACCACATTGTCAAAGCCACTTTCAGAACATATTTCCTGGTTCTGGGTTCTGGGTGTAGGCTGGTTTTTTGTTCTTGTTGTTGGGTTTTTTTGTTTTTTTTTGTTTTTGTTTTTTTTTAAGGGGAGGGACAGTCTGTCCACCAGAAGGGAAATCTATCTACGGAGTATAAGGATAAGATATGACATTAGCATTCCTGAAAAGGTTGAGTGGTCTGGGAAGGGGTATAAAAGAGGTACTTTAATTGAGACAAAAGATGAGCAGAAGCAAGGTATTATAGAATAGAAATAAGGTTGGAGGTTTCCATATAGTAGGAACAATGTGTGAAAAGACCTGCACAGGCTTGGATGAACCATTTGACACTGAGTGACATTGGAGAAAGGATTTTCTCAGAATCAACCAGAAAATTCAAAGCAAGGAAAAAAAAAAAAAAAAAAAAAAACCTAAGTGCCTTGTCCATCTAATCTGTCCCTTGTTCTCCTCCATGGCAACAGAGTGAAATTTTGTTTTAGGTTAGATTTTGTAGCTAGTTAAATGTAGTTCAATGCACTGAAGAGTTCTTTTTCTGGAGCCTCCTTCAAAGGCATCATTACAAGGCTGTAACAGACTATTGTCTAGAAGTGAGAGAGACCCAGGTCAGGTGTCAAAGTCCACATCACTGAGCTGATCCTGTTTAGCAAATGACTTCTGGCTGCGGTCAGTATAATTCTAATATTCAACAACAGCGGCTTTTCCCTACTTACTTTACCTCTCTTCTTTTTTCAATAAGTGTTTGTAAAAGGATCCAAAGACACCCTACATTAAGTCTCATGCCAGAGAATACAGATATGAAAGATATAAAACAAGTCCCACATCATGAAATTAAATCAACAACAAAGCAAAGTCTTCCTGACATTAATCCCAATGTGCTGAAGGCTGTCCATCAAGACCAATCAAGAAGCAGAAAAGCCTTCTCTTTATGGACAAGCTTCCTACTGAGGACTTTGACCACTTTGTGCTGTCCTGATTCTCTTACACATAGCTGATGTAGGGTCAGGGTCAACCACACCTGACTCTTCCCCTCAAATCATGATACAACACCCTGTCCCTTAGATCCCGAGGACATTCTCCCACTGCTCTCTGGCCGGCCACACTGCAGGTGGCTTGGTGACTTTGTATCATTTGTCACAGTTCAATTAACCCTTTATTTCAGAGATTTTTAAGTCTCAAGGTTTGATTTAACAATATTCCATTGTGTTCCAAAAAGAAATTGTTGTTGTTATCACCTTCGACTAAGGCATAACAAAGGCAGTAAATAATATCTACTGTGTTCCTTACAAGACTGACTTAAACTGGCTTGAAGCAACACAGTTTCTCATTCAGAAACATTCATTCAGGCCCAAGACAGCAACAACTATAACTTTCTTGAGTGGTGCGTTTAAGGGTTAGATTTATCACCCCATAAAACCCCAGTTAAGTACTGATAAGGCAAATGAATCCCCTTTAAGCTAGCACTCCATGCTAAGTTTGTTTTATTGGTTATCTTATGGCTATTTACTGTCATACCCGAATCTATTAAAATTATGCATCCGTTACATCCATACCTGTTTGGTAGGGTTTAGAAATCTCACAGTTTTAGCTAGTAAATTCACACTTTGCCTTCATCATGTAGTTTCTACATTTATGGTTTATGGGGTGTTCAATTGGTTGTCAGGATGAATCTACTATAATGCTTTTCCTAGGAGAAGACAGGGCTCTGTTTTCTGGAATATACTTAATGATACAGTTTCTAGAGACATCTGCACTCCACTAGAGCCCAGACAGTTGTATTTTTCCTTCTTTCTCCAGGGACTTGTCTTAAGTCCTTGCCAAATTGGATAAGCTGTCTTCTTGGAGCTTCCTCAACTTGCCTTCCCTCAAAATCCTGTCTATCTTGCTGTTTCTCAGTGTGCCTCTGTGTCTTCACTAATCTGCCTGCTGCTTCACCTCCCCAGCACCCAGACCTGCTACTGTATCTTAACTAGCGCTCTCTGTCTGCCCTCAGGCCTCAAGGCAAGCCAAGGACTTCTGCTCACATGAGGACTCTTCTGTTTCACTACAGTTTCCAGAAGAAATATTTGATGACTTACTTTACGTCTTTTTGAGTTATCCAAGGGCTCCAAACAGTGTGTCATCTAATATCTCTTACCTCACACTCTCTCTTCCTTTCTCTCTCCCAGATTCACCAGGACCTACCTCCTTGTGGAGTAGGAAGCCAAACCCACTGCAGATGGGGGTTCATCCCAGGCAGAAACTAAGTTTTCCTAATAAAGGCAAGTTCTCCTAAGGAGGAATTCTTATGCCAATTACACACACACACACACACACACACACGACAGGGCACCAGGACCATGAGCATGCTGAGTAAGTTGCTCAATCACAGAGCTATTTCCTTGGTCTTTATGCTAGTTGAATATCTTCTGCATCTTATTATAAATCTTATACACAAAGGACAGTTTCTCATACATTTCCATTAATAATGAAAAAGCCCTGGCTTCACAGAATCAATTTATATTTATTCTTTAAACATTAGCTTTAGAAGTGAACGTGCCGAAAAAGTACCAACAGTGACTCAAATCGTTGCTAACTTGTAGAGAGCTGCTGCGTGGCTGTACCTTAAAGATGGCGCTGGCTTCCGCCTTCCACCTTCCCCGTGGTGAGCGCTCTCTGAGATAAACAACTCCTTATTTAGCTAAGGCTAAGCTCTTGGTTTGCTCCTGTGTATCCAGACCTATTGGCATGGCCCACGTGGCGCCCCATGATTGGCAGTCCAGAAGGTATTTAGCTGGGAGCGGGTACCCCAAAGAAGAAGAAGCTATGTTCAAGGTTCCTGAATAAACTGCTGAAAGAAGAGCCTGGTGTCGCGTCATTCTGCGGGCGAGGATGGGCATGACACTAACTCTTTGTAAAAGTTGCTAAAGGAGAATAATCTCTGAGGAAATGAGACCTAAGGGGCCTGCCTCAAAGTAGACGTTTAAAAAAATCCCTAGATTGTGTATTATTGAAGGTTGAGTTGAAAGGCCTAAATTGTAGAAAAGTAATATTCTGCTCAGAATATTACTCAGAGAGAGAGAGAGAAACCTAGCCCAATTATCATCAGAGAGACTTTTTATCCAACAACAGATGGGAGCAGATGTAGGATCCACAGCCAAACATTAGGTGGCGCTCTGGGAATCGAGCAGAAGATGAGGAGGAAGGACTGTAGAAACCAGAGGACTTGGGGACACTAGAACACAACACAGAATCAACTAAGCAGGGCTCCTAAGGGTTTGCAGAGACTGAAGTGACAATCTCAGAGTCTGCATGGATCTGCACGTATCCTATGGTTGTGTAGCTTGGTCTTCTTGTGGGACTTCCCACAGTGGGTGTGGGGGTGTCTAACTCTTCTGCCTGCTCATGGGCCCCTTTTCTTCTTCCAGCGTTGATGTGAGGGTTTGAGCCTTCTCTTGTTTTAACGTTATGCCAGTTGATGTCCCTAGGAGGCCTGCTCTTTTCTGAAGGAAAATGGAAGAACAGTGGATGAGGAGGGCTGGGAGGGGAAATCGCCGTCAAGATGTATTGTATGAGGAAGAATATATTTTAAAAATAATGATAATAAATTATAGGACAGGGCTAATGGCACTCACTGTGCAGGCACACCCCTCCCCCCACCGCTTTCCTGCCTTTCGCTGTCTCTCTATCTGCAGAACCTTTTCCTTCTAGAATGGTCTTGCATAGCTCATCAGAAGTCCCCTCCAGGTATCCCTCTAACAGGAAACAGCCTCATCTCTTACTGTACAGCTTCAGACATTTCTTTGTAAATCCTGTAGGATTAAAATTATTAATATTCAAAAGTTAGTCTTCAGTCTATTTTCAGGATACTGTCTATTTTACAAAGAGGGAGCAAGATTCTACTTTATTGGAGTTATTGAGCCTATGCACTGGCTCCTTACCTCTCTCATTCGTGACTCTGAAAACTGAGGTAGGAAACAGTTTTCCTGTGGAGGGCCCAAGGTCAGCAGTAAGCCCCTCACTAGAAAGTGCCCTCAAGACTGATGTCACTTAAGTTGTTTACCCTACTCGGCAAATGTAGCCAGTGTTGCTCAAAATTCTTCTAACCATGGATTAGACTCAACAGTGGTTTTCAACCTTCCTAATGCTGACACCCTTTAATACTATTCTTCATGTTGTGGTAACCCCCAACCATAAAATTATTTCATTGCTACTCTGTAACTGTAATTTTGCTAGTGTTATGAATCATAATGCAAATATCTTGCCCTGCAGGATTGAGAATCAGAGGCTTATAGGGGCTCATATGCAGATAACAGGGTTATATGTGCAAACATATGCACATATATTAGTTGACCTGATAAGATCTGTCTGAAAATAAGAAAAGTTATGTTGCATTATAAAAAGATGGAGCTTTCTGCAGTGATTATATATATATATATATATATATATATATATATATATATATATATATAATTCTTATCATTAGAGGAAAAAAATCAGACTCTGGAACCCCATTCAAGCTGCTGCACCAAGTCAGGTGATTTTCTCAGAAGATCCCATGTCTCTTCTATGTCATTAGGACAGTTAGCAACTTTTAACCCTTAGGACACTGCTTTCTATCCCTAAGTACATTCATATACATTTAAATGTCCTTCAACTTACAAAAACAGTATATATTCTTCATAGAAGTTTTAGGAAATACAGAAACGTACAAACTTTTTTAAATGCCATGATCTTTTAGATGGGCAAGACTGCATTTTTGGCTTATAGCCTCCACTCTTCTTTGTATTTTATATATAATACACACCTTTATTTGCACCTCCTTTCATAATGGAATTATGTGCTGTGTATGTTGGTTTGTAGCTTCCTTTTTAGAATACTAAGGAAAACGCATATTCCACATGATTCAATAGCCTTCAGTAGCTGATATTAAATAAATATCTATGAAATATTCATTTTATTACTTTTTAAGCTACATATTTTCCCCCATGAGAATGAAAGCCATATAAGCCTGTGACTTAATGGCCAGCCGAGACAGCATAACAAGACCCTGGTCAATAGGAATTCTGTTTGATTTGGGGTTTGTTTTAAAGTAAATAAATAATGATTTCTGTTACAATGAGGTTTTGGCTTGGACTAGTCCTAAGTTTGGACCCACCTACCAATGCTTATCTGGACCACCAATCCCAAAGTCCCAATGAAACACACAGACACTTATACTGTTTAGCCTATGTCTCAGGCACATTACTAGCTAGCTCCTTCATCTTAACTAAACCCATTTCTATTAATCTGTCTGCCACATGGCCCGTGGCTAGCCCGTGTTCCTTTACATGTTGCTTCTTTGGGCATCTGGCGCAAACTCTCTGACTCCACCCTCCTTCTCCATATGCTCCTGTCCCTGGCTACGGTGTTTGCCAAGAGTCAAAACAGCTCCTTTATTTAAAGATTGATATTCACAGCATACAAAAAGACATTCGAACATCATATTTCTTCCTAAAGAGTAGACAGTTGGGCTAACCCAATTTCTTGAACCTGAACCTTTCATGAAGAGATGGCTCAAGGTCAGGTCCAAACACTCCTTCTCCACCCTCCCCTCTCCTCACTGTTCCATTCATTCCGACTCCAAGCACCGCAGACAGAAAATAAATTCTTGGACTGAATCAACAGGCATCCAGCCGTTTCTCTGTCTTCCCTGTATACCTTCCTCCTCACAGCTTCCAAACCAGCATGGCCTTCTCCTGGGGAACTCTTGTTTTAGAACCCCACTCCTCTTGTGCCTGCTAACCTGGGTATCATCACAGACTGTCTGTAACCGGGTCCTGGGTCCTGTCTCTCCATCATCACTACTATGTTTATCACGGCATCAGCCTTAATCTGCTCTGTCTGCCCTCAGAGGGACAGAGTCCATGTCCACTTAGTTTTTCCACAAACATACATCTCTAGCATGAGAACAATATGTTGTCACAATTTATATATAAGTAACTTAATATTAACTAATTAATTGATCTTGATGGATTTTTATGTCTCATGCTTCCCTATAAGAATAAAGATTATATGCAAAGGATATTTGCTGTTACACAATATCTAACTCTAGTGCTTAGAATTTTATTACTTAAAATATCTCAATTCACAGCTTGTCTGTCTGTGGATATGTATATATGTATGTCTTGTTTTATGTATATAGTATATATAGTAACCAATATAACTTTACATATAAAACATATATTATATAATAAAGTTACTCTATATTTTTTATTTCCTGAATCTCTTATTCAGATATACACATATATTGCATAAGTATTTCTTCATGTTAGTAAATATTAAACGTTTTCTCAACCCTTCTTTTAATGTACTATTTCCTTGTTTGCTACTCTAAACTCTTAACAGTATACTAGCTATTCAAAAGAGCAGAAGTCCAATCCATGAGAACAAAATCTCTCTTTGATGCATTTATACATGATATTCAGAAGGTGGCACAAGAGAGTCTCCATGCATTGCTGGAACCTGCCTGCTCAGATGGGTCTACCTCTGCAGTGTCCTCCGGTCTTACCTCCTGTCTTTTTAGCCCTCTTTATTTCTCTTATTCTTTCCCCATCCAAGTTCTTCTTCAGATCTCTGGCTCAAATTATGAGATGTCCCATTGACTCTGGTTTGTATAATGGAGCTTTGGAAGGATGCAGGAACTGGTCCTTCCTAAAATAACACTTCCCTAAAAGTGTTTGTACATCTCTTCTCTATTGTGTACCAAGGCACACACTACTTAGTGATCAGTAGTCCCAAATATGTGCTATCCTTTATCTAAGAAATGCTACTTTATTCACAGACTGTTTTCAGTGCACACACACACTGTGTGTGTACACTTGTGCTTGTGTGTGCAGGTCAGTGTCTTCCTCCATCTCTGTCCACCTTGTTTTTTTAAGACACTCACCAAACTTGGAACTTACTGATTTATACTGGGTGGATTTACAAGCCCCACCAACCCTCCTGTCTCCCTGAAGGGTGGGATTGCAGGCACATGATGCCATACTTGGTCTCTCTCTCTCTCTCTCTCTCTCTCTCTCTCTCTCTCTCTCTCTCTCTCTCTCTCTCTCTCTCTCTCTCTCTCTCTCTCTCTCTCTCTCTCTCTCTCTCTCTCTCTCTCATCATATCCAGACTGCAGTTTCTCCTCTCCCGCCAGTCCCTTCCCCCAAACAACCTCCCACTTCTCCTGTTTCCCCTCAGAAAAGAGCAGAGCTCCCAGGAATGCCAACCAAACACGATATAACAAGCTACAGAAAGGTCAGGGCTGGACAGGGCCACCCAGTAGGAGCGAAAGGGTCCCAAAGCTGTTAAAGGCTCACAACCAACAACACCCTTGGCTCTCTATGGGAGTGCTGGGCATCCAGCTCAGTCCTCACGTTACCAACTGAGCCCATCTTTCTAGTCTGTCCATAACCGTTTAATGAAGTTATTTCCTCTTCTAAATTCTGAGAACTACTATTAACTAAAACTTTAAATCTATATAAGTTACATACTCAGGAGAATATTCTAGAACAATTGTAAAGGCAGATCCATTTTTAAAGATGTATTTTTAAATGTGATGACACACATTGCCTTCTGTAAAGCTTGTGCCAAATTTCATCCCCAACAACGATGTCCAGTAGTGCCACTCAGAATCAAGAATAATTTGTCTAGATAGGCAGTTTGTAGTGGCTCATTGAGGTAATAATATATGTTTCTCTAAAGTGTGTGTTTTAAAGTAATATATGGTGTGGGTTGTCTTTCTGTACACAGAATATCATTGAAAAATAAAGGAACTGTTTCAACCTATGGCAAGGCATCTTAGAAGTAGGTGGGAAAATCGAGTGTAGATAAAGGAAGAGAGCAGAGTTAAGAGAGACATGATCCAGCTGCCCAAGAAGCAAGATGTAAAGATATAGGTGAGCCACGGGCCACATGGCAAGACAGACTAATGGAAATGGCTTGAGTTGAGATGCAAGAGCTAGCTAGAAATATGCCTGAACCATAGACCAAGCAGCATTTAATTAATATAAGCATCTATGTGTTTCTGTGGGACAGGGGATCTGTGAGTCTGGACCATAGGCCGGACAGGCCAGAGACCTCTTATTACAGTGGTGTGACCTCATTATGACCTTAGATATTTTAACAATTAATAATCTCAAAGTGTATCTTAGTAAAAATTTGTGGGGGGGGGCTAGTTCTGCAATCATCAGAGACCAGGAGACATCAGGATTTTAACTTCTATCTCAGAACCTCATACCACAAACATTTGGAAGTGAAAAGAAACGTGACAATCTAGGCATCTTTAATGTTTTAGAGCCAAAAAGTAATTAAGAAAAAAACGTATTCAATAAGAACCGTGCTAGTTAATCAAACAGAAAATAAGATTAGCTTATAGCTGAAAAGGGCATCGGGTCTTTCAATTTCATTGATGTTTTATAATTTATAATTCACAATAGGTAGCTTAATAAGGTCTCACACACACACAAAACCCCTAGAAAATTAGTAAAGCTTTCCTTCAGGGAACTAATGGACAAGAGTGGGAGATTAATACTAACAAATCACTTTGGAGCAGAGTATTAATTCTGAAATACACACACATATATATAATGTAGTTAAATGAATAAAGGATGTTGATAGTGCTCAAGTTTATAGAAATGATGTATAATGGAAAAGGGTCAGAAAATGTCTTTCATAGCTGAGATGCCAATGTGCGTTCACACTTAAAACTAGCAAACTCAGAGTCATTGCATCTGATCTCTGAACCTGGCTGTGTCCTTGTGATCTTGAGAACTTACAGAGCCCAATGACCCACTACCACTAGGAGAGAAGAAATCATCTATGCAGTCAGCAGTCATTCAATACAGCTTATTCAAAGCCAGGTACTATGGAGGATCTACTGATATCAGGGACAAGGTCTCTGTGTCCTGGGGGAGTTCAGCTACCAGACAAGAAGGATAAAATGTAAGAGACAACAGTGAGAAGATGAATTGGGATCATCTTATTGGAACCATTGTTGGTCAGTCCTTGGGTATTGTCAACATCAAAAAAGCTATGAGCAGAGGACAGAGTAAGGGCAGATGCGGTGGCCTTGCCTGGAGATGCATGCTGGCCTGGGGCTGAGGTCTGATAATATCCCCAGATGAGTCAGGGCTGGCAAGCTGGAGTGGGAAAGAGTCTCAAGGACAAACATGAAGTCAGAAGTGGGAGGAGTCAAAGAGAGAAACGAGAGCGAGCATGGCTGGTAGCATTTCCAGGAAGAGCAATTCAAATCTGTCATGGGCCGGGACATCCTTGAAGAGCTATTGACCAATAGTCTCAAGAGAATCCATGCTGATCTGTCTGACCGTGTAGCTAACTATAGAGGCGGATGCAGATGGTGCTGTGGGAAGAGCCGGTCATGGACTGATATTTTTAAGGCTTCATAGAGAAAGTAACAGGTTGTGGTCTGGTCTGCCTGAGGATGGCAGATGGAAAGGAAATCGTATGAGATGAATCTCTCAGTTGGGGTGATTGTGGCTGTGATGAAACTTCACCAAAAGCAGCTTGAGGAGAAAATGGGTTATTTGGCTTGTGTTCCTGGGTCTACCGAGGAAAGCCAAGGCAGGAGCTGATGCAGAAGCCTTGCAGAGGTGCTGCCTACTGCTCACTTGTAGAACCCAGGACCACTGATCCGAGTGGGCTGGGCCCTTCTTCATCCGTCACTAATGAAGAGAATACCCAACAGCAGTGTTCTGAACCTTCCTGATACTGCAAAGCTTTAATGCAGTTCCTCATGTTGTGGTGACCCCCAACCACAAAATCATTTCACTTTGACTTCATAAATGTAATTTTGCTACTGCTATCAATTGAAATGTAAACACCTGATACGAAGGATATCTGATACACGGTGCCCAGAGGACTCGTGACAGATGCTTACTTACAGCCCAGTCTTATGGAGGCATTCTCTCAACTGAGGCTCCCTCCTCTCAGATGGCTCTAATTTGGGTCAAGTTGACATAAAACCAGCCAGCACAATGAGACTGTTAAATTGGTACCAACATCCAACACTACTGAGCATTTCAACACAAGCAAACTGCCAAGAGCATTCCATGCCGGATCTAAGGTCCATGCAGCTCTGAAGGATACATTATTGCTAGCTTTACTCTGTAGGTTAAGGAGCTGAGGCTGAGAAAGCTTGCGTAACTAACTGATCAAAGTTTCACACTAGAATGTGAGTTCCAATTCAGGCTGTACTGTGAGTTCATGAAGAAGCTCTAAGGCACAGTTCTAAAGATCTTCTCTGGACCGAAAGCTTTGGAATGCT
Source organism: Phyllotis vaccarum (assembly GCA_033318265.1). NCBI lineage: Eukaryota > Metazoa > Chordata > Mammalia > Rodentia > Cricetidae > Phyllotis > Phyllotis vaccarum. The sequence goes on along the minus strand of JARWLC010000012.1, from coordinate 5,394,292 downwards.
CCAGAAGTGGTAATGCATGCTTGGCACTGTGGCTCAGTGTCATGGGCACACACAGGGTCTTCAGAATTTGATTCAAATCCCCAAACTCCTTGGGCAATGTAACAATCCAAGCCTCAGTTTCCTATTCTAAATTAGGATAATGACAATGTCTTCTTGTTAGGATGTTGTGAGATTTACTGGCCCAAATCTCATAGGTGGGGAGCTCATAGGCTCCTGGGGTGAACCTCCTACTATTATTCTGCTAAAGCTTGCTACCAGCCTTTCATCTGAATTCTGTTCTCTGTCCTCAGAGATTAGCTCAGCTCTTAGACCTCATCAGAGGCATGGTCAATGCAAAAGCTCACAGCTGGTCTGAGAGTAGTGGAGTGCTCAGTCACAAATGTTACATCTGTATTACTCCGGGACCAACAGGAAAGAGGGTACAGAGGGGTTACAGGAACCAAAAGTTGAGGAGAACCAGAGCAAACGGCTTATTCTAAACATGACAGGACTCCGTGATTACCTGTACAAGATCTGCTCAAGATTGAGCCAGTTGACAGTCTAATATTGAGCTGGGGAGGGGATCATGAGCTCCGGCTCCTATCTGAGGGCCTATGAACTTCTAAGAGAGGGAGAGTCAGTGCTGTGGCCACATTCCAGTGGAGGCCTGGCACAGACTGACTAGGTTATTTTTAAAAGGAGAGCAAACAGTAAGGGTGAGGTGGGAAGGTGGGGTGGGAGGACAGGGTGGGAGGACAGGGTGGGAAGGTGGGATGGGAGGACAGGGTGGGAGGGAGGGGTGGGTCTGAGGAACTAAGGGAAGGCGAGCAAGGTGGATATCGTCAAAATACATTAAGTGAAATTCTAAAAAATCAACAAAATACCATATTAATAAACAAAACAAAATTAGAATAGTGTGAAGTTTAACCATATACCATATTAATAAACAAAACAAAATTAGAATAGTGTGAAGTTTAAGCGTTCGAATACAAGAAAGCAGTTTGTTAACTCCAAAGATGCAATTAAGTAGCAACTACCATAATTTCTTCTGTCACTCAGGGAATGGCCAGGGTAGGTGGTCAGGCAGGTTTCTGTCAGAGTTGCTTGGAATCTTGAATTGGTGGATGAAAATTGATGTCAGATCTCGCACCAAGGCAGGGACAGTAGGGATGGAAAGGAAGGGGATAATCAGGAAAGCTTACAAACAGGACTGGTCAGATGTGGAGAAAGTAGATAACAGAGGTCAGCGTGGTTCCGGGTTTTCTGCTAAGTCATCAGGAAGATGGTGACATCATCATTTAAGATGGAAGAGTAGGCAGGCTGAAGTGCTCTATTCCAGGAATACTCCGAGGAGGTGTCAATGAGACATCCAGCAAGTGAAGATCGTGGAATGTGTGTGGGATTGAGTGTGGGGGCTCAGAAAGTGATGATGCACTGTAGATTCGGATAAGGACATCACTGGGTGTTTGCGAGACTAAAACTAGGCATTGATGTGGTATTCTTATGAAACCTGTAAGGCGATGGGGGTCTCCCACTCTCAAACAAAAATAAAGTCATATGTCAAAACTCAATTTTCAAAGCTCATCAAAAGTGAAGTTTTTTTCTGATTGAATCCAGAGTGAGTAGCCCGGGGCTTACTTTGTGGGATTGTCTCTGGAAGGGGCTACCTTGTAGCCAGTTTCAGAACTACCATCTCAGGCAAAAGGCAAAGAGAAGAAGGGATTAACTACCACACCTCAGCTGAAAGAATGTGGTTACAAGCAAGGTCACACTGGAGCATTAGCTGGGAGGGTTGTTTGCTCTTTAAAGCTCCTTTGAAACTCCAGTAGTCGTAGGAGCCTCATCCAGTCCAAAGCAGTTTCAGGGCTGTTCCTTAGCTTCTCTTACAGCTTGACACCAGGCTACAAAGTCCGGAAGCCACAGGGCCATTTAGAGTCAGCTGAATACTCAGACAAATATTGATCTGCGAATCTGTGCGTGTTGGTGTTCTTGCTTTCAGTAAAGGGTTGTCAAGTACAGATCTGCTGGGTCATTAATGTGGAGATAACCATATTTGTCATGGTTCTCAAAAGGGAATTACATGGTCTGTGTTATCCACTCCAGCAGTTATTCAATGAAAATTATCTCAAGTATTTAAATTGTAAACTGGTTAGACTTTTTATCCTAATTAATCAAGTCTGATTATCATTTCAACATAGTGAAGGTGTTAATCCTACATCCACCTACGGACACTTTAATTTAGTCATGAAGAAAGAAAGAGAACTAGTCTAGGGAGATGATTCCATGGGTAAAATGCTTACTACGAAAGTGTTTGTACTTGAGTTCAGATCCACAGGACCCAGGTAAAAGCTCAGCACACAACTGGAATCCAGCCCGAGTATGGGTGTATCCCCAGACCTCAATGTCTAGTCAGTGTAACTGAATGGAGAGCAAGAAGGAAAGATGCTCATGATTGATCTCTGGCCACCACACACACACACACACACACACACACACACACACACAAACACACACACACACACACACAAACACACACACACACAAACACACTCACACATATGCACACACACAGGGCACACACACACTCACATGAGGACACACACAGGGCACACACTCACACGGCACACACACTCACATGAGGACACATGCAGGTTACACACTCACACACACGGGGAAGGGGGCCACACACATACACACATACAGAGGAGGGGAAGGGGGACACACACATACAGAGGAGGAGGAGAGAGACACACACATACAGGGCAAGGACATATACATACACACACCACACACACACACATACACACAAGGGGGTGGGAGCAAGAGACAGAGAGAGAAACTCATGTAGTATGAGGTTTCTATTCCATACTTTTGGGCCTAACCTCAAGGTCTAGGCCCACAGACCCGCAGTCCCGCAGACTCCCAGACTGGTAGTCCCACAGAGACACACAGATGTTTTCAACAGTTTTAGGCTGTTTGGCCTAGGGCCCAGGCATATCACTTGCTAGCTCTCTACCCTTATTCTAACCCATGACTCTTCCTGTTCAGCCATGGGGTTCTTCCTGCTTCTCTCTGGCATTTCTGCTCTGTGCTTCCTGTTCTCAAGAGTTTTCTTAGTCTGGTAGCCCCGCCCACACTTCCTGCCTGCCTTTAGCCAATCAGCACTTTTGATTAAACCAGTGGGTGGGACAATTATTTGCCATGAAACAACACAATCCCCTACAAACTCATCTTGAGAAACAGGAGCCAAAAGGCAGAAGAGCAGCAACAGGTAAAGCATCGAGCGCTCCCACTAAAATACATAGACAGACTCCTCAAACTTCAGTGACTTAGATAGCAATCTTTAATTCTCACTTTCTCCAAGTTCACAGTCACATACAGACGAGTGATCGGCATGTGGCCACTTGTGACTTCAACTCCCTTTAGAGGACTATTTGGATCCCGTACCATCCAGTGAGCAGAGTGGAGTGAGAGACACACAGATCTTCCTGGGTCAAAGGAAGGTAAATACCGCATTCTGAACATCACTGATAGAGCAGGCTACCCCAACATGCCGGAGTTCTGAGAAAGTCCGTCTAGCTGAGTGCCTGGGGATGGTGAAAGTCTACAAGGTGAACAGCTAGCCAGGCAGTGCTGCAGATCAAAGAACCAATAGACAAGGGTTGTGAAAACCGGGAGAAAGGCCTCTCTTGTGTTATTCATTGGTTAGTCTTCTGACTTAGCGATCTGTATCCTAACACCTGACCGAGGTGAAATTGATTGCCCCCATCCTTGTCACAGATTTCAGTCAATTTCTAAACAGATGAATTGCTGCACATTCAGATAGAGATAAGGGTAAGCCTCAGTTCTTAAAATATCACTTAAAACACTTTCTTTCAAACATGAAATAAAATGTGTATGTGTTTGATGCAGAAGTTCATGGTTATATAAACTTTCCTTTACAAAATTCATATGAGAACGTCTTCATTCTCATCCAAAATAATAAAAAAAAAAAAATCAAGTTTTTAAAAAGCTAGACACATACCCACTGAGTCATGGAATAATTGGAATCTGACAGAAAGATAACTGAGGGAAGAAAAAACACCACTCTGCTTTATTTAAACCCCACAAAGTAGGTAAGTGTTTTACGGGTCATGGATTTTCTAACACAAGGCATTATGTAATGTGTGGTTCAGCTTTGAGTTAGATTTTTATTTGTTCTTCTTGCCCACCGTGTACACGGCACTTGGCTTCCTCCTGAGGCCTGGGAGGCTATTGGATTAGAGCTCCTGAAAAGGAAGGTTATCTGACACCATGTACAGAGAAAGGCTGTGATGAATCATAGAATCAAAGCGTTCAGTTCTTGGCAGGGGAGAGATCCTAAGCAGTATGCTGAAAGGAAAGCCGCTGTATTATCACATGCTTCAAGAGAGAGAGACACAGACCTCAGCCGGCTTGCTGCAGACAAGGAAGGTGGGTTGCCTGGCTCGTGTCTAGTAGACAACTTTTGAGCAGAACCAGCAGACAAAGACATCTCATCCCTCAAAGAAGTAGAATAAGGCCAGGAAGTTTGCATCGATCGATCCAGCAAATGTGTTCTCATTTGGAATTCTCCTAGAAGCATTTCCCATCAGACTTAGTGCTTGTTAGACTATCTGATAAGAAAAAAAAAATGTTACCTCAGATTATAAAAATGTGCTTTAGAAAACATGGCCTAATCAATTTAATTTAGTTGAGGGTCAGAATAGGGTCATCCATTCTCCACCTACTATCTTTGCTTTTTCCGACTGAACAAAGAAACACACTGCATTGCTTAGACAGTATTCATTTGTGGTTTATATCTTAATTGATTCCTTAATAATTTTAAGAGCTTTAAATTCAATAAAAGAAGTTCACAGACAAGCTTGGTGGTGGCTGGTAGCACAGACTGCTATCTCAGCTGCTCAGTAGAAATATAAAAAATAAAATGAGGGCTGGAGCTGTAACTCAATGCAGCTGGGACTATCATGTCAGTGTTAGGGTACATGACCTTGTATTAAATCCCCAGAAATACACAATACACACACACCACATACACACATGCACATACAACATACACCACATACACACATACACACATGCACATACAACACACATACCACATACATACTTACACACATGTACATACAACACACACACGTACAGGACATACACATAATCCACAAACACACACCAAACTTGAAATCCTTCACCTCCTCCACCCAGGTACTGGGATGGCTCCTGTGCACCAAAACATCAGAACATCAGGATTTACTCAGAAGTCTTCTGCCAGGATTCTGCCAATAGTAGTTTATATGTTAATCTTGAGCCATTAGGATTAAACACCCACTTTGGATACAACAGGGAAACCCATTTGTCTCCAGCTGTGTATGTGCAGAGCACATCCAGAGTATGAACTACATCCTCATAGCTCCTGAGACCAGTGTGTCAAATTATTAATCAATAAAAGAACAAACCAGCTCCTTCAGAATTTATTGATGTAGTGCTCAGTTTCAATTCTCTTCCCAATGTCTCATACAGGAGAATGCCTCAAACTAGGCACAGCAATGTATTTATTCCTGTTTTTACAGTTCTGGAAAATAAAAGAAAATATTTCAGGTCACAAGTCTTCAGCGGGTAATTTTATATGCCTAGAACTTAACAGCACCCAAATTTCCTATTTTCCTGCTTATGTGTAGTAAGTGAAATAAATTTCCTAGTTATTAAATGATTCAAGCTTTTCTTTAAATGTTCTTGCTAAAATTGGATTCTTTTTAAAAGCGAATGTGGAGTATCCAAGTAAGGGGAGTGGTCTGTAGAGTTCAGCAATGACGTCATTGGGCTCTAGGTTTTTCTTTTAACGGAGACATTATTAATTCACACTCTGTTCATTATTCGTCTGTCCAGGCTATTTTGCATACTTTGCTGTGATTCAGTCTTAGCAGACTGTAGAAGACCAGGGGTATAATCTTCTTTTAGGTTTTCTCTTGGTATACAGCTGCTCATGGTGCCCTCTTTAATGTCTCATTTTTTAATTTCATAAACCTCAGTTTTCTCTTTTGATTTCTTAATTAGTCTAGATAATGGCTTGCCAAATTTTATCTTTTTTAAGTAACCAACTCTTAATTTCACTTTAAGACACTAAAATAAAATTTTCTACAGGTTTCCCCACAAAACTGAAGAAGCACAATTATAAGAATTCAAAATCTCCCTAAATACCAGAAACAAACGAGGATTGTATATAGGAAAAGAAAAATAAACACCAGCATCCCTGGTGGTGCTAGATACAGACTTCATGAAAACATTGGTAAATCCCATTACAAGGGCTGGAGAAACGGCTCAGGTTGCTCCTCCAGAAGCCCAGGGCTCAGTTACCAGCACACACTAGGGGTCTCACAACTGCCTATTGCTCTAACTTCTGGGGATCTACTCCCTATAGCCTCAGAGGGCATCTGCATTTGTGCACGCACACCTACAGGCACACGTACATGCACACATCTACAGATAATTAAAAATAATGCTAATAAAACTTCTTTGGGGGCTTTTCAAGACAGGGTTTCTTTGTGTATCTCTGGCTCTCCTAGAACTTGCTCTATAAACCAGGCTAGCCTTGAACTCATATCTACCTGCTTCTGACTCAAAATTGCTGGCATTAAAGACAGGTGCCACCATCTCCACCTGGCAAATGTTTTGTTTTCTTTTTTTTTTTAAGAAGAAAATTACAAGTGTAAGACTCCCCAGCTTTAAAGCTACAGTAGTCAAAACGTCATGTGTCAGACTAAAAACAAATATATTGACCAATAAAACAGACTAGAATGCCCAGTAAGAAACATTTCACAGTCATTTGATTGTATAGGAGCAAGAAGATGGTCTTGTCACTAAACAATTTGAAACAAGTGACTATCCACACCTAGAAAAAAGAAATTAATGCCCTTCCTTCATACCATATAAAAGTGAACTCAATATTTATCTTAAGACTTTAAACTTTAAGGCTAATAACAGAAATCACAGAAAGCACAGGGGAAAGCTCTGTGCTATTGATCTGGGCAATTATACTTCTCCTCCTCCTCCTCCTCCTCCTTCCCTTCCTCCTTCTCCTCCTCCTCCCCTTCCTCCTCCTCCTTCTTCCAAACCCAAAGAACCAGCCACAAAAGCAAAAATTAATTATAAGTGAGATTGTTGGAACTTAAAGTCCTATGCATAGCCAAGGGAACAATCAAGGGAATGGAGACAGAGCCTATGGAATCTGATAAGTGGTTAATAACCAAACCATTTAAGAAATTCAACTCAATAGTAAACCTAATTAGAAAGCGGGCCAAGACCTACGTAGACATTTCTCATTTGACCAGAAGATAAATGAAAATACATTTATTATCAAAGAGATAAGAATCTAGACTACAATTAGCTACCACTTTACAAACATTAAAATGGTTCTCGCCAGATGGATGAGGTAACAAGTGTTATGAGGATGTGGATAAAAGAGTCACCTGCAGGGCTCACAAGAACTTCAATTAGTACAGCCATATGGAAAACATATGTTGCGTCCTCAATATGGGGAAAACAAAAAACAAAAACATCTAGCTTGGTACCCACCAGCCATTTGTCTCTGACTCCAACCCCTGGAAGATAAATTCCCAGCAACCTTGACTCAGTGACCACCACCCAAAAATGTATGACTGTGACTACCTACTTGTTATGATATAATTAGCTGCTTTTTGTTGTTTTTGCTTCTGTAACTTGCTTACACAGATACTGAAAGATTGTTTTGAGTTGCCTTACCCATTTACCCTGGCAGAACAGAACAGGTTCTTGCTTGCATAGATACTGAAGGTCTTCTCGTGGTTTCCTCTCTTTAAAAGTCCTTCCCTATACCCTCTTCCATGGCAGTCTCAATGTCACTTGAGATTGTCCATCCTGCTATTAGCTAATCAATAAATCTTCTAATTGTAATTGGATTGAGTATATGGTCTTTTTCCCATGGGTCACAAATCACATAACATCCTAAAAAAATCTGAAAAGAAAGCTACCGTGTGAACAAACCAAGAATTCTATTATATAACCCAAGCAAATGAAACCAGTATATAAAGAGATGTCTGTATCTCACCTTAGATTCCATGTAGTCACAATAGCCCAGATACAGGGTCAAGTAATGTGTCCAGCAATTAAAGAATAAATAAAGAAGATAGTGTGTGTGTGTGTGTGCGTGTGTGTGCGCATGTGAGTGTGTATGTGTGTGTGTGTGTGTGTGTGTGTGTGTGTGTGTGTGTGTGTGCGCAGTAGAATGTTAGTCAGCCTGAAAATAAGAAAATATTATTCTGCCATTTACGGCAACATGGATGAACCTAGAGAACATTATTATAAATAACATAAGCACAAACTAAAGGACAGCCACCATGAGATCACAAAATGCAAAACGGTTGAGATGGAGTTAGAACATAGACTGCAAGTTCCTCCAGCTACGGTGAAGGACCTAATGGTCAAAGGCTACAACATTCCAGTCGGGATCTATTGCACAGCATGGTGCACATAGCTAATACCAGTGCATTGGATTCTTTAAAAATGCTTAGATGGGGGTAGAAAAATGGCTCATCAAGTAAAAGCAAAAATTGCCAATCCTGGCAACACAATTTCATTAACCCCTGCTCCCCATATGGTGGAAGGTGATACTGATTCCCCGAAGTTACATTAACCTCTGATCTTCATTTATTCATTATGGCCCAAGTGCCCCCCTGTTGCAAATGGTGGGGGGTTTCTTGGTCCCGGACGGCCAGAGGCCCAGACCCTGCCACGCCAGACCCCTTAGCTGCTGCTGTTCAGGCCCTTAGAAATGACTCAGACGTTTATATTAACTTCATGCTGTTTGGCCTATCACTCAGGCACATTGCTAGCTAGCTCTTACATCTTAAATCAACCCATTTCCATTAATCTGTCTGCCACGTGGCCCGTGGCTCACCTGTGTTCCTTACATGTTGCTCCTTGGGCGGCTTGCTCGATCTGCCTGACTCTGGCCTGCCTCTCCTACCTATGCTCTGATTTCTCCTCCTACTTTTTCTATGATGCCTGTCATGGCCCAAAACAGCTCCTTTATTTGAAGATTGAGATTCACAGCATACACAAAGGCATTCCCACATCACCCCCCACACGCACACACAAGAAATTAAACATGCTAAGAGCAGGTGTTCGATCTTCTTGTAACAAAATTGATCATTGTGAAGGTAATGCATTTGTAATTCTTTCTATCCTTCCATTCCACAGTATATCCACATTTTGAAACATATATATAAAAATATATACTTTTAAAAAGAGCAAGGGGCCTGGAATGAGCTAATCTAGGAAGCGCAGGTATAGCAGAAAGCACACTGGCGTGAGAATCAGTGCACCTTTGCCACAAGCTCCCTGAAAAACAAATTACTTGAGTTTTTTGGGCCTCAACTTTATCTATAAAAGGAAGAGGCTATGATTGATCAGGATGACTTGGCTTTGGCTATTTGTTATAAATGCCTAGGGAACATTCATGACTCCCAGAATCTTGACCACAACCCACACCAACTGTATCAAGATGTCTGGGGATTAGACTCGGGTGAATACTTTGCATCATTTCTAGGTTGCATTTAAAGTTGAGACGCATTGCATCAAATAACTCATAGAGACTTTATGGTTCTAAGTGTCTTTGATCTAATAGGTGATGCCGATGATTGATTCTAATAGGTGATGCGAGTGTTGTGTGACTAGTCACATGAAGTAACCTGCTGTCCTTATTCACTGATTTAAATGGTCAGTATAGGTCGCTTGATCATGACAATTGACCGGGAACTGTTTTGAGTATCTAAACAGGACAGGTCTCTTCCTTATGTAAGTAACAATGTAGCTGAAGAAGAGCTAAACAAACACATAGCAGTGTTCCTGTGATGGACAGAGTTAGGGCCAGAGAGGACCACATATGGTACCGTCTGTAAATCTCAAACGTATTATTCAACATCTTTAAGTAAAAATCAAAACCATGGACTTGGTGTTCTTACCTAGGTTGCTAGCTCGTGATAATTTATCTCTCATCAAAAAGAAAAGCTAGTGTTGTGAACATTTCTAATTAGAATTTTTATATTTAAACAGTCCAGTGAGGTCGTGAAACCACCTTTCTGCGGAAGGCCCCCTTGGAGACGCGGCAGAGCTTATAGACAGTGCAATCACTTTCATTTACAACCTTTAACTCAGAATAGCAGTGAGCCTCACTTCAAAACTTCAACTAGTGATGTGTGTCATTTCATTCCGATAAGAAATGGACTACATTCTGGTGTTCCAAGGCTGCAGAGAAATTGCCAACACTGTGATTTACATAGTAATAATCAGACACAATTCAAAAGCAAAAGCAAAATCTCACTTTAAGAATAACTCTTAAATTGGGTAGTTTTTACTGAGACAGAATTTGATTGAAAAGCCACACAGCTATAGACACACAGTTCCCCAGGAAGGTGCTCCCCACTAGGCTGATGGCTTGTGCACAAGCTGTCCTCTGGTTTTACAAACACATCGTGGCATGTAAGCCTGAGCACCAGTGCAGGGCACACACACACACACACACACACACACACACACACACACACACACATTGCTCATACAAGCGTGAACATGCACATACTAATAAAATTAAGAAGTTAAGATTATATAACCATGGCTCAACCAAATGAATTCCAATGTCTTTTAGAAAATAATGGAGTATGGTTAAAGTAGTAGTGGATACACAGAAACACTTGAAGAAGTTTATAATGCAATAGCCTAGCAATCAAGAGGTGTGCAGAGAATTTCCAGACAAATATTCATTGGATATTAGCATCCTAGCATGAGAACCGCTGCTGTATTAATGTCTCATCATGTGGCTAACACATGAGGAATATGCAGACAAATATCAATACTCCTCAGCACAGAAAAAACACAACTTTCTGTAATACCTCCTTCCTTCCCTCACCCAGAAGCCCAGGCCACTTGGCACTTTGTCTCACAGGGCGATCCTGTGGGTCAGGTAAATGAAGGATGACCATGTGAGCTCTGCATTATCTAGGTCCATGTGACTTCAGCACAAAGGGAACACTCACCTACTTTTCTGTTATTTAAAGAATAAGAATGTTTAGCCTGAAGAGTGATGCTATCAAGTCATGTAGGTCTGTCCTATACGTCCTGTGCTCTATCTCTCAGGCATGCGGAATTCCCAGAGACTCTGGTATCAGCTTCTCACTCTGTGTGTGGAAGCACAATGCTCTTTGTTCTTTTCAATGTCCTGTCATTGTGTCAAAGTCACATTCTGGAATCGATTATTACAACCTCATCTCCCAGACAATCAACTTTCCATTTTTGGTTCCACGAATACCCTCTCCCTCCTCTGTCTTGTTGGAAAGGTGAAATTGTCCTGGGCTTTTCTTACTAAGGCTTTATTCCCATGATCTGGTGGGTTGCTGGGTTCCCACTTTCCATTCCAGCTGTTTCTACCATCTCCAGCCCCCATAGCCATTTTGCTTCTCAGAAATTATAAAGCCTCATCTAATTTCCCTTCGACTCTGACATCGCTTCTATATGCCAGACTGATTTCTTTTGTCAAGAAGTTTCCCTCAGATGGCACTCTGGCTCAGTGCTGCTGAGACCAGGAAGTGCTATGCTTCCCTGTTGGCACGTTCCACTGGATATAAACATGTTGGTGACAGTGAGCAACTGTTCATGTGATTGAGTAGTTATAAGCCAGGCCTTGGACAAACACCTATTATCACAGATTCTTACAACAACTGTGCAGAGTAGATATTAATATCCCTCTTTACAAATGAGAAAACAATGGATGTATGTGTTTTAATGACTTGTTTAAGATTTACAGTTGGGATAAGGCCTCTCTGAGTACACTCTTCCTGGAGTAAGTGTTAGGCCACAATGCTTCCAAAAAGCTTGCATTTCTGATTTTGATCTAATATTCATGGATTCTTCTGACATAAATTTATTGCTTGGTGTTCCATAATAGGTACTATCTACATAGGAAGGGCCAATATCTGCCCCTCATTTAGCTCATGCTAACTCTGTCTTTCCTGCCTTCACCCCAATGTAATTCACACCCTAGGAATGTTTTCTCTCTTAATTACTGTTGTTATAAATGTCACTGATTCATTGAGGTCCTGAGGAAGTTCAACCTTCAACAGAAACTGCTCTCCGGCCAGTGGATGAATTTCCCACTTCTAATAGCTCTGATCAGTGGCCTGGAGAGCTGGCTTAGTGGTTCAGAGCGAGCACTGGCAGTCTTACTGAGAACTTGCGTTCATTTCCCTACATGGTGGCTCACAACCACCTGTAACCAGAGTTCCAGGGAATCTGATGCTCTGTCCTGGCATCCAAAGGCACTGTGCATGCATGCTGTCCACATCCATACAAGGAGAGAAAGCATTCATACACATAAAATAAATCTTTATAAACATTAAAAAAATTATCATCAGTGCTCTGTAACTTAGTTTCATCTTTCCATTTAGACATGAAATTGGAGCAGATTGAAAAGATTGTCTAATTTCTCTATAGCCCCACAAAGATGTATTAGGATTCTAATCTGGGTGTGAGGTGAGAGATGTTACTTGTCTTTTTTTGAAATTGAGTTTCCTCATCTGTAAAAGATAAGAGTCCTTGATCAGCAAATTTGTCACACCAAGTTTACAAGATAAAGACACATAACACCCTTTCTGGGGTCAGCCCTGTGCTTCCTGGGTGCCTATGAGTTTCCCTTCCTCTTTGAGGGTAGGGCTGTGACTCACACTTAAAAAACTATAACAAAGGATGTGGTGGCATGTGTTTTTAGTTATATAACAGGGTATTGAGTTACTTGGAAAAACTTTGAAAAGTAGGAGAAAAATACTTCAAGTATCCAGAACCAGTTTCAGCTCAGTGGAAGGAAGGAGGGTGGAGAGTGTGAGAGGCTGCAGGGCAAGCATGGTAGGAATGACGGAAGAGAATGCCAAGACTCCAGCAGACATCTGTGCCTGTGTTTTCCTCCAAGCCGAGAGCTGGGAGCCACCCAAGCATCTGCTGATGGATGATGGGAAAACACAATGCAGAGTGTGCATACAGCAGACTGTCACTCAGCCCTCACCAGACAAGGAACCCTGATCTGTAAGACAGCATTGATAAATCTTGAGGACGTTATGCCTCATGTAGGGAGTCATTGACATAAGAAAAAGTGCTGCCCACAAACACACACACTGACACATATATGTATACACACATACACATGCACACACATGTGCACACTCATGTGCACACACACTCACACATATATGTATACACACATACACACACATGCACACACACATGTACACACACACTCACACATGTGTATACACACATATACACATGCACACACATGTGCACACACACTCACATATATATGTATACACACATACACATATACACACATGCACACACGTGTGCACACACACGCGTGCACACACTCACACATATACGTATACATACATGTGCACACACATGCACACACATGTGCACACACATACACATAGACACACGCATGCACACGTACACCCCACACACACACACACACATTTATACCTTCCCAGAGTCCCTCAGGTAGATAAATGCACGGAGGAGGAAAAGAGAATGGTGGTTACCAGCCACCAGGGACAGGAGACATGAGCAAAGCGTGTTTGAGGATGAGAGATGGTACTGACCGCACAATACTGAGAGTTTAACATTCTGACCTTTACACCTATGTCAGCAGGATAAAATCTTATCTATGGTATGTATACTTTGTCTTGAAAAGAAGAAAAAGACAAAGAGAATGCGGTTCTTCTACATTCCCACCCAGAGGCAAATGCATGCCCACCTACCCCATGAAAGACACAACTGAAGCTGTATTAGTCACTGCATCATGGGAGCCCTACTAGGTCAAAGTACAGGTGATCCCGGCTAGCAAAAACCAATCCAGCCTTAAACTAGTAAGCAGATTTACCGGCTGAGGTAAGTACACGAGACTGTGGCTTTCAAACTTTAACAAGCACCAGAATCATTTACTCAGTTTATAGAAACAGGTGGCTGGACCCTGCTCTCAAGTGTCCGGTTCAGCAAGATTGAGGTGGGGCCGGAGAATTTGTTTCTAGCTGTTGCTGTAATGTTGGGGTTGCCCTGACAACCAGATGTTCTCATATACTGACTTCTACAGCTTCTATGTGCTCAAGATTCAGACACTGGCTCCCTCCATATCTGACTCTTCCTCCTACTTTTTAATCCACACTTCTGTCTAGGCAACGATGTCCACCTAAAAAGGATTCTCACTCACGCATGATGTGTGGCTAGCCTGCTACATGCCAGCATTCCAGAAACGGTCCTGACTGGATCACCTTTGAGTTGATACTTCTCACAGTCCGGTCACTCTGTCTAAGTATGGATTATGGGGATTGGTTAGTAGATGGTGATAGGGCTGTGGTGACTCCAGTTTCCCTGGAATCAATTACCTAGATCCCGAGGGGACATGTGAAAGTGAAGAAGACAATGGAGAGACAATCTACACCAGAAGAAGGGTGCTTGAGGTAGGACACAGAACAAGTGCATGCCAGGGAGATTAAAAATGCCACTTTGACCAGTGAACAAGATTGTCACGGTAGCTCAGGAGGTAAAAACATTTACCTCTTTTTCTGTAGCTGTGAAATAATATCCTGATGACAGCAACGTAAACGAGAAAGGGTACATATAGCCAATACAGTCCATCCATGTGGGAATGTCGAGGCTAGTCACATGACATCCACAGATGAGAGCGTGATGCATGAAATCATGCTTGCTAGTGTTTAGACCATCATTCCTTTACAGCATTTGAGATGGCTCCACCCACATTTATGAATGTCCATGGCCTTTCCTGATAATGTTACACGGTGTCAAGTTGACAGTCAAAACAATATGTAAAAGCCTGATGCATTTGGTCTTTGGACTTCAAGATAGAAAAGAACCAACTTCAGAAAGTTGTGTTTGACCCTCACTAGCAACCTGTGGCATATACATGCAACACAGACACACACACACACACACACACACACACACACACACACACACCATATACCCACACAATAAAGGAATTTTTTGAAATCCAGTGAACTCCAAATGATTATAAGCACAGGAATGATGTGATTGGTTTCAGGATGATGGCTCGGGCAAGCATTTAGAAAATGGCCGGCCTCATACACAGTGTCAAGGGAGAGGACTGGTTGTTCTTCCCTACACACTGCCCTTTAGAACAGCCCCCACCCCTCCACCAGGCTCTACCTTTTCTTCCTTTCCTTTTTTCATACACCTTGCCTAACACACTGCATTCGTTAATTATTTGTGCTTTTCTTTATCTGCTCTGCTGGGGTGGCAGCTCCATGAAAGCAGGAATCTGTTGGATTCAACACTGTGTTCCTGGTACCTACAAAAGTTCCCCATAAAACAGATGCCCAATGAACACTCATTGCTGTGAGAGCCCACTGTCTCTGACTCGGTGCCTTTGCTTCAGCTGATCCTTTAGTATAAATTCTCTTATACTGTTTCTCAAACTCTCCAAGTTACCCAAGTCTTCATTTCTGTCTCGGGCCATTTTTCTCTTGATAATAGCACAAAATAACAGATATGGTGCATTTTAGACAAAAGAAGTGTTTTGTGCCTTGTGGGGGCAGCTTTCTCACTGGCAGCATCCCCAAGCAATGACAGGTATCATATACCCAGAAACCGTAGGGTGTGTGTGTGTGTGTGTGTGTGTGTGTGTATGTGTGTGTGTGTGTGTGTGTGTGTGTGTGTCCTGATCTCTCTTCTACAAAGCCACTACTAGTAGTCAACAATGGGAACATTGCTTTCTTCTAACCCTTCCCAGAGGCCTGATTCCTAAGCATCACAGTCAGATAGCCCCCCCTCCTTACTAATGATCCACAATGGAGATTACTCTTCAGCTGAGTTACAGAGAGAACACACCCCATTCAAACCACATACAGACACCAATGTCACTTGAGCTCTTTCCAAGTTGCCCGCAGGGGGCTGCCACCATCAGGCTGATTTTCCTTATGTGCTCAGTCACCTCTACACAGTCCAGAGCCAGAGAAATGCACCATGCCTCAGTCACCAAGAGCTTATCCACTGGTACTTGGTGTTTGTGCGGACCACAGCATCTGCTTGCCACAACATATCACAAATGGTGTGTGCTTTCCACTTTCCCACCAACTGTTACTCTCTGGAGGCCAGAGAACTGTTAGTAGGCTGTAGGTTGCAAACTGTGAGAACCCCATCAGATGCCGGGAGGCCGACAGAAGCTTGTTGGATTCATGCGCTGAGGAACAGTGACATAAGGAATCTACAGTTCGTTTGCTATTTGTTAACAGAAGGAAGAAATTGCAATGGCTGTATCCTGTAGTTGGAAACCATGTGGCCATCTTTCCTCACAATGACAAAGTAGAAAGTAGTATATCCTGCCTATGTCCTAACTGGCCTACTTCTTTTGGAGTGTGTATTTGTGTGCATGTCTATACATGTACAAGTTTACACATATTTGTCTGTGAATGTGGCTGCACATGCACCCATATGTAAGTGTGTATATAAGCCAGAGGGCAACCTTAAGTGTCTTTCCTTGGGAACATTTACTTTTTGTCTTTCTGTCTGTCATCTGTCTCTATCTATCTGTCTTATCTACCCTACCTACCTATCTATCTATCTATCTACCTATCTATCTATCTGTCTGTCTGTCTGTCTGTCTATCTACCTACCTACCTACCTACCTACCTATCTATCTATCTATCTATCTATCTATCTATCTATCTATCTATCTATCTATCTATCTATCTATCTATCTATCTATCCATCTATCTATTCGCCTGTCCGTCTATCTGTCTATCTGTCTATCTATCTACCTGTCTACCTGTCTATCTATCTACCTATCTATCTATCTATCTATCTATCTATCTATCTATCTATCTATCTATCTATCTATCTATCGGTCTGTCTGTCTGTCTGTCTTATCTATTTATCATCTATCTATCTGTCTTATCTATTTATCATCTATCTATTTGTCATTTATCTATCTATCATCTATCTATCTATCTGACAGGGTCTCTCCCTTGGACTAGAACTTGCTAAGTAGACAAGGGATATGCCTGCCTCCAGCTCCCCAGAACTGAGATTATAGACTTGTACCACTACCCCAGAATCTAAATTTTTTTTTTTGTTTTTGTGTGGGTTCTGGGACTTGAACCCAGGTCCTTATGCTTGCAAAGCAAGTGCTTTAGTGTCTGAACTGTCTCCCAGCCCCTTACCCCCTTTCCCTTTAGAGTGTTCACAGTGACTTGCTCTCCTAATCCATCATTAACAACAAAACCTCCCTTCAGGAACTCTCATTTAAAAATCTGGACTCTATGCTTAGCAGCAAAAGTGGATATGAGCAAAGGACAACACTAAATCCACTTTCCTGGTGGCAGTCACTGCAGTCACTGCAAAGTTCATCAACAGCCAGGTGAGATTAGCTGTGGCCAGCCTGCCAGCCAGCCTCATAGAACCAACCAGGCAAGATTAGCTAGGGCCTGCCAGCCTCATAGAATCAACCAGGCAAGATTAGCTGGGGCCTGCCAGCCTCATAGAACCAACCAGGCAAGATTAGCTGGGGCCTGCCAGCCTCATAGAATCAACCAGGCAAGATTAGCTGTGGCCAGCCTGCCAGCCAGCCTCATAGAACCAACCAGGTGAGATTAGCTGGGGCCAGCCTGCCAGCCAGCCTCATAGAACCAACCAGGCAAGATTAGCTGTGGCCTGCCAGCCTCATAGAACCAAACAGGCAAGATTAGCTGTGGCCAGCCTGCCAGCCAGCCTCCACAGAATGAACCAGGCGATATTAGCTATGGCCATCATGCCAGCCTCATAGAACCAACCAGGCGATATTAGCTGTGGCCATCATGCCAGCCTCATAGAACCAACCAGGCCGAGATTAGCTGTGGCCAGCTTGCCAGCCAGCCTCCATGGAACCCCCAGCCTTGGGTCCAACTCCAGCAGGGGCAACTTGCTGGGGCCACTTCCGGGCGTGGCAGCTCCTGCTGTCACGAAGACTGAGATGTACAGCTTCCTCACCCAGCCTGAGCACCAGGTTTCCTTTTTCAGGCTGTACCCAGACAAACCATCTGGCATGACAAGTTCTCTGAATCTGTTCCTAGGAAGAAACTATCTATACTCATAAAACTGCAGATTTGTTTTTATCACTCTGAGGAATTTTGGACAACCCAACCACAATATGCTGCATTTACAGGCAAAAGCGTTAGGTTTGGGGTTTTATTGTGACACCACACAAAGGGTGTTATTCTGATGATAAAGAAGCTCTCAGATTTGTGGCCTGGATTTCACTTACCCAGAACCTAAGAACAAATGTTTGGGAAGCATCACAGAGAAATCTGATCCCCCAGGTGGAACACCATTCTCACCAGCTAGTAAGTTGGGCTCAAAGCCATTCCCAAGAACTCTCTGCCTATGAAAACCCTCTTGCCCCTGGGCTTCTTGAGAATTATATTAGCACTGACTCTGATGCATTATCTGGTGTTTTATGAGCCTCTGCTTCCCGAGTATCCCTTTGCCTAACCCTGAATTCAACTCTGGGATCTTTGAGAATGGAAGCTACATTAGTCTCATCAATATAATCTTCACAGTGATATCACGGCTCAGCCTCTCAATTAAAATACATGGATTGATTATCACCACAAGGAGAGACCCTTTCAAGGTGCTGGAACTTATTGATGATAGCCATCATAATGAGTGATGGCAACATCTTTGCACAAGGACATTCAATACTGAACATGGTCTGCATGCTATATCAACACTGATCTGAAGAAGTATCTGTCATTGACTTTCTGCATTCATTTCTTCGGAATTTGATGTTATTCTCTAAGTAGTCAAATCGTTTTGCCTTATTAAAAACAACAATGCTCCATAATTTAAATTAATAAACATTTATTGAATGTCACCAATGTATAATCATAGGTTTAGATGTTTAAAGAATACAAAGAGAAATTCAAGGGTAAACAGATAAACTTGCAAGCCCACACTAAAAAGCTAGACACAAAAGAGGTCAAGATCTTGATAGGAAAACTGCCGAGAGAGCTGACCTGAGCTACTGGGAGCTCACTGAATCTGGACTAAAAGCTGGGAACCTGCATGGGTATGAACTAAACCTTCTGAGTGTTAATGACAATTGTGTGGCTTGGGAAGTTTGTGGGGCCCCTGGCAGTGGGACCAGGATTAATCCCTAGTGTATGAGTTGGCTTGTTGGAGCCTATGCCCTATAGAGGGATAGATACCTTGCTCAGCCTTGATATGGGGTTGGGGGGCGGTGAATACTTGGTCGTGCCTCAACCTAATATGTTAGACTTTGCTGACTCCCCATGGGAGGCCTCACCCTCTCTGAGGAGTAGATGGGTGGGTGGGGGGGGAAGCTGGGGACAAGTGGGAGGAGAGTAGGGAAGGCGAACTCTGGTTGGCATATAAAATGAAAAAAAAAACACTTTTAAATAAAAATAATAAAATAAAAGAGCTAGGCACAGTGGCTCCTGTTTGTTATGTCAGTGCTGGGGGGGTCAAGGTAGGGAGGGATCACTAGCTAGTCAGTCTGGACTACTAGGAAGTTTCCAGGCCAGTTAGAAACCCTGTCACAATAAACAACGTGGACTGAGTTTGTAGCACAGTTGGTAAAATTCTTACCCAGTATTCATGAAGTCATAGGTCCAGTCCAGCACTGTACACAACAGTTATGGTGGCACAGCCCTACAATCTCAGTACTTTGGAGGCAGAGACAGGAGAATCTTCATTGTCCACACAGCATAAGGACACACATGATGTGCATACTTGCAAACATACACGATATATGCAAACATATACACAAAAAGTTTTAAAAGTTAAAATAAATATTCAAGATGTCCTTCCTCTGCTCTTAAAGGATTTAGTCTCCTAGAAGAGACAGGCATACACACACGTCAGTATGTTGAAAAGTGCAATGAGATAAACATGGTGGAAAAGCTAACTAAAACCCAGTGAAAACAGAAGAGTCATACAAACCAGAGATAGAAATAAGTCATCCACGATGATCAAGTGGTGAGCCCCCAGGAGGCCAAGGCTGGAAGTCTAATGGGCTACATAGCCAGATTCTGAGTCAGAAAGAACCTAAAATCATACAGTCTAATGATCCAAAGGTGACTTAAACCCTCTCCATGAAGTCATCAAAGTCCAGACAGCCTACTCTCTAATGAGTAGGAACTCATCTATTTGACTGACCCCTAGTGCCATTCTTTTCTTAGTCACATCAGTGGGTAGATGCAGAGTTAGGCTGAGCCATCTATTATCTGTTCTTCGCAACCCTGACTGGTCTTCTCTGTGATCTGTTAACACTCGGAGAGGCAGGCCTGTGTGTGTAGATGTGGAGTTTCCTGGAGTTACTTTTAAAACATGTACAAAACAGAATAAAAACAAGATAAAGATGAAATCGATTCTACTTTCTCAACAATCCCTCATCTTATTCATTGTTATCTGCCTCTTTGCTCATACGGCAATTATGCTATTACTAATAATGCCTCATTTTCAATGCTTGTATGATCAGGATAACTGCACACTATCGTAAGCTCAGGTTCTACCAAGACCTGGCATTCTCTTTGTGCATTGTTAATGCTAGAGGACGCAAACGCACTTTTCAAACTATCTTCTTGATTATTCCAACTAAAGATGGTTAGATAGGATGTTTGTCTCGTTAACATGGCTGACACAGAGATCATTCTGAGGGCCAGAGAGGGCCCAGCTCTGCCTTTCTTGAGACCCTCCTGTGCTTCTCTTTACGATCTACAGTCCCCAGTGGGGGCTACTTTAGTTAACTGTCTTCCCTAGATAAGCACATCATGGTAGCCCTGGAAGGCCACCAAAGAGATAGGCTGTTCTTGAAAGCTTTCCATATTATGGAAACCTGCCCTTTCCTGAAAACTTTGAATGTGAGGTGTTCACCATCTATTTTCTGGAGGTACCTTAATGAATTATCATGTGCATCTTCCCTTCACTAAAGACCACTGATTTTGATTTCTTGTCACCTCTGAAGAGAAAATGCTTTCTTGTATTGTGTAAAAATCAAGCCGTGTGAAAGTCAGTTGGTTTGCTCCCTCTCTCAGACTCCCTAGCTTAATTGACATCTCCAGACAGCTGGTGTAGGTCTTCTCTGGGTGTCAGCCTGGTGCTCTCTCTGCTCCATAGTGTGATTTTCTGCTAAATATGATATGCCTTGCAGGGCCTCTAGTATACTACTGTCTATCAGTTCTGATACCTCTTGCATTGAAAGCTCTCATAGGAAAAAGATAATAACTAGATATACAGATACACAGATGGATATGGTAGATAGATAGATAGATAGACAGACAGATAGATATACATATACATAATAAACAAACATTAGATCGTAGATATATATATATATATATATATATATATATATATATATATATATATATATATACTGAATTTCATCTGGTAACCCCCTGAATTGGCAAAATGTCAAATTTGTCAAATTGTCAAATGCACTAAGCCTTGGAGGGGAAGCCCAATTTACAAAAGATACGCCAGAGGTTGAAAGTATTAGGACCACAAACACATGCTGAGGAGAGACATGTTCCTCATCAAAGAAGAGAAGCCAAGCAGCAAGGCCACGGGGGTGATGTCAGCTCCCTGGCCTCGGGAGCTGGCACTGTAATATTACATCCTCTAGATGCTAGCCTGACGCTACAGTAGCTAATGTTTGCCCAGCCGCACACTGGTCCTTCTTCTCTGCCTTCAGTCTTCCCTCTGAAGAGGAAATGTTTACTCTGTGTAACTACCTCTTGGAAGTAGCCTTTATTTTTATTTTCCAAGGGCTAGCCCTAACAGTGCTGGGATTTTGGAAGAGACTTTTATTTTGGACTGTTGTACAACGTTGGGACTGACAGGACCCTCGGGATCTTTGAAGAGGGAATACACAAATTCACACTGTGAACTGGCCACCAACCTCTGGGTGTGAGGGACAGGATGCTATGTTTGGAGATAGTGTCCTCTGTGTGGGTTTATGTATGCAAAAGTTGATCTCTGGATAGTGGTACTATTTTGAAAGGCTCTGGATAATTAAGAGGTGGGAGCTGGTTGGAGGGAACAGAGATGATATGTCCCCCAGATTCTTTCTGGTCACACTCTGTCCCGCTCATCTGAGCAGTAGACTGCAACCTCCATGATGTGCCCCTATTATCACAGTGTTCTGTCAAAGCACAGGGGCCCTGAGACCACAAACTGAACTTTCTGAGACTGTGTTCCATACACACCATTCCTCCTCATCTGTTTGTGGAAAATATTTTGGTCAAAGACACAGACAATGACAAAAAACCTGAAATCCACCTTGGTTTTGTTTCTCTGAGATAAATGCTGAAGGCTTTGATTTTACCTTTCCAGACTTTCGGCTCTTCAGATGTGACAAACACAGCTATCAAATACTGGATAAAGGAGGAGCTAAAACATGAACAGAGACATCATCTTCCCATGGAGAGTAATGTTTGATGCTGGGAGTCTCAAAGAAGACCAGACAGAGAAGGGTTAAAACAAACCTGCTAATGAAGGCATGTATAAAATATTCCAAAGACTCCTCTCTCTCTCTCTCTCTCTCTCTCTCTCTCTCTCTCTCTCTCTCTCTCTCTCTCTCTCTCTGTGTGTGTGTGTGTGTGTGTGTGTGTGTGTGTGTGTGTGTGTGTGTGTGTGTGTGATGGCTTATGGAGACCAGAGCCTGCTTACTCAGTTCTCCTGTACAGCCTCACTCTGGAGTCCCATAGGTTTTCTGTGCACTCCATTCCGTGCTCTAACCATTCTGCAGCTCACACCCTAGTTCTTAGGGCCCCGTTCTGTAAACAGCAGAAACAGATGCAGCTCAGACCCAGTGAAGATGTGAAATATCAGAGAAAGCTGAAAAGAATAAGGAGGAATGGAAATGATCTGAGAAGGGAAACAGAGAATTTTACAAAGGAAGATTGAAAATCTTGACAATTTAGCTGTCCTGCAGGACTTGGGAATGGGGCTTGATGAAGCTTCTGGCTTTCAAGCCAGTTAGAAAGCTGCAAACAGCATTTTAATGAGTCTCTGCTGAGTTTGATATGTTTTATCCCTCTGTATTTTTTAATATTGCCTACCTGTTTTCCTGATCACATCAGCCCTTAAACTTCTCCTTCATTCTTCATTCTGGCTTTCATGAGCCATTGTCTGAAGTTGGAAAGTGAGTTCATCTAAGGTGAACAAAAACTACTCTTGTTTCTTGGTCCTAAGAACACAGGCAGATCATCAGTTCTTATTTGGTATAAACTCAGACTATTTTGTCTCAGCTGGGGTGTAAATAGAAGAAGGGACTTTCAGTCTAAGAGTGTCAAAGGGCTTCGGAGGCCATTTTATAGCCAGTACTCTCAATTTACATTGGTGAACAGGCTTGGTCCAGTTCATCTCCCTGAAGAATCCTGACCAGTCATAGGTAAGAATGGTGGACACTCTAGGTCCCCTATTAGGGCCACGCAGAAGAATGGGGGTGTTCACTGTTAGTGAGTGTGGAGTACAGACCCTTAACTCAAGACCGCCGTTGCAAAGGAGGAAATGTGTCCATTTAGTTTAGCATGAAAATTTCAGTACAAGAAAGAAGACATCACAGTGAAAATAAATAAATAAATAAATAAATAAATAAATAAATAAATAAATAAATAAATAAATAAGATGTAGAGTTCTCAGAAATGTTTACAGTGTATTTTAAACGAATGTTTTTAATAGAGGGATAGGTTCCCACTTTCCCATTTCCTGATTGACAGAGTCACAATCATTCTTGGCCATTACCCCTTTCCACCTAGTTTTGAGACGTGGTGTCTTTGCTGATTTTCTTCTGTATTGGCCATGCTAGCTGTCCTAAGAGCTGTGAATCCTCACGTCTCTAACCCCATTTCCTCATAATAGCCCTGCAATTGCAGACATTTAGGCCCAACTTGAACACAGGGTCTGGAAATTCAGAATCAGATCCTTATGTTTACTCAGCAAGCATTTTTATCATCTCCATGCCTTCCACCTTAGTCAGTACCATTCAAAGAGCTATCTCTCAAATCTGAGAGAGAGAGAGAGAGAGAGAGAGAGAGAGAGAGAGAGAGAGAGAGAGAGAGAGAGAGAGAGCTGGGTTTAAAAGCCATTCAAGAGGCTTATGTAACCCTTTTAAAAGGTTTATAAATGTCTCAGGGGAGGAAAGAAAGTGGATGGCTCCCAAACTAGGTACATTAACAAGAGCTTTGTGGAAAATTGTCCTGGGAAGCCCCTCTTACTGAGGCACTGTTTGTCTTGAGAACATGTGTGGGATGGAGTGTCTCTTCTTGTCTGTAAAGAGCAACGTTTCCCTCTGTCTTTGCAGCCTCCTGAGCCCTTTTCTCATGGTTTGTGTGCATCCCACTCAGTGCTTCGTGGATAATGAAACCGGCTCCTTTCTCCGTCCCTCAGAAGAGCTGCTCTGGTAGTAGGAGGTTGTGTTTCTAATTCTCTTTCACCAACACAAGGCATCCGCTACAGGCGAGAAACCTTCCCACCACTGACACCCACATGCCATTCATGTAGGAGAATCTTCAGGCAAGCCACGTCACCTCTAGAATATTCTTTGCCAACTAGATGTAATTGTGAGTCCCTGAAAACATAGCTTGGAGTTCTGACCTTAGAATCTACAGGTTTAGTAGCTAAAGTTGTTACAGTGTTATCAAGTTCAGTGAAGTCTGTGGGATGGAGTGTCCTTCAGTGTGACTGATGTCCTTATGCAAAGGGGAAATGTGGACACAGAGGCAGACACTCAAAGAGAAAGACGAAGTAAGAAGACAGGAAACAAAGGCAGCCTTCTTCAAGACAAGGAGAAAGGCCTGGGACAAGTTCTTTCTCCACAGCCCTCAGGAGACAACCGGATAAACACCGCCTGGATACTGTCTCCTCTGGAACCCAAGCATGTGTGATGTGTGTGATGTGAGCCACTCACTTTGTGGCACTTAGGAGATAGTTCACCAACTAATATATTGATATGCAGTCAGAACAAGGAATATCACTTCATGAATGGATTATAAGATGGTGCTGGTGTGCAGTCTAAGGCCCTTGCTCCAAAAACAGGGCAGGTGAACACCACCCATCTACCATTCTGCCTCCATTCCTGTTTCCAGAGTGCTAGATACAGTGACATACCTGTCTTAGCTTCATGTCCATAGCCTGCTCTGTGATCGTTGTTTACCTGTGCGATCAAGGTATGAGAGGCCCTTGGGGTTTATTCATTCATTCATCCAACCATTCATTCATTCATTCATGTGCGGGTTCCTGCAGAGGCCAGGAGAGGAGGGCAGTAGATCCCATGGAGCTGGAGTTCCAGGGCGTTGGGAGGTGCCCACAGCGGGTATTGAGAACTGAACTCTGATCCTCTAGGAGAGTATGAATGCTTAACTGCTCTTCTGCAGTACACTGCTGCTTTGCTATACCCATCACATCTGCTTACTGCCCCAGAGCCTTGTAGTTGCAATAGACTCATTGCATGAATCCTAATTGGTCTTATGAAAAAAACTCAGAGCTAGATTTTGGGGAAAGCTGAAAGATCAGAGAGATAGAGGAACAGCCACTCTCTCACCTAGCCAACTTCTCAAGAATCCTCAGTCTGAACGCTTCAGTCCTCCGCAGAAAGGGAAATCCATCTATCCAATTGAAATATTAAAATTGCCGGATATTTTTTCACCTAGTCCTCATAAAATCCTTGGGAAGAAGATATTATAATTTATAGATGAGGAATTCATACTGGGTTGAAGAGTCTAATAATTCCCAGTCATCCTGAGGCCGAAGGTTTGTGAGATGCCTCATTGTTTTGGACTAAAATAGAATCAAACATCACAAACAAACACGTATCAGTGATAACACAACTCTAGTTTCATCTTTAGCTAGAGCATTCAGCTTCAAGTTTTGGATGAGAAGATGGACCTGTATGGCGGATATGCTCAGCTTCATCAGGGATATGCAGTGTTTCAAATCAATTGTTCTTCTTAATTTAACATTTTTGTTGTTCCTTTTTAAATAGTTATTTATTCAGTATTTAACTCATTTTAGAGGAGAAAATATAGAACATATGAATGCTACCCTATTTTGGTGAACTAGATACATAAACAGAACCCAGGTCATCTGCAATGAGCAGCAGCTTGTATGTGCCTAAGATCCAGGCAATGCCAGAAGCTGACCTAGAGCGAGACTGCTGTCTGATTTAAATCCTTTTCCTTTTGGTCCTCAACACACATCTACTATTCTGTGGCCCACTATTCGGAAAACTGCAGATAAAGGCTACATTTTCTACCTGCCCCTACAGCCAGATGTAGCTGTGTGACTGACTTATAGCTAATGAAATGTAAGTGAAGTACTACAGACAACTTCCAAAATATCAGGTCTGAGGGTGAACATGAATGTCTGGGTCGGGTCCTTCCTCTTTCATGCTAACGTGGATATAGGTGAGAGTCCATATTGCATAGCAAAAAACAAAGAACTAGGAGCCTGCTTTCTTAATGAACATGATTCAGATATCAATCCCCTTCTATTGACTTCTCTATATAATCAAGAATTAAACTTCCATCAACCTTAAGTCTCTGTTATTACATGGAACTTTAATTTTTTTATCAAAATATATTCTTAAACTAGTTATTTTAAATTTTTAGATTTATTTTTCTGTGTGTATGAGTGTTTTGCCTGCATGTATGTATGTGCATCATGTATATGCCTGATGCCTGAGTGGGTCAGAAGAGGGTATTATATCCTCTAGGACTGGAGTTACAGGTGGTTGGAGCCACCATACAGCTGTGAAAATCCAAATTGTCTCCTCTAGAAGAGCAGTAAGTGCTTCTACCTGGTGAGCCAACTCTCCAGCCCTAATGTAATTTTAGAAATCCAGAGGAGTAAAATTTTTAAGTAAGTCATAGCATATTCCAGGCTGACTGGTCACGGACTCCGGCTCTTCCCAGCACAGTCAGCCAAGTTCTGGAATCATAGGCACATACCACCCACTAATGGAATGGATTCGTTCTATTATTCATGGTGCTCCATCTAAAGGTTTACTTAAAAACTGATCAGTGATTGACCTATGATTTCATTCTGTAAGTGATCATCTTGCTTGAATTTTTATTCTTAAGGGAACGTGTTTCTTTGTCCTTACTGTGTGCCTGGTCAGAGAAGGTCTCTGAATTAGATAGACCTTACAGAGAGTAACATCCTTGCATTAGAGACACCTTCAGTCTAGACATAGAGGCATAAACATTAAGCTGTAAATGATATTAATACTGGAGACATAAATGTAAATCAGGACAGTCACTGGAGCAAGAATCTCTGCATGGAAAAAATATGTAAGACTGGCAGAGAAATGCAACACAAAGGAAGTCACCGGAAGTCCCTGGTGGATAGAACACAGGCTAAACACAGAGGAAGGAGGAAAAGTGAATTAAGAAAGGAGCCCTGTTGTCACAGATGATGCCCTCAGGACACACCACCCGGGAAACCCTCAGTAAGTGGAGACATATGCCTGGGGTTGTACTTAATAAGAACTATATTAAAAAGCCCAGACCCTAGAAGTAGAAAAAGAAATGATCATTGCCAGGAGCTTGAGTACAGGTGTGCAAGTGGACTAGGAAGATGTGGGTCAGTGGCCAGGAGATCTGCTGTGGGCAGAGGTGACTACAGTGAATTATAACATATTCGTGGCTGGAGGTGTAGCTACAGGGAGAAGAGTTTCCTGCCACTGCTAAATGTGTGTGTGTGTGTGTGTGTGTGTGTGTGTGTGTGTGTGTGTGTGTGTGTGTGTGTGTATGAGAGAGAGGAAGAGATGGGGGGAGAGAGAGAACTAAGAGAGATCTTAAGTCTTCTCAGGATTAAACTGTGAGGATATGAGGTGTTAAGTATATTGATTGACTTGATTTAGCCACTCCACACACATTTTATAAATCATCAATACATTCCATTCGCGTCTCTAATACAAGGACTTTGCCATCTTTAACTTCTATCTAATGCAAAGACCTTCTAAGACTGAGCTAGATGAGCAGGTTGGGATGAAACTACAAGCTTAAGGAGATGTAAGGAGGTCCCTGATAATATCTCATTTTGGCTCCCATAACAGCCGGTATACTAGAGCTCCCCCACTCTGTGCCCAGTACCTTAGCAACATTTTAGTCTACCTGACTCCATATCAGTGTCAATCTCACTGTACCAAACACCAGAAGCTGAAGCCCAAGCCCTGCCCTACTCCACTGTCATTCAAGAACCATAGTTACGGCTCCTTCACTTGCTTCTGGCCTTACACACAAAACTTTGTCTCTTCTCTGGCCTCTTGAGTATCTCACGCTCTGTGGCTTGCTTCATTACTTGGAGTAGTCCAGATTTGCCCTTAAAAGCAGCTGTTAATGTCAGTGAAACAATAGTCATGATCAATGTGATATCTCTCATATTGTTCTTTTCCTGTGACTATCAGCAAATATCTAAAAAGCAGTTTCTAAACGGAATGTTCAGAAAGGTGCATCCTTGAAAAATATTACAGAATGAGAGTTTGAATTTAGAGCGCACAGACAATCGTCAAGGGCTGCCGTCCGTTGCCTAAACCCCTTGCATGATATCTCAGTAGAAAACGTGCATGTTTGGAGCACACACACTTATTTGCTTTAATTTCGTATATCTTTCCAGCGATCACCTAGCGATTCTTTCCTTCGATTCTTTGCCTCTTCAAGTTTATAAATGAGTAAATCTGCGACGGCTCTGTGATCTCCTCTCCCATTTATTCTCCACATTCACCATCCACTCATTCATTTGTATTCATTCAACACTGTTCTGCACAGCAGGCACTGTGCCCATGCCTATAAAAGACGGAGATAAAGAAGATGAAAAGCACAGTCATCACCCCAGTACAAGTGGTGTTGGGAATGAAACACATCACACAGCACAGCAGAGCATAGTGTGAGGAGAACAGTCACCTGGCTGGGAACTTTGACTCTATTTTTAACCAGTCATGGCCTTAAACTTTACCTCTCTCCTCTGAATCAATTTTCTTATCAGTGTAATGGGCCTCTTCATAATATCTTATGCCTGTATTACTTATAAGGTAGATAATAGGTAATGGAATGCATTTTCTGTTACTAATGTAATACAGAGGGACAGGCATGAGACCTTGGGAGGATGCTTTGAAACCCATAGACACTGTTCTCAGCTGAGACCAGTGAGAAAAATGATGTCTGGGAAGGTTACCTACAGATAGCGTGGGCAAGGAAGAGATTTGAAGATTTAATTTAGGAACTAGTTTGAAAAGAAGGAAGAGAGAAAGATGAAGCGAAATGTACTTCAGGTAGAGGTCCCTGACAATAGAAAAAGACAGAGAGGAGAAGCCCACAACATCTTCAAAAGAAATCCGTGTTGGTGAGGAGAATCTGCATGGAGAATCGTGATCCTCTGCACCTGCCTTGTGTCCTGTGGCAGCAGAAGCCTTTGAAGACCTCCACAAAGGCACAGATTGGTTTCTTTGGCTGGTCTCTCTGGAAGCAGGTCTATGACAAGGTGGAGAAGAAACCAGGAAAATGGTGATGGTGAATGGGAGATGTCGGCTATGTTGGATAGTGTGTGTGTGTGTGTGTGTGTGTGTGTGTGTGTGTGTGTGTGTGTACAAGTTTGTGTGTAAGTGTGTATAGTGAGATTCAGGCATTATTTAGGGAGGCTTAGAGGTGTAGCTTTAAAATACCAGGACCCTGAATGAGGCTTGTCCAGACTGCATTGAGGACCTGGGGTACACTGACCTTCCTTCCTGTTTTGTTCCTGTATTCTCAGGGAACAGATCTGACTATCGGATGTGAAACATTCCCACTCTCTAAAAATTGTCTTAAAGTTCAATTTATACCAATAAGTACTTATATAACACTTTAATAGATATTATTCCTTTAAATAATATACTACAAATAAATAATTCTATAATATCTGGCACCCATGGTAAGGAATATGAATGCCACAACATATGTTTGGAGGTTAGAGAACAAATCTGTGGGTTTTGTGCTTTTCTCCCACCTTTACCTGAGCTCTGGAAACCAATTTCAGGTCACCAAGCTTTCATGGCAAGCAACCTTACCCACTGAGCTATCTCACTGGCCCTGTGACGGCTAATTTTGTGTGCCGGTTTGACTGGGCCGATGAGTTACCCAGATATTTAGATGGACTGTATCTGCAAGAATGTTTCCAAGTGACACCAACATGTGAACCCATAGATTCAGTGAAGCAAACTGTCCTTCCTGGTATGTGTGACTCTCCTCCATCAGTTAGCTGGAGACCTGAATAGAGCAAAGGGGCAGAATGAGAAAGAATCCTCTCTTTGTGCCAGATCATCTACAAGCTTCATGCCAGGCTTCTCCCTACTGGTCCTGGCTTGGTTTGGAACTTTCTTTCCTTTTCCACTCTCCTGGCTCTCGGTCCTTTGACTGCACCACCGATTCTCCTGGGCCTAGGTCAGCGCTTCCCATCATCAAGATGTGTAAGCCCATTATCCTTCTGTCTCCTTGCACTTTTGAATAGCCCTCATGCACTGGAGAAAGCCCATGCCTCCTCCTTTCCAACATGTGTCTAGGCAGACCAGGAACTCCCTGAGACCCCCCCCCCCCGCAGTCCCTGCTCCCCCTTGGTCCCCAATCCCTATCTAAAGACCCTTTGTATGGTTCACCTTTCATCACTTTGTTACCCTTTAACTTTATCTCCATGCTAGATTCACCTTATCTCTAACACGTTTGGGCCTCTGCACCCACCATCCCTTCCCATTCTCTCCCTGGCTGGATAAATGCTAGCTAGCACTTAAAATACAGCTTAAGTATCACCTCATCAGCATGTCCACGCCCAAATCCCCAAAGTTATACAGCCCCAACTATGTTCCATTCATTTTAGGATAGGACTTCATCTTTTTTTGTGACACCTATGCACTAATTACTCCTATTAACAGATAGAATGCGTCTTAAAAGGCGTAAATCATTACACTTTCAGCTTAGGAACCCAAGGACCTAGAAAATAACGGGAATTCAGGCGTGAGAAGCTAAACATAAAGAGATACATGAGAATATGGCTAGAAAAATGGACAAAGGGATCAGAACTGAAGCTGTACATTCCACGTGCCCCAAGACAGTCTTCCCATCAGATGCTGTCTTGTTATTTTTTCTGTCCAAATGATTAAAACATAATGTCCAAAAGCAACTTGGAGATGTAAAGTTTCTATCTGGTTTACATATCCAGATCACAGTGTATCATTGAAAGACATTAGGGCAGGAACCTGGAGGCAGGAACTGTATGAAGCAGCAGCCATGATGAAGTGCTGCTTACAAGCTGGCTCCCTCATGACTTGCTCATTCTGCTTTCTTCTACAACTGAAGACCTTCTGCCCAAGAATGGGACCACCCTTACAGTGATGCCTCCCATCAAACATTAATCAGTGTCTCACAGACTTGCCTAGATGACAATCTAATGGACACGTTTTCTCAACTGAGGTGGTTCCCTCTTCCCAGATGATCTGGGCTTCTGTCAAATCAACAGTAACTAACCAGCACAGATGTCCGAGAAGTAAGCACCCTAACTGTTTTTCATAGCAATCACATATGCTGTTTTCATAAAAAATTATATTTTAAAAATTCTTACCAGTTTTACAAATTTCTAATTGGGCTTTGTTGCATGAGAGGTTTGCAAATGTCTGTTCATTTCAGATACGGTACCAATGAACAACCTAAGGAACCATTTCACCAAAGTCTATATTGAGCCAATCAGTTTATTAAGGTTATCTGCAGGAATAGGGCTGACACAAAGCAGCCACATCATTGTGAAGCTTACCAGGCATGTGTGATGACTTGAGAAAACTACATCCCTGAGAGCTCCCTGACCAACATGCCACAGTCACTGAAGACAGTGTCCTAGTCACCAGCCTCCACCCCACCCTCACCTTCACCCCAGCAAAATCGTTTTGGGAAGGAGTCTTTTGAATCTTGTAACTTTCCAAGCCTTGTGAACCTCTCTTTAGCTTTCTGAGTCATCTGAACCCCTCCTCCCTCCAGGAGGAAAAGGTTTCAATTAGGAGGAAATGGTTACACTAAGGGGCTTGAAGAGCCTGGGGTGACTTCAGGGAAAACTGGCCTCTCTCTCTCTCTTTTTAATTTTATATTGGGGAAAGATCCAGAACTTATTCTGCCTGGTACTTCTGGGGCATCCATTGATAGCATGGTTTAGTATGACATTAATGTTTTAAACAGGATAGAATTTCAAGAAAACATTCTTTGCTTTTTAAAATGATAACTAAAGACCTGTTGAGGGTTTTGAAAGTCGGGCTGTCTATCTTGTGCAGTGTGGAAACACTTTATAAAGAAGTCAGGTTTTGTAATGCAGCTTGGCAAAATATAACGTGGAGATTAAAAGAGCAGGAACATTTATTTTTGGCAGCTGACAGCCTAGGCCTGGTGAGTTTCTTATCCTGACTCCTACTAAGCAAGAGGAGAAAATGCCCTAAATATAGAATCTATAAAGTGAATCTCCAGTGGGGAAACAAAGTTAGTTTCATTATGTTAAAAGCAGAGTTAAGGTTAAAAGAGATAGTTCTTGACTGTTGGGACACAAAGGGCGTTGGTCTTGATGGTCCGCCACTGAGCAACTAGGGAAATGAGTGTTTCCACTGTGACTAAAGCTGCAGATTTCTCATATGACTCATCCGGTCAGAAAGCTTGGTAGGAGGAAGAGCTGCGGAGTCTCACAGGCTTCCTCTGTTAAACTATCAAAGCCAGGCTGGACTTTAGGGTGAGTTTTGTGGCTCAATTTTACTGGGGGTATGTTTTCCAGGACACTTTGAGGTTAATTTTAAATTTTAAAATTGAATAAAAAAGTTATAAATGCAATTCTGTATACGAACAGACTGGGTAGTAGCTACAACATACCCATACCAATTCTTGTTCTTCATTCCGTGGGCTACCGTAAATACTAACACCTTAACTTTGGGAAGCAGTGAATACTGCCTAGCTTCTTTCTCTCCTCTGTAAAATGGGGGAAATTTCTGTGTCTCTGTTATGCAGGGATTAAATGAATCAATATATGGAAGCAGCTTACTGATTCCTCACGCATACATACTGCTCCACACAGAGCAGTGGTCATTGAAGACATGACATTGTTAGTATTAATGATGATGCATTGGGTAGACACTTGGCTAGAGCTCAGAAGAACCTTTATGCAAAGCGGCTGGCCATTGTTAATCTATATTTGCTTACCTGTTATTTAACCTACTTTTGAAGATTAATTTTCACATCTTGGCCTAGCTAGCTTTCTGCTTTAGCCTTTTTGACCCTGTGAATGCAGTGATCAATACAGAGTCTTCATGGTGCGATAATGCAAGCTCCTGTGTTTTTTCTGACATTGTCTCCAGTCAGAGCCAGACAGCCAGAGCCATTGCATCTGGCCTTCTCAGAAGAATCAGAACTCTGAAGTGGCTGGCTCCATGTGAGTGCAGAACAGGTCTGCAAAGCCATAACGCAAAAGATGTTTGCTGTAATGCTTTCCAAATCCAATAATAGAATGCATAGAAAAGTCTTTTTAGTAAAAGCTGGTACACAGATAAAACTGAGATTGTCTGAGTCAATCTCATTTCATTTTCAGTGAGAGGGACTGGTGATTTTGTTCCATAAACCCCATGAAATTTAACCATTTCAACTTGGAAAGGAGAAGTTTTCCCTTGGTGAAATAAAATTCTCCACACTAGCTTTGGGTAAGGACAGATGGTCATAACAGCATAACTATTGCCCCTAGCATCTGTATGCCATCTGGCTTTTCAAAACCCTTTGAGGGACATCCTACTGATTCTTCCCACAACTGCATCAGCAGGTGGGGTGACTACCAATATATAGCTATTGCTTAAAGAAAGGGACTGATCTCCAGAGTCATGGGCCTGGCCTGGGTCACATAAGCTTATTAGTTTATGCACTCTCCTAGGGGCATGTGACTTGATATGCTCTGTGGGCTCCCACATGTCTCCCAGGGACAGATCTGAACAGTAACAACTCTGCCTTCTCCAATGGTTGCCTTGGAAGCTAGCAAAATATTTTGGAATCTCCATCTGATAAAACTAAGAAAAGCTTTTAAAAAATGAAACAGCTTCTCAAACAGGACTCCTAGATAGTGTAAAGGGTGAGGGGAGAGAAGACAACATCCAGGGGTTCTATTATAATCCTTATCAATTGAGTGATTTCAAGGGGGCTATTAAATGATAAGCATTCCACTATGAAAAAGCCACCTGTAAAGGCTCATGCCCAGTTCAAAAGCACTGCCTCTGAGACATTTTACCGAGAAATGTATCTGATTAAATCAAATGCTACAAAGAAGAGACTTGGGTTTGTGAATCAGAATAAAGGTCATTCTTGACTCCTGCCTATTTTTGCTCCGTCTGCTCTGCCATTAGAAAATAATGCCATATAATGTTCCTTGCTTGGGTTGGGGAAGAAAGGACCTCCTGTGGGGGTTCTGCCTGAGGCCTCTCTGGGCATT
Source organism: Phyllotis vaccarum (assembly GCA_033318265.1). Lineage (NCBI taxonomy): Eukaryota > Metazoa > Chordata > Mammalia > Rodentia > Cricetidae > Phyllotis > Phyllotis vaccarum. Next base: position 5,359,717 of record JARWLC010000012.1, on the reverse strand, counting down.
GAGTGTACTTACTACCTATCACTGTGACAGGCAATATTTGTCTGGGTAACCACAGCAGTTCCATCTAGGAGACCAGAGATGTCTTTTCCTTTTCCCAGGATGCAACCTCTGAGCATGCCCAGAATTTTCTTCTTTTTCCAGTATATTCTAAATTTCCTCTCCCAAAAAATAAAAAATAAAAGTAGAAAGATGAAACCCTTTCTCTGACTTCCTGAAATAAGATCATTTTGGCATGTGCCAGAATATAGCTGTAACCTGTACATTGGGGGAGAGAGATACATTGAAAAATGAACAGTTCTCCACCACAAGAGGCATAGAGGGCAATGACAAATCAGGCTGAGCTCCCACATGGAAGGATGCTCCACTTGCCTTGGCTCCCACATGGAAAGATGTTCCCAGCAGGACCAGGCTTAAAAGAGACCTAAAGATATGGAGAAATGTGGCTCCTAAAGGTTTCTCTGAGGTCACTTCATCCCAGCCTAGAAGAAAGTCTTCAGTTTGGGATTTTGTATTATTTATTCAATCTGTCCCACCATGAAGATTCTGGTTAACCAAACCCTAAAGACATACACATGAGAAGCCCGTGGTTAAATGGTGATACACTCCTGTTATAGCCAAGTCAGAACAAAAGGGAACAACAACCTCCACTCAGCAAGCACCACAGTTGTCAGGAGCAGCTCCTATGCATGTCGCTGTAGCACAGGTAAAGTCCTTACCATTCCCATTTCATTGTTGAGTAAATCAACTCAAATACAGAGGAATAATTAAACTTGTGTGAGAAGAAAATGGTGTCATTTGTAAGCCCCAACTAGTACCTTTAAGCCCCACTGACTCTAGATGGACAAGAAGGTGAGACTTTGGGGTTGAAGAGAGACCTTAACTGGGGGTGAGCTCATCTTTGTGTTCCTCACTCACTGCCTCTCTACCTACTCTGATCTACATCACACGGTCTGTAACTGTTACCCACAACACCTCTGACAGACATTGGAAATTACAGAAGACAAAGTTGGAGAGGAAGAAAATTTAAAGGATTCCTGGGGAGGTTCAGAGGTTGGACATCAAAGTATGCATGTCTCTCTTTGTCTTTGCCTCTTTCTGCCTCTCTGTCTCTGTTACACACACACACACACACACACACACACACACACACACACACACACACACACACACACACACACACACGTGCTGTACCTCCAGTTGCTTCCCCTCCTCTGTTGACCATGAAGTAGAGGGCAAGACCTCCTTGCAGATCAACATCTACATCAAGTACTGCCTAAAATAGTCTTGGCCCCTCATCACCTCATCAAATTACAGGACCACATCTCAATCTCTGTCCATCATCTGCCTATCAGCTTTTCAGCCCACCCCCTACCCCAGCCCTCCTCCTCTTCAGACCTTTCTGTGGATTAGCGCCTCCCCCCCCCCCTCGGTCTGTGAAGGCCCCTTTGGTTCTCTTGATCTTTGCATGCTTCCCTGTGGCTTCCATGTTTCAGGTTGTTAAGCAGCAGATGAGGACAGCTAGCCCCAGGAGAGCAGCTGTCATGTCCAGGGGGGGGGGGGGGGGGAGGTGCAAACAATGTCAGCCTCTAAGGCTTGCTCTCACACTCCGGGCTCGGCCACTGGGGTTGGCACTCTGCTGCCTGGGTCCCAGTTTTCTTTTTCACGTGATGATTACAGTAACATTTTTCTCAAAGTGCTGGGCAACGTTAATAAGATCATGATAGAAAACACTGAGCGGGTGGTAGTTACTGAAAAGTTCTAGCTGTTATTACTGTTGTCATTATGATGTGACTTGTTACACACTACTCTTGGGACACAGATCTTTCCTCATTTTCTGCCCTCAAACACCATTTATAGTCTTTAAAAAATATATAGATTGCCTCGATAACCTTTACAAGTAGGTGTGATTGGCCCAGTTTGTGAGAAGACAAAGTCACAGACGGGTTATGTAACTTTCCAAGGTCGTAACATTTAGAATAAAAGCAACTGGGATGAATGATTTCACTCTACTGCCCACAAAAAACTGTTTCGGGAGCTTCCGGGCCATTTTCTTTGCTAGGGGTAGTACAGGCATGCATCTGAAAGTGGGAACAGCCAAATGTGAAATACGCAGGCACACAGGCAATTACAGCACATTGTGAGGGAAGGTGGTATTTAAGTGGATAACCAGAGTCCTTAGGTGAGGGGTGGGCATGATACTCAGCTGCCAGGAGTCCAGGGCCCATAGGTTTTTCCACTGCCACAGAACTGAACAAACACCATTGGTCTGGGACACACTGAAGGAGAATAGTGAGGGTAAGGGATGGAGGGATCCAGCAAAGAGACCATATAAGAGTAGGCAGCCTTAGGGCAGGTTTCTGAAAAAGCTCATAGGCAGAGATGAAAGGAAAATATATATAAGGTAGGGGACTAGCCTGAGCAAAGGTTGCTGAGCTAAAGGACAAAGAACTCATGGTATGCAAGAGCATCAGGGTGGGACCAGAACATGAAAAGCCTAAACAGCTCTGCTGAGGTCTAAAGGCAGCAACCCAGGAGGTAGGTGAAGATTAGAGGGTTTTGTTGGTTTGTTTTTGTTTGTTTTTGCGGAAGCACATATATGGAGGGTGGAAAGGAGAGAGACCAAAGGGTCTGCCTTGGCCTGTACGTAGATCCTGTGTTCCTTGTGCAGTTCTCTGTAGGAACATGCTGCATTGCCCTACTGCTTATCTGCAGCCTCAGCTGCACAGCTACACGCCTCTCGGAAGTCTCACGGGTTTCTATGCCTTTGCCTTTAATCTAACTGGATCCTCCATTGTTTCCATAGACCCTTCTTACAAGAAATCTAAGCATGACTCAAGGCAGTGCATTAGTTATTATTACATTATGACAAAATGCCTGTGGTGGTTTGAATAAGAATGGTCCCCATAGGCTTGTATATTTGAACACTTAGTCATCAGGGATGTCACTATAGGAGCTGTGTGGCCTTGTTGGAGGAGGTGTGTCACTAGGTGTGGGCTTTGAGCTTTCAAAAGTCCAAGCAAGGCCTAATGTTCTCTCTCTCTCTCTCTCTCTCTCTCTCTCTCTCTCTCTCTCTCTCTCTCTCTCTGTGTGTGTGTGTGTGTGTGTGTGTGTGTGTGTGTGTGTATCTTCTGTCTGTCTCTCTGGTGTCTATGAGGTTCTACTTCTCTAGAGTCTGTGCTGCAATGTTTACCCATGTTCCCTGCCATGATAAAAGACTAGCCCTCTGAAACGGTAAGCAAGTCCCAATTAAAGACTTTCTTCCATGGGACTTGTCGTGGACATGGTTATGGCATCTCTTCACAGCAACGGAAACCCTAACTAAGCCAGTACCCAATAGAAACAGCTTGAGGGAAGATTAATTTTGGTTCATAGTTTCAGGGATTTTTTTATTTTAAACATAATTTTTATTGGATATTTGGTAATTTCACATCATACACCCAAACCCCATTCATTTCTCAGTCCCCAGTATCTGACCTTCACCCTTGTAGCATCCCCCACAAGAAATTCTTAAAAATTAATAAAAATATAAATATAAACAAATAAAAACTGCAAATAAGAATATTAATTCAAACAAAATCTAAAATCAAGCAAAAAGCCCCCTTGACTCGTCCGTCTTTCTGGCCTCTCCATCATGTCTTCATTCCTCCCAGAGACACTGGTAGCTGCGGTGTGTATGCAGTAGACCCTTTCGTTCAAAGAGCTTTATTTACCATTGTGTAATGTGTTCCATTAGTCAGATTCAAGACCTTTGGTCCCTGGCTCACCATCAGTGCTGGACCCCGCCAAACTGGGGTGGAGCCAGTTCTCTCAAGCCCAAGGTAAGGGGTAGGACCAGCTTTCCCAAAACAGCTCTCCAGTGAGGGGAGGGCCGGCTCAGTATGGCCCTTACACTTCAACACATGGTTAGAATGGCCCCTGTGGTAACACAGGCAATGGACACCAACACAGACCCCTGCTGCGGCAGGACCACAGACCCAGACAAGGACATCAGCAGCTTGAGCCTGGCTGTCACTGTGGCCTCTCAGATGGGATTAGACCCATCAGTAATGTGGTCTTTGTGCTCTAACATGACCCTAGATGACAGTCCAGACCCCAGAGCAGTCAACACGGTACCTGACCCTGGCTGCGGTAAGACCCACGCATGGACCTCAGCAGCAGCTTGGGACTGGATGACGGCAGCTCAGGCCACTCAGATGGGTCTGGTCCCAGCAGCTGCATATCTCTCGGACCCTAACCTGGACCCAATAGTTTCAGTTTTTTAAAAGTACTTTTAAAAGTTCTGTTTGACGTTTGTAAGTGTGTGTGTGTGTGTGTGTGTGTATGTATATGTGTGTGTGTGTATGTGTGTGTGTATGTGTGTGTATGTGTGTGTGTGTGTATGTGTGTGTATGTGTGTGTGTATGTGTGTGTATGTGTGTGTGTGTATGTGTGTGTATGTGTGTGTGTGTGTATGTGTGTGTATGTGTGTGTATGTGTGTGTGTATGTGTGTGTATGTGTGTGTGTGTATGTGTGTGTGTATGTGTGTGTGTGTGTGTGTATGTGTGTGTATGTGTGTGTATGTGTGTGTGTATGTGTGTGTATGTGTGTGTGTGTATGTGTGTGTATGTGTGTGTGTGTATGTGTGTGTGTGTGTGTATGTGTGTGTGTGTGTGTGTGTGTGTGTGTGTGTGTGTGTGTGTAAACATGTGCTTGTGGAGACCAGAGGCCAATGTGAGGGTACCTTCCTCTAATACTCTCTATTTTTGACAAAGTCTCTTATTAAACTGGCTCTGACCATTCTAGCTAGAAGGACTGGCCAGTGAACCCCAGAGATCTGTAGTCCATGTTTCCTCAGCACTGGAGTTACAGTGGCTTTGTATTTGGTGTTGGTGATGTGAATTCAGGTTTTCATGGTTGCGCATAAGCACTTCACAGGCTGTTCCCCCAGCCTGTTGTTTTGAGCTGAGTAATCCAGATTGGCCTAGAACTTGTGTTATTATTCTTTCCTCTATGTCAGGATTACAAGCATGAACCTTCACGGTCAGTGTAGTTCACAATTTGGAAGGTCTTAAGGAAGACATGGTGGAGTTGATCACAGTGGGATCGTGTGATGGAGACTCCTGATATGCCAAAACATGCCAAAATAGGGATGTGGGGCTGAAATTAGGGGCCACATTACTAAAATCTTCACTGGTTAAGCTCTTTCAACTTTCAAGAGACATACTTCTGCTAGGTAGGCCCAAACCGAGTTTCACAACCTCCCCAAATGAGGCCACTAAGCTGGAGCACAAATATATTCAAAATCTGAGTCTGTGGGGAATCCATATATTCAAGCCATAACTGTACCGGAACACGTTTCACTTCACACCCCTTGGTGGCTACTATGGCTCATGTTTTTCCTTTGCAGGAGAGTTACTATGCTGCTACGATGTTCTTAGTTCTCTCTGCCTCAGAGCTTGTGGTAAACTATATACAAGGATTTCTAAGCTGTTCATGGAAACTGAAAAAAGTAATTGAAATGCAACATGGATTACTTCAGGCTTCTTGTTAATGGATTTAGACTGTTGTTCGGTACATTATTCCCAGTATATAGAATGCCTCAGGGATTTCTGATTGTGTACAGCTGACAAATTCTAGCAAATGAAATATCTGCTGAACTGAAGTACTTTGACCATAGAGTATTAAAAATTGCTTTCAAAAAATACAACAAAGCCTTTACTTAACTAAAATAAGGTATTAAACCCACATTTTCTGATTAAAAAGTAAGAAAACAGATCTTAACTAGTACAGTTCTTAGTAATGTATTTGGCTGTGAGTCAGTGAAACCCTGAATGAACTTACTTAAACAAGAGTCCTTGCTTCCTTCACAAACACCAAGCCCAGGACTCATAATCCTGGGTTTTAGAAATTCTGCATCAAGGATACAGCTGCTTACATCTTACGGTGATATCCTCAAAAAGTTGGTTTTATCAGTAAACACTTCTTGGGTTGCAAAATAGAAAAGGCCCCTAGCTCAAGAACATCTCTTTAGGAAGGCAGGCCAAGGTCATTGCTTCACAGAGCCTGTCTGAAGAAGTTGTACCTTTTTTTTTTTTTTTTTTTTTTTTTTGCTAAGGAAGGCATGCCCAGAAGCATTGCCACCTTTTTGTGCTCATTTTTTCCCCAGACCTGTATCACAATAATATGGAATCACACAACTACCTTAGAATAAAAAACACTTACTTCTTAAGCTTCAGAAGGCCCCAGGATTTTAAACTTTGAACGAGGTGGTTTGATTAGCAAGGAGTTGTTCTGCTTGTTGGTGTTGTGGCCAGCAGCATCACCATGTCTATCTTTGACATTCTAATGTCTTTTCCTTGGATTTTGCTTTAAGATTTTGCCTAAACCTTCTTCCTTTCAGAGGAACATATTACACCTCTCTAATGACAGGAGACAGGAGATGTTAAAGAGCTCCCAGCTCACTGGATGGACTCACAAGCATTAATTTTTTCATTATTCTTGGCTAGGATCCAAAGGTTTGAAAGAATGACTTGAATTTGTATTGGTTTTGAAGACGCAGTTTGGTTGGTAGAGTGTGGGCAAATCACCAACATTCATTGGCTGTGATCTACCTTTTAACACTGAGAGCAGAGCTCTGAAAGCACCGTTGACTATAATGCCATCCATTTTCATTGCTTGGCCACTGGCCATGCTTATGCGGTTTCCTAATTAGAACTTGTAGGGTTAGGAGTAGAAGCCGAAGCTACAGTCAGAAAGGAGATGGGTTCTGAAGTTTCTCCATAAGTTTAGCAACTACACACAAATCTACTGATGTTTTAATTATTGTCTGCGGCTCCACAGTCCTGAAGTCAGCACTCTGCCAGCCCCTCCGGGTGTGTCTTGGCAAGGTTTCTGGTCTTGCGGTCCCGGCTCTGCTGCAGCGATATGTAGGTTTAAATTAAGTCTCTATATTCTATCTATCAATAAGATTTAGGAATCAACGGCTGGGGTGAAACCGGCTAGCTCAGAGAGGTTGAGTAGCAACTAGCTGATCTCGCTTTTGGCCAGAGACCCTGCAAAGACATGTCTCTTCTCTCTTCACAGAACCAAAAGGGAAGCCCAAACTCAAAGCACCCCTTCCTGTGTGGCTTCTTCATGCAAATTTCTGGCTTCTCTATGGCCAGTTCAGATCAGCTAGTCTCTGGCCCTGTCCTATTCTAGGTTTAACTTTGTTAGCAAGTCTCCTAAGTGTCTGAGTGCAAACAAAATATCCCACAACAGGATTCTTCTCAGGTCACAAAACTAGTTTTATGATTCCTAACCACAGACTCAGTGTAGCGTGATGAGCAGTCTGAAACTGACCCTACAAGTCCACCAGAAAAATGAGCAAATGGAAACTAGAAACCTCTCAGCAGAAGAGGGTATACCGAAGCCCAGGATTCCCTGCTGCAGGGAGACCAGGCCCTCCTACAGTCTCCAATCCCTTCAGAGGTTAAGCACCCAGGTTTCCAGCAACGTCTATAAACAAGTGGATCCCAGATCCAGATTTCCTAGACTAAGATCCATGCACACCCCCTGCTTCCAGCGAAGCTGTTCCATTCTAGTTTCTCTGGGAATGTAGACAGGGAGAGATCTCAGGCAGGCAGCGATGATACACGCCTTTAAGCCCAGCACTTAGGAGACAGAGGCAGGGGATCTCTGTGAGTTCAGGGCCAGTCTGGTTTACAAGCCGAGTTCCAGGACAGCCAGGGCTGCACAGAGAAACTTTCTGTCTCGAAAAACCGAACAGAAGAAAGAAGAGAATGAGGTTGAAGAGAAGGATGAGGAGATGAGAAGAGTGCAGTATCAGTACAAGATACATGGACCCATCCTATACATCATTCAAGCACCTTGGTCTTTTCAAGGGACCACAATAAAGTAGAGAAGCCATTTCCTTCCTGTGTGACTTTCCTAAAACAGTATCTCTTTTCCCTGATAAAGTCTGTTCCTTAACTTAACCAGGATGAATTAAAATAATTTATTTCAAAATCTAGGGAAGGACCCAATTTACCCACAAGGACACACTGGCCTCCTTCATGTAGACCCTGTAAACGTAATATTTAATCATTCTCACACATATTAAATTACTAATGCTGTGATGCAGGAAAAACATCTATAAAACACTTTCAAGTCTGTGGACATGGCTCAGCAGTTAAGAGCATTAGTTCTTGTCAAGGACTCTGGTTCAATTACCAGAACCAACATCATGGTTCATAACTATCTGTAACTCCAGTTCCTGGGGTCCGATGCCCTCTTCTGTCCTCTTCAGAAATCATGCATGCAAGTGGTATGCAGGCAAAACATGCACACACGCACACACACACACACACACACACACACACACACACACACACACACACACACACAAGCAACAACACATTTCACTCCTAGTTTAAATTACGACTTAAATTTCTGTGCATGCCTGATGAACTTTCCCTAAAACCTCTGAGTCTCATATCTTTCTCCAGATACTTTACTGAAAGCTCAGTGTGTTCTTTGTGCTGTAGCCTCCCCTCAAGATCTCCTGCTGGACTCCTTGTGGCACTCGGAATGCTATACTGAGGGAATTCTACCTCTTAGCAGTGACAGCGTTCTTAGGGTAAATTCTCACTTCCCTGAGAAAACTTTTGGTTCTTTATGTATAGGTGCCATGCACATGACCTATTCCCAGATCTTCCTTTTCAGGCAAGACTCAATATGAGGGAGCTCCTAGGTGAAGCCACTAGAACAGAGATCCTCATTTCTACATCTTTAAAATGGGGTGCAATAGCATGTACCTCTAACCCAGCACTTGAGAGACTGGGGTAGAAGAATTGGGAGTGTAGCGCTAACATGGGCACACTTTGTCTAAAAACAAAAAATGATGCATATACTTCAATTTATCAATATATTGTCACCCCTCCCACCAAGAGATGATCATACTTTATCTCCTGGTGTGTGAATTTCCTCATATGCTTTGCTTTGGCAAATGTGACACAAATGGGGACTTTGGCAGAGTGTGTACATTGGGAGTTGCCGTCTTTTCTGTTTCTGGAAGCCAGAAGCCAGTGAAAAGTCTGATGTTGCCTGCAAGATGATGCAGGGTAAGTCAAATATCAGGCATGTTAATGGAGCCATCTAAGATCAACCTGTTTCTGGCCAACCCACCAGCTGCCTGTAGCTTCACAAGTAAGCCCAGGTATAACCCACAGAAGAATTGCCAAGCTGAGCTAAGAACTAACAGTTGACAGCCAGAATCATGAGTTACTCAGAGTGCTGATTCGAGCCACCTAGTTTTATTTTGTTATGTAACAGATGTGAAATTAATGGAACAAGTATTCATAACAGAATGATTCGATGAACCAACAATGTTCTTTAACTCCATGAGAAGATTCCAATGCCTCCAACATAAAATCCATGCAACCTCATAGTTTAAGGCTGAACCTTCTTACCCACTCTTTTACACAGCAAATCACACCTAACACCCGCTCACAGGAACAATGATTGACTGCTGCACACCTCATCTCATTGCTTGTTGGCTATGCTGTGTGTTGTTACCATCATGGCGGCCTGTTTCTTAAGATGTACACTGTATGTGTGTTTGCTTTGCATGATTTTTATCCCATCTTGAGAAAGCTATTTGCATTTAAAAACAGAGTTGAGGTGTATGAATTAATTTTTCAATATCTGCTGAAATCACTTGCAAGCTCACAGACAGCCATAAAAAAAAATGCAGCTGCTATAACACTAAAGGAAATTGCCTTCAGCCCACCGTCCAGTACAATGCAATTTTCAGTGACTAAGACAGTGGCCTTCTGAATAAGCAGCAATAAGGAAAATACATACCCATAACTCCACTGCTGAGAAATGACAAACCAGACAGAATGAGAACAGTGAAGTCCTAGTGTTTTTACCTGGAGTTGGTAGCCAATGCCAGTTTTCTAAAGAACAACCCTTCAACATTAAAAAAGATGTGCGTGTGCGTGTGTGCGTGTGCGTGTGCGTGTGCGTGTGTGTGTGTGCGTGTGCGTGTGCGTGTGTGTGTGTGCGTGTGCGTGTGCGTGTGCGTGTGTGTGTGTGCGTGTGCGTGTGCGTGTGCGTGTGCGTGTGCGTGTGCGTGTGCGTGTGTGTGTGTGTAGTACATATGGGTGAGGCACAAAGATTGAGGGTCAGATCAGGTATTCTCTCCTATCATTTTCTACCTGTTACTTCTGAGGCAGAATCTTCCTCTAAGCTGGAGGTCACATTTTCTCATTGAGCTAGCGAGCCATGGCAATTCCTGTCTCTGCTCTGCAGAGAGAGAGGGAGATTTAGAGGTATTTATGGGGACATCAAGCCTCTGGTTTTCATGTTTGTCCAGCAGCAATCTTAACCACTGAGCTATCTTTCTGAAAGTCGGGGAAATGACACTGTTGAATTTTATAGGGGATTCCATGTTGCTTTGGTTCTGGCTTACATTTCCTAAGTCTCATTTGCCACATGGGACACACCCCCTGGCTTTGGTTACAACTTGGTATCCAACCAAGGTCACACAAAGATCAGGCAAAGGCATTTTTGAACAGTGTCCTATTAAGGATGGTGTCCTTGTCCAGCTCTGCCTTTCTGTGGCTCTGGCACACTGTGGTCTTTGAAACACAGGGACATCAGGAAAGTGGAAACAGAGTTTCAGCTTCCTTTGTGCACCCCTCCCATACACACACTTTGTTTGCAAGTCCCCTGAGGACTTCAAAGTCTCTCCGCTCTGGATGCCTAGAGCTGACCCAGAAGGAGGGATGTAGGACTGTTGGAAAGTGCATTATATATTATAAAATGTCCTGTCTTATCCTGCCTTTTATTTTAGATTGAAGGACAAGGACAGAGAGGGAAGTTTTGATTTTTCTTGTTAATTTGTTCTAGCTGATGGCATGTACAAGACTTAAAAATCACTTAAAGATTTTTTTTTTTTAAAGTTGTTTTTTGAGAGAAGGCTTCACTATATAACTCTGTCTGGCCCTTGAACTTGCCTTGGCTTCCCAAGTGCTGGGGTTAGAGACACAATCTCTAGCTTCCAATGCTTAAAAACATTTTTTTCAAATGTTAAAAATCTAATCTATATAATTTTATGGGGTGTAAGATAGGAATTCTGCACAGAAAAGGTCTTGAAGTTCGGGGATGCAATTCCATTGTTAGAAGGCTTGGTTTGCATGCACAAAGCCACATTAAACAAGGTGAGATACACAGGCCTGTAATCCCAGCATTTGGGAAGCAAAACTAGGATCATTACAAATTCAGAGTCACTCTCCAATATTCGGCAAGTTTGAGGCCAGCCCGGGATACATGAAATGCTTTCAAAATTACAAGCATCAGACACACAAACAAAGATTATCAACAATCATCCGAACAAATAAAAATAAGAACAAAGAGGGTGACTGTGAACAAAATATAACTGCTTCCTTGTGCTAAGGGTGTCTGAGAAAGAACGAATTGTGTGTGTTTCATAAAGTCCTGGCATCTACTCCTTCTTAAGCTTCTTGGATGGCTTCCTTGCCCAAAGCTGAGTAATGCTTGAACTCAGGCAGATATGCAGGACCTCGGACCCAGAGCTGAGGGAACTCGGTGTTGACTTTGGTTCAACAGCTCCTGTTCCCTTTCCCATGCCCGACTGAGACTGGGAAAAATAAATAGGGAAATTTGTACGGGCTGAACTATGTCCACCAAAAAGATATGTTTAAATCCTGATAGCCAAGCTTCTGAATGTGACCTTAGTTGGAAGGAGGGTCTTTGCACATACCAAGTTTAAGATGAGGTCTTGAGGTGGAGCCTATTTCAGCCTGATTTGGGTCCTTATCAGAGAAGAAACCCTGAGGCTGAACTGCATGAGGAGAACACCGTGCTAGACAGCAGATAAAAGCACCGGAGCTTTAAGGCCCAAGTGCCCAGGTGGATGGCACCCGGCAGAAACTAGGGGAAGAAAGGATTTCCTAGTCTTCCGTGGGCTTTAGAAGAACTAAGTGGCACTTCCATTTTTAATTGCTGCTTCCCAGAACTGTAAGACAATTCATTTCTGTTGTTTTAAGCCACACAGTTTGTGCACCATCGCTAGGCAGCCCAAAGAAATGAATAAAGAGAGTTTAGGCAAAGCCCATCCTCACACAGTTGAGTGTCAACAAAAGTCAACTTTTGTCTCTTCATTCCTTTGGCTTCCTCAACATAGACAGTTTTCAGGGATCTGAGTAACCTCTTCTTGATTCAGTGTCCCACGCAGTGACTGTGTCTAGATTCGGGTGAGCGATCAAGACATTGTTGGGTTAGAAACTGACTTCTGTGCTGTGCATTCCGCTGCATCTCGGTCAAGTGCCTCTCAGCCCCTAATCAGCTCTAAGGCCATCAGATGTGCTGTTAGGGTGGGATCTGCCAGATCTTCCCATTGTAAAGGCATCTGCTCGGCAATCATGAGTCATCTGCACACTTGGGAGAGCTCTCATTCCTCATGCCTAAACGTGGGCCAGATAAGAAAGAAAATATTGACAGGATACATTAGCCCACGAAATGCAACACCTAACATGCTCAGCTTGAGTTCCATATTTTCACAAGGGGTAAAGGTGAGGTCAAGGGTAAACCAGCCTTTCTCCTTTACAAACCACCAGCCAACCTACAGAAGTCTTAGGACACACTCACAGCTTTACCAACCAAATAATATCATCCAGGTTTTGGCCTCATCTAGGCTTTCTAATCTTTATTAAGATTTGCATTGACACCCTGTCCCAGTTTCAATCCCCGTTACCCTGCTCCCCAAAGTACATGGAAACTCAAGATGGCATACTAAAAGTTAAATATACAAAACAGCCAAAGCATAGGGAGAAAGCCCCAGGGCTTAAAGCACAAAATAACTTCAGAAAAATCAAAGCCTGCTTCTCAGCATGTCAAGGCTGCAGGACCATGGGTAACACGGAGCTTATTCTATTACACTTCAGCAGGGTGGCGGTTTCATCACTGGCTACCACAGAGAACATGAACTTGATCCTTACAGCCACGACAATAATTTCCGAGAAGTCAAAAATACTCTCTACTTTAACTGGAAGTTATTGCTTTGGTACTCAGTGTTCCACAAACACATCCCAAAGTCTCTGATGGAATATTAACATGGGTCTCAGGGTGCATGAAGCACCAAGCTAAGCCTCAGGGCAACCCTGTGCCATAAGAGGACAGGATCACTGTGGGATTCCTGTGAAGCTCTTTCTGGATGGTTCTCCTCACCAGGCTGCAAGTTCCAGGAGAATAGGGTCATTGTCCTTTTTTATCTTTAGAGTCCAGAATAATGTCAAGCACACACCAGGTGTCCAATGATTATAGGTTGGATGACTTAATAGCAAAAAGTCATGCTCCTCCAGGTTAGTTCAACTCAATTTCCCCCCAGGCTTTGCAAAGGAGAGCTGCAACCTTTTGACTCCTCTGCCTCCTTTTAATTATAAAATATGCTTCTCTCTAGTGCATGGAAGGGAATAAAGAGGCCTTGTTAGTTTATCTCACCCTCCAGCAGCTCAGCTGGTCATTTCAGAGCAGACAGTTCTCAAGATCCACCTCTGTACTAGATCAGGTTGGACTACTCCCCAGGTTAGGACTAAACCTCAGGCTAAGACTGTACCCCCAGATTCTGACTTTATCCTAGGTTAGGACTGAACTCCAGGTTAGGACTGGACCCCAGATCCTGACTTTACTCCAGGTTAGGACTTCACCCCCTGAGGTCACATTTTTCCACCTCTCTAACAAAATAGGAACCAGAAACAATTCACTCAGCCTCCTTGATGAGTTCCCACCTTCTGATATTTCTAGTGTCAAAGTTTATGGAAAGGAAGAGGTCTGGGGATTAAGGACAGACTATGACATTTGCATAAATACTTATTGTTTCTATAGTTTGTCTAGAAATACTGCTAAGAAATTTTGGTTCATTTGATTAAATATATAATAGTTAATCAAAAGAAATGATCTGCTCTAGAAATATCAGTGTACTTTTTGTTTATGTATAGATGTTTTAGTTTCAAGGGGCCTGTGCTTTAATTGGACCATCCAGACTCATGTATGGGTGCTAAGGAAGAAGAGGGGGAAAAGCACAGGAAAAATGGCATTCTTGCCAGAAAACAGTACTATTAGAAACTAAAACTTGAGTAGCAGCTTGTGGTCACCTCATGCACTTTCTGCTTATAAAAGGCCCATGAAGGAACAGTAAACCTTGATGTAGAGACCAGAAAGCAGGGCTGGCAAAGATTTTGACGAGGACTTGAATGAAGCATGGCTGACCTCAGAGCTCTTGCCTGAGTTTCCGCAGGGATGGAATCCAAGTGTACAGCAGAAACAAACCTGTTATTTACAATTGTCTGGCAAGTCTGCAATGGAATCTTTGATGGTTTCTGAAGCACTTATGTTGGGAGGAGATGAGAACAGATAAGTCCCTGTAAGGCCGCTGCCCTTCGAGTTCAGCCACAGGAACCCTACACTCTTCTAGACACCTTTTGATATTATTTAGTTTTTCTACAGTCTTTGGGTTTTCCCTTCAATCCCTCATCAAATACAACACATTCACTGAAGTTATGGATGTAGGTTGTGGAGCGGCCCATGCTTGACTGGATGGTAAGCTCTGCTTCAGCCTAAATGAGGACACTGAACAGACAGCTAAAGATTCTGATATTGATGGCTTGCTTAAGCTCATTCTTTCTCCCTTCTCCTTACAAATTCTGGGCACCGGGACAGTTGCTCCATACAAAGGTTCTTTTAAAGTCTACAATGCACAAGTAAGTGGAAAGCATCTGACCCTCAGACTTAATTTTATTTAATAGTGTAAGCTTGGGGAGGGGAGGGTTCCTGGGTTGCTAACTACTCTCTGCCGTTCACATTCTTCACTTCTCTACATCTTTTCTCCTCTGCCAATATTCACCAGACAACACAAGGAAAGCATTTAAAACTAGATGTAAAGCAAGTATATATCTCCTTCCATTCTTGCAAATTAATTTGCCCTCATTGCAGCTGTGGCTAGGTAGCTACTAGGTCAATAAGCAGGTGTTCCTTTCTACACAGAGCATCTATCTTCCAGCCCCAGCTCATATGTAACAAGGCTCTAATATTTTGGATTTTAAGAACTAATCAATAAAAAATATCCCCTATGATGTTTTGAAAGAAAACGGCCCTCAAAGGGAATGACACCATTAGGAAATGTGTCACCATAAGGGCAGGCTTTGAGGTCTCTTATGCTCAAGCTTCCCTCAGTGTGATAGTCAGTCCATTTCCTGTAGCCCACAAGATGCAGCACTGTCAGCTCCAGCACCACATCTGCCTGCATGCCAACATGCTCCTTGTCAGGATGATAACAGATTGAACTCTGAAACTGTGAGTCACCCCAAATAAATGGTTTCCTCTTAAGAATTGCTGTGGTCACGGTGTCTCTTTGCAGCAACTGGAACCCCAACTAAGAACCTGAAATGAGTTTGCAAAGTTTCATTTTGCAATTAGAGAAGCTTGTCATACATAATATTATCAAGACTTAAGAAAGGAAAACACAACAGAAAACGTATGGACTAAATATAACTAAAGTTTTGAAATCAGTGATCTTATAGAATTGGGAGATTTATAATCATTGCCCACCATTAAAATATTCTGCTGCAAGTTAAAGAAAATTTATTATCCTGAAGCCCAAATCTAAGGATGGGTCAAGGGAATAGTTTCGCCAATTTTGCACCTTCCTCTGTCAGGGATAAACAATCTTTCTTCTTTCATGAACATTTTGTGGATAATGTTTGTTATTGCTCATTGTTACCTATTATCCCTATCAATGTTATCCAATGGCTTCATCATACACTCATTTTTTAGTGCATTTATTTAGGGTGGGGCATGCACCTACACATTATGGTGTTGGTCTGAGAACAAACTATGAGTGTCCTGGGAATCGAACTCATATCCCTTGGTGCTAAGTGCCTTTACCTGCTGAACCATCTTGACCGTTCCCGGCTGACACAGATTGTCTGGCTCTTTCTCCCTCTCAGAGTTTGAGGCCCAGAATACATAAAGAATTCTAGAATTATTTATCAAATATAATTGCATAGTCAGGCAGATGTGAAGAAAAGATATGTTCCCTATACTGAACTTACCACCTGCCAACTGGCATGCCACAGCAGATCACAGAAGTCCTAGAGATGCACATGGGGTTACAAATACATTCGAAGGCCACAGGCACGCAAACTGTAGCTTTATGGATTTAAACCGAAGTTGAAGTAGGTAGTAAACACTCATGTCCCAAAGAACAGTCTCAGCTAAGAAACCGACTTGGAGTTGTGTTTAAACATTGTCAGTGTTTCTGATTTATATGAGTTCCAATGAGAATGGAATTTTCAGACACAGTATGGAATAGGAATCATCAAAAGGTTGAGAGAGCCAACAGGAAACAGTCTGTGCTCATTAATCCTGGTCATTTTTTGGTGAGTCATGAATTTGTGGTCTGAAAACTGAACACTGAGCCCAGCAGTTCCCTGAAACCAGGAAAACATAATTTTCTAATGTATTTTTCTGTCAAAATCTGGCTGCCATTCACCAATGCTGTAGAAATATGTTCCACAAAAATATATAAGATTCTCAATACACTGCCAACTTCCTCTTATAAGGGGTAGAAACAAATGTTTTTATTCTCTTATATGTTTTTTGTAGTAAGTTTCTGTGTCCTGCCCTACCTACCAGTCCTGAAGCCATAGTCTCAAATAAACATACAGAGGCTTATATTAATTACATGCTATTTGGCCTATGGCTCAGGCTTGTTGCTAGATAGCTTTTACAACTTAACCCATTTCTATTCATCTATATCTTACCACATGGCACATGGCTTACCTGTGCTTTTACAGCTTGCTTTCTCCATGACAGTTCACAGCATCTCCCTCTGACTCTGCCCTTCTTCTCCCTTATCGCTGCTTGAATTTCCTACCTGCCTATACGCTGGCTTGCCAAAGGCCAAACAATTTCTTTATTATCCAATGATAGTTCACAGTATACAGAAAGACATCCCACATAATTTTCTATCACATAAAATGTGCAAGGAACTAAAACTATAATCAACTGACCCTAATAAATGCTGAGAATATAAACAGGTACCATTTTTCTCATTATTTTAACTCCTTAGTAGTCTGCGAAAGTCCAATAGTTCTGGTTTCGAGGTAAGATCTGAATTTACTTAACGGTTAAATTTGCGAGGTATACTAAGTTTTATGGGTGAAACTGTGGCAGCCCTGGTGATTAGAAGGGGGACTGGAGGAAGACTGAAAAACGGTGTACTAATGCTCATTCTCCTACTCTGTAAGATAAAGGGACTGGAGGCAGCTCTAGATGCCAAACTCAAGTATGCTTGACTCCGAGCATATGAGGGTAGCATGGTGTAGGCTTGGCTTCAGTACTCCTTCATGACTATCAGTACTGTCCAAGAAGGCCTAACATGGTGCTAGAATTCTTGATGCTAGAAGTCATACCTTTGTAGAATTCTCTCCATATTTTTACCAAGGTTGGTTTGTGTGATGAACAGACTATCTCCCTGATGGTTGGATGCCACCTGAAAGATTTCAAGTCCATGTTGACCCTTCTGTCTCAGTCTTAGATCACTCACTTTGAGGGAAGCAAGCTGCCATACTGTAAGCAGATTAATAAAGAGGCCTATATGTGAGGAACAAAAGTTTACCAATACCCATGTGAGCAAGCTGGACAGAGAGTTTCCAGCCCTAGGGGAGCCATTGGACATTGTCGTCCTTTGATGTTTGAAAAGAAAAGCTTCACTGAAAGTCAGGATAAAGGTCTCCTGTCTAGTGGGAAGGAGATTCCTTTGCATTCCCTAAACAATAAGAAAAGTCAATGGCTGTTCGGGTGCTTTTTATCAAGATGACTTTACCTGTGGCCTCAGACCACCTCACACAGGTGCTTCCTGACTTACAATGTTCTCACAGCCCAGTAAATCCGCAAATGCACAGATTGCTTGCTCACCGAAAAGGAGACCTCTGTCCCTGCTTTTAAGAGAATGCAGCTTTATCTTTCTTCTCAATCTATTCTCAATAGACTCCTTTCAAGCATCAAATGAGAAAAATGTGAAAGAACCTAAAACAGCCTCTGGTATGAGGGAGATAAGCCACCATCCCATTCTTGTTTCTGTCGAGTAGACGATTTATTAATCTCACTGTATTACTTTGTAGTGGTTTGATAAAAATGGTCCCCATAGGTTCATATATTTGCATGCTTAGTTCCCTATTGGTGAACTACTTGGAAAGAATAGGAGGTGTGTAGTTGTTGGAGAAAGTGTGTCACTGGGGATGGGTTTTGAGGTTTCAAAAGAACACACCAGACTCTGTCTCTCTGTGCCTGTTGCCTGTGGATCAGGATGCAAAGCTCTCAGCTAGGGAAGAAGTTGGTACCAGAACGCGGCCTATTGCTGTGACAGAACTGACCATGTTGTTGGTTGGATAATTATGGAAGATTCTAACCATGGGCTAGAAAAGTAGTTGAACACTGTGGTGATTGGAAAGAAAATGGCCCCCAAAGGCACTATTAGGAGGTGTGGCCTTGTTGGAGGAAGTGTGTCACTGTGGAGGTGGGCTTTGATGTCTCATATACGTTTAAGCTATTCACCATGAAACAGACCACTTCCCATTGCCTGCCAGTCAAGATGAAAGACCTCTCAGCTTCCTCTCCAGCACCATGCCTGCCTGTATCCCCACATGTCTACCATAATGATAATGGATTGAGTCTCTGAACTCTAAACCACAATTAAATGTTTTCCTTTATGAGAGTTGTCATGGTGTCTCCTCATAACAATAGATACCTAACTAAAACACACACGCTAAGTAGGGGTGACAGGGCCATCCCCGCAGGAACTTAGAAATGATACCGAGAATAATGAGGGCCCAGCTCAAGAGGTCTTAAAGGGCAAGGATATCAGTTAAGTGGCCTAGAGACCATTCTTACGGTATTTTTTATAAAGAACATGGCTGCTTTGGCCCTTGTCCAAAAATGCCTACCACAGGCTAAGTTTTGGATTACATTGTTGGCAGAGATTTCAAGACAGCCTAGTATCAATTA
Source organism: Phyllotis vaccarum (assembly GCA_033318265.1). Taxonomy (NCBI): domain Eukaryota; kingdom Metazoa; phylum Chordata; class Mammalia; order Rodentia; family Cricetidae; genus Phyllotis; species Phyllotis vaccarum. The sequence continues at coordinate 5,340,666 of JARWLC010000012.1, read as the reverse complement.
TGTCACATGGTTATTGGTGACCACCCTTGTAGAGATCTACAAGAGAAAGGAGCAAGCAAGGCAAGGGGAAAAAGGACACCAGGAAAGGTGGAAAGGCGTTGTTAAAGACCTATGTTCAAAGAGCTAAAAAGCTTTAAAAGCCTGATGCTAAATGGAAGAAAGAAAGTAGTGACCTCGGGGGTGGGGGCAAGACCCTGTCCTGCTAAGCTTCTAATTTATGAAGAGGCATTAAAGGAAATCTTAAGTCATAAAGGAAACCACCAACGACCGAAAGCTTATGCAAATGCAATAAAATGAGGGCCCCTCATGTTCTAAACTAACAAGCAGAAGAATGTGGTACTTCAGCCAAGTGGTTCTGGCTTAAGAGTTAAGGATATAGGAATAAGGGGTTGAGGAAAGCCACTGAAATCAAGCATTTGACAAGGCAGTTCCTACGTGAAAGTCCAGAGAGGCCACTGCACAAAGCCATGAAGGTAAAGCCTGGATATTGTTGGTGACTCTAAGATGTTGGAGATGCCAAGGTTATGGGTTACCTGCCAAGAAGAGCTGCTAACAGGGAGGGGAACCAGCCCTAAAGAGAGAAGTGTGCAGCAGTCAACAAAGCTGAGAGGAGCTGGATTTGTGAGGAGCCTTTGACATCAGACATGGAGATGCAGAGTTTGGAGTTTGCACATCTAGGTTTCAGTATTGCTTGGCTCCAGTATTTCTTCATCACGCTCCTTTCTCTCCATTTTGGAATGGCAATGCATAGTTGGTGCCACTGTATTATTAGAAACATGTGACCTGAATCTTGAATTTTGATTTTACAGAGGAAGAGATTGCCTCCAGTCTTGAGTGAAAAAGAGAAATAAAAAAGAAAAAAAAATACAAAATAATAAAGGAAAGGGCATGACTGTTTCTTGGTATGGTGAAGTTTATTATAGATAAAGGGAGAGCACAGACAGAGGCAGAGACATCTGAGAGAGTCCAGAGGGTACATGACCAGCCTGGGGAGAGGAAGATAGAGGGAGGGAATGAGGTGCAGCAGCCAAGAGGCCAAGGGCACGAAAGGGGCAGGTAACCAAAATGTCGGGATTATATAGGGAATACACTGGGGCAGGGCAGCTGAGCCTCCTCCGGGCTGGAGAATTCAGAATAGAGGACAGAGTGAGGCAGCCACAATCTGCAACTGGTGGGGACTGAGGGATCCTGGGAGAAGCTGGAGGTCAGGTCCACTTTGATATGTTAAGTAGGCACTTCAGTTTGTCCTGGGTTTGACAACAGTGTTGATAGTGAAAGACTCTGGGGATTTTTAAAGTCAAATGCATTTTGCTTTATATTGCTACAAGCCTATGTGATGTTTAAATGAGAATGGCTCCTATAGCTCAGATATTTACATGCTTAGTCTATGGTTGGTGGGCTGGTGAATTGCTTCCAAGGTTTAGGTTTGTCCTTGTTGGAGGAGGTGTGTTGCTTGAGGTTGGGCTTTGAGGTTTCAAAAACCCAGGCCAGACCCAGTGTCTCTGTGTCTGCTGCTTCAGGATCAGGATGGTGATCTCAGTTCCTTCTCCAGCACCATACCTGCTTGTGTGCTCCCCTCTGAAACTCTAAGCCAGCCCCCAATTAAATGCTTTCTTTTATATAAGCTGCCTTAGTCATGGCGTCTCTTCAAAATAATAGCACAGTTTTATTAAGACAGGCTCCAAATACCATTAATTTCAAGAAACCACTTAACACTAAGAGAGCTAGTATTGATTGTGTAGTTACTAATTACTTGCTACTTCCCAGAAGACCTATAGAGAATCAGAAGTGTGGAGAACCAGCCTCTCTTCTAATTGATTTTTAGCAAAGGTCGGACAGTCAGCAACCATCAGTCTGAGGGCATCTCACACCTCTATGCAAGTCTATTTTAAGCCTCCTGGTTGGAACATCTGAGGCTACCAGATCATCTGCTGTCTGCAAAAGAACAACTTTAATGTTACTAGTCACTTATGTCTCTGTTGGTATCTCAAAAGCATTTGTGTAAGATATATATATATATATATATATATATATATATATATATATATGTATGTGTGTGTGTGTGTGTGTGCTTTCTTTGTACCATAGTTAGACTCTGCTTTCTTTTTGCCTGTTTCTTCTCTACAAAAATCCTAGTGTTACTTACAATGTTGAAAATACCAATAGGTATTCTGGTGGTTCAGTCAAATTCAAGGATTTGTCCTGGCCCTGGCCACATAATAACAGCAGTACGAAGCAAGCCCAGTTGGGTGGCCTTCATCCAGGAAGAGAGTTGAGAGCAGGCTGGAGAATCAAGGCAGAGAACCTCATCCACTACACAGGAGTTGGAACCACTGCAGACTGGCATGCCGCTCAATCACGTAACTAGAGAACAGAACTTACACCTCTGAGATTACTTCAGAGTCATCACTCTGCAGAGGCTTTATTCCAGTTCCAGAAATATCTTGGCATTCAATCTTGATGACAAATCTTTTCTGACTATATTTAGTGGTGCAAATAACTTTATTTTTTGAGAATCAGCATTATTTTCAAATATAGCCAGGTCATTCAGAGCCCTGAAGAATAATATGGAGAAATCAATATCATTCTGGTAGAAAACTAAGATGTTGGATATAGTAAAACAAGTTAGAATTTCCCATGCAGATTTAAAAATCAGTTTGAAAAGAAAATTTTATGTGACACTAAGAGCATTGTGTTAAAAGAAAATTGGTCAATTCAACAACCTTAAGGATCATTTACAATGGAGGTATAAATTCTAGAATCTCATTATTTACAATTCTTATTGGTGGCAGCAGTCAGGTGCTTCCAGGTTCTTGGCCTCTTATCCAGAGCTGGAAACAACGGCTCACAGAGAGATTTGAAAATTAGCAAGATAATTGTATTGAAAGTAAAGCAATAATACAGATTACCAAAAGAGATAGTCAAGATGGACAGCAGGTTACACGAGACTCATTGTTTATGGTGTCCTTTTATGTAATTCAGTGACAGTTGTTTGGCTGTAACATGAGTCCCATTTGCTTGATAGATTAGGTCCTGTATTAATTTTCTCAACCGTGCATATTCCTTCGCAGAATGCATCAGATTTTAATTAGATGCACACCCAATTATGCATAACCAGATGAAAAATAAGGAATTTTATCTTAAACTTATACTTGAGGACTGTTTTGCCTTCCTGTGCATGCACTCAAAATAAGTTCAGGCCACCCTGAGCCCTCGGATCAGGGTATGCTTGGAATATATTTAACTGGAAACCGGCTAAGTGTGATTGTTGTTGGGGGAAGAGAATTGCATCTCCTTGTTCCAAAAGGGAAAGACATGGGACTCAGGGGACCTCAGCTTGTTCTTGGTTGGGGAAGTTACCTGTGGTATCTGTTCTCCTCTTTCCTTCCCTCATCTTCTCTGTTCATAAGACTCTCTCCCCTAGGGAACGGCAAAAAGGTAGCTTGAAAGATTCAGGAAGGGTGAATTACAAGTTTGCTTACATAAATATTTTCCTTTATTACATAAAATTTAAATAATTCAGATTAATAAAACACAGTAAACTTGGCAGTTCTTATATTTACTCCACATCATTTCGTTAGCTTATATTACTGTGTGCAATAATCAAGGTCAACTCATTAACATGGAGAAAAAGTACAGTGGTTTACCTGACATCTCCCTAGGAACTTTGTCATGAAGACGACATCAATGTAGATATGGTAAGAGAAGCTATCATGTGGTGGTAAGGACAAAATCCTGAGTGTCTTGTTGAGCACATGTAGTGGTAATGCAATCAGTCCTAAACCTAACCTCACTTCATGGATGAGCAAACTGAGTGTCCTGGAATGGAATTGGATTTTGTCACTGGGAATGACTTGAGAGGCTCTCCTGACTTCAAGTCCAGTGTTCTTGTCACTGGCTCCATTTATTTATTCATAACCGTTAGAACGAGTCAGGGCCAAAAATAGAATGCTGATTTCAAAAACATTCACAGAACATGAGCACACACCTACTCTACAAAGGTAAAAATTCCTTCATCAAACTTCCTTTTGCCCTAAACCCAGAGACTTCAAGGGCATCGAGAAAAATAATATTAAACACCATCCAACTTAATCAATCAGCAACTCAGTCTTGAATGAATGAAGCAATACACATCCCAGATTCTCCACCACGCCTCACTTAACAGGCCAGCCGGGGAGTTGAGTTTCCCATTGGGATGAGTCCTGGCAGCCGGGTGCAGAACAGGTCTGGTCCTCAGGCCAGTCTAGCGCATCACGCGGACCCCGCGGAGGTGCCAGGCATTCGCGGAAGCCCGCCCGCGGGGGAACAAGCACCTCCCGAGGCGAGCTGTAGGAACCCGCCCAGGAGCGTCCTAGTCTAGGAGCCCCAAGCCAACCCAACCAAAGCGGTCCCGCAACGGTGGTGCACGCCGACCCACCTCCACCAGCAACGGGGCGTGGTCGCAGGAGCGCGCGCGGCAAGAGCCAATAGGCAGGCCGCGCCAAATGGAAGGGATTGTCTGACCCCCGTGACGTCACAAAACTGGCGGGGAGCGCGCCCGCTTCCGACCCCGCCCCTCCGGCTCGGGCCTAGCTCGCCGAGGTCCCGCCCAATCGCCATCGCGCAGCCAATCGGAAGGTGGAGAGTGCACGAGAGACGGCGGGGGGCGGGTCAGGGTGGCGGCTGGGCGAGGCAGGGGCGCGGAGTGGGCCGGCCTGGGCCCGAGCTGCGGGCTGCCGAGGGAAGGAAGCGCACGGAGGGGTGCGGCCGCCACCCGAGGTCGACGGCAACGGGTGTTCGACCGTGCCCGGTTCGTATCCTCGTCCGCCGCTGCCGAGTCGCGAGGGGGCGTCAGGGCGGTGGAGGGCGCGCGTGGGCAGCGACCGCGGGTGGAGGGCCGGCCGGGTGCGCGCGCGCGCGGGGGGCCTCGGTCAGGACGAGCCGTAGCGGGCCCCGGGCGGTACCCGGCTTGTCAGCGCGTGGGACGTCCGCCGTGGCCCGGGCGTGTGTGCCTCGCCTGGCCGCTCACACGCTCGGCCCCGCGTGGCCGGCTGGGACTCGCGGTCTGCGGAAGCGCGCTCCGCGTGGGGCCGGGCAAGCCTGGAGATGCTGCGCGCCCGTGGGCTCAGCGAGCTGCGCCCGTCCCGGTTCCGGGAGTCCCCAGCCTAGGGCCGTGATGCTGCCTCGCCGGCTGGGTGGGTTTGTTTGGTTTCTTCTCTTCCCCTCCCCTTTCTCCCCCCTCCGGTCTCTCCTCCCTCCCGGCCCATTCACTGGGCTGATGCGGGACCTCGCCCCTCCTCCGCTCCCGCCTCCCCGCCACCGCCTCCTCTAATGAGCATCTCTGCCTTGCTTTCAATGGGCCGCTGCTGCTGTCGCTGCTGCTGTCCGCGCGGTTTGTGGATGTTGTCGGCTCCGTGTTGTGATGACAGGAGAATGTGTGTGTGTCCCGGGCCCAGACGAATTGGTAGGTATTCACCTAAACTACCTGTGTTGGGTACCCAGGAAGGATGCTGGCTGTTTTGTGTATGAATGGATGGCTCTAGGTGGCCGCATGGAATTAAGAGTGCCTTAGGAAAAGGGAGAGAAAGGCGCCCAGGAACAGAAGATTTTTTTTTCTTTTTTTTTTTTTAATCTCAGTAAGTGCGATTTTAGGGTAGGGACAAACGAAACTGATCGAGCAAGTGCTGGTTTGGAGCCTTGTGTCTTAAGGATGAGGGTTTCCTCATTATTGTAGATACTGAGATGTGAAATGGCCAGGCATTTCTGGAAAATGCTGAAAAATTCACAAGTCTTTGTGCAGGGTGTTTAATGCAATTAGATTACATAAACGGAGGTTCTGATACATGTAATGACTAGTGTAGTACTTATTTTCATTTGCATCAGAAGCTGGGCTAAGAAGCCCCGGAGTAGGTGCACCAGTAACATTTTTTAATGGATTTGGCCGGTGGGTTTATTGATGAAGTGGAATAATTTCTTGGCTCAGGCTTTGCCAAGCACAACAGAAAGAATGGACAGAGCTCTTTCTGTTTCTGGTTACAGCGCATCTTTTTTATTAGTCATTGCCAATATCAGCTAAATCTGCCTAGGACTGAGGTGCTGCATACAGTATTGCCAAGTGTGAGCCATGATGATGTATGAACATTAACAGCAACAACAAAAACTCAAGATAGATTATTCCAGTTTACCAATAACTACACCTTGATATTTTTATTGCCTAATGAAGAAGTTTCTATTTTGTTAATTTAGCAAGTTTATCAGGATTTCACAGAGGTTTTTTGTTGAATCACGGGCAGTTTAGAAGGCTATTAGGAATTTTTCAAAGTGTTTTAGTATTGACTTGTATTGTTTCTGGTCTGATAAAACTATTATGTAATTGGTAGTGACCTGATAGAATGCTTGTTAATTACAGGACAGACTTTTCATGAATTCAACCTCCCTAGGAACTTGCCTTTTGAAAGCAAATTTTGAAAAATTGGAGTAAATCCGTATGCTAAGCTGTGAATAGCTGAAAGATACAGTTGGAAATAAACCACTCTGCTGTTTTGACTTTTAATCTCAAATATTTTTGCTGATTTGCTGTGAAGAAAAAAATGTAAAGGGCTTGAATCTAAATATTCAAAGCACCTGCTGCATGAATCATGAGCTTCGTTTCTGCCAGATTTCATTGATCCTAACTGACTTTAAGAGAAGAAAAACTATAAAACACAAGAGCTTAAGGAAATGGAAAGTTTCCTAGACGGTTACTCCTTGAGTAGATGTTGCTTAAACTGTTATGCCTTTGCCCCCATCTGAAGTTTCTAAGTAATACAAACTTACAAAATTCTGAAGAAAATTTGCCTTCATTAAAACTGAACCTTTATCTTCATTTTTAATGATAGTATTTGCAGCCTAAAAAAGCTTTTTTGCTTACATTCTTGAAGAAGAGGAGGAGTGGTTCATGTCTACAAACGACTGGTGTGGCACCGTATTTGGTATTTGCACACATCTCTTGGCTCAGTCCATTTCCTTTAACCTTTGGGTGACTTTCAGGTGTTCAGTTTGAACTGTTGTTGTTAGGCGATTAGTCCTGGTAGATCCTTGTTAGGGATTTCTTTTCTCATTTCAGAAGACTTGCTTACAGAATCTAACTCCAAATCTTCCAGTCCCCTCTGTTGTGTACTTGGCTTTGTGTTTAGAGACGAGTCTCTTCCTGATACTCCAGTACTTCACTTTTTACAGAAGACATTCCATCAAGCTGCTGTGTTTGGTGCGCTCTACAAAAGCAGATACAAATCTGAATTTTATTTTCAATGTTTGGTTTTCTCTCTTCCCTCATTTTCACTTTTTACTTCCTTAGTACCCACCAACGAGTACATGAAAATTACTTAACACTGTGATACTTGAAAATTTTTTTCTTAGTAGTTTTAGCTTTTGGGAAAATATAGTTGATAATAAGATTTGTTTCATTTTTATTTTTATTTTCTTATTTAAAGCAAATCTAAAGTCTGTTTCTTGTAGTTTAAGTGAATAGTTGAGACCCTATCTTAGGAATTCAGAGAAAATATGTTACCAAAGAGATTTTTTTCTTGTATACATTACTTAAAATAGTGATATATATTCATTTAAGTTTTCTAGATAAATGCCTATGGTAAAATAATGTCTTCAGGATACTCAGATTGCTATACTGCTATAATCCAAACCTTGGGATTAATTTATGGTTCTTTGTTGCTTTCCTATGACAAGTAGATAAGATGTTTTTAAATGAAAGAGAAAACACTTGCCAAGGAGTAAATGGGGATCTCTGTTAGATGAAATAATATTTATATAGCTTATTTTTATGACTGATAAGCAATGAACAGTGGTGGCAGGTTAATTAAATTCTGAGTCACTTTATGATCACCTTCTGTTACCAAAACCAGGTTTGTAGCTAAGAATACTTGAATTTTTTAAAATCACAAATGGCACAGCAAAATTTTGCAGTGAATCAAAAAAGCCCGCATTTGATTTCAAAGCCTTAGTACATGAAACATAAAAGCATGAATCCTAAAGAGGTTTTAGAGTATCTGCATCCCTGTATTCACTTAAAGTTTAGTGGGAAGAGTCCCAGAGAAGTGAATTGCCATTTCCAGGATCAATTGGTGAAGAGCAGATGTCAGCAGCTAAGCTGGCACAGTGGTATAGAGAAGGAAGCTTTATATGACCATCCACAGAATTTCTGCTTAATTTTATTATGTTGAAAGTGCTTTATATAAGTTAAAATGAACATTGTATTAATATAGTGGTATGTGTATATCATTTACTAACAATGTATAAGTACTGCATTTGTTAAGGATATATTACACTTTTAGTGATAACCATGTATAGTCAGACTCCAACAAATGGACCACAGGTCAAGGAACAGATCCTCACTGTGCAAATGGGAGATCTAAGCCCCCTTTTAAAAGCATAGAAAGGGAGAAGAGTGATTGGGCAGGTAGACTGCTGCGGCACCGTGTTACATAACTTCCTACTTGGCTTTCTCCAGCCAGAGTTATGTGTATGCTGAGCACTTTGTACTGCACACAGAAACAAAGCAAAGAGAAAAGAGAAATGTGAAGTATAGTTTCATCCCAGCTTCATGAATGGCTGAGAATCATAATTACCATAAAATACCTTGTAGAAATTACCTAGCCTACAGATTTTCATATAAATTTTCATAGTATTTTCTATAAAGCAAAGCTTGTCAAGTAATCTGGAGTGTAACTTTTCTGTGTGTGTATCTGTCTTAATTGCTCTCCAGGAATCCCAGTCAGAACATCCAGCCTACCACTGTTCTCTGATGCCATGCCAGCACCGACTCAACTGTTTTTTCCACTTGTCCGTAACTGTGAATTGAGCAGAATCTATGGCACTGCATGTTACTGCCACCACAAGCATCTCTGCTGTTCACCACCATACATTCCTCAGAATCGTCTGAGATACACACCCCATCCAGCATATGCTACCTTTTGTAGGCCAAGGGAGAGCTGGTGGCAGTATACTCAAGGAAGGAGATACGCTTCTACACCTCAGAAATTTTACCTCACACCCCCACAAGTCAACAGCATCCTTAAAGCTAATGAGTATAGTTTCAAAGTACCAGAATTTGATGGCAAAAATGTCAGTTCCATTCTTGGATTTGACAGCAATCAGTTGCCTGCAAATGCACCCATTGAAGATCGGAGAAGTGCAGCGACCTGCTTGCAGACCAGAGGGATGCTTTTGGGGGTCTTTGATGGTCATGCAGGCTGTGCTTGCTCCCAGGCCGTTAGTGAGAGACTCTTCTATTACATTGCTGTTTCCTTGTTACCCCATGAGACTTTGCTAGAGATTGAAAATGCAGTAGAGAGTGGTCGGGCCCTGCTGCCTATCCTGCAGTGGCATAAGCACCCCAATGATTACTTCAGTAAGGAGGCATCCAAATTGTATTTCAATAGCTTGAGGACTTACTGGCAAGAGCTGATCGACCTCAATACTGGAGAATCCACTGATGTTGATGTTAAGGAGGCTTTAATTAATGCTTTCAAGAGGCTTGATAATGACATTTCATTGGAGGCTCAAGTTGGTGATCCTAATTCTTTTCTCAATTACCTGGTGCTTCGGGTGGCGTTTTCTGGGGCTACTGCTTGTGTGGCCCATGTAGATGGTGTTGACCTACACGTGGCTAACACTGGCGATAGTAGAGCCATGCTGGGTGTGCAAGAAGAAGATGGCTCTTGGTCAGCAGTCACACTTTCTAACGACCACAATGCTCAGAATGAAAGAGAATTGGAACGTCTGAAACTGGAACACCCAAAAAATGAGGCCAAAAGTGTGGTGAAGCAGGATCGGCTGCTCGGCTTGTTGATGCCTTTTAGGGCTTTTGGAGATGTGAAGTTCAAATGGAGCATTGATCTTCAAAAGAGAGTGATAGAGTCTGGCCCAGACCAATTGAATGACAATGAATATACCAAGTTTATCCCTCCCAACTATCATACACCTCCGTATCTCACTGCTGAGCCAGAGGTAACTTACCACCGTTTAAGGCCACAAGATAAATTCCTAGTGTTGGCAACTGATGGATTGTGGGAGACCATGCATAGACAGGATGTGGTTAGGATTGTGGGTGAGTACCTAACTGGTGTGCATCACCAACAGCCAATAGCTCTTGGTGGGTACAAGGTGACTCTGGGACAGATGCATGGCCTTTTAACAGAAAGGAGAGCAAAGATGTCATCGGTCTTTGAAGATCAGAATGCAGCAACTCATCTCATTCGCCATGCTGTAGGTAACAATGAGTTTGGAACTGTCGATCATGAGCGGCTCTCTAAAATGCTTAGTCTTCCTGAAGAACTTGCTCGTATGTACAGAGATGACATTACAATCATTGTAGTCCAGTTTAATTCTCACGTTGTAGGAGCATATCAAAACCAAGAACAGTGAGTGATGTTACCCTGGCAGTTCTCCAGTTTGAAGGGCAGGTTGACTTTTGAAAGAAACTATTATATTTATAGAGTAAATATTCCAGTCGGTCATCCTTAATACTCCACATCTGATACTCTAGCTAGTTCACTTTTCCAGACTTCCTGCAGCACATAGCATCTTGAGCGTCTCTTTCTGTTGACCCTCATGGTACCTGCGCTTGAGGCAGTTCCCTGCCTGTGGCAGGTTCATGTAACAGTGACTTATTTAAGAATATAAAGATTGGCAGATAAGATCATGAATAGGTCAAACGCAAGGATCTTTCTGGGAGTATTAGTAAAGGCAAATACCATCCCCATCTGCAGATTCCATTCGTATAAGGATGTACATGAAAATACGTGATTTTTAAAAATTAGTCCATGTATTCACAAACATTTATTTTAGCCTGAAGTATTTTTTTCAGGTTCAGTACTTTAAGCCATATCTGACCATGAACCAAGAAATCTTGACTTTGTAAGTTTTTGTGATTGTGTGATAAAATGTGCTTCCAAAAGAATTCTGCCCTTTCTTCCTCACCCAAGGTTTCCCCAGTGTAACTGAAATATTTTGTTTTTCTATATCTAAAAGACAATAAAAAGGTTTTTAGTTTTATTTATCCTTTCTAGTGAATGTTAAATAAAGGGAAAATATGTATTTTCAGTTTGTATTCATGAAAAGCTTTATTGAGTTTGAAATAAAGATACCCAGAATGAAAAAAGACTTCTATGTTTAATTCTTGCCACCTGTACATCACTGTAGTCACCAGTCTTGGCAAGCTGTGTGTGTGATGGCTATAAACAGACCACTGCTGAGAAATTTTACATCTCTGTGATAGGCGTTTTCATGAATTTTGGAATTTTAAGATAATATGTAATAAGTTTAAATATTAATTCAGTAATATTTTAATATTGTATTCTGACAGTTTGAGGAAATTTTTTGTTTGTTTTCCTTAGGCCAATTAAAATAATTTGGATTAAAATCATCAAATACTTTAGATATTCTGTAGCTTGTAATATATGTGTTAAGATATATACATGAGAAACTTTTAAGTAATCTGTGCATGCCTGAGAGAGAACACTAGTAGCATCAAATATTTGCAGCAGTCGCCATAATTATATGCAGTCCTTTCCAATACTGTATCAAAGCAAATGAAAGTAAGTATATTCAGGTAGACTTTTTAGGAGTTTATTTGATATGCATCAAAGATACTTTTGTGTCTGCATTTAATGATCTGTGGATAGCTGTGCATATATTTTCATCACTTAAAAATAGCTATGATTTTGTTTAAAACACATTTTTTATACAAAACATAATTAATCTGTTGTATAATTAGTTGGGAATGTAAGAGTCCTTTCAGAATTCTGTAGGATCTGAAGTTCTTGATCAAGGATTCTAGATGGCAATTCCTAAATCAATGTATAGCAGTATTGGCTGAAAAATTAGATTCAAATGAGAGAAGACTCAGCTCAGAACGTCTTAGGATTTGTTCTCTGAAGTCCTTTCTGGGTTTTTTTTTGTTTGTTTGTTTGTTTGTTTGTTTGTTTTTTAGGTTAACTTTTTAAATACCACTTTTTATTTTGGAGGGGGAAACACTATTTCATCTTAGGTTGAAAAATGTACATCACAGTATGAACCCCATTTTTAGTATTGTTTGTAATTGCTTTTTAATACCACCACTTGAGAGGTCTGTTACATGTTGACAAATATCTCAGTATAATATAGCAAATATAAATACTGCTTTCTGTGCTCGTGAGAAGACAGCCTTATTACTCAAGTTTCATCTACAGTCTGGAGGACGGCCTACTTGTATAGAAATGAAAATGCAATGTGGAAATGAAGATAATGGGCATTTAAAATTCTTCAGATATTGTTATTTAAAAGCAGTTGTGATTTTATTGTAACTCATCATGACATGATGACTAGAAGTAAAATCAGTCTGCATAAAATTTCATGGATTTTAGTCTTTGAATTTTATTTTATTTAAATTTACTCACATTCAATTTCTGTATTTATATTTAGTCAGTACTTCATGTTACATGTAATATGCCCTGAACTGGTTAAAGGAAATGGTGGTATGAATACTGTCTCTGGTTAGAAAAAATGCCCTTGGTGAATTAAAGCTACATATCTGCTTCCCGAGAGGCCTGTGTGGATTTTTAATACTAGTAGCATTTACTGTATGCTTCTATGGGTAGTAGGTTATAGTCATCTAGAGGGCTCAATAAATAGTATTTTAATGATTTAAGTCCAGTCATAATTTATATTTAATAAAAGGCATTGCATTTATAATGTGAGATTTGGGTGTCAATAATCCATTAAACAAGACATTTGCCATTGTACCAGAAAGGTGTTTTATCTTCCATTCTAGCTTGTGGGGATATGTTTCAAATATAATAAAAACAGCCTGAGATATCAGAGGGATCTACCCACAGTCAGTCTAGAAGGATCAGACAGTGGTACTCACACCTTTAATCCCAGCACAGGGAATATCCTGAGAGAGGTGACCTACACCCTTAGTCCCATCAAATCTGAGTTTGAGGTCATCCTAGTTTACAGAAGGAACTCCAGGCATAGACAGACAGAGCAGGCAGAAGAAGCCAGGAGGAGCAAGGCTGAGGAAGCTGGAAGACAGCTGGGTGAGATCTGACTGTGGGGTTTACTCTGATTCTCAGCCTTTCCTGAGATCTGGCCCTGAGTTTCCTTTATTCATGCAGCACTAGATGCCTTGGATCACACTGTTAGTCCCAGCACTTGGGAAGCAGAGGCAAGAGAATCTCTGAGTTCAAAGCCAGCCTGGTCTTCAAAGCAAAGACAGCCAAGACTGTTACACAGAAAACTCTGGAAAAATAAAACAATCAGAGGTCAGATCCACCTCCTTCAGGTCCCCCCCCACCCCCCCCCACCACCCCCCCCCCCCCCCGAAAACTTGATTTGAAGACTAGACAAGATACTCTTGCCTCTGCTTCCCAAGTGCTGGGACTAACAGTGTGAGCCATGGTTTCTACTGCCTCTTCTTTCTATGTCTACCTTAAATACCTTCTTCACTCAGTTAAGGTGTGGCTCCACCACTGCCTGGGAGCCTGGAACTCCTGTAAACTAAAATGACCTCAAACTCAGATTGGATTAAGGGCGTAGGTTACCACTCCTGGGATATTCCCTGTGCTGGGATTAAAGGTGTAAGTTACCATTGTCTGATCCTAGACAGTCATGAGTAGATCCCTCTGATATCTCCACTGTTTTTTTATTATATTTGAAAATATCCCCACACTAATTCCTTCCACACAAAGAACTACCCTGTATAAACAATAATCTACCGTTTTAGAACTTGGTAAGTAAAGTTGTGTACTCTTTAGTGTAGCTTTTTTAAAAGATTATTTTACGTTTCATAAACTGCCTGTATTTGATGAGTAGCCATCCTAAGGATAGACTGCCTACTTGTCAACATAATTTTTAAACCTAGTTTATTCTCTGTTAACATTTTTAGTCCACACTAAGTCACCTTCTAAGTTGATTTTTAGTTGTATGGTTTCTTAGGAACTCTGCTTAATTAAGGTTTAGCTTCACCCTTACAAATGGAAATATTGGTTTTATAAGCCTTCATGCCGTTAATGGGGGAAGAGTCTGTTTTAACACCCTAACCCTGAAAATAAAAGATGCAAACCTGTCATGCTTTTCACCATGACAATTTTGCATTTATTGCAGTACTGGGGATTGAGCCTAAACCCTTGGGTATGTTAGGCTGGTGCTCTGTCTCTGAGCCATACCTGTAGACCTTTTGCTTATCTGGTTAGTACTAACTTTACTATTTCATATATACATACATAACAACATTTTGATTTTGACACAGGCTCTTCTTCTTACGTGGGCCAGGCAGGCTTTGAACTTAAAGATCTATCCTGGTCTTCCAAGTAGATACAGTAATAGGGCTATATCACCAGGCCTGGTTCTATTTTAGCAAACAAGATTAGCTCTGTTTGGACAGAACTTCCCTTTTTACTAGACAAACACATTTCTGAATTTGATTTATTGTTGATTTTTGCCCTTGAGTATAGAAAGAAGGACTCACAAGTTTTTAAGCTGAATTCTTACAACTTTTCATAAATAACATTTGATATCCTGGAATTATTCAGATCAAGTTGAATCTTGTTGGATTTGTGTGGTACCATAACCAATTTCAAGAAGAGCTGGGTAGCTGAAGACAGTGACAGTGAACTGTCATTGTAGTACGAAGGTCATTTCTTTTGTGTACAGAATTAGCTTACTTTGAAAGCCAAACTGACTCCCACTAAAGCCTACCTATCCAGTTCTTAATCCAATTTAGTTTGGGTGAAATTTCAACAATATACAGCATTGTTTTCTAAACGACACTCATATTACAAATCTTCAAAGTAAATATATCAAGAATGATGTTCATGAAATTAAAGTCTATGTAATAGCCACTAACGGTCATACAGTGTATACATTTTAATAACCACAAGATGGAGGTGGAATTAAGCTGATATATAGGTTCATAACTTATGCACCTAATGGTCGCAGTATTTTTGAACTTTGTCCATAGAGACTTTCAGTTCTAAGGCAGCATTTATGGGTTATGTTTCTTAAAATTAGCACAATGATGAGGCAGCCTTTGACCCTCAAAAATGCCTTGTTGTACACCATGTAGTGACCCCCGAGTACTACCACTACTCTTGGGAGTCTGACACCTATCTCTCAAAGGGTTTGTCACCTTAAATCACCATACTGCTACCTAAAGCTTAAGCCTTGATCCTTCTTTTCTAAGCCTTACCAACGTCATTGACTTTATCTGCATCTCTTAGTCCACCAAATGCTGTCTACCTCACGGCTGTGCTGGGAAGTTAGTGAATATATTCCACCTTGAGAAACCTTAAACCGTAGGCACTCACAACACACCTGGTGCCCGTGGGTCAAATAGCCAAAGATTTTTATCTCATTTGCAGTGATTAATCAAGTTGTCTTAAAGGACAGGAAGTGATTGGCTGGCAGTGTTGAGGAGCCCAGTCTTGCGGCAAGAATGCCTGAAGAATGGGAAACGAGATCTAGCGAGGAGGGAGAAGAGAAAGAGAATGTTGAAGTGACTAGACACTGTAGTTGAGGCGAAACACCAGATCCTCTGACACCTTGGACCCGTGTCAGCGGTGACCACAAGAAGAAAGGCAGTGCACCCAGCAGGAAGGAGGAATGGATTTAAAACACTTTAAAACCCTCATGAGAGACTTCTGCTTTATGCTATAGCAGCAAAGTTGAACAGTTGTGGGCTTGGCCATTTTGCCTTGGTCTGTTAGATAAGAAGGAAAAAGGGAAGTGTCTGAAGTTGGCCATATGGAAGTGAGTTGAGTGCCCAAATGGAGTTTTCCCAAGAGAACTTTGCTCAGAATTTTTCTCACTACAAGCACGGGAGTATGTTAGCCTAATTTAGCTTGAGAAGAACAGAGACAGGATAATTAAGGCCTTGAAGTGAGGAAAAGCAGCTGTGAGTCTGAGCAGACCAGAGAATGCAGGCCATGCTGTCTGCGGTCATGTCTGGGTGCCTGCCAATTAAGGCTGAAGTGCATTGGCCTGGCAGTCGTCATAGAAACCACAGCTGTTTCTTGAGCACCTGCTATGGCAGGCCCTAGGAGAAGTGTGCTGATGATGTGCTTTTATTTAAACCTAGTGCCGGTTAGTTTGTGGCCCCATAACCCCTCTCTCACTCTCTCTGGTCTCTTTTCCAATTCTGAAAACTACACCCTTAGATCTCACTTGCATTCAAGCACCATTTTTGGTTCAGTGAACAGATACCATAAGCTAGTCAGAGAGTGGGATGTTGAGGGGATATTTCTTCCTTTTTCTGCCAGGTAGCAGCTGCAGCCCCAGACTTAGATCCCTCCTCTAGGATTCCTGGCCTCACTGGGATCAAGTAATTCTCTTTCCTTCTTTTGGCTTGGAATTCCCTGGTCCTGTTTGTTTCTGCATGCCCCACCAACCTTTGTTCCCTCATCATTGCTCAAACCTCGGTAAATAACCCTTTTGAACCATTTAGAGTAAAGAGGTTTTATGCCAAGACCTAAACAGTGGCATCTTTAATGTGAGCTTAAGTACTATATTCCCTACAAGCAGGTAAGACTAGGTAACTCAGTGAGCATCACACAGCACACAAACTGGTATCTATGTATAAAGCCTGCATGTTTCATCACCACACACTGCCATGATTCTCCTTGCATCCAGAATGATTCCCTCAGTATCAGAAAAGTCCAAGGAGTGGAGATTAAGGGGGTACATGAGAAGTAAGTGCAAAAATCTACACAGGAAGAAGCAAAAACTGAGGTGGCCTTGGAATTAGTCTAATGCACAGGGAATGGAGCCACCCACAATAAGTGGCCTGTACCTGAGAATATATGCCAAATTGTAGTTGTATATGTCTGGACCAGAGGTGCTGTCACTCAGTAATGTATTGCAGTGTCCAACTGTTCAGCTCTCAGTTCTCCATTTCATTTGGTGAAATGTATACAGGCAATCTTCTATAGTCCAGGAACTAAGGATAGATGTTGAGGATAGACATGGTAAGACAGGTCTGCTTCAAGAAACTCAATTTATTTGGGAGGAAAATTACTCTTGTGTTAAAGAATAATTACCTTTCTGCAAGTAAGAAATTGGAACATGATTAAGATCCAGTCGTAATCTGGAAAAAAACTCTTTGTCGGTGTGCTACAAGGTCAAAGAAGGTCTTGAAAAGTAGCAGTAACTTCATTAGAGGGACTGGTGTTTGAGCAGATTTAAAGCTTGTTAGGTAGAGAGGGACCCAGAAAGGCCTCCCTGGAAGAAGGAGCCACATGCATGAAGGCCTCACACATGCACATGCTAGGCAAGTGTGCCCTCCCACCCGCCTTTAGGCACTACATTTAAATATCACATGCATTAAAAAGTAAATGCATGTAAATCTATGTGTACTCCTAAGACCTATGAACATACGGTGTAGGAAAAGTCCTGTAGTAAGTTATATGAGTTTTTGGATTCTTTCACTTAGCATACTTCATTTTTTCTAAGATCTGACTGGGTCTAGAGAGACAGGTTGGGGCTTTTGGGGGGGGGCTGATTTTTGAGATTATAATTACAGTGTTTCTCCTCGTCACTCCTCCTCCTAAACCCTGTCATGTACCCCTCTCCTCGCTCTGCTTCCTCTTTCTGCACGCACATATGTGTATAAAATGTGCGCATCCCTAAGTATAAACTGCTCTGTGCATATATGCATGTTTTCAGGGCCGGCTCTGCGGCTGGACAGCTGGTGTGTTCTTCCCTGGAGCTTTGTTCCCTCATATATTACATCCTCATCAAAGTTTCCCGTCCCTCCTTCATCCCCTCCCCCAGTCTCTCACCTCCCTTCTCCCTCAAATCCTCACCCTCTTCATCTCCCTCCCTCAGAAACCAGCAGACCTCTTCCCTGGGGCTTTTTAAAAATAATTTAAGTTAGATGCAAGGGTTTTGTTACGGCAATTTTATACATATATGTGTTTGTATTTTATTCTAATCTGTCCTCTTGTCTACTGGTATATTCCATTGCCCTCCGGTTCTCTCTCCTACCTCAAGATGTCTTCCTCCACTGCTAAGACATGGGTTCTTTCTGACATGTATGGTAGTCAGAAGTTTCTGACCTGACCGGGCCCCTCGGTCCTGACCCACCCACAGCTGCTTCATCCCAAATAACCACACAAAGACTTACATCAATTACAGACTGTTTGGCGTATGACTCAGGCTTATTACCAACCAGCTCTTACAACTTAAACCATTTTTATTAATGTATTACCACCTGACTAGTGGATTATCTGTAGTTCTACATCTTGCTTCTTTGGGTGCAACTCTGCCCTCCTTCCCCTTATTTCCACTTGGATTTTCCACCTGCTTCCATCCCCTTATTTCCACTTGGATTTTCCACCTGCTTCCAAGCTACTACCTTGCCATAGGCCAAAACAGTCTCAATTTTAACCAATGATAATTCACAATGCACAGAAAAATATCCCACATCACTATAAGTTTAAATCTGGTTTATAGACATGAGAGAACGCATATAGCACTTGTCTACGTCTGGTTTATTTTATTAACAATTATTTCCAATTTTATCAATTATTTTTACAGGTATTATAATCTCATTTGTCTTGGTGAGACACGGTCTCACATTACTCAAGCTGCCCTCAACCTCGTTACCTAACAAAGGATGGTTACTGAACCTCCTACTGCACCCTCTTAGGCAATGGGATTATAGGCATGCACATCCATGTCTACTTCATTCTGCTTGATGGCTGAATACATTGAATTGTCTTTAATATTCCAATGTTTAAAAAAATTGTTGATTGTCATCTAGTCATCCAGTCAACAGTGTGACAATAATCATGGTGTCTTAGAATCTCGGTGGCATGTTGACTCAGTTCTTTCAGTAAATCTGTCGAGGAGTGGCTTAGGTGGATAAGATGCAAATTCTACTTTTAATTTTTTCTCAGACTCTTTACACCGGTGTTTATAGTGGCTGCAGAAGTCTATATTCGCACCAGCCATGGGCGATGCTTCCCTCCCCATCCCAGTACATTTCTCTTCTCTTTCTCTCCAGTCTGGCTTTTTTTCCTCTGATTTTTCTTTCACCAGGTCACATGGAGGCAGCTTCTAGTCTGCCATTTTACCCAGAAGCCCTTTTATTTATCATTTGTCTTTCTTGTTTAAAAATGTCAATAGCTTCAGCTTCCCAGCTTCCTGAGTCGGTGAAAGAGAATTTCACCTGGGATGAGGCATTGATAGTCTAGTCTGTGTCCACCAGGGCATCTTTATAATTATTCATTTTTCATTGTCAATCCTTGAGCTTCTGGAGTTTATTTAAAACTTAATGTCCAACATTTGGAAATTGAAATACCCATATAATGCTGCTTCAAGTTATTTTTAGGAAATAGAAATTAGCAGTGTGATTAGTAAGTAGTAATATGCACACACGAACCCAGCAGGGTCCTTCCCCTCTGACTGTAACTGACTCTATTATCATAAGAATTAGGATGTAGATTTGCATATGTTTGTTAGTTACATTTTCTTTATTGTATAATAGTTCATTGTTACTGTACTACAGTTTGTTTGCTCCCTCACCTGGGTGAAATCCTTCAGTTATTTCCATTGGCTCTTATGAACAAAGGTCCTATGAATAAGCAACCTTGCTCTGGCTATGCATATTTATGACATAAGTCTTATTCTGGGTGCAACCTTTAGTTTCTCTTCCTACCTGCTAAGGAAGAATAGAGTCATGGGGTGTTGAATATTCAAGGAACTCTAAAATAACTTTCCCAAAGTTTATCTAAGGCATTTCGTATCCCAAATGGCAATATGTAAGGGTATAGGTGGTTTTTATGGTGAGCATCAAATGGTATCTTGTAACTAAAGGTGTCAAGCACCTCTTCTCACAAGTCATTCTTCACTGAAATGTGATCATCTGAACCCTTTGAAAATTATATATGAAGGTTGTCATGCTGTGTAAGGTGTTTTTCTGTTATTTTTGAATGTATATCTGCCATGTGCAGAAATAACTGGAAGACATGGGTTCCTGCTCCAGTCTCTTAGGGAAGGTCAAACTTTTCCTCTATTTCTTGGGTTTCTGAACGTCCAGGGACCCTTAGTTCCTCTTTGATTCTTTCTATTGCAAGTCCTGTTCCTGAAAATGGACAAAGGAAGGTGGGATTTAGAGCATGATCTGTTTCCCGGTTACTGCAGCCTATGCCATCCCCTTGGTAATAACGGGGAGCTGAGAAAACTGTGGTATATACGGCACCTGCATGCACTTACAGCCTGTCCATCATTCCCTCTGTGTTTTCCTAGCTCCCAAATTGTCACCAAGGCCCCTCAGTTTCAGTCATGGCCATACCTAGTAACAAGACTGAGAATGCTGGTTCAGCATGCCGTAGTCAGCAGATCCCGTGCACACAGCAGCCCGTGCACTAAGTAAGGCACCAGATTCCTCTCCGCGCACACCTTGTATCCCTTGGTTCTTCTTTCCTGTTTCCCAGCAATGTTATAGAAAATGCCTACCAAGTCAAACTTTTTCATTCTTCCTAACTTTCCTCTAGTTAGAATGCTTTCATTTTCTTTGTATTTTTAAAAGGTGTAATTCAGTTATTTAATTTTCTATACTTTTGGTATCAAAAGAGTCCTATAAGTGGACATTTCGCTGTCCTGACTGCCTGGTTCCAAATAACGGACTCAGGGGCTGAGTATGAAGTATAAATGCTTGGCTGATAACTCAGGCTTGTTACTAGCTAACTCTTACGTTTAAATTAACTCATTTCTAATAATCTATGTATTGCCACATAACTTGTGGCTTTACCTGTTGTCTTGTGGCTTATTATATTTTTATTGCTTTATTCCTGTCTTAAGGACTTTATTTTAAAACTACATTTTAAATCTAAAATTGTATATATTCTTTTTTCACTCTCTCCCATGCTTATGTATATTTTTAAACACACTGTGATCCTGTTTAAGAGGCTCTTTTTGTCTGAATCTGTCCCTTCTGTACATCTGTAATCTTTTATGTCTGCATGAGCAAAACACCTGCTGTGTCCCTTAGATCATGGCCTGCTGGTTCTGGCCCTTCTACCTAGGTTCCCTGAGTGTCTAGTCTCATGCAGAGGCACATTTACTATCCCACTCTGCAAAGTTTTCAGTTCTACCTGTCAGCTTTTTATTAACCAATGAGAGTAATATATATTCATAGTATAGAAAAGGATTGTTTCACAGCAGAATTCAGTTTTTTTCACAAGACAAGCAAATAATAACATGCTAACATTGTAGACATTTGTAAACCACTGAGATTTTTATGTTAAGAGATGTGTCTTTCCTTTTTTTCTTTGATGTCTTCCTTCCTTCCTTCCTCCTTCCCTGCCCCTCCCCTTGGTTTCACTGTTTAACTCAGACTGGCCTGAAACACTGTGTAGCACAGGCTGGCATCATTAGTGCTTATTCAGCTTCCCAAATTCTGGGATTATAGACATGTACCACCATATCCAGCTGAGTCTTTATTACTATTATTATTGCAATAAGTAAGATATAGATTTGGATATACATATTTTCATGTGAGAAGTGTTTGATATTCTAAGGCCGTTTAAAAATATATTTGAATTTATCACATAGTAAGTGTTCATTGTAGAAAATCAGAAAAACATTGAGAAGTGGGGCTGGAGAGAGGGCTCAGTGGGAAGAGCATTTGCTGCTTTTGCGAAGGGCCCAGATTTGTTTTCCAGTACATGATGGCTCACAGTCTTCTGAAGCTCCAGTTCCAGAGGATCTGGCACTTCTTCTAGACTCTGTACATACCAGATGTGAGTGTAGTACACATATACATACAGGCAGGCAAACAATCATGCACAAATATTAAAAGTATTTTTAGAACAACAAAATCAGAGAAAAGCAGGCAACTGCTTATTAAAGTAAGACTCACTGGTTTACTGTTCAAGGATGCTGGCTGTTAGTGTCTCACGTTTAGCAGGAGGAAAGACATTATCATAAACTAATACTACCTCCCCCAGAAAAGCTGATGCACCTTTGTGTCTCCTTAACCCTTCCCAGAAAAGATATCACCTCTTCTTATCTCAGATTCCTTACTTGAAAATGGGTATGCAAATGCAAATGAACATTGCCTGGAGTAACGTGTTTGTTAATTATAAAGTGCTCTGGCAGGTGTTTTTGTTACTTGTCTTTCCAGATCTTCTGTTGTGTGTTCCCACATTTAAAACTACTCAGTTGTACTGTGTAACATGCTTACCATTTGAAGCACGCTTGCTATTCTGCAACATAACAACAAACATTTAAATAAATCCAAACATTGTAAAACAATATATATATATATATTTACGTTTTTATAAAGGAACCTAAACTAATATTTGGTTGTTAGGTTTCTCTTAGAGAATTAATTTCCATATTTATAAATAAGTGCCAGATATTGGTGGTACACACCTTTAACCTCAGCTCTGCAGAGGCAAGTAGATCTTTGTGACTTTGAAGGAAGCCTGGTCTACAGAACAAGTTCTAAGAGGTCAGGGCTACACAGAGAAACTCTTTAAAAATCACCCCCCCCCCCCAGGGTTTGGCTGTTTTTCATGTTCTTTATTTGTACCTTTCACTTAGTGACAGAATTTCCATCTTTTGCAGGGATTTATAGAATGTAGCCATTTGACACAAGACTGTTTTAAAGTCTTGATTGGCAGGTGAATGTTTCACAAAAATACCAGCCAGAAAAGCAAGTTCCCCTCCGACCCTGCCCTGAACCTGGGAAACCCCAGCCCACTTCACCTCTGCCTTTTCCCTGGAGCCTACTTTGCTTGGTACGACACCACCCTCCCCCATTTTAACATTCTTTCTGGAGCCCACGTTTTTTTTTCTGTCTTTGGTTACCGCACAACCTTCTTTGCTTTCTCTCTGGAACCCACTTTATTCTCGGGTCAGAACAATCCAGCTTTGATATTGCTTGCCTCACTGTCATCCATCACCGATCACAACTTTGCCACTGCTAGTTCAGCCAAGAAGCTGGCCAACTCCAGCGTGTGCGCTGGACCAAAAAATCCCCAGGGGGTAAGAAACCATGACCAGCAGGTTCTTTTTGCTTCCAAGTTAGTTCTTTTTCTGGCTCCCAAGCTGACTTGAACTGGCTTTCTTCTCTATCCTAAAATACCAAATGCAAATTCCAGTGGTCCAGTTCTGGAGTGGTGGAGTAAAGAGATTCTTCAAACATGCTCCTTGGGGAGCTAACATTAGCTAGTGGAAATTATTTAAAGGAAATAAGCCACTTGAGGACTCTGGAAACTTCCAGGGGACATGGAGGACACGAGGATACGCAGCAAACAACTGTTTAGACAAGAAAATGTATTAAACCTTGAGTGTCAAGCATGTGGTCCTTAGGATGTGACTCGCTCCTGACTCCCTACCCCCAGATTTCTGCGGAAGCTAGAGGGTCGGTGCGCCTGAGAATGTCTTCTGCAGAGGAACTTCAGAGCTTCACCCTGGGACAAAGACTTCCCTGAGATGGCCTAGCCAAGTCACTGGATAAACACGAACAAGCAGCCCAGAGATGGGGAGGAAAGAACTATTATCTAGCGGCTGCTAAAGTATACCAGTCAAAGTCAAGTTTTCTGCAAAAATCAAAAGCCTTGCAAAAAGTAAAGTGTGGCCTATGCACACATTTTAGAAATGTGCAACTTTTACTGCTTGTGAGAAGATCCAGTTGTTAGACTCAGCAAAGACCAAAGGACCTATCATACACATATTCAAAGAAGTGAAAGAAGCCATGCCATGTTTTCATGATAAGGTTTGCTATTCAGATGAACAGGTCTGGAATTCATATGTAGACCATGGTGTTCTTAATAGCACAGTGATCTTACCTCAGCCCAAGCACTTAGAATTATAGGTGTGCATTACTGTGCCCAGCTAGAAATCATGCTTTAAACAGAACAGCAAGGCAGTGGTAGTGCATGCTTTTAACCCCAGCATTCAGGAAGCAGAGGCAGACGGGTATCTGAGTTTGAGGCCAGTCTGATCTGCAGAGCAAGTTCCAGGACAGCCAAGGATACACAAAGAAACCCAGTCTATAAATACCACACACACACACATACACACACACACACACACACACACACACACACACACACACACACACAAAAGTGAAGGTATGTATAATGGCAAATAGAACTATCAATAGAGACATGAATTTTTACACACATGCACTCATACAATATGTGTATATGTATGTCTATAAAGGATTGATATCTGGACTTCCCAAATGAGAGAAAGTATTAATCTTGGGGCAGTGCTACCTTAAAGCTACAGTCATCAAGACTGTGGCAGTGGGGGTGAAGAGTCAGCATAGCCCAGCAGCTAGAAAGAACATTCTAGAAAGAACGCCTGCTTGTATGGTCTATCGGTTTACCAGGAGGATGACAAGACAACTCAGTGGGGTAGTTTAAATTATATGCAGGAGCAGGTTTGCGGAGAAGGAAGCTAACAAAATTACCCTTTAAAATGAGCTCTATTAGGAGAGAGCCAGCTTTATAACTATGGTGGGCACTATCAAGGTTGGAAAGCAGAGGCAAAGGGAGGGTGAATGGGAAACGTGAGCAAATCCAAGCACCACAAGACAGCCTTGAAAAAAGAGAGAATGGCTTCTCTTCAAAAACCTGAGAGGGGCTTCATTAGGAGAAATCACTTTAAGGAAAGGGTCACCATGGAATGGAAATGATGGGAGTGAGGGGGCTCAAGGAGAGAACTTTGAGGAAAATACGCTCTCCAAACACCAGAGGGCTGACTTTTACATGTTTGGGGGGGTTGGCAGGAAGTTTGCCATCATGTAGTATAGTCTGGTCTGGTCAGTCAGCCAAGAAGCCAGGTACAGAGTAGGATCATAAGTTTATCCTGCAGCTCTGGGATGGAGGGTATGGGGTGGGGGTACTGAGTTTTCTCCTTGCTCTGGTCTGTGTTTCAAATATCACAGGAGTCTGTCAGCTGCATGGCTTGTGGCCTGATTTCCAAGAAAGGCAGGTAGGTCTGTAATGAACAATTTTTTTTCAACTAGCAACTATATACAGTACTGTAAGGATGGTTGCCTGTCTTATGTCATGTACAAGATTGAACTGATATGAATCAGGTCCAAACAAATAGGTAAAGCTAAACATTTAATGAACAATAAGAAAGCTTTAGAAAAACATTCTGTGGCCTTTATCAAGTGAAGTCTTCTTAGACGTGAGGCTCAAAGGAACAGCAGGCAGAGTGATTTGATTCCATCAGTTTTCACTGTTGTTCATCCCAGGAAAGAAAATATTGCAGATAGTATATCTGGTGGTTCAGGAACACACACACACACACACACACACACACACTCACACACATGCACACTTATGTACACATATACACACGTACGCATACATACACACATACATACACACACAGATGTGCATGTGCATACACAAATGTATACACACACGCATACACACACATACAAACATGCACACATACAGATACACACATGCACATCCACATATACATACATACACACACATATACATGTGTACACACACATACATATACACATGCACACATACACACACATTCACACACATCCACACACACATCCACACATGCATACATCCATCCACACACACACACATTCACACACATGCACACACACATACACACATGCAGGCACATACACATCCACATCCACACACACACATACACACATACATACACACATTCACACACATACACACACATACACATCCACACATACATACACACATTCACACACATACACACACATGCATACACACAGAGAGGTGGGTAACAGAGAGAGAGAAAGGGAGAAAGTCACAGAGTTGGGGGGAAGAGACAGAGAAAGAAAAGTAGACACACACACAGAGACAGAGAATGTAGCTGATAAATGACCTTCATTTATACCTACTACTTCATAACAAAATACAGCCTACTTTAGACACAGGTGATGATTTTGAATGAGACAAAGAAATAAGTGTCAATAAAACATAAAATATGGACACTGTTAATCATTAGAAAATTGCAAATAAAATCTAAGTAAGGTACAACATTTTACTTATCTAACCCAGTAAGTTACAATAAAAAGGACAATGTTAGCTAGAGTGTAAGTAAATTGGAATGTTCATACATTTTGACTGGGAATAAAAACTGTTAAAAGTCACATTGAAAACTAGTGGTTTATCAAAACTTAAGTATATAGTTACTGTATTACCCAGAAATTCATTTCTAACTGTATAATGTAAAATGAAAATATGCCCATTTCCACACAAAATTTTCAGCGTCTGTTTGTGTATGGCCTATAGAGGCCAAAGGTAGACACCATGTGTCTTTATCTCTCTCCACCTTATTTTTTGAGACAGAGACTCTCACTGAGCCTGGAGCCCACCAATTGTCTGGATTGTCTGTGACCTGCTGACTTTGAACTCACAGAGATTCTCTTGCCTCTGCTTCCCAAGTGCTGGGACTAACAGTGTGAGCCATGGTTTCTAGTGGTACACGAATAAAGGAAACTCAGAGCCAGATCTCTGGGAAAGGCGGAGATATCAGAGAGTAAACACCACAGTCAGATCTCACCCAGCTGTCTTCCAGCTTCCTCAGCCTCTCTCCTCCTGGCTTCTACTGCCTGCTCTGTCTTTCTATGCTGCCTTCAATACCTTCTTTGCTCAGTTAAGGTGTGGCCCCATCACTGCCTGCCTGGGAGCCTGGAACTCCTTCTGTAAACTAAAATGACCTCAAACTCAGATTTACTGGGATTAAGGGCGTAGGTCACCACACCCAGGATATTCCCTGTGCTGGGATTAAAGGTGTGAGTTACCACTGTCTGATCTCCTAGACTGACTGTGGGTAGATCCCTCTGAAATATCAGACTATTTTTATTAAATTTGAAACATATGCCCACAGTAAAAACAACTCAAATGCCCACCATCTGACACATGAATGAATGAAATATGTCATGTCCACATAATAAAATATAAGTTTGTCCAAAATATTTATGATATGGATAAGTCTTGAAAACATTATTCTAAGTAAAAAGAAGCTGTAAACAAAAAGATACATTTTATATCATTCCATTTATGTGTAATACTCAAAAGAAGCAACACTACCGAGACAGGTGTAACTAAGTGGCTGCTTAAATCTGGGAATGATGTGGAGCTGTGAGGTATGGCTGCCAATGGACGTTCTTATTATTTTTGTTTGGAGGAGGAAAATTGTGGAAGTCTTCAAAATCAATGGTTTGCACAGCTTTGGCTATACTAAAATAAACACATTGTAGACTTTAGATAAATGCTATCTCTTATACAATCATATATATATATACACACATATATGTATTCTTTAAAGTGTCAATCTTGTAGGAAAACAACAGATAATGGATGCTGTCTAGAAATGAAATGACCCAGAATAGGAATTTACCTCCCTTCCCCAATTCCCTATCCTCAAATCACCTGGTTCACCTCCTAACAATCCAAGCAGATTCCGAAGTATTTTTAGTAATACCTTTTACTTATTCTTTGAAACTTCCCCACATTCCTACAATGTATTTTGATGGTACCCATCTAGCCCTACCTTCCTCCAGCTCTCCCAACTAGCATTCTACTCAGCATCCCTCCAACCTGATAGCTTTCCTGAGTGAATTAGTTTTGTCCATATGCACATGGTTATGAGCATGGACAACCTACTGGCAACTACACCCTCAAAGAAAAATGACTCTCCCAGCTCCAGTTGCCATTAGCCTCTTTCAGGTCTGGGGCCCTGGGGCCCCACCCACATCCATGCTGAGATTTTGACTGGCTTGATCTTGTGCAGGTAACCATGGCTGATGTGAGCTGATGTGTGTAGCAGCCATGCCCTTTCCAGAAGTTCACTTTTCACAGCTCTCCTCCCCATCTGCCATCTCTTACCCTATTTCTTCTGGCTCTCTTGTGATGTTCCCTGCGCCTTGGATATTTGATGTAGATGTCATCTACAGTGGAGCAGCCAGTTATTTATATGAGTGGATTTTCGAGAGGAGTCTTCATATATTCTTAGTTTTGGCTAACCTATCTGTCCCCCTTCCTCTCTCAATCCTTTGCCAATTTAAACCTTTAATCCCAATAACCACTGACTCATCTTAACAATCTACTATCCCCCTCTCATTAAATTTCCTGGGTCAAAAGATTGTAAGTTTCCATATAGCTGTCCTACGCATTATTTATTTTGAAATAGTTGTACAATTTTTATTTCTTTTGCATAGATGATTTCTTTTCCAATATCTACCTTGTGAATTGTGTCCTTCCCCCAGTGCTGCTGGCATAACAGGAGAAACATGAGAATGATTTTCTTTATACTCTCCCTTGACATACTTGAAAATTTGTCTAATAGAACCATTTCAAAGAATTCTGTGCTGTGCTGAGTAGTGTTATGGTTTGAATGTGCGGTGTCACCAGCAGGCTTGTGTATGATGCTTGGCCTTGAGCTGACAATACTATTTGGGATGTGGGGCCCAGCTGTGAAGAGACACCATGACTGTGACGACTCTTATAAAGGGAAATATTTAACTGGAGGCTGGTTTCAGAGGTTTAGTCCATTGTCATCACGGCTGAAAGCATGGTGCCATGCAGGCAGACATGGTGCTAGAGAAGGCGCTGAGAGTCCTACATCTTGATTCACAGGCAGCAGGAAGAGACAGGGACATATTGGCCAGGCTTGAGCTGCTGAGAGCTCCAAAGCCCTTCCCCAGTGACAAATTTCCTCAAACAATGCCACACCTACTCCAGGTAAGACACAGTTTTTTAGCAATACCACTTCCTACGGGGCTATGGGGACCATTTTTTATTCCATTCACAATAGATGACCTTCAAACTCAAGATGGACACAGTCTGGCTTATTAAGTGACATAACCAAAAGTTTCCTAGATCACACAAATGAAGAGTACTTTACTGGTTCCTAACTGATCTGTTTGGGAGACAGTTCAGTTATGATCATTGGGTCTGCTGACTCTGTTCTAGCCCAGGGGAGTCTCAGTTCTGGGCCTCCTTTGCCCATGTCCTGAAGAACAAGTATTCTCCTTGCTGACCTAATTAGCTTTCTTTAGGTATCAGAGAATTTAGCTTTCTGTAGAAAGAATCATTTTCTTAGTCTCATGCTCAATTAAGATTAACGTCTCAACCAAGGAGTGGTGGCACATACCTTTAATTCCAGCACTCAGGAGGCAGAGGCAGGCAGATCTCTGAGTTCAAGGCCAGCCTGGTCTACCAGGACTACACAGAGAAACCCTGTCTCGAAACAAACAAACTAACTAGCTAGCTAGCTAGCTAACTAACTAACTAACTAACCAACCAACCAACCAACCAACCAACCAACCAACTATAACTAACTAACTAACTAACTAACTAACTAACCTCTTTTTACTACCAAGAAATTGGTCATTCATCTACCTTGATGAAATAGACAAGGGGTGAGTGCTGCTGATGGATATGCCTCTGGCCTTTTTTAAATTTGATTGTGGTCTCAAGATAAAAGGAGGCAAAGGGTTTTGCCCACAAAGGACATGCAATGCTTTATTAACACCTACTGCAGAGACACAGACACAGTCAGCCCTGAGTGGAGAGAAAGCCCCAGGGTAGACTAGTTGTCAGAGTATTCCTGCCCAGCATGTGACTCCAAAGCGCTGTGCTCTCAAAAATAGTATAGCCACTAAAGGAACACTGTATTAGGTTTAAATTGTGATATAAAATACCTGTTATATAAGCCGTAACATCTGTGCTCTCTTACAACTTTCCCTGGTTCAATCTAATTTTTTTTTGAAGTTAAGATAAAATGCTGTCCTCAGAAAAGATAACAAGGAGTGACAAGAGGGATCCCAGAGGCTTGCTCCCTCCCTCACCCTTCACCTGCTGCTAGCAGATCCAGATATAGAATTCCCAGACTCATTTCTAGACTCTAGCACTCCAACTGCCTGCATGCCAGCATGAGTTTCTGTTCTGGACTTTCAGGCCTAACCTCAAGGTTTAGACTCGCAGACCCACAGAGACACAGAGACACAGACAGAGACACAGACAGAGACACACAGATGTTTTCATTAATTTGAGGCTGATTGGCCTAAGGCCCAGGCATATAAGTTGCTAACTCTGTATCCTTAATCTAACCCATGACTCTTAACCTGTTCAGCCATGGGGCTCAGCACCTTTTCTCAGAGCAGCATAGTTGTCCTCTGCTTCCTGTCTCTCTGGCATTCTGCTCTGTGCTTCCTGTTCTCAGAGTTTTCTTAGTCTTGTAGCCCCGCCCACATTACTTGCCTGCCTTTGGCCAATCAGCGTTTTTTATTAAACCAGTAGGTGGGACAATTATTTACAATGTAACAACATAATCTCCCACAACCATGCTTCCTGCTATGTTGATGATGGACTAAACTTCTGAAACTGTAAGCAAGCCCCAATTAAATGCTTTTTATTATAAGAGCTGTCACGGTCATAGTGTCTTTTCACAGCAGTGAAACATTGACTAAGACACATACTACACAAGCAAAAGATCAATAAGACCAAAAAAAAAAAAAAAAAAAACCAACAAAGGAACAACAACAAAAAACTAAAGAATTTTGTAGGCAAAAGGTCTACAGGATTAAATTAACTCAATTACTATTGAGTTTGTTTGTGTTGGCCATCTACTGGTAGGATTGGGGTCTATCCTTGACACTCCATTGGAGAAAACTAAATTTTCCTTTGCAAGCCCTTGCTAACTATAGATAGCTTCTTGGTTAGGGATGGGAGTTCATGTCCACTTCCCCCTCTTAATGTTGAGACTGTTGTCACTGTTGTGTCTGGGAGACTGTTTCCTCAGAGTTATCCATCCCTGCTGGCTCTTACAATCTGTCTTCCTCTGCCTTGCCTTCTGCATACCTCCCTGAGCACCGAGGGGAGTGCCACATCTTAAGGAGGAAGTTAAAATGTTCTGTCAGCCTGTAGACAAATGTCAGTCACAATTACCCTAGATTTCTCAAATTACCCATAATGAAAGCTCAAACACAGCTTTGGGGGCACAGTCTTGCAGAGCACTGTGGCAGTATGAATGCCTCAAATGGAAGTAGTATTAGTTACTTGTTCTAAACTTGTCTGAGAGTAGAAACTCAATGTCTGTACAAAGTAGACAATAAATGCTGGATGATAAGTCAAATATACATGATAGGTTATTTCATAGCTGTCCAAAATCTTTTAGGAGAAACATTATGTTAAGCAATACTCATGTGTGTTTTATAACTACCAACTCGTATGAAGGTATCACTTCACTTGTCTGAGACCTGGAGACCTGGACAACCCATGCTTTCTTTGATGGGTTTTCCTAAGGCTTCCTGTTTGAGTCTCTGTTAGCAACCAACCACTGGATATCCTGCATTATTTAAATACTAAGTTTTGAATTTTCCCATCTCCTGCCTCTTCAAAATATTAGATTTGACTGCACATAACAGAAAACTAGATTTGGCTGCATGTAATAGTGACTTAAGTTGGAGAAATGCTTGCTTCAGCTTACTTTCACATGAAAAGCTGGGAAGTGGGTGGTACAGGGCTGTTTTGGCGGCTCTGTAGTCATTAGTCTGGGTTCCCTGCCATTCTTGCTCATGGATCCTGTCCTCATAGATGCTACATCTCTCACCAGTGCATCCTGCTCCCATCAGCAAGAAGAAAGGAGGTTCAAAAAAAATACCCATACTTAGAAATAAAGCAGGTGTAGGATCCAGACCACAGCCTTACCAGTCCCCACAAGGATCATTTTGATTTTGGAATGACTTAATTACTGTGGACTAGAGTTTCACCTCTGAAGTCACATGTTAACTTAGGAAAATGGTATGACACAGTACACCTTTCTTAGGAGAAGATGGTTTTGGTGCCTTAAAGAGCAGAAGTCACTTTTGTATGAAGCTGAGTTTGTTGTTCCAAGGTTTGTTTTGTGTACTGCACGAGCTCTGGTTAGTATATAATGGAAACCCAGAGCCAGATGAGGGGAAAGCTGGAACATCAGAAATAAGCCACAGCCACCAGCCAGCTCCTCAGGCCGAATGCCTCTGAGTCCTCAGCCAAAAAGGGAAGAAGTGTGTCTGGGAAAGCTGAAAACCCTCTTCTCTTGCTCCACCCAGCTCTCTTCACTTGCTCTTTCCTAAGCTTAACTTCCTGTATTGCTAGAGCTAGGAGTAAAGGTGTGGGTCTCTGTAGTGGGATTATGATGTTACATTGTAAATAATTGTCCAGCCTACTGGTTTAATAAAAATGCTGATTGGCCAAAGGCAGACAGGAAGTGTGGGCGGTGCTACAAGACTAAGGAAACTATGGGAACAGGGCAGAAATGCCACAGAGAAGCCACAGAGACACCAGGATGAGATGCCAGCAGAGGAAATAAGTTGAAATGCTGCTCTGAGAAAAGGTACCAAACCTCACAGCTAAATAAGATAAGAGACATGGGTTAGTTTAAGGGTAAAGAGTGAGTAAGTTATATGCCTGGGCCCCAGGTCAATCAGCGTATAATTAATACAAGTGCCTGGGTGTTTCAGTGGGATTATGGGACTGTGGGTCTGAGCCATACAACAGGTCCCTGACCTGGCTTGGCTCTGGGGTTAACACTGCTATTCCAGATTGATTTTGTTACATACATATCACCACAGTTGTGGCTTCTGTATTGTTCTGTTCTGTGATTTTGCTTTTTTGGGGGGGGGGGCGGGGGGAGAGGTAGGTTTATTTGTTTCAGTTTTTAGTCAGGTACATGCTATACATCCATGGCTAGCCTCATTATCACTGTGTAGGCCAGATTGGCCTGGAACTCAGCCTCCCAAGTGCTAGCATCACAGGTGTATACTGCCATACCCAGTGTTTTTAACTGGACCATCATACTGGCTCCTTATATGCTCAGATAATATGTGGAAACTCTTTTAACAATTACCTGCTTTCATAGAAGGAATGACTTATAGGAAAGTCAACAATTTTACTCAGTAACCTACTTAAAATTTCTACTTCTGCCTTACTGAATCTGCTTGTAAGGAAAGAACGGCTGGGATTGTAGCTGTTCAGGGGTTGCGTGGATAGTCAAATATAAACATTCTTGTACTGTAAGGGAAGGAACCAGAGACAAGGTGTTAGACAGTAACTAATAGTACCCCAGGGACACAGATCCATCCATTATGCTCCTGTGATCCCTTACAAACATCCTCAGGGGCTCCAGGAGTCCGAATCTCTTTCTCCAGCACCTTCTCGGCTTCTGTCAAGACACCACTCTTCCCTACAAGGCCTGTGGGAAGCAGCCACACTTGGCTCTTCAGACTCACCCTGCTTCTTTCCTTACCTTCTCTAATCAGACATTTTTTCCCCTCTTCCGGGAACCCTGCCCTCACTGGCTGCTAACCAATTGTGTATAAGTAAATATTAATACAAAATCAGTGATCATTCAGTCTGTTTGCTAACTCATCATTTGTTAGCAGTTATTTTTTCTTAGATATGTGGCGTTTTCTTTTCTTCTTTGTAAGTTTACCAACAAAACAAGCTAGTTTCACGTTTACCACAGTTGCACAATGGTCTAGCTGGGTGTCTTGACTCAGTTTTGAGGACCTAGTCTTCAACATCACTTTGGTGCCATGTGAAATGCATTCGAACACCCATCCTATGGGTCACAAACACTCTTTTGGATTTAACTCTCTTGGATTGAATGGGAAAATTTGGACTTTTGTTGCTAATAAAAGGAGATTCCACTTAGATTGTTTCTGGACCAAGGAAGAATCAAAGTCACAAGGTATTTACTGAGCTCACTTGTAAAGAAGGACTCAACCACTAATATTATCCTTGACAATGTGCTTTCGTGTTTGATCCCCCTCCTGAGGCCCTTCTCAACACATGGATTGAGCTATTTTCAACTTCAGCTTTTGTCCTCAACAAGAGAACGCAATGTCCCAAATACATGCTTGGTCCTCTCCAAGCCGGTCCATCTGCCGGCTCTGTTCATCATCAAGCAGGGCTTCTCTCCAGGGATTTGGACTGGGACTGTGGAACCCAGGTGGTTGGCAGAAGGTGCAGGGTGTAGTTATACTGCCCCAGTGTGGCAGGCCCGGATCTATCTCAAATGCCACACTTGCTCCCTTTCTCCCAAGGACCCGTTCCAGAGGAATGGTTTCCTAGTACATCGCGGAACACTGACCTTTGGGGGCTGGGAGGATCTGGCATGTTTCTTCTCTCTTTTCCTTCCAGGCGTCAGGGACACCGGAAGTAAGAATGTAAGCTTGAGACTCTAATACGTGACCCATTCTTGCCCCGTGTGCAGAAACACCTCACAAAAGGAGAGGCAACCCCTCACCCCAAGAGGTTGGTCTGTTTTAGTATGGCCTTTGCATCTGCCTGGCCTTGAGCAGAGGTTCAAAGCTGAGAAGCCATGTCTGCCTCTGAGAGTTCTGTCTGTTGCTCTTTTTCATTTATCTTTTTCCTCCCACCCCCCTTTTAAAGCACCATGTCAAAGGAAGACTTCACACACCAACAAACGTTATCTTTTTGATGTTTTTCAATTGGCAGTGCCCTGTGTGTGTTGCTGCAGGCCCCTCTCTCTTCTCTCTCCCAAATGCTTCACTGCGTCCATCCTTTACAGAATCTGCAGTGTTGGAACACGCCCGTTCAGTTTTGGATCCCCGAGAGACCCAAGTCTTAGGGCTGACAGACCTCATGGTGACAACAGTTGAGCTGGTCTTCAAAACCCGGTAAAGTATAAAGTTAGGGGCACACTGCAGGGAAGATAGGAAGAGGAAGGGTATGGAATTACTAGTGTCATGGGGAAGGGACAAGCAGAACTTGGAGAAACTCACTGGTTTCGGTCTAGGCACCACCACATGCTGCCCTCCTGACCTTGAATTATTTCATTTCTCTTTAAAGCTTAAAAAGCAAATACCGTATTGAATATCTAGCAGGCACTCAGATGTTCTCTTTGGGGAATCTTTTGCTGGTGTCCATCTGTTTGTCTGGGTGTGTGTGTTCCACTTGATTCTTTGTGAACTCAGGCAAGTCTTTCCACCTGTTAATGATGGCTTTTGATGAGCAGACCTACTTGCTGTAGAGAAGTACCCATTTTCTATTTCTTCTTTAATGGCGGATAATGTTTGAATGGGGAATATGATCTTTGTGAAGCAGTTACCGATCCTAAGGTAACCAACAAGTTCCGCACCATCTTTCAAAATTCTTCTCCTTGATTAGCATCTGGAACTCGTTTGTGCTGTTGTGAGACAAAGCTCAAGATATGTGCCAGGAGATACTCGTTAGCCCAGAACCACTAATCAAAGATCATCCTTTATCTCTGCAAAACACCAAATCATTTTCTTCGTCTTTGAGTTTCTGTTCATGTACAGGTCTGTTTCCAAACCTTCCTCTTCCATGTCTGTTTATGCCTTCTGAAGGGCTCTCTCACAGGCCTGAGCATCGCAACACATGGCACCAACAGGTTTTGCTCTTTACCCTTGCTAAAAACCGTTAGATTATATTCCTAAAGCTGTTCACCAAGATCTGTTCCCCTTATTTGTCCACTGACCATTTCTTGAGACAAAACACCAAGGTCCAACAATCAAAATGCTTTTTTTTTTTTTTTTTGGCTACACCGGCTAACCTGTCTAATCAGGATTCACCAAATCATCCTAGAAACTCACCCTAAAAAGACTCTCCCCACCTTAAAAAACCCACTCTTGAAAAAAAAGGGGGGGCAAATGCAGCCTTCCTCCCGCCCCTGCCCCCATTTGCACTTTGGGGGTAATAAATCTCCCTTGTTCTGAGAACTTGGTGTCTGGGTGTGTCCTGTACTGACTCTTCGGGGGGCACCCTCTCTTACACTTTCAGCTGTGTGGAAACACCACACGTCTTAGCTGCTGCAGCCCCTTAGGTCTTGGTGTTTGGGCACTGAAGTCTTGAACTCTTGTTTTTCCGATTTCATATCACCTTGGCAGTTCTTGGCCCTTACTGACTGTGCAGTCCATGTGCTGCTTTCCTGAGTTGGAGAAATGAATGCCCTAAAGTGTAAGCATGCTCATTTCTGGGAGTCTAAATTAAATAGGGTCACTATCCAGTGCCCTCTTTGTGTCTGAGTACTCTTTGTGTCTGAGTAAGCTGTCCATGTCTGCTCCCTCATGTGTCTGTGCTACACTTGCTAACACTATTCTTTTCACATCAGACAAACATGTCTGAGCCAACTAATGCCTTTTGCCTTTTAACTTGTTAACTAGTCTTTCCTGAAGTTATCAGACTGGAGCCCTATTACACTGAATATTTAATTTATATGAGCTTTTTATGTTTAAAAATGAAGGTGTTTAACCCCATTTATTTATCTGACTATGGTTACACAGGTTTATAAATATGAATGTTTTACTGTCTATTCACTGCAGCTTAGCCCATTCTGCTACAGAGTTGTGTAGGAGAGTATTTTTTCCTTAATTCCCCAGGATTCTTTCAGATAACCTTGTAATTTTTTTATGCCAACCCCTCCATTTTTTAACAAATTGTTGAAGACGTGGAACTCTTTGGGGAAAAAATAGAAATGCTCTTGCTTTTCCATGTTTCCAAAGTCTTATGTTTCATGGCAGATAACCCAGGCCTATTTGGAAAAGGAACGTGCCTTTTTCATTGGGAGGTTTTGCTGGTGTAGAAAGAACAGGAGCCCAGCTGGCTGCTCAGAGGCTGTAGTCTCTGATGGCAGGCAGCTTTT
This sequence comes from Phyllotis vaccarum, assembly GCA_033318265.1. Taxonomy (NCBI): domain Eukaryota; kingdom Metazoa; phylum Chordata; class Mammalia; order Rodentia; family Cricetidae; genus Phyllotis; species Phyllotis vaccarum. Next base: position 5,304,006 of record JARWLC010000012.1, on the reverse strand, counting down.
CCAAAAGCTAGGCAACACAGAGACTCCCTCAGTCCCCTGTGAAAGTTTCTGCTCTCCACCTTTGTTATCTGGAGAATGTCCTGGGCCCAGAGGACTGACTTTATCTGAAAGCTATCTTAAGCCAGAAGCCTGATTTATCTTTAGCTTGACCCTTGGCCCAGATCCCTTGCTGCACATATGATAACTGACATTTGTGCTTAGAGCCTTATGATAGGACTGCACCACTTAATGCAAATTAGTGCTTGTCCCCAGGCTCCCCAATCCTATATGCTTCTTATACTCTGGAATAGAGTTGATCTGATTCACCAAAGTCTGTCCTGGAGGTCCTTCTCCATAGCACCTATAGCCACCCTAACTCTGTTCCAATTCTGCTCCCTCCACATCACAGACCAGCCAAAGATCCAGAGGAGGAAGCAGAGCCACATTCAGCCCTGGTGGGGTTGACAGGCATGGAACAGACACTGGCTCTAGGGAGGTAGGATGGTGGACCCCTCTGTAGTAGTGGGTTCTCGGGTCCCGGGCAGCCAGAGGTCCGGAGACCCACAGACCTGCCGCCCGGGACCGCTTTGCCGCCCAGCCGCCCAGACCCCCAGAAACGACTCAGACGCTTATATTAACTTCATGCTGTTTGGCCTATGGCTCAGGCACATTGCCAGCTAGCTCTTATATCTTAAATCAACCCATTTCTATTAATCTGTGGGCCACGTGGCCCCGGCCCGTGGCTCACCCGTGTTCCTTACATGTTGCTCCTTGGGCGGCTGGCTCGATCTGCCTGACTCCACCCTGCTTCTCCTACCTAAGCTCTGATTTCTCCTCCTACTTCTTCTATGGTGCCTGCCATGGCTCAAAACAGCTCCTTTATTTAAAGATTGAGATTCACAGCATACATAAACGCATTCCCACATCACTTCCCCCTTTCTGTCTAATCAAAAAGGAAGGTTTTAATTTTAGTATATGTGCTGCTGAAGCGAGCACAGCATACATAAACGCATTCCCACATCACTTCCCCCTTTCTCTCTAATCAAAAAGGAAGGTTTCAATTTTAACATAGCAAAATTATATATAACAAAATAGCTATCAAGCAAGAATTACAGTTACAATATCTAGTCTATTTGTATTTATCAAAATTAAAGAAAATATTCTATCATCTACCTTATCTTTATGAATCTAAAGTTTCATATCTAATATACCTTTCAAATGACTAAGAAAAACTGTACATATAACTATCTAATCTTCAACTACATCAAAGACCACAGAAGGACATATTTACCCAAGTAAACCAGAAGTGCAAGCGACTTCAAAAATCTAGAAAGGACAGAGATGACACCTATCTGCCTGGACAGTCACCCAAAGTTCCTTTTTAAAGTTGGGGCATCCATCTTCAGCCTACAGGCCCAAAGTCTCTTTTCATTTCAGTGAAGCAGGAAATCTGCTCTGTCCATTCTGACACAGTTCATCTGTTGCTTCTCCTTGAGTCCTGAAGAATGTCTGACAGTTTTCTCTGCAAAGCAGGAACCTGAATGACCATCTAGGCTTGTTCTGCAAAAGTTCAGAGGTCATCTTCTTATTGAACATGCATGTCCATTTTAAACAGCATACTGTCAAGCAGTCAATATAAGAACAGGTCCTTATCCAGTGGCTAACCATTGCCACAAATAGAGTAGACTCCATATGGAGTTTCTTCGATGCCCATTTTCCTGTTGAAGTAAATTAGTGCTGCCAGGAGCAGACCTGTCTCACTGTCCAGAAAAGTCTAAGCTCTTAAAACATTTTAAATGCCATATTCTGTAGGTCTTAGAAGTATTTGAAGATTACCTATCTAATTGAAATATATCTTTGTATACCTAAAAATCCTAACTAACCTAACTATAAGTTTGATTATCAAAAGTGACTATTAACCTTCATTTCTTAATTATACATTACAATTTTAAATCAGTTATATGAACATCATACCTTAAACAAGAGTAGAAAAACACATACAGCATAACAAAATTGACCTTAAATTTGTATCAATAAACAAAAATCTATACCAATGTAAAGCATTTTGAGATTAACAGCTGATTACCTGATCTAAGTAAATTCAATAATCTAATTTTTAAAAAATCATTTATATACCATATCCTCTTTTTCTTCTTAGAAAGAGATTAACTATGACATTAACCATTTATAATGAAAACAAACATCTAGAAACAATATTTGGGGAATTTGGGCGTTGTTTTCTGTTACTACTTCCTGCTGATTAAGGGGCGTTGAAAGTCTCATGGTTGTTGAGGCTAAATCAGTCTGCAGCTCTGAAGCTGATACAGCCATCTCTTTCCATCAAGTTTTTTCAGGGGGTCTTGGTTGATGAAACCATATTTGCCTGAAAGCAATCCACAGGTTCTCATCTTCTGTGGAAACAAAAGCAGAACTCTTCCAAAGCAATAAATCCTTAGACACAAATTTCAAAATCAAAATACCTTTAAAATATATATTCTTGTTTAACTTAGTAGCCTTTGCATTTGCAATCCATTGTCTTTCTGCAGTTAGCTCATTAACAGTTAAAAAATTAAAAGAAAACACAATAACAACCAAAATCCAGATTTTGTGTCTATTTTCCATCTTTACGTGGCTTAGTATATTTTTATTACTCTATTTCTCGCTTTAAAAACTTTTTCTAACCTCTTTTTTTTCTCTCTGAAGCCTATGTACCTTTTACAAACATTGTAACCCGTTTACAGGTTTTTCTTTTTATCTGAATCTTTTTTATTGTGAATCCTTAATCATCTTCTAACCTTAAGAGCTTTTAAAATACATTCTCTAAAAAGAAGCACAGTTTTTGCAAATTAGGCTGAATCACTAAGTTTTCTTAAACGGACCGTAAACAGAGCACACCCAAGAAAATGCTGCTACGAAGAAAATTTGTTTCTTTTTTGTTCAAAATAAACAGAAATCTAAAATCAATCACATGTTACTGTGTCTTCTGTGACATTCAGGAACCCGCCTGATTGCAGCTTACACTGCCTGCCGCCAGTCCGCCGGCGCCATTTTGAATGTGACCTGTCGGCCACGCTTTTTTTTTACAGAGACCTGTTTCCGTATACACAACTTGGAAGCTGCCTTTGCTCAGTTTTTGCTAAAACCCTTTTTAAACTTTCTCAGGCATCAAGTGGATAATCGACCCACGTTGGATGGGCCATCTGTAGTAGTGGGTTCTTGGGTCCCGGGCAGCCAGAGGTCCGGAGACCCACAGACCTGCCGCCCGGGACCGCTTTGCCGCCCAGCCGCCCAGACCCCCAGAAACGACTCAGACGCTTCTATTAACTTCATGCTGTTTGGCCTATGGCTCAGGCACATGTTAGCTAGCTCTTACATCTTAAATCAACCCATTTCTATTAATCTGTGGGCCACGTGGCCCCGGCCCGTGGCTCACCCGTGTTCCTTACATGTTGCTCCTTGGGCGGCTGGCTCGATCTGCCTGACTCCACCCTGCTTCTCCTACCTAAGCTCTGATTTCTCCTCCTACTTATTCTATGGTACCTGCCATGGCCCAAAACAGCTCCTTTATTTAAAGATTGAGATTCACAGCATACATAAACGCATTCCCACATCACTTCCCCCTTTCTGTCTAATCAAAAAGGAAGGTTTTAATTTTAGTATATGTGCTGCTGAAGCAAGCACAGCATACATAAACGCATTCCCACATCACCCCTCTTTTCCACAACATCTCCAGAGTGGTGTGAGAAAGCAGTTGTGAGTGCCAGATCTGGGCAGCAAGTGCAGCAACAATGGGAAATGAGCCTCTCATGGAGGATGCGCTTTAATCCCAGTCTCCTTGGAAGGAACTGCCATGGCTCATCGGTGCAAGAGAGACGATAACTCAAAAAATGCCTTTCTGATGAGGAGGGACTGTGGTAAAAACCATTGGAAGAGAACAGACTATTTATTCAGTGACTACAGACTAAACCCTGACAGCTTTCCTCTTTGGACTATGATTGTGAAGGATCCACTATGAGTGAGACAAAGGCCCCCAACCAGTCTGCAATGTGAATGTTCATATCAGTTCTAATTAATCTGAAATGTGTATCTCTCCAGGGCGGAACAGTTAGACATGCCTTATTACTTTTAAGCTGTATTTCATAGTGGTGAAGGCATGTGACCTAAATAATTTTAATTTGGTGGATTTACTCCTTTGTCTAAGTCATTTTATAAATTCCAAATATTTTCATTGATTTTTCCATCATCTCAAAGTTATCTATGTTAATTATAGATTACTTTAAAAAATAAATACATGAAAATAAATTTAAAAAATTGAAAAACATAATGGAAAAATAATGATTTGTGGTGCTATTTTTAGTAACCATAAGCATTGTACATATATTCATCATTGTTGGGTATTTAATGTTTTTAATATTTTCCTCATAACTGAAAAGTTGTTCATTTTTTGTTCTATTTTTAGGCATTTTATTTATTTAATGTGTATGTTTTACCTGCATGTATGTCAGTCATACCTGGTGCCTGTAAAGGCCAGAAGAGGGAGCTGAAGCTAGAGTTACAGGTGGATGTGAGGTACCGTGTGAATGCTGGGACTCAGAGTAGAGTCCTCTGAAAAGGCAACCACAAATTGTATATTCTTAATTACTTATATAAGATGAATCATACAAATGGAATTACAAAGTCCATCTTAAACTTTTTGTTGGATGCTCCTAAATTGCTTTCTAATTTGGACCAATGAACCCTGTCGGCAGTCAAATTTGAGACGACCTATGAGAATGCCAGAATCAGGCATCTCCATTCAGCTTCAACCTGGGTGCCTACACAGGCTCCACAGCATGCCCTGGTACCACACTCCTCTCTCCAATCCCGTCTCTGCCCTTGCAGTCCTTCTCATAGCCAAGTCTGATCGTATCACATCCCTCTGTAAAATGTTACAGTAGCTTCCTTGGCCCTGAGAACTAGGCCTTAGTGTCCACATGGCTAGAAGATTCTTGATCTTTAGTGCTTGGGGATTTGGGGGCTTGTTTTTGTTTTTGCAACCTTGTAATCATCTGGTCGTGCTTCTTGGCTCCAGACATGCAGAACCTGTTTCTCTAAGAGTCATTCTAGGCTTCTGTCTCTTCATTTCTCAAAGTCAGGTTGGGGCTCATTTCCTCTCATGCTGGCTAAAAGTATTTGGGCATTTTTGGTCTGTTTTTTTCCCCCAAGCACTGACAAGCTCTGACTGCACCTCGACTAGGCAACATTGCCCCCTAGAGGACCTCTCGGTGCTTTGGCTGGCTGACTCCTGACTTGTGTATAGCACTGGTTATCTAGATGCTGTCGCTGGATGTTGCTTCGGCTCCAATCTCCCTTTCTTTTGATATTTCAGAAGATCTCCTGGATAGTCTATCCACAGGGGCCTCTTAAATTTCCTTTGTATTTTCTGTTACCTTTGTTTTTCGGTGTTACATTCTAATACTTGTCTCGCATTCCAGTTTGCCAATATTCTCTTCAGACATGGATAAGTTAGTATTAAAATTGTAGGCTTGGCTATTAACTGAGTTGCTTTTTAAAGATGTGAGGATTGAACTCAGTATCTCAGGCCAGCACACCATAGCTATACTATGAATCTATACCCATAGTCTGACTGTCACAGTTGTTAAGACAAGGTTTCACGGTGTAGCTAGCCAAGGATGATTTTGAACTCATGGTCCTCTTGCACCCACCTCCAAAGAATGGGATTGTTCTGTTTTGTTAAGTGGTTAAATTCCTATTTAGCTCATTTTCAATTCTACTGTTACTTTTTAATATACAGACCCACCCCCTGTTGAAGTTATTAAGCCTGTTTTATTTATACCACACAGTATGCATAGTTATATACTTTACACGTGAAAGTATCAGTAATAAGGTCTTTACCTGGTATTTCTGCTCTTTTTATTGAGATTTGTTATCTTTAATTGTGACTTCACAATGATGTAAAAGTAGTTTTTAGAAATAATATGAAGACGAGGGTGGGAACATGTTCGTACTGAGAACATGTTATGTATTTATTTTACTCTCTCAAGGAAAGGCAGACTGCCACATGTGGCACCTCATTTAGCTGCATCTGGAATTTCAACAGCTTAAATACCCTACATTCAAATCGACCTTCAAAGTTTGTTTGGAGGTTGTAATGAGGGATTGAGCTACTCATGGATGCTTGACTCAAGAATGATCTTCTTCTAGTGGGAACTGTGGGTATACTACCTGTGTCGGACGGGGGTGGGGGGGGCTTCCTGTTGTGATTATGTTAGTGATAGAAGGTGGTTCTTGGTCATTCAGATTGCCCCAGTGTGACTGCCAGGGTCTTTGTAGGACGAAGGCAGGAGATATACATTATATTCACGACTCCATGAGGGAAGTATAGTGAAACAGAAGCAGGAGAGGGCCTCAAGCCAAGAAATGCCAGCAGCCTCTGAAGCTGCAGAAGGCAAGGACTGAGGTCTCCACTGGAGCCTCCGGGAGGGATGGTAGGGCTGACACCTTGACTTCAGGATTCCTGACTCCTTGAACTGTAGTGCAATAATTTTGTCTTCTTAGAAGCCACTAAGTTGACAGTAATTTGTAACAATTAAACGGTACCGGAAGGCCACCCACTTATTGTCTGGTTCTGCTGCTAAGCCTTGTAGCTAAGGAAATGTCTGTCTGGTGTTGGAATTAGTTCCTATCAATGACAGAAATCCTTTATGTGGGGTGGAGGTTGGGCTTTTGTCTTTCCTGTGTCGATTTACTCCTTCTACCGCTGCTGTTCAAATGCTCTGGGTGTAACTCTAGCTTCTCTTTGTGAGGTGGAGAATGCCGAGGCTTTTAAAAAAGTCTTCCTGCTGACAAGACAGACCGTTTTCCCCAACTGTTTTGTGTGAACTGTGCATATTCTAAGTAAAGTTCAGTGGTTATCACCCACTTAAAATTCTTTGCTGTTGCTGTTGTTGTTTGGAGACAAATCCTGTCTTGTTAGTCCAGGCTAGCCCTGAGCGTCCTGTGTAGCTGGAGAGGACTTTGAATTCTTGGTCCCGTTTCTTCAACCTCCTGAGTTCTGAGACTGTATTCATGCACCACCACACCCAGCTTATGGGATTCTGAGTCTCAAACCCAGGCTTCAAATGTGCTAGGCGAATAATCTGTCAACTGATGTACATTCCTAGCCCCCCTAACAAAGTTTCGCAAACTAAATTGAGAGAGAATGAAAATACCCAAATACCTTAAAATCTTCCCTCCACTGTTTCAAGTATTCCCCTGAAGAAGTCCAGGAGCCAAGCTTGTGACATGGCTCTGGGGACATGTAACATGTTGTGGCAGGTAGAAGACAGGTAACTGCTTTCCTTCCCTGGACCTCTACAGCTTGCTCAGTAAGCAGGGACTGACCAGTTCAAATTTTATTTTACATGTTTTCTATTTGCATGTATTTGGAACTACAAACAGCAGACAGTAGTCTAAGTCCTCCAGTTCACCAGAAAAGCAGATAATTACAAGGCAGCATGGTAATTGCTGTGGGACAATGATGAGATGAGCATGTAACTGAAGCAGGAGGAAATGGCAGAGACATTCATTAAGTAACTAATTAATTCACAGTATTCTGCTCAGGCACAGTGCTGAATGCCAGATGATGTTTACCTTGAAAACAATAAGAAACTATATAAAGGCTTGCATTTGAAACACTAGGCCACTTATGCTCAGACTCCCCTACCTCTTTTCCTGATCTAGCAATACTTGGACAAAGTGATAGTGTATACACATATGAGAGGTACCTGTAGGTGTAAGGCAGACACAAACAACCTTAGAAATGGCTCTATATATTCCACTAAATACTTACAATCAAAACATGCCTTTTTCAAGTCACATTGAGCATCAGTGATGTTTGGAGTAATTGTGTGACCTGAAGTGTAGGGGCATTATGTTGTTCCATTGTAAATAATTGTCCTACCCACTGGTTTAATAAAAAGCGCTGATTGGCCAAAGGCAGACAGGAAGTGTGGGCAGGGCTGCCAGACTAAGAAGACTCTAGGAACAGGCAGAACAGAAGAGAATACCAGAGAGAAGCCAGAAGATGCAGAGGACAACTATGCTGCTCTGAGAAAAGGTACCGAGCCGCATGGCTGAACAGGATAAGAGTCATAGGTTAGATTAAGGGTAAAGAGTTAGCAAGTTATATGTCTGGGCCTTAGGCTGATCAGCATAAGATTAATGTAAGCATCTGTGTGTCTCTGCAGGTCTGTGGGTCTGCGGGTCTAAACCTTGAGGCTAGGCCCGAAAGTCCGGGCCAGAAACCTCTTACTACACAGAAACCTAGGACAAACTTCATGGAAAAACCTGTGAGGTTCAAACAACACCCCCCTTGTGAGCCTGTCTACATTGTCTTGTCTCGGAGTTCTTTATTTTTCTAAGTATTGGAGTTCAATTTCAGTTATACTCCAGTGTTTCCAGTCATCTTTATTTTCCTTTTTGGGAACTTAATTTACTTCTCGAAAAGCCCTTTATTCCCAGTCTAAGGTAGAAAGGTAATCTTGACACCTCAAGCTAATTCCCTCACTTCTGACTTGGCCATATGTGGAGTTAATAGTTAAACTATTTCTGCATTCCTTTTATTCCCTTATTCCCACAACCTGGCAGTAGGCTATGATATGAAAGGCTGGTGTATCATGACCGAGTACTACATGTGCATTAGAAATGAAGCTTTGGTCCTATAAGGGTCTTCTTTCCAAACACTCCCAGCCAATGTCACCTGCCCATTCCTCTGGTAAGGCTAGCCTGCTCTGGGAACTGGGAAGACTTCTAGTACCAACCAGTATCAGGGCTGCTGTTACCATGATTTCACTTGGCATTGTCATCCCGACTCTGCTGTGGAGTCTGATAACTTCATGTTTCACTATCTTTTGAGTACCCCACACCTTTCCAGAGCCATTTCCCAATCCCTGTTTGCATCTTAGGGAAGTGAGAGTTTTCTCTTAGAACACAGGAGACTGTCCCAAAGAGCAGCTGTCACAGGAGACATCACGGAGGGCAGAGCGGGTGGTAGATGGACCTGGCAGAGAAAATTTGCGTTATCCTTCCCACACCAACACCATAAGTACTTACCATTTCCAGGTCATATTGGCTCCCCACTGATCCAGGGTCACATCTTCATGTGGCACTTTGTGGTCTTTGCTATTTTCATACCTCATCTCTACTTAGGCCTCCTGCAGATTCTCTCTCTCTCAGCTGTATTTACCTCATTAAACTGTACTCTTTTGAAATTCTTCAATGCACACTAGTCCTTTTAACCCAGGAAATTTTAGGGCATATAACTGTTTTTACCCCCATTTCCCACCTCTACTCACTGACCTATCCTCCAGTCTTTTTCTGCTTAATTTCTTCCAGGTTGAAGATTAGGCCTAGCCAAATCCAGGAGAATCTTCCCTGGACCCTAAGTGACAAGGTCCCAGAATACCATGTGAGAGAATGGGATGGTTGAGTGGAGGAACCAACAGAGGAGAACAAAGATGTGGGTATCTTGATAGAAGGAGCCATTGTGGGGTTAGAGAGCAAGCTGGTGCTAGGGAAACACTGAAGAATTTACATGATGAGCCCAGCTAGGACTCCAAGCAACAGTGCAGAGGGTGCTTAAACTATTATCATATGAATGACCACCCTAATTGCCATTATAGAACCTTCATCCATCAGCTGATGGAGGCAGATGCAGAGATCCATAGTTAAATAACAGGCTGAGTTACTGGTCAGCTGAAGAGAGGGAGTTGAGATGACATGAGTGGAGGGATCAGATCATGATGGGGAGACCTATGGAGTAGGCTAACCTGTGCTGTTGGGAGCTCGCAGACTCTGAAATAACAATGAATGAACCTTCATGGAACAGATTTGGATCCTCTGAATATAGATGACAGTCAAAAGACAAGGGCAGTTTCTGGAACCTCTTGCACTTGGACCAGAATCTATCCTGGGTCCATGAACTGGGAAAACACCTTTCTCAGCCTTGATCTTTGGGGAGGGACTCGGTCCTGCCTCAACTGGATATGGAAGACTGAATTGACTCACCCTGGGATTCCTTGCTCTCTCTGGGGAGTGGATGAAGGGTGGGAGTGGGGGTAGGGAGTGGGGGCTGGGGGAGGACTGGGAGAAGGTAAAGGAGTGGGTATGGGAATTTTTTTTTAAAAAAAATAATTAATAAAAAAAAAATCATAGCTGATGCTCAAAGTGGCCTGCTTGCTAAGCTGCTCCATACCGTCCAGCAGTGAGTGTCATTCTCATGTCATTGTCTTAGCTACTGGATCCAGTAGAAGTAATTCACACTGGAGACATGACCAGCTGGAAGCCCAGTGAAGAATATGCCAAAGTCACCTATGGCATTGCAAGAGGAGAACGTTGGCAATATTGGAGAGGAGAAAAGGGTAGGATTGTGTCATCATAGAGGAAAGTGATGCCAATAACGGCATCCTCTTTTCTCTCAAGGGCACTCAGACAAGAATCCTTCAATTCTGTTAGCACCAACACCTCTGTGTTTCCTGAAAACAGAGCCTGTAGGGTGACCCACATCCAAACACGCAGCCCAGTGCCTCAGCTCCAAGTGCCATTGCTGTTATTTACTATTTGTAGAGTTAAAATTTAATCTTAAAAATGAGCACTGCCAAGGGATATTTTTCTGACCCATGTCCTCCAGCTGATGAATTTGTCCATGAAAGAATTAGAAAATTTGAAGCATTGAAAACTCTTCAGCTCCAATGAAACAGAAGTGCTTATGGCTACACAGACACTCTGGCCTAGGAGCCGGGTGTGGCTTAGTGGGAAAGAGCTTGGCTGACCTTCGTGAGGCCCCAGACCACAAACCTGGACAGGGAAGAAGGCCGCAGTGAGTGAGCCTGGGTTGTTTCATTTGTTCCCGACTCTGCCACAAACAGTTTGTCTTTGAGGCCCTTCCTTTTCTTGTGTCTTTTTCTAGTCATAAAGCATCTGGTCTGTATAATAAGGAGAACTGAGGAAATACAATTAGCCAGACATGCAGGAAGTAGATGACATATCTTCGTGACAGACATTACCCCAGACATTACCCCAGACCGTATTCCTTCTTTATTAAACACCCTACATGAATATATGACATATATTCATGAAAATGCCATAATGGAAACTCATTATTCTGCATGTTAACGTCAATAATTTTTTTAAATGAAAAAAGAACATATTTATTGACTTCTGAGGGTTTTTAAATTTTCTTTGATTTTGTTTTCATGAAAATATTACATTTTATCTGTGATTCTTCCATTAGTCACTGGGTGATGGGTAGCATCCTCTTGTACCATTCACTGTTCTGTGGTGTGGCACGTCTGCTCCATGATGGCTGACTGTAGCTTACCAATGCAGTACTACTTACTCCAACGTCATAAGACACATACAATCATGAAACTGCCTTAAAATTCATACTGGATATAATTTTTATGGGAAGTAAATGTGACAGTCAGAGTAGCTACAAGAGTCGACTAAGACCAGCCCTGATGATCATATGTATATATATGGCCCTATGGTCACACTATCTGGGTTCAAATCCAAGACCCAGATGTTCCCTATGTGTAATGTTTGGAAGTTGATTTAGTTATTCATGTGCTGTATAGGCGGTCTGCTGTGGGAGGCAGAGCAGGGTTCACCGATTGAGAGAGAGCATGTGAGAGGTGAGCAAGCTGAAGGATGGAGTATGATTTCTTCTTGCCTTCAACCCCAAGTTCCCAGGTGTTCAATTGTGTCAAGCATTTGCTCATAAATAAGAACAGCTACTATGATCTCTGTGGACCCCACCTTAATGAAGCAGTCATCTGCTCCATACAGTCTTGAGGTCCTCACCACATCTTTCTACATTCCTACTCTCCGTCCTTAATCAGGATCTGAGCTCCAGACACAGTCTCTACTGCCTCCCTTATGTAACAGGTTGCACATTAACTGTACTGTGACTTCCAAAGCTGGAGAAACTGGAGCACATGGAAGAGCTGCCATCTGGAGAAGCCAGAGAACATTTGCAAAGTGAGCAGATCTGCTTTTCATGGCACTGGGCATTAGACAATGTCACAGATGGTTTCACTAAAGTACTATGGGGAAATGCAGAGAATCAAGCATGCCTCACTGTCTCTTTTTTTGAAATCAAGAACCTGCTATTAGAGTTACTGAATTCCAGGCTTGAGCCCCAACAGCCTTGATAAGCCAGGCGTGGCCGTTTGACCTCAATAATCCAATTAAACAAACACATAACAGTAAAAAGAAGAGAAGGGTAGATTCAGTGTGGTCATATTGAGAAGAACAAAAGATCCAATTACTCACTCCCACCCAAGTCTAGCATTATGATGTCAGCTTGAGGCTTAGGTCTGAATCCATAGCTGAAGAGTCCTGTCAAGGCATGGCCTTCTTCATCAATGCTCTCAGGGCTTCTCTGACAAATGTCAGAACAGTGTGAAACCTCTTTCTGGGAGACAGGGTCCCCTCTGGCTACCACCAGGCTTCAGCCATTTTCTTTTCCCACCTTGAGATTCATGGCAAAATCCGAATTCCTTTAGAAACATCATTTCAGTGGTCTGATAACCAGTAGAGGATACATGTGTGTCTCTCAAATACTTCCTTTCTTGCCAGGATGATTATAGGATTAGGTGTGAGGAGACTAAACTATATAAATAAAAAAACTCACAGTCTCAAAGCCCAGACAAACGGAGGGAGTGTGAAACCCTTGTATCTCTCTATGTATGTGTGTGTGTGTGTGTGTGTGTGTGTTTCTCTGTGTGTGTTTGTGTGTCTGAGTATCTCTATATGTGTGTGTGTGTGTGTGTGTGAGGAATCTAACTACACTATATGCTTCAGTTTTCTTGTCTGAAAGTTTGAATTAGCAACACAGCTACATCACAAGGGCTCCCTAGCAATACAGCACTTCACAAGGCTCCCTAAATTGCAGGCCATAGAGGCCCCATTTGAGCTTGATAATTCCAAAATTGGAGTATCAAATAGCTCATGTAACCCAGTCATGGAAAATGCTGGCCTTAGAACTGCCTGGATTACCATCGGCTCACAATCTCAACTTTACATGGTTTTATCCTTCCCTGGTGCAAACCTTACACCCATTGGATGGAAACATGCTTCTAGAATTCCAGCTCTACTTATACTGAGTGACCTGTTGGAAGAGGAGCTCCATGTGGCTCAGTCTGAGTTGTGGAGGAGCCCTGTGGGAGAGTGGTGGTACAATAGACATTTGGGGACATCATTAGGAATCAACCCAATGTGTCAAATTCCTGACAAAGTTATTGTGAGTCAAAGAAAGTGACAGGGTTAATTAAGAAGCTCCTGTCTCTGGGAACAGGCCTCGTGTGAGATCCTGGAGGAAAAGGTAGGCTTTTGGGTTTACTGGACTCTTTAGCCTCAGCACACCCACCCAGCACTTGCAGGTACTTTTCCACCCTGACTTGCTGGTTATTCAGGTAGCCCTTGATGTATGCTGGCACCTTGAGTGTCCCCAGAGCCCTCACAGTCTAATGCTGCTTATTATGAGCATGCACTGCCCTCTTAATTTCTCTGTGATTCTCATATAACTATGGGTTCTCATCTCAGCCCATTTCCTAAGTATCCAGTTAGAATCTTGTCACAACCCTGCTTCAGATGACACTGGCCTTCAAGGGCCATCCTGATTTTATCCCAAACCGTTTCCCAATTATCCTTGCAGGGTGTTCAAAACCTGCTACCGTGATACCAACAAATGGGAAGTAAACCTTTAGGAACCACAGTAGAAATGAGTTGGAAAGAATAGGGCTAACCTGTGGCAGGTTGCTAGGCAACCTATCCCAAGACAGATGTGCTAGGAGCCAATGAAAACTTATCTAAAAAATGAGTTTTAATTGGAAAGATCGGAAAATTTATGATGCTTCTGAGTGGGATTTTATAAAGTTATTTGTCTCTGATACTTAATACATTGAGCAGAAGAAATCATTCCTTACTCATTGGGGGGAAGCTTACTGTTGCTTTTCCTGGGAAGGTGTATGGCAGGGACCAGAATGGTTTTAGAATATGGAACAGCTTACCTGAGTAGCAAGGACTAAAACTAAAGTCATCATTCAGCTTCCAGGGCTTGCTGATTTTGGTTAATGAGAGTTTCCCAGAGATGTTTTTTTTTTTTTTTTTTTATAGGTATTTATAAAGAAATAAATACTGGACCCAGACCTAGAAATCCACATGGAGACACCCTCTGTGCTGGGACAGTGCTGCGTGTTTAGTTAATGAGGCTTAGAGGCTGTACTTATTTCCATTTTTCTAACTCAACACTATCCTTGCAACATGCTGGAAAAGAGTTCTACACATACATACATTGTATATGTATACTTATGCACAAACATGCACACATGTATATATACACATGTCTGTACATGGGGGAGGGGTGTAAATTCAAGCCACTCAGATTTCTTCCTACTAAGCTGTTTTTTGAAAACAGCCACAGGCATGTTTTCGGGGAAGCACAGTGCAGATGTGATAACCCAGTCTTTGCTTACCATCCTCCTTGGCCTAGACCAACTGGTCAACCAAGACAAAGCTGGAGGAGACACCAACAGCCAGAGCTGGATGCACATTTGGCAGTAATGCATCCAATGACTCATAGGTCAAAACCAGATTTTTCAAGCTCTTCTTTGGCCTCCTATCCTGTTCTGTCCTCTTGGAAAATATCAAAGGAATGTATATTGATTGATTTTTCTCTACTCGCTCGGCTCACTTTTTTTTTTCCCTGGTTCTAAAAGTTTTCTGTCATTCTTGTAAGTCTGTAGTTAGTTTAATATTTAAAATATGAGCTTCTCAAACAAGCTCCCATGAGTGCTGCATGGCCACATTTGGTTTTGAAGGTCTCAAAAAATCCTTTCTGGTTTTTGTTAATCCAAAAAAAAAAAAAAAAAAAAAAAGTCAATGGGGGACAGGAAGGGGATTTTCCAACATGTTCCTAAAACATCCACTCACAGACAAACACCAGCAAGACGACAGTTTATTCCAACACTGCAGCAAAGACTTTCCAGGCACCAAAAACAAGGCATGTTGCAACAGCTTTAAGACAGATTGCTGACAGCGCCATCACTGCTGTTTTCTGAGGAGTCAGAATTTTCCAAGCCCTTGTAAAGGCTTAAGCTCTTCTATGCCCTTGGAGATCATTAAATCTCAGTCTCCATGAGATGTTTGTCAGTATTTCCAGAGGACAGAGAGGAACCATATAACTTTAAATGTCAAATTTATGCTCACCAAGGAAAGAAAACTACACACAGGGTAGGGATGTAGCTCAGGTGGTAGAGTGCCTGCCCAGCATGTAAGATGCCCTGGCTTTCATTCACAGTATTACATAAACAAGGCATGTGGATGCAGGCCTATGATCCCACTATATTAGTTGAAGGCAGGAGGGTCCTTGGTTTGAGGTCCCTCTTTGTTCTTACATGTGTTGCATGATTGAGACCAGCCTGGTATACGTGCGACCTTATTTAAAAATAAATCCTGTTTTATTTTATTTTATAAGAAAAAGGTCTGGAGAGATGGCTCAGCAGTTAAGAACATACACTAATCCTGCAAAGTTCCAACACTCACATTAGGTACCTCATAGCCACCTGTAACTCCAATCCCAGGAGGAAACAATGCCTTTGGCCTCCCCAATCACTGCACTTATGTGGATAGACACTCTCACTATATACACATAATTTAAATTCAAAATTTACATGGGTGCTAACTTGTTCATGCAGTAGTCCACATGCCTGGACTATATAGTATGATCACTTACTGTTTGCTGAATTATTAACTCCATAGATATAGGTAGTAATGACCATGGGATTCTTGACCTAACGGTTTTATTGGCTGGTGTGGAAGGTGACGAGAGAATGACAGATGCTGAGTAAGCATTTACATCTGTTCGTAGTTTCCCAGCGAAGACACCGATATGCTGTATACTTTTAGGAGCACTGTTAATAGAGCTGCAATGATGACCCTCAGCTTTCTCTCCTGATGCATGATTTAAGCATTCATCTCCACAAGAAGTGAGGTCATCACCCCTTCCTTTACCTCTGGGCTCCCCTGTGATTTGCTTGGGTTAGTAGAATGTAAAAGAAAGGACACTGTGCTGGCTGGTTTTGTGTCAACCAGGCACAAATTGAGAGGACAAATTGAATTTAACATGCCTCCATAACATCGGGCAATAACTAGTCTTGTGAATGAAGACCAAACCTGGCCAAGCTGGTCCGATGCTGCATGATGTAGAAATGAGCCCAAACTCCATTAAAGATCATAAACAGGGAAGGGAGTGGTGGCTGTTTTCAGCTATCAGGCTTTGAGGTTTGTTGCACAGGGATAGAGAACCAAAATGGTCAGAGAGTCAGAGAGTATTTCTGGGGATTTTCCACTGAGCTAAGGCTTTAAGAGCCAGCAGACACTCTTCAGGGGGGCACTGGTGTGGCTGGAACCTGGAGCACTGTATGAAGATCTTAAGACTGGAAAATCATGTTTTTTTTCCAGAACTAGAATCAGTACAGTGTGAATAAAAATCAAGGATAATGGAAGTTGCATAGATAGATAAGACCCAGACTAGACTAGTAAGTGAAAGGAATGTACATGATGCCTACTGATTATAGAGTGGGTTTCCAGACACCTTACAAAGGTAGCTTCATCAAGGTGACAGTAACCTTTGCTCATAAGGGGACATAATCCACCAACTTTGCTAACCAATCCCAAAGACATATCATGGCTACTTGTAATTATCAGCAGCATGTATGTAGTTGATGTTACTTTTTTGAGCCTAGTAATATAGTGATGTTCAAATGTGCAACAAGAAATATACACAAAGGTCCTGGGTACATATATTAGGCATTTTTGTATACCTAAAGTCTCAGTAATCCCCAACAGTTGATATTCATTTTCTTATATTGCAGCTAAGCAAAATAGGGACCAAAAAAGTCACTGACTCCCTCACTAAGGCTTCATACCAGAAAGTGCCTTGGAATTCAAACCCAGGTGCACTCAACTTCAAAGACTGTGCCTTTTTCCAAGGCCAGACTACCTCCTGTAAGGAATTCCTGAGTTCCTGTGTCAGAGTCACAGCTATGCTTTTAAAGTAACAAGGAGATTAAATTTGAGAAGGCATATCCAAAGGTGAGCCAGTACAAGGACTGGAGGCATTATCACTTAGATGTCTCAAGAAATCTCAAATGAAGCTTCTCCACAGCCACGTTCATTCATCTACGTATTTTTAAAGTTACCGTGTATATAATGCCTGTCTGGGAGCCAACAGAGACAGCCCTGAGTGCTGGTGAGAGAAATTATTAAAAATATCATAAATCCTGTGAGATTTGGGCGGTCCAAATCTAATTTTGGAAAAGGTGCAAACGTGTGTGAGTGGGGGTCTGGTTGCTCTGATTTAGGACACAGGCTCACTGATAACCAAGAAGGGATGCTTTCTAAGGTACTTAAGGCTGAATGACTTCCAGAAAAGAAGGGAATAACATTTCTTAAATTTCATGGGGTAGTGAGGAAATAGACCAAGAATTTATTGTTATATAATTCACCTTATATCCGTCAACCCAGACTGTCAAGGTTAAGTTTGATCTATAAGCAAAGTAAGAAAAATTCCATTTTCATTCTTGGTAATGTCTACTGTAGAATAGCAGAAGTTGAGGCTGGTAGATAACTGTTGACTTGCGCATCATAGCTTTTGATTGTCATGAAATCCGACATGCAGAGCAGAACCCGGGACAATATTCTGGAAGAATTACAGAAAGAAAAACAAAATGCCTTACACCAAACGAGTCATCGTCAAATGACAAAGCAGTGATCTGGTGCTATGGTGTGTACCGGAGGAGGAGGATCTGACAGCCACAAGGGCTGGGACACCATGAGGGTGGGCAAAGCAAGGAAGGACACAAACAGACTCCTAAAGAGAATTAATTGTCCTCAGAAGAAGAGGTGACAAACAGTTTTTTCTACCTGGTGCCTGAGCCACACAGCCCGCCTCTTTGCCATGAATAAGAAATAAAGGCATCCACACTTCTCTTCCTGAATATTAAACACAAAGTCTAAATTACAATGTCTGCAAGGATTAGTCATGCATAATTTATTTCTGAATTAATGTCGGAGCCACAAAGCTCAGAGTCAGAGCCTCTGGACCCAGGGCTCTCAGAGAGCCAACAACAGTTGCCCGAAGCAGTCAACAGATGGAGCTGGGGGGCTGCTAACCCCTTTGATTTCAGCAGGCAGAGGGCGTCTGCGCAGAGCACTCAGCTTCCGGCTGCGGAAATAATCAATGCCATCCAACACACACTAATCAATTCTATACACACGCCGCGCACAATCCGGTAAAGGAGGTCAGAGAAGTACGTCCTGGGCTTTAAGTAACGCGTGGGCAGTTGACGCACCATGATGTGGGTAGATCTCGGAGAGGCACTGACGCAGCCCACAATCAACCCTTTCAACCTTCGCTGGTCTGTGTCATGCAGTGCCAGAGGCCAGACCTTAGGGGGTACCCACTTTGGAAAGCACAGGAAATTCGTGCCATTTATAAATGATCTCATCTCTTCAGAACTGGCATTTTCTCTAACGAAGAACATGCTTTTGACCTCGAATGAAAAGGGGGAAAAATCACCTAGATACATTATTACCACACTTTTGGCACAATTAGAAACCAGCCAGAGCCTTGAGATAGGACCATGGCTTCTCGAGAGAGGCAAGGTGTCTGACAAGGCAAGACGAGAAGGTTAAAGCCCCAAGAGGAACCAGGTACCTAAGGCCCAATTCATTTCATGCTCTGACACAGTGCCCAGCACATAGTGGGTGCACAGGACTTTGATACTGACTGACGGAATGTGCAAGTGAATGGATAAAGGCTAACACCTCAAGGAAGCAGATCTACATATCCCGTCAGTGGCAATGCATTGTGAAAGCTTTTTGGCCACAAAGTCTTCAACAACTTGGCATTATATGTCCAATATCTGAAAACTAGTAAGTACTCAGTGAATATTTTGTATGTTGGCCTCTGTGCCTCAGTTTACTTACCTGCAAAGGATGAACCAAAAGAGAAAGGGTTAACTATTGTGAAGAATGAAATGATGTATTTAAAGAACCCTCACATTCATGATTTAAATAGCTGTGAATTCAGCTGACCATAGTTACTGTAGCTTGAGAATACTAAGTGGCAAATTTCAGAAATAAACAATTCATATGTTTTAAATTGTGTACGGCTGTGAGTAGTATGATGAAACACATCATCGCCTTCCGTCCCTTCTGCGATGTTAATCATCTTTACCTAACATATCCACACTGTATTTGCTACCCATTAGTTATCTCTGCAGATGGACTGGAATCTAAGTACATGTGCCCAGGTAGCATTTGTTTTTACTTAATAATTGATCCAAAGTTTGAGTATCAATGATTGTAATTCAGACATACCCGAGAGAAATTGTAAAGTGGTTCTCTTAAGTGAAAAGTGAAAGTTCTTAACTTGAAAAAGGACAGAGAGGAGATTGCTGAAGTCTACAGTAAGAATGAAATGTCGTATATGTTAGTTCAGTACTATTCAGTTTCAGGTCTTGTGACACATCCCATACAATAAAGGGAGAGATTGTAACTGTTGTTATTATTGTTATTATCTTAAAACATTTTAAATAACTTTTCATTTCTATTTTATGTGCATTGGCATTTTGCCTGCATGTATGTCTGTGTGAGGGTGTCAGATCTTGGAGTTATAAACAGTTGTGAGCTGCCATGTGGGTGCTGAGAATTGAACCCAGATCCTCTGGAAGAGCATCCAGAGCTCTTAATGGCTGAACCATCTCTCCAGCCCCAACTGCTTTTATTATTATGGTAGATGGTGTTGATTGGTAAACATAGTCATAGACCATTACTTTCCCCCAGGTAATCCTCACCTGTGAGCCTAGGCCCTAACACTGGGGATTTACCAGTACCTGTCTGTGTTCTCTCTCTGGTCTGCTACATCTGTGCTTGTACTCCGGCAGTTTAAGGGCTGTGCTGATCAGGCTGTGTTCATCCCAGGCTGGAGATTTGGCTCCTGTCGCAGGGAGAGAAAGCAGATTCATTGTATGCACCAGTAGGAAAGTAACTGGCTGAGTACAAGCCAGGCCAGAGTCTAAGCCCCTGTCAGTACTTCCTGGGGCTCTCTCATCTCTCACCTCATCGATCTGAAAATCCACAGACCAGGGTTCAGATGTCAGTGGCTTTCCCAGTCTGTCAGCCCCTCCCCACCTTTTTTTTTTTTTTCTTTTTTTTTTAATTTTCCTGTAGGAAATATATAGCATTTTGGAATCCCTCCCCTAGTCTCACATCTACAGGGGATAAATGACTGAAAGCTTTGAAGGGACCTGTGAGGCTCCAGGAGGCTGTCACTGACACCCAAGAGCTTCCAAGATGAGTGAAGACAGGTTTCCTATCTCAGTGTTTAAGGGTTCTTGAGAACTGGCTCATTTCTGTTTCCTGAAGAGGACAAGCTGGAGAGAACCCATGGCCCCTTTGACTGCCTGAAGATCTTTCTGATGGTAATGGATCAGAAACAACACCTTTTAGGAGAGGGGCATTGATAATATTTAACATTTCTGTAGTGCGTTTAGATTTCTTACCAAATGATTTAAAATTTATACTTGTCTCCTTTTGTCTTTAAACTAACCTTCAGGGTGGATATGGTCCTAGTTGACAGACTGGAAAACTGGCATTTGGAAGGTCTAGCTGGAGACAGAGCTGAGATTTGTCCCTTTCCACAGCGCTTTCAGAGGCCCACCCAGCTTCTCTGCCCATAGCTCAATTTGGGCCAAATGAAAGAAGCCCTATAGTCAAAACAATTAGGAAACATTAATAGAAAAAGAATGTAGCAAAATTTTTCCTTATTAGGAAAGTCTTTCTTTCAATTTTTTTTTAAAAAAAGTCTGAAAACATATATCCAAAAGAAGCTAAATTCAAGTCTTCTTTGAAATTCTAATCATTAGCTTCAAGTGATATCTTTTCCATGTGTTTGTTTTCTGAAATAAAAATGCAGGAATTCCACATTACCAAAATAATTTTCTCCAGAAAAACATATGAAAAATTGTCTCCTATAATTTGAAACAAGTTGGCCACGATTGTCTCTTGGGATGGATGTGACATACTTCCTCCCTGAAATATGATTCTTAAATTTCATACATACTTAATTTTTGGTAAGCTTTGCAATACATGTGATCTCCAAAGCAAAACTTCTTAAGAGATGAACTCAGCTTAGATCAACCTCATCGTTTCTATGACTTGTCATTGAGGTAGTTTGCAAAATAAAGTTACTATTTGCTGAGCCCTCCGCCCCCTAATGCTGCTCTGTTCTTGTTTTTCAAGATAAACCTAAACCAGTTGGTAGAAGGGCAATCCCTTGCCTTGGAGTGAGTCTACCTGGAATGCGCATGAATGTTGGCACCGCCAGGACCTGATTCTGACAGCAGGCTCCATTCATTTAGTCCTGTTTGGCCAGAACATCCTCCTCCTCTGCCTGTTTTGTGAGGGGTGGCAGAGAGGGTGGTGCCCTTAATGGTGGGTCCAGTCCCGGTAGGACTTATACCCTAATGGCTTCACTCTCCGTGTATCTTATGAAATTACAGTATTTCTCTGGATTCTGTTGTTCGTTTGACACAAGATATGGCTGTGTAACCCAGGCTACCTCACACATGTCATCTTCATCTCCTCACTCATCCTCTTGAGTGCCGGGGATCATAGGCTTATACCACCACGTGCATTCCTGGGTTTCAAATTTGTTTTCTGTCCCAGAATTGAATTTTAGTCCCTAAACACTAGGCAGGCATTCAACCACTGAGCCTCATCACCAGACTTTCCTTTTGGTCCTTTATTCTTTCTTTCTTGACATAGTTTCACTAAGTTGCCTGGGTTAACCTTAAACCTGTGCTCTCCCAGACTCAAACTTTCAACTAGCTAGGACTGCAGGTACCATCAAGCCTAGCCTCATATTCATTTGGACTGTAGAATGTCTAAGAATTGTTAGTAAAATTAGTGAAGACATCTCCTGCATAAAACTGTGATGGGAATAACTTTGAGTGTGAAGTACCTGATTTGTGGAGGACGGTCTGTAAATACTCAAGAACTGACCCTGTTTAAATCAAACCTAGAATCTGAGGGCAGTGGCATGCTTGGTCACCTCCATTGTCTAAAGATGCCCGCAGTTAGGCTTTCTCCTAGGACTTTACTCACGGAATCTGTTCTCTGGGCCTCGTCTGGCTGGTGATCTCAGGCAGCTTTTCTCTTGAGTTCTTAGGGCTGTTGATGGATCACATCGCATCACGACCCATGTTCCCTTCTGTCTAATAGGAGGCACTGCTTGCCCTTACTTCCCTCACTGGGAAGTACGATCACAGTTCCCATTTCTCAGCGCCTCTGGCTGCTCTCTCTTCTCCAGACCGTGTGAGATCAGAGGTAAAATGGGAGCAGCAGCTAAAATCAGGTTTGTACGCAACTGCAGAGCAATGCACTGGGAGCCATGGATGGGAGCCATGGATGGGAGCCATGGATAGCTGCCAAGCAGGGACGCAAAATGATCAGGCCTGTGCTCTATTCAACTGATGGACTGTAAATGGCTCTTAAGCGTTCCACTAGGGTCCCTTAAGTGAGTATCTGGACCAAAGTGGTAAGAAGAACAGGCACAGAGGAAGAAGGCAAGTTAGAAGGAGGCGGGAAATTACAGTGACATTGACCAGAGAAAGGTTAAAAAAATGCATAAAACCATCAGATGCTTTATCCAAGCCTTCCAAATGCAGCGCCATTTCACAGCTGTCCCTACAAGGAGACAAATTCTTTTAGAACTTGACTAAGAAGCTGCTTGCCAGTTAAACATCTTAAATATCATGGATTGGCTGTTAAACTTGATATATACTGTTTGTCTCTCACGCCTCTGCGCTCTTCATCTATGCCTCCTTGTATTGTTCCAAGTTCAAGTTATAAACATCTAGAAAACAGAGACCATATGGTTTGGATTATAGTAGGGATTCGTCGGCAAAGTGGTTATCATGGAGCCAGGAACTCTTTGAGGAGGCTCCCCTTCATTGTGATTGTGGAGAATAAACGAGATGATCCATGGGGAGTTGACATGGGGAAGGAAGTGTCTACCTTTCTTACTTATTCCTTCATACAGAGTAAAGTATGTGTACCGGGAATCAGGCGTTATTTACCTTGACCTAGAGGTGTGGCCTTTAGGTCTTGAGGACCCAAGTACCAGGGTCTCTATCCCTCCCCCTCCCCCTTCTCTCTCTCTCTCTCTCTCTCTCTCTCTCTCTCTCTCTCTCTCTCTCTCTCTCTCTCTCTCTCTCTCTCTCTCTCTCTCTGCTCTTGGAGAAAGGATCTGACCAATATGGCCACATGGGCAACAATATCTCTGCGGGATCCTGTAAAAATTAAGACAGTAGTTAGGTCCCAATGGACTGACTATAAACATTTATAACTATAAATATCTTGATCAGGACTAGAAGTTTCTACAATATTAACACAATGAATAGAACACGAGAGTCTTCCTGTTTTGCACACGGAATGTGAGAGCCTGTGAGCTGGTCTCTTGACAAGTGAGCTATCTGGGAGAAGAAAAAAAGAGTTACGTAATTGAAGTCTAACAGCTGCAGAAAGCACAGAAATCAAGAGCCTGGAGGTTTGGATACCGAGAGGATGTAAGCTGGAGGCGTCTGATACTGCCTGCGACAACCAGATGAGAATCATCTGTTTTGGAAATTTGGGGGATAAGAATACTTTGATATTATTTTAGACCATTTATTGTCATAATGTTTACTTTTCAAAGTCAGCCACCTGTATTGGTGTGATGTGTTCTGATGAGAGCAATACACACGTTTATTGGCTACTCAGGATTTCTAGTCATTCCTTAGATTTGCCAGTGACTTTCCATTTCTCATTACTTTTTTAAGTAGTAGGTTTTGAAGAGATCTTTAACGATTTGAATAAATGATGTAAGAGAGAAAACAAGGAAGTGGTAGAAGGAAGATTTCCTGAAAGCCCAAGGGAAGAGCGAACAGCGGAGTTGAATGCCAGTTAGTAGAACGATGAGAAAGTATTTACATATATATCTCTATTGTGAATTGCAGGTCAAACTTTTGCTTATTAAAAATTCACCCAAGCTATTTGGGAAGATCTAAGAGAAAAATGTGCAGCAGAGCCAACAGGGGAGCCGAATGCAATCAAAGTACGCAGTGTGCACGTATGAAAGTGTCATGATGAAAAACATTATCTTATCCAGTTAGTATATGCAACTAAACTACAGAAAAAACCACTCACCTCTGTTTGGGCTGGTGATGTAGAGTACTTGAGGCTTGAGTCCAAGCACCAAGGAAGGAAGAAGGAAGAGGGGAAGAGAGGAAAGGGGGAGGGCTAGAACAGCTCTGTAAAGAACCCAAGTTTGATTCCCAGCAACAGGTCAAGGTGACTAACAATAACAACCCTGTAAGTCTAGCTTCAGGGAATCCAGTGTCCACATATGGACTCCATAGGCACCTGCACTCACATACCTATATACATGTGCACACACCCAAAAGTAAAACAAATAGAGAGAGGGAGGGGGGAAGGGAGAAAAGAAGTGATCTTTGGAATCTTCTTTGAATGATATTAACATGACCTCAGTCCTTAGAACGAAGCAGATCCAACCATGGATTCTGGGAACCTTCTCATCTACACACTAAAGTATGAAAAGTAATATCACCCTTGCTCCCTGGATAGTTAATTCAAGTCATTCAGAGTTCTGGGGCTGAGAACTTCAGAATCATTCTGTCTGCAGCCTGTGGGGATGTCTTTGTCAGTGAGAACTCCAGACTGATACAGTACTGAGGTTTCCAGTGAGGACAGTCACTGAAATGCATGGAAGTGCATTTTTGCACACTCTCAAGTGCATGCTCAGTGCACGTGTGTCTGTTTTTGTGCAAGTGTGACGCACCCATTCACCAAGGCTTCACCGCGCTGCTGCTGATTCTCCTACAGCCTTTTCCCAGGACTGCTTTCTCTAATTTGACAGTGATCACTCCCAGGAAGTGTTTATGGAAAATACATAAAGCAATGGTTTCCAGTTTCCCTACAGCTTATGATGATAAAAATATAAATTTGTGAACTATAGAGTGATATCACTCTACTTCCCATGAGATAAACAATATATCATACTTCTATTTTTAGATATTTTAGAGGTGGATGAAAAGGAAACTCTGAAAGGGAAACCAAGTTTCCAAACATCAGTCCCACTATACTCTGTAAGTCACGTCAGGGCTGACATTTCCACCAGAAGTGCCTGAGGTTGTGAAAAGTTGTAAGTGTCCAGTTATAAGAGGTGGAGACAGACAGGGGCTGTGTGATCTTTCACGGAATTAGCTTGCTTTCTCAGCTCAATCCTGTTCTGATGAAGGAATAATGCACGGACAGAGCCTGTGCCCTTCCACACTCCATAGACTAAGTGAACTGGCACCAGGCTGTGGTTTGTGGAATCAGTGAGCCAGATTTACTCATTGTTTACAGCAGTGGAAAAGAGCTAAGTGAAACTCCACAGCCTGGCAGGTGCTGTTGCAATGGGGTTTCTTGGTCCCAGGCGGCCAGAGGCCCAGACCCTGCAGCCCCAGACCCCTTAGCCACCCACCGCTGCTGCTCAGGCCCCCAGAAATGACTCAGACGCTTATATTAACTTCATGCTGTTTGGCCTATGGCTCAGGCACATTGCTAGCTAGCACTTACATCTTAAATCAACCCATTTCTATTAATCTGTCTGCCATGTGGCCCGTGGCTCATCTGTGTTCCTTACATGTTGCTCCTTGTACGGCTTGCTCGATCTCCTTTGACTCCGCCCTTCCTTTCCTACCTATTCTTATTCCTCTGCCTACTTTTTCTATGGTGCCTGTCAAGGGCCAAAACAGCTCCTTTATTTAAAGATTGAGATTCACAGCATACAGAAAGGCATTTCCACATCCTTGTGCTTCTCAAGTTTCTGTCTTGTTTGAATGCTGTGGCTGCCTACTCAGTGGGTATGGCTCCCATAACTGACATGGTAATGTTTTTACAGTACAGAGTACATGATAATTTCCCCAAGTAATCAGTGATGGATGGTCTAGGCTTCAGTGCATTTGGTTCAAGGAATTCGGGGGTATAAGAGAATAATTCGGGGGTATAAGAGATTAATTTTCCACTGAAAAGGAAATTATGATTAGCAAGGGACAAAACTCACAGGCTGATTTTAAACTCTTTTTCTTTGGTATCTTTTAGTCACTATGTTTATGAATTGGTTTATTATTCATTCTGTTTATAAATGGCTGTGGTCCTTAAATCTTCATGGTTATATTTTTCAACAAATTTATAAGTTTTATAACCATTAAGAACTGAAATATTCTTTCTTATATATTTCTAGTTATTCTTTTATAAAACTTCATCATTGGGCCTGATGATGTGTCTCAGTGGGTAGAGTGCTTGCCTAGCATGCACAAAGCCCTGGGTTCAATCTCCAGCACTGCATGAACTGGGTATGATAACACACACCTGTAATCCCAGTTCTCAGAAAGTGTATGAAAGATGATTGGAAGTTTAAGGTCATCCATAGCCATATAGAGATCTGTGCAACAATGACAGTCACATTGAGCATCTCATTTTATCCTCTATTCCGCAGAAAATGCTTATATTTACATCTCTTAATTTTTCTGAGCTAAATTCAGATATTTTTCTCAAATCAAACCTTCAGTTAATTAATTCTGGTTTTTCTCTTCTAAAATTATCATTATTGTATGTGGGTTCCTTGTACGTATGTGAGTGTGTACCACAGAATGTGTGTGGAGGTCAGAGGAAAGCTGAACACCAAACTCATGTCACTGGGTTTGTACAGCAAGTGCCTTTACCCACTAAGCCATCTTGGCAGCCTCTCTCTTCAGCTTACAACCCACCCACTGAATCTCCTATACATGGTTTGAGATAACCTTAGTTTTCAGCTGTCACGGAATCACAATCCAGCTTCTCCTGTGTGACCCTATCATAACTCAATGTTGAACCAAGATCTTTATTGGTTCCCTGCTATCAGATACAATACAGAAGTCACAGTTTATACTTATACTCGAATTTCATTACCTGTGTTTATACTTACAATGGAGGATGTCTTTCTGTATGCTGTGAATTACCACTGGATAATAAAGGAACTGTTTTGGCTTATGACAAAACAGCTTATAGACAGGTGGGAAATCTAAGCATAGATAAAGGGGAAGGAGGGCAGAGTCAGGGGAGATGCTACTAGCTCTGTGGCAAGACATGGATTAATAGAAATGGGTTAAGTTGGGAGAGCTAGCTGATAATGAGCCTGAGCCATAATACAGTTTATAATTAATAAGTGATGATTTAGGGCTAAGCAGCTTTAGGACTGCAGGTCTAGACCTCAGGCTGGACAAGCCAGAAACTTCTGACTACATACTTACAATAACATTTGTCAAAACTATAAACATAACCACCACCATAAGTGACATACAGAATTGACCCATCATTGTAAAAGAACTCCTTCGTTTTTGTGCCTTCATAAACATAACCGCCTTACCTTCCTTTATCTCCTAATGACTGCTCATCTGCTTTCCCTCTCTAGCTGGTTGTAATGACATGAGATCTCCATACATACAAATGCACAGTACATGTGACCCTTCAAGGCTAATGTCTTCACTTAGCACTGTTATATAAAGAGCGATCTAAGTCACACGTATGGAAGCTCATCTCTTTTCATTACTAAGCACTTATTGTACTTTCAGAAGTTGTTTTCTCCTCCTATTGAGGGGTATTTAAGATGTGTCAGGATTTGTGAGATTACGTAAAGCTGTATGAACATTCAGGCTATGTTTCTGTATGAAAAAACATGTTGATTGTTGTACAATTCTGAGCTTAATTTTCTAAGCCCACAAACTGATTGACAGGGTGGCTGTACCACTTTACACCATCACCTGAAACATCCTAGAGATCTGGAGTCTGCATCCTTGTCCGTGTTCAGCATCGTCAGAGGAGGCTCTTTTCCATGTTAACCATCTTAGCAAGATGAGGTCATTTTTCATGTGGTTTAAGCTGAACTTCTCTAATAAATAACAGTGTTGGTCGCTTCTCAAGCATTTCTTTGCCATCCCTCCACCATTCCTGTATCAAGATGCTTTCTTACTGGTGGAGTTGGAAGATTCTTCATATATTCTGGGTACAAGTGGCTTGTTAGATATATGGTATACAGATACTTTCTCTGCCATAGACATCTTGTTTAATTTTGATTTCTAAAAGTTCTACTTCACTCCATCACTAAACAGCCCAATCATTTAAGCATTTCTAAAAATAATTCTCTCTCATGAATTACAGTGTTTTAAAGCTCTAAACCGCCCTCTGTGCATTTGTTGATTCTTTTTCAATGTACATTTTCTCTCACAATGCTCTACTATTTTATAGTAGCAATCCTTCTTCATTTGGCATGTATGTTCGAAAGCCCTGCAGAGCCTACCTGGGTGGTGGTGATGGTGTTCTGGAAGGGAAGTGTTGCATTTTCTTGGGGGCCATGCCAGGATTGGACAGAATCTGTGAGTGTCACATTTTATGCTTCCACAACTACCTAAAATTTCCAGGGTGCCATAGGCAAGAATTTGGACACCAGGGGGTATCACAGAATATTTTTCACCCCCTTCTGAAACTGGTGGGCTGTTTTCTGTTCCTTTGTTTTGAAGTCTGCACTGCATCATTTGGTTTCATGCTGGGTTTTAGTTCCGATTTCCTGCCCCAGGCCCAGGACTTATCTCCTGCTTCCAGGCTGCGTTCAGCAGAAGCCTCTTCCT
Source organism: Phyllotis vaccarum (assembly GCA_033318265.1). Classification (NCBI taxonomy): domain Eukaryota; kingdom Metazoa; phylum Chordata; class Mammalia; order Rodentia; family Cricetidae; genus Phyllotis; species Phyllotis vaccarum. Next base: position 5,275,210 of record JARWLC010000012.1, on the reverse strand, counting down.
TACAACATCTCCAGCTCTTCTTTCAGCCTCATTGGTTTTTATTTTTCCTATTACTGTTACTACCTGGAGATTTTCTGATTCATCTTTTCATAAAAAAAACCCCTATGTCATTAAAAAAGAGCAAATGTATAAATATTAGTCTTATTTCATCTAGTATTTCTCATATTTAGCAGTAGAGGACTTTAAAATTTTATGTAGGTATTTTGCCTAATAATTACTCATAACAAAAGCTTACAAAACCTCACACTGATTCCTATAGTTAGGTAGGTCCTGTTAATATGATGAATATACAGGCCTTGCTTGGTTAATTTTATGACAGCTTGACACAGGCTAGAATCCTTTGAGAGATGGGACCCTTAATTGAGAAGATGCCTTTATAAAACTGGCCAATAAACAAGCCTACAGAGAATTTTCTTAGTGATTGACGTGGGAGGGCCCAGCCCATTGTCGTACAGCCATCCATGGATGGTGGTCCTGGGTTCTATAAGAAAGCAGACTGAGCAAGCCAGTAAACAGCATCCATTCACAGCATCTGCATCTGTTCCTACCTCCAGAGTCCTGCCCCGTTTGAGTTCCTATTTGGCTTTCTTCAATGATGTGCTATGATGAAGTATAAGCCCAACAAACCTTTTTCTCCCTACTTGCTTTTGAGCATCCGGGTTTAGCATAGCAATAGTAACCCTACCTAAGACAGAAATTGGTATCATGATTGTGGGGTATTGGCGTGACAAGCCTAACCATGTCGTTGGGAGGATTGTGGAAGCTTTGGAAGTTTGGCATAGAAAAGCCATTGTGTGTTGACAGTCCAGTGAGCTGCTCTAAGGAGCTTAGATGATATGAATGTTGAGAGGGTGACAGTTCAGAGGGTGACAACCCCCCCGCATGTGAAGAGTGAAGCAAAGACTCTCCACAGAGCCATTATGTAAAGATTCTGTGGTGTCTGGTCAGCAGCGTCAGCTGTGACTGATGAGACAAAAACCACCAAAGGAAAAATGTTGCTCTTCTGGGAAAACGGATGCTGGTCAGCTAGGTTTGAAGAATCAGCTTCAATGAAGAAGAGGCTAATACCACTGAGGTGAAATCTGGGAGGTGTTTCCTCAGGGTCAGCACACAGAAGCTGTATTTCAGAGGCAGCCAAGGTTGTACCTTGTGCTGGCGGGCAAACTTGGTTAGTGTGAGAGTCACAGGACCGTTTTGGAAGGCATGAAGGAGTCATGGAGGACAGCTGAGGCTTAGCACTCTGTAGCAGGGATGAAGTCCCTGCGGAGAACCCATAAAAGGCTGTTGGTGAAAAAGTGTAACCCAGTTGCAACAGAGCACCCAACATTTTGGAGATACCAGTACGGTGGGGTGACCACTATGAACAACAGCGGTAGAGTGGAGCAGACCAGAGCCTCGATGACAAGTTGTGTGTACTGCAGAGAGAAGAGCCAGAGAAGTAACTCAAGCCCTTTGGAGGAGCCGAGGTAGGTGAATCCCAGATACTGGACATTGAATTATTTAGACCATTAGGGCTTTGTTTTGCTTTGTTCGGCTGTGATGATGCTCCGGCACTTTCCTCATGAGGTAAGACGGTTATTGATTTATGATTTTTCATTTTAAAGAAACCTGTAGTTGAGAGATTTTGAACTTTTAAGGGGATTTGGGGGATTTTACAGAGACTTTGGGTTTTTAAATAGACTGAACTTTAAAATCCGAGGTGTTTATAATGTAATGTTGGTATTAACCTGTAATTTTGGGGATGAACAAGAAAGGAAAGATGATGACTCAAAAGTGATAATGCTTGTCTGTCAAGCTGACAAAGGGTCAATTGTGCTGGCTAGTTTTGACACAAGACAGAGTCCTCTTGAAAGATGGGAACCTCAACTGAGAAAATACTTCCATAAGACCTGGCTGTAGGTAAGTCTATAGGGCATTTTCTTAATTAATGATTGATTTGTGTGCTGGCTATTCTTGGCTGTCAACTTGCTGCGTCTGATATTAAAACTCCAAAATGGAGGGAACACCTGTGAAAGATTTTTGCTTAAAGTCAGGAGATCTACTTCTAAACTAGATCACACCTTTAATCCAGATTTTTAATCCTGGTCTAATCTAGATCACAGCTTCTGCTGGAAGCCTACATAAACACATTTCCTGCTTGTGCTCACCTTGCTAGCAAGTCCATTTCTGTAGTAATAAGTTTTTGGCCTTCCAGCCTGTGGTCCAGACTCACAGACCCACAGTCCCACAGAAACACTCAGATGCTTATAGTAATTTTATGCTAATTGTCCTAGGGCCCAGGCATATAATTTGCTAACTCTTTACTCTTAAACTAACTCATCATTCTTACGTTGTTTAGCCACGTGGCTTGGTGCCTTTTCTCAGAGAAGCATTTCAACTTCTTTCCTCTGTCTGCTAGGGGTCTCATCTGGTGTCTTTCTGGCATCTCTCTCTGCTTTTCCTGTTCCCAGAGATTTCTCAGTCTGGTAGCCCCACCCACACTTCCTGGGCCTTCAGCCAATCAGTGTTTTATTAAACCAGTAGGTGGGACAATGATTTACAATGTTATAGAACATAGACCCGCTACATATCCCCCTATTTTTTCTTTTCAAAACAAGAACCCCAAATCTAATTTATTTTGAATATTTTTTCACCATTATCTATAACAACTTGTAACTAACACTGTAAACAGACAAACATCCATAATTCATTTTGGGGGAAGGTGGGCATAGTTCTCTAGGTTACTTCCTGTTGAATGGGGGTACTGGTAATCTTATGGGGACTCAAAGAAAAAATTGAGATTATGGACAAGTCTTTCATGGAGTAGTCTGACTCCCCCAGTCTCCTTGAGATTGTTTTGGATGCAGAGTTCAGAGGAAACTTCAACAGAGGTGTTCTGAAATACTGAATCATCTGGTCCATCCATTTCCATTGAAGTCTTTTCAGTGGGTCTTCCTCTATCAAACTTTATGTTCTTTAACCAGGAAGAAATCCACAGCCTCTCATTTTCTGTGGAAATAAAAAGAAAACCTCTTCTCCAAAGTAGCATATCTTTTGATTTCAATTTTAAAGTCAACTCATTTATAAAATATATAGGTAGGATTAATCCAGCAGCATTTATAATCAAATGGCTTTTAGCAGCTTTTACTACTTAATTTTCAGTCAAAAAGCTTAAAGACAAGACAATAACATACAGTATCCAGACACTCTTTGTAACTTTTATTTTTATGTGACTTAGTATTATTATTATGCCCTAATTTCTTTTAAAGGACTTTATCCTTTTTCATTTCTCTCTCAAGCCTACATATTTTTTTTTAACACGCTCTAAACCATTTAGTGTTTTTATTTGAATCTGTCTTTACTGTATATCTCTCATTTCTTATCTTTTTCTGTTTCTGACCACACCTTTGCTTGGCTAGGGTGGCTGACTCCGCCCATCTCACTCTATTTCTTTCTGTTTCTGACCTCACCTTTGCTTGGCTAGGGTGGCTGACTCCGCCCAGCTCACTCTATTTCTTTCTGTTTCTGACCTCACCTTTAATCTGCCAAGGTGCGGCTGAGGATTCAAGGCTTCACTAGGGTAGCTGGATGGCTCCACCCAGCCCCTAGTCTAGCTTCATAGACTTAGGCTTTCCAGCAGAGGTACTAATAGGATCCAACCCACAATTTCCACTCTGAGGAATTTTAGGGTCCATATAACCACCAAGAAAGCACTGCCATCTACTGTGCATGAACTCCATTTAAATATTTGACAGCAGGGCTTCTTAAAAGACTCACTAGTGTTTTGCCTCTAAGGTTGAATCAGGAAGCTTCTCTTTTTAAAAAAAACACCTTTGCTTGCCTCTAGCAAACAGGGCTTTCCCCCCAAAATGCTGCTATTAGTAAGTAGTATTTGACTCTGTTCCCTTTTTTGTCTATATACACAGAAAGCTTAAATCCATTATATTCAGCTTGCTGCTTACATTGAGGCTCCCATGCGGCTCGGTACCTTTCCTTAGAGCAGCATGGTTGTCCTCTGCTTCCTCTGGCTTCTCTCTGGCTTTCTGCTCTGTTCTTCCTGTTCTCAAGAGTTTTCCTAGTCTGGTAGCCCCGCCCACACTTCCTGCCTGCCTTTGGCCAATCAGCTCTTTTTATTAAACCAGTGGGCGGGACAATTATTTACAATGGAACAACACAATCCCCTGCAGGGGTCTAGCCTCCCTCTCCTTCTCCTCCTTCTTATTCTTATTCCCTTCCCCTTCATCCTCCCTCTTCCTCCTCTATTTTTGGGAGGATCAGACTTGAGAGGACTGAAAAGTAAATTTGATCAGGGTTTATTATGTAGAATTTTCAAATAATTAATGATCAATAAAAATATTAAGGTGGAGGAAAAAAAACAAAGAAAGAAAGAAAGCAGGCTGAGCAAGCCAAAACAAAAGCAAGCCAGTAAGCAGCATCCCTCCATACCCTCTGTCTCAGCTCCTGTGTCCAGGATCCTGCCTGCTTGAGTTCCTGTTCTGACTTCCTTTGACGACAGACTGTGCATCCAACCTGTCCAGTGGGTTTCCTCAGTGCAAGCGCCCATGGAAATGGGCTCTTACTTGGCAAGCTATTTGGGGCCACTGGAGTGCAATCTACTTGGCAGTCAGAAGTTTTCCTTGAGCTGATGCCCCTTCCCTGCCTCAGGATCTGAACACCAGTCATGACTGGACCCCAGCAGACTACAATGCGGAAGTGTAAGCCACAAAAGCCTTTATCCCCAACTTGCATTTCGTCATTGTGTTTAATCATAGCATTAGCAGCCCTAAGTAGGACATTTGCCACACTCTGGATCTCAGCTTAAATCACTTTCTAGCCCTTTTCTCTAGTTTAATTTCTTATCATTCACACTTTTTTGAATCTTATTAGTACTTCAGTTATATTCATTACAGATTCCTCTGGGCCATCCCTGGGCCAGTAACACTGGGTATAAACTCCTCAAAGCAGAGTGATGGAGGAACATTTAATTATCTAAGGAAGTGGTTCTCAGCCTTCTGAATGTTTTAATACAATTTGGGTTGTGGTGACTTCTAACCATAAATTCATTTTCACGACTATTTCATTACTATAATCTTGCTACTGTTATGAAGTGTAATACAAATATCTGTGTTTTCTGATGATCTTAGGCAACCATTGTGAAAGGGTCATTCAACCCCAAAGAGGGTTGAGACCCATAAGTAGAGGATCACTCATCTAAAGAATCAGCCAGGAGATTTGAGTGGGTATGAATACATTGATTAAAAGTGGCCACAGGTGCAGTGAAGAGAGAATACCATTAATGAGGAAAATAGTAGTCATAAATCTAGAAAAAAAAATGGCAGTGCTTCTTCATTTGGGGCCAAGGTTAAAGAGATCTAGCCCAGGGCATCCAATCCCAAGGCCATTCACTCTGCTTCTCTGAAGCCTGAATGGAAATGTCTTTTGGGGCATCCCTTTCATGTGCTTTTGCAGCTCAACAGCAGGCAACTCTGTGATGAAAACTTTTCTTGTTCAGATGTTCTGCATGGCAAGTGTGAGCATTTTGATCTCTGAGAACTGTGAGCCCTTCTTGTGATTATTGAGCTGGCATTCAGGTTGATGTATGCTTCCTGCCCAGACCATTACTGATGCAAGATCAAGTTTGTCAAGATGATGAACAGACTGTGAAAATGGGTCAAGGGCAATGGATTGGCCTTCAAGGTTTGGATATCCTCCAAGCTGGTGCCCGAGCCAGCATCACTGAATGACGCAGGAAGCTTTATAAATGTCCATTCCTGGCCCCCACTCCAACCTTCCTGAGTCAGAATGAGATGGAGTCAGAAGAAGGAACAGAGGATCTATGATTTTTACAAAGTCCTTTGGTGGTTCTTAGGCAGCACACTTGGGAAATGCTGTCCAAGATTGTTTTTATCATTTATCTTTCTTTAACTAGAATGTGCACTTTTAAAGTTCTCCCACAATAATGACTCAGGTTACAGGAGACCTAACTGTGTTTAATGCAATCCCCAGTGCTGTAGACTTAATCATCTCCTGCATAATTGCATTTTGAAATAAGAGCTTGTTAATCAGATAAATCACTTCAGCATTAGGGTTTTCTCATCTTTTGGAGCAAGGAAGGTCAGTCTCAGACACAATGCTCTTGTGATCAGTCTCTTGCACCATATTTCCACATATGCTCTGTCTTCCTTCTTTGTTACAAAGCATATGTTCCCACGGTATGGTAAGAACTGACACTATCTTTCTCTATGCAATAATTTCAACTGATTCTGGAAGATTCCTAAAGGTTTCATTCAGGATCCCCTCCCTCCAGGAGCATCTACTTTCTCCTGCTTTTTTGATAGAATGGGGGTGGGGGTTGAGTATCATTAGTGTCCGGGTCTTGAGACAATAGGATTCAGGGTCCTTGTTCTTTTAGGAGGACTTGGCATCTTACCTTCTGTTTACTATTATTCAACTCAAAAATCAATAGGAATTATCAAAGGATAGAGGGCTTGAATAAGCTGAAAAATGATTCTGATCCAAGAATCCAAGGAGCTATTACAATAGATATTTTTCCAAATCTTGTTCCTATAGTTCTCATATGAGTAGGCTTTTATTATATTTTAGAACAAGCCAAGCGGGAAATCTTAAAGAGAAGCATTGTTTACTGACCAAACCTATGGCATGGAGCCCTCACCTATCAGCACCTGAGTTAGAATATGATAGTCATCAGCACATTGTATCGGAGATGGTAACAACCCATGGCTGCAAAGAGCTCAATTTCATTAATTTAATTTTTATTTTATTCAACAAACATTTTTTGACAGTCTAAATCGAACAAGGCATCTTTGAGGACTGTAATGGCAGGTTTTCCATGAGTTAGGCTATTTGAAGGCATATCTATTCAATATCCATTAGGGTAAAGCCTGGAGATATCACTGAGAGATAGCTACATGGACTTGATCACCAAGTCAGCATTCCACATCATGAAGAACCTACTAATGTACCTTTGTGCCTTAAGACAGAGTAAGTATTGGCTCAGACAAACCGTGAAGTTCACATGCAGTGGATAGCAGAATTCCTTACAGAGAACATTGTACAGTCAGAGGAAGAGCAGACTGAATTGCATAACTTTTCACCTACCAGGGGTGGGGGACAAGCATTTATATGCATAAGTAGTCACCTTGAATGATGTTGGGCAATGCATTTTTTGAATGCTTTCTTCTGAACTGGTACCTTTCAAGGTGAATCCAATGTCAGCCCACTAGTGTATTTCTATGTGATACGAAGTATTGAAGAAAAAAATAGCTTAGTGAGAACACTGAAGAGAATAGGCTGGAGTTGAGAGGGCTTAAACTAATTTTTCTCCTTTCTTCTTAACTCTGAAACTTTCATAAAAGATACATAATAATTTCATTTCATTCTGATACCTGGCATGGTATCGGACATATTACAAGTACTTATATCTGCTTATAATTGCCTCTGGCTTCTAAGTCTCAGCATAGAAGGCTTATGAAACAGTTATATCTATAAAAGTTTTATCATTGCAAAAAAATTTAACATATATTATCTATATGTATTACATATATAACACACATATATATGATGTTTAAAACTATAATAACCATGCAATTATAACACTCATCAAACCCATCACAGACTGGTGAATGTAACGGGCGGGCACCCCTAACTTTAGCGCCCCTAGACACCTTTGATATTGTTCCAGGGCTCAGTCACATCTGTTAAGATGTGTTAATAGCACTAAACACATGTCAAACAAATGTCCAAGAAAGGCACACTTAATCAGAGCCATTGAAATTCTCTGGGTCTCAATCCAGTCAAATGTTATAGTACCCATGTTGAGAGATCCCCAAAGACCACTAGGGATCTGGATTCTGATACAAACACACAAAGGCCAGTTTATTCTTTTGGACAGGTTTGAACCCCTGCTGCAACACTATGTTCCAACTCAGCAAAGGGATTTTTATAGAAAATATATGTGTGTGGGATTTTACATGTTTTGGTGTCTCAGAATTGGGTAAAGGGGTTTGAGCTAGAGTAATTTTTGGAAACAATTGGTTAAACTTTCAGCAGGAAAGCAAGTTTTGAATCTGTTGGCTATCAGGCGAGTTCCTGAGATTTTTCTTAGGATTCTTCTTAGACCTGGGCCCTGCCCTCAGGCACTAGATGTTCTAGGAAAAATGGTTTTCCCCTGAGATAACGTTTTGTAGAACTAAATCTATGCCTTCATTTGGGGAAGCTCAGACCTAACACAGTGGAGGAAAAGACAGAACAACAGCATGGCTTTCAGAGCAACACACAATTTATAGTAAACATGCCTAGGCTTTAGTCCCAACTCTCGTATTAACTAGCCATAGTCTTTAGTTAGTCAAGAATATCTGTGGAGTTTATATTTTATTCATCTTCACACCACTGTGGGCTAACACAGGGTCACGGGACCTAGAGACACTGAATAAAGTTGTGTATTTGAATGATCCAATGAATAAATAAATGTCTGCTAAGGATTTAATCTTCTGTTTCTGCAAAATGCAAATAGAACATCTTATACTTTTATACATGTAGAGGTTTTGTTTTGTTGGTGGAATGAGAGAATACACCTGCCAGTTCTACAGAAACTAATAAGTTTATGGCTGATCTAGTTTAATGGTAAATCTTGAATTATAGAGCCTGCTTATGTCAACACTGAATATCTACCTAATGAATATGGGTTTTAAAATTCTGCATCATCTACTTCAAGATCAGGCCTCTGCTACATCTCCAAGTTGGTGGGCACTGAATTGCAATGCAGGACTGTCAGCAAAGCTAGGAAGGCAAAAATGTTATAAAATATTTTTACTTAAAATACTTATAATACACATTTCAGGATAATGTTTATTAGATTATGATTTTTGTTAATTTTGTGTCAAGATATTATTATAAAAATAAGATTGTTTAAGCAAACATTTCATTTCTTTCTGAGTTATGGCCAGGGAGGATCCAGAGGCTCCTGACATAATACAGGCTATTTACTGTTCTTAATCGCCTACCAGAAATAAATGGTAAAGACCTCAATGCATACAGCATGCATTTTGGATACAGAACACAGAGAAATCAAACTGGAGCTGAGCGGGAAGCTTCCTAGTTTCTAAGTTCTATTTATTATAGCAGAAGGTTCTATGCCACAGGCTGTTAGAAAAGAAAGATAATCAGTCTTACCAGATGTGACCCCTGAGTGTTAAAATATGTGGAAAAGTATGGTTCAATAGTGGATTATCTGTTTTAGAGGTAATTAACCATTTTATGGATGGATTTGAAGCTCACTTCATAGGAAAGAATGTATTTTCAGTACTGGTATTATAAATTGGTCACAAACCTGTCGCTGAGGAAATCACTGGTCACAGAGGGGAGTTAACTATTGATGTTTTGCTCAATGGACATTTAGTCAAATGGTCTTCTAAATATTTATGCTTAACTCATAGAGTATCCTCAAGCTCTGCCTCTCATTTTGCAACAGGCTATGGTTACTACAGAGACCCATAACTAGTCAAAGTGCTGAAAATAATTGACTTCCGAGTGCTCATCCCTAATCGGAACATCTCTATCACCTCCTTCAAGGCTCAAAGAGCATCAATGAATCAGGAGATAAAAGGTTGTAAGAGTAAGTAAGTTCCAGTGGACATGACATGGCAAAAGCAGTCCTGAGCATGCAGCAGCTGTGGCTAATCCATACAAGACCCACACAACACTGGGCCCTTTGGAATTCCATCATGATGCAGACCCACAGCCAAACATTAGACCAATTTAGGGTCATCTTACAGAAGAGGGGGAGAAAGGATTGTAGAAGCCAGAGGAGTTAAGGACACCGCAAGGAAATTCAGAGAATCAACTAACCTGGGCTCGTAGAGGCTCCCAGAGACTGAATGACAATCAGGGAGCCCGCATGGGACTGATCTGGGCCCTCTGCATGAATGTGACAGTTGTATAGCTTGGTCCTTTTGTGGGACTCCTAACAATGGGAACAAGGGCTATCTCCAACCCGTTCACTGGCTTTGGGACTCTCCTCCTCATACCGGGCCACCTTGAACAGTCTTACTGCAACTTGATATGTCATGTCATATTGATATTCATGGAAAGTCTGTCCTTTCCTAAACAGAAATGGAGGAGGATTTGGGGGGGGCAGAGGAGAGTGGGAGGAAGGACTGGAAAGAGAGGAGGAAGGAGAAATATATACATACATACATACATACATACATACATACATACATACATACGTTTATATATATATATATATATATATATATATATATATATATATATATATATATATATAAGGAATTTCATCGTGAATGTGTAATAGGCAGGCACCCCTAGGGCACCCCAAGACACCCCAAGACCACGACTAATGACCACTGTTAACTTAAAAGAAAAAGAGAGTTTAATGAATATGAATACCGGTACACACATGTGTGGGCTCTAGGCACTGTATAGAAAAACCTGGAGCCCTGAATATTTTTCAGGGCAGAATTCTTATACCCCACTCTGGGTAGGGGAGGGGATATGGGCGGGCTTGGTGATGATAACAGGGCGGGGCCAAAGGCCAGCTTAGGACAAAGTTTAGGAATGCAGGTAGGCAAGCTATTTCCTGTGAAGCAATAGGGTCTTGGGAGGGAGGGACACCACCTGGGGATATTTATTTCCTGGAGCAATGGTCCCATTGTGCAAGCTTCAGAAAGTTCTTGCCTGCTTTGGTTAACAGTTTTCATGGTAGGGCTTTCCTGGGTGGCCCCACCCAGGTTGCTACATCAGGAATGAGGAATGTGGTCTCACCAGGTTGCTAGTAATGTAGTCCCAGCCAGGCTATGTGGGAAAGCTTTTCCCAGAAACAGCCATCTCAACCTTGGCTAGTTTCAGGGACCTCAGGAAGGGGTCAAGGGGGAGAGAGTTACAGGATTTTTCTATTTTCACAAATGCAGGAGGTAGACCCTACATATCCCCCAAGGAACTGTGGACAGCTAGTGGCAGTTAGGAGGAAGAAGTAGGAACCTCTCCCTCCTCCCACAGTACTCTAACCATGAGTAAGTTTCCATGCTCCAGTAGAACTCCCAACCCACGGCTAGGCAAGCATCCCTATTTAAACTCAATGAATAAGCAGCACATGGAAGCAGGATTGAGACCTGTTTAGATTTGGTCAGAAGTGAGGGGACTCAGAGAGGTCGTGGGGGTATGATCATAATTATATACATGTATGCAATGGTCAAAATTAACTAATTAAAATAGAAGATTATGTCAGCATAGATACTGGTTGGGGACCAAGATTTATCAAGATTTAGGATGGAAACTTTATGTGACTCCTCAATTCCCATTTCTAAATTTTTCTTTAAATTTATTTATTTTTTTATGTATGTGTATAGGTCTTTTTCTGCATGTTTTTAAATGTGCTGGAAGAGTAACCTTGTGCCTGAGGAGACCAGAAGCTGACACTAGTTCTTGAACTAGAGTTACAGAGAGTTGTAAGCCACCATGTGGGCGCTGGGCACCTGACTGGGGTCCACTAGAAGAGCAGCCAGGGCTCTTAACTGCCAAGCCACCCCTCCTCAGCCACCATAGTAGCTTGTTTAGAAGCTTTATTTATTCACAAATCCTCTAGTAACTACTCCCTTAAAGAGAGTTCAGATACATGTACAAGAACTTGGGGGCTTTGGTGTCACTATCTAGTTCCTTATCCCACTAGGTTTGGCAGTTACAGAAAGAGTTCCGAATATTGTTAAATTAAAAACTTTTTAAAGCCTTTCTGCTCTGTTCCTCAAATGAAACAGATACAAAAATAATTTTTGTCATGGTTGTGACATCCCTTACTAACAAGCCAAATGGATGATAACTCTTCCCTTGAACAAATCAAGAGCCCCAGCTGAAATGCGAATACATACAAGTATTTAAGATACTTCCCAGGTGGTTTAATTAACTGAGCAAAATGAAGGGCCTGTTCTAATTCAATGGCTTCAACTCTTCCAAAGTTACTTTCTTAAAGGACCAGATTGGGATTTAACTATGTTTCAGTGTTGACATGCAAGTCAGTTCTTAATCTCAGATCAAAGCATTAGCCTCTTAAAAACTTACAGATCTGAGATGATAACATAGCTCAGTGGTGGGAGTTACTAAGAACTGGCCTACTGCATATAAGGACCTGGCTTTGGCCTCCTGCTACGGGACTACACTCTTATACACTATAAAATTTGTCACTCCTATTGGTTTAATAAAACACTGATTGGTCAAGTAGCTAGACAGGATGCAGAGGCAGGGCAAGCAGACTAGAACTCTGGGAAATGGAAAAGCAGAGCAAGAGAAAACAGCAAAACACAGAGGAAGCAGGATGAGAACGCTGCACTGAACAAAAGGTACCAAGCCTCGTGGCTAAGCATAAATAGAAATATGGGTTGACTTAAAGTATAATTGTTAGCAAGTCATAAACCTGAGATTTAGACCAAACAGCATGTAATTAATAAAAGCCTTGGTATGTTTTTTTGGAACTGGTCAGCTACAGGACTGGCTGGTTGGGACATAGAAACTTCCTGCTACAATCCCCAACAGCACACATTTTTTTTTAAATTAAGTGTTAAAAAAATAATATTCAGTTTTCAATTGAATTATTTATGTGAGTAAAAGTTATGGTATTTGTAGCATCTTCAAGTCCCTTGATATTAGGCCAATTCTTTTGCTGCCCAATACTCCTGCTTGGTTTCTTCATATATAGTTTGCAATGTTTGACTATGACCTCTGTCTTAGAGTTTCTATTTCCATAAAGAGACACGGTGACCATGGCAACCCTTATAAAGGGAAACCTTTAATTGGATAAGGCTTACAGTTAAGAGGTTCAATTCATTATCACCAAGGTGGGAAATATTGAGGCACACAGGCAGACATGATGCTCGAGAGGAAGCTGAGAATTCTGTATCTGGATCCACAGGCAGCGGGCAGTGACAGTGACACACTGGCCTGGCTTGAACTTCTGAGATCTCAAAGCCCACCCCCTAGTGACATACCTCCTCCACTAAAGCCACATCTTCAACAAGGTATCACCTGGTATAAGTACCTCTTCCTATGAGCTGATGGGGCCATTTTTATTCAAACCACTATAACCTCATTCTAAGAAGAGCACCAAGGAAGTTTATGGAAACTGTTTCTCTCTACACGGTTGTTCAACATTTCCATCTACTCAGACTCAGTCCTGTACTGATTTTTATTTATTCTGTCGCTTAGGGTTTAGTAACTGCAGGTTGCACAAATATTTGGCTTTTAACACCCACAAATCTGCGTTTTTAGTGTTTCATACTTGGTCTCTTCAGTTTCTCAGACATCACCAGTACTTGAGATACATTGTTGATTTCATGCCATTATGAGCCTAACTTAAGGATTTGCCGACATAGCTGAACCCTTGATTACATGTTACTTAATGCAGCTTAACACTGACTTACACATGATGTGTACTGTGACCTTCTGGTGATCAAAATCCAGACACATTCCACCGAGAAGTACAAGAAACTCTTAGTCTGGGAACTGACTGGAGTCATATTCCAGGGAATGTGACCTCAGACAGTCTTATTGTTTTTGCCTCTAGATTGCCTTCCTCCTTACTGATGTCATGATTTATAGATGTCATGAGGATGGAGAGCTTTCCATTAGAATATACTTACATATTTTGTAGAGGGCTTTTGTTTTCTCACTGTGGCATTTCTAAATTTAAGTACTGAACTATTTAAATCACTTGTCATTTTCCAAATTCCTAATTCTTCTGAGTTTGTCTCTGTACATGGAATTCCCCTGTTTGGAACCTCGCAATAACCTCTCAGTCTGACAAAATTTTATACACCCTTCACGGAGCAGTTCCAAAGCAGCCATGCCTGCAATACTCAGCTGGGCTTCCCTGCTGACTCATATTCTCTCTGTGATCCCACAATAACTTCACAGCTAGATCAGGGTTGCTGATCTACGTATTGGCCTATTTCTCCCACTAACTATAAATACTCTTGAAAAGAGGATGCACTTTTACCATTTCTATACGTCCAGGAAGTATAGTACTTAGCCCAGAGTGATCAGTTGAGTAATGATAAAGGAGTGAATGCATGGAGGTCAATGGCTCCTCGAGACATCAGCTGTGATTTTCTATCTCATTACTTACAGCCTTTTTTTTTTTAAGGATCTTTTTTTTCCTTCTGTTCAACTATGTGTAATAGTAGGAACTAGGGATGTGTCTTTTCTACCAGATCAAAGTCACTGACTTTCACAAAATGTCTATGAATGCCATCTACCCGAGTTACCTCCGAAAACAAAGCTAGACAAAGCTTTCATGAATTTATCAATTTAGATCAATGTCCCAGTGTGACTGCTTAATGGCCGGAGGTTCATGGTTCATTGTTAAATCCGTAAGGACTTTTGTCTCTTCAGTCACGACACACCTGAGCTCTGAGTTACGTACATTACTCCTGGACACGCTGGACTCTCTCGGCAGTTCCTGATTGTAAATACTCTGGCACCTTGAGGATGTTTCATGGTAACTCACTGCACATGGCAGAGAAATTGACACTGTCCTGTAGATGGAGTTTTACTTTCAAGGCACCAGTCCAAAATTAATATTTATTAGAATATAAATTAACACCCACGATATTAGTAACAGCTTATAGTGGCACCTGAACAAGGACTGGCGTATCCAAACGATGGACGAGTGATGGACTTGCGATGGAAGGACGATGGATTCCGATTCTGTGTCTCCAGCAGCCAGCAGCCAGGAACCAGGAAGAGAGCTCCTCATGTCCCAGCAGGCACTTATCAATGGGGTTGGCCACATCCCCTCCAGGTTGGCCATACCCCCTCCAGGGTCCCAGAAGCGTCTTCTGATCTTATCAGCTGACACCTTAATCCTGCCACATCTCCCCCTTTTGTCTAACTAAAAAGGTTCCAAACTAAGACTATGTACAATAGGAATTATTATGAGTTAGTAACCATAAATACCTATCCTTCAACCCCTTCAAGACCTGAGGAAGAAGATATATCACTTGAAAGTCAGAAGTATATGGAAGTAGTGGCTTCCAAAATTTGGGAGAGGACAGCAACACAGCTACCTGGGCAATCATCTCTGGTTTTGTGCACCGTTGGAGCATCTATCATATTGGCTACAGGCCTATGGTATCTGACAGATCTTCTCACAAGCAGGGCAATTTTGGAGGGACTGTCTTATCCTGTCCAGGCAGGTTTCGTCAGTCTCCATCCATAAACTTGTTCATCCAGCCTGGACACCATGTGTGTACTGTCAGCAATCAAGGTAAGGACAGTTCCTTACTCAACCGGCCATTCTCTGCCAAAAGAACAAACTCCAATGGAGTATCCTCAATGCTCATACCATCTCAGGAAAGGAGCAGTGACACCAGGAGTCGTCGTGCTTCTCATGGCCGAATTTCAAATGTTAAATGCCATATTCTCTGGGTCTATGAAATGGTTGAAGATTTCTATCTATCTATGATATTCTAACCTGTATCTGAGATGACTAGGATATGGTACCTTAAGTAATGTTGACAGTAGTTTTTATCGTCTTAAGGAATAAACCCTGTACTAAAAATTAGAATACCTATATAAGGGGTGTACAATCCCTGAACAATGACTTTTAGTATGACTATCAAACATTAGCCAGGGGTATATTACTATGTAAAGTGGCCACAGCATTTTAGACATGTATATACTTATATATCATCTAAACAGAGGTATATAAAACATCTTGTGCATATATCATAACTAGTGCAATCATACATTATATCTAGTATAGTTAAATGAAGGTAGTAATTGCATAGTGTACATGACAATGATGTGCAAATATTTTAAAGAGATAGAGGCATATATAAAATATAGCAATTACAGATTCAATTTTACATAATAGTTACAGATTCAGACTTATATCGAAATACAAGTTGCTTTGGTTATATAAAGCAATTTCAGATTGAACTTTGTACAAATGTACAAATTATCACAATTAAACATATAAAATGATTTTACCTTTGTATCAATATACAAATACCTATGCCAATGCAAATTGTCTTTAACTTAGCCCATACATTCAGCTAAAATGGTGTATAGGTAGGCAGAACAATCTACCTTTATCTATCGTATCTATCCCCCTTCTCTTCTTCAAAAGATATCTTTGATACTATATTATAGTTCTGTCCTCCACCCAATTTTCACTTAAAACTATTCTAACAAAATAAGAATTACCCACAACCCTCAGAACACAAAACTTATTGGGAAAGGGGGCGTAGTCTTTCATAAGGTTGTTTCCTGCTGACTTAAGGGCGATGGCATCTCTTTGGGATTCTGTAAAAGCTAAAACAATGGTTAGATCTTAATGGACTGACTATCTCAGTCGGTAGAGCATGAGACTCTTAATCTCAGGGTCGTGGGTTCGAGCCCCACGTTGGGCGCTATTTGTAGTATTAGGTTTCTGGCCCAGACTTTCGGGCCTAACCTCAAAGTTTAGGTCCGTAGACCCGCAGTCCCACAGTCCCACAGAGACACACAGATGCTTTCATTAGTTTTTGGCTGATCAGCCTCAGGCCCAGGCATATCACTTGCTAGCTCTCTACCCTTCATCTAACCCATGTCTCTTGTTCAGCCATGTGGCTCAGTGCCTTTCTTTAGAGCAGCATAGTTGTCCTCGGCTTCCTCTGGCTTCTCTCTGGTACTCTCTGGCATTCTGCTCTCCGAGATTTTCTTAGTCTGGTAGCCCCGCCCACACTTCCTGCCTGCCTTTGGCCAATCAGCTCCTTTTATTAAACCAATGGGTGGGACAATTATTTGCCATGAAACAACACAATATCCCTATACTGTCCAGTTTTGCCAGACCTGGGGCACTGCTGAGAAATTGCCGGGACAGCAGAACGCAGACTGAAATATTCCATCCAGAGACACACAGAAACAGGTGGTACAAGGGAAGGGAAGGACCTGATTGGGATTTTCACTTTATAAATTCAGCAACACAATTCTTGTTTGGCCCTGGCACACTGGACTTTGCGATCTTGCATTACCTTAAATGGTTCTGTGTCTTGTCTGTGGTCAGCTCATTCTGTAAATGGCTGTTGCTTCTGATCAGACAGAGTGACTAGACGCTGACTTGGCAGTATGTGTCTAGCCTGTTTTTGATCTCCTTACATTTTCACCTGTGTTTTGGATAATTTGATGCTGAATGCAGGCTTCAGCCACCCATCCAAATATTACTGAATTCCTTTGAAATAAGTCAGTAGTAAACAGTAGGTTGCATGTGAGTTATAATGATAACGATACGATTTTCACACTAACTAATGTGTGTATGCATGCACATATACAGAAGCATGCCTGAGACTCACCCCTGTAGAGACTTAGCCAAGAAGAAGCTTCCAGAAAGGAAGACTCGGGCATGTCTGAAGAAATGGCCAGGCTGAGATGTCTCAGAAAGCCACTGGAGCAGGTGACAATGGCTCTGCAGGAAACAGGAGACAATAACACACGGATATTAAGAAGATGGCTCACACTTTAGACCCACCATTTCCTGTATGTGTGACTGAAGACAAAGTATTTGAAATGTTTGAGCCTCACTGCCTTCATCTGTGAACTGAAACAGAATCAAGGAATGCCGAGCTACCTGAGTAATGAAGTCAGTGCATTTTACTCAGCAGTCTGACACAAAATGAATATTTAAACTGCCAACTTAAAGGGACCACATCATTCAAAGCCAGTGTTGCTCAGGGAGACCCACCTCCATATAGTAGAGTATCATCTATGTCTATGCATGAAGTAAAGAATAGTATTCTACTGTTGGACAGAATCAAGACTAGGTATCAGCTTCCATCTGGACATCCTGGAAGATCCTGAGCTCTCATCCGATGGGGGAGGACACCTAAGGTTTTGTGGTTGGTCTTTTGGGAGCTCTATTATGCATGTCCTAGCTTTCAGGGTGAACTTTCAGATGGATCTGCTGCTGAATGCAGAGCCTTGAAGAAGAAAGAGAGGGATGAAGTTGCCTGCAGTTGCCATGGACGGACTGACAGAAAAACATGGCCTATACTCCGGAATATGGCTAATTAGATGCTCTGTGACCGAGCCCCATTTGCCTCTTCATGATCTGTACCTTAGCCATACATATTCCCACCCTTCCCATGTTGACTTACTCCTCTATGCACTAGCCTCTAATCTTCATTTCTTCTCTGGCCAACCTTCAAGAATTTTTTGACATTTTCAAGGCTCAGCTGAGGAATCTGCTTCAGGATATCTTCCCTGAGTTCCATGAGTTAAAAATAGCAACCATCTACTTAGCACTTAGCTAAGTAGACCAACACAACATACACTCTTTTCTTTGTGTTATGTAATACTTAAGTGAAGTAAATGGGTCTTTGCTTAAGTGGAGTCGCTTGGTCAAGCCGTGCCTTAGTTATCAGGACATGTGAGGCCTGGATTTTAAGCTGGACCTTCTTAAACTTATGGTTTCTAACCACTGTAGTGGTCTCCTTTCCTTTACCATGGGTCTTCTATATTTTCAGAAGCCACTCTCGCCATCCAAGATATTACATGGAAATCATATCCTGTATATTGGTTTCTAACAGATGAAGACTCTTCCTGCAAGAGTTATACATACTTTATACTCAGCTCTTACCTTATAATCAGAGAACAATGTAGGGTATATAAATTGCATCAATGTGTAAGAGACTTACTTTTAAATGGTAACAATGAGTCCAGAGATACTCTCGCCCAGTTAGAAATAGAAAAATCTTAATAAGAAAAATAATAGGTGAAAGTCTTCCAAGCAGATAGTGTTGCAATGATTTATGGGAAATTCAGAAAATCTCACTGTCTATGTCACATCAAAAATGAATTTGGGAACCATCATGGCTCTATAAGACACCACTGTGACAGAACAGCCAGGCTCTGCAGCAGAGCATCACCGCACTGGGGCTGTGCAGTGAGAGAGGCTGCTCCCATTGTGGTGGACAGGAAGCAGGATAGGACATGTCAGTGCTCATTGATTTTTTTCCCCTTTTGCTCTGTCATTGGAGCCTCTAGGCCACATGGTGATACCCACATTCAGGGTGTCTCTTCCCTCAAACGTGCCCAGGGGTGTGCTTGACTCACTTCACTGTACTGGGTGATTCTGCACCATTCAAGATGCTGGTTAATTAACATTAGCCTCCACCATAGCCATGAACATAAAAGCCAAAACATAAAACTTCTGGACAACCTCAGACTAGAAAACTCTTGCAACTACATCTCAAGATTATTTAGACACTGACAAAGGAAATAAAAGTCTCCAAGTAAAAGAAAGAAAACAAAATAGAATTTAATCAAAATTAATCATGTTATTCAACAAAAGACATTGTTAAGGAAACAAAAGACAAAGTACACCTGAATGAAATCTTCACCAGTCTACCCGACAAAGGCTTTCCATGTAGATAATATAAGTAGGTCCCACAACTGAATATTAAAACCACAAATGACCAATGGGAAAAATAGCAGAAGACTTATGTTGACATTTCATGAACAAATAGACATAAAAAGCCAGTGTGCACCTAAGAGATGTCTAGCTACACTGAATGATCAACATTACAATGCAACACCGATTCCTACATCCAGGGATGGCTGAATTAATAACCAGACCATGTTACAGTTTAACAAAGAGGTACAGGAACTGTAAGTGTCCTACACACCGGACAACATTTTTGAATTTTTTTCTGTTAATTTTTTTTAAAGTTGAGCATTTCTTACAACATGAAAGTTCTACAGCAAGGCATTTATCAAAAAATAAATTGTAGCAAGCTCACATACTATGTTTTTAGAGTAACTTTACTTACTATAGCCCAAACTAAAAACAACTCCTAATGTATGCATCGATAGGAGGATGAATAGACACATTATTATAAGTCATGTCCAATAGAATATGAATGTACACGCATGCACATATGTGTGAGGCTCACTGGTGCCAGAAGAGGGTGTCAGAAGTTACAGGTAGTTTGAGTCACCTAACACGGGTATTGGGATCCAAACTCCATCCCTTTGCAAGAACAACAAATGCTCTTACCCACTGAGCTATCTGTTCAGCCCCACAAAAGCCATGTTGAACAAATAATCCAGCCACAAAAGAAAATACACACTTCAACACTATAGGAAAATCTGAAACTATTCCTAAAGATCCTTGAGGGGTTGTGACTTCTGGACAGGAATGAGGGACCTTTCTGGGACAATGGAAAGTTCTGAATCTTGATTCTGTTGATTGTACTTTTAGCATCACAATCATCATCATCATTATCATCATCATGGCGTATAGTGATGTGGGTGTGTGCATGCGTGTCATGGTGTGCACGTGGAAGTCAACTCTATGGAGTTGGTATCTCCTACCTTCATGTGAGAGGCTTGCACAGTAGGAACTTACCTACTGAGCCCTCTCATTGGCCCAAAACTGTATTCTAAAAGTATATTTATTTTGTATGTGTATCAGTGCATTCACCTGTACCTCTTTGTGTAGAAACCAGAGATCAATACCAGGTATCTTTTTCAATTTCTCTCTATATTATTTTTAAGACAAGGTCTCTTCTTCAACCTGGGGCTTTCCAGTTCTTGTTGGCTGACTGTCCACTGAGCCCTGGGTTTGCCTGTTTGCTTCTGTCTCGTAGTGATGACATCACAGGCTCACATTGCTGCACCTGGCATCTTCTGTAGGTGATGTGGCTCCAAACTCATATTTGTGCAGCAGACACGTTACACAGGAAGTCATCTCCCTAGAGTATTAAAATCGGTTTTATAAAAGTTATCAACGGAAGGAATAGAATCACTTTGCTTTGTTCAGGCCACACACAAGATACTATGCTCCATTCTTACATTTTAAAAACAACTCTAAATTTAACTATGCTTGATTACAGAATAAAGAGGTGAGCCTGGGATCTAGGGGAACGCGAGGAACCGGGAAGGCTCCTACTGGAGGGGAAGACAAGAAAGCAATGTTCTCTTCAGTCAATGGGAGGGACCATGCAGGTCACTAGGGGACAGGACTAGGAACAGTGGGTGAAAAGGGCAAAGAGAAAGGATTTTCTGGATGCCAGGTAATTCATCAGGAAGCTGCAGGCAGAGCAGGGTACATATGCTGTCACAATGGAGTGGTCCAGCTTGAAGGGGAAGCAGACCTGAGAAATTGCAGGAAGTCAATTTGACAAGAAAACCTAACACATGTGAGACAGGATGCGTTAGTGATGGCTTTCACATTTTGCCTAGTATGTGTCATAGGGCCGTATGAATCATGGTAAGGTGTTTCAAATTTACACCTTATTTGATTATGTATGACTAAGTCAATGAAGTGGACTTAAAGAAAATGTGACAGGAAATCAGACACCCCCTGTCTAGAGTCTAAGATGAGCTGTCACCCTCTTATCCCGTCATTTCCTGAACTTAACCCCAATCTCATATTTTTTTTTATTTATATTTCACACTGTCTGTCTCTGCCCTCTTGGTTCTGAGCTTCTATAAAGCAAATACTGAGCTCTCTTCACTGCTCTGTGGCCTGGTTCCTAGAATATTGCTCAGCATGAGCAGGTACTCAGTAAATAATTGAGGATTAAGCAAAGTTTGTGGCCATGGTTTCCTGGCAACAGGCATGAGGCAGGGAAGCTAGTCCTTGGGCAAGTGAGCAGTGCTGCTAAGGTTTCCCAGCCTTCAAGCAGGGCACTGCATCCACAGAAAACACAAATAGATCTTTTGGGAGTAAAGCAAGGCTTGGGAGAGATGAAAGAAAGGTGGGAACCAGCAATTTCCGCCTTTTTCAGAGGAACTGTGTTTCATTCTCTGGCAATTCTCCCTTCTTTGAATTGGGGTAAAATCCACCTATTGTAGAATTAATTTATTTCAAGTGTACAATTGAGTATCATTTCATCACATTAGTGTGCAGCTTCCTACTAACCAGTTCCAAAACATTCCATCACCTTTACAAGGAAGGTGTGTGCCTACTAAACAATTCATCTATTCTACCAACCCCCCTTTAACTCTTGGCAACAGCTAACTGGATCTGTTTCCATATATTTCTATATTCTTGATATCACTATTAACAGTATCACATGCAGAGGGTAGACTTTTTTTTATGGCTTCCTGTTTAAGCATGTTTTTGAGATTCTCCTATGCTATATCAGATGCTATCTCTTTTTAAGGCTGAATAATATCCAATTTATGAATATATATCAGTTTGCCTACCCACTCATCAGTGGATGGATGTTTGTTCTTTTCCACTTTTCAACTAATGTGATATCTTGGCTACACACATTTGTATATGATGTGGCTGGGTCCCTGTTGGTTGTATACTTGAATTAAAATCACTATTTGTCATGTGCATGCCCCCCACTGATGTTTCTGCTTGAGCCTCAGGGTCTCTGAAAATTGGCTCACAGAGAAAACCAATGAAACAGCCCCCCACCCTTTTGGAACAGTGTTTCTCCGTGTAGTTCTGGCTGTCCTGGAACTCACTTTGTAGACCAGGTTTGTCTCGAGCTCACAGAGATTGGCTGCCTCTACTTCCCAAGTGCTAGAATTAAAGGCATACACCACTACGCCCAGCTCAATGACCCCTTTTTAATTACACACATAAAAAAATTAAGGTCACTGCCTAATACATACTACCCCCACATAGCCAAAGCTAAAGAGTGGGTGCCTGCAGGAGGGGTAAGACACTGAGCTTGGCACTCCCCATTATCAATTCTAGTGTCAAATGAATTGGGCTTTGGTGAATACCAAGAGGATGTATATATGAGCACAAACACAGAAGCCAGCCTCTGCAGCTTCCACGTCTGTAGATTCATTCAACAGCAATTGAAACTATTAAGACACACATACTGCATCTGTGTTAAACACACAGGTCTTTTTTTCTTATGGTTATTCCCTAAGCAGTAAAGCGCTGATTTTGTATTAGCTACAATGTGCTATCTGGATGGGATTTAAAGCCTCTGGGAGGATATGTACAGTTTATGTGTTAATTCTACAGTGGTTTGCATGAGGGACTGGAGCACTTGGAGGCTTAGGGCTTTGCTAGGCACACTGGAGCAATTTCCTATGGGTATCAAGGGACAACTAAACATAGATGTCTGTACCTCAGTGGACTATTCGAAAGTACAGACAGTATCTTCACGCTCTTTTTTTTAGTTCTCTTATGGGAAGGTCTTTCAGCTGTGTGTTTTCTTTGTTTGTATGAGTTACCATGTAAGCATTATCTACAAAAATAAATAAGAAAATGGAGGGGGGGGGGTTCAACGCTAAGCTAGCTCAGGCTCAGTTCTCTGAGTTTAAAAGTACCAACTATGCCCTGACAGTGTAGCTGGAGTTGAAGACTTTCGGTTTTCTACTGTGGGAATGCCCTCCAGACTGGATTAGGAAACATGTCACCATGGTGGTTTTAGGATATTAAGTCACTGCTGGCCTTTGATTAGCTCTCATTCTAAGAAATGCATACCGTTTTAAACAAGCACTCCAAAGTTCTCTCTAACACTGCTCTGTCTCAGGATATGAACAGTTACTGACCCGAGTAAAACACACACACACACACACACACACACACACACACACACACACACACCTGTATTAAATATATTTGTGAGTGTCCAGGTCTCTTCTCTACCCTAACCTTTAACTCAACTCCTGAGAGTTAGCCCTGAGCTGGTGTGGTGTGGAAATGCAAAGCCAGGGATCTCACTGTCTGCTTCATCTCCCAGCTGCTGTGAACACTCAGATTTTCCACTGTGGAGGAGGTCGCTGATAGCAGAGTGGAGGAGAAGAGGTGGAAAGGCTGGGAAATGTAAACATCTGTCCACAGATCCTGGTGGGAACTTGCACTGTTCCCATTCTTCACTTTCAGAATCTCAGATCAGCAAGAGCAGCTCTGTGGGAGCCAGTTTGGTGCCCTGATTTGTTAGCTCATCTCTTCATTAATCTGTCAGTGTGTTTTAATTGGTGACGGCGTTCATAAGAAAGCTGAACCCAAACTGTGCATACCCTAACAATGTACACAGGAAAAACACTACAAGGGGATGCATAGGATCTTTGTATCTTCACCCCAAATTGCAAACCTCACCAGGAGAGCAGCAATGTTTGAGCCCTGTGGTTCTACCAAAGTGTATTCCCTCCTGTGTCTTCTACTTCTTTTTTGTCCCTTGTTTTCACTCTGTGTGAAGGACAAATACAATGTTCCTGGAATACCCAACAGTTCAGCAAAGGCCTTCATTAGCCACACATCGTGCAGTGCAATCCTCTCTCAAACCTTAGGATGTGGTTAGAAGCCCCATTTCACAGACAAAAAAAAATTGAGCGTTAGGAAGAAATAGACTATGTAGCCCATGGGACTTGTGTAGAGTAAGAGACCCAGCCAAAGAAAGCCACCCTGGCTCTGAGACCCGAGCCAATGAAAGAAACACTTTGTCCCTGAACCCAGAACCAAAGAAACGGGCCCTGACTCTAAAACCAGCACCAAAGAAACACACTTTGGCCCTAGAATCAGAGCCAGTGAAAGAAACGTGCCCTGGCCCTGAGATTAGAATTAAAGAGACAGTGAAATAAACACACTTTGGCCCTAAAACCAGAGCCCTGACCAACTAAACAGAAAACCAACCAACCCATGAGCACAGGATCTAACCAATCTGAGCTCAAGACTGAAATCTGACCAATGCCCACCCTGAATATTTCTCCCTGGAAAGACTCCACCCCCAAGAAGCTCTAAATAAGCCTGTGGCTGCTGCCTTCTCCCACTTAGACTTAGGTAGCCACTCTCCTGGACTCTTCCCTTCCAATAAATCTCTTGAATGAGGTTTGAGTGGCCCTGACCTTTTTCTGGAGCAGCAAAGGGAGCCTGGACAGAGCATCGCTGATGGCTGAGTGGAGCGGAAGCTGTAACACTTCGGCTGAGGAAACCTTCCCCTAGGCGGGCAGAGATGTTACACCGAGGAAATTGGAGCAGGACTGTAACAGTTTTGCTGGGGAAACCCTCCTTTGCCTGAGCGGAGCTGTTACATTGAAGCAGGACTGCTACCTTTACTGTGACCCATAGTATTCTTTGGCTCCCAAATGCCAGAATACTTTTCCATCTGAGCTGTAACACTCAGGATTCATTGACTCCCAGCTGCCTGCATACCTTTTCATTTGAGCTGTAACACTCAGTGTTCCTGGGCTGCAGACTGTCAGGATCTCTTTCCATCTGAGCTGTACTAATACAAATTGGAGGTGAATAATTTATCAAAGAATACTTTGAAAAGGGCCCTTCTATTTTCACTTTCTGTCTCTCTCTCAACAGATGTTCTTGGATCAGGGTCCATCTGCTAGCATCCATTCAAAAGAGGTAACAAAATAGAATTCATTCAACCACCCACATCTGGGGGCCATTTAATTGGAGATAGAACTCAATTTCTCTTTGCTAACAGGACAATAAGAATATAGAGGATGAAGTGAGGCTGTAAGGGCCATGCCTTGTAAAGAACCATGCATCTGCATGGCTGTTAGTCACCACCACTACTGACAGCTAACCCTTCAAGTCTATTCTGACTTCCTTGCCTTTCATTTCTAATCAGAGGAAGAAACAAACTTTTTGGCATTTACCCTTCATGCGAGTTTACAGCCACTGTCCTTTGCCCATGTTGATTTGTTTTCCATTTGAGACTTAACTGATTTAGCTACGCCATGGACTTTGCATTCTGTGCCCTAGAGTAAAAATATTCCAGAGCATAAGGGGTTCAATTTCTAGTTCCCAATTCTGCACTGACACATTGTTAAGTACATTTGATCTTGGACAAATTTACTTGGTTTTTCTGTGACTTAGACAAAGAGAATTGGGCCAATTCCATTTTATTGCGAAGATCACATTTAAAATTTCACTGTGTAAATAAATATGACATTATCTCTTCACAACTAATACTTTTGTTGTTTAAAACTGCTTTACAATCTTAGAATTAAGCTCTTTGCAGAGGATCATGCACAGCCTTCTGCTTAAATTTAAGGGAAACAGATTCTGAAAACAGACCATGGCCTGCAGTGTCTGCCTTGGCTCAGATTTCCTTCTGGCTTAATCGTCTATGCCTAAATTCTGCTGAGGAACTCAGTGGACCCGAGGGATTGCTAGGGTAGAAGAGGACTCAGACCACCCTCTTCACTGTGAAGGACATGCTTGCTGTTTTTGAATCTAAGTGTCTCTGTTATTTGGCCTCAGACTTTTTCTAATGTCATAAAAGTTTCAAAAATATCTCCATGGTTCTCAGCAGTGCAAATTTTACTGTTCATGCCTACAAGAATCCAGTACCTTCTCTCCGACTCTTGGTGGTAATATATTTACACCATTTGTGTACTTTCCATGTTGAAATTTGGAAGTGACTGTGTGTTTCCCCTGGGACCAAAAGCTGGCTTTTCCTTTACTTCAAACTTCAAATGTTAGAGGCCTGATAACTTTCATTATCATGATACTGGGAAGCTGTAAGAGCTTGGCCAAAGGTCTTTAGGATTCAACAAAGCTTTGAATCAAAACAGAGGTGTTTTTAGGGAAATAAGTTTGTTCTTTAGAATTCACCTCACCCAAAGACGGATTCAGCTGTGACAAGACCATTTGAAATTAATTCACAAAGGGTATGAGGGCATCCTCATATGACCTGGAGACTCTGGGCTCTGGCCAGCTCATTCATCCTGGAGGGCCCACAAAGCAGAGGACAGAAGTGGGGACTCTCAAGCCAGTCATCTCCAAGATCTTCTTCTTGGCCCCACAACTCA
Organism: Phyllotis vaccarum; assembly: GCA_033318265.1. Taxonomy (NCBI): domain Eukaryota; kingdom Metazoa; phylum Chordata; class Mammalia; order Rodentia; family Cricetidae; genus Phyllotis; species Phyllotis vaccarum. Next base: position 5,248,474 of record JARWLC010000012.1, on the reverse strand, counting down.
AGAGCACAGGAAAATTCACAAGCTCTTAACTTGCCTCCTGAAAAGCAAATATTCCCCAGAGCCTATCTCTCTTTCGGGACCTGAGCTCATTCGTTCACAGTTGCCAAGATTTCCCCAAGAACAACCAGTTCTTGCCTCTCAAGGCTGAGTGCTCACCAGCCTCACAATCCCCAGAGGACGTATGGATGTGAGGTGAGGAGACCAAAGGATCCTATTGGATAGAGGCTGTGATTTCCCTGCTCTTTCTCGGGAAGTTATAGAGGCTGGAACTGACTACAAGGTAAGAGGGACCTCCAGCTCAGCCTGCAGAGGTCGGCAGAGTGAAGGGCCAGCATTTCAGTGAGGTGCCTCTTTAAATAACTGGAAGTCATATTTTAGCAGCCTGTTAGATGGGACCCATTTTTCCTGGACCCTCGTGTTTTTCCTTGAGAACAATATGTTGGGGTTGCTTCTCACCATTGCCAATGGTGATGATGATATGCTGCTTGCAGAGCGTAGCATTAAACAAGTCGCCAATGTCACCATCATATTTGTAGCTCAGGATACAGAGGCTCACTCAGAGATGTACAGTGACCTGCCCAAGATCTCCGATGAGTGGTAGTCACAACAGAAAAGTCTATCTGGTCCACACAGGCTCTTATCCTTTCACCAGGTTACAGCATTTTCTACATTGTGTGTCACATTCTGTTGTTACAGAGAGTTCTAGGCACTGCGTATCAGAAGGAAAAATGAATTAATATGCATGAGAAAGTTATGCAGTAACTTTGCAGAGTGCTGTGAATGGAATACAAAAAAGAATGTGAGACTGACTACTGAATCAGGAGAGGGCTAGGCAGGGAGATGGGTGACACCAGGACAACTCCAGGTGTGCCCACAGCACTGTCAGGTAGATGTCTGGTGCATTCAAACCCAGCCTGTTGCCTCAGACTCTTTTACTGGAACACCTAATGACCGCAGTGGGATTTTCCTGGCTTGGGGATCGACCCTGTTCACCAGGAAGGACATATATACTACATTTCCCAAGATAGGTTTTCCCTCTGCAGACTGACTTCAGAGACCGAGGATAAATGCGGAGAACACAGTTGAGAGTCAGGCAGACATACTTCCTGCAGAGCTGAAAGACCTGGACACAATTACGTCATCACAGGCCTGTTTCTGTACCACTTGAAGGGACATAATCCCACTTCTTAGTAGGACAGTGTGAACACTAATGTAGTGTATGGAGCAGATGGTCCCCTACTTACCATTCAGCTTAGGTGGTCTCAGCTTTCTAGCAGTGCAGACGCACATCCATGCTGCTGCTGTGCGTCCTCTCTCAGCGCGGTGGTCAGTGAATTTCATGAGACATTAAACACCAGTTACAGGATAGGCTCGGTGTTCAATGCATTTTGCCTAGCTCTAGGCTAATGTAAGCACTCTGAGAACGTGTAAGGTAGGTACATGTTTAGGGGTTTAAGATTTTAATAAATTTCACATAAATAGCCACATCATAAGTCCAGGAGCACGTACGCCAGCATGTTGAGTGCTGTGCCAAACACAGTAGCCCAAAGCACACTGTAGCTTTCGCTAATGACAATGGATGAGAGGACAGCAGGATTCAGATAAACCTTCTAGGGCAAATGGGGAAGAGTTTCCCACGGGGAGGGGCAGGAGCTCGGGTGGATGAAATGCTGGGAAGGCTGATGAGCCAGAGAGGATCTCCCAGCCCCACTTGCCAAATCTACCTTGCACTCACATCTGGTCGTGGATCCTGTGCTAGCTGGGAAGATACTGTTGGAGAGCAGGGTTACCAACTGTGTGGACATTATTCTCATCTGCTTTTCAGGACTGTTTCTACTCTATAGAAAAACTCAAGATAGAACTTTCAAGTTTTTGTTTGGGGGTTCCCATGGTAAACGTAGCCCACATTTGTGCCCATGCTGAGTATGATATGCTCATATTAAAACTCCCTAGTATAGTCTCCGTGCACCCTGCGTTGGAGCAGTATGTTGTTTGTTTGAGCTGAGTGTTACAGAGCATCTTAGCTGATCAGAAATTGAATGTCTTCCACCAACATATTCTCTGCATTCCTTGCTGGTTGTGACCTTTCCTGGCCTTGGGAATGTGCTGACCATAAAGCTTTCTGGGACTAGATGAATTTTGTTTGCCATTGTGTCTTATTTTCCAGGCAGACATGCAGATATCTAAAAATTCCCAACTTGGCTTGCATTTTTCTAGTTCCTGGCAACTCAGCCTTGCATTCCAGGACCCTAGGAGAGGGAGCTTCCAAAACCACAGAAGGGTAGAAAGACAGAATCTAATGGTGGCCAAAGCATGTGCAGTCCCCCCCCCCCCCCCCCCCCCCCCCCCCCCCCGTCTCCCTCATCCATGCTGGTAGGATGGAGGAAAGTATGGGATTATCAGAAAGCTGGCTCTTCCATGCCATTCCCCGAGTCTGAACTCAGAAAAAAAGATTCAATTCAGCCCTTCTGCCCTCCATATATTTGTTTTGTCTATTTTTTTTCATAATTAAGATGTTGCTTACTGTGAATTTAAGAGTTTAAATTTAAGAGCCTATGCTGAGAATTAGCAAAAAGTGATAAGACACTAACACAGCACGGTCAGTTGACTGAATTCAGCAGAGACATCACCCACTGGCACCAGGAAGGGAGTAGTTTTGTGCTCCAGTCTGTGTAAGTCACTGGGAGTCACGGCCACATGACCATTCCCACCCTTTGGATCTTGTTACCCGATAACAGGAAAGGTGTTTCCCTGGGTGTCGTGATAAGAGGCAAAGAACTTTACAAAGTGCATTGCTTTTGCTTTCCGATACTGAGAAGTTTTTTTCTCAGAGGGGATGGGAATGGAAGTTCCTAAATTGGGCCTATTTGTCCAATTTTAAAAATAATTTCAGCTGAACCTTCGTGTGGTTCCATTGAGTACAGGAAAATGACTGAAGACCGTGTTGGGCAACTAAGAAAGATTGGTTGGGTATGGCAGTGCCTCTGTTGGAAATCCCCAAAGCAGTTACAGCAAAATATTTCAGTCATCAAAGCAGATGCCTTTTAATCTGCCCACTCTATGCTCCCACCCTTTCCCGAGGATGCACTGCATGGAAGTCATGACTTTCTGTCCCTGTTTTATCTTATTTGTCATGTAGGTGGTACAGGAAGGGCAATGGGCACAAGTTAAGCAGGCCGTCTGAGGCACTTTCCTTTGGTGGTATTTGTCCAGCAAGCCTGGCTGAGCAGAGAGGCCCGTCACGACCATCAGCTGGATGGAAACCGGAAGCATATGCTTTTATCATATCCTTATCTTAAACAAACAGAAGGTGGCCAACTCCAGCAAAGGCTCCAGAGTCAGGATGAGTTTAGTCCATTCAAGAAACAGAAAGAGGGTCAGCACAGCCACCGCAGAAGAGACAGAGTAAGGAATGTGAGGGCAGAGTGGGGGTAGGAGCAAAAGTGGGGAAGGGAGCAGTCGGTAGGAGTGTGGGGTGACTGGGTACGAAGAGAATCCCTGGAGGAGATGCTGGGGAGGAGGGCTGGGCAGCAAGAACTAAAGAGTCTTGCTTGAGGTCATCACAGGAAGGATGGGGTGACCAATGGACACTGATGTCCAACATGTTGTTACCACCTATGGAGGCTTAATACCTAGAGGTCGATAAAGGAAGAGGTGGATTTCTGACTCAGAGTTCGGAACACCCAGCCAGCCACTCAATTTGGCTCTTGCTTGTCCTGTACGCCCACAACTGCCTGCAGGAAAGATTAGCCATATAGGGGCTTTGCTAGAGGATAAAAGCAAACAAGTTAAAGGTGATTTTTCTTCCAAATGGTAAACGGTAGTTGCCAGGCTGTCTGGAGCCTGAGCCCTCCCACCCCTCCTCAGAGGTGATGTCATCCAAGCTGGTACAGGTATGGACTGCACAAAAGTCTTTTATTTTATTTTATTTTCTCTCAGTCTTCTCTTTAGCAACTCAGACTCGGCCTATTTATCCTGTCCTTATCTTCAACAAGCTGCCCCAGAATCTTAAAAGAGCACAGCTACATTCCAGAGGCTTACATTTTGCCTGTGGAATATAGACATCCCAGGCCTCGAAACAGTCAGGCAGGGTTTGTAATTGAAACTGGGGTGTTCTGTGTGTACATAGCATTGACATCGTAGCATTAAATCTCACGAGTACCACACTTCATCCAAGTCATCTCAAAGAAAGACAGCCTATTAGAGGGCTGCCCCGGGGTCACAGGGGATAAGCCAGGGACCCAAACACAGCTCTAGAAAGAACTGTAGCTTTGTTCTTCTTTGTGAAACGTTTCATAGCGATTGTACAGGTTACTCTCGCTAGCTGAGTCTAGGGTGTCTCAAATATGAGGTGACTAGAAATGACAATGCTCTAGACCATGATCAACACAAAACACGCCAACAAATGCGCATGCAAGGGGCACGTGCCAGCCCCTCCCCCAAATCAAGGTCTTCTCCTCATCTGGAAATGAAGAGCCATTGCAGAGAGCGCAGCTTCCTTTGAAGCCAGAAGCCTCGGGTGAGCAGAGGGTGAGACTCTGCCTTCTGCTCTGGATTGGATCCTCAACCCTTGCTGTCCAGCTGAAGCAGCCAGGAAGGCTGTGGATCCCAGTCGTAAAGGAGGGTAGAAAAGCTCTGGTTGAACTATAAGTGAAGCGTGGGGCGTCTTTTGAGCAACCAGGGGGAATTATGGGATGCATATAAACATCAGTCTTGAGGGAGACACTGCAGTGAGGTACTTTGACAGTAAGCAAAGCCCTGCCACAGACGGGAGCTGAAGGTGAGTCTTGGCTGTGCCACTTAGGACTCGGTGATCTTGGACAGGTAACTTGGCTCTCAGGGACTCCTTTCCTCATTAGTTAAAAAAAAAAACAAAAAAAAAACCCAGCAAGATTGCTCAGTGGGTAAGAGGCTCATTGTGCAAGCCTGAGAATCTGAATTCAGTCTCTGAACCCCTATGAAGGTGAATGAGAACTGCTCTCTATACACATGCTGCTGTAACAAGGTCCCAGACTGTAGGCAAAGTTTACTTAGAAGGCACCAGTGCAGGATAGATATTTATTAAAATATAAACCAACACTCACGGTACAGGTAACAGATTACAGTAGCACCTGAACAGGGACTGGAGTCTGGAACGGTGGACGAGCAATGGATGGACGATGGATTCCGATCCTGTCTCTCCAGCAACCAGGAACCAGGAAGCAGGCCTCATGTCCCAGAAGCCCCCTCTCAATGGGGTTTGCCACACCCCTCCAGGAGCTCGGGACCCTGGATAAGCGTCTTGGGACCCTGGATAAGCGTCTTAGGACCCCATCAGCTGACACCTGAATCCCACTATCCCAGACCTTAGCACAACTGACTCCATGATGGAATTACCATGCAGGCCTTGGAGCTCAGCACATAGGCAGCACTATGCACCAGAGTAAGAGCAAAGGCCACAGTTCTAGGAAAGTCCCTAAAGTTAATTTGCTTTTTGGCTTCTGTAGTTCCACTTTGGGCTAATTGTTCTTGTTAACTGAGGTGTGTCAACCCAAGATGTGAGCTCGCCATGACAAAAGCTTGGCAATGCACTCAGGTCCCAGATACCCAGTGTAGTCTCCTTCCAGCTAATACAAGCTTCATATTGTCTTAAACACATGTCTAAGAGGTCTTCCCTAGTGGATACTTTACAATACTAAAGCATGCACTCACTTGCCCCCATCATATATGCACAATAATAATAAATGAAATAAAGTTTTTTTAAAAAAGAAATCTATGAGTAAAGTTGGTATGTTGTATTTGGTTTCTAGCCTGGACTTTCCAGCCTAGTCTCAAGGTTTGGATCCACAGACCCACAGTCCCACAGAGACACACAGATACTTACATTAATTTTATGCTGATTGACCTAGGACTCAGGCAAATCACTTACTAATTCTATACTCTTAAATTAACCCATGACTCTTATCCTGTTCAGTCATGGGGCTTGGTACCTTTTCTCAGAGCAGCATAGTTGTCCTCTGTATTTTCCGGCTTGTCTGGCAACTCTGAAGTCTCTGTGGCATTTCTGCTCTGTTCTTCCTGTTCCCAGAGTTTTCTTAGTCTGGTAGCCCCGCCCACACTTCCTGTCTGCTTTTGGCCAATTAGTGCTTTTTATTAAACTCATAGGCGGGACAATTATTTACAATGTAACATCATAAATCCACTACATTGGTGAAAACTGGGTTCATACAATGCCCTTCTAATAATGCCAGGTAAGAGCAAGCAGTCTTCTTGTTTCTCTGTTTTCTTAATGCCAACCAGAGTTTTATCCATGGGTAGAGAGGGGCAGTTCATTCAACAGCTACCTGCTTTCACTAAAGTTATTGTCTCCCACTTAGCCTTCTTTAAATCCCTCATAGAACCCTAGAAGTCCTCAGAGCTCCCCAAACACACAACTTAAAACTATACTAGATAGTCCCATTCCAGGTTTAGAGACTTAGGTGATCAAGAAGTCTTCCATAAAATGGTATAGTCTAAACTATCCACTTAAAAGGAAAGTATTTCCTCTGGGTCCTGATTTAAAAAAAATAAGCTACAACAGAAACCAGACCTAACTTTCAAAGCCTCTCCAAGTCCCTTCCTGTAGCCTATAGCAACCACGGCCCAGAGATGCCCCTAGCTGCCCTGAGCACGCAGGCGGGATCCCCACACACTCTTCCTAGTTCTGTTTTTTTCTCACATTCTAGGGCCTAATCCTGCTTTCCTGGCCCTTAGTCACACTAAGCAGGGTCTCACTGAACTTGTATCACAACCAACAGGCTTCATGTCTTGCTCAGTATTCCTCCAATGTTACCTTCCCAATGCAGTTGGAAACTTTATTCTATTCAAAATTGCAACCTCTGCTCCCTTGGAGGTTTTCATGGTGGTCCTGTTTCCAAGAATATGAAATGCCACTGACCCTTTCCAGCATGGACATAAGCATGTATAGAGGTTTCCTCTAAAAACTCACTTGGGAAAGAGGCAATAGGTTCTCCTGATGCTGGCCAACTCTGAAGTGCACCTTTCAAAGCAGTGTGCCTAGTGATAAAGTCTCTGCCTCCAGTACACCACTACACCATCTCTCACATAATAGTAGCTCATTAGTGTCCTTGTGGGATTTGTTCTGTGGCTCCCTGTACAACCCGAATCTATGGAAGCTCACTCCCCTAGACATTAGCGTAGTATTTTCATAGAACCTACCCACATCTCCCAAGCCATCTTCAAATCATCTCTAAGTAATTTATAAGGACTGTGCAATGTACTTGCTATGTGAGTAGCCATTAAGCTGTATTGTTTAGGGGACAATGACCAGAAGAAAGTCTTTACATACTCAGGGCAGGTAGGTTTTGTTTCAGAATGTCTTCAACAACAGCCAGCCAGCTGTTTTTGCAAATGTGAAGCTTGTAAGTTCCAAGGACTGACTTAATAACCCTGAGGTTTTGAGACCTGTGGCTACCAAGATGTCTGAGGCACGGAGGAGCCGGATCATCCAGCTTTTGCCTACCACCCACCCCAGATGATCCTCTGCCTACAAACCTGGAGTGATTCAAATGTGCTGCTGTGACTCTGTTCTTCCGAGCTGACCTTAGCATCGCCATTTTAACTGTCCGTGTCTGGTGATCCTCCCACAGGTCTCCGAGCCTGGAAAGTTGAGGCGCATTCTCTGACTCTACTCCATCCTCATCGACTCCAACGTTCGTCTCCTGTTGTGTAGCAGGAGAGCGTACAAAGCAACAAGTTCTCACAAACCTCAGTGGGCTAGACCTCTCCATAGTATAAACACAGGAGCGTTGATCTCTCCTTGCCTCCTTCCTTCTTTCCTAAAGCAAGACACATTTGCCTGTTTATTCACTGTAGAGGTATAGATGATCACTCTGAATAGTGTGGTTACTTGATGGATAATCAGAGGCGAGGAGGGGAGAATTTGGCAGAACACAAGCTTATTGTCCACAGTAGGCAATGACACAAGGCCTGGGGAAGCACAGTCAGAGCTTTGAGGGTTTGAAGAGGGGTTCTTGCTAGCACTGCTCTCCCACACTGGGATTCTTCATCTGCCAGGCTTGTCTAAACATTGGCCTACATCTGGCATTTTTAAGTTTTCAGTGTCAAATTTTCTCAGCGCCCCAGCCAAACTCTTCTGGTAACTCGGTAACAAATCTAAACCTTGGGTAACAAGAGATCTGAGCCAATGTGTAAAATCCCATTTTGGGCCCTTCCTTTGCACCATGGCCTTCTGAGACAATAGCAATAGCAGGAGAAGAAATTTGGGAAAGAAGATGCAGAGTGACCAGGGAAGGGGCCTAGGTAAGAATATAAACTCTTAAAGCCAAAGTGATCTGGGAGCTAGGTCCAGGAGAGCTGCATTTAATTCTAAAATGCCCAGCAAAGAACACCAATTGCTCCACATCCTGCCAAGAGTTGGTTTATTAAGCCTTTGTGGATTTGGCTAATCTAGTGGGCATTTGATGGAAGTTGTGTTTGGGATTTCTCTGTCATCTGAAAAGGTCGGACTCTTTAGAGGTTTGATTCTGTGTGTGTGTGTGTGTGTGTGTGTGTGTGTGTGTGTGTTTGTACAATCAGTTCCTCATGGCTTTGTTGAGAAAAAGGAGGAGTTACAAGATGCAGGAACAGGGGATGTTCCACAACTTCTGGGAAAGAGAAACTTGAAGTATGCCTCTGTTCTGAAGGAGAGGCCAGCAGCAAGGTGATGGGTTGAGTTTGGAGGACATCTCTGACTGTAAATTAGCCAGGATGAACAGAGCCGAGAGAGGTCTAAATTGGTCCTGTGGTGACTCCATTTCCCTGTGAACTTTCAGTGAAACTGTGTGAAGCGGGCATAGGGTGGCATGGGATTGGGTAGTGATATGACACAGAGCCTTTGCAACAGCCAGACCAAGATTCTGGTGTAAGCGGTGAGATATCCTCACCCACAGTAGCAGCCCAACCCCCAACACATACTCAGGTAGAACTTCCTGGAGCCTGCAGTGTCCAGCTGTTAAGGCCATTGACCCAAAGGAATGGAGGCAAGCAGTTATGGGAAATTCCATCATCCTTCCGAGGCAGGGCTCCAGAGCCAGAAATCCTGAGTCCATCTGGGTCTCAGCACTGACCAGTTGAGGCACAAATGAGACTGTACATTATGTGTTTATGTTCAGTTTTTCCAAGTTTTTAAACTGAGGCAGAAGCCACATAACATAAAAACAAGCCACTTTAATGGCTACAACTCCATAACTTTTGGTGCATTCACAACACTCGACACCCATCATCATTTCCAAGTTCTAAAATATTTTCCCTTTTAAATAGACTGTTTTAAGAGCAATTTTAGGGTCATTGTGAAGATGAGCAGAAGTAAGATATTTCCCACATAATCCCTGCAGCCCATTAGTCCATCCCCCCACAGAGCAATAAGCAGATGTTGCCATGACACTACCATCCACCCATAGTTTACAGTAATATATTAGTCGGGATTTTCTAGAGAAACAGCACTGATATAAATGAGATTTACTAGAGTGGCTTATTGGTTATGGTCCAGCCATTGCAACAGTGGCTGTGCCCAACGGAACGTCCAAGAATCCTTTATAGGTACACACATCCACTTGAGTTTTAGTTAATTCTAGATGTGGTCAAGTTGAAAACCAAAAACAGCCACCACAGTTAGGGTTCCCTTGTGCCTGTGGTCTTGTACTTTCTGTATGAATACTCAATGGCATGTGCCCACCATTACATCATCGAGTTTCCCTGCTCTTAAAACCCTTTTAGCTTCTGCCTGTCCATCTTCCTTCCCCAGCCCCTGGCAACCAGTGATCTTTTTCCTGCCTCCATATCTTTGCCTTTTGAAGAATTATGTATAGTTGGGATGATAGAGTGCTTGTCCATACCCATTTTCTTCACTAGGAAATAAATATTTAGTTTGCCACCATATCTTCTCATAGCTTCACAGTTCATTTCAATACTAAATAGTATTCCATTATCTGAATGTATCATACTTTGTCCATTGAAGAATTGAATAAACAGAGGCCATATACTTTTATAAAAAGCGAGCTTTGATCCTTGACCTGCAGCAACCTGCCCTAGAAACAGCTCCTTTATTCTAAGGACAAATAGCCATGAAAGCCAGTTTGACATGGGTCAGAACGCTAGACTGCTCTCCTGTTGCAATCCAGGAAGATAAACAATAACGTCTGCAATTGACATCAGATGGACAGGACGTGATCAATAGTAGATAACTTTCATATCTGTTCCTGCTTCCAGTTTAGGACCAACCAGAAAAGGATAAATACACATTTCTAATGAGTCACATAGGTTACCCCTTTCTACTCCACATCAACTGCTTCCCACTGGAACCTGCCTCCCTAGAAGACTACCTAGTCTTTCCCACCTTCAGAGTATCTGCTCATGGTGGAGGTGACCCTTGCTATGCCAAGTCCAGAGGAGCTATTGCTTGCTTTTCCACGTGTCTGCTTACCTTCATTTGCACACCATTCACCTGTGGAAGGATGTCTTCATTGTGTCTAAATCTGGGCAGTCAGGAACAAAGCCAACTCTGTAAATATCTATGTGTGAGTTTTCAACTGGACAGTGAGTTTCCATTTATTTGGTAGAATAGCAAGGAGTGTGGTTGCCACATCGTATAAAAAAGATTGTGTTTGGTTTTAGAAGAAGCTGTTTTCTAAAATGGCTGTGCTATGAGTTTCCTGTGACACTAGCCCTTCTAACAGGTTAGTGTCTGACATTCTGTGTATCCGCTAAGAAGTAAAGTTTGCCTGAAGATCAGAGACCAAAGCCAGCCACAGAGTCAGCCATAGAGGTCAGGCATTGGTGGCCACACCTTTAATCTTAGCACTTGGGAGGCAGAGCTCCATTTGGATCTCTGTGAGTTCAAGGCCAGCTTGGACTACTCAAGACTAATCCAGTCTAAAAGAGAAACAGAGCCAGGCAGTGGTGGCTCACACCTTTAATCCCAGCTCTTGGGTTCCTATGCCTCTGCTCCCAGTACTTGGGAAAGCATACACACTCCTTTAATCCCAATACTAGGAAGGTTGAAATAGGAAGTGATATGGCTGAGTAGAGAATGAAATATAAGGCGGGAGGAGACAGGAGCTCAGCCCTTTGCTTCCTTCTCATTTCAGCTGAGGACTCAGAGCCATTAGGTCTGAGGAGTCATAGAGACAGGATCTTCCCCTTTTGGCCTGAGAATCCGGCAGAGTTACAAAGTCTCTGTTGCTTTGTCTCTAATCTTTCAGCATTCACCCCAATATCTGACTCCAGGTTTCTATTAAGACCAATCAAGATTCATGCTACAGGGATGCAATGGCAATGTTCACGGTGATGGTGGTGTCGTGTGTGTGTGTGTGTGTGTGTGTGTGTGTGTGTGTGTGTGTGTGTGTGTGTGTGTGTGTGTGTTTCCCTTAAGGCACAGTGGCAGGCACCTTTTCCTGCACTATTTTTGTCATCTGTGTTCCTCTTGTAGTGAAGCATTTGTCTGCTGTTTTAATTGGGTTGTTTGTTTACTTATTGTTGACTTTAAGAGCTCTTTACATATTTGGGATCACAGTATTTTTAATTAGATATGACTTCTAGAAATATCTTTTACACACAGTAATTTGGATTTTTGGTCCCTTAACAGTATCTTTTGCAGAAGTTTCATAACATGCAGCTTTTCTTCATTTATATTTCAACAAAAGACTTTTCTACTGCCAGAGAGATTGGAAGAGCTTGAAGACACCTATAATAATAACCAGGGGGAAAAGACAAATATGCTTATTATTATACCACAGTTAAAGTCAAGTTATCCTTGTTGGACCTTTTGAGTTTCCTGGTTATTAAGGAAGACATTTTTTTCAGACAGGCATGAATAAGACACAGATCAAAACTTCAAGACCAGCTTGATTAACATCTATATCATACCCAGCTTGGAGAACAGAACAGAACATGTCCTGTTTCAAGATGAGAAATGGGGCCAACAATGTCTAGGGTGCTCAAGGTTCTAGGTTTAATCCTCTAAGTTCTTCTCACCCCCCCCACCCTATAGGCTTCCCTTCCCCCAGTTTAGCGTTCCTATACAAGCCTGCCATTTTGGCCATGCGCTACCTTTGTTCCCTCTTCTCTCCCCCTCTTTAAGTCCTCTCTCTCTCTCTCTCTCTCTCTCTCTCTCTCTCTCTCTCTCTCTCTCTCTCTCTCTCTCTCTCCTTCCCCTCCTCTCTCTCTGGTTACTCCCTCTAATGTTACTTGTATGTAGATGATTTCAGTGCTGACCACCAGCTAGGGCATTAATCCCCAGGGAGGGTTATGTATGTTCCCTGCTGTCAGCATCCCTCAGTTGCCAGTAGCTCTGTGTCTAGGGTGTGGCCAGGTGAGATGCCCTCTGTTCATGTAACACGTCCATTGGTGATTCTTAAGGCAGCATGCTGTTGAGGTGTCATGGATGAAGCCTCCCTCTTATTTCCCGGGGACTCAGCCTCTCCGCATCGTTCATGTCTCTAGTTCTTTACAACCCTTTCACTGCATCTTCCAATATGTTCCCTGAGCAACCCTAGGGAAATGAGGTCATACCAATGTACTACTAAAATGATTTTCACCGTATGATGCTGGGTGAAATAATTGTACAGAACGACACATTTGCATGTTATAATTTTTCCTCATATCACAATTTTATTTTTTATTTTAAGTCTTATTTTTAAGGTTATAATTACATCATTTTTCCCTTCCCTTTTCTCTCTCCCAACCCTGCCATGTCCCTCCTTGCTCTGTGCTAACATTTGTATGAAAGGATTTTCCTTGATTGCTTACAGATGCATTTGAGAGGCTTCACAAGACATTCTTATACACTGTTTCTAGGGAAAGGTACAGTGAGTTTCTGAGTGGGGGCCTAAGGGAGGATAACGGCAGGCACTGAGGGCGCCTTTCCATTTTAGTATTTCACTCAGAGAGTCCAGAAGACTACATAGTGCCTTTGATCTTAGCAAGGGAAAATGTTCTGCCGAGGATGATGAAGATCAGATGTCTGCTTAGTCGGCCTAGGCTGTGGACTGCTTCTGTACGGGCCCTTCTGAGTGTCCTCAGAACTAAGACCACAAGAAGCAGCGCCATGGTAGTCAACAGCTCTGCCTGTTGGGTTTTTTTTTTCCTCAAGAGCCTTTTTATTTCATCTCTTCCTAGTCTACTTCAGCTGTTAATTCATTGCCTCAGCCCATTCTGACTTAACATTTCTTTTGCTGTTTACAGCCAGTGGAGAGGGGAGGGCATCCTGGGAACTCATCAGAAGACAGTATGATGACTTCAGTGTGCTAAGTAGAAGGGCATATTGTTCTACAGCATAGGACTTGCTTGGTAGATGCATCAGCTGTACACGGTCAAATGCAAAAAGGAAAGATGTAATACATACAAGAATAATTGACACCCCTACATGCCACATGTAGTCACATGCCAGATCATGTTCTCCAAACGTTTTACATATTTTAAAGTTACTTTTAATCTGTACAAGTATCCCTATGATCCAAAGAAATAAAAACCAAAAGAGTTTATGAATACACCCTAGATTGCACAATTACTAGATTTGATTGTTATGGAGTCATTCATTGTATTATATCATTCATAATACTTGGTCCAAGCCCTTGCATCTGTCAGCTCCTTTAGGAGTAACCCCAATGGTAAGGTTCATGCCTGATGGAGCACTAGCATGTATGCTCCCTCTCTGCTCTAGCCAGCTTGCTGAGGAGCTAGCTAGGCATGGAAAGGCAGAAGTGTAAGTTAGGGTTATGATAGTAATAACCATCATCATTGTCATCCCTATTGTCTAATTAAGTAAGATCCATCCCTCAGAGCTGAGAATGTGGGTTAGTGGTACAGCATTTGCCTATCATGCACAAGGGCCTGGTCTCTATCCCCAGAGCCTCAGTCAGTCAATTAAGCAAATCATTCATTAGAAAGAACAAAGTGTTTCTTGCCCAAAGTTGCCACATGCACTGACCTGCTTTGGCTGCTGGTGCCATTGACCCTTCTAATGCTGCACAGCATGTTCTTTCTCTGTGTAGCTCTGACCTGCACCAGGCAGGTGCTCCATCACTCTATGGAAGCAGAGCTTGGTTTCCTAAAGAGCACAGTCTAGCGGGCAAAGTTAGAAACATGTCCCAATCTAACTAGCCCACCCTTCCATGTTACAGTGCCATGACCTATGCCTAGCCTCTATGTAATAGAGCCACCAGGAGCACACAGACACACACACACAGAGACACATATACACAGACACACACAGACACACACACCAAACAAAGTACAAAAAGAAAAAAACCAAAACAACAACAACAAAAAAAAAAACCCAAAGAGGGCTTACGTAGGATATAAAAATAAGGGTGTTGTGCCTACTCAAACATGGTAGCTCCCTGATAGATGCACAAATTGAAAGAAAACAGACAACCCTTGTGTGTCTGGAGAACTGTGGAGAGAGATGAGCCACTGACACACAGAGAAAAGGTGAAGGAGCTGCCAGGTGCTGAGCCCCCTTTCATGCCAAGTCCTGATACCACCAACATCTGAATATTCAGCCCTGGGAAACCTGAAGGAGGTTCTGAGCAAAGATGACTGCAAAAATGTATCTGGAATAAATAAATGTCTGCTCATTATATGTATTAATTTGGTACCCAGGTCTATATGTGGAAATGTTTCTTCTCCTCCTTGACCTCACACAAATCCTTCATGTTCTTCAGATCATAGTTTTTGTCAGGAAGAACATCATTCCTCAGCCATGCAAAGCCCTTGCTAAAAGCATATGGACTTTATTTTTCACTTTAAGTCACAAGCACACAATAGTTTAACAATAAAAAAAAACTTATCTCAAAGCCCAAATACCGATTTATTTAAGACTGGGTAGAATTTTAAAAGTCTTTTTCTGAATGTTCTTATGGTCCCTACCAAAAACAAAACAAAAGACAAAAGCAAAAAAACCTCCTGATGTCTTTATTTAAAAAAAAAAAAAAAAAACAAAAAAAACCAAAAGTCAAAAATCCCATATTCAAGACCATGTGGTACTTGCTTATTGTAAAGATATATTCCTAGAATTGTGACTAAACCTGTATTATGTTTGCCTTCTTGAAAATGTAGTTCTAGGCTGACTCACAGCTCCAATGACATCAACTAAACATTGATTAAATTTATTGAGTAAAACATTGGCACCGTGACCCATATCCTGCATCCCTCACATAGAGTGTAACTTACTGAACAGCCTTTGAAGATAAATGTAACCTTCTCTCCCCAGTCCTGTCTCTACTACAAGGTCATTCCCTGTGACCCCATTCTCTGAACTTTGCAGTGACTGACACTCTTCACCATCTGAACTCTGGCTCCAGCTGAATCCTGCCCGCTTAAACCCTTTGGTGTTCCCCAGTGACCATATATTTGCAGAATGGCCACGAAGTTAAAATTCTGTGTTCTACCTCAAGCTCCTCTCTGTGGCTTGATCCTAAGCCACTTGGCCATCTCCCTGTTCCGCACAAAAGCCGGGCCTTGGCCCACCAGCACTTCTGTTGGAACTGCTTTCCCTCTGGGGCACTTACCTCCCAACCTGAAACTCCCCTTTTCCCATGAGGACCAGGCACCCTCTTCAGAGCTCCCCAAAGAGATAGCACCAGGCACCAAACTGCCTTTGAATTTAGCTATTGATTGTGGATTCTTTTTTGACAAGTTAAAATATTTAAATTCTTTATTGCTAATTCATAAAGCAAATCATGTATTTATAGAATAGTTTTAATAATTTTATTACTCTTTTAGAATTCAAAGTAACATGTTAAAGGCATATAACCAGCTTCCCAGAAATGTACCATCTGCAAGAGGAAAATCTAAGTATTGTGTTGTCATAGCCTAGGGCAGGTCTGGATTCTAGGTCACTGTGTTCCCTGGACTGTGGCACCTGTGTAGCTTGGGAACGTATCACCCTGCTGGTCTAGGTGGTCAGCCACTTCGGGTGAGTTCTTCCATAAGTCTCACACCAATTAAACCTAGGGAAGTGTTGTTTTGTGAAAATGACATAAAAAGAACTCTCCATCTGGGAGCACATAGCTGGGCACCTCCAAGTCCAGCCTCACATCTCGGGCTTTATTACCTCTAGTTGACAGCAAAAGACAGAAATGCCCCTCCATGTGCTGGGCCTGTCACGGGCCTGTCACACAACTGCGTGGGAGGCTGAGGCAAGAGGGTCACGGTTCAAGAACAGTGTGAGAAACTGAGCAGGGATTTTGTCTTAAAACATCCTATAGGAAGGCTAGAGCAAGGCTCAGTGGTGCAGTGCTTGCCTCGCATGTATGAAGCCCTAGGTTCAATCCCTAGTACCAAAGAAGGAGGAGGAAGGAAATGGAAAAGAAAGAAAGAAATGGTTCTTCATCTTTTTTCATGCCCCCTAAGAAAGAGATTGTAGCTTTTCTCCTAACCTGTCTAAAACCAGTTCCTGCTGTGGGACTATGCTTCTGTACACTGTAAATATTTGTCATTGTGAATATTGGTTTAATAAAACACAGATTGGTCAAGTAGCTAGACAGGAAGTAGAGGCAGGGCAACCAGACTGGGGGAATTCTGGGAAGCGTAAGAGCAGAGCAGGAGATGCCAGTGAGAGACAGAAAAAGTGCGGTGAGAACGCTGCTCTGAGAAAAGGTAGCAAGCCACTGGATAAGAATCATGGGCTAGTTTAAGAGTAAGAGTTAGCAAGTAATACGCTTGAGTCATAGGCCAAACCGCTGGTAATTAATATAAACTTCTGTATGTTTCTTTGGGATTAAGGGAATGTGGGTCAGAACTTTGGGGCTAGGCCAGGTCAGAAACTTCTGACTACAAGTTCCTCTGCTACTAAAGAAAAGAATAAGCTAAGCATGAGTCATAGCTTAGTCTATTTTCTTGTTGCTATAACTTGATACCACAGAATCAAGAATTTATAAAGAATAGAGGTTCATTAAGCCTATGGCTTTAGAAGGTAGGAGGCCCAAGATGAAAGAACTCCATCCTACAAGAACCTTCTTGCTGGTGGGGATTCTCTGTAGAATCTCAAGATGACAGAGGACATCACAAACAGAGACAAACTGAATCTTAAGACAGCCTCCCTTGTAAGGTTGCCCACCAGCCTATAGTCTATACGTATAAATAGGTTATTCCATTCACAGGAACAGGCACATCAGGACCAATCACCTCTCAAGTATCCCCACCAGAAACCTGCCTCCAAATACCTCCCATTGGAGATTGAGTTTTAGTCTAAGTTCTGTGGGAACATTCAGACCAGAGCAGATTGTCTTCCTTCACTCGGTTTATCCAGTATGCTAAAAAGAGAGCCACTAATCTCAGCCCAATTGCCTCCTATGATCAGCACCTAAGCAAGTGTCCGAGCATCTGACCCTTCCAAGTAAAAAGACAGCTTCCTTCTGCTCTACCCCTGGTCATCTTCTTTCCTGGCTTCCCTCCATCCCAGATCACTGTGGAAAATCAACTTTCTTTGTTGATTTCAATTAATCTATTTACTTTGGTGGGATGAGCAAAAGTACCCAGATTGTGGAAGTTTTACAATGTGTGTTGGGAGTTAGTTACAAGCAATAGATGTAAATAATTCTTCCATATCAAAAGCCTGGGCATAGGCCCAAGAACAGAACTTTCCACAGCAAAACATCATCTGATTTCAAATTACTCTAGAAGTCAAAGGCAATCAGAGTACGGAACCAGTTAGAAGGTGCCAGTTAGGCATATACTCCTTCCCAGCAGTCCAGGGCTGGCTCTACTAGGGTCCCCAAGCTCTCCACAGATGCTGGGTCAGTCTGACTGTGAGCAATAAGAACCAAGAAGAAGGCACTACTGTTGTTTGATTTTCTGCTTCTCATTAGAGTCTAGAGCTGGAAGTTCACTTTTCCCAGCTCTCTGGTCAACAGCAATAATATTCAAAGTTCAAAGCCAAGCATGATGGTTCACCCCAGTCATCCTAACCCTGAAGAAGATGAAACAGGAGAATTACCACAAGTTCCAGCCATCCTGGATTACACCACGAGTTCCAGGCTATAGAGCAGGACTTTGTCTCAAAACAAAACCAACCAAACAAAAAGTTTGAGATATTTAATTCTTGACAGTTGGCAGCCTAACTCTCTGCAACACAGCTGTCAGCAAAGAAAAATTACATTATGTTCTTGGGGAGAAGATTTTTATGAAAATGTTCATAAATTTTATTATTATCTTTGAATTTTCTTTTGCAAAATCATGCCTTTCCCACTCAGTTCCTGTTAGTCACAGGCTAGCTGAGGCACATCAGTTGGTTTCCATAGTGCTATCACCTGGGAAGCTGCAGGGTAATTATTCCTTCCATTTTGTCACAGGAAACACTCATTCCATCCTGACATGCTCTCAGACACCACAGCAGCCCTGTTGTTTCAAAACAGATTAATTATGACTGATCTTCATCTAAGTCTGCTGCCTTGTAAATTGTGACCTGGCTTCCTGTCCCGCTTTATCTCTTCATCTGTGAAGATGAAGGCTCTGACACAGGGTGAGTCTGGTGTCTGTTTTCTATTGAAAAAGACCCAAAAAACAAAACCACTGAGCCCCAAGCCATCCTATCACTCAAAAAAAAAAAAAAAAAAAAAAAGCAATGTGGGATATTTTGTAATATAATAAAAACAGTCTGAGATTTCAGAGGGATCTACCCACAGTCAGTCTAGGAGGATCAGACAGTGGTAACTCACACCTTTAATCTCAGCACGGGGAGTATCCGGGAGTGGTGACCTATGCCCTTAATCCAATCAAATCTGAGTTTGAGGTCATCTTAGTTTACAGAAGGAACTCCAGGCTCCCCGGCAGGCAGTAGTGGGGCCAGGCCTTAACTGAGCAAAGAGAGTATTTAAGGCAGAAGAAGCCATGGCTCACACTGTTAGTCCCAGCATTTGGGAAGCAGAGGCAAGAGAATCTCTGTGAATTCAAAGCCAGCCTGGTCTTCAAAGCAAGTTCCAGGACAGCCAGGACTGTTACACAGAAAACTGTCTGGAAAAAACAAAAGCCAAAGACTAGAGGAGGTGGATCTCGGATATCTCTGAAATCTCTGAAATGTTTTTATTATATTACAAAATATCCCCACAAAGCAAGCCTGTCATCGGTGACTGAACGGCTTTGCGAGCCGGCCAGCCTCAGAGGGAGAGCACAGAGCAGACAGAGGCTGGCCGCAGAGAAGGCACAGGGCCCAGGACGCAGTTTCTATGCAGAATGTTGTATGTGGGATGCAGAAAACACAGGGACAACAGTGTTGTCCCTGCCACAGGGAGCTTGCTCTGGACCTGCAAAATGAAACAAACTCACACTTACAAGCTCGCAATGCTTCATGACTTTATTTGGGATCTGTGAACGAAATTCTATTAACCTCAGGTGGGGTACCAACGGCAGGCTAGAGAAATGAATCCACCCACGTCCAGATTGGCGAACCACCTTTACTCAGAGAAGCCTGGATGAGACGTGACCTGCAGGAAGGGATTAAGTGTTCAAAGGCGGCTGCTTCATTAGAAAGTCCACCTAGTGTGGGTGAAGACCCCAAGCCAAATCCTGGTGACCCCGGCATGATACTCAGGCAGCTAGTTCTCCCTAGTAGGTAAGATCGCCACTCGCTCCAGTTGAGGACAATTTCTGAAGCCATTAGAAGCTAGAAAAACAGTTAGGAATGCAATGTTGGATTGACCCAGATAGAAACCTCCTCTTATTTTCTGGTAAAGGATGTCCAATCATCCCTTCTCTCCCTGGCAGACAGTCAACGTGAGCTCGAAGAGATTGTCAGACTTCAGCTCCCCCAGGCCGTCTGATCTCAGAGAGCTTGTGAGCTGTGGGGATGCGCTGCTCAACAGAGTGCAGGAGAGCCTGTCTGGAATATGTGTTGACAATTACTTCTAAATAAAAAGTAAACTACAATTTTCACTGAGAATTTTTGTTGGAAAGTTAACATTTATAGCATGTATATGTAAGATCTAATAAACACATGAGTCACCCATTGGGAGAGAGAATTGGCTATAATTCTAATGCCCAGGCAAACCCCTGTTAACTAGTTATTTTAAATTGAAGTTATATAATTTGCCTTTTGATTTTTTTATTTGACAGAAATCTATAAGCTTTTTAAAGCTAACTACAGTTCACCAGGTTCATTATTTTACATATGTGTAACTATCCTACAATCTCCATCAATTTCTTTACTGTCATATAGAACTTTCGCTTCTGTAAGTAGCACTGACATGGAAGATATTTTAGCAGAGAAAGTGTCATGATGTTGATAATTTGCCCCCCCTTAAAATTAACATGTATTAATTATGAAATAGTGGGTTTCATTATGCCATTTTTATAGCTATATGTAATACACCTTGATTATACCTATTTCCCTCTCTTGTTTGTCCCCAGCTCCCCTCCTGCTGACCCCCTTCCTATTTCCGTACAATTCTCTCCTATTTTCACATCTTTTAAAAACCAAATCGACACTCCACATAGGAGGGAGAACTTACAAAATCCATTTTCCTGGCAGCTTACTTCCCAATGGGGCGAGCTCTTGTCACAAGTTGAGCGTTAGATGGATGGTTGATTTGAGTTCACCGTATGTTCTTTCACTGTGTGTGTTTTAAAAATGATTAATAACAAAATATTGGGGAAAGCAGTGTACCGATACAACATGTACACATAATTTTAAAAATCTACCCTTTTAACACCTGAAATGGAGCCACTGGGCAGGAGTAACTTCCAGGGCACTAACACATGTTCCCAAATTATCTTCAAGACACTTCTTCCAACAGTACACAATGTAGGGCCTCCCTCAGTCCACACTCATCACAGATGGTGCTGGCTTGGGAGGCAGCTTTCTACTTTTGTTGATAAAAACAAAAACAAAAAAACAGTCCCACACAATTTCATTGGTGAGATGTATGCATTTCCTTCTTGAATTGTAACTTTGACCCATTTTCCATTGGAACTTTGTTTCCTCGTGTTCCTGAATGAATTATAATTGAATGTTTTTTGTGAATGATGCATTCCACATCCAAAGGATTTTGACGTGAGACAGTCTCCCTGGCCCCACATGGCCCTGACTCCAGACCTGTGCGCAGCCCTTTCTTCTGGTATTCTCTCTCAGTGATATATCATTTCTTCCTTTTAGTCTTTGACTTCCTCTTACAGACTTATTAATATATAATCATACACAGGATGTGCCCATGCTTTAACTGTGTAGTTTGATTTCTTTCTAAACTGTGGTTAAAAGCAAACAAAATGTATCCTCCTAATTATCATCTTCTTCACAACTCAGAACATTGACCAGATTCATACAGTTGGGCAAAAGATCTTTAAAATTTTTCCATCATGCAAAGCTAAAACTCTATCTGCAGAACATCTTTCCACTTCTCCCTCTGCCCTGCTTCAGCAGCCACAACATCATGTTTTTCCTGCTTACGTTAGTTTGCCTCTTGACCTCATGGAAGGGGAACGTGTAGTATTTGTCTTTTTTTCTGACCAGCTTATTTTTCTCATCATTTCTCTTAGGGTTAATCTATGTTTTAATATACGATGGGGAAGATTCATTTTCAAAGCTGCATAATGTCCCATTGCCTGTTTAGACATTTGAGGTTGCTTCCACTTAAGATATTATGGAAAATAACAATTTGAAAATAATAGTAATAATTTCAAGTAATGACCTTGAAGCTAGAAAAATCTCTTCAGGCTTTTGCATTCAAATATTTTGCATAAGCACTAGGGAATGGGATTACTGAAATATGTGATAATCCTGTTTGGGGGTGAGGAGGGGGTGGGGGATGGAACCCAGGGCCTGGTGAATGCTAGGCAAGGGCTCCATCACTGAGCATCTCCTGGTTCTGAGGTCAGTGTACTGGGGGAATTTCTACTGAGTAATATGATTTCACAGTTTTCAGTTTTATACTTAAACATATTTGATGTGATATGTCTTTCTGTTTGGCCTGTGATAAGCCAGCTTATAGGCAGGCAGGAAATCCAGGCATAGATAGGGGAAGAAGGGTGAAGTCAGGGAGAGATGCTGTGAGCTGCCACCAAGACGGCAAGATGTAAAGGAACTCAGGTAAGCAGTGAGCCACATGGCAAGACAGATGGATAGAAATGGGTTAAGATGCAAGAGCTAGCTAGCAATAAGCCCGAGCCATTGGCCAAACAGCATGTAATTAATATAAGCATCTGAGTCATTTTGGGGGCAGGTGGATCAGGATCTCAGGGCTACGGTAGGCCAGAAACTTCTTACTACACAGATTTTTTTTGTATACTCTGGAAAACAGGCTTCATTATAAACATCTGGCATCTCAATTTCCAGTTCTGTCTTCTGTGTGTATATATACTACAAATTGAGATGAAATTACTATTTTGTGTTTACGTTTTAATGGCTGCAGGATTCATTGTTTATCAAGTTTCTTTTCCTGAAAAACTTTTGTTTTTGTGGAAGTTGATGGCCTTTCTATTTTAGGTGCTTTGTAGTTTTTCATTTATTTATCATCAATTCATAGCAGGTTTACTCTGAGGAACGCTGCTCTCAGGGTGGCCAAACACATCAGATAACCTTTCCATTACACACGTGGCCCTTGGAGACAGCTCTTTGCCCACCTCTTCTTGTTGCCTGCTTCCTTCCAGCCTGCTGTGAAAACAGTGCATTAAAGGTTCCTTCCCACCAGGGTTTCTTGCCTGCAGTGGGTCCCTGTTTCCTGAATTCTATACTGGAACCTAAAGGGAATTGTTGCTGTCTATTTCTCTTAAATTTGGAAGCTATATACTTTCTTTAAAAATTAGTTAATATTTTAAATTAAAGAGTATATTTTATTTGTAAACATAAGTTGAGAACTCAATGGGTATGAAAATATTGCAGGGTTTTAAAATATTATAGCTCATTACATTTTTATATTCTTGGTAACATAAATGCCTTTTTTAAAAGGATGTTTTTCACACTATATACTCTGATCATGGGTCCTCTCCCCCAACTCCTCCCAGATTCTCCCCACCTTCCTGCCCACATAACTCCATACCCTTTCTTTCTCTCTCCCTTTTCTTTAGAAAACAAACAGGCAATCAAAAAAAAAAAAAAAAAAAAAACCACCAGAAATACACACTCATATAAAACATACAAAAATGCAAAATCCAAAACCACAATTAGTATACAGACCAAAGACAAGACAGACAAAAATCCCCAAGCAAAGCATTCTGAGGGAAGATGACAGAGGTAGCTGGAGGTAAGGTCAGCTATTGAGAGCAGGTGCTGCTCTTCAGGAGAACTGAACTGGGTTCCCAAACTCACATCAGGTCATTCCATCTCCAGGAGATCCAGCACCTCTTCTGCTCCCTGCTGCCACCTGCACACATGTAGACTATAAAGAGGGTGTCAAGTTGACCTCGTGTTATGCTCTAGGAACAAGAGAGCCGTAGGGCTTGGTGGTACTTGGAAGGAAAGTGATACTCAGAGAAAACAGGTAAAAATGTGTTCCTCTGAGTCTAGCACTATAGACTAACGACTGTGTATGTGAGGACAGTGGTGGTACAGACATGATCCGTCTGGTCCTTTTGAGAAGCCTTCTTTCCATAACATTAATGACAATGCCAGTGCAAAGTCGCTACTATGCGCATGCTCTATCAATTTTCCACTGAAATCCACGGTTTTCTCTTGGCTTTAAAATAATGACCTTTCCTTAAGCCATAGGATTTGATTGTGTCGGGAAGAGTGATTCATACAGAATACTGCCGTTTGGCAAATGGTCTTTTACATGTTTTTGTCTCTTCAGTTCTTTGAAAATGAAAGGGGTAATGCTTCATTGGCCATTGTGTTACACAGGGCTGTGTTATAATACATCATTTGTATAAAAGGGATAAATAATGCATATATTTGTATAAATTGCGTATTTTCCCCAGAAGGACACTCAATATCTGCCAGAAGGGGTGAGATATATGAATATGTGTAGATTGGAGGAGAGCTTTTTAATATCTTCAGACCTTCTAATGAGGGTGAACCCTTTCAGCCATATGCATTTATATTGTGTCTATGCTTAAAAACTATCTACAGTAAGCTCTGATCATGCAGTGATAAACTCGCAATCTATTTTAGAAGAATGATTATAGAGAAAACTATCTAAATAATTTTCCTCAACAACACCCTTCCTAGGTCAGTCTCAAGTCATGGATTTAGAGCAAGGTAAGGGCTTAGAAAACATTCATACTGGGGAGTGGAGGCAGCGGCTGCTGGAGGACTGAGCTGTCAGCTCCCCCATGGCTTGATCACCTCTGGCCTGTAGACAGCAGTGTCCGAGGTCAGAGAGAGATGTTCTGCTGATCTCCGGGGCTTCTCTTCATTCTTCTGCAATGGTCACAGTCTTGGCTAGAGCCAGAGCTTGTAGTCTCAAGGATAGAATTAGCTGCATAACAGCAGGGCTGAAGGAATGAATCACTCTGACAGTAAAACCAGTTGGCTGAGACCAAGAGTCCTAAGTGGTCAAGAAAAGCGTTATATATATGCAGTAACATGCCCCCAGAGAGTGTTCACAGGCTGTCATCTGAGAAAGGTAGCTGGCTTTTCTGGGAGCTGGCTAAGAGTTTCAAATGTGCTTTGCTCACTTACTTAATTCCCCAACTGCTACAAGGGGGACACCACTGTACAGATGCAAACACTGTGTCTCAGAACTCAGGAGTGGTTTATCAGATGTATAGCTGGTAGCTGGTAGGTGTTGGTGATTAACACAGTAGCTTGCTTCAGAGGTACTAACTGTGTGAAGGGTTGACATAAACCACTCACAGCATTAACTACTGCTTTGTGTTTAAAATGCATGCAGTTACAAACTGAGGTAAAAATGCTGAAAATTTTTTGAAGGCAGTTTAGAGCTAAGATACTTGACAAATACTTGAAGGTAAGAGAGAAGACTTTTCTGAAGGGGAGGAGCTTTACTGAGAACCAGATACTGATTCGTTGCCCTGGAAGGCCAGAGCAGGGGAGTCTGGGAAAGAGGAGTGCCTCCATAGGAATTATGTGTGGCTCTTTTCAGAGGGATACCTCTGAGGCAGGAAAGGCTTGAGTCTGAAAAGAGACAACATAGCAAAAGCTGGCTGCTATGGGGTTAGCCTGAGCCAGGGACAGCACTGTGGAGGTTGATTAAATCTTGGCCATCACCAAGACATCTAGTATTTATGGAAATGCTCTGGAAGGAAGGCCTCAGGCTTCTTACAGGGAGTCAGAATGAGTGTACATCTATCACTGTGCTGATCTGTGGACAAGGACACATTCATTTTGTCCCTCCCGACCCTTTTGTACCCTGCCTTTTGGACCTCTCCAGTTTTATGGCAGTACCCAAGTTGCACAAAGAGCTAGGATGTTCGCCCTTGGGAAGGAGGCCTTTCTCCCAACACTCTCCACCTCTAGCCTGGAATGATTCACAACAAAGGCAACCGAAGTAAATTTGGCCAAAGCCAAAAGTCCATTTTGTTTCAGGGCTTTTTGGCATCCTATACTCTGGGCTTTCCAAAGCAATACAAATAAGAGATGGACCAGATGCCAGGGCCCATTGATTTGTGTTTGTTAGAACTGAGGTGGATGGCAGCTGTGTCCCCATGTGGCATTGCCCTTCTGTACCATACCAGAAAGGTGCTGGAGAATATCTGCAGCATGGAAGATGGCAAGCTGGCAAGCCGGCTTGCCCTCACTTTCTTTATTTCGGTCTATGCACCGTGGCAAGGTTTCTATCTACCATAGACTTGCCAAATTATGTTTGCTGAACGTCGAGGTCTTAGCTAGTTTTTCATTCCTGTAAGACTATCCACTTAATAATCAGAGGGAAACTGGTTATTCGAGAATGTACTAAAACCTGGGAATGATGGTGTGTGCATTTACTTCCTGAACTTATTCCAGATGGGAGGAGGAAGCAGGCAGACCTCTGTGAGTCTGAAATCATCCTGGTCCACATAGTGAGTTCCATAGTGAGGAAAATAGAGTGAGATCTTGTCTCAGGAAGAGAGAAGAAAGAAAGAAAGGAGGGAGGGAGGGAGGGAGGGAGGGAGGGAGGGAGGGAGGGAGGGAGGGAGGGAGGGAGGGAGGGAGGGAGAAACTTCAGGTATTACAGGGATCCATGCTTGACCCTCAGAATGCTAAAGGGATCCAATGTAGGAACCACGGCACAAGTGAGTGTTAACCTCATTTGAAGAAGTATCTCCATAAATGCCATTCAAACAGTACTGGACAGGTGAGCTTATGGCTCTCACAGTAGAGAGTATTACTTTTCTCCCAACTCTGAGCCTTAGACTCAAAAGCCATTCACCAACAACATTTATCTCCGACATGGCTCAGCCCTGTTGTATCTCCCAGGAAGCAGAAAGGAATGCATGCAGTGGGAGTGTTGGCCATTGGGGCTGCCTCCAAAGTCACTGACATATGGCACAAAGCATACTAGGAAAGGAGTGCAAGCCAGTCACATTTGGGAAGGTCAGAGAAAGCCTCCAAAAGCCACCTGGTCTTTATACAGCTCTTCAGAACGTCCTTGTTCAACCCGCCCTCTTGGAAGAGAGTTTGTAAAGCATTATAGTTTAAGGTCCCTGTCTGGCCTCTGTAGTTCTCATGTTCCTGTGTGTCTTTGCTTGTGTCTTCTGAGTGGATGAGCGGCAATGGTTAACATTTGTTGAGTGCTTACTAGGAGTTCAGCCACTGTGCAAAGTGAGCCCCATCTCATCTAACCGCAGAATACCATAGTGCAGTTACATACTTATCCTCACCTTCTCATATGAGCTGCGACTTGGAGGGATTCATGGATTATCCAAGAGACAAAGACAGAACATGGAGGTGAATGAACAGTCTTTCCCAACAGTTCAGAAAATGTTCTGAAATTAGAAAGGGGGAAAGTATGGTAGACATGCAAGTTTGGCCCACTGTTTTTTATACAGTTTTATTGCAAAATAATTTTTACCATTTCTTTGCTATTTTTTGTGGCTGCTCTCATACTGCAAAGACATTTAGGTAGTTTTGACAATGATTGTATGCCCCATAAAGCCTAATATTTACTATCTGACCCTCTCCAGAAAGGGTTTGTATGTCCTGTTCTTAACACAATACTAAACAACCTTCCTTCCAATTAAATCTGTTTCAGAGAAAGAACGGTGTGCCCTGATCATCACCACTTACTCATTAACCTCAACCTGGGAGATGCTATCGTTTATGGTTATACTCCAATAGACCTTAAAATACTTACTCAAATGGTTGGATTTAGTCTGTATTTAAACAATCTTAAATACCCTTATAAATATGTAAAGGCCAGACAAAAATGACATTTGCTGGAACCTTCCTTGGGCTAGGCAGATCCCTGAGGTCAAGACTGATGGCTCTAACTGTGTAAGGTCAACTGTGAACTGAAATGAACGCTACCTCTGTAGCAAACTCTTGTTAAAAAATAGTTATTCCTGTGAGTTAGATCTGCAATAACTGCCGCCAGGAAAAGAAAGAAAAAACAATGTATCATTCAGCAC
Organism: Phyllotis vaccarum; assembly: GCA_033318265.1. Classification (NCBI taxonomy): domain Eukaryota; kingdom Metazoa; phylum Chordata; class Mammalia; order Rodentia; family Cricetidae; genus Phyllotis; species Phyllotis vaccarum. Next base: position 5,221,000 of record JARWLC010000012.1, on the reverse strand, counting down.
TTTGGAAACTGGAAAGTACATGTAAGCAAAACCTCAAGGAGACAAGAATAAATAAGGAAAGTCTACAATGAGACCAGATATCTTGCAGACAGCCCCGGTAGGAGATGGAGCCCCTGGCTCTCTGCAGCAGCAGGTAGGGGATGCTATGGTAGTTTCTGACCAGGACAAGGGTACTTATTATGAGTGGTGCTCCAGAACTGAGTGAGAGCATGCCCGTCAACCCTAGTTTGCTTAGTTTGTGTGGTCTGGAAAGAGGGATGCTGAGATGATGGGGGTGACCTGGGCCTATTCTCTACTGACTTCCTGACAGCATTACCTGACCCAGAACCTAAGCAGCAAGTGAATGGCTACACGCATGAGTGAATGCCTCTTTGCATTCTGGGATCCCAATGCTGGCACTAATCCTAACCACACCTTTGCCAGTTCTAACACTTTTGTAATCATTTGTAAATTAGATTAAAACCGTTTTTGAAAGCAGGCTTGTGTCTTCATCTTTCTATCTCCAGAATCTAGGAAGCAGTAGGACCCCGTGTTGAGTGGACAAATCCCTTAAACACCTGTCCATTGTGAGCACAAAGTGAGAAAGTGAGCACCATAAAGCCCCAACAGCTGCTGTGAGTGTGGATGAACCGAACACTGGGAATGATGTCCGTGAAGCAAAATCAGTTTCTGTTTTCCCATTTCCCTGTCAACAAAATGGATTCATAAATGCCTGACAGGATCACATGTTAGAAATTAAGGGCAGAATGAATTTAAAAAAAAAAATGGCTTCTGACAATCTCACAGAAGTTTGTGCCTCTCCATTTTAGCTTGCACCCAGATCCTATTGCTATGCCACCCGGCATGGTAGGTGCTCAGCTAACACACTCGAAGGCTGGCAGCCACTGGAAGGCCCAGAGCATATTCGTAGAAGACTTTCAATTCTGAATGCATTGACCATTTGGTTTATGCATAAAGACCCTCGCAAGGGGCTAGAGAGGTAGCTTGGCATTTCAGAACAAGAACTTCTTTAACCGTGGAACCGAGTTCAGTCCCAGGACCCATATCCCATGGCTCACAACTATCAATAACTCCAACTTCAGGTGATCTGACATCCTCTTCACACCCACCCACACATAAATATGTAATTAAAAGGAAGATTTAAAATTTATTTTAAAAAAGGAATATAATCAGAAGCGAGTGACTTACAAATTAAGTATCATATGCCAACGCCAGCTTGCAGGACTTTCTCGCTTACAGAGTCAGTGTTTCAGATCAATGTGCTTTCCAGATATTGGTTCATGTCTTTCTGAACTTGGGAAAATATGTCTGTTCCTTATTCAGGCTTCTAATATCTTTGGTATCAGCTGAATCATTTCATGGATAGCATTTCCAAACTTGTTGGTCAATTACATCAGTTACTGATTCTCCAGGTCACACATTCTTCTTACAGAAGCCACCAAAGCACCTTCTAGCAGGTAAGATTTCCAGCGACTGCCATCATTGTCCCTGTTACCAACAGCATACTAATGACTTATTTTTAGTCGAGTTAGTTTTATGGGTAAACATCTCGCGAGTCTTTCTAGAACTTCAGATGTGATTAATTTAACTGACATTTGTGAAGAAATTGTTTGGCTGTGGTGTGCAGCTGTAACTAAGGGAGAGCACTTGCTTCACATGCACGAGGCCCTCCAAGAAGACAAACAACCCTATAGCAAAAACAAACCAGGACTATTGCATTCTCTACAGCGTCTGCATTTGCTCCTGCTCATGAAAGCCCTTCCCAGTGCAATGAGACTCGTCATTCTCCTGGGAACAGAAACCATTTAAGTTGGTCGTTGGTAAAAATTAGTGTATAGTAGTAACATGTTGAAAGGAATGAGTCGCTTATAGCCAGTGGTGTTGCAGTGCGGTGCCTTTCCCACATCTCAGTGGTGTTTGAATGAGAACAGCCTACATAGATTCATCTACTTGAGTCTCAGTCTGCAGTTAGTAGAACTGGTTGGGAAGAATTAAAAGATGCAGCTGTGTTGTAGGAAATATGTCACCGGGGGCAGGCTTTAAGTTTTAAAACCCACTCCAAATTAGTGTTCTCTCTCTCCCTTCCTCTTTCTCTCTCTCCTCTTCCTCTCCCCCTTCCTTTTTCTCTCTCCCTCTCCTTCTCTCTCTGTCCGCCTCTTACTTGTGGGTCAGATGGAAGCCAGCCCCCAGCTACGTGCCTACCTGCCTTCTGCCATGCTCCACACTGTGATACTCTCGGTCTCTGTCTGAAACTGTAAGTAACTCCCCGTTCAAAGCTTTCTTTCATAAGTGCCATAGCCATGGCGTTTTCTCATGTCAACAGAGAAGTATCCAAGACACAGCCATCTTGCGTCTGCTTGTAATGCATTCGTGTGTATAAGTCTATAAGAATCCTTAAGAAAAAATGAAAAAATGTATTTTTGCCAGAAAATAAATGATAGCAAATGTAAAGAATAAGATCGTGGGCAGCCAGATAGACATGAGAAGCACACAGGTATTGATTGGCAGAGTCAGGGGAGCACCATGGCAGGGAACTGATCCAGACTTAATCTTCCTTTTCTGTGTGACACAAGATTTCTGTTTCTTATGCAGCACTAAACACTGTGGCATTCTCTCTTGCTCCTGAAAGACATCCCCAATGAAAGGGAGGCAGGCTAGCCACTCTACCAGGAAAATCTGGAGGGCGCTTAAGTCAGCCACTGGTGAACTCAGTGCTTACTAGCTACGGGTTATACATATCAGCTGCATAGTGATCATCTTGCGCGAGTTTGCAATATACTCTTGTGCTATAAGTCTGTGAGAACCTTAAAGAAAATTTAAAACATATTATACATAGTCATTTTATGGCCTGTATGTACATGTCCCCATCTCCCCAGATCCAAACCATGGAATCCTAACCCCACAGTGATGGTTCTTAAGTGACTAGGACAGGAGGCAGCATCCTCCTGAATGGGATCATGCCTTATAAAAAGAGGCCCCAGAGAGAGATCTCTTTCCTTTCATCAAATAAGAAAACAACAGCAGCTGTGGACCAGACCAAAAGTCCTCACCAGGTACCAATGCTACTGGACCTTAGGCCTGGATGGCTTCCAGAACTGTCACACATAAACTATCTAATTTGTGATACTTTGTTATACAGGTCCGACAAACCAAGACAGGCTCAGGGAGTGAATGCACAGACACCTTCTGGCCAGTTTCATCCAGAGCCTGACTTCATTGTTCTTAATAAGCCTGACTACTCTGGTCCAGAAAGCAGTTTAATGACACTAAGTATACACTTGCATTTTGTTATGCTATCTAACACTCCCACCCCTGTCCCCCCACCTCAGACTCCATCCTCAGACAGCCCCCACACCCTCAGCTCCCCACCCAGACAGCTCCCCACCTCCAGACAACCCAGCTCTCACCTCCAGACAGCCCCACCCCAGACAGTTCTCCCACCCCCCACCAGATAGTCACACCCACACCCCTGTTAATTTAATTTGCACATTTACATTTTGTTTTGTTAAATTATTTGTGTGTGTGATAGGGTATGGGGTGCACACATTCCATCTATCACACATGTATGGAAGTCGGGACAACTTGAATAATCGGCTCTCTCTAACATGAGTCCTGGGCATTGAACTCAGGAGGTCAGATGTACAGCAGGCAGCTTAACCACTGAGCAGTCTTGCCAACCCCCAAATTTATGCTTTTAGTTGGGTTCTTGAGACCATAATAAGTAAAACAGAACTACAGATGGAATTTGCTGTATAACATGAATTTTCAGGGAAAAGATAATGAATCCAAAATGCATGCTCTGCTCTGCTATATAACATAGCAGCCCAAAGTTTAGTGGACTCAAGCAACTAACTTTATTACTCTTCAAAGTTTGTTACACATCAAGGGGTAGTTCTGGGCTGGCTTGATGAGCACTCCACAGTTTGAGACAACCCCCATCCCCCAACCTCATTCCTGCACCCCCACCTCCTCAGATCTTGAGATCTCAACAGAGGAAGGCTGATGGCAGCACAGCTTGCATATAAGCAAAGCCACGTTAATGGGTTTGTTTTTGCAGGGCTAGGGATTGCATCCAAATCCTTTCACGTGTTAAGCACACACTCTACTACTGTGATACATCCTCAATCCTTGGGGCATTCATTATTTAGAAGCACTAAAGCTGTATTTTATTTAATAGAGCATTAAGAGAGAGAACAGAACTCAGTTCCATTTGCAGAGGGGAACTGTGAGATTTAAAATGACCCATGAAGCCCAGAGCAGCAAAAGCCAGGGGGAAAAAAGTTACATAAAGGATGTCTGAGGATGGATAAGTGCCAAGCACAGCAGGACCCTGTATCTGCCAGCTAATGGACTTTTTAGATTCATAACTCAAAGACTTGGAAGCGGGGTCTCTGCCTTCCTGGAGATCTCCTGGTCAAAGAAACAGAGAAAGAAGGCAGAGTTTTAGATGGGTTGAGCTGTTTGGAGTTTGGCTGGTAGCTGTTCTCAGAAGGCAAGGGCGGGAGCCTTTTTTTTGGCTATGGTAGGAACACCTGCAAACTATTGGACAATGCTGCTTTTGTCCAGACAAAAAGCTCAAGGGTGGTGGGAGTAGCAGCTGTGTTGGAGTGAGCTCAAGTTCCTCCGTGTGAAGACAGCCAAGGAAGCAGGTGTTCTTGGACTGAGCCTTTGCCTTCTCAAGCCTGTCTGCATGTGTTTGAGCACACCCTAACTTGATGCACACTAAAAAAAGACAAAAGACACCCTTCAGGGAAGGCCAATGGGAAAGAGACAGATTCCTGCTTCCTTGGTGTTTACTTATATCTCATTGGTCAAAGAAGGTCAGACGGCCACACCCTTCTTCAAAGTAGGAGAAAATAGTCTTCATGTGAGATGGGTGGAGCCCCAAGTGCATGGGGCCAAAGGGTTTGCAGTCCCCTTGGAAAGCAATCTGTTACTCCTTCTCCATTCACAGTGTGATCTTTCTCCCAAGCCTTTTTGTAGTGGAATTATGTTGTTACACTGTAAATAATTGCCTGCCTACTGGTTTAATACAAATAGTGATTGGCCGATGGCAGACAGGAAGTGTGGGCAGGGCTACCAGACTAAGAAAACTCTGGGAACAGGAAGAACAGGACAGAGAAGCCGCAGAGACACCAGAGAAGCCAGCAGATGCAGAGAACAACTATACTGCTCTGAGAAAAGGTATTGAGCCATATGGCCGAACAGGATAAGAATCATGGGTTAGTTTAAGAGCAAGAGTTAGCTAGTAATATGCCAGAGCCATAGGCTGATCAATATAAAATTAATACAACCATCTGTGTGCTTCTGTGGGTCTGTGGGTCAATGGGTCTGCGAGTCAGAACCTCGGGAATAGGCTAGAAAGGCTGGGCCAGAAACTTAATACTATACCTTTTTCTCCAAGGGGCTTGATGAGTGATCATATTCAGGTAAAGCTTTGTGTGCTCTGGTTGATCAATTTCCTAGTCCACTCAAGTAAAAAGTGTCTTGCTGGAATAAGAGTGTGCTGGTATAGCCCTTGTTCTTCCTGACTCACTAGACAGTATCTAAGGGATGTACAAACACCATGTGGTTGTCCATTTGTATCTTGAACTTGCTGTGATGTGGCTGAACTGGGCCCTTCAGCATTGTGTGCCCAGCCTTGACAAGCTATAGCTGAGTCATCTAGAAAGAGGCATATCTTCCCACTGGCTATTCCAGACAGGGGTATCTTTTTGCCTTATTTCAATGTGCACAAAGACACTGGATAGGCTACCAGAACACTCACACCTCCCCTAACCCCCTGGCAACTAATCCTTAAGAAATAGTTATGTCTACAGGTGAGTCTGGGGCCAAATACTCCCTGGTGTCCGTTAACCTCCCAGAGTTTACTGGGATCAGCCTCCACTGGTTTGTTCAAGTACAGGTGACTCCCCTAGGCAGCCCTTAGTGGTCTTCAATGGGGAACATCCTATGGGGTCTTATCAGTGAGTGCTTTGAATTTGCTCCCATGACCAATGTCTTCAATTTTTATAAAGTTCCATGTAAGCTTTCCAGAACCACACAGTGTCCTGGTAAGCTTCTGTGTTGATGCAGCTTTTCCCCAGACAGATCCCAGTCTTCCTCTGGTTCAATAGAAGTGAATATCTCTGCCTTTGGCATGTCTCACAATTTATTGTGCATCCAAGGCCCGGGCTCAGAAAGGAGGGAGCAGGAACCCATGCTTCTCTTCTCTCATATCTTGTTGCTACAGACCCTGGATCTAGAAATCAGTCAAGCTCCATCCTTATCCTGTTCTTGCTTCCAAATCCATCAGACTCAGGTGCACCCAACCTTTTGACATTTTGCTACACAATGTTGTCATCTATTAATACACACAGAGAGGGAGGGAGGGAGGGGAAGGGGGGGGGTCTTGTAATGTTTGAAGTAAGATTACAGTTTCTGTCAGGCCACAATCATAACTATCCCAAGGCTCATGGGAGCCACAGGTTACTCCTGTAGGAGTGACAGTTCCTCTGTTCTGCCGAGAAGCCTGTGTATTAAGTGCTTCAAGTGTAAACTGCTTTCCTTTCTACTTATAAGAGGGCTAGATTTCTAGATAGAGAAAAACATTTCTCAATACAGTAGACAACTTGCTGTCCTGTTAGAGGATTGTACCCTGTGCTTTAGACAATGACATTGAATCTTTGTCTCACTTTCGGACAAATCTTCACCCATCCAACCTCTTTTCTCTAGGTACTTTGAGAGGAAGGACCACTCTGGGTTCCAGAGAGAGCAGCAGCCCCCCAAGAACTTGTTAGATATGCAAATTCCCGGGCCCAACCCCAGACCTACTGAATCAGAATTTTGGGGGTTGGGGATAGGGAGTGGGAACCTGTGTTTTAACAGTCTGAGAAGCACTAGACTTGGATTATGGGGTGTGTCATATACTTGAAAATCAACCCCATGGAAGATTTTCCATGGAAGGTTCTGGATCATACTGGATGTGGATGGCTTGCAGCGTGTGTGTAGGAAGCTCTCAACCCTAAAGGAAAGCAGGAGCTAAGACAGGGACCTGGACACAAATCTTTTTTAAAGGAAGTCCAGCCCCAGAAATGACTTCTACCTTAGGATTCTGCAGTACAGCCCTGGATGTCTAGAGGGCAGCAGAGAATATGGTGTTTAGGCACATGACTGGCAACCTAGGATAACAGGGTAAAGTCAGATAAGGTGGTTATGACAGCCAAGTGTCACTAGACATTGCTAAATATTGTTCGATTAAGAAATGGCAGAATCAAGACAGAGCTTTGGAACTAAGAAAAGCCAGGGTGGAGGTTAGAAGTTTGGGGAGAGCACACAGGTGTACACACATGCTCACGCATGCACAGATGCATGCACACACATACACACACTACCACCACCATCAACAACAGTGGCTCGGTGGGTCAGGGTACCTCCCACACAGACGTCCATCCTACGTTCAATCCCTAGAAGGAGTAAACTGACTCCACGTGTGTGCAACATACATGTTATGTACATACAAAATAATGAACGTGAGGCAATGATATGATGTTTTAGCTAGAATGAAGACAAAGACATATAAGGCTTCCCATGCCTATAGACAGACACTAGAATCTCAGGGCAGGTCTCTTGGAGAAACACAGCTCAAATACACAATTCTTACTTTGCAACACCCTAAGTATCTCTGTTTTAATTGTCCCTCCAACAGCAGGTTCTAGTTCTGCTACTGACTCGTTTATCTCACCACAAGAAGCTCAAGTACTAGTTGACATAAATCTCTTTAACAGCTGCTTTGTTCTAACATCAGGCAGAGAGCTAAGTGCCAATACAGATCAAGATAATTTCTTGAAATAGGAAAAACTGTGGCCCAGCTGTTCATTTCTCCTCAGAAATGTGTACTGAGAGGGTCAGAGAGCTGATCACCTCCTGTGTACCTTGAATTTAAGAGAGAACTCGCTGAATACTCTGTGTGGGGGTAGGGAGTGACTGGTGCTGTGTGTGTGTGTGTGTGTGTGTGTGTGTGTGTGTGTGTGTGTGTGTGTGTGTGGTGGGGGGAGGTCTGTACTGTGTATAGGAGTCTATACTGTGTCAGTAGATCTGCACTGTTGCTTATAGCATGTGGCTTTTGTGGAACACAGCTCTTTTGAGTCTCTTGCTAAAAGGAAGATGCTCAAAATTCTAGAAAATTCCCCCCACTCCCTTTCTCTCTCACCAGCCTCAGAATATGGTGAGAAACATACATAATGAAGAACCAGCCTTCTTCTGTCTTAGGCTTAAAAACCACCTTATAGTAAAGACAAACCAGGTTCACTCCTGTTTATGATCAAACCTCTGTTACTCAAGGATTTGGCTATGCCTCAGCTGTAGCCTCAACTACAAATGTTTCTGGACTGCCTGTTCCAGGAAGGGCAAACATGTCTTTGTTTCAAAAAGTTGTTTATAACCACCTTGCAACCTTACCTTTGTTTCAAAAGGTATTAGACTTATGCCCACCTTGTAACCATGTCTTTGTTTCAAAAGGCCATCAGGATTGACTTATTTGTCCTGCTCCTACAGCCTTGCCAACTTTGCACACCAAATCCCACATTTGGAACCCACCAACACTGAGCGATAAAAGCCTTGTCTATCCTTAGTGGGATATGCCTGTGTACACTAATAAAAAAATTAATTTAACCGTGATGATTTGGGTTGGTGGTCTTTCTCCTGGATCTTTGGGATTAACAATACACTGACATGTAGGAGAAAGAAAAGCAGGGAAGGATCACAGGCGGCAAAGGGTGATCAGAATAGCACAGTCCAGTGAAGGAGCAATGGCTTGCCCACAGCAGTCTTGTACATGGTACCCCCCATAGTAGATGGGCCAGCAAACCGTGACGGCATAGATTCACCATTATACAACTTCATCTCAGGTAAAGACCATTTGGTAACTGGGGACAGTCCCAGGTCTAAGAAGAATCTAGGAAGAAATCTCGGGAATGTGCCCGACAGCCAATAGATTCAAAATTTGATTTCGTGGCCAAAGTTTAACCAGTAGTTTCCATGCTCTGCTTCATATACCTTTACCGAATGCTGAAATGCCAAGTCATGTAACACCCCACTTCTGTAATTTTTTCTTTAAAAACCCTCTCACCCCTGAGCTCAACATCCAATTCCCTCCGCTGTGTCGGACCATAAGGTTTCAGCCCAGGTTTGAACCTGTCCAAAAGAATAAGCTGAACCTCATCCAATAAACCTCACTTGTAATATATCAAGTACAGGATTAATATTTATTGGAGAGAAATTTTACACTCATGAATATAAGTGATACCTTAGGATGATATTTTTAATTGGGGTGTTTTATTGTTGTAGAAGGTTATGACTTTATAGTTTTATTATTACATTAGCCATATGTGGCTTTAACTGTCTTTTTTTTTTACTTTTTGACTTTATGTATCTGAGCTATCTTATATTTTGTTTTGTTTGAGACATTGTTTTAATATTTAGAAATTGGATATTTATTGTTTGTAAAGGCCATTTTAGATGTCATGATTATGTGGTTATGATTAAAACATTAGCCTTTGTGTCGACTAAACTTTGAATACAAATATTATTTATTTGTATTTTTAATTTTTGTTTTTATTTGTGGAAGTTTGTTAAAATATGTGTTTTGTGGGGTTTTTTGGAACTTTTAAATTTTTTTGAATTTATTTTATTATTTAATGTTATATGACTTTTTAGATTAGGCATTGGATTTTTTATTTGTTTTGAGAATGTTGTTGTTTTTATTGTGACTGGATATGATCAGACTTTTTTTGGCAAGAGGCATTTTTTGATGGTAGAGGGTTGTCTTTTTTGGTTTTGGTAGATTTATATTTGTTGGCTTAATGTCATCTTTTTCACACTTTTTGTATAATTTAGAAGGCAATGGCCTTTTATTTGAATCATATCTAAAATGGATATTATTTTTAGAAGTATTTTGTGTATAATTTTTGTCTTATATGGCCTGCTTTGTTACAGTTAAGCAAATGATGGCTTGGTTTTTTATCTTAACATTAGCAATGGATTGGCCTATCCAAATTTTTATGTCGTAATGGAGAGATTTAGTATTGATTGTGTATTGAATTTATTTCTTTATTGGTGTAGATCTGATTTTTAAATGCATAAGCATTTTTTATAGTCTAGATTAGCATGATAAAAGGCCAGAGAAAGTATTAACTGCTTTTTAACTTTTGGATCTGGTACTGTGTTATGTATAGCCTTGGTAAGCCTTTGTGGAAAGTCAGTGTACGGTTTTTAAGTTTTGTTTGACTTTGGTATAAGGCTTAATTTTTTTGACCAGAGTCTAAAATCTTTTTTTAAAGTGTTTAATATAGCAGTATGGCACAGTAACAATGTATGTTTATTATAAATAGTCTAAGCTTTTATATTAGCAAACATGTCTTTATTAAGGATTTGGTCTTGAGAAATGAAAAAATCTTTTTTTATTTTGTTGTTTTAAGGCCCTAGCCTCTTTTTTAAACTAATTTTTTTATTGTAAATTTTGGCTATAATCTAATATGGCAGCAGTGAGCTGTATCTAATCATTAGGAATTATTTGGTTTTTTGTTGACCATGAATTTAGCAACTGTTTTACATACGTAGAGTGTATTTATGAAGCAATATGGCCTCTTTAAAATCTTTGATATCTTTTCTATATGTATCGGCTTATAATTATATTTTATAAATTTTGGGGACTGTCTATACGTCTTTTTTTGACTGAACAGTAACCGGAAACAATATTGGTGGGGAAGGGGGTAGCCCTGTCATGTTTACCACTTTAGGTGGAGTGTCTTTATTATCATGGTATCTCCTCGGGAGTTGATCTGAATTGTTTTGAGCAGAAAATGCATTATCACCTTTTTTTAGTACTTTAATATGACATTTTCAGTTTTGAAGTTTGGACACTATTGACTCTCATTTTTGGAGTTTGGATATTATTGATTTTTTTTAGAGCTTGATTTTTTTTGATGAAGTAGTCTTTTTAATGATTATATTATATAATTATAATTGGTAATTTTTTGATCTATAACATTAACGTAATTAATGAGTTTTTGTTTTCATCATTAATGTAATTAATGAGTTTTTTGCTTTTATCATTCATGTAAAGCTTGCTTTTGTATAGTTTCATCTATATTTGAAAAGGAAGCCTTATTTGAAAACTTGTTGTAACCAATTTTTAAAAAATTAACTTTATCTGCCATTTTAGTGTTTGAAATTTTTATATCACATATCTTAGACATCAATTGTTGATTTTTAGATTTTACTTCTTTTATTATGCTTTGAAACATAAAATATAGAAATAAACCAAAAAATAGTAGGACTGGGGCATTGAAGCCTTCAAGATATTTATTTGAGAATTTTTCAATCAGTATGGAAAAGTATGACCTGAAATCATGAGTAAAATAATTTTTAGCCATTATCTTAATTCAGTTGTAATGACAACGTTTGCCAGCAGGTGTTGCAGTAGTGTTCAATGCTCCATTCACCGACAATATGGTGGATTCAGGGACTTTCAGCAGCATGAGGCTACCTACAGACCCTATGTGGTCTTAAGAAGCCCCAGTAGCTGTGCTGCACAGGCTGAATAAGAACCTTAGGAAAAGCAAAGTCTTACACGATTAAGATCGGACCAGACGGTATAACAAAATCTGCACCCGCTATGTAGCTAATGTGGTCAGCAGCGGCTGCATTGTGCATGCGCAGTGCTCAGAGTGCAAAAGCCGAGCATAGACTGGGCTCAAAGGTAGTGGCAGGGACCACAGTGAAACCCTCTGCTCAGTGCTGGCCTGAGCCAGCGGCTACTGGAAGGAGAGGTGGAGCTTCCAGCGCACACACAGGAGTGCAGACTCCCAAGACTGAACACTCTGCCTGTCCTCTGCTTTCTGGCAGTGCTAAATGCACGGGTGGGCTCCTTGACCCACCCAGGGATTCCAGATATCAATAAATCTCACTTGCAATATACCAAACACAGGATTAATATTTATTGGAGAGTAATTTAACACTCACGAATATAAGTTATACCTTAGGACGATATTTGAGCCATCGGATGGTCCAAGCGATGGATGTTGATCTAATCTCTCAAGAATGCAGGAACAAATGGGGTGCTCAAGATCCCAGCAGCCCCTTTTGAATGCGGCTGGCCACCCCCTTCAGGAGCCGGGGATTCTGGATATGCATGCCTTTCAACCTTATCAGCTAACACCTGAATCCCACCACAGACCCTCATGTGTTTGTATGGGAATCCAGATCCCTGGTGGTCTTTGGGGGGTCTCTCAACACAGGTACAACATAAACAACCTAGAACAAAGCAGGCGGTTTTGGCTCTCTCACAGATGTTCCCCATATTTTCTTTAGCATTGCAGCAACATCGAGGCTGTTGACACAGACTCCCAGTGATACCAACCAGTTAATATGGAAAGATGAAACCACTGCCCTCTGCAAGAAAAGCTACCTATACTTTAGGGAAACAGTCGTATTAAAAACATTTTTAAATTCTTATAATCAGTTGTTTCAGTGTCTGTCCTACTGTGAAGTTTTCAGAATATATGACACCGCCAAACCCTTTTTACTAAATACATTAAAATACCTGTGCCCACAAAGTGGGATATTGTGCCTTAGAGATTGTCACGTGCTTACAGGCAGAAAAAACCCTCAATCAAATATTATTAGATTAAAAGGTTACAAAGTAGTCGACACGGCAAGCATGTGAACTTATGTTAGTTCACAGGCAGAGTTGGAGCTGTTGTGGAGCCCTTGTTGGTGTTACACAGGCAGGAGTGAAAACTTGGCCCAGCTGGCCTTGGCCAGTCAGACGGGATCAAATATTACGGCTTGTTCCTCTCACACATTTAAACACAGTAGAACTTTGGAAAGGGTTTCTATTTAACATCACAACAGAGCCTTAGGCAAAAATACAGATAAACTGTCTGGCATAGTAGCAAAGCACCTGTGACTTTAATAATAAAAATGAGTTTAATTGGCTGATAAACAGCCTCAAAGCTAGGGCCTAGGGAAGGATTTGTAAGAAGCATAGGAATAGATTCTACTGATGGGGGAGTCAGAGTGCATGGGACCTCTTTCATAAGAATGGGTTCTATCCACTAGGGTACAAGGCTCAGTATTGGAGCCTAAGCAGTGCTCAGGATATGGGGGATCCAGGAAGTTGGCTCCATAGCAAAAGATCACCAGGTTGTTCACTCCAGCCTGCTGGGTGACCAGGCATCATTCATTTCCTTATGTGAAGAAAATAGGCCTGTATGATTGACAATCCTGGTTTCTCCAAAGTTTACTCTAAGCTGTGCTTATTACAGAAATTGGTTTCTCTTTATTCATTTTTAATTTTCGTGAAATAAGCATGTATTTTTTTAAACCTAAAAAAAAAGTTGGAGCCATTGTCAAGAACAATGTCTTTGTGGTAGAATTTTCCAGAATAATGACAAAGCCCAAGATTGCTTCACAAATCAAGTGTAGCAACTAGTGGGTATTATGATGTATGGACATTGTTTCTGAATTGGAAAGAATGTGGCTCATAACCAACCTAAAGCTCGTGGACCCCTGAGAACATTTAAGGAAGAAAGCACACATTTAAGAGAACTCAGATGTGAAGTAATCACTGAGAAATGTCAACACGATTCAAGGAAAGACACAGGCAGCCACCAGTCAGGCTTGCCATCCTGCTAGTCTGGAGCTAGCAGCCACTGGGTGGGCCCTGGAATGTGACTGGAAAAGTGTGTTTGTCCTTTTGTCTCTTTTTGCTTCAGGGTGGCCCCATGCTGGTTGTTTTTATGAACTTTCTATTAGTAAGGTGTACACTGTGAGCTTGGGATACTCTCCTTACCTCAGCACTGGGCAGGACCTTCTGTAATCCCATGTGGCACAGGGATAGGTTTTGCTCTCCAGTGTATACTCAAAGACCACAGAAATGGACACTTAAAATTATTGTATTTATGTGTGTGTGTGTGTGTGTGTGTGTGTGTGTGTGTGTGTGTGTTACTATGGGCTCAAGTGCAGAGGTCAGAGGGCAACTTGCAGGGTGTCTCTTCTTTCTTCATGTAGGCCTTAGGAATTGAACTCAGTTCCTCAGCTTAGTATGTGTACATATATGTATATGTACATGTGTGTGTATATATATATATATATATATATATATATATATATATATAGAGAGAGAGAGAGAGAGAGAGAGAGAGAGAGAGAGAGACTATAAAAATCTGTCATTTGAATTGGTTTAATAAAATGCTGATTGGCCACGAGCCATGCAGGAAGTATAGGTGGGGGGGACCAAACTAAGGATGCTGGAAAGAGGAAGGGCAAAGTCAGGAGTTGCCAGCGAGATGCAGACGAGAAAAGGTACGGAGCCACAATGGCTAAACATAGACAAGAATTATGGGTTAATTTAAGTGTAAGACCTAGTTAGTAATAAGCCTGAGCTACCAGCCAACCATTTATAATTAATATTAGCCTCTGTGTAGTAGTTTGGGAAGCAGCTGCTGGACATTTGGGAGTTGCTGACAGAACAGAAACTTACGCCTACATTTAAGTTTTAAAATGTGTAAACTGTTGAGTAAAATGCTTTGAATTCTCTTGGATACAGTTTGACTATTTGAGTTATGTGTGTTAGGAAGATTAAATATTTTGAATTAAATAGCTAGCACAGTTCCTGACATATGTCATAGATCCTGGCTGTTGATAATTTCTCACTTTCCTTTTTAATAGAAAATAAATATAATTCTCCAAATCTGTTTGTTTAGAATAGTTAGAAGGTTAGTTTAACTCTTGGCCTATGGAGAGTAGAAGTCCGTCCCAGATCATCAAACAGTGCTTTATCTCATGTGTCTGGTATAGATTCCTTTGTTTTGAAACCGACCAATGACCTTTCCCGATTCCACTTAGGGTTTGGAAGTATGGATAGGTCTTTCAATGCTGTCTTGCTATGCCACTCTTAATACAGACTGTAAGTGCATTCAAGTGCATGTGTATTTGTGCATGTGTGCATGTGTGTGTGCATGCATGACCTCTCACAAAGGTCAGTCATGATGTCATCAAGGAATTGTTCCATGATGTTGTTATTGACACTACACACCCTGCCCTCTAAAAACACTAAGAGTGTGTGACCTTTAGCATAAACTTGTGAGCCAGATGGTCTTAGGAAGGAAAAAAAAAAAACCAAATACACTCTGTACTTTGGAATGTTCTAATGTGGAAACCAATATCCAAGAATGAACTGAGAAAACAGCATCTCTGCTATTTTTAGAGCACTCACCCTCTCCTTTCTCCTCTTGAAGAATGGTTCTGACCCTGATACCCAGACTTAAGATTCAAGGGCCAAAAGCCAATAAAAACTATAGCAGATTAATTTTGACATTTTCCCTGTTGTACTCACAGTGGTGCTCAAAATAACTCTGTCAAAAAGGATACTGTGGCTATGGCAGGTGGTTCCACGTGCTCACACATAACCGCAGAGAGGGTCTTAGGGTGGAGAAGAAGACAGAGCCAGCTGCTGCTATCCAGGCATTCTGAATATAGGTGCAGCTCTCCTCTGGAATGGGGCAGCTGGAGCCAGAGCCAGGAGGATACCCATGATCAGCAGTGTTGCAGAGGAAAGTTCTGAATGACTGTGATCTGAAGGTGGCCTTAAAAAAAATTCCTTTTGCTTTATGGTATTGCCCACAATTTTTATTGACACTGGAAGCCATTGTTCTTTGAAATGGCCCTATGGTCACCTGCCTGAGTGTTAGGGGAACTGGAGCCAGGATGGAGAGGTTTGGTGTGGGAAAGAAAGAGCCAGCACCACAGCCAAGTGCCTCTATTGAGCATTCACTGTCTTATTTTCTCCATCCTGCCCATCAGCCTGATAGGACACTCCTAACAGAACCCTAGGGCACAGGCTACCATGCTAGAATGGGAAATGGCTTTCCCAAGAGAGCCCTGGCACTGGAGAAAGTTTTCCCACTGGTTCTGGTTTCCAATACTCACACACAGGTAAATCTCCATATGTGTATCTCCTGGCTTTTGTTTCATCCTTACTATAAGTTGTCACATCATTATGGGCCCCAATATACAAATTGTCTAGAGATTGATGTTCCCTCTCTACCCCCATCCCCTTCCCCTATCCCCCTCCCCCCTCTCTCTTTCTCTCTCTCTCTCTCTCTCTCTCTCTCTCTCTCTCTCTCTCTCTCTCTCTCTCTCTCTCTCTCTCTCTGTGTGTGGAATGTGTGTGTGTGTGTGTGTGTGTGTGTGTGTGTGTGTGTGTGTGTGTGTGTGTGTGTGTGTCTTTTTCTCAGCGTGGGTTTCTATTAGGACCCAAAACCAGCAGCTAAGCTTTATTAAGCTTTATGAGTTCTGATGACATTGACTCAAGGAAGTCTAGTTGTTCTTTAAAATCTATTTTACCCATTCTCCTGTTAAGGGAAAAACTTGAGGCAATCCCAGATGGTTTTATTTGAGCAAAGAATGCCTCAAAGCAAAGGAGAGTCGGAGTTCTACCCAGCATGGTGGGCAGAGAGCTTTTATGGGCTGGACACCAGAGCCAAGATGCCAATTGGTGTGATTGGCTTCAGCTAGTGTTTGCCTTATTTGGGAATGTTCTTGCCAGTTGGCTCCGTGTTACCAAATGCGCTCGTAGATTAGATTTTATTCTTGTCCTAAGTGTGCCCAGTTAAGCTGAGACTCAAAGTATGGAGACCACCTCATAGGAAAATGGTCTTCTGCTAATAGAACTTAGAGTTGGCCAGCCAAGCAGAGCCAGCCTCAACCTAGCAGAGCCAGGAAGGAAAAAAATTCCCAAGCCACACAGGTGAGCCATTGACTCAACAGCCTTGGCTTCTAGATGTTTGTTAATGTCACTTTGTTTGTGTCTTTCCTGATTAAGTCCACTTGAGTTGGACTGTTCCATGGCTTGGAGTCAAATGCATCCTGTCCATGAGGCTTTGCTATTATTTTCTCCACTTGAAGATCAAATCAAGGAACTCAGTAACTTATGCAAAGCCCCCACCAATGAGGAGGGCACAGCCCAAAGCCATGTCTCTATTGTAATGATACGCTCTAACATACTAATGAATCTGAGAATGGAGCAATATGGCAACAACGGTTCCCCAAGGGACTGGGACATCAGGAGGGGATCTGGTTCCTCATCAGATAGGAAGCCGAAAGCAGACCCCCTAAGTGGTCAAGGTGACACAGCATCCCGACCTTTGGGTAGCACAGACCGGAAAGGACCCCCATGGGTCTTCCTAAAGCAGTGGTTCTCAACCTATGGTTGAGATATTTACATTACTATTTATAACAGTAGCAAAATTATAGTTTTGAGTAAGCAATGAAATAATTTTATGGTTGGAGGTCACCCCAACACAAGGAACTATATTAAAGGGTTGCAGCTTTAGGAAGGTTGAGAACCTTTGTTTTAAAGGGACATTAACCCCTCTCACAATATTAACAATCCATTCCTGCAGAATTTTTCTTATAGGTCCATAGCTGTTGCAATTCTTCAAATAATCCAATTGAGATACAAATTTGTCCCCATTTTATGGATGAGGAAATTGAGGCTTTGTGAAGTTTAGGACTTGTCTCAAGTCTGGAATTTAAGTGACAGATCTGGCAACTTGATCTAAAGCCTGTGAGATTCTAAACCTCGTGTTCTTTCCTTGTCTCTATATTTATGAATGTGACTTGTCTTCCTGAAAGCGACATACCTAAGGACAAATAATTTTTAAAAATTTGAATTCTCCTCAAATTCATGGCCTTTTACTCATTGTGTTTATGTGTGTGTGTGCGCATGAATAATTATGTAAATGCAACCAGATGAATCTACTTAGTATTGCTTATATGTGTATGTTTTTAAGGGGAGACCACTTGCTGATAATCTTGAATTGCCTATAGCTCTTCATCTAGACATGGTCCCCATGAGATTTTCGCCATCCACACAGGCATGCCAGCTAGTACCGCCAGTGTTCAGGTCTTCTGTAGGTGACCTGTTGGTGAGATTTCCAGGCTATAGTTTTCATATCATATCTACAAGACTCCAGACTTCCCGGTCTTTCCTCTTCCTTTGGATGTTCCCTGAGTCTTGGGTGGAGCTGTAACTGTTGGAGCTGGGCATTCCACAGACAGTCGTTCTCTGCATTTGGACCAATTCTGGCTTTCTGTAATGGTGTCCTTCTGCTATACAAAAGAAGCTCTTCAATAAGAGGAGAAAGCTATACTTACCAGCTTCCACCATAAAACAAGCTAGGGAGAGGGTTTAGTTTTTTTAGAAGCCATTAAAAAAAAAATACCATGTACCTATACTAACCTTGACTCCAACCTTTACTAACAGTACCTGTTATTGGCAATGAATTTCTGAGGAGTCTGAAGATTCCCAACAATTGAATGAAGTCTAAGCTGACTTGTTTAGTGAACCACAGTAGGTCTGAATTTGAAAACTCAGGGTTATGTGAAGGTTAATTTGCATATACTATCCACATGACCAGACTGTGACCACAGGTGGCCAGAGCAAGATCTCACAGCAGGTCTGGTTTATGGATTACATTACAGAAATGCTTGGTAAATGTGGTTGGCCTCAGCCTGGCCCACAGTGAGTTTCCAGCCTACTGGGGGCAGGTGTTGTAGGATAAACTAATTAATACTCATTCTTTCCTTATTCTAACACTGGAGATTCTTTAACTGAGTATGTGATTATCAGGATGAGCCCTGTACTTCTGAGAATTCTTTGCAGCTGCATGTGGCCCTATAACAAAATTTTGGATGGTGCAATACCACTACCCCACCCTCACCTTGCCTGGCTTTGATTTCCTTCTTG
Organism: Phyllotis vaccarum; assembly: GCA_033318265.1. Classification (NCBI taxonomy): domain Eukaryota; kingdom Metazoa; phylum Chordata; class Mammalia; order Rodentia; family Cricetidae; genus Phyllotis; species Phyllotis vaccarum. Next base: position 5,202,207 of record JARWLC010000012.1, on the reverse strand, counting down.
TAGGAGTTGGAGACATCGCCTAGAATCGTGAGATGGAAGCTGAATGTAACTCTATTGAAGCTGCAAAGTAGAAGGGACCAGGGCGCTGAGGAATGTGGACCTGCTGTAGCATCCTGGAGCGGTTCCTAGACAATCACCTGAGACAGAGTGGACTTTTCTCTGGAGTCACTTCTATGCTGGTGTCTTTATTAAAAGCACTAAAGAATGTGTGCTTTAAAACAGCATGCATTTCTGCTGAAGGTGGAAGCCATTTCACATTCATCTGTCTCATCAAATGCAAACATACTCTTAAGCTTCTCAGGCCAATTTAGTGAACGCCAAGTTAGGGACGCCTAGGAATGTGTACTTAGGTTAAGCCTCAATAGTCTGTGAGTTATGAGACTCATCACAAGCTAAGTTATCTCTGGGGAACAAGAAGGAAACACATTTTCCAGCTTTTGAGCATCTTTTTCAAAGGCTCTGCTGTTATGGCATTGTAAAGAGTGATGTCAACCTACATACCTGCCTATCAATGCCTCCAAAGACTTGTTTATGGCACCTCAGGAAGATGTTTCCTACCTGTTCCTGGGAGCCCCCAAGGTGCATCCCAAGTGCTTCTGGCCAGTTGCTGACACACGTTTCTTCTAACATTTCTTTTCTATTCTCTACCATCCACACAGCCTTCAGCAAAGTAAGTTTCCCCTGTCATTGCCTGTTACACAGATGCTGTCACTCAGACCAAGAATGCTGGCACTGAGCCTCTTGGGGAATGATGTGGGAATGCTTTTATGTATGCTGTGAATCTCAATCTTTAAATAAAGAAGCTGTTTTGAGCCATGGCAGACACCATAGAGAAAGTGGGAGGAGAGTTCAGAGTTTAGGTAGGAGAAGCAGGGCGGAGTTAGAGGCAGATCGAGCCAGCCGCCCAAGGAACAGCATGTAAGGAGGCACGGGTGAGCCACGCGGGCCACGTGGCCCGCAGATTAATAGAAATGGGTTGATTTAAGATGTAAGAGCTAGCTAGCAATGTGCCTGAGCCATAGGCCAAACAGCATGAAGTTAATAGAAGCGTCTGAGTCGTTTCTGGGGACCCGAGCGGCGGTGCGCGGATAAGCGGTCCCGGGCAGGTCTGTGGGTCCGGGACCTCTGGCACGGGACCCGAGAACCCACCATACAACAGGGGAAGACTATTCAGAAGTTCTTTGCAAAGCCAGGAGGATGTGCTTTGTTCATTTGGTCACCCTGTCCAACACTCCTTACACAACCATGTCTGTACAGTTAGTAGTCAACTTTGGCTGTCAATGTGCCTCCCTCCTGCCGGATTGCCCCTCTACATACCATCTTATAAGGACCTACCTTCATTCTTCTGCTTATCAGCCTGGGATGATAGGCAGAGAAGGTAGAGATGGGCTGGGAAGAAGAAGGATGACTAAGAAGTTTAGCTAATGTCTATTTCTAGGGCTGCTTCTCTGAACCAGTGCCACCGCTGGTGGAGAGGGCAGACATGGTTGTGTAAGGAGTGTTGGACAGTTAGGGCAATACATTCGCCTAATAGCGTGTCAGGGACATAGGGAATGGAGAGATTTTTCAAGGTGAAGCATTCCTAGATGGCTTCTTGAAGGAAGCATTCTTTTCCAGATCCAGGCAGGCTACAAGGAGCTCAGACATAACAGCCAGCTTTCCAGCCATCCCAACCTCCTCATGGTAACCCGGTGGAAGCTGGCGACGAAGCCGAGGATGAGGTTTTGGAAATCCTTCCTCCTTCTGCTTCCTTGCCTTGGCAGCTTTATCAAGGACTCCCAAACCTAACAAGCCTGCTCTGCGCATGTGTATGAAGGAACCATCAGTGTTCCCAAATGGGGATATTGGGAGCATGTAAGCAGGCAATACTAACACCCTGCATAGTTCCAGGCTGTGTGTTCATGTGAGAGTGGGAGATAAAGACAAAACAACCCCGATAGGACCACTGCTGTCCTCTGCAAGTATGCTGCAGGCACAAGCAGTTGCAGGGCATAATGCTACTGCTTGGTGGGGTACCCAGGATAGCCGCTTGAAGGAGTTAACTTTCCCAGGGGTAATAATATTGAAAGGAGAAGGATGTCCACAGCACCAGATGCTACTTGAATGATAAAGGAAAACCTAGGGTGACTGACCAACAAGTGGGTCACAGGTCACCAAAGTCCATGAGACTGAGACAGGGGCAAACCTGAAGCCCCAGGGAGTGGTAGGGTGGACCACTGCAGGAAGGGACAGGGGATGGAGGGTGACAAGGAGTGGAGTTGTGATATTATGGGAAGAAGGGGTGGGAGAGCCATTGAAGTGGATGATAGGAAGAACACAGAGCAGTGACAAGAGGACCCACAGAGAGGCAGCCTGGTTTGGAGGAAGAAGGCCTCTGGGGAGGAAGAAATCATGTCTCTGAAGATACTGCAAATCACAAGACCATTCCTGACATTCGTTTTTAACAGCAGCCACACAAAATTCTGTGCTAGATAGTTGTCATTATGAAAAAAAAAATCCTTTAAAATGATTTCTGTAGAAGTTCATCTGAAGAATAAATCTCTTTGCAGGAAACGTCTTTGAAGAAATGGGAACTCGGTAGAAAGCTTTAAACAGGGTTGGAGGCAACACAAGTGCAGATGCATCAAATTCAGCTTATAGAAGAGGAAATCGGGCGGGATTAGCATTCAGTACATCTAGGGTAGGGAAAATGTCCTAAGAGACTGTCATAATAGAGTGGGCTTATCCGTAATGGGGAGAGATAGCTGATGGCCTTCTGGTTATGAAACATAAGCAAGCCTAGAGCACCGTGAGTTGTTTTAGGGAGGGTTGTAAAGGGACACTCTTCAGAGAGCATCACCACCACCACCCCGTCTTGGCAGTGGGAGAACTCGGCTTCTGTTCTCCTCTCCAGCTTGCCTTAGTGCTCCACAGGAGACTCCAGTGTCTAGCTTCTGTGGACTGTCTTTCCTTCACATTCTTTGTTTTTTTTTTATTTAACACTGACCAATGATGGTGATAATAATAAAGAGCTCTATGCCATACAACTGTAAAGGTTAAGTGATCTTAACACTCCAGAAGGGCTTAGAAGAGTCTTCTGTATTCAGTAAGTGCTCAACAGATGCTAGTTCATCATTACTGGCAAGGGGCTATTATGTTTATTTTACACTTGGGAACTTGCATGTTTAAATTTCTTCACTAGTTTTAACCCAGTGGGCTAGAAAATGCGAGGTCTGGGTGATGACTTCGACCGTCCTTTTGCTTAAGAAACTAATTGAAACAATAAGGTAACCGCTCCAGACATCAAGAAAGAAAAGCCATCAGGATGTGTTGGCACCACACCTTTGCTTACCCTTCCCTACTGCAAGTGGTGGGCAACTCAGGCTTGCTCCTTGGACTTGCCATCCCCTGGGTGGCCCTGGTTTCTTCTGGGTGGTAGTTGTCCTGTGGAATTTTGTGAGCATTTGTTTCTAAGTAAACAGAGTAAAAGCCATTTATGGGCAAAATCTCTACACTTTGACCACAGATATCTGCTAAATGAGGAGTTTTTCTCAGTGTCTGGGTAATTTATCATGTGAAAAGCAGCATGGGTCACAGGATTTGCAAATGAGTCACAAACGAAGATTCCTTCACATCAACACTGGTTGCCGTTAGAAAACACTGTGTCTAGTTGTGTGCCCCTGCTCATCTGGAAAACTGACTCCATCTCAGTGCATGTGCCTCTGAAAATTTCAACATGCCAATCATCGCCATATCAAAACGAACACTGACTGAAGCTCCATTATTTAGCACACAAACGCACAGCCTTCACGTAAAGATTCTGCTGTATAATAAGGCCCCCAGCTACTTATCACAGAAGAGCCTGATAATCTCTGTGTGGCACTGCTCTGTTGGTTTTATCAGATGATATTTCTGTTATTACTATTAATACTCTGTGATATTAACCCAGGTTTGTTCATGCTAAGGAATGGCACTAAGTTGTTACCATCAGCCAAGATGGGCTAAATAGACATACCCCCTTCCCTCGTTCTATTTTTTTTTTTTTTTTTTGGTCAGTGTATATATCCTCTGTGGCAGAGACTTCTAGCATGATTGTATGTCATTGTGAATTAATAAAAACGAAAGAAAATAGAACTTTTTCACATAACAGATTCAACAGCTCATACTGTTCACTACTCTCATCTCCCAAGCCCCCCACCCCCGTTCTTAATCAACTTTTAAAAAAGTATTTTATATGTATTAAGGTAGTCCTTTGTAGCCAGCATGTATTTGCTCTTCAAGGGTCTGGTAGAATTTAGCAATGAATCCTGTAGTCGTGAACTTTTCTTTATCACGAGCCTTTATTGCTTCTCCAATTTCCTTACATGTTCAGAGCAGAGCCTGTGCTCTGGGTTCAATGATTCATGTGATGGCACCACTGGTTTGGCTCACGGGACTAATGCTCAATTTTCTCTTTCCAGGAGGCCATGGCTTCTTTCCCCCATCTACTGCCATGTTCTTACTTCTCTGTTTCATGCATTTCTGTCTGAAATTTCATCACCTATTTCTCTCTGTTGTGTTTAGCAAGTTCCTCTTCTACACCCTCAAGACTAGATTATCTAAAACCTCAGTTTTTGGGTTTTTTTTTTTTTTTTTTTTTTTTTAACGTAGGCACTCAGAGAGAAACATCTTGGAAATGTTCTGTCTTCTGCAGGTACTATTGGATTGTCTTTGCGTTTTCCTTTGAGGCCCACCCCCACCCCCACACATTAGCCACTGATTATTCGGGAGCACATTGTTAAACTTCACGGCTACTTTTGTAATGCTGAATTCTTATATTATTTCACTAAGACCTCATAAGAAAATTTTACACTTTTAAAATATTTGTTTTGAATTGAAACTTCTGACCTAAAATATGATCTATTCTGAAAATGTGCATAGACTGCTGAGACAAATGTGTATTTTGTAGGTGCTGGGTTGAATGTTCAGTGAGGTCTACTACTGAGTAGTAGATGTTTCTGTGAGTAGCCTGATGTTTCTTTGTTGATTATTTTATTTTATCTCAATAACTATTGCAGAGCATGGAGGGAGCCACCTACTAATATTGTGTGGCCTCTCTTGTCACTTAAAGTCCATATATATATATATATATATATATTATAACTAAATGTTAATGTACATTAACACTTAGTTCATAAATACTTACAACTTCTTTTTGGCCGTATATTAAATGTACTTCTTAGAGTATTTTTTTCTAATAATGAATGTAGCTGAGTTTAAAGCTACCATTTGACTATTTGTTGCCTTTTTAAAAAAATCACTTCATATAGCCTCTTTATATATTGAAAAAATTCAGCAAACATAAGACGCACGTGTGTGCTACTGGTGTAACATGGCATACTATTTCACAGTAAATGTTTTTATGAGTAATATGAATAAACCCTAATGATACAGTACAGTACATACCTAATTGGGAATGTATCAGTACTGTGTGCTGTATTGTTATTCTCTTACAAACGAGCAGTGAAGAGGGTTTGTATACAGCAGTATTCCCACAAATGTGACTAATGTGTTGCCTTATAACACAGCAGGGAACTCCCATGCTGTGAGGTTTAGAATATGCACTGCCAACTTAAAGCATTCTTCACATATTATTATACCATTTTATGCATGAGGTCCCTTACCAATATACTCTTTCATCTGGTATACACTTATAATTCTTCTTCATACATGGTATTGTTACACATCATAAATCCAAAACATATAATTTTGTTTCAAATAGCCAATTATCTCTCAAAGAAAAAATTAAACATTTCTCATGGTTATGCACATGTTTGCTATACCCAGTATATTTAATCCCTGTCATAAAATTCATAGTTCTTCAGAGAATATATATAATCTATGAGAACATATATAATCTATGAGAAGGGATTAATTGTAAGGATTGGCCTTTATAGTTATGGAGACTAGTAAGGTCTATGACGTATCAAACACAAATCAGAAGTTTAGGAACCCAGAGCCTCAGCATGGACTGGGGAGAGGAGGGCTCATGAGGTCCCACCCCCAACAGAGATGCTACTGGGAAGTGAGAGCTGGTGTGTGGGGGGGGGGGTAAATTTTCTTCAAGAGTGTGGCCCCTCAAAGTCTGCACATTCCAGCCAGATAGTCCCACACCCGTGCACATTCAGACAGTGGAGTCAACTCAGTGGGGACGGGGTGAATACACATGAAGTAAGAAATGAGGGAGGGACTGGAGGGAAGGGGATGGATTTGGTCAAAACACATATCCATGTGTGAAATTCTCAATTTAGATAAAAGGAGGTAGATAAAGGAAAATAACATAAATGAGACACACGAGATGGGGGAATCACAATTTTAAAACTATTTGGGTTTTCATAACCGGTTCCCTATTTTGTCTCCTGAATCAAACAAGATTGGAATTTATTGGAATTTTCTTTATTTTTGTTTTGGTTTTTGAGATTAGGTTTCGTGTCATTCCGACCAGCCTTCAAATAGCTGTGTAGCTGGCCCAATCCTGATATTCTTGTCTCTACCTCACAAGTACTGCGATTGCTGTTACACCACCACAGCCAGCTCTAGATTGGGATTTTCCTACCAAACGTTAAAGTTACGAGTTAAGAGACCAAAGTCTAAATTAGCTCTCCAGAACATCCATCTGACAAATCCATTAGGCAGTGATATCTCTTGGGTCTTCCCTTAAGTCTGCTGTAAAATGATGTAGAGCAACAACATCAATGGTTTTCTCAAACTAGCGTCTACTGCTGCTGTCCTTAGCATCGTGAGAGATGACAGTGCTACAGTCCCAGTCACTGTCTCCAGTCTCATAAAGAGTTACTTCACTAGGACAGACTTCCAGAGTTTTCTAAGTACATCTCCACTTTTGCCTCTTCAGTAGTTATAGCTCGTGTATCCACTTACCAATTAAATGAACATTTACCAATCATCCGACATGTATTAGAGACCCTGAAATTGCTTACCTTAGACAACACAACCTCCTTAAAGACTAGGTTCCTTCGAATCAATGGTCTGAGGCTTGTCTACATTCAGATTGTAACCCTCAGGGGAAGACACACCGGAGATGATGTCTGCTGCCCCATCCTGCTGCTACCCAGTTAGACAGCGTCTTCAGAAGCAGGTGGAAAGGAATGGATTATTCAACTTTCTTCTGTTTTCCATTTTGCTCTTGGAACATATGACTTGGTTTAAAAAGTTGGTAATGTTTGTCCCAAATTTGTTCATCTGAAAGTGATTTAAGGCCACTAATTTAATGACTGGAACATTTGGAAGATTTTTCCAGGGACCAAAACTCTTAACATGGTTTATGAATTTCGTTGCACTTGACTGACTGTTCCCAGCTGTTGAGAAGCCTGGACCAGCTCCCTCTGACGTCCCACAGCTGGACCTCACAGAGTTGGGTTTTTATGATGATGTTTAATAGTTGGTCTTAGAATGAGGCTATGATTGTGATAAAATACCAGAGATAAGAGTGGTTCAAGATGGGCAAATATCACAGGAAATATTAGCTGATCATTTAGTGGAAGAATCCTTGAACCCAGAATCTCGGCACATCCAAAATTACACACAATGACAGATAGGGCTACAAAGCAAATGGAAAAGGGACAGTAAAAGCAAAGGCTGTTGTGATTGCTTCCTAGGGATAAGAAAGTAATAAAGGTCACTTGTGGGTCATGCTGTGGAAATCTGAAGAGGCTTCTTAGCTAACACGGAGCAAACACCCTGCCCACTAAGAGCTTTCTGGGTACTGCCCCATCAACAGCGGGCATACCTCCACCACAGGGTACCCACTTCCTTGGTTTTCTCTCCTTTTCTCACCCTAGCATTTCTCCATGCTTCCTCTGGATTGTAAACATTATTTAATTAAGGAAAAACCCTATGAGTGTTACTAATATTAAGCTGTTTTAAGGAGCTGAACATATGTCAAAGGAAAATCACTCAGGGCAACGTTTCAAGAAACACATACCTCAGTGATTTCATTTCTAGCTCTGTCATATGACCTTGTCTTGGCCAAACTGTAGAGTTAACATCCCCTTCAAACTCTGGGACAGCTAGAAGCTTCTAAAAGTTATGAGATTTTGTTAGGAGTGTTGAATTGTTCTAGTCCAGCTGAAAGTTATTTTGGACTCATTCTTTTTCCTCTTGTCCAATCATGTCTAATTTGGGATAAGGAAAAGGATGCTAAAATTAAAACACAAATCAGTTAAGATTCTTCTCTCGTTGTCTTTGACAAGCATGGCAGGTTTGGGGTCATATGACATTTTAACCAGTTTTCCATCAATGTAGCGAAATGAGGAGTAATCTTAAAAAGGCGACAAGTTTATTTTGGCCCATCTGAGGGTTCAATCTCTTGTCCAGTGGCTTTGATGTCTGGGGGTCTATGGCAGGGAGTGGATTGTGGACACAGAACAAAGCCACTCACCTTATGGTGACCAGGGATTGTTGAAATGTGAGGATGAGGAGACAAGGTCCTAATATCTCCTGCAAAGGCACGCATCTAATTCTTTCCCTCAGGCCCCACGTCCAAATCTGCATCTCCCAATAGTGCCATAGGCTGTTGGCCAAGCTTTCAACTCTCATATTCAAATGATATATAGCAAATGGTTAACAGATGACACTCTGAACTCAAATGACTAGAAACTGTCCGCCATAGTCAAAAGGGCAAAGAGCAGAGCTTTTCTAAGATCTTAGAATCCTCTGGCTTCATGCTGTGTTTATCCGGCAGCTTATCCACTGTCACTGGGGGCAGTGAGGGCACAAGTCTTTGATCCCAGCATTGAGGAGGCAGAGGCAGGTGGATCTCTGTTAGCTCGAGGCCAACCTAGTCTACAGAATGTAGTTCCAGGACAAGCAGATCTACAAAACAAACAAGCAAACAAAACACAAAACAACAACAAAAAAAAAACCTGTCTGAAAAAACAAAACAAGAAAAAGAAAAGGAAAGAAAAAATTCTTCCAAGGAGTCCATAGAAAACTCACAAAGACAATAAAACATGACCTCCTTCCCTCAACAGCTCAGAATGTGCATGGGAAAGACCCTAAGGGCTATAAAGGTGCACCTCTCCAGAGAGGGAAAATGACTCTCTGCTGAACCCTAACCAGACACACACAGATGACAAATCTTGACTGTTTTTTACCTTGAAAATCTATTACATGGGAAATCCAAAGGGCTAACAGCATATCACAGACTATAATTGGTGAGGTCTGCCAATATTTTTATAAACTTGAATGAATTCCGAAATACAGCCGCATGAGAGTCTTTTGGACACAGGGACTTTCTTTATCACGTGACATAAAGATAAGGAGAACATCCATAATTGTGTTTCCAGAACATTCTCCCTCCTGTGCCAAGGATTTCATGCAAGTTCAATTCTTTGCTCCCTCACGGGAGTCTCTGAAACTACACTGGAAGGAGCCAAATCAGTCTTTATGGTCTTAGTCTCATGTTCCAACTAAGGAAAGGAGGACCCAGGTGATCATGGAAGCCAAGATGGATCCAAATAACGAAAGAGCCCCAAACCCACAGGGAACCGGAAGATACCTTCTACTCTCTTGTAGGATGTTTTATTTTTTCCTGTCCAGCTGGCTTTTCCTCTCTGGCCACCCCTAATTGTGCAATCTGCCCACTATGTTTACAAGTAGAAGGTATCCTGTCGGTTTAGCATACAGAAGTTCTTTAAATTGTTCAGCACAATTTCCCTGTGTCATAAATACACCTTGACCCTATAATTAGATTCTTTATGTTTGTGTTTATGTGTGTGTAGGTTCGTTGTGGGGCCATCTGTCACTTGTGTTTGTGCACGTGGATGTCAGAGGACAGTTTCAGCCATTGTTCCTTAACCACCATCTTGTTTTAGAAACAGAGTCTCCCCAGAGACTGGACTTCGCCAGCTAGCCTAGGCTGGCTGCTAAGCTTTCTTTGCCTCTGCAGGGGTGGAATTATAAGCATGTGACCATGCCTAGGTTTTTATGAGTTCAAGGGATCAAACCCAGGTCCTCATGCTTGCATGACAAACACATTACAGACTGAACCGTCTTTCCAGCCCTGCAATCAAATAAACTAAGCCAGCTGTTAATTCACAAAAGAGTTCCTTGTATATGGCAGGCACCAGACCTCCTGCTGACAGATGACAGTCAGCAAGGCCCTGACCCAAAGATGCAAACTAGTATAAGATGTAATTGCACACTATGGAATGTCATAGGAAATAAATTCACAATGTGCTATTCTGGAAAAGGTCAGGAAGAATGTCTCTGAGGAGGCAACCTTTATAGTGAGATCTGAAACAGAAATACCATGTGAGGGATTGGAAGGAGGAAGAATATTCCAGGCAAGGACACACTGAATGAATAAAAATAGAGAGCATGACTTCATGGAAGCAACAGATAGACAGAGGGTCTGAAGACTGGTGAGCAGCAGAGAGGGGCAAGAAGAAAGAGCATCTAAGCAGGCAGACCAGCAAAAGAACTCTGTACTATACTTCACTGGGTTCTTGACGTTTACTCAAGACTTCAGCGGTCCTGGCACCCGACACTGAGCTTTGCTTGAGTGAACTGGGTAATGGAAATGACTGACAGGTCACAGTCATGTGCTGGTACTTCCAGAAACTTCTTTCCACCACTCATCCCAGCATGACTCTCCAGGGTTCCCCTTAACTTTGTGTTGGCTACATCCAGCCCTCACTCAGGCTTCCCTAGGAAATGGAGAACTGAATGGACAAGAATGGTTGGGATGAGTGGAACTTGTGGTTAATTCCCTTCTGAAGTTGGACCAATGGTGTGGATCGCATCTGAAACCTGAGCCACACACTACTCATCTTCACTCAGGCCTCAAGCTTATGTACTTTGGTGAAGTCACTTTAACCCTTGAGCCATGAATTCCATATGTACAAAGTATCTCTAAAAGGGACGCTTTCTTGGGGTTTCTCTGAGCATTAGTGCTCAGTGCATGAGCTTCAAGTTCAGTGAGACACACACATATACGCACACACAGTCCAATGAACAACATCAAAGGATGGATGAAGTCAGACCGACAGACAGACAGACAGACCTGCTGGCAGGTCTCCCGCTGCTGCTATAACTTTGAGACCATGGCTTCCTACTCACAGCAAAGCATGGTCATCCTGAAGCTGAATGATTTCTTCCCAGCAGTGGCCCCACAATAGACCATTTCATAGTAGGATTCTACATCTGTATAGTTCAGTCTTAGAACTACATGGCATCCTGAGACTCCTGATGACCCTTCTTCCCACCGCCTCCTAAAGACCTATGTCTCTTCACTGATCCTTTCTCTGTAGGTCCTTGCTCTCTGCAGCTTCTGCTGCTTAAAGGTCCAGATTGGCCTATTAGAGTAACCTCCTAGAACACACTGGTACCTTCTGGAGCCCAGATAACAATTTCTTGCATGGGTGTGGTTGGTCCTGCCAAAGAAGCTAACCTAAGAGACAGAGAGACAACTGTGAAGATCTTAAATTCTGTGAAAGTTTTGGGGCCAACAATTAAGAAAACTATACTAGGTAGGACTTTTCCAGGTACTAACTTGTAACATGAATTCTAGTTGTTATTAAATGAAAACTCGGAGCCAGATATTGGGGAAAAGCTAGAATATCAGAGAGAGGAAACACCACAGTCACTTCTTACCCAGTCAACTTCTCATGGTAAAAGCTGTCTTCCAGCTTCCTCAGCCTGGCTCTTCTTCAGTCTTCTACAGAATAAACCTGTCTTTCTACACCTGCCTTAAATACCTTCTTCACCCAGTTGTTTCACTTCAGGGCTCAACTCTGCATCATGTTCTAGAGTTAAAATTAAAGGTGTGAACTACTACTGTGTGTTAGTTAGGCCTTGAACTCACAGAAACACAGAAAGATCTCTGTCTCTGGAGTTATGGCATTAAAGGCGTAGGTCACCACTGGTCTTTCCTGTGCTGGGATCAAAGACGTGAGTTACCACTCTCTGCCCCTCCTGTATTGACGGTGGGTACATCTGTTCTCTGATACTCCAGACTGGTTTTATTAAATATATACCATATCACCACACCGACTTGTCCTATTTGTTTACACGCAAATCCCCTCTCCCTTCCTGTATGCTCCACGAAGCCATCAAAGATCTTGCAGAAGGGAGAACATTAGCCAGGTCCTCCCATCCATACCTGTGCCTGACCTAGGTACTCCAACAGCCTTCCCTGATTCTCGGGTCCCCAATCAAGGCCATGACAACCTTTGACTGTGATGAGCAGAGGCCTCAGGAAATTCTGCTTTGGGGATCTACTCTTGGTCAAGTGTCAGAGAGGCAGTGTTGGTTTATGCTACCAAAAATACCAATGTTTTCTCTCAGTCTTGGGCTTAAGAGTAATTACAAATGCAGGGTAAACACATGAGCTATTTTTATTCCTACCTCCCATACACAGCTCCTTCTCTTCCAAATGGAACCTTGGATTCCAGCCACTCACATGAGCCCAGCTGTTGCAATGACAAACAGGAAATGCTCTCCTGGGTCAGATGAGCATTGGCTGCAGGAGCCTGCTTTCCTGTGACTTTCCTGTTCCACTAACCCCTCAGCTATCAGTCCCAGAACAAGGACCTTCCAGAAAGGGGCCCTTCAGCTTCTCTCCAAAGAAATCAGTGACTTTCAGGACAGACAAAAATTTGTATTTTAACCATCATCATTAAGTCCTTGGGCCCCAAAGTCACTTCAGAAAGATATTCTCTTGGCCTTAAGAGCCCAGATAGCTTTAAAATAACTGATATATAGCAAGTCCTCAATAAGTCATTTAGAAATGTCAAGTGGAACTACACCATGCAGGGTGAGAAAATCCAAACGTGGATAAATCAATAAAATAGGAAGTAATTATAAAACTACCTTTAAAAAACCATTTTCAAGGATATAAAGTAGCCACATCTCCAAGCACATGTGAAAGGATCATGACTCTCTTCTGATGAATAGGGACATGACCACCGTGTTGCTTGGTGCTGACCTATCAGGAATAACAGGAATGGGAGAGAACCAAATCCTCTTCTGATCCATCATGGGGTTCATGGGCTTGGAGGCAGCAGCATGATCAGGCTACTATTGAATGAAGGAGCTCTTATGTAGAGGGAAGACTTTCCCTCCCCAAGACCCAAGTATGTCTGTGGGAAGTTTGAACAGGCCCTGTCAGGGTTCCCTGTGACTGGAAACAGAGGCATACAGTGATTTAAAAGTTTGTAACCCTTTCTCTTGTACTTACTCCATACGGAAGAAACTTTTGAAAAACAGCACACACACGCACGCACACACATACATGCACACAAATTAAATAAAACAGACAGATAAGGGAAATAAAAACAACTGAATCCAACATTTATTTCTGATTTTCCTCACAATTTCCATGCTTCCTTGTTTCTTCCACATGATAAATATATAACAAAACTTCAATATACAAATAAACACACGCAGCATGTATGTAAGCATGTAGCAGTGAGTAAACCCAGACAGATATTCAGTTCTTGTGTCCAGGTTTATGAAATCGATCTCTCTGAAAATTGAGCAACTGTGTTTGATGCCTCCCCAGGGTCTGCTCCATTGCCAAGTTGGAGGACCTCCATCAAAGATGGTTAATATCACAGAGAAGCTGTTGTTCCTGCTGTGGAACAAAGATGCCCAATTTCTTTTCCAGGGGACTTCATTTTGTTCTTTTATGTGACATACTCTCAGTTCAGTGTAACACCAAAAGATAGAGAGACACAGGGTGGATGGAGTAGAAAAGGAAGGAATGGAGTCTGAGAAGTCTGGTGTCTGGTAGGATCTGGTAGGTCTCTGAAGCAACAGAGTACAGGAAGTATAATTAACTCATCTGTCCCAGAGTAGGACATTTAGGTTATGTAGCTAAGGCTTTTGTGGAAGAGGAAAATGTGCTAGGAAAATGGAAAATATCTTTAATGTCTACAGCACATAAAATATCTAAGTAGTATAAAATATTATAAGCCAAGAGTGGCATGCTATCAAAGAAATTATAGTTCACATTTTGGATGAAATTGTGAGATTAAACAGCTGAGGCCTTGATATAGCACATGATGCATAAACTCTACCAATTATAGTTCATATTTTGGATGAAATTAAACAGCCGCGGCATTGATATAGCACTTGGTGCATAATCTTGACTGTTTCTTTTCAAATTCAGCTTCTCAGAGGTCTAGTTTCGGGAGACTGAGGATTTTCAGCATTATCTTTTCCTGTGTCTTTCTTCATGCGGATGAATACAACTGCTAAAATTACACCTGAAAAGACAAAGCTCGGCATCAAACAAGTGCAAGCCTTGTATGTGCTAACACAGCCCCACTGTTCTGGGGGGATGACTTGTGAGCCTCCATCTGTGGGATCTAAAGATGCTTCCTTGCTTTGGTGAGCACAGAACTCTGGGCATTGGCTCTCTTGCCTGAGTGACCAGATCACCTGCTATCAGTACGTAGGAAGCCCCAACTTGTAACTCATCTTGAAACTGACAGGATCTCTACTGGAGCATAGAGGAGTGAATGTCATAAGTCCTCTGAGGGAAAAGCACGTGGAAGAGTGTCAGAACTTTGTATGTACCCAAGTATTGATGCTAATTTTTCTCCCAGAGGAAAGAGTTGCATCAGATCCAGGAATCTGTCAGAACTGCCCACCCGCCTACACTTTCATTGTACCTACCAAACATGCACCATTTTATGATTTAAAAACAACTTTAATTTCACAGTGAGGACTTGGCATGTAGCCTAGTGGTAGAGACCTTGGGTACCTTCCTAGCAGGGCCAGGCATCCTGAGGGACCTGGAGTGGACTGCATGCACTTTCTGACTCTTCTCATACCTCTCTAGACTGTTACAGGACCACACTGTGCTTTGCTTTGTAGCACTAATCTGAGCAATCAGAGCCCACTAGGGAAAATGGGAGTTACTTTAAAGAAACTGCTCGTCAATAATTATGGGATGCGCCATGAAAAGGAAGACTAGGTGCTCAGACACTTGCTAACAATCTTGTGATAATTCACACTCCACCATTTGAAAAAAAAAAGTAAGAGTATGAAACAAAAAGGCTCTGTTAATTCTATTTCTACCCATCCTCAAACTCCCTATCCTTTAACTTAGAGGAGGATCATGGAAATAAAACCATGTGGAAACAAATTGCCATTTGGTGCGTCAAGGTGGGCAGATAAAACAACAAAAGGCATAAACACAGAAGGAGTTAATAATATCTCCAGTATCTAACTCTGAGGCTGAGAGGCCGAAGCCAGAACATTGCCTGAGTTCAAGGCCAGCGTTAACTACAGAGTCCCTCTCTCAAAGGAAAGGAAATTCGTCTCTATAGGTATGAAGTATATACGGCAGAGAGTGGCTCTCATGAGGTCATCTGGTCATCATGCATGACAAAGTGAGTAGCAGCCAGGCTGCACAAGCCTTCCCATGTCATCTATGTTGTAAGGAGTTTGGACTGAATAACAGTGGACAGGGAAGTCCTTTCAAAGTCCTGTGTTAAAGACCAGTATGACAGCTTGGGACATGTGGACAAATGTCTAGATATAAAGGGAATAGTTGAGAAGATTTTAAAGAAATGAGGAGATGGGAAATATTCCAAGAGACACTAGGAGACTGTATTAAGCCATTCAGGTATGGACTCATCTCATGAATATTAAAATATCTTTCTAATTAACCATCATGAGGACGGCCAAAGAGAGGACACGACTATTGTGGGAGTTAAGGTGCCTCATGAGAAGACTGCCACAGAGCTGGGTAGAGAGTCAAGGCTATGATGCAGTAGAGTTACTCTGGATCATAAAGAACTGGGGTCCAGACTTATAAAAAACAAAAACAGAAACAAATGAAAAATAACCAAAGAGTGAAACTTTGCAGCGTTTCAGACGTCACAACACCTTCACTTCAAAGCCCTATCTACTCCAACATGGGCAGAAGAATCCTTATCCTCTCTTGAGTGAAGGACCCTGTGGGGCTCGCCCATCACGATACCAACCCAACAAGCCTGGTGCCTGACACAGTGGAGAAGAGAGACTGCAATTCTTTCTCCTTCATAAAAGCTCGCTGACAAGGCTCGAAATACAGCCTTGTGTATTTACACACAGCTTTGAGTGTGTAAAGTTTCATGCGGTTTCAATCTTGAATGCCATCCAGAGGTCCCCAACTCAGAATTAGCAGCAGGTGCTAAGAACCTGAATATCAGGGATCTTCCCCAGCCCTCTTGGGAGTGTGCCCTCAAAGGGGACAGTGTGCCCCTACCCCTTCCCTCTCATTTGTTCCAAACTGAGAGGTAAGCAGTTTTGTTCAATAAAGAGGTGCCTTGGCATGGACCCTAAAGCAACAAATAGGGTCAGTCATGGATTAGAACCTCTGAACCAAGAGCCAAAAAGAAACATTTTAAAAGTTGATTATCTTAGGTGTCATTACTTAAATAAAGGCTGATTAATACAAATAATCTTATGATATAATAAATATCAGTATGAAAATCCAAAGTCAGAAATGGCAGGATGAGGGGGGGGGGTGCCTCTGATACAGTATTTCTCCACCAGGATACTTTGACAGGATTGACTGGTGACATATCCTCAATTAAAACCCAACCAGGAAACCCCTAAGTAAGATGATCTGATGGGCTCACATTTAAGCCAGGAACAAGAATCCTTGGCTCCAAGAAGTCATACTCACCAATGACTATGAAAGTGGTCAGAAGTATACCAACGGCCATGCCCACAGTGGGCATCCCATCATGGCTACCTGCTGGCCGGAAACAGCTTTCTTCCATACACTGGCAGAAAGTAACTAAAAAGCAGAACAGTATTTGGTAGGATAAATTTTCAAGTGAATAACTGTCGAATCCCACAAGTACTCCTTAACGTGCCATAGTAACAGACACTCCACATCCACTGTGCAAAGTGCCTACCTGATAAGGAGACGATGCCTTCCATGGGTGGCTTCCCCCCATCGTTGAGGAGGATTGGGACTTCATAGACTCGTTCCTCAAAGCGTGTGTGTTTGGTGGAGAGTCTAGCATGTGTTCCTGTCAGAACAGGGAGAAAATGAATTCAGAATGCTTTCTCGGCAGGAATAAAGCTTACTTTTGCACTGTATAAAATCAGATAGACTGGAAAGTACTCTGATATAGGTGTGGGGATATTTTCAAATATAATAAAAACATTTGGAAATGTCAGAGGGATCTACCCACAGTCATTCTAGGAGGATCAGACAGTGGTAACTCACACCTTTAATCTCAGCACAGGGAATATCCTGGGAGTGGTGACCTACACCCTTAATCCAATCTGAGTTCCAGGTCATTCTAGTTTACAGAAGGAGTTCCAGGCTCCCAGCCAGGCAGTGGTGGGGTCAGGCCTTAACTGAGGGAAGAAGGTATTTAAGGCAGGCATAGAAAGACAGAGGGGGGAGAAGCCAGGAGGAGCAAGGTTGAGGAATCTGGAAGACAACTGGGTGAGATCTGACTATGGTGTTTACTCTCTCTAGTATCTCCAACTTTCTCAGAAATCTATCCCTGAGCTTCATTTATTCGTGTAACACTTGGCTTCCAAATTTGGGGCACGAATTCCTCCCCTCCCTACCCAAAAAAACACTTGCCAGCCAAAACAACACATGGCCGGAGGAGTAATTACCGGCAGGCTAGGCTTTCTGTTCTGAGTTAGCCTCCAGCCTTAGGCAGCCTGGCCACACATGTATCCGTTTCACTCTCATCTGGGTAAGTCTTTCAGACAGGGACCTCTTTCTCCAGGTGGGTTGTTTCTTTTTTTTCTTTTTAGACCCCTCCTTCAGCTGCTATCACACTAGGTAGCTGCCCCACTTAACAATCAATTGAATCATCAAGAGACAACAATCGGTGAGTAAATCAATTTTTTTAAAAAGAGGGAATTTGTTTAAAGCAATGGAGGGTGCTTGGTCCTTCTGTGATCGATAGATTATTTGGTATTAAAACCAGTGGAGGAAAACATAAATAAGGTAGATAGGACTAACATAATAAATATAATACTGTTTATTATGAATATTTTTTGTTTGATTTCTATTTTGTCACTTAAAAAGTCAATTAGTATAAATGCAAAGAAAAAGATCTTTAAAAAGCCTATTGAGAGAGAACACAAAGATGATCAAATTCAAAGAGAGGAATATGAAGAACCAATTTCAGCAAGGTCATCTAAAATTAGACAAAAACAGGCAACATTAATATACCCAGTAACCTTTTAAAAAATAAAGAATGATAAAGATGATGCAGAAGCTAGTTGGGCTCCAGTACAAATGCGGGAATTATGGAAAGTAAAGGAAGCAATTGTAGCATATGGGATGCATTCACCATTTGTAAAACAAATGTTGAACTCCTGGTCATGCTGTAACTAGGTCACCCTTAAAGACTGGTTAGATATGATTACAGCTGTGTTAGAGGCAGGACGATTATACAATGGAAATCATGGTAGAGGGAGGAGGTTAAAACAATAGAACAAAGAAGCAGGGCAAGAAGCATAGAGGTCCCCCAAGACCAACTTCTTGGGGTGGGAGATTATGCTGATACTGAAAGGCAGTCTTTATATAGTGAACATACTCTGGATTTATGTCACATAGCAGCTTTAAATGCCTGGGATCGGATTGAAGACATAGGAAAGAAAACTGAATCATTCACAAAATTAATTCAAAGCCCCAAAGAAACTTTTACAGACTTTTTGCACAGATTAACTGCAGCAGTAAACATAATGATACCAGACTCAGAAGCCAGGCAAATAATACTTGAATCACTGGCTTTTGAGAATGTTATGCACAATTTAGAAAAAATACTTAGACCTTTAAAAGCAAGGTCAGCACCCTTGGAGGATTGGATTCATGAGACAATTAATCTAAAATCTTATGACAGTGATGATAACTAGGTAGGAGAGCTTATTTTTAGAGGTATAAGAAAAAGTCAAAAATTTTGCCTGCATGGGGATTACAAATTGCTCCAGAAAAAAAGAAGAGATGATTCCATTAATTATTTAGGCTACAAAATAGGCCAACAAAAAATTAGACCCCAAAAGGTAGAAATCAGGAGAGATAGATTGAAGACACTTAATGATTTTCAAAGACTACTAGAAGACATTGCCAACTTACAACCCACTATTGGAATTAAAAATGATGAATTGGATAATTTGTTCAAAAGCTTAAATAGTGACAAGGACTTAAATCATCCAACACAATTGTCACCTGAAGCTGAGAAAGAATTGGCTTTGGTGGAAAAGAAATTACAGGATGCACATGTGGATTGTGTAGATCCAGACCTTAATTGCCTTAGTTATCTTGCCCTCTAAGCATTCTCCTACAGGAATTTTAATGCAAAGGGAAAATGTTATATTGGAATGGATATTTCTTCCACATAAACCAAGTAAGAAGTTAAAGACATATGTGAAAAGATTTCTGAACTTATTTTTAAAGGAAAATTAAGACAGCAGAAATTGTACCTTTAACTAATGAAGAAATTGACCAATTATGAATAGAAAGTGAACCTTGGCAAAGAGCCTGCAGTAATTTTTTGGGGAGATATTAACAACAAATATCATCAAAGAAAAATAATTGAATTTCTAAAGAAAACTAGTTGGATTCTTCCTCGTATTGTATGAAGATAAACCAATTTCTGGAGCCCCTATATTTTATACCAACGCAAACAAATCAGAAAAGGCAGGTACAAATCAGAACATATAAGTAAAGTGGTTCAAACCCTTATAATTCTGCTCAAAAGTCAGAATTATAATTATATGCTATTGCAATGGTATTAATGGACTTTACTGAACCTCTTAACATAGTCACTGACTCTCAGTATGCAGAAAGAGTTTTTCTACACATTGAAACTGCTGATTTTATTAATGATAAGTCAGAATTAACTTCATTATTTATTCAGTTACAAGAAATAATCAGGACTAGAAATCATCTCTTCTAAATAACACACATTCAATCCCATATGGGTTTGCCAGGTCCTTTAGCACAAAGCAATGATGAAAATGATAAATTATTAATAAGAAATGTACTAGAGGCCTCAGAATTCATAAAAAGCATCACGTCAATAGCAAAGGATTAAAAAAAGATTTCTCTATCACTTGGCAACAAGCCAAAGAAACTGTAAAAAGATGTCCCACCTGTTCTTTCTATAGCCAAATTCCATTGCCAGCAGGAGCTAATCCTAAAGGTATACATAGAAATAAAATCTGGCAGATGGATGTATTTCATTTTACAGAATTTGGGGAATGAAGATATGTCCATCATACAATAGATACGTTTTCAGGATTTCAATGGGCAACTGCTTTGAGTTCAGAAAAGGCTGATTCCGTAATCACACATTTACTAGAAGTTATGGCCATCATGGGAATACCTGTACAAATTAAGACTGACAATGCTCCGGCATATATCTCTAGTAAAATGAAACAATTTTTTGCTTATTATAATATAAAACATATTATAGGAATACCACACAATCCTACAGGGCAAGCAGTCATAGAGAGATCAAATCAAACTCTAAAGGATATGCTAAATAAACAGAAAGGAGTAACAAAGACCCCTAGAGATAGATTGCATGGTGCTTTATTAACTTTGAATTTTCTCAATGCTAATGAGAAAGGAACAACAGCTGCTGAGAGGTATTGGACCATAGAAAAAAACAGCTGAACTAAATCAGCCTGTTTACTTCAAAGATGTGCTAACCTCTGAATGGAAGCCAGGATATGTGCTACGTTGGGGAAGGGGTTTTGCTTTTATTTCCATGGGTGAAGAAAAGTTATGGATACCATCAAAATTAATAAAGACTCAATTTGAACCAGAGAAACTTTATGAAACTAAGAATTGATAGCTCATCCACCCATATTACAATTCTTTAAGTTGTAAGAAATAGCAAAGGGTGGGGGTAGGTTTTTGTTTTTGTCTTTACAGAAAACTGGAAATACCCATCTTTAAGAAGTGAAAAGACCTTGGACATCTAGACATCTAAAGCAAAAGGGAGGCTTTCCAGAAAAATTTACAAGCAAAAGAATATCATAACTATTGGTACCAGTATACTCTTTAGGGTAAAATCTCATTGCTCAACCTATATTTTTTTGTAAGTTGAAGTCCCAGTTTGATTATAATTTAAAGCTGGCTTTAGAGTTGGAGTGTGGCTCTCTCCTTCTCTGAACTCAAGCATACTTGTTAAAGAAAAATACAAAATCTCTGTATCATATCAGAAGAGCCACCTGATAGGAGACAGAAGAATAACTAAAAATAAGGGAATATTCTATTTTACCAATCTTATGCTGAAAAAATACATACATATTTAGCTTCCTGTACATTGTGTTGGGTTTTAGACTCTTATCAGTTTTCTGCAGTGATCCATGACAAAGCCTAATATGAACTTGTCATATCCAAAAGGAAGATGGGGCCCCACAACGATAATTTCACATTGACTACAACAAAGCTACTAGACTGACAAACACTAACCAAAGACCAGATGTGAACTACAAACTGCTCAGGAAAATTTAGAGGCAGCTTGCTAAGATGTACAAGCTTCACAGACTGTTATAGCCAGGACTTGAGACAAGCTCTGCACTTTCTTGTTATGCAAAGACTGGACAACAAATGACACAGCTACTTATTTCAGGGCTTGACATTTAACAAAAATTTTCTCTTCAGAAAAAGAATGCCATCACTCCCAGACAGCAGAGACAGAGCACCCACATTCCCAAGAGGTTGTGTGGGTTGTTTTTGGTTGTTCAGTGGGTTATGGATGATTATCATTGTTTAGGTTAATTGGTTAAAAATTGTTAATGATTATGGTTGGGAAAAAAGTTAAACAAGAAGGATTAGATTCAAGATTTGTGTTTAAAAAAAACCATAGAAAGAAAAAGGAGATACAGATATATAGGATATAAGGATAGATTATTAAATCTTCTTTTAAAAGGATTTACTGGCTTTAAATATTTTACATTGGACTGGATTTTTCTGTATTGTATACAAATTGTGTATATTGAGATTAGTTGTGTTACTGTACAAATATCTCTATGCTTGCTCAAGGTAGTATACTTATTCAGTTCATCTAACAATGTAATACAAGTTGCTAGTCCATGAAAATTTTTATTACCATAATTAGAATATAGAGTAATGCAAGATAGTAGTTAATTACATTCAAACATAGTCAGATATATATTCAAGATCAAACAAATATATTTTAGATGAACAGGTCTTCTTCAAGAGATAGAATATGGCATTTAAAATATTTTAAGAACTTAGACTTTTCTGGACAGTGAGACAGGTCTGCTCCTGGCAGCACCAATCTACTTCAAGAGAAAAATGGGCATCGAAGAAACTCCATATGGAGTCTACTTTCATTGTGGCAACAGTTAGCCACTGCATAAGAACCTGTTCTTGTATTGAGTGCTTGACAGTATGCTGTTTAAATTGGACATGCAGGTTCCCTAGGAAAGTGATCTCTGAACTTTGACAGAACAAGCTGAGATGGTCCCTCAGGACCTTTGCAGAGAAAACTGTCAGATATTCTTCAGGACACCAGGAGAAGCGACTGATGAACTATACCACAATGGGCAGAGCAGGTTTCCTGCTTCACTGAAATGAAAAGAGACTCTGGGCCTGTAGGCTGAAGATGATGCCCCAACTTTATAAAAGAACTTTGGGTGACTGTCCAGGCAAATAGGTGTCATCTCTGACATTTCTAGTTTTTGGAAGTTACTTGCACTTCATGTTTATTTGGATAAATATTATTTCCTTCTTGGGTCTCTGAGGTAGTTGAAGATGAGATAGTTATAGTTACAGTTTTCTAATGACAGTTTTAGAAAAGAAACTTTGAAGTTAAAGTGTATAAGTTTAAGAGACATCAAAATAATAGTTTTTAGTTAGTTAGAAAGTGAATTAAGTATAATCCTTTGAACTCATCAAAATAGGATAGTTAATAAAATATTTTCTTTGAATTTTCAATTGTTAATGTACTGGTCATTACTTATTTATTGTTTGTATACACTGTATATAATTATTGTACCTATTGTATGTGGCTTTCTTATGTTAGCTATAACCTTCTTTTTTAAAAATTTGACACAAAAGGGGATATGTGGGGATATTTTCAAATATAATAAAAACATTCATAGATATCAAAGGGATCTACCCACAGTCAGTCTAGGAAGATCAGACAGTGGTAACTCACACCTTTAATCCCAGCACAGGGAGTATCCTGGGAGTGGTGACCTACACCCTTAATCCAATCTGAGTTTGAAGCCAACTTAGTTTACAGAAGGAGTTCCAGGCTCCCAGGCAGGCAGTGGTGGAGTCAGGCCTTAACTGAGGGAAGAAGGTATTTAAGGCAGGTATAGAAAGACAGAAGAGGCAGAAGAAGCCAGGAGGAGCGAGGCAGTGGAAGCTGGAAGACAGCTGGGTGAGATCTGACTGTGGTGTTCACTCTCTCTGATATCTCTGCCTTTCCTTGAGATCTAGCCCCAAGTTTCCTTTATTCGTGCAACACATAGGTGGTACTTTGTGTAATTTAACTTATATTTTTCCATGTTGCTTACCTTAAAATATAGACTAAAACATCCTTTAACTTCTTCCTTGCCTATTTGTATCACTTTTATTTCGTTCTTTTGTCTTATTGTGCTCAGACTTTACAGGCACTATTGTTGGACAGGAGTCAGGGGAGGGTGAGTCATCCTCGTCTTGTTCCTCATTTTAGTGAAAACGCATCAAGTTTTTCTCCATTTACCATGATATTGGCTGTGGGCTTGCTGTATATCACATTTGTTATACTGAGATGTGGCCCCTGTATTCTTAGATTCTCCAGACCTTTCAGCATGAAGGGATCCGGATTTTGTCAATGGCCTTTTCTGCATTTAATGAGATGATTACTGGTTTCTGTTTTTGAGTCTCTTTATATAATGCTTAATGATTTACATATGTGAAACCATCCCCAAATCTCTGGAATGAAACAGACTTGATGAATGTGCCCTTCATGTATTCTTGAATTTGATTTTCAATTATTTTATAGAGGATTTTTTATGTCCATGCTCATCAGAGATACTGACGTGTGTGTGTGTGTGTGTGTGTGTGTGTGTGTGTGTGTGTGTGTGTGTGTGTGTGTGTGTGTGTGTGGAGTGTCTTTGAATGGCCTTTGCACCAGGGTAGTTTAACTTCATAGAAAATGGAACATTTCCAATTTTTAAAGATTTTTATGGAAAAACTCTAGTGTTGTTGGTTCTGCAAAGTCCTTATAGAATTCTGTGCTGAACCTACCTGGCCATGGCTACTTTTTGTTGCTGTTAGGAGTTTTTTTACATAGTACTTCTGTCTCACTTGATGTGAGGGGTCAGCTTACTCATTTTGCCTTGGTTTCGCTTTGCTGGGCCACATGCCTGTAAATTCATCAGCTTCTTTAGATTCCAGTTTGGTGGGACACGTTTATCTTTATGTTCTTCTGATTCCCTGAATTTCCCCAGTGTCTGTTGTGATGCTCCCCTTGCTTAACTAATTTTGTTAATTTGGGTCCTCTCTCTTTCGGCTAATTTAGTAACAGGTCAAAGATTTTATTAGCTTTCTGTTTCTTTCATTATTTCAGCCCTGATTTTGATTATCCTTGCCTGCATTTATGTCTGTGACCACATTCGCACAGTGAACACAGAGGCCAGAAGAGGGAATTAAATGCCCTGGCACCAGAGGGAGATACAGAATGCTGAGCTGTCTTGTAAGTGATGGAAAGCAAATCCTGGTGTTCTAAAAGAGCACCAGAGCGCTGGACTGCTGACTCATCTCTCTCCCATCTTCTTATCTACTTTTCAAGGACGTTGGTTTTTCTTTTCCAAGGTACACCAATATTATTTTTTCTATATTTTATTTTCTTTATAAAGTCACTTCGTTCTGTTAACTTTCTTTCTAGAACTACCTTTTGCTTTGCCCCAGAGATTTGGGGGCATTGATTTTTTTTGTTGGTTGGTTGGTTGGTCGGATTTGTTTTGTTTTTATTTAATTATAGAAGCTTTTAGTTTTTTCTCGTTAATTTCCTTCTTGACCCATTACTACTCAGTAGTGTGTAAATCTCTACGAACTATGTACTTTCTCTGGGTTACACTACCATCAGTGTCAGCTTTATCCTATTGTGCTTATGCAGAATGTGATTTCAATTTCTCCTATTTGTGTTAAGACCTGCTTTATGCCCTGATATGTGGCGAGATTTGTACTTCTGTGGGCTTCTGAGAAGAATGTACATTCTTTAGTGTTTACTTGGAACATTCTCTGTTGGTCTATTTGATTTATGATGACATTTAACTCCAGAGTTTTTTTGTATGACCTGTCTATTAATGCAAGTGGCGTCGAGTTTACTTTTCACTGTGCTGGGATCAGTTTGTGTTTTCAAATCTAGCAGTGTGTCTTTTATGAAACTGGGTGTGTCTGTGTTTAGTGCATAGATATTTATAATTGTAACAGTTTCTTGGTGGATTTTCCTTTAATGAGCATGAAATGCACTTCCCTGTCTCCTGTGACTGCTATTGGCTTGAAGTCTATTCTGCTAGATTTTAGAATAGTTACACCTGCTGGGCAGTGGTGGTGCACACTTTTAATCCCGGAATTTGGGAGGCAGAGGCAGGCAGATATCTGTGAGTATGAGGAGAACCTGGTCCACTGAGTGAGTTTCAGGACAGTCTCCAAAGCTACACAGGAAAATCTGTCTCAAAAAGAAAAAGAATAGCTACCATCTGCTTGTTTCCCAGTTCCATTTACTTGGAACCCCTTTTCCGTTGTTCTCTCCTGAGACTGTACCCATCATTGATGATGGGGCTTGTTGCTTAGAAGCACCAAAAAGATGGATCTCATTTCCTAATCTGATAGTCTGTGTCTTTTTATTAAAAACTGAGATGGTTAATATCCACAATTATTATTGTTATGTGTTAATTTTTATCATCTTGTTGATGTTGTGGGCTTTGTTTTGTCTGTTTTTTTCCACATCTCTTTGATTATGTGCCTAGACATTGTGAATTTGTTCCTGTGACACCTTGGGTGTGTTTGTCCTTCTCTTCAGATTGTCATATTCCCCCTAGCATCCTTGCTAGAGCTGCCTGGGTAGTCATAGTTTCCTTTCCTGTTTTATCAAGAAAAATTTTTGTCTCTCCTTCAGTTTGAATAGGTAGTGTAGTTGTGCACAATAGTACTAGTTGAGAGTTGCAGCCTTTAAGGACTTGAAATACATATGGATCCTGCCGTTATTAATGATTTGACCTTTCTCTCTTCCAACTTTCAATACTTTAATTTTTTCTGTGTTTTTAAAATTTTCTTTTTGATCCAATTTGTTTGGTATTCTGTAGTCCTCTTGAACCTGGATGAATATGCTTGGGAAATTTTCTTCTATCATTTTAGTGAAGATATTCTCTGTGGCTTTGTTGTGGTATTCTCTTTTTTCTATGTCCACAATTCCAAGTTTTATTCTTTTCATATTATCCTGAAACTCTCCCGTGTTCTATTCATTATTTTTTTCTCATCAACTTTTCTTTCTAATTTATCTACTTTGTCCTCCATCCCTGACTGTTTTTGACACGATTCATCTGTTAGTGAGGTTTTTATTTTTATTCAGTTGGGTTTTCTTCAGGATTCAAACTCTATGTTCATGTTTTATATAGACTTCCTTGTTTGTTTGAACAAAGTTATACTCCTTATTTTTAATTCTCTGGATATCTTTCCATGCCATTTTTATTAGGAGCCATTACTATGAAATGTGTATTTTTGAAAATAGGTTATTTTTTATGCTGCTGTTGTCTCTGTGATGGTATTTGTAAATCTGGGATGAGTTTGTTGGTTGAGTTGTTCTGTAAGTCATAGCAAAACCTGATATTATAAAAACTTCTTATATATACATAGACACATATAAAGATTTTAAATGGTTATAACCTATAACAGGATAATAATGCTCTTACTAGACATTATAGGCTAACAAATAAAAATCTGAGTACCAAACAATTTGTGTTGCCACTGATGGAGTTATTGGCCAGTAATGTCTCATAGACTACCAAATATTACAGGCTACTGCCAGTGCCTTTGGTTACTTGGTTACTATTCAGAACTTAATGTTGAGATTTTATTGTTGGATATGCCACATATTTAAGTCATAAAACATGAAGAAATAAATCTAGTATTTACCTGGAATCTTAATATCTACTAGATAACTTTCATAAATAGAAGGTACTATGCGCAATTCTAGAGGAGAAAAATAATTATCACTATTACCCAGTTGTGGACCCTATCTGCTACAATAACAACAGACCCAGCCAGACCCAGCACGACATGCTCTCTGGTACAATAATGGCATGAATGTTAGGGGAGTGTCCAACTACTTTCTGATTGGATTTAAAGCCACTTCATGAGATGAAACCAATACCTCACACTGCTCTTGGGTTATGGGACCAAGAACCTGTGGCTAAGACATATCATGAGTTCTAGTGCAAGAATCTGAAACTATTATTCTTATAAATAGACATAGCATTAAATCATACAACCAAAATACATTTGTACAATATTCTCAAAGAACTTTTTTTAAAAAAAATAAAGCCAATCTTTAAGTTTTGAATTCATGGTTTCTTTGTACAATAGCAATTCTATAAATATGTCCCAAACACTGAGTTAATAAATACTGAACTTTTGCTCCTTAGAGAAAATTACATTCTATGACCTGTAATCACAACATTTCAATTAAGTGATAAATGTGTAAATGTGTTCCCTGCATGTTTCTGTTGAAAGCTACCTTATTAACATGCATTAAGTCATTGAACTTCTGGCCAGCAATATGTCTGTACAAAATGCATCCAGGCACATCACAACATCTTTGCATTTAGGAATACCAAAATCGCTCCAAAGAAGGGTCAAGTGCTGCCTACTCACAAAATCATCAGTAGAAAGAGCAAACAGGCAAACACAGGCTGCAAAGTAGACTATAGAAAGAACAGTTATTAAGTTATAGGAGATCGAAGCCAAAGGATAGTGTCACTTACCTCAGCTGTAGCTAGATACTTATTTATCTAGTAACTCAAATCTTTCATTTCATTCCAATATTAAAGCTTCATTAAACATTGACTTTTTGTTTATGTTTTAGCTAATAGATGAATATATAATCTGTTTATTTATATGCCCAGAAAATTTTCAAATCTGAGACAATATTTTTACATTTAATTATTATGGCTTAAATTTCTATTCCTACAAAACTGTAATAGCAGAATCTAGGCTTAGCATCCAACCAAAAAAATGAAAATAACAGATAAATATATGAAGACACTGGATGTTAAAAGACGAAAGATAAATGGCTTAAGTCCACAACTTCCTCCAGCTTGCTGTTAGCTATTTAATCTCTCTGCAGGGAAGAGGAACCCAGGCTTGACTTCACATTGCGGCTTCACTGACACAGAATTAAGGAGAGAACACACAACCATAGTCCATAGCAGAGAGAGTATGAACACATGAACTATGTGGATGCACAGAGGGCCCCTTGGGGCTGAAAATCCTCAGTGGGCAAAGTTCTTGCTGTGCAAGCATGAGGACCTGGGTTCTGATCCCTAGGAAGACAAGCCTGGCAGTGTGTCTGTAACTCTGGTGAGGAAAATAAAGAGGAAAAGGGGCAGAGACTAGCGGATCCTTAAGGCTCATTGCCAGCCTTAGCAATCCGTAAGCTTCAGGTAAAATGAGAGAACCTGTCTCAAGAAATAAGGTGGAGACTGGCATACAAAAAGTCAATGAAATGATTTCTAATGGTATCCTCTCATACTCACAGAGCAGTGCCCAGCCCAATTGTTACCAGACGGGTGTCATCCATCAATCGTTGGGAACAGATGCAGAAACCCACAGCAAAACACTAGGTGGAACCAAGGGAACCCTTCAGAAGAGAGGGGATTGTAAGAGCCAGAGGGGACAGGGACAGCATGAGAGCACAGCCCAGCATCAACTAAGCAGGGCTCATAGAGGTCAGAGTATGAAGTGACAAACTCAGACTCGGTTGGTGATCCAGGATTCCCAACAATAGCACAAGAGGCTATATCTGACAGCTTCACTTGCACTGGGCACCGGTTGGGACCCTTTTCCTCCTACTGGGTGGCCACATCTGGCTCTTATATGAGGATTTGTGCCTAGTCTTATTGTTACTTTTTATGCCGTGTTTGGCGAATATTCCTGGGAGGCTGAATCTCTTTTGGGTGAAGGGAGAATGGAGGAAGTGTTGATCTGGGGGAGAGGGGAGATGAGAGGGGGCCAGGAGGAGTGGAGAGGGGAAACTGGGTAGGGATGTAATGTAGGAGAGAAAAATAAAAATTAAAGAAAAAGTGGAGAGCAATTAAGAAAGACAGGTCAGCATCTGGCCTGCCCCTCCCACTCAAATCATACAAAGAGCACACTTAATCAAAAAAATGCCTAAGTGAGTTCCCAATTCAGAGGATGCTGTGTTCTGCTGACATCCCTGGGAGGCCTGCTCTTTCCTGAAGGGCACTGGATCTTGGGGAGAGGAAAGTGGGGAAGACAGAAGGCTGCTGTAGGATCTACTGTCTGAGAGAAGGATAATAAAAAAGAACAATGGAATTACTTCCTGAATTCACACAGCGGGGCTCCTGCTCCCAGAACCCAAACCAAAACACTGTAGCTCATGAGGGTGTACAGTTGAGCTCCTAGGGCTCAGCTTTGCTCAGACTGAACCAGGACTGATTTGTTAAGCCGCTAACCAAATTTTACAGTTCAGAATAAAACTCAGTACTTGGAGGAATTTAAAAAATGCCCTGTATTTAATAAAAAATTGTCAACATGCTAAAAATAGAGAAATAAGAAAAACCAACCAATTAAATATGTGATAGAGTGAATAAGGACAAGAAAATAATGATACATTTAATAATCAGACATTTAAGAATATTATATATAGACATAAGCTCTAAAAAAAAAAAAAAAAAAAAAAAAAGACCTAAATTAACTGGTAGCATTGACAGCTAAAATGTTTTGATGTGAAAAATATACTGGATGGAATAAATGGAAAATAGAATATGATAGAAAAATCAGTAGCCTAAAGGCATTGAAGTAGAAACTACCCTAAGTGAAGCACACAAAGGAAACAGGGGAAAAAATGAATGTACATTTGCGAAATATTTGTAGACATATTTCAAAGCAACTCATAGGACCCAAAAGATAATTCTGTGGTTTTGTAAATATTGAAATGCAGGTGAGGTAACCCTGAGATAGTCTACATGCCCATGTTAAGAAGGAAAAACCATCCTAAATAAACTGCCACAGACTCCACCCTAGAAAGCATAAGAGCAAGTGAAGTGCACAGGTGAATAAGGAAAGAAAGGACCCAGGCAAGGGTATACAAAACCCCAGAGCAAGCCCATATCCAAAGCTGGCTCTTTGAAGCTATGAACAAAATAAATAAACTTGTCTCTTACTTCATTAGGGAAAAAAAGAAATAATTTGCCAACATCAGAATGCACTGATATTACTATATGTTTATACATATCAAGAACAGAATGTTATGCATAACTGTATGCCAATAAGTTAGACAAACAGAACGAGATAAATATTTTAAATCTACAGACTAACAAGCTCAACCAAGAAGAAACAAAAAATAAGAATATATATGAGTATATTTTACTTAACACAAAGTCACTAACAATGTTTTTTTCCAATACATCCCTACCGCGGTTTCTCCTCTCTCTGCCTCCTCCTTGGCTTTTCTTCAGGAAAGAGCAAGCACAGCACAGATTATATCAGAAATAAGTAACTCTTAGGGTATTTTTTTAATTTTCTGTTTAAAAGATATTGCAATGGGAGCTGCAGAGGTGACTCAGCAGTTAAAAGTGCTTACTGATCTTGCAAAGGATCAGAGTCAGTTCACAGCACACCACATTGGCTCACACTTGCTGTAACTCCAGTTCCAAGGGATCCTATGCTCTCTCCTGACACTTCAGTCACTTGCCTGCACACACATGGTGCCCATCCACAAAGCACACATACATAACTAAAAGTAAATCTTTAAAAATGAGATGACAATGCTGTGAGAAATTCAATTTCCTGATAAAGCACACCACACACACACATACACACACACAAATTCAACAATAGAAGTTGAAGAGCCCAGGCTGGGAACAAAATTTGGTCGGATGTTTCACTGATGTAAGGATGACAGCTTACCACATGAAAAAAAGAGAGGCTTAAAACATTAGTCACTAGGGGAAAACCAGTCACAAATCTAATAGGAGACTGATGTACACCCACTAGAAGCTAACAATAGCTAATCTCAGTAGATGCACTGAGGAAGCTACTGAGCAACTGAGTGTCCGATGCACTGGTGGGAATGTAAACAGTTAAGAACAAATTGGGAAATAGTTGGACCTTTTCTTAACTAGCAAAGCATTGGCCAACCATGCAGTTCCAAGGAGTCATTCAACTCCTTGCTGTTCGACTGAGAAACAAGTAAGAGCATTCTCCCACCAAACACGACTACACACCCAGAAACAAACAGTCTTCGAGAGATAGGCACTAAACTGTCATATTCCTGCTGCCCAGTGAGGAAAAATGAAGCTCTGTAACACAAAACAAGGATGTATTCCCAAATAATCGTACTGAGGGGAAGAAGATGAAGGTCTTTGAAGTTACAAAAATAAACACAAATTTGTAGCAACAGAAAGAGAGGTTGCTGGCCTAGAAAATGGTGTGGGCTTAATGGAATGGGCAAGGGTAATTAAAAAAGAATAAGGTGATATAAAAACCTGAGAGAGACAAAATATTCACTTGATTGTGCTGGTCATACACACACACATATGTTATATGTAATATATAAATACATATGTATTCTTGTAGAGTTGTACACATTGATCAAATGTAACTTATTGTATGTTAGTTGTATTTCAATGAAGTTTGTTATAAAATCTGTTTCTCAGGCTTCACTGGAAATTTATAACTGATGTTCAAGCTGTTCATCTATACCTGTACACCAACCAGGATGTGTGGGGTGTCAAACTTCCCTTTCCACAAAGCCTGAGACTTTGAAGACTTCATATGTGTGTCTGAGAGCATGAACAAAATTGGAGAAAGAAGAGAATTCTGTGTTGAGTTATAAAGCCAACTAAGGAGAAGGAAAGCCCTATTCCTTCATCCGGCATTGATTTTTCTCTTTGTACATTTGATAACTCACCATTGATTTTGGAAACTTCCCAGTCATTTTGTAATCTTTCATTGCCAAGGGCAAATGTAAACTGGGGCCTCCAGATTGACTGCTGGTCATCATCAGTGGCCTCAAAAATGAGGCTGCTGGTGCCACTGAGGGGATGGCAGAAGAACAAGCCTGTGTACTCCTTAGCTAGGCGTGGGGGGTTGTCATTCACGTCTGTGAGTGCCAGGTGGAAGCCTGCCGTGGAGCTCAAAGAGGACCCACCTATGAAATGCAAAGGTTAGAACACAATTGCAAGCATTATCATCATTCTTCATAAGGAAGCATGTTTCTCTTTCCTTAAAAAAAAAAATCAATATTTAAATGGTAAGGTCTATTAAAGTAGTAAAAAGGAGTTTTTATCATCACAGATTTAATTTTAGTACAGGATAAAATGTTTAAATGGAACCTCCAAACTGACTCAGTGGGTAAAGTCACTTCCTGCCAAATCTGGCGACATGAGTTCAATCCCTGAAAACCACATACACACACAAATAATATGTAATAAAGATGTTTTAAATGTTTAAATGGCAATACTAGCAAAACGTGTGTGTGTGTGTGTGTGTGTGTGTGTGTGTGTATGTGTGTGTATGTGTGTGTGTGTATGTGTGTGTGTGTGTGTGTGTGTGTGTGTGAAGTGACACTCAGAAGCTGTGTAACTTTGCTTAAGTGCATACAGCTAGTGCACACTAGAGTGGTCAGTAGTCCAGAAGGCTCCAGCTGAAGCCTCCATCACCTACCACTGCCTTAAGCATCCTAACTCAGCTTTCTAAGCTTTAATTTTTTTCCAGCTGAGAAGCATGGAGCTTTGTGAAGATCTCATGTGTGAACAGTAAACAGCAAATGGAAGCACACAGAATGCATGCACTGTGGTACAGTCGACCTTGACTGTCCTTGACTAACCTCTCCCAGACACTGCATCCATGATTGCACTCTACTTCCATGCCCCTAAGCCATTTTCTGGCTCCTACTTTGATTCCAGGAAGCCTCAATTTTCTTGCTTTTCTTCACAGAAATGTCTCTGTTCTTAAAGCAAAGGCGAGTCCACTGATGTCCTTGAAGTCATTAGGTCTATTTACATTATGATTTCAGTGCCAACAATTGAAAATGGAACAGAGTTTTGGCTCATGGTCACAATCCATGAAACTTCTAAAATGTGAGACTCACTTATGAAACTCCTGCAAAGTGAAGTGTTGATCCTTGTGGGTTGAAGGGGAGGGCATAGCATCAAGGTTCAGCCAGAACCTCCCTTGGACTTACTCGGAGTAACTTCACCAATTGAACATACAAGCTGATAGCAAATACACCGCAGACAACAGAGACAGAGCTGCCTGTCCCAGCAACAACAGCCTACAGTCCTGGGTCTGCTTGCTGTGATTATTTGGTTTTCTCCATCTTCTTCCATACATCTTCATGATTCCTTTCTCTGCTCCCTGTGTCCACCTCGAATTTAAGGCTTTGTATTCTTTTTAAAGTTTATTATTATTATTATTTTGGTCTGAACCTGAATTTTCTTGGTAGCCAATTGTTTCACTGCCATCTATTTTAATAAGCTAGGAAGATTTCTTACTAGCAAATTAGAATTCTCAATCCGCGTTAAGATCAACAGAATTCCTGTAGCAAGATGGAAAATTCCATTTAAAGACACTCAAGGTTTTAATTACCAGCCTTCTTCCTGGTTAGCATACTATTCCTGTGAGTTATCTGAAAGTTTTCCTGGAATTCCATGTTTGGAGTGAGTGAGAAATTGGAATCACAACTGAATTAAATGGGATTAGGCAGGGATGGCGCAAACATCCAGGCATATCTGCAATCGTCTTCCCTTTCAAAAGTCCATCTCGCCTCATCCAAACAGCAGATGCTCAGGTCCCCTGACCCCTGCTGAATCAGAATCCCCAAGTCACTCCCAGGTCACTACTACACACACTTCTTGGTGGAGCCTTATGTAGACTGTCCTCTGCTCCAAAACAGCTTTACTGCTGAGGGGCTACTTTAGGGCTCAGTGGGTCTTTAAATTTCCTGTTTAGTAGAGCCTTTGATTCTGCTAAGGACTCTAGCACTTTCTTAGAAGAAACTCTAGTCTCCGTGGGTAACCAGACCTGGCAGCATCCCTAATCCCTGCCAGCCTCAGGGAAGCTCTGCCTAGTAGAAGCCCAGATCGGCCTAAGTGTTCTCTAACACAACCATTAAGGATTGAACACACATGTGCACACACACGCAGGCATGCAGACATGCACATACATATGTATCCGTCTTACCCTGACTTTATGGTTATATTCAGCAGTAATTTTTAATCTCATCAATCCCTCCCCCCCCCCCCACCCCACCATCATTTTTATTGATTTTTTTTCTGGTATTCTGGTTCAGTCTGGTTTTGCTTACCTATTTCAGTGGCCACCACTTGTACCCGATACAGACTTTCTGTTTCCCTGTCCAGCGGAGCTGCGCTAAATATCTCCCCTGTGACAGAGTCAATTTTAAGCCATCCTCTCTTATCGCCTCTCAGTGAATACCTTCATATAGGGAAGCACATAAGAAAGTGTGTTACTGTGAATGAAAATGAAAGATGGTCTGTGCATTTATACTATGATCTAACATCATTTGAATGCTCCGTAGAGCAGAATCACCATGTCAGCATCTCATCTACATATCTTTCTTTGGAAGAAGAGCTGCCTTTACAGCACGGGTTCTCAGCCTGTGGCTTGCAACCCTTGGGGGTCAAGTGACCCTTTCCTAGGGATCACCTAAGACCATTGGAAAATGCAGATCTTTACACTGGGATTCATAATGGTAGCAAAATTATAGTTAATGGGGTAGCAACAAAAAAAAATTCATGTAAAGGGTCAAAACATTAGTAAAGTTGAGAAATACTGCCCTACAGCGTGATTCTGTGATTGTTTTATTATGCATGAAAGAGAGACAAACTGGCAGAAAAGTCATGATTTCCTGCCAATTTAAGATTTCAAATTTAAGTAAGAGACCTCTGAAGTCTAAGGAAATCTAAGCAAACACCAGCTTTTGGTGCCCCAGTGAGTCCTCACTAAAGAAACATCAATTCCAGCAGAGAGGACCAAGGCAAGAATTGACAAAAGTGGACATATGGATAATACCAGTGAAGTGTGGTAGATACCGTGTAAGTGCTTGGAAAAACAAGGTTGATTGGGCTGAGAAAAGCCTTTCTGGAGGAGATGTTGATACAGGCAAGAAGGCTGCCTCAAAGATATGTAAGCCGGAACAGAGAGACCAAGAGCATCCTGGTGTGTGCACACTGCATGGATATATGTTAGCAGCACTGAAGGAGATGAGGACAGAGACTAGGAGGGCTAGATCATAGAATCCAAACACACCCATTGAACTGTGTGAGTGAAAAGATGACCTGGCTCAAATTGTGTCATCAAGAGAACTTATTGGTAGGTGTAGAACACTAATTTAAGAGAAATAAGTCTTGCCCGAAGGAAACCAATGAATTTATCTTTTTGTAAATAGCCCCATCATGACCATCTATAGATGTACATCACTTATGCCCAGTCCTGGAAAAGTTACCTCAATAAAAATTTAATAGGAGTTTAAAAAATTGCTTGCATGCAAGGCTTCAAAACATCTATTATTTTTAAAATTTTGCTGGCCCACATGTCCAGGAATAGGAGTGATTAAAATTATATTTAGTCAAATGAATTTTCCTCAGTATATTTTTAACATGTTGTATATGTCAAGTACTGCATTCATGTTTGCATGTAGGTGATAAACGAGAGCCCCTTGGTAGTTGGGATCTCACCCTGACAGAAGTGAGAAGCCCCCAGAAGAATCTGAAGAGGATCTGGACAATCCACTCACATTGTTTTAAAGGCTCTTATGGACAGAAGCATGAGTTGACTCAGATGGGGTAGGTCGGGGCTGGTGGGAAAGTCTGAGTTCTAAAGAGAGACGGTGATGATTTGGACCACACGGGAAGTAGTCAGAAACATGATTTATGGATCTGTGTCAGCGATGGGGTCTCTAACGTTTGAAGCTGGACTGGATTGAGTCCACTGGTGATGATGGGCTCTCTTGTTTACCCAGCTGGAGAGTTAAACATCTCATTCCACCACTTTGGAGTCTGTAAAGTTAGTTCTTGCCATGCCATGTGCATCTGAGCTGGCTTCATTATCCCTCGTTCATTTGCCATCCAGAAGCATACTTCATAGAATACTCTTTCTCCATCTCCCTTGGCCCACCTCCTCTTGTCTGCAACTCCTCTGTGGCTTTGTGTTCTATACCAGTTTTTGATCCACCAGAGGAATTTTTCAAAATGTTTCTGTTTTCTCTGTACTGACGTGCACATACCTCTAGCCAGTAATTATATTAATTTATTTTATCTTTTAATCACAACCAATAATTTTTGTAGCATTCTCACGGAGGATGCAGAGGCATCTCTTAGACAGTAGTGGGGTGTGGAATTTAGATACTTTGGATCCCCCATGACTTGTGACTTGGATGTATAGTGTTGTTTCTGTACTGAATAATGCAGTATAACTCTCTCATTGGTAACTTTACTCCTCAGTGTGATGTGGATGATTTGAGTATTCCCCCCCCCACATGCCACCCAAAAGTTCTTATGTTATGTAATGTGTTTGTCATGGGCAGGACCTTTGAGAGGTAGACCAGATGGGCTGTCCTTGGGTCAGTTAGGGACATGACCTTGCAGAGCTTGTGAGACCTCAGTGGCCCCAGATTCCTTTTGTGCTGTGATTCTTTCCTTCTGCTGGTGTTTCTGTTAAATAATCATGCAAGACTTCACACCATGCCCGTGCTGATACTGTGCCCATGAATCTCCAGAACTATTAGCTAAATAAACTGCTGTTGTTTAAAAAAAATAAAGTTACCAGCTTCACACTTTTTTTAAAGCAAGCAAGCCAGTAATACACTCCGTGCAACACAATCAGTTAAGTACATATAACAGAGCCTAACTGTCTATAGGACAACTCAATAGGAAGTAAAGACTTCACTCAAATGTGTAGAGAAACTTAACGACCTGTCATTTGGAGCCACATGCATCTGTATGTAAGTTGTTTGCCAAATGCATTCTGGACAATATAGTACAAGACAAGCAGAAAATCTAAGTTCAAGTCCTATGTATGTTTACTAACTATGCGATCTTTAAGATCATATGGTGATTATACAGATGTGTCTATGTGCACATAGCAAGAAAATTAATCATTGTATATTATTGGACAAGTACATGTAGGGCTGTTGCAAAAAAAAAGAAAAAATTGAGAAATAGAATAAGACAGAAATATTTGCATATTGTTTAGCACTGGCCCCTCTAAGAATGGGAGAAATAAGTTTTGTTGCCCTGACTAGCTCTTTGGAGAGAGCGGGAGTCCAAGATCCCTACATCTAAGACAATCCCTTTGACCTGGAAGGTGGCTCTCTCTACTTTTACCTTACTCTAGTCCACTTTCCATCAGAAACTTTCTCCAGAACCCCAACAGTTTAGATAGACCCAGGATATGGTCCTGTCTTACTCAATCTCAAGGGGGACCACCTCCTGACTTTACCAGATTTCAGCTGAGGCCTGCATCGAGGGGACAGAATGGCACCCTTTGACATTAGTCTGAAACACTGAACCAAGTCCAGAGACCTTGCTTCTGATTTCTGCTCACTGGCTCAGTCCTAAAGCCAGTACATACATGCTGCTTTTCCACCTTCCCAGCCCTCCTTAGACGCCCCCAGCAGTGGCTCAGCATGCAAGTATGCCTGCACAGCCCTACTGTGCTGTACCTCACAGCCAGGCCTTCGGGATCCCTGGCAGTCACGTTGCCCACTTTAGTTCCTATAGCAACATCCTCGCTGACTTTTGCTTGGAATATATGGTGGGGAAACACGGGTTCTTCATTCACATCCGTCACAATCAGGTTGAATGAGGCAAAAGAACTAGCATTATAAAATACGTTGGGCACTAGTGGCTCGGGGTTTTCTGCTTGGAACACAATGTTGGTAACTGGTTCAGTTTCAAAATCAAGAGGCTGTGGAGGGAGAAAAAAATAGGAGGAGAAATTAGCCTTTGAGTAACTCCCGTAAGGAATTCAAAACCCACTTCTCAAGAACACCACAGAGAAAACAAAAACAGGTGTAATTAGGATGCTAAGTGTTTTTATGGACTGTCCCAGAAAAGAGGCTGTAGCATAGCCCTCCTCGGATTCATTTAAGCCTGGGGCACTCTGCTCATCCCCTCAGCAAAGTCTTGATTTTCTTCAGGCAATGCCAGCCAGAAAAATTTTCATACCACAGAGATGTCCACAAGGTATAGGGAATTCAGAACCCAAGACCCCACATTAGAGATCATAGGAGAGGTGAGCAGAGGCTGGACCAGGAGAAGCATGTGTTCCCCTTCCACCTGGCCAGGAGGACGGAGAATAAGAACAGTTTCTGGCTCATGTGTGGGAGAATTTAACAAGCAGGCTACCTAAGAAGAAAAGAGCTGATTCAGAAAATGATTCAATCCCAATTCTGGGAGTTTTCAAGCTTAAGCTTAACTACATGCACCAGCACAGGAAGACTTAGCTACCTTATGGTAAGTCTTGGCCCTGTGGGACCTCATATCCCCCCCTCTAAGCAAAAGCCTATGGTTCAAAAGAGGAGAAAGGCCAAGAAGAGGTGATGGCCCCTGCCATAGGCAGCTTCTCGGCTCTCAAGGATCCCACAGGACTCTGAAACTGCATATGCATGTGTGTATACTGTTCTTATTTTAGGATGAGGACATGTGGGCTTTTTAAATGCCATTATTTGTTCATACGCGTGAGTACATGCATGTTGGTGTATACATGCATGTCACATGTACCAAGATCAAAGGACAACGTGTGGGGGTCAGTTCACTCATTTCTGCACATGAGTCCCAAGGTTCAGAGAGGTTGTCAGGCTTGTGGAATTGGTGCCTTCATTCACCGAGCCATCGTGTCAGCACCCGTCAGCTAGTCAAATTCCCCAAAGGACCTCAAACCTCAACAAACTGAGGAGGACCAATGCAAAGCCCAAAGGAATGTTATAAACTGAGGAAAACGGAGGAGAATCATATTGACCAACTCCTGGGGGGGAGGATGTCAGATGCTGGGCTGAGTCAATGCAATACAAGTTTGCCCTGCGCTCCATGAGTGGCTGTCACTACCTGTGTGACTGCTGAGAAACGGATAAAAGGTCAGACCCAAGTGTCTTGAGTCCTTCAAAAGTTTGCACTCGCACAGAGTCAAGGTGATGCTTCCCCAGTTTATACCATTTCTTTGGGCAGAAGAGCTTCACCTCCTTGGCAACTCTACAGCACCCAAGCTGGGCTTTAGCTGTGTTACTATTTAATCTCATCACTGCCATCAGCTCTTGAGAGGAAGATCTGCTGTATATTTCTCTAACTTCTCCTCTCCCTGACACACAGGACCTATATTAGTTAGACCATACACGAATAAGGCTTGATCCTTTAGAGTTTCAGTGGAGAGAAAATTGCAGAGACCACTCCTCCCCCCCCCCCACACACACACACAAGAAACCCCTTACCCATGCACATATTCTGGCAACTCAACCTCTAATTCATAAGGTCAATAAGAACATGGGAGAAGGAATTGTGTCAGTCACAGTCACTTGAATAAAACATAATGGCATCTGTTTAGTTGTGTGAACATAAATTGAGAGAAATGCCCACTGGCTGCCGGGCATGGGCTCCCAGTGCCTTATTGATCTAATGATCTAATATGACTCTTCTGTGCTTAGGAGTCCTAGGACTCACTACAACCCCAGAGGGTCAAAACAATGGTGTGCAACTAAGGTAGGAGCCCAGTAAATCCAGGAGGAAGGAAGAACCTTCTAAAGAGGCAAGACAAGAAGACAGAAACAGATGAGAATACAACCTACTGTGCCAGCCCTGCCACCACAGAGACACGACCCCAGGCCCAAATGGACATCACAATGGCCCATCCTTGTGACCACACATGTCCTGAGTCTCCTTGCCTAGCTTTTTCATACACCACTGTGGTCCTCGAGCTACAGGGTAAGGCAATAAGACCTCATGTCTACAGATGAAGAGGAGCCCATGGTGCTAGAACAGAACACAAGGCAAAGAAAAAAAATGACAACATGCTAGACATCAAGCCAAAGACCAGGACTTTACTCTTGGCCTGCATGCTTGGGCTGTGTTTCAGAAGCATTCCGTCAATACTTATTGAACAGAGACAAAAACAAAGGAAGGTTGCTGCTGAGAGGTTGGACTCTCTGCCTAACCTGCCCATCTGACTACCACTCAACCAGACCTGCCACAAAAAAATAAAAAGTTAGAAATGGAAGGCACTAAATAAGCAACTCTCAACAAACACTGCTGAATACACCCAAGCAGTCTTTCATAGCTGACGGCCGACGTTCACTGGATAAGCAGAAAACCTGCCTTTGTCCAGACTCCTGCTTTGCATCCAACTGCCTTAAAGGTCAAGCCAGGGGTATCAATTCAATTTGGAAACAGAAAGTATGATGAAAGCAAGGGTCCAGGACAAGACATTTTACATCTTCACCACATAGAAACCATGTTCATACTGGCTTTCCAGTGGATGGCTGAGCAAGAATTCCAAGAGAGACTACCCATAGTGGGGAAGGGGAAAATTTTTATATAAAAATAAAAGCCAAAGAAAACTCTAAATTTCAAGAAAGGACTCAGAAGAATTAGGAAATAGTAAAATAATGATCAATAACAAACATCATTCCTCATTACTGACACCAGCTCAGCCCTGACCCATCCACTGCTCCATAGGGCTCAGAGAAAACAGATAATCTCCACAAGCTGTAGACTCCAAAGCTTTTTAAAATCCCTAGTCTCTAGGCTTTCCTCTGAAGAGGCCATAGTGCAGCCTTTGGTTGAGGGGTATGTTAAATCACATCCAAAAGTGATTGACCTTTAAAAGTGACTAAAGCCAGTTGTCCCCTTGATATGTCCATAAGCAAGAGTATACAAGAAAAGACTGAGTCATTCTTAAGGAACTACCTTGTTGAGTCTGTAATAATATAAACCACCAGTGTAAACCTCTTTGGCAAAAACCATTATGGGAGATGACTTAGTAGATAACAGTGCTTGCTCAACAAGAATCTGAGCTCCAATCTCCAGTGCCTATATTTTAAAAACAGATGGCTAGGCACGGCCATGCATGTCACTGGAGACAGGGATATCTGTGGGTCTCTCTGTCTGCCAGCCTACCTCCAGGCTCATCTCAGGGGAATAAGGTGATGAGTAATGCAACAGGAGACCCAATGTCCTTCTCTGGCTTCCTAGATGTACCCTCACACATGTGTGTAGGTGGGCTGGCAGGTAGAGAGAATAAATAGAAGAAGAAATCTGGGAGGAGAAAAAATATCTAACAAGGAGAGGAAGATGCCAGGGGTCAGCCACCTAGCTACACAGCCACCCAGCCACACATCCACCCAGCCACCCAGCCACACATCCACCCAGCCACCCAGCCACCCAGCCACACATCCACCCAGCCACCCAGCCACACATCCACCCAGCCACCCAACCACACATCCACCCAGCCACCCAGCCACACAGTCACACAGCCACACAGCCACACAACCAGACTCAGAGTAAGAAGCAAAGAAAGATATACAGAAATAGAGAAAGGTAAAAGGTAGACAGGGTAATTAAAGTTAAGAAAAGCTGGAAAGGAATAAGCCAAGCTAAGACTGAGCATTTATAATTAAGAATAAGCCTTCGTGTGTAATTTATTTGGGAACTGGGTGGTGGCCCCCAAAGAGCAAAGAGTAAAAGAGAGCCAACAACACAAGAGATGAAGATTCATGTTGGCTCAGCACTTAAGGAGAGGCATAGCCCAGCACAGCAAGGAAGGTGTGGCTAACCATAATGTGTCTGCAGTCAGAAAGCAAAGAAATGGATAGCAAGTCAAACTGGTCTATAAAACTTCTTAGCTCTGGCCCTAGTGAAACACTTTCTCCAGCAAAGTTTTACCTGGAGGTTCTACAACCTCACAAAATGGCACCACCCGCTTGAGACCACATCTCCAAACATATCACATTTAAGAAGCAGGTGCTAGCCTGTGGCTTGGCTCAGGGCTGGCATCATCTTTTCCTTTGCTCTTTTTCATTTTCCGGGCAAGAACTCTGCCCTCACTTTCGGCATTTGCTTTCAGCTCTCCATTACTGTAGTTTTGTATGTCCTTGGCTTTTCGTTGGCAGCCCCAAACAACAAGCAATACTTCAGCAGATCCTCTGTTACACTTCTTCCCATTTAACGGGAAGGTTTCACATTCTCTTTGTGGAAAGTGCCCTAACTCAACATCTATTGGGTGATGGTGTGTGTTGGTTCCAAATGAGCCATCTGATAAACCCTTTATGGGTTCTAGCACAATTAAGCAACTACAGAAGAATCATGAGTTAGGTACATGGTAAGGGATGGGAGTGGGCTGAGGGAAAGTTGGAGGGATCCTGGAGAAGAAGTGCTAACTACACACTAATACTTTACTTTCAAACTTTCCAGTCTTTATGGAAAGGGGAAGAGCAGTCAATGCCATGAAGGATGGAGTTGCAGTTCTTACAAGCTCCTTTTGGTGAAAAGCTCTGCCCCTCCTTTGGACTCACGAGCTAACTAAAAGCAGAATAAAAATCTGTCATCTCTCTCCCATTTCACATGTCTCTTTTGTCTTAAAACTTCACATCACCTTCCTGCTCAGCTCTGTGTGTAAAAATGTTAATCACTTAAGGGACATGTGTCTACAGTCCCATTCCTGGTGCTGGAGTGATCCTGTAAACTTCTGTGAAGGACCTTAGTTTGGTTCCAGTACCTACATGTAATTAGTTTGCTTCCAGTACCTCTTTTGGCCTTTGTAGGCATTTGCAGTCATGTACACATGCACGTGCATACACACATGCATGCACACACACACAAGAAACGAATCTAAAATCTCATTCCCATTCAATCTACAAATATGAGTAACTGAAGTATCTTCTTGCTATATTTTTACAGCATCCTGTTCTACATTGTCCCAAAAGGCAACTGTGTCAATCGTGTCCTAGCCCACTTTAGAATCTATCTGGGAACTGTAGATATTGCAGACAGATCAGCCCCAAGCAGGACTTATCATCATATGGGTACCAGATGGTCCCCTCTGGTGGTCAGGACCACTTAATTATGCCTCTCATCCCTGCTCCCTCCTCTGTGCAAACCTAAAGCTCATGTCAATTCTTCAAAGATGGGCTCAATTCCTAACCTCATTTGTCTTCCAGATAGAGTTGCTGGTTAAAATTCTTTCCTGCCTCTCACCATTTCTACTGCTGTTTTTACAGAAGAGTGACCAGACCTCTCTTGCTAGACTCCCCAGAATGACACCTCCAGCATAGGACTCCACTTGCAAAGTGAGGGTAGATCAAAGGTTAAAAACAAATTTGCTCACCACATCCTGAAAGAAACACACCATCCTCCGTCCTTCTCAACAGAGGTTTGTGCCAGAGATGCTGGTATAAGGAGAGTGAAGCCCACATGCTAGCTCTACCCTACCACCACATGGCTGATAGATTTAGAAAATAAAATATATAGAGCCCTTTAACTTCAGATGAAGAAGTTTTAATATAAAGGTTTTACTTAAAATTTTAATATAAAGTGAGATATGCTTATTTTTAATTTTTTTCATACTGTACTTATGACTCTCAACTGGCAATATCAAATACTTGGTCAGTTAATGACAGATTACAACTCCTTGACTTCATTTCAGGGGACAAGACTGACTGAATGTGCCAGGAATCCACTGCCATACCTGAGAGGTCACTGTGACTATATCACCTCTACCTATTGGTTCTGACATAATCACAAGGACATTAATTTAATTTATTAATAATTATTAAGTGTTGCTCAACTATGTTCATAGTAGTTTTACCCATAACAGCCAGAACCTGGAAACAACCTTGATGCCCCTCAACTGAAGAATGGATAAAAAAAAGTGGTGCATTTACACAATCGAGTATTACTCAGCTGTTTAAAAAAAAAAATGGCATCATGAAATTTGAAGACAAATGGATAAAACTAGAAAAAAATCATTCTGAGTGAGGTAACCTAGACCCAGAAAGACAAATGTGGTATGTACTCACTCCTAAGTGGGATATTAGCTGCATAAAGGATGACCATTCTACAATCCACAGACCCAGAGAGGCAGGGTAACAAGGAGGGCCCAAGCAGGATCTTCCAGGGGGAAAAGAAACTGAAGAAATTTTGTGGGTAGACCGGGGACTGGTGGGGATGGGAACATGGAATCAGGAAGACCTCAGCTAAGACTCCTACAGTCGTGGATGGATAGCCTGAACTTGCCATCTCCTGTGACCAGGCAGGACTTCCAGTGGGGGTGGAGAGTGTAGAGTGAAGGGCAAGAAGGGTGGGGAGAGGAGGATGGGGAGGGGGGAGGGGGGAGTGGATGGGAGGGAGGTGTGCCAAGGACATCCCAAGGGAACCCACAGAAACAACTAATATGGTCTCACAGGAGCTCACAGAGTCTGGACTGGCAGGCTTGCAAGGGATCCACCTAGGTCAC
The DNA here is from genome assembly GCA_033318265.1 of Phyllotis vaccarum. Classification (NCBI taxonomy): domain Eukaryota; kingdom Metazoa; phylum Chordata; class Mammalia; order Rodentia; family Cricetidae; genus Phyllotis; species Phyllotis vaccarum. The sequence continues at coordinate 5,157,512 of JARWLC010000012.1, read as the reverse complement.
TGAGTAACTTGGTCTGCTTGTGGGACTCCTAGCAGGGGGAGCAAAGGGCTAACACTTGGGCTGGCTTCTGAGAACCTATTCCTCATCATCCTGGGTCACCTTGCCCAGCCTTAACGCGTGGGGAGGTGCTTAGTCTTACTGCAGCGTGATGTGCCATGCTTTGTTGATTGCCACGGGAGGCTGCCCCTTTCCTGAACAGAAACTGAGAAGAAGTGGATGGAGGGGGCAGAGTGGAGTTGGGGGAGGGGATGGGAGGAGAAACTGCAGGCGGGGTGCAGAAATAAATAAATACATTTAGTTAACAAAAAAAAAAAATATCATGAAGTGTGTTCTCTACCTTTTTAATCTTGACATATCCAGCATTGGTCTGGGGATCTGTAGTGACTTCCAGTCTGCCGTCAGGGTCTCCCTGTACAACCTTGTACAGAATTTTAGAACTACCTGTGAAGGGTTCATCAGCATCCGTGGCTTGGATGACTAAGATGGTTGATCCGACGGCTGTATCTTCCGGGAGAGTCAAGTTTCCATACTGAGAAAAAAGGAGGGAGGGGAAAGGAAACAATGTCCGCTGTCAAAGAGCTTAATTGTCAAGGGGCAAGTGACCCTGGGTTCAGGTCAGAGGTCATTAACACCTGTAGGGGGTTGTGTTGTTACATGGTAAATAATTGTCCCACCCACTGTTTTAATAAAAAGTGCTGATTGGCCAAAGGCAGGCAGGAAGTGTGGGCGGGGCTACCAGACTAAGAAAAGTCTGAGAACAGAATGCCAGAGAGAATGCCAGAGAGAAGCCGGAAGAATCAGAGGACAACTATGCTGCTCTAAAGAAAGGTACCCAGCCACATGGCTGAACAGGATGAGTCATGGGTTAGTTTAAAGGTAAACAGCAAGTGATATGCCTGGGCCTGACGCTGATCAGCCAAAAACTATTGAAAGCATCTGTGTGTCTCTGTGGAACTGTGGGTCTGCGGGTCAGTGGGTCCTAAACCTTGAGGTTAGGCCCGAAAGTCCGGGCCAGAAACCTCCTACTACAAACACCCAGCATAGTTTTCCTCTTAATAAACGTGTTGCAGTTGGTTTTTTTTTTTTTTTTTTAACATCGTTTGGTCCTATGAACTGAAATTTATATTAAGGAACATAATGTCTTAGACATTCTAGAAGGGTTCTAAAACAGATTTTCCCTCCAACATCCGACACTATAATTACTTGAATAATAATGATATAAATAGTCATAATATTTGAAATGCCTGTGATGTAACAGATACTTCTAATTCTTGAATCAAGTAAGGAATAGAGATTAAGAGCTCAAAACACTGAAGTCAGAGTTGGCTACAAACCCTAAACTTACTATTTGTTAGTTGAATGACGTATTTATCACATGTCTTTTAAGCATGGGCTTGATCACGTGTGTAATGGGAAAATGCAACCTACTGTTTTAAGAGAAATGTATGGGTAAAGCCTCTAAATGGCTGGTATACAGTGCTTATGGAAGATGAGCAGCAAAATACCCTAGAGGGCAGTGAACTCTCCAGTGACATTTGACAGAGGAGCCAAGGGTAGCATGGTGAACTCCACCCAGGCCAACATGGTGTGGCAAAACCCAAATCTCCAAAGCCCATGTTCCTCATACTTCCATAAAGCATTCTGCCCCCCCCCCCCCCCCCCCCCGCCGAGCCCCAAGGTCCACTCTTCCTGCATCATGATCTGAAAAGTGGTAGCAGCCCAAGTCCCAGAGGGGATGCTGAAAACAGAATGAGCCCATTTTCACTGCAATCAGGTTTGCATCTCCAAGCTTCTAAACTCTCCACTGCAGAGTTTTTCTGCTCAATCTACTTGGGCACTGTCTGGTGAAATGCAGAGAAGTCACAACACTTGGACGGGACAATTCCCTAGAGAATGGAGGTTGAGAAGAAATGAGCCCTTATTTCATGCTTGCTTGACCTCAGTGCCTGTTAGACAAGATACAACCCATCATACTTCTTATGGTTCTGAGCCCTACCATTAATCAGTTCTGTCCTTTGTCACAGCCTTGTCCCTGTTTTGATGTATGGACATCATCAGAGTTCTCTGGGCTGCCTCAGAACTGACTGCTAACATAACAAGCTAGTCAAATAGTTTTCGCTCTCCCTTGAGCTAAATAAGTTAAGACATCCCTTTTAAGGGAGCAACGATTAACACACGTCATGGCAACGGTGTTTGCCTGGATGTCTCATCTACACTGATACTCCTTACTCTGCCCAGTTCTAATTCTTGCGAATATATGGAGCACGTCTCTTTAGGCTTAAGACAGGGGGTTGCTGCTGCTGTTTGCTTTTCCCCTTCCTCATACCTGGTTAAATAGAAACTGAGTTAAAGTTGCCAGTATTTATGATGCTGATTTTTTATCCCAAATGTTTGGATAAGATGGAGTAGCACTCTACCTACTGTCTATTGCATACAAAATCTATGACATGATGCAAGCAGACATTTGCCTTTCAATCTGAAGACGATTGTGGCTGTAGCTTTAAAGTGGCCTTTGGGATGAGCAGGAGTTGGTGAAGAGACATTCCCAGGTACCCTAGAGTCTGTGAGAACTCGTGCTAAAGATGGTACCTGGTTTCTATTGGTGCATTTTACTGGCCCACCTGGCACTTTGTCTATGTTTTTATTTAAATAAAGGATTCAGTAATATGGTCAAAATAAGCATTAAGCAAACGGTGACATCTACTCACGTGGGACACTTCGAAGATGGGAATCTGGTCATTGATATCAATAACGTTGATTTGCACAGAACAGAGGGTCTTGAAATCTGAAAACCAAAGTCATACCACAGAACTCTCACTGGAAATCATGATCCGGGTAAGTAAATATTGGCAAACAATGTGACAGCTGCTGCAACAATCTTACAGTTTATGTAAATGGAGGCTGCTCTGCTCCTCACCTCTCCCACAAGCAGGTCATCAGAGAGACAGAATCCATACTGGGCCCTCACGGACTTTCCTGAGCTTCCCACTGTCCCACCCAAGGGAGCAATTTATTGCCATGCAAAATGGTTGCTTTTCAGCAAAGCAGCCCCCCCAACTCTGAACAGGTGGGTGTTATGTAATCTCTGAAGTCCAAAACAAAACTGTTGCTGAGTATCCCACAGGCTGCTCTTCCTTTTCTGAGTACGTTTTCCCAGATCAGTCCCACAGGCACGATGGAAAGGTTCAAGACCACCTGCTTTCCTCTCCTCCATGTAAGGGATTCACCTCCAAGAGAGGCTAAGGTAGCTCACAAAACCCTGGGGAAATGGTACAGGCTTTGAGGGTGGTTTGACACGTCAAGGACCTGTTAGAAGCAGCAGTTAGATCCTAGAAGAAGAGCATAGCCAGCAAGTGTGCTGTGGGAGGTTGTCTAGGGAGAAAGCCAGAATGACAGAGGAGAGAATTTACTGGGGGAGAAGGGTACTGTCATCTTTTGAACTACAATACAATGTTCTGGGCTCTGGGACTTCATTATTTGGATATCTCTTCCACAGACCAGAGATATGAGAACACTTGAGTATCGCTGTGTGTCTCTGTGCCCCCATCAGCTTATCTGCACAATGTAGAGAACACAAAACCAAGGTCCTCATCCTCACACACATGTTAGCGTGACCTAGGCCTGTACACAAACCTTGCCTGCATCACTCATCCCATGTCATGAGTACCTCATGATGTAGTTTCTGTTTTCCTCATTAACTACTTTTAAGCAGAGACAGCAGGAAACCCGCTGAGGTCACACAGTTGACAGTAGGGCCAGTGTTCCCTTGTCTTCTTCTCTGTGCCCTGATAGCCTTTTATTCTGCTCTCTGCTCAGATCCAGGCTATATCAACCTCATCTGTGATGCCCTTGTCCTTCTGGAGAGGTTCTGCCAGTGGGGACTTGACAGGAGACCAGAGAAAGGACAAGAAGAAAGTGGTGTCATGTCACTCTTCCCTGCCTACGAGCACAGGTCTTTCTGTCTACTGAAGTCCTTTCAGGCTTCAGGGTGGTAACACCCCTCCCCCATCATACTTCTTGTTGGCTCCCCCTAACTATGCCTTCTTTAAACTGTTTGGCCACTCCCTTTGAGAAAGCCTTCCACTTCCAACTGTTGTACTCATTGATTTGACCATGTAATCACCCCCAGGGTTGTGCTCAGTGCCTTAGACATAAAGCTGAATACAATTTCCAATCTGATTATAACCAAACAGATATTGGTGAAAGTTGGAGCTGATCCCCAGTACATTTACAGATAGAAATGAGCTGGCTCTGGTCTCTGCAAAAGCCTTGTTTGGGACAGTGATGGGTTTCCTGAGGCCCTTCCTTCTTATTCATGTGTGCAAGTGTACATGAACTCGTGTGTGTGTGTGTGTGTGTGTGTGTGTGTGTGTGTGTGTGTGTGTGTGTGTGTGTGTGTGTTTGCATGTGGACACCTGAAGACATCCTTGGGTGTCATTCTTCAGGTGCTACCATCTTTTTCTCCTTGATATGGGTCTCTCCCTGGCCTGGAACATGACAGATAGTCTGGGCTGGCTATGCATGACCTGAAGGAAAATTTGCTTTCTCTGACTCCCCACTGCTGAGAGTACAGATGCCTGTGACAAAGCCCTTCTCATTTGATAGATGCCTGCAGAGACCAGAGGAGGAGGATGGATGCAGATGTGATTCACCCACCATGGGTCCTAGGAACTTAACAGCGTCTTTCTGAAAGAGAAGCGAGAGAGCTTTTAACCACTGAGCAACCTCTCCAGCTTCCCTATACTCTTAGACTTTCAAACTATTTCTGGTTCTGATGTCTTTGCACACGAAATACCTACTCATCCATAAGCTATCCTTCAAAATCTAGCTCACCTAAACTTTGAGGGCTAAGCAGACTAGCCTTCCAACAGCCTTACCTGCTTCTCTCCCTCGTCCATGTGTCTCCCTTATACGTGTCCCTACAGCTTGTTGACTTGTGTATCCACTTTTCTTGACAAAAGAATTCCCTCAGGGACAGACACTGGGTCTTGTTCATCTCCCTGAGGCTTTGTGTGGTGTCTCGGCAAGGCAAATGATCAGGTACTGAAAGCATGAGTGGCCAGTAGTGTGAATCTGCCCCTTCACCATGGATAGAGTGGTTTATTACATTTACCTCATTGTACCTTTTAGGATAGTGGTAAACAGCATCAGACCCTCATTATGCATCAAGTTACTAGCTTTCCTGGGAACTTGACAGACAGTCATTTTGAATTGGACCCTCCTAATCCCAGTTCTCCCAGGAAATCAACACCCACAGAGGAGTAAAAAATGAGAAATACATATGACCAATGTTCTTTTCTTTTCCACACCTGTGCAAGTTTTGGTTCCCAGAAAGCAATTACAGAACCATTTCATGAAAGTTACTCCTAGGAATCTGAATGCCCCAGAAATAATAGGACATTTGTCTGTGGATGTGGGGATGTGTTTGAAAATGGAAATGTTCCATGAGATTCTTAAAGACTCCTCTGTCTCAACAGAGGTTAAGAACTGCCCGCTTTGTCAGTATGCAAGGATTAAGACAAACTGTTTCCTGGTGTTGTCTAGAAGCTGACAAAAACCCAGTCTCTAGGACTTAGGCAGAGGCACAATCCATGCCCCACTACCATCCATTGCTGTCCCCATTATAGGCCCACAGGAAAGACTCCCAAGGGTAGGCATCCCATTAACACCCCCATTGGACCCTGAAATCTACAAGTCCCACTCAAAACCCACCTGTCACCCTACAATCTCAGCAGCTCCCTGAGACACAGAATCCACCAGCTTCTATTGGACCAAGAGCTCTGACAGGATCAAAAGAGGTTCTCTGAGTCACAGACCCCACCAGCTATGACTGGACAAAGAGTTCCAATTGCACCAAGTGTGGTTCCCTGTTATACAGACACAGCCAGAGCAGGCTGACTGAAGAACACTCCCCAGAGACACAGACACCACTTGCATCAATTGGAGGAAGAGATAGGTGAACATCAGTGCAAGACTATCTACACTTAAAAAGCATTAATGGCACCACCAGAACCTAGTGTCTCTACAACAGCAAGACCTGAACATCACAGTATAGAAGAAGCAGAAGAAAACAACCTTTAAAATAATATCATGAAGATGATAGAGGCCTTTAAAGAGAAAATTAAAAATTCCTTAAATAAATCAAGGAAAAGACAAACAAGAAATTGGAAGAAATAAACAAATTCCTTAAAGTGAGCCGAGAAAACCAATAAAAAGCAATAAAACATATGAAAGAAACAGTTCAAGACTTGAAAATTAAAAAAGAAGAAATAAAGAAGCCAGAAGCCAAGAGAAAGCTGGAAATGAAAAACCTGAGTAAATGAACAGGAGTGACAGATGCAGCATCACCAACAATGCAAGAGATGGAAGAGAGAATCTCTAATGCAGAAGATATGATAGAGGAAATAGATTTTTCAATCAAAGAAAACACAAATCCAAAATGTCCAGGAACTCTGGGACACCATGAAAAGACCTAAGAATAATAGGAATAAAAAAAGGAGAAAAAAGAACCAGCTCAAATGCACGGAAAATATATTCAACAAAATCATAGAAGAAAACTTTCCCAACATAAAGAAGGAAATGCCTATGAAGATACAAGAAGCTTACAGAACATCAGATAGACTAGACTCCCCCAAAAAGCAACTCTCAGCATAATAATTAAACCACTATATATACAGCATAAAGAAAGAATATTAAGAGCTGCAAAGGAAAAAGACCAAGTAACATATAAAGGCAAACCCTTCAGAATGACATCCAACTTGTCAATGGAGAGTCTGAAGGCAAAAGGTCCTGGACAGGCATTGTGCAGACACTAAGAGACCACAGATGCCAGCCCAGACTACACAATCACCATAGACAGAGTGAGAAAGATATTCCATGACAAAACCAGATTTAAACAATACCTATCTACAAACCCAGCCCTACAGAAAGCACTAGAAGGAAAACGCCAACCCAAGGAAGTTAGATGCACCCATGAAAACACAGGCATTCAATAATCTCACAGCAGTAACTCCAAAATAATGGAAACACACACATACTACCACCAAAATAAATAAATAAATGATAGAAATTAACAATCACTGATTATTAATATCCCTTAATGTCAATGAACTTAATTCTCCTATAAAAAGATACAGGCTAACAGAATGAATACAAAAGCAGGATCCATTCTTCTGCTCCATACAAGAAACACATTTCAACTTCAAAGACAGACATTACCTGAGGGTTGTAAGTAAGAGTTGGGAAAAGACTTTTCAATCAAATGGACTTAAGAAGCAAGCTTATGTAGCTATTCTAATATCTAACAAAATACACTTCAAACTCATATCAATCAGAAGATATTGGGAAGAACATTACAAATTAATCACAGGAAAATTCCATCAAGATGAAGTCTCAATTCTCAACATTTATGCCCCAAGTACAATCCACATATGTAAAAGAAACATTACTAAATCTTAAGTTGCACATCAAACCCCACACACTAATAGTGGAAGACGTCAACACCCAACTATCACCAATGGATAGGTCTGCCAGACAGAAACTCAACACAGAAATAAGGGATCTAACAGATGTTATGGCTCAAATGGGCTTAATAGATATATACAGAACATTCCACTTAAACACAAAAGAATATTTCTTCTTCTCAGCACCCCATGGAACCTTCTCTAAAATTGATCACATACTTGGTTACAAAGGGAATCTCAACAGATACAAATCAATTAGAATAACCCCATGTAACTTATCAGATCACAATGGAGGTAAAGTTAAAATTCAACAACACAAATTACAGAAAGCCTAAAATCTCATGTAAACTGAATATTATTCAACTGAATCACAACTGTGTCAAAGAAAAAATAAATAAAAAATTAAAGTCTTTATTGAATTTAATGAAAATGGATGTGCAACACACCCAAACTTGTGGGACTCTATGATAGCAGTGCTAAGAGGAAAATTCAAAGAACCAAGTACCTACATAAAGGTGGAGAAATCTCACACAAGTGACTTAACAGCACAGCTGAAAGCTCTAGAACAGAAAGGCAAACTCGCCCAGAAAGAGTAGACTCCATAAAATAATCAGACTGAAACAACCAAATGAAACAAAGAGAACAATACAAAGAATCAATGGAACAAAGAGTTGGTTCTTTGAGAAAATCAACAAAATAGACAAACCCTTATCCAAACTAACCAAAAGGCAGAGAGAGAAAGAGAACATCCAAGTTAACAAAATCAGAAATTAAAAGGGAGACATAACAACAGATAACAAGAAATTCCAGAGAATCATCAGGTCACACTTAATCAACCTGTACTCCACCAAATTAGAAAATCTAAAAGAAATGGACAATTTTCTGGATAGGTACCACATACCAAAATTAAATCAAGACCATAACCATTTAAATAGACCTACAACCCCTAAGGAAATAAAAATTAGATATCACTCCCCCCAAATAAATCCCAGAGCCAAATAGTTTCAGCACAGAATTCTACCAGAATTTCAAAGAAGAGTTAATATCAATACTCTTCAAATTGTTCCATACAATAAAAAGAAAAGAAATGTTGCCAAACTCTTCTTATGAAGCTACAGTCACCCTGATATCCAAACCACACAAAGACACAACAAAGAAAGTGAATTACAGATAAATATCCCTTGTGAACATTGATTCAAAAATATTCAATAAAATACTGGCAAATTGAATCCAAGAATACATCAAAAATAAAAAATAAGAAAATCATCTACCATGATCAAGTAGGCTTCATCCCAAACACTCAGGGATAGTTCAACATATGAAAATCTGTCAATATCATCCACAATATAAACTATCTGAAAGTAAAGAACCATACAATCATCTCATTAAATGCTGATAAAATATTTGACAAAATCCAACACCCTTTTATGATAAAGGTCTTAGAGAGAGCAGAGATACAAAGAACATAGCTAAACACGATAAAAGCAATTTACAGCAAGCTGACAGTCAACATCAAATTAAATGAAGAGAAATTCAAAGCAATTCCACTAAAATCAGGAACAAGACAAGGTTGAAGTTCTAGCTAGAGCAATAAGAAAACAAAAGGAGGTCGGGGGATATAAACTGGGAAGGAAGAAGTCAAACTTTCCCTATTTGCAGATGATATGATCGTATACATAAGTGATGCCCAAACTTTACCGTGGAATTACTACAGCTGATGAATACCTTTGGCAATGTGGCAGGATACAAAATTAAATTAAAAAATTAGTAGCTCCCCTATATACAAATGATAAATGGGTCACAAAAAACATTCGAGAAACATAAGCCTTTACAATAACCACAAATAGCATAAAATATCTTGGGGGTAACTCTAATCAAGCAAGGGAAAGACCTGTATGACAAGAACTTTAAGTCTTTGGAGGAAGAAATTGAAGAAGATACCAAAAAATAGAAATATCTCCCATGCTCATGGATAGGTAGACCAACATAATAAAAATGGCAATCTTACAAAAAGCAATCTACAGATCAATAAAATCCCCATCAAGACCCCAACACAATTCTTTACAAAGCAATACTCAACTTCATATGGGAAAAAAAAACTCAGGATAGCTGAAACAATCCTCTATAATAAAGCAACTTCTGGAGGCATCACCATCCCAGACCTCGAGCTATACTATAGAGCTATAGTAATAAAAACAGCTTAGTATTGACATAAAAACAGATATCGGCCCAATAGAATTGAAGACCTTGACATTAATCTGCACACCTGTGAACATCTGATTTTTGACAAAGAAGCCAAAACTGTACAATATGGGGGGAGCATCTTCAACAAATGGTGCTGGCATAGCTGGATGTCAACATGTTGAAGATTGCAAACAGATCTATATCTTTCACCATGCAAAAAACTAAAGTCCAGTTGGATCAAAACAACCACAACATAAATCTAGTTACACTGAACCTGATAGAACAGAAAGTAGAAAATAGCCTCGAACTCATGAGCACAGGAGATTACTTCCTAAATATAACACCTGTAGCACAGATACTGAGAACAACAATGAATAAATGGGAACTCCTGAAACTGGAAAACAGAAGTAAGGTAAATGACACAGTAAATAAGACAAATCGACAGCCTACAGAATGGGAAAGGATCCTCACCAACTGCTCATCTGATAGAGGGTTGATCTCCAAAATATATAAAGAATGCAAGAAAACTAGACATCAAAATATCAAACCATCAATTAAAAAATGGGCTACTAATCTAAACTGACTTCTCAACAGAAGAATCTCCATTGGCCAGAAACATTGAAGGAATTACTCAATATCCTTAGTCATCAGGGAAATGCAAATCAAAAGAACTCTGAGATACCATCATACACCTGTCAGAATGGCTAAGATCAGAAACACTGATGTCAGCTTATGTCGGAGAGAATGTGGTGTAAGGGGAACACTCCATCACTGCTGGTCAGAATGAAAACTTGCATAGCCACTTTGAAAATCAGTATGGTGGCTTCTTAGAAATTGAGAATCAACTACCTCGAGACCCAATGATTGAGACCCAAGGAATGCTCAATCACACCACAAAGACATTTGCTCAACTAACTATGTTCATAGCAGCATTATTCATAATAGCCAGAACCTGGACACAACCTAGATGGCCCTCAGCTGAAGAATGGATAAATAAAATATAGTACATTCACCCAGTGTACTATTACTCAGCAGTAAAAAAACAATTACATCATGAAATTTGCAGGCAAATAGATGGAACTAGAAAATATTATCCTGAATGAGGCAACCCAGACTCAGAAAGACTAACATTGTATGTACTCACTCATAAATGGATACTAGGTCTAGTGTAGTACTGGAGTAGGCCCTCTGCCTACAGGAGACAGTGTGGAGCTTGGTCTGTGTAAGGAGCTCCTGGCATTAGGATCAGGATCTATCCCTGGTCTGTGAGCTGGCTTTTTGGAGCCCATTGCCTATTGTGGGACACCTTGCACAGCCTTGATATGGGGAGGGGGTGGGACCTGCTTCAGCTGAATTTAGCTGCCTCCCCATGATCCCATGCCTTACCTTTTCTGAGGAGGGAGAAGCAGGGGTGGAGGAGATAAGAGAGGGATATATGGTTGGTATGCAAAATAAACAAAAATATTTTCTTAATAAAAAGAAAACAGAAGCTACCAAGGAAAGGTAGAACTCTCCTTGACACATTTCTCCACCCCTCTCATATGCAGAAACAATCTGAAAGCGAGGACAGGGAATGGCTCACTTCCCATGAGACTGTGCCCGGCAGACTTTTAACAACTAGACTAATAACCTGGTGGCTGCACTGGTATGCTCTGACCAACACTGCATGGGTACCAAAGCCTCATCTCCCATAGGCTGCTCCCGGCCAGTCACTGAGCCAGCAGTGATGCAAAAGCCAGCCCACCCCCAGAGATAATGCACTTCAGAATTCCAGGCGGCTGGCTGTCCAGAACATTCCAGCGTTGCTGCCCAGTAATCTCCGAGACTTCACAGCTTCCTTCCCCCCCCACCCCCCACCCCCACCCCCCCACCCCCGCACATTCTTCTGGAAGGCTCTCCACCTTGAGATGGTCATGGAATCACTCTTGGCTCCTGGCTCTCAAAGGACCAAAACAACAAAATGTTGCCCCATCTGCTCCTCTAGCTCTTGTTAAAAGAGCCACATCTGGGCTTCTAGAATTCACAAAGGAAACAGAGGGTTCTCCTGGTGTGAGGACAGCCTTTCTGTCTTCTAACCCAGCAGGGCAGGACTCACCTTTGTCAGATACCTCTATTGTTAAGTTGTATTGGGGGTTGTCTTGCTTCTTCAAAGGGCGTTTCCCTAACTGGACCTTTCCCTCATATTCTTGAATGAGAAAGAGTTCCTCTGAGGGAATTTTGGGGGTTTGGTCTAAAAGTCTGTACTTCAAAATACTGTTGGCAGTGTTTGCTTCATCCATGTCATGGGCAGTGAAGTACCCGATGCTGCTACCTGTGGAGAGAAGAAGAAGCCACTCACATCAGCTCCCAGCGATTCATAAAGCAGCTTCCTAGAAAACACGGGGAACAATTTGGGGTGGTGAACAAAGACCTTTAGAGTTATTTTGGCTCCTTGTTTTTCCCCCACAGCACGCTTTGTTGAACACTGCGGTAGACTGCTCACTCAAGACTAGCATAAAGTCCCGAATAGAGAACCTAACAAAAACCTGCTTTCTCAGAGTCCTGGAAGCTAGAAACATGAAATCAAGTGTTGACAAGTTTGCTTTCCTCCCAGCTCCTCTTCCTGGATATTTCTTCCTCCCTATGCATTTTCTCTCTGTATCTGGGCATCCAAATTTATCACAGGAACTCCAGGCAGATTAGATCAAGGTTCACCATTAGGTCCTCACCCTGCGTGCCTGTGTGTCTGTTGGTGTACATATACATACATGTGCCTGTGAAAGTCGGTCCTCAGAAGCTATCCCAGTGTTTCTTATCTTTTTTTTTAATTTGTTGTTGTTTTTTGTTTGTTTTGAGATAAGAGGGATTGGTCTCTCTCTCTCTCTAACACACACACTCACCTGCCATTCCACATGCCATGGCCCTATGTACTCCATGCCTGTGAATGTTTTGACCCAGGACCTCCAGAGGTCAGTGGATATGATTCTGTGCCCTACCAGCTTTGGGCAAGTTCTGACAGATTTGGGGATCATCCAGATCCATAAAATGGGAACGGGAACTGTGGGTTTCCTTATAAACAGTAAGAATCCTACCCATGGTTTATCTGAACTAGTGCCCTGTCTGAATTGGATAACGCCCTCCACTTACATCAGTGTCACCAGCTCATAGAGGCTCTTACAGGTATTGGGTTTTAGAGGATGGAATGGGGAAGCACTATTGCAGCAATGCTGGGCACACACAGGGCATACTGTACTCATGTAGCAGCTGATGCTTCTCTCCAAATGCATTACAACTGAGGAAACTTTGTGGCAACACATATCTCCCAGGAAAAGTATTCTTCCAATAGGCAAGTATGTGTGATGCTAAGAATGTGAGGCTGTTCTCTCCACAGGAAATTTCCAGCTGCCAGAGGCATACTGAGGACTATTGGCATCCCAGACATCCCTCATTGAGAGCAGGGGGACCTGGATAGACCAGAAGCAAAAGGGGTTCTCTGTCTCTGAGGGACCCAAGCCAAAACAAGGGCCAATCCACACTGATTCAGGGACATGCACAGGGACACCTGAGAATGTCTAGGAATATTTTAAGAAGGAGGGACTTCATGAGAACCCACAATTCCTGGTCTTGGTCCCAGGTGGGATTCAATAATTACAGTTGGTACCACTAAGACTTGGGTATACAAGTCCTACAAAATGCTGACTGTGCGTAGACAGCAAAGAGAACACTGTAACCTCAAGAGAAATAAGTTGGTGTTTTGTGTGTTAGTGTTTCTACCTGTGCACTTGATAGCTGAGCTGAGTAGTAAACCCTAAAGAAGGAGATGCATTGCCTATGCCTCTCATAAGCTGCATATAGAAAATATATCTGGTAGATTTAAAATAAAATTCCTCTTCCTTTAAAGACTTCATGAAGTACTTTTACAAAATAAATTCTTACTTCTCAAGAAACAGGTAGCATTCTGAGCCCCTGAACAATTTATTTTACTAACAGTGACTTCACCTGTCCAAGAAAACTACACTATCCTCTTTCCAAATGCAGCTTCCAAATGGACCCTGACACTCCTCCTCCATGACGACTTCTCCCTTCCCACTGTGAGCAGAGCCTAATGCTTGATCCTGATGAAATAAATGTGGCATGGTTGGGATGTCACCTTCAAGATCATGTTACAGAAATGTTGTGACTTCCACATCACTTCCCTCTTCCTGTCCCTCTGAATCAGAGGCTCAAACTGAACTGCAATCAGAGTCATGACTCACAGAAACTGATGTAATGAGAGTCTGTCATTTTAATCTGCTAAATTTGAGGACAATTTGTTTTGTGGCAATAGATAACAAATATGACATATGTGCAACCCCGTATGAAGAGATGTGCAGTGTCATTTACAAAGGTCTGTAAAGGTTTTTCCACCTTTCTTCAGTGCCACAGGCCATCACAATTTCATCAAGATTTAATACCATAAGTGTTTGTTGGCTGTTGCATGTTACACCACTATACAACTGTCACTGTGCCTTTATTCCTTATATCTACTAAAATCTTTCAAGTTATGAGTTAACCTTTCCTATTGAAGCAAGAATTTCAATAAATGAAGCAAAGAAAACCTCCACAGGACACACGGATAGTAACCTCTGCGTGACATCTAACCCCAGGATTTGGAGAAGAAGGACCACAGGGAAGGAGTACCTGCCAAACCACCAAGAAAGCAGTTATTATGTCAAAGCTAAGTTGTAGCCAGAGCAAAAGTATGCAAGGACACTAGTGAGGAGGCCCCACCCACAAGGACAGCAAAGTCACCAATATCACAAACCTAGAAAGCACACTACTCAGACACATAAGAAATGCCAGCCTACTCAATGGCTCAACTCCAGGAAGGCAACAGACACAAGTCCTAAACCCAGAGAAGTGACAAACTCAGAAACCATTAACAGTCTTACAGTGTTGTTCCTATACAAACATAAAACTCTCAGGAGAGACAAGTGCTTCCTGTTTGTTTGTTTGTTTTTGTTGTTGTTTTGAAATGTAGAAAGATCAAAAAAACAAGCATGCCTGGGAATTAACATCACTTGACAGCTTCATCTCTTACTGTTCCTTCCTAGAAAGGGAGACTGGGGGTTAAGTTCAACTCGATATTGCCTACTTATTGTGGGATGTCTGACTGTGGATATAAATAACCAAGTTCTTTAACGAGTTGGATGAGGTTTTATCTCTCTTCGGTGAGCTGCTTAACTCAAATAAGTGAAGGGGAAATTCTACAAGGGGGCAGTCCTGGAAATGTACATACGACGTTGTTGTACAGGTGACAGAACTCTTAGAAGTACTGAGGGTCACTGTCATTAAAACAACAGTGGCGATGGCAGTTATGAAAGCTCTAACTTAAGAAGACTAGAGATACTGTCTATTCTAAAACATTGCACCTGTGGGACTCTCAGTAGACCTCCAGTCTCTGTGCCGCCCCAGGCATGCACAATTAGCTGCAGAATAGAGCTACCTGACACTCCAGGCTTGGAAGGGATCGCAGAAGTATTAAGGAAGGGGGCAGGCTCAGGGCAGTGGGCAGCTGGGTTTCTTTTTCTTACCCACTATTTCATTCTCCTGGACTTCAAACACAGTTGTTTGAGACGGGCATGTTGGTGGATTGTCATTGATGTCAATAACTTTCACATAAATTTCCAGGGGCAGTGCGAGTATGTTTCCATTCTCGTCCTTGGCAGTTGCAAAGAAAACATGCTGCAATATGAAGATCAGAGTTAGGACTCCTTCAGCGTCCACTTTAACAGGGGGAGAAAAATAACTTTGTTTGCCACCTCTCACCTCAGTGTCAGTGCATTTAGAACTGAGAAATGGAGGGGAATGAAGCGGGTTGGGCTTGTGGGAAAGTTATCAGATTATAATGTCTTTGAGAACCTTAAACACCTAGGTTCTAGATCATAGGTTTTTCAAATATGCAATTAATTTGTCCTCAACTGTAAGCAAACAGGATTTGTCTTGCTGCCCGTGAAGCTTTGCATTTTACTCACCGAGTCCTTTTCCTCTCGGTCCAAGGGCTGTGTCACATAAATATTTCCTTCCTGGTCAACTGAGAATGGGAATTGTGGCAACTTCTCTTTGTTAATTAAGGAATATTGAGCACCTGGGTCATTCCACTGCACCTGCGTGGTCAACGTGAATGGTGAGAAAATCTGTGTATGAACAGACTGAAAAGGAGATAAACAGCTTCTTGGTTCGAACTTCAGAATTTCTCACAACTCTGCCTGCATGTCAGACGTTTCTTAGGACAACTGACTTACTTTTTTTTCTAAATTTTCAATCTAAATAAATTTTAAAAACAAGCACACCAGGTAATTCTTCCTTCCCTAAAGCAATCCTTGCAAACACATGGGAGAGTCATTGGGTCGTTTTCTTATAAAACTCTAACTGGACACATCCACCTGTGAAGCAAAGTGTACTTCATGGCTTATACTCTAGACTAAACCATGATATATGATGAGCTTCTAGAATTCACAATTGAGATGAATTAAGATAAATAGAAAATATCTTAGTCCAGTGGCTCTCAACTTTCCTAATGCTGTGACTTTCTGATACAGTTGTTTGTGTTGTGGTGACCTCTGACCATGTAATTATTTTTGTTGCTACTTCATAATTGTAATTTTTGCTACTGTTATGAATTGTAAGTTAAGTATCTGAAAAGCAGGATATCTGATATCCGACTCTTGCGAAAGAGTCGTTCAACCCCGAAGGGTCTTGACCCACAGGCTGAGCAGCACTACCTCAGACATGTCTGCACTCATTTAGAGGAGACACGGGGCACACAAATGTGGTGCAAGACTTCAAATATTTACGTGTGGAAGATTCCAGGCATAAAAACAAGTGTCAAGCTCGAGTTATTTTATAAACAACAAAAGTAACCGTAGTGAGACTTGATAGTGTGTGTGTGTGGTATGCATGTATTTGTGTGTGTATGTGTGCGTGTATGTATGTGTGTGCATGTGTATGTGTGTGTATGTGTGTATCTGCATGTGTGTATATGTGGTGTGTATGTGCCATGTGTGTATGTGTGTGTGTGTGTATGTATATGTGTGTGTGGTGCATGTGTATGTGGTATGCATGTACACATGTGTGTATGTGGTGTGTGTGTGTGTGTGCATGTGTGTGTGTGTGCATCCATACGTTTTCTGCTGGTGGTGATTAACTCCAGAGATGTAGGGCCTTGATGACTTAATTGCTTTGTAATTACACAATGAAAATGTCTCTAGTAAAACAAAGGGTGAAGACAACAAGGGTCAGTCTCTCCACCATGAGGTATGGACTTAGTTAGATATAAATGTCATTTGGACACTACCTGTGTGATTTTGACAGGGTGAGGATCAGTTGAGTTTTCTGTAATCTCCACGAGTTCAGGAGCTTTCCAGATGTTCTCCTTCACAGTAATATCCACAGATGTGGTGTCGCTAAAGGAATTCTCACTCTGGCCCCCCATGTCTTTCACTGAGACCACCAGGTTGTAGGAAGGATTCTTGGCTGGATCCAGTTCCTGGGATCCTAAAGTAAGCAGGGGAGGAGAAGAAGAAGAAAGGGCGTGTCTCCAAAGGCGATTCCTCTGACTGAGATTCAGGAGGGGCTGGCCTTGACTTACCTTCTGGAGTAAGTGATATTTCCCCAGTCTTGTTGTTTATCTGAAAGTACATGACATTGTTGACTGCGGGAAGCTGGATGGCAATCTGATAAGAAAGCTGGCCATTGAGAGTATTTGGATCATCCAGGTCTGTGGCATTGACATACATGAAAGGCTTTCCTAATAGCAAAGCATACACAGAAAAAGAGAATTAAAATTCAACTATCTATGTCCACGTTCGCCTCCTAAGATGCAGAGATGACATGGGAAAAAGTGCCGGAGAAATAAGTCTTTACTTTGCTCGCTCTCACTACAATAGGGTTTTCAAAGCACAGTCCAGGAGTCTACGGAGGTCCTTGGACAACACAAGAAGTTTATGATGTTAGAAATCATATGTGAGAAGGACCCACTTAAGAACGAGATAATCTGATGGGCTGTAATATAAAATGTACAGAATATACATTGATGACTGCCACTCATCTATCTGTAAGAAACATCCACTTTTCAAGTTTTGGTATTACATCAAAGGATGTTCACAGTATCTGAAATTACTATGAAATATTTTCCTTCTAACTACATGTCTGTGTGAGGCTGACTTTTGTCATGCAATACTTCAACCAAAATAGCCTATGAAAACAGCATGCATATAGGAGCAGATCATTAACCTAGTTGTTCATCCAGGCATTAAAGAAATTTGCAAAAATTCAAGCAAAGTCATTTTCCCATCAAATTATTTTGTCTTGAAAACTACACTTTTCATTAAACTCTGTATTTTTAAAAAAGTATTTAAAATAAGGAGTATTTTAATTTCTAAGACAGTAAGTGTTGGTAGATGTTAACCAGTGCTACACTAAACTCACCTTGTGAAAGTGCAGTTTTGAATTTCCAGAAATTTTTGAGTCAATTACTTTTAATTTTTAAAATAAACTTGACTATAAAAAATGATGCAAATAAAAACACTATACACTAAAACTACCCATGCCCAAAATTATAAAACTCATGTATTAACAGCACTCCCTATGTTGCTTACATAGAAAATAAGTTTCTGAGGAGTGACAGTGACAACTGTCAGCCACACAGTCCCACCCTTCTGTCATACACCCCATACACCCTTTCATTGGTTCACAGACGTACAGGCTCCTGCCTATTACCTGGGCGAGAGTTTTGCCTCACTGAGCCTGTATATCGTGACTGGAGAAACACGGGTCGATTGTCATTTATATCCTTGACTTCTATGGTGATGGGGACCGGGCCCTCCACTATAGCTCCATGAGAATTCAGGGCTGCAAGCTGTTGTTGAAGAAAAGAAAACTGCCTCAGTGTCCCTGGACTTCAGATCCCATGCCCAAAAGTCACTTAAAGAAACTTTAAGCTCAAAAGACCAATGGCCTGGTGACTGCAAGAGATAAGAACCCACAAAAGCCCAAATTGTGTGCTGCGAAAATAGGGGTCCGATCAGTTAAGTCAGCTGGATGGTGGTGGCAGCTTTCCAGCCATCACGGATACTGGACCCAGGGCACATCCTGCTATAAATGATGGCACTATGACTCCTCACAGCTGGTACAGTGGTCAGTCTACAGAGCCAGGGCAGAAGGTGACAGACAACTGCTGTCTTGCTCCTTTTCAGTCAGCTCTCCGCCATTGCTATCTATTTGGACACACACTGGGAAGCTATGGAAGAAAAAGGGGGAGGGCATTTCTTTCCAGTAGGCCTCTGGTTATCAGATCCTTCTGCATTCTTGGCCCCCAGTGGCCCTGCCCAGCACTGGTGCTGCCTTCACTGTAGGTGCGGAGCCCACACAGCAGCCACAAGTCAAGCACATCAGAGGCTTGTCGCTGGGGTTCAGCCCAGTGCCTGAATGGATAAGTCCATCTGAGGATTTTGGCCATTTAAATTGGATTACTGTGGTCAAAAAGCCACACCCCTCCCTCATTGGTTTTAAGGATGGATGGAAGGGAGGAAGGAAGGTCATAAGAAGATTCTACAGTTTGCTGCTAACTTCAGGAGGGAGCTGCAGAGGCTGGAGTTCTGCTTACCTGAAGATGATGAACTGCCCTTGTTTCTCTGTCCAGGGCTTTGGTGTAATACAGAAGCCCATCCCTTTCTATCATAAAGATGCCATCTGTCTCCCCTGTTAGTTCAAAAGTCTCAGCTGGACTGTTGGCCTTAAACTGAGAAAGAGCAAAATAGATTAGGCTCTGAAGAAACATACACTGTAGAATGCATAGAAAACCACCAGTTTCAATTTTTTTATTTATACAAACGCTGAGCTCTTTACAATGGTGTGTGCTAAAAGCTTGTTTGTGCGTTCTTTATGTAGCATTCAGAACACACTTCTCCCTCTGAAGTATCACACTATTCAACATACTGAGAAAAGGCTGTAAAATGCCGTAAGCTGTAGCTGAGGCTGAAGATATTGTTCACTGACTGCCTGAGAACTGTGATGTTACCAGCATCTAAGAAACAGAAAGTCTGGCTTTATTGTTGGAACAAGAAGACTCCATCCAATTCTTTAAGATTTGTGATGACGATGAAGCTATAAGTTAATTTTAAGGAAAACAATCTATAAGTGCCTTCACGGTCACATACGCCTGGATGATAGTTCCATGGTGACTTTCTGTGACGTGGAAAACCATCAGCCACTATTCGTGAGGTGATTGTATCTTCTTTTAAGACAACAGCAAAGAAAAATATGAATATTACATAAAACTAAAAGTATTTAAAGGTTGTTCAACTTCATTAATAACTTTAAATATACCTCATGGGTATTAGGCTATAAAGATAGACATATGTTATTGATGGGGTATAATTTATATGACCTCTCTGGAAATGACTTGGGGCATAAAGTATAGTCTTTGATAGTGAACAATGCTATACAAAATTTGTCTTGGAATTTTTAAGAGTAAGTTTCATGCTTAGAGTGTAAGGGAACTATTCCCTATACTAACCAAGTTGAAAACTCAGACAATTACAAATCCATGAATTCCTAAAGCAAAAGTTTCATTATGAAGGACCCAAGGCAGTTACTGTGGAAATAGCAAAAGCACAGAAGAAGACAGCCAAGCTGAGATGGTCACACAACCGTGAGTCTGCATGTCTGCCAGCATGAGAACAAGATGGAAAACAAGCAATAACTGTTATACAAAGGAAGTGAGGCGTGCACAGGCAGGCAGGCTGTTACAGACTTGCTTGCTGGTGTTGCAGTAACCCTCATTGTTAGTGTTTAAGAGCCACACAGCCACACAGCCACACAGCCACACAGCCACACAGCCACACAGCCACACAGCCACCCAACCATAAAACCTCCCAACCACACAGCCACCCAACCAACCACACAGCCACACAGCTACAAAACCACACAGTGAGAAACAATGGGTGATTCCTCCATCGAACAATGAAAATGATGGTAGAAAGTTGTAAGCATCAATTTATCAACTTTGTCAGACCATCAGGAAGTAACCAAAACCCTACTGGAAATCAACAATCACCAAACAGCTGTTTTACCATGCCTTACCAGTGACCTTCCTGAATCTCAGAAGTGGGCTTGGAAAACAACACCCTCACCCTCACCAGCACAGTGTGGCAGAGGACAGGAGGGCAGTGCAGGTGACAGGGGGCAGAAGGGGACCGAAGTTCCCAAAGCCACTGCTATTATCTAGCCTGATGGTGTCTTATTTAATTGGGGTCAGTGCTCATTCACTGAAAGTCCCCTGGACGTTTATTGAATAGCCTCGTCAGCAGCTGGTGGCATAGTAATTTACACTCCCAATCTCAGCACTCAGGAGGCTGAGGCAGAGGGGTGCTGTAAGTTTTAGGGCAGCTTAGAATATATAGTGAGCACCCAGCCAACCAAAGGACCCCTGTTGTGAATAAGTAACATCCTGCGAAGGCTTAGGGGACATCCCTGAAGAGGGGCAGAATATAAATAGTGTAAATGCTAAGGGATAAAAGGAAAATGCTGACTTTTAGAAGGTTCTTGCATACATGAACTGGGTTAAAATTCTGTCGTGAGTAGGGAAGGGCTACAAGAGCCCATCCCTAGCTTAGGAAACATTGGTAGTTGATGGCTGCTCTGAGGAAGGAATCAGTATTCTTAGGAAGGGGCTGGCCCTTGGTAGGTTGCCTATCTCCCATTGGATGACCTCATACTATGCACACATATAAAGGCATCACTAACTGAATTCAGGGGGTTAAAATAATACTAATAAAAATAAATATTTTTAAAGAAGGCATAGAATTGTTGGGAAAGTCCTGGGAGGGGGATTGAAATGGGGGTTGGGGGATAGATATGATTCAGATACATTGCATACAAGATACATTGTACATACAAAATTTTCAAAGAATAAATATTTTTAAAATGAACAATTTTAAGAGCTGTCAACAATGGCCACTTTGAAGCTAAGGTGGGGACCATGGCTTAAGGAAACAAGGAAAAAACAGTGAAAGGAAAAGCAGAGGCATAATTGTCCACAGGAGCATGAGCTACCCTTACTTCATGGAGGCTCACCTATTAGCAGAGCTGCCAGCATAGCCAGAAAAGGCCTGAGAAAGCCCTAACCTCTCACCTCTGGCTGACTCTGAGGCTCTGCACAAGCAGAAAATGAGAGGAAAATCAGAGCTGTAAACTGCCTGCCTGCCACTCTACTGAAGGTGTGCTCCACCGTGCTCAAAGTACCTTGTTGGTAAAGACTGACATTCATTGGTTCAATTCACTTAAGACAATCTCTGTCCAGTCATTAACTGAGCACTAAGCTGAGCAGGAACTCAGTGGCCAAATATGATAACGCATACAGACTTTGCTCATAAACTAAAGAAGTAGCAGCAAGAGCAATATGCTCTGGGGAAGGAGAGGGTAGGATGCCTACATTGTCACATTATATTATTAACCTGGGCTACATAGCAACTTAAGAGTAGCCTGAGCTACAGAATGAGATCCAGTTCAAAAGGAAAAACAAGATATAGGATTAATATACCAGGAAACTATAGCTATTATAAACATTTACAAATCTGATGATAGCCCCTAAAATGCATCAAAGACTGAGCTGACAGAAATATTAAGTGTAATGAAACTCTCATCGCTGACAATTTCAAAATTTTGTTTTCAAGAATAAACTGATGTGAGATATCTTTTTGTATGCTATAAATACCATTAGTTAAAAAACAGACTATTTTGGCCTATGACAGGATATCTTAGAAGCAGGCAGGAAATTTAAACATAGATTTAAAAAAAAATAGAGTCAAAAGAAATGCAATCCAGCTACCCAAAAATCAACCTATAAAAAATAGATAAGCCACGAGCTACGTCACAAGACAAATTAATAAAAATGAGTTAAGTTAAAATACAAAGCTAGCTAACAATATGCCTGAGCCGTAAACCAAACAACACATAATTAATATAAGCCTTTGTATTATTTGGGGCTAAACAGCAGCGGGACTGCAAGCAAGTCCAAACCTTAAAACTAGGCCAAAAAAGTATAGATCAAAACCAAATTACTATAATGAACAAGAAAATAAAGCCTTAAATCACACCACAGACAAACTTGAAGCTAACAGACACCAATAGAAACTTCATCCAACACAAGTGAACCATACAGAATATTTTCCAAGATAAATCCTATGCCAGCTGATAAAATCTTGAAAAATGTTAAAGGATACAAACTATACAAAAAATATTTTTCCTTACACAATGGGATGAAATTAGAAATCA
Source organism: Phyllotis vaccarum (assembly GCA_033318265.1). Classification (NCBI taxonomy): domain Eukaryota; kingdom Metazoa; phylum Chordata; class Mammalia; order Rodentia; family Cricetidae; genus Phyllotis; species Phyllotis vaccarum. Next base: position 5,134,569 of record JARWLC010000012.1, on the reverse strand, counting down.
ATAAGAGAGAATTTAGGGATTTATAAACACATCAACTATTATAGAATATTATTTTAAGATGTGTTACATTTGTTTGGCTGTGGAACATTTGTCTACTGATGCAAAGATGTGCTGTGTCTTTATGTTGCATTTGTTTAACTCTGTGAAGCTGTGTTACTGTGCCTGCCTAAGACACCTGATGGTCTAATAAAGAACTAAATGGCCAATAGCAAGGCAGGAGAAAAGATAGGTGGGGCTGGCGGAGAGAAAGAATAGAAGAGAAACCTGAGAGGAAGAGAGAAGAAGCAAGAAAACAAGGAAAGAAGGAAAGAAGCCACACAGCCACACAGCCACACAGCCACCCAGCCACACAGCCACACAGCTACACAGCTACACAGCCACACAGGCACCCAACCACCCAGCCACCCAGCCACCCAGCCACCCAGCCACACAGCCACCCAGCTACACAGCTACACAGACACCCAGACACTCAGCTACCCAGCCACCCAGCCATCCACCCAGCCACCCAGCCACCCAGCCACCCAGCCACACAGCCACACAGCTACACAGCTACACAGCTACACAGCTACACAGCTACACAGCTACACAGACACCCAGCCACCCAGCCATACAGCCATCCACCCAGCCACACAGCCACACAGTCACACAGCCACACAGCCACACAGCTACACAGCCACACAGCTACACAGCTACACAGCCACACAGCTACACAGCTACACAGCCACACAGGCACCCAACCACCTAGCCACCCAGCCACACGGCCACTCAGCTACACAGCCACACAACCACACAGCCACACAGCCACACAGCCACACAGCCACACAGCCACACAGCCACACAGCCATACAGCCATACAGCCACACAGCCACACAGCCACACAGCCACACAGCCACACAGCTACACAGCCACACAGCTACACAGCCACACAGTCACACAGCTACACAGCCACACAGCTACACAGCCACACAGCTACACAGTCACACAGCCACACAGCCACCCAAAGACCCACCTACCCAGCCACCCATCCACCTAGTAATCCAGCTACACAGCCATACAGCCACCTAACCATGTAACCATCCAGCCACACAGCTACACAGCCACACAGCCAGCCAGCCACAGAATAAGAATGAAAGTAAGATTTACAGAACTAGAGAAAGGTAAAGCCCAGAGACAAAAGGTAGATGGGATAATCTAAAGTTAAGAAAAGCTGAGAAAAATTCAAGCCAAGCTAAGGCCTGACATTTATAATTAAGAATAAGCCTCTGTGCGTGATTTATTTGAGAGCTGGGTGGTGGGGGGTCCCCAAAAGAATAGAACAATTAATCAACAAAATTTTGGCATTTTAACATAGGGCTAGAGTAAAAGAAAAAACATCAATAATGAAATAGCAACATGGTCTTATTGTAATGATTCACAGCACATAGCAGCCACATGGTAAACCCAACATGGCGCCAGAACAGCCACCTGTGGCTATGTAAACCTGTGCCCACCTGCTCTCTTTAAAGGAGCCAGACCCACCTGCCATATGAAACTCTCTCTCCCTCTCTCTCTCCTTCTCTTTCCCCCCCTCCTCTCTCTCTTTCTCTATCAGTAACTCCCCTGAATAAACTCTCATGTGGCATCTGGTAGTGTGTGCGTCTATATCTCACGCATGAAACTAACACTTATAATCCACAGGCTAAAGGTTAAATCTAAGTGGAAATGGACGTAGCCTAGAAGTCCATCTCCTTGTTTTTAAACAGAATGGCAGGAACATGGATGCACAGGTGTCTCTGGTAGGACAGGGCTCTTTGGAAATATTATAAGGAGTTGTATAACTGGATGTCAAAGAACAGTGCTTGCTACTCCCGTGCCTAAGACTCAGAGAACCGGTGGAAGATGGGGTCGAAAGACTATAAGAGCCAGAGGATCAGGAAGTTTACTGTGTGATTGTGTCTTCTAGTAACATCAGTGTACTAAATAGATTTAAAATATCTCTCTGTATGTATATACGTATATACACACATGCATGCATTAATAATTAGTGAAAAAAACATGAATTTGAAGGAGGAGCACATTAAAGTTTGGAGGGAAGGGAAAAAATGATGTAGTTATATTAATCTCGAAAAATGTCAGAGAATTCATGAAAATGGTTAAATTGCATAAAAAGATGATTATTAAAAATCTGTATTGTATTATATTTCTGTCCTGAACTTTCTGACCTCATGGCCTGGATTTTCAGATCCACAGTCCCTTAGTCCCACTGAAACACATAGACACTTATATTAATTGCACACTGATTGGCCTGGGGCCCAGGCATGTAACTTGCTGGCTCTTGCTCTTAAACTAACCTTGTTCAGCCATGCAGCTCGGTACCTTTTCTCAGAGAAGCATAGTTGTCCTCTGTATCTACTTGCTTCTCTGGTGTGTCTGTGGCATCTCTGCCCTGTTCTTCCTGTTTCCAGAGTTTTATTAGTCTGGTAGCCCTGCCCACACTTCCTGTCTGCCTTCAGTGGGAGGGACAATTAGTTACAATGGAACAACATAATCCCACTACAAACCTGGCTTTGTGAGAAACTAAAACTAAGGCATAATTGGCTTTTGGGATTATTTAAAAGGTGTCTGTTCAATTGTTTCCTACTTTGAATTATTTAAAGATAAGTTTAACTGTATGATTCAGTGACTAACACTAATACCCAGTGGGGGTTTTCAAACTGAACTCTAAAGGAGAAGGAAATGATGAGCACTGTAGACTTCTATAGTTCACATTACCCTTTTTACAGTAGTATAAACTTAGTTAACGATGAAAAAGAGTAGTATTTGCCAAAACTTGTGTTGATCTGAATAGATACCCAGATGCTAGGGAAGGAAGTTGGGCCTCAGTCTCAACTTTCACAACCTCACAACCAGCTCCAAAACAAGCTGAAAACTCACGAACTCTTAACCGTAGGAAGTAAAACTAGAGAGTACAGAGAAAAACACAGAGAAGCTCTTTGCCTTGAAGATGGCAGCAGTTTCTCAGATGTTACAGTGAAAGCTTGGGACAGACATCTACTAACCACGTGAAAGCAAAGACATGTGGTAAAAGGGCTCCATCCTTGGGCTGGAGAGATGGCTCAGAGGTTAGGAGCACTGGCTGCTCTTCCAGAGGTTCTGAGTTCAATTCCCAGCATCCACATGGTGCCTCACAAACATCAGGTGTCCTATTCTAACATGCAAGCAGAACACTATATACATAGTAAATAAATAAATCTTTAAAAAAGTTCCCAACCCCAAAAGGAGATCTATTTTTAATAAAGGGAAAAAGGATAACCCTATAATTTGATGTTTCTCCGAAAGGATAGAAAACTTGTTCTCACAAAATTGATTATCCAGAACAGCTTGTCCTTTACATTTGTGAGTAAAAACCACCCAAATGTTCATCAGATGACATATTCACAATGTGGTAATAACGGTGCAATGTTCAGCCGTTCAAAAGAGTGATGTTCAGATATGAGCTGTCACTTGAATAAACATTGAAAACATGACATACAAAAGAAGCCATGAGCAGAGGACAACTTGTAGTATGATTTCATTTGCATGAAAGGCTCCAGATAGGCAAATCTGTAGGACTGAGAGCTGACTCACGATTTCAAGAGCTGAGGCAGGAAGAGGCTAAGAAAGGGTTGCTCATGGTACAAGGTTTTTCCTGGCGCTGGTGAAATATCCTGAAATTCAATGTTGTGATAGTAGTGCAGCCTTATTACACACTAGAAACCACTGGATTGTAATTGTGTCTTTAATTTTACCCTGTATGTATGCATCTGTATGGTGTGTGCGTCCTTATGATGAGATGGGGATAAGTGTGTAACTACGTGCATGTGTAGGTCAGCAGACAGCAGATTCTCTCTTTCCACCTTTATATGGGTTCCAAGTATCAACTTGGGTCATCAGGCCTATCCTCCATATCATGTGCACATTCACACACAAACACACATCAAATAAATAAATAAATAAATAATAGATAGATAGATAGATAATTAATAAACAAATAAATAAGGAAAACTAACTCTTGACAGTACCCTACAGAAACAGAGTTTCAGCAGACTGATTTGGAGAAGCATCAGCATTTTAGCACTTACATAGCAAGGCCCTGTTGCTTGTCCGCCAAGGCCCTTCTACTATTCCCCTTCATCCTGTGTTCATCAGGAGTCCCAAGTTAGCTTGGACAACCACATGTCTATGTAGGGAATGTCTTTCCAAAAATCACCAGAAAGAAGGGCCAAGTCTGGTCCATGCTGAGTCAGCAGCTTGCAGAAATGATAGTTACCAGCTTCCACCCTCAGTTCTGGGCTGTCCATCACCTTCTTGCTAAGCAAGTGCATCTACCACCTGCCCCCTGCTGACTCAGTGACTGCTTCCTTCTAATACCTTCTCACTCAATACTCAGTTGAGAGATGCTGAAACTTGCCTGTTCACACACTACCATCTTCCTTGTAAATCAATGCAGTTTTTAATCACAAAAATGGTATTTGATTACTCTCTCTCTCTCTCTCTCTCTCTCTCTCTCTATATATATATATATATATATATATATATATCAATTCAATGTATTGCTGTGGGATTATGCTTTTGCACATTGTAAATATTGTCCCTCCTACTGGTTTAATAAAACACTGATATACCAGAAGGCAGACAGGAAGTGTGGGTGGGGCTACCAGACCAAGAAAACTCTGGAAAGAGGAAGTGCAGAGCAGAGATGCCAGGCAGATGCAGAGGAAAGAAGACGAAATGCTACTAAGAAAAAATACTGAGCCATTTGGATTAATTTAAGAGTAAGAGTTAGGGAGCAATATGCCTGAGCCGTAGGCCTAACAGCATGAAATAAATATAAGACTCTGTGGGATTAATTGGGACTGCTAATCCAGATCTTGGGACGAGGCTGGGCCAGAAACTTACTACTGTGCATATGTATCTATGTCTACACATATATCCACACACAGAGATAAACTTGTGCATAACAAATATATAAGTGTTTTTGTCAAAACTAATCAAACCCATCACTCTTCTGCCGCTGCCATCACTCCCAGCCTCTCACCAGACACTTAGACGGGTTTGATCTTAGTTCCTCCTCTAACCACTGGGCTCACCACGGTGAGTGACTATTGATGCTCTTGTCACCTGGAATAGTGCTTTGTATACAGTAGACATCCTGTTTATACTTAATTTTCAAAATGACCAAAATGCCTAGTGTGTGAATGTCTTATCAGATTGTGAAGTATGTTTGTGGAGGAAATGAGTAAAGAATGTTAGGGAGACTCTAACACGTGCTCCCTGGAAGGACAGAAAATGAGGAAGTCTTCAGCCAGAGACCCCTAGTCTGTGTTCTCCCTGACCCTGTCTAGCTTGCTGACAGAAGAGCGATCCTTCTGACCAGAAACTCAAGTCAAGCCCATGTATGACATACAGGATACTGGTGAATTGTCATGTGCTCTTTAAGCTTGTTGAACACAGACTCTGGGAGCAAGGAGGGTTCCTGTCCCAGATTGCAGCTTGTTTAGTTCAAGTGCCCTCGAAGACTTGTAGAAAATGAGCTGGCCTCCTTGACTCCATGACCCGGAGATGAAAGGAGAGCTAAATAGCACGTGAGTTAAAACACTGTGTCCTTGAGAAGAGCTAAGAGACAAATTATTCCTACCTAAGATCACTGCTGCTTGTCCCACATTAGAAAGACACATGCAGTGAGGAGACAGAAGACCATCTGTAGAGAAAATGCTCTGCCTGGACTTTCTGAAGCCTTTCCAGGGTGTTTCGATACACTGGGGAGCTGAGGTTCCTCACTTCACCTTCAGAACCAATCCTCAATCTGATGGTGTGTGTGTGTGTGTGTGTGTGTGTGTGTGTGTGTGTGTGTGTGTGTGAAGAGTTCAACATCAGAAATCTCTCTTATTCTCCACATTATTTCAATGAGTGTGTATTGCAGAGCATATGTCCCTGCACACATACAATGAAGCTAGAGCAGAATATTGGATGCTTTCCTAATGGTGTCTGCCTTCCATCCTTGAGACAGTGTCTCTCACTGATCCATAACTTGTATCTGGGGCAGGCTGGCCAGCTCCTGAAATCTCAGTATCTGTTTACCTCTTCCCCCAATGCTGGGGTTACAAGCACATGCAGCCATGTCCAGCTTTTTGTACAGGTGCTAGGGGTTTGAACTCAGGTCTTTGTGCTTGCAAAGCAAACACCCTTACCCACCAAGCCATCTCCATAGACCCTCTACACTCTTGTTTTTCAAGACAGAGTCCCTCACTAATCCTGGAGTTCTCTGGCATGGAAAAACTAGCTGGACCGGCAAACTCCTGGGATTGCCCTACCTCTCTCTCTTCAGTGATGTGTGAGCCACTTTGTCTGGCCTTTTATATGTGTGCATGCTAAGGGTCCAAACTCAGGTCCTCGTGCTTCTTTGGCAAGCACTTGGTTTGATCAGCTGAGCCATCTCCCCAGCCCCTCCTGATTTCATGGGCATCTATCCGTCTTCCAGGATTACAGCCTTAATATGAGCCCCCAAAAGCTCATGGGTTGAAGGCCTGGTCCTCATCTGGTGATACTATTGAGGGGTTTTGATTGTAAGGGTGCGAACACCATCAGTGGACTTACTCATTAATGAGTTCGTTTGCTGAATGGGCTTAGGAAGTAGGAGCTTAGAGGAAGGGGGTCACTGGGAAAGTCCCTCAAGAGGATGTGGCTTATCTCTGGACCCTTCCTGCTATCTACTTCCTGCTACCATGGGCCAAGAGGCTTTCCTCCATCGTGTCCTACCTTGCCACAGGTCCAGAAAATGGAGCCACAGTATCATGGATTGAAACCATGAGTCAAAATGATGTTTTCCTCTGAGACATTTGCCCTCCACCCCCAGTAGTTGGACATTATTGTAATGTGAATGTGAAACGCCACTCACAGGCTCGTATATCAAATATATGACCTGTTTGGAAGTGTATGGGACTGTCTAGGAGGTAGAGCTTCCAGGAGGAAGTGCATCACCGGGTCACTAGAATGAGGCTTTGAGATTTTATAGCTTGACCCCACTTCCTGTTTTCTGTCTGCTTACAGTGATGCAATGTGAGAAGCTTGTCTCTCAATCCTCCTGCCAGCCTTCCATACCATTATGGGCGCTATCCTCTCCGGCACTATGAGCCAAGACAAACTCCTCCTGCTTTAACTGGATTTTATCAGGATATTTGTCACAGCAACAGAAAACGAAACAAAAACCGCCACTGTGATGGAAAAGATGACTAATATGTCCAGCAGGCCTTGGGCAAGCCATAGGCGAGGGCACCAATCTGCCTGCAGGGGAAAGTCAGGCTGTGATCACTGCAGTGAAGCCCCACCTCTGAACATCTCATGGCCCAGGCTCATTGAACAGATGTCTTAATGATCAAGAGGCCAGTGCCACCCCAAATCAGTACCTTTTCCACTCGAGGCAGACTCAGAATTCATAATGCAGACTTCCTGTGAGAGGAACAGATGTACTGGCCACAGCACAATTAAGGGAGCCTGTGTGAGGATGCCAGATGCAGCTCAGATGCACTACACCCACCCTCCTCTGCGGCTCAGCTTCTAAAGTCACGGGTGATAAGGACCACAGGCCTCCATGTTGCTCCCTGACATTCAAGAGAGCTGGGGACAAAGGTCCACTGTGTGCAGACGTCAAGGTGACAGAGATGAAGAGCAGCCTTTACCTGGAATATGATTTGACCTGGTTCTTGGCCTTCGAGAATAGAGAACGTCATGGCCTTCAGAGGACCGCTGAACTTCCCTTCTTGGGCATAACCGCTTGTCTGTCGATAAAGAAAGAGAAAATGAACACTCACCATGAATGTTTGGGTGTGACGGTTTAATCTGACTTTCCATTAACTGTGTGGAGCAGAGGATTCTATAATGGCTGCTAACAACGTAAACCAGTCTGCTTTCATTAATGGACTCTCCTACCCTGTCAAAGTACTCGGCCACAAGCCTCTCGTGGCTTTTTCTCATTTGACCACGAGAGTTGCCATCCCGTGGTTAAGAGTCTCGACTCCCATATTACAAAGGAGACTTCCAGGAATGAAGCTCAGAGTGGAACATGGTTGTGAGAGGCAGGAATCCAATGCTCTGACTTAACTTAACAAGTTTGGGGCCTCCCAGGAGACACTTTGCCTTCTAAATTGTACATGACTACACCAGCTTTTGGGGAACACCTGCCATTACTTCTAATATTCTCTGACAACATTTGTGGCATATTCCCAGCATCCTGAAGTCTATAGTCATCTCAAAGGCAGTAGAATTGAAGGTGGGGGGGGGGGCTATGTAAACAGTTTGGCATAATTCTTACTGGGCACAACATCATATGGTAAATTCTAATAAAACTGAAACTTCAGAGTTAAAAATGCTTAATGAACTTTATGTTCATTCAGAAATAATAGAATCATGCAGCATTAACTTCAAGCAGTGATCCACACCGCTCTAGAGTCCAAAGACCTTAGAAATCTAAGCAGCCTCTTCAGTCACTGGAATCCAGGCCAGTATGGTGAGGGAAGTTAAATTGCTAAGCTGGAATTCATGGGAGTCTGTCCTAAGCACGTTTAATCCTGGCAATGACCCTACCTGTTGAGGAAGTATAGCCCAGTGAACCCTGTTGAGCTTAAGGTTGTTTGCCTATAGAGTAACCAGGAGCTGGATTTGAACTTGCAGCTCTGGAACCAACCATCTCAACCCATAGGCATTATTTTGGAAAAGTGAAGGAAAGAAAGCGGCTGTAGAAAGGAGGTACCTGAAGGTGTGGCTCCCACCATTCCCACCCCTGGAGAACATTCTAGTCCATAGCCAATGGATGCCACCACTACTGTCTCTTAATACAGCTCCCGAAGGGAGATGGGGCAGAGTAGACTAGGTGGAGAGACATCCAGCCCTACATCCAAGACTAGAATTTATTGTCATAGTCAGGATGCTGACGTCTCCTTCCTACATGGTCTTTGGGCTTCCGTGTGTGGTGGTGTGAGTGAAGCTAGAGTCAGAAACGTTAATGGCAGGTTTTGAAGCAAAGACTATTTGTTTCTCCTTCTTCAGAGGCAACAAGTGGATGCTTGCCACCAAACTAGTCTCTCCTGGGGAATAACTCCAACAGTCAGTGCCAAGGGACAGAGGGAGGGAGGTCTAGTTGATGCTGCTTGTCTGATAAAGATGAAGGCAAACAGAAACAGAGGGCCTTGAATTTTGGTCTTCTCTCCTCCCGTCCTCCAATAAGCGGCACCTTGCCATACCAGTCTCTTTGCTGCCTCCCACCACAGAGGTAGGAAAGTCAAGGGTTCCCTCCCATGTTCCGTGCAGACAGGAGGCTTGGATCCGTGGTTCATGTTCAGGGCGGGAATGGGGAGATAGGGAGGAGGAGATAAGGAGATAAGGTTTTTGTCTTCCGATGGGAAAGGACAAGGATGGCTGGTGTCCTCACCCTTCCTTATGGTCCTCTGAGAAGTAACTGGCTTTGTGTCTGCAGCTGGAGCAATCACCCTGAGATGTAAGGAGACAACCCACTAAAATGATAGTGGACCAAACAGAAAAGCATTCCTGCCTCTAATATACAATGGCGTGGTTGACCCTGCCCTGAAATTGTCACTTGGACTTTCTGTTACCTATGAGAAGTAACCTTCCATTTATTTAAGTTCTTCCGAAGCCCAACTTCCTGTTACTCACAGATAAAACCATTTTTAACTTCCACAGAAGTTTCCTAGACTATTTTCTGCCTCAGAGCCTTCCTTCCTTTGGGGAACTTCTTTCCTCTCACGTCTTCTCCGGCTCTATTACTTACGAAAGATGAGGCAAGAGAACTAAGCACAGGCATCTGGTGTCACTATGATGGGTTTAGGCCAAGGCCACACTCTCTGCAGCTCTACCAGCAAGCTCAGAGACTTGACTCTGAGACCACCCAGCAAGCAATCATCCTTGCAAATTCTCCAAGCCAGTGGAAACTTCATTAGCCCACAGACCTCACAAGCAAGACTTTGCTTTCCACACACAGACAATCTAAACTGCAGGAAAGATGAGGCCGGTCCAGGGTTCAAAGTTGCATTCTGGTATCGGGGCAGCAAATCTGCCTTCCCTCCCATTAATATGACTATTGGGGCTATAAAGATTTCAGAATGAATGTGTACAATATGAGTCACCGCACCACAGTGCCAGAGCTGAGATGGATGGCGTGATGGAAGCAGCTAAAAGACAAGACAGCTTTCATCCAGAAAGAGAAATGCAGGGCCCCTTCTCAGACACCGTCAGCAAAGCATTACAATCCAGCTTTTATTCTTTCTTAGATCTCAATGCCACTTCCTAACTCGAAGTCATGTAACTCATTGCTACCCCATCTCCCAGTTCTGTGCTAGTGCTGAGGCTGTAAAGCCTGCTGAAATGACCTCCTTCATTATGGAGGTCAGAATCCATGTGGTTATAGGTGCTGGACATTTCAAATGCCACAATGCTAGCAGTTCTTATCTATTCGGTGCTTGGGCTGTGCTACTCCTGTAAGAAATATGATTTGTTTTATGATGGCTAACACTAAAGCCATCCCAAAGGATAGCAAACCGAGAGTGGCTGAGCCCATAGCCTATCACGGCCGAGTGGCAGCCACAGATTTGAACCTGGCTCAGACTTTACTGTCCCCTGTGATAACATAGGTAGAAAAGGATGTTTGCTATGGTCCTCATATAGCTCCAGGGTTATGAGAGTTCTCCTACAAAGTGAACAGCAGACTCTACCTCAACCTTGAAGGAGGGTCTGGAAAGCTTGGTTTGGTTCTGTTTCACAGTATTAAAAGAAAAAGGTATACATATGCATAATGTATGTGAATAAAAACATTAAAAATTAAACAATACAGACTCTAAGAAGCTTTTGAGGACTTAAAATTTGGTGTATTGCATTGAGGTACCAGATTAAAAAAAAAAAGGAAACAAATTTTGAGGTGTGGCAGTCTAAACACTTCCTTTTATAGGGAGAAAAAAATAGCAAAAATATACCCCTGGAATCTTGGTTCATAAGACAATGAAATTTCAGACAGCCTTCTGCACCTCAGGAGCCTCCTGAGTAGAGCAGAGATGGTGCCTGCTGTCCATCCAGCTCAGTAGCTGCGGCTCATATTCCTTTCAGGTCCTGCCCAAAGCCTGTCAATAACAACAGAAACCACTAAAGAAAAATTTAACTAGGAACCTCCAAGCCATTTATGAAAATAAAAATACATAGCCTAGAAAGGTAAAAACAAAGAAAAATCATTTCTCAATGTGCTTTTATGACTGGTTCTCATGATTTTTTTAAAGTTAAGATTAAATGACCTAGACTAATAGACACATCCCTGCCATTGCTCTCTTGGGCCAGAGGCTACAGGCAGCTGAGTTTAAGCATCGGGCTGTAGCTCAGTGGTATAATGCTTGTCTACGTACAAGGGGCTGGGTTTGGATCTCAGTATCATAAAAATAAACAAATGAAGCTACAAACATCAAGCTAGGCCTTGTCTGTTACATGGTTGATTTCTAAGAACTAAGGATAACATGTCCCCTTCAGCTGATGGGCAACCACATGGCCTGTAGTCACTTGATAGAGATCTATCAAGTGGGAACATCACATCCATTCTATACGATGACTTTTGCAGCCTTAAAAACAGTGGTGATAACCATTCCTTCTGTGATATGGAGTAGAAGTATGTCGGATAATATGCTTCAAACTCGCCATATGCTTACCAAAAAAAGTATGAGAATACAGAAGGAGTGAAGCACAGTGGAGGCCATCTTGCTGTCCTCACTTGGATACCTGTGAGTGAATCAGAGACAAAGGGTATTCATTATCAGATGGTTAAATTACATCTTTCCAGCAGTCAGAATCTTTGGGTGGCAGTCCCGTCACAAACCCGGCAAAATAGCATCCTTAGAGGCCAGCTCTCCCCTATGTGAAATGGCCAATCTTCCAGAAGCGTCTTTATTCCCAGCTCTATCCCCAGTCAGTATCTCTAAATGGGCACTGTAATTTCATTTCCATAATCGTCACACTTCTCTTGAGAGTCTTAAATCATAGGCATAGCGTATCTCTTCCACTCATTTTTGCTCTGCATGTGTTTTATGATTTTATTTGTTCCCATAGATGAGGAGATATGCTGTGGCAGATGCCAGAATAGATAGGTCAGAGAGTTTTCAAAGCAGCAAATACATGAAATTCTCTAAGTGCAGGGAAGCCACGACCATCTACAACCCTCAGAGACCACAGCAGCTGTCTCCTGGGTCTATTACAGCCTGTGCTTTTGATTGGTCCAAAAGAACTCATACTATTTCCCATCCTCCTTAAAGCTTCACATCTCACAGAAATTTTTAACTTTCATCCCGACATGTGTCATGACTGATTCCAGTATGTAAATGAAATTCCCACTTGGCCTGCTAAGGAGCATGGCTGCCTATTATAATACCAAACTACCAAAGTCAAATATATAAAATTTGAAAGAAGAAACAATGAATCAAAGCCTGTATTAATTTCACTAAAATTCCAAGCCAGTTTTTTAATTATACTTATGGATTATGGATGATGCTGGGTCAGTTGATCCCTTCATTTATTTAGGTTTTCTACATTGAATATGTATAGCAATAGCATAGGGAAATGATTAAAACTTTAATCATTATAAAACTTTCAAATGCTCTTAAGGAAAGAAACATGCTATCTCACTTTAGCCTCACAAAAGCCCTGGGAGATACAAACATGTGTCATTACCTTCAGACCTCCTGGTTAAAAAGCCCTTAAAACCAGTATGGAGCAGGGTAGAGGGTGGCACCAAGCCAGGCCGCCCAGGCTGCAGCTCAGCCCTATTTCAACCATAAGTAAACAATTTCACTGCTCTGTACCTCAGCTTCCTCATGTGGAAAATGCCTAGTGACTACATAATAATAGGCATGAGAAAAGGAATAATAAGGAATTGTCGGAATGTCATGGATGAGTAAATTGGACTAAAAGTTGAGTAATTTGCCTAGAGCCCCTTCGGTAAGAAGTAGTGTGTGTGGGCAGACATCTCGAAAGGCCGGTGAACTCCAAACTCCAAAACTTCTTCCGTTCTTGTGTCTACGTTTATGTGATGTGACATCAGTAAGGACACACACATAGCCACACAGGTGGAGATATTTATACCATGTACAGTTCCCACACACCGTCTAAATTAAATAACCCACTCTTATGTTTCCATGGCTGTTTTAAGAAAAAGCTAGAATTAATTCCTTCTGGACTCTTGAATTCGTTAATTCCTTGACCATTTAAAATTTAGTTTTTGTAACAGAATAAACTTGGTAGACATGCCAAGTATTTTAGATTAAACTCATTATAATTAAATACAAACAAGACATGTTTTTTAAGTATTGAGGGTTGCTTATTTGATTTGTGAAAACATTAAAACAAATTATGAGTCTTCTACATTCTAGAGTAGTATGGGAAGAAAAACAAACAGCCCCACACATCCACAAATTCCTAATCTGAAGATTCAACTAGCCACAGACAAAAATATTGGAGGTGGATGGGGGCATGTGCCAGATTAAAGACACAAAAATGTTGTTTTTTCTCATTACCCAGACAAAACAATATGGTAATGATTCCCATGGCATTTACCACTAATGAGGCATCCAGACTGGCGAGATATCCCAGAAGAAAGCATGGTACTAGAAACTAGGATACAATATGCAAAGACCAACCCTAAAATGCAATATGCCAGGCTGTGGTGGTTCATTCCTTTAACCCCAGCACTCAGGAGGCAAAGGCTGGCAGATCTCCGTGAGATCTGATCTACAGAGAGAAGTCTAGGACAGCCAGGGATACACAGACAAACCCTGCCTCAGAGAAACGAAACAAAACATACATGTGTATATGTTTACTTATTTGTGTTTGTAAATCACGAAAATTGAAATTGGGAGGGAAGGAAGAGATGGTAAGGGATGTGGGCATCAGAGCAAAATAGAACAGTCATGAAGACAGATGGGAAGGGGAAACAGCTGGAGCTAACCTTAAAACCCATTATGCGTTTAGGTGATATAAGCTGGTTCAGAGTGTACAGGAGGAGGTGGGTGGTTACATGTGGCATCACACACTTTTACTCAGAGCCTGGATCTGGTATGTGTGGATGTCCTAGACACCAAAACAATCCTCATGGCTACTGAGGGATGTGTATTCTTATGTTTAACTATCTTTTCAACATGAGTGAAATCCGCATGAGCAGTTATCAGCCTACAGTTTCTTGACAGAAGTAAAACCACAGCACTGTCCTCAAATTTCTTCCCACCCAGGATCTTCCCAAGCTATGCCAACTCTCTCAGGCTTATCTACCACTCCCTCCCCACACCCTGGCCACTGTGCACTTTGCCCAGATCACTGGATCTGTGTCCTGCACTCTCTGCTCTCCCACCTGCCACAGGCCTGGGGCACAGGCAATGAACAGCAAGAATTTGTTTAACAAAGTCTAGTTGTGGGCTCCTTCCTCTGTCTTCCTCTGCTTCTCACCCCGTGACAGGGTCCAGCTCACTCACTTCCAGATGTTGAGCCAGCCTTCTTAAGTGCACCAGATAGAATGCTAAAGAAAGCAAAGGAGCACAGGTCAGCCATTACAGAGCTGGGTCCTGCTCCTCTGTCTTTCAGGGTGTCATACTTGCTCTCCAGACACAGACCACTTCCTTTGGAACTTTCTGTCCTTATTATTTATCATTTATTGATTGATCGATTTATCATCCTTTACTTATTGGTGTTACTTACTGCCTATACTAAAAAATAAAATCCAGTGGAGTAGAGAGATCTTGCTACTTTTTTTGACCTAGAATGCTTCCTATCATAGCTCACATATATTAAGAGCTCAGCAGATGTTTGTTAAATTCTACCGCGTTCATCACTGCCTAACATGGAAAGCCTATTGGTTTGTTCTCTCTATAAGCTTTCAGAATAAATATTATTCTCATGAAAAAAACTATTCACTAATTTGAGATTTAAAGCCTAATCTTAATGCATAAAGAATAGAAATTCTTTTTTATTGATAAAGGAGTTATTTCTCTGTTAAATGCAATAAGGTTTTAGCTTCAGTAGAGTTGAGAAACACTTGGAATAGATCCACGTTCACTTGACTGACTTTTTGTGCTCTTAAATCTTGCAAAGAAATACAATGTGAATGACATAAAAATCATTAATAAATATTATTTGTATCAATAAATAATAAATTCAAATGTTAATGAGTGTCTCATCATTGTTGGGGGTTCAAAGAGTGATGAAAACCACCTATTCCTCATTTGCATATAGCATTACCACTCACAGCATGGCTTCCTATGGCAATAGAAATAACCACTTGCCATGCCTTTGTAATGGGTGGCATGACATGTTTGAGGACAATCCTCCACACCATGAAGTTGTAAGAAACGTGAACTCTGGAGACTGGTTTTGGGACTAGGTTTCTGCAGTCATGTATGGCCCTGGCCACTCATCTTAAAGCAAAAGTCAGTGAGAGTATCCACCTTTGAAAGCTGAGGATTAGCACTGCAACAGGTGTCATTTTGCAATCTGCACTTTCTCAGTCAGAACTTAAACACCAACACCCTTGGCCCAGGCATCTCATCTCACAGCCCACTTTCTGACAGCCCCACTCCCCAAGCAAGGGCCCCCAAGCAGCCTCCAAGTAGGAATATCAAGTTGAAGCCTTTCCCCAAATGATTCAGAGCACACTATGCTAGAATTATGTCCAAGAACTTTGTTCTCTCAGGCAGGTCTTGGCTTTTACTTCCTGTTAGCAGGAACAGGTGAGTAACAGGTAATGAGGACTGACAGAAAACCACTTAAGCTGCCTAAAGCCACTGACATAACATCCACACCTTGGAGAGACCAATGGACAGAGCTTAGTTAACTTTCAGGTAACTCAGTGGCCTCTCCTCTGAAGGGTCAACCCAACCATCTGCTTGGAAATTTTGCTATTGTCAGGGTCTCCTTTGGGTGTAAAGAGCAGTTCAGACAGTTGCTATGGTGACTATCTGAAAGGCCAAGCTACTGCCTGCCCTGACAAAGATCAAAGGCTCCTGAGGCTTGAACGGAAGACCTCAGTCACCTTGCCAGCAGGTGGCTTATCAGGACTTTGACCTTGAATGCGGAACTCTCTAGGGAAGTCACAGACATCCCTGTAGACTGTAGGGGATCACAACACAAAGGCACTTACTGGAAACAAGCCACATGGCACTGAAACTTTCATAGAAATCTTTTTACCCTATAGGAGCCCTAGGCAGCAGATACCACATGCATCTGAGATGAAAATATCACAAGACAAAATCTGAGCGCTTAAGAGGCTTGGCAGAGGTCGCACTGCCACACTCATTTCCAGGTCTGTCCTCCAGAGCCAGGCCCTTCTACACGGAAAGCAGTACTTTCGTCCCATTATCTCCTCCCACACATTTAAAGAGTTTGTTTAAACTTCATGGTTGTTCCATTTTTTCTACACTGACATGACTTACCCTGCCCCAACACCACACACACACACAAGCACACACGCACATATGCATGCACGCATCCATGCATGCACACACATATGCACATGTACACACACCTCACACCATGCCAAGGCAAAAGTTGTATCAATCAGTCTGAGAGATTTTGTTCTTATATAGGATATATTTGTATATGGTTCTTTCCTCAGACCCTCTGAGCCTCATGCCAGGAGTCTCCAATTTTTAACCACGCCCATTGTGATCAGTTGACTAATGTATCTGCCTCCCAACTTCTTCAACATGTGACCTCACTTTGGAGTTTTCATAGAAAATCAACTTAAAAAATGAGGACATCAGAGTGGGGGCCTTAACCCAAGATGGCAGCTGTTTCTCCTACAAAACTGGGAAATTTGGACAGAGATTCATGGACAAGAAAGACCACTTGAACATGAAGGCAGCCATGTACAGGAGAGCTGTCCAGAACAGAATTTTCTCCACAGATCTAGGTACAGTGAATTCTGTTTCAGCCACTCATTCCTGACTTTGAACAAGATGCCGGCATTCTAGGACAAGGTGGCCACGGAGAAGACTTTTCAGGGCTAGTACACTATTATACATCATGTCATCCCCAAGATGACACTGGTCACATTGGAACACAAGCATGAGAATCCTCTTGCTGACATCTGGGGCTTCTAAAAGGCTTTCCACCTCTTGGAGACACTTGCCATTTCTCTCCTTCCTCTGAGTAATTACAGGAACTTCTAGGTCTCTGATTTCCAAACCTGCAGAAATTCAACATGTAAACATTGATACATACACACACACACACACACAACTTGGTGAATAGGCAAATCTTAAATAAGGTCAGTCGTCTCTGGTCCTTTTGATTTGGGTTTTTGAGGGAAGAAGGTGACACCAATGGACTTTAAAATAACTCATCCAACACTGAGAAATAAGCCAGGCAAAAAGCAAGGAAGGTGTGGGAGGAGGACACAAAATTAGTTCATCGCAGGGTGGTGTGGGCAGAAAAGGATGTGACTGGACTCATAACCACAATTAAGCAGTGCCGCATAGCCTGTATGTCATTTATTTTATGGATGCATTGTACATTGCTAAGAGCAGCATAAATTCTAAGGCAAGGCCAGATATGAATAAAGATCAGATTAAAAGTTGGCTCATACCATTGTTCCCCAAGCCATGCTGAGGTCACCCAAGCCCATCTTTCTGCTCTGGCACCAATTACATCCCTTAAGTAGGAGCTGACCAATTTGCACTTTTGACAAATTAGGGGCCCAATTAAAGCAACTCTTAATAAGCTAGAAACAAGCACCCAGGCATAAAATGAGGTCTGCTGCCTCACGCTGCAGACTGATGATTCCTGAGGTGGGAAGTGGCGGTGTTAGCACATTCATAGAGCTGAAGGAAAAGGGAAGCAGAAAAGAGGAAGGAAGAGGAGCAGAATTTCCACAGATATCCCAGACTCCCACAAAAAGTACAAGAATTTTGTTCTCACTACACTTCACAGTGTGCATAAGCTGGTCTCTGAATTTGAGAATCTGGATTTACATATCCAAAATTGGAAATGATTATTTTATCAGTATGGATATATAGATTTTATCATAATGGGATATATGTTCCCTGGAGAAGTTAAAATGATTTGAATTTATATAGGAATTACTAATATAATTACCTTTGTTAAATAAAAACATAGAACTCTAGGGAGTATTTTTAGGAGCATTATCATGGTCTCCTGGTTGGCCTTCTTTCCACAGAGCATGCCGACAAACTAGACAAAGATTGGGCCAGCTTTGAAGAGAAGGTCTCCGCTAAAGTCTTGTGGGACTAGCTGTAGTGAGTTGAGGAAGATAGCCCAAGGTCCCCGTATTTGAACATTTGATCCCCAGTTGGTTCGGTATTTGAGGAGACAGTACAGCCTTGATAGATGAGCCTTGAGAGTTCTCAGCCTGCTTCCAGCTGACCCTGCTTCATGTTGTACCTGAAGATGTGATCTTCCAGATTCTTGCTCCTGTCACCATGCCTACCGCTTGTTGCCAAGTCCCACCTACCCCCTCCCGTTATAGACTTGCCCTCCCTGAAACCATGAATCCAAATAAATACTTCCTTCTAAGCTGGCTTGATATTTTATCACATCAACAGAAAAGTAACCATTGGAGAAAGTAATCTAATACTCTAGCCCCCAATGGAAAGGTGCCCTAAGTCATCAGAGGGATGGGAAATTTGGTGTGGGTGTAGCAATATGCTTCTCGCCTACCTTACCCCAGGAGACAGGACTCACCCCTGCATCCCCTGATATGAACAGATTACAGCCCAGTTGCCCTGGGAGGGGAACAGAGAGACTCCATACATCATAGGCCACTACCGTGAGGGCCCTCTCTAACCTAAAGACAGAGGTAGGGATTGCTATTTCTCATAAAAGATGGCTTGATTTCTTTTATGAAGGTTTCTTTTTGTAGGGTGCAGCATTTCTTCATGTGGATAAAGTGTGTAAACATAATCTCCACTCTATAGCACAAGAATGAGACATTGAAAGATGAAAAAAAAAAAACTCACGAATTGCTATTGCACTGTTAATATGCAAGATGACCTTAAGGCAGGTACAAGCACACACAGGCAAGCAAACAAATAGCCATGCTGAAGCTCTGGTTAACAGTCTCTCTCCGGTAATTAAATCTTAACTGATGACTATGCAGCGGAAGCAAAAATGAATTTAGCTTAATGAAGGGTACCTAACCCTAAAAGGTTTATAATGGATTGAATGTCTTTTAAAGCTTGCATTTACTAAACATTTACTAAGGCTAAGCACTTGGGAAAATCTATTTAAATACAACAACCCTGTTTTGTGGGTCCCACTTGTCATACAAGGTAGAAAACTGAATTCAGAACAGTTAAGGAAAGGTTTTACTGGCTGAATGTAGAGATCCAAGAAGGCATCACATGCTAGGCAGCATGCATGGGAAGAAGATGTTCTTCATCTTTAAACATCTTCCTGAACGCAGATCTAACATTCTCATTACCTGCACTGAAGGCCTGTGTACAGCACTTGCCTGCCCTGCATGTGGCCCTGGATTCAATTCCAGCATCAGAGAAAAAACAAACATTACGGTAATAATTACTGAATCTGAACATCTTAGATAAAATTCAAATTTCATCATTACAGAATATTTTTAAGAAAAATTAAGGGTTTTTTTTTTCACTGCCTACGCAACTACCAAGCATAGCTTAATCTGTTATATATTGCTTACATAGAAAATATCTACTTAATACAATTAATAATTGAGTTACTGGGTAACTATCTGTGTTAGCATATCTCACAGTGAAGTAAATATTCCTGTTTGTTCTCATAACTTATAAATGGCAGGTGGATCTGCCTCCAAGAAAATTCCCCACATCTTTCCTTGTTTACTGTAATGGTAAATGCTCAGTGAATGTTGACTTCTTTCTTTTCCAGAAGAAAGTCCAGATAACTGAGCCAGGTCAAGCTGAGGTGAGTAGGCCACCAAAAGGCTAAACCCATTCTAAATTAAACACCAGAGATTTCTGAGTGAACACAATTTTATACCAACAAATTTTTTTGCTCCTATATTATGTTTATTTGTGGGCCTTGTGAGGAAGGAAAAAATTTCTTCTAAGCACTGCTTCCTGGAGTCACCTCTCTAGACATAGAAGAGGAGCATATTTTATTTCTAGATCCTTCCTTTAACAGTGGGACATAGGTTCTTAGCATAACATTGTGTGTGTGTGTGTGTGTGTGTGTGTGTGTGTGTGTGTGTGTGTGTGTGTGCATGTCTGTGTATGACACAAGATGATCTTTCTAGAAAGTTGTGCTGTTACATGCCTACAATCCTAGCATGAAGGAGAACCACAGTCTCAAAGGTGGCCTGCACTACGTAGCAGTGCCCATCTAAAAGTCTCTTTTCTGTGGCATTATTGGTTTTGTCTTTTTTTTTCCTACAAAGGAAACAACACCTTAGCTTGACCTGGACTTTCTCCTGAAAAAGATACTGAGTGTCTACTAATGCAGTAAGCACATTAACTATGCATTCACTTGTCATGATCTCCCATTTAGGCAGATTATCTGCTATCTAAATGGAAATGATTATGGTTCAGAGGGCATAAACGCTCTGCTTCATGTTCTCTGGACAATCAGTGATGAAACTGGCCCAACCCAACTGACCAACCCCAAAGACTCATAAAGTATATGTTCCACAGTCAACTATAGACTCTCAGAAAAAGGATTCCTTTTATTTCTTTAGAAAGCCTCCATGTTGCCTGTTTTTCTTGTCATCTGAATGTATACTCTCTTCTTTTAAAGAATATCTTGCTTGAACTTACACTCTTATAGAAAAATAAAGACAGAAAAGGATCAGAGAAGACATCACTCCACCAGTCTACTTGGTCCATCCTACTACAGAGAACCTGTTTTATCCCTAAAACGTCACCTGTAATCAAGAAACACAGGCAATGGCCAAAGCTACAGAGTGATACATGACATCTCAAGAATCCCTCATGAGCAAACATACACCGGCAGCAGTACGGCCACCACTGGCCGCCCTTTCCCGACTGTGTGGCAGAACAGGTTCTCTGTTCTTCATTCATATTCTAGTACTTTCTTTAAAAGTCTCTTTTCTCTTCTGTAACCCCCTCCTTTTCACCTGTTCCAGACAGCTCTAAGAATCAGACACTGGATTTGTCTTCTCTGAAAACAGAACAATCTTTAAAGGCATCTGGGAGACATTGCCACTTATAAGAAGAAGATTCTAACTCCATTTTCCACAATGTATGAGTCCTAGAGTGTTGTCAAACTAGTCTTTAGATGCTAATTACAAATAATGGCTGGCAATACTCATTTACACACTTCAAAGAGCCCAATATTCCCTTTAATTCCACTCCAAGCTCAACCCAACCAGAGCCACTTCATCCAGTGAATGTCTGAAATACAGACTCATGGAACAAAATCATTAAGAAGAAGAAACTGTCCACTGGGAACAAGTGCCTTCCCCAGCAATGCTATACACTGCACCTTAAAGAATACACTTATCCAGCCCTTCTTAAGTCTCCCCCCTCCGAAACCCTACCACCTAAGTCATCACTCTTTAAAAACATTACTAAAACAATGGTGAGGACGATCCACTTTACCTTTCTGTAAGTAAGAAAATGCTGCTTAGAAGGCTTCCATTCAATTGTAGAGACACTTGCTGCGGCTTGAGAACCCCAGGAGACACTTCCTCTATCTGCTCTGGTTCTTCTAGCCTCTCCCTTCACCTCCAGTCAAACAGTCAAACATTAACCACAAACATTTTTATTGATTCCCAAGAGCCACTGAGTACCATAAAAGGTATCATTACGTTCAATTCAGGAAAAACTTACTTTGTATGCCCAAAGCTCCAGCCATACTGAGCGTGCTTTCAAACTGGTTGCTCTGTTGTCATTGTTGTTGTCTAACAGATGATCACATTGGAAGTTAGAGTGATGAAGTTAGCTGTGTAGTCAGCTACCTCTGTAGTGTGACCCCTGGGACATCCAAGATGGATGCTTACATTTTACACCAACACTTAGTGCAGAATCTACAAAGGAGACCCTGTCAATAAATACATGTGAAGGTTCCATGCAAATATAAAAGTCAAGGTGCAAGACAAGTGACAGCTCAGTCCACTGACAGCCACTGGCAAGAGAGACTGTAGATGAGACAGATGGCATGCTAAAAGATGCAGGCCTTCCATTCAAAGACTATGGGAAACAACCAAAGCCTAATGCCAAACACAAGCCAAGCCACACAATTCAGGGAATGGTCTTACCGAAGATTATTCTAGTCCTACCAGATATTTCAGGCAAAATGGTATAGAACAAGTTTATAAAAAGAAATAAAGAAGGGAGGGATGGAGGAAAGAGAGAGGAAGAAGGAGAAGAAGAGGAGGAGGAGCTAATGCCATAGACTTCTTAAACCAAGCAAGGCTTCATTCTGATTGATGGCTAATTCCCACACTTCTGTGCCTCTGGGAAGCCATCCTGAAAATGTGAAGCATGGCAGTCAGAGGGCACACGGGTCAAACTTTGCCCTGTTTCTGGGGACCGTCTGAAGCTTGTCTGGGTGTCTCCTGAGATTCTGTTGCTTTTTCCTCCCATTACTGGGTTCAGGATCCTGAAAAGCCAGGGCTGCTCTTGATGGAAGCTCCTCCCTCCAAGACGTCCTAAGCATCTTTCCTGAGTTCCCTAAGCCACTGATGGAAAGACCTGGCATACTGGGCGCCTAAAAGGGAAGCAACTCCCTTACTCACCAATATCAGCATCTGTGGTGGAACAGAGGGCTCAGGAGGAGCCTTTCCTTTTCAATCTCACAGAATTTAATTAAATGAGCATGGTCAAGAACTTCTCAAGTGTTTACCATTTCTGCTCTCCTATAAGCTAGACAAAAATGACCACAAAATCAAAGAGCATCAGCTTGCCTGATATTTCACTTCCTGGAATTAATCAATTAGCCCTCCCCTCACAGAAAGAGCCAGCTACTCGCCTGAGTAGTCTTTTAATGACGTGAGTGAAAAGTAATTTCTAAGCCTGAAAAGTTTTTTTAACGAAAAGGTGCCGATGGATAGCTTTTCGGCAATAATGGCATGCTGCTGTGCCCATGGCGTGTGGGTCCATCAGTTAACGGTGTCTTCTCAAGCCTATGAATAGATTCCAACTCAGAGACAGAAAAGAGAGTAGGAAGAGATTTTGGATCTGGGTGGAGTCACATAGGCTGTGCAGCACCGGTAGGCCTCTATGCTACTCAGTCTGTCTGATTTAAAACCCCAGCAGCATTCACTCCTGAATTCTTTTCTCCCAGCTCCATGCAGTAACAAAGAAACACCCCTCCATGGGCCCATTCTTCTTGGAGGGGACCATTTTTGCTTGTATGATCCTATTTCCATGCTTTTTCTTCCCTGCTCTCCTAACTCAGAGTTGGTTGATTTAACTCTGAAGTCCAAAACAGTTCTCCAGATAACATGTGACTGAGATTCTGGATTGTAGTTCCCTTTAGTCTCTGAAATTACAGGGTTCATGTAGTTCTGAGAGCAATGTCAATATTCATCAGACTGGTTATGCTCCCAGCCTAACTCTGAAGATTGATGTTTCATATTAACCAATCCATGGGCCAGCGTAGATACCAATTGTTTTAGAAATTCATTTGTGTGCAGTGATAACAGAATAAATACTTTGTTGGTGATAGAAAAAATAAGGAAGCATGAGTAATAAAAAATTAGTGCTTCCCTCTTTGAAAGTAAGGACATAGGATTTTTACAACACAAACAATTGAAGAGAGTGGGGGATGTAGCTCAGTCAGTGAAGTGTCTATTGTTTATCATGAGGACTAGAGTTTGACCATTCACCCATGTAAAAGGCCAGGTATGGCGGCACAGACTTGTAATCAGTTGTCCCTTAGAGCCTATCTCAAATAAACAAACTCCAGAGGTACACACATGTATACTTATCCACACAAACAAAACATGCATACATAAATGAAAAGCCAGTGGTCGCCTACATAGGATGGAGCCAAGCAACATACCAGCATGGAGGCTGAGCACCTTAGGAGCACCAACCCTCATCTAAGACTTGTGGACCATTGATCTGTAGCCAGAAGTTTCTGACCCAACCTAGTTCCGAAGTCTAGACCCCTAGTCCCAATGACATTTGGTCCCAAATAATCACACAAAGGCTTATATTAATTACAAACTGTTTGGCCCATGGCTCAAGCTCATTACCAACTAGCTCTTACAAGTTAACCCATTCTTATTAATCTATGTCTTGCCACATGGCTAGTGGCTTATTTGTACTTTTATGTCTTGCTTCTTGGGCAGCTGAATTGGGTCTCTTTGACTCTGCCCTCCTTCTCCTTTACCTGTGTTTGGATTTCCCACTTGCCTCCAAGTTGCATTGCCATAGGCCAAAGCAGCTTCTTTATTAACAAATGGTGACAAAGTATATTCACAGTGTACAGAAAGACTTCCCACATCAGTTGATGGTTTCTGGAGAAGGAAGAATCTCTTTCAGGGTGTGGTCCCCTGGAGACTGACCTACATTCTGGTAGATGGCCCCACATCCATGTGCTTATGAGCAATGCAAACTGGACTGGAGAATTAATACAAGATGAACACATACAAAAGGAGGATGTTAATTTGGGGAGTGCCAGCTAGCTCTGAGAGGAGTTGGGGAAGGTGTGGGGTACACATGATCAAAATACATTGTATGCATATGTGAAATTCCCAAAATATTATTTAAAGTATTTTATTTTTAAAGACAAGTAAATAAGAGCCTGAAGCTAATAAGAAAACCTTAACCTCCAGATCCTCCTGGCAGATAGAGACCTAGTCAGCAGCTGTTCATTCCATGGGTATTTGAATGATCTGCAATTACTAGTCCATGCTGTCACTTATCAGGTTCTTGTTACTCCAAATGAAAAAACTGGGGAAGGGCCTCTGGTAGCAGGTACTCATGTTCCTAGCTGTGTACTAGACAGATGCCTGCTGGGCCTTCCAAACATGATGAGTTTTTCCAAGCCTTGCTTAAATCCTGTGGTGTTGACTCAGTAGGTCTAGGATCCCAGGGACCTAGCACTGTGTCACCATGCTAGATTTCTGATCCAGGTGGCAGAGAGCTCTCCTATGAGCAACTCCAGCTTAGCACTCTAACCACCAGTAAACACTTAACAAGAGCCTGCCTGTGCTTCCTGAGATATTTTCCCACCATGGAAGACCCATTTCTGCAGAGATATCTCCAGCAATGATCAGGCCAGAACTGGCAGACACAACATGCCCAGTCAGCCACAAACATTTTTTTTCTCACAGTCAACTAAACTCTTGATTTGACCTTGTGTGTTCTTTAAATTCCAAGAGCTGATTGTGATCTTGGTTTTCTGAGACCACTTCTTAGATTTCACCAAAAAAGCTTTTGCTTCCATCTAGCTCAGGGCTCATATGTCTGCATCTGGTCCCCTCCTCCATCATAACATAGAAACAGCACTTGCCAAGATGACCAGCCACTGTTTTGTGAAAATCAGAATGCTAATCCCCTATCTGTGCCTCTGTGACCTCCATAGCATGTAACACCATCACTAACTCTCGCTAAGTCACTCTTTTCCCAGGGTATCCTCACCAGAATTGTCTTGGGCTTTCTTCTGTCTTTGGAGACAATCCCTTGCAACTGTATATGTGGGACTCCTTGGGTCCAAGTCCAGATCATCTTACCTTGTACCTCACTCAGAGAGACTGGATGTGTCAAATTTCTCTCTCCAGCTCGTCTCTCCTCTGGTCAGAGGTCTATTTACACACATCCCATAAACACAACAAACTACACAGCCCACTGTTAACATTTTTTAAAAGGTTTATGTTTTGTGTGTATGTGTGTGTGTTTGTGTATATGTGTATGTCTTTGTGTATGTGTGTGTATGCATTTGTGTGAACATACACATATTTGTATGCATACCTACAGAGACCAGAAAATGACATCAGATTCCCTAAGCTGGAGTTAAAGACAATTGTGAGCTCTACCATGTATGTGGTAGTCCTCTGCAAGAGCAGCAAGCACTCATAACACCTGAGACATCTCTCCAGCCCCAATCTTACTGTTCTAATTCCTCTAAAACATGTCTCCTCTTACCTGCTATTCCTTCGTGGTAGACCTGGCATGGTTCATGCTTAGCCAGACCACATGCTTGCTGTAACTAGTGCATTACTATGGCCTCTCACAGGGCTATTTCTCTGTGTTACTAAAACTCAGGCCACCAAGAAGACAAACTGTCCTTCTGTTGTCTTCCAGTTCAGTAAGCCCAGTCCCCACATCAACCCAGCAGAACTTCTGAAGAGCCAGTCTATCTTAGAACCAATTTTCCCAGTACTGCATGACAGGAAGTAAAACATGGCAACTCTCCCCCTCTTGGGTTTCCCGGGTAAAGGAGGCCCACTGGCTCTCCTTTAAAAGAAGGGAGAGGCACACTGCTGGCCCAGGTTTCTACAACACCTCCTGGGTGCATGCTGAGTCCCAGTAAATCCCACTCAGTTTAACCTTGACTGAGCAAGCATACTTCTGAGAAAGGCCTTTTATTCTGGAATCTTTCCAATTATGTTTCTCCAGTCATGGGAAACACAGTTTCACAGAACCAGGATTATGTCCAACCAGACCTCCAAGACTGAGGTGACTGCACCTTTTTTAAATATCCAAGAAGAGACAAAAAAAAAAAAAAAAAAAAAAAAAACCACCAAAAAACACTATCAGTTAACACGACATGGAGTAAATGTCACCTGCCTTTCCTACACCTGCAAAGAGTTTGCTTCAGACACATAATGACTTTCATTCAGGGTTTCTGAACCTTGGCTGTGTGCAATCAGGGGGATTCTGGATGTTCTGGGTTCTGGGGAAATCTGTCAGGGTTTTCTTTTTAAATCTCCTTGATTCTGATCTATGGGAACATTAAGAATTAGCAGCTAAATGTTTTCCCTCTAGCAGGCACATTTGCAATTGTTCTCTATATATAATCTTGTTCAATCCTCACAATTAAAGACTCGAAGAGCAAAGAACACAAGGCCGTTTTCTAAGGTTCAGACTCAGCCCAATTTATTTATTTATTTTTGAGATCTGCTTTTATTTTCCGTGCATATGTGTTGTGCTTACACATATGTCTGTGCATCACATACATGCCTGGTGTCCACGGAGACCAGAAGACATCTGATCTTCTGGGACTAGAGTTACAGATGGCTATGAGCTGCCATGTGGGTGCTGGCAATTAAACTCAGGTCCTTAGGAGGAATAGTCAATGCTGTTAACTGTTGAGCCATCTTTCCAGCACTCGAGTCCAATTTAAAAAGAAAGCTTATGGAGAGATGAGCCTGGTCGCTCTTGCTGCTTACAAAGCACTTGTGTTCAAGCAGCTTACTGTTGACATCAGTTCCAAGGGCATCTGTCAGTTCTTCTGACCTTCACGGGCATCCATAACACATGGCAAATGCTTAAATATAAAGTTAAATTTTTTAAAAAGGTCTTTTTAAAGTATTAAAGTATCTAACTGCTACCCTCTTCCAAATCTCAGGAACAGGTATTAAAAATGACCCCCTGTTCTGCCTTCCTGTGGGAGCTCCTCAAGCCCACTAAAAAGATCAGCCAATGTAAAGATCATAGGAATCAATGTGAGGGATGAGTCAGCAGTTAAGAGCACTGGTTGCTCTTCTGAAAGACCCAGGTTCAATTCCCAGCACTCACATGACACCTCACAACCATCTATAAGTTTAGTTCCAGAGGATCAAATGTCTGGCCTCTGTTTGGCATCAGGTTCTCACGTGGTGCACAGACACACACGTAGGTGAAACACTTAAGCAAAACATAATAGGACAATTATTATAAAGAATACCAATGTGTACCTCAGTGACATTCTCCCCAACTGTTCCCACTTAGAGGTGGCCCAGCCACTATGGCCTGAGGTGTGTAGGGAGGGGTCTCCTTTATTGTCTCTCCAGCTGACACCCTTTATATTTTTCCAGACCTCCATTGACAGGGAACAATAGCATCACCTGAGTATTTTCAGCTGGAAGGGAGGCGGGTCATATCCCACCACAAGGAAGAAGTGGCTGGCTTCACTGTTGCTGAGGTAACCCTAGGTATTTCTGGTCAACACTACTTAGGAGCGCCTCATCCCCAGGTGTAACTGATTCCAACTAAATCTGTAGGTTTCCCAAAACAGGTTCTTCTCTCAACACTGCAGCTCTCCACCTGGAGTAGGGCACAGCTCCTGATGTAGCAGTGCTGGAAGCTCAGAGGGGTATTTCAAATAGAATCAGAACATATCATGAATGCAATTACAATCAATCATGCAGGGTCAGCAAGGCTCAGCTTATGCATGGAGGGAAAAAACTCAGATATCATGAATGCAATTACAATCAATCACACAGGGTCAGTAAGACTCAGCTTATGCATGGAGGGAAAAAACTCAGTGTTGGTGAGGATACCCAGAAAGAAAGCTCTGATGGTGAGTACGGAGAAGAGCATGTAATGGGAACAACAGTCTACCATGTGACCCACAACGCACTATGAAAAGGAAATCTTGGTATGCTGAAAACATACCTATATCCCAGGCTTATTGCAATACTCTTCACAATAACCAAGATATAGAACCAACCTATCTGTCCGTTAACAGACTAACGAATAAGGGAAATGTAAGTTGAACATCGTTCAGTTATTAAAATGATTGAAACCCTATTATTTATGGAACTATGATAAGAAAAATAACTCACCACAGAAAATTTAATACTGCTTGTTCTCACTTATATTTAAAAGATAAAAATACTAACTAACTATAAACTGGGTATGGAGGTACATGCCTTTAATCCCAGCACTCAGAAGGCAGAGAAAGGTGGATCTCTGAGTTCAGGTTGGCCTGGTCTACAGAGCAAGTGCCAGTACATCCAGACCTACACAGAGGAACCATGTCTTGAAAAACAAACAAACAAAATACTAACCATATAGCAAGTAAAATAGTGGTCACCAGAACCTGGGAGTGGTAGGGGATGGGGAAAAGGGGATGGTTATCAGATGTGCTTGAATAGAAAGGATAGACTCCAAGCAACAGCACAGTAAGGTATGACAATACAGAACGCTTCAAATACTAGTAAAGAGGATTTGCAAAGCTCTCAGCACAGAGAGATGAAAATCTGAGGTGGGGAGAGGTGTGCCAAGGTACACTGTAAACGTGGTCTGATGGTGGGGATGATCCACGGCATGATCATTACACATTATATACAGGGATTGAAATGCCACACTAAAGCCAAGTCTGCTGTGTAGAGGGCCAGCCTGAGCTAGATAGTGAGGATGACCTCAATCTACAATCATAGACCAATTTCTAGGGTACACTCCTAAGTGAAAAACAGGAGAAAAACCATACAATGTAGTAGCAGCCTGTGCTCAGAAAGTATGAATACTCCCACAAACATGTATACATAATATGCTGTCACCTACACGGAGTGAGAAACAAAGTATAAACGGTATATATGTCATGCATATAGTCATGTGTGCCTATGACTTGGCTTCTACCTTAAGAAGCAGAAAAATAAACTGCTTTTCTAGATTACTACAACAAGAAAGGGATCAAGTTATAGAAGCTGAACTTTCTCTGAGTATAATAATGTCCTTATTTATTTGCCATTAGACCAGTGCCAATGACTTATATAACTTTAAAATAGCAACTCAACATGGAAAGAAGCAGTGCTTAAGAACTGACGTCAAAGAGAGAGAAATAAGCTTTATTGTGTGAGCTAGAAGTCTAAGTTCTCAATAGTTAATCTAAATGAAATATGAAATGGTTTTCTGACTGTATCCTCCATTAGAAAGATCCATGAGAAAGGACAAAGTACAGGAACTTCAGCAAACTCTTAAGCTGTTTCCAGAAACCACACT
Organism: Phyllotis vaccarum; assembly: GCA_033318265.1. Classification (NCBI taxonomy): domain Eukaryota; kingdom Metazoa; phylum Chordata; class Mammalia; order Rodentia; family Cricetidae; genus Phyllotis; species Phyllotis vaccarum. The sequence continues at coordinate 5,104,681 of JARWLC010000012.1, read as the reverse complement.
GTCACTCGAGGAACTGATACATCGTTCTGAAACATGGGGTAGTAAAATAGGAAAATAACCGTCACTCTTGTTCAGAAACAAGATTTTAGGTTTAAAAAAAAAAAAGATAGTTATAAAATCAATGAGGGGAAATAAAAGGCCTGGAATACTACATTCAAAATATTAGTATAAATTCATTGTAACAGGAGGTTTCTGGACGGCCTGGCCCCTCGATATAGCCTGCTCACCACCACCATCCCCAAATGACTCAGACACTTATATTATTTACATGCTGTTCACCCTATGGCTCAGGCACATTGCTAGCTAGCTCTTTCATCTTAACTCAACCCATTCTCATTAATCTGTCTGCCAGGTGGCCCGTGGCTCACCTGTGCTCCTTACATGCTTCTTCTTTGGCGGCTGAATCATGTGTCTTCATAGGTAGGATCCGCTCTCCTCCTACCTATGCTCTGATTTCCCCGCCTACTCTATGATGCCTGCTGAGGAACAAAGCAGTTCCTTTTTTTTTAAAAAAAAAAAAAAAAAAAAAAAATGATATTCACAGCGTACAGAAAGACATTCCTACATCAACTCACGATCTCTCTAATCCTCAGTATGGTTATGAATCCCTCTAAAAGTGATCACCAAGGGTTGGGGAGATGGTTCGGCAAGCAAAATGCATGCCTTGCTAGCATAAGAACCTGAGTGGGGATCTTGAGCACTCACTTAACAGTCAGGCATGGTTGCAAATACCTAAAACCCTAGCCCTGGTGGGAAGAGACACATTCAGAGCTTGCTAGTAGACTATCTATACAGCTGGTGAGCAAGGTGTTCACTGAGAGACCGTGTCCCAAAAGAGAAAAAGGAAGACGTTCAACATTGAGTCTGGCCTCCACATGCACACATGCAAACACACACGCACACACACACACAAAGAAAAAAAAATGATGAGCAACTCTTCAGCAATGGGCTGTCCTTCCACCAGCTGTTAATTTTTAAATCCCATTTTTAAAGGTATTTAAAGAATCAATCTCCAATGTAAAAACTGTTAAAAGGTATTTAAAGAAGTTGATGGCTGCTAGTGTGGGTTGGGCAAGACCAAGATGTGCTGTGGTATTTGTCAACACCACCCCAAGAGAAAGCATTCAAGCCTGAGCACAGCAAGCATTCACAAACCAGCCAGAAGATGCACTCCCTGGCCAAGCCTACAGGGAAATGAGAGAAGCAGGAAAAATAATGATTCCAAGCCAGGTAGGATGGCCCACACATGTCCAGCACTCGAGCATCAAAGCAGGAAAATCTAGAGCTCTGGGCTAGCCTGGACTATGTAGAAAGGCCTTACTTCAAGAAAATGAAAGATGGAAAAGGAGAAATGAAGTCAGTAAATTAACACAGTGAATGTTAAGATTCATGATATTATAACTGTGTCCAATAATATATGTCCCTTAAACACCATTAGACAATGCTAGGCAACCAACTTCTTATCCTAAAAGCATAAATACAGAGCAGCGTAGTGATATATATTTAGTAAAATGAGTCTGGAATATCAGAGGAGAATCAACCACAGAGCCAAGCCAAGGTCAGGGAGTGGTGACCCACACCTCTAATCCTAGCTTTAGGAATGTAGGAAGAGGAAGTCAAGATAGAGGGAGAGAGGGGAGGTTTTCAGTTTTCTGGGTATTTCCTTGATGAGCTGAGGAGAGAGAGGTTTGGAATCAGGATTTTGTAGAGACAGGCCTGAGGAGTTGGCAGGTGAGAAGTGGCTGTGGTTTGTTTCTCTCTCTCTCTAATATTCCAACTTTTCCCCAATATCTGACTCCAGGCTTTTGTTATAATACCTAATAGAATTCCTGAAATAGAGAAGACTCAAGAATGTAAACATCCTGGCTGATCTGCGTGTCCCAGGGTAACCAAGCAGGTTTTGCATTAGTTTGGGACACATTGTAGCTAGAACAGAGGGTCTTGCACTGCTAAGCCAACTCACTGATGAACTTATCAGCCACCAGTGTTTAATAAAAAGTTATTCTTATGGGACTCTTCTAGCTAACAAATGAAGAAGTTATGAAATATTGTTTTATAACCGCTACAGAAATAATGGATTATACTGGTTCATCTTGTATTGTATAGCTAAATATTTTTCCCCAGTTGCTTTATAAAGCAAGGAGAACTATTTGGTACAGAATTCTTGGGACTGGAGGGTGACCTCATCTTGGCAAGAGTCCCAAGATATATCACCTCTTAGGAGAGATAAGAAAAAAAATGAACCTGAGAGACAGCTCAGGAGGTAAGGAAGGCTGCTGTCAAAACTGGTGACCAGGTCCAAGACCAAACCCATATAGTGGAAAGAAAGAACTGATTCTCATAGGTTGTCCTCTGACCTCTACACATGTGTACACCCAAACATGTGCACGCACACACACACACACACACACACACACACACACACACACACACACGAGAGAGAGAGAGAGAGAGAGAGAGAGAGAGAGAGAGAGAGAGAGAGAGAACATAAAACAAGTAGTGTATATAAAAGGGACCAAGCTCTTAAGATAGTCTTACCCGTCAGAACATTCTGTTCCTTTGAAGATGTCAAAATTCCAAAAGCATGACCCCACTACACAACCCTCTTCTGCTAGACCTCATCTCTTAATGCCCTCCACTTTGATCCCACAAGACTCAGGCTCTTGCTCACCAACCCTTGAAGAGAAAGCCACACCCAAGCCCTAGCCCATCAGCTTCCTGTGTCTCCAAACTGATGGTGGTGGACAGGTTTTCAAACACTTTGATTTCCAAATAGACATAGGAACGATTGAAGATAGAATATATTTTAGTGTAGGTTCTTATTATATTTGAAAATACCCCACAAATCCCCTTTTGTGTCAAATTTTAAAAAAGGTTATAGCTAACATAAGAAAAACAATATACAATAGGTACAATAATTATATAAAATATATACAAACAATAAATGAGTAATTTCCAGTCCATTAACAATTGACAATTCAAAGAAAATAATTCAGTAATTATCCTATTTTGATGAATCCAAAGGATTATACCTAATTCACTTTCTTTCTAACTTGTATTACTAACTAAAAACTATTTTGATGTCTCTTAAACTTTTACACTTTAACTTCAAAGTTTCTTTTCTAAAACTGTCATTAGAAAACTGTAACTATAACTATCTCATCTTCAACTACCTCAGAGACCCAAGAAGGAAATAATATTCACCCAAGTAAACAGGAAGTGCAAGCAACTTCCAAAATCTAGAAATGACAGAGATGACACCTATCTGCCTGGACAGTCACCCAAAGTTCCTTTATAAAGTTGGGGCATCCATCTTCAGCCTACAGACCCAGAGTCTCTTCTCATTTCAGTGAAGCAGGAAATCTGCTCTGCCCATTCTGGTACAGTTCATCAGTCGCTTCTTGTGTCCTGAAGAATGTCTAACAGTTTTCTCTGCAAAGCAAGAACCCACAGGACCATCTCAGCTTGTTCTGCCAAAGTTCAGAGGCCACTTTCTGGAACCTGCATGTCCAGTTTTAACAGCATACTGTCAAGCACTCAATACAAGAACAGGTTCTTATGCAGTGGCTAACCAGTGCCACAAAGAAAGTAAACTCCATATGGAGTTTCTTCGATGCCCATTTTTCTCTTGAAATAGATTGGTGCTGCCAGGAGCAGATCTGTCTCACTGTCCAGAAAAGTCTAAGTTCTTAAAATATTTTAAATGTCAAATGGATCTCTGAAGTATTTGAAGAAGACCTATTCATCTAAAATATGTTTGTTTGATCTTTAAAATATATCTAATGTGACTATGTTTGAATGTAATGTCTAACTACTAACTTGCATTACTTTATATTCTAATTAGTTGGTAATTAAAAACTTTCATGGACTAGCAACTTGTATTACATTGTTAGATGAACTGAATATGTATAATACCTTGAACAAGCTTAGAAATATTTGTACAGTGACACAATTAATCTCAACATACACAATTTGTATACAATATACAAAAATCCAATCCAATGTAAAATATTTAAAGCTAAAAAATCCTTTTAAAAGAAGATTCAATAATCTATCCTTATAGCCTATATATCTGTATCCCCCTTTTATTTCTATTTTTTAAAACACAAATCTTGAATCTAATTGCTCTTATTTAACTTTTTCCAACCATAACCATTAACAATTTTTAACCAATTAACCTAAACAATGACAATCATCCATAACCCATTGAACAACCAAAAAATCCCACCCCACCTCATGGGAATGGGGGCGCCGTGTTCTTAAATTTACTCTCTGCTTTCTAGGGGTGACAGCATCTTTTGGGGATCCTGAAAAGAGAAGTTTTGTTAATTGTCAAGTCTTGAAATAAGTAGCTGTGTCATTTGTTGTCCAGTCTCTGCATAACAGGAAAGTGCACAGCTTGTCTCAAGTCCTGGCTATAGGAGTCTGTGAAGCTGGTTCATCTTAGCAAGCTGCCTCAAAATTGTCCTGAGCAGTTTGTAGTTCAAATCTGATCTTTGGTTGGTGTTTTCCAGCCTAGTGGCTTTGTCAGAGTCTATGTGAAATCATAATTGCAGGCCCATCTTCCTTTTGGATACTTCAAGTTCGCAATTAGGCATTGTCATGGATCACTGCAGAAAATTGATAAGAGATTAAAACCCAACACAATGTACAGGAAACTAAATATATAACTATTTATTCAGCATAGGATTAGTAACAATAGAACATTCCCATGTTTTTAGTTATTCTTCTGTCCCATATCAGGTGGCTCTTCTGATATGATACAGAGATCATATATTTTCCTTAAACAAGTATGTTTGAGTTTAGAGAAGGAGAGAGCCATGCTTCAACTCTAAAGCCAGCTTTAAATTATAATTAAACTGGGACTTCAACTTACAAAAAAATAGAGGTTAAACAATGAGATTTTACCCCAAAGAGTATACTGGTACCAATAGTTATGATATTCTTTTGCTTGTAAATTTTTCTGGGTAGCCTCCCTTTTGCTTTAGACGCCTAGATGTCCAAGGTCTTTTAACTTCTTGAAGATCGGTGTTTCCAGTTTCCTGTAAAGACAAAAACAGAAAACTGCCCCGACCCTTTGTTTTTTCTTACAACTGAAAGAATTGTAATATGGGTGGGTGAGCTATCAATTCTTAGTTTCATGAAGTTTCTCTGATTCAAATTGAGTCTTTATTAATTTTGATGGTATCCATAACTTTTCTTCACCTGTAGAAACAAAAGCAAAACCCCTTCCCCAATGTAGCTCATACCCTTGCTTCCATTCAGAGGTTAGCACATCTTTGAAGTAAACAGGCTGATTTGGTTCAGCTGTTTTTTCTAAAGTCCAATGCCTTTCAGCAGCTGTTGTTCCTTTCTCATTAGCATTGAGAAAATTCAAAGTTAATAAAGCATTATGTAGTCTATCTCTGGGGTCTTTGTTATTCCTTTCTGTTTATTTAGCATATTCTTTAGCATTTGATTTGATCTCTCTATGACTGCTTGCCCTGTAGGACTGTGTGGTATTCCTGTAATATGCTTTATATTATAATAGACAAAAAATTGTTTCAATTTACTAGAGACATATGCTGGAGCATTGTCAGTCTTAATTTGTACAGGTATTCCCATGATGGCCATAACTTCTAGCAAATGTGTGATTACAGAATCAGCCTTTTCTGAACTCAAAGCATTGCCCATTGAAATCCTGAAAACGTATCTATTGTATGATGGACATATCTTAATTTCCCAAATTCTGTAAAATGAAATAAATCCATCTGCCAGATTTCATTTCTACATATGCCTTTAGGATTAACTCCTGCTGGCAATGGAGTTTGGTTATAGAAAGAACAGGTGAGACACCTTTTATAATTTCTTTGGCTTATTGCCAAGTAATAGAGAAATCTTTTTTTAATCCTTTGCTATTGACGTGATGCTTTTTATGAAATTATGAGGCTTCTAGTACATTTCCTATTAATTATTTATCAATTTTATTATTGCCTTGTGCTAAAGGACCTGGCAAACCCGTATGGAATAGATTGTGTGTTATATAGAAGGGATGATTTTTAGTCCTGATTATTTCTTGTAACAGAATAAATAATGAAGTTAATTCTGATTCATCATTAATAAAATCAGCTGTTTCAATGTGTAGAACAACTCTTTCTGCATACTGAGAGTCAGTGACTATGTTAAGAGGTTCAGTAAAGTCCATTAATACCATCGCAATAGCATATAATTATAATTCTGACTTTTAACAGAATTATAAGGGCTTTGAGCCACTTTACTTATATGTTCTGATTTGTAACCTGCCTCCTCTGATTTGTTTGCATCGGTATAAAATGTAGGGGTTCTGGAAATTGGTTTATCTCGTACAATATGAGGGAGAGTCCAATTAGTTTTCTTTAGAAATTCAATTCTTTTGCTTTGAGAATATTTGTTGTTAATATCTCCAAAAAAAACTACTGCAGGCTCTTTGCCAAGGTTCACTTTCTACTCAAAATTGGTCAATTTCTTCATTAGTTAAAGGAACAACAATTTCTGCTGGGTCCATTTCTGTCAATTGATGAAGTCTTAATTTTCCTTTAAAAATAAGTTCAGAAATCTTTTCCACATGTGTCTTTAACTTCTTACTTGGTTTATGTGGAAGAAATATCCATTCCAATATAATATTTTCCCTTTGCATTTTAAAATTCCAGTAGGAGAATGCTTAGAGGGAAGATAACTAGAATGCAATTAAGGTCTGGATCCACACGATCCATATGTACCTCCTGTATTTCTTTTCCACCAAAGACAATTCTTTCTCAGCTTCAGGTGAGAATTCTCTCCGACTATTTAAGTCCTTGTCACCATTTAAGGTTTTGAACAAATTATCCAGTTCATCATTTTTAATTCTAATAGTGGGTCGTAAGTTGGCAATGTCTCCTAGTAGTCTTTGAAAATCATTAAGTGTCTTCAATCTACCTCTCTTGATTTGTACCTTTTTAGGTCTAATTTTTTGTTGGCCTATTTTGTAGCCTAAATAATTAATGGAATCCCCTCTTTGTATTTTTTTTCTGGGGCAATTTGTAATCCCCAAGCAGGCAAAATTTTTTCACTTCTTCAAAAATTTTTTCTAAGATATCGATATTTAAATAGGCCAACAAGATGTCATCCATGTAATGACAAACTGTAGATTGTGGGAATTTGTTACTTATTTGTTCTATTGGCTTTTGTACAAAATACTGGCACAGAGTGGGACTATTCAGCATTCCTTGAGGGAAGACCCTCCACTGGTATCTCTTTATAGGCTTAGAATTATTATAAGTGGTCATTGTAAAGGTGAATTTTTCTTTGTCTTATTCTTATAAAGGTATTGTTAAAAAAAAAAAGTCTTTTAAATCAATAACTATAATAGGCCATTCTTTAGGTAACAGAGAAGGCAAAGGAATCCCAGACTGTAGAGAGCCCATTGGCTGGATCACCTTGTTTATTGCTCAAAGGTCTGTTATCATTCTCCACTTTCCAGATTTCTTTTTAATAACAAATATAGAATTCCAAAGGCTGGTTGATTCTTCAATATGCTGAGCATTTAACTGCTCCTGTACCAGCTACTCTAAGGCCTGCAATTTCTCTTTTGTTAGAGGCCATTGATGAACCCATATAGGCTTCTCTGTTACCCATTTTAGAGGTAGTGCTGTGGGTGTTTTTGAAAGATCAGTAGTTGTTTTGCCTTGTTTCACTATAACCTGAATTGTCTGTGACTGTTTCTATAATGCCTTCTAATGTATTTTTCCTGAACCATGTGCTAATTTATGGCTTATTTCTGTGTTTGGAGGAATATTAATCTGTGTGTTCCATTGTTATAGTAAATCTCGTTCCCATAAATTTATAGCAATGTCAGCCACATGCTTTTAATATTTCTCTCTGTCCTTCTGGTCCTATGCACTCAAGCCATCTTGTACTCTGTTTTACCTGGGATATTGACCAAATTCCCAAAAGCTGAACATTTACTTCCTGAATGGGTCAGCTTGGATGCCATGACTCTGGTAAAATTATTGATACACCTGCCCCTGTGTCCAATAAACCTTCAATAATAACACCATTTATTTGTACTTTTAATTTTGGCCTTTGTTCATTGAAAATATCCCCACAGGATCTACCTCAAAAGAACATACTCAGTGGTGGAGGTAAGCAGGTAAAAGGTGAGAGGTGAAAGGTCAGGCAAAAACTGATGATGTCCAAAGCCAGGGTGGATGAGAATACTGGAATGTTCCAGTTTAAAAATAAGAACATTGAGATATAAGAATGCAGGTCTGTCCCTCCCACTCTCCCGAGTTCACAGAGGACTAGAGGTGATTTTTTTTCTTTTCATAATACCACTAACCTTTGGGGGAAAATGAGTGTGGAGTGATTATTCAATCACCCTGTCATGTGACACGTACCCTGTGCCATGTGTCACATGCACGTGTGATACACAAAGCTTGAACACAGACTCCTGAACAAGGTGGGAAACTTAAGAGTCAGGGCACCACCTTGGGAAGCCAGAACACTGAAACATGAGGCAGATTTCCCAGTCATCCTGTAACTGCATGGTCCCTCAGCTGGCTGAGCTGTGTCTCCCCATCAGTGTGAAGTAGAGACAGAAGCTGGGGGCTGGGTAATCAGAGGAGAATGTAAGCTCAAGGTGACTGTCCTCTTCAGGCTAGGCATGGGCATTTGCCAGAACCATGGGGACATCCCAGGGCTATAGAAATCTTTGTGTGAATCTCTACATAGCAAATGCGACCTGACAGCAGACTCTCAAGCCTATACACTAGCTCTATCCCTGGAATTAGCACTATAGATCATGTGACTCTCTCCTCTGCCATCATAGGGGTGAAAGCGCTGTTTTCTAAATAAAGAAGAGGTTAATACAAGAAAAAGAAAAAGTTAGGAAGCTTTGGTGATATGTTCAGGCTCATTCACCGTAAATGATCTGGCCTGAAAATTCCTGTTGCTGCTGTCTGGAATTGGTGACCATAGGACAGCACTCTACAGACACCACTGGTTGGTGACTGCATAAAGGTCACACACAAAGGAGTTTCTGTTAGTCATTCTAATCCTTGAATGAAAAGGTAGCCTCGCCATCTGGAAAGGCCAGTGAGACAGAAGACAGCTCATTCATCAGAGCAAGAGCAGGTGAGAGTGAGGAGGAAGGAGGAAGTTTGTTCCCCAGTTCCATCCCTTGTATGTAAAGAGATCATGAGCAATACTCTAAACTCCCTTCTTCCTGAGGCAGGTAGTAGTACAAACAGATAAAGCACTTAGCACCCTAATGATGAGAAAGCACCAGCGGACCCAAAGGCAGCTATCTAAAGAGGCTTATGACTCATCATTACAACACAATTATATCCAGAGACAGAATGTTAAATGCATCTCACTGAATTAATCTGACAAATCTGTTCAGCGGCAGTGGTTAGACGACAGCCACAGAAACCAAATACCTGAGCACCCAGCATGTCACACTCCTTGACCATGCTGACTTTTCTGTTAGTGGATCTAACAAGGATCACCATACCCGATTACTGTTTCATAGATTGTAGAGAATCAGACTTACAAGTAGATTGAAAAGAATATGCTGTTAAATGAGTGGACGACAGACTTCCCCTAACACTACACTGTTTTTAAGAAGCAGTCCGGCAGTCCAAGTTGGAGCCACAGTAATGCTCACTGAATCAGCGCCCACTTGGCATCTGGAGCTTTTATGGTTAAGAAATCATCCATGCAGGGCCAAGGAGGTATCTCACTTGGCAAAGTGTTTGCCTTGCAAGCACGAGGATCTGACTTCATTCTCCAGAAACCATGTAAAAAGCCAGGCATAACAGCACATGTATGTAAGCCCAACATTGAGAGGCTGGGGACTCACTGGCCAGCCAGCCCTAACCTATTTGCTGTTCTACAGTCCAGAGAGAGACCCTGTTTTTAAAAGTAAATAGTAGGCAGCTCTTGAGGAACAACACCCAAGATTAACCTACACACACACATATGGGTGGGGGGGGGGGCTTAACTATGCATTGGTAACTACTGCTGTGACCACATTACATGTAATACCAGACTGACTATAAAACTAGATTGGTAAGAGTTGGTGTGTGTTTCTTTTGTCTTCCAAAGTGAAGTGGGAATATAATTTTCTGCAGATCTATAGGCTCATCTCTGCTTGAGTGCACTTGTTATGCATCAAGCCTGTGCAAGCCAAAGCAACCCTTATAAAGAATCTTAAGGATACCTACATGTCCCAACTCACCACAAGCCTTGACAGTTGTCATCTGTTGGGAAAGGCACCACACAGCCAACTTCAAGGCTCCCATTTCTGCCCATCTGAGATAAGGTAATGGTGCTGTCACCAACCGTGCAAAGATTTCCAAAGAGCTGCTAAGATGCAACGGCTCACTAGCACAGCTGCTCTGTGGCCTCCAATTGGCTCCAGATAGGCAACAGTGGTAGTGCCCCTCAGAAGCCTGTGTCCACGGGGCTAGCTCAGATATGCTCCCATACATTCCTGGCTGGTTCTCAGAGGTGGAAACATCAAGGAGCTGACTGTCACTGAAGCACTCTTGTGCCATCAGCCTTGAAGATTCCTGCTTGGGTCTGGGCCGGGAAGGCTCTCTCATTACAGGTATGTCAGTTAGTATATCAAGAGCTGAAGTGCATCTTTTCCCTCCTCTGTTCTGTGCTGACCTTCAGTAGGCAGAGCCTGGAGGAGAGGCTGAGTGCCTGGCAGAGTACCCAGGTACAGCTATGATGGGCAACCATCATCCCACAGAATGGAACTCAACTAAGGTAATGGAATGCTGACTCTACACAGCATCCCTCAGGGAGAGTAAAGTGGGAAGGGCACCTGCCTTCCTTTCTCAGCCAGTCAGTGAACAGTTGCTAACACTCTAAACATCCTAGCTAAGCTTTAAAAAAAATTAAAAAGTGCAGGAGATAAACCTTTGCCAGGGCAGTTGTACGGGTACTAAATCAGAGCCATAGAGAAAGATCCCAGGCCTTTACATGCAAAGTAATGAATAGAAAGCAGAAAAGTGGCATTTTAATTCTAAAATCACATCACCGGCAATAAAGCAAAAATTGTGTGAGGACTCATGGGAAGAGAATTTTGTACCAAGAAAAAGAATGTAATGATGCATCAACTCATCTGGGTTCATATGGGTCTGAAAAGAGCAGGTTCTGAGGTACATGTGGTCAGTCTTAACAGTCTTGTAGATAAGGGGCCCAGGACCCAGGGATCTGGAGTACACTCACACCAAGTAACTCTGCCAATGGCCTGCTATGACTTTGATTCTCAAGGCAAAAATCTTCACTGTTCTGATGTCCTGTGTTCTAATCATGAAACTACTGTGAGATAATGAGACATCATAGGGGATTTACTGAGAAACTGAACTGAGATGCGGACCTGCTGCCTTTCCTACAGGGGAGATTTCCTTGTAACTCAGCATCTTCCATTAGTTTTTAGGTTTTGGATTTTAACCATACTGTAGAGACAGTCCTGCTCAGCACTTTAGGCAGTGAGCCATCTCTTCTGACATCAGTGGATCCTTCAAGAGTCTCACAGGTGTGTCTGAGCCAGAGTAGCACATGGCCCATAGTTAACTGAAGACCCAGAGGAATGAGCTCTCAACTGGAACCAGAATCCACCTAGCAGATTACAAACAGCTAACGACCAGAGTTGTGACTATGAATCCGGGGTGATTTGTGACAAAAACATATGGACAAAGATGGCTGGGGACAGTGTCTCATGCTCAGATTTAGATTGTCCTTTAATCTGATCTGTGAATGTACCGCCTCTAAAGTAGCTCCGATCTTTAGTACACATCTTGCTTGCTGACACTTTCGCTGCAAAAGAAAACAAAAACAACAAAATTAAAAAGCAAGAGTTTAAGAAATGGGGTGGGCATGGAGCAGAGCATCAAGAGAAGTGTGCAGGTGTGCAGAAGACACCCCTCTCCTACAAGAAACTGAAGGAGCAGGATGAGCAGGCCACAGTGCCTGGAAGGGGCCTTTGGTAGGACTGTAGAGGCATGTAAAAGGCAAGGATGGCTCTGATAGGCTGAGAGGCTAGAGATCTGTCTGCAGCAGCCCCAGACCAATAACCCAGTCTTATTTCACCTGACCCCCCACACCAACTCCAGTTGAGACACCCATCATCCTGATAGTTTGTAGTTGCCCCAAGATGGATAAAGTTCAGTTTGTGTTCACTACACACCCTGGCAGGACCTAGCTAATGCCCAAGTTCTGAACCTTATTCTCAAAACACCATGCTCCAGGCCTGCCTGTACCCCAAATTGCATGACCCCAAATCCCTGGAACTGATTCTTCCATCCCAATAAGCCTTCTGTGAAAGAAATCAATGGCTTCCTAGGTCTCTTGTACACCTGACAAGAGCCAGGGCTTCTGCTCCTGTGTCCTAGGGCTAGTCCATTCTGCCCTCAGCTGGCATGACTACCCTTCTCAGAAGCAATGGAATTGTGAGGACACCCCAACATTTCCTTCTCAGCAGAGCTTTTCTCTAGGTTCAGAGAAAACCTCTCCTGAGATAAGAGATTCCTGGTGTTCTGTTAGGAGAGGAGAGAAGCCCTGGTGTGTTGTGGCCACAGCCAACCTCAGGAAACTGTCCTCATCCCTCTCTACTGCTGGAAATTTCTTCTCAAAATATGTTTCTTGAGGTGGGAAAAAAAAAGCCACCTGAGTTTTCTTTCATAGTCCAAGAAAATAGACTTGACTTGGGCTCCCTGGGTCTCCAGGGACAGAATGATAATGGCACTCACTGCTCCCTCATGTGCTGGGTATTTGTCATTTGCTTTTTTATAAAGCTCTTAAATCAGTTCTCCTGTGGCTCAGAGGCTGCAGAATGGAGGCTCTGACAGGGTTTGAGTCTCACAGTGGGCTCGAGGCCCTGCCTTCACACAGCAGCCTAAGCAGGTAAAGATTAATTGAATGCACTGCCTTAGCTCCAGGGTGATAGCAATCTTGGTCTGCAGCCTCCATTGAGTGAGAATTAGTCTTACATTTGTGGGGAGCTGACAGAGACAGCTTGGTTCCTATCCCTAGGCTTCAGGGTATGACTGAGTCTCTTCCCTGGAGACTCACAGGCTTCATTCCCATCTCTGTGGCAGCTGTGGACCCCCCCCCACCTTGGCATCTGCCACACTGAGACTGACCTCACAGCCATCAAACACCGAGCAGATTTGTCTCCAGGAAGGTCTGTTTACTCCACCATAGCTGTTTCCAACCTGCTGGCTACCTTAAAAGGTTCCTTCAGAGGCTCCCTGTATCCCACACATCTCCTGTGCCTAAAAAGGGTGCAGGCTTACTACAGCTGCTTAGGAGCTGATGAAAGCCCAGGTTTAACTTTCAGTAAACAGTTTGGACCTATTCACTGCATCATACACACCCTTGGGGCAGGGGAAAGAAGGCTCCCTCATTTCCAACACATTGACAACCTGACTTTAAGCCCTAGGAATCTAGAAAGATCCAGAGTTGGGGAAGTGTGAGGAGACAGTGTGGCATCATACAAGGGCTCTGCCTTGGGAACCAGCATCATCTAATCCCTTTACTTGTGCATCTACAGCTAAGTTAACACGCTGCTTCAAGTCCAAGGGTCCTCACTGTGCAATAGAGTCAGAAGCTTCACTGGGTGCTACAGTGTCTAAAAACACGAGGCAGGTATGAGCCATGTAGGCCTGTGGACCACCAGTCAGTACCCAAGGTATCTAGTTGTTTCTACCCTCTTCAGGCCTGTGCTTCTTATACAGCTCTTTCAGCTGCTTGTGTGTGATGGTGTGAAGCTGAGCACTGAGGGTGCTGTCTGGAGTTGACTACATTCTCAGAGGTCTGAAAGGGGATGAAGAAAGAACTCCAAGCTTTGGGAGAAAGAGACGCTTTTGGATCCTGAAGGTGGAGGAGCCCAGGCTGTGGGTTCAGAAGCAAGGGAGCTGTAACCGTTTCTCAGCTACTTCACTTTATCATCCTCAGAAGCAGGGGCATGCCCACTTTCAGCTGGCCGTTATGAGGAGTCTTCGAGCTTATGGAATGACTAGGGTCTGGAATAACTTTTGGACCTTGAACACCCATGATCATGCCCATAAAGGCCCTAGACCTTAACCAAAGTCTCTTCATAGCCAGAACCCTGACCCATGGACTGGCCCTCTTCTTTCAGAGTAAAATCAGGAAAGACCCTACCAAAGAGAGCATCCCTCTGTGACAGAGCAGAGCCTGCCCGTCTTCTCGTCCAGAGGGCAGTCTGACAGCAGTCTCATGATCATGCAAGCCTGAGAGCAGTACTGTGATTCCGGTCACCCTCTCTGAGACTGCTCCGTAAACTACCACGTGGGTAGCAAAACTATGATTTCATGGCTGAAAAAAATCCAGGAGAGATGGAACCCATGACTGCAAGCTACAGAGTAGAACAGGCAGGTCCAAGACCCAAAAGAATCCATCGAAACCTACTTGATGTGTCCTTGGACAAGTCACTGGGCCTCCACCCAGTGGGAAGGGGAAGCTGCCTCTCTCAGGGTGATCTGAGAATGCACCGGACTAAGAGCTTCTGCAGGTTGGGCATTAAGTTTTAAAGATTTAGATAAACCCTGAAGGCATGTCACAAGGGCACATGGCAAGCCTTATTTAATGTGATGTCCCATTAGCACAGGGTGTAGCCTAGAATCAAAGCTTGGTCAATCTTTGGTTGTGAATAAATGTATTTAGTCTAACTCTCTTAACTTTATAGGTACAAGTGTCCTATAGCACAAAGGTGATTAGCCACTTATGGAAGAGCTAGTGCTGAGCTGGAGTCTCCAGCTTTGCTTTCTGACCCATGTTTTAGACAATACCACCATCATTTCCAAGACTTTGGTTCTCACTTGTCCTGGCCCAGCTGCTTTAGCTCTGTTGGCAACTACAACCTCTTAGACGGCGTCTCTGTGTATCAAGGTGAGTCTGGAAATCACAGAGTTAAAAAGCTGCCTTGGACCCTGAGAGCCTCCATTCACAGGGCGCCACTGGTGCTGATGGTTAGATTTAATAACGCCCCCTGCTTATCTGCTGCCCTCCTGGTGGAAGACCATTCGCTGGTGTTCATGGCAGCACGTAGAAGATGGTAAAAGTTCTGCTGTCTGTCTGGGAGAAGCTGAAGAGATGATATTGCAACAGAAGATCTAAAGGCACTAATTCTAAAAACCACAAAGCTCTGCAGATAGGAGGGAACTCAGCTGTTCCCTGGGGGTTCAGGTTCCTGCTCAGCCACACCTCTTCCACCTTCAATCCTTTCTTCAGGGGTCCAACTCCAGACTTAGCACACCAGGTGCCTAGGCGCAGGCAGGCTGACAATGGGCAGGCCACTCCTTCTAGATTCTCTCTCCTGATTTACAGAAGCCTCTGGACACAGCTCTGTGAGGATGAGTGTCCCTGTTTCATTGAGTGAAAAATGGACTGGATTAGTTGCATGCTGTTGACATCTTCTAGAAGCTGGAAGATCAGCTGCTAACAATTGAAAGATAATTCTTTATGCCTCCAGAGCCAAACCAGGCCTTGGTCCCGAAGTCCAGGGCAGTTCACAAAAGTGGTGTTAGGACTTGGCTCCACAGAATTTCCTCTATAGGAATCAACATCCTGTTGATATGACCAAACACCACTACCAAAAGCATCTTGAGGAGGAAATGGTTCATTTCATCTTACAGGTTGTAGTCCATAGTGAAGGAGGGTCAGGGCAGGATCCTGAAGACTGGAACTGATGAAGAGGCCATGGAAGAGTGGTCCTCACTGGCTGGCTCTTCCTGGCTCACTCATCCCCAAGTGTCCAGGGCTAGCACTTCTCAGAGTGGGTTGGGTCATCACATCAATCATTAATCAAGAAAATGCCCACACAGACTTGCCTACAGGATAATCTGATATATACATTTAATCAGTTGAGGGTCCCTTTTCCCAGATGACCCTAATTATGCCAAGCTGGCACAAATGTTAACGTTTGAGAGTGTTTTTCTCCCATACAGTGTCCCAAATGTACATCCTCTCCTCCTTGGTGCCTGCAAATCCTTGAAAGAAATAAAAGAGCAGACTTCAGTAAAGCTCCTAACTTTAGAATAGCAGTGAACAATTCCACCATTCACCCTTAGTCACATAAACAAGATATCTTGACCTTGTGACTGGCCATGGAAAGTCTCTAAGAGCTGAGGGCAGAAAGTCCTGGTGGTCTGTGGTCTGAAAAATCCCTGAGAACAGGCCGATGTCCTTGTGGTGACTGTGAAATGTCCCCGATAATAAGCCAACCAATGACAAGAACAGAAAAGCCACCCCCACCCTGATTCCCCTGCCAAGTTCCCCACTCCTCCCAGCAACACCTGCAGCCCACCAGTCCAAAAGCGACCCATACTCAGTTACCTCAAGTAACCCGGCTTGTGGTTTTTGCCAATAAAAACTAGCAATTTCTCAACCCTTAGAACTCCTCCATCCTCTCACTGCCGAGTCCTTGTGTGACGAGTTCCCTGTCTACTTGTATTAAGCTCTGGCAATAAACCTTGCGTTTGCATTCAGACAGCCTTGGTCTTTGGTGGTCTCTCTGGGGGTTGTGCCTTGGGCACAACATCCTAAGGTAGCATCAACATCTGAAAAAGTTTGCAGTGCAGAAAAGAGGCTTGGGGAGAGGAGGGGAAAAGGAGATGGACAGAATGGTAGTGGTGAAGAGTGAAGTGTGTGCTATTCAACCTGCCTTGGTTTCTCTTTGGGAAGCCATGCCTCCCTCCCACTCTCCTAATCCTGCATGTCATACAGTCCTAAGTGACAAAGCACTCGCACACATTCCACCTGCAGCCACTAGTCCATCCAGTGCAGAATCACACACTAAGGACTTTGGAGCTGTGCCACGACCTATATATGGCTCTGGGGTTGACCTGACTGGGGCAATTACAATGAAGAAGTAACAGATACACATAGAAATGCTGGGGATCAGGTGGATCATGCACTATGATAGAGAAGTACCAACAACCCGGAAACTCAGCCCTTTAGTGCATACTGCTGAGTGCAGAGGTGGGCTAATGAATCTCTGTAGATTGGTTATTTCTGTACTGATAATATTGATAATCTCTGTAGATTGTAGAGGAGCAATTTCGGGCTGCAGTCATCCACGAGGAAGAAGCTCTGGCTGGTGCTTTCTGCACACACTGTTTACACTCTTATTTGACCAGAACCTTTCTATCCCCCTGAGCCTGACTGGGGTAGGCTTTGCCATTCCTGTGGGTCTGAGACACTGGGGTCCTCGACAAGGCCTTGCATATGTGAACCCTACACATTCACCCAGGACTTTATCTGCTCTCCAACAGAGCTGCATTTCTCAGAATACAGCCCCACAGAAGCCATCTGGGACTTCCTATTTTTAGCTTCCCCAGGCCTTCTTAAGTCCTTCACATCCAGAGGTTTAAACACGCTGCCTTACTTTAGCTCTTTAAATCACATACAATTCCCCCATCATTTCCTCTCTTCACACAAGCCCACTTAGATCAGTTTCTATTGTTTGAGACCAAATAAATTCTTCTTAATGCAAGAAACCTATTTCTCACAAGAAAAAATTAAATTATACTCCCTCCATGTATAAAACTAACTCAAGCTCTCAGCAGGTTAATAATGGTATCTGTTCAGGAGCATGATGGCTCCATACATAAAGTATTCTGTGCTAACAAGGCAATGTTAGCACAATACTGGGCAATATGAGGTCTACACAGACTGTTGAAACTATGCACGGTTCTGAGTCCTATATTGGGCATTGTGACCTATAGAGTGCCCTATGAGTACGAGTTTATATTCTGTGCTATATACAAGCACACAATGAGTTGTATCCGGGGCACTATGAGTCCTACACAACGTAATATGAGCTCTACTCTGATGTATTACAATCTGTGTATTTCAGACACACACATGCATGCACATATACACGTGTGCTGCAAGTTCTCAGTCTAGGGCACTATGAGCTCTCACTGGCCATTATGAGTTCTATTCAATATCACCATGAGCCATGAGGATGTCCACTGAAACTATAGAGACTACCAGGAACTTCACACAGGTGTGGTGTGACACAACATGGGCTATGGTTTCTATGCAGGACACCGAGAGCTGTACATGGGATTGCAAACTCTGTGCAAGTACATGATAAGCCCTGTGCAGGGATAATATGAACTCAGCACCGGGTACAGTGAGCTCAATGGGAGTGCTGCGCTGAGTTCTATACAGAGCACACGACCGCCATGTGCATGTGAGTGTAGAATGAATGTGATACAAGGCACTTGGACTCAGTGGAGCTTCATTATGGGTTGTATGGTATATACAGGGAAACACACACACACACCACTGGGAACTGTGTAGCGGGAACTACAAGCTCTAAATAGCTACTATGAGTACCATGTGGATGTAGTATAAGTTGAAAAGGAGGCACTATGAGATTGTCAGAGGTTATCAATGAACTCTGGGCACAGCTCTGTGAGTTCGATAAAGCTGCACCATGCTCTCACTCTCTATGAGTGTGGGTGAGGTGACTTGAGGTCTCTACGGGGTGTTGTGCTTTATGGGTCCTAATGAGCTCTGCTAGGGCACTATGGACTGTATAAAGTTTGTCACAACCTCAGTATGTCTCCCTGTGAACCCTGTACACGGCACTATGCGATACACCTGTACACTACTGTCTGTCTGCTGATGCACTGTGAGCTGTGGACAGGTATGTTGTGACATGAACAGAAGGTGATAGGAATATAGGCAGGAGGCTGTGATGTATGACAGGATCACAGGGCACTGTGATGTCTAAGTGGTGTTGCATGTGCAGAAGCACTGTTTCATGAACACAGAGTACTATGATGTCTAGATGGGACACCATGACCTCTATAGCAGGCTGTGAGCTATGTACAGGTGAATTATGGGATGTGAATGCAGAGACATGGATGTCAAGACCTGAGCCTTGTAACTAAAATGAACACAGGGTACTGTGATATCTACATGAGAATACTGTGTGCTCTGTACGGGTGCACTATGACATGGACACAGGGCACTAGAATGCTCTGTAAAGTTTCACTGTGACATGAACTCAAGGCACTATGCCTTCTAGATGGTTCTTGGTGCTTTTTCCAGATGCATTGTAACATGAATAAGGAGCAATGTGGTATCAAAATGAGATATTGTGAGGTCTATGCAAGTACACTGTGACAATGTTGAGGGAAAAAAAAACTCTGCAACATAATGTGATATCTAGAGAGAGCCCTGTGAGCTTAGTGCAGGTACATTGTGATAATAATGCACGGTGCTAGGATATGGAGATGAGGTACTCTGATGTCTAGGTAGTATACCGTGTATGTGTGTTTTTTAAAGGTGCACTGTGCAGTGAACACTGAACACTGTCATGTCTAGATTGGACACTTCCTCTGAAAAGGTGATGATAAATGAATGCATAGCACTGTGCTATCTAGACAGGAAATTCTGAGATATATGCAAGTGTACTATGACAAGAACATGGGGCACTATGATGTGTAGACTGAACTGTGGGCATTGTGACATGAACAGCAGGGACTGTATAAATGGTACTGTGAGCTGGGTGTAGGTGAACTGTGACATGATCATAGTTAACTGTAAAGTCTAGATAGCACACTGGGAGATCTGGATCTGTGCCCTGTGACATGACACGGGTCAATGTGATATTTATATGTAGCACTGTAAGGTCTATGCAGGTACATTATGACATGAATATAGGGCCCTGTGATGTCGAGACAAGGTACTATGTACTCTGTACAGGTGCCCTGTGACAGGAACACAGAGCACTGAATGGGCACTTTCAACTCAATACAGATAAACGTGGATGCCAACAGAGGACACAGGAATGACTAGACAGGATGCTCAGTTGGTTCAGTGAAGACGAACTGTGACATGAACACAGATGTCTCACTCTTTCCTCTGAGTAGGTCATGATGAACACATGGTACTGTGATGTTTATATGGGACACTGTTAGATATATGCACGTGCGGTGTGGTATGAATACAGGGCACTGTGACATCTACATGGGCCAGTGTGAGCTCTATACAGATGCAGCACCGTGAGAACAGAGTACGCTGTATGGTCTAGACCAGTGTTTCTCAATCTTCCTGATGCTGTGACCCTTTAATACAGTTCCTCATTCTGTGTTGACCCCCAACTATAAAGTTACTTCATTGCTACTTCATAACTGTAGTTTTGCTAGTGCTATGAATTGTAATGTAAATATCTTGTATGTGACCCCCCCCCCAAAGAAGTCACGACCCTCAGGTCAAGAACAGCTAGTCTAGACGTTACTGTGAGCTCAGGGCAGGTGCATGTGGCACAGACACAGAAACCATGATGTCTCAGCAGTATGTGTGGGATCTGTACAGGTGCACTGTGATGTAAACATAAAGCCACTGGAACATCTAGACCAAAGGTTCTCAACCTGTAGATTGTGACCCCTTTGGGGATCAAATAACCCTTCCACAGTGTTAGTTTCACCTGTGAGAACAGACACACACTACCAGCTGCCACACTGTTTGGGAAGTTGCTGAATGGGAATGAGGGAAGAGTAAAAGGACCATCCAATGGCTTCTCCTTGTAAGAGAACAGGTGGGCACAGGCTTACAGAGCCACGCCTAGGAGCGCAACCTGCCGGCGCCACAGGAATTCTTATCTCAACCGGCGCCAGTCGGGCTATCAAACTAGTACGTTTACCACATAGATGTTATGTGAGAAGAATTCTTACAACTCACCCTTATGTTTATTATAAAAAGAAAGCTTAGTTCATGGTGGGGGGGGGGCAGGAATATATGGATTAGACCAGAACAGGGTCAACAATCTCTTAAGGCTGCCTCAAGCTGTCTTAAGGGAAAAGTTTGTCTTTTCAGAAGATGAGAGCTGTATCTTCTGGCGGTCAGTCTGCTTGGTTTTTGTTTCTCATTTCCTGCAGTCCGGATGAGTTTAAGGCCTGGGATGATGAATTCTGATTTTTCTGGAGCTCGGAAAAAAACTGAGTTAGTGAGAGAACCCTGGGAAGTGACAGAATTCAGATGATATAGTGAGGGGTCTCTGCTATTACGGGGTCTGGAGGCCAGATTAAGAGAGAGGAAAAGGAGGGAGAGAAAGGAGGTTTGAAACCGGGACATATATGAGCTTAAGTTAGGCTTTGTCTGTACTTGAATAAACCTTGAGGTTGCTATTTACTGTTTCTTCCTTCTAGGGGACTCCAGTGGTTAGCGACTACACAATAAAGTTTGTGGGTCTCTGCGAGGGCTGGGGATGGGAAGAGGTTAAAATGTCTCATGTTTTTTGTTTACTCATTGCCACGGTTAAAAATGACATCTGGTTCCATTTCTCCAGTCCTGGGGGAGCAGGAAACAGCCTCTGTTTTACCTGTTATCGACTCTAAAAATGGCTCCTGGCTCCTTTTCTCTAGTCCTCAGGGGGTGGCGGTCAACTGTTTTCAGATGGTAAGCTGGCTTCTGGGCTTTTCCATTCTGTAGGAGCAGCTGCTCGAGGCTTTATCTGGGGAAGGAGAAGGGCAGGACAAGAAATACCTTTTGTTTGCTGGTAACCATGGACTTCAGGTCTGAGAAGCAGGCTGGAACAGAAAACTCAGAAATGGGGAAATTTAGGGGAACGTGTCTAGTGACAGAAGGATTCTGGATGTCCCACATACTTGGGGGTCTACCTGGGAAGCTGGGAGAGGGCATGGGGGCTAGAGCTGACAGGTTGAATGGATAGCAGGAGAAGCAAGGGAGTGGCTGGAGCAGCTGGTGAGTCTGGACTCGGGTGAATGTGGTAGCTAAAAGAAATAAAAACTCCTACTTTAGCTAAAAATATTCCTTCCCATTAGGGGTACAGGGCAGACTGGCATGACCAAAAGTGAGTGGGTGACAGGGATATCTCTGAAAATACAATTAAGGGGTGATGTCTGATGAGACAACCCAACAATGGAGAGGCTAGAAAGGGAAGTAGAACCCTAAAACTCCTGCAGGACTGAGTATGTGGCACTGGTGTGTAGGGGATTACGTTGTTCCATTGTAAATAATTGTCTCCGCCTATGAGTTCAATAAAAAGCACTGATTGGCCAAAGGCAGACAGGAAGTGTGGGCTACCAGACTAAGAAGACTCTGGGAACAGGAAAAACAGAGCAGAATGCCAGAGAGAAGCCAGAAGAAGCAGAGGACACTATGATGCTCTGAGAAAAGGTACCGAGCCACATGGCTGAACAGGATAAGAGTCATGGGTTAGATTAAGAGCAAAGAGTTAGCAAGTTATATGCCTGGGCCTTAGGCTGATCAGCATAAGATTAATGTAAGCATCTGTGTGTCTCTGTGGGTCTGTGGGTCTGCGGGTCTAAACCTTGAGGCTAGGCTTGAAAGTCCAGGCCAGAAATTTCATACTACACTGGTGTCCACAAGGAAGGAGATGGACCATTCTAATACGGTTATGACTACCCAAGACTCCTGCAAAATAGCAGGATCCAGTGAGCCGTTAGGCAGCCATTTTGAGGTATTATCTAAGGGATACTTAGGCCTTTTCTTTGTGCAATAATGGATAAGCGTGATGATGTCTAGATAAGGTGTCAAGAACACATCCTAGGGGTGATGTTGGAGAGATGTTTTTTCTGGCTTACTCTACATTATTGAGGCCCAGAGGGAAGGGATTCCACCGCTAAATCTGGGTCATCACCCAGCCAGCAAGTGGTCCTGGGGAAACATTGCTAGCCACCATTAAGCACTTTTCAGTTCTTAGGGTTGGCATAAAACCAACCACTAACTACCAGTAGGCACTCATCAGCACCTAGAGTATACAGAGCCCCGGAGACAGTGTCTAGGAACAGGATCCAATGATCCAGGCTGGGCTTCAATACCAGGGAAGGCCAGAAATGAGTGTCAGCTGAGAAGGAACAGCTGTAACCAGTGAAGATCGTGGCTGAGAAGAGTTGTCTACGAGACTAGAGTCCTACCCAAAAGCCAGATGATCAACAGTCTTTTCTGGAGACAGTAGTCCATGTTTACACCGACTGGAAAGGGAAGACTTACCAATCCCAATCAAGGCCTGCGGTGTTCAAACATGCTGTGGTGAGGTAGACGGAAAGTGGCCTGGTAGTGGGCCCAGCTCAGGTTCTCCTAGCACCTAGGCCCAGAAGAGAGCCTGACCAAATCACAGCACCAAAATGTTGGTTTTGCATGTGAGGACAAACACACTCTACCAGCTACCAAACTAGAGTTTATTTGGGAAGTTGCTGAGCAGGTATGAGGGAAGAGAAGGGAAGAGAAAGAGGAACAACCTTCGAGTGACTTCTTATAAGAGAACAGGTGGGCACAAGCTTAGAGGGCCACACCTACAGGCATGCCCTCAATATGCGGTGTGTTCTGCCATGTTGGATTACTGGACTAGCACATTTATCCCATGGCCAGGAATTCTTACACACAGGGTTTGCCTAAGATCATTTGAAAACACAGATATTTATATTATGATTCATAACATTGGCAAAATTAGTTAGGAAGTAGCAAAAAATAATTTTATGGTTAGGGTCACCACAACAGGAGGAACTGTATTAATGGGTCACAGCATCAGGAAGATTGAGAACCATTGATCCAGATGGGGAGCACTGTGATTGTCCTACAACTACATTGTGACATGGTCACAGTGCACTGTGATGTGTACATAGACTTCTGTGTCCTCCATTTGGGTACACTGAGATGATTATAGACCACTGTGACATTTCAACAGGGTACCATGTGGTCAGTGCAGATGCACTGTGACATTAACATGGAACACCATGATATCTACATGGTTCTCTGGGCCTTGTATAGGTACACTGTCACATGGACACAGGACAGTGTGGTGTCTCGCTGAGGTACTCTGAGCTCTGTGCAGGTTCATTATGGCATGAATATAGGACACATGGATACATAGGGTTCAGTGTCTCAGTAAAGCATCACAAGGCATTGTGATATTTGGATGGTGAGCTCAGTTAATACATGTATTATGGCATGGTGTCAGGCCAATGTAGAATTTAGAAGGAACTGTGGGCTCTTTACAGATAGATGTGGCATGAACACAGGGCACTGTGATGTCTAGAATAGGGACTGCGATCTCTGTACATGTATATCATGACACCAACACAGCGTACTATGATGTCTATGCGGGTTACAGTGAGCTCTACATAGTTGTACTGTGTCACAATCCCAGGACACCATTATATCTACAAGATACACCTATGTTAAGATCACAGTTCATCTGTGCCAATCTGACAGGATTCATTCTAGATGCACAGTACCCAGTCAAGACATCACAGATGCTCTGTGACCTACAGACAGGACACTGTGATGCCTATATACATGCACATTGGCATGATCCCAAGACACTGTGATGTCTGTATAGGGTACTGTGTGTTCTGTACTTGAACATGGGGAACTATGATGTTTATACGGGTCTTGTGTGCTCTCTAACGGTCCATTATGACATGAATACAGGGCACTGTGACTGAGTACAGGAGCTCTGTTCAGGTGTACTGTCATATATACAGAGCACTGTGATGTCTTCCCTGGACACTACAAACTTGACATAGGTGCACTGTGATGTGTACACAGGTCACCTTGATGTCTAGACAGGGTAATGTGTACTGTCCTCAGATGCACTGTGATATGAATACAGGTGCATGTCATGAACACAATGCACTATGATTGTTGGATGGTACATGTGCTGTATGGTGTGTATACTCCTATAGTATGATGTCTACACCTGTGTAATCAGACCTTCTTACAGAATACTCTGACATCTATGTGCTGCACTCTGTGCTCTGGCCTAGGAACTTTGTGCTACTTTCAGGGGCACTGTGAGTTCTTAAAAAGGAAGAGTGAGTTTTATACAGGTCTCTATGAACTTTGATTTCTACACTAATGGATAAACTCTACCCCAGTGCACTATGAGCTCTGTACCTGGCATGATGAGCTCTGCTCCCATGTATATGAGCTCTGTACCTATGTACCGTATGATCTCTGCACCCACGTACCGTATGATCTCTGCACCCATGTACCTTATGATATCTGCTCCCATATATATAATCTTTGCACCCATGTACTATATGAGCTCTGCACCCATGGACCATATGAGCTCTGTACTCATGTACTATATGATCTCTGTTCCCATGTACCATGAGCTCATACATTATGCACTCTGCACCAATGTGCTGTCAGCTCCATGGAAATCAGTGTGGAGTCTTCAAAAAGCTGAAAATCAATTTAGTATAATATCCAGCTATACTTCTCTTACTACAGAGATACTTATTCATCCATGTTCATTGCTGCTCTATTCATAATAGCCAGAAACTGGAAGTATCATCAATAATGGAAATGTCTATATTAATCCAACAGCATACTTTACCACTGTTTAATAAATATGAAATTTGCAGATAAATGTATGGCGCTATAAACAATCATTCTGAATGAGGTAACCCAGACTCAAAAATATAAATATTGCATGTTTCTTTATATGTGGATGCTAGTTTTTAAGTCTTAAATACATGTTTCAATATGAATAACCACGTAGGTTAAGTAGCTAGTAAGGGACCGGGGACAGGAGATCTTCCAAGAAGGGGCAATAGGATATACGATATGAAGAGATGAAGAATAAACTAAAGTAGGAGAATTAAATGGGGGGATGGGCAAGGTAAAAGAGGGAACTAAGGAGAGAGACAGCACTAAAGGCTGTTTGAAAAGCCACATGATAACAGTCTACTGTAGAATGTTCCGTGTACTGGGAGGGGGGGGAGAGAATGAGCATGTATGTGTATGTGAGAGAGAGAAAGAGAGAGAAAGGGAATGAGTGTGTGTGTGTGTGTGTGTGTGTGAGAGAGAGAGAGAGAGAGAGAGAGAGAGAGAGAGAGAGAGAGAGAGAGAGAGAGAAAGAGAGAGAATGAGCGTGTAGGGGGATATATATGCATATATATATATATATATATATATATATATATATATATATATATATATACAAGAAATATATGTGGAGATATAAACATGGAATTTAAATGGAGTAACCAAATAATGGGAAGACAGTGCCCTAACTAAAAATCTTGTGCCACCAAATAAAACTTCCAGTGACAGCAGTAGGTTACTTCTTATAGAGCAATTGTCTAATAGGGTCCCAAAAATCTTTCAGGTATCACAGGCTATTACCAAGGCCATTGGCTACTCTCTGTGAACTGATGACAAGACCCTATTGCTGAAGACACAACTTACATGTCATCAAACATGGGAGAGCCCAAGTAGAAACTTCACTGCTACCGACTAGTGCTCATGGTACTGGGGGGCACTTTATATACCAGAAGGGAAAGGCTATTGTTGGTATCACCCAGCTACAAACCCTGTTACCTATAACAGTGACCTGCTTGTAAGACATAGTGGTGTAAGTGTGAACAAATATCAGTTGGAGTAACCAACTACATTTTGATTGGTTCCCACTCCATGAGATGGAATCTGTACCTGACACTGCTAAAGTGGTTAAGAGCCTAAGTAAGTCATATCCCTATGGGGAAACCTAGCAATATTATTCTGCTAAAGCAGTGGTTCTCAGCCTTCCTAATGCTGCAACCCTTTAATGCCATTCCTCATAAAGAATAGATAGCCCAAGGACCTGGGGTAAGATCAATAATACTGATCTAAAAATAAGAAGAAAAGTAATGATAAATGGCACCTAGTCACACCCTGCCATACTCATAGATCAGTGCCTCGCCCAGTCATCATCAGAGCTTTCTCCTGCAGCAGATGGGAACAAATGGAGTGATCTGCAGCCAGATATCATGCACAGAGTGAGAGACCTGGGAACACTCAGCTCTAAGGGATATTTCCATCAAGCCTCCCTCTGGGCACCCCACAAAAGAGAGACTAGAAAGAGAGCAGACTCAGAGAGGATGGAGGACTTGAAAAAATCCTAAGTCAGTGGTTCTCGACCTTCCAAATGCTGCAACCTTTTAACATAGTTCCTCGTGTTTTGATGACCCCTCCCAACCATACAATGTTTTTACTGCTACTTCATAACTGTACTCTTGCTACTGTTATGAATTTTAGTGTAAACATCCATGTTTTTGGACGTTCTTAAGTGATTCCTGTGAAAGGATTGTTCAACTCACAAAAGAGTTACGACCCACCAGTTTGAGACCCACTGTGCTAAAGGATCATAGCAATGAAATGACTCCTAATGATATATTGCTATACCCACCATGCACCAGTGCCTTGTTCAGCCCTCGTCAGAGAAGCTTCTTTCATTCAACGGCAGTTAACATAAGCTTACAACTAGACAATGTGCAGAGAATGAGCAACTTTAGATGACTCAGTCCTAAACAGGATGTCTTCATCAAACCTTCTCAAGGGTGGGGGATCCATGTGGAAGAGGAAACAGAAAGATTCTAATAGCCAGAAATGGCATATGACCCATTCCAATGAAATAGCAGATACAACAGGGCTGAGACCCATATGAACTCATGAAGACAGTGATAGCAGGCATAGGACTGGCACAAGCTCAAATCAGAAAAAAGTCTCAGCACTGAGAAAGAAGCAGACACAAAGTTCCAACCCTAACCAAGAAGCTATTTGCAGCTTACACCTGAGTGTATCAACCACACTCCAGCACACTCCCATGCCCAAGGGTAACTGGACAACATAAAACAGACACAATGGTTTTTGTGTGCTTTTTGTTTTGTTTTGGTATATTTTTGTCTTCTTGGTTGTTTTTGTTTTGTTTTGTTTTGACTTTTTGGAGACAGGTAAGGAGATGAAGTGAGGTTGGGTGGGGAGGGAAGTGAGGAGAATCTGGGAGGACTTTGAGGAAGAGAAAGAATATGATCGTGTATGTCAGAAGCTATAATGATAAGTCTCACGTGAGTGCCCAAATGTGAGCTGAACAAGGATGGCACCAATGAGCATGCTGAAGTGGATCATCTCTCAAGGCTTCAACCCTACACAAAGAGCTATAGGCAGCTAAGGAAATCTGGAATGGAGAGAGGTGCCCCCCCCCAGGGAAGAATACACCTATTGGTTGTTCGGTGACCATAGGTCAGTCTTTCACTAAAATTCATATTAACCGAGAGCAAATGTTCTGGAAAATATACTGCAGGAAGAGATGACATGTGAAGCTGCAACTAAAGGATAAGATCTTGTGCTCAGTAAAGTGAGGCTGTTACTTTAAAGAGAGCACAGACCCAGCTATTCATGGCAGGTCAGGAGATGCCTGATTCCATGAGCTGTGGAAGAAAGGAGAGTGCAATTACCACAGAGAGAAAAGAGGCTTCTGTTTTCACCATAGGCATCCTAAAGCAGAGCTGTACTGCAGCTCAGTCTTATCAGCATGTGCAAGACCCTGTACTCAACCCCCAACACCTCAAATACCTATAAGATTCTCCTGAGAGATGCAAGGGTTAAGCCTAACCCTCTATTGGACATTGAGAAGCATAGGCACAAGATTACGGACAAGAGGACTTTGGCAATATTGCTCCAACTCATGCCTCAAGGAGGTAGGGGAGGCTGACCTCAACATGACAGACCATCTTGTTTACCTTCAGAGCCCAGGCCGCCTTACCATCTCAGAACTTACCAAAGACTTTTTAAATTTTTCAACCTGTTCTCAGTTGCTGAGAGAAAACATCTTTGGCCAAGGAATATGTTCTCTAGAAAGTCCAAAGAATAGAAATATAAATAATAGAGAACTTATTTAATGTGTATATTTAATTTCTTCATTAAGATGTGTGTGAATATCATTCTGTTTTGGCCTATGGCAGGCATCTTAGAAGTAGGTGGGGAAATCAGAGCATAGATAGGGGAAGGAGGGTAGAGTCAAGAGAGACACCACCTATCTACCCAAGAAACAACATGTAAAGTAACACAGGTAAGCCACAGCCATGTGGCAAGACAGATTAATGGAAATGGGTTGAATTAAGATGCAGGACTTAGCTAGAAATATGCCTGAGCCATAAACCAAACAGCAAGAAATTAATATAAGCCTTTGCGTAATTATTTGGGGCTAGTCACTCTAGGACTGCAGGTCTGTGGGTCTAGACCACTAGCCAGATGGGCCAGAAACCTCTTGTTACAAATGGCACTTCAACACGGGTACAAACACCCACATAAAGCCTAAAAATACTTAAAAAATGGTTCCAGAGCACAGAAATGGGGAGCCAAAAGCAGCTTCTGAATTGTATCTCTCAAAGACAATGTAGCCTGCAGGCTTGAATTACAAAATGGCGAGCTTCCTGTAGGTGGCTTGCTGTAGGCGGCTTGAACTGGAACACAGAAAGACTCGGCATAAGCAACAAGTTGCATATGATTGGTTTAAGATTTCCCTTTATATTGAACAAAAAGGAAGCAGAGTCAAAGATGGCTTCTTAGTGGCAGTATTATCTTTGGTCCACCCTGTTTGCTGGCATCAAGCAGAGGCACAGATCCTTTAAGAGAGGCTTCCTGACTCAGCTTTATCAGCAAAAACTGTGTAACCCTTTAAGAGACCTTCTGCCACATGCTTAAGTGGAGTGAGCAATGGGCAGTGGTGCTCTATTTGGTGGCAGTGTGGACACTAAAATTCCTGAGAGTGAGGTGTTACAATTCCACAGTATTTAATACTGCCTCCCAGAATTGGGAAAATAAGCATGGTTCCGGTGCCCCTGCCATGTTGAAAAGTTGAGCAGGACAGAGTCAGCAGTCAAAGCAGTGCTTGATAGTCTAGCATTTTAAAAGCTTTTCTGGTTAAAAATGATTAAAGATTGGAATAAAACAGATTCAGATGGAGAAAAACTTCTAAATGGGCTACAAAAGTATAAAACATACATAGGCTTCAGAGAGAAAAGAGAGTAGAGAAAGTCCTGAAAAAGAGAAATAGAGGAATAAAAATATAACAAGCCACATAAAGATGGAAAATACACAGAGTCTGGATTATGGTTATTATTGTGTTTCCTTTTATTTTTTTTAACTGTTTAATTTTTTAACAGCTAACTATAGAAAGACATTTGATTGCAAAGGTTGATAAGTTAAACCAACATATATATTCTAAAGATATCTTGACTTTGAAATTTGTGTCTAAGGATATGTTGCTTTGGAAAAGACGTTCTGCTTTTGTTCCCACAGGACATGAGAAACTGTTAATTGTTTCCAAGCTAATAAGGTTCAGTCAACCAAGACTCGCTGAAAAAAAAAATCTCTGATGGGAAGAGATATCAAGGCTGCTCCAACTAAGATAATCCAGTCTTAGGACCCTTGTAAGATTTCCAGTGCCCCTCAATCAGCCAGAAGTAGTAATAGAAAGCATACCTCTTCACAGTGAATAAATATTGCTTATAAATGTTTGTTTCTATCATAAATGGTTAATGGTCATAGTTAGTCTCTTTCTTAGAAAAGAAGTGGAGATATGGTATATGGATAATTTTTAAAAGATAGATTATTGATTCAATTTATTTTAATCCAAATCAGCTGCTGGTCTCAAAATATTTTACATTGGTATGGATTTTAGTTTATTGATACAAACTTAAGGTCAATTTTGTTATGCTATATGTATATTTCAACTCTTGTTTAAAGTATGTTGTTTATGTAACTCATTTAAAATTTTAATGTATAATTAAGAAATGCAGATTAATAGTCATCTATGATAACTAATTTATAGTCATATTAGTTAGATTTTTTTAGGTATACAAAGATATATTTCAATTATATAGGTAGTCTTCAAACACTTCAAAGACCTACAGAATACGGCATTTAAAATATTTAAAACTTTTCTGGACAGTGAGACAGGTCTGTTCCTGGCAGCACCAATCTACTTCAAGATAATGATGGGCATTGAAGAAGCTCTATATGGAGTCTACTTTCTTTGTGGCAACAGTTAGCCACTGGACAAGAAACTGTTCTTATATTGATGCTTGACAGTATGCTGTTTAAACTGGGCATGCAGGACCCATAGGAAAGTGACCTCTGAACTTTGACAGAACAACCTGAGATGGTCCTTCAGGTTCCTGCTTTGCTGAGAAAACTTCCAGAAATCCTTCAAGATATAAAGAGAAGAGACTGACGAACTATGCTACAATGGGCAGCACAGTCCTTCAGATTAACGTGCTTCACTGAAAGATAGGCCTGTAGGCTGAAGATGGATGCCCCAGTGTTTTACAAAAGACTTCAGGTGGCTGTCCAGGCAGGCAGATGTCATCTTTGTCATTTCTAGATTTTGGAAGTTTCTTGCACTTCCTGTTTATTTAGGTGATATTATATTCTTCTGTGGTCTTTGATGTAGTTGAAGATTAAATAGTAATAAGTAGTTTTCTCTAGTTATTATAAAAGGTACATTAGATATGAAACTTTAGACCCACAAAACTAAAGTAGATAAGAGAATATTTTCTTTCATTTTGCTAAATATAAGCAGAGGAGATATTGTAACTAAAATTCTTGCTTGATAGCTGTTTTGTTATATTTTATTTTGCTATATTAAAATTGAAACCTTCCTTTTTGATTAGAAGAAAAGTGGAAGTGATGTGGTATCATTCTTTAATAAAGGGACTGTTTTGGCCTATGGCAGGCATCTTAGAAGTAGGCAGGGAAATCAGAGCACAGATAGAGGAAGGAGAGACGAGCAAGAGGAAATGCCATCTAGCTACCCAAACCAACATGTAAAGTAACACAGGTGAGCCACAGGCCACGTGGAAAGACAAATTAATGGAAATGGGTTGAATTAAGATGAAAGAGCTGGCAAGCAATATGCCTAAGCTATAGGCCAAACAACATGAACTTAATATAAGCATCTGTGTGTTTCTTTGGCACTTTGGGATTGCTGGTCCAGATACACAGTGGTGGGCAGGTCTGAACTGTGGAGCTAGTCCAGGCCAAAAACCTCTTCTACAAAGATGTGTCTCACTGAAGATAGCTGAATAAAGCTGAGAAATGGCTCACTTAGTAAAGTGCTCACTGCAAAACCATAAAGACCTCTGTTTGGGTCTTTAGCACCCACACTTTTCAAAAAAGCCAAGTACATTTTATATTTTAAAATATGGATTAATTTCAGTTATAAAAGCTAGTGGGACAAGCCTAAGCTAAGGCAAGGCTTTCATAATTAATTATTCTCGATGTCATTATTTGGGAGCTGATGGCCCAAAGGAAAGTCCTAACTACATATGGCGCACAAATGTATTTCCACAAAGGACCTGAAAAAGCTTTAAGAAGAAGTCTCAAACATGGAGCCAAACACAACTAACTGGTTTGTCAGCAGTCTACACAACTAACTCATCAGTAGTCTCTCAGGCAGGTCACAGCATATAAAGATGTGGTGATGTGGGAATGCCTTTCTGTATGATGTGAATAGCAATCTTTAAATAAAAGAGCTATTTTGGCCCATGACAGGTACCATAGAAAAAGTAGGAGGAGGAATCAGAATAGGTAGGAGGAGCAGGGCAGAGTCAGAGATAGACTGAACCAGACGCCCAAGAAGAAGCAAGTGTGTAAGGAACACAGGTGAGCCATGGGCCACGTGGCAAAATAGGTTAATGAAAATGGGTTGAGTTAAGATAAAAGAGCTAGCTAGCAATGTGCCTGAGCCATAGGCCAAACAGCTCTTTTATTTAAAGAGTGCTATTCACAGCATACAGAAAGGCATTCCCACATCAATGTGCCTTCAGCTGCTGCCTGTAGGCTTGAGCCGGACAGCTCCATGTGTGGAACTGTGCAGTGGGTTTAGCTTGCCTCACACTGTGGTCAGGGAAGGCTGCCAGTACACAGTAAAGTGGTCCAGACTGGAAAAAAAAAAAACCTTTTAAACAGATACAGTAAAAACTCAGCATAAATAGTCATAAAATTAATACTTTAAAAATAATAAAGTCTTTAAAGAAAAAGTAAAGAAATGTAAAAAGCCATGTAAAGATGGGAAATCCACAGGACAACAGGATACTGCACAGTGTTTTGTTGCCTTTGAATTTTTGAAATGCAAATGAGAGAAAGGGAACTACTGAGAGACATTGGTTTATGAAAGGGGCTGCTGGATTAAACCAGCCTCTGTACTTTAGAGATGCCTTGGCTTCAGAATGAAAGTCGGAAATGTGTTGTGTTGAGGAGAGGTTAAGCCTTTGTTTCTACAGGAAACAAAAAGATGTGTTCTCTTCTAAATTAATAAAGATCAAATCTGATAGGGGGAGACATCCTGAAAATCTCGGCTACAGACATGAAGAATGAAACCAAGACAGACCACAGGACATATACGCTGATCCCTTTGCTATGGAAAGAGCTCTGAGACTGGATCTTGTTGGCTACAGAGTCCTCATGACTTATGATTACACGTCATCCTTTCATATGAATGGATAGATATTTATATTATAATTTGGTTATACAGTCTAAACAAACTTATAAAGTTAACAGATGTCTTTTACCTGATCAAATATAAAAGAAAAAAAAACTTTAACTGACTTATACACACTGCAAATTCCATATTTGTGTTAATACAGATATATATGTTACCTTTAAAAGTGTTTGTGTTTTCAGAAAAAAGGGATAAGTAACTCAGGTGATCCAGCCTCTCAGAAGGTCCCTGTTTCAGTTTCTTTAAAATTCTACAGCCATAAAAACTTCAAAGCCACTAGTTGAGATGGTCCAACTCATAGACTAGCTAAGCAAGACTTTAGGTAAGTTCTACACTTGCCCATCACACAGAGATTAAACAAAAATAACAGTTAGCTCTCCCAGGACTTTACCATTATCCCAATCTTCTCAGGGTCCCCTGAAAATGACATCACCCCAAGACAACAGGAAGTAGTCTAGAGAACATGACTCCCACATTCTCGAGGTGGAATGAGTGGGTTTTGGTCATTCAGTGGGTTATGGATATTAATCATTGTTTGGAGGGGTGTTTATTACAAGTGGCTGTTGGTCATGATCAGGGAGAAAGCTAAACAAAGAAGATCAAATTCATGGATCTCTTCCTAAATGGGATAAAGGTGGCTACAGGAATAATAGGTAAAATGATAGATCATTGAATCTACTTTAAACTAAAAAACAACTATTAATCTCAAATATTTACATTGATATAGATTTTTGTATATTGATACAAATTTAAGATTATTTTTGTTAAGAATTACTCTCAATATGCTTCTATTCTTGTTTAAGATATTTTTGTTGCTGCATAGTGGTGATACATATCTTTAATCTCAGCATTTAGGAAACAGAGGCAGGCTGATTTCTGTGAGTTTGAGGTTAGCCTGGTCTACAGAGTAAGTTCCAGGACAACCAGAACTACACAGAGAAACCCTGTCTCAAAAAAATGTTAATGATACAAATTTAAGGGGTTTTGTTATTATATAAATGCAGGTTAGTAGTTAACCATCTAACAATCAGATCTGTTGTCATGCTAGGTATGTTTACAAGGTCAAACAGAGATATATTTCAGATAGACAGATAGTCCTCAAACACTTTAAAGACCTACAGAACATTAAACTTAAGATATCTTGATAATCTAAGGCTTTTCATGACAGTGAGACATATCTGGTCCTGACAGTACCAATCTACTTCAAAAAAGGATGATGGACATCAAATAAATCTCCATATGGAGTGTGCTTTTATTGTGGCAAAAGTTGTCCACTGGGTGAGAAACTTCCTTTGCCTCAACTGCTGATAGTATACTGTCAGAACTGACAAGCAGGACACAGAAGATGGCAACAGCTGAACTTTGCCAAGACAAGATAAGACAGGCCTTCACAGGTTTTCTGCTTCACAAAAGTCTGTCCAGTATTCAAGGCCTGTAGGACAAAGATGGATGACCCAACATTGCAAAGGAATCTTGGGTGACTATCTAGGCAGCCAGCTCCTTGTGTCATTTCTATAGTTTTAGGAGTTGTTTGCTCTGTACTTCCTGCTTACTCAGGTAATATTATATTCATCTCAGATCTTCTATGAAGTTGAGAGTAGGTAGTTATATTTACAGGTTTGTTTGGTTGGGTTTTTTTTTTTGGTTACCAAATTCATAAAAGAAACTTACATAAGAGATGTAAAGCTTATTAGTTTGAGAGACAAAAGCTTAAGTTGTTTATCTAAGAAAATGTTTTAAAGTCAAGAGGATATTTTTAAGATGGCAATACAAGTTATAAGAAAAAATGACTTATGTATAAAATATTAAATTTATCAAGATATAATAGATAATAGAGTAATTTCACCAAATTTGCAAATACAGACTGGACATTGTGAGTGTAATCCTTATTTGATAATTGCTCCTATAATGTATAGAGTTTTACTATCTTTTCTTTTTATTTAGACAAAAAGGGGGAAATGATGTGGGATATTTGCACACTGTGTAAATATGTATAACTGGGATTGCACAATAATAAGCTGAATGGACAACAACTAGGCAAGAGAGATAGATGGGACTTCCAGGTAGAGAGAAGAGGCCCACAGAAGACGTCGTGGAGATGAGGAATAAGTCAGACACAAAGAATGGGAGGTAAAGACCATGTGGTCAGATGCAGTTATTAAAATATGGTTTAATCTAAGTTACATGAGCTAGTGGGACAAGTCTAAGCTAAAGCCAGGCTTTCATAATGAATATAAGTCTCTACGTTGTTATGAGAGCTGGCCACCCTAAAGAAAGTTCTACTACATCCTACCACACAGGTGTACAGCCTGCATCTGCCTTCTGCGGCAAACATCTTGCCTTACTCACAGAAACACTTGTGAGGCCCCAGGGTCCATTTGTCTATGGGATGGAGCATTGTCCTCTTCAAAATCAGGGGAATGAACCAGATCACCATCAAGTTGAGGCTTTTAATCAGTAAAAGATCCTTGTCTGCCACACCAAAAATAGCATTCTAATTGACAGTCTGTAAGGAGGCTCTCAAAGGCATAACAAAGGAAATAAAATTAAGAGTTCCCTTTCTCGGCTGCCAGGAGAGATGGTATTGGCACTTTCCCAACAGCTAATGTTTTTAACTGACTTTATATATTCTGAGGGACCGTGATCAAGGCCAGTGCAATGTAGGAAAAAAAAAATGTCTGTCTCTAAGCTGGACAAGGCTAAACAATCTGTCTTTCAGTAAGTTGTGAATATGCTTTATTATTGATAATAAAGAAACTGTTTTGGCTTATGGCAAGGCAGCTTAGAGGCAGAAGGGGAATCAAAGCAGAGGTAAGGACGGAGGAGGGCAGAGTCAAGAGAGACATGATCCAGCCGTCCAAGAGGAAAGGTAGCCCAAGGTTCCAGGCAAAAAAGGCTACTGAGTTACCTGAAGCAAATGCCATTCAGTGTCCAATTCAGAATAATTATATAAAAAGGAGCAGGGGGCCAAGATCCTCTCAATCTCTAAGTGTGAGTCATCCTCTGGAGTCAAGAGATCTACATGTGCTGCCATGTGACAGAACCCAAAATAAGCATTAGCCACTCCCATCTAATCTACCCTTGACAATGACTCAGATAACTCACACATGATAGCCAGCACATGCCCCTGCAGCAGAGCTGATGACAGGGCTGCCTGCCTCCTCGGCTCTATTCTTGGAAGTTTGAAGTTTTTGTCCAGAGACATCCTGAGGCCCTGGTTTCACTGTATTCTTGTTTTTCTAACCCAGCTCAGAGCTCCATTTTCCCAATCATTTCTTCTACAATCCAAGATCCTCACAAGCTGTTTCCAAATATTGAAACACATTATGGCAGGCCACCAGCTCCATCTTCTAATCAAATAGATGACTCACAAGGCAATTCTCTTTGGATTTGTTAAATAGGATTTTTCACTATGCCTTCATTGCTTTGACTGGAGAAAGAAATGACTACTTTCAAATATTTCTAATTGTGTTTTTTAGGCAAATTAAAGCCAGTGGCTTAATTTGGATGCTTCCCACCTTGTTCCATATCTGTTTTCTGACAGTCACACATGTGCTCTTCCTTTGTGAATTTTGGAGCTCATTTCCCTAGAAGAATGACCACCAAAATCATATGAAAGCTAAGCATTCTCTCCAAGTTAGACACCAGCACGGGGCCTTTGAGTGATGCTAGCAGATTACTCCTCAGTATCTCTCACACTGTGTTTTTCCTTATAGTCTGACAGTAAATCCAGAGATTAAACTCTTGATAGACTAAAAGATGTAGGGACACCCTGGTGTTTAAATATATGATCACTGCCCCAATAAACCTAAGTAATGGTGGCCTAGATTAAGTTCAGAGGGGGATGTGCCTCTAGGATGCTTAGTGTCCTTGGCATGCTCTAAAATACTTTATGATACCGATAGCCCTCCATAATTTGGGGAACAAATATTGAAATGCATGTGGAGTGAGGTAAGAGTCTGGTTGCCGCATTGATATGTGAAGCTATTCTGTACTCAGTTCTCAAACATGAAGACTCATACACACACACACACACACACACACACACACACACACACACACACACACACACACACACACACACTCAGAGAGAGAGAGAATCACCTGAACATTCCTTTACAGAAACCTATAAGTCCTTGGCTTACATGTGTTTAGTTTCCCCTCCACTGACCAGAAAAACAGGTACCTATACATATTTCTCTGTTTCTGTGGGTCAGATAAGCTAATCCCCGAAGGCTTAGGGGCACCTGGTCTTCTGTGGCTGGCCTCTAGGCAGCCTTTTACCTGTAATCCATGCCCTGTACTCCAGTGAAATCATAACGGATATGTGCCTGACCTGCTCTGGTTCTGGGCCCTTCTATGTTGTTATCTGGCATTTGTGGGGACCAGCATTTACTGCTTTACTAGAGAGCCTCGTCACACTTAAGGACTCCCCTCTGACCTCACTCAGTACTCCAGTCTGAGGCACGGGCCTCTCCTTCCATTTCCAACCAACTTCCTCAATCCTTGAGACGTTCTGAAGGAGCATCAGGAACACACCCTGTTTGAGAACATTAGTCACTTGAATTCCCAGCTTCAAACTCAACATACCCTGGAATTTCTCCCCAGCTTATCTGTCCAGTTCATTTCCTCCATACCTCCTAGAAGATAAATTAAGTAAACAAGACAAGGGGGTCATATTCAGGCCTTATGATATTCCTAGGAGCTGAGTGACATTCCTCTCACCTTCAGATGAGTGGAGTCAGGCTCAGTCAACCAAGACCCCTTATTCTCAGTGACTCGGAGAGCTTAGTTTTCCAGCACTGCTGATCCCCACATAAGCTTAGGGGCTAAAAAAACAGAAATCAACGGTACCGCACTTATGGACACCAGAACTTGGATCCGTGTCATTTGAGACACACTTCATAAAGTCTCTAGGGGAGAAGAACCCTTATACCTCTTCCAACTTTGGGGGCTCCAAGTTGTCCTCCATATGTAACTTCATTGTCCCAACCCCTCTCTGTGGTCACCTTCTCTGTGAACCAGGATCATTCTCTCTCTCTCTCTCTCTCTCTCTCTCTCTCTCTCTCTCTCTCTCTGTCTGTCTGCCTGTGTGTGTATGTCTGTCTATCTGTCTTGTTCTGTGTGTCTATGTCTATCTGTCTCTGTTTATGTCTCTGTGTGTTTCTCTGTGTGTCTGTCTGTATCGGTGTCTCTCCGTACCCATCCCCCCTCCCCCTCCTCCCCTCTCCCTCCTCCCCCTCCTCCCCCTCCTCCCCTCACACATTACCCTCTTCCACATGACACTGCAGATTCTTTGGCAGTGTCTTCATTAACCATCACGCCCACTCCCACCATGATGAACAAGCTGCTTTATCCCCCCTGTGTTCCTCACAGGACCTTACATGAGCTGGAGCTCCTAAAATATGGCCGAGTTATTTGCTTATTTGTTTTATTTATACTGGGTCTGACTCTGTAGCCCAGGTTTGCCTCAAACTCATGGTGCTCCTGCCTCAGTCTCCCAAGTACTGAGTCATGCACCCCAGCATCTGGCTTTAATCAAGTTTCTCATAGCCTGCCTCCTTTCGTGCATTTAATAACTCATGAATTAGCAAGTAAGATCAATACTGAACTAGAAATTCACCTTTTGCAAATGCTCCTACTACCCTCAAAGATACATTTTTGAAGCTCAACTTGCTTCCTCACATCTAATCAAATCATTTTGTGATATTTTCCTCACTTGAATTTTTACTCTGGGGAAGAAAACACAATCCTTTTCAGTACAATATTCTTCCTATTTTGTTTTATTGCCTTCCTTTTCCAACGATGCCTTCTTCATTCACTGGAGACAGTCAGATTTACTGCTAGTGAGGTTTCTGAGGACAAGGACAGTGTCTTAGTCATCATGTTCCCAGCACCCAGCAGTGTCTGGGTGTATAAGAGAAAGGTCTACATTGCACCACAGGGAGGAGGCATAGCTCGTCCAGGAGGTGGCATAGGTCCCATCAAATCCCACAAGGCCCTCTGTTCTCCTGATATTACAGATGGGAAGGAGCAGAGAATGTCACTCTGAGGTTCCTAGTGCACAAACACCCAGGTCTGTCTGACTCTAGAGCCAAAGCACTTAACACAAAGTTCTCAGGAATTACACTGCAGCCATGGTCTCCAGCCTGGGTCAAGCTGGAAGTCTGCAGATGGCGCTGATCATAGCTCTAAGCTGGGAGGTCTGCCAGATATTGGCCATTGAAGGAGGAGCCGTGTCTGAAAGAGCTGAGGAAAGTCAAGCTGGTTTAGTCATTTATTTTTGGTTTGTTTTGTTTTTTCTAAATAAGGTTTCTCTGTGTAGCTCTGGAACTCACTTTATACACCTGACTGGTCTCAAACTCAGAGACCCAACTGCCTCTGCCCCCTGAGTGCTGGGATTAAGGGCATGTGCCACCACTTGCTCAGCAAAAGTTGTGTTTTAAAACAGAGAAAAATTAATATGAAAATGCATATTCACAATGTGTGTGTGTGTGTGTGTGTGTGTGTGTGTGTGTGTGTGTGTGATGTGTCTGCCGGGTTTGTGGTTTGTATGCATGTTGTGCATGCCCTACACATGTTCACAGCATA
The DNA here is from genome assembly GCA_033318265.1 of Phyllotis vaccarum. Taxonomy (NCBI): domain Eukaryota; kingdom Metazoa; phylum Chordata; class Mammalia; order Rodentia; family Cricetidae; genus Phyllotis; species Phyllotis vaccarum. The sequence goes on along the minus strand of JARWLC010000012.1, from coordinate 5,064,786 downwards.
TATACTAGGACATATGTGTTGTATGTGTGTGCATGTGATGTGAGTAATTCTGACTTCTTCATGGAGTCACCAAAGGCACGTGAAATTCAAGAAGAAACACCCAGGAAAAGTCCCAATCCATGCAAGGTGCTTTGCTAAAAAGTAAAGGTGACAAGGGAAAATAAAAGACATCGCAGTGTTGGACTTGAAGAGTTCCATTTGAACTGAGAGAAACAGACTCAGAAACTGGTTCTAAGCTTCACGGAAGAATACAGAGCAGCGAGTGATGAAAACAAAGATTTCTGAAGGTCCTCACTGCACAACAGAAACAGATGTCACCCACTTCACAGACGGGAAAACTAGAAACGTTTATCAATCCAGGGACACACTCTGCCTCAAGTAAAGTCAGAGCCAAAGTTCATCCTGGACCTTTGCAACCTGACTCTTTCCTATCGGCTCCTGGTACAATTTCCTGAGCAATTCAAAGATATAAAGTGAACAGACATGGAACTTTTGCCCTCAACTTGGAAAAGTGCCAAACATGGCATCCACCTTTGAAAACTACAGAGGTTTGAGGCAGTTCAGGAGATCCCATGGGTGTGTCACTATTGGGGTGTCTACAACCTCAGAAAGATAGTGGGGTGAGAGGTAAGGAGGGTCTAGGAGATGTCAGAAGAGGAACACTGGCAGGTTCTATTCCAACAAGGGTCACACATTGCCCTTGCAGAGGTGCCCTGGGAGTCAGGCCAAACTATATTAGTGGCAGAGGGGGCAAATAGTTTAAGCTTTGCCTGGCTAGATCTCAGGCTGGAGATCACTAATCCCCACTGTCCTCCACACACACACACACACACACACACACACACACACACACACACACACACACACACACACACACACACACAGAAGGGGGGAGAAAGAGAGAGAGAGCTAGTTTTAAATCCCCCCTAATGCTTTAGAAAAGCCTGAAACCATCAGCCCCCAAGGGACAAAGCTAGGTCCATCTGTTCCATTAGGAATTTACCAGACCCAAAGTAAAAGGTCAATCGGCTTTGATGATAGCTCATCTTTATATGACCCCAAATACTTTCCAATTCAATCAGCCAAAAATAACTCTTCTTTACTAGTAGAGAATCATGATTCCAACGGATAGAAGTCGGGAATTCTAAAAACACAAACAGCTGAGGACGGAGCCGCACTAATGGCAGAACAATGTCACTCTCTGTCCCTGAGGAATACAATTATTCTAAAAACCATCAAAAATAATCATTCTTATCTTGTTTGGAGAGGAGAATGGAATTCCTTCCTTTTCAAAGATTTTATTTGTTTTATTATAAGACATATAGGTAAAAACTTGCATATTTTGAAAAAGATAAAAAAGGTAATAAAACAGACATTTTTCTCAGTAAGAAATATGTTCATAAATATGCTTTATCAAATGTTAAAATGGTTATTTGCAAAATAATAATAAATAGAGCATAGCTGTGGCATACAAGAATTAACCCAAAGGATGAAGCGATTTTTGCTGTGTTTGTGAGGGGGGAACACCTCTTGATTATATTTAAAGTGCAAACATTTTGCACTTCATGTTACCAATAGTTGAGATTTCTAAAAATATATTTTATGATAGCTCCATGATTTTAAAAACAACAAAACATAAGAGAGGATTTGACTAAATAGATTTTGGCAAAAACAGTTTCCTCAAAATAAACACCTGTAAGACACATAAGTAAACAACTTTTGAACCTATAAGTGCTTACACATATCAGCTCCTAAATCTACAAATCTCTGTGGTCTTTAAACAAAAAACTGTTAGTAAGTCTTAGCTTCCAGCAAATTCCAACACTTCTTCACAGTTTGATGGAGCATTAATAGTCACAACTGTGATGAGGCCAGTTCTACACTGTCACTCCAGGGCGATAAGTCTGCAGAAAGCCTCCTCCTTCCAATAATCTCTCACCACTTCCTAGATTTCTTTATGACTCAAAGGCATCATCCAATTCACACAAAACAAAACTGGGCTAAATTTCAATGACGAAACACGCCTGTTCTAGATGATATTCTTCATAAGCTTCAAAGATATTCTTCATAAGCTTCAATATCCTGCTGCCCAAAGCAGGGGAAAAAAAAAAACCTCATGTGACTCCCAAACATGCCCTTAAATGAGTCTCGGATGTCCATGTAGCAGGTCAAGCTATTCCTATGAATAAATACTGACTCTTAACAAAGATTGGTGCTTGCCTGTGCATTCAGTTGCCCATGAGGCTAACCCGTTGGTTCCCGTCTGTAATAGAGGAAGCCACCTCTAACAATGCTTATGTATTCAATCTAATATAGATCATGGTCCCAAAGGCCTTCAACGATGTCCATTAGGGAGACATCTGGGTGACACTGGGTGCCTAGAGCACGGAGAGGTCATGGCAAGATTTCGACTTGAGCTTGAAGGCCATGTTCTTGTTATTTTTGGCCACAATCTTGCCCCAGAAGCGCCTGGCTTTCCTGGGGATGCTCTCGCGCCTCTTCTGGTAAGCCAGTCTCCTCTCATTCTTCTCCTTGCTGTCCCTGCGCAGGCGGACCTGCCGCACGATGCCCTCAAATAGCTCCTTCACATTGTGCTGCACGGCGGCAGAGGTCTCGATGAATTTACAGTCAAACACCACAGCACAAGCTCTCCCTTCTGGAAAGCAGGAGGGGAGAAGAAAGTCAGAGAGGTCACAGAGTATGATCCTGCACAACGTGGCCATGCTGGAGGACACTTCTCTAAAGGTGCGCTAGGGGTAGCATAGGGCAGCAGACTGTGGTACAGGGAGACTCTCAGGGTAAGAGTAGAAATACACCTAAGAGGGTCCCAGGAAGTGGCTAGATCTGACTCACCACAAATTCACTCTATGAAAGTGTAATTTCATCCAATAGAGTGATACTAATTACAACTTCAAATGCCATAGCTTCCTCTTACTGCCTCCAGTGAGCTGCTACCTTCACAAAACCATGCCAAGCTCTTTCCAAACATTTTTCACTGTTCATAACAATCTTGGGAAACTTGCCATTACCCTCATCTGATAAATGAAGAACCGGGTGAGTGAGAGCACACCCAGTCTCACTCCATGCTCACTCTCTCTCCTGACCCAGTCTCCTTCACTAAAAACTATAATTCTAATCCTACTGCTCTGCTTTCCTCTAAAAAAAGAAGAAAAAAGGAAAGGTATGCTTAGATGAGAACAAATGATTTTATAAATATATAATCCACTGAAAAACTAGTCCAGCTTTTCTAAAGCTCTCAATTTCAAATAACCATGTGTTCAAGTCTTAGTTTGAAAAGGTCTAAACACTGAATACTGTTGCAACCTAGAAAGACAATCCAACTGGAGGGGAAAATTATCTTGACTAAGTAGAGACTGAAAATGCCATATTTGATTTTTACGGTTGTGCTAAATCTACATTAAGCCAATACAATCTCGAGGGCCCTAGAAAAAATATGGAGGCATACTCATCAAATAGGAATTGTCCTTGAACTAAGGACAAAGAAACAGGTGTGATTCCATCAGACTGAGGCCCTCACAGAAGGTTAGGAAGGAGGTGCTGAGTTAGAGAATATTGGAGTATCAACAACTTAAGCCAATGTTTATCTTCTGTCTCTTAAGCCAGAGCTTTCCACCTTTGCATTCACAGGCCACTTTTCTTTCCCTGAACTTGGGGTCTGCTTGGAGAACAGAACGCTAAGGAGCAAAGGTTAAAGCTGTCGGTAAGTTCCTGAGGAACTCTAGAGCACCCAAAGAGCAGTGGGGAGCCTAGAACCCTTCAGCTACACTAGAAAATAAGGGGAAGAAGAGATGACTAATTCAGACGATGGGAACCCTGAGAGTCTTAGACATGAAACTCCATGGAGCATCGCACTGAGCCCCTGGCTGCAACCTTGCAGGAGGAAGGGGTGTGTGCAGTGCAAGGGTGATGCCCAGAATTGCACACCCTTTCTCACCTGACACAGACACTTCTCGACACCTCACTAAGTCACTTTTGTTGCCAACCAAAATTATAGGAATGTCTTCCGTCTGCCGGGCCCTGCGGAGCTGGATCCTTAGCTCAGATGCCTTCTCAAAGCTTGCTCGGTCTGTGATAGAGTAGACGATCAGGTAGGCATCCCCAACCTGCATGCAGTGCTCCTGGAGCCATTCATTCTCCCCCTATGAAATAAGAACACCTCCCATGAGCTCAGGCTAGCCTGCATGCAGTGGTCCTGTGGCCATTCATTCTCCCTCTACGAAATAAGAAAACCTCCCAAGAGCTCAGGCTAGCCTGAAACTTGAGATGTCATTTTGCAAAGAAACAATATGTCTGTCCCAAGTAAGAGAAAGGCTTCTAAACTTTAAATGCTGGTCTCCAAGATGTCTAGGGACAAAAAAGAAAGGCAGTCTGCATTGTTTTTATGCCCCCCCCAAAAAAAACCTTACTCTTCAATTATTACTACAGCTTGAGCTGATATGATACATAATTACTTTGACAAACAGTATTTCCAGTTTCAATCTAACCTGCCAAAAATAGGCCTTTTCTGACTCCCAAGGGAGCTTCCTTTTGTTTTCTGAAAAGGATAGAATTAAGAGTCCTTTTGTGAGAATAGGAGGCTCGCCATAAACAAATGTTCTTGCATTTATGCTGGAAGACCTCAAACCTATCAAAAGCCACGCTGGGATGCGGTGTTGAGAAGATGGTTCTGCGTCATTGAATAAGTGGCCAAGCTTGCTTGAACTTCCCCTAAAACAAATATGCTCCTTGTGGCTTTTAATAGAACTCAGGGCAAGCCACTGCAATTTGTTTGTTCTTTAGAGCTCATCTGTGAATGACCTGTTCCTCCGCACAGTCTTGTTCTTCAGAAGTAAATGCTTTTAATCAAGAAAATGAGCCCACCTCATCTGGAACATCCACTATGTAGGACAAGGTCACTCTGGCACCAAGCAGCCTGTCAAGAGCCAAGTTCTGAAAGAATACACTGACAGCAACAGGGATGCATACCTTATTTTCCCACATGTCCAGGAGGATGATTGTTGCACTCTCTCCATCAACAAACAGGGTTCGCTCATACGTATCTTCTAGAAAAGAAAGAACATTACTATCAGAGTTGAGTGGATAAAAAATACTTCGGCACAAGAGACTCCTGTCAAATTCACACTAGAAAATACACTGTCCAGGCTGAGGAGGCAGCTCTCGGTCAATAAGGTGCTGGCTTACTGTGCAAGCACAGGAACCTGAGTGTAATCCTCAGAATCCATGTGAAAAGCCAAGCATGGTGGCAAGCACGTGGAATCCTTGCTTTGGGGAGGCAGAAACAGGCATGTTCCTAAGGATCCCTGGACGGCCAGCCTAGCCAACCTGCTAGCTCCAAACCCAGAGGTTCCGTCTCACAAAACAAGATGGATGGCTCTGGAAGAACAACCCCTGAGGCTGACTTCTGGCATCCATGTACACAGCACACATATTCACACATAGTGCTCTCACATGAATGTATATCTCCTATACACACATATATCTCCTATATACACAGGAAAGAGGAAAAAGAGAGAAAGTGTGTGTGTTGAGAGAGAGAAGTAGACAGACAGACAGATAAAATGTGCTTAGTGCATATATAACAAATTATGTAAATATACAAACATTTGTAAAAATAAATTACTATTGTAAGGGCTAAGAAGATAGCTCAGTGACCTCTGGCCTCTCTGTATCTGCATGCACACATGCACACATGAACACGCACACACAAAACTGTTACTTCCCTTCAACATGCAGCACACAGTCCTCCCGACCTACCAAGAGATCTCCCACAGCTTTTGCATGTGGATGGCTAAGTTGCTCGAATTAAAAGAAAGTCATTTCCATCATTCTTGGGTCTTTTATGGAGGAAAACCATTTATAAGAATAAATAAACCCCCTAAGAACCTTTGACCCCAATTCAATGGCCAAAACTATGAGAAAGCATTAACTATGGGACGTTCTAACTATAAGCTCTATTTTCATAAGCCTCATGGAAAATCCATTGTGTGTTTCAGTGGGTGGTCCCTGAACATTCATTCAATAGAAACCTCAGGGCCTCTGAGCTTAGTGACGTTTCTCCTCTTAGCAGAAACACAAGAGAAACAAATATTTTGAGACTGTTCTAATTGGACCATCATTTTCTTTAACTCTCTACTCCATTTGCTTGGTAGTAGTATGTTGAGAAGTATGAGTTCTTGCTAGTAGCCTGGGCAGCCTAGATTTCACAGGAGGCTGGGTTTACAGGAATATGCCATCATGTCTGGCTTCTTCATTTTTAAAAACAAATATATAACACATTCCCTAACTAACACAGCTTGTGTTTATGCCTTACGTACAACACCAGCTTCAGTCTACGGAAGCTTTCCCTCTGAACTTGAGCCTATATGGAGCTTGAGAGCAGTCAAGGGCCAGAGAAGCTCCATCTGGAAAAAATCCTGTCAGGGGTCGGAGAGGTGGACTGTCCTGGAATTTTTTTGAGAGGATGACCCCATGCCTACTCTGCATTTTCTGTTTTTAATTCCGACTTTTGGATACTATAACTTTCATAACAATTTATTTCTTTTTGGTCCTTGTGCCTAACTCTCTTTAGTTATCTGCAAGGCTTGTCCCTGCTAAGGGAGTGCTTTATGGGTGTAAGTTTAAAATTGAACCAAAATTCTGAACTTTGTCCCCTGCTCTGTGCACTCTTGAATCATCATCGACACATGCCAATTATGTTCCACACCATACTAGCTCCTCCCCCCTCTAGGTATCTCCCCAGGATGGAGATTTGCACCCGCTATGTTTTCTGTGCCCCTCCCCCATCCCATAATGTATCTGTCCCACTGTTTATATGCTCAATGAAGGAGCAGTAAATGCATGGTGTTTCGGCTATGAGCCCACAGATCTGAATTCAAATCTGGGAGCTACCCTTTCTTACCCATGTGACTCTAGACATGTAAGTTGTGTAGTAGGGCTCTGTTTTCTGATCATAGACACTGCAGCTACAGACTACAGAAACAGAAGAAAAGAAATGGAGATGTAGAGTCAGCTGTAAACTATGTTTATTCTGGATGTACTCCAGGCCCCCATTCTGCTACATGCTCACCGCTCTCTCCTTTAGTCCCTGAATCACCACAGAAAGTAGCTCCCCATTTATACTGGTGAGGAAGCTTCCTGAGGTAAAGAAGCTAGTCAAAGAATGATTAGCTGGAATCTGTGTCACCTTAGGGTGGAGGAATTTAAACCTGCTCCTTACATTCCAAATCCAAAGCCAGACTCCCCATGATTGTTTGAGTACCTTCTCGCCTAGCTCAATCCTAGCTCTCTAAGGCCGGCTCAGAGATCGCCTCTTCCACCAAACATTTTCTCATCTCCACAGCCACAACACTCTTCTCTCTAGACTCCACTTTTCCCCCCGAAACTCAAGATAACGTCACATCCTAACTTGCTTTCCAGTTGGTATATGCCTGGCCTCCATTGCACGTTTTAAGACTTAAAAGACTCTAGACCTCTACACGTGCCTTCCCTTCCCATGGTGCCTCATCAAGTACCATGGTACATGTTAAGTAACTGTTCATAGAATGGGTGGATGTATAGATAGAATTAAATATGCAGAGAGAGTCATAAGACTGTTGTAATACACTGGAATACCATCCATCTTTATTAGGAGAGTGATGGGGAGACTAGCATGTACACTCCCCTGATAACAATGCATGGTGTGCCTTGAAAAGCCTTCCTCTGGGGAAACACACAGCTAACAAGTCAATGTGAATGAGGGCACACTTCCAGCCCAAATGAATTAAGCCACTCAAATAGAAGGCAGGGTTTCTCATTATCAAATGCTCAGCTGAGCAGGCAGTTAAGGCAAAGCCCTCCCCCCTCTCTCTCCAATGAAGTTTCTATCCTTTCAATTCCAGATGAAGTCAGTCCTGTCCTCCTGTGCCTACTGGACATTGCCCTCTGCATAGATGATGCCCCTTCAAGTAGGCAAACACTTTTGGAAGTGTGTTATCCACTAACGTTTTAACCCTCTTAAACCCTCTTTAAACAAACAAAACAACAGTGCTTAGCCAATCCCTCCCTTGTATCAGCCCTCAGAGTGATTTGTTACTGCTTTCTCAGTACTTGATAACCCTTCTATGCTGTTAATCACAGCCATTGGCACTGAGCTTCCAACACTCAGCCATCATTGGGTCCCCAAAGCCTGCACAGCGTCATCCTATGCTCTGTGTACTAAACAGCACCTGGAAGTTATATCCAGTGAAGGAATGTGAGTTTTTGGTTAAACCACAGTGGGTCCAAACCCAAGTCCTCAGAGTCACTTAACTTTGCAAGCCTCTATCCCAACATGTGTAAAGAGAGGATATTAATAACATATTGGTTCTATCCTTGTACAAATTGTTTAAAAGCACATGTGAAATGGCTAGCACAATGCCAGCATGTAGCATGGGCCCCATACATGGTAGAATAAGTGATGAAAAGCACCACCATAAACCATAAAACCCCAGTCTCCACACCAAGCTTCCCCAAAGGCGTGATCTGCCACTCAATCTCTCCAAGGCCCCATTCTGCAGCCACACAAATTCTGTGGGGACTAAGATAAACATCGACAAACAGAAGGCCCTCCATAGAGGCCCCTCCCACCCTCCCACCACAGAGGCTCATTCCACATTTAAGACCCCTCCTCTTCTGCTGTCTTCTGGCATCCACCGACCTGCGGCCCATACGAGGAGCAAAGCAACCCTACACCAGCCTGTTTCTCTGAGCCTTGCTTAGTTATAGTTACTAAGATTCTGGACATGAGGAGAGAAATGGGCACTACACCAGTCAGTCATCAGTCATAGTCTGTCCCTGAGCTGCCTCTTGAAGCAGTGAGCATCCTAACACCATGACAACCGAGAGAATGAAACCTGAGGATGAAGTGGCCATTGTAGTGGGGGTAGGGCTCGCACAACTTGAAGAGAGAGGAGAGGGTCACCGCTAAGCCATCTTTCCAGCCTTTCTCCCCCTCCCTGACGTCTGTACACTGAACAGAAAGTGAAGGCAGACCATGTGAGGTGTGCACACACTGCAGTCTTCCTCCACTTCTACAGCTATAGTAGGGCATGTGCTTGACCCAGGTATGTGTGCTGAGGTTGGAGCCCTAGATGAAGGACATGATATGAAAATAATTAATCATTAGGGTTGTAATCGCCAGCCCAGGATATAAAGCTATTACTTACTGTTAATATGATATGTTTTTTAAAAAACTGGGTCTAGAATTAGGTAAGAACTGAATAAATAAATATTTGAAATAAGACCATACAGAGAAAATCAAGTGGGAAACCTGACTCTCCACCGGGCATTTGTCATCATTTTTATATTCCAGGTTTTTAATTATTATGCTGCTTCAAGTGGAGCATTTTACTCGGTTACACCTGTGAGCGCGGACACTGCTAATCGGCTTTGTTTCCCCAAATCAGTTTAGTTTTATGCATAATCACAGAAATGGCATCTGTACTGATCAACTCTTCAGTGATCTAGGTCAGAGTCAGCATCCCTGGTCCCCTCAGACTTGACCTCAGCATGCCCCTTGATGGCTCAGGTCAGTAGATTTTGGTGCTGTGTAGACATATTGTTGGCTTTTGTTTGTTGTTTGTTTGTTTGTGCCAGGACTCGGGGTCGGCCTCTGCCACCCATTTCAGTATCAAGTATCTCATTTTCTCCTAATTCTTAAGATACATTGTTTTGGTTTATTGCTGGTTGTTTTTTTTTTGTTTGTTTGTTTGTTTTGGTGGGTTTGAGGGGGGGTATTTAGTTTTGTTTTTAAGGCAGAGTCATATAGCATAGGCTATCCTCAAACTCATTACATAGCTGAAGATGACCTTAAATCCCTAGTCCTTCTGCCTTCCCAGGGCTGGGATTACAAGTGTATACCATTATGCTTGGCTTCCAGTTCTGCAGAAAATAACCCACTCACTTTTGCTTTTTCAGCTTACAAGACAGAAGCCCATCCAGGCTGGGCCACCTACCTCCCAGGACCTCACAGTCGCTGTCCATGCTGTCATGTACACCTGCAAAGATGTTGGCCAAGGTGGACTTGCCCACCCCTTGCTCCCCTATAAGCACCACTCGGTAGTAGGTGTTTCCTGACTCAGAGGAAATGACGGAGTCTGTGGAATCAGAGGACCAGCTCTGTCGGCAGTGGTCTTCATGGGTAGTAGAGTTGCAAGGATGGGGATCTTTCTGGATCATCAGATGTCTACCATCTGCAGGAATGCTCCAGCGCTGCTGTGGCTGCATGCCCACAGTGCCTTGGCGCATGGTGACGTTATTCAGAGTCATTGTGGGGTCCTAGGAAGCAAAGCAGTCAAGGTTAGTCAATATTAGGAAGGATGAGTTAGGCTTAAGGGGTGTGCAAACACTGTCATCAGAGTTATTCTATTTGATGGGCATGAATTAAGCATTCTTAACATAAGGAATACCCATGAAACAATCCCCAAGACCCTAGTAAGCAAAAATTTTCATCTACACACACACACACACACACACACACACACACACACACACACACACACACACAAGCAACTGGCTTCTCAAGCAGGCTGTCATTTGCAGTACCAATAACATCATCAACTACCCTAAGTTTTCTCCATCCTTAAAGGAGCTTTGAAAATCCCACTGGGAGCTGACACAGAGGCAGCGGGGAGAGACCCACTGCCTCCAGAAATGGCTTTACCATCAGCAACAAGTCGGTGCTGCTGGGGACCAGCTGGCTGGCTTAGCAGCTCTTGTCTAAACATGCCTCTTAATCGCACAAGCAAGCGCCTTGCAGCTTTTGTGCCTCAGTGGGAAACACGTGGCAATGACATCACTCCCCTGGCTGGACTGGACAGGCACTTTGGGGGAACTTCCATGTTTAGTAAAGTTGCCCTGAAGTCCTCCAGATGCTTGAAGAGAACATTATCTGGGTAGTGGAGTAGTTTCTGCTTGAGGTTAGTGCTTTACCCCTGCCGCTTGCTCGTGGATACTGTTCAATACACAAACCCTGAGCTTAGTCCTGCCAGGGACAGGACCTGCGCACATTTGGACACAACAAACTTGTGCGCAAAGTGCTTCATTCTTAACGAACCTCGTCCACTCAAAGGTTTATTTAATCAGCTCAGAGTTCCACCTTACTGAAGTAAATCAGAAGGTCAAACACTCAGCGAAATGACATTCAACAACTCCCTACAACTTTTCTACTTGCAAGACTCCCTGGTCCGGCAAGGCAGTCTGCTCTGCCAAGACTGCTCGAGAGAAGCAGAAGCATCCACGGTTAACTCAGCAAGTGCGCCGCGAGCGCCAGGAAAGCTCACACACCCTACTTCAAACCCCAACTCCTAGGACACTCCAGAACCACACAGGGCTTCTTTTTAAATCATAAAAGCAGTCCCTGGGCCACCTGGCCACCTAACCGGTAAGGTGGCACACTCCCCCTTCCGAACTGAACTACAGAACCCCATCAGAAGCGCATCCTTTGCGCCTGAACTTTCTCCCAGGGCAGAACCCCCAGCGCAGACCTCATGATCCAGGGGGGGCTCCCTTTCCAACTTAAAAAGTTCAGGTGCCAGCAACGTCCCTCCCCGCCGCGGCTCACACCGGGGCTGCCCCTCCGCGATGTCCCCTTACTTGGCTGTGCCCGGCCGCTTGGTGGGCGTCCGCCGTCGGTCGGCACAACGCTTGATGCCTGATGCAATGCCTGATGCCTGTGATGCCGGCTCCGCTGCCCGAGCCCGTGTGGTACCCAATGCCGCCTGCTACAGCCACCGCGGCCAGCCGCCGTTTATAGCGCGCCGGAGGCCCCAAGACGGGGCTTTTCCGTGACGTCAGCGCTCCCGCCGGGAGGGGGCAGCTCTGCAGCAAACTCCGAGTTGCAGCCACTTGGCTGAATCAGTTACTCGCAGTCATGTGATTCCCCTCGCCCCTTGAGAGGAGAGAGGAAAAAAAAAATGACAGTTCAATCCTTGGCCTCCTCGACTTTGTTTTATTTTCTTTCACCAGGTGGACACTGGAAAAATACACTTAGTGCTACTTAATCGCCCTTCCCAGCAGGGCACTTGTGAGCTGTCTGAATAAAGGATGGGAAAAGAGACAGGTCTTGAGTGGCTGGAGAGTCCAGCTTTGCCAAAAAGGCAGATCCGCCTGAGTGAGCAAGACTTGGGCTCCAGGATGGGGCTACAGCCATCCTGGGGAGGCAGGCCAGTTTTTCAGGAGGCTCTGAGAGGCTGTCAGGTTCTTCCCGCTTCCTATAGCCTTCTCTCTGGACTGGAGAGAGCGGGAGGGAGCACCAGGCTGCTTTGTGTCCCTATTCTGGCTGAGACCCAAAGACAAGGGGCCAGAGGAAAGAGTTAGGGAGACCTTGAAAAGTACTGTTTGGCTCCAAGCAGCTTGCGATAAACACTGCTGCCCTCCTGTTCTGGCCTCGATGCTGAAGTTCCTCAATCAGAAATTTAATCACATCCCAATTGGCGCATCTCAGAATGGAGCTGCTTGGCACGGCTGGAACTGTGGGCTGCAGCCTGGCCTTCCCAGCCATGGGGAGATACTCAGGCCCAATCCCCTGAGTCTGGGGGTGAACCACACAGAATCACAACTGTTACTAACATTTCCTAAGGTTTTCAAAAACCTGTGGTGCTGATGGGCCCGGGAACCTGGCTCCTTACTGCAGTTGTAGGTTGAGGACAAGAGGTGCTACAAGGGGACCTGCCCAAGGTCAGTGTTGGTGGCAGAGGCTGCATTCAGAACCTGGTTTGAGTAACTTTTAAACTGCACCACTGTGACCTCTTTCCCAGGACATGGGTATCTTCCAGGGACATGGGCATTTCCCACACGCTGTGTTTAGAGTCCATGCTAGCCTGTCCAACACATCTCTCTGCTTCTCTAGCCAGCTTCTGCTCTGGGTTGGCTGGCTGCTTCTCTGAAAGCAGCCAGCAGCACCAGCGTCTATTGCATAGGCTGGACTGCTCTGTGAGTACAATGGCTTCCCAGTCTTCCTGCAGGCATTTATCTGCTTTGGGAATTATCCAAGTGACTGGCTTCTGAAGCCTGTCAGGGACCAAGCTAGCAAAGGTAGACTCCACCAAGTAGTAAAAGTTTAGAGTACTTTAGAGTCAGGGGTGGAACCCCAATGTTATTTATGCAAAAGGAAGCTGAGAGCCATATGAATGAAGGTCAAGCTAGAAGTGTATTGTGGGTACCATAATGCTCTTCATCCACCAAGGTTTTCTTCAGAATGAATCAGATGGGAATGGACATGGATGTGGAAAGAAAGTGGATTGGGGAGAAGAAGGGAGAAATGAAGATGGAGACAGAGAGAGAGAGATGGGGGAGGAGGGAAGGAGGGAAAAAGGGAGGGAGGGAGGGAGAGAGAGAGGGAGAGAGAGAGAGAATTGGAATCCTCAAAGTCATATCTAAGTAGCTATATTGAAAATTACCATTTCCTCCCCAGGGTTCTAACTCTGCCAACTATTCTCACAGAAACACTATGGGTAGAACTGCTATGTGGAATTTGTAAGTATATCACATAGCCTCTTTAATTCTACTTCTGCACGTTGACAAGAGCCTCATATTGGGGGCTGGAAGTGATGGCTCAATGGTTAGAGATGCTTGTCTCTTCCAGAGCATCTGCTTCCCAGCATTCACATCAGGTGGCTTACAGTTGCCTGAAACTCCATATCAAGAGTATATGATGGTTGCCTCTGTTCCATGCAGGCACCTGCCCTCACATACACACACACACACACACACACACACACACACACACACACACACAATTAAAAATAAGAAATTTTTAAAAAGGAAAAATAAGAACTTCACATCAAGGAGATGGCTCCATGGGTAAGTGCCTGCTGAGAAAACTGGAAGTAAGTTCAGATCTTAATATCCACATAAAAGTCAGGCAGGGGGCACATGCCTGGAACCTCAGTGCTAGAGAGTGGGGCAGAGACAGGTAGCTATCAGGGCCAGCCAGCCCAGCTCAATCAGTGAATTATAAGTCAAGAAAAGAGACCATTTTATAAAATGAGATTGGGAGCCATAGAGAAAGTCACTCTCTGACCCCATCTAGTATGTACAGGCAAGTATAACCACACATACACAATCACACAACCACACACTCGCATGCCTCACATTAATAACATAACTGAATGTCCTGGCAAACACTCCAAGAAAATAAGCTGTAGAGGGTGAGGAGGAACAGAGATAGAGCACGGATGTGTTGGAAGGAAAGGATCCACCTTTTAAATTTTTCTGCCCCACAGGAAGACAGATGAGGAAAACAAGAAAAAATAATAACATAAGACAGGTTCCAACTGAGTGACAGTTAAGTAAAAATTTAGAGAGAGAGAAAAATCATAGACGTACCTCTGCAAAAGCACATTTGAGAGCCAAATCCAAATCCTGTCTAGTGGAGTCCCAGTAATCTTGCCCAGAACTCCAGCCCAGGGGCCATATGAGGGTAAGAAACTGCACAGAGAAGGTGGAATCAGGGCGTCTGAGCAAGTGGCAAGTTCTGAAGAGGGGAAACTGGCAGCATTTTGTTGTTTCTTGTTCTGTAAATATCTCCATATTCCTTCTGCCAGCATTTGAAGGCTTCCTTGGGTCCCAGCAAAATGAGCAGCTGGAGTCTTTCTTGTAAGGGGCAGAACACAAGAACAACAAAAATCACCTTCCCTAAGCAATGCTCAAGTTTTATCTGTTACTCCTCACCACGCCTCCAGCAGTTATTTGCATCTTATAGAGGCCATGCTGTGGAATGGCCTGACAGCAGCTCTGTACTCTTGAGATCCACTTATCACCACTGTTTCATCTCTAGTGGGGCACATGCAGCCCTGCTCCCACAGTAGCCCAGCTAGTCCTAGGGGAGACTAGACCAATTCTCTTCCTAACCTCTCCAAAAAGAATAGATGTTGCCGATGATTGTTCGACATCCGCGATCTTCCCAGCAAGTAAGGTTTCTTTTATCAAAGGCATGAGTTACAACTCTTCTCCTAGCCTGGAGCTCTGAGTAAGAAGACTAACATGGGGTCATTTCATGTCACTGTGCCTCCGCCAGCATGGAGATGTGGACAGTAGCTTCCAGTGTTCTAAAGGGAATGCAAACGAAACAGAGAAAGAGCTAAGTCTCTGACTCAGGATGTGAATGAGGGCATTGGGTTGTGTCTCTCATAATCACTGGTGGACTATGACTGTCTCAGGGCTTCTGTTGCTGTGAAGAGACACCATGACCATGGCAACTCTTATAAAGGAAAAACGTTTAATTGGGGTGACTTACATTTTCAGAGATTTAGTCCGTTATCATCATGGTGTGACATGGTGGCATGCAGGCAGATATGGTGCTGGAGAGGGAGCTGAGAGTTCTCCATCTTGTGGGCAACAGGAAGTGGTCTAAGACACTCGGTGTGGCTTGAGCATATATGAGACCTCAAAGCCACACTTCCTCCAACAAGGCCACACCTACTCCAACAAGGCCACACCTACTCCAACAAGGCCACACCTACTCCAACAAGGCTACACCTATTCCAACAAGGCCACACCCCCCAATAGTCCCACTCCCACTATGGGCCATTTTTTTTTCAAACCACCACAATGACCCTGAGTACCATGCCTTAAAAACTAGGATGGAGATATTATGGGTTGGCTCAGGGATCATGCATGCCTGGGACTATAATACTATTCCACAACTTGCTCTATTCCAAAAGCAATGGAAGCATTCACTTATCTTTAATGTATTGCCTCCTGCCACAGGCTTACTACAACCAGTCAGTGCTACGGCAGGCATGCTAGGAAAGCAAAGTGAACACCATGCTCTCTACTTCCATCAAACAACCAAGAAGCTAACACAAACAGGCTTGCTTTCTTCTTGCTACATTTTAAACGCTGTATTGGTCAGCTGGTTGTTACTATAATAAAATAGTTAAGGTGGTTACCTTGCAAAGTCAGTTTGTGGCTTATGGTTCTGGAAGGTTCATAATTGAAGATGGGGCGGTTTCCTTTTCCTTGGGTCTCGAGCAAGGCTTCATATCATTATGAAAGCAGTAGTCGGAGTTAAAGCAACTAGCATCAGGAGCCAGATTTGGAGAACAGTGTCTCTCCATTTTCTTCAGTGGACTGCCCTAATGATCCAAGGATCTATCTTTAGACCTCATCTCTTGAAGACCTGGCCCACCTACCAATGACACAAACATGGAGTCTCTTGGGAACCTGCCTATCTCACAGTCAGTCTCTGAGCTTTTAATGTGTGGCCTTTGGGGGACATTCAACATCCAAACTATAGCTATGTTTACAATTTAGTCCATTTAGCCAAGGTATCCACTTTCCACAGTTCATATTAACACAGCTGACTTCAACATTTCTCTTTTGTATCAGTTACTGCCCCCTGAAGACGTGTGTGATCCCTCCATGAGCTGAAGGAAAAGGTAGGGACAGGATATCACAGCAGAAGAGCAAGATCCAACCCGCACCCGACCTCCTTCCTGTGAAACTGAGCCTCAGCGGCTAGTTTCTGCTGTTTTCAAGCTGCTGGCTGCAGAAGAGCTTGTTAGCTTCAGACCAGGCATCGGCATGGCAGTGACAGGTGACACCACCTGTGAGCTCACACACGGAATGCGAGCATGACACAGAAGCCAAAGACTGGACTTCAACCACCTGCCCTCAGCTTTGCAGCCTCTTCGGACTCAAGTTAAATGAATCCGGCAGAATTCAGGACCTGTGCAGTGGGAGGAAGGGTGGCCGGTGTCCTCCCGTTAGATGTGACTAGGAAAATATTAGCAAGGAAAGCAGGATGGCTAAGCTTTGTGAACAAACTAGGAGACAGGGGGCCAAATACCCAGCACACATAATAGGCCTCCATAGCCGCAAAAGTTCTAAGAGAAGGAGCTGGGTGGGAGGCAGTGTGCAAAGTCTGAGCACAAAAGATCTATCCACCCACTCTGGGAAAACCAAGGAAGGAAAGAGTTGCTATATGGAAAATCATTGCTTTATAAAAGGAAGGGGGGCGCCAATTGCACAGTCAAGAGAGCCCTGATTAAGAGAAAATAAAGACTGCAGAAAAGAGTACTAAGAATAACCTCCCGGCACCCAGAGGCCTGCAGGATCCAGATGGACAAACCCTCCAGCTGCATCCCCTTGAGACCTCCTCCTTCTCATTAGACTCCTGCTGAGCGCACTTCATTTCCAATTGAAAAAATCCTTAGCTGGTATCCGTCCAGCCTGCTGCAGGCCTCCATGGCTACAGGAGCAGAGGTGACCAGGGTCCTGTCTGTATTAATCCTGCAGAGAGAAAAGAAAGACAGCTGTTGGTGGGAGGCTGAAAAAAGCGGACATCTCTTCCCGTTTGTTCTTTTTTAAAAAAACAAAAAACTACAGGCAAAAGGGGATGCGAATACTGGACAAGAAGGATCAAGTGGGGACCGAAGGCAGACCCACCAATGGGGTTATTAGCTCCAATGGTTACAAATCGATGGTCCACAATCAATATTTAAAGTGTTTGTCGCGCGCAACCTTGCCAGCAAGGACGATGCGACACCAGGCTCTTCTTTCAGCAGTTTATTCAGGAACCTGAACAGAGCTTCTGCTGCTGGGGAAAACCCACTCCCAGCTAAATACCTTCTGGACTGCCAATCACGGAGCACCATGTGGGTCATGCCAATAGGTCCAGGTACGCGGAAGCAAACCAAGAGCTTAGCCTTAGCCAAATAAGGAGTTGTTTATCTCAGAGAGCACTCACCATTGGGAAGGTGGAAGGCGGAAGCCAGCGCCATCTTTAAGGTGCGGCCACGCAGCTCTCTACAAGTGTTCATATCCTTCATGACCCAGAAATTCCACTTTCTAAATGCACATCTATTTATACAAGGAAACAAAAAGAAGCATTCTCACAAAAACTACTGTTGGAAATAGCAATCTCACCACCTCAGACAGCAAATAGATGCCTTATGGTGTATGTATACAGCGGTGAAAATGAGTGTTGTACATCTACCTATATTAAGAAAAATGAATGTCAAGACCATATTGATAATGTGGGAAGGCAACTTACAGGACACTGATGGTATGATCATTCATATAAGAATTTTAATGTCACACTAATAGTTATCATTAAATTCATATGTAATAAAGATAGAGCAACACAAAGAGAAAATTAAATCGCAGCTTCAGGACAGACCCATTCTTGAGGACAAGAATTACAATTGGATGAACAGCAGGTGTTCTCAAACAAAAGGCCAGCAAACAGTTACACAGTAAGATCAAAATGTAAACCAATCAGTGGACTTATTGGTTCCTGGGAGGGAAATTCTCCCTCTCCCAGCAGGCTTTGATAAGATACTGCAATGAATAACATACAAAGTTTATTTTAAAATAAAATTAATCAAATCTTTAATTGATAAAATGTTAAAAATTCAGTTGATTTTTTTTTAAGTCTACTTGAGAGCAACAACCTTTGACTAACGATCTGTGTTAGTCTCTGTCCTCCATCCACGGGGATGATTGTACACCAAAGGGTGCATTATAGAAGATTATAAAGCTGACTGAACAGAGATACCATGGCTGGCAAATGCCAGGCACCACAGCTTTGCAAAGTAGTTACAGCTATCCTTCCCATGTGCATGATATAGAAACTGAGATTATGGAAGAAGTATTATAACCAAGAATTGACATATCTTATCTTCCAAACTCATGCTTGATTCTGGCTCCAATGAGGAAAACTGGCACACTGGGTTCTCAACAAAGATCTTCTGGAAAGACTGAATAAGTGTACCACTGCCAGGTCTGGTCAGTTTTTTAAGGCTACTTAATTCCAGCTTCTCTTAGTGACTTCAGCAAGACTGATGTGGGATGGGATGTCTTTCTGTACACTGTGAATATACTTTGTTACCATTTGTTAATAAAGAGGCTGTTTTGGCCTATGACAAGGCACCTTAGAGGCAGGCAAGAAATCCAAGCAGAGATAAAGATGGAGAAGGGCAGAGTCAGAGAGAAGCTGTAGGCTGCTGTGCAGAAAGCAAGATGTAATGGAACACTGGTAAAACTACAGAGCCACGTGGCAATACATACATTAATAAGAATGGGTTGAGTTAAAAGAGCTAGTTGGTAATGAGCCTGACCCATAGGCTAAACAGCTTTCCAATGGGGCATGTCATCTTGTTCTGGCCAGCAGCATGTGCGGTAGCATCTCCAAAAGCTAACCCAGGAAATCTCCTTTGCCAGCCTTGGTCTCACTCTCCATCTACGTGTTCAGTATGTTCCGGCTTGCTTCTTCCTCAAATTCCAACTTCCATGGAGGTGGAATCATACCTGATTTCTTTTGCATTGCACAGCAGTGTCTAACATGCTGCTTGGATCATACTCAGCCTTTACTAAAAAGTTTGAATGGCCAAATAAGGTCAGTCATTCCAGCCAAAATGACTGAAAAAGACTTCATATAGTGATATTTAAGATGTGTCTTAATAGAAAACACAATACTCATAATAAAAGGAGAATATTAACATTTACTAAGATCTGCTTTGCATATTCAAGGCACCCCATCATCTCTTTCCATGTTACAGCTACCCTACAAACTAGGTATGTTCATTGTTACTATTTTGTCCAAAAATAAACTCAAGCACAGAAAGTGTAATTAACTTGCCCAAGGCCACACAGCTAAAAAAAAATGATTGTTTGAACTTCAGTTTCTGATTCCAGAGAACTGTACCCACACCAATAGGACATGGGAGTCAACAACCAGATGTGAAACCCCTATTGCATGACAGCAATGAATGCTCCTGCCAACTTCTCCTTAGCCTCTAAAAATGGGGACACAGGAAAGTCTGTATGGATGGCTAAGAAGACACACTGAGCAATCAATATTAACAGCTGTCTTCTCTTGAGCAAGGCAACCTGCTAAGAGATGCACACACATCGTCTCATAATGTGTGCATCATCAATAATACCCACTTTATAAGTTAAAAAAAAAAACTGAGTCACAGAGATATTAGGTCGTTTACCCACGATTACACAGCTGACATGTACCCGTGCCATTTGAGTTCAGAGTGGGAGTCACTCTATCTGACACCATCACTGTGAAGTGAAATAACAGGAGCTTTTATAGAGGTGTGTGCCCGGAAGAATTAAAGCTGCAGGAGGCTGAGACAAGGGTCGGGGAGAAAGATCCTCCATGGGCTTTCATGCTACAAACAGAACTCGTGAGGGAGTGCATCTCTGTGTTCACATATTGAGAATGAAATGTCTCTGTGTGTATGTGCTGTGCATGCACACACTGTGGAGAGCCGTCTCTGTGTGTATGTTCAATGCACACACTATGGAGAGCCGTCTCTGTGTGTATGTTCGATGCACACACTGTGGAGAGCCGTCTCTGTGTGTATGTTCGATGCACACACTGTGGAGAGCCGTCTCTGTGTGTATGTTCAATGCACACACTGTTGAGAGCCGTCTCTGTGTGTATGTTCGATGCACACACCGTGGAGAGCCGTCTCTGTGTGTATGTTCGATGCACACACTGTGGAGAGCCATCTCTGTGTGTATGTTCGATGCACACACTGTGGAGAGCCATCTCTGTGTATATGTTCAATGCACACACCATTGAGAGCCGTCTCTGTGTATATGTTCGATGCACACACTGTGGAGAGCCGTCTCTGTGTGTATGTTCAATGCACACACTGTGGAGAGCCGTCTCTGTGTATATGTTCGATGCACACACTGTGGAGAGCTGTCTCTGTGTGTATGTTCAATGCACACACCATTGAGAGCCATCTCTGTGTGTATGCTCGATGTACACAGTGTTGAGAGCCACTGAGTGTATAGGGGTCTGGGGTAGAAGGTGATCAAGAGCCTTAGCAAACACTGAGCTTCACATGAAAAGCCCAATGCTTCATTCCATCTCACGCCAAAGACTCAGAGTCCAGGAAAGGGCCAGGTGGTGGGAGGTGAGAGCAGTGTCTCAGGCCCAGAGACAAACAAGAAGCCTGGACTTTGAGTGGGTGCAGGAACTAGACATTATGGTATATAGCCACCATGCCTTCCCAAACAATGACCACAAAGCGCCAATAACTTTTTAGTGGAAACAGCTCCACTAAAGGGAGATAAGAGCCCTGCTATGTCTATTGGCTGCATCTCTACCCAATTTGAAACATGACAGTTGCATGGGGAACAGATGTTTCTGGCCGTTAAATTTTATATGAAAACTACAAATGCTTCTCTGACAAATGAGATAAGGAGGAGCCTCTGAGAAATCATGAAGTCATCCCCATGGGGAATTCACCAGGAGTGATGCATGGCCTGGTGGCAAGGGCTTGCTATTTTTCTTGCAAAATTGAATTACAATCTGGGGTAGAGGAGAAAGAAGCTCTTTGCAAATGACATGGAAACCCAGTATCTGTACCTCCATTCTCCGTGCTCGAGAATCCCTGCCTTGAGTGAGGTTATTGCATAGTGTAGATATGATAAAGACAGCTGTTACCTGGTAGGCTCTATTAGGCTCCATCCCTTTGCTCAAGTCATATGATTCAATATGTGTCTTTCTGTCAAGTTTTATGTCCTGGTTTTTTGTAATATGTGTCTCTTAAATTGCCACTAAGGGAAAACAACTCAGTAATTCATTCAAAAATTTTGGGAGAAAGCCTATTCAGTCCTCCACTGTGTGCTAGACTCTGGTACACACAAATGATAAGCCTGTAATATAAAGTCAGAATCACTGAACCCTCACTTAGTAATGAACTGTCCATTCGTCTCAAAGGCCAAGTGCCCTGTGTGCACAGATGGCCAGGATCAGACAGAAACCTCTCCTGGGGAAGAGACTACTCAGCCTGAGAAACTAAGCATGGATTTACCCTTCCCTCCTCAGAAACAGTCATACATAGAGGAATAGGTTACAAGAAAGAGGGGGGGGGGACCCTAGGGTGCTGTTTGGTGTTTAAAACCGAACTCTATTGTTTCAGTACATCATGCCATTCCATTACTATGTTACAGTTCCATTAGAATGTCGGGCTCTCTGGTTACTTATTTTTTAACCCTTTCTAGGTGACAAGAGACAGAGGCACACTGAGCTATACGAGTATTGTGGAAGGGTGAGAAACCATCTCACAGCTGCCCTGCAGGGCCCATTTCATACACAACACCACATAAGCTTATTCTCCTCACTAAGGTTCTTCTTTGCAAAACCTGGGAACTGCCTTCAGACACCTTCATTAGAAAGGTTTGCAGAGTGACAGTAGACACTATAAGAACTCATGTATCTTGAGGAACTTCTTTGAAGAGTCACATCTAAAGAATGGGAAGCTATCAGAGGCAAGAAGGAAGGAAGAAAGAAAGGAGGGAGGGGGGGAGGGAGGGAGGGAGGGAGGGAGGGAGGGAGGGAGGGACCACAAACACTGTATCCCTCCTATGAGGCCACATATGTTTACCCTCTCTTTTCTCTACACACCAGCTCTGTCTTGACAGCTCATAGCCCCATCCAAAATTCAGGGAAAGAGCATCTGATTGGCTCAGCTTGGAGGAACACCACTTTTGGACCCCCAATCAAGTGACGTCTAGAAGGCTGAGCCATGTCACACAAGCATAACTGTCACAGAGGAGCCTCAAGAGCATGACAGAAAGATGTGCTCAGGAACACAGGACTGCTATGGGCTGAGCAATTACCACAGGCAGTGTGTGCTAATCTCTGGTTATTCCACTTTCTCTTGAAGGACTTCCTCTGTTGCCTGTCCTTGGCTGTTTTATTATAAGACAGGCACATTAACAATGGCATCCATTCACTAGTATTTAGGGCTTCACCACCAAGACTTGGAGGGAGACTCAGGAACAAGCAAGCTCTGACCACTGACTTATGCCTCTAGCCCTCTCTCTAGGCTGGGGGGGTGGGGAGACCCAGGAGCAGACAAGCTCTGACCACTGACTTATGCCTCTAGCCCTCTCTCTAGGCTGGGGGGGGGGACGGGGGAGACCCAGGAGCAGACAAGCTCTGACCACTGACTTATGCCTCCAGCCCTCTCTCTAGGCTTTTAAAATTTTCAAGCAATACTTAACACTTTGTATGTGTTTAAGTAAAATGGCTGCTTTAACATTTGATCAGTACTTTAGAAAGACTTTTTCTCCTCAAACACCTATTTGGGGGACTCTAATCATAAGATAAAACAAGAAAATAGTAAACTAAAGTGAAAACTCTACATCAAAAAAAATCATTAAGACTAACTGCCTCATAAGCTCTTGATGACTAAGATCTTACAATCCTAGTGCTTAGATTGCGATGCCTCTCATAAAATTTTCTATAAATGACTTGTTTAAACAACTAGACACAAGCCGTACAGCAACATCTTTCTCTCATGCTCCTGAGAAATATGAGTAAATCAATGCTAAATAATGCATTCATTGTACTGAGGAGAAATGTAACAAACACAAAGAAGAGAAGACATGACCCCAAGAACAAAGGAGCCTGTCACTGAGAACCAGGAGAAGTTTTTTGGAAAAGGTACATCACGTTACACGGAAGAGTCTAAATATTTTGGTCTCCTAGTTACAAGCTAAGCTTCCAGTTAATTTACAGTCCTAAAAATCCAGTCACGAAAGAGCACATCTGTATACCGACGAACAGGTTCTCTAGGCATCAGAAGGTTCTTTGACCCAGAATAATACAGATAAACTCATCTCCCATGCATCTGAGATGGGGCTTCCCAGATGGAAAGGCCAGGAAGAACATACGGACTTTTACCTGAATGAGAACCACAGAATATACTATCTTTTACGTGTGTGACTCTAAAGATTTCCTCCATGGCCTCATTTGCAAACCTGAAATATAGAATTCTGGTTTAATTGGCATATTCCAATTTTACACACCCTTTCCATAGGAAGAACACTGGCCAGGACCAGATAATTTTTCAACCTCAGAAGTCAGGCAGAAAAGCAAACTGTCTAAGAACCATAGCCCTGATTCTTGCAATGAACCCCAATTGAGCTGGAATCCCTGTGCCCACCACCATTTTGGGCACGGATGAAGTCCCAAGTGAATGTGTATTATTCATGTTAGCATGACCAGGTTAAGGATCCCAATACCCCAGCCCTACAGGGAATAGGAATGGCAAGGCTTTCCCTGGGTGAGACTCAAAAGAACGTCAAAGCCTTCCTCAGGTCCAAGTAAGAATGTCACAGAGGCCGTCAGTGAGTTCAAGGCCAGCTTGATCTGCATAGCAAGCTTCAGGCTAGCCAAGGCTTCATAGTAAAACAAGTGTAGAGGTTATAAATTACTTTTAGCTAAAATCAGTAGATATAGAAATTATAAACCACAGCTTTCTCCTGCATGACTCCTTCAATGTAAAACTGCTCCCTTTCAGAGACCTGTTAGCTCACCTGCCTTCTACTCACTCAGATGTATACAATAATAAGCCTGTGTCCTTGATCCAAAGGATGTAATAATATGCCAAGTCTCTGCACTGCTGGTCTGTCCCCATCAGAATGCACGGGCCACCCCACCCCAGCCCTTCTGTATGTGTGTCTGTCTTTTCTTCGTTCCCTCATGTCCCAGGCAGGACAACCCCAAAGCTGTGCAGGTTGAGGTTCCCACCTAGATAAAATGGCTCTTGTTAAGAAGAGCCCCAACATAACATGACAGGTTAGACCAAAAATCTAAGCTCAAACAAAATCTTATGAGCAAGGCTTCAGAGTAGTAAGTGACATCCAAAAGCTACGGACTATGAATGTGGAGGGAAAAAAAGCCAAAATAGAATATGTGAGCACTCCAATGAGGTAGACTTAGTGCCTCGCCTGACAACCTGAGTTCAGTCACCAGGTCTCACTTGGAGGAAAAGAACTGACTCCCAAAAGTTGTCCTCTGACCTCCACATACACGCCATGACAACATGTACCCACACGCATACATACAATAACATAACATGTACCCATACACATACATACTATAACAGAATAAAATTTTAAAAAATCCATCCAATAAAAGTTAGTGCATATCTAAGCATAGGATTCCTTTGAGAATAAAAAGGCCATGGAAAAACAGTCTCAGACTGAACACTCAAAGCAGCAGCTGTGCACTGTGGAGAAACAAATTGTCCCAAACAACAATAATTTATTAGCTTGTGCTTGAGCTGGACATTCAAATGGGCTGGCTGCAGATGGGTGGCTCCTGTCCTAATCTCGTCAGGCTGACTCATGGGGCAGCTGTCATCCAGCAGTTCAGCAGAGATCTTACAAAAATGGCCTTGACTGGTTACTGGGTCTCTACCTCTCCTCATGTTCTGTCATGTCCAGTGAAAGCAGCCTTGGTTCTCCAGGAGCAACAGCGTTGCTGAAGAATGGAGAGGCCAGGCCACAGGCCAAGGGTTGCCTACACCAACAGCAGAATACATCTCAGTGAGCACTGGTGCACATAGCAGATTATCAAGACGATTTTAAAAGAACAATGTTTAAGTGTCCATATATACCCAAAAAGATTGGGATGTTGGGGAGCTCCAGCTAAGGGCCCCATTCCACAGTATGGTCACACTTCCCCATTTCAGACCCTGCCCCCTCAGAAAGCCCGCCAAGAATCAGCCCCTCCCCAGGGCTGCCCAAGATCATGCCTAGAGGCTCCTTAAGACCTGGTCACCATATTTGTTATATGATACCTCCTCCCCTGCCCTCCTGAGAGTCACCCAGGAGTTGCTTTGCTCTGGTGATGGGCAGGACCAGCTCTCTCACCTGCTGTAGGTGGGGAGGGGGGCGTCTTTCCCTCACCCATGTCACCAGTCGTGGTGGGGACAAGGTGGGGGCTGAGTCAGTGTCCCTTCTCTCCCACCCTCAGGGCTGGCTCATCTATATCCCTACCATCTGGGTCAGCTCTACTGTGCTGCCCAGGAAAGATGCATTACTGGCCCTCCCAAGTGCTATGGTTGGTGAGGAGCAGGACCAGGTCTCCCTAGTGTTGCAGCTGGTGAGAAGCGGGGCCAAGTGTATGCAGCCTAAACTCACTGCCTTCATTGGTCACAGGAGCCACGGACATTAACACAGGTTGCAGAAACCCAGACATGGCCCTTGGCAGCAGACATACTGTGGCCCCAAGTGGCAAGCAGGTCCCCCACCTCAGCCCATTCCTCACTGTCCTTACTTCTTCAGATCCACCTCCCTCCCCAGCACATGAATGGTTCGGCCTTTTTCTCTTTCCCATCTCACCATATACTCACTCACTGTAATGCCCTACCACCCAGCACCACAGGCGCTTGGCAGACTCATGGTTGATTTCTGCCCACCCAAGCAGGTAGCCTGGGATGGAGCTGTAACAGGCCTCCTCGGGCCCAGGCCTAATGTCCTTTGGTCTAAATTTTTACAAATTCTTATTTGACTGAAGTAAGATAAGCCTAAAAATAAAGTATAAACATTTAAAAGAGCCACTCATGTTTGGATGCCTATAAAGCACTGAATAGTGCTTTGTATGAGGTGCTTTGTAAAATGCAAAAGATTTTTCTTAATAGAGCATGTAATATATGCTCATTCGGGTTTTTTTTTTTTTTTAAGAATACTTAACTAGATGGTAAGAAGGTAAGAGGATTGGGGGATGGAAAGAAACCTACAGGTGTATCTACAGGCCAACAGTGAAGCTCAGAGAAATGTTAAATTTAGACCAAGAGTCAACAGGTACATTGTGAAATTAGGACATGTTAATGTAAAGAATAAGTAATATAGAGCTGACAGAGCTGTTAAATACAGAATGAGTGTAAGCAAAGGTATTGATGACACATTTAAAAAGAGCAGAAAGGCCAAGAAACGAGGCATAAGTATTCATCTAGCCTTGGAGGTGGCCATAGGACACCTAAGTTGGCACTCGTCACTAGTACCCATAATACTCTTGTCCTGTCCTCTTAATCTTCTCTACATACAAAATACAGATGAAATCTATACTCAATTGATGGACTCACTGGAAATCTACAACTGTCGGTACCCACGGCAGGACCATATCCATGTACTCATCACTATATCCCCAGGTCCTCACACTAAACCAAGAACAAAGAAAGTAGCTCATGATTGCTTGTTGCACAGGAAGTACACTCTATCCAACACCCCTACAGCACAGATCATACTTTACCACTGAGACCTGGCTCCCACCTCACATTGACCTTTGTTCAAATGCCCAGTGAGTCTATAGGAGTTGGATTGCCTCAACACTGCTGACTCTTCTGAACAGGAACTCGGAACCTCACTCATGCTAAGCAAGATCTCTATCACTAAGTTACTAAGTTAAAGCCACAAAACGCTTTCTGTTTCCTGCTGTCTCTGATATCCAGGAAAAGGCAGCAGAGGCAGTGTTTCCAGTCTGGGGCTTAGAGATCATTCAAAGGACATCACAGACTAACAAGAAATAAGGCGAGACTAAACCTTTGGTCTTGTAATCTCTACCTTTAAGAAAACCTTTTCAGGTTTCTTCATTTCCTAAAGATAAAATTTAATTCAGCTGCATGTTTAGCCTACCTAAACCTTTGAAAACCAAATGGGTATTTTAATTTCTTTTTGGAAAACATAGAAAAGGAATTCCCCCTAAATGGTCACATCTGGGTAAGCACATCAAGGGAAGAGGCAGGCATGGAGAACCCTGTGTCATGAGCTCAAGACTGGCAGAAGGCATGGGAAAATCCCTGGTGCCTTGAGCCTGGATCTGTGGTGTGCCTGCTGATAAAATCCCAGACTTATATGAACAGTGAGTTTAACTTTTACCTTAGACCAGATGTAGCAAGACTTGCCAGTGGGTATCCCAACTAACTGTCAGCAAATATAGACTATTTGCCAAGATCCAGCAAGTCCTTTCTCAGAAAGAGTCAGAAATCAAGAAACCATCTAGTAAGGCTTCTGATCCAAGGTGGAAAACTCAAATGTGTGGTCATCTTCCCTCATTCCTAAAACTGATTTGACTGACAGTAAAGGAGAGGAAATGGGATATTACACATCACGTAAAGGAACCCTGCACAAGGTCAGAAACACTTGACAAGTCCCCGAGTACAATGAGACAGCCATGTGGAGTGGTGCACACCTTTAATCCTAGCACTTGGGAGGCAGAAGCAAAAACGCATTTCTAAGTTTGAGGACAGCCTACTCTACATAGTTGCAGGCCAGCCAAGGCTACACAGTGAGAGCCTGAGTACAAATTAGATTATACTGGAAGATAAAAAAGCAGCCATACCTGAGGACAGAGAGCACAGCAGCCGTGCCAAGGCTGGGGCCATGGATGGGGCTCTGGGTTCAAGAACATGAGAACAGAGATGGGCCTGGAAAGTAGAGACAGAACCAGGATGATGAATGAGGCCTAGGCTGAAATTGCTGGGCAAGTCTTCCTGTGTCTCCAGCTCTACACTGGAAAACAAACCCAAACTACACTTGCTCTAGAGAGTAAGAACATTCTTTCTGTTAAGACAGAGGCCGCTGGTTCAGGTGCCAGACCTGCTAGACACTATCACATGACCTGCCTCACATCAACCCTCTTTGTTTCAAAAGTTCAAATTTGCTCTGAGCAATCACCCATATTGCATTGGCTACTATTTGGTCATCAAAAACTGCACATCTTACACTCTTGGCCAAGGGTTGGTACCTAATCCAAGGATTATCAGATCATCTCTGAGACAGGCTAACACAGGAACTGAATGACAAGTTTCCCTCCAGTGGTACTCTAACTCTTGCCTAGAAGTAAATCCCCAGGGATGGGTTGGTTCTGTGGGCCCTCACCCTGCTTCCTCGTTGAACCTAGACTTCCCTTTTGTCTAGGGCTTATCCGCTATCCCCCATTTTTTCCATGACTCAGGAAATCCTAGCATTGAGCACTCACCCTCTGATCATCCACTTGCCATGGTTTGGATATGTGTGTCACACACCTACCTACCCCTGCTGGTTCACGCTCTAAGGCTGAAAATCGGAGAATCTTTAAAAAGTGGAGCTTACTACAAGGTAATTCACCACCCTCAAAAGAGATAATGTTACTCTCATGAAGTTTTAGCCCTCACTAGAGAGGGCTGTAAAGCAAGGCCGCCCTACAATGTCAGCGTTTTTGGTACATGTCTGTCCATCGTGTTATCTCATAGACACAGGGATCATTACCAAACTTCCCACCCTGGATCTTAGACTGACATCCTCCAAACATGAGCCTAGTAACCTCTTCATAAATTCCCAGCTTCAAGTATTTTGTTGTAGCAAAAGAAAGAGACAAATACCCTAGATGATCATACTAAACACGAATTAGGAGATGACTTCAGAGACAAAATCTAAAAGTGTTAGGTGCTATAACTTCAGACACGTGAGACATCTAGAAACACTAGAAACCCCAAAGCAGGCACCTAAAAAGAAAGAAAAAAAACAGTTCAATGTGATAAATAAATATTTCTAAATTATTAGAAGGACCGTAAGAAAAGTCAAGATCTTCTGGGAGACAGAGGCAAAATGGAAACTAAAAGCAAAATTTGAAGAAGCACCCTGAGGACTTAATCAGGAAATACTCCTCCATATGCTTCCAGGATAAGGCGGGGGGGGGGGGGGGGGGGGGGCAAGCAGGCAAGTGGCACAGTCGGTGGAGGTACTGACCAAGCCTGGATTCGTGGGTTAGACTCCCAGAATGGGCATGATGGAAGAGAAAGCCAGCCCCTGCAAGCTGTCCTCTGTCTTCTGCATGTGTTGTGCAGCACAGGCACAACCCTCCACACGCAAGAAATAAATAGGGCTTTTTTTGAAGGAATTAAAAGCTGTTGATAGATAATAAAATTTCACAAAGAGGAAAAAAAGGCACATAACTTCGTGGTTTCCAAGAACTGAAAAAATTCAATGAGGAGAAATCGCGCCCTCCATACCATACAAGGCACATCATTGTGGAATTTATGAATACCAAAGAGAAATGGAAGATCTATTTGTTCTGAGACAGTGAAGGTCAAATATAAAGCATGAGAATCAGCTGGTATCTCTGCATCTACAGCCATAGGGGTTGGGAATAATTCCCCGCTAAGGGAAAAATATTTTGAACATACTATTCTATACAGTGTAGAAAAAGGACAGCATGTGGTCTCACATGCGGGAACAAGAGAAACCTCCCCTTTACTTTGTAAAAAGTAATTCCTGTACAAGAGACTAGCTCATCAGAAGAAAACAAGAATCCAGTAATAAAAGGAAAGCATGA
This sequence comes from Phyllotis vaccarum, assembly GCA_033318265.1. Lineage (NCBI taxonomy): Eukaryota > Metazoa > Chordata > Mammalia > Rodentia > Cricetidae > Phyllotis > Phyllotis vaccarum. The sequence goes on along the minus strand of JARWLC010000012.1, from coordinate 5,034,668 downwards.
GATCCAATAAACAGAGGCGAGAGCCCAGTGAGCTCATTTAAACAAACAAACAGAACCCTGGGATAAGAGTGTCACCGCTGCTTAGGAAGTGACAAGTCAAAATTAAAACAATAAATCAGACAGTCTGAGAATAAGTCCTTCAGAAGTCAATTCACATTGATTGTCACATTAAGCTGCTGGATGTTCTGTGTAATGTGAATTATATGTTTTCTTTGTTCAGGAAGGAAAAAAAAAAAAGACAATGCTGTAGGGGAAGAATTTAGAAGAAGCATGAAGAACCTGATGTTTCCAAGCTATTGGGAGAATGAATAAGAGCAAAGGTAACGAACCGCCTTCATGCGGTTCTAGTCTGTCTCTGACATATGACTACATTTCCTTCTGACTGCAAGTTGATGTAATATATAAATAAAATTGACCTGACTCATAACATTGTAAGCACTTTTTATTGGCATGTCATTCTTATTATAAAGTAAGATAAAGATACCGGAAATGGTGGGAGGGGTGAGGTGGTGGTTAAGTATGAGCACCAATGATCACCTCTCCCAGAGACACCCCAGCTCAAAAGGCTGCTCATATACAAACTACTGTCATCAGTGTTAAGGGAGTCAGGTGGGAGGCTACAGTGCCTGGTTTTAGTATAATTTTTAAAAAGAAACAAGACATCAAAGGAGACGAGAAGGAGAGAGTGGCCTCTCCAAGCCCTGACTCAAAACAACTCAACATGGACAGAGATACTACCCACCACTTAGGGCAGGAAATTATGCCCTGGCCTTTGACTTTGAAGCCCAGTGCCAGGAAGAGCCCCACGAGCCCTAGGGCCAGGTTGGAAGCAGCAGACCGTGCCGTGGAGCTGCATTGGCTGGGAAGCTGACTTCTTCAGATTCACTCTACCAGATGGTAGAAATGAAATCGGAACATGAAAGGCAGCTGTGTTGGTCTTCATGAAGTGTGGGCTCATGGTGTGGCAGTTTTGCGGCATTACTGATCACATGCATGGCAAAGGACTAATGGCTGATCCCTTCTGTGTGAGTCAGTCAGATCCAGGCTGAATCTCACAATCTAACCACCACAGGTCATGGACTACGGATGAACTATCTGGCCATACCCTGGTCCCAAGTAGAGGCTAGTGGGAGTGGATTATCATTTCTAGGTACTCCCTTGGTTTTGAAGATCTGGCATGTTCCCAGGATTCCATTATCCTCTAGTGAACAGTGGCATCACACAGAGGGCAGATTTGCAGCAGTCCTGGCCTGAGGCTGCCATGGATACTGAAGCAGAACCAACCACAAGTGTCAAACGTAAGGAAGAGTCAGTTGGAAACTCTGCAAAGCCGGCAGAAAAGAGCTAAAAGGCAAAATGGAAACATCACTAATTCCTTGGTACTGTAACAGTGTTGTACACTAACAAGCATCAGGAACTTTCAGGAAAATTTGGCCATACCTGTCAAAATAGACTGCAGCTCACTACAGGAGACTCTGGGACATAGCACTTGTTAGAATCATTGTTTTCAAGAAATTCCATGACATCAGGAAAACCCAGAGATACAACTTTAACACCACAGTAGAGAAACTTAACAGACACTGAAACACTTTCTTTTAACCAAAGAGAAATCTTTAAAAATAAAACTACACAGAACAAAATTATGCACACTCAATGGAAGCGTGCTTGACACCAAGCCTAAGGTCAAACCCTGGGACCCATGTGGTGGGAAAAGAGAACCAGCTCTTGAAAGCTGCCCTGTGACCTCCAACAAGCCATCCAGGGCACCCACGCCAGCACACATAGATGGACGGACCGACGTAGATGGACGGACAGATGGAGGGATGGACAGACAGGCAGGCAGGTAGTTAGGCACAGTCCATAGTTTAGTCTCTGTCTCATCTCTGGTCAGGGAGCTGCTTCTTATGTGGTATGTCTGCTGTAAATTCAGAGGCTTATTACTGGTTAAAATGCTGAGAATAAATGACTGCCTAGCACTCAGCCCTAAGCTGAGACATCTCTATCATCCCTCCCAAGGCTCAGAGTCACCACAGTACAGTGCGTGAAAAGAGAGTGGGTACAACCAGCTTCCAGGCATCGCATTGCCCTCTCTCACTGAGCTGCTCAGCAGCTGTGGTGGGCTATCAGGGTCCTACAGGGAGCAGGAAGGGCTCACAGGTCCCTGCTGCTGGAGGAAGTGAGAGATTGTTTCCCCTGGTGTAGATAGAAGTGCCCATGCTCATGTAAGCAACCCTAATGAAGTCACTGACTTATAACAACAAAAGCAACAATAAAGACAGAAGTCTTCTGAACCAAAGACTGCTGCACTCAGGAACGCACAGCGCCTGCTGTTCCCTCCAAAAGAGCTGCACAAGATCTTGCTAAAGGCAAGATCCCATCATGAGCTACTGACAGCTGATGGGTGCTAGGGGTGAGGGTCCTTTTGTTTAGAAACCTGTTCCCTGTGATGTTGACCATGCCCTCGAGGATGACCTCACGATCATGCATACCTGGGCAGCACTCATTGTATTTAATGGGCTATTAATAAAGAACACAGAGACAGGAAGTTGGGGGGAAGATGTGGGTAGGGATGTCAGGTCCAGGAAGAGTCCAGGAAGGGGAGGGGGGAATATGAGAGAGATATCCGTTTAATTATCAAAAAATAATTTTAAAATATTATAATAAAAATTCAAATTTAAAAAGATAAGAGTAGCAAGGGCACTGTCTGGGGAGAGGGAGGGATTGGTGGGCATGGAGGACAGACAGACAAACAGCACTATGTGTCCTGTGAAAATGTCAGAGTGGAGCTATCACTACATTCAATTATAAATTCTAATAAAGGGGGAAAGAAACAAGAAGAAAAAGAGATCTATGGACACACTGGTAAACAAAATAAATACATATTTGAATTATTGAGCTTAAATAAGAACTTGAAAGTGCCAATGATGCAAAACTTTAATCAAAGGAGGGGGCAAGAAACTCCCCAAATCTAGAGAAGGACAAATAGGCAGAGAGAAGGCCTTACCAAGTCTACCCAAAATGCAGTCAAGCTCAAAAGGTGGAAGATGGGGAGACAAAGAAAAAACAAAGCACACATGAGAGTCTCCCAGTCCACCAGACAGCCAACTTCTTAACAGAGACCTCAGAGGCCAGGAGAAGCTGAGGATTGTCCTATACTGAAGTGGGCAAAAGCCTGCCAACAAGAACACACAAAGGAATCCTCCAGAAATACTGACACATAAAGACATTCCCTGCTAAGCAAAAGCCGAGAGCATTTCCACTACCCAACAACAACAAAAGGTCAGTTCTTTAAACTACAGGAATATATAACAGTAAGAAGAACACATTGAATATTCAATGGTATAAAACCCACTCGCTCGCTTAGCCGCCATGATGGTGCACCCCTTCGCCCCAGCATCAGCGAACAGAGGCAGACAGACGTCTGAGTTCGAGGCCAGCCTCCTTCACACAGTGAGTTCCAGGACAGCCCGGGCTACACAGGAAGACCTTGTCTTGAAAAAATACGCAAAGCACCTGGCTAGCTTAACTACACAGACGAATTTGACACAGCTCAGTGGTGGAGCTCTGACATAGAATGCGCAATGCTCTCCATTCAACCCCCAGCACTGTGGGAGGGAAAAAAAAAAAAGGAGAAACATATAAAGGGAAGGAAAAGGGAGGGAGGGAGGGAGGGAAGTGAAAGGCAAATCCAAACTATGGGAAGAAGCGGAAGGTAAACGCAGTTTCTTAATTAGTTTATGTTCTGCTTCCTTTTTGTTCTTTATAGGACTAGAAACGTTGCTGTCATTTCAGAGCAGTGCATTATTAACAAGTATGTTCTCGTAAGCCTCTTGGTAACCGTGAAACAAAAATCTACGCTGGACAAATTTAAAAGAATGTGCAAGGAATTGGTACATCAGTAGAGTAAATCGTTTGTTCACAAAGGAAGGCTACAATGATTTGAGGAAGACAGGGGCACCGTGGAATTAGGAAACTGATTACAAACGGTCACAGTAAGAATGTACCCGCTGATAATTATGTAATCTTATATATAGTTACATATGAATGGATTAAATTCTCAATTAAAGGAGACAGAGCAGCCAAATGGTTTAAAATGAGATAAGACCTCACTACTGCACCTCTAAGGACAAACGTAGACCGAAAGTGAAGGGCTGGAATAAGACATTCTGTACAAAGCAGATCCAAAGGCATGCTTCTGTTAGATAAGATACTACTTAAAACAAAAGCAATTTAAAAAGACAAGGAAGTTTACTAAGAACAGTAACAACTCTACACGTGCGTCTACTATGAGAGTATCTGGTATGAAAAGCAAGTGTTAGAATTAAAGGTAAGAATGGGCTCCAACCAATAAGAGTAGGAAACCTTGGCATCTCACTTCCAGTAGTTAATATGGGACGGAATTCAGAACAGAAACAGGAGAGTTAAACTGTACCCAGGAATACACAAAACTAACAGACACCCAGTGCACATTCTAGCAACTACTGCACAATATGCATTATTATTAACATTTTCCAGGAATATTTTTCAAAGTCAGTGACATGATAAACCACAAACAAGTCTCAACAATTTTTAAAAACTGGAATTGGGAGTCTAAAGAGATGGCTCAGTCATTAAGAGCATGTCCTGCTCCCGCAAAGGAACCAAATTCATCTCCCGGCATCTATACAGAATCACCTATGACTCCATCCCCAGATGACCCAGTTCTCTCTTCTGGATTTCATTGGCAACTGCAGTTATGTGCACATACCCCAACATTCACACACACACACACACACACACACACACACACACACACACACACACACACGTACATAAAATTAAAAATAAAAAATAAAATTTTAAAATTGAAATTATCTTTTCAAAGCATAACGACATAAAACTAGATATCAGTTACAAAAAATTATCAGTTATTAAAATCATCAATATGCAGAAAAAAAGTAATGAGTAGAAATTTATAGCAATCAATATCTACAGAATTAACACTCTCAAATCACTGCTACATAGCAGGGGACTAAGAACCAGGAAAATAAAAACAAATGAAATCCAAAATTAGTATAAAGATAGAAATAATAATTAGGTCAGAAATACATAAGGTAGACTGAAAATCAACATAAAACATGGACAAAGATGAAGGACCGTGGCAGCTATGGTCAGACTAGGGAGACCCAAATGAGAAAAGAATGGCTAACAGCCACAGGGCAAAATAAAGGATTGTTACAGGCTATTATTAACTGTATGCTATCAAATATGGCAACCTAGAAGAAATGGAAAAATTCCTGAACTCACACTTCTTACCAAGACTGAATCATGAAAAAATGAAAAATGTGACCAGGCCAAACCACAAGAATGAGATTCAGTCAGCAATGAACGTTCCCGTTGGCCAGAAAGCTTCCCCACTGAATCCTACCAAACCCTTAAAGAACTAATACCATCTTCTTTTTAAATACACCATTTTTACTTATTCCTTGAGAATTTCATACATGCCTGAAATGTATTTTGATTAAATTTATCCCCCATTTCAATACCTCTTAAATTATTCCTAAAAATAAAAATTAAGAGAAGGAATTATCTCAAATGTATTCCCTAAGAGCAGTATTACCAAAACCATCTGTCTGAAAATGCAGTCTACAGAATGGGGAGAAATACATATATATAAGCTACACATCCAACAGGGTCAACCTCGAGAATACACAAAAACTCTAAAGCTTAATAGAAATTAAATGTATTAAAGAGGATATTTTGAAATCTATAAGGAGGAGTTTGAATGTCTGTAACAGAATGGTGAATATTTGTGAGGAGGTATGCTGTGGTGGTTTGAGTAAGGATGGTCCCCATAGGTTCGTATATTTAAACGCTTAGTCGCCAGGGAGTGGCATTATTTGAAAGAATTAGAAGGGTTAGGAGGTGTGGCCTTGTTGGAGGAAGTGCGTCACTAATGGACTTTGAGATTTCAAAAGCCCATACCAGGCCCAGAGTCTCTCTCAGCCTATGGATCAGGATGCAGCTCCCAGCTGTTCTCCAGTTCCAAGCATGCCACCATGCCCCTGCCATGTTGATGATGGACTAACCCTCTGACACTGTAATCCTTTATAGGAGTTGCCTCAGCCATAACGTAACAGTGACAGGGCTGAGGTTGGTACCAGGAGTGGGTATTGCTGTGATAGGCCTGCTCATGCTGTTGTTTAGAAAACTGTGTAAGGCTTTGTGGCTAGAAAGGCTGTTGAATGCTTCATGCATGGTCTAGTGGAACGTTCTGACAGAAACATGGAAGAAGGTAGTGAAGACAGAGGTGTGAATTATAATGGCCCAGCTCAAGAGGTTTCAGAAATAAATGATATTAATACTGCCCTAGAAACCCTTCTTGTGATATTTTGGCAATGGATCTGGCTGCTTTTGCGCTTGTCCTAAAAAATCTATCTGAAGCTAAATTGACAGTTTTGGATTAAGGGCATTGACAGAGAAGATTTCAAAACAGACTAGTACTAATGCTGTTATATGGTTATTAGTAATCACTCTTATGCTGATCTATAATGAAAAGTAGCAAGCTGGACAAAGAGATACAAAGTATGTGATTTTAGGAGAAAAGGGGTACCAGGAAAAGTGATGTTGGAGTCAAGTCCAGTGTTCAAGGAGATAAAAAGTTTCAAGAAAAGCATCGTGCTAAATAAAACAAAATAAAATAAAGGGAGTAGTGACCTCGGGGAACGATCCTACCCAGCTAAGATTCCAACTTGTGAAAAGGAAACTATTAACAACAGGAGGCAGATACAAATATAACTGAAAGTTCCAGTCCCAGCCGAACTCCAATTTTAGAGTCAAGGATACACAAAAGGGATTGTGGAATCTCCCTCCATGGCTAAGGAAAGCCACTGAGGCCAGGCATGTGTCAGAGGTATCCCTGCATGGAGGCCCAGAGAGGCTAATGCACAAAGCTGTGAAGGTGAAGCGTAGATTTCACTGGAGACCCCAAGATGTTAGAGATACCAGTCATGGGGTACAGGGATGGAACAGTCCATGAAAGGGTAATATGTTAAAATCAGCAAAGCTAAAAGGAGTTGGTGATCTGGACAGCCTTTGACACCAGACATGGAGATGCAGAGTTTGGAGTTTGCCCAGCTGGTTTTCGGTCTTGCTTTGCTCCTGTATTTCCTCACTATGCTTCCTTTCCTCCCTTTTGGAATGGTAATTGTATGTTAGACGTATGTGATCTTATTTTTCATTTTGATTTCACATAAGGTTACAATGTAAGAAATTGCCCTGAGTCTCAGAAGAAACTTTGGAGTTTAAAACGGTAATGTGACTATGGTGACTATGGGGACTTTCAAAGTTGGACTGAATGCGTTTTTGCATTATGATATGGCTACAAGCCTATGAGGGCCAGGGAGTGGAATGTGGTGGTTTGAGTAAGAATGGTCTCCATAGGCTGTGTTTGCATGCTCAGTCACCAGAGACTGGAACTCTTTGAAAGAATTGAAAGGATTAGGAGGTGTGGCCTGTCTGGAGGAAGTGTGCCACTGGGAGAGGACTTTGAGGTTTCAAAAGACCAAACCCAGTCTCCCTCCCTCTCTCTGCCTATGGACCAAGATGTAGTTCTCAGCTACAGCTACAGCTCCCCACCATGATGATAATGGACTAAACCTCTGAAACTGTAAGCCAGCCCCCAACTAAATGCTTGCTTCAGCCATGGTGTCTCTTTACAGCAATAGAACAATGACTGGGACATGTTTAACTTGATTTAAGAAGTATACATTTGTACAGCTATTAAAATGTCACACTATTCACATGTACAATGTACTATATCCTATTCATATGTACAATCATCTTATATATCTTTAGAAAAAATAACTTAAAGACATTCTTTAAAGAAGCATAAAATTTACAAGTAAAGATATGGTGTGATGAATTACTAGCAGGAGTGTATTTAGTTGCCATTCTGCTCAAGGGTGGCGTCCTGCCCTAGGCTTTCCATTTTTATAATTCCAAGATTACCTTCCTGGCTTTTGTTCTAATTATTGCCTTCACTAATTTTTCATTTTATTCTTTAAATGTGCATCTCTGGAGTCTAGTTTTATCTTGACATCTTTTAAATGTTGCTATCTTATAAGGCTGGCTCCTTTCCCATCACATTGCATCGCCTGCTAAGGATTGAACCTACGCCCTCACCGCCCTCACCGGGTGCTAAACAATGCTCTACCTCTTGGCTGTGTCTTTAGTCCTTATGACTTCTTCCAATCTCAAATTTGAATTAACTGACCTACTTACCAAACTTTTATTGACATTTCTAGTCAGAGAGTACATATGCATACACAAGGAACATACCAGAATGTAATGCATAATATGTAATACATCCGATGAGTTATTTGTGGTGATGTTTTGTATATTTAATAAAAACAGTCTGAAATATCAGAGGATATGATCACCCACAGCCAAGCCATGAAGGTCAGGGAGCAGTGACAGTGACCCACGCCTTTAATCCCATCACTATTTGGATCTCTGTGAGTTCAAGGCCCAACAGCCAGGCAGTGGTAGCTCACACCTTTAATCCTAGCGCTAGGAGAGTTGAACCAGGAAGTAAAATAGCTGGGCAGGAAAAGAAACATAAGGCAGGAGAAGGCAGAAGTTCAGTCATTCTGTCTGAGTGGCCAGTCAGGTTGAGGACTGGTGAAGACAGCACTTACCCTGTTCAGCCTGAGAACTTGACTGGGTGAGAATGGGTTGTGGAATCTCTCTGATATTCCAGCTTTCCCCCAATATCTAGCTCTGAGTTTTTATTATAATATTGAATAAAATTAATGTAATAAAAATGCAAGACTATTCTACTAAATATACAATATATCACCACAGTTATTAACTTGCATTTTATGAATTCTGTTCTTGTAAGCTATTTATACCCTCACCATGTGTGCTTAACATTTCCTTAGTGTTGTTTCATTTTCTTTGGTAGAAAAATTAAATACATTCAATTAAGAAATCAAATGCACAAATATAAGTGGAAAAACAATTTTTGGCTGTAGAGGTGGCTCCAAGGTTCAAAGCTCTTTTAACCATGTAAGGATCTGGGTACAGTTCCCAGAACCTACGTGACAGTCTATAACCATCTATAACTCCAGTTCCAGAGAACCTAAGTTCCTCTTCCGGTCTCTGAGGGCACTGGGCACACATGGTGCACATGTAAGACATAGAGGTAAAACACCATATGCAAAAAATAAAACTTAACATCGGAAAATAAATAAATAACAATAAAATAAATAAGCAGAACTTTTCTCTTTTTCCACTTTTACCTTTAAGGATTACTTGAGGTTATAATATACCTCAGTTACTCATGAAATAAAGCAGAAACAGAATGAAAGCCATCTAGTCCTATAAAATGATTGTAAAAGTTTTCCCTTTAACTTTGTGTTTAAGTATCTGCTTAACACTTCACAGTGCAGTCTTTGTGGCTAAGATTTTCACCATATAAATTATATGGGGATTGTGGGAAGGAAAGAACACACTTCACTCCTCAAAAACTCATGATGGGAATGTGAATCCTGGCCCTGCAATCGTGCAGCTCACGGAAACTCTGTGGTTAGTTTTCTTACCTGAAAAATGGAAACAATGTGAATGCAGTGGAAAATTAAATAATACTTAGCACATCACATGGAAAGTTGTAAATTATGCTTTAATCCTCATTATATAGAGGGTGAAGCCACAGTTTATATTTACGACTCCAAAATTGCCTACTACTCAGAATACTCTATAAAATCTTAATTAAAATAAGCTGTAGCTATTCAAGGAAAGGAGGCACCATCAAAGAGGGGGAGACATAAGTAATAAGAGTCAGATATTTAAAAGGAAGCCATTAAGGAACCAGCTAATAAGACTCACAGGTACCTAAGATTTCCCAACAATTAGTCCATTAAGAAAAGAGTTTTTGTTCCTCATCTAGATTTTATTTAAGTCCCAGGTCTCGGGCACCTCCTGGCAATCTCCACTCTGTGAGTCTTTAGGGCAGGCAAGTTGAAGCAGAGGTTTTTGTCCTTCCCTAGAAGGAGCAAAGGGAGCGGCTGTCATTAGTCATGGGGGTTAGGGAATAATTCCTAGCTTTGTAAACACCTCCCCAAATTGGGCACAGTGAAGCTGATGGTTGGAGTCCACTAAGGAAGGAATTAGCCTAAGATTGTGCCATTTCCTGAAGCCAACTAGGAGTCCTGGCTTTCCAAAAGGGTCAAACCGAGGCTCTTGGGAAGATATTTCCTTCTCGAAGCCCAGCTGTTGACTAGTTTAGAAAGCGGACATGGGACTTGAATTCAGAGAATTTAAATTCAGATCCTAGTCCAAACACACACACAGTGCCTGACCATTTTCTTCTTACTATTTTTAAAGATTTTTTTATTGTTATTATTATTATGATTCTGTGTGCCTTGCTTATTCAAATTCAGGTTCTCGGGCTTGCAGCAAGTACCTCTTTAGCCATCCCATCAGGGCTACATTGGTCGCTTTCAGTCTCAATAGAATAGAGTACAATGCCCTCCACAGCATGGACAGACCTCATCCAATCACTTGGAGTCCTGAATAAGACAAAAAGACCATCCATCCTCTGAGTAAAAGAAGTCTCAATATTTCTCCTCTGGATAAAATTCACATCTGCTCATATTGACTAAAGCAGCAATTCTCAACCTATGGGTTGTGACTCCCTGGGGTAACATATCAGATATCCAGCATATGAGATATTTACATTATGATTCATAACAGTAGCAAAATTACAGTTATGAAGTAGCAATGATAATAATTTCATGGTTGAGGGTCACCACAACACAAGGAACTGATTTAAAGGGTCCCAGAGTTAGGGAGGCTGAGAACCACTTGAATAAAGGCCTCAAATGCAGCATCTTCTCCCTAGACCTACAGTCTGCTGACCTTCTCCCCTGATTGTATTGACCAATTCACAGCCCACATTCAGCATGCCAATAGGAGATGCTGCACTGGCTTAAATTTCACCTTGTGTGGTACTCGAGGCAGTCCTAGGTTCTAATCTCATCCCTGGCACTTATTTCCTCATGAGTGTCTTCAATATATTCATCCTCATGAGGAAGTATTCTTCAGCTTCCCCCTCACACTCAGCCATGTAAGCTCTCCGTGCTGATTGTGATTGCGCTCATCCCCAAGGCCTTTGTTGTCTTGCCTCCCATCTTCATCTATAAAACCCCACCTCTTTCTGATATCACCTGGTCCCCATGTGCAAGAATGAGTGTATAGAATACAGATACACCACCATATACACCCATCACAGACATACATACCACACATACATACACACACACCACCGCACACCACACACACACATATCACAACATACACACATACCACACACACATACCACACCATACACAATATCACATCATATACCACACACACACATCATACAACACACAACACACATGCATACCATACCACACACAATACCACATCACAACACACACATATACCACACACCACACCACACACACACACACACACACACACACACACACACACACACACACACCACTATCAAGGTCTATGAAGAAATTGAGATTTTTCTCTCCTTAAAAACTAATGATGTGGTGGTTTGGATGAGTATGCCCCCCATAGGCTCATGTGTCTCAATGATTGGTGAGACTAGGTATGTTTAGGAGGTGTGGTCTTGCTGGAGGAAGTGTGCTTTCAGAATGTAAAGACTTCTATTGTATAAAAAGGTTTTGCCCCAGTATATTGTCCCTGCTTCTGGATTGGGGATCAAGATGTGAGCTCTGAGCTTGCTGTTCTTGCTACCATGCCTGCTGCCTCTGCTCTGCTATCGAGGACTCTAACCCTCTGGAACCATAAGCCGAATAAATCCTTCATTCCATAAGTTGCCTTGGTCATGGTGTTTTATCACTGCAATAGAAAATAACTAAGACAAATAGCTTGTCCTGACACAGTTCAGGGGACATGAGCAGAAGACACAGGGCTCCTGGGTCAGAAACAAAGATGTCTATTACTCCTGGCATAGAAAGTGGTTTGAACATCTGCTCTTTAAGGCAGGATCCCTGAGTTCTATTCCAGCAGAGCACTGTGAGGGGGGCAGCTGGTGCTCCTCATACAGAGAGATTGTGTGACAGAAGAGTGTTGACAGAATCTGAGCTAGTGAGCGTGTCTGTCCTCTGCTCCAGAAAGGATATTATTACCATCTTCCAAGAATATTCACCACAGAAATATCTCAAAAATAGCTAGCCATTGTGATGATCATCTTTAATTCTAGCCTTTGAGAGACAGGCAGGTTGATCACAAGTTGAAAGCCAGGCTAAGCTACATAGAGAGTTGAAGGTTTGCCTGGGCTTTAGAGTAAGACTCTGTCTCCAAACAAACACATAAACAAAATAGTACCAAGCAAAGTGTAGCCAGAGTCTACTGCCAAGATGTGGACACATAGGTATCTGGGGAATCATCCCCCAACCTGTAGAAGATAAAGACTGATACTTTAAAATGGACACGGATTCAAGGCCTAGGCCCTGCTCACACCAGCTGTGTGACTTCAGGTGTGCTTCTGAATCTCTCCAATCTATTTTTTTCTCATCTAAAAGGCCTAGAAGTAGCCGCCAGAAAGCTTTCCAGGTGGGTTTAATATACACACCTTACTTTGCAGAGTGCTAGTACCTCCTGAGTGTTAGTTATGGTCATTATTGTGGGGAGTATTGAAACATCTAATTCTGTAGTCTTCAAAACCCAGTAGGGGCCATTCACATGGAAGCCCTGATCCCTCCCTCATTTCTCAACTACTACAGGAGGTTTAGCCTTAGGCACGTCCTCCCGTTCTGTGTGTTCCATCTGGGAATGTTCTCGCTTATGTGAGTCTTGCCTGTGTAGATGCAGGCCCCTGTCCTCCTAGCTGGATTGTTCTGTCCTAGAGAGGTCTTTTTTTGGTGTGTGACACCATACATACTCACTTCAAAGTACATGAGACCACACAACCTGAGACAGTGGAGACAGATCCCTTCCTAAGCACTCAGGCCCCTCCACACAGGCAGAAGCGTGTCGGAAAACAGCAAGCCAGAGGGCTTTTGAGCAGTAGAGGGTGAAGTCTAGTCAGGCAAGACACAACTGCTGCTAGCCTGACTCCTCACTGTCCACAGGCCTCCCTGGAGCTAACGGGATGGGGCCTCTGCAACCCTGACAGGGAACAAAATCCTAGCCAGCTTCCAGAAAATAAAAAAAATTCTTGTTTGAAGAGAACTGATTGGCTCAGAGTCATTGCTTTACTGTTATTTGTTGCTTGTTTGTTTTTGTTTTTTAAGCAACCGTGGCAAGCCAATTTCAGGAGCCTCTGGAAAGGCTAAGTCCCTGTGACATGACATGCCCTGGGGTGGCGAAGCACATGTACCTGTAAACAGGGCACCAACTGACATCTTCCTTTGGCATTTTAGTACTTAGTAGCAGACCAATGGTTGATTAAACCCAGATGTACACTGTGCCATCCCTGGTCAGCCAAGAACAAATAGGCCTTCTCAGCTGTGTCCACCCATGGGACCTGCCTCACATCAGCCCTGTGCCCACTGTGGCCCTCTGGGTTTTGCGTCACAGGACTGGTTCTTTCGCAAAGCAAACTTCACACTTCGCCAGCAGCTGGCTCCCTGCCAAATCCTGTGAGCGTGTCTTTGCCTGGCTGTTGCCTGGAACACTTTTCTTTTAAAACCAAAGTACTATGAACTAGGGCAATGGGTGTAACAAACAAGTTAACGGGAGCCTTCCTGCAGAGTAGGGGCCCTCGCTCTCCTCCCTGTCTCCTGAGACTCTGCAAGACCAAAAGAAGGTTCGAGCAGCTGAAGTGGAAGGAACTTGGAGCAGAAAGGAAGCATGGTAGGTACCTCTTCCCCATAAGACTCACATGCACGAGGCCTTATATAAAGACCCTTCCAGGATAAGTGTTCCCTCCCTGTGTGTGTGTGTTTGTGTGTGTGTGTGTAATATTTTTTACACTTGGAAGGAAATGTCTGCTTCTTTGCATGATCCCTTCCAGAGCCTATGACAAAGACATAAGCTCAGGAATAAGCCTGAGTTCCTTGGACCCCTGAGGAATGATGGCATAAATGATCGGGTCATAGCATACACTGCACAGCTCTGAAACAACCAGCCCTGGAGCCATCACTGTCCAGACTCTGTGAGATACTTGATGTTACCATGTAAGTTGATCTGCCTGGATCTTCATGGCTCAGAACTAATTGACTCAACATCAAGCATCCATTCTACAAGCCTCAAGATCAAGGCTAGGGAGTCTTTCCTGGGCCCAAGAGATAGAAAAGTTAGGAACAAGGGGTGCTTTAATACTGACACCATGCCCACTTCCACAGGTCTTCCCATGGGCCAGGTTCTGTCTCATTTATTCTTCCTAAGAACCCATGAGACAGACCCACTTGAACTGTTATTCTCAGCAGTTTACAGATGGACAAGCTGAAGAGAGAGATGTTTAATACCTGCCCAAGACCACCGAACCAGTTCATGGCAAAGGAGGGGACATGACCACACACACAATGTCACACCAGAACCCGCCTTTCAGTTTCTCAGAGCATAACAAGCCCTGGAAGGTAAAACAACTCACCAAAAGTAAACATAGGTCAGAAGAGCTCACTTCAGCACGTCTCAGGAGGTGACTTCCAAAAGGCTTCCCCACCCCCACCCCCAGCCTGTGCCCTAAGAGTTAAGCCCGTGTCCCATAGTCAGGGTCACTGGATGTCCCACTTATGTCAAGGGCACTGAGAACTCACCAAGTGTTTCCCAGCACAGATGGAATCCCTGAAGCTACAGGCAAAATGTTTGGCTAAAAAAAAATTTAGGACAATTTTTAAAGAACTAATCTGTTATCCAAGAAAGTTAAGAATCAACCTACTAGAGAACCCCACAAGAGGCAGCCAGGCCCCAGTAGACTTTCAGCATCAAAACAGACAGACCTTAGTGGCCACAGAGACTGATGTCCTATGCTGAGAAAAAAAAACAGAGCTACAGATGTGACTCTGGCAGACTGGCACCTCAAGACCTAGGTAGTGGGTTCTCCAGGTAGCCAGTGGCCTTGCCTGGCTCCAACTGGGTGAGCTGAAACCCAACCATGCCCTTGAGTGACTAAGAGCTGATGTCAGAAACACACTGTCTTTCTTTTATGCTTTGGTACTCAAGCAGCTCCTTGAGGAACAGCCTGCCACACACTGTATGTCAGAATCTAGTACAGAGAGGACTCAGCGAAAAGTCAGCCCTCTGTGCTAGCTAGCTATGTAGTGGGATTATGTTCTGGTACATTGTAGTTCTTTGTCCTTCCTGGTTTAAATAAACACTGATTGGCCAAAAGGCAGACAGGAAGTGTGGGCAGGGCTACCAGACTAAGAAAACGCTGGGAAGAGGAAGAATCAGAAAGAGATACCAGTAGACCCAGTGGAAAGAAGCCAGGATGCTGCTCTGAGGAAAGGTACCAAGCCACATGGCTACACAGATTAACGGAAATGGGTTGAGTTAAGATGAAGGAGCTAGCTAGCAATATGTCTGAGCCATAGGTCAATTGGCATGAAATTGATATAAGCCTTTGTGTAATTATTTGGAACAAGGCATCAGTGGGGCTTCCACTGGGTCAGAACCTCCGGACTAGTTCAGAAGGCAGGGCCAGAAACTTCATATTAAAAGGCTACACATCCTTGATTTAACAAAATTCAGGGGGGAAAAAGACAGCAATTTTTACTGAGCATGTACAGGTCTCTCTTTGGCCTCACTCTCCAAACGTCTCAACATGGTTGGACATTAATTCAACAAAACAGCAGAATAGCGATTTTCTGAGTACTTACAACTACTGGTTGCAATATGTAACCTAGAAATGATTTAAAGTATCCAGGTGAAATATTGCCTGACTTCAGTTTGTAAGTTAGGCACCGCTCAGCACTTTTTCCTTGATTTTTTTTTAAAATGTGTTTGGCCACATCTTTAAGAACCATCTCTACTCCCCAGCTGGTGCCTGCCTTACTAGAGACCCTTGGCATTGTCTCAAGGCTTATTTCATTTTATCTAGATGAGCAACGGTCACTAAAAAAGACCCTTATCTATGAAAAAAATATTTAAATGTCTAAAAATCATCACAAGTTTGCCAGGTTCTGGTTTTGCTTCATCATCTGTATGTAGAAAATGTTGATTTCTTTGTAAGTAAAAAATACCTCTCCTTTCCTTTAATATATTTTACCATTCATGAAATAAATAAAGTAACAGAAGCAAGTGTGTAGGATACATGCCATCATGATACCACTTTCTATAAGGCACTTGAATGTGTGTGGACCTTGGCCCTGGAACACAATCCTTCACGGATACTTACTGAAGGATAGCTGTGTTTATTGGTTGAAGAATAAGAACAAATAGATTAATGAATGGCACCTTGAAGAACAGCCCTAGGATGCTCCAAGGGAATGCCTTGAAGAACGGCCCTTTAACTGACAGCTGCCTTCTTCTGAGCTGGCAGAAGTAAGCCTGCAGCAGAGATTTGAGAGGCCTGGTGCACCTGTTTCTAACAGGAGCTGCAGGGGAAGGAGGTGAAGGATCCTCAAAATACCTGGGCCAGCCCACATGCTAAGGCTGGCTTTCCTTTCCTGGGACTGGCATGTGTTTTCTAAGCAGGAACTCACTGCCATTATCTATGCCTCCTCCTTTAGCAAGAACCATCTCTGGGCCATTAATCTTCTTTCAGCCAGGAGGAAGCTTGCCAAGGATCTCTTGGGGGTCATGAGTCACAGTCTCCTGGTCCTTGAGCATGGGAACATCTCTGGAGGAAAGACAAGGTTTGGGGGCCTGTGCCCTGAGGGAAGAGGAGACACTGACCAAAGCAGCCTCCAGGAAGGACCCTGCCAGACGTGTGGGATGAAGTGGTCAGGATCCCATGGAAAGCTGAAGGACAGCCAAGACCTGAAGGAAATCAGAGCAGGAAGAAGCTCAGGCACTGACCTGAACTTGTTTTCACAAGCCCAAACTGGGCAGGGTTGTCGAGGAGCATGAGACAACAAAACCCGAGAGGTTATTCTACAAACCAGAAAGGGTTATTCTTACTCATTGCTGCAGCTAAGCACAGGGAAGGCTGCAAAGCAGGACCCAGGGAAACAGTCAGTGCAGACATCTCCAGCAGTTAGCCCTGGGCACACTCTGAAACACGCATTACAACTTGAGCTGTAATCTAGCCTGAGTCAACCCACAAACTTTTGCTGGGCCCCATCGGTGGCAGAACTGTTAGACGTGTGGCTTCCTAAAGAAGCCTAGCTGCTTTTTCTTCTGTAAAACCTGAACAAATTCACACCCAATGCCAGCCCTTCAACTTAATATTTGCATGACTCCTTTGACCCAGATGGTAGCTATGACACATACAGTTCTGGATGGAAATTCATTTCCATTTCAAATGTTATTGTTTGTCTACCTTCAGAAAGGAAGGAGTAAGAAAGAGGGGAGAGAGGGAAGGAGAGAGAGAGAATGCAAGATAACACAGTAGTAATTCTAAGCTATCTCCTGAAGGTCTGGTTTCCACAAATAGAAAATAAAAGTTCTTTAATATCTAAAGACATTTCTTACTTTCTTCCCGGGGTTTCAGTAGACAGATACTCATCTGCAAACAAGTAAAGAAACAGAGACAGAGAGAGTCACTCGGGTCATGGGCAAATGAAGATGTGAGACATTAAAACTGTCAAACTCTTTGACCCCTGCTTGGTCTATGAGATCTTTTTTGAATAGTTCACATTTTCCTAGTAAAGAAGGAAAAGTATTAAATGTTTAAAAGATCGAGTTTCCTAAGTACTCAGTGGTAGTGTCAGCTGTCAGCTGGGAGAGGCCACTGAGTTAGCGGATGAGGAGGCCAACCCATCTTCATTTTGGGTGGGATCACTCTCTGAGTCGAGGATCCCAGACTGTGCAAAATGAAGAGTAAAGAAAAGCACCGGGAAGCAGCGTTGCTAGTTCTTGACTGTGGGTGTCATGTGACCAGCTGCTTCAAGCTCCTTAAGTCTTGATTTTTTTTTCAGAGTATTTTATCAAAGCAACTAAAACCGAATTTGGTACCAAGGAGTGGAGCCATGCTGTGATGAATCTGCATGGTTCTCAGACCACGGAACTGGGCTGTCACTAACCAGTGGACGGGGTGAGAACTCTGGGTTAGGAAAGCCCTTGAATGCCAGCATCAGTGGTGCCTAAAGGGTCTTTCTAGTGGGAACTTAGAAGACAAGACTTCAAAAACAAAGGATGACCTGAGGCCCCAGCTCAAGCAACTTCACAGGATGTCTGTGAGGGCTCTGTCATGAGCTGAGACTAAGGCTCATTCTTGTGATATTTTGACCAAGAACATGGCTTCATGTTGGCCAATGTCTGGGATGAAGTTAAATTTAAAGATAAGGGACTGATGTGTTTGGCAGAAGACAGCCAAGAGACAGACAGGAAAGCATCAGGCTGGTGCTGAGAAGGCAGCACCACTGAGAAGTTCCTGCTTCCATGAGACCACAAAGGTGTTCTGAGGGAAAAGCCTAACCCTTTGAAGGCCCTATCTTATGAAGACCCAAATTCATTTCAAGAAAGAAAGTCTGAGCTGACAGGGTTCCTTCCTCTGGGGAGAATGTTCCCAGGATCGGCTGGTGAGTGGTCGTCTTCATCCACAGCTTCCTGTGGAGCTTGGCAGCAGCATCCACGTACTACTGGTTTTAAATGCAGGAAAGATATAAAGTGGGCGGGTCAGAGCTTTGCTCCATGGTTTCAGACAGAAACTGAGCAGAGGCCATTCTGAGATGCTAAGAAGGTAAGCTTAAGGTACAGTGAGATCCCAGGATATTGAAGACACCAGTACCATGGACCATCTACCAAAGAGAGTTGCAGACACCAAGCGGAGCAGCCTAGAAGAGAATCTGTGTGGCACAGACAGCCATGCTGACAGGGTGTGCCCAGCCAATTTCATCACAAGACCCAGACACTAGACATACAGCTGTAGGCGTGGCATTTTCCTTTCTGGATTTTGGTTTTCTTTGATATGGTTGGTTTATTGTATGTATGTTGTTATTTGCTTTTTCTCTGGTTTTTCCATTTTGGAATAGGAAATTTTACTCTGTGCTATTATATGTTGGAAGTGTATGACCTGCTTTTTTTTTTTTTAAGCTCAGACCTTTAAAATGTTGAAATTGTTAAGGACTATGGGAACTTTTAAAGTTGAACTGAATGTGTTTCTGTTACAACATGGTTATGAACTACACAGACAGAGTGAAAAACTGTGATTTAAGTGATGTGTTTGGCTATCAGGCTGATAAAAGATAGAGTTTCCCATGGCTACTGTTAATTGTCAACTTGAGAGAAACTAGAATCATCTGGAAGATGGACCTCTAGGCTTGCCTGTGGATGTGTTAACTAATGTGGGAAGAGCCATCTTAATTGTGGATGGGGCTGTTCAGTAGGCAGCAGATCCTGGACAGCAGAAAATGGAGGAGCAGACCGAGCACCAGCATTCATCAGTTTTCTGACTGTGGGTGAACATGCTCAGCTGCCTCAAATTCTGCAGCCTTGGTTCACCAAAGTTTACCAAGGGATCAAGTTCAATTGAAATTTGAGGTGGAATTGTGACCATCTTGGTAGCTTCCTAAGGTTTATGTGTCCCAGTTGGTCCTGAGGATGGTGCTGTTAGAAGATGGTGGACCCTTTAGGATGTGGAGCCTTGTAGATGTCTTTTGTCATTGAGAGCATGCCCTGGAAGGAAATAAGGGAATCCTGACCCCTTCTTCTTCCTCTTTCTAGGTCTGCCTGAGGTGAGTCCTTTTGCTCTGCTTCCTCACAGGCTAAACGGAACTGGGGCAACTGATGGTGATGTAGGACCTCCGAAACTGTGAGCCAAAATGCACCTTTCTCCTTACTAGCTATCTCTGGCATTTTGGTATAGTAACAGAGAGTTCCACCAAACAGGAATCCCAGGGTGGCAAGTCAAGGAAAATCCATCAAGAAGGATGAGCTGATGTCCCTTTAGACTGAATTGTTAATGTCTGACATCTTTGAAGGCCCCTTTAGAAGTCGGGCTGCAGTAGCTGTATGGGACAGAAGGCTGGAAGGGCCAGTTTGTGTTTAAACAGCATGGCACCAGTGTGGGTTTGTCGGATAATTCAAGATGGCACTGCTAGACATCTGGGGACTATGACTCAGCAATAGATGACTGACACCAAGCATCCTGGGATCCCAAAGACAAACAGTGGTGCAATCTGTTACCTAACTATTCCTGGCAAAGTGCCACTTTTGTATGATTTTTTTGTATAAATATGGCCTTGAGGTCAGAGGCAAGGGCCTTGCACCTGTCTTTGTCTGCCAGCCTGTGTGGGCCTCTGTGTGCTTACCTGAAGCCTATGCATCAGCTTATATGTGCAGCTGCACCTGCATGTACTGTGTACTGGAGTGTGCCTGTGGACACATTTATCTGCCCAGGGGCCTGTATGCAGTAAATAAAGTATGTCTCACCTGTCTATAACACCTCACATCCACTTCTACATCTACATTCTTAGCTTTGGGGAGTGTCCCTAGAAGAAATAAAGTTACACAAAGGAAGGTAGCCAGAACTAGCTGGGGTATAAAGGCAAGAATGCTCAGAAGAGTTGTCTTGAAGAGCAGATAGTTAGCTGCTGTGACCAGTGAAATTTGAAGCCGAGGTGGCGCTCAGGGATATTTTTTAGTTTAACAGATACACAGGTGTCTGTGGGTGGTGATGCAGTACAATGCCCCCCTTTTATGTCCCATACAAAAATATCAATTAAGCTAAAGTCCTTTTGTAAAGTTTTCATGTACTTGAATGTAGTAGGAGGTTTCTGGCCCGGACTTTTGGGCCTAGCCTCAAGTTTTAGGCTCTCAGATTCACAGTCCCGCAGTCCCACAGAGACACACAGATACTTTCAATAGTTTTAGGCTGATCAGCCTAAGACCCAGGCATATAACTTGCTAGCTCTCTACCCTTCATCTAACCCATGATTCTTCCTGTTCAGCCATGCAGCTCGGTACCTTTCTTTAGAGCAGCATAGTTGTCCTCTGCTTCTTCTGGCTTCTCTCTGGCATTCTCCTCTGTGCTTCCTGTTCTCAAGAGTTTTCTTAGTCTGGTAGCCCCGCCCACGCTTCCTGCCTGCCTTTGGCCAATTAGTGCTTTTTATTAAACCAGTGGGTGGGACAATTATTTATAATGTAGGAACACAATCTCCCACATATCCTCTTTTCTCTTTTTAAAACAAAAGAACTCCAAATCTAATATTCTTCCCCCCCCCCCTTATCTATAACAACTTGTAACCAACACTGTAAATAAACACAAACATCCATAATCCATGTTTTGGGAATGTGGGCGTCATTCTCTAGGCTACTTCCTGCTGAATGGGGACGCTGACAATCTCATGGGAATCCAAAGAAAAATGTAGGATTATGGACAAGTCTTTAGTGGAGTAGTCTGTAAGGCTGGGTCGTCTCAGCCAGTCTCCTTGAAGTTGTTCTGGATACAGAGCTCTGGAAACTTCAACAGATGTGCTCTGAAATGCTGAATCATCTGGTTCATCCATTTCCACTGGAGATTTTTCAGGGGGTCTTCCTCTATCAAACTTTATGTTCTTTATCCAGGAATAAATCCACAGCTTCTCATTTTCTGTGGAAATAAAAGGAAAATCTCTTCTCCAAAGTAGCATATCTTTGCATTTCAGTTTTAAAGTCAACTCATTTACAGAATATATAGGTTGAGTTATTCTAACAGCATTTATAATCAACTGTCTTTTAGTAGCTTTTACTAAGTCATTTTCAGTCAAGAAGCTTAAAGATAAGACAATAATATACAGTATCCAGACATTCTTTGTATTTTCCATCTTTATGTGGCTTATTTCTTATTTATTTATTTATTTTACTCTATTTCTTTTTAAGGGCTTTCTCTACCTTTTTTCTCTTTTCCCTAAGCCTATGTATCTATATTTTCAACACACTCTAAACCACTTAGACTTTAAAAAAAAAAAAAACTGTCTTTACTGTATATTTATTTCTTAACTTTTTCTGTCTCTGACCACACCTTTGTTTGCCTAGGGTGATTGACTCCACCCAGATTCTTCTATTTCTTTCTGTTTCTGAACACACCTTTAATCTGCCAAGGTTCAAGGTTGGTAGGATGGGTAGATGGCTCCACCCAGCTCTTAGTCTAATTTTATAGAATTTATCTTTTTAGCCCAGGTACTCTGGGGAATTTTAGGGTCCACAAAATTACCAAGTAAAGCTTTACCATCTGCTGTTCATTAACTCTATTTAAGTATTAGGCAGCAGGGCCTCTTAAAAAACTCACAAGTGTTTTGCCTCTAAGGCTGAATCAGGAAGTTTCTTTTTAAAAAGCCAAGCCTTACTTTGCCTCCGGCAAACAGAGTTGATCTAAGAAAACATCAACACTAAGAAGCCATCTTTGACTCTATTCTCTTTTTGTCCTTATTAATAGAAACCTTAAATCCACCATACTGAGCTCTTTGCTTACATCTAGACTCAGGAACTGGCCTTGTTCACCTTAAGTTGCATGTAGCAAACACACCATTTTACAATTTAATCCCATATACCACTCAGTCTCTTTACCGCAGGCCACTTCAGAGACACAACTCGGAAGCTGCTTTGGGCTTCAGTTCCTTGCTCTAGACCGTTTTTAAAGATTTCTATAGCTTTATGTGGGCATATTTGACCCATGTTGGGCTGCCATTTGTAGTAGGAGGTTTCTGTCCCGGACTTTCGGGCCTAGCCTCAAGTTTTAGGCTCTCAGACTCACAGTCCCACAGAGACACACAGATACTTTCAATAATTTTAAGCTGATCAGCCTAAGACCCAGGCATATAACTTGCTAACTCTCTACCCTTCATCTAACCCATGATTCTTCCTGTTCAGCCATGCAGCTCGGTACCTTTCTTTAGAGCAGCATAGTTGTCCTCTGCTGCTTCTGGCTTCTCTCTGGCATTCTGCTCTGTGCTTCCTGTTCTCAAGAGTTTTCTTAGTCTGGTAGCCCCGCCCACGCTTCCTGCCTGCCTTTGGCCAATCAGTGCTTTTTATTAAACCAGTGGGTGGAATAATTATTTACATTGTAGGAACACAATGCCCCTATACTTGAAAGTTTTATTTCATTGGCTCTGCCGTTTGCTCAGATCCATATTACCTTGTATTGTGGTTTGAATGGGAAATGTCACCCACAGGTTCATGTGTTTTAATATTTAGTCCTCAGCTGATAACACTGTTTTGGAAGGTTGTGAAACCTGCAGACATGAAGCCTGGGTGGTGAACATAGGCCACCAGGTGTGGACCTTCTATAGTTATAGCCCAGCCTTGCATACTGATCTACTAAGACATGAAGCCATATAGCACAACCCAGCAGCTACAAATCAAGCAGCTCCAACCACTATCCCTTCCTTGCCATGTGGGTGAGGCAAAATAAGTCCTTCTTTGTTCAGCTTTGAGGTATTTTGCCACAACAAAGTGAAGAATAACTAATATACCTTGTTTGAATTCTAGTGAGCTTTGGAAAAGCTCCTCATGTCTGAGGTGACTCCACACCTGCTGTCTTCTGAGTCTTGTAAGAAGCTGTACAAGGAAAAGTGTTAAAGTATAAACTAACTGTACACAGGGAGTTGTTTGGCTGCTAAGTCCTCTTATTTTGAAATGAAGATAATTTCTAAAATAATATGGTATATATAAGGTAGTCTCAACCAGGAAGCACTTAATCACCCCCCAAAATAAAAATAGCCATGATGCTCTGCTGGTGATGGTGGTTTTGTGTTTAAGACAGGGTCTCTCTATGCAGCAAAACTCACTATGCGGACTGGTGATTTAACAGAAATGAACCCCATAAGCTCACATATTTGAATGCTTGGTCACCAGGGAGTAGCACTACTTTATAGGGATCAGGAGACATGGCCTTGTTAGAGTGGGTGTGGTCTTGTAGGAAGAAGTGTGTCACTGGGGTGAGCTTTGAGGTTTCAAGAGTTCCAGGCCCAATGTCTCTCTCTGCCTGCTGCCTTCAGATATGGATATAGATCTATCAGCTCCTCCAGCCTCATGTCTGAGTGCACACCACCATGCTTCCCGCTGTGCTTCCTGCCATGCTCACAGTGGATTAAGTCTTTGAACTGTGAGTCAACCCCAACTAAATGCTTTCCTTTATGAGAGTTGCTATGGTCAAGGTGTCTCTTCACAGCAATAGAACACTGACTAAGACATTGACCTTGAACTTGAAGTGTCACCTGCCTCCACCTCCTGAGTGCCAGGATCATAGGCATTTACTGCCATGCCAAGCTCCAAACACTTTCTAAAAAGCTTAATAATCTATTATAGACCCAATTTCCATGAAGACATTCATATTTATATGTACCATGTAAACTTCTCAAGCTCATTTATGAATCAAGATGTAAAGCTTCTCAAAATAAAATATTGTATTTTTTAATTACACAACAGGCCATATGTCTACAAAAAGAAACATATTGACCCAGGCTACCATGAAAGTGAATCTCAAAAACATCACACTAGATATAAACAGTCAGACCCAGATGCTGGAAATTATAATGATTATGTTTACCTGCCAAATCCAGGAGACAGAACTCTATAGATCTCTCTCATGACCTGAGTTTCCTGGAGTTAGAGGCAGAGATGAGAGAGGATGGCAAGTATGCATGAGATCGTTCAGGAGGTACAGAGATAAAGTATGTGGGGCTGGAGAGTTCAGACTATGACTGCTCTCCCAGAAGACCCAGGTTCCATTTCCAGTACCCATGTGGCAGCTCACAACCATCTGTCACCTCAGTTCCGGGGGATCTGATGCCTTCTTCTGTCATTCACGGACCCCGCATGCATGTGGTAGACATCCATACATGAAGGCAAACTACGCACAAAATGCACATTTTTTAATCTTTAAAAATATTTTAAATGATATTGTGGTGATAGTATACTGTCAATATTAATAAATACTGAAGTACATTATTGAATGGGTGAATTTTATAGCATTTGTATTATGCCCAAACAAAGCTTTAAAAAATACACAAGCTTTTCATGATCTCCAGTATAACAATGCTAGTAGCAAAAAGAGGGAAAATGTGTGTTCTAAAAGACCTTCATGCAATTATACCTTGACCTGCCACACATAAAGTCACCAATGTAAGCTGTCTTTCCTCCAGACCCCTGTGATCCTTAACATCAGTCACCCTTTGAAATTCCTGAGAATTCAGACTCTGGGGCTCCACTCAGAATTGTGATTTGAATTTAAAGTTGGTGAACACATTCAAGTTTGAGAAACACTATTCTAGGGTATTCTGCAGTGAGATGTGTGCCCTCCCAAAGCCTTTGCCCTCACCATGCCTTGACCTTTTGTGAGTCCAACATTTGATAGGAATTTCTTGTCAGAGCACACTCTTGTTTTCCTGAAATCAGGTAATTGGGAAAAACCAAATAGCCTCTCCTCAAATTAAAGACCTTTATTATCTGTTATAAACAATGCTAATTAGCATAGCCTGTCTGCTTCAAAATTGTTGACCAGATGTTTATGTGAGGCTGCATCCAAGAATGAAATGCTAGGCATCCAAGGAGCATGGCTCTTACCTCCCTTTCTGGATGGACAGTGGAGAAGCCAGTGCCTATTTCCTATGCTGTGAGGCCTCCCCACAGTCTGTCATGTTGGGAGGAATACTGATATTCCTTTCAATAATCACATTTAGCATAACTATCAGATGGTCACACTCAGCATTGAAAACAACCTAAAGGTAAGCAAAGCTCTGAATTCTGATGCTACAAATGAATAATTCATGAGGAGCCTGGCTTCTCATTGGTCTGCTTCTGGTGTGGAGGACTAGCAGATACGTGTTTTTAGAAACTGATCTGAAGATCTGCTAATCACCAAAAAAAAGCTAAAAGCTGTCACATCTGACAGAAGATGTTGGCTCGGATACCTGAAGAACAATACTTCTCTTGCAGTTAATATTCAGAAGTCTTTACTCTGTAGGATGGAAAGTATCATTAATCTTATGTTGAATTTGACAGTGTTCAAACAATAGTTTGGAAAATAGTTCACTCCTTTAGCATGTTCCTATCTTATTAAGCAAGTATTTATTTCTGTTTATTAATAGAGCCTCGTTCTACAGTCCTGTCTATAACTCTGCTATGTAGACCAAGATGGCCTGGAACCTGCGGTGATCTCCCTGCCTCTGTCTCTCAGCTGTTGGGATTACAGGAGTAGACCACCATGCCACACTCATGGACCAATGGGAACAGAACACAGAGATTCATGCATGCAAGGCAAGTGTGATACCAACTAAGCTCCGCCCCAGCCATTAGGCAAGAGTTCTCTCCTACTCAAGTATTTACAGTAGCCATCCAGCACAGGGTTCACTCTTCATAGTGTTGTTTCTGTTTGGTTTTCCCCCCACCAACACTGGCTCCAAAAGAAGAGCAGGAAATAGGGAAGGATGCTAAAGCTGGGTTACTTACCTTTGTCCCTTGCAAGTCTGGGAGCAGTGGTTAACAATACCTTCACGTCTATGGAATGCTTCTCCCTCTCAGAGATGCTAAACTCACAAAGGATTTGATGGATGAACAATGACAGCAATATTTTGAACCTATATTTTTAAAACAGCAGCATAGGGACTGGAGAAATTGCAAATATGACTGCTCTTCCAGAGGACACTGGACAGTTCCCAGAACCCACTCTGGCTAGCTCACAATGATCTCTAACTCCAGCTTCAGGGGATCTGACACCATCTTTTGACCATCACTGACATGCACATATAACATACATTCATACCATTCACATGCATGTGCACACATACAAACACACACATACAAATACACACAAGCAAATATTTTTAAAAGTATAGAGATTCACTTTCCCTTTCCAAGAATGAAGGTGTTCTAAACACTGGGGGAAATGTGGGCAAATTTTTATGTTTTGATTTATGTTTGTGGTGGCATGGGAAGGGAGAAAGAATAGATTCCTGGATTTTGGGACTCCCTGGCCTAAGATTTTGTGCATCACAGACTGAAGGATGGTGGGGTTAGGAGCTGGGACAGAGATCCCAAGCAGAGGAGACAGTCTCCCAACAGCCCAGGAGCAGCCCACTAGGTGCATTACTACTTCTTGTTATTGTTAAAGTAAATAAATAAAAATAAAAATAAAGAAGCAACTTGAAGAGGAAAGGGTTTATTTGATTTGTACTTCTAGGTAATAAACAGTAATCCGTCACCAAGGAAAGTGGACACAGAGACTCAAACAGGAACCTGGGGCATAGATAATGGAGAGATGGTATTTAGTGGTTTGCTGGCTTTCTCAGTCTGCTTTCTTATATATCCCAAGAGCACCTGTCCAAGGGTAGCACCACCCAAAGTAGGCTAGGCTCTCCCATGTCAATTACTAACCAAGAAAATGGCCGCACGGTGCCTACGGGCCTGTCTAATGGAGACAGCTCCTCGGGTAACTCTAGTTTGTGTTTGTTAAGTCGACAAAAACTAACTCACTATGGAGCATCTTAAGGTTCTTGTGGTGTTGTCCATACAACATAAAGAGATCATATGCCTCTTATGCCCTAATTTTATTTCCCAAGCTATAAAGAAACATACCCTTGAACTATGGCCGCGGATAAATGCAAGCTTTTGTAACCTAGATTCCCAGAGAGCCCTTTCTAGCAGTCTGCTGAGGTACCACATAGACATCATCACAAACAGCCCTGCTGCTCCTATCAGACTCTATCCCAGAAATCTCAAAAGAAAGTACAGCAGCATTGAAACTACAGCAGCCCTGGGAAAAGGAACGTGTGTATGGGCTGGCACTGTATCTCATTGGTAAAGCACTGGCCCGTCTTACATGAGGCTCTGGTTCAACCCAAGTATTGAAGAAAAAAGGAGGAGGAGAAGAGGGTTGTGAAACCAGTTCAGTAGATAAAGTAGCATGCAAGCATGAGGAAGAGAGTGTGGATGCCCAGACCCACATAAAAGCTGGTTAGTACGGCAGCCCACTGGTCATTCCAGTGTTTGGAATGAGACAAAAAATGCCAGGGGCAAGCTGGCCAGGAACACTAGCTAATCATTATGCTCTGTTTCAGCCAGATCCTACCTCAGTAAATAGAGTAATTGAGGAAGATGCTAATAGGAGCCTCTAGCCTCCACATGTTCACACATGAGTGAATGCACACACACACACACACACACACACACACACACACACATGAGAAGAAATGTTTAAGTAAACACCACCCAAATGTGATTATTTTTCTAATATGAAAGATAATAAAGCAGGCTGAAGAGATGGTTCAGTGATTAAGACCTTCTAGAGGTCCTGAGTTTAGTTCCCAGCAGCCACATGTCAGTTCACAACCATCTGTAATTGTAGTTTCATGGGATTCAATGCCATTTTCTGGTATGCAGACAAAATACCCATATACATATATAATACATACATGCATGCATTTTTTAAAAGATTGTGGCAATTTGAATGTGATTGGTCCCCATAATCTCAAAAGAAGTGACACTATTTGGAGGTATGGAGAAAGTGTGTCACTATAGGGGTGAGCTTTGAGGTTTCCTATGCTCAGGATACCACCCAATGAGTCAGTTGACTTCCTGTTGCCTGCAAGATGTAGGACTCTCAGCTCCAGCACCACACCTGCCTGCATGCTGCCATGTTCCCCATCATGATGACGATGGACTGAACCTCTAAAACTGTAAGAGATCGCCCTCAATTAAATGTTTTCCTTATAAGAGTTGCCATGGTCACGGAGGCTCTTCACAACAATGGAAACTTTAAGTATGACAAAGATGAAAGCAAATAAAATGTTCTTTAAGAAATGAAAGATGCGTAGTCTGTGGCTATTGAACACTACATATCTATCAGCTGTGATCCACAACTCTGAAGAATGACAACATTTCCTTTCACGCAGTCATCTCTCCAAGGTTAAGTGGGATTTGTGGCACATTGCACAGCAGCCAACACTATGGGGAGACAGTTTTCTATTCTCCACACCGAATGAACATGCTCACGGGTGCCTGTCCTGGGTGTGGGACCTTCCAACTTGGCTCAGAAACAGAGGTCAGGCTGCAGCTGGTCAGAGCCAGACACACGTGGACCATCTTCCTAAGCATCATGGACATGGGGACATAGGACAGAGTGCACTGCTTGGCAACTGATGGGGCCACTTGGCAAGTCATGAGTCTCCTCTGAGAAAGCCAGAAAAGGACAAGAGTGTTTGATATATTGTGTTTTGGAGATGGATAATAAAATAAATGTCAGGATGATGGAGTATACTCACTTCATTGGGGTGAGTATATGCTGATGATAATTAGAGACTTGGGGGGGGCAACAAATTATATTTGGCACCATAAAAAGAAATTATCCTATATGTCAAGGTTAAAGAAAAATATCCTCCATTTGATATGGAGATTTGCTTTGGAAACTGAAGGGAAGTTGCTGCTTTGTTAAGAGAAAAAAAAAACTATTACCACTTAATAAAAACCCCAAGACACAAGAAGCAAGTCCCCCCTTGAGTTGTTCACCAGGGCTGGCTAAAAGAAAGCATACAGTTCATTCTGTTGCCCTTGGTTATACCAGAGGTGGAAGCTAAGTCTCTATTGGTGAAGACACCACACATTTCCAAAAGAGGACCAAGAGGACCTGAGCTGGAATTGGCCTGAATGCCCTCTTCCCTGGGGGCTACCTTTCATGTACTAGAAGGCACCGTGCAATCTCCTAAAGAAGAGAGGCAACAAACCTATGAACCACGTCAGCAAACAGCATGGCTTGGACAACCTGTGGACACAATGGTGGCACACACACACCTTGGCAGTAACCAACAGCTCTCTAGTTGGACTTAAGATCACCCAACAAGATGGAGACCACGCTTGGCACTAAAAACCCAGATAACAACTCAGTGCTAGTTAAATCATGGTTGCTGGAGGAAAATCTACATCTACTAATTTACTAAACCAGAGTAATCCCTAACAACAATCTCTAAACATCTGTCCTTCTACCCACAGGTAAATGTAGTCCTCACGCTCATCAAGGAAACTTCTCTTTGCAACAGATAAAGACCACTACAGAAAACTACAACACATCAAAATGCAGAGTTGTGGAGGTCAATTCTAATACATACATCTGATGTGGGAATGCCTTTCTGTATGCTGTGAATATCAATCTTTAAATAAAGGAGTTGTTTTAGGCCATGACAGGCACCATAGAAGAAATAGGAGGAGGAATCAGAATAGGTAGGAGAAGTGGGACGGAGTCAGGCAGATCGAGCAAGCCGCCCAAGGAGCAACATGTAAGGAACACAGGTGAGCCACGGGCCACGTGGCAGACAGATTAATAGAAATGGGTTGATTTAAGATGTAAGAGCTAGCTAGCAATGTGCCTGAGCCATAGACCAAACAGCATGAAGTTAATATAAGCGTCTGAGTCATTTCTGAGGGCCTGAGCAGCAGCGGCGGGCTGCTAAGGGGTCTGGTGTGGCAGGGTCTGGGCCTCTGGCTGCCCGGGACCAAGAAACCCCATTGCAACATACATCTACAAACACTCCCTGCCTAAGGCTCAAAGAATGTTTTAGAAGAGGGGTTGGAAAGACTATAAAAACCAGAGGACCAGGAAACTTGCTGTGAGAATTGTGTCTTCTGGTAGCTTCCAGCTTCAGCTTCCAGAGTGCTAAGACTTCTGAGGATAGCCACCAAAGTCCCAGGTTGAACATTTTTTATCTTACTGTTTAATTGTACTCAGAAGGAGCACCTTCCTGAAGTGCCACATCAATGATGCTACCACTGTGTTTGATATTTTAAGAAAAAATTGTCAATGTCTGCCCTGGGGGCTGGTTAGAGGTTCACATGTCTCACATTTGCTGACCTAGTCCTATAGTAAAGAGAAGCTATTACAAAAGATATATTTTCCCTCTAAAACTTTTAAGTTTCAAAAATCTTGCTGAATAAAAGATGCAATGATAATTATATCCTGAATCTAACTGGTCTGTTGATTCATTCAGTGGATGCCTGTGTGTGCCTGTCGGAAGAGCAAACAGATGAGAGAAATGGCTTTGAGCCCTTGAGCCCCAATACCCCTGCAGTTCACAGTCCAGCAAAAGAGACAGAGATAAGCCAACCAAAGGCTATAGTGGAGTATATTGAGGGTACCCAGATAGGTTGGAAATGCCCCTCAAAAGATATCCTCATAAGCTAACCTTAGAACCTGTGAATATGGCTTTCTATGGCAAAATAAAAAAGGAGGAGGAAGTGGTCTTTACTGATATAACAAAGGTGCTCATGATGGAAGATTACCCTGGACTGGGGGTGGGTCTCAAATACAATTACATGTCCTTATAAAAAACAGAGGGAGATTTGACACGGGATGAAAGGTAGGGCAATGTGACCCCAGAGTCAGAGAATAGAGTAATGGAAGCACAGCCGTGGGGCTCGAATCTGAAAGAAGGATCCAAGTTTCTTTGGCCCTTTCTGGTCCTGAAGTCACACAAATCTTGATTTCGTCTCTGAAGTGATTTCCAGTGTCTAGCCTCTAGAACTGTGATAAGATAAATTTCTGTAGTTCAAGAGTTTGTACAATTATACCAGCTTGAGAAATGATCAGGCATCTTGAACACTCTTGAGAAAGGGGTTTGCTTGGGAATCTTAGGACAAGCTTAGGATATAATTCTGGATGATTTAAGCAGAAAGATTCCCCTGGAAGTGGTACCAGCAGGGAAGGGGCTCCTAGAGTGGGCCAATAGGCTTGAGAATGGATGAAGGAGTTAGTTTAAACACTGGTGACTCCAGAAAGCTCCAATTATTAGTTTCAGGTGAAAGTCTACCAGGAGGCCACTGTCCATGGGAGTGTTTCATGGCAAAAATGTGTCTTTGTGTCACTGACTAATGACCCATGATTCCTCAAAGTATAACCTGGTTAGAAGAAGCTTGAACTGTTTAGATAAAGAAAGGGCGTCTCGTGATTAATACACAGAAAAGAATTCTTCCTAACTTCAAGAAGTTTCAACAACCGAAACCAGTAACAATAATAACAAAGATATACAACAGGAGACAGCTTTAGGGGAAAAGAGGCATGGACATTACAGCATAAAGAACCATTAGGAGCCAGCCTGAGTGTTCATAGACCTAAACTGCACGTAGGAACACACATACACATGAATAGCACCCTCACACGTTCTCTAGCCTAGCTGGCAGGCCCTTCCTCTTATTTTCACATCTCATTATTGCACTCTGGACCAGGAAGTGTAAATCAAATCCAACTGTCCTTGGGAAGGAGAATGTAGGCTTGAAACAAAGATACCACATATGGCTATTCTACACCTGGGTCCTTGGAACTTAACTCAGAATCCCCAGAACATCCCGGAACTAAGAGCAAACACTGTCATCACAGAAACTAATTAAGTGTATTGGGTTGCCTAGCAACTCTAGGTTGTTTATGTGACTAACTATTGGCCTAGACACATGTGAGTATCCCATTAGCTCTCTGGAGAATGTAACTGAGTCATGATTCTACTTTTATGAGATCAGAGAAGAGAAAAGGCATTATTTACCTACGGGGTGCCGATGGACCCTGAGATGAAGCAGAGTTGTGGGAGCTCCAGGTGAGGTGACTCAGGAGACTGGAAGGTGGAATGTTCCAGAACAAGCAGGAAATGAAGGCTCCTGACATCATCCCTCTAGAGAGGTCTTCTGAGTGTCCCAGAATTGTCACTGTGGGGTCTGAGAAGGTCCGTGGTCAGTCATTTCCACCCCTTATCACTACTCCAAAACTGGTAAGATTAAAAGCTGACTTACCAAATACTTAAAACACTGGGCCCCGCCATCTTGCTCAGTCCTGCCCTGTCTCCTTCCTGCCCAGATGCTTCCTGTTCCATCAGAGAAGGCAACTAGGGAATGACAGTCCTACCACAGCAGTTCTGTGACAGAAGCAACTATCCAAGTCCAGGTTCCTTACGTGTAAACTCTGAAAAATGACAGTACTTTAGAGGGCTGTTCGAGAAGCCTTAATAAAACACACAATTGGCACAATACACAACTGGCTCAGCAGAGAGAGGCCCTGGTCATCAACCTCTATGGCCTGAGTATGACCCCAGGACCGCATGGTAGAAAGAGAAGGTTGGCTCCCACGGGTTGTTCTCTGATGCCCACATGTGCACACACACATACACACACACACTCACATACACTCACACACTCACACATGCACACACTCACACACTCACACATGCACACACATACACACACTCACACATACATACACACTCACACACATGCACACACATACACACACTCACACATACACACACATACACACACTCACACACATATACACACACTCACACACATATACACACACTCACATACACACACATACACATCTCACACACATACACACACAGTGAATGTAAACAATCAAATATATCCAAAAAAAGGAGCATTCACTAAGAGATAAGTCTTTTGCATGGGTTGAAATTTAGAGCTATTCCCCAACCCATTGATCTGTCTGAAAAGTTCCACCTGTTTATCTTTGGTCAGCTCAAGCAAGGTCATAATACAGATTTGAATGGTGTTCATTGTCAACCCCTCAGAACAGAATCACCTAGGGGATGGGTCACAGCCATGACTGTGGGAGATTATCTGAAGAGAATCGACTGAGTGATGGGTAGAGTCATTTCCTGGCGGGCTAAGGAGACAGGATGGCAGGGCCTCCTGTACACATGTTCTTTGAGCTCTTCTCCTAGTTGTAGATATAATTCTACCGACACTTCAAGCTCCTAGAGAACCCCCACCATAATGGATCTCCATGGGGAACTATAAGCTACAAGCTAAAATAAACCTTGTGTCCCTTAAGTCACTTCGTATGTCTCACACCATGAGAGGAAAACAGCAATCGCCCTTAGCCACTGCACCATCTTGCAGAATTCTTAAGAATGTTAGGGGAGAATATATTTATGACTAGTACAGGATGTGCATCAATGAACATTCATTAATAGGGTAAACTCTCTTCTGTCCCCATCTCTGGTTCTCACTCATGTGGATTAATCTAATATTTAGATAGTTGGGGTTATCTGGGTATTTTCTCAAAAGTAGGCAAATTTCTCTGAGTTATTGAAGCTATTTTTAAAGTTTTATTAATTTTATTTTATGTGTATATGCGAATGCCTTCATGCATGTGTAGGCATGGCCTGATTCCCACAGAGGCCAGAAGAGGACATTAAAAGGTAACTACTTAACCCTATATTTACATCACTATACAATAAACTTGTTTAGAGCTTGGGAAGGGTTTAAAAGTTCATAAATTTAAATAGAGGGAAATACTAGAAATTCAAATTTAATTAGTAAGGTAGTAAATGCATCTACCATAAATAAATTCTCTATACATGGGGCATATAGCTAAGCATTTCAATGAGTTATACCTTAAACATTTAAAAACAATTGATTTAGATTATGTTAAAAATCAATCCTTATTGTGGTATTTTAACTTCTTTATTTTGAATACAGTTGTCATCTAAAAATTACATGTACTGACTTATTTTAAAGACTTGATACTTCATAAAGAAGACTTGTTTTTATCTTGCCTGTACGAGCCTGCATGTGTGTATGGACACCATGTATATGCACAAGAAGGCCAGATGCTCTGGAACCGGAGTTATAGATGGCTATGCGCTGCCCTTATAAGTGATGGGAGCTGAAGCAGAATCTTTCTCAAGAGCAATGTCTTAGTTAGGGTTATCATTGCTGTGATGAAACACCATGACTAAATAAACTTGGGGAGAAAAGCGTTTGCTCAGCTTAAACTTCCACATCACTGTCCATCATCGAAGGAAGTGAGAACATGATCTCAAGCCCGGAGTAAACCTGAAGGTAGGAGCTGATGCAGAGGCCATGGAGGAGTGCTGCTTACTGGATTGCTCAGTCTGCTTCCTTATAGAACCCAGGACCACTGGCCCGGGGTAGCACCACCCACAATGGGCTGAGCCTCACCCATGAATCACTGAGAAAACACATGCCCTACAGATCTGCCTACAGCCAGATCGTATGAAGGAACTTTCTCAGCGGAGGCTCCCTCCTCTCTGATGACTCCCCAGCTTGTGTCAAGGTGACATAGCACCAGCCAGTACAAGCAGAAAGTACTCTTGACTGACTTGCCATCCCTCTACCTCCAAAGATCTAATCCTTTAATTGCCTTTATCTGATGAGAGGGAGGAAATATAGGAGAGATGAGGTGTAGAGAAAACATAAAATTGCAAACTTTTAAACCCTCAGAACAATCTGATCTCCCTGGGAGTCCTGTCAGCATGTGAAGCCTGTGTGTACATCAGCCGCTGTTCTTGGGTACCACAGAACATAACACAGACACTTGCTCCAAAGTGAATGAACAGAAACCAGCCTTTTCACTCCTGCTGTGAGATATTGCTCTTGGACACTCTGCAGATTTGTTACTCATATTTGTGGTTAGTAGTTTCTGTGTCCCACCTGGCTGGTCCCATAGCTGTTCATCCCAAATAAACATACATAGGCTTATATTAAGTACAAGCTGTTTGGCCTGTAGCTCAGCCCTATTACTTGGTAACTCTTGCTCTTAATCTAACCCATGATTCTTGTCTTATTTAGCCATGTGGCTCAGTACCTTTTCTCAGGGCAGCATTTTCATCTTCCTCCCTGTGTGTCTGGCCAGCATCTCTGCTCTGCTCTTCTCCTCCCCAAAATTTTCTTAATCTGGTTGCCCCACCTCTACTTCCTGTCTAGCTACTCAACCAATCAGTATTATATTAAACCACTATTTACAGTGTGACAAATATTGACAGTGTACAAGAGAATGGTCCCACAGCTATTATACTATATTAAATATTATATTAGTTTAATAAATGCTAATTAGCCAGTAAGCACACAGGAAATAAAGGTGGGGCAACCAGACTAGAATTCTGGGAAGAGGAATGGTAGGGAAGCCGACACCAGCCAGACGCAGAGGAAGCAAGATAAGAATACCTTACTGAAGAAAAAGTACCGAGCCATGTGGCTAAACATAGAAAAGAATCACAGGTTAAATTAAGTGTAATAGCTAAATATTAATATACTTGAACTATCAGCTCAGCAGTTACTATAATATTAATCCTCTAAGTCAATTACTTGGGAAGCAGCTGCTGGGTATTAGAGTTTCTGGTGGGACAGACACTACATACTCCGGTGATGAAAACTTCAGCTGTGTCTGGCTGGATGTCTAAAGTACCTTTCTCTTCATGGTTGACTTTTACTGCCCTTTTCCTTCTGCTCTGCCTGGGCCACCTTCCTGGAGGCTGTTAGGAATGATTGTCCTGTCAGCTTCTACTTGTCCAAACTACAGAGAGATATTAAATCATGGTGAAGTCCTCAGGGCTGCCTGAGGCTTGTTAGGTAGTAACGCATCGATTCAAACAGTTTAAACCAAACCTTTCTACAGAAGACCCTCTTCTGTAGAATGTGTATTGGGAACATCTTTAAGCTAGGGGTGCGGTTCAATGGTAGGTAGCACTTGCCTAGAATAATCAAACCTTAGGTGCGATCTCCAGCAGTGAAAATGCTTTAAGGTTTCCTCTATTCTACAGCTGAAGCTTGACATTCAAAGCTTCTAGCCCTGAAAAGACATATAGGCTAGTAGCTATGGTCCACAAAGCCCCCTTTCCCGTGAGCAGGTCTTTTTCCAGAACTCAAACTTGGGGCTCATTACAGCTGGGTATAGACACATATGTCATCTCAGACCCATTCCTTTCTGTTAGCTGAATGTCGTTTCTAATAAAACAAGCTATTAGTGAGTCAGCCTCAGTCATTGCTGTTTGGGCAAGTCATGGCTGACTAGCTTCTTAGGCTTGTGACCCAAGGGGTCAGTGCCAAGATAAAAAAAACATGTCCTGTCTTCTCTGTGGCATTGGGATCAGAGGCCTGACCAGCTGAAATAGGAAATGAAATATGATCTGACAAAAAAGACATATTTTCAATGGAAATTAAAGCTTTTATTTACATAAAAATTTTAAATTATTAAATATTTTCATAATTCTTCAGCATTTCATGAAGATTCTTTTACTTTCTTTTACGACAAGGCCTTGCTATGCTGTGTAGCCATTGCTAGCTTGACTCAGCAACCTTGTGATGATTGATGTCAAACTGACCAAGAATCTCCTCGGAGACAAGCATCTGGCCACCTCTAAGAGGGAGTTTCTGGGTTGGGGTAAGTGAGACAGAGAGACCCACCCATCCCACAGACAGTTGTCCTGCCTTGGGATGAAAAGAGGAGCTGACGGTACTGATAATACTGATACTGATGCTGCCTCTGATTGGACAGCAGCAGATGCTGCTTCCTGCTTAGGGCTCTGGATGCGAAGTAACTGGCTGCTCATGCTCCTGCCATGACTTCTCCAATACCATGATGAATTGTTCCCCAAAATATGTCCAAAATGAACCCCCTCCTCTAGGTTGCTTCTGTCGGGTATCCTTCACAGCATAATTAATGAATATAAACCCTCTTGTCTCAGCCTTTCAATTCCTAGAATTATAGACGCTGGCTACCATATCGGGCCTTTACTAAGAACCTCACGCTTAGTAACCTCCACCCGTCTCATTTTTTTCCCTGTGGATTTGGATTTTCCCTCTTCAAGGACACATTCTTCTCTACAACACCTGAGCCACCTGGCTTAACTGTTACCCAGTTATCACTCAGGGTCTAATTCCTGTCACACATCCCCTGAAGCATCCACTGATGTATGTAGTTCCCACACTGACTCCCTCCTCAGACATGCTTAGTTACTTACTCATCTGGTTTTTGAGACAAGGGCAGGCTTCGCTCTGTAGCTTCAATGGCCCTGTTGCCTGTTCTGACCACCCCTCTACATCCATATATATCCTGTCCAATCAAAAGCAGTGTTCAAATTAGCACTGCCATTCATGCCTGTAAAACCATCACTTGGGATAGAAGCAGGAGATTCAGGAATTCAAGGTCATCCTCATCTATACAGTGAGCTTGAGGCTAGCCTGAGCTACAGGAGACCCTATCTCAAAACGAACACTTCCGGCATGATTGTACATACTTTGAATCCCAGCACTCTGAAGGCAGAAGCAGGTGATTTCTGCCTCTCTGGTTTCAAGGCCAGCCTGGTCTACATAGAGTTCAGGCCATCCTGGGCTATGAAGTGAGAATCTATCTCAAAGCAAACTAATAAAGCTGTGCTCCCTCCTTTTATGGTTGATACTTATGCCTCCCATTGCACAGAGAGATAGGGCAAGAGAAGGAAAGAAAAGTCTGAGCCTGGAACTGAATTTCATAGCAGACTACCTACTGACCCAGAACATGATAGAAGGCCGACTCACTCTCCAAGTGCCCAGTCTTACCATGAAGAATTTATCCCCCAAATGAGCCTATGCAGATGACAAAACCAGGAACCTTTTGCCCATGGTGTAGATGATCTCCTGGATGATCCCCATGGTCTTCTATGCTCAGACCACCCAACTCGTGGAGAACAGTGGAAAATGGAGGAAGCACTCTGCCATCAATGTGTCCCAGGCTCCAGATGTGCTTGTGAGCATCTAGCAGCCTTCTCCAAAGCCACATCCTATTAACAGAAGGCTAGGCAGGCCTGCATCACTCCTCATTTCTCTCCAAAGACTGGTCCATGCTCTTAGGAGCTGGGAATAGGAGAAAGGAGGTCTGCGGAGGAAGGCTGGAGAGAGGTGATGTGAGGGAATTAGGAGGGCTACCTCAGAGAGAAATGGAGGTTTTGTCATAAGCAGGACTTTTTTATATAGATGGGAGAGATGCTTGCATGTTTGTCTCAGTGAGCATCACCGGCCATGAGACTAAGACTTCAGGTAGCTGGCTACGGTCCTGCCTGCCTGGTGGCAGTACTTCCCCAGCCCATCAGATCAAAAGCATCTCCACATTAGACAAAGAGGTCAGCAGTGGCCTAGCAGATCAGGTTTACTAGACTCAAGAGATGGGGAGACAAGCATCCAAGCATCACGCCCTTCCCAAGACGTAGTGCTGATACATCTGGCCACCTGCTCCCAGGTCAGAAGCACCACACCCCCACACTCTAGTGTCTCTCCCTCACAGGATGCGAAGGGTCTTCTTTAACTAAATGGCCAAGGGCCAGGGTGTAGCTTTGTGGTGTGTGCTTGCCTAGTATGTGAAAGACTCAGCATTCCATCTCCAGCTCCACAAAAACAGAAGTAAAAATAAATGAGCGGGTGCCCAAGCTCTATCACGCCAAGATGACTTTTCCGTCTTCAAATCGCATGACCGAGATCCCTCAACAATGGCTGTGTGTTATTCTCAGTGAGGTGCTTTTATTAACTACGCCAGTGCTGCTTTGCTTGGTTTCTATGTCAATACAGTTTCTTCTTTAAAAAGGAGACGAGCAACAGGATGGCTCGGAGGGTAACTGTGCTTGTTACCACGCCTGAAAACCTGAGTTCTATCTCCAGGACGATACAGTGGAAGAACCGCCTCCTGAAAGTTGCCCTCTGAGCTACACAAGCACACAAATAAACAAACGCAAAATAATAAGACTTAGTGCTTCTACCTTTTCCTCTCAGGAGCCCTTATGTAAGAAATAAGGCCATGTACAGGAGCCCCATGCAAAAGGTGACCAAACCTCCATCAGGAAAGGCAATCTGTCCCCGCCAGCCACGAACTGACCATCAAGACCAGAAGTACTGCCAAGTGAGTTCAGCTCTGTAACTACAATCCTTGTCCTTCAGACACACATAGTATTAACTCATGATTATAAACAAAAATGAGGGAAGTCCCATAGCTGGTCCATCACTTAAGCAAATAACAGTCACTTCTTTACTGGGGTCTATAACTTCCCTGGTTACAGGATTTTTGTCTAAGTCCCCGAACCAGACATAAATATCTCCCCCTGTGGAATGGGTTTTATATCCCTCAAAAAGTTCTTTCAAGCCATAGTGACTCAGGTCACTATTTCACTAGCCGGCACATCTTGCCTAACACTTTCATCATGCAGGATGAACAGCTGAGTGGGACTTTGGGCCTTAATGTTTCCCAACATTCTTAGCAGGAACCCTGGTACTACAGGAGCTACCTCAGTGAGGGAACACTTCTGAATACTTTTGTGCTAGCTTTATTTCTCCAAGGTCTGCAATCAAAGCACATGATGTCTTCAGCAACAGAGCCTTACCATAGTTTTGAAATATAACCAATAATCATGGCAATAACCTTTATCTTCAATGTAACTTTAGGCCTTCCTGGGCCAACAACCCCTATGGAGGTAACCCACCCCTGACACTAGGCTTCTCAATCAATGACCTTACAGTTTCTGGGAGACTCTGCCCCACCCCTCATATGCATACACATAAGACACTCTTCTTTACTCAACATTTACAGGCCCAGACTACTGCAGAACTTCCCCAATCACCTTGGTGGATAGCACCTACGCCTTACCCAAGCATAACATTTTCACTGGATGCGCAGTTGCACATGACTCTTTGTGCCTTGTGTAGACTAATGCTTCATGCCTGCTCCTTCTGGCACACCCATGTGTTTCTCCAGTGGCTTTCCAGATCTGCAAAACATCCAAAGTTAGAGTGGGCAGGACACAATGCAACATCTGTCACCAACATCCCAAGATGAACAGTGGGGTAATAATGATAACCTTGGTGAAGTCTTCTGGAAGTCTGTTGCCGTGTGTTCTGAGCAGGTGTCAACAATCACAGAAGTTCATCACTAAGAGATGCTAAAATCAATCACAAGCAAGTCCAATGCATCATGGGAAGATTTCACCCACTGTAATCAACTGCTTCCTCAACAGGCCGATGTTGGGGACAATAGTGTGGGTGGGAGAGGCTGACTGTATTAGATCTCCATGATCCTCAGTCATTCCATCCCGGCCATTTCCACATCCTGCAGCTTTTCCATGAAGCCTCCCTGAATTTCTCCACTGATGAACTTCGTAGGTTGGATCAAGCTACTCATCCCTACCAAAGCCCAAAGAGTAAGAACTTCTCTGTCTTTAAAGCTTCCCAGGAGTCCCTTAGCATACAATTTGGCTTTCTATCAAGCTTTTCCTTAGGAACTCTATACAACTCAACACAAATCTTATCACTTTTGCCTTTGAATAACCCAGACAAACCTCTTCCTCCTCTTTCTCGTCACCTCTAGGTAGCTCTTCCACATCGCAGACTTGCTTTAGTTGCTGGTCTAAGTCACTTATATCAACCAAAGCCCTTTCTACCTCATAAACGTCCTGCACCACCAAAGGACTCAGCAAAGCTGCTCTAGCTCTATATGCCACTCTTGTCAACCCTGACGAACCAGTCTCTGGTGAATACCATCTTCCCAGGGCCCGTGAACTGAGCATCATACACTGTTTCCCTCATACCTAGTTCCCTGAGCAGGACCTGTCTCTCCTCTAAAGTCCTTCAGCCCCAGATATCCATGGGAACCTTCACTGCTGATGACTAGGTATCTTTAACGTCTCATATGAGCCATTGCATCAGGAACTGAGTCCCCTTATAGTGCCTCAGGTTATGCAGCTATGTCTCAAGGACAAATGTGTGGCTACATTGCTCAGGTTCTCTGCTTCTGCAGAACTCAGACTGATCCCATTGGCTCCATATCCCACAGCCTCACAAGCCAAGTGTGGGAGAATCTTTCATTGCTTGTTTAAAGCTGTTCCCTGATTCCAGTAGCTCCATGCTTACTCTGGACTCCAACACTGGACCATTGCTAAGGACCCAATCTTTCTGCATCCTGGATCATGAATTTGGACTCCAACAACGTCTTCTTTTCCACTTTTTCCTCCTTACCACCTGACTCTTCCCATGGAGAGAGACTTTCAAGTTCCAGGAAGGTCTCCTTCATACAAATCTAATTTGGGTTTTCTTTACCCTTCAGCTTCTCTTTCTCTATTTCTCTCTCCCTCTCCCCCTACCCCTACCCCTACCCCTCCCTTCCCCCTCCCCCTCCCCTGCCCCTGCCCCTGCCCCCCCTCTCTCATCCAATTTATCTGCCAGATTGGATAACAGAGGGGAATTCAGCCACACATCTTCCTTATTCCAATTCCTCCCTTTTACCTGCTGTCTCCCTCAGGACGGCCACCTTAGCCCTTGGATAGCATGGGACAGGCTGCTTCTACACTGCTTGCTGATGCCTGTGCCCTTAGTGTGCTACTCTAGACCTTTAGCTGTTCTCAAAGCATCTCCATACTCCATCGACAAAGCCCACCCACCAAGTAGGCATGCCACTCCACATCACTAGAAGACTGTCAGCCATAGAGAGCACCAGCCCAGACAACCTCAACCTTCTTCACTACCCAAGCCAATGCCACTACTCCAAAGGCACAGCGAATAACTGGCTGAAGATCACATGGTAAGTTGCTGAACTATATAGACTTACCTGGGCTTATCCGAGGCTGCAGTTTCTATTCCCAGTTGTTAAGCTGGCCTGTGTACTCGTGTTCTTTGCATTCATATCTACCATTCAGCTTCCCAAATCAAATCATACACATTTCAAGAGTTTATATCATTTACGATAATAAAGACTATGTTTCAGATGCTATGTTTAACATTTAAAACCTATTGTTCCATTTAATTATCACATAACCTAACGACTGGGTCATATTTCCATGTTACAAGAGAGAAAATCAAGACATGGGAAGTTTAAATAATTTTCACAAATTCATACAGATAGGCAATTATTAAATCAAAAATATAGTAAAGTTTTGTGAGGCTTGACGCTTATAGGAGTTGTATAGGAAAAGTCCTTAAGAAAAAGTTTTCAATTTTACAAATATAAAGTTGGTATGTGGTAGAAATTCAGATTGAAAGTAGAAACACAACTAATTACTTCATTTTAGATACACAGGTCCCTTTTTCTGAGAAGTCCTTGGGCAGTTCTAAATACTTACAAAAATAAGACTTTCTGAGATCCACTAATAAAGTTAGAGACCTCGAGGGGAAAGCAGCAGAGATGAGAGTTAATCTAAGTTAGCGCCTGGCCCAGGCCTGGATCTCAGTACCGTTCACATTGTTCAGGAGGCCTACCTAGCTCAGGGCTGGGCCCACCTGAGGAAGTCACGTCCTGTACTGCCCACCATCCTCACCCACTTGCTTAGCAATTCTCTTTACAATGTCTACTAGACCCGCAGTGATTTTTATAAAACCTGGGATGTTTACATCTCTCCCCCCTAGAGCATCAGCTCTATGTGATCAGAGACACTGTCCATCTTTGTTCCTTGTACCTTCACATACAGAATGGTGCATACACCCAGGTCATAGTGCTAATGCAT
The DNA here is from genome assembly GCA_033318265.1 of Phyllotis vaccarum. Lineage (NCBI taxonomy): Eukaryota > Metazoa > Chordata > Mammalia > Rodentia > Cricetidae > Phyllotis > Phyllotis vaccarum. Next base: position 4,991,391 of record JARWLC010000012.1, on the reverse strand, counting down.
ATCCACTGAATAAATGAAGTAATGCAAGTTTAAATTAAAATGCTTCTTATTCTAAAAGGGTAAAACGAGAGAGATGACTCAGTTGTTGGAAGAGTGCCCTGGGTTTCAGAGAACCCAGACTGACGTTAGAGCAGTTCACAGCTGGCTGGGACTCCAGCTCCAGGGTACTAACCCCCTGCTCTGGCCTTCTTAGCTACTCAGTATGTGACATACATTCACACAGATAAAGCAGTGACTGTGTATGTGGCCGATGATGTAAATCTTTATTTCCCACAAGCCATGCATGTTAGACCTGTTTTCTCATCACATGTTCAGTCTTTCAGACTCCAAGTGCAATCCATACTTGTTGAGAAAGAATTCTTTGCATTGCATTTGTGTGTGTGTGTGTGTGTGTGTGTGTGTGTGTGTGTGGTGTATGTGTGTGTATGTGTATGTGTGTATATGTGTGTGTATTTGGTGCATATGTGTATGTGTGTGCATATGTGATATGTGGGGATATGTGTGTGTGTTTGGTGTATGTGGTATGTGTGTATGTGTGGGTGGTATATGTGTATGTGTGTGTGGTGTGTGTGTACATGTGAGTGTGTGTATGTGTGTGTACATGTGTATATGTGGTATGTATGTGTAAGTGCATGCATGTGTGTATATGTGTGTGTACATGTGTGTATATATGTGGTGTGCACATGTGTATATGTGTGTGTATGTGGTGTGCATGTGTGTGTGTTTAGTATATGTGATATGTATATGTGTGTATATATGTGTATTTATTTGTGGTATGCATGTGTGTATGTGTGTATATGTATGTATGTATGTGTATGGGGTGTGCATATGTGTATATGTAGTATACATGTGTGTCTGCATGTGTGTATATGTGTGTATATGTTGTGTGCATGTGTGTGTATGTGTGTGTATATATGGTGTGTATATGTGTATATGTGGTGTGTATGTGTGTCTGTATATGTAGTGTGCATGTGTGTGTATGTGTGTGTATTATGCATGTATATGTGGGTGTGTGTATGTGTGTGTATGTGTGTGTATTAGGCATGTACATGTGGGTGTGTGTATGTGTGTGTGTGCATGCATGTGTGTATTTGTGTGCATGTGTGTGCATGTGTGTCTATGTGTGTATATGTGGTGTGTGTGTATGTGTATATGTGGTGTATGTGTAAGAGTGTGTGTATGTGTGTATATATGTGGTTTGTGTATGTGTGTGTGTGTATGTGGTGTGTGTATGTGTATATGTGGTATGCGGGGGGGGGGGTGTATGTGCCACAACACACACAGAAGCCAAAGGAAACTTGAAGGAGTTGGTCTTCTCTCCTCACCATGTGGGTGGCAGGGATTGAACTCAAGTCATCAGGCAGGTAGCGCCTGAGTCATTTGGCTATTGAGCCACCGCACTGTCCCAAGCAAAAGTTCTTGTTCTGTCCTCAAAACAACTCTAATAAGGTTAATTTACAAACATATTCCAGAATTGTTTTCTATCACGGTAACCAAGAGGAGCACATGCTCTTTGGGGTTGGTGAAGCTCTGGAATGGTTATTGGCGCTTGCTATTTCTCCAGTACTTGCTTTCTCACAGTTTCACGGATGGAAAACATGGCCCTTCCCACACGGTTTGTCTTAACTTAGAAATCACCTGGTTTGAGAAACGGAGAGATGTTTGTTCCTACTCAGAATCCTAGGAAAGAAGCACACGTGCTGCCTCGTGTTTTTCACACTGAGTACTTGAAAGGCTATCCCATTTTTCATTCTGACTTCACATCTAATAACATGATTAAAATTCAAAACAACCACCTTGTTTTCTTGAGCTTACATAATTGTTATTGAGGAAAAACATACACCATATAAAGTTATTGTCCAAGATAAATGGTTGGGATTAAAATGGCATTGGTTTTCCGCTCTTCTACAAAGAATGACACAGAAAAATTTTCAAAATAACCTTAATTAATGTTTCCTTTGGTGATTTTTCACTCTCTGTTGACTTTCCAACAACCACTCAGAAAGAGAAGCCTCCTTGGGGTCTATTTATTTTAATTAACAGGATTACCAAACCTACATGGAGTCACCTGATGAATTTTAAGAGTACACTTTCATTACCAACCTATTTATGCTGTCTTAGTGCTCTACTGCTGTGAAGAGACACCAGGACCACAGCAACTCTTATAAAAGGAAGCATTTAATTGGGGCTGTCCATCCTCATCAGTGTGGGGAGCACTGCAGTACTCACTCATCAGGGTGGGGAGCACTGCAGTACTCACTCATCAGTGTGGGGAGCACTGCAGTACTCACTCATCAGGGTGGGGAGCATTGCAGTACTCAGGCAGACATAGTGCTCGACAAGGAACTCAAAGTTCTACATTTGGATCCACGGGAAGTAAGAGGAGAAAAGACACTGGGCCTCGCTTGGACCCTTGAGAACTCAAACTCACACCCAGTGACACACTTCCTCCAACAAGGCCACGCCTCTTAGTCCTTTCAAATAGCACTACTTCTGGTGACCAAGCATTTAAATATATGAGTCGGGGGGTGGGGCACATTCCTATTCAAACCACCACATACACTGTTGACAAATGTATGGGATTCACAATATTGATTCAACTTACTGTCTTTAAAATAATGTTAGCTAGCACACTCCTTACATCAGGGCCATGCTTACTAGAATCAGAAACATAAACAGGAAGAGGAAATTACAAAAGAAATTATCCTCTGCCCTAGCACTTACTATGGGAAAATAAAAACTATGTTCACATAAAGACTATCACACAAATGTTCACAGGAACTGTATTTGTATGAGCTAAAAATGAGAAACACTTCAAATTTCCACCACCAGGCAAGTGGTCAGACCCACTGTGCATGCCTCTATATCATACACACACACACAAGCACGCATGCACACACACGCAAATGCACATACACACACATGCATGTGCTCACATATACACACGCATGCACACATGCACACACACACACTCTTGCACACACACACATAGGAGTCTTTTGTTTTCTGGCAGTGTTTAGGGCTCAGATAAACTCTTTAGCCTCTTATGTCAGTGGGCTAGGTGCCCAGCCCCACATTGGGCGCCAGATAAGGCAGTAAATTTTTTTTTATTTAACATATTAATATAAGATTAATATTTATTAGAAAACAAATTAACACTCACAATAACAGGCTACAGCTTAAAAGTACACTTAAGTGATCAAATAGTCCAAACGATAGACAATCTCTCAAAAAGACAAAAACAAACGAGAAGCTCAAGATCCCAAAAGCCCCTCTTGAATGGGGCTGGCCACACCCCCTTCAAGAGACCGAGACCGCAGATAAGTGTCTTCCGACCTTATTAGCTGACACCTAAATCTCACCACACATTCACACATGCACACACACACACACACACACACACATGCATGCACACATGCACGCATGCGCATGCGCACAGATGCGCACACATGTACACACGGGATGGGGGAGAATTTCAAGCATGAATGGGGGTGATAACTACCAAATTCAAGATGGTAATACTTTATGACCTTGCACTAGGTTAGGTTCCCATGTTGTTAGACTTTCTTAATGTAAAGGCACCTGAAATAAGTACTGTTATGATGCTCTGGTTGTGGAACACAATAGGATATGGTCATGGGGGAGACAAAAGTTTATGTGTACTCTCTCAGGGCCTTCAAGCTGGCCTTAGAGGTAAGTAGGCATTAAGACAGAACAGGGAAAAGGTAAACAAAGGCAGAGCGTGCGTTCTAGATGACACAGGAGCTCTCGTGAGCGTGTGCAACTCACCAGGCGCAGCAGAGGCAAGCACAGTTGTGCTGAGTGGAAGCAAGAGCCAAGTGAGCAAACACCACAAGGCACAGGGCAGGCCTGGGGCTGGGCACTGGATGTCACAGTAGGGATGGTAAGGGTGAGTTAACAAAAGGCACAGGGCAGGCCTGGGGCTGGGCACTGGATGTCACAGTAGGGACGGTAAGGGTGAGTTAACAAAAGGCACAGGGTAGGCCTGGGGCTGGGCACTGGATGTCACAGTAGGGACGGTAAGGGTGAGTTAACAAGGTCAAACACCGCAAGGCACAGGGCAGGCCTAGGGCTGGGCACTGGATGTCACAGTAGGGACGGTAAGGGTGAGTTAACAAGGTCGGTTTGCAGCCTTGTCACTTTTCTCAGCTGTGTCCCCACTGAGAGGAATGAGACCTGCAACCCCTGCCTGCTGTGCAGATGGAGTTCCAGGTGACCCAGGGCTACAGCACCACCATCTCCCTCCTCTTCCCTTTGGACAGCATGAGCATTTAACTCCACTTTTAAGAAACAGAATAAAGGTCAAAATGACCTCGTCACACCAGTTTTTCGTGTGCCTTTAACTCAAAATGGACAATGTACTGTAACAAAGAATTTGGAAAGTGGACAATGGTCTAATGGTGAAGTCATTAATTAATGAGGATGTGTGAATGAATATAAACATTCAAGAAGTACAGAAGGACCAGGAGAGGGCTGTTAGTCACCATCAGTAAGGCAGGTGCTTAGCAGAGCCTGGACAGAGACTGAACAGGATTTTGTCACTTGCTATGTAAACATGGTTTCCTCCTATCCGCAGGTGCCCCCCCCCCAGCTGGGGAGTCCTTAAGGTCCCCTTCACAGGCATCAGCTAGGCTCAGAGAGAGATAGAGAGATCTTTATTGTCCGTGGTTGTGTTTTCTAACACTGAGGCTGACAACTCGGCAGCCTGAGTCAGCCTGGAAGGAGCACACTGTGGCCGGGCTGCAGAAAGAAGAGGACAGGATTCTGTTCTTATGGATTTGTTCCCCAGGAGACAGGAACAGCCTGAGAGGAGATAGACTGGAGTCCAGCCAGTGTGCTTTCAGGACACTTAGCCACCCTTGGGAGAGGTAAGTATAGCTTTGAACCTGGCAAAAGATCCCACTCATATCTGAACTTGAATTTCAAATTGTTTAGTAACATCTTGCCTCTGGGCTTGCTTCTGTTTCTATGGATATTATCTGTGTTATACAAGACACCCTAAGTATCAGTTGATTTTTAGTCACTGGAGGTAGAAGATAACAACTCTAACTCATACAGCAAATCCCAGAACTCAGCATGACCTCAGCATTTTAAACAAAGTAAAAGTTTTGTGGTTTTGTGTGGAATTTTATGGGTATGTCCACCAAAGGAAGAAACTGGCAAACTAAAATTTGTGTGTAAAAAGGCAATTTCACCAGACTAATTGTACAGGGAACTAAGACTCAACAAAAATACACAATGAGGAGGTCTGTGTCAAGCTGCAGACATGGGTCTCCACTCCACAGAAAGGGCTGAAGTCATGAATAAGGCCAACATAAAGAGATACCAAGCGAAATACAGTATTGCTGCTATACTTGGAAATGCTTGGTGATCCGGAACATACAGACCAGCAGCTTGCTTGACTGACAGATGCCATATAGAGAAGGCTCTGCCCATCAGTGCACATGCATATACTGCCAAACGGTGGTGCAAAAGCTGTCCATCAAATAATGTTGCAGCAGCATTCCAGCTCCTGAGTAAGTCTGAAATACACAACGTTTGTAAAACCAAGAAAAGATGGTTAGAGACAATGCCACGTGCAAAGTGCCAAAGGCCACCTTCATGCCTTCAGCTTGCATAGTTTTTACCAAAACTATATCTGGCAATAAAGTTGTGAGGCTCCAAGAGAGCTTTGAATGGAGGCTTGTCAGTCCTTCTCAGCACCTAATGACATGATGGAGATGGACCCAAAAGCTCCTGCCGCTATATGAGGAAATATAGTCTCTACAGAGCCCACGTAAGAAGTTAAAAAGAAATCTGCTTAGAAGAAAGGTCGGGGATCTCACACTTCCTTAAGAGCAATCTGTTGAGAGCCATTTCCTAGGCTGGCTTTGCCTGATAAAGACAATAAGGGGTCAATAAAACTGTTAAAAGAATTCATTGTTTAAAATGGGCAAAGAACTCAGGCGGACAGTTCTCTAAACAAGATAAATGGCAACTAAAAGACGCTCCACATCATTGTCTATTAGGGAAATCAAGACCATTTGGCGATACCATTCCATGCCACAAAGATGGGCACAATTCAAAGAAACAAAAGTAGTAAGTGTGGGGGGAAAAATGTGTTCATTATCGTTTGTGTAAAATGGCTGGGGCTGGAGAGATGGCTCAAGGTTTAGAGCACTGACTGCTTTTGTAGAAAATTGTAATTTGGTTCCCAGAAGCTACATCACAGCTTACAACTATCTGTAACTCCAATTCCAGGAGATCAGACACCCTCTTCTGGCCTTCGGGGGCATCAGGAACACAGGAGGTGCTGTATATACATTCATGCAAAGCATTTATATACATAAAATAAGAACATATAAATAAAATTCCAATAATTGAAATACTCAAGAACAGACAAGTCAATAGTTATAATTAAAAGTGTAGAAATAATCATGTAAAAACTAGGTGACATTTTCCAGCAGTGGGAAAAGAATGGATTACTTAAGTGTTGTTGATATGATTGGTCAATTGATGTGGGAATGTCTTTCTGTATGTTGTGAATATCAATCTTTAAATAAAGGAGCTGTTTTGGCCCTTGGTGAGCACCGTAGAAGAAGTAGGTGGGGAAATCACAACATAGACAGGAAAAGAAGGGCGGAGTCAGGGACAGATTGAGCCAGACACCCAAGAAGCAACATGTAAGGAACACAGGTGAGCCACGGGCCATGTGGCAGAAAGATTAATGGAAATGGGTTAAGATAAAGGAGCTAGTTAGCAATGTGCCTGAGCTATAGACCAAATGACATAAGTGTCTGAGTCATTTTGAGAGTCTAAGCAGTGGTGGATAGCTAAGAGGTCTAGGATAGCGGGTCTGTGGGTTTGGACCTCTGGTAGCCTGGGGTAAGAAATCTCATTGTAACAGACGGCATCCTAACATGGGTCGAACACCCACTTAAAGCCTGAGGAAGTTTAAAAAGGGTTTTAGCACAGAGACTGAGCCAAAGAAGCTTTCAAATTGTGTAACTGAAGTGGGTCATTGTACAGAGATAGCGTGGCATTTGGACCACATTCAAAATGGCAGCACACTGGCAGCAGGGAGCTTAAGCTGCAACCAGGCCAGTTCCCAAAGTCTCACAACAGAAGACTCAATACTATGTGATTGATTTAAGGTTCCTGTTTATTTTGAACAAAAATGAAACAGAGTCAAAGATGGTTTCTTAGTAGCAGCATTTCTTGGGTCTGCTCTGTTTGCTGGCAGCAAACAGAGACGAGGCCCCTTTAAGAGAACTTACTGATTCAGTTTTATCTGCAAAAACTATGTGGCTCCTTAAGAGAGTAATAGCATTTTAAAAGCTCTTCTGGTTGGAAGATGATTAAGGATTCACAATAAAACAGATTCAGATGGAAAAAATTGGGAAACGGGTAACAATGTGTGTAAAATCCACATAAGCTTCAGAGAGAAAAGAAAGAAGGTATAGAAAGTCCCATAAAAAAGAGAAATGGAGTAATAAAAATATAAGAAGCCACATAAAGATGGAATATAGACACAGAATTTGGACTTTGGTTATTGAGTTTTCTTTTAATTTTTTAACTGTTAATGAGCTAACTGCAGAAAGACAATAGATTGCAAAGGCTGATAAGTTAAACAAGAATGTATATATTTTAAAGGCATCTTAATTTTGAAATTTGTGTCTAAGGATTTATTGCTTTGGAAGAGTTCTGCTTTTATTTCCACAGAAGATGAGAACCTGTGGATTGCTTCCAGGAAAATATGGTTTCATCAACCAAGACCACCCAAAAATTCTCTGATGGGAAGAGATGGTCACATCAGCTTCAGGGCTGCAGACTAAGATGATCCAGTCTCAAGAACCTGTAAGATTATCAGAGCCCCTCAATCAGCAGGAAATAACAATGAAAAGCTATGCCCAAATTCCCAAAATACTGTTCATAAATGTTTGTTTTCAATAAATAAATGGTTAATGGTCATAGTTAACCTCTTTCTAAGAAGAAAAAGGGAATGTGGTATATGAGTGATTTTTCAAAAATGATTATTGAATTTACTTTAATAATCAGCTGTTAATCTCAAAATATTTCACAGTAGTATGGACTTTGGTATATTGATACAAATTTAAGGTCAATTTTTGTTATTCTGTATGTAGTTTTCTACTCTTGTTTTAGGTATGATGTTTATGTAACTCATTTAAAATTGTAATGTATAATTATGAAATACTTGTTAATTATATTTTTATGTATACAAAGATATACTTCAATTAGATAGGTAATCTTCACTTCTAAGACCTACAGAGTATGGCATTTAAAATATTTTAAGAACTTTGACTTTTCTGGACAGTGAGACAGATCCTGGCAGCACCAATCTACTTCAAGAGAAAAATGGACATCAAAGAAACTCCAAATGGACTTTATTTTCTTTGTGGTAACAGTTAGCCACTGGAGAAGAACCTGTTCTTGTATAGACTGCTTGACAGTATGCTGTTTAAACTGGACATGCAGGTTCCGTAGGAAAGTGATCTCTGAACTTCGGCAGAACAAGCTGAGATGGTCCTTCAGGTTCCAGCTTTGCAGAGAAAACTGTCAGACATTCTTCAGGACTCAAGGAGACTTCACTGAAATGAAAAGAGACTCTGGGCCTGTAGGCTGAAGATGGATGCCCCAACTTTACAAAGAACTTTGGGTGACTGTCCAGGCAGATAGGTGTCATCTCTGTTATTTCTAGATTTTGGAAGTTGCTTGCACTTCCTATTTACTTGGGTAAATATTACTTCTTTCTGTTGTCTTTGATGTAGTTGAAGATTAGATAGTTATAGGTACAGTTTTCTTAGTTTTATTTTTAGAGGTATAATTGGATATGAAACTTTAGATTCACAAGGATAAGGTAGATGATAGAATACTTTAATTTTGCTAAATACAAATAGACTATTGTAACTGTAGTTCTTGCTTAATAGCTATTTTGTTATATGTAATTTTGTTATGTTAAAATTAAAATCTTCCTTTTTGATTAGACAGAAATGGGGATGTAGTACGAGGTTTCTGGCCTGGAGTTTTGGGCCTAACCTCAAGGCTTAAGACCCACAGACCCGCAGTCCCACAGTCCCACAGAGACACACAGATGTTTACAATTGTTTTAGGCTGATCAGCCTCAGGCCCAGGCATATAACTTGCTAGCTCTCTACCCTTCATCTAACCCATGACTCATCCTGTTCAGCCATGCGGCTCGGTACCTTTTCTTAGAGCAGCATAGTTGTCCTCTGCTTCTTCCGGCTTCTCTCTGGCTTTCTGCTCTGTGCTTCCTGTTCTCAGAGTTTTCTTAGTCTGGTAGCTCTGCCCACACTTCCTGCCTGCCTTTGGCCAATCAGCGCTTTTTATTAAACCAGTGGGTGGGAAAATGTAACAACACAATCTCCCACATGGGGAGGTGATGTGAGAATGTCTTTCTGTATGCTGTGAATATAAATCTTTAAATAAAGGAGCTGTTTTGGCCCTTGGTGAGCACTGTAGAAGAAGTAGGTGGGGAATCAGAATAGGTAGGAAAAGAAGGGCAGAGTCAGAGACAGATTGTGCCAGATGCCCAAGAAGCAACATGTAAGGAACACAGGTAAGCTACAGGCCATGTGGCAGACAGAGTAATGAAAATGGGTTGAGTTAAGATGAAGGAGCTAGTTAGCAATATGCCTGAGCCTTAGGCCAAACAGTGTGAACTTAATATAAATGCCTGAGTCATTTGGGGGGCCTAAGTAGTGGTGGGTGGCTAAGCGGTCTGGGACTGTGGGACTGCAGGTCTGTGGGTTTGGACCTCTGGCTGCCTGGGGTAAGAAACCTCATTGTAACAGTCAATCATTTTCTAAAACATAGATTCTTGACTCATTCCTCACACCAAAATGACAGGCAATAGAACATGAAGAAATTAAAATAAGCATCTTTTACTCTAGGTATTTAACAACAACAAATCTAGAATACCACCAGTTCTCCAGTATTAAATGACAAACAGTGAATGAATAGTAAGACCTCAAAGTTATCTTGTGACTTACTGTTTGTTTAATTTGTTCATTTATCCATCTAATATGTTTCTATTGAGCCCTTGCAGCAGCATCTACTATACAGTAGTGTTTAAAGACTCAACATGTCCTAGGCCGTCAATCATGTCTCTCTTTAATAGCAGAACCTTGTTGTGGTTGGCTCATACAGTGAACTCTCCCCTAGAATCAGAGGCTGATTCCTCATAGGGAAACCTGGAAGACTCATGCAGGAAAACAGAAAGCAATAACCAGGTCATCGGAACATGCCACATCTGCATGCCTTCAGCAACACTGTCTCTATGTGGTCAGGAAGCTCCTGCTGATGCCCAAGGGGGCTGTCATCAGCCTCTGTTAGACAAGTCTCCTCAGACATAAGTCATGCAAATAAAACATGCATTTTCACTTTTTACTGCTTATGGAATAAACATTGTCTTTCATTTTTGTTTTCTATGTCATTTGACAGTTAAAAATCCTTTAATAATTTTTACATAAGAAAACAGAAAAATATCACTGGAAATCTCCTAAAACTATTAAAATCAAAGAGCAAATCTTTGGGGGTTTTTTTGGTCTGTTGGTTGGGTTTTGGGGTTATTCAAGACAGGCTTTCTTTTATGTAGCCCTGGACATCCTAGAATTCACTCTGTAGAGCAGGCTGACCTTGAACTCCACCTGCCTCTGCCTCCTGAGTGCTGGGATCAAAGGTGTGGGCCACCACAGCCTGGCTTGCAGACCATTCACCTTTATGAAAATTTGTTAAAACTATGTTGATCTTACATGAATGTGAACTTATCAGAAGTTGAAACTAAGGAGTTACTGATTTAAACACATTATTGTATCAAATTTTAAAAGGTTTCTTCATTTTCCATTTAATTAAATAATTTACTACCCATAGTCTCTCACCAACACAAGGAGTGTAAAACTCTGGCTATATAAAATGTAGGAGAGAATCACACCGTCAGGCATATGGATAGCTAAATGTATTGCATAACTATAGAACAGAAGCAGGAAGATGGACTCTGAGACCAGCCCACGAAGTCTGATGAGACAACTGTGAGCTGTTGCTGCCCCCTGCAGGCCATTCCCATGAAAATGGAATTTTATCTACAAAAAGCTCTTCCCAGGATAGACGTAATAAACTAAAGTCACAGATAATAAGCTAGCAAGTATTTCATCTCGTTGTTCTTATTAACTATTTTTCTCTTAGAAATTAACCTTTTTACTTTCTATTTCAGAGCTTTTTAATTCACATTTTTATTACACTGATTGCCACAGCCTGTGGGAGTTTGTTCTCTCCTTGTACTGAATGGGTCCCAGTAATCAAATTCAGATCATGAGACCTAACAGCAAACACCTTTACCCACTGAGCCATCCCACAACCCAACATTTTTCCTCATAAACTCTCAACTCCTTGGGTTTTTTGTTTTGTTTAGGGATTTCGCTCTCATAAAACACATCTTGTATGTATTTTGCCGAGGGCCTTGGGAGTATACGTCAGATGAAAACCAGTATTTTACAGGTTGTCCTACCAGATGAATAACTCTGTTAGGAAATCCCATTAGACAAAGTCTGTGAAGCAGCCCACTAAATATAATCCATGGAGTGGCCCCAGTAGGCAAAGCCTGTTGGGTGACTGGCTGTGGACACCAGTTGCTTTATGCCTATAACTTCCTCAGGTTCCATGGCTATGCCTCCCTAATAAGAACAGCTGTGGGGGTTCTTTCCACAGCCCTTTGTAATGTGTTTTACATCTTTTGTCACATTTATAGCTGTGGATAGTCAAGTCTGATGTATAGAAATAATATTAGAATATTCTTTATTGACACAGGATAGTAACAGTATTTTCAGTCTCAAAGACAACTAATTTTAGACTTCAGAACAAATTCTGACAGACTAAAATGTTCTTGAAGAAAATACACAAAGACTAATTCCCACATGTTGTTTATTGCTAAATCAAGGCCAGGCTGTTTTGAGACAACAGTTGACTTTCTGCACTTACCCTGACCACTCAAGGTTCAACCTGCTACTGATACAGTTCTGTCCTGAATTACAATGTCATTCTCTGTCTGGGAAAAAGAGACACACAAGGTCAAGCATTTACACCGGCCAGTCTTTATGACCTCTCTACCCTCAGTAGAACCATATGACTTGGGTATGATAATGGGTTGAGCCATGAAAATGTGGCATGTAATTGACCAGATTTTGGCTAAAAATGCAGGGAGCAGCAGCAATGTAGTGGGGAGAGAGAAGGAGGGGTGAGTGTGTGTGAATGAGAGTGTGTAAGAGCAGCAGCAATGTAGGGGTGAAGCTGTGCAGAGTGTGAGTGTGTGTGCTGAGTGGAGATGAAGAAGAAGCCCAAAGAGAGGGTGAGAGATACGTGAGAAAACGAACGAGCAAAGAGTGAGTGGATGAGGAGGAGGAAGTATATATGTGTGAATGAGTGTGTGAGAGATAAAGCTACATGAAAGAGTTGTTGCTACATATAGGAACTATTCAAAGTGCTGTATGAGAATATGCAGGAATGTTGTAAAATGTTATATGGTGAGAGAGCTATGTTTTTGAGATGAATAGATATGACTGTATGGAGATTTGTAACTGTGAAGACAGGAAAATGAAACTATAAAAAGAGATGTGGAAGAAGTATATGTAAAGAAAGATATAAAGACATTTAAAATAGTTGTAACTGCCTGTAGAGATGTATGGCCTTATGTATTCAAAGGTATGTAGTTGTATGTATAGAATGTATCAATGTGAAGATATGTAGCTGAATAGAGACAGAAAGAGTCAGAGACCATTTTTTAAGAAGTAAAAGGAAAAGTTTGTAGTATGAGGTTTCTGGCCTGGACTTTCGGGCATAGTCTCAAGGTTTAGACCCACAGACCCGCAGAGACACACAGATGCTTACAACAGTTTTAGGCTGATGGCCTCAGGCCCAGGCATTTAACTTGCTAACTCTTTACCCTTAATCTAACCCATGACTCTTAACCTGTTCAGCCATGGGGCTCAGTATCTTTTCTCAGAGCATCATAGTTGTCCTCTGCTTCTTCTGGCTTCTCTCTGGCATTCTGCTCTGTACTTCCTGTTCCCACAGTTTTCTTAGTCTGGTAGACCCACCCACACTTTCTGTCTGCCTTTGGCCAATCAGCGCTTTTTATTAAACCAGTGGGCAGGACAATTATTTACAATGGAACAACATAACCCCCCTACAAAAGTTACCCTCAGAAGGTGTGTTTCCTTATTTTACCAGTCATATAGAGATTTGTGCATAATTGTCCCAGATAAGAAAGGTTCTTATCCAATCCCTTCTCTACTCCGAGGCATTCCCTCTGAAGCAGATCATGGGAGCTGCCTCCCAAGGTCCATGTCAGTGCTTCTGGCATAAACAGCAGAGGCCCCTCACACCAGTGATGGCACAAGACAGCCCTAAATTTCATGTAACTGATGAATCAAGTAAGGAAACTCTAAAGCCACATACGATTGAATTCAGCTTCTATCATGAACAAGCATTGCTCTTGGAAAGTATTTAGACTTGAGGCCTCATTTTTCTCCCCTGTAAATGGGGATGAAATAGTAATAATAAAGGTAATAATGCACACCCACCTGAGCCTGAATCAGCAATGGACACAGATGACACCCTTCCAGACTTATGGGTCTGGGGAGCGTGGTGTGGAATAATGCTCTTATATACTGTAAAGATTTGTCACCTGAATTAGTTTTATAAAACACTGTTTTTATGCTTTTTTCTTTTCTTTTCTTCTTTTTATTAAAACAAAAACCCTGAATCTAGTCTTACTTGTTCAGCTTTTTTCTAACCATTAACAATAACAATTGGTAACCAACTACCCTAACTAATGACATTTATCCACAATCCATTGAAAGACTGAAAACTACCCACTCTACCTCTTGGGAATTGGGGGCATCATGTACTTAAATTTACTACTGGCTTTCTGGAGGTGATGGCATCTTTAGGGGATCCAGAAAAGAAATTTTTGGTGATGTGGGAATGTCTTTCTGTATGCTGTGAATATCAATCTTTAAGTAAAGGAGCTGTTTTGGTCCATGACAGGCACCATAGAAAAAGTAGGAGGGGAAATCAGAGCATAGGTAGGAGAAGCAGGGCGGAGTAAGACAGACCGAGCCAGCTGCCCAAGAAGCATATAAAGAACACAGATGAGCCACAGGGCACGTGGCAGGAAAACTTAATGAGAATGGGTTGATTTAAGATGTAAGAGCCAGGTAGCAATGTGCCTGAGCCATAGGCCAAACAGCATGAAGTTAATATAAGCATCTGAGTCATTTGGGGGTCCTAAGTAGCTGCGGGCAGCTAAGGGGTCTGGGGCTGCAGGTCTGTGGGTCTGGAACTCTAGCTGCCCAGGGCAGAGAAACCATATTGTAACATTTTGGGTTAATTGTCAAGACCTGGGATGGGTAGCTGTATCAGTTGCTGTCCAGTCTCTGCATAATGGGAAAATGCACGGCTTGTCTCAAGTCCTAACTATAGTAGACTGTGAGCTAGCCACGTTGAAATTATCCTGAGCAGTTTGTAGTCAAAAGCTAATCTCTGGTTGGTGTTTGTCAGCCTGTGGCTTTGTCATAGTCCATGTGAAATCACTGCTGTGGGGCTCCATCTTCCTTCAGGTGACTTCAAAGGTCACAGTTAGGCATCATCATGGTTCACTGCAGAAAAACGAAGAGATTCAAACTCAAAACAATGTACAGGAAACTAGATAAAGCCTCTTTCTACAATTAGTACTTAATATTATTATTAATATCATGATGAAAAGCTTAAAATTTATAATATATATTAATCATATATAACGTGTACTAAAAGATCATAGATTAGTAGCAGTAGAATAGTCCCTTAATTTTGGTTTTTCTTCTGTCTCTTATCAGGTGAATTTTCTGATATGACACAAGGATTTCGCATTTTCTTTTAACAAGCATGGTCAGGTTCAGAGAGAGAGCCACAACCCAAATCCAAAATCAGCTTTACCTTTCTTCGACTGAACTAGGACTTTAACTTTTCTTAGAAATAAAAATATATAAATGTTAGGCAATGAGATTTTACCCTATAGAATATATTGGTACCAATCGGTCTGATTTTTCTTTTTCCCTCTGCTTTAGATCTCCTCCCCTCTCATGGCCTCCTTCTTAATTCATGACCTGCACATGCATATGGATTCATCTATCAATATTTACCTAAATTTAACAATAATTTTAATGTAAATTTTAAATATAGATTATGCACATGAGAGAAAGCATGTGGCATTTGTCTGTGTCTGGCCTATTTAGCCTAACACTTATCTCTAGTTCCATCATTTTCCTGTAAATGTTCTGATTTCACTTTTCTTTAAAGCTTTTTTATTTTTCATGTGTGTATGTGGGAGGCAGGTATGCACATTTGAGTACAGTGCCCACGGAGGCCAGAAGAGGGCACTGGATCCCCTGGAGTATAGACAGTTGTTAGTCACCTGACTGACCTCAGGCCTTCTACAAAGAGCAGTACACACTCATAACCACCAGGCCATCTCTCCACCATGATTTGATTTTTCATTAGTGGTGTTATGTACATTTTCTTTAGCCATTGATCCATTCATGGGCATTTAAGTTGATTCCATTTCTTGGCTACTGTGAACATTGCAACAATAAACCCAGACACACATGTACTTCTGTGGTCTGTCAATTTAGATTCCGTTGGTCCTCTATCAGTGCTGTGGTCCTGCCACAGCCTGGGTTCAGGTCCTGAGATGGGGAAGGGGTATGGACATGAAGAAATGAACTGTCCAATCACCAAATGAGTTTCACACAAATAGCCAGCCTTGAATAACTTCAGATGTCTCTTTCTACATCAAAAAGAAGCATTTTCTCACATACCTACAGACAAGTATTTCCCATCTTACAACATTAACCTCTGGCAAAAACAAATATGTCGAATATGGGGTTTTTTCTCAACTTTTATATCAAAATATCTTTAAACCAAAAAACACCATTTACTAGCTTGGCCAAATATAGGGCCAGGTACATCCTGTCTTTACAAAACTAAAAAGCAATAAACATAGGCACACATTCAAAACACATTTACAGAAATAGGGGTGATCTGCCTCCAATTATGCCAGCACTGAATTGGAACAGCTCCCGGTCTGAAGTGACAGCTGGCATTCCCAAACAAGAAACCTGAGACGTGTCCGCTCCCAAAGAATTTTAGAGGAAAATACTTGAGAAAAAATGAGGTTTCCAGGAATGATCACATTTGTCCCATAAATGACTGACAAGATGACACTAAAATCTCTAATAGGATCATCAATGTAATGAGAGAGAAGGCCACTCAGTCCCAGAGTATTCTGCTCTATCTAAAGTCCACTGTTCCTTGCAAAGCACATATCCCGGTTTCCATACTGAGGTCAGCACATCCTTGAAGTAGATGGTTGGTTTATCTCAGAAGTTTTCTCTGTTACCCAATATCTCTCTGAAGCTATTGTTCCTTTCTCATCAGCATTAAGAAAGGTAAAGGTCAGTAAAACACTATGCAACCTCTCCCTGGGTTTTCTTATTTCTCCTTTCTGTTTATTATAATATCTAAAAAATCTCCTTCATTTTTGTGGAAACATATGCTGGAGCGATGTCAGTCTTAATTTGAACAGGATTCCCATAATAGCCATCACTTCCAAAAGGTAATGACAGAATCATCTTTTTTAGAACTCAGGGCAGTTGCCCATTGCAGTCTTAAATAGGTGTCAATGGTATGCTGTACATATTTAATCTTTCCAAATTCTGCAAAGTAAAACATATGCATCTGTCAGATCTCATTTCTCTGCATACCTTTAGGATTACTTCCAGTAGTAATGATGTTTGGTTATAGAAGGAGCAAGTAGAACAATTCTGTAAAATTTATTTGGCCTGATGCCAGGTGATGGGAAATTTCTCTTTTTAATCCTTTATTATTAGCATGATGTCTCTTATGAAATTCTAGGCCTCCAGCATGCTTCCTATTAATAATCAACCAATCTCATCATTACCTTGAACTAGAGGTCTAGGGACACTCACGTGGGATCTGATATGTTTTATATATATCATATATATATATATATGATAAATTCTATTTCTATGATATCCTGTAGTTATATAAATAATAAGGTTAATTTTGTATCATCAGTAATGAAATCAGCAGTTTCAATATATAAAACAGCTCTTTCCACATACTGAGAGTCAGTTACTATCTTAAGAGGTTTTGTAAAGTCCATTAATATCATAATAATAGCATATAATTCCAACTTCTGGACAGAATTATAAGGACTTTGAGCCAGTTTACTTAAATTTCCTGATTTGTTTGCATCAGTATAAAATGTAGGAGATCCAGATACCACTTGAGGGAGGATCTAGATAGTTTCCTTATAAACTAAATTATTTTGCTTTGGGGATATTTGTTATTAATTTCTCACCAAAAATTAGTGCAGGATTTTTGCCAAGTTTCACTGTCTGCCTGTAATCAATCAGTTTCTTCATTAGTTAAAGGTACAACAATTTCTGCTGGGTCCTTTCTTGTCAACTGACCAAGTCTTAATTTGGTCATTAAAAATCAAATCAGAAATCTTTTCCACATATGTTTTCAATTTTTTTTACTCAGTCTGTGTGGAAGGAATATCCATTCTAATATAATATTTCCCCTTTGCATTATAACTCCTGGAGAAGAATGCTTAGAAGGTAAAATAACCAGAATGCAATCGAGGTCTAGATCCACACAGTTCTCATGAGCATCCTGTAATTTCTTTTCCCCTAAAGCTAATTCTTTTTCAGCTTCATCAGAAAATTTCCTGGGACTATTTAAGTCCTTATCACCATCAAAGGTATTGAATAAATTAACTAGTTCATGGTCTTTTAATTCCAATAATGGGCTGTACATGAGAAATATCTCCTAGCAGTTTTTGGAAATCATTAAGAGTTCTCAATCTATTTCTCCTGAGTTGTATCTTTGGGGCTCCAATTCTTTGTAGACCTATTTTATATCCTAAATAATTAATAGAATCTTCTCTTTGTATTTTTGGGGAGCAATTTGTAATCTACAATCAGGCAAAATTTTCCTTACTTCTTGAAACATTCTTTCTAACGTATCTATATTTGGGTCTGCCAATAAGATATCATCCATGTAATGGCAAATGATAGATTGTGGGAATCATTTTCATAACACTTCTAATGGCTGTTGTACAAAATATTGACATAAGGTGGGATTATCCAGTGTTTCTTATGGGAGAACTCTCCATTGATATCTCTTTATTGCATGTGAACTATTAAATATGGACACTGTAAAGGCAAGTTTTTCTTTGTCCTGTTCTTGTAAAGGTATGGTAAAGAGTCTTTTAAATCAATAATTATAATAGGCCATCCCTTAGTTATCAGGGAAGGCAAGGGAATGCCAGATTGTAAAGAGCCCATGGGTTGAATCACCTTATTTATTGCTCTTAGCTCTGTCACCATCCTCCATTCTCCGTATTTCCTTTAGACAACAAATACAGGAGAATTCCATGGACTGATTGATTCTTCAATATGCTGAGCTTGTAACTGCTCCTGTACCAGCTGTTCTAGAGCCTGCGGTTTCTCCTTCATCAAGGGTCATTGCTGAACCCAAATAGGCTTTTCTGTCAACCATTTGAAAGGGAGTGTTGTGAGTGTCTTTACAGGTACAGCAGCTAGTGAGCTACGCTTTTGCACAACCTTAATGGCTGGTGATTGTTTTGGATAGCACCTTAAAATATTGTTTTCAAAACATAATTGAGCTTCTGGTTTATATCTGAGCCTGGAGGGATTTTAATCTGGATATTCCATTGTTGTAGAAGGTCACGACCCCACAGATTCATTGCTATATTAGCCATATACAGCTTCAACCTTCCTCTCTGTCCTTCTGGTCCTATGCATTCAAGCCATCTTACATTTTGTTTCACCTGAGATATTGTTCCAATATCTAGAAATTGAACAACCACCTCCTTTAGATGCCATCTTGGATGCCATAATTGTGGGGTTATTATTGAAACATCTGCCCCCATGTTGACTAAGCCTTGGATATAAATATTATCTATTCATATTTTCAATTTAAGCCTTTGTTCATTTATGGATCTGCCAGAATATTTGTTTTGTGTTTTTTCTTGGAAGTTTTGATTCCCCCTTAAAGTTGCTCTATTACCCAGTGCTGTGTAGTTCCCTACATTAGGCCTTAGATTTCCTACTTGTCCTGAGGAGGCTGCTCCTCTACTGTGATGGGATATGATTGAACCATTCTTAATTTTGAGATCTGTTTTTGGGGGGGTCTCCTGAGAAAGGCCCCAAGAGGTGTTTCTCAGTGATAAAGAATTTTCTTTTTGTCTCTTATAGATCTACACTCATTAGTCCAATGTCAGCCTTTGCCACATATTCTGCATAACCCAGAAGGTAGGGACCTTCTGTTTAAATCATTCCTAAGAGGGACATTATTCCCAGGAATGCCTTCCATACAATTCTTTCTTATATGGCCTGGTTTACCACAATTAAAGCAGTTAATACCTTGATTTCTTGCCCTAACATTGGAAATGGCTTGACCTACCCAATTCTGTTCATCATAATGGACTCAGCAATGATTGCATACTGAATCCATTCCTCTGTGGGTACAGAGCTGATCTTTAGTGACATAAGAATTCTCTTACATTCCAGATTAGCATGGTCAAAAGCTAAAGAAAATAGTAATTGCTTTCTGACTTCTGGATCTGATACTGCTCTATGTCAATCTCTGCAGAAAGTCAGTATAAGGCTTGCCTGACCTTGGCATATGGCTCAATTTTCAGTCCTGGGTCTAAAATCTTTTCCCAAGCATTCAAAGCAACAGTACAATGTAACAGCAATGTATGCTCATCATAAGTAGTCTAAACCTTCACATCAGCAAATGAGCCTTCACCAAGGATTTGGTCTTGAGAGATGTCAAAACCCCAAACCTTTCCCTGAAGTTCTATGGCCCTAGCCTCTTCCCTCAGCTAATTTCTCCATTGTAAATGTTGGCTATCGTCCAATACAGCAGCTGTTAACTGCATCCAATGACTAGGAGTTATACCTTTAATAGTTGTTTTACATATGTAGAGCGGAATCCATGGAGTAGCATGGCTTCCTTGGTGTCCTTTATATCTCTCACATGGATTGGCTCATAATTGTACTCCATGAATTTTGGAAGTTCGTTGTATATTTTTTTTCTGAATGATAACTTGATATATCGTAGGAGGGGATAAGGGAGCTTTCATGTTCACCATAGGCAAATCATCCCCATCACCATAAGACTTCAGCAATAGTTGTCCTGAACTGTTCTGGGTTGACAGTTCCTTAATATCTTTTCAATTATTGCAACATGGTCCTCCCATTGTTGAAATTTAGAAACCATCGTTTTTCCTAAGGCCTGAATCTCTTGAATAGCCAATCTTTCTAATGATTCCATAGAAGTAATAAGTTTCTTATTCTCATCATTAACATAAAGTCTACACTTCTCTTATACGGTCTTAATAATTGTGTTCAAGTATTGCCTGCCAATTTATCATTTGTAATTTCCACAGTACACACAGACAGCAATTGTTCATTCCCATAATACCAATTAAAGTCTCATATTTGGAATAGGCATAAGACTGTGTTTTTCTTGAGATATAAAATATAGAATCAAGCCCAACAGTAACAGGACTGAGAGTGTGAAGCCCTCAAAAATATAATCATGCAAGTTCTCAATCATAACAGTAAAAAAAAAAAATTCTAAATTCTTGGGAAGTTGTATTGTCTGCCATTGTAAAATTGTAAAAATAATTACACACACACACACACACACACACACACACACACACACACACACACACACACACACACACACACACACACACACACACACAAAATTACCCCAGACTAGATGTAATGGCAAAGTTTAGCCACCAGATGTCATAATCGCCGTTCAAGGTGGTCAAGGCACGGGACTCAAAGTTCATCTTTCTATGAAAATAACCTTAGGAGAAGCAGTTTCTCACAAAATCAGAACAATTTACTATAAGTACACATTAAAGGTCATGCTGTTATCAGCAGTTTGTCCTTGCTGACAGACCCTTACTCACCCAGGGGTAAACCGACCAGGCTGATTCTCTAAGTGAAAACCCGCTGCAAGCCTGCAGGAGCTGCAGGGTCCTTTTCAGCCCACGTGACTCCTAGCTGGAGCCGAACTGCTGACCTAGCTTCTCCCAGCCCAGGCACTAGCATGGAGAACGTGGGCGCATGTGAATAATTCTGTGATAAGTGTCTTCTTTGCTCATGATTGCTTTTTAAAATGTAAGACGACATAAAGAATAAGGTTAATGTGGCAGTTACTGCGAAGGGTTTGCTTCCATGGAAAGCAGTCAGTACAACACTAACACTCCCAAAGTGCTGATGCAAGCCCCTGGCTATTCACATTTACGCTGTTCTCGTGACAGATTAATAAGTGACATAAATCATCACCGTCTAAAAGTTGGAAATAATCACTGTAGCCAAAACAAACAGAACTGTAACCTCCTTGCAAAACCCTCCTAAAAATTACTGTTAAAGCTCACTTGTGCCTTGCTCTGCTCCCATCCCTTGATCTCATTATGACCGTGCCTCCTGTCGAAGACAGCTCAATCCATGTAACTCCGATGCCTTAGCCCTTTCTTAGCACCTGCCCTTGAGAGGGATGGTCTACTTCACTCCTCTGGTTAAGCTAATCAGAACAGTTAATGAGAAGGAAGTGAAAGTTGGCATGTCTTTTGACTGAACCCCTAAGGTGGGAACCTGCCATTCTTTTTTACCATGGCCAGTGATTTGGGGGCCTGTTCGTATCAGCAAAGACTGAGTTCCCTGGGACTCAGCAATCTGCACAGCTGAGGCAGACTTCACCTGAGAGGGAGAAACAGTAGGCACATGAGGATTTCAAAAAATATAATTGTTATAACTCCCAAAATGTATAACGATTAAACTGCATCTAACACTCCAGCCTCTCGAGTTACGTAACAAACTCCAATAAAGCACTAGATCTGAATCAGAAGGCTTTCCCCCACAGTACTTTTTAATGATAAAAGCTGAATCCTGAGTTGGTATTGATTTTGTTGGCAGTAAAGAGGGGTCTTAGAGGCAGAAATTTGAAATGACTCAAGGAAAAAAGCCACGGGAAACTAGTCCTAGTCCAAAAACAAAACAAAACAAAAACCTCTATTATACAAGGAAGGAGAGAATTATATCCCTTTACACCAATCATATTCAATCCTTCCTTGAACACCCAAAGTAAACTATCAGCAAACCCTGTAGGCAACTGTTATCTAGGATCAAATCACAGAAGCAGTGCCACCTGCTGGTTGTTTGTGTCTCCTACGAGTCCTAGGATCAATTTGGCCAACACAGGACCAAAAAAAGGTTCCTGGGCATGGGACTGTGGGTCTTAACTGACACTGGAGGGAAGTGCAGCTGGATTTTATTTGCTCTTTAATTATATTATACACACTCTGTACAGAGGGTATAAAAGATGGCCTGTCCAGAACTTGAGGCATATACTCAGTGATTCAGTATAAGAATGATTAAATATCTTAAAAACATTGCCACTTAAAAACAAGGTTACAAGTATAAAGCCATGTAAAAGGCATATGTACGTAATGAGAAATGAATTTTGTATTAAAATTGCTATTCCTTCTGGCTTAGTCCTTGTGTCATTTCTTGGTCCTTAGTCCTACATTCTCTGTGTAATATAAATTTTATTTTATGTTTCTATAGCTAGAGCTAGCTTCCTCTTCCTTAGTTTGGCTTTCTGTTTTTATGAAGAGACACCATGGCCAAGGCAATTCTTACAAAAGAAAGCATTTAACAAGCAGCTTGCTTACAGCTTCAGAGGGTGAGTCCATGGTCGTGTCGGGAAGCACAACACACAGGAAGATTTGGTGTTAAAAAGGTAGCTGAGAGGTATATCCTGATCCACAGGTGGTTGTTGAGAGACTATGGGTCCAGCATGGGCCTTTGAAACCTCAGAGCTCATCTGCTGGAGACTAAGCATGTAAGTATACGAGCCTATGGAGGCCAATCTCACTGAAGCTCACACAGTTACCTATTGTATGACAGACAGGAAGCGTGGAAGCAAAAGGAATATGCATTCTTCGGTGGTTTCTTCTTTGTTCTTTGTTTTTAAGGACGACTTTATTTTGGATTATGGTTCCAGAGGGATAGATCCATAATGGCAGAGAGGCACAGCAGCTGGCTGGCACAGCGGCAGGAAGATGAGGTCAAATCTTCAACCACAAGCACAGTGGAGAGCAAACTATAAACTTGCAGAGCCCCAGTAAAACACCTCCTCCAGCAAGGCTCCAACCTTGCTTAAAAGTTCCCTAACCTCCCAAACAACAAGATGGCTTAAGAGCCCAAGCGGGATGACCAGGGGTGAGAAATAAAGCAAACAAAAGCGATATCTGGGACCAAGAGATCTTGAATAAGCTGATGACATGTGCCAAGTAGGCTTGTCAGGAAGTATAGCGTCACACACACTATTTGGAGGAGGGCAATGGCCAAGGTCAGCAGCTAAATCACACCACGTTGGCAAAGAGAACACAGGAACCTCAGACAGCTGAAAGACTGATAACCACAGCCCAGGTGGAAGAGCTGGATCTCCAGAAACCGCAAAGTTGGCTCCTTCAAGGCACTTGCTCCAGCCCTAGATTGGCCTTACCAAGTCCACTCCTAGACAAAGATATAGAACTAAAATTTCCTTTGTGCTTTCATAGGAGCCTCTCAGAAAGTCTTGGCTCGGTCTAGCTCCACATACTCCTGAACAGTACTACAAACCACCACATTCTACTCCCAAGCACCCATAATGCAAAATGCATTTAGTCCAACTTCAAGTCTCATAGTCTTTTAGTCTTGACACTGTTTAAAAGTCTCAAGTCTCTTCTGAGATCGAGGCAATCAGTCCTTTAACTGTGTGATATGTGTGGACATGCATGGGGAGCCAGTTCTTTCCTACCACTTACATGTGGGTCCCAGGCTTGTACAGCAAGTCCCATGACCTCTGAAACACCTCACAGCTCCTCTTTCAGTCTTTTTAACAGTGTGGACCACACTTCTGTGCTTGGATACTGACCTAATAATTTAAAATGAAATCTATGAACAAAGAACCCAACCAACTAACATTAAAGAAGAGGCCAAGTACATCAGTCGTTCAAGTTCCTAGCAGCTGTTGTGAGCCTTGGATCACAGATGGTCCAGAGACTGAATAATCAGGAACTCAGCCCACTGAGAAGAGCAAAGCAGGAGCAGTTGAGAGAGGGGTGTACTAAGAGCTACATAGCAGAGTTGATGGCTGGAAGAAAGAGAATGTTCTATAATGTAACCCAGATGTTCACAGGGCCCTCTCAACATCTGAGAGAAGTGAGTCTGAACCCACAGATTCCTGGCCTAGCAAGGTCCAAAGTTTCTGTTAGTTAGGGTTTCCATTGCTGCAAAGAGACACCATGACCACAGCAACTCTTATAAAGGAAACATTTAACTGGGGTGGCTCAATTACGTTTCAGAAGCTTAGTCTACTATTATCATGGTGAGGAGCATGGATGCGTGCAAGCAGACCTGGTGCTGGAGAATGAGCTGAGAGTCCTACATCTTGATCTGCAGTTAACAGGAAGTGAACTGTGACACTAGGAGTAGCTTGAGCATAGGAGACCTCAAAGCCCACCCCTCAGTGACACACTCCCTTTGAACATAGATCTCAAAGCCACCCCCACAGTGGCACCCTCCCTTTGAACAGAGATCTCAAAGCCCACCCCACAGTGACATACTTCCTCCAACAAACCACACCTCCTAGTATTTACTCCCTTTGGGGACCATTTTTTTCAAGCCACCATATCTGAGCCATCTTCTTAGCTCCTAAAAAGAAAACTCTAACATCAGATAAATACTTTTTACGTAGTAACAAGACCCGAAATCAGCATGCAGGGGCTGGGATGTAACTTGGTTGGTAGCTTGTTTGCTCAATCCCTATAAACTGGGTTTGATAGCTCACTCCTGTAAGTCCAATACTTGGGAGATGGGAGGAGGAGGATCAAATGTTCAAAGTCATCCTCAGCAACACAGCAAGTCTGAGACCAGAATGGACATGAGACACTGTCCTCTTCCTCAAAAAAAAAAAAAAAAAAAAATCACATAGAAAAGCTAGTAGCATTTTTTTAGACTAATAATGAACTCATCAAGAAAGAAATCAAGTGGGGTTGAGTGTCTTATTTACAAGAGCTGGAAAAATAAAACCCTACCCAAGATTAATTTATAGAATAAAAACTTTAAGGTACTGAAAAATTAAATTGAAGAACATACTAGAAGGTGTAAAGACAGTACGTGTTGATAGGATTAATCTTGTAAAAATGCTTATACTACCAAAAGCAATCTGCAGATAAAATGAAATCTCATTAAACTTCCAATGACATGCCTCACAGAACTAGGAAAAAAAAAAAAAAAGAATCCTAAGTATATACTAGAAGCACAAAGACCCCAAATAGCTAAAGCAATCCTCACCACAGCATTTGAACTCAAAGCATATTCACAGCCACAGTACTGGTACAAAACAATCAGGACACAGACGGGACCCAGAAAGAAGCCTATAGTAATAACTAACCGATTTTTGGTAAAGCTATCAAAACCACATTGCAGAGAAAAGACAGACTTTTGACCAGTAGTGCTAAGAAACTGACACTGGATTCCTCTCTCTCTCTGCACAAAAATCTATTCACAATCAAGACCTGAAATTCAGTAAAGTGCTAGAGGAAAGCACAGGCCCTTCAAGACAGGGCAGAGACAGCAGCAGCAGCAGCTCCCTAGAATCCAGCCACTCCCCACTCCTGGCATAGCTTCTCTTCCTTAGTCTCCTCTTCCAAAAGCAACAACAAACACAAAGCCCGTATGCCCAGCAAAGGAAACACATGGCCAGAGTGGAGACAGCCTATAGGATGTTAATGAACTACACAGACAGTTCTCCTTAGCCAAAGGGAAAGGCAAATGAACCGCTAACACTGGGTGAACAGTATCAAGCACACATTCATGCACGAACAGGTGCAGGGCAGCGCATAATTAACATTTCATTTGCAACACTGAAGGATACACACAGGAAAGCAAACAATTCCATTTTTATTGTATTAAAATTGGCATATTTTGAAACAAAGTTTAATATAATTCAAATAATTTTGTTAATTTTCACAATTACATTTAATTCCTATATTAATTTTTAAGGGGAGCAAAAGGATGTTAGGAAGTGGTCCTTCATCAGATGGCAGGAGCTTGGTTGGTTACATTCTGGAAAAAGAATGACACGTTTCCCCTTATTCTTTCCAGAAATGGATCTGTAAGATTTAAATGGTCTCCAGAAAAATGTCTCCACTGCTTCAGCTGTGACATGGACAAAGGTCTCAGGGAGCTGGATTTCTGGTGTTGAGGGTTGAGCTGACACTGCCTGGAGGTGACATCTGAAATGAGTAAACAATGAGATGCCTTCGGACAGCATATACCCACTGGACAGCAAGTCATATGATGTCTCCCATCTGACCAGGCAGTTTAGGCTAAAATATTCAGTATTCATCCTTTTTACAAATATATTGATAGGTAACTACTATGCACTCAATAAGTACCGGCCTTTGACAGACACCAAACACTTTCACAAAGAAATGTTTACCAGCCCATAGTCCAAACCCTATCGGGTAGAGCCAGAGATAGAGTCACTGTGTGAGCCCTGGTCTTGTGTACATAGGTCTTTGGTTCTATCTCCACCACCAATAAATAAACCAATTCTGTGAAGCCAGATAGGTTTGCAGAAGCAAACATCTGGATCAGAACTCCATAAATCAAATCCACTGATGGTCTGCAGCAAGCATACTAATAGACTATAAAATGAGTCACAAAGACTACTGATGAACTCACCAATGCAAGTTAGATTTCTTTAAAGACTTCTATGCCTTTTAATTGTGTTGTTGTGAGTCTGCATGTAGGTACATGTCTGTGAGTGCAGGTGCCCAAGGTAGCCAGAAGCATCACACTCCCTGCAGCTGGAGTTACATACAGTTGTGAGCCACTCAATAACACTAATAAGTTATCTATCAAATATATAGTTGACAATATGAAAATAGTGTGTAAGGAAAGTATATAACAAATTACACATCTGTAGTGTGGCAGGTAATAAATTATCATGTATCCACAGTGGAAGATCATGCATGGAAGGGAGAGTGACCCACCCTAACCCAGCATAGTATGTCATTTCTAAACACTTGGTGATTTTACTGTGTTTACATCATTTATATACCTCCAGCTACTCTCACATCCCACACACACACACACACACACACACACACACACACACACACACACACACACGATCTGCTGGGTCCATTTAGTAGTGCTCATGTGCACACGTATTTAGGACTAAAGGAATATTTTTAAATAAATCATGAGTAAAGAAGAAATAACAATAGGAAATATTTAAAACTAAATAATGAAAAAGCTACATATTAAACTTAAAGGAGCTGATATAGAAAAAAATTAAAGGGTCAAAGACCATTTTTGAAAATAAGTTTGAAAATCATTAAGCCATGCTGGGCTACGATGGTGCACGCCTTTAATCCCAGCACTCGGGGGAGGCAGAGAGAGCCAAATCTCAGGGTTTGAGGCCAGTCTGGTCTATAAAGCAAATTATAGGGTAGCCAGGGCTACAGAGACAAACCCTGTCTCAAAAACAAAAACAACAATAACAAGAAGCCAAAAGAAGAAAGAAAACCATTAACCCTGGTGTTCAACTGAAAAGCATTCCATTAAAGCAGAAAGCCATGCCTACTAACTCAAGTCTATATACTATCTACTTGCTACATGGGAAGCTGAGTCAGGATTGCAAGTTGGCCAGCCTTGGCAATTTGGTGAGATGATGCCTCAAAATAAAAGCTAAAAAGAAGGCCATTGATATGGCTCAGAAGTAAGATGCTTTCCTAGGATCCATGAGGTCCTAGAATGAATCCTGAGGCCATAACAAGCTACATTAAAAAAAAAATTACTTTAAAAAATAATGTATAAAATAAAACAAATTAATAATAATAATAAAGTACATTATAGGATCAAGTGTCCATGAAGAGAAAAATGAAAACATTTATCTGAAGTTTTAAATCTACCCAAGGCAAGAGGATCCCTGTGAGATGAAGGCCAGCCTGTTCTACACAACAAGTTCCGGACCAGCCAGAACCACATAGTAAGACCCTGTCTCAAAACCTAAAAAAATAAAATAAAATGTATTCTTTAATGAATATATATCATTGTAACTGAAATATAATTATATGATTATATATAATATCTATGAACTCCAGTATTTGTAATATAAATTTTAGAATATGTAAAATTGGTATAAATTAGGTTATATGCTATATAAAATATTAGCTTCTTGGGTTGGTTTATAGCTCAGCACTCAGGTAGACTGCCCACTTAGTAAGTTCAGGGCTATGGATTTAATCTCTAAAATCACAAAAAGAAATGTATGTGTATATATATGCATAAATCTGCATATGTGTATATATGTACACCAATTTAATATGTATATTTTTGTTTCTGAGGATTTCATATAAGTACTGTACTTACATCATTTACACATCTCCAACTCCACCCTTTAAGAAGATAAAAAGAGCCGGACAGTGGTGGCACAGGCCTTTAATCTCAGCACTCAGGAGGCAGAGGTAGGCAGATCTCTGTGAGTTCAGGGCCAGCCTGGTCTACAGATCAGAGTCCCAGGGCAGCCAGGGCTACACAGAGAAACTGTCTCAAAAAGCCTCCCACCAAAGTAAGTTTTAAAAGAGTAACTTCTTAAACATCACAATTATTTTATCTTTTACAGATTTTTTTATTATTTATGTGTGCATGGGTGTCAGGTGAGTATATGTGCAAAGGAGTGGGGGGTACTTGTTTACATTTGCACAAAGGCCTAGTACATAGTCTGTTATGTGATGCCAGGATGCAAACCTCATGACAGCGTATTACCAAGTGCTCTCCTATGAAGAGTGCCTAAGCGTAGAGACATTTTCAGGCCTACTTAACAGCATGTGTAGCTCAAGTTGCTTCTTCTAAGCACTTCTTAACATCTGGCTCCATTACAAATAAATCTTACATGATTTAAATAGGTAATCCCACTAAATATAGGATTTTTATGAAATTGTAATAAAATTTAAAACTTTTCTCTTATTCTGAAGCCACTCCACTAGGCATTGAGAGATTTGCCTACATAAGTTAATTTTCTCACAACAGATTCAGAAATAAGAAACTGAACAGAGAAAAAAGTTTTCTTGAACATTTCTCAAGCATACACCTAGCAACTGCCCCACAACCCAAGGACAAAGAAAACTAATACATGCAAATGGCAGACATTGTAAGTCACCCTTTAAGGGTTTCCAAAGACACTTACTTGACCACTCTGTGGTAATGGAATCATCGTACAACTCAGCAGTGTGATCTTTTTCTTCTGTGCATGCACAGTCAAGTAGGTCATGAGTCACACAATGTGAACTTTCGTGGAGCGTGAACAAGTCTTTCAGCTCCTCCACTGAGAACTGGATATGTTCCGATGACTTGGAAAGGTCTACAACTGCCCCCGAAAGGCCTTGTTTACTGATCTGTCTTTGGTAAATCTTTTCCTCTATCGTTCCTGGGGAGGAAACACCCATTAGATTCCCGTCTTGGGTCTATTATTTGTGCTGAGTTACATCCCAGATATTGAAGCACAAACTAACAAAAGAAAAAATTTTAAGGAGATACATTTTTGTCACATGAAGGCTTTTTACCTGTAGTCAGGAGTCTGTAAATATGCACAGGATGTTTCTGACCATCTCTCCATACTCTAGACATAGCCTAGACAAAATAAAAATTCTGAGTATAATAGAAACTGACGGCCCTTGAACATAAGCAATTTGCAAGAATATGTGATTTCACTAATAATTCAAAGATTCTGGATTTCACTAATAATTCAAAGAACAAAGTAGGGTATCAGCAAGACGCTCAGCAGGTAAAGGCACAAGCTCGACAATCGCAGTTTGAGGCCTAGAACCTACATTGTAAGAGCTGTCCTCTGGCCCCACACATACCATGGCATACAGATGCCCTCTTGACATCTTTGCCCCGGGTTGGGAGAGGGAGGCTGAGCACTCACTGGAGCATGTGAAGCAGCTGCAGGAGAGTCATGCAGCAGTGAGTGGGTATGTACCAACAGAGCATACAAGGGTCCAAGTAGCTAATAACACCCTTGAAAAGTCCTCAAGGCATCTGCAGTCATCACCTTGGGCTCCTCTAGTTTAAGTATTAACAGTGACACTGTGCACGAAAAGGCTGATATTTAAATCTTGCACACTCCCCCACAAAAATGCCTCTCACTGGAGAGTAACAGCAACACCCACAGGGACAAGAGAAGCTAGGCTCTTGTGCCTTTAATCCATGGAGCCTGTTACTGAGTTTCTCTCGCTAACAAAGTGTGCATGTGGCTCTCCCTTGAAAAAGGGAAACTCCACCAGGTACAGAACAATGCCAGTATGCCATCAATTTCTACCACGCCAACTACCTATTGATCTAAACTTACCAAAGAAAATCACCTTAACTTGTGAGATAAAGATTTCAAAGAGTACCACTCCCAAGACCAACAAACCAGAGGCCTCTTAAAGAACCAATGAAATGCCTGTTTTTCTCTGTCCGTGGGCAGCCTGGATCCTGAAACAGGGTCATTCCCTTTTCCTCAACTGTTTTCTCTCCTGTTGAAACTTGTTTGTGCTCAATGCAGTTTTTACTTCTACAACCATCCTTCAACTTTCCTCATAATGAGCATCACACTTAGCCTCACACAGCATCAATCTGACAGACCTTCTGGAGGGAATGAAGATTGAATAAATCCATCAAGCAGTCGTGGAGGCAACTCCCAACAAAGCTCAGGTGAGCTTACCAGCTGGTAATGCTCCACCACTCATCAGTGCTGAATGGAGAGCTGTTGATACAGCTCTGAGGGGAAGGACATGTGGAGCTGGTACCTTGTCTCTCCTAGACTCTGCCCTATGCTTTTGCTGACTTCAGTATCCTTGTAAAGTAATAACTGCAAGTAGACATGCTTTTCTCAAGTCTCTGAAGTCTAGGAAATCATAAAACTTCAGGGTTGTCAGGTCACATAATGAAAATACCAGCTATACCAAAAAACCTCAAAATACATGAAAGTTGTCTGTATACTGAAGAAAATCTTAGTCTCACAAATTTTCCTAAAGTAGTTAATGCTGCAGCCCACACAAATCTATCACAACATCTATACCTGGTCCCTGCCATCCCAGTGGTCACATCTATTCCAGGTCTCTATCATCCTATGGTCACAGCATCTATACCTGGTCCCTGCCATCCTGTGGTCACATCTATTCCAGGTCCCTATCATCCCTGTGGTCACAGCATCTATACCAGGTCCCTCCCATCCCTGTGGTCACAGCATCTATACCAGGTCCCTATCATCCCTGTGGTCACAGCATCTATTCCAGGTCCCTATCATCCCTGTGGTCACAGCATCTATTCCAGGTCCCTATCATCCCTGTGGTCACAGCATCTATACCAGGTCCCTATCGTCCCTGTGGTCACAGCATCTATACCAGGTCCCTATCATCCCTGTGGTCACAGCATCTATTCCAGGTCCCTATCATCCCTGTGGTCACAGCATCTATACCAGGTCCCTATCATCCCTGTGGTCACAGCATCTATACCAGGTCCCTATCATCCCTGTGGTCACAGCATCTATACCAGGTCCCTATCATCCCTGTGGTCACAGCATCTACACCAGGTCCCTATCATCCCTGTGGTCACAGCATCTATACCAGGTCCCTCCAATCCCTGTGGTCACAGCATCTATACCAGGTCCCTCCCATCCCTGTGGTCACAGCATCTATACCAGGTCCCTCCCATCCCTGTGGTCACAGCATCTATACCAGGTCCCTCCCATCCCTGTGGTCACAGCATCTATACCAGGTCCCTCCCATCCCTGTGGTCACAGCATCTATACCAGGTCCCTCCCATCCCTGTGGTCACAGCATCTATACCAGGTCCCTATCATCCCTGTGGTCACAGCATCTATACCAGGTCTCTATCATCCCTGTGGTCACAGCATCTACACCAGGTCCCTATCATCCCTGTGGTCACAGCATCTACACCAGGTCCCTATCATCCCTGTGGTCACAGCATCTATACCAGGTCCCTATCATCCCTGTGGTCACAGCATCTATACCAGGTCCCTATCATCCCTGTGGTCACAGCATCTATACCAGGTCCCTGCCATCCCTGTGGTCACAGAATCTATACCAGGTCCCTATCGTCCCTGTGGTCACAGCATCTATACCAGGTCCCTATCATCCCTGTGGTCACAGCATCTATACCAGGTCCCTGCCATCCCTGTGGTCACAGCATCTACACCAGGTCTCTATCATCCCTGTGGTCACAGCATCTATACCAGGTCCCTGCCATCCCTGTGGTCACAGCATCTACACCAGGTCTCTATCATCCCTGTGGTCACAGCATCTATACCAGGTCCCTCCCATCCCTGTGGTCACAGCATCTATACCAGGTCCCTCCCATCCCTGTGGTCACAGCATCTATACCAGGTCCCTCCCATCCCTGTGGTCACAGCATCTATACCAGGTCCCTATCATCCCTGTGGTCACAGCATCTATACCAGGTCTCTATCATCCCTGTGGTCACAGCATCTATACCAGGTCCCTGCCATCCCTGTGGTCACAGCATCTATACCAGGTCCCTATCATCCCTGTGGTCACAGCATCTATACCAGGTCCCTATCATCCCTGTGGTCACAGCATCTATACCAAGTCTCTATCATCCCTGTGGTCACAGCATCTATACCAGGTTCCTGTCATCTCATGGTCATGAATTCCCTGCAAGCCGTACTGTACAGTGTGACATGAAGCTTGGCTTTGATTTTTCATGTTGGAAAGAGAACAAACTTCTATTTCTTCACATATAGAAAACATGGGCTGCTTACATCCATATGTGCAGATGTTGTGAAGATTAAATAGATAGTAAACAGAGCACTCAACAGAGTGCCTGATACAAAACAAGAGCCTAATACCCAACAACTATTTATACATCATCATCAGCTTTGATTTCCAAGGCATTCGTAATATTGACCTAATGTGTAAATATTCCTACCTGGATGTCAGTAGCTGGGTTCCAATCAATATCATAGAGAATTAAGTGAGATCCTCCAATAAGATTAAGTCCCACACCACCAGCTTTTGAACTTAATAAAAAAATAAAATCAGTAGAGTATTTACTATTGAAACTATCAACAACTTGCTGCCTTTGAGAGACTGGTGTTTGTCCATCAAGTCTTGCACAAGCATATCCATGACGCTTGCATACTTCTTCTAAAATATTCAAGGTTTGTCTGTAGTTGGACACCAAAACCACTCTGTCAACCAAAAAAATGAAACTTGGTTACATGATGTTTTAGGGCAGTATTTTGTCCTCTTGCTTTGTTTTCTAGTTAAAGGAAAACTTAACAGCAACATGAGAGGAGCAGCAATGGCAGGTAGAATTACAGTAGTTGTCAGCCACCTCAGTTCTCTTCACCACTGAGCCATCCTTCCCTCCCTCAAATAAACACCCTGACAGAGAACCCCGGGTCACATCCATGTGAGTAGGTGACTTGCAAACCTGTATTCTTTGGAGAAAGTAAGCCAAATAAACTGAGACTGGGGACTGTAGTGGCAGAGTGTGGTGACAATAACAAGAGGCTGGGTGCAGGCTTACTTTTCAGTGGGACGGAGTTCACGGATCGCTGCCAGGAGCTTTACCAGCACCTGTAGTTTCCCAGACTCGTCCTCAGAGAACTGAAGAGGGTCATAACCAGCAGGGAACACAGTCAGCAAGCCTTCGCATAGGTTCCTATCTCCGTTCTCATCAGAGCTTGAGGTAAACTCTTTACCCTGTCAAATCAGAGTTAATACTGGTTCACATTTACTGACTAATAAGGATCAAACAATACAAAGCCTCCAGGGTGGTCCAGTTAACCGTGATGTAGCTCTAGCTTTACAGGTCACATGAGCATTTCTGAAGCAGTGCCAGGCCTGTGCAGAGCTCCCGGCCTTTCCACACCTTGGTGTCTCTTAGCAATACCTCTGACTAATTTCTGTCTCCTGCCCTCCTGTTACTTTTTCTCTTGAGTTGTAGGTGGCTCACAGCATCTTCCAAGTGACAACTAAAACAAGCACAACAGTCTCCTGAGTCATAAAACATAGAAGCTTCTTCATAAGAGTAATGATGCCATCAACAAGCTAACAGAGAAACTTATCTTACAATACATTTTGCTGATAATCTCAGAGTCTGGGGAAACATGGAACCCAGAGCCCTATATTGCTAACAGACTCGGGTTACTTTAATCCAAAGTGATTAGAGAACTCTGGAATTCTTTCCCAAAATGCCTAGTTACACAGAAACACAGAAGATGAAATTAGAGTGACCAGGTTAAGTAGCCGTGATTGGCAGGTCTCTTTGCCCTTCCTGGCTTCCCAGAATGCTCTTTTTTTCTGAACTCTGTTCAGTGAACAGTACTGACTGCCCAGAAGGTGTCCTCCTCCTGCTCTTCCCCCAGTTCTATAAAAGGGCCTGCTGCAAAGGGCCTGCTGCAAAGGGCATGTGCTCATTCAGAGTCCTTTCTTCCTTCAGTCTCAGGGACCAGGCTGGCCTTCAACTGCCTGGCCAGTTTTTCTCTTTTCACACCATATTCATCTTTGGCCTTATTTAACCTGGTAATTGCTATATACATTTTTAACTCTCATTATGTTCATGCACATTATATTCCTTTTTTGTATTAGACAAATCTTTCTGGGCACATATTTAAATATAATTTGGCTACTGCCATATACACACAAAATATACCTTAGGTCAAGTCATTTGGCCGAATATCTATACAACTTGAGAAATTAGTATCAGGTTAGATCTATAAGATGCCTATAATTTGAAAAAGTCTTGACCCAGGGTTTAGTCCTAATATTTGAATATGCTTACACTATAAAGAATCAGTGATCTGGGGTAGATGAACACATTTATGCACAGCACACACACGTATGCACACACAGAGAATATGCAAAAACTTTCTAAATTAAGTGATAGATTCTGAGCCATCATAATTTCTTCCTTTTAAGGAAAATTTTTTGGCCTCTATTCTTCCTGGGCTTCATGCCCAAAGGTTTAATTTTTACCACTATATATAGAATCTGTTTCTTTAAAATTTGCTTAATAAATTATTATAATCCAGCCTTTTACAGAGTTACATAAAGCTCACTTCTCTGATAAACTACGTAAATAAAATCCATTGTAGGATAAACTTGGAGAATTTGGTTAGAACACTTCACGTTTTAAGTATATAATTAATCTCATACATAAACTAACAACCACAGTTTTGTTTAAGAAGGTTATTTAGGAACATATTTTGATTTTACTGTTTAAAGAATTGAATAAAAGTTTTCCATGGAGCACTAGAAATGTCATTATTGATTATTGTACAGCTTCTCTAACCAGGCATTCTGCTAGGTTCTTCCTATAATTTCTTGTTGGAAAGTCACAGTAATAGTATCATGAAGCAAATATTAGCACTGCACTCCAGGTAAGAAAACTACAGCTCACAGATGCAACTTAACTACCAAATTTGCCAAAAGTTAAAAAGTTAGAACAGGAGTGGTGGTGCATACCTATGATCCTGGCTGTTGGGAAATAAAGGCGAATGGAATCAGAATCTAGGGCTATGCTCAGCTACATACGAAATTCATGAGATGTTCTTGGAGCCAAAGAACTACAGGTATAAGGTTAAGGAACTGACACCAGTCCTAATCTCAGACACCCTTACCATGCTGCAGACCACCTTACAGTCATTACATCTGCACAGTTGACCCACAGTCCTAATCTCAGATACCCTTACCATGCTGCAGACAGCCTTACAGTCATTCATTACATCTGCACAGTTGGCTCACAGTCCTGATCTCAGACACCCTTACCATGCTGCAGACCGCCTTACAGTCATTACATCTGCACAGTCCACTCAACCATGTCATCATTCAAATTCACACCTATAATGAAATCTAATTTGGGAAATGTTCTAGAGTAAAAATTCTACACAAATATCTCTGAATTCCTATTTTCTTCTTTTCCCCCAAGACAGGGTTTCGCTGTGTAGCCCTGGCCATCCCGGAATTGTGCCACAAAAATAGTGTTAGAAGCTGAGCTCAGGAGTGGGTAGCGGGTTCTTCTTGTCCCAACTATTCCAAAAGCTAAAGCAGGAAAACCACTAGAGCCTGGGATACAATCCCAGCCTGGACAAAACAAGACACCCCTCTCCAACAAAAAGAGGGATGACAGTAATAGTATTCTTTCCAAATAGTTTGTAAGGGATAAACAAAATAAAAACAGAAAAGCACTTTACTCTTGGTATACAGAAAAGACTGAACTATTAGCAAGTACTATCAGTAACTCTGTCTGGCTGGAGGGCATGATAGCTGCTGCTGCTGTTAATGTTCTGCAATAGTGTCTTACTCTGTAGCCCAGGCTGATCTCAAAACCAAGCAATCCTCCTGCCTCAGCCTCCAAAATGAATGAGGGCATTACAAGTGTGAGCTCCATACCAATTTTGTTTATTTTCTTTTTGTGAATTTCCTGAATTTTCCAAATTTTATGCAAAAACCATGCATTACTTTTATAAAAAGAAAAATGAACTATTTTAACGGTAAGTTCAGCATCTGTTAGCATCTCACAAACCAAATGGCTGTGTTAACATAAAATAGGAAGGGAGCGGCCATGGCAAAGGCTGGAGGCATTCATCAGAACCACACAGGAGGGGCCACTGAGCATCCGAAACCCTCGCAAAGGCCACTCCGGGACGAGCCCAGTCTACCCCCGGGTCTCCCAGGCCACACGGCCCTCATCTCAGGCCCAGCCGGTCCACATGCTCACCTTCACAGAGCTGAACAAAAGGCAAGGGTGACTGCACAGCTTCTTCAGAGCTCCTATGCAGACGAGATGGGAGCTATTTTCCAACAGTCCCTGAAGACAAAATCTAACCATCTGAGAACTCAGGAGCTTCCGATAAAGCTCTGTCTGCAGTACTCCTGGTCGGCAAAAGACAACGGTCTCTATCTTAGGGGGAAGGTACTTATTGATGACTTCCTGAGTCCTTCTAAGGATAAAAAGTCCAGTGAGACAAGTGAGTTCAGCCGCTCTTCTCTCTCCTAACTCTTGTTCTTCCTGTGGGGAAAAAGAGGAACAGACTCAGAAAGAGGTATGTACAAAATACCTGTCGTTATGGCTAAAATGAAGTTAAACATTACACAATGATGAACCCTAAGTAATCATTTGCATTAGATGTTAGGGGGAGAGACAAAGTCCACTACAAAGCTCAGGCTAGCCTGTAATTCACCATATAGTACAGCCTGCCTCTACCTCCAGGGTGCTGAGATTACAGCACATACTAAGTCACATGAGACCTTTCTCAACAGAAGAAACAAACATACGAGTGTGGGGGCGGAAAAGCCAATGACAGGATTGGGAGCTGAACTCAACAGAGGAGTATGTGTAGGCCTAGGTTTAATTCTAGCACTGAGGAAAACCAAAGTAAAAGTCATCACAATATTTTAAAAAATACACTTTTTACTAACTCTGAGACTTTCCCATATGCATACAATGTACTTCTAGCACATTCTCATCTATGCCTCCCTCCATCTCCACACCTCCCAACTTCACCTTTTTTATAAACTCTGTGGTGGTTTGAACAAAAATGTATTTAAATGCTTAGTCACCAGGGGGCAGCACTATCTGAAAGGATTAGAAGGATTAGGAGATATGGCCTTGTTGGAGGAAACTCACAAAGATCAGCTTTGAGGTTCAAAAGCCCACAGAGCCCAGTGTCTGTCTTTCTGCCCATCAGGATGGAGCTGTTGAGCTCTCCAGCACCATGGCTGTCATGCTTGTTGCCATGTTCCCTGACATGATGATAACGAACTAACCCCCTGAAGTGATTTCTTTTATAAGAACTGCTTTGGTCGTGGTGTCTTTTCACAACGACAGAACCATGGCTAAGTCACCCACCAACTCCAATTTTGCTACCCACATACTTATTGGTGTGGGCCACTCACCAGAGCATGGTGTACCTACCAGGTGCCATATCCTTAAAGAAAACTAATTATCCCTCTCCCAGAAGCCAGCAACTGTCACTAGCTCCTTAGCTAAGGGTGGGGGCTCATGGGTCCCTCCATAATGTAATGTTGACTGGATTGATCTTGTACAGAAACCAAGACTGCTGTGTCCTCTGGGTCTTACAATCTTCCCATTCTCATTCAGCAATGGTTCCTGGGCCCTGCAGGGAGGAGATATATATATATATCCATCCTATTTGTGGCTGAGGACTCCAAAGAAACCTATTCTCTGAACTCTACCAGCTGTGAGTTTCTGTGTTAATTACCATCCACTGTATAAATAAACTTCTCTGTGAGGTCTGGAACTGTACTAATCTATGAGTATAAAGATAAGAATAGAAGAATGTGAGATACTATGTCCATTTATCAGACTAACCCTTGGGGCCTATGAGCCGGAAAGGCTCTTGGCCTGCTTTATACTGCCTGGCATATGTTCCCTCCTGTGGGGTCAGCTAAAGTCTACGCTATGTCTGCACCTACACCCTGCCATCCCCATTGTTACCGTAGCCCAGGGCTCACTGTTAAGACTTTTATTCTTCTTCTGCCCCCGAAGCCTGTACAGCACCTTCCATCACTAGAAATGCTGTCAGGGACAACTTGATTTCTCCATGTTGTCCTGTAACTAAAGTGTGCAGTATTACCCTAGGCAAAATGTTTTACCATCAAGTTCTGATGGACATCCAAGAGCAATACCAATAACCTATATTTGGGGGACATTCCAGGCACTCCTGACCATAACTCATGGGAGGCATCTCACACCTGGGCTTTTTTAGCCAACCTACAGCTTGTAAGAGGGAGTTCTAACTCCCAACTATGCTCATATGTGTGTAGCATACAATAAATAGATCATATAAATATCATATAATAAAATAATGTTTTCACATAGTCTTTTCAAACATTCTTAGTACTAGCTACCCCCCTCATTAAATGTTGGGTATAATTATTTAATTAGTCACAATCTCCTTATCATTGCTTGGTTACCGACATCATGGAAACCTTATTCTGAAAATAAACGTTCATATGACAGTTGTAATGATACACATCTTTCGGATCATCAGCAAAGTTTCCTCCCTCAAAGCCCCGGGGGAAAAGACCGTAAGCTAGATAGAGGTGGGGTCAAGAAGACCAGAACGGTGAGCTCTGGGCATGAGAAGACCAACTCATAAACCCACCGCAGTCAACAGTACAGTACTGATGAAGGAGGGGACCCAAGCCCCAACTGTGTTCCAGAGAATGACCTACACCTGACACTGAGCTAGTGGATTCAGCAGATCATTCTAAAACAGAAAAGGGGGGGGAGGGCATGGGGCTATCAGCCCCCAAGAAATTAGCAGGACAATGGTGTGCACTAAATATGAATGAAATACACTGTACACAGGTACAAAATGCTAAAAGAATATATAAATTCTTTTAAATTTACTAGCACAAGATATTGTTGACTCTTTGAAATTCATTCATTATATGCTATTCATTACATAAATGTATATTTTAAGTCAAAGTATATTAATAAAAGATATGCTTAAGTTCTCTATAGAATCTTTTGAGCATATAAAACTTTACAGGAAAATTTTAAACAAATTCCTGTGTATATATTTATTCACATATATAAATATTCCCATTATATTTTAGGAGTTTAATTTTTATTACAAATACAATAAAGCTTTTGAAGGAAAGATAGACATTGTAGTTCTGGACAGAAGTCTAAAGTCTAATTTAATCAGCCAAGAATAACTACTGCTGAACAGGAGGATATAGCTCAGTGGGTAGAGAAGCTGACTGGAGCGTGGTCCCAGGAGCCCATTGTGCATGTGACTCGAGAACAGAAGCCTTCCTGTGTCCTCTGACCACACCATGCTGCAGCATGCACAGCTGCACACAAAAGGAAAATGTCAAGGTTCCAGAATGAAGCTTCATGCAAAGAGGGAACCATTCATTCTGGCTCATCCTTGTATTCCTCCAGTGTTTATCTCTTAACCTTTGACCCACTTACAGTGTTTAAAATGTGTGTTGTATTGGGCTGGATGCAGTGATACTCACCTTTGATCCCAGCACTTAACAGATACATCTCTGTGAGTTGAAGGGCAACTTGGTCTTGACAGTGAATTCCAGGCCAACCTGGCCTACATAATGAAACCCTACCTCAAAACAAACCTATTAGGTCAATAAGTGACTAACACTATTTTTATATAATATACTATGAATACTTTTCATTCAATTATTAAATAATCACATAAGCCATTATTTTACAGGTTCTGATTTGTGTAAAATGCTTAATAACATATGTTTTGGCAGATTACCTTTATAATTTAAATTCTCTAGAACAAGATATGCCACTGGGGATGCTGATCAATTTTAAACTGCTTGCCTACCACATAAGAAGCCCTAGGTTTAATCCACTTAGCAACTAATAAAACTGTGTTTGGTGGCATACACTTAAAATTTCTGCACTGGGAAAATGGGTGGATTGGTTCAAAGTCAACCTGAGCTAGAAGCCTTTCACTAAAAACAAGCAAACAAATAATAAAGTACAATTGGGTGTTGTGTGGTGATATATTATGTATTTAATAAAGTTTGCCTGAAGATCAGAGGACAGAGCCAACCACAGATTTTAGCCAGAAAAGGTCAGGGAGTGGCAACATATACAAGCCTTTAATCCCAGCACCAGGAAGCTCAAACCAGGAAATGATATTGCTGGGCAGAGAAAGGTTTATAAGTGAGGAGACAGTTTGACCCTTCCGTTTTTGGCTGAGGACTCAGAGGCATTCAGTCTGAGGATTCTTGGAGACAGGCTTGGGGAGCTGGCAAGGTGAAAAGTGGCTGTGGCTTGTTCCTCTGTCTCTCTGATCTTTCAGCTTTCCCCCCAGTATCTGAGTTTTTATTATAAGACCAATTAGGATTCATGCCATAGTGTTGTGTGTGTGTTGGGTTTTTTTGGGGGGGGGGGGTGTAAAAGGGAACATTGGGGTCAAAGTTTTTTGGAGACGGGATCTATCAATGTAGCTCTGGCTGTCCTGGAATCACTATGTAGACGGTGATCCGCCAAGCTCTGCCTCCCTGAGTGCTGAGATTAAAGGTGTGTGCCCTGTAAAGGTAAGTGCACAGAGAGAGAGAGAGAGAGAGAGAGAGAGAGAGAGAGAGAGAGAGAGAGAGAGAGAATGAATATGTGTTTAAATAGAGTCATAGTTGTAGCCCAGGCTGCCCGAGATCCTAGAAACCCTGCCTCAGCACCTAGGATACTTTTTAACCATATTTTCTTTCCAACTTTAGTGGTGTTCTCTTTAGTGACACATAGAAAAGTGGTATTAATTATTAATGGTAGCATCTTAGATTTAATAAAATATATTATGATTCTTCTAGACATACTGCTCTTAATAAAAAAACAATCATTAAAGTAAATTATACCTGGGAAGAAGAAGGTTCTCTTGACTTTACGATGGGCTCTTCATATATTTTCCTATAAGACGACAAAGAGCCTAATATTCCTGGATTGACAAAATCAACTAATGCAAAAAACTCCTGCAGATCATTCTGAACTGGAGTGCCTAAGGGGAGACAAACGCAAGAGAAGGTTACCTTCATTTGATAATCACAGGTCTCTGCAGAAATGTGTGCCCTCTTCCCTGAGAGCAATAAATACACGCAAACACCCTAAAACTGAGGAAGGACAGCCAAAGCTTAAAATATCATAATCATGTGAATCTTTACTTTTTTTTTTTTTTTTAACAAAGTGTCTGGGGACAGGTTCTGAAGTCTGGCTGCTCACGTTTTGAGCCCACCACCTCCCTTGAATAGCCTTGAGCAGGATATTTACACCAATTCCTCACCTGTGAAATGGATGTAAGAGCAGTTCCTTTGGCTAAGGGTCAAGAGTAGTCAACTCACATAATATACCAAGTACTGGGCTGCTAGTCTTGACAATCACGAGGAAAGTGTTGGTTAAGCCACATTGTCTACGGCATTCTGATCATGGCAACCCTGACAGACCAACTAACTATTACTTATCTAAATCCTAACCACTTCCTAGTCAACATCAACTGAATGCTTTCCTTAACAATGAGCTAGAACACAGCAGGAAAAAAAAATCAAAATTTGTATTGACATGTGTAACACTGCACATGTTCATATGCAAACTTTTACTTTCATAGAAAGAAAAACATCGCATTTGAAGCAAAATGCCCTATCAATATAAGAGCAGAGAGTTGCGGAGACTGGTTGTGGAGAGCTTACTTACCAAGACCCTCTAAGTCACCTAAGAAAGGCGCATATGAGCCCCCTCAGAGAACTGAAGGAAGCGAACACTGGGCTTACATGGATCTGCACCAGGTCCTCTGTGTGTATGTTACAGCTCATTAGCTTAGCATTTTTATGGGACTCCTGAGTGTGTGTACAGTGGGTCCCTGGCTCTCGTGCCTGCTCTTAGGACTCTTCTCTTCCCCCCTATTGGGTTGCTATGACCAACTTCAATGATAGTTTTTGCTTCGTGTTATAATATTTTATATCATGTTTGGTTCTTTTATTTAATTAGCTGTCTCTATAAAATACTTTTTCATTTTTTTATTTTAAAAGTTTTTTCCCATATCTACCCCTGCTCCTCCTCCCTTACCTCCTCCTCACCCCCCCCCCATTCACTCACGTTTGGCTCTTACATCTTAGAAGTGTTTCCTTTTCTAATGAGAAGAAAGGGGGAGGATCCACAGGTATGGGGAGGAACTGGGAGAAGGAGAGGGAGGGAAAACTATAATCGGGACATATTGTGTGAGAAAAGAATCTACTTTCAATTTTAAAAACTTGAAAATTAAAAAAAATTCTAGGTTCAGTCCCTAACACCACAAAATGAGAGAGAGAGAGAGAGAGAGAGAGAGAGAGAGAGAGAGAGAGAGAGAGAGAGAGAACAGGTGGATTCAGACAACTCTAAGGACATAAAAAAATAAGCTATAAAGCTGGGCGGTGATAGCAGGCGCCTTTGATCCCAGCACTCAAGAGGCAGAGGCAGGCAGATATCTGTGGATTTGAGACCAGACTGATCTACACAGAGAGTTTCAGGACAGCTAGGGCTACACAGTGAAACCTGTCTCGGGGGTGGGGGGGGGGTGGAATACACACACACAAGTCAGTGGGCAAAAGTGACAAGGCCAGGAATGCAAAAGCAGTGGACAGAGGGCAATGGCAATCCCTTCATGAAGCCACCGCCCAAGTCAGCAACAAAGATTCCTTCTAAATAAGACAGCAGGACCGGCCTTCTACTGATGAGCTCAGACTTCATCTGGGATTCTAAATTAGGAGGATATTTCTCACGGAGGATGCAATCGTCTGTCTGACCTTGTTAAGGGCAGCATCTGATCCAAGAGAGGAAGACCTCTGTACTCCTTTCTATAGTTCTTCTCAAAACCTTCCTTTTCCACTTTTTCCACTTCCCCCTCCTCACCGTGAGGAGCTGGCCTCTTGTATGTTATAGCTGCAATAACAGCCTCACATTGAATGGTACCGAGAAATAATCACGGACTGTAACCAAATTCAGCTATTTCTCCATTGTTTCTTCATCCTGAAGCTGGAAGAAGTTCCTCAAACAGCCAAAGACACAAAAATAACCTAGACTAAGCTTTCCATTTCTCCAATCCCATTTCCATTAAGAACAAAATTTTCTAAGTATTAAATACCAACTTCTCTACTATCCGATTTTCATTTACTATTACGTACAAACATGGGTTGGTCATCTGCTAAACAGTGGGCACCAAAGTACTTGTATTTGATGCCAATTCTTTCTGTCTTCTCATCTCTACTTGACTAAACTAAGAAAGAAATAAAGAAACAAGCAGCCCAGGAAGACAGCTCAGTGAGTGGAGGCCACGGCCCACATGGTGGGGGACTGAACAGACTCACAAGTTGTCTTCTAACCTCCAACACACATGCTCACCACCACACACACAAACACACACACACACACACACACACACACGCACACGCACACGCACACACATATACACGCACACACACATACACACATGCGCGCACACACATACACACAGGCACATACACACACGCGCACACACACACAGGCACACACACATACACACAGGCACACATGCACACACACATACACGTGCACACACACACATGCTCACCACACACACACACACACACACACACGCACACACACATACACACAGGCACACACACACAGGCACACATACATACACACACACATACACAGGCACACATACATACACACACATGCACACACACATACACACACGCACACACAAAAAACAGAGGTAAATAACATGTAATCTTAAGGCTTTTGGTTTTTTTTAAGAGCTGAGGATGGTAGCGCCTTCAATACCCAGTTAGGAGGTAGAGTGAGAAGCCAGTGAGTTCCAGACCAGCCTATGATACACAGTAAGACTGTCTCAAATAAATAATCCCTAAATTTAAAGACTACTAAACATGACAGGGTCACTAAGCTGTCCTTGAACTTGGGATCAATCATCCTGCCTCTTCCTTCTAAGCTGTGGCAGGTACAGAAATGCACCACCACACCCAGATCAAAGTTACTGTTTTACTTTACTTTGTGTTTTTAAGACAAAGTCTCAATATAAAACTCTGGCTGACCTAGACGTCAATATGTAGAGGAGGCTGACCTTGAACTCAGGGGTCATCATCCCAATTCTGTCTTCCGAATGCCTGCGTCACAGGTGTCCAGTGTCACCCAAGTTACTTTTAAAGAACAG
Source organism: Phyllotis vaccarum (assembly GCA_033318265.1). Lineage (NCBI taxonomy): Eukaryota > Metazoa > Chordata > Mammalia > Rodentia > Cricetidae > Phyllotis > Phyllotis vaccarum. Next base: position 4,946,400 of record JARWLC010000012.1, on the reverse strand, counting down.
TTTTAAAAATCACCACTAGTAATGGCCAATATAGTCCTACTTCACAAATAGGAAGTCAAAGAACTGAATTAAAGGTGTGTTACCCCAGCGTGCTAAGAAAGGGAGGCAGAGCTGGCCTTCTCTGTGCTGCGGGATGCACATGCACGGTCCTCCCTCTTCCCATCATAACATCCTAGAAGGGCTCTCACGTGCACGAAGGAAAAACAAAGGACAAGACCACACAGAAATCAGGCCCGTAATTCATCTCAGAACCGTTTGATCCAGTAGGGACTGGGGGCGAGAAGTAGCTCGGGGGTTAAAAGCATTTTCTGCTCATCTCCAGAACCCATATGACAGCCCACAGCCGCCAGAAGCTCCAGTTCCAGGGCATCTGACACCCTCCTCTGACTCCCATGCACACACACACAGAGATATACACGTACAAGTAAATAAAATCCTAACTGTAAAATGATAAAGAACAGAACCTTGAGTAGTACTGGGGAGACTGCTAAGTATTATCAGAAATGGATAAAGCTTTCTTCTCCTGAAGAATGCCAATGTATCAAGGTAAAGAGGAGAGTTACATTGAAAAACTCAGATTTAACAGACTCTAAGTGAGGCCTCAAGCTAACAGCAGCGGGTAGAATGAGACTCTTGTACTACTTGATCTACTCACCTTTCCTCCAGTGTAGGCCAGCAGCTTTGGCCAGCACTAAGCCATTCAGATGCAGCACACACAGAAAAATAGCTGAAAGGCACTTAAAAAGCTTACCACTGACAGGAATCCCGATCACATGCATCATTCCTCTGGCCCTCACAACTCTACAACATGGACGTCATCACATCCCTGTTTCCCAGACAAGGAAACCAAGGTACTGACAAGTTAAATAATTTTCTCAAGTTACACAGCCTCACTGTCAGGTTGAAACGCCAAGCACAGTCCAGCCCTATTAGCTATGATATCACTAAATTTATTCCTCAGAGGGTCCAAAAACAAGGCTGCAGGAATCTGCTCAGGGATCGGAAGATTGAGAATCAATTAATGCACGTTTATTGATATGAATCCCCCATCATCGCCAGCTCTTCTTATGACAAGCACTGGATTACCAACTCTAAAGCTTCTTCCCAAGTGACTCTACTAACCAGTCAGAATCACTCTCTTCTCACACGGGAGGCTCAAGAGGGCTGCGGCCGTCTTAATGCTACTGTTCTTCAAACGATGCCCCTCATCACAGATCAGAAGATCAAATTTTATAGTCTTAATTTGATCTAGGGAACGAAGTAACATTTCATAACTGATAATAAGAACAGAATAAAATGTAGATTTGATGAATTCTTCGACTTTATGTTCCTGAAGAGAGAAAAATAATATTTAATAAACCATAAAAAGAAACCGAAATCAAATCTCAGCAACATATTTTGCCAATCCTTAAGCAAAGACAGACTCCATTAGCTCTTCCTGCCTTGGTGACACTGGGCTATGTCAAAATGGTGTGAACAACAGGCAGACCCAGCCACTGACTCAGCTGTATCATTTTGTCTCTTTTCCTTCCTTCTGAGCTCTCCTGGGCTTCCCCCCCCACACACACACACACACACACAAACAAGGGGCCTGACTGAAGAACGTCTTAAGCGAAAGGACCAAAACTACCCGTGAACAACAGAACCTCTTTGGTACCAACAAGGCCCCACCTATCTGACCCTAATGTAACAGTCCCTGGTATCAGCCAGCCCGGGAAGACCCTGAGCTACCATGAAAAGCCTGCCCCTTCTCCCTGGTTTCACATAGTGGAGAGAGGAAGAGCTGATCTAGCTTCCCTCAGGACTGACATACCAATCCCATCCTAGGTGGACAGCCTTATGACCTTATCTAATCCTAATCAACTCCCCCCTGAAAGCCCCATCTCCTAACAGCATTACAAGCTCTTGGATGATTTCCAGTGGTTGACTTATGATAATTTGATTTGAAATAATAAAAAAATTGATATCCATAAAAAAAAAGAACCTTGTTTTCTTGGTATTCAGTAAAGCAAAATATTCAAATGGATTTTGTAGGTGGTTGACTGTATACAGATCCAGCAGGCAGGCTTTGCTCAGGCCTTTCTTCCTGGATCCTGACAGGTACCTGCTAGGTCACTTCCTATAAACCTAGAGCAAGCAGCCTTGCCACTGCCATGACATCTGGGAAGTATCTACTGAGTCTACATCAAAGGGATGTCCATATTGACCCTATCCTCAAAAGGTCTATGAAGAGACCCCTTCTTCTGCTACTGGCCTTTGAGTCTGTCCAGAGACACTGCCATGCTGTCTCACTGTGCCGGGGCCCCACTCTCCTCGGAGTCAAGCTACTATACCATCTCTCTGTCCAAGTCATTAATAACTCTTCTAAGCAACTCATAGTCCCCAATAATCTAGCTCAGTGTCCTCTTGAACACCTCCCCACATACAAAATCTGATTTTTTTCAAACTACGAGCTAATGTGTTTTAAGCACTTTTAATGTAAACTAGGCTAACCTATGATGTAGAAAACACTATAGAAATACAGTGTGTATGCATGCATGTGCATGGGTGTGTAGGCTGGATCTCATTATATAGCTCAGATTTGCCTCAACTTCTGGATCTTCCTGTCTGATCCTTCAAAGTTCTGGGATTACAAACGTGTCCAGCAGCATTTCCAACTGATGATATTACATTATCACATTGCAAGAAAGTGACCGCTTGCACAGTGAGAGTCAGTATCTGAACACATGAATCTGTGGAACCAAAGGTAACCATGCCATACCAACTTGATATCAAAACAGGTCAAAACTTAAGGGTCTTGTGGACTTGTACACACTCAAAAGCTAAAACTTGAATTGCTGACTTAAAAAGCTGGCTATTTTAAGAATGGCTGGGACTTAAGCCTTTAAAACTTCCTCACCTGATCAACAGTGAATATCTTGATCCTTTCACTCCCCAGCCATTTTTGAAATTCTTTCCTCCAATTATTGACCAAGCTTCCAGGGGTGACAATGAGTGTCTTCTTTATTACTGGCTTGCCTCCATATGGTCCCTGACACTGTAGGGTCCAGATGAGTGAGATGCATTGCAATGTTTTTCCTAAACCCATTTCATCAGCAAGAATAGCGCCACACCTGCCGTTTGCTCTGTTAGAAATAATTATATTTTCTTGAATCACAGTGAGAAAATATTTCATGCCTGATATCATCAAGAACAGGAACCTAGTAATAATGACCCTTGAGATTAGTGTTTCATCTAGGTGATTATAATCTATCACTTTTGCATCTTTAACAATTGCAACCATTATATATTGTGAGCTAATTACCAAAACATGAATCTGAAATTAAGGACCTAAATATAAAACTTGTTACTGTCATCTATAAAACATCTGAATATAAGAAATTAATTCCAATTTTACACCTATACTGGGACAATTTAGCTGTGTGTCATCGCTAACTGTGAACACTTTTTAATCAGTTTCAATATTAGAGATCAAAACGATTCAAAATATTAGTCAGCAAAATCTGGATTGTAACTGTGAAGAGTAAATGTATTATACAATAAGAGCCTACCACTCTCTGGATTGTAATTGTGAAGAATAAATGTATTATACAATAAGAACCTACCACTCTCTGGATTGTAACTGTGAAGAGTAAATGTATTATACAATAAGAACCTACCACTCTCTGGATTGTAATTGTGAAGAGTAAATGTATTATACAATAAGAGCCTACCACTCTCTGGATTGTAACTGTGAAGAGTAAATGTATTATACAATAAGAACCTACCACTCTCTGGATTGTAATTGTGAAGAGTAAATGTATTATACAATAAGAGCCTACCGCTCTCTGGATTGTAACTGTGAAGAGTAAATGTATTATACAATAAGAACCTACCACTCTCTGGATTGTAATTGTGAAGAGTAAATGTATTATACAATAAGAGCCTACCGCTCTCTGGCAGACAGTGAAATCCTCAACCAAAATAGCTTAGGTAAAGGTCCAAAGTCTAATAACTAATATAACTTAAAATAAAAAGTCACTAGGAGTATTTTTTTAAATCATACATTTCATACTTAAGCTTAAGCATCTAGGCTACAAGATATTTAAATGTTACAATGTCCAATGGAATTAAGATTATTACTGAAATACAAATGTAGCTTATTATATTGTACTCTATTACAAATAAGGACTAATAAGCATTGTCTAGAAAGATGGTTCCATCTGCAGCACAAATGAAGACCTAAATTCAACTTCACAAGCCATGTAAAGAAGCAGGCACGGTAGGACACACTTGTAATCTCAGGGCAGTGGAGGCACAGAAAGGCAGATCCCCGGGTGCTCACTGGCCAGTGTGCCAGAATCGGCAAGTCCAGGTCAGCAAAAGACCATATCTCAAAACACAAGGTTGATGGTACCTATGAAATGACATCTGAAATTGCTCTCTAGTGTCCACATGCACAGGCACACGAGTTCATGCATGTGCATGCACACACACATGCAAACACACAAAAAGGATCAGTAAACTCATCAGGGGTTAGATCCTCCTGAAAAGCTTCAGGTGTCCTGCCCAGTGAGCTCTGTACCAAGCCTGCTCATGGAACTGGGATCTGAAAGGAAGTGAGATGCAGCAGTACAGTTTTTAATATTCCTTCCTGAGTTCTCCTCAACTTCCTCAGCCATCAACATCCTTCAGACTGCTTATGCTTCTGTGAGATTCAAGACAAAGAAATGGTGCTTCCAAACAGATATACTTTCTGTAAGCACACGTCTTTATGAGTAGAGTAGCATAAACTTAGCAGGGGTAAGTTTGGAATTCCATCTTTTTTGAAGCCTACAACAATTGAAGTTGGTTCAATATGAAAGTGAGGAGTAAGTGGAAATAAAATGGTGAGGTTATAAAGTATGTACAGAGCCCTGGATCCAATCCCCAGTATAGAAAGTCTATATGAGTGTGTGAGAGTGTGTGTGTGCGTGTGTGAGTGTGTGTATGTGTGTGTGTGAGCGAGTGTGTGTGAGTGTGTGTATGTGTGAGTGTGAATGTGTGTTTCTATAAACATATATGTTCTTTTATTCATTTTTATTTGGGGTTTTGTTTTGGTTTGGTTTTGTCTTTTGAGGGAGGGTGTCTCTGTGTAGCCCTGGCTGTCGTGGAATTCACCCTGTAGACCAGGCTGGCCACAAACCCAAGAGATCTGCCTGCCTCTGCCTCCGGAGTGCCCAGCTCATGGCATATATTTATATTACAGGACATTTTAGAAGCCATATGGTTTAGAGAAAAGCTCATCATTCGCACTCTAAGGCTGTCCCTCTATTTTTATTATTGTCCATACAGTGAACCTGGTATTTTCCCTACCTAACTTATAAGGTTTTCATGAAGAACAAGCGAAAGAATATTTATAAAAAGACTAAATTAAACTGATAATGTGGGGGTGGGGACTCCTTAAGGTCCCTGCTTCTGAATGCCTATTTCTCAGCAGGACATGGTTTCCACCAAGAATCACTGTGGAAAAATGTGCACATTTAGTATAAGTTGCTTTTCCTACCAGCTAACATTTACGGTACAGACTTGAGGTTCATTCTGTCAGATTCTTCTCAAAACACCTCATTGTTTTCATTTATTTTCCTACCTCATTCCCATTACACACTCGTAGAGGAAGATGATTCCCTCTTTCTGATGTGATCGGAGCTGACGTACAAGATGGGGGTCTACCACCACATCCACAAGAGGAAAGCAGTTTCTATTGAACAGCCGCTGGTGATTCTTGCTCGGTCTCGGCATAACTAGAGAATCTTAAAATAAAGTAATATCTCTTTAAGCAACACTATTATCTCATTCCCATTACTTCTACCCCAGAACAGCTGGCCCTGTGTGTGTGTGTGTGTGTGTGTGTGTGTGTGTGTGTGTGTGTGTATACACTAGGGATGGACACACACCACTCTAGAAGCAGAAGGAAGACAGGAAATTCTAGGCTAAAGGGGGGCAGGAAGAAGAAGAAAGAGAGGAGGGGAGAGGAGGAAGAGGACATTAAAAACTTGGTCTTCTCTGAATTGCTACAGACACTGAAATTCACTTTTGTCTAACTCAGGAAGCACAGCATCCTTTCAGGCCGAAAGCCACGCCCACTTAACGGGTTAGAATTTGACAAGGCACACGTGCCAATGTCCACAAAGCCTAGTTCTGCAAAGTCTTCCCAAGTTCAACATAAAGGCTAGCATTACAGCCTGTACACACTGACAGAGATGTCACTTCTATTACCATTAATCCAAGCTGAGAAAGAGTGACAAATTTCCCATTGATTTGCTTAAAGTTATCTAGTACGTTCAAGAATGTCAAATTCATGAGCTTTTGCAAAGCAGCATGAAATAATCATCAAATGACAATCTAACTCTTTAGAAATAAAGTAACGTAATTGAAAGGATTCACTAAATAATCTCCAGGGACAAAATCTAACATAATAAGATGGCTGACAATTGATAATCTGAAGATAATTAATCCATCAAAACCGGTTTTGGAGTATGTTTGCATACTAACTACATGGATAAAACTTAATCCAAAAAATAGACAAGAAAGACAAAGGGAAAAATAAAGAGATGAAAGAGGGAGAGAAGAGAGGTCCTAATACATTGAATAAACATCCCTGCACGTGGGTATAGTCATGGACAGAGAGCTCAGCTCTGTTCAGCTAGCAATGATCCATCCAATCCACCCTATAGATTCCATCTTAAATGGCTCTTTTGTGTTTTGTCAGTGACAAAATCATGGGCGAATGCTTTCTTCTATAGCCTGAGAACTCCCCCTCCTAAATAAAACGGTTAAAATCATAATGACATGTGGATTACAGGAACCCAACAGGGATCGTGTTATAATAACCACCATGACCAAAAGCAACCATGGGAGGAAACGATTTATTTTACAGCTTACAAATTCAACACTGAAGGAAGCCAGGGCAGAAACTCAGGGCAAAAGTCTAGAGGCAGAAACAGATGCAGAGGCCACCAAGGAACACTGCTAACTGGCTTGTTCAGCCTGATTTCTCATAGCAGACAGAAGCACCAGCCCAGGGGTGGCACAATCCACGTGGGCTAGGTCTCGCACATCAACCACTAACTAAAAAACTAAAAATGCCCTACTGACTGCCAGTCTTACAGGGGCATTTTCTCAACTGTGGTTCCCACTTCTCAGATAACTCTAGCTGTGTCAAGTTGACATTAAAACTAGTTAACTCACTGCCTAAGGCTCACAGAAAAATGCTGGTTTTGTGCTGGTGGCCATGACAGAGAAGCAGCAAGTTCAGCCTACCAGGATAGGCAAGGCTAAGAGGCTTCAGCTCCAGAATGTCTCTTGCAACTACTGTGCCTTTATACGTTTGCCACCACCATTTTTCTCTGGGATCTGGCATGGTGGTAGTGTTTTTAATCTTTTGGCTCTTGGCTTTTGGGGGGCCTGCCACCCCGCTCCCAGATAAATGCATGAAGGCTTATCTTACTTATGAATGAATGTCCAGCCTTAGCTTGGCTTATTTCTATCACGTTTTTCTTAATTTAAATTAAATTAAAATTGTCTCCGGACTTTTATCTTTATCCTACATACTTTTTTCAGCTGCTTGTTCCACAGCTTGCTGTAGCTGGGCGGCTGCCCGGATTCTCCTCTCCCGTCACTCCTTCCTCTGCTTCTCAGTCTCCTTTCAGATGTCTCCTCCTCTTTATCCTCTACCTGGCAGCCCAACCTATCCTTCCTCCTGCCTTGCTATTGGCTGTTCAGCTCTTTACACCACCAATCAGTGGTTTAGACTGGCAAGGTAAAACAACTTCACAGAGCTAAACAAATACAACATAAAAAAAAAAATGCAACACATCTTAAAACAATATTCTACAACAGCATGGTGTGAATGGGGGTCCCCACTGCCTTTAATGGGATATTTAATGGAAATACCCCATTGTGCTGGGCACTTTTAACCTGTGGATTATTATAACGATAAACTCCTCCTAAGCTATACTGCTTAAATAAAGCAATAATTTTACACAGTAATGGTGTTATTTAAGTAAAATTGTGATGATTAAGGGTTTTTAACAAATGTAGTAAGGGATTATATAGAGGTTAGTTTAACGGGAACATTAATATAGGTAAAGGTAGAATATAGTGTTGCCCTGCCTATGATAAAAGCAGGGGCCCCAGAGGATAGGAAACAGGAACAAGGAAGTGTCACAGTTAGGACTTAGGAGTGTCTCTTGAGGAGCCTTATAGACTGTGGTTTAGGTTAACAACTGAGGAACACAATTGAGTCCCTAGAGTTAGCTCAAGTTCTTTTAATCTTGATGCTGGGAATGTGTTGATGGGTTTAGGTGTGCATCATAGCTAAAACAAAGCTTTCGATAATGACTTCATGTGACTAGAAAACAGAGAATTGGATGGTTAGCTTAGTTAAGATAATCGGTCAGGACTTTAAATTACCACAAGTGAGACTAGTAACCTGCTTTTCTGGAAATTATAAAAACTACTGCCTGTGTACACAGTGATGGCTGAAAGGCTCCTGATCTACGAGAAGTCTAAAGGGTAAGTGTAACTGTGTGTGCGTTCTTGGGATTAATTTGGTTTTCACCTGTAATAGGTAAAATGTTTAATCACGTAAGGGAGATGGGAAACATGCTGCTATTTGCTTTTATTCATTGTAGTCATTCACTAAAAACATGGGATATAACCACGTGGTGATTTTTATGTTGCTTGAAAGACTTTGCTGAGGATACAAGGGAAAAATAAAGACAGAGAGAAGGAAGTCATCGGGAAAGGAAAGCAGCAGAAGGGAACATCGGGCAGAAGAGAAGAGAAGAGAAATGGAGTAGAGTAAGACAGAGGGGAGTAGAGTAAGACAGAGGGGAGTAGAGTAAGACAGAGGGTAAGACAGAGGGGAGTAGAGTAAGACAGAGGGTAAGACAGAGGGGAGTAGAGTAAGACAGAGGGGAGTAGAGTAAGACAGAGGGTAAGACAGAGGGGAGTAGAGTAAGACAGAGGGGAGTAGAGTAAGACAGAGGGTAAGACAGAGGGGAGTAGAGTAAGACAGAGGGGCTTTTATTCCTCAGCAGTTTGGTGACATGAGGACCCAGGCCAGTCCTACCAGAGGAGTCCAGGTCCTTCTCCAATCAGGGGCTGACTAGGCAGAGTCCTGTGATCTCCCACAGGAAGGGACTACACTCCTTCTTCAACAGAACAAATGATTGCACATTGTATCATCTTCAGTTCCTCAAGGAGGAGCTGAGACTGGGCAGGGTAAAATTAGCGTGTGACATAAGCCTCTGGCCAGAATCCCCAGGCACAGTTCAACTAAAAGTGGCAGGAACCTTGACAGTGGAAATCAGAAAGGAAGGGTAACCTTTGGCTCAATGTAAACTACATTCAGTAGAAAGCATTCCTGAGGAAGCCCAAAGTACGCAAATGAGCCAAAAAGCTTTATACTTCAATATAAAAGCATTCATCTGTTGTTGGCCATTTTTGTTCTTTTGGAGGGCCGGATACCCAGCAAATAATTCAGAGGCTTGTTCTTTCTTATGAACGCCCGGCCTTAGCTTGGCTTGTTTCTTGCCAGCTTTAAACTTAACTGGCAAGAAACCTAAATTATCTTAAATTAACTCTGGGCTCCCCCTTCCTCACCTGTGTCTTACTCTCACTCCTGCTCTGGGATTGGCTGGGTAGCCGGATCCTCATGTCCTCCTCTTTCATCCCCCTCCTCCCTGCCCGCCAGCCCCTCCTCCTTCCTCCTGCCTCTTTAACACCATCAGGTGATTTAGACAGGCACAGTAACACAGCTTCAGAGAGTTATACAAAGTAACACACCTAGAACAGTCTACAACACTTATCCTTTATGCAGGAGTGCCACAGAGCTTCTAAACCTTTCCTCCTTCCCAGGAAGTGTACTGTTTACTAATAAACTGTTCCTAGACCCAGACTCAATGCTTCCATCTGGGAAACAAGAACCTGAATCCCTACAGATGCACACCAAATGCCAAGATCAGCATGTGTCTCGGGATTACAAATGCATGTGCTAAATAACTCCTAAAGGTGTTTGACTTCAGCAATTAATTCCCAACAGTATTTGATTTTGGAATTATTCTCTAAGTCAAAAGTTGTATCTAATATAATTTTCAAAACTTTTTTCTCCCCCACCCACCGCCCTGGCACCCCTCTCCCCAAGACAGGGTTTCTCTGTGTAACAGCCCTGGCTGTCCTGGAACTCACTCTGAAGACCAGGCTGGCCTTGAACTCACAGAGATCTGTGGGAATTTAATAAAAGCTTCAGAAGTTTTGGAATCTATGTGGGGAGTTAATAAAAGCTCCAGAAGTTCTAGAGCTCTAACCACAGTCAGTCTAGGAGAATCAGAGAGTGGTGATTCACACCTTTAATCCCAGCACAGGGAGTATCCTGGGAGTGGTGACCTACAGCCTTACTCCCAGCTGAGTCGGGGTCACTTTTGAAAGAATTCCAGGCTCCCAAGCAGGCAGTGGTGGGGCCATGCCTTAATTTACCTAGAAAGTATTTAAGCTTAAGGCAGGCATAGAGTAGAGAGAAGCCAAGCCAAGGGAAGCGAGGCTGAGGAAGCTGGAAGACAGCTGGGTAAGATCTGACTATAGTGTTTATTCTCTCTAATATCTCCAACTTCTTAAGCTTTCATTGCATCCCCACAGAGATCTGCCTGCCTCTGCCTCCTGAGTACTGTGATTAAAGGTGTGCCCCACTACCACCCAGCTCAAAAAAATTTTTTTAAATTTTGTATATGTATGTGTGTAGTTGTGTGCATGCCATGGAATAGATATGAAAGCAGAGGGTAACTTGGGGGAACTGGTTCTCTCCTTCCATCATGTAGATCCCAAGGACCAAATTCAGGTCATCAGACTTGGCAGCAAATGCCTCTACACACTAATCCATTTTTCCAGTCCCTCACCTAAATTTTTTTGTTTGCTTGTTTTATTTAGGTTTTGGGTTGAGACAGGTCTCAATATATAGTCCAGACTGGCTTTCAAGTCACTATGTATCCCAGGCCTGACCTCAACCATTTGCAAATTTTAAAACAAAATCTAAATGTCAATCTCCACATCAAAAATCTCTGGACAATGGAAACAGAAGGTTCAAACAATCTTTAAAATCTTACTTGGTGTGCATGGGTCATGGCGTGGTTTGCAGTTTTGCCAACCACTCTGTCTATTTTCCTTTGACTGATTTGACTGACAAACACTTTTGAAAGGGTTAGAAAAGCATTTCCTGGTAGCCTGAGACCTTGGGCCAGCTGGGTCTCCACTTCCACACTGAAAACATTTGCCACTGATGAAGTCATCAGGAGAGACTGTACCCAGGATTTCTACTTCTTTTCCACCAATCACCAGTGTTTGACCCTCTTCTATATCTTCAAGTCCTTTGAATTTATATCCGATTCCTTTAAGAAAGAAAGCAAATAAATTAACTGACATTCTAAGAAAACAGTAATAAAATAGTCACTGCGCATGAATAAACACTGTACTGTGCATATAAATTATATTGCATATCTCATTATCCAGAAGCATAATTTATTATTCTAATTTAGGGGGGAAAACAAGGGCCAGGAGATAACTCAGAATGCTAGATGATCAAGCCTGATAAGTCAAGTTCAATTCTCAGAACCCACATAAAAAACACGATGCATTAAAAAAAATGCCGTGGTTTTTATAATCCCAGCACATCTTCAAACTTTTACTTATTTGTTGCTGGTTTTGCTCTTTTGGGGGCCTGCCACGCAGATCCCAAATAAATCACACAGAGCCTTACTCTTAATTATAAATGCTTGGTCTTAGCTTGGCTTGTTCCCAGTCATCTTTTCTTTCTACCCTTTGCCTCTGGGCCTTTACCTTTTCTTAGGTCCGTACCTTACTTTCTCTCTTACTCTGGGGTTGGCTGTGTAGCTGAGTGGGTGGACCCTCATGTCCTCCTCCTCTCTTTCCTCTCAGATTTCTCCTATTTATACTCTCTGCATACCAGCCCTGCCTATTTCTCTCTCCTGCCTTGCTATTGGCTATTCAGCTCTTTATTACATCAGGTGTTTAAACAAAGCTTCACAGAGTTAAACAAACGCAACATAAACAAAAATAACACACCTTAAAATAATATTCTACATTTATTATTTATTTTTATGTGTGCTGCCCTATATAGTTGCTGGAAACTGAACTCAGGTCCAAGAGAAAAGCAATATGCACTCTCAACCAATAAGCATTCTCTCCAGCTAATTTCCCAGCATTCTTATGGCAAAATGGGAGATTTGGAAGAGAATTACTTGAAAGCTCTTGAACAAGGAGCCCAGAGTACGCCAGAAGGTGATTATGCTCTTACCTCCTCCATGCATACACCACTGTGCATGCTCTCTCCTCTCCTCCCCTCCCCTCCCCTCCCCTCCCCTCCCCTCTCCCTCCTCCTCTCCCTCCTCCTCTCCCTCCTCCCCCCCTCCTCCTCTCCCTTTTCCTCCCTCCCTCCCCTTCTGACACACATACAATAAATGAATAGCTAAATACTTTTTTAAAGGAAGTGTTTAAGAAATTAACACAGCTATATGAATTCACTACACGTTTGGAGATAATGGAATCTTATTAGAGAAGGCAATACCTTTGATTACTGAAAACACTAATAAAGTCTGTAATCGCTTGGGTTTTCTTTGTTCTGCCATCTTTGCAGTGAAAACACAAGCCAAGAAGATAGTTCAGCAGGCTGCATGGACCCTCCTATGCTGTGAAGAAACTAGGGACATGGCATGACATCTCTATCTCTCTAAAGACAGCACTGGAAATGTGAAAGACAACCCCCCCACCATGTCACTGCACTGTCGGTACAGGAACACTAGATCAAGATGTGCTGTGCCAAGAGGCTGCAGACATTCAGTTCCAAGTTCGACCTTCTGAATAATAAAAAAGAAAGCCATTGAGGAAGTGTCTGGCTGGTTGGGGTTGCACTCACCTTTAATCCCAGCAGATAGGTGGGTGGATCCCCATGAGTTCAAGGCCAGCCCGGTCTACATAGTGAGTTCCAAGACAGCCAGTGAAACCCTGAAACCCTAAGGGCTTTGGGGGGGTTCAAATTATTAATAAATCAGTGGACAGTTATTTATTTTTTCCAAGTGTAAGGTGCTAAGTAACACACGTTTCTGCTTAAAATGAGGTCATTAATCAGATAAACGAGACTGTCTCCCTCTGCCGTTACCTATCAATTGTATTAAACTACAAGTGCATATAGTACATTACTGAGCTAAAGGAGAGGAACTGTGGGTACTGCGCCTGGTTTACAGTTCCGGTTGGTTTGTTTTTGTTTGTCTTTGTTTTGACAGGGTTTCTTGATATCCAGGAAAAAGATAACAAAAACAGAGGAGGGGCAGACTGGGGGAGGGGGAGGACAAAGGTGGAGGAGGGATGAGAGGAAAAGAGGGAGGGAAACCGCAGTCAGGATGTAAAATAATAAATTAATTAAACAATAAAAAGAAAGAACAAAAGCAGCCCAGGCTGTATGCAGACCTGATCCTGCCCCCTGCTAGCCCGTGGAGCCACAGTCCCCACAGAGAGCTGCCCCTGCTGCCCCTTGCCAACCTTGGAATAGTAAACCCCTCCCCAAGATCCCAGAAGACTGCGGCGGAGCTAAAAACTGTGCCTTCCCCCAACCCTCAGCTTAGGAGAGCTGCCCCCCCCCCCGCCCCCTACACCAAGGCTTTGGGAGGGCTGGCTCCACCAGTCACGTGATGGAGTAGTCCCAGTGGCCAGGTTAAACCAACTCAGCTACCACCCACACACCCCCACACACCCCCCACACGCACACACACCCCCACACCCCCACACCCACACACACCCACACCCCCACCTCCACCCCCAGTCCCCCCCACCCACACTCCCACCTCCACCCCAGCCCCACACACACACCCCACCCCCCCACCCACACCCCCACCTCCATCCCAGCCCCCCACACACCCCACCCCCCCACACCCACACCCCCACCTCCAGTCCCCCCACACACACACCCCACCCCCCACACACACACCTCCACCCCAGCCCCCCCACACACACACCCCCACACCCACACCCCCACCTCCATCCCAGCCCCCCACACACACCCCACCCCCACACACACCCCACCCCCCACACACACACCTCCACCCCAGCCCCCCCACACTCCCACCTCCACCCCCACACCCACACCCCCACCTCCAGTCCCCCCCCCACACACCCCACCCCACACACACACACCTCCACCCCAGCCCCCCCCCCCCACACACACCCAGGGCTTTCATTTGGCCCTCATCTGCCCCATCTGTAGCTTGCTGGAGCATGTGAAGGAACTGATCCTAAGGAACATTGGGCACAGGATCTCCATGACTTGAGGCAACAGCAGTATATCCCAGAGGAGCTTTGAGAGTCCAGTGTTAATGGCGTGCCAGAAGCCAGAGGCCTTGAACCTGCCCAATATCCTACACAATGAACATCTGTAAGTAAAGCAGATACACAGCAGCTCCCAATTCCATTAAAAGGAGTGAAGGAGTGACGGAGAGCCAGGAAAGATGGAAGGGCAAAGTGGTCTTTTTGTTTAATATTCTTACTTGTATTTTTATTTTTATCTTATTTTTATTCCATCTTTTTTAGTTTTCCTTGGCGGGTGAACTACAAGGATGGGGGCAGACATTGAAGGACTGAGAGGTGAGCGGGCTTGACGCAATATGAACTTCCCAAAGAATCAATAAAAACGGAGGCGGCCAGGCCAGCCTTCCAATCCGATTCAGCACTCAGGAACTGGGACCACAGTGACTACGTGTGACACCACACGCACCTCTACAGGGTATCTTCAAGTTAGTGTTAGCAATGCTGCTTGGGAGTATTTCCTGCTCCTGCAGAAGACCCGAGTGCAGATCCCAGCACCCATGTTGGGCAGCTTACAATATTCTGTAACTCAGGACCAGGGAGATGCAACTCCTCTGATCTCCACATATGCACATACCCACATACAAAAATACACACTTGTACATAATTAAAAATGAAATAACTTTAAAAGTTTATTATAATATTAAAAGTGTCATTTTTTTAGAAAATATGACCAAAAACTTGCAAAATGTCTCACCTTCAGATTTTCAATGGTGTTGCTTTTGAAGCATGCCCTGGTCTCCCAGGCTGTTTTAAGTACTTCCTTATCACTGACATTACAGCTGGCAAGAATTCTCACTGAAATCTTACCATCACCTAGTTATCAATGACAGTGCCTTCACACTAAGCTATAGATAGATAGATAGATAGATAGATAGATAGATAGATAGATAGATAGATAGATAGATAGATAGATAGATAGAAAGATAGATATAAAGCTATATATTCATCTCTGAATCTTTTCTCCAGCATAGTAACTGGTATATATGCTGAAAAACACACCATAATCTGAATTTCAGGTAAGTATTTGAATATATACAACAGGTTTTATAACCAAACAATAGAGGACAATGTAAGCTACACAGTGTGAGGCATTCTGAATCCAGACTGCTCTGTATCAGGACACAACCCTCAGGGAGTGTGTGCAGCAGGGACAATGGCTCCTCCACAGCGCTGGGAGTTCAGTCAGGCCTACCCCCATCTCCTTACTCGGGTTCACACTGTACTGAGTGGCACTGAAAATGGGTAGCAGTGACCTAACAGTGACAGCTCCTTACAACTGGGGCCCCCGGGACCACAAAAACCACCTCAGACTCAGAAGCCTGCCAAGACACTTCGGCTCATGGGCTCCTTCCAGAGAACAGTAAACTGTGAGACAAAATTTGCCCAAATGAACTAACACAGCTCATAAGAGTAATGAGTTCATGATAATGAGAAACATTAGGTATCATACACAGTTGAGGTACAAATCCAATTAATAACATCCCAATCTAACCCTTTATAAAGCCCAACTGTGTTTCAATGAACAGCCACAAATATATACTAATTTTAGACCGATTCATAAAGACAGGTAATATGCCACAATACCTCTTCCGATGTCTTTGCCTTCTAAATCTTTCAACGTGAAGGACCTTCCTTTTACAATAAGAATAGCATCGCCTTCCCATTTTTTGTGTTTTTTCTTTGAAGCTTTACACCAAACAACACTGAAATATTTAAGCAAGCTACTAGGTTCCTCTTCTTGTGCCTTGGGCTCTATAATTTCTTCAGAGACTGAATGAACTAAAATAAAAATATATTTAAAAGATTATTATTGAAGATGACTTTAATATCTAAGTATCAAAGTCATTCAAGAAAACAAAAGGCACAGTAAGACATGGCAGTATATTCCACCAGTAATCTCAGACTGCTGGAGGTAGAGGCAAGAGGATCAGTTCCAGAACATCCTCTGCTCCCTAGTGAGGTAACCTGGGCTACATGAGACTCTGCTTATGATAGTAATAATAGCAATAATTATGTACATAAGAAAATGAGAGTGTATTATGGAAGAACAGAAGAGTATATGCAGGTCCGTGAGATGGCTCAGCGAGTAAAGGTACTTCGGGCCAAGCCTGACAACTGAATGTGTCCCAGGAACCCATGTGGTAGGAGAGAACCAGCTCTCCCACGATGCCTTCTGATCACCAATCACAAGTGCCTCCAACATACACACAAAATAATGAATGTAAAAGAAAATTTTTTTTTAGTATTTGACATGGTTGTTTTGGCATTTTAGAAACTGAAAGCTCCAGATACTGGGTGTAAACATTACCATGAATATAAGGGATGTAATGTTCTGACATCCATAAGCCATATAAATTCAACTGAAATAGAATACCATGTCACTGTAAAACCTTTGGGACCCTAGAAACTAAAGCTATTATTCCAGCGCCTAGAAATATATAAAATTATGTTTTAATGACTGATTTAATTAACATGACAAGCTGAGGGAAAGATAATCTTGCTGAGTTTTCTGAAATTAAAGTTATACTGTTCCTTCATTTAACTGACAAAACTTATAGATATATTATATTGTACAACTTAAACACTGTGTCTTGGCTGAGACCTCTCCCATCTCCCCCCATCCCCTGGCGAGTGCCATGCTCTGCCTCTATCTCAACATTTGTAGATGCTGCATACAAGTGAAGCCCTACAGTAGTTGCCTATTTTACTTGCATAATGCCCTCCCTATTCACCCTATGGCCTCAATGAAAGGATTCCCTGCTTTTAAAGGCTGTTCTGTTGTGACACAGTACATCTTTATACATTCACCTGTCCGTGCACACATACGCTGACTCCATCTTTGGTACACAGCACATGTTTATGCATTCACCTGTCCGTGCACACATATGCTTGTTGGTTTCCCATGTAAGAACAGACACATTACCAGCTGCCACACTAGAGTTTATTTGCGAAGTTACAGAGTAATAGAAGGGAAGAGAAGCATATGAGAAAAAGGAATGACCTTCCAGTGGCTTCTCCTTGTAAGAGAATGGGTGGGCACAGATTTACATAGCCATGCCTAAGGCGTGCCCTCCGTATATGTGTTCTGCCACGTTGGGTTATTGGGTTATGACTAGCACATTTACCACAGGGCTGCTACATGCCAGGAAATTTTATATCTCACTCTATATATAATTGTATGAGATATGTGTATATATAACATATACAATAAATGTATGCATGCGCACGTGTGTGTGTGTGTGTGTGTGTGTGTGTGTGTGTGTGTGTGTGTGTGTGTGTGTGTGTGTGTAATTTTGAGAAAGGTCTCACTAAGGTAACCCAGTTAGCCTTTGAATTTGCGATCATCCACCCTCAGGCTCCCAAGCAGCTGATATTAAAGGTGGCCAGGCTCTGATGTCACAGAGGTGAGTCAAATTGCTGGATAGTAAAGTATAATTATTTTCAAACCATGTAAACCAGTAACGCACAGGTGAGGCTAAATCCAAATACTCTAACTAGAGAGTAACCAAGCCAAGCCTCTGATTGAGGACTCAGTAGTATATGAACAGGGAGCAAAGTTATCTTCTTTTAAAATCCTGTGCTTTTTAGATGTTTCTCAAAAACATCCCAGTACAACCTCACAGAAACCAGAGAGTGCTCACTGCCTCTGGTGTTGAGAGATTTGACTGGGGAAAAACAGGACAGAACATGTTATGAATTGTAGTTATGTGGATGAAAAGAAATCAAACTGACCACTTAAGAAAGACACATTTTATAACAAGTAAAAGTACCTCACTCTAAGTAACTCTGTTTTGGTGTTTTGAAATACTAATCCACATATGAATCCAAAGCACACTGGCCCTACAGAGCGCCCTGTGCGCCATCTTGGCTCTTTCTCTCCTTGGTAGTTCGAGTCAGACATAAACACCTGCACCCCATGAGAGCACAGGCTGTCCTCACAGGACATCACAGACTCTGATTCTTTATCCAAATCTGCGCCAGATTCTCAACAGCTTCATAACAGGTGAGCTAGCTGAGAAGCTACATTACTGAAGGGTACTTCACCATGGCATTTATCTCACACATGACACATCAAAACCAAAGAACACACACACACACACTCACACACACACAACAAGACAAGGATGACCACTTGTATCCAGCACTGCCCTGACAATCCACTGAACTAAGATGATAAGAACTCTTGAAAAGGGAAGAATAAGCCATTAATCTGCTGGAGCACAGCTTCCTTCCATACATCCGTTACTCTGACACTGCATGACTACAGTGTAATTCTGCAGGATCACAGATTAGAGGACTCACAGGAAAAACTATAATCTTACATGCTAGGAAGAAAGAGAGACGTGACTTTTGCAGCACCTGGGACACAGCAGAGCTCCCAGCATGCAAGTCCAGCTTTCTACAACTGAGCCCCTTCCCAGGCCGCCTCTCACGCTGAATGTTGAGGCTGATCTCACCAAGTTGGCAAGATTGGCCATGACCTCACTTCAGAGCCCAGGGAGGCCTTCAGCTGTAGACTTCCTGCCTAATTTGTTCTAATGCCTATTATATTATCCAGGAGAAAAACACAATTTCTCTTTAAACATTTTAGAACTGCCCAAAGTTAGAGGGATACCTTACCAAATGTCTGGAAACAGCTAAGCATGGCAG
This sequence comes from Phyllotis vaccarum, assembly GCA_033318265.1. Lineage (NCBI taxonomy): Eukaryota > Metazoa > Chordata > Mammalia > Rodentia > Cricetidae > Phyllotis > Phyllotis vaccarum. The sequence goes on along the minus strand of JARWLC010000012.1, from coordinate 4,927,356 downwards.
TAGGGGACTGGGGGGCTAAGGAAAAATGAGCTTGGCTTATATACCAAGTTCTGGGTTGGCCTGAATTTACATAATTAGATCTTGTCTCAAAAAAATAGCTGAAAAGAAATACAGAAAATCAAATTCTCAGATTTTAAAAAATATTATTGTTATGTTCAGTTCCTGAAAAGAGACAGTTCAATTCTGGGAACTCAAAAATTATAATAAATTTTAAAAACCAAAAGCTTTGGAGTATACCCTGTCTTTTGTAGAGCAGCAAATGAGCACACACTATGGAGCCACAACCAGAACCACACTGCCTGGGATTGAGCACTGAGTGTACCACTTAGTAACTGGGTAGCTTTGGACAAAGTACTTAAACTCCTCTGTGCCAAATACAATACTATATTACGATACAATACAAAGTGAGGCAGCTGGGGAAGCCGTTCAGGGATATAGCATTTGCATAAGTTACAACTCCCAACACCCACCTGCAGTCAACCTTCAGGAGGCAGAAGCAGAAGACTCCCCCAAGGAAGGCAGGCCAGCCAGACTATCAGAAATAGCAAGCTCTGGGTATACTGAGGGATCCTGCCTCAGAAAAAAAGAAGGGAACTATGAAGAAACAAGCCAACATCAACCTGGGGCTTCCAGATGCCAATATACACAGACACACACAGAGACACACACTCTCACAAAAAAAAAAGTTACATTAATACCAACCTCACAGGCCTTGAGCAAGCACAAATACATTATTGTTGTCTCCCGAGTAAGTGCCAGTCTGGCCTTTAATGGCCCATCCTACTAAAACCCTATGTTTATAGAGGAAATAGGGAAAAACCTGTTTTCCTGCACTATAGACGCTGCCACCTGCTGAGTGCTAGCCTCTTGGGAGACTCCAGACCTTGGGTGTGCCGGATGAGGGGGCAGGGTGTGAAAGAGAGTTAAGGTGATAGCGGGAGACAAAAGGGGACACGAGGAGAGACACAGGCAGAAGCGGGAGAAGAGCAGAAGCTGGGGACAAGCATGGATTAGAGTCAGTGTGAGTGGAAGGGGCAGAAGGAATCCAGCATGGCGGGAAGCTAGAGGGAAAAAGCTAGGCGAGATGCAGTGGCAAGAGAGAAGCATGGCTAAGGGACAGACAGGTCTAAGATATAAGATGTACTGAATAAAGCTCAGGTCTCTCAGTGTCAGAGAGAGCCTGAATGATGGAACCTAAACGACTCCTGAGTGTAGACTTATTTAATCTTGATGCTCCTTGCCTGGGACAAAACTCGGACCACAAAGAAACCGGACGCGGTAAGTGGAAGTCATAACCGAGACCCACTCGGTACATTATAATGCTTATAATGCAGCACCCAGCAAATGCACCTGAAATTTTGGCTACATCTTGCCCCTCTCTCTTTCTGTCATGTAGCCCCACAGGTGAAGGAAGGGGAAAGATGAGAGACCCAAAGAGTAGAGTCAAGACCACTGGGAACAGTAGCAAAGAACATGACCTTCTACACCCAGAGACCTCTGTCACAGAAAATGTTAATTTACCAGCCCCCAAATTCCACTAGCACAGTAATTTTTATTTCTGAAATCCATTCCATTCTAGCTCCTCCCAGGCCCTAGAGTACACTTCCTAAAAATAAATAATAGATAAGCAAGACTTAAGGGCCTTTCAGCAAGAATAAAGGGTAAAACCAAGTTTTAAGGAAAATAAAGTACTTTCTTACTAATAGCAGGCATCTATCTCTTTTTTTGAGACAGGGTCTCACTACAGGCTTGGCTGAGTTGAAACATATCCATAGAATTCAGAGATCCACCTGAATAACGAGTTTAAATGTGTGCTACCACATTCAGCCATGGTGTTTTTATTATAATGAATAACTCTTAAGAATACGGTGACATAAGTATGCATCTCTAAGCCAAAGCCTTTTGCATTCTTTTCTATTTTAACAGTTCTAAATATTCAAGTTGGAAATTTAAAGTATCTTATGTAATCAATTCCAAAAGTACAAATCCCTGCAGATTATTTTTTGATGAATATTACCAAAACCTCCAGAACTTCAAATATGCTGTCTTGGTGTTCTTCTGCTGTACGGAAACAAACAGCAAGCTGCAGAAGAGAGAGAGTTCCTAGCTGTGGCTCGCTTACAGTTTTGAGTTTGTCTGTGGCCACCGTGGCTGGGAGTGTGGTAATCAGTCATGATGCCAGTGCAGTAGCGGAGAACTTATATTCTGACAGGCAGGTAAAAGGCAGCAAGAGGGAGACTGGGCCTGGCATAGGCTTTTGACACTTCAAGACCACTCCTACTGACACGCCTCCTCCACCAAAGCCACACCTCCTTATCTTTCCTAGGAAGTCCACCACCTGGGCTAAACATTTGGATATATGACCTTATAGGGGCCATTCTCAGTGAAACCACCACACATGCATTATCACGCAACCGAAATAAAAACTTAATAAGCTTTTTTCTGGTGGTGGGATTCCAGACTGGCTTCAAACTCTAGCCAATGTGGACCCTACAGCTCCTACTTCTACTTTCCTGAGAGCTGGGATTATAAAGGAGGAAAAAAATCAAACAAAAACCACCATACTGTGTGTAGTGCTAAGCATTCTAAAACTAAGCTACAACCCTGGCCCCAAGAAAGATGGCCTAATGCCCAAGAACTCTGGCTGTTCTGCCAGAGGACCTGGGTTTGCTAGAGCCCAAGCATGAGTATTAGCAATGATTAGTAGCTCTGAGTCCAGTCCCAGTGATCATACGCCGTCCTCTGGCTTCCACAGGCACAAGCACAGACGGGGTACACAGACACACTCGCAGGCAAAACACCCATGCACATATTTTTTTTTTCTTTTGGTTTTTGGAAATAGTTTCTCTGTGTAGCCCCAGATGTCCTGGAACTCACTCTGTAGACCAGGTTGGCCTTGAACTCAGAGATCCACCTGCCTCTGCCTCCTAATGCTGAGAATAAAGGTGTACGCCACCACCTCCCAGCTTTAATTTTCTTAAGTACCAATGATATAAAATGGCTTATTGAAAATTACCTATAACTTTCTTTACCTAACAAAAAAATGTGAATGTCAAAGTTCAAGTGTTACACATAAAAAACATACTTCTTTCTACTCAAGATTTATACAGTGGAATACTATGCCACAATAAAATGCAGTGAACTAGTAAAAGGAGAAAAGAAGAAAACAGAATTCTAAAAACATTAAGATAGGGTCCTAATTAGGGAACCATTGCTATGATAAAACACCAAGAACAATTAAGATAGGAACTCCCACAGGGCAGGAACCTGGAGGCAGGAGCTCATACAGAGGCTGTAGGAGTGCTGCTTACAAGTTTGCTCCCCACGGTTTGCACAGCCTGCTTTCTTATAGAAAAGTGGGGGCCCTCTGACATCATCACTAGTTAAGAAAATGCCCTACAGGCTTGTCTGCAGCCCAATCCAATGGATGCATCTTCTCAATAGAGGTCCCTATCTCTCAAATGACTCTAGCCTGAGTCAGGTTAGCATAAAGAGAGACAGCACAAGTAAGCTTTTTAAGCAGTAATTGGAAATTACATGAAATTCTAAACCAGGTAAATGTATATAGGTGTGCTTGTTTGTCTGTTTGTTGGCTTGAGCAGGGTCTTGACATATAGAGCTCAGGCTGGCTTCTAAGTTGTGATGTTCCTAACTCAACCCCCAAAGTACTGGAATTAAAGGCATGAGCCTTTATACTTGGTTATATAGAATTTTAGACAATTAATAGTGATTGGGTGAGGTATGAGGAGACTAATCCTAATTACTCTTTCCTAAAAGAGTAAGAGGGAACTGTTATGTGGTAACATTCTGAATCTTTGTGCTTTTTTTCCCAAGCTGGAGATTGAACCCAGGATTTTGCATGTTAGTAAAATATTGACTGTAGACTCTTTGTAATAGGTAGGCATATAAATATTTACTGCAAAATTCTTTTAATCTTTTTGAATGTCTAAATAGTTGCTTAATAAAATGTTTGGAGTTAGAAGCTTTTAACAAGCAAACTCAAACACGAAAGACCCACTAACAGCTCTCATGATACATCCACCTTAGTTATTCACTTGGAGATGTTTGATACCTAGTTCATTTGATAAGTGCTTGCCTGGCATGCAAGAAGACCTGGGCTTGAACCTATGCATTGCCTCAATGAAGCATGGTGCTTGGCACACCTATAATCCCAGCACTTGAATGGTATAGGAAACATTTTACGGTCATCTATAGGTAAACAGGAAGTTCAAATCCAGCCTATGTTAAACTGTCTCAAAAGAAGAAATAAATATTAAAATAAGTAAACTGAGCTGTGGGTAATAAAATTGCATTTACTCATTTATTCATTATTTACAAAGCAATTGAAAAAAATAATATAATTTCAAATTATACCTACTAGCTTAATCAACTCAAAAGACTATAAAAAATACATTAGTCATCCTGGTTGAGTCACAGGTACTTAATACATTATTTAAAAGAACTAAATAAAATCACATGTTTAGACAAGAAAAGTATAGCTTATCTCAAAAAAATGTATACAAAGATTCAGCACAATTCTGTTCATTTTAATTAGACTGCTCAATTTAAAAAAAAAAAAACTTACTTCCGTATTTATCAACTATTACTACATTTCATCTCTTAAGTATTTACAACCAAATATTTTACCGTGAGGATTTGTGGACCTTTAAGACTTTTTTAAAATATGATATTTAGATACAATATATTTGGTATCTATTAGCGTCTTCTAGATAATTTTATTTCAAGTTTGCTTCATCAAAAACTTTTACCTCTGCTACACTAAACTGTGGCTTATGGCACCAAAAAGACTACACAGTTCAGTATAACTAACTTCCTTATTTTAGAAAAGCATGTATTAACTAACCATTCACTTAACCACCCTCCACAGCAGTATCATACAGTGAACACAATTCACTGCTCTCTAAGAGTTAAATGTCTGTTGAGATGACATCGCACTGAAAGGAGGCACACAGCTGAAACTTGTGTTTACACATTTGAGTAAAGATAAACCAAATTAGAGCAACGAAAAAGTCAGATCATACAAGCTGTCACTCATTATTCAAAGGGTTTTTTTTAAGATTTCATGAGATTAATAATAAAAAAGCTTAGGCAGGCTGTAGTGGCATATGCCTTTCAATCAGCACAAGAAGCAGGCGGATCTGAGTTTGAGACCAGCCTAGTCTACAGAGCAAGTTCTAGGGCAGTCGGGGCTACACAGAGAAACCCATTTCCCTATTTTGGAAACGAAAGAAAGAAAAGCTTAACTTTTCTCAGGTTACCATTACATGCCCTATCTACTTTAGAATATTTTATAATAATATATCTATATAAATTCATATAGATAAGTTAGGAAAGGAGCAAAAACCACCCACCATCCAAATTACTAAAAGATCAAATATGAGTCAGGCATGGTGAGTGCCGCGGTCACCTTTAGTCCCAGCACTAGGGAGACAGAGGCAGGCAGATCTCTGAGTTTGAGGCCAACCTCATCGACACAGGGAGTTCCAGGACAGAGGGCAACAGAGAAACCCTGCTCTAAAAAAGGCGTTGGGGGGGGGGGGTGTCAAATGAAACAATCATTTACCACATTTAAAGAATTCCCAAAATAACCCCTCAGTGTTGCCAACATTTCCCACACTGTGAGGACCCTGGACCCAGTACCCAAGCATGGCCACTTCCGACACTGCTAACACAACTTGGCTCACTGAGGGAAGCTTGCCCTCGGCACAGTCTGCTCACAGGTCCTCACAGAAAAAGAGGTGAAGAGATTTAGCTCAAACTGCCCATGTCACAGTCCACCAGACCACAGGAAACCACAGCCTCAGAGAGGGTGCTGTGTCAGATGACTTGGAAACGGTCATAAACCATGCTTTGAAACATGGTTGCATAGGGGAAGGAATTATGTTTTATAACTTGTACAATTCAACCAATACTCATAAAAACAGCAGTTAAGTTGACTCTGATTAATGGAATTGTGGATTTAAAATACAGAAAAAAAGGTTTATTATTCTTCATAGCCCTTAACTGCTAACCAATTGTCACTGGACACTTGTCATTTGAACAATGCCAGAGAAAACTGTGATTACAATACTATTTATGTACAACAAAGGAATTTTCAAAGACATCTATATCTTTTTTAATTTCCACCCTGACTATAGAACCAAACCATCAGAAAAGATACTTTGTTTAAACACTGAATTACTTTCTAGAAGCATTTCACAGAATTAATTTTCCACAAAGATACTTGTAAATGGGTTTGCTATACAGTCAATACTCAGGCTGAATGTTTACTTATCAAGTCTGAGTGGTAGCATGCTGAGATAGTGAGACATATACTTCATATCATAATAATTTCAAAAAGGTTTCTACTATAGACATATTTACTAAAATTATGTTATAAAATATATTACCTCAAATTAGAAGATTCATTACATTTCAAATTAAAGTCGTAGCACAGATTAAAAAGGCAAACTGCCATGAGAATACATCATGACCTCAAACACTGAGAAATTAAACAAATTAACCTAGTACCCTAAGAGTTCACTTTATTCTTCTATTTCCATAACCATTACTTGTATCACTATACTTAACAGCATTTTTCCTAATTCACATCTTTAATGATGTCATGTCTGTAATCAAAAAGTCTTCAACAGCTTCTCACTTTGCATTCAGTTAAACCTGACTCCTTAAAAATAGCATTTAATGTAATCCATAGTTTGGTAACAAATGACATTTGATCCACGTTACTCTTTGGTGAGAACTGTTGAGAAGCTGTCATGATCTAAGCACCAAGTTCAATTCTCAACCTTTAGGTAGCTTCAGAATCCCCAGAGGACACTATTCAGACTGCTGAACCCCACCCGTAGTCTAAAGAGCTAACATAATGCTGATTCTCCAGCTCAGGATTGACACTATTGTGTCTGTGGTGGGGTGGACAGAACCTGAAGCCAGGAGAGCCATGAATCATCAAACACAACCGCATCCTTATCTGGGCTTTTTACTCTAAAGAACACCAACTGGAAGCCTGAAAGCCCAGGAGCAGGAATGGTAAACTGTTTTGAATGCATTCTGGCCTGGCGGTGATGGCTCCTGTCTCTGTGAGTTTGAAGCCAGCCTGGTCTACAGAGCAAGTTTCAGAGCAGGCTCCAAAGTGACACAAAGAAACCCTGTCTCAAAAAACAAAACAAAGAAAGAAAAAAAGCATTCTGAATGACTTGCAAACATTTAAAAACTGAAAATTTTCACAGAAAATATAGATTTCTGATGTATTCCTCCATGTAAAATTTCAACTTGAATGAAACAGGATCTACCCAATGTAGTCAAGAAAAATGTCCACCAGGCACACCTTTAATCCAGCACCCTGAAGGTAAATACTCTCTGTGAGACTGAGGCCAGCCTGATCTATGAGGCCAGCCTGATCTATGAAGTGTGTTCCGGGTCATTCAAGTCTGGCTTATGAGCATCTGTGCTTGGACACCTTGGTCCAGTCCACTCCATTCTATACGTGCTTTTCAAGCACTCACTCTAACATCAAGCCACCAAGCACTCTTTATCCCCAGTAATTCTGAAACTTGGCTTTTTTAAGTCATCTCATCAAAATCCCAGCAAAAATGGAAAACAAATATTTAAGACATGTATTAAATATTTAACATGAATTCAATATGTAAGATTTATAAAAATCAAGATTTTATTTGCACAAATACTACAATAATTAAAACTCATACAAGCACCTACAAGGTAAATTATATGTAAACATGATCTTTGTTATTTTCATTCTCAGTGGTTTTCATTTTGTTTAATTCAAACTTTACTGGGAAGGAAACCTTTTCCAGAACATCTAAAATGAGTCGAGATCATTTTCATTACATGGCCAAAATATGTAAAATTTTCAACAAAAAGATCTGATCTTTTAGCAGGACGAGAGAGAGAGAGGGGGGGGGGGGGTAGTGACAGGATTTCCTAAACTTCTTAGGCAACAACGTGTAAAAGCACGTTTCCTTCTGTCAGCTAGAGAGGAGACGGCCAACGCACAGAAACTGCTCTACCCTTGAGCTACATCTCCAACCAGAAGGTGATCCTATCAAATAAGTTCTCCTAATTAATTAAATACATTCTCTGAGATGTTTACCTCTATAGAATAAATACAAAATAAAAATTACCACCACCATTACCCCCTACTCTGTCCAAAAAAGAACTCGGCACCGATACCCACTCTGCCATAGAGAGCTTTGCTGCCTGGAACAAACTAGGAAGTCCTCTCTGATCTCAGTTCATTATTTCTAATTGAAGTGTTTGCTAAGTATCTTCCATCTCTGAAGCCTAACCCACTCTTTCAAAAGATAAAGACAAAACCAACGTCATGCAATGTTTTCTGTTCCAGTTAATAAAGATATGTGCTTGCCATTTATTAGGTACTAAATGCAACACCAACACTCTCTCTGTCTCTGTCTCTCTCTCTCTCTGTGTCTTTTAAATACTTCAAAATTGTAACTAAACTGGTGAAGATTTACTACTTTGAAACTCTAGTTATCTGTTGGTTTGACACAGGTTTTCACACAGCACCAGCTGACCTTGAAACTGGGATGCCTTGATCTTCTGACATCCCTCTCAAGTGCTGCAATTACAGGCTTATGTACAATATGCAACTCTATTTGTATTAGTTCTTTTGAAATAAAAGATCTTACATAAAGCCAATAGCTAAATCTCTCAGAAAAAAATGAGAAGACAATGAGCTGGATTGTAATGTCAACCAATTGGTAAATTTTAGTATCTAAAGAGAAAAGTAAATACTTAGAAAATTGTGTTAAAAAAGAAAAAAAAGAAAAAAAAATCAGGGCTCTTAGTCAGCAGCTCCTCTTCCTCCTTCCCCTGTCTGCTCTCGTGGTCCAGGCTAGCTCTCGTGGTCCAGGCTAGCTCTCGTGGTCCAGGCTAGCCTGCCAGCCATGGCAGCCCAACTCTCCCTTCTCCCTTATCTATACAATAAAAATCTTCTCCATATTTGAAAGGGGGGGGGGACAAAGAAAATCATGTCAAAAGCTTTTTTATAAGAGAGATAGACAACATTTTTAGGTCACGTGCTCAGCTTGAGACTCCCAAATTCTGACAAAATTAAAATTATCAGGTTTCAAGACTGAAGGGCTCCTTAGAGACTGCTGTACTCAGGCAGACCGTGCCGTAAGCGAGTCGCCTTCAGCTTCTCCACTTCAATCTTTGCTGCGAGCAGCTCCTCCTCAAGCCGCTGCCTTCTTCTCAACCCATCCCTCTTCTCCTGGATATATAATCCAAAATTCTTTTGATTTTCTAGAATTATCTCATGTTCCTCTTTTAACATTTGCAGCATCTGAGGGTCACATCTCAGCAGAGACCTAATGTGTTCTCCACTTTCATGATGAAAAATATCATCTCTCCTTGGAATAGAAGATGGAGATGATGTCATTCTCATATCTAAAGAAGAAAGTGATGGAGACAAAGGTTCTTCCATAACATGGATTAGTTCATGCTGTTCTCTTTGCTCTAAAATAGCACTCTGTTGAGGACTTGGAAGCAGTAGAGGGGATGATTTAATATCCTCTTCTTGCTTCACCTCTACTGTAATAGCAACAGGATGATGATCCACCATTACCTGCAGGGAGCTGGTACCAGCCTGGGCAGCCTCATCCAAGTTTGCACTATAGCACATAAAAAAAATATAAACATATTTATAGAACAATTTCATATTTATATGCTTAATATTTCATAATAATATTCATTCAACTACTTATCTTTGAATAAGCCTATATCCCCAGCACTTGGGAAGCTGAGACAGGAGGATCTTTGAGAGTTCCTCACCCCCAACTCGCCTTTCTTTAACTGCTGATTCTATGGTTGCTGTCTACTACCTGTTACAGCTCAAGAATTTTCTTACCTTTTAATTCTTTAATTGACATTGAAAATTAATCCAATCAAGACCCATAGCCTGGCTGGACAGTGGTGGTGGACCTCCTTACTAACAGGACTTGGGAGGCAGAGGCAGGCAGATCTCTGAGTTCAAAGTCAGCCTGGTCTACAGAGTGAGTTCCAGGACAGCCAGGGCTACACAGAGAAACCCTGTCTTGGAAAAACAAAACAAAGGCTGTTTTACAGTTACAGGTAGTTGTGAGCTACCATGTAAGAGTGCTAGAAATTGAACTTTAATCTTCTGGGAAAGTGGCCAGTGAGAGCTGAGCCATCATCTCTCAGTTTTCTGTGTCTCTGTCAGGATTTCAGCATCACTTTTTTTTAGAACTCAACAGCCTGGGTGAAGCTGTTGTTCCATGAGACATCCCCTCCATCCCCTCCCTGTTATTAACACACCCTAAGGACCCCCCACTGCACCAATCACAAGTGACCCGCAGACAGTGGCTGCTGTAAGTCAGAGATACTTAGAAGTCAGATAGTTGCCCACATGGGCAGAAACAGGGAGAGAGGTCCAGCCTAGGCAACAAAGATGGTGGACTTCTAAGATGGCTGGCTTCCTCCTCCTCTGGATTTGAGAAAGAAGATCCCTCTGGGAGCTTAGAACAAAAGCCTTGTGGGCTCTTTCTCCCTGCTACTAGCTAAACAAATTCAGGACCAGATCAGGATATGTCACTCAGCCAACCTGTCTTTCTTCAATCAAAGTACTTTCAAAGATTTAAAACTATCCCCCAAGAAGCTGTTCCCTGCTCTGCTTTGCCTTTCTCTGTGTGCCAGCTATATATGTGTGCTTCCTTGTCCCTAATGAATGAAAGACGTTTTTCTTCAACTGCACTGGAAGGGAGGAGGGGGTATTTAAAGCTATGCAAAAAGAGTTTAACACAAAAAAATATATATATAGTGTCTCCTCCATCCTTAATCTGGAATTTTTTGTGGTTCTGATAACTGAATCAAGGGCCTAGGCATATTAGGCAAGGTCTCCTACACCCCTAACTTCCTGTTTTTGTTGTTGTTGTTGCTTTGTTGGTTTTCTGTGTAGCTTTGGGGCCTATCCTGGAACTCCCTCAGTAGACCAGGATGGCTTTGAACTCACAAAGATCCACCTGCCTCTTGCCTCCTCGGTGCTGGGATTAAAGACCTGGGCTACCACTGCTATTAGATTCTTACAATAACAGAAAATTACAAATACTATACAAAGTTAGTAAGATACATTCAAAAAAAAATGTAAGTGTGTGTGTGTGTACGTAAGTATGCGTGTGTGCTATGTACTCACTTAAGTGTGAATCCCCACAGAGACCAAGGGCAATGTCAGGTATCTTTCTTCCCTTGGCCTGTTTTCTGAGGTGGAGTCTCTGAACCTGGCCAATGAACTCTAAGGATCCACCTATCTCCGAGTCTTCCCAGTACTGGAACACTGCTATTTTACATGGGTTCTGGATTCAGATCCTCATGCTTTTGTGGCAAGCACTTCATTAAAAGAACCTTCTTCCCAGACTTAAGAAAAGTTTAGAAATTATTAAAAAAAAGAAAAAAATGGTTTTTTTTTAACATCTCCTTATTTGTCTGAATTTGAGGCTAGAATACCATATGTAGGAGCTGGTTCTCTCTCCCTTCTACCATGTAGGTAGGATCAAAAGCAGGTAGGTCATCAGGCTTGGTACCAACTGAACAAGCCATTTTAATGTTCTCAGGGACATTAATTGTCCCTACACTGTTGAGAATCACTGGATGTTCTTTCCTGCTTTTGCTGTCTGGATTATCTAGAATCCATAGAGGCTGATGACTGTGAGAAAGGTAATAGAAGACCATGAGACCAGGCATAAAATGATGTCATTGGCACTTCATAACAGTAATCGGATATCTAATACACAACCCCTGAAGGGGTCATAATTTCTACTGCAAAGTAGTATTAGCATATAGGTATAGGCTTTATACTCCCATATAAATTGAAATATACGTATGCCTACATTATTCTTTCCATTTTGGTGAAACACTATAAGTATAATAAAACAAAACATTAGAAGTCTCAAAGACAAACAGAACTAAAAATTTCTAAAAACTTAAAATCTAAATTTAGAGGATCAAAAAGATTATAAGACAAATTACAATCTGCTTTTAAAGACATAAAAATTTTTAAAAATCATTCTAAGCTGTAAAATAAGTTACAAAATAGAATACTTTTAAAAACATATAACGCATGCAATAAAATTCCCTAGTAGAGTCTAATCAAATTAATAAAAATACTTGTATAAAAGTATAATAAAAATTATAGATTTATAACTTCTGAGATAATTGAGACTTGTGATGATCTCAGCTAAATATGTGTGTGCACATTAAATACATAAGTATATTAAATGAATAAGTGAGAAAAATAATATCAATGTAGGTACTAACATAAGTGGCACATTTTTATAGTCTTCTTTCTTAAACAACCTAACAAACAGTACAACTTAACAGATATAGAAATATTGGTGTCAGAAACTCACGTGTGTATGTTTATGATGATCAAAATACAAACAGTTAACTACTATGTTCTCTTCTGTGTTCACTGTGTTTTTTAAATAGACAACTAACTAAAAGCAGTGTCTCTGTATCAGTGTCAAATTATGAACATCTAAATTTAGTACCCAAAAGGTATAGTTTTGCACCAGTAACACAGAACCATTTTTCTCCAAGCTGTTTTTGAAAGAGGCAAAATTCAAAACAAGTAGTATAGTGTCAAACAATTTTATGTAGAAATCATTATCCATCCATCATAAAATATCATCATTTCTCATAACAGTGAAAATTCCTACCAGCAGCTCCGGAATGAACCCACTGCACAACCCTGTCCTGGATCCTCAAGTGAGGTGCTGTTTAAAATTTATGCTATCAAGTAGAAACACGCAGGACAGGGTAAAAAAAAAAAAAAAAAAAAAGCTCAAAGATTTTTCCTAATAATAATAAGTTAGCAAAGCAACAGACAGGCTCAGCTAAAGTTTTCCTCCCGTTTCTCTCCTAAATTCACGTTCCAGGAGTAATCAGCAACTGCTTACAAAGTTTGCTCCGCCTCTCCCAGAACAAAAAAGCACACTGAATCTTTGTTTAAAGGGCCCTTCCACAAACAGAGATTACAGTTTGTTTAAATGACCCTAACTGATTGGTAGAAGAATGGAGCTGCCATCTTTATCTATGTCAAGGGTTAAAATCTGAACTAGTCACAGGTAACAGCTTTTAAGATTCTTAGGCAAATCATCATAGAGAACAAACTTAACCCAAATTTGTTTTCAAGCCCTAAGCCAGGCTTACTAAAACTGAGTTTTAGAATTTACAGAGCAGTATGAGGAAGCTTATCCTCTCCTAAGACTCAATATCAAAGTGAAACTAGACCATTGATCAATTACACTTTATTATGTAATCTGAACCTCTTAATTAGGTATTAACTTCCTTTAGTTAATGTTTCCATCTTATCTATTAAAAAAACTAAACAGACTTCACATACACAATCATGTCATTAATGACTTTGATTTAGTTTTGTGAGTTCAGTGCATATTCAAGAAACATACACAGTGATAATTCATAAAAAAACACTGTTTCCTTTTGCTTCAAAACTACTAACTTCATACAAATTCTATAAAAAAAAAAAATCCAAGAAACCCATTTCAATGAGATGTAATCTTAAGAATAATGTATCTCAAAGCAAATAATTTAATTTTAAGGCTTAAAAAGTTTATGAGATATAATCAAAGAACATAATATATATGTATAAAAATGTCATTATGAAACCCGTTATTTTGTATATGGTGCTGAGGTCTTCAGGAAGTTTATTTAGGGATGTCCCAAGCTTCGTCCCATTAATTTTTCCCCAACCTTTACTTGTAGAAACTGGTAATAAAACAGGGAGGAGACAGTGAAAAGCAGTTTAAATCAAGCGCAACAGAAACATTCCTCAGAGCTTTACTTTTTTTTTTTTTTTTTTTTAAGAAAGCAAAACAAAGACACTATTCATTGCTCCCCTTGTGGGGATGCTTACCATGCACATCTCCATCACAACTAAGCCAGAGCCCAATAGCTAGGAGGCGCCATCATTCCCCACAACAAAATAAAAAGCTTACCTTTGTATGTGATTCCTGTCTCTTATCAGGCAAAAGCTGGAAATCTGGGGAATCATCTCCATAACTTTCTTGGTTGGCTCGGAAATATTCCTTTTAAAATCTGATTGGGCCTCCTTTTGCTGCAACAGTTCCTGTTTGGCATATTCTTTGAGCCTTTTGTACAGGCTGCGTAGGCCCTGTGCTGTTCGAGGAGGGCGGTCTACTCCAATTGCATTATAGTTGACTGCTATCACATCCCAACATCTATTCTTTTCCACTATTACTGAATTTTTATTAGTGTGCTCTTCCAGAATTCTCACGTATGGCTTCACAAGGCTTAGCAGATCAAGCTTTTCAGATAGAGTAAAATTGGAAGACCTGGCCTTCCCTACCATTGTTCTTTTGAAATTAAGTAGGCAGTTTCTGAATCCACATGCAGCCTTCAGCTCTGCTCAGCTCTTTTCACAAACAGAAAGATCAGGCTTAACTAGGCTAGCCCCATTTAGGCCCACGCCTACAGGGGAGGGCTTATTAAAATTCCTCCAGCTTAAGCTGACGCAGGTTCGGGAAAGCTGCTTAAGCCAAGCCTGACCTACATAAAGCTTCTCACAGAAGGCAGGAAGCATAAGCAAAACACTTGTGTGGAAAGAGAGCAGCTCCAGATCGGATTTAACGCACGAAGGTCTAGAGATAAGCATGGAACACAGCTTAAAATTGGCTAATTTACTGCGAGTATCAGATTTCCACCCATGTATGCCTGACTGCTGGGATGAACCAGCACTGCAGAATCACTTTAATAAGAACAAAAGAGGAACTGTTTTGTGCTGTTTGTTTACAAATCGAGGAGCCACCAAGGGGTGAATGTAGTGACTTCTCACAGAGCTCTAATCACTATGTGAGCTTTGTCCTTACAAAATCTGCATACTGCTGGTCCTGCTGTCAATCAGGAATTGCACATCCTCTAGCTAGTTAGGTTACACCAGCTCAGAGGCAGTAAAGCTAAGCTTCCTCTTCATTTCGGTGCAGTCTCCCTGCACAACTCTGTTACTCAAGGGAAAATTGTTACTAAATACCAGATGTAAAATCATATAAAAATTGTTTTATTATTCTACCTGTAAAGTATATAAATATACTAGTCTTATAACTGTAAAGATTAACGGTGAGAAACAGCATAATCATGTCTTGAACAGGAGTATAGAAACAAAATCATATTTCTATTAAACAAATTTTCTTTTGTTTACCGTAAGTCACACAGCTTGGACTGTGAAAAGAGACAATCTAGCCAGTACTTTTCATGTTGACCCTGGTCTGACGCACATGATAATCACAAAAAGAAAACAAGCTATTTTCTCATAATGTATTTGCCCAATAGAGGAACTATTTGAAGCACACACAGGGACTCAGGGTGTAGCTCAGCTCAGCGGTACAGCAAATGCTTAACATGTATGAGACCCTAGGTCTAATCCCCAGCACCTCAGAACTAAAGAAATAAGCAAATGGAACCAAATATATATATATATATTTGACTCAGCCAAAGACTGGCAAGACATTTCATATGGTGACAGCAACTGCTACCAAGACTGGTGACCTGAGTTTGATCCCTGGGACCCACAAGGTGGAAGAAAATCAGCTCACAAGGTTGTTCACACTTACACACACACACACACACACACACACACACACACACACACACACACACTAAATAAATGTTAGGAAGAAGGATTCTATAAAACAGTTACCAACCTATACAAATGTTCCTGAGCTCAGCACAAGAGCCAAGTAATCCAAAGGTGGATCTGGACCCAGCTGCTCTGTAGAATGCTGCAAAGATGTCTCCTGGTGCACACGGCCTGTGACGACTGACACTGTCATACTCTTCCAGCCCTAAAGTTACTCACCTTGTTTTCATGTTTTTAACCAAGAACCAAATAAAACTTATTGAATTCTCACTTTGGGGTGTTTTTTTTTTAGCTGTTTGTTGTTATTTTGAGACAAGGTCAAACTTCCAGCCTAGGCTGGCCTCCAACTCATGATTATCCTGAGCGCTAGGCAGGAACCATGTACTAACAAGATCAATGAACCTGACAATACACAACAAGTTCTACATGTATTATCTACCTAAAAAGTGGGGAAAAGGAAAGGTGGGTAAGCTGAGCACAGTGGGTGCACTCCAGAGAGAAGGTCAGCACACGATATGATCAAGGCCAGAAGGGTCTATGTATAACAAGACCTTGTGGCAGGAGCAAAGCGGGCTGATAAAACAGCTCAGATAATAAAGTATTTGTCATTTAAGCTTCAAAACCAGAATTCAGTTCCCCATCACCCACATACACACACCTTTAATCCCAGCCAGAGGCAGGTGGATCTCTATGAGTTCCTGGCCAGCTTGGTCTACAGAACTAGTTCCAGGTCAGCCAAGGCTACACAGACAAACCCTGTGGAGGGGGGAGGAGGGGAGGTGGCAAGCATGCAAGCTGCACAGACATGGCAACAAACCTGCAATTCCAAAATTTAGGAAGGAAAGACAGGGGATCCCTAGGGTAAACCACCTAGCTAGACTAGCCCAATCTGGGAACTCCAGGTTTAGCCAGAAACCTGGCTTCAGTAAATACAATACAGAGAAATGGAGGAAGGCAGGACACCAATACTAGCCTACACACACACACACACACACACACACACACACACACACACACACACACACATATGCAAGAGAGAGAAAAAAGAAAGGAGGCATTTCTATATATTAGCATAAAACAATATTGACATGGTACATTTAAAAAGAACATAAAAAATACATGCACTATGGCTCCTATTCTGCTGATACTCCATCTACTTACTAAACACTGTGAAATAAAAAGCAACCTCAGAGCAGAATTCCTTATCTCAGTCCTAAAGCACAGGAGATCTTCCTCTGACATTCTCCATCTGCTAGATAGGCCATTACTTTCTATACCTGCCCAGTTTTCTTTTCTCACTGTTAGGAACATAAATGAAACCATTTTGTGTGACTCAGAATAATATATTGTTTGTAAAACAGGAGCCAGGCACAGGCAGCTCAGATGTGAACTAATCTCAAAGTAAGCTTTGATATGCTAAAGAATTAGCCACAGGTGGCATTGATAGGCTAATGAACCAGTCCTTAGCTGTGAGCCCTGATAGCATAAAACTAATGCCCAATTAGTTGGACAATAACACAAAACTGGAAATTTGGAGGTAATGCTCTGATGCACTACTGTGCTCTTGAGAGGGCATCTCAGACCTTTGTAATGATTCTGATGGGAAAGGGGACTTTGACACTGGCCACTGTCTAATTAACTTCCAGAGGCTGAGGCAGGAAGATTACAAGGCCAGTCTACATAAATAAAATGCTGGCAGAAATGAATAAATAAATAAATAAATAAAATTTTAAAAGGGCTACAGCCGGCTAAGTTACTCTATTATTGTATAAATAGTTTTTCAAGCTGTGCCATGCCTCTGCAAAACTCCATTTTACAAGCATGTTTGACTCAATCTTGAAAATATAAAAAACTAAACTCCTGAGAGCCCTATGCTCAAGCCCCACAAAAAATAAACAAATCAAGTAAGGATTCACAGGAAAAACAAGAGATGACAGTGTAAGACACACACACCGCAGCCCTAACAGACAAAGCTGAATCAAAACTTCAGGATCTGCCCAGACTACATGCTGAGGCCTTGTCTCAAATTTTAAAAAAAAGAAGCTGGAAATAGTGGCACCCACTTGAAATCTAAGCTCCTTGGGACGCTGGGACAGGGAGCACAAGTCAATTCAATTCAATGTAAAAGCAGAGGTTAAATGCTATGACTGCAGGAAGCACCTAAATCCCTGTGCTCACAGATAAGCTCTAGGGGACAGGAAGGTTAAACACACAGGGCGTCTCTTCCACCCAGAAGACTGGGACCAAAGGCAGTTAACAGCCTGGGGACCTTTGTGCTGAGACACACCAGAGCCCCACTCCCTTATCGTGAGCTTGTTTGTCTAGGTCAATCTATAACGTTCTCGTCCCCCAGAAACCTCTCTTCAGCCTGCTTTCTCAGCTAATCTAAGCACTCATCTTTATGGACACTGTCCCTTGAACTTTACAAGGAGTTCCCATGTAATCATGGCTTAAGCATCGCTGTGTACATGGTACTGAGTTAATTATCACAGGAAACATCTTTCAAAATTGTGCTGTGCTTATAAATGCCTAAAATAAACCGGCTAAGACATGTGGAACCCAACTGCCTTATCCTCCAGGTGGACACTCTGTGGCCTCGGTGGTCAGAGAGACCCTTGACAATTATAACTTGATTTTTCCCACACTGGTCCTTGCAAAAGTAGATTCAAAGTAAGTAAATCCAAACCACGTGCTGGGGAAAAAAAGTTTTCCTGAAAGCCCATTTGGAGAACATGCCTTAGAAAGTGTTATTAGCCTTCTAAGGAGGGACAGCAATGATCAGGAATGTGGGAGAAGCAGCATAGCTGTGACCACACACAGGAGTCCGGAAAGAGGAACTTGAAGACAGTCTGCACAAGGCCCTGCTGCTTTTACCACTATTGAGGCAGCATCTATTATTGAAAGTCAAAACATCAAAATGAATAACCCACATAGGGGTGGGTGTGACTCAGAACAAGTGCCTGAAATGAAGGCAGCCCTGGGGACTGAGCCACAGCTCTACTCAATAAAGAAACGCATAATCAAACTTTTAAAAGGGCAAAACATCTAAACAGTTATTTCTTCCTAAGACAAAAACAAAAGAGTTAAAAATGTCAAAGAGGTTAATGAACATATGCTCAGCATCATTGATTATCAGAGAAATGCAAATAAGAAGCGCTGAGGTCAAGTATGATGGTACTGCTTAGAACTCTAGCATTTGAGACAGACAAGACAGTTACACAGTGAGGTTGAGGGCAGTCTGGCCTATGAGATCCTGAGTTAATCTAAAGAACTAATCTATAATATAAGAATTAATTAATAAAACTATTGTTTGTTAAATAAGAAGATTTTAGTTGCTCTGACATAATTAATTTGCTCCAGTACAGTAACCATTTTATGGTCTATACGCACCCTGTGGCATCAATTACACATCTTCATTTTTATTTTTTTATGTAATGTGTACACACATGCATGTGGAAGGGGACGATGCTCGGGAGGCAGCTCTCTCCTTCCACTATGTGGGTCTGGAATCAAACAGCTCATCCTGCATGAAGCAAACCTTAACTCACAAAGCCATCTTATCAGCCTTAAAGTTTACTTTTTAAATATTTCTAAATTGTGCCTTGGGCAGAGAGCGCCTCTCAGTGGGAAAAATGCTTCCTGAGCATGTATAAAGACCTGGGTCTTGTCCTAAGCACTGGAGGCTGGGGAGGGCACTCACACACATCTCTAAAAGCCATGTGAATTAAGAACTATGGATTAATTTGAATGTCATCTGACTACTGCCTTTCTCTGTGCAAGTCTCATAGAAACTGAAATATGGTAACATAACAGAAAATGTGATGCTCCAGTCTCTTGAAGAGTACGGGTAACTCCATCAAGCACACAGGTGGGCTGGAAGGGTGTAGAGAAGGGGCCAGTCTCTGAATATCACAGCCCTTTCCTCAACCAAACTGACTCCAGAACAAAGTTTAACAATACATTTGCTTGCATCCATAGCAGAAAATGCTAATAGTCTCCACACACAGGTCTCTTTAAAAGTTTCTTTATCTTCCATTGTGTCTTTACAATGAAAGAATTTTATTTCTTCTCAAACTGAAAAAAATAACTTGACACACCTCCAAAATCATGAAAACTATTCACTGACGAATGTAAGTCAAATTAAAGGGCCTTAAACATAAATAGCCTACTTAGTTCTTAATTTTCTGAGAAATGTTCTATGGGAAAAGATGTAATAAATGGAATAACATCTGATTCCTTGTGGCTGTGTTTAAAGCTGTTACATAAGGAAAAAGTCACAGCAAGAAAAGCATTCCTCGGTCAACTGTTGACAAACTTGACAGTTAGTTTCCATCCAAATATGATCTTGTACACTATAAATATTTGCCACTCCTACTGGTTTAATAAAATGCTGATTAGTTAAGTAGCTAAACAGGAAGTAGAAGTGGGCAACCAGGCTAGGAGAATTCTGGGAAGCACAAAAGCAGAGCAGTCAACGCCATCAAGATGCAGAGCAAGATCAGAATGCTGCACTGAAGCAAGGGAGCAAGTCATGTGGTTAATCATCAACAGTAAATACAGGTTAAGTTACAGTATGAGAACTAGATGGTAACATGGGAGCCATGGGCCAAACCAACTTGTCATGAATACAGTGGCTGTGGGACTGCGGGTCCAGACCTCAGGCACATACCCACAGAAAGTCAAACAACACATGCATAGTTAAAAATAATAAAATCAAAGCTAAAGATATGAGTCAGCAGTTAAGAGCAGTGGCGGCTCTTTCAAAGGTCCTGGGTTCTATTTCCAGTACCTACATGGCGGCTCACAACCAACTGCATCTCTATTTCCTAGGAATACAAAGCTGTCTTCTAGCCTCCGTGCACAGCAGGCACACAAGTGATGCACAGATATGCATGAAGGCCAAACATTCATACCCATAAAATAATAAAAAATGACAAAAATAAATTGTTTAAAAAATAAATGACAAAAAAATTGTTTAAAAACAAAGAAAGATAAGTAAGGGGTTAAGAGCACTTGCTTGTCATGGAAGCCTGATGACCTGAGTTCAATTCCTGAAACCTACCTGGTAGAGAGAACTGACTCCCCAAATTATCCACTAACCTTCGTGTGTGTGTGTGTGTGTGTGTGTGTGTGTGTGTGTGTGTGTGTGTGTATGTGTGTGTATGTGTGGTATGTGTGAGTGTGACAGAATGATCAGGAGCTCAAGGCCAGTCTTGTCTACCTAGAGTATTCTAGGTCAGCCTGAGCTACATGAAACCATATCAACATCCTTCTCCAGAGCCCCTAAATTGTACAGATACATAATGGCTAAGAACTATATCAACAAATACACCTAGTGTCATAACCTTGCTTTTTAAGTAGCACTCTCTACTGAAATGGAAGTGGAGCCTTTGACTGCTTTTAAGAGATAGGCCAGGAGCTGGCAAGACAGCTCAGTGGGTAAAGGGTACTTGCCATGGAGCTCAACACCAACATGGTGAAACCTGAGAACCATATCTCAAAACTGTCTTCTCACCTCCACATGTGTTGATGTTTATACAAATGCACATGCATACAATGATAAAAATTTTTAAAAATTTAAGGTCTTATACTATAGTACAATGTATACTAATGCATATTAATAAAAATTGTAAGGCTTCTGATAAAACATTTTATAAATTGTTAAGAAATAAAAAGAAATGAAGATTATCAGAAAAGAAGTAAGAACCTGTGTAAAGGTCTGAGTTAGCTGGAGAAATACATACACACTCATACATGAACACACGCACACAAATGCACACGCAAACATTCGCAAATTGAAAAACATACATACTGATCCAACAGTGTATAATTCACTGACTAAAACAAGTTTTATGAATTAATTAGTAAATCACAGTAATAAATTTTAGGCAAGAATCAGCTTCTGAGCTGCAGATGTAGCTCAGAGGTAAAACATGGTTTGGGATACACAAAGAATTTGGGCCAGTCCCTAGCCCTGTGATTAAAAACAATAAAAATAAAAAATCAATACTTTCAAAGTAACTCCCCAAGTTTACATATTAACCACAGTGTAGAAACTATTTTAAATGGAGTCAAAAGAAACCTGCACACACCATTTTGCTCAAATAAAACTACTATCACCTGTAATGGGGTAAACTGACGACACGCACCTCCTGAGTATCCTGCCCCAAAATGGATACGCTGAAACAAATGAGGAAGAAACAAATCTGCTCAAAAACAGTGCCCGACCTGCACTGCTTAAAGGACAAAAACTCAGCTGAGTAGACTAGGTGGAGCCATGAACATCTAACTGGCTCTCCAGAAGCAGAAGGCAAAAACAGGCAGATCTCTGTAAGTTCAAAGCCAACCTTGTCTACATATCAAGTTCCATGCCAGCCAGGATTACTAAGTGAAACCCTGTCTCAAAACAAAACAAAATTTAAAAAAATAAAAACTAAAGGCAATACAACAAAATATAGCACATAATCTTAAACTAGCAGGGAACAGACTTTTACCATAATCACTATCTTAATCCATTCGGGTTGTCATAGCAAAATGCCACAAACAGATTAGTTTATGCACAACAAAAAATGTATTTCCTACTATTCTGGAAACTAGAGACTCCAAAACCAAGGCACTGGAATATGAAGTATGTTCTGAGGGTGCACATTCAGAAGGTTGTATATACAGCAGTGTCCTGTGCTTCCACCATGTGAACATGGTGGAAGAGGCAGGGCTCTCTAGAGAGCCTATTTGTTTTTAGATTTATTTTATTTTTATTTCTGCATGTACGTATGTTATGTGCACCATTCTCATGCTGCGTGCCTGCAGAGTTCAGAAGGAAGCATCATATCCTCTGGAATTGAAATTACTGACAGTTTCGAGCCACCATGTGGGAATGGAACCTGGGACCACTGGAGGAGCAGCCAGTGCTCTCAACCTATGAGTCATCTCTCCAGACCCCAGAGCCTCTTCTTAAAGAGCATAAGCACATTCATGAGGCTCTACAGCTTATTTATAAAACATATACCAAAATTTGAGGATGAGAAGGGCATCATGCCAATAACTTATTTTGAACAAGTTCAGAAAAAGTACATTTATGAAAATTTATGTCAGTCTTGTATATTAAGTGGAGTGGGGATCTTGCTATCTAGCTCAAGAAAACCCAAAACTCTCATCAACCTCCTAAATGCTGGTATTATGAGTGTATCACCATGTCTGACCTAAATAATCTGAAAATATCAATAGTAAAAAGTTTAAATTTAAAAATATAACAATTTTTTAACTATTTCACATTTCTAACTATTAAACTATCAAAATCAAAAAGCATTATGTATATACTTATAATACAGCTTAACATCAAAAATGATATATACATTGCTCAAGCATTGTTATTGAGATCATACTAACCACTGCAAACCGATCATTACCTACCAGAATGATCATCTCCTCCAAGGTATATTTCTCAATATCTCTCTCGCTCTCCCTCTCTCTCATACACACACATATACGTTCTAGCTTTGTTTATACCACCAAAAGACCCTATATATCTTAGTTAGGGTGTCTATTTCTGTGGGAAAAAAAACCACCATGACTATGGCAACTCTTATAAAGGAAAAACATTTAATTGGGGTAGTTTACAGTTCAGAGATTCGGTCCATTATAATGATGAGACATGGTGGTGCAGGTAGATTGGTGCTGGAGAAGTAGCTGAGAAATCTCTATCTTGCAAGCAATAGGAAGTGGTCTGAGACACTGGGCAGTATCTTGAGCATATATGAGGCCTCAAAGCCCACCTCCACAGAGACACACTTCCTCCAAGAGCACACCTACTCTAACAAAACCATACCTCTTTTATATAGTGCCACTCCCTTCGGGAGCCATTTTCTTTCAAACCACCACTAAATATTCATCTAAATATTCATTAATAAGACACTGACATGCTTATTCAATGGAATCAGCTTTTTAAAAGAAAGAGTTAGCTAGGCATGTTTTTCTTAATTCCTGCTGAGGCAGAAGGATCATGACACTGAAACTAGGCTCCACAGTGAAGATAAGGCCATACTTTGCTATAGAGCAAACATCTAAGGACTGGGTTATAGAGTGCTTGTCTAACACTCAGAGTTCAATCTCTGGCACCACTGGGTTGGGGCATGAGTTAGTTCTAAACAAACTAAGACTTTAAAGATAAACTATGCTGAATGAAGGTTGCTAAAAAAAAAAAACTACATTTTCAAATGAATCTTCTGCAAGGCTGATTAGCTGATAAAGTCTATTTACAATTATATTTTAAGACTTTATTTTTTGTTGTTTTTGTTTGTTTGTTATTGCGTTTTGAGACTGGTCTGTCTACATAGCCCTGGTTGTCCAAGAACTCAATGTAGGCCAGGCCTATCTCTGCTCCAGAGCACTGAGATTAAAGGCTCCACCATGCCCAGCTCTGGAGCTATCTTTAACCCCCATCCTGAGACTAACGGCTAAAAACTCTCTGGTATATATTAACTTCATAAAAACCTAGTTTTCACCATCCAAAAGGCAAAGACTCATCAGATAGCACACATGAGGCCTATAGTAAGATTTCTCCATTCTGCCGTAACTACATACTTAGGTTTCCACCAATGTATTTTTCAAGTTCCTTGACTTATGACTTCCTTTGTTCTGTTAAGTATAAAAACTTTACAAAACTAATCTGGGCGGTGGTAGTGCATGTCTTTAATTCCAGCATTCAAAAGGCAGAAGCTGACAGACCTCTGTGAGTTCGAAGCCAGCCCTGTCTACACAGTGAGTTCCAGTACAGCCAGGTCTGTTATATGGAGAAACCCTGTCTCAAAAGACAAGCAAACAACAAAATCCTCACAAAACTGCTTCCATACTGAAACATGAAATTTAAGGTAACCTAAATCAGT
Source organism: Phyllotis vaccarum (assembly GCA_033318265.1). Taxonomy (NCBI): domain Eukaryota; kingdom Metazoa; phylum Chordata; class Mammalia; order Rodentia; family Cricetidae; genus Phyllotis; species Phyllotis vaccarum. The sequence goes on along the minus strand of JARWLC010000012.1, from coordinate 4,902,786 downwards.
GTTCTCAAGCTATCGTCATTCAAATTTGGCTCCAGAATAAACTGTCTCTTACTCCCTTTGAAGTGAAAATTATATTTTGTATCATTATTACAGTAAAAATAAAATAAAATTTAGAAAAACCCAATGCAGAGTGGTCAAACCGGCACAGAGGGTGCTGGTGCTTGCTGGCCAGCCTGATACCTTGAGTTTGATCTCTGGGGTCCACATGGTGGAAGAAGCAAACTGACCTGCATTCAAATTTTCAAATGTAGTATAACTAGTTAACTACTATTTGCAGAAAATATAGACATACATTTTTTTCCAAATATATAAAATTTCAACTTGACACAAGGTAGACCAGTGGTTCTCAACTTTCTTAACCCTGTGACCCTTAATACATTACCTGTGTTGTGATGACCACAAACACAAAATTATTTTTGTTGCTACTTCATAATTGTAATTTTGTTACTGTTGTGAATCGTAATGTAAATATTTGTGTTTTTCGTAGGTCTTAGGTGGCCTATAACCCACAGGTTAAGAACCACTGAGCAAGAGTCATCTGAGGAAACTTCAGTTGAGAAAATGCCTCAGGATCCAGCTATAGTCAAGCTTGTGGGGCACCGTCTTGATTAATGACCAATGTGAGAGGACCTGGCCCATTATGGGTGGTACTACACCCTAGGTCCTGGGTTCTTTAAGAAAGCAGGCTCGGCAAATCATAGAAAGCCAGTTAGCGGCACCCCTCCATGACTTCTGTTTCAGCTCCTTCCTCCAGGTTCCTGTCTTGAATTCCTGTCCTGGTTTTCCTCAAATGGAGTGTTACTTGCCAGTTGTAAAATGAAATAAACACTTTCTTCTTCCCAAGTTGCTTTTGGTTACTGTGTTTTAACACAGCACTAGAAAAGTAGCTAAGTTAATATCTAAAGAAGAAACACTCATCAAATACTACTACTACTACTACTACTACTAATAATAATAATAATAATAATAATAATAGATTAGATATCTAAACTCAAGGAAAAGACTTTCTACTTTTTTATGTTCAGGCACTATTTTAAAAATCCACAAGTGACTATTTATTGTATTTTTTCTTTAGTCTTACTTATATGCAATAATAGCTTGTTGCATGTACGTGCATGTGCCACCGTGCATGTGTAGAGGTGACAGGATTTCCTTGTGGAGTTAGTTACCGCCTACCTTTATGTGGGTTTTGAGGACTGAATTCAGGTGACAGGCTTGGGGTGGCAAGCACCTTCACAGCTGACCCATCTCACCAGCCCTATTTTTTCTTTTTCCTTTTCTTTTGGTTTTTCAAAACACGGTTTCTCTGTGTAGCTCTGGCTATCCTGAAATTTTCTCTGTAGACCAGGCTGGCCTCAAACTCATAGAGATCTGTGTGCCTCTGTCTCCTGCAACTAAAAGGCCTGTGCCACCATCATCCAGCTCTGGCTCTATTTTCTGTCATATCGAGAATAGGTAAATCCTATTTGAGACAGAAAGTAGATAAAATGCTGTGAAACTACATAGAAATGATGGTTGTACAACACTGTTATTTGCTAAATGCCACTGAATTGTGTACTTTAAAATGGTTACTACAGTAAATTGCTATGACTCCCACAAAAATATTAATATCAAAAGCAATTAAAAATCACATTAATTTGATAATGATCTTCTGCTGTACCCAAAGTGCTAGTCACACTATTAGAAATATAACACTAACAGATCTGGCACAGACTCTTACATGTTCAACAAGCCTTCTCTCCAACAGGAAATGAGACAGCTCAGCACTTACCCATTCTTTTGAACAGAAAATTTCATTTGGTAAGACTGTGCCACTTCCCATCTGTCCATAAAAGGGAGCCATCCAAAAGACTTAGAAAATATTTATGTTTATTAATGTCATTCATAAAACAATAAAAATTCTAACATGTCTATCAGAGTTTATAAATCCTGAGAGCATGTCTAACCATGTCTAGAGACCTGATACTCATCTGAAAAACACTTATCTAATTTCTCTCCATCACAGTCTGCTGTATGGCGAAGCCTCCACTCTTAGGAAGGAAAGGGTTGAGAAGGCCGGACAACAGCACCAAAATCAGCTGGAGACAAGTGTATGTCCACTGCTCTGCAGAGACATGAGGCAGCAAGGACAAAGGCTGAGAGGTGCTCACATCGCAGCAAAGGAGACCACTGGCATTCTGCTCTTCCTCTGTTTCCCTTCTTTAGTTCCGGACCTCATCCCTTGGGACTGTGCAGTTCACATTCAGGTTACTTAACCTGCAAACTCACTCACAGACACCCGTCTCCTAGGTAACTCTAAATCCAGTCAGGTTGGCAAAGACGATCAGGCATAACAAGTAGAGGACTGAGTTCATGATACTTTATTAAGCATGAAGGCTAGAAACAAACAGGAATGACAGGGAGCCAAAGAGCTAATTGTCGTGGTTTGATAAATACGTACAGCAAACGTGCACTGGAAGATCACTCTGTTCCTCATAAATATGTATGACTATGATCTAAGGGGAAAAAAATCTCAGCGCTGGGTTGATGGCTCAGTTGTGAAAGTGCTTGTCTTATTTATTTATTTACTTACTTATTTACTTATTTATTATATAAACAGTTTCTGTCTGCACACCAGAAGAGGGCTCCAGATCTCATTATAGAAGGCTGTGAGCCACCATGGTAGGTGCTGGGAACTGAACTCAGGTCCTCTGGAAGAGCAGCCAATGCTCCTAACCACTGAACCATCTCTCCAGCCAGAAAGTGTCTGTTTTATAGGCACCATATAATCTAAATTCAATGTCTATAATTCATGTTAAAAAAAAGGCCAGAAAGGCATGGTAGAAATGTTTGTAATCCTAATGTGATAGGGGTGAAGACAGGAGGGGTCTTGGAGCTTGCAGGCCAGCTAGTCTAGCCTTTCTGGCAATCCCCAAGTCAGTAAGAGTCTGTCTCAAAAAAAAGAAAGAGAGAGAAAGTAACAGTGGCTGACAAGTTGTAGGCTGTTAGATGAGACTCTGCCTCAGGAGGAAAAAGTAAATTGAAGAGAAGGAAATGTTAACCACCCTGACTTATTATAAACACGTATTGACATATTTTAATAGCCCATAAGTCCAAATAACAATTTTTAAAAGAAATTTTAAAACCCTCCATCCTTCATTACCTCAGTTCTTCTCATCTTATATTACTTTTTCTGATTTATTTATTTGCTTTGGGGTCTTGTTCTGTTTGGTGTGTATATGTAGCTGGGAACTGACCTTATCCTGCCTATCTTAAGCCAATGTTCCACCGGTGAGCTATGTTCTCTTTACAAAACAAAAACAAAAATCTTTTCTGGTCCTCTACCAGGCCTCAAAATGCTACTCCTGCTCTTCACACCGAATGTTGTAGGCGGAGTTTACTTAGAAGGCCCCAATACCAGATAGATATTTATTAAAATATAAATCAACACTCACGGTACAGGTAATAGATTACAGTAGCACCTGAACAGGGACTGGAGTCTGGAATGGTGGACGAGTGATGGACGGATGATGGATTCCGATCCTCTCTCCAACAGCCCAGAACCAGGAAGAACGTGTCTTGTGTTCCAGAAGCCCCTTTTCAATGGGCTTTCCCCGCCCCCTTCAAGGGCCCGGGCCCTGGATAGGTGTCTTTTGACCTTATCAGCTGACACCTGAATCCCACAACAGAATGTCTTTAATGACTTTCATATTCAATCTTGCCTCCACTTACAATTCACAGAATATATCCCTTACAATGATTCCTGCAGAGGCTTCCGAAGCTGTCTCACCAAACCACACAGACTGTCACAATCCAGTGGCCTCAACTTGCCTACCTGACTTTTCTAAGTACTCAGAAGCCAAAGATTTGGTCCTAAGTGTCAATTGCAAACAGCATGTCTTTCCAAATTCTCTCCATGAAATGTAGAGTCCACATTGAAGGTGGAGGTATTTTTAAAATACACTAATCTAAGATTAATATTTATTAAAATATAAACTAACACTCACGATATAGGTAACATCTTAAATAGGCACCTGATAGACTGGATTATCTAAGCAGTGGGCGATGGATGCCAAAACCAGTCTCTCCAGAAGTCAGGAACCAGGAAACGGGGGCTTCCAGGATCTCAACAGCCTCTTATAAATAAAGTTAGCCACTCCCCCTTCAAGAGCCGTGGACCTTAGATAAGGGGACCTTAGATAATCGTCTTTAGACCTGACCAGCTGACACCTAAATCTTACCACAGACCGTAATATCCAGGGTTCTCCAGAAGAACAGGACTTAGAGAATGAGAATATATCAAAATAAGAGGATTCATTAGAATGATTAACAAGTAGTGGTCCAGTTAATCCAACAATGGCCGACTATGAACAGAAGGTGCAAGAATCCAGAAATTGCTTGGTCCATGGGGCCGGGTGTCTCAGCAAGTCTTCAGTACACACTGGAATCCTGAAGAAGTGGTCTCTAATGCTAATAAAGAACAGATCTGCTTGCAAGCAGGCAAAGAGCAAAAGCTTCCTTCTTCCAAGTATGGTATAGCCCAGATTAAAGGTGTGTCGTCTGTCTTAAGATCTGGATTAAAGGCCTGTCTTTTTCCAGCTCAAAAGACCTAAACTAACTATGTTTTCCCACTTCAAATTAAGCCAAAATCTCTCAAATGCACCCTCCAGCTCTGGGTTTTAGTTCCCGATGTAGTCAAGCTGACAACCAAGAACAGCCATGACAACCATAAACTACTACTCCATTTTAGCATGGTTACATCAGCAAAGACCCCCATTTGAAAAGAAAGTCACACTCGGAGACATCAGGACTTAAGATTTTATACCTTCTTAGGGAACATATTCAACTCACATTTTCCCCATTTGGTTTTCACAGGCTAAGATGACTCATTTGGACTACTAATTGAAAGGGGGGAGGAGGCTGTGCTGGATGGTTTATGTCAACCTGACACAAACTACAGTCATCAGAGGAGGAGGGAGAAACTAAAATGAGAAAATGCATCCACAAAATCATCTGCAGGTAAGCCTTAGGGCCTGGGGGTGGGGGAGACAGCCCATTGTAGACGAGTCACCCCCTGGGTTCTAGTAATAATGCAGGCTGAGCACATCATGGGAAGTCAGCCAGCAAGCAGCAATTCTCCTCTGCATCAGCTCCTGCTTCCAGGTTCCTGCTCTGTGTGACTTCTGTTCTGACTCCCTTCAGTGATGAACAGTGATGTGGAAGCATAAGGCCAATAAACCATTTCCTCCACAAAACCTGTGGTCATGGTGTTTCATTATAACAATGAAAACCCTAACTAGAACAAGGGCTATCCAGAAATGGGCTCTTCTACCACACTCTCCACACAAAGAACATTCTCTGAACCTTGGGAAGTCACCAGAGGTAAATTTACACCTACATCCTCAAAGAACGCTATCTGTAAATACACAGTGCTGTAAAGAGACAAGTACTCAGCGAAGCCCTGTGGTGGAATTCAGGTGTTAGCTGACAAGGCTGGGAGGTGTGTCTCTAGAGTTCTGGGAGCTTGAACAGGATGTGGCCAGCCCTGTTGAAGAGAGGCTGCTGGGATGTTGAGTTGCCCTGTTTTGTTCCTGCTTTCTTGGGGACCAGATCAACAACCCCATCGCAGGACAATCCTTCAAAACTTCAAAACTTCAAAACTTGCACTAAGGTTCATTTTATCCATGAGTGTTAAAATACCTTTCAATAAATATTAATCCTTTGTATGGCCTACTGCAAGTAATAATTTCTGCAACAGCTGACATCCCACATTGGGCACCACCTGTTACAATGAGGTTTCCGGCCCCATCCAGCCAGGGGTCCAGACCGCTTAGCCACCAGCCACTGCTTAGGCCACCAAAAATGACTCAGACACTTATATTAACTTCATGCTGTTCGCCCTATAGCTCAGGCACATAACTGGCTTGCTCCTTCATCTTAACTCAACCCATTCTCATTAATCTGTCTGCCACGTGGCCCATGGCTCACCTGTGTTCCTTACATGTTTCTTCTTTGGGCGATCGGCTTGATCTGTCTGTGACTCCACCCTTCCTTTCCTATCTATCCTGATTTCCCCACCTACTTTTTCTATGGTGCCTGTCATGGGCCAAAACAGTCCTTATTGAAAGATTGATATTCACAGCACATAGAACTCCAGTCAAGTGTACGTATTAGAGTTCTTTCCAGTAAGAAAGCAAGCAAGCCATCTTCTGGAACTCAGTGGTAAAGAACTTGCCTAACATGCATATGACCATGGGTTCAACCCCTAGCACACAGGGCAGGGGGAGCAGAAACTCTAAGTGAGGTAATGTTCTCAAACACCTAATTCAGAACGTGTGGCCATATTTTACCTAAAATATACAGAATTACGTCTCCCTCCAGAATGAACTGGATCTAGAATTAAAAGGATGCCAAAAAGTACAGTCTGCACTCCTGGATGTCTCTCAGGTACATCCATGTGCAGCAATCCAGCAGAGACAAAGCTTTTCTCTGAGCTACCCTTTCTCCAGTTTGGCTTCCCCGAGTAAAAGGCCCAAGAGTAACAGGCTCCCCAGTCCAGGGGACTCACTAAATTAGAGAAGGGACTAGGGGCCAAATGAACTAATTCTCTCCTCAATCTACCTCAACTCCTCTCATATTTAGTCCTGAAGAGAGTACAAACCGCAAATCAGTAACAGATTGTGTTATCCCATAGCAAAAGCACCGTTCTCAGGTGAAAAGAATCAGCTACCATGGTGTATATATAAAACCAGGCACACGGATTAACTACCTACCCCAGCCTGACGACGAAAGGGAAAGCCTGGGACAGACAGACAGAAGAGGGGAGTAGGCGGGTTAGGAGGAAAGCGACCAGACACACGGCCAGACCTGCGCCTACTGGTCCTAAACTGTCACCCTCATTCTTGATAATAATCCTAACTTTTATAAAATTACAAAAGTGCATGGCAGAAGGATGGCCAACCAGGAAAATATAAGTTCCTTTCTCTACCTACAAAAAATGAATTTACAAAAAGGCTAAGTGATTGTGCAGTTAATACTCAGTAGCCTTGGAGCTGATGTGAGCTCCCGGAACCTGTCCACTCACGAATAAAAGAAACATGAGTAAAAATATACCTTTTTCAAGGCTGAATAAACTCCAGAAACCATCTCATTCTATGTTTTAAGTTACCTGTATCTCTAGCAGATACAAAATAACCACAATTATTGTAACTCAATTCAACAATGAAGAGATGGAACATAGATTAAATGCTTGGTTTTCCTGCATTAATAATTCAAATTTGATTTGGCCTTTGCTGGTGGCCATTTCAGAGGAACAGCCGTTGGTAACTGAGCTTCAGGAGTCTGGCCCACCAGGATGTAAGGCAATGATGAATGAATATTGGATAGGCCCAGACGGGGCTTTGGCTCCAGAACGTCTCTTGCTACTGATATGCCTTTACATGTCTGCTGCTGCCATTTTTCTCTGGCACCTGGCATGGTGTGAATGAGTGTGTGGGGATCTCCACAGCCACTAATGTAGCATGATTATCTCTTGAAAATATCTGGTTCTACTGGACATTTTTACCTACGGATTATTAAGAAGATGAACTCCTCTTGAGCTGTACTATTTAACTGAAGCAATGATTTTATACAACAATAATGTTAATTTAAGTAGAATTTTGGTGATTAGTAGTAAGGGTTTATAGGTTAAGTTAGTGGGAAAATTAATATAGGTAAAGTAGACTACAGTGCTGCTCCCACCCCTGGAACAAGAAGTGGCACAGCTAGGCCTTGTGAAGAGTCGTATAGACTGTGGTTTAGTTAACAACGAGGAAAACAACTGAGTCCCAGAAGCTAAGCTAGCTCAAGGGCTTTAATCTTAATGCTGAGACATGCATTTAGAGGTTTCGTTGTGAATCGTGGCCAATACAAAGCTTTAAATAATGAGTTACGGTTAGGTTAAGATGTTTTTGTTAGGTTAAGGTAGAAAATCTTGGGGAACAATTTAAAATTTAGAAAGGCACACTCTTAATAGAGAGTGAGAGACTCATTGAGGTCAGGACACAAAAATAATGGCAGCCTGGCTGCTGCTTTGTTGCTAGGATGGGTTGTGATCAGAGGTAATGACTAATTCCTTATACCTATTTCTTCCCTCAGCTTCCTGATATAAAAGCCTGTTGATGAATGGGTATGTGCCCTGAGAACTTAGAGCTGACTGACTGTCTTTCTATATAAAAGTTTAGATTTGTGATTCTCTTGAGATTTTTTTAAGACATTTTAAGACCAATAATTAAATTTTCGATCCTTTGTAACCACAAAACACAGCCTGACAGTAAAAGAGTTGACTGACGGAGAAAAATACCTGGCTTGCTTATGCTCTGTTAATCTACAACAAATTGCGTGAACATGGATGTGTGTGGGTTCCTGGGGACAATTTGTTTCTCACCTATAATACATGAAATCTTCAAGCATGTAATTGGGAACAATTGTTTTTTACTTGTAGTCACTGTAACCATTCACTTAAAAAATAGAATGTAACCACATTGTAATCTTTACATTATTATTATAATGTATTATTATAAGCTACAGGGAAAAGGTAAGTGAGAAGGAAGACATCAGGGGAGAAGACGGGACAGAAAAAGAACAGAGAAGGACAAGCAGCAGAAAGGACAATAGAAAGGTAAAGAGCTTTTAACCCTCAGAAAAGGTCTGTGTCTTCACCTCCCGCAGACCTTCCCACAGACTACAACGGTCATCTCAGGTTTACCTCTTCAACTTTAGTAGGGTCAACATGCTCCTTACAAAATTTTCTTTCTTTCTTTTTTCTTTGGAAGACCAGGTTTCTCTATGTAGCTTTGAAGCCTGTCCTGGAACTCTGTTGACCAGGCTGGCTTTGAACTCACAGAGATCCCCTGCCTCTACCTCCCCAGTGCTGGGATTAAAGGCCTGGGCCACCACCGCCCAGCTTATTTCAGGATTTTAAACACAATTAATTGGTGCTTAAAGATTGTATCTAATCAGCAATTTTCCTATAAATAATCTTAAACAAACACATACCTATTAAAAAATACAAATCTTAATTGCATGATTTGGAGGTTGTCTGATGACTTACTTAGCCAGTGTTAAGGCTCAAACCCAGGACGTTGTCTGCAAGGCAAACACTATAACCACCCAGCTATAACACTTCAGTTAAATGGTTATAAATTCAACTTCTAAAGATAAATTTTGACAACAGATAACCTGAAGCAAAAAAAAAAAAATCTAGTGGTACCATATCAACAATTATCAAATTTATATCCATTCTTAAATAATCAATTCTAGAGCAATGTGGTCTGACATGTGCGTATAAGCGTAGTAAAATCACTCTTACATGTAGGAAGTGGATCTATTGTAGTCCTGTGATCCATTTCCCCAGCGCTTCCCTCAGTAGGCTGAAGATATGAGCTGCATGCACCTGGATCATTCTGTGACTGTCCAATACTCTAGAAAAAAAAGGAATATATATTTTATACATGTTAAATCTAAGTTCCCACACTTTTACACAAATAGGCTCTGAATTTAAAGCAAGCTGCCAGTTTCTATACATCTGTATTATCAATAGGTACTGGGCTGCTCTTCCAGATCCTAGATTCTCAAGTTGGAACCTAGCCTAGGATACATAACAAGTTCAATACCAACTTGAGCTTCACAGCAATTCAAATCCCAACCTGAATTATGCAACATACTGTCTCAAAAAAATCAAGTGCTCAGCACTTGTTTGCCAAACACAGTGTCTTGAGTTTAAACTCCAATACACAATACCTACAAAGGAAAGTTGAAACAAACCAAATACTCAACTAATTAATGTAAATAACATGGCAAATGAATACACCAGAATATTATTAAGTGTTGTGGGTAAAATAAACACTCTAAGATATGGTTTAGTGCAGTGCCCAGAACCTACAGATATGCTGTCCTCTTATCATATGTGTCAAAAGGGACTCAGAAGCTGTGTTAAGAATTAGAGACTTTGAGATTAACTTACATTATCCAAATGGAGTCAATATAACCAAATGAGTTCCAATTGCAGAAAACCAAAGAAACAGCCATTTCCAGCACTGGCTTGAAAATGGAAAAGGAAATCACAGTGACCCACAGAGGTTGGATGTGCAGCTGCTGCATCCTGGTAGGATATGTGCTGAATAAGCAGAGGTAGAAGGATCAGGAAATCAGGTAAGTAAATGTATTCTTCCCTAAAACCTCCAGAAGTTAACATAGGCCAGTGAGAGATACTGCACTGTGGTGATTTAAATGGAAAATGTTCCCCATAGGCTAAGACACTTGAAGACTTGATCCCCAGCTAGGTTTAGGAGGCAGTGCCTTGCTGGACAAAGTGCATCAGTAGAGACAGTCTTTAGGGTTCACAGGCTCATCCTACAGTTCACCCTTTACTACTCAATCCTGCTGTCATGCCAGCGGCTTGATGCCATGCTTTCACATCACTACAGACTCTTCTGAATTGTAAACCCAAAAAAGCTCTTCCTTTTGCAAATGATTCTGCTCAAGTTGTTCTACTATGACAACAGAAAAATAACTAACCCATGTACCCTGCGTAACAGTAATATTCAGATGTGTGCATCACACATGTACACCCTGCGTAACAGTAATATTCAGATGTGTGCATCACACCTGTACACCCTGCCTAACAGTAATATTCAGATGTGTGCATCACACCTGTACACCCTGCCTAACAGTAATATTCAGATGTGTGCATCACACATGTACACCCTGTGTAACAGTAATATTCAGATGTGTGCATCACACATGTACACCCTGTAACAGTAATATTCAGATGTGTGCATCACACATGTACACCCTGCCTAACAGTAATATTCAGATGTGTGATCACACATGTACACCCTGCCTAACAGTAATATTCAGATGTGTGCATCACACATGTACCCTGCATAACAGTAATATTCAGATGTGTGCATCACACATGTACACCCTGCCTAACAGTAATATTCAGATGTGTGCATCACACATGTACACCCTGCGTAACAGTAATATTAAGATGTGTGATCACACATGTACACCCTGCCTAACAGTAATATTCAGATGTGTGCATCACACATGTACACCCTGCCTAACAGTAATATTCAGATGTGTATCACACCTGTACACCTTGCCTAACAGTAATATTCAGATGTGTGCATCACACCTGTACACCCTGCATAACAGTAATATTCAGATGTGTGCATCACACATGTACCCTGCGTAACAGTAATATTCAGATGTGTGATCACACATGTACCCTGCGTAACAGTAATATTCAGATGTGTGCATCACACATGTACACCCTGCATAACAGTAATATTCAGATGTGTATCACACCTGTACACCTTGCCTAACAGTAATATTCAGATGTGTGCATCACACCTGTACACCCTGCATAACAGTAATATTCAGATGTGTATCACACCTGTACACCCTGCCTAACAGTAATATTCAGATGTGTGCATCACACCTGTACACCCTGCATAACAGTAATATTCAGATGTGTGCATCACACATGTACCCTGCGTAACAGTAATATTCAGATGTGCGTATATATCACGTGTGCTCTTCATATTCCTATTGATAGTTGTTTCTAACCTTTGCTATCAAAATCAGATGGCATATTTCTGTTCTAAGTCTAGAAATCCACAGGACTATGCTATGAGAGCAAGAGAAATCCAGCAAGTATTTCAGCAATAAAAACGTATTAACTACGGCACCTACTACAGCATAGATAAGTCTTGACATCATTAAGGTAAAGAAAAAGCTATGTATGCAAGTTGCAAAAGGACATGTATTACATGAGTGAATTATATGAAATGTCAATAACAGCAAAGTCTAGAGACAAAATACATTAGTCCTCTAAATCTGCAGAACTTGGACACAAAGGGAGTACAAGGTAACCTGTAAGGTTTCTTTCTGCGGTCATGAAAATGGCTACAGGTGAATGTGGTAATAGCTGCATAACTCCGTAAATCCATTAAATAAACAATGAGCTAGGCAGAGGCAGGCAGATCTCTGTGAGTTCAAGGCCAGCCCGGTCTACAGAGCAAGTTCCAGGACAGCCAGGGCTCTTATACAGAGAAACCCTGTCTTGAAAAACAAAAATAAGTAAATAAATAATAAAAAAAATTTAAGAATACTAAATTGTAGAAATGGATTGTAAAATATGTAAATTCTATCTAAATAAAGTTGCTACAAATGAGAGAACATAGCTCCAAGGTAGAACTCTTTTTTACCACACATGAAGCTCCACATTCAATGCACACACTCCCAAAAATAGCTTATTATTACTAAAAAATATCACTCAGTTAGAAAGCCCTAAATCCAATCCCCAGAACTGAGGGTGAAGAGACCAAACCAAACCTTAGTAAACATTAAAAGTGTGCTTGTTCACTGATCCAGACTTCTTGGTTTGGGAAGGACTAATAATATATATGGCCAACTTTCTTTTTCTGGTTTTTGGTTTAAGAAAACCACACTAGCTGATGGTAGCACATGGGACCTAATCCCAGCACTCAAGAGGCAGAGCCCGAGAATCTGCATTCGAGGCCAGTCAGGTCTACAAAGTGAGTCCAGGACAGTCAGAGCTACAAAGAGAAACCTTGTCTCCAAAAAACAAAAATATAGAGGGCTGAAGAGATGGCTCAGTGGTTAAGAGCACTGACTGCTCTTCCAGAGGTCCTGGGTTCAATTCCCAGTACCCACATGGTGACTCACAGCTATCTGTGACTCCAGTTCCAGGAAACCCAACATCCACAGCAAAACACCAATTCATATAAAATAAAAATAAATAAAAATTTAAAAGGAAAAGCTACTCATATTTAGACCCAAAGATAGATAAGTAAATAAATCAAGAATTCAAACTCTATTCAAAACCAAGAAAAGGACTTAAAGTTCTGGGGTGTGGTGTATTGTTTGATTGCTTTTGAGACTGCAAAGACCAGGGTGGCTTGAACTCATTATGAAGCCTAAGCTTCTTTTGAACTTATGGCAATCCTCCTGCCTCAGCCTTCCAAGTGCTTTGAATTATAGGTATGAGGTACTATACCTAGTTTCAGAGTATATGTGTGTGTTTATGTATATGTATATATCATATTATGATTCTCTTCTTTTATTTACCTGAAATAGTTTTATATCTGGGACCCACCTTTGTAATCTCTTTATTCAGACTTGCATTACTTCTTCCTGGAGGTATGAACTTTGGCTTTTTAGAGGAATTTCCCTGCACCTGACTTGGTGCTGCAGACCGTCTCATCGTCAGCAACCCTAACCTGAAAAATACCAATAGAAAACACCCATGAATGTGGTTACAACTCCTGACTCCAGTCCCAAAAGACCCGACACCCTCTTCTGGCCTCTGAAGGCACCACATATTCGAAGGGTACGTATACATACATGGAGGCACACAATCACACAAACTAAAAATAATTTTTAAATAAAGAGAATAAGCCTAGAAAACTTGGAGTTGGAGAGTTGATTCAGTGAATAAAGTGTTTGTGTGAAAACATGAGGAACTAAGTTGGGATTCCCCAATACCCATGTAAAAGTCACAACAGAGGAAGCACGACGCAGTAACTCCAGAGAGAAGGTGGAGAGAGATACATCTCAGGCTCACTCCAAATCTAGTGAGAGGCCATCTTAAAAAGTGAGGTGGAAAAGTGATTGAGAATGACATCTAGCTATCAACTTCTGACCACCACACACACCTACACACACCTACACACACCTACACACACACACATCCATGTGCACACCCCCTCAAAAGAAAAGGGGACAATCTCAACAGCTAGATTCTACAATTTTTCAGTAGCTAAGAGCTACAAAAAATAATTTCAAGGTTTAAATCGAATTGTGTCAACTTGAGCATATGTCAATATTGATAATACTATTATCATATCTCCTCTAACTGTTAAAAATCTAAAAAAAAAAAAAAAATCCACCATACATATCAAGCATGCTGCACTTTAAAGTCCCGTTAATCCATAAAATACATGGTAATAACAATCATGTTAGTTTTCTTCATTATTGTGGTGGCTTGAATAAGAACGGCCGCATGGGCTCATATATTTGAATATCTGGTCCCCAGTCAGTGCAACAGTTTGGAAAAGATTAGTAGGGGTGGCCTTGTTGGAGGAAAGTGTCACTGGGGGTGGGCTTTGATGTTCCAAAAATCCTTGTCTGCCTGTGGTTATAGATCAAGAAGTAATTCTCATGGTGCAAGCCTTGAATCCCAGTAATCCCAGCACTTGGGAGGCAGATAGGTAGATCTCTAGAAGTTCAAGGCCAGCCTGGTCTACAGAGAAGTTTCAGGACAGTCAATTATATTGAGGAACCCTGTCTTAAGTTCTCAGCCTTGCTCCCTGCCATTATTTCCTTGGATGTAAACTCTAACAAGACGTTTATTACAAATTAATCTAAAAACACAAATCAAAAATGCTCCAAAACCTGAAATTTTGAGAGCCAATATAAATAAAGATGCTTGCCAAGAAACCTGAGGACCCTGAAATCCACTACGTTGTGGAGAGAACCAACTCTCCCACCAGCCAGCAATAGATCTCCCTTGCTGTTTCAGCTTGCTTCCAGCTACATTAGATAATAAGATTTCCGTTTAGGCTGTAAATTCCCCTTAAACTTTGGGACCTGCCTACAAAATCATCGTTAATTTAACTGGGGGAAGGAGGCCTAGAAAGAACCAGTGGGTGAGTAGAATCGCCTAAGGAAGATGGTCCTAGATGCTCAAGCCCTTCTCAGGCCCAGGACGGTCTCTGGGGACCGCAGCACCGAGACCAGCATCCCAGGCCAGCCAGCCAGAGCGGAAGCTCCCGCCTTCCTCCCCCGGGCTCCGCCGCACACCTACCTCCCCGCCAGGACCCCGCAGGAGGAACGACGCCCTCCGCCGACCGGCTCGAATCTCCCGCCTCCGCGCAGCCAGTCGCGGGCCGTGCGCCGAGCATGCGCAGCACCTCGCAGCGTCGCTCCGTTCCCGGACGCTGATTGGACGGCCTCATCCGGCGCGTCGCTCTAGCGTCTTTGCACTTCCTTTTCCTCGCCGGTTGGATGCTCCGTCTAAAGCGTGCTTGTTTGGTTCCAGCCTTCAGAGTCTATCCGGGGCGACGAACTTCACGATGTATGTGGACATAATGAATTAGTAAATTATGACTGGGGTCATAGAAATGTGTGCCCCACTAAGGTGCACGGGATCCTGTTAGTTACTCGTTCAAATGACATTGATTGGATGCAGCTCCTAAGATGTTTTAAACTCACAGTATAAAAATAAACCCGTGGTTATTGGACTCTCCAAGGGCTCCCTTTGGACGTGAAAAGGCACTGAAGTTTTGTACAAGCACGGGATACATTCCAGAGGATTTTCCAAGTGAAGTTCCAAATGCTGCAGTGATAGAGTTTGTCAGCCCTAAGAAATCTAGAATTAGAATTAGCCGGGCGGTGATAGCACTCCGGAGGCAGAGACAGGAGAATCTCTGAGTTCGAGGCCAGCCAGGGCTGTTATACAGAGAAACCCTGCCTCAAGAAAGAAGGAAGGAAGAAAGAAAAGTAGGGAGGGGGGAGAGAAAGGAGGGAAGGAAGGAGTGGTCAATGGTCACCCACTGAATTTTACGCAACTGTCGAAAAAGCTTTAAAAAAATAATAAAAGATTTAATGAAATTGTAAATGATCAGAACTTATGCTGCTGGTAGAAATGTAAACAAGTATATTCATTTAAGGAGTAATTTGACAGCATCTAATTAAAAGGAAAGGTGCTTTAAAAGCTTTTGTCCTGGAGACTTTTCCAGTCCTAAGGAGACATTTCATAAATTGAATCTGGCTTCTGGCAACTCCGGGACCAGGGTTATAAAAGTTGGAAAATGGGACTTGTTACAGTAAGATCTCCCTCCCCTTAAACTCCACTTTTTCTAAGGAACACAAAAGGGGCAATGGCGGGGGGGGGGGGGGGGGGGGGGGGGGGGGACGGGACACGACACGGTGTTGTGCCTGTCTACAGCATGCCAGTCTCTACTCATACTCACACCCTGACTCCTTTGCACAATTTCCAACCTTTTCTAGAGCCCGCTTGCTTCGAGAGGTGTTTTGAGCAGGTTTTTCCTGATGCAGTGTTTTTGTGGTAGCTTAGCCTGCTGTACAGACAGCACACCACAGTGGAAGGAGAGTGACAGTTGTTTTCACCCAGGAGGACCAGCTTCAGAATCTCTGAGGAATCGCTCTACCACAGTTAAATTCCGTAGATCTGAACCATTTCTAACAAGTTCCCAGAAGCACTGATACTGCTCCACCAGACCACACTTTGAAGTCACTATACAAGGCTATTCTCAGGACCCAAGAGAGACCAGAGGTACCTCTGGCAGGGATGGGGGCTGGCCAGGAGAAAACTGACAGGTGCTGGGAGTCCGGATGAACTTCAGGACAGTGACAGCCAGTGGCCACTCAGAGGAAGATGAACAGTAAAGGCGGTCACCAAGACATGGTTGGCAGGTGAAGCTTACAAGGCAAAGGGGGCTCCCGTGTCACAAAAGCGTCTTGCAGATTGGACAGGTAAAAGGATACGCAAGGACCTGCCAGTCTGCTCTGCTTCCTGACCCCGGCTCTCTTGAATCTTCAGTGTGATTTTTTTTTTTTTTTTTTTTGGTCTCTGCAGTTTGAATATTCCTACACATTGTATTTTTATTTTTGATGTCTGATCTCTTGGAATTAAAAGATTTAAGGATACAATGGAGTTTTATATGAAATTGGTCTTACCACGTTCTTAATAATTCTCAGTGATCGAATGCTTGTCTAGAATGTGAGCCCTTGGTTCAGTTTCCTACATCGGAAAAGAATTACCCTCTTACATTTATGTCTAACACATTGTAATCTACAGTGACAAACAGACATTGTAGAATGAGTCAAGACTCTCGGTCTTTTAAATATAGCATGCTTTGATCATGCTTCAGAGTACCAATTACCCAGAGTTCACAATAAAGAATGTTCATCCTTCAAATGCAACAAAATTCATTGCTAAGCTTATTTTTAAAAAATAAAATAAAAAGAGGGACACTAGTAAGTGTTACAAGATAGCTTTATTTTAAGTTAAAACACGTACCTTTTTGTTGAGTTGTTTTTGTTTATGTGTGTTTGTGTCGGTCTCTTTGTGTGTTTATGCTTAAGGCCAAAGTGTGAAAGACCTTGGGTAAGGCCTTACTCCTTTATCAGCTGTAAACCTGCAACTTTGGGAGAATCTCACCAAAACTATAAACTCCTTACAGTGAAATCATATCTTAACTCCCTTGTGATCAGTGATCCTACTCAGCACACCTCGGAAGCCACCCCATGCTGGCTGACCTTGGCTGTCAGCCGGACTACATCTGGAATGAACTACAATCCAGAAATGGAGGGCACACTGTGAGCCAGATCTGAGTGTCAGGACAGTCAAGGCCACACAGAGAAACCCTGTCTCAAAAATTAAAATAATAATAATTTTTTAAAAAGGAAGGGGAAATCTTTTGAACAATGTATCTTCAGAAGCCTCCGCATTATATGACTTTTTTTGAGAAGCCCACACTCACTTATGAACTTATGAGCTGCTATTTCTATTAAAGGCTTGCTTAAATCTATGTTGACATCTCTTAATAAACTCAGACTTTGCTTCACACTGACTTCTGAAATTATTTTCTGTGGCAAAGAATCCCAGCCTCGCCCTCCTCTGAGGGGAACTGTAACTGCCACAGACAAGTGTGAAGCTGTTGTCTTGGCTCCACTCAGCTGTGTCAGTCCATCCATACTGTCCTCTCTACTATGACCCAGGATGCAACTGAGGGTATCAACCAGAGTTCAGCAGGAAACAGACGAAACCCAATTGCCTGCAAAAGAAACTAGCTAGTTAAGCTTACCTCTGCTGTCATTCACATTTAAGGATAAAGGGAAATCCAAGCTGATGATAGAATACTCACTGAAGTTAGTCTTCCCTTCCCTCAAAGCACCAAGTTACCCAACAGCTTTGGAAGTCAGTCTTTTATGTGTTTTTCCTTTCCTGGTAAGCACTTATTCACGTGCACATCACAGGTCTGTAAAGAGTCACAAGCACAGGTGAACAAGTTACAGGACAGCGCTTTCTCCCCCTTCTCGTTTTCTCTTCTGTTCTTTGAAAGGCAGCCTCATGTAGCCCAGGCGCATGGGGAGGATGACCTTGAGTCTCTTGTGTCTCCCGCCTCCACTTCCTGAGGGCTATAATTCTCCTTTTTTGCTTTGTGCAAACTATAAGTCTCGATCCTGTGTCAAGCTTTATGTTCTGAAGGGACATACTGTTTGGCTTTTAGAACAGTAAATTTAAGCCAGGTGTGTTGGCTCACACGCATAATCCCAACATTCAGAAGACTAAGGCAGGAGAATTCCCATGAGTGAGAGGACAGCCTGGGCAGTAAAGTATTGCTATATATACTTTGTCTCAAAAATTAGTTAAGTAAATAATATATTCTTGTTAAAATGGGATTTAAGCAGAAAAATTATACATATTAACAGGTACTGTGTGATGCTGCATATATAGTATAGTCAGGTTAAATACATCTACCTCTTTAAATAATTATCTTTTTTTTTAATGTGAAAACTTTCAAAGCCTTTTTGAAATGTTCTGTATGCGACTCTCTCTGCAGTCATCCTATTATGCAACCTTATGCTAAAACTTCTTTTAGATCCTCGTGTGGAAACTTGAGCTTCTAAAAACAGTTTCTTCTTCATAGTTACCTTGCTTTTTGAAGACAGGGTTACTCTGTGTAGCCCTTGCTGTTCTAGAACTCACTCTGTAGACCAGGCTGCTGAGTGCTGGGATTAAAGGCCTGTGCCACCCAGCATTAGACACAATGTTTTAAGTTGTGTTGGTCTACACTTGCAACCCCCTTTCTGTGTCACACTTTTCTTTCTTTTTTCTTAAGAAAATGTGGCCTAGGACCGTGCAGAGAAAAGCAGGGCAGCTGGTGTGTGAAAAAAGCTGACACTTCAGGAACCGCCTCTTGGGTGGATGAACATGAAAAGAGTTGCAGTACAATGTGCCAGAAACACCAGCACAGGGCCATGAAGGAAAGGCATTTTCCCTTAAAACCTGGAGAACAGCTTAAGTAAGAGAGAGAGCCATATGGACAGGATGATGTAATGAGGGAAGCTCCACAAAGAAAGCCTTCAGAGAAAATCCCCCATACAAAGGAGGATATCTGGCCCTTATAATTAGGGAGGCAGGGTGTTGTACTTAAAAAAGTGCCATGCAGGGCCCACGTGGGAGATGTACTGAGAGGAGGAGAGAAAACGCAGAGGCCAGACCCTGGGGACAAGAGCAAAGGAAGGGAAAGAGAGAGATGAGTGGTGGGAGGGGCGCACCTTTTAAAAGGTGGCTGCAGCTGACGATGTATCCTGTAGGACCCTAAAGGCAGGCCAGTACAGATACCTAAATGCTAACATTTTCCCCTTTGTTTACTATAAAAGGTGAGGCGTTAGAAAGGGCAGCAGGTGAGGCAGGGGTGAGTGCTCTGTGTTCTTGAGTCGTTCCTGCTGACCTGGGGGAGGGGGTGTTGATCATCTTTGGGGGACCTGAGAAAACTAAGGTTCTGGCCATGTCTTGGGGTAACTGGCTGTTTCACTTCACAGTCCAGGTTCTGTGGAAGCATCAGGTGCTACCTGGCAAGATGCTGTCCAGGTAGATCCAAGTCATCTCCCTGGAGCTCACAAGAACTTGGAGTTTACAAAAAGAGATAAGTTTTAGACACATTAGAAAGCAACCAAAGGGAATTTAAAATCCTGAGCTTGTGGCTATGATTGATACTATAGTGGTAGAAGATAGTGTTTAGTGCTCTGCCAGCGCTAGATTAAGAGCTGATCAGAATCCCATCAGTTAATGTCAAGGTTGTGAATGGTAACATAGCGAGAAAGAAATCTGGCACATGTTTCATTCTTTCATACATATCAAGTCACAGTCCCCTTATCAGCACTTATGTGTGGGAGATTATGTTGTTCCATTGTAAATAATTGTCCCCGCCTATGAGTTTAATAAAAAGCACTGATTGGCCAAAGGCAGACAGAAAATGTGGGTGGGGCTAACAGACTCTAGGAACAGGTGGAACAGCAGAATGCCAGAGAGAAGCTATGCTGCTCTGAGAAAAGGTACTGAGCCCCATGGCTGAACAGGATAAGAGTCATGGGTTAGATTAAGGGTACAGAGTTAGCAAGTTATATGCCTGGGCCTTAGGCCAATCAGCCTAAAACTACTGTAAGCATCTGTATGTCTCTGCGGGTCTGTGGGTCTCTGGGCCTAAACCTTGAGGCTAGGCCCGAAAGTCTGGGCCAGAAACCTCCTACTACACTTATGCTTTCCTATCTTCACATAAACCTTAAAGCACCTGCTCCTTTCCCATCACCTCAGCATGACCTTGACACCCTCTTTCTGATTTACCAGAAAACACAGGTGGCTGATTACTGAGGGCAGTCATAGCAAAAGTTACATTGAAATCTGTGCTGTGAGTTTATCAAATACCTAATTTATCAAGAAATATGTCACCACTTACTTAAATTCTCTAGAAGCTTGGTACTGAACACTTGGCAAAGACATTATTTAGGTGTAAATCTCTCAATCAGCTTTTGTCAATCTGAATAGACCTTTATAACTTTAAATTGTTATATAGAGTATATTCTAGAGTTAAATCACATATAACTTTACATTTCTATCACATATAAAGTCCATACCAATCCAAAATATTTGAGGCTTATTGCTTTCTTAGTCTAAAACAAGATATGAACAGAGCTCATTAGGACTAAGAGGTGTATTTTTTTAACGTAATAAAAGATGGCTGCCAGCTGTGTAGCTGTTTACATCATGATGAGGTCACCAACCAAGATGGAGGAAAGCCATGTGTTACTGTTTAAAACTGTTTTTCTAAACAAAAGTTACATGCACATATACAGAGTTGAATCCAACTTACACATATACACAGAATTAAACCCAGCTTACATTTACACATACAGAGTTAAATCCAAGTCACATGCATATACAGACACATATATTAAATGGGAATTGAATAAGAAAGGAGAAACCAGTGTGTGTGAGCTTCTCCATCTCTGACTCTCAGGTTGCAGCAGACAGGACATTTAAAGAAGGAGAGCAAAGAGAGAGAGAGAGAGAGAGAGAGGGAGGGAGAGAGAGAGAGAGAGAGAGAGAGAGAGAGAGAGAGAGAGAGAGAGAGAGAGAGAGAGAGAGAGAGAGAGAGAAAGAGAAAGAAAAGTAGACAATTCTTCCTTGGTTCCCAGACTGGCTCAAAGAACCGAGGCCAGTCTCACATCCAGGGAATGGTCAGAGACAGGTAGCCCTGCCAGAGACTCAATTGCCGGTATTGAATGGAAGGCAAAGCCTCCGGCGAATGAGAAAGCAGATTTGTTGGAAGTGGAACAGGCAGATAAGGTCCTGACATGAGGTAGGTACCTTTGCCGGGCCCTGCCAAGGTGTGCCACCAAGCAAACAACACACACAGCAGCAGCTGGTGCAAGATGTTTATCGGGAGAAGAGTGGAAGGCTGGGTCAGGTGGGGACTTTGAGAGAGGCAGGCAAGAGGCAGAGATACAGAAAGGGACAGGAGAGGAAATTTAGGGGAAAAGAGGAAGAGGCCAGAGGGGCCAAGGGAGCGAGCTCTGCCTGGCAGGCATTATTAAAGCGTGCACAAGACCAGTTTTTTTTTCTTTTTGTTTTGTATTTGAGAGAGTTTACTTAATGAACGGAGAGAGTATAGCTTAACAGGCTTCGTAGATAGCAGGAGATGAGGGGGGAACAGGAAGAACAGAGGAGTGAAGATTTTTAAAAAGCTTTAAAGTAGGGCACCCCTTCCATCTATTGGACCACTGGCAGAAGCTGCAAAGGTCCTGTGAAATACCAGGATATGGGGTGCTGGTAAGTGGCCATTTGGGTAGCTATCTAAGGGGTTACTGGCAAAGGTGGATAAGCTTAGCCCTTAAGTCAGGTGGTAGACACATTTTCCAAGAGTGAGGCAGAGAAATAAGATCCGGAGCTGGAATCTCTAGAATCCCAAATATTCAACCAAGGCCAATGAGGAGGCACAGGCTGCTTAGTGGATCCAAAAAAGCAGGGGTCGATGGGCTAAGAGCCTGAGTGAGACACCGTCGCCTGGTGCCAGGACTGTGAGGAAAGCCAGAAGACAAGGACTGTGCTTGAGAAACAAAACCTCACTGGCGAGAACAGGTGGGCCGATCCAGGTCAGGGAACCAAATGTTGTATTTAAAAGTGTAATGAAGGAGTCAAACCATACAACGGGGCCCACGTGGGAGGGCACGCAGGGGTGCTGTGCTCTTCGAGGCTGCAGCTGAGGATGTATCCTGTCAGGACCCTGAGGGCAGGCCAGTGCAGATGCCTAAATGCTCACTCAGACTTGGGGGCGGGAGGAATGAGTCTTACACCACCCGATTTAGTTTGGAACTGCCTGTTGGCAAGGAGAGTGGAGGAGCCAAGTACTGGGTGAGAACATAAATTGGAGGCTGTAAGACCACAGTTCAAACTGCATCCCTGTTGTAGGAACAGAGCTCTGGGTGAGATGTAGGGTAGCTGATTCCGTCAGGCTGTGGCTGACCTCCTACAAGGACTAGCTTCTTAAAGGGGCAATAAGACTGATTTAATACCCATTTTCAACAGAGTTTATAGTAGGACAGGCCCATATGGCCAAGGAAGTTGCCTCAAACCAGTTGCCAGGTAATGCACTTCCTTATGAACTAACCTAGAGTCAGCCTGAGGGCCTTGCAACAGCTGCTGTCCAACGTTCCTAATTGCTCGGATTCTTCCTAGCAAGTCACTCCCAACAGTGTCCTGACTGTTGAGAATCTGCCTAGCAACAGGCCCTGTCAGATCTCCTGATCGTGCCCAGCCAACAAGGGACAGCCATGCAATATCACACATCGTGACACAGCCTGGGTTCTGGGAGGAGGATATATAAGGCTCTCCACATTGTTGAATAAACTCCTGGGGTGTTGACTCCAGGCCTTCTCACTCCCTCCCTCGAGGGAACTATTAGGACCTAGCAACAAGTGCCAAATTGCCCAGGCAAGCCTTGAACTTGCAACCCTTCCGCCTCGGCCACTATGCCTAGCTCTAGTCATTTCAAAATACATTATACATTGCTATTGACTATTGTGCTATAGAAAACCAAGACTAATACCTTCTCATTAGTTTTTCCTCAATGTTAGTCACAGCTCAACATCTCTACTGGCTGGGGACTCTGACATCTCTTTATGCCTTAGTCACCACACTGAATTCTGAACTAAGTTTTACATTATAATAAATACTGCAGTGTTTCTTCTGAATTATACTTCCTCTCTTAATTACAAGTCTTTTATTCCGGAATGTGTTTTTTAAAGCTTCAGATAATTTAGCATTTTTATATGTCACTCAGTAAGTTAATGAATCACAAAAGCAGGATTGGCACATAGCTCTCAACTACTTTCTTAGATCGATCAGTTTCAGAAGTTACTAGTAGCCTTTTATAGTTTCACATGCTTCTGGAGTTATTCAGATGAGGTACTTAGCCGGAGTAAATAGCAACTGAATCATTCCAGAGCCTTCAGCCATCTGACAGTGTTGTCCCTAGAGAAAGCAAATTCTAGCAGCTGCAGACTTAATGGAGCTATCAGGTTGCTTTAGTTCAAAGCAACCCCACTGTACTCCAATGCCTCTTAGCAAGAGCCATCATGGAATTGGGGGCTGCAAAGCTAGACCCTGTCTGCAAAATACCTTGATTTCACTATTTTATTTTGCTTTAAAATGAAAACTACATAAAAGCTTATTTTTTAAACCTCAAAATGTATGACACTAAAAATAACCAAGTTGTCAAAACTTACATTTCACAGTCTTGGAAGATGACTCAGTTGGTAAAGTGCCTGTCACATAATCGTGAGGACTTGAGTTTGGATTCCTATCACCCCCTATAAAGTCAGGCAGGCAAAGGGATACACACATGGAATCCTGGTGCTGGTGGGGTAGAGGCACTAAAATCCCTGAGGATTGCTGTAAAGCAAGTCTTGCCAAACCAGTGAGCTCCAAGTTCAGTGAAAGACCCTATGTCAAAACAAGTAAGGAGCCACAAGACACTCAGGAGGTAAAGTTGCCTGCCATCAAGTCAGACGACCTGAGTTCAATCCCTGAGACCCATGTGGTAGAGAGAACTGACTCACGAACTTTGTTCTCTGACCTAAACACACACAAACGAGCTCATACAAAATAATTTTTTAAAAAATTTAAATTAGGAGAAAGCTAGAGGGATGGCTGTGTGGTTAAGACTGCCTGCTGTTCTAAATTTTAGAGGACACTAGTTGGTTCCCAGGACCAACACTGAGTATGGCAGCTGCCTGTATCTACTCCTGGAGGATCCGACTTCGGTTTTGTTTTTCCAGACATGGTTTTTTCTGTAGTGCTGGCTGTCCTAAAACTTGCTCTGCAGATCAGGCTGGCCTTGAACTCAAGAGATGAAACTGCTTCTGCCTCCCAAGAGCTGGGACTAAAAGCGCACGTCACACTGCCTGGGAGACCCACTGGCACAGGCCCCTCCATGTTCTCCCGGCATCCTTCACTTGTTACTCCAACCTCTGCTAGCACTTGAGCCTGTGCCATTTCTCTAGTGTCCGGGCTTATTTCCTTTTTAAATTTTTGATACAAAGACCCACTACGTTGCCCTGACTGACCTCAAACTATGTAGATCAGGCTGGCCTGAAACTCACTTGCCTGTCTCTGCCTTTTGAATGTAAGAGAATTAACTGCCACTATACCCACCATGTAAATATATATATATTGAGACAGGATCCCACTGTACTTCCAGCCGGTCAGGAACTCCAGAGCTCTGCCGGCCTCCCAAGTACTGAGATTAAAATGTACACCACCACACCCAGCTCTAAAGTTATGAAACTAAACTGCATCTTTTTCGTCTTATTTCACTTACAGTAGTTCTTACTGAATCTAACGTAACAGTGTAACATCAAGACTCCCTCCCATTTTACCTATTTATTTTGAAAGGAGCTACTATAAAACACCCACAATAAAATTAGACTGGAATAAACTTATGTTACTTAAGAATTCTGGGTCATCTCATACTCATACACTTAAAACTTCATTATACTCTTTTTAAGAACAGTCCCCAGCATCATTATTTTTACTCTACTGTATATACACAATATATACAATACTTAACACCCATCAGTATTTTAGTCTTTCCTATGTTTATGAAATAAATGTAAATGATCTTATCCTCTACTTGTGCTGCAGATGAAATAAAGTCTGTCCTCAAAGATATTCTGCAGGTTTCACTAAATACCAAACAATCCCTTGCAATGTCTAACGTAAAAAAAATATATGCAAACAACATTTACATCCATTTTACCAAATACATCCACAAATACTCATTTTTGAATAAATGTGATTATACATACATCTAACTTCATCTGACTCATTTTTGAAATGTCAAATCACAATGCTAGACTTATGGAATCCATTTCCATAAAGAGCATAGATGGAAATGGAGTCTAGGGTCAAGTCAGTTTATTAACAGGTGAAATCAGGACACCGACCCAGGCTGATGCCACTGCTGATCCAGCTGTCACTGTCCCTTCATCTGTCCACGGGAGATGGAAGCCAGCTGCAAGCCACACTTCTCTGTTGCTCCCACTCCTCCACACAGGCCGACAGTGGGCGCCCCATCCCCACCTCGAGTTCTTATTCCCACAATGGTGAACTACTCCTGTTCTGTAACAGTTAAGTTCTAAGTAGCCTGCCACTGTCTGGCTCCTTTTCTCCACGTAAGCAGTCCAGGACTCCATCCCGGGAATGGTGCCATGCACACTAGGTTGGTGTTCCCACTGCAGTGTAATTAAGATGATCCCCATCATCATCTCCCATTCGATTCTAAATTCCATCAAGTTAACAACACTAACCATCACAATGTAGACGCAAACGGATATGAACTGAAAACATCGTAAGTGTAAGGCTTAAATAAATGAGAAAATAATAATTCAAGACCCTCCTATGGACTTATCACTCATTCTACAACCCAGCAAGAGGTGACATCCTGATGCCACAGGTGGAGAAAATGATGGTATTTTGACTGAGATGGGTAGAAATGGGATTCAAAAGCAGGCTAGCTAATTCCTGACACCTTCTGTCTATGATGGAAGAGGTCCTCACCTATGTGCTGTGGAAAGACCATGTGAAAATCTGCAAGAGCCTCACAGGGCCTGGTTGCACCAAAGGTCTGACCTTGGGTTTCTAAAACTGTGAGATCTTTATTCTTTTAAGCCATCTGATCTATTGTATTTTATTATAGTAGCCTGAGCAGACTAAGAGCTTCAGCTGTTCTAGGCTATTAATTAAGATTTTCATCACCTTGCATTTAAGCATCAGATTCTTTATATCTGAACTTTTCATGCACATGCACATTCACAGACACACACACTGATAGTGATTAATCACACATTCGAGACAAGCACTTCTACCAATAAGCTAAACCCTCAACTCTAAAGCTGAGCTTTTCAAGGCCCTGTTCCCTAGTAAACCAATATTAAACTCACTTACAAGTGATCCCAGACCAAAGACTGTTAGGGTGGAATGAGACTCACACACTTATGTTTGTTTAAGAGAACTCTATATTTTATGCCATTTGTATAGGCTCAATGAATTAAGACATACCTTGGGGGAAATATGGCTCCTTTGTCAAAGTTATAAGTTTTATTTCTGAATATAAAGTAGATGCTTTTTGATTCCCAAAATAACCATATTAGGATACGCCAAATTTTAGGTTTTTAATAACTATATAATAAAATAGCAACAGTAGGTCCAAAGCTGAAGCAAGTTTGAATTTTGTCTAACAGAAAGAAGTGTTTTTCTTTCTCTGGTAGAGCTATGGTTCCTAAACTGCGTAGTGGTCACCTTAGTAAAAAATCAGGAACGCCACATAATGTTTTCTATTTTTAGGAAACAGCAGCATCTGTTGGACACCACAAACTCCTATTTGAGGTAGTTCACATTTCAGCATTGGATAACATTGTATGACTCTCCGTGACGGCAGACATTTGTGACAATCGTTCAGCAGTCTGATGAACAGTACTGCCTGAGAAACCTGAGCAGGAAAGGCTGCTGTTTCCAAGCTGCAGCACTGAGCAGGTCCAGGTACTACTGGTGATGGTGTAGTCTTCAGTTGCTTGAACCTAACTGTTTAATAAACAGAAGTATTAAGTTTTCTTTTGGCTGGGGAAACTGTGAAAAAATTACTGAGACACACTAAAGGGTGTCACAGGCTAAGAAAGTTTGGGAATATCTGTAGTATAAGCAAGAAAAATACAAAACAAGTCATTTAGCTTTTCTCTTTCTACCTAGAAATTTTCTAAATAAATACCATATAAAAATGGGAAAATATATACAAACGTACATACAAAGTTTGGATTTTTATTGAAATCTCGTTAAGTATCAAACAAAATCTGCTTTCTTCAGATAAAAATATTCTCTCAGGTGTCTCCAGATATAATTGCTAAGTCTAAATTGGTCCTTCAATGTCTTTTTTTCTTGTCCTTCTGACAAGTCCATTTACTTGGGCTACCCCAAGTCTATCGAGTAAAGGACCGTACATGACGACCTCTCCCACTGCCTCCACTAACAAACTTTCCTCTTGAACCTCCACTGCCACTATTGGTACTAGCCCAGGAAGGGCCGAGACCCCCACGGCCTCTAGAAGCACGGTCCCGAGGACTTGGGCGGTAACCTAGAAAAGAAAAGACCACATTATTTCAAACATCCTTTCCTCTTGTGTACTTTCAATAGGTGAGCTGTCACTTTTAAGAATTTCAGATAAAATTTATTTTAGAGCTGGAGAGATAGTTCAGTGGTTAAGAGCATTTGCTGCTTTTTCAGAGGACCGGCCCTCTATGCTTTCTCCTGCTCTCCTCAGACACCTACAGCACCCCCCCCCCATATACACCTCTATACCCACACCCACCCCTATACACAGCCTTACCCACACAGCCCTACACATGCCCACACCCCTAAACATATACCCACACACCCCCCCATGCTCTCTCTCTCTTAAAAAAAAAAACCTAATTTTTAGAATGTTCACTTAAAACTAAAGTTACTTCTAACAGGAATCCTAGACTTGAGGTAGTAATGTAGAAAAAAGGTTCTATACTTACAATACTGTAACTATAAGATGCTACCTTTGCTATCACAATGCTCTGCAGTTACAAAGGCACCCTAAGAACTAGTTCATTTTTAAATACAGCCTATCATCACGAGACTTACTTATACTAACAGTTAAGTTTCATTCCCTGTTATAAATCAAACTCTAAAATAAGTCACATACTAAAACAGTCTCTTCCAATTTGAAACAAAGGAACTTCAGCAGGAACAAGTAGGGAGGAGCATGTACCTGTAGAGCTAAGTGGCCGTAATGGTGGAAGAGGTCCCCTGTTAAAATTGCTCTGGCCTCCTCGACTTTCATTGTAATTTCCTCGAGGAGTATTTTGAGCACTCCAACTAGAGCCTCTGGTTCCTTCCCGACGACTGTAGTTCCCTAAACACAAACAGTGCAATCAAAACTGATTTCGTGCTTGAACTGTTCCTTGCGTGGGGTTTTTGAGTAAGAGTCTTGCTGTGTCAAAGCCCAAAGCCGCCTCAAACCTGCAGTCTTCCTGCCGCCCATCTACTGACTACTCAGCATCACATCCTACTGTCCAATCTTCCTAAGTGATTAAAACACAAGCTCAAAGTCTATACACTCAACAGCATCTCACAGTGGTGTAAGAGCAGCTGCCAGACGGTCATGTTGACACAGCAGTCTGTCTGTCACCTATGTTCTCTTCTACAGAGGGGAGCTAACAGACTCGCACCTCGGGGCTGATGCAAGAGTACCAGATGACGTTCTGAGAACAGACACGATTGCTATTAGCACAAACTGATTCCTCTTCACTCACACCCGCCTAACTCAGCAGATAGGAAAACACTCACAAGGTAAAAAAGACATTTTCTTGACTACAAATGAATTTGAAAGCAGCCTCCAAACATACAATAAATACACAAAGCACATAAGATCCTGTCTCAAGAAAAACAGTGTGGAAGAGAGAAGAGAGGGAGAGAGGGGAAGGAGAAACTCATCTCTGAAGCCAGTGTGGTGGGTGGCCTATGCCTAGAACTCCAGTACTTGCTCAAGCACAAGAACCACAAGTCTGGATGAACCCTGCTAAAGAGCAACGCTCTGTCAACAAAGGAGTAATATAAATAAGTGTAGTCAGTTTCTAAACTCAAGACAATTTAACATAAACCAAATACACTAAAAGAAAATATAGGAGAGATGGCTCAGTAGGTAGAAAGATCAGCACCCATACTGGGCAGCTCAGAAACGCCCAGGGGACCCACTGCCCGCCCAGTCTGGACTCTATAAGCACATTTGGGGGTATAAAGTCAGCACCAGGAAGAGGAAGGCAGCCTGACCTGAGTTCCGGGATAGCTTGAACTACAGCAACAACTTGCCTCAGGAGGTGGATGTCAGGCACACATGTGGTATATAAACACAATAGCCACCGAAAGAAAATATTGAAATGGTTTTCAAGTTGGTGTAGTGATGCAGTCTAGAACTCAGGAGACCTCAGAAGTAGAGATAACCTGGTCAGCACTGTGAGTTTCTAGCCAGTCCAAGGTACTCTGTGAGACACTACCTCAATATTTTTTTCCGATGTAAAAAGCAAAATAGTAAAGTTTTTAAAAAGTAAGAAAGAAAGGAAAAATATATACGCCAGACTGAACTGACCCACCTTGGGACTCCTTGCCCTCCTTGTGGAATGGATGGGGGGATGGGGTGGGGGAGGCTGAGGAAGGACTGGGAGGGACTGACAGCAGGGAAGGGGGGGGAGCAGGGGGATACTTGGAAAAAAACCTCTTAAAATAATAATAATAATAAAATCCAGGTGCTGGTGTCAGGCACCTTTAATCCCAGCACTCATGAAGCAGAGGCAGGTAGATCTCAGTGAGTTTGAGGCTAGCCTGGTCTACAGAATTCCAGGACAGTCAGGGCTACACAGCCAGAGAAACTCCTGTCTCAAGAAGAAGGGGGAAAAAAGAAGAAGAGAGAGAGGAAGAGAGGAAGGAAGGGGGGAGAGAAGGAAGGAAGAGGGGAGGGAGGGAGGGAGGGGGGAGGGAGGGAGGGAGGGAGAGAGGGAGGGGGGAGGGATGGAGGGAGAGAGGGAGGGGGGAGGGATGGAGGGAGGGAGGGATGGAGGGAGGGAGGGAGGGAGGGAGGGAGGGAGGAAGGAAGGAAGGAAGGAAGGAAGGAAGGAAGGAAGGAAGGAAGGAAGGAAGGAAGGAAGGAAGGAAGGAAGGAAGGAAGGAAGGAAGGAAGGAAAAACCCCAAAACTAAAAGTACAACATAGCAAAGGGGAAGCGAGCATGGGAGGCGTGTGCTTTGTTTCTGCCCCTATTCTCCAGTGCACAGCAGTGAGAGAGCAGCTAACTCTAAAGAGGGTATTTACTGCTCCATCACTCCAGACCCCCCCCACACACACAAGGGCAGTTTACCTTTTGAAGCAGGTGGGGTGAAAAACCTATTCTGACTGTGAAAAGCGCCCCGTCCTCCTCGACTGCCTGAAAATCCGCCACGAGAGGAGATCTTCTGTGACACTTTGAGTGGCCGTTTTGGTTGGGGAATTCCGTCTTGAGGAACCACTTCTTTACTCTCAGCTGCGACAAAGTCATCCACATGCATAGACGGTGGCCTACTGGTGTTCTGTTTTCTCTGACGAAAAATGTCATGAGGCCGTATGCCCTGTCCAAATCCACCCCGGCCCCGGCCTCGTGGGGGAGGCACAACATGAGCTCGTTTGGCAGGCTCGATGTATTCAGATTTCCCACTGTTAAGACAAAAGTACTTTATGGAAAAATTTTTCTTTTTTAGACTCCCAGTGAAAATGTTATATTCATCTTTACAATACTAAAAATGGAATTTCATTGTTTGCTGCTTCCACTTACAGGAACTGTTCCACTAATACTGCTTTCCGCAATAAGGTAACAAACTAAGGGTGCCTGCTTGCTGACGAGACAACAACATTCTACAACAATCCAGTCAGTCCACTTCTTGCTCAAGGGAAGAAGAGCACAACAGGAGCTCAGGAGAGCTCAGTGCCCCCAGGAAGCACAAGGCCCTGGGTTCAAACCCTGGCAACAGCAGCAACAGAGCAGCATAATGCACTAGTCATGCGCCAACAAATTACTCACTTGAAAAACTTCTATTACAATTATGCTGCCCAAATGCCTCACACCTTTAATGCCGGCAGTCAGGAGACAGAGGCAGGCAGATCTGAGTTCAACACCAGCCTTTGTAAAGACTGAGTTCCAGGACAACCAGGGCGAAACAGGGAAACCCTGTCTTGAAAAAAAGGGGGAGGTTGGCAGATATGTGTCTATCTTCTAACAAAGTCTCCCATAGAATGTAGAATGTACTTTACCTTGAAGTTATGAATGTCTCGTGCTTATGCTTCCCAAGTTTAAATCCCTTCGTAGTCTTGGTTCTTCCTGGAGATGATGGCTCTGACAGAAATGAGCGCTCTAATTCTGAGTGCAAATCAAAGTCACTACAGCACTTTTCAGAGAGTTCAATCAAGTCAACTTTTACCTGCAGTCACAAAGGTAAGATAAGATACACTAAAGTTTGTTATTTTCACTACAAATTCTACTCCACTCTCACAGTAAACTGGCTATAAATCTACCTCTGTCTTTTCAGAAGGCAGCATCATTGATAGTGACAAACCAGAAAACCCTAGGAATTAAGAATTATTCTGTGGCATTCATCCTCAAAGCAACAGGTCTGTAAATCCAGACAACTGTGTGCAACAGGGAACTCAGGATTACTCTGAATGAATTAACACTACAAATACCTAAAGAACATTTCCAAACAATGGAAATAATGCACCCACATCCCATGGGAAGGGGTTATATGCTGCAGACTCAACAAGAGCTTGATGGATCTCATACATCCGAACCTACGCTTACTCTCTGAGAAACAAGAACTGAAGCTGCTTACAAGGCCTCAACTTTCTCTAAACTGTGGTCACAGTCATCACTGAAAACCGTGTGCTCCACCTTAAGTAGAAATGGGAAGCTTAGCCGGCAGTTGTGGCGCCCACCTTTAATCTCCACATTCAGAGGGCAGCAGCCAACTTGGTCTACAGAGAGATTTCCCCACCCCACCCCACACACAAAGTGGGAAGCTTGGGTTTTGTCTTGTTCTGTTTTGCCCAGGCTGGCTTCAGTGGCTGTAGCAACTCCCCCACCTCTGCCGCTTTAGTGCTGGGATATCAAGTGTCAGAACCCCTCCCAGCTGAAGTCGAACAACTCCTCACACAAATATCTTTAAATTATACTGCCTAATATAGTAACTTAGCCCTCGGGCAAGGCTTTCCTTTTGAGCTTTATGTGTTATTTACATCATGTGTATGAGTGTTTTGCCTGCATGTATGTGAATGTCTGGTGCCCATAAAGGTCAGGGTAGCGGGCATAAGATCCCCTAAAACTTGAGTTGGAGGTAGTTGTGAGGGGCTATGTAGGTGTTAAGAACTAAAGGTGAATCCTCTTCAAGAGCAGCAAGTACTCTTAATTCTTGAGCCATCTCTCCAGCTCCTATATGTAAGTACTTAAAACTTAAATTAAAATTCAATCATAATACAATTCAGTGTTTTTAGTTGAAAGACGGGTTCTTAGTATGTGTAGCCCTGGCGTGCTTGGAAGTCACTGTGTAGACCAGACTGACTTTGAGCTCACACATTCCTGCCTCCTCCTGCCCAGGTCTGAGATCACAGGTCTACAATACCATGGCTGATCAAAATTCACGGTTTCAGTCACACTACATCAACTTTAACTTTCCAACAGTCACAAAAAGCTACTGGCTACTTACTGTATGTAGCAAAGCCAGAAGAGCACAGATCATTGCTCACAACACAGTTCTAATGAATCACTAAAAAATTAAACTAAAAATAAATTCTTTACTGCAATGTTAGTTATGATGGACATTTTTTTTCTTAAAGGAAAAGCAGCTCTCAATATATTCGACATATTTAAATACAAATTCCATTCTTTTAGTTCCAGTGATGAACACTGGTGTCTTTCAGACAAGGAATTCCCAAGTAGATTTCTTTGATAAAGAAAATAACCAAAATACAGTGCAGTAGGAAATACCCCTCTGAGAAGCATCAAACAGCCTGAACCTTCAGCAGCATTATGCTTAAGAGCATCAGTTACATTCATACATTCCCAGGGGAGAGGCCACACCATCCCACCCTTGAACCCGGTGAAGAACAAGCGACCCTGTGTCAAATACACACAGCATAAAGGGAGCATATGCTTCAGAGGATGTGTGCAAGGATGGGACACACTCTCATCACCATCTCATTACACACAGCATAAAGAGAGCATGAGCTTCAGAGGATGTGTGCAAGGACAGGACACACTCTTATCACCATCTATTAGTACAAATTACTAATAGACTGAAGAAACACAGACAGTATAAAAATAATGAGTTCTAGATTTCAGTAAGTGGGTGACTATCATAGAGATAACACAAATTTGCCTTCAAATGGATCTTAAGAGTATATAATATAAGTATATAATATAAGAAATAAACAAAAACATCTTTTTCTAAGTTAGTAATAAAATCCTTCATACCAAATCCAGATCTGTATCAATCTCTTCGGCCTGAAATGGAGTAAACCACATAGATTTCAACTGATCATCCATGACATCAGCTAGCACATATGCAGTCCTAGAATATGAAAAGAAAAGAAAAGAAAAAAAGGATCTGATTAAAGGCAGAAATCCAAAATAAAATAATTTAGCTTTACCTAAGTAAAATCTATGGAAGGTATAATTAAATTTTCTCCAGAGGACTAATAAGATTAGCCTTTAGTCCATCCAATATCTATTCAAGAATCAGGTATCCTTAAAAACCAAAGCTTCAAAAATACCCCCCCTTGGGGGGGGCAATGAAATGATTCCTAATGGTTCTGTCATAGATAGATCCTCACAGGTCGGTGTCTGGTCCCATCATCACCACAGAGGCTTCCTTCAGCAGAGACCTACAGCCCAACATTAGGCTCAAAGAAAACCCAGGTTGGGGGGTCTCAGGGAACCCCAATGAAGAGGAGGAAGAGGAATTGTGGGAGCCAGAGGGTCAAGGACACCATGTAAATATGGCCCAAGGAATCAACAAAGGAGGGCTCATGCGGGCTCAAAGGGACTGAAGCAGAAACCCCGGAGGAGCCTGCATGTGCTTGTGCTAGGACCTCGGCATATTGTTATGGCTGCTGCGGGGGGCTGGCAGTGGAAGGGTGGGTGTCTGACTCTTTTGCCTGCTCTTAGGACCCATTTCCCCTACCGGATTGCTTCACCTAGACTTAATAAGAAGGTTTACGACTGGTCTTATTGTATCCTCTTAGCCTGCTCTTCTGGGGGAGAGAAGAGGGAGGATGGGGGTAGGAAAACTGGAGGGAGAAGAATCTGCAGTTAGGATGTATTGTATGAGAGAATAAATGAAAACTTTTTAAAAATCCTGCTGTAACAAGCTTGGGGCTTTCAATAAATCAAACAGAGTCTGGTATTTACAAAGGCGCAGGTTTATAACACTGTACCAGTTTAAACAGAAACTGCCAATATTTAAAATTTCTAAATATAGAGACTATGTCACATTAGATGCTCAATAAAGGCTACAATGCTCCAGAAGGTAAGAGACTCTTACTTAGCTAAGTACAGTGCTTTGCACCTATGAGTTCAGTAGTCAAAAGGCTGAGGCAGAAGACTCACAAATTCTAAGCCAGCCTAAGCTACAGGAAATCCTATTTCCAAATGAACCACAGAAAAGTTCTATATTCTCTATATTGAGCTCAGGATTAATCAACCTTGTTCTGTCAGCCTGTTTTTATAGTCTGTATGTCTGGTACACTGCGTGCATTCTTTTCTTAAAAAACAAACAAACAATGAAACTATAAAATATTCAGGAGGCTGTAGGTAGCCTGTAAACACTGGAATGTTTGCCATCTCACTCCTTACAAAAAAGTTTGTTGAGCCGACCAAGATTCCAGCAGTCACAGTTTAAATAATCTAGCACTCTAATCCCTGCTTCCTGTACCTGTTGTTGAAAAGATTCTGCAGAGACTCGGGGGCTGACAGAACTGGCTCTACATCCTGGTCACTGAGAGGCAAAGGGTCACCCGACGACTCTAGCATCTGCTTCAGTCCAACTATATTATCCAACAAAGAGTCCAGATTGTCATCATCTTTTGAATGTTCCTAGACACAAATAGAAACATTGAGAAGATGCCAGCAAATAAAAGCTGAGCACTTAAGCCCTAATCTAGGGACTGTAGCAAAAGAGGTAGAATTACATCACACTAAAAATCTGGAACATCACCCAGAAGTCATCAACTTAACATTAAACATATTAAAATAAAATAAACACCAAAAACATGTTATTTTATTTCTAAACAATGGCAGCAAAGGCATCCTGCATCCAAAAACAAACAATTCAAACAACACTTCCTTTGTTTACTCAATAGATTCAATTTTTAATCCGAAGAGTTACCTGCTGGGTAAAAATACCCAGCCATGAGTTCTATCATTCTAAAAGTCACCAGGGAAACCTTGTACCAGTCACACTGAGAGAACACTGATTCATTACTATTTGTTCTAGTTCTCTTTTTACCAAAACAAGCTTTTCTAGTTCAAGGAACAGACTCTCTGGACTCTCTTCTTTGCTCTGTAGAAGCTGCTTTAACTCTGCAGGGTTAATGCTCATTGTCCGAGGTGGGTGGGCACTGTCTACCTCCATGAGACCATTATCGTCTCCACAGCATCCCTGTAAAAGTCACACACATGATAAATTTGATAAAAATGATAAATTTGACAACAGAGAAATCTACAGAAACTTCCACATGTATTCATCTGTTTCAGCTATTTGTTATGATGTGCCTGCCCCTCAATTCCTAACTTTTACAGCTCAACAACTGGCTAGTTTTAAAAAGGACTTAACTTATTGAAAGAGGAAATGTTTTGAGTAAGATTAATAAAATAAATAGGTAAACACATATATTTAAATTAGCTGTAGTACTGGTATATTTAACACTTGATAAGACAGATAACTGATGCATGTTCAGGTGCCAGGAAGATTCTACAAGAACAGAACTGAAGGAAATTTAATTATACCTCTGAAGACAATACAGGTAATAAAAACAGCAACTATCATACAGAAGACCTACTGGACAGAAAAACAAGTATTTTCTACTTAAAATTATACATATTATTACATACATAAAAAGATGAATGTTACATAGTTATGTACATACCAAAAGTAACTGTCAGTCTATAGTACAAAGTTTCTGGCCCAGCCCAGCCCTGAGATCCCAGCCTGCCTGCAGCCATGTGGTCCCAAATAATCACACAAGGACTTATATTAATTACAAGCTGTTTGTCCTATGGCTCAGGCATATTACTTGCTAACTTTCACTCTTACACTAACCCATGATTAGCCACATGGCCAAGTACCTTTTCTCAGAGCAGTATTCTTATCCCACTTTTCTGCATCTGCTTTGCTCTTCCGCTTCCCAGAATTCTCCTAGTCTGCTAGCCCTGCCTATACTTTCTATCTGCCTTCTGGTTAATCAGAGTTTTTATTAAACCAATAGGAATAGCAAATATTTACAATATACAAGAGCATAATCCCTCAGCACCAATCTGTCTAATACCCCTTATTTTAAATGACAAAAAAATGAATTATGCTTTACCAGGAGTAAAGTCACAAAATAAGTGTCCCCACTATTCCTGATGGAGGATTTAATATTTTTTGTGTGAGTTTTCATAAGTTTACATATATCATGTGTGTGCTGAAACTCATAAGGGCCAGCAGAGGGTTGTTCAATTCCTTAAAATTGGGGTCACAGGCAGTTGAGAGCAGCCTGATGTGGTGCTAGGATGGTTCTCTGCAAAAGCAGTATGTATTCTTAAGTTATCTCACCAACCCTAAACATAAGTATGTGCCACACCAGAACCTACTCCATCTGACCTACACTGTTCAGGAAGAGAAACCAATAGTGCACTGGTTCCCCAGTTCTCTGTTCTGCATTATTAGGGAAGGACCAACAAGAGTGAAGTAAGTAGTGAAAGGTCCTACTCAGGCTACCCTCTAAAGACGGACTTCATAAATGGAGAGATTCTATACGGCAGTCCTTAAAAGCCCAGCCCAACCAGTCTGCTTATTGGTTTACTGGCAGTGTGGTCAGACTGAGGGCTTACATGTACTCAGCAAGGGCTCCACCAAGACTTACACTCTCAGTCCCAGAAAGTTTTTAAACAAAATATAGCACATAAAATACAACCCAGTTGCTTCTAACTAAAAGTAGTCTTAGAAAATGGAAGGTCAATAGCCAAGCAGTGGTGGAGCACACCTTTAATCCCAGCACTCAGCAGGCAGAGGCAGGCAGATCTCTGAGTTCAAAACCAGCCTGGTCTACAGAGGAGTTCCAGGACAACCAGGGCTACACAGTGGAAACCCTGTGTAGCCTGGGAGAGAGGGGGGAAAAAAAGGGGCAATTATTAAACATGTGTTTAAAGTCATCATAAATTTCATCCGTCAGACACTTTACCTATTAAAATGTACAATATAAGCCAAGTGTAATGTAATCCAAGCTGCTTGGGGCATAGAAGGGAAGACAGAAAGTTTAACTGTATGGGCTACACAGTGAGTTTAAGGACAGTCCAGACAACTCAATGGCACCCTACCTCAAAATTAGGGATATAGTTCAGTGGTAGAACAATACACACACACACACACACACACACACACACACACACACACACACACTCACACACACACACACACACACACACACACACACACACACACACACACACACACACACACACACACACAATGTAATTTAAGAGTTCCAAAGAGGAGGAAAGAATCAGAAAGAGTATCTGAGGAATTAAGGCTGACAACTTCCCAAACTTATGACATACAATTATCTGCACTTCTAAGAGACTTTCAAACTCCGAGTATAATAATCATGAAGAGTCACATTTAGGTCCCCAGAGACAATGTGCCACAAGACTGCTATTAAATGACTAACAAGTGGATAATCCACAATGTGTAGACATGTTGAATAAGGGACGACTCGTGGGGCAGGATGGACCCAAACAGGTAAATGTGGGAAAACAAACTGGTGCTCATCTTAAAACAAAGTATTTATTTCTGGAATTATCTACCGTCAAGACCATGGATGAATCAGATTAACTAAATCTTCAGAAAACAAAAGTGACAAACATTTAGCCAGACCTACAGAAAAGAAAGAGAAAAAAAAAGGATGCAGAGAGCTCTTAACCTAGCACACAAGGCCCCAAGTTCAGTCAAGTCAACACAAAGGGGAAAGACTCAAAGTATAAAATCAGGAACAAAAATCACACAGCTTACCAGAAAAAATTGAGCTGATAAGAAAAATACTAAGGGAAATTATTTGCCATCAGATACTGAAGACAAATACAAAGAAATGTATTTCTAAAAGGATGAAAATGAAGCTTAGACATGAAAAAAATCTGAATAGACTTAATTAAATTAGTATTTTTAAAAAAGGGGGGGCTCATGTCAATGGAACATTTGACAATTGGAAGCACACAGAGCAGATAAGAACAGACCTCGCACATCGTCACACACTTATCCATGAAGCATTCCATTTCACACAAAATAAAGCTTTCCCAAAAAGAAAAGCCCAGATCCCAAGTGACTTCTTTAGTAAAGTGTATCAAATAATTAAAGAAATAATAATCCTTCACAAACGTCCAAAGCCTAAGAATAAAACCTCTTCAGCCTACTCTATGAAGCCAAAAAAAACCCCAGAAAAGACAGTGACAGACCAAGATCCCGTATGAATGCAAACATAAAGCTCTTCACTGAACACAACAAACTGGATCCACAGAGAAGGATCAAACTGGACTAGTCCCAGGAAGACAACACTGGTTCAACAATCAAAAGAAAGTCCTTGCGTTTATCATAATAAAATTGTAAAAAGCATCAGCAAAGTTGAACAACTTTCAAGATATAGATATGTCATATGTAGCCCTGGCTAGCCTGAAACTCACTGACTGTACAGACAGACTAGGCTAGCCTTGAACTAAAGTCATTTCCTCCTTTCTCTGCCCGAGTGCCAGGATCAGAAGCAAGAACAACGACAGTATCTACAAGGTCAAAGAGCCTTAGACAGATTACGTGCATAAGGGAAGCAAACTAGTTGGTAAACTTACATTCTTCTCATGGAATCTTTTAATTTGCAGCCCTACAGTAAAAGATCCTTTACAACCTTTTCTAAATAATAATCCTAAATGTGAACTGAGTTTCTTAAACTAGTACTGAAATGTATGTAGTGACCCTTAAGATGTGAACACATGCACATGTACACACACACAACTTCCTTGTCTGTATTTTTATGCAACACTAGATTATTGCGAAATATAACACGCAGGAACTCAAGAGTTTCTAACAATATATTAATATGTATAATAAAGCTCCGTGGGGAAAACATACCAAAGTATTTCCTAAGTACCTTCTCAGAGACTTTTGGACTCTGGAGCACTATGACTTGGAAACAACTAGAACAGAGTGTGAATCACATCTCAACAAAGCATGAACAAAACAGCCATTCTGTCTTTTGGACAGGATCTCACTTCACAGTGAGATGAAACAGACATTACTCTATGTCACAGGATACTTTTTTAATGAAGTAATTATTTAGTCTGTGACATTTACAATGTTTTAAAGAAGTCAAATAGAAATAATAAATGCACTCTTACCATTGCATCAGAGTTGAGGATCTGTCTCATGAATTCCAGAAATGAGGACGCAAGCTCACCTGTGTCCTTGCTGAAGGTGCTGACTACTCGCTTTAGCAGACTATGCAGAGCACCACTGTTTTTCCTTAGAGAACTGAAATACAAGGCAACAGCAGAGACACTAAGAACTGTAGAGAAAACAAAGAGGAACAGGCAGGCATCGTGGTGCACACCTGCACTCCCAGTTCTTAGAGAGTAAAATTAAGGGGAAAGCCCTAGGCCAGTGGTTCTCAACCCTCCTAATGCAGTTCCTCATGGTGTGGAGGCCCCCCTCCCATAAATTATTTTGTTGTCACTTCAAAACTGTGAGTTTGCTACCATTATAAACTGCAATATAAACAATTACCTGGTATACAGGATATCTGTTATGTGACCCCTGTGAAAGGGTCATTTGATGTCCCAGAGGTTGAGAACCACTGCTCTATGCCAACCATAGCATTATAGTGAGGAAATGAAACATGGCTGAGGCAGGAGGATCACAATTTCCAGCCACTCACCCTCAACCCCCACAGAACAAGGCTCTGTCTCAAACAAACAACCCAAAACAATAACAAAAAAATCTACAGCTAGTATTAAATGTCTTCTAGGAAATTAAAAAAAAAAAAAAGTCTCTCATCCTCATTACTCTGGAGGCTGAGGCTGGAGCACTGAAGCCCAGGAGTCTTCAGTCACTTGAAGGCCAATCTGAGCAACATAATAAGGTTGGTCCACGTTAACAAACAGAGCTCTTGTGAGCCAAGGTGCTCTAATGCAGAACTAAGCAAACGAGAGATACACTTTGGAAAACAGCAGGGCAGCATTTGATTGGGTTAAATAGCCATCTGTCACATGACCTGGGAACTCCACTGAGGTACCTAGCTAAAAGAAATGTTTTTAGGTGCCCACAGAAGCCAGGATTATAGACTTATAACAGGGCCATTCTTAAGTTCCAGAATCAGCTAGAAATTATTTTAAATCCATTACTGCCAATGAAAACTGCCATACACAACTTTTCCTAGGAAAGACATCATACCTTCAATCTCCCATATGTACAAAGTAAGTAAATTGCAGGGCACAGTATATTAAATTCCGCAAAGCCTACCTTTTTAAGTGAAACAATCCATAATCATGCTCTGCAAGAAACATCATTGTGCGAACGCATGTCAGTAGACAGCTGTAACTGCTTTCGGAATTAGCAAGAGTTAGCAGCAGACAGTCACAGATAGCAGCCATCAACTCTTTACTCGGCAGGGAATTGGAGAGCTGTTCTAGCTCAGAGACGGGACCTTCAGAAGGGCTTGGCAAAATAAGTGCAATGTCCTGAGGGGCAGAAGAAACATTACAAACAGTCATCACCATCACTTCTGGCTGGTATTTCTAAACACACACCAAGTAATACTTAACAATCCCATTAAAATATTATTGTTGGGGGCTGGAGAGATGACTCAGCAGGTAAGAGCACTGACTGCTCTTCCAGAGGGGACCAGGGTTGGATTACTAGAATCCACACGGCGCATCACAACCACATGAAACTCCAGTCCCAGGGGATCTCACGCCCTGCTCTGGCCTCTACAAGCAGTGGACATGCATGCTGACAGAACAACCATATAAGTAAATAAATAAATTGAACATTATTGTTATGGTCCCATCCCAAACACAGATTCAAACAGATAAACAACAAATGCTCTTTATACTATTTTTCATCTTTAAAAAAATCTAAAACTTATCTTCCATTTAAATGAAAAAAAAACCAGTTTAGCTTTTTTTGAAAAAGAACATAAGACTCACTTGGGTGAAACAACGTAAGTAAATATATATAAGGCATTATCAGCTATTTTCTGGCATCTATCCACTTTGTAAATCTCAGACTTAGAAAGACAAATACCACTGTGTTCTCTCTCATATGTGGATCTATTTTCACATTACGTGTGTGGGATTGAATGTGGTATAGATCATGACACTAGAAGAGGGACTGTGTAGGGAGCGGACTGACTGGGGATACAACGGCACATGAGATGTTAAGACGGAGACTAATGTAGGCAAAGGGCACAAACACAGGTGGGAGTGCGTGACTCACTGTGAGTTCTTAACAACTAGACACCCAATTAGTCTACCCCTTCTGAAAACAAGTCACAGGCAGGTCCTGAGTCTTCAATGCAGCCAAACATATTAAAATTATTCTGTCTGGAAAAAAAATCTCCTCTGTTGACTAGTTGGCATGAGCTTTCTGACTAGCAAAAAATGCAGTAATCCATGGAAATATTCTTCAAAGATCCCAAAACAATGGAAATAGATAGAATTCCTGTCTCATGAAACTATAAATACACCAGTACATAAGCAGCAGGAGAAAAGCACTACTGTTCCCGGGCAGCTGTAAGCATCGGTCAGAATCCAACAAAACTGCAGGGCCCCTCACTGCTTCACTCATGGTCCACGTGAAGCAGGCACGTGGCACACACACTGTAATCCCAGCACTTGGGAGGCAGAGGAGAAAAATCTGATACTGGAGGTCAGCCTTGGCCACATAGCAAGTCTGAGGTCAGTTGGGACTGCAAAGGCAGTCTCAAAAGAGTAACCATACAAAGACGTTATCCTCACAGTAACTCAACCAATATCAAAGCTATGGAATTGAAGAAAGCCTTAATATACGTTTAATGTAACTAGAAAGTAAAGTAAGACAGTAAATATTAATTACCCACAAAAGTATTGAAAATTAGCTCAAAAGCAATTACCTGGGGTGGTAATATAAAAGGAAAAATCTCAGAGACCCAAAAGCTAAGCCAAAGAGAACTATAGTGCAATAAATCAGCTTGCTTTGCCCACACATAACAAGCTTACTTCCTAAATAGCCCACTGGCAAGCTTTTTGCTCCCAGCCAAGATTTACATCGAGACAAGCACTCAAGCCCACATCAACACACACAATGACAAGAAGAAACTGAATACCTGGTCACAGAGAGACTGCAAAATGGACGTAACATATTCCACACACTGCTGTCGAATAACACTGTCCCCAGGAGACCGTACCAAAGCTAAAAGATCCTGGAATATCTCTGCATATCTTTCATCGCCTTTAATAGTTCCATTAATTAGATGCAAAATAGCTAATTTACAAGCTTTGTGTGAAGCCAGAGCATCAAGAAGAGCGAGCAACCTGGTTGTTTGGCTAGTATATTGTTTTTCCTTATCTTCTGAAGTGCTGAAATAAAATCAATATGTTCAGTAAACAAGCTTCTTGACTTCAAAGACATTATTTAATATTTCCTATATATCGACTCACAAATTTTGCATAAAGCATATACCTCATTCCTTTGGTGATAATTTTTCTGGAATTTTACAGTCACTGTAAAATTTTATAAATTCAAGTCTTTAATAATATACTTCAAGTCAGAGGAGTTCTCTATAGTTCACCTTTTAGAACTGCAAAACTGGGGCAGAGAGGTGACTCAGCAAATGCAGGCACCAGGAAAAGGGAAAAAGCACCTATATACAGTTGTCCCGACCACACACACCAGCCTGAATATGCTCATATGTACACACTACACAATGGTAATGAAGTTAAACAAAAGTTTCAAATCAAGACTTCAATATGACTTCCATATGAAATGAGGAGATGGT
Organism: Phyllotis vaccarum; assembly: GCA_033318265.1. NCBI lineage: Eukaryota > Metazoa > Chordata > Mammalia > Rodentia > Cricetidae > Phyllotis > Phyllotis vaccarum. The sequence continues at coordinate 4,859,274 of JARWLC010000012.1, read as the reverse complement.
CTTCTAAAGAAAACTTTACACATATTAATTTACATCTACATGTGTGCTTGTGTGTGTACTCACACACCCATATATTATCTGAGCTTATTAAACCCCAGTTTCCAAACTATGTAAAGGAGAGTATCTGTGTCAAGAGAAACTTGAGAAAAACTTCTTCAGATGTAATGAAAATACCTTTGCAAGTCTTCTACAATCAGATCCAACACAGTTCTCATGATCAGGAGAGCAGTTGGAGATGCAAGGTCACATAACTGAACACAGATACGCCGTAACATATGTTGAATGGGCTGGCAGGTTGTGCCAGAGAAGGAACGAACTATTTCTTGGAGCAACTTTGCTTGAACATGAAGGTGCATGCTCCACAATTTTCGGGTGTTGAGTGCCACTGAAATATCATGTGGCTCAATAACCTGTTAAAAAAGTATAATGTGTGTGTACATACATTTTTAATATTTATTATAGTCGCAAGACTGTTCAGGAAAACTGTTATAAAAAGAACACCTTTACTGCATGCTTAAAACATAATTCACTATTACACAATTAAACAATTGTTTGAATCCAACAGGTGTTTAAAAAACATTTTTCTCAGGTTGGCAGTCAGTTGAGCAGAGTCCACTGGTGAAGCGATCTAACTGGCAAATTCTAAGACATAATAAAAAGAAAAAAAGATTTGAAATAACAGGAAAGTGTAAGTACAAGTATACATAACATAATAAAAACTCACTTTGACAAAGGTATTTAAAATGTTACCCCACACTTCCAACTTGCTTCAGTCTCCTCTCACCCTCAACTCAGTTACTGTCTTTGGGAAGGAGGATGAAGACTTGCTCGGGTTTGACCAGCATCCCTGGCTGTATCTAAGGAGCTACTGCAGTCATTATAAGATGCATGTGATATGGAAGTGATACCTGCGTGGTCTGCATGGGCAAGGGAAGAGGCAGCAGCTCTGAAAGGAGTATGAGTCCAGAGAAGAAGCCTTCTGGAACCTTCAAGATGGAAGAGAGAACTTCCTTTAACATTAAAGACCAAGTATTATTGGCCAGGGTCTCTTCAGAGATTGTGAGCTTTTCATTAACTCCTTGTGTAAAAGTCAGTAAGATATCAATGATATCGTTCTGAATTTTCTGCTCGTCACTATCCAAACGACCTGAGAGAGGGATAGAGCACAGGAGCATGTGTAAAGTAACAAGTGCTGAAGGAACACGCATGTCCTTAAACTCAAAGGATCCACCTCTCAGGAGCTCCGTCAGCATAGTTTTAAGAAGAGTGAGCGTGCAGCGAGCCATTGAAATAGTAGTAACTCTGTGAAGGGTAGTCCCCATGTTCACATGGAGCCTCCAAGGCTGCGTCAAGATAGTGTTCAGTTTTTGCAGAACCCGAATAAAGGTATCCATTCCTTCAGCAGAAAATAGCTGAATAACAGCAAGATTCCATTTCAGGTCTTTCTGCTGACCTTTATACAGGATAAGGAAAGAATAAGAAAACACTAATTACTTACATGCTAATAACCAATCAAAAAGATTTTAAATATTTAATAAGTGATATTTATGCTAGGCTTAAAGTATGGCAGTTTTCAAAGTATTTTTAACTATATTACCTTCAATAGGAGGTGGCGGACATGCCACATTACAGAGAACACGTAAGGCAGTGGTAAGGCCAACTCCTTCTGCAGTCATCAAATTATCAATATTCTTTAAAAAATAAAAGCAGACAAGTTTAAGTTAGTGTAAACATATGAGTTTCTGAAGGTAGAATATGTACTTGCATATGTGAAAGCCCCTAGGTTTAATCCTCAGTAGGACGGCTGTAAGTCACAGCATTTACACAGTAGTGGGTTTTAAGCAGGAGACAGTTGGATGTGGTGGTGCAAGGATGAGAGTGATGAGTGTGAAGTCAGCCTTAGGTTACAGAGTGAGTACCAAGGCAGCTAGGGTTAGATACAATACCCTGTCTCAAAACACACAAATAAAAGACACAGCATCTGAGAAAACCCTACTACTAAAGAAATGTATGTAAACTATTTCACCTTGGGAACATTTTTTCCTCATACAATTTTCATCTTTAAATTTTTTTAGTGATTTATTTGTATGTGCACTGGGGTTTTATTTGCATGTATGTAGGGGTGAGTGTCAGATTCCCCTAGAACTGGGATTACAAAAATTACAAACAGTTGCGAGCTGCCATGTGGGTGCTGGGGATTGAGCCTGGGTCCTCTAAAAGAGCAGCCAGTATCCTTAACGACCAACCCATCTCTCCAGTCCCCTCATTGGTACATTTTGTACTGTACAATAATATGTAGAGAAAATCAAATGTAATAAATTTTCATATTTCTAATACTAAAACAAAATAGACGCCTATGATTCTTTGTATCAAGAATTTAAAATGAGCCACGTGGTGGTGGCCCACGCCTTTAACCCCTGCACTCAGGAGACAGAGACAGGCAGAGCTCTGTGAGTTTGAAGCAAGCCTAGTGTAGAAAGTGAGTTCCAGACACACAAAGGTAATTTAAAATAACTCTGCATATCCATTTTATATTGTCTTCTCTCAAAATTGAAACAATAACTATACTGACAACTGAGCTTTTGTGTGTTGGGAGTTCTGTTGTTTTGTTTTGAGCCCAGGTCTCACTAAGATGCCTAGATTAGCTAGGAACTTTAATTTTGCTCCCTCTGCATCATAAGTGGCTAGAATCACAGGTATGCACCTTTGTACCAGACTGTATTTTAAAATTCCATCCTTACTCAATCTTTTACAAGACTTAGAAGGAAACCTTGGAACATTTATAGACTAAATGGTATTCATTTTTTAAAATGCAAAAATGTAATTGTTTTCTGTATTTAATAGCTGACCATGTTTTGTTTGCAAACACCAAATAGTTTTGTTTACATTTGTTGCTTTCACAGGCTATCATTATACACACATTTACAACTTGAAAGAAACATTAAATGATTTAAGTCTCAGGATATAAACTTTAAAAACAAACAAACTCTCATATGCTTCCATTTCCTATTGTCCTTTCCCCCAACTTTCTTCTTGCAGTCTACAGATCACTGAAACAACAAGAAACCCTAAGCTCCAACATTGGGATCAACTGTGTTTAGAATTATTTATAATATCAAAGTTAACAGAACAATGATCCGAGCAGGATGTGGTGGTACACAATGGTAATCTTGGGACACAGGTAAAAGCAAGCCAAAGTTCTAGAACCAAATCCTACCAAATAAATAAATAAATAGATGGTTATGTAAAAATCAAAACTTTGTTTTTGTTGTTTTGGGTTTTTTGAGATAGGGTGTCATAGCCCAGGCTGGCCTCAAACTCACCAAGCAGCTGAGGACAACTGTAAATTAATCCTCACAGGCATAGACCACCACACCTTGTGTACATGGTACTGGGAACAGAAGCCAGAACAGTCTAGGCAAGCATTGTGCCAGCTCTGCTACCTCCCTAGCAGTTTTCTTTTGAGCAGTGTTTTTCTCTGCTGGCTTCAAACCTACAAGCCTTCTGCCTCAGTTACCCCAGTGCTGAAATGACAAGCATTCACCACCAAGCCCAACTAAAACTTTAAATTTTATTTATTTTTCCTCTCCTTTTTGAGACAGGATCGCATGTCGCCTAGGCCTCCTTAAATCACTGTGCAGCAAAGGACAACCTTGACTCCCGATCCCTCTGCCCTCACTTCTGGAGTCAGCTGGGATTGCAGGCACAGAACAGGCACATGTAATTCAATTTCTAGAACTACATTTTTTACTAGTTACATCTTTTAACTCAAGTCACTTTATATATTTACTGCACACACCATCAAAAATCACTCTACCGTGTCCATCTAAACAGAATATACAGCCAATTTGAGTTTACAGAGCACTAATTACTAATGAAAAAAAAAAAAAAAAGCAAGTTTCACATGCCGTTTGCAGCACTGTTAAGAACAATGGCATCCAAGAAGATAAAAAGATTCCTGAGAGCCAGGGATGGTGGTGTACACCTTTATAATCCCAGCACTCAAGAGGCAAGGGCAGCCAATCTATAAATTCCAGACTGGCTTGGTCTATATAGAAAGTTACAAGGCAGCAAGGGCTGGCTACACAGTGAGACCTTGTCTATAAAAGAAAGAAAAACTGAAAAACCCAAGCAACCAAAGAGACACACAGAAAAAGACAAGGAAGCACTGCAGCCTCAGGGACACACGCTGGCCAACACACATAAGGTACTTTAATAATAAACCAAGGTGGCTTACCCTCCCTCTCACATAGATAAAAACACACAGCGCTCATCAGCTAGACATCAGGAGATAGCTCAGTCTATACTGATGCAGTGTAAACTGCTAATACGTGTGCCTTCAGCTGTGTGGTGCAGTGGGTCAAGTAAGAAGAAAAAGAAACGGAAGGGAAAGAAAACTTCCAAAATTAATGATTGATATACTGATTTTTCATTATGAAATATACACGAATTTCAATATTACTATTATGAATCATTATTTTTATAGATTTCAACTTCATAGTCACTATCCAAAATTAACAGTAAGAACTGGCCCACATTGAAATCACCTAGAACTGGCTATATCAATTTTCACCTAAATATTCTGAGTTAAATTGTTTCATTAAAGTTAGGAGAGCATTAGCATTTAACTTTGAGACAGCTCAGCAGATAAAAAAAAAAAAAAAAAAAAAAAATGCTTTCCAGAAAGCTTGATGACTTGAGTTCTATCCCTGAACTCCACGAGGTGGAAGAGAGAACCAACTCTCACAAGCTGTCTTCTGACCTCCATACATGGAGTAGCACATAATTTACTGTTTTAAAAAGAGAAAGGGGGATATGTAGTGGATTTATGATGTTACATTGTAAATAATTGTCCTGGCTATGAGTTTAATAAAAAGCACTGATTGGCCAAAGGCAGACAGGAAGTGTGGGCGGGGCTACCAGACTAAGAAAACTCTGGGAACAGGAAGAACAGAACAGAATGCCAGAGAGAAGCCAGAAAAAGCAGAGAACAACTATGTTGCTCTGAGAAAAGGTATCGAGCCCCATGGCTGAACAGGATAGGCATCATGGGCTAGTTTAAGAGTAAAGAGCTATCAAGTTATATGCCTGGGCCTTAGGCCGGTCAGCCTAAAACTATTGTAAGCATCTGTGTGTCTCTGCGGGTCTGTGGGTCTGCGGGTCTAAACCTTGAGGCTAGTCCCGAAACCTCTTACTACAGAGCATCATATGCATGTGTGTTCTTGTACATGATTATCTACATCCGTGTATCAAATATTGTACTGCAAAGTTAAAGGGGTCAATAAAGCTGTGATTTCTACATTATCTAGAAAGTAACTTCAATATTATCACTATGTATTATCATAGTTTCACAACAATCAAAGCCCTTTTAACTTTTACTTACCTGTTTAACATATTCAATTAGATTTGGGATGCAGTTAATTTCAAATCTGAGGTTTTTCAGAGGTTCAAGCCACTTGCCAAGTTCTTAGAAACAAAAAGAATAATCTATGATATTTTTAAATGGATGTCTTTATAACAAAACTTTTCCCACCCAAAGGAATACATCACATCTGCAATCATTTCAATCATCTAGATTTTATAAAAGGATGGACTCTGGTGTCTAATTCTTGTTTTTTTTTTAAGCAGGGTCTCATGTATACCCCAAATTGAACTCAAACTCATGATCTTTCTGTGTCAACCCAACTGCTAGAATTACAGGTGTGTGCCACCATGCCCACTTCCTGCATCTTAAATAAGATAAAAATGGAGCCCTACTATACTGGCTTAAAACTTAGGTGATAACTATTCCTTATCTGAGTGCTTACCCAATCTGCAGTAGTCAATGAAAACACTAAAACAAGATTTATAAATATGATTATAAATATAATGCAGCATTTATTTACTTCTCTTTACTGCTGCCCCAACCTCCTCACAAATACATACATATGTATATAACAGAGTCAAGCTATGAAGACATTAGTTGAGTAACCTTCTCCTTTCTTCCTTTAACAGGAAATTTCCCTTTTGTTTTAAGGTTAGACGAGACCTGGGCTGTCATTCATGCTAGAGAAATACCTGACATCGAGCTGTATCCCTTGCCCCGTTTTGTCAAACTCTTACCTTGTCACTTCAGAATTAACTACTTTTAAAGGAGTACGATGTGATAACCGACAGCGGTCTTGTAAGTTAACTCGATGGTGAGAACATTAAGTGCAGCAAAGCGTAGAAACTACACAGAGCAAAACCTAAATTTGTAACCTCTCCTGTCCATTGTCACCGCCCGGTCACCCTAGTTAGCTCGGCCTCTAGTACATACTTTCAAACCTTTTTACTCATATTCTAAAACTTAATGCAACCTTAAGTTTTATAAACTCTTTTCCTAAAAGGCAACCCAAGAAATTAAAAAATGGGCTAAAGATATGGCTCAGTAGGCAAGGTGCCTGCTGTGCAAAGCATGAGGACCTCGGTTCAGATCTCAGACATTCATGCAAAAACCAGGCATGGTGTAAACAGATGTCACACACTTGTAACACCAGCACTGCTGTGGCAGACAGGTGTATTTCAGAGGCTTACTAGCCAGCTAGTCTAGTTAAAATGGCAAGCTTCAGGTTCAGTGAGAGACCTTGTCTCAAAAAAAAAAAGTTAAGAAAGACATCTGATAACCATCTTCTAGCCTCAAGACCTATATATACACACATATTCATGCATACCCACACCCATACACATACACACATGAACACACACACAAATATGAAAAAGTAATTACAAGAGTTCAGCCTTTTCTCTTCATATATCACAGTGTTTAAATAACTCCATGTACCATACCTTGCAATTTAGCATTATTTTCATCTGCTTTACAGAGCTTCAAGAGAGATGCTGCATGCTGTTCTAGCATCTGGACATCACTGGAAGACTGAATCACCACCAAAATAAGTATGCATGCATAGTTATAAGCTACTGACTTCTTAGACTTGGAATCACTGAAATAAAATAAGGGTTTTAAGTGTGGGGCATGAAAATACATTTTCAGAAATAATTTTAAACATTTTTTTGGTTTGTTGTTTTAAGGAGTTCAAAAGATTTACAACCCAACATTGTCAACATCACTTATGTTCCTTTATGCTTTACTTCTGCCAACTAACAGTTGTCCCTCCCTTGTATAAAATGGCACAGTGTCACATAATATGTGTACATCTTCCTATCTACTTTAAATCTACTCCAGACTACTCAGGATACTGAGTACAATATAAATACTATGTGAATAGCTGTTGCGTTGTTTACAGAAAAAAAGCTCATACATACATATTCAGTGCAGACAGTCTCACCATATGGTCCATGCCAGCCTGAAACTCAGGTTCGCAATCCCCTTTCCTCGGCCTTCCAGATGCTGGAATTATAGGCATTTACCACCATGCCAAGGGTCAGATGTATTTCTCCTATGCCCATTTTTTTTTTCTTGAAATAGAGTCTCATTCTGTAAACCAAGCTGCCCTCAAATTTATAAGTATGCTCCAACATGCCCAAGCGATCTAAATATTTACCTCACTGTTAGCTGAATATACTCATAGGTAAAGAGAGACAATTGGATATAATAAAAACTCACAGTGGAAAGTAAAATTAACTGAAACAAATGAACAACAAAATACTAACAAGCATATTTCATTAACGAATATTAGGAAGTATATGCTTCATTGGTCTCCTTTAAAGTTTTCATCTAACCTTGAAAAACAGGAACAAATATGATCATCTACTATCCTCAATCAGTCTTCCATCTCAGGATTACTAAAACATGCTACAGCTAGGCAGGGAAGCCACTGTAGCTTGGCTTTATTACAGGTGTTAAAGCAAGTCCCCATAATCAAGAAGGCAGTAACCTGTGTCACTGTTTGCACAATACTATGGCCACGCTACCCTGAACACGGTCCATCTTGTCTGCTTTTCCATGACGTAAGCTAAGAAGAGAGCAGGTCTCTCTTCTCATATGCTAAAATCCTCTGCCCTATTTACACCATTATCTTCCACCATGAATGCTTTAGAAAACAGTAAGAGAGTGCATGCATTTCACTTCAGGTATTTATTTCTGGACTTTAAGATTCCCTTCTCCACAAGGCAGAGGAATACTTACTGTAAGTATGCCTTTCAGGAGTTAACTGAAAGATGATGGAATAGTCCACAGCATTGCTTACTAGTCACATCACAGAGATTCTTGTTATTCCAATTCTTAATTAGCATAATATGACAAAAGATATATATCTTTAGATGTGTGTGTGTGCGTGGGCGCGCGCGCGTATGCTAAAAGAAACTTTTGTAAAGAAACGACCCCACTGCTGATCTAGTTTTCTAATGTAATTGAGATTTTAAGAAGTAAGTAGAAAATTACCCCAGGGCTTCTTTGGAATAGTACTCCATTAGAGTAATGAGACTTTGAAGGTTTTTGTCAAGGCTGAAAACATGGCCCACAGCTGATCTTCCCACGGGATTAAAAGTAATCAAATAAAGATTGTGGAGGGTGCCCAGGAGATCTGCATGGTCGGTTTCTTCACTGGCTGTACAACGCTGGAAATGGCTGAACAGCTCTGTAATGCACTGCAGGGTCTGAGTAGAGTCCTGCAGCCATAAGGCAAATGCATCATCAACTCCATCGGCCTGAAGACCCTCCTCCTCATCTTGATCATACAGGTGGCACAGAGCGCGGATCAGTAAGTTTGTTGCTTCATATTCTGACATAAAAAAGAGAAGGCCCTTTTGTGACTGCGCAAGAAACTTTAAAACATCCTTTGTGGCTTGCAGTACACCAGGGTGGGCACTTGTTACTGGAACCGACAGAAGTAAGGTAACCAACTCCAAGAAGTGATGGCTGTGAAGATACCTGCAGAAGTCAAGTGAGACATGAGACATTCTTCATTAACTCACAATCACAAGACTACGGAAAGTAAACATCTGCACGGCTTTGGTCCTCACCCTCAGAAATACAGTTCTCTCCAGAAATGGAAATGCTTATCACAATGCAAGCTCCCACTGTCCTCCGTGGTGGAAATGAAAGCCACAGTTCTGAACATTCAGAAGACCCTCTAGCCATGACTGGTGACAGGTTTTCTCTTGTACTTGATCGTCACTAACTGTTTCACTATGGTCTCACTCCCCTTCACAGAACACCAACCTGGACAAACCAGTGCATCCAGGGAATATACTATCTATACAGTACAGAAAGATCTCGTGGATCTAGATTTATTATAGATATGAGTTAGTATCACCAGGAAAATATTACAGATTATTATTGTAGCATGAAGATGGTTACTACTAAACATGGCCTTTTCATCTGGTTTTGCTTTGTTTTCTACACTCCTTTTTTGAGTTGGGGTCTCAGGGTGGGTCTCAAACTCACGATGTTGCCCAAGCTAACTTCAAATGCACAGCAATCCTTCAGCCCAACCAAGTGATGGGATCACTGGTGCCAGTCACCAGCTTCTGGCCACAGAACTATGTCTTTATAAAATAGTGTCTGTGCATGCATTTGGTCAGGACAACCTGGGAGAACTGGTTCTCTTTCTATTCTATGGGTTCTGGGGATCAAACTGAAGTCTCATCCTGGTGGCAAGTACCTTTAACTACTCAGTCATCTTGTCAGCACCAGAACTATTCTTAGTACACATAACAGTTTTTAAAGATTTATTTTTATTTTAAATTACGTGTCTGTGTATGAACATATACATGTGGGTTAGGTACATGAAGTGGCGGAGTCATTGGATCCCCTAAGAGATGGAGTTACTGGCAGCTGTGAGCAACCCAGCAAATGTGCTAGGAATCGAGCTGGCCCTCTGTGTTCTTAAGTGCTGAGCTGGCTCCCCAGGCCCAATATACACAGTCTTAGGAGAGCAAGTAAAGTGTACTCACTTCCACAAAAGAGACCTAAATGTTATGACAACTTGTACTGTTGGTTTTGTTTTCTGAAACAGGGTAGGTAGAGCGCTGCAAATTCAAGCTAGCCTAACAATATGTAAGCAAAGTTGGTCTCAAATATGTGGCAATCCTCCTGTCTCTGCTTCATGAATGCTGAGACTATACTGTACCCACTACGCCTAGCTATACTCTTCTAAAATCGGGGGGGGGGGGGGGGATGAAGCTTAAAGAGTTTTAGGAGGAGAAAAAAATGCATTTTCCCCAAAAAAATTTGAAATGGGAAGAAATTTAACAAAGATTAGCTTAATGTGCATTTGTCACCTTGAGTTGGGAAAAGTATTTTAATTTCTTAAATTTGAAAGTCTGACACTTCACACACATAGTCACTACACATGGTGATCCAACAGCTTCTGTAAACTCCTATTAAAATATTACTAATAAGTAGATTAAAGGTCAGAATTTATATTCATCAAAAACTAAAAATGACTTTAAATTTTTAAAATTTAGTTTTGTTTTACGTGTCTGGGTGTTTTGCCTACATCTTTGTCTTGTGTACCATGTGTGTGCAGTGTCCACAGAGGCCAGAAGAAGGCATCAGATCCTCTGGAACTGGAGTTACTGATGGTTGTGAGCAACCATGTGAGTGCTGGGAACTGAACCCAGAGGACAAGTACTATTAACCACTGAGCTACCTCTCCAGGCCCTAACACAAACTCTTTAATCCTTTACCTCCTTAAACTGGGACTTCCAGAATACTTTATACATAATAAAAACCCTCAATGACTGCTTACTAAAAACCCAAAGATAAATGACAAAATTATGCTAAGTATATCCTTAACTTCCTTATAGACTGTCTGGAAAGTAGTTAATACAGAAAGCCTCTCATGGCTATCTCTACAAAGACCCACTTTGTAAGGTTGGCTCTTGGGCAATACCTGTGAACCTGGATGTCACAGAGTCCCACGGACTCAAAAAGTTAACTTATTATCTAAGTTATTTATGCTATCTGCTTCCTTTCTGGAACACTGTAGGTACTGAGTTGACTCCTAGGTGCCAGCTAGTTTGATATACTCATTCCACACTGCACAGACACATCAAAACAGCATCTTTATTTTATTAGTTTTTTTTTTAAAGTCTCAGTGCCAAGTTTCTAACTTGAGCAGTTGATGCTGGATGTCTTTTTGTATGTTGTGAATATCACTGGTTAATAAAGGGACTGTCCTGGCCTCGTTAAACAAAATAAAACTTGTAAGTTAGTTTAAGAGTAAAAGCTACCTAACAATATGCCTGAGCCATAAGCCAATCAACATACAATTAAGATAAAACTTTGTGTGATTATTTAAAACTGTTAGTCCAAATCTTGGGGCTAGGCCAAGCCAAAACCACTTACTACAAGCAGTTAACATTCACGCTGTGATAGCTTGTTCCTAGGGAAGTCAAGCAGGTTCCACACAAGTCACTGAGGCTCTGGAAGACTGTGACTAAGGTACCTTATTGAGTATAGCTGCACCCTGAGCCATGTGAGTCCTGCTAGAAAACACTGGGGTTGATTTTTTGTGGACCTAAAAATGTGTTATTAGAGCTCTCTGTCACTTCAAAATAGTCCTTCCACAATGTAATGCTTCTCTTTCCAAGATTTCTGACTCCTAATGTCCAAGTTCCTGTCAATAAAAGCATAGTTCCAACTCTTGCCTTGACTAGAAAGCTCCAAATGCTGTTAGTTTCTTCTTAGAATCTCTTGAGAAGTCTTCGTACTGGAAATTACTCCCTCATAGACTTTCTATGATAGCACAGTACTTGGTCTTCCCTGCTTGCTACATACCACTATAATAAGATATTTAGCATCCAGTCTTCTAATCTTAAGACTTATTTACCCAGTGACGTCAGTTATCTACTACTCCAAATAATATCTTCCTAATCCTGAACACACAGCCCAAATTCCTTAGCATAGCATCCATGCCCTCATTTCTTGTTCTACCCATCTCCTCTCTACATATGGAGTGGAGAGGGACAGCATTTAGTAAGGTAATGACTACTTGTCCTTACTAACTGTAAGCAGTTTTCTTTCACTCAGTACCTCAGTCACCATCAAGACACAACTTTATAGCTCCCACTCCATTCAAAATGAAGTTACCAGCAACAATGCCTCAGTTCCTTTGGTATTTCTCACCACATTACAAAGGTAACTATATTTGCTCACTTTCTTGCCAAAGCCAAAATCTCCCTTTTTAAAACTGGACTTCTTTTTAGACAGAGTCTCAGGAAGTAGCACTGACTGGCCTGGAATCTGAAATATACATCAGGCTAGCCTTGAACTCAGAGATCCAACTGCCTCTGCCTACCAAACGCTGAGATTAGAGACACACACCACCATACAGCTTTTCAACTGGCACACTTCTCTAGATCTCATCTCCTGGCAAACCCTGTTCCAGCTGCTGACCTCTTCCCCCATCATACACAGCTCCCTCATTACTGAGTCTTAAAACCTGCCATTCTTCCTAGTGTACAAATATGCTGTAATTTCCCTTCCAGAAAAAATTAACTAAAAGTCTTCCTTTCTGACCACAACACATCTTTCTGGCTGTCACCTTATTTTCTCATTTTTTTTAAAGAAAGAGACAGGTTCTCACATAGCCCAGGCTGGCCTCAAACTCACTATGTAGCCAAGGATGACATAATATTGTAATATTCCTGCTTCCACCTCTTGAATGCAAGAATTACATTCTAGAGATGGAATCCAGGGCTTCTACAAGCTAGGAAAGGACATACCAACTGAGCTCCATCCCCAGGACCTGTACCCTCAAGTGTCACTTTGTGGCTTTGTGATCAAGTACCTAAGAAGTAGACCCACACTACTTCACACCCTCATCCTTAGCCTGTCCACACCTCATCTCCTACTAATAATCTCCTACAACGCAAACTTTAAATTTACAAGTAGCCTATTAATGCTCCTAATTTGGTATTAAATACCAACACAATGCAGGTTCATTCATTGAATTCATTCATTCAAATATATTTATGAGTTTGCTACTGAACACCTGTTCCGAAATACCAAATATCCTTACACAGTTATGTACTGTACGTGAACATAAAAACCCAAAATTACCACAAAAATTATCTCCAGAGTTTTGTGGAGTGTCTTTCCCAAGACCAAGTGTATCTTACCTAAAGAGAACAGGATATGGGTCATCCCTCTCTGGAGGTCCGGTAATTCGTGCTATTGTTGGGAAAGACTTAACAGGCGGCTGGATCATTGTATGAGGTGCAGTTTCCATTAAATGATAAACCTCCTCTAAGAGACTAATAAGCTTTTCTATTTCACCTTCACCTATATTTGAGGATTCCAAAAGGTCCATGTCCATAGAGGCTTCCACTTCATTCTCATAGTCTGGGTTTGCTCGCTCAAGTCCAGCATCTGTGTCATGATCAGGTTCGCTGTGGTTAGGAACAGATGAAGTCTTCTCTGCTATATGATCGCCAAGTCTTTTAATCTCTGACAAGATTTCATAGAAATGGCATTTTTGAAGAATAGCTGAGCCAGCAGTGACAACCCTCACAGTCTGATCTAAAAGTATGAGTTCCAAAAGTTTTTGATAGCCGCTTTTCTCACTCTGCGAGTCTCTTAAAAAGGCCTCCATTCCTTCTGTCATGCTGATGACACTGTCCAAAGCTTTAAGAGCATTTAACTTAAGGGAAGATGAGACATGATCAGCGAACAGGAGATCAAACAATACATTGATCACGCCTGCTTGCAGCAATTCTGTGACTCCTGGAGCCCCACACTCTGCCAACGAAGACACAAGCTTGGTCCCGGCTTTGAGCTGTCGGACATTTAAGGCTATCGGCTGGCGAAAGGCTACTTGTAAATTTAAAGCTTGCATTGTCCAGTCTACCAACTGACCAAGGGAGTCTTGCTTTGAGCTTTTCAACTGCAAATAGCTTAATCCTTTTATAATTAAACTTGGGATCTCCTCTAGAGCTGTTACCCATTTTGCGCCCCTATCTTCATGGTACAGGTCTAGCAGTTCAATTAACTTCACTGAGGCTTCTATTGCTCCTGAGTTTTCTTTATCTGGACCCTGATCCTTCATTCTGCTGATTTCAATTTCAAAAGTCGTCTTGTATGGGCAGCTGAAATACAGGAGTGGCACTAGCTCCCGGTCATATGGGTCATATGTCATAGGAGGGACAGATGCCAGGTCTTCTGGAGTGTATTCAACATCGAAATTGGGATACTTAAAAGTTTCACGTTCCAAGTCGGCAATTCCATCTTCATCACTAGAAATCTGTTCATAGCCATCATCCCCTACAAATAAGTTTCAACAGTATTTAAGTACTACATCATTCTTATTTACAGCATAAACTCATTGATCAGTAACCTTTTTCATGGTAAACCAAGCATTCTGAAAGCCTTCCTCAAAAAATAAAATCAACGTTTGCTCCCACTTATAACAAGAACTGACAACATTTATAATCTGTATAGAATAATTATTGATAAACTTATTAACAAATTCTTCCATTATGCCTGCTAAGCTTTCTATGCTAATCAATTCTATGACACCTTTTTCTGACGGAAATAAAATTAGAAACTAAAAATAACAAAAATACCTCTCTTAGAAAGGAAGAAATTAAGCTTACCTCCTGAAACATTTAAATTTTTAAAAATCATCTTTAATTTTCATGCATCTATGTATGAATAATGTGTACATGAGTGCCCAAGGAGGCCACACGTGTCAGATACCTCTGGGCTGGAGGTACAGGCAGCTGAGCTGTCCAGTGAGGGTTCAGGGAACTGAACTTGAGTCCTCTACAAGAACAGTTCATGCTCTGAACCACTGAGCCATCTCTTCAGCCTCTTTAGAGATTTTAAAAACACACTCACTTCTTTATTGGGGTTGGGGACATGTGTGGGGATGAGAGGACAATGGCATGAAGCAGTTCTCTCCTACCTGGGATGGACTCAGGTCATCAGGTTTGGCAGAAAGGGCCTTTACTTGCTGAGCCATCTTTCAGGCCCAAGATCTAATTGAATTCTATCCAATTATTTATTTATATTTATTTATTTGAGATAAAGCCTCATTATGCAGATCAGGCAGTCCTGGAATTCAAAGATGTGTCTGTCTCTGCCTCTGAGTGCTGGGATTAAAGATGACACCTTTAATCCCAGCACTCCAGTCTTGAAAACCTTTTTATTAGTCACAAAACAAGTGCAAGTCTGCATCAAAACAGAATTAAAGAGGAAGACATGGGTAGGTTTTATTTCCTAAAGTCACTATAAAGAAGTAAACACGGGTTGGGTAGGGGGGCACATGTCCTTTCAGCACTCAGGAGGCTGAGGCAGGAAGATCTCTGTGAGTTCGAGGCTAGCCTGGTCTACAGAACTAGTTCCAGGATAGCCTGGTCTACAGAACTAGTTCTAGGACAGCCAGGACTACATAAGAGGAAACCCTGTCTCTACAAACCAATAACAAAAAACTAAAAATGGTCCAAAAAGAAAGTATTCCCACAAAATTACTCCAGTCCTCTCTTGGCATTCCCTTGTTTACCCTTAGCAAAAAAGGCATGTAAAAAGGAGTCTCTGGAATTTGACTCTCTAACAAGCTAGATAGGTATTGTAAGTCAAATGAATCTGCTCATTCTTGCTTGCTCTGTCAAGTTGTCCTGCCTAGGAAAACTACTGGATAAAAACGTAACTTCCTGCCAGTCCTACACAAGAAATCTAAAGATGATTCGGCAATCTGGGAAAGGAGGAAGCTTAAAAAGTATCACTTAGTAATTTAATTATGTGTACATCTTATAAAAATAGTGAGAGTGGGGTTTTTAGAACTAGAGGCATCTGTGAGGTCACAAATGATTATAGAGATTTAGTTCACAAATGTTCCTGTAATGCAAAAACAACCCTCATTATTTTTTTGAAGCCAAGGCAGATTGTCACTTTGTGTAATAAGAGTATTATTTTGTTCATACTGAGGAACATTTGATTAAATAAAATTAACCTGGGGTCAAGAGGCTAGGTCAGCAACTAGCTGACAGAAAGTGGTGGGAGCGGCCAGGTGAAAAGGTGCTTTAAGTGTAGGCTGAGGAGCAGGCTTTGGTTTGGGGGAGATGTGAGCAAGGAGAGCTTAGCTACTTCCTATTCAGCCTCTAGAGGAGCAGAATTCACCTCAACTTTTGAGTCTTGAGTTCTTTAGAGGGACAGAGGTTTAGATTTGTTCCCTTAGTAGTTTTGAAAGAATCTGTGCCTGAGGCAGAATTTCAGTTGCTGATTAGACAGCCTTTGCTTAAGGCGCAGCCACTGTACAGAATAAAACACAATTATCAGCGCCCAATGTGGGGCTAGAGTAAAAGAAAAATCAACAACTTTGTATAAATGTTTAGTGATGAGTGTCATTTCTTGGCAAATTAAAATTTTCTTAAGATATTTGAGTGAACCAACCAATTACATGCACCTATTCTCAAAAACAAAACATGTGTATACACACACACACACACACACACACACACACACACACACACACACACACACACACACACACACACACACACACACACGCAAAGAGAACACTGAAATTACAAGATGAAGAGACAATAATTTAGGAGTCTGGTGCTCATACACCTTCTCTAGAGAACCAGAGTTCAGTTCTCAGCTCCTATATCAGGGGCTCACAACCACCTAGAACTCAAATTAACTAATTAACTAAATTAATGACCAATTTACTCAAAAAATTTCACTTTTTGTTTTTAAAGGAAAACTCAAATGTAATCAGAGGACAGTACCATTCTGCAACATGTATTTACAGCTGAGCTACACAGACAAATTTCTAAAATTATTATAGCATTTTGTTAAAGTGTCTCTGTGCCATCTATCTTTAAAAAATGACCCAGCTTACAGTAAATCATGCTTACTATAAAAATAGCCTACTTCATTAACATCCTGTTTCCCTGGCTAGTACTAATGGTACTAAGTAGCAACTGATGCACAAGACAAATAAAACTTCTCCCCAGGGAACTGACAGAGTCGGGCACTTTGGGCTAGTTAGCTGAAGAAGAGGGTTAACGCTGACGCATGAATAAGTGAGCTGACAGAATAAGAGAGAGAAACTCCATTTGCTGTATCATGTCTCAAGACCATGACCCATTGACCACTACTATAAACTCCATTTGCTGTACCATGTCTCAAGACCATGACCCATCGACCACTACTATAAACTCCATTTGCTGTATCATGTCTCAAGACCATGACCCATCGACCACTACTATAAACTCCATTTGCTGTACCATGTCTTAAGACCATGACCCATTGACCACTACTATAAACTCCATTTGCTGTACCATGTCTCAAGACCATGACCCATCGACCACTACTATAAACTCCATTTGCTGTATCATGTCTTAAGACCATGACCCATTGACCACTACTATAAACTCCATTTGCTGTACCATGTCTCAAGACCATGACCCATTGACCACTACTATAAACTCCATTTGCTGACCATGTCTCAAGACCATGACCCATCGACCACTACTATAAACTACTATAAGCTTCTGCACAAAGCAACAGTTAGTGGCTAATCCTTAAAACCAAAGTCCTAGCTGACATTTCTCACCTTCACCGTCTTCATCCTCTTCACCTTCTTCCTCTTCCTCTTCCTCCTCATCATCAGGGATGCTGTCTACTGTATGGCAGTCATCCTCATCTTCATCCTCTTCTTCCTCTACATCCACATCATCTTCATCATCCTCTCCTTCTTCCTGCTGTTCCTCCTCTACTTCCCCTTCATCAGAATACTGACCTTCCTGGGGGACGGAATTGCGATCAGGAGAAATTGGCTCAAAGTAATCTTCTCTATGGGGAACATCCTCTTCTTTGTCACCAGACACTGAAAATGAAATTGAAAACAGATTGTTCAATGGTTTAAATATCACAGGGCAGCAGGACTCAACCTACAGACACATAAAGCACCTCAGATAATTTAGCTCACAAATGCCCTTCTTAAAAAACGGTAGAGTATTAACTTTGGCCTGTTACAGTGACATATGCACTTGGGAAAGGAGTTCAAAGACGGTCTCAGCTTCAAGGCAAATCTGAGTGAAACCCTGTCTCAAAATAAAGTCCCACTCAGCGTTTGCATTATAAAACTTCATGTACTGACAAGTGATAAAGTATACTACTTTATAGTATTTTAGCTTTTAAATTAGTAAACTTTTTAAAAAAACATAAAACATACACACTACTATTTCTAACTTCTATGTACTATCATGTTATGTCAATACTCTATGAGGAAATTTGGGGAGAGGAGGCAATCATCAAGACTTGATCACCTCCTATTTTTCTCTAACTAGTAAGCACCACTTGAGCTGGGCATGGTAGTGTACACCGTTAATCCCAGCACTTGGGAGGCAGAGACAGATGGATCTCTGAGGTTGAGACAAGCCTAGTCCACAGACTAAGTTCCAAAACAGCCAGAGCCACAAAGAAACCCTGTCTCACAAAAACCCTGTCAAAACAAACTAAAGCACCACATGTCACTAGTGGGTGGGAGAAGAGCCCCGAGATTCTATACCTGGCAAAGACATAGGATCATCTTCATCGTCATCAGGTGGAGGAGGTCCTGGAGGAGTTCTTGGTCCACGTGGTTGGGGTCTTGGAGGACTTCCATTAAACTGATCTTCTTTCTCTCCATCAGCTGTATGTAGGAAACATCGTGTTCATATCATTAAAATATACTGAAATGAATTCACAGAAAAGATTTTTTTAATCATCTGAACTTATCCTCAGAACTGAATGACAATGTAAACTTTTCCTGTCTGGAGACTTAATAAAAATTTTGCTAACTAATCTAGAAATCTAGAATTTCTAACTGCCCACACGTCAAAATACAATATAGTCTAGGGCAACACCCTGTGATGTAAAGAATTATTATTTTCAAGCAGGAGAATGAAGACTTATTATTTTCAAGCAGGAGAATATAGACAAATGTTCAACTTCATTTTAACATAACAGCAGAAAATTAAAAATTACTCAAATGTCTTTCAATGGATGAAAGGTTAAATAAACTGTGATATGAACTAGGCATAAAACGCAGCGACAAAGCAAGTGCTCAGTTAGCATAAGGTCCTAAGTTTGAATCCCAGCACCTCAAAAGAAGCCAGTAAGTACAAACACAGAGAGAGAGAAAGAGACAGAGACAGAGAGAGGGGGGCCAATCAGAAAGACAGGAAGGAGGGAGGGAGGAAGCCAGCCAGCCTTGGGGCTATCTAAAACGCTCTCCAGGACCAGATGTGATGGCATACACACACCTTTAGTCTCAGCACTCAAGCCAGCACCACATACTAAGACTGTCTGAAAAGCAGGCACACAAGCTGGCTCTTCAGACAAATAAAGGGAAAAAATGAAATAAAAATCAACTCTTACTGACAGGAATAGGAGACTGACAAATACCATGTCAGATCTTATACAAGGTTAGAGAAAAAAGTAGAAAAGATCTCTGGATCAGCTTTTCTTGCTATGGCAGAACATAACAGCTTCACTAGGGAAAGAAACTGAATGTCTCACCATGCTTTGGATTCCTTTTCAAAGTCGGCTGTGGCTGGGGAGGAGGTGGAGGTGGAGGAGGAGGTGGTGGAGAGTCTCTGTCATGGCTTATCACTCTATCTACTGATCCATAGATTGCCAGAGTCAAGCAGTTGTACCAGCCTCTTAGCACCAGACCATCAGTATTTACCTGATTTGGGGAAATGGAGAAAGATTTCAAATTAAAGTTTTAATATGCCAAAAGCAAAGTGATTTTAAATTAGATTATGGTTTTGCTAAAGTCTTTAAAGCACCGCTGAAGGAACTGGAGGTTTGGCACAATAGTTCAAAGTGTTTGCAGCTTTTCCAAAAGACTTGAGTTACCATCATTCACAATAGGGGCTCACAACTACCAGTAAGCAGCTTCTAGTGTCTGGTGCTCCCAGCTATCTCCACAGACACTGCACTTAAGCTTTAAGTGAACATGCCCAGACACTGATACACACATCTGCACATAACTGAAAATAGAGTCTGGAGAGATGGCTCAGCATTAACTGATTAATGGCCCAGATTCTATTCACAGCACACAAGTCATCTTACAGCCACCTGTAACTGCAGTTCCAAGGAATCTGAAGTCCTCTTCTGACCTTCATCAACACTGCATATATGTGGCACACACACGTACATGCAGGCAAACACCCAAACGCAAAAAGTAAGTTTTTTTTAAGATAGGTTTCTTTGTGTAGTCTTGGCTATCCTAAAATTAGCTCTGCAGAGGTTAGTCTTGAACCAGGCTAGCTTTGAACTCAAAAGATATCTGCCTGCCTGTGCCTCCCAAGTGCTAGGATTGAATGCATGTGCCACCAGCAACTGGCTAAAAATAAGTGTTTTTTTAACTAAAATAAGCAAAAATAAGCACAAACATTTCTGAAAATATAAAAAGCCAGTATTAGTGAAAGTCACCAGAGGCACCGATTTATATGGTGTCCCAGATTTCTGCACCTAAACCCATGCTAAGACTCAATCTTTCCATGTCTATAGTTCATGTTGACTGTCAAAGGGCATGGAAAGCTCCCAAGCAAGGGAAGAAAACAGAATATACTAGGTGAGTCATGGAAGTAAACAGCCCAAAGTATGTCCAGTCTCTAGAATGTTAAGGGCCATACTGTCCCTAATACTTCTCTCATCAAAATTGGGGGTATATGTTACATGTTAACAAATACCCAGCCATGAAATAAGTAATTCTAACAAGGAAACGTTCTGCTGCAGGTGATACTCAGGTGATAGCACACTGACTCCACTCCTTCCCTTGTACTACTCAATAAACTTGTCCCTTTTAGGGAACATTGTTTCTTTAGGACAGTTTCCCCATGTAGCCAGCCCTGCTGTCCTGGAGCTCACTCTGTAAGCCAGATCTCTTGAATTTACAGAGATCTATCTCCTACTGCCTCTCCAAGTGCTGGGACTAAGAGTGTGCACCACTACTGCCTCGCAAATTTGTCTTCTTTAAAAAATATTTTCTTCCCTAAAGACCAAAGACTACTGATATCATTAGTCTTCAATATTTCTTTATAAACTAAATAAATATAAGAAGTTGAATTATTTTGCAGAACTTAATCACTAGCTCCACACATTAACTGTAAAGGGTGGTCTCAATAACCATCATTCCCTTAACAAAAAGGGAGTGTGTGAACCCGGCATGGCAGTGCATGCCTGCTATCCCCAGTGCTTGAGAGGACAGGCATACAGGCTAAGGGCTGCAGTAATTCTGCCTTCACTGACAGTAAACACTGACAAGGGCTGAATGCAAGTAATGGATGCCAGTTATGAAAGAGAATATAAAGTTAATTTGTGTTTTTTAGTTTTAATACTGTCATGGATTTTTGTTCGTTTGTTTTGGTGATAGGTTTGAAAGTATAAAATTTAATGTGAAGTTTCAGAGCTCCTGTTCTAACTGGGACAGACATGCAGACTGTATTATATTAAAATATGGTTGCATAATGTTTTGTTTTTATTCATATCCCCCCTTTTTGGAGAGGGAGTTTCTCTGTGTAACCCTAGCTGTCCAGGAACTCACTCTGTAGACCAGGCTAATCTCAAACTCACAGAGATCCACCTGCCTCTGCCTCTTGAATGCTGGGATAAAAGGTGTACACCACCACTACCTGGTTCCAACTTTTTTAATAATAAGCTTTGATTTTTGTTTTTGTTTTTTACATTAAAGAAAAAAAGAAACAACCTGTCCTAGAAACCAAAGCCCTTGACTTCTAAATTATCTTCCCAGTTCACCTTCCTGGGTAAAGATAAGTAGTATGTGTCACTGAAGCCCTTTCTGGAGACTCTATAGGATGACAGCAATCATTAATCTGGATAGACTCTCCCCAGAAACTGACTATCAACGCTAAGCAGATATCCACTGCATACCTGAGAAACTAGGCAGGAAGACTAGAACTGAATTATCCTGGGGGTGTGAGACCTGCCAATGGCTGAGTGTTTAGCACTTACTGTTCTTCCACAAGATCCAAGATTAGATCCCAGTACCCCCAGAGCTCTAAGGGACCTTAAGTTACTTACGCACCCTCTTCTGACCTTTATGGGAACCAACACATTCATGGGCAGCATACATGCACAAGGTATACACATACAACATAGACACACAAACAAAATAATATTCTTTTTAATTTTAAAGGTATTTTATTTTTACTTTTATTAGTGAGTGCTTGTATATGTGCACGAGTGCAGTGCTCTTGTAGGTCAGAGGCAACAGACAGACCCTTCCAGAGCTGGAGTTACAGTAGGTTGTGAACCACCTAACATGGGTGCTAGGTATTGAAGTCAGGTCCTCTACAAGAAGAACACACTCTTAGCCATCTCTTCAACACCCAAAAATAAAAATAATTTCTGAAAAATATAAATAAAAAGCAAAAAATGAATCCTACTGGAAGGAAGATGAACAGCTGAAGATAGATTTGTAAAAACAAGCTGCAAAGAATTAAATACATGCACCCTGGAGTCAATTCTTAAGCTAAGTGGTTGCACATTATCTCTCTAATTCAGGTCTTCCATTACATGAGTCTAGAATGACATTTGGTGTATAAAGAAATAAAGCAATTATTGATGTGAAAGAATATGGAAAGTATATCTTTTTAAAAACTTTAATGAAGAGTCTAGAGAGATGGTTCAGAAGAGCAAATATTATTCTTGCAGAAGACCTGAGTTCAATTCCCAGCACCCACATCAGATGGTTTATAACTGCCTGTGAGTTTAGCTCCAGGGGGATTTAGGGACACACACATACACATACTCACATACAGATACAGATGAGTAATGTTTTAAAATAAATCTCTTCAAGAACAAGCAAATAGTAACAACACAGCAGTATCCAATCATAATCTACTGCCTGGAACACTATGAAAACCACAGAAGAGAAGTCTCTGACATGTTTTGTGTGCATGGGTGTTTTGTCTGTGGGTGCAGGTGCACCACATTGTGCCTCAGAAGAGGGTATCAGATCCTTTGGGACTGGAGTTACAGATGGCTGTGATGGGTGACATGTGTGTGGACTCAAACCCAGGTCCTCTGTGAGACCAACAAGTGCTCTTAACCACTGAGCCATCCCTACAGCACCATTATTTTTTTTAAAGCCATTTTATTTCCTATGTGGCATAAAACTGTGCAAGCTCTTTAGACAGAGAATAATGGTATTTTAAGACAGCTTTTAATTGCAAGATGCAGACAAGATAACATCCTGGAACACTAGGTTCAGTTCTGTCTCGCTGACTTACCTAATAGAAGTAAGAACAGAAGAAACAAAGTAAAAAAGTAACTTCTATAATTACCTTTGAGTTTGGTCTAAAGATGATAGACGTGTTCTCATCATATTCCAGGCTGTGAAAGGGGGTAAGAATAAACACAAAGGCTCAAATAATAAATTTTACAAATTACCAAGTTTCAGCTGGTAAGACGCTCGCATGACTCACTGGGTAAAAGCACTTATCACATTAGTCTGATGACCTGAGTTCAATGCCTGGAACCAACTCTACAGAGCTATGCTCTGACCTATACCCCTCACCATGGGTGACATGTAAACCAATAAAGATGGCACTGTGGAAAGTCCTGTGGCCCTGTCCTGGCCCCAGACAGGCCAGGCTGTTTAGTTAGACCTGGACCTACAGCAGATGTGCTGCAGTGTCCTATGTCTATTATATTACTTCCTGTAATATTTGAGAATGGCTTAAAATACACAAAACGTACAGCAAATAAATTTCTTTCTCTCCCAAGAATGGAAAGGGTTCTTTTGTTTGTTTTTACATGGCTAGAACTAGAGTAAACAATTCTCTGTAATCTATCCACTGGGTATCATAAAGGTATTTTAGGAATAACCTTACAGCCTTGTTTTTCAGAACCCACTGTCATCATTCAGTACACTGATTATTTAGGTATTTCCACTGTTTGAAATCTCCCACAGGTCAGGCACTTTAACCTACCTATTTAGGTGTTGATCTGTTGGCAGAAACTTGTACATTTTTTTTTTCAATAACTCAAAATCAGTAAGAAAAACAGTTTTCACCAGTGTTTAGTTTTATACTGAGGTGCCCGGGTTAGAATCAAGTGGTATTAAAAACAAAAACAAATAAATACTTTAAATTTTTTTTCTACTTTCAAATAATTCATGTAGTCAAATATTAAATATTTTCAAGCCATAAAAGATTCTGATGCAATTGGTTTGGGTTAAGCACACACATTAAGATTTTTAAAGCACTTCCAAATAAATCTAATGTAGAGACAGAGAGCCACATACTCTCTCATACTCTAACAAAAAAGAAACATACACTATGGGGCTCAGGATGTCATTCTGTGATAGAGAGCTTGCCTAGCATGAACAAAGCCCTAAACTCAATCCCTAGCACTGCTCCCCAAAAAGTACACTGGGACCAAAGTTTAAGAAAATACTCACTTTACAGTTGGGGCTACCATTCAGTGTACAGCATGTGCTTAGTTGTCTAAAGTCCTGGGTTTTAAAAATGTTAAAACATCAATGTAATTTCCTAATAAATCAAGAGGACCAGGAAAGAAGTCACTAATTCCTAGCAGAAATATATTTTTCATCTTTAGGCTGCCTTTAATTTTTTTCATGCTATACTGAGTTCTTATTAAATTCATTCAATGGCTACATTGGCTGCCAGCACGTATCTACCACATATTAAGTAATCTAAAAGAGGGCATACCTACTGCTAAGTCTCACCTGACAGACAGTCTGGCCATGAAGCAAGCCAAGCAGCGGAGTGGTATAAAAGAAAGCCACCAAGTACTAGTTCTTGTTGCTAATGGAATTTCTAAGAATCAGAAAGCTGCCTTTTCCAGACCAGGTTAGTAATAATCACGCAATGGTGATGTATTTATGACACATGACACAGAAGTGAAAAGAAACAAACGACGGCGTCATTTCACACACTTAAGCATTTATTTTGTTAAGATCTCTCAGCATTTCTTTCATAAAGCCACAGAGAAAATTAAACCTGTGCTATTGTGTCTTCCACCAGAGACCTCCTTCTATCTCTATAATAAAGGGTTTTCTTTCCGACTCAGTAAGGTTTCTGATAAAGTTATCCAGTACATACATACCTTCCCAATCTATCGAAAACTGGAGCACTTGGTTTGCTTACATTATTGAAGAATAAGTCTAGTTGAAATGTGTGTGGAGATGTCTCCCTGTAAATGAAACAAGGAGAAAAATCAGCCTTTTTTAACAATTAGTTCCTACATACAGTAAAACAACAAACACAGTAAGTACAAAATTCTAAGCACTTCTAAGACTAGGAAAAAAATATTCATCAGAGTTAAATAACGAAAGTCCTCTAAGTCATATAAGTATTATTAGTAAAAATGAACTGTAATCCCAGCACTCGGAAGGCAGAGGCAGGCAGGTTCCTGTAAATTCAAGGCCAGCCCGGTCTACAGACTAAGTTCCAGAACAGTCAGGGCTACAGTCAAAACTGCGAGGACTGAACAGGCAGCATAACAGAGAACACTCAAGAGAATAGGCCTCAATTTCGGGTTTCTGAGATGGACAGGCAGTTTCTGAGGAAGCCATGAACAAAGGACAATGAATCACTGGTGACCGTGACAACAGGATCAAGGGAAATAGGACACACAGAGCTGGGCCACCGAGCAGCCCCCACCATCAGTAGCACTAGACCAGCCAGCCTGCCTCTACAGCAGCTCAAGGACAATGTCTGTACTTGTCAGGTCTGCCCCCAAATGGAAAACTGACTAGCCTCTGACTAGCCCTGGCCAGTTAGAACATACTAACACGATTGCCACTTGCTTAAGCCAATCATATTCAAAATGAACTAACTGCTAGGATCTTGCCCTTGGCTATGCCTGTAAACCTCTCTCAGAGCCTTCTCCATCTTAACTTTGTGTGGGATGGCAGATTCCAGCAGACTGGAACAATAAACACTCTTGTTGACTGCATGTAGTTAGAAGTTTCTGTTCCACCAGGAACTCTCAAATACCAGCAGCCACTTCCCAAACAATTGACACAGAAGTTTAATACTACAATAAATGCTGGGCCAGTAGCATGAGCATATTACTATCTAGCTCTTACACTTAAATTAACCTCTAACTCTTATCTATGTTGAGCCACATGGCTTGGTACCTTTGCTGAGTCTAGCATTCTCATCCTGCTTCTTCTGCATGTGGTGGTGTCTTTCTTTGGCTTTCCTCCAAGCATTCTTTTAGTAAGAACTCTCTTCCTGCCTGGCTACTGGCCAATCAGCATTTAATTAAAACAATGAGTAACAGATCTTTACAGTGAAAAAAGGACTTTACTCATCAAAATCAGGAAGACAGGAAGATAATTTTAGTCCTTCTGCCTGCTACTCAGTATCTACTTTACACATCTGTGTCAGAGATACAGCTGAGGTCCTGCCTAGGATGCAAAAGGCTCTGGGTCCAATCCCTAACACTACAAAACTTAAACAAAAACAACCAAAAGTAGCAATTTGACTGTACTAGATTTTCACAATGTAATGACTTAAAAACCTAACTTTATGTAAGATGGCACATTTATAAAAACTAATAGAGCCAACAAAATGGCTCACATGGTAAGGGCTCCCGCAACAAGCCCAATAACCTGAATTCAATCTCCAGGATACATACAGTGGTGATGTGGGCATGAATGTCTTTCTGTATGCTGTGAAATAAAGAGACTGTTTTGGCCTATGGCAGGCATCTTAGAAGTAGGCAAAGAAATCAGAGCATAGACATGGAAAGGGAGATGCAATCCAGCTGCCCAAGAAATCAACATGTAAGGTGACACAAGTGAGCCACAGGCCATGTGGCAGGACAGATTAATGGAAACGGGTTAAATTAAGATGAAAGGGCTAGCTAGCAATGTGCCTGAGCCATAGGCCAAGCAGGATGAAATTAATATAAGCATCTATGTATTTCTTTGGGACTTTGGGATTGTTGGTCCAAATAAGCAGTAGTGGGCAGGTCCGATCTGTGGGGCTAATCTCAGGCCAGAAATCTCATTCTACCCAGAGGAAGGAGAGAATCATCTCTTGAGTATTCTCCTCCAACTTTCAAACACACACACCGTGACACACACACATCCTCCCAATAAAAACAAATGAATAAATAAAGAACCTATAATCTAAACAAAACCAGATTTGGTGGTGTGTCCCTGTATGCCTAGCCCTTAGAAATGTGAGCCAGGAAGACGTCTGCAATTTCAAGGCCAGTTGGGGCTATACAGTGAAAACAAAGCCAGGAAATGAAGAACAAAACAGGCTAGAAAGACAGCTCAGTAGTTAAAGGCAAGTACTACTCCTGCACAGGATCCAAGTCTGGTTCCCAGTAACAACCCTGGGCAGCTCACAACTGCAGGTAACTCTAGCTCCAGGGGTTCCAACTTTCTCTTCAGACACCTCTCTCTCTCTCTGTGTGTCTCTCTCTGTCTCTCTCTGTCTCTCTGTCTCCCTCTCTCTCTGTCTCTCTCTGTCTCTCTGTCTCTCTCTCACACACACACACACAAACACAGACACACAGAGAGAGATATACTTATAGACACAATTAAAAGTAAAAATAAATCTTTAAAAAAAATACATCAAACCAGGCAGTGGCAGCACCTGCCTTTAATGTGAGCACTTGAGAGGCAGAGGCAGGCAGATCTCTGTGAGTTTGAGGCCAGCCTGGTCTACAGATAGTTCAGAAACAGCCAAAGTTAACACACACACACACACAACCATTTTGAAAAACCAAACTAAACAAAATTAATTAATTAATTAAAATTTCGGCTTCTCCTCTCAGGATAAAGATATTGCAGGAATTTTGTATTTACCTATATATTTCTGAGTTTTACAGAGGGAAAAATGTATATGTTGGTATCATTTGATCTCTAGCATTACTTTTAGGATAAGATCCTAGGCTTCAGGGCATCAAGATGGCTCATCGTATAAGACTGCTGCTAAAACTCCGGGACCCACACAGTGGAAGGAGAGAACCTGAACCTGAAGCTGTCCTCTGATCTCCACACATGCCTGGACACACAGACACACATGTAAACATACACAAACATGTCATAAAAATTTGTAATAAGATTCTCTATTGGTTTCTTATGTTTGTACTATTCTGTTAATCCTTAATTTTATCATTCTACATGTTAGTCATATGTAAATGTTCCTGGTACTTTCATATCTGGAGTTATTACAACATAAGGGATCATTCGCCCCCAGCTAAGAAAACAGGGAGAATAGAGAAAATATAACAGATACTACACATTGTATTGAGTGGCACAGATCTACTTCTCCTGCTGTGGCAGCCAGCCTCCAAGGTATGTCCAGTGACCTCAATGATTCCTGTTATTCTCAAATGTGTAACTAAGAGAATACAGAAAAACTAAGACTGTCACATCTAGTAAACTACAGGCCACACTAACGGAGGCTTCTTCCTAGGGATGCTCACTTCCACATCACTCACTCCACAGGAAGCTCTGTCATGATGTGAGCAGGATCAATCTCCATGGAGAATATCTACTACCAAGAAACCACAACTTCCTACTAGCAGCCATGTAAGTGAGCATCCAAGCAAGCTCTCCAGCCACACTCTCACTGACACAGCCTTTACAAGTGTATGTCCAGTACAAAAATGAAGGAACTGAAGCAGCTTAGCCACTGGCAGACTCCTGATGTGAGAAACAGTGGGAGAAAGAAGCATTCACTGTTTGATGCGCTATTTTATTCCTCTGCAGTTCTGGGGACTGACGCTTCTAGCATGCTATATGAGCTAAGCACTCTACCACTGAGCTCTAGTCCCTTTCCAGTGTTTGCTGCTTAAAACTCAATTTGCAGTCATTGGGTACAGAAAGAAAACACTTTTTTTTTTTGGATTTTTGAGACAGGGTTTCCTTGTGTGGCTCTGGTTGTACTTCTGGGGTTAAAGGTGTACACCACCACTGCCCAGCCCAGTAACAAGTTGTTCTTTACCAAGAATAATATAATTGTTAAAAATTACTGGTTCCGATTCATTATGTGATCTTTCTACATACAACTCCCTTTCTCAGAAAACCAGTAAGTATCAATGAGGCGCTCGCTCACTCTACCTCCCTCCCCTCCCGTGTGTGTGTGTGTGTGTGTGTGTGTGTGTGTGTGTGTGTGTGTGTGTGTGTGTGTGTGTGTGTGTGTGTGTGTGTGTGTGTGTGTGTGTGTGTGTGTGTGTGTGTGTGTGTGTGTGTGTGTGTGTGTGTGTGTGTGTGTGTGTGTGTGTGTGTGTGTGTGTGTGTGTGTGTGTGTCTGGTCAGCAGCCCAGGAATCCCATCTCTGCTTCCCAGTGCTAGGATTATAGGCTCATGCTATCACACTCTTCTTTTAAACATGGTGCTGAGGAATGAACTCAGTTCCTCACACTAGCACATCAACTACATTACCAATTGAGCCATACTAGCCCTCCTTTTTGGGGGGAGGGTCACATCGCATGTATCATGTAGCCCAGTCTGGCCTTTAAACTGCATGTAGCTGAAGATTACTTTGAATGTCTGATTCTCCCAAATGCTATATACACACACGTGTCCACCACAAAGAGTTTAAAATTTAGTTTAGTTGTTATTTTGGCAGGCAGCATCTTACACAGCCATGATGGTTTTAGAACTTCTATCCTGCAGGTTCTGCCTCCAGGACACACTTACTTTATGCCATGCTTGGTCAAACACAGGGCTCAGCGCATGCTAGGCAGGCATTCTACAAGCTAACTTCATCCCTCCTAATTTCCTTTTCTGGTTTTTTTGAGATAGGATTTCTCTGTGTAGGTAGGCCTGGCTGAACTAGAACTCCCTCTGTAGATCAAGCTGGTCTCAAACTCTGAGATCCACTTGTCTCTCTGGAGTTATGGGATTAAAGGCCTGGCACCACCACTGCCTGCCAGGGAGCCTGGAACTCCCTCTGTAAACCAAGCTGGCCTCAAACTCAGATCTGCTGAGATTAAAGGCATAGGTCACCATTCCTGGTCTTTTCTGTGCTGGGATTAAAGATGTGAGTTACTACTCTCTGACCATCCTGGATTGACTGTGGGTGGATGTTTTCTGATATTCCAGAATGGTTTCATCAAATATACAACATACCACAACAGGTCTAACATTTTATTTCCCTTCTAACACAAGAAACAGAAAATAACACATAATCACTTGCTAATTCAACCAATAGTTCATTTGAAGCTACAAATTTATTAAAAAGCTATCTGTATAGAGTCTGGGAATGGGTCAATAGATAAAATACCTGCTGCAAAAACATGGGAACCTGCATGCACACTCCCAGCACCCTCATAAAAGTCAGATGTGTCTATAACCACACTGAGTGCAGGAGATCAGAGGTGGGAGAATCCCAGGGGCTTGCTACTCACCCAGTCTAGCCAAACAGCTCAGTGAGAGGCACTATCCTAAAAAATAAGGTGGAGAGAGCACAAGGAGGCCACCTAACACTGACCTCTGGTTTTTGCACACAAACATACCTGCATATGTGCTTATATTAAGTTATATGGACAGTGTAAACTAGGCACAGTAGTACATGTCTGTGGTCTCAGCTACTCAGGAGACTAAATTCAAATACTAAATACTAAATTCAAAGTTGGCCTGGACAACTTAGTAAAACTGTCTCAAGATAATTTTTTTAAGAAACAACACTGAAGAGTAGGTCAGTGGTCCTGAGTCAACTCCCACTAGCCCCCAAACAAACAAAAATACACATTTTAAAATACTCAAACTGGGGGCTAGAGAGATGGTTCAGCAGTTAAGAGCACTTATTACTCTTGCAGAAGACCCAGGTTCGATTCCCAATGAGCCATTTCACAGTGGCCACAATCATCTATAAATCCAATTCCAGGGAATCCAATAACTTTTTTGACTTCTGCAGGACCAGACATATACACAATACATATACATACGTGCAGACAAAATGCTCACATGTATATTCATCCATATATAATAGATATAAAACTAATTCTCTTTTATCTTAAAAGTCCCATCAAATCACTTCCAAGCTGGGAATGGAGACTGATGACAGAATGCTTGCCTAGCATACACCCTGGGTCCAAACCTCAGCACTACCAAAAATATTCAAAGTAAGACACATATAGCAAGATATGGAGGTACACACAATAACAGCAATCAGAACAAACAAACATCTCTGTGAGTTTAAGATCAGCCTTGTCTACATGGTATGTTTAAGCCAGTCACGGCTTCTCAGTGAGACTCTGACTCCAAACATGAATGCATGTGTGCACACAGGCATGCATAAACACACACACACACACACACACACACACACACACACACACACATCAATATTTAAGTTAAAAAAAAATCCACAAAGAGAGTTGACTCACCCATATGCTCTGTTGTCAGGTAAGCCACTATGGGCTCGTACTCCTGGGGGTATAACTCGGACTTCATTGATATAAACCACACATGGAAAGCGAACCACATCTATATGAGAACTTTGCTAAAAAAGAGAGTGAAACATACTGTAACTAAAACAGTGTTTTCAACTCAAAATACACTCAATCATTTTTTCAGCTTAAAATAACATCAATAATCTTACAATCAAGGATAAGGATGCGACTAAGTTGAAGTACATGCCTCACATGCTCAAGACCCTGGGCTGAAAACCCATCATCAAAAATAAAGACCCTATCAGTAAATATATCATCTAATTTTCTATTAATTATGTTGTATACATCACTTTCTAAAAAAATAATTGCTGATGACTAGAGACAGAACTCAGCAGTTGAGGACGCTTGTTGTTTTCCAAAAAGACTAGAATTCAGTTCCAACATCAACCTCCGATAGTTCACAGTTCTAGGGAACCCTTCTGACCTCCAAGGGTCACATACATGACCCACATACATAAATAATAAACATTTTTAAATAGCTGATGATCTATTGTGATGATAATGTACATAATTAAGTCTCTCAATTGGTTTTACATAAAATTTTCTGCGGTACATTTACCTCCCTACTGATATTTTGCTTATTAGATCAAAGGTTCTCAAATTTCCTATTCATGACTCTAAATACTCAAGAAATTTTTATGAATGCCTCAGTATATGGAAATATAAAACAGACATGCACTTTTAAATGAAAAGGAAAGGAAGTGGGCAAGTCTGGGTCACTTCTCTTGAAAGGAAGGTTCAGACTCTGATATTCCTTCCCTCCTTTCTTCCAATATCCTGTTGCGTTTCTAGAAGATACATTTTTGTGATGAGCTATCATGACAGAATAGGTGATTCTCTAAGGATGGCAGCAGAACAATACTGACAGAACCTGACTCCAATACTGTAAAACCTCTATCTTATTCCTAGGTGATTTTCAATTCCTTCCAAGATTATTTAAAGAGAAAATCCTCCCATATAAATCCAACAAAACAAAAACATTATTTTGCATACTTGAGCTACAGCAAAGATGTCAAAGAACAACTTTAAATCAGGATAACCTTGAACTTTTGACCTTCCTGCCTATTTCTTAAGTGCTGAAATTGTAAGCATGTACCACCAGTGTTGCATGAAACTCAGGGCCAGGTCTCTGGGAAAGGCTGAGATATCAGAAAGTAAACACCACAGTCAGATCTCACCCAGCTGTCTTCCAGCTTCCTCGGCCTCCTGGCTTCTTCTGCCTGCTCTGTCTTTCTATACCTGCCTTAAATACTTTCTTTGCTCAGTTAAGGCCTGATCCCCACCACTGCCTGCCTGGAAGCCTGGAACTCCTTCTGTAAACTAAAATGACCTCAAACTCAGATTGGATTGGATTAAGGGCATAGGTCACCACTCCTGGGATATTCCCTGTGCTGGGATTAAAGGTGTGAGTTTCCACTGTCTGATCCTCCTAGACTGACTGTGGGTAGATCCCTCTGATATCTCAGGCTGTTTTTATTATATTTAAAACATATCCCCACACACCAGCTCTAGTTTTAATGTGGTAAGAGATAGAACCCAGGGCTTCAACCATTTTTCCAAATAAACCACACATCCAGCCCTATCATAAACAGGAAATCTTCTGTATTAGGTCCCCCTCCCCCTGCCCCCTTCCCCTCAGACTGCAAGACTAGTTTCTATGCAGTCCTGGCTGTCCTAGAACTCCTAGACCAGGCTGACCTCAAACTCACAGATATCAACTTGTATCTGCCTCCCAAGTGCTGGGATTAAAGGTATGCACCACCACCACCGGGCTTGCTGTAATCACTTCTATTAAAAAATATTTTTACATATGTCTGTAAATCCAAGGCTAGCTTAGTCTGCATAAAGGGTTCAAGGCCAACCAGGACTACATAGTGAGATTATATCTGGAAAGTAGGGGCTTGAGGGGACCAGTAAATGAGGGAGAAAAGCTTTCTGGCCAAAAAAGGAAGGGAACGGATAGGAGGGAAGTAAACAACTTCAAGTTTCAAAAAACTAAGAGCACAGTTCACAGGGCTAGAAGGCAAATGGGGGGAGGGCTGGGGTTGAGCAGAGCACAACCAACAG
Source organism: Phyllotis vaccarum (assembly GCA_033318265.1). Classification (NCBI taxonomy): domain Eukaryota; kingdom Metazoa; phylum Chordata; class Mammalia; order Rodentia; family Cricetidae; genus Phyllotis; species Phyllotis vaccarum. The sequence continues at coordinate 4,825,865 of JARWLC010000012.1, read as the reverse complement.
GATCATAAAAAGTGAGCTCTCCACCCACAGCCAGAGGACAATTCCTAACCTGTATCTCCACCTAGAATCTTCTTTCTAAGCCCCAGGGGACTTTTCCATTTGACTGTCTTCAGCTACCTCTAGCCTGGCCAGTAAAAAACTAAACTCTGTCCTTCACCACAATCACTGGCCACAAAATGTCTAACACATTGTCATGGTTGGCTCTTGTCCTTGCAAGAAGGATCAGGAATTTAAACCCATCTATCTGCTAGCTAGGTAACAGGAGAAACCTAAGAGAGACATCCATAGATCCCCCTGGGAAGAGGAATCAGAGATGATCTCCTAAGTAAATCGGGACCATAGTGGAGGCGGGGCAAGGAGAGGTGAGAAAAGAACATGAGGGAATGGGATGGTTGGGGGTGGAGGGGTGACAGAGAGGGAGAGCAGAGAAACATATCTTGATAGGGGAGCCATTGTGGGGTTAGAGAGAAACCTGGTGCTAAGAAAACACTCAAGAACACAAAGATGGCCCATAATAAGGCTCCAAGCAATAGTGGAGAGGGGGCCTGAACTGACCTTTTCCTATAATCAAGCTGATGACCACCCTGTCATTCTAGAATCTTCATCTGGCTACTGATGGAAGCAGATACAGAGATCCACAGCTAAGCACTGGATCGGGCTCCCAGTCCAGTCAAAGAGAGGGAGGAGGGATTGTATGAGGAAAGGGATCAAGATCATGAGGAGACCCACAGAGACTCAGCTATTGGGAGCTCACAGACACTGAAATAACAGCTGGAGAACCTACATGGGAATGAACTAAGTAAGCTCTCTGAATGTACACAACAGTGGTGAGGGCAACTTGTGAGGCCTCTGGCAGTGGGACCAGAGTTTATTACCAGTGCATGAACTGGCTTCTTGGAACCCATTCCCTACAGAACATACCTTGCTCAGCCTTGAGGGGGGGGGGGGGTTGGTCCTAGCTCAACTAGATATGCCAGACTGCACTGACTCACCCTGGGTGGGAGTCCTTACCCTCTCTGAGGAATGAATGGTGGGATAGGTTACAGGGAAGCTGGGGGTAGGATTGGGAAGAAAGGGAGGGAGGGGAAGCAGTGGTGGGTATGTTTAAAAAAAAACAACTCATCTGCTAGCCTGCTAGCTACATAAGACTGTTTCAAAAAAAAAAAAAAAATTAAACCTAAGACAAGCTGAGACTGAGAACTGTAGTAAGATTTATGATCATAAAGTAATGTGAATATGAATACACTGGTCAGATTTCAGTACCATATTTTTCCACACTTGTTCATCAACTCCTGCTGTCCACTGTGCATAAATGATGCAGTTTCCAAACTAAACTTTAAAGCAGTGGTTCTCAACCTATGGTTTGAGACTCCTTTTACACAGGTTGCCTAAGACCATCAGAAAACCCTGTTATTTACACCAAAATTTGTAACAGTAGCAAACTACAGTTATGAAGTAACAATGAAAATAATTTATGGTCAAGAATCACCACAATATGAGGAATTATGTATTAGGCATTAGGGAGGCTGAGAACCACTATGTTAAATGGTCTCAATGTTATGACCTTGAGAACCACTGTGTTAAATGGTCTCAGTGTTAGGAAGCTTGAGAACTAGTGTTAAAGGGTCTCAGCATTAGGGAAGGTTGAGAACCCCTGCCCTAAATCAAAAGCCCTTCTAGACCACCCATACCCCTCACAGTGTATCTGAACCCAACAAATTCACTCAGACAGTATTAAAGAAGTAGAAAATGCATAATCTAGCCCCTCTGGAGTTTTCATAAAAAGTCAGAGCATAATCACAAGAGTTTAGTGCACAGAAATAAATAGTACTACCACTTAAAGCAATAGGTACAGCTGACAGCGATGAAACACTTTTCACTGGACATCTTTTGTACCATTTAAATTTGTACCTCTTACAAGTGTTTCCTAGTCAAAACACAAAAGGTATTTTTCTTTCAATGAAGCTCACCTTCATGAATGTTTACTGTAGCATGCTGTTAAGTGAATAAAGTAACCACTAGCCAGTACTAGTACATTAATACAGGAGGGCAAACATTCAAGCATAAGTATATACTAAGCAATTTGGAAAATATTAAGAAATCTGTTATTCAACTTAAAGTAGTGCTAATTTTAGCCAGGAAGTGGTGACACATACCTTTAATCCCAGTACTCAGGAGACAGAGACAAGCAGATCTCTGTGAGTTCGAGGCCAGCCTAGTCTACAAAGCAAATTCTAGGACAGGCTTCAAAGCTACACAGGAATCCTGTCCCAAACCCCCATCCTCAAAGTTCACACTAATTTTAATAGTTTGCAAGCACAGGTGAAAGAAATTAACAAATCAAAATACATTAGCTAATTTACGAAATAGTCTGTGCAAACTTACTTTAAACAATTTTTCTGAGATGCATTACATGCATATTAAAAGTTTTATCTGGCTTTTGTGTATATTTGTCTGTCTGAATTTGTGTGTCATGTAGCCCTAGGTGTCTCAGCATTTCTATGTAGCCAAATATAATTTTTAAGCTCCTGATCCTAATGCCTCCACCACAGGCACAGGCCACCATGCCCAGCTGACTCTGCAGTGTGACTTACCGTTTTGTTCTTTTACTGGAGAATCATTTCCCAGTTATCAAATGGCTGTTAGTCTAAAAACAGTGACCTGAACTTATAAGTACATAACTGCGTACATGAGGAATTAATTGATGGCAAAATCGAGGAGATAAAGAAGAAAAAGTGTAATTGAAAGCTGGGTCTATGAAAGTTTATGCTTTTCTGTACTTTTTATTTTTTGTTAAAAGCTTTTTAATTTTAGTGTGTGCGTGATGTGTGCACACAAATGCCATCCATATAGAAGTCAAAGAACAACTCTGTTCAGTTCCAGGTTGTAACTTAGGTTGTAAAGCTTGCCTGCAAGCAAGCGCTTTTATCCAGTCACTTGCCCAGCTCTATTCTCTCATTTCTTTATAAGGAAATGTAAATGTGCAAAGTCAATGGAGGCCAGAGGAAAGCAGAGTCACAGGCACATGTGGGCTGTCTGATGTAGGTGGCGAGAACCAATCTTAGGTTTCTCTACAAGAACAAGTGTGCGTAATCAATGGGCCATCTCTATGACCCAAAAACTTTTTTTCTCTGTGTAGCCCTGCTGTCCTAGAACTTACTCTATGGACCAGGCTGGCCTTGAACTTTCAGAGATCCACTCACCTATGTCTCCAAGTGCTGGGATTAAAGGCACGCCCTACTGTGTTCAGCTTACCTGTATATGCTGAGAGGGGTATGACTTCAGGTCCTGTGAAAGATCAGGACACACTTTTTTAAAGGTTTATTTTAGTTTTAATCATGTGTATCTGCACAAACAAGAGATGCTGTATCCTGTGGGATTCAAGTGTCAGCTGATAAGGTCCAAAGACACATTCCCCCAAGATCCCAGCAGCCATTTATGAATGGGGTTGACCACTCCCCCTTCATGAGCCCGGGACCTTATCAGCTGACACTTAAATCCCACCACAGTATCCCATGGAGCTGAATTACACAGTTCTGACATGGGAGCTAGGAAACAATTCAGGTCTTAACCACTGAATATCTTTCCAGCCCCATTTTTAAAGGAGTAGTAATATAAACCACAATTCAGGTTTTTTCTTTTAAATACTTACTTTATCTGTGAGTGTTTTGCCTGCATATATGTATATGTGCGTCACATTCAAGGCATCAAATGTTCTGGTGTCCAAAGAGGTCAGAGGGGCATTTCATCCCCTGGAACTGGAGTTAGACTGCTGTGTGAACCTGGATATTCTCTAAGAGCAGCAAATGTTCTTAACTGCTAAGCCATCTTTCCAGCCTATTCCAACTACCATTTGTAATTCATCCAGAAACATTTGCACCCCTTTATGGATTCCTCTGTGAAAGTTTAATCAAAGTTTAACCAACCCCAACACACACACACACACACACACACACACACACACACACACACACACACACACCCCGCGCAAGATTACAAATGTCTTTATAAGTAACTAGTAATTTTTCATCATCTACTCAGTCCCACCGCAGGAGAAATGTATGTGGTGTTCATCTTAGTCCTAATAGTTCTTATTTTATTTGATTTGATTGTTATTCACTTATGGAGTCTGTGTGTGGACCTGTGGGCCACAGTGCTTATGAGAAGTCAGAGGACAGCCCTCTAGAGTCAGTTCTACCCTTTGAGCAAGTGGGTCCCAGAAAGAGAACCTAAGCTCTCAGGCTTGGCATCATGGAACCATCTCACACACCTTGTTTTTTGTCATTCTCCTACGCGGTCCAGGTGGCCTGGAGCTTTCAATCTGCTGGATGTTAGAAATGCAAGCATGCACAGCCATGCCCCAGGATGTCATTTTACCTTAACGTAGCCTTGTCAGCTCAAGGAAACCACTTTACTGGCACAAAGTAATCAATAAACGTTCCACATGTCAATTCCACCTGCTAACTAGTTTTCACTGAATCTCATTTATTCTTCCTGGTGTTGCTGCCTGTTTCCTCTCAACTACTCTGAGTGTGGCTGACTAACTAATCTACCTAGTGGACTTTACTAATCATATAGTTTCCCTGCTCAATAACTATAGGCTTCCACCAAAGAGTCTATACTATTCCTGAATATTTAAGGAGCGCCGTGATAAAGTTTTAAAGCTATCTCTCAGGTGCCAATTCACATAGCTCCTTTGAGCATAACCTAACAGAAGATTGACTACAATAGCTCTTTTTCCCTACAACTGTGAAACATTCCCATTTTACCAAGACCAAGTTAATGAACCAAATGCCTTGACGAAGTCTTCCTTGATATCCACAAAAAAAGCAACCTTGGTCTAAAATCTTGTACTCTGTATGCTCCCAAAGAGAGCTAATAAGAATCAACTGGAATCTTCCTAATCAGATACTGATTAAGAATTTTGTTTTGTGGTGGTGCATGACTTTAAGCTCTGCATTAGGGAGACAGAGGCAACCAGATCTTTCTGAGTTCATGGCCAGTCTGGTCTAGGGCAGTCAGGGCTGCACAAAGAAAGCACCCCCCCCCCCAAAAAAAGCCACTTGTTTGGTTTCAGGGCCTTTGTTTTGTAGGCTTTTTGAATTGAAATTCAATTAACATCATCCATACTCCTTTATAAACTACAATCATGACTAGAGATGGCTCAAAGGTTAAGAGCACTGGCTGTTCTTCCAGAGGTCCTGAGCTCAATTCCCAGCACCCACATGGTGACTTTACAACCATCTGTAATGAGACCTGGCGCCCTCTTCTGGCCTGTAGGCACACATGCAGCAGGTCACTGTATAAATAAAAACCTTTTTTTGAAAAAAGACTACAATCAAATGATTAGGTATTTTGAAGATGATAAACTTGAGGAATTCCCTTGTCTCTTTACACACCAAATTCTAACTCTAACCCAACCATTTCAGTACGTATCTCCCACAAGCTCTTATTCCTTCAAGCTAGGTTCAAATATGATTTCTTCTAAAACCTATTCCAATCATTCCTACAGTCCTTAATGTTTGTCTAAGAATGAAGGATAGAAAACAGTGAATAATGAAATGACATTTTCCTAAATTAAATTACTACTAGAAATGTATGCTTCTTCAAAAAACTTAAAAAAGAAAAAAAAAAAAAAAGCCAAGTCTGCATTCGTAGTCGTGGCTATCCTGGAACAGTAGCCTCAAACTCACAGATTTTGATCTGTCTGCCTCTGGTGTCCAAATACTGGGATTAAAGACATTAACACCAATGCCCCCCCCCCCCAGTGGTATTCCTCTTTAATCCTTCAAGACAGAGGAAAGCGGGTCTAGGCGAGCTCAAGGTCAGTCTGGTCTACACAGCAAGTTCCAGGTCAGGACAAAGCTACATAGAGAAACCTTATCTCGAAAAACAAAAACGAAAGAAAAAAATTAACACCATGCCTGGTTCTTTCTTCAAATTCTATCGTTCTCTACTTCTACTTTAAAAAAAAAAAATACTGCTTGCCATTTTCAGTTTTCTCAAGTCTAGATGGAATTATACAATCTAATAGTCACTACACAGTACTGTATGACCCACTTTGAAATGTGGAGGATATAATAAATTCAGTCAGTAAAACACAATAATCCAAAGCACCAACCCTTGACTTTTAGAAGCCTATCAGCCATTCATTAAATTTAAAAAAAAAAAAATGAGTCATTTCATTATTTGATAGCAGAACATCCACTTTAAGTATCTGAAGGCCATTCCGAGGTGCCCAAGAAATTCTGCACTCAATACGCCCCCCTCACCCCCTGAAAGCAACAGACTTGCTTTCTGAAGAGAGCCTTTATTACAATTCCTTCGATTCCGCACGCTTCTCAAGTAATCTCCTTTGCAAGGAGATTCTCGTGGGCACGTCACGTCCTAAAAGACGAATTTCCAAAGTATTAAAGTGTTAGGACCGATTGAGCAATAAGACCGCCGTTAGACGAGAAGGTGAAGAGCAGGACCTGGAATCGTGGTTACTCAGGTACCCTGGAGGCGTCAGAACCCTGCGCCGCTGTCAAAAGCAAGCAGCCCAGCCCCGCGCGTGCATCCCACCTGAAGGAACCGAGAACCCGGACCCTCCTCAAGACTCAGTGCTGACAGGACGAGATAAAGCACTGCCAGCAGCGAGGCTGACTCGACAGCAGACGCAGGCCCCAAAGCAAAGCCGGGGTAGGCGAGGCCGCCGCCCAGGGCCACGGGGCTCGCACCGGGCTGGGGGAGGGACTGCGGGAGAACACGGCGCGGACGACCCCCGACTCCACCGCAGGGGTAGCCGAGCCGAAGGGCCGTGTCCAAATCGGCTGGCGAAGCCTTACCTCAGCGCTCGGATGTTTAAAAGTATCTAAAAATAGCAGCTCCATGGACGAGTCCACCGCCATGTTTGCCGCGGGCGGAGGACGGGGAGACGACTTCCGGGGCAGCTCTCCAACCTCCCGAAACACGGAGCACTTCCGGTAAACGGGCCGCCGTCGCCGCTAGTCTCAGCCTATCGCATCGCGTCTTGCTGCCCGACGTCACAGGCCCCGCCTTCTCCAGCGCGGCGGAGGGCGTCCTCTGGAATGGGTGAGAAAAAAGGGGCGGGGTCCACGGCGTCTGCAGCGGTCCAAATTTCGTGCGTTCTCCCGCTCTGCGGGATGGAGGGTAGGTGAAAATTGTGCCAAATGTCGACATGTAACACAGTATGCCTGCTACGAGGCGTCGTTTCTAAGCAAAAATATCCGACGAGTGTGAGTCTGAAAAGACAGTGCTCTAAAAAAACAAAAAAGAGGAACGCACATCTGTCAGCCGGTGTCTAGAAGTGGAAGCGGACATAAGGATCCAAGGCCAGCCTTAACTGTATTGTGAGTTGGAGGCCAGCTTGTGCTACAAGAGATCCTGTCTCCAAAATAACGAGGAAAAGAGAAAAAAAAAAATACTTGTCTCAGTAAACGAAAGGAATATTTTCTCATTTATAAGATGAAAAAAAAAAAATGATGAATGATTCCTAACGCACGGGCTGATTGTGAGGCTCAATTTGTAATAACGCTCCCAAAAGTATGTAAATGAAATGTCAGGAAGAGTACAAATGAGCGGTAAAGTGAAAGTCTATCTCTGGCTGACGTGGGGTCTCCAGGTCCAGAATATTCCAAGGACAAAGGAGGAACTGGAGCTTGAGGCCAGCCTGGACAACCCAGTGAGACCCTGTTTTAATTTTGTGAATAGTCTCTCTGTCAAATGTTGGATACTTGAAACCATACATAGTCCTAGGTAGAGTGTTGGGGAGTTTCCCTCAATTCTAGAATTCTCAGGAACGTTCATCAGGACACAAAGTTGTAGCAAGCAGAAGCAGCTATTGAGAGAGTGAGACGGGTCAGCTCTGTGTCTGGATGTCAACGTTCACCGATTTATGTAACTGCCTGTCTGTCTGTCATCCTCTGATGAGCAGGCTTGAAATGTCTCCTTACTCCTGTATGTTTACCAGAATTGCTTTCCACTAGAGACTGGCTATTCATTCTTTAGGTTTGTTCAAGGTCTTATACAGTTTTGATAAATACATAATGCTTTGTATGCACTGATAGGATCATTTACAGAATAATTTGGAAGACATTTTTTCAACTGTCTTCTTCCTAGGAGACATTTGAGTTATTTGTTTGTAGACCCTCTAGCCCTGGATGACCTGAAACTTACTATGTAGATCAGGCTGGCCTCAAGCTCACAGAAATTCACTTGCCTCTGTCTCACAATACTGGGATTAAATGTTTCTATCCCCATGCCCATCCCAGGTATGATCTTTTTATTATTTATACAATGTGCCTTTTCCATAATGCCATGTAGTTAGACTCCCTCAGGAGGTAACATTGCAGACTGTCTTCCATCATTCAATGTTCTCCCCATCTTCTCCTAATTTGCTAGTTTTTATAAAGTGTTTGTTTGCTTTTTATTTGAATTTGGTTTGTTTTGGTTGGGTTTGGATTTGAGCTTTTTTGTTTCTGTTTTTCTGAGACAGGGTCTCACCACTTAAGTATTTCAGCCATTCTCAGATAGTTAAAGCTGAGGTATTTCACATGCTCATTCCTTTGCTTACACTATGCTCTTTTCCTTGACCAAGACCCCTTTGGTATGGCTTTCAAAATCTACATTCAGATCAGGGAAGATAACTCAGTTGGTAAGGTACTTACGTGCCTTGCAATCATGAAGGCCAAAGTTCAATCCACAGCACCCACATAAAAACCAGCCACGATGCTATGGTTTTGTTATCTCAATGCTAGGGAAGCAGAAACAAAGGGTCTCTAGAGCTTACTGGCCAGCCAACTCATCCTAGTTGGTAAACCCCAGAACCTGAGGAGAGACCCTGTCTCAACAAGCAAGGTGGACAGTTCCTGAGGCATAACACCTGAGGTTGACCTCCAGTCATTACATGCACATGAGCATTGAACATACAAAAAGTGCATGCATGTGAACACAGAAACACACACACAAACCTACATTCAAGGATTGGAAATATAGCTCAGTGGGAGAGCACTTGCCTAACATGCACAAGATCTTGGGTTCAATCCTCAGTAAAACACACACACACACACACACACACACACACACACACACACACACACACACACACGATGGAGAAATGAGTAAAGACTACACACAGTTACATAATATTCAAAAGAACAACCTACCTGTGCCAGCTTTCATTCCTGAGACAAAACTAAGTAAAATACCTGAGATAGTCACCTTACTACACAGAAGGAGCAAAGGTCACTTGGCCTTCTCACTTCGGGCCTGTGGTGAGACTGAATCATAGCACAGTAGTGGACACACTCAGAGCAGAGGCAGTCAGATCTTTGCAAATTAAAGCCAGCCTGGTCTACATAATTTAAATAGAGTTGAAGGCCAGGCCAGCTAGAGCTATACAGTAAGAAGCTGTCTAAAGAGGAGGAGGGTGGGCAGATTCTGTGGGGGTTTGAATGAAATGGCCCCCATAGATTTGAGCACATGATTCCCAGTTGGTGAAACTGAGAAGGCTTAGGAGGTGTGGCCTCATTGGAAGAATGTTGGTGGCCTTGTTAAGATGGCAACATCAATCAAACTTACTTTCAGATTTATCTCACCAGCTACCAAAATACTAGCGGTCAGTGAAGACGGGACTACATGCTCAAAATCTCAGTGTGGAGCAGGAGGATCTTGAAGTTGATGACTGCCTTGGCTACACAGCAGAGTCCTATCTCAAACAAACAAAACACACAACAATGAAACCAAACAAACACAAAACAGAATAGAACACATCCAGTGATCCTTTCCCGAATAAATGGAAAAAATAAACTGATCATCAAATTTATAAGAAGTTTGTAGAACCCTAAAATATACAGTGAGACATTGAAAACTAAGAACAAATTTGGAAAACTCAAAGTTGATGATTTCAGATTTACTGCATACACTGCAAAACCGTGGCAGGAGCTGGGAGGCTCAGCAGTCAAGAGCATTGGATGCTCTTCTGAAGAACAAGAATTCAACTCACAGAACACACATGGTGGCTCACAGCCATCCCGTCCTGGGGATGTGACGTCTTCTGTGGTGATATATTTTATATGTAATAAAAAACATATGGAATATCAGAGGACAGAGCCATCTCTCCAGCCTTTTTCTTGTTTGTTTTGGTTTTGTTTTGAGACAGGGTTTTTCTGTGCAGTAAAAATCAGTCTGGAATATCAGAGAACAGATCCACCCACAGTCAAGCCAGGAGGATCAGAGAGTGGTAACTCAGGCCTTTAATCCTAGCACAGAAAAGACTAATGATGACCTATTCCTTTAATCCCGTAACTCCAGAGACAGAGATCTTTCTGTGTTTCGGTGAGTTCAAGGCCTGACTACCAAATAGTAGTAGCTCACACCTTTAATTCTAACTCTAGAATATGATGCGGCGGAGTTGGGCCCTGAAGTGAAACAGTGAAGATATTTAAGGCAGGCGTAGAAAGACATTGAAGTATTCACATGCCCTTAGTCCCAGCACTTGGGAGGCAGAGGCAGGAGGATCTCTGTGAGTTCAAGGCCAGCCTGGTCTACAAAGCAAGTTGCACTATAGCCAGGACTGTTACACAGAAAACCCTGCCTCAAAAAACAAAACAAAACAAAAAGAAAAAAAAGGAAAAAGACTGGAGAGATGACTCTCCTGATATTCTAGGCTGCTTTTATTAAATATAAAATACATCACCACATTCTCCTGTCTTCCTTATTCACCAGACATGCACATAATGGACAAACCTCATGAAGACAAAGCATCCGTACTGCAGTGTCCAGCTCCGGATGAGGGCAGGGTCTGAAGATGGGTGGAATCAGACATGGGACATATCGTACTTTCATGTTAGGAGAGATGGACTAGGAGGAAGCATTTTCTAAGGCTTGACCTACTCTAACAGCCTGTACCCCACAGGCTTTATTTATACACAATAATTTCCTCCTGTACATCTTCTTGTCATTGCGGATAAGCAGAGTTATCTGTTCCAACCATTTCCCTCATTTTGACATCATTGTTAAACAGAGTCATCATTTTTTACTTATAAACCCCATAACCCAATTTTAATTTAAGAGTCTAGAGGCATATGACAGCATGTTCTCAAGCTCTGGTTGCTTCAAGGACACTAGACCAAAACAAAATTTCCAAGCCAGTCAGGGAAGATTATCATGTTCTAATCAGTGTATTATTAACTCTTAGTGGTCAGAGTGCCCTGGAAAAATCCTCAGGCCAAAGCTGCTGCCATTACTATTCAAATTCTGACATAATAGAATGCTTATATTTTATATCTTTATAGATTTGTCTATATGTCTGATTCTGGTATTCTGTTGTTCCTTGGTCTTATGCCACTATAAAGACTCTGCATGAGCTAACTTTTCTAAGAAGGGGAAGACTTACCATCTCATGCTTTTATCATCTTTCTACATCACTCTTTGTCTGTGAATATAAGTCGCTATGTAGGGCAGAGGTAACTTCAGTTAATCTAATTTTGTTACTGTATAAGCTACATAATTGCCAGAGTGTTCAGTGGGAAGAAGCTTGCAATCTGATCTGTGGCCAGCTCCTCCAGTCCACCGGATCTTGTTGACGGTTTAAGGTTTACTTTGTTTTGATTATCTTGTTCCTAACTATAAGGACAGATGTTTCAAGAATATCTCATAGCCTCATAAAAAGACCTCTAGCTTGTTTTTCTGTGTCACAACCTCCAAGGCGTAAGGAAGACCTTCAAGTAGATAAAGATATCTCTCTAAAAGCAGGACTGTCCTGGGGAAGCTTTGAAGAAGCATTTCTGGGAAAAGGCATAAATGATTCATAAGAAATTGTCCATCAATTCTATATCCCCAAATTGTAGGAATAGTAAAAGTGACCCAAGTATGCAATGAGTAGATGAAACCCAAAGGTGGCATGGCGGCCATCATGTGGCTCAGCTTTGCTGGATCTTTGTCAAGAAGCTGTGCTGGCTTTACTTCTGCTCTTCCCATCAAACATGGCTGTGCCACCATACAGGTAAAGTAAACAAATAAAAATGTTAAATACCACATGATAATGGCGTAAGAATAGACATAGAAAAGGCACTCTTATTCCTAGAAAATGTTTCTAAAGCCCCAATGGATACATCCTATACATGTTGTGTCTTTTCCCACATGCATGCACACAAATGTAATGTTTTTCCATTGTAATCAGCTTCCTACATTACACTGCATTGCTTGTCACTGAACTTGCTGTGCAAAAATTAGCACAAATGTATTGTTCTTATTTACAATTCCATGACCAGAAGGTTTGCGCTTTTTGAGTCATAGATTCCTGTGTAGTAGATTTATGATGTTCCATAGTAAATAATTGTCCCGCCTATGAGTTTAATAAAAAGCACTGATTGGCCAAAGGCAGGCAGGAAGTGTAGGCGGGGCTACCAGACTAAGAAGACTCTGGGAACAGGAAGCACAGAGCAGAATGTCAGAGAGAAGCCAGAAGAAGCAGAGGACAACCATGCTGCTCTAAGAAAAGGTACCAAGCCGCATGGCTGAACAGGATAAGAGTCATGGGTTAGATTAAGGGTAAAGAGCTAGCAAGTTATATGCCTGGGCCTTAGGCCGACCAGCCTAAAACTAATGTAAGCATCTGTGTGTCTCTGTGGGTCTGCGGGTCTAAACCTTGAGGCTAGGCCGGAAAGTCTGGGCCAGAAACCTCTTACTACATTCCTGGTTCCTGCATTCCAAGCTAGCCTCAAGTTCCTTCTGTAGCCAAGGATAACCTTGATCCTCCTGCCACTACCTTCTGAATAGTGAAATTTCAAGTGGGCCCACAGGTCCATGTTACAGGGTAATGGAGGACCAACCAGGGTAAGCATTCTACTAACTACACCATATCCCTAGCCAAAGGCAGGGTTTTAAAACACTGAATTATACTTTAAAACCAGCATCATAAGGAAATCACACATGATAAGAAAATGATGCTCTGTTTAATTTAAATTACAAAGCAGAAGATAAAGGAACTGGTAGCCAGGCTGGAGAGATAGCTCAGAGGTCTCTGGAGGTGGCTAGAGATGCTGGAAATGCTAACATTAGTTCTTCCCCTTTACTTATTATAAGAAGTGAAGGGCTAGAGAGATGACTCGGAGGTTAAGAGCACCGGCTACTCTTCCAGAGGTACTGAGTTCAGTTCCCAGCACCGACATGGTGGCTCACAACCATCCAAAATGAGATACATACAGACAGAACACTTTATACATAATAAATATTTTTTAAGTGAGGAGTTGGGGCACTAAGTTCTCAAAACTGCTTCTTGCTGACTTAGGGCACTGGTCATCTTTGGAGGAAGTTGAGAGTTGAGGTCACTCACTACAGGAGGTGTGAGTGAAGAAGCATTATGTTAGCTGTCATTCTGGAAACCTCAGGCATCTCTTCCTTGAGGGAGCTGAGAAGGCAGGTTGCTAGAGGGAAAAAAAACAGATTATTAAGAATAGTTTGTCATCATCAGCCTCATGAATGGGCTAGCCATGGGAAGAGTGGTAAGTGCCAGGAAGAATGGAGCAGAGGGGTACCTTGGTGGTACAAAGGGTATGAATAAGACAGGAGAGCAGATTTGTCCTTCATTGAGACATCTTGGAAAACTTGGTTCCAGCTGCTGGGTAGGTGCTGCTTGGGCCTGAAGAGGTGGTACCAGCAGTGAAGTCTCAGAAGTTTGGAGAGATGGCACTCCAAATTGAGGGGTGATACGTTCTTCAAGATTACTTGAGCCATCATATCTGCTGTTTTTCTGGAGGTAGGAAATGTCTCTATCCATTCTGTAAAGGTGTCACCAAGTTAGGAGATAATGGATTTTTTTATGAATGGGCATGTGGGTGAAATTAATTTGTCAGTTTTCTTCTTGTTGGCATCCTTGGAGCTGGCAAAGGGCTGGCATATCTGGAGAACTTAATTTATATATGTATGTCAGCAACCAATTTCAAATGCAAGAATTGATTGTAACACCAAGGAAAGTAAATAAGTGCAGCTAAGGTAGGCAAAAAGGGTGGAGAAAAGTGACTGAGGCCAGAGGCCTCAGAATGCTCCTTACTTTTGCATCTAAGTTTTTGTGAACTGTATTTAATGTCTCTCATATTATTCCTGAGTTGCTAGCATAAAAACAGCATTTTTTTATCTAGGATATCACAAAGACCCTTCTTCTTTTAGAAGTAACAAATCTAGTCCCTGACAGTTTTGCAAAACTGTGTTGACTAGGGAATTCACTCTTTAAGCTGTTCCATGGGATCTTTGTGGTGTGGTAAGTCCTGGCCCATTCTGGCTCTCAAGGTTTTCAAATTCTGATCCTGTAGGTTTAGTTCCAGGAACCCTAAGGCAGCAGAGCCTGCAATCCCAGCTCCTACGAGGGAAGGGAGACCGACAACTGAGGCTTTCCTCCTTGTTCTGACAAGGATTTTATGTGGTAAGAAATGTTTTTCCCTTCTTCCCCACTGGGTGTGTGTGTGTGTGTGCACACATGTGCATGGGGGGCATATGGGGGTAGAAGATGTGTATGTGTATATATGTGTGTGTGCACGTATGCCGGGGGGGGGGGGATGTGTATGTGTATAGATGTGTATGTGCACGTGTGCAGAGGGGAGGATGTGTGTGCGCATGTGTGTGTGCACGTGGGGGGGATGTGTGTGTATGTGTGTGTGTGCGCGCACATGTGCGGGAGATGTGTGTGTGCATGCGTGTTGGGGGGGGGGGGACATAGACCAGGGCACAGAAACTTTCCTATGGGGTTCCAATTCCAGATGTCTAGCTGTTACACATTTGGCAAAGCCAAACATGCAGGCCCACCATGTCCTCAGTAGGGCCAGGAAATGTATCTTGATGCTTTTAGACCTATTTGTATGAGTTAGGGAACTGCAGGGTAGACTGTAAGGGGAACTGGGAGGGCAAAACTTGAAGAATGTAAGTACAGTACCCTTGTAGGTCTCTCAGGGGGAGTCTAGACTCTTGTGACCTACAATCTGTACCATTCAATGGGACAGAGGAGGGGAAATAGAGATGCTGGCCACTATTCCCACGTAGAAATGGGGTTTGGGATACTGGCAGAGCTAACAACCCTGTCCTCGGTAAGGGATGGCATGGTTTATCCGGCTGTGTGTTAGTCTCGAGGCCTCAGTTTCAGAGATATCACTTGAAGCTGGGGCTATGTCCTGCCAAGAAGGCAGCGTTATAGGAAGGGATGGTGAGAGGTCTGCTTGGGTCAGAGGGGTGCTGGGCACCTGGCACGGAGCTGATGGCTGCCTACCCTCAGCTAAAACTGAGGTTTGACTCAACATTATTGACTGAGTAGGCCGGAAGGCAAGAGAAGGAGGTATTAATGGCTTTATATGGGTAACCAGCTCCTCCTAGGACCTAGGATGAGTCCGGTGGGTTCACTTCTCTGTTGAGTGAATCCTACACTGGAATTATTTTCCAAACCTCTAAGTACAAGCCTGAGTCCCAGGTCCAAACTGTAAGACAGGATCTGGTGCGTAACTCCTTCCAATCTCAGGGCCCAGATTTGACTCCCGGGTGACAATCCTGTGGAAATGTGTGGGTCTTTATGTCTGTCCTGGGCAGATTCAGTCCTGCAACCTGGGAAGCAATGATAACCCCTCTTCTACTTATGATGATGGCCGAGCATGCATAAGACTGCGAATACCGTATGGCTGTTTCCCAGATCTTACACCCACATCCTGGGTGGTTTGAATGACAACTTTCTCACTTTTGCCATGACTTTACTTCAAAGAAATAACACAGGTCAAGTCTAAACACAGGTTTGGAGGTAGTGTTCCAGAAAACACCTATCATTTTTCTGTCTGAGGTCCAAGACAATTCCCAACTTCAGATCTCAATATTTCTAGTTGTCACCTATGGGAGGTACTGCTTAAAAACCCCAGTATCAAGGTAAGCCTGAGTATGAGGTGAACTGCACCGGTAGAGGGCGCTGAGGATCTCGGATTGCCCTTCACTGTTCACCTTTTGGCAGGTCAAATCCGCCTTTTGATGGGAATTTAGGACCTGCTACCTTGATTGCTGTGGGTGTTGTCAGGACTACAACCCTTTCCAGGTTCCAGGTTTTGCTGAATAGACAGGGAACTCACACCAAGTCCCGTTTGGAACTTGTATACTGGTCCAGCAAAAGGTAGTGTTGGTGGTGGAGATGGGGGACTCTGGATGTCCTAGGTTGTCTGATGCAATGCCTGTAAGGAATAACTAGACAATTCAATGGTCTGTGGCCCTCCTGTGCAGGAATAAGCCAAACATTATTTTAAATGGTAGCTTTTTGTGGCGGTGGTGCAGGTGGGGGTGGGGTGAGATCCTAAGAAGAATGGTAGAGAGCAGCTCAGTCTGCCTGTTTCTGCCCAGAATTTAATCTATGTAGTTTCTTTAATAGTCCTGTTCACTCTTTCTACCTGTCCTAAACTTTGGGGCTACAGACACTAAGTAATTTCCAGCATATTCCTAGGCTTTTAGCCTCTGGCTGAAGCACTTAGGATGTGAAGGTTGGTCCACTGTTGAGGGAGGGGAGGCCAAATGGGGGTGATCTCTTCAGAAGCTTTTTAGTGACCATGTTAGCTGTATATGACCCAGTAGTAAAAGCTCCTATCCAGCTTGAAAAAGTACCTTTAAAAACAAGCAAATATCGGTAGCCAAACCTTTTTGGACTAACTTCAGGAAAATCCAATTCTCCAGCACTAAGTCCCCTTTCCAGATCACCCAGGCGTGCTGGTTTTCCTTCTCTTGGATTAACCCAGACACAGCCGGCACAGCAGCATGTGATTTCCTCAACCACTGTATCTGGGTGATGTAGAAAGTATCTGTGTCTGACTCTTTCCGTTTGGTTGATCCCAGGTGTGTACTCCAGAGAAGGGCTTCAAGGCTTCTGATAGGATGAGGTATCCATCCGGGAGAACCCACAAGTCCTCTGTCTTGATGGACCCCTGCTGTCTGGCCCAGTTTTTCCCCTCACTGGTATATGTAGGACACTTACTGTGGCCATAACCTTATTATGCTGTATCACTTCGATGCGGTCCCTCGTGCTGTGGTGACCCCTGACCATACAAGTATTTCATTGCTATATCATAACTGTAATTTTGCTAGTGTAGTGAATCATAATGTAGATATCTAATATGTGAACCTCATGGGGTTGAGAACTGCATGTTTGGCTCATGCAGGAGGGCAGGAATCGCAGGGGAATTTCATGTTCGCAGTGGCCCAAGTGGCTCTGTGGCTTTTTCATTGTGACATTAGCAAATATGTTTCCCCAGGCTTTACCTAAGTCCTCTTTTTGGTGTCCTGGACAATGGGTAACAGCCATTTTCTTCAGCACCCAAACAGCTGCTAGGAGAGTAGAGATCTCTTTGTGTTTGGTTTCTGTTCCTGAGGAGGCAACAGGCCCTGCTTCTGGTACAAAGTGCCATGGACATGTGCAGTGCAGAGGCACATTGGCTATCAGTACAGATGTTGACTGCATATATTGCCTGGGTCAAGGCTATCAGCTCTGCCATTTGGGATGATGTCCCTTTAGACAAAGATTGAGTTCAGATTACCTCAGTGAGTGCTACCACAACTGTTCCTGCATACCTGACTCCATCCTGTACACAGCCATTTCTATCGGTCAATAGGATCATATCTGCCTTTCCTGAGAGGCTGGTCTCAGAGGTCTGGTCATCCATACTGCAGGTGCTCAATAACCTGAACACAGTCGTGGACTGGCTGTTATCCAGGATCAGGCAGAACAGATGTTGGATTTAATACTGCAGACAGAATCTGATACTGGGTGCATCTAGGAGAGCTTGATGATGGGTAAGACATGTATGCAACATCTGGTACTCAGAGGCTGTCTGAAGTGGGAACTGGTGACAACCAGCTCCTTTCCCGTGGTTACTCAGTTTCCATTAGCAATGCTGCTATACCAGCAATGGCTCAGACGTAAGCTAGCTACCCTGTGGTAGCAAGACCACAGGCCTTCTCCAGTGTCCCAAAGACTGAGTCAGTACGCCTTTCCCCACCCTGTGTTGTTCATCCACAAACAACATCCCTTGTAGAATGGTTTTGCTATTTCTGCAATCAGTATTCAACTATATCCAACTATATCTCACCTGCCCTTTCTCCTGTGGCTCAGGTATATTTAATATAGCTTGGTATCTATGTGAGGACAGGGTCCTGCAGTCTCTATTTAAGCAACAGCCTAGGGAAGGTACTTTATCTCAGGTAAGTCACCTTTCTGGAAAACAACTGAGTCTTCTTGAAGACATGTGGCTGGAGCATTTCAAGCAGCTGCTTCATAGATTGTTGGCACTCCTTTAGGGTACATGCATCGATGACCAGGTCATCCACACCCTCCAAGAGGGTGACAGTCAGGTCCCTTGGTGGTACTCAATCATGTCCACACTGAAAGCTTTATCAAACAGAGTAAGTGAGTTCTTAAGTCCCTGTCATAATCTATTCCAGGGCCACTGTCCACTGGACCCTGATGGGGGTCTCTATTCACAGGTAAATAGAGGTTGGCTCACCAGTGCCAGAGGTGGAGAGAAAAGGGAACCCTTCATTTCTAAGTTGGCATATTCAGTTTGTCCTTGATACAATAGGCTGAGAAAACTGTAGGTTTTGTCACAGTTCGGTGGGTAATATTTACTTCTCTTAAATCCTGAACAGGGTGATAGTCGTTGGTGCTTAAATCAAGGTGAGTGGCCAGGGACCATAATTCCTACATCTCTAAGGTGGCTAATGTGCTTTCCAATGCCTGCCTTAGCCTCTTCAGAAATTGGATATCACTTTACCCATAGAGGCAAGGCTGAGCTTACAAGTTTAACGCAATTGGCAGCCAATGTGAGGACAATTCAGGGAAATTGGTCTCAGCTCACACTCCAGGGAACTTTAGCATTAATTCTGTTAAGAGGGGGCCACCCACACCTGGTACTCTCTTCTGTCATTTTATATTTTTCTAATAAGGGACAAATCACCAGGATGGCTTGGTATGGACTCCTCAGATCCAGGCCGGGGAGGGGGGGTGTGACAGGACGCTAGCAATCAGGAAGTAAGGACAGTCTGGCATAACAAGAAAAGAATGTGCGGCAGTTCCTTGTCCAGAGTTCAGTCCTTGGGTGGTTGTTTAACATGGGTTTCAGTCCCAATGGTCCCTGGATAGTGGTTCTTTTCTTAGAGAGAGGTCCCAGGTTGTCCTAGTTAGGGTTTCTATTGTTATGGAGAGTCAACATGAGCAAGGCAACTCTTATAATGAAAAACGTTTAAATGAGGTGGCTCAAAGTTTCAGAGATTTAGTCTATTATCATCACGGTGAGGCATAGTGGCATGCACCCAGACATGGTACTGGAGAAGGAGCCCAGAGCTCTACATCTGGATCTGAAGGTAACAGGAAGTGAACTGTGTCACTGGGTGTAGCTTGAGCATCAGAACCGACCTCCTAATAGTGCTACTCCATTTGGGGGCCATTTTCTTTCACAGTAACTAAAACAGGAGCCTTATTTAAGGACACAATATTTCAGCCAAGGAGGGGGTTCAAGGAAGAGAGAGCCAGTGGCCTATGTAAGGAAACTAGTCAGAGTGGCCAAGATTGCCTATGACCATTTGCCAGACTCTCGTGCAGTTTGAGGATCAAATCTCATATCAAAAATGGGTCATTCAAGCTCAATGGGAGTGTGGAGCTTTCTAAATGACACCTTAGTTCCATAGTCTACCCCACAGAACTAGCAGCATGCAGCTTAAGAGCAACTTGGCTGTGCTCAGTCTGACTCCCATTTCTGCAAAGAAACTTGTAAGCACACCAGAAAACACTGATTCATAAGACTGCAGCAGCAATGTAAATGGACGGAAGCTTCACACAGTCAGAGGAGATAAGAGAAACATAGGCTACTTCCACTCAGACATCAAAGCCAGGGCACAGAGGGGTGTATCCTGCTCTGGATTGTGTCCGATCCCCCATATACATCCCCAAAAGTCCCAGCACCCAGAAAAACTCCATGATTGGTCCTGCCCCAAGCACAGTTCAGCTGGCAATTGTTACTTTTGTTTCCCATTGTAAATTTGGGGTGGTCACAGTCTGGGGCTCCCCAAAGCCTCCATGTCTATAAATGTACTCATCCTCATCCAGGGCTGTTTGCCCCAGGCTTCTGAGTTGTGGTACTTGCCCACATCTAGGGTTTGACCACAATTAATGACTTTATTTTGTGGCAGCTGTGGTCTCAGGCTCTCTGCGGCCTCAAAGTCCACTTTGGTCTTGCTCCTGCTTAAGGATGATTCTGAATTCCCAGCCCTGAGTCTGGGCTCTCCCAGGATCTCATTGGGGTTTCCAAATGTTAGAGAGTTTGGGACTACCAGTAAAAGATCCCTAGACACAATTCAGATTATAATTAGCCAAATTATCAAAACTGCTAGCAGGGCTGCAATATCTAACTCAAATCGGAGACATGATGTCCAGAAGAAGGTGAAGGAAGGGATTTTAAAGGGAAAAAAAACAAAAACAAAAACAAAAAACCCACAATTGCTTCATTTCTGCAGAATTTACTCCCCTTGCACACATAAATAATCAGTTTTACAGAAGCCCGAGCAAGCAGTTAATCATTTCACAATAGTTAGGACCGTTCTGGGGAGATGACAAGAAGTCGGGACTGCCAGGAACTTACTTACCTTTCAGGAATGTAGGTCAAAGGCAAACGGCCGCTAAAATGGGCGCCAAACACGAAATGGCGTTTCATTTGCCATCACAATGGTGTTTGACATCATAAGGTATCTATGTTTGTCCCTTTGCTCTTGTCACCATCTCCCTTAAGAGCAGAAACTGCCTTGTCTGTACTTCTGTAATCCCAGCGCTTGGGAGCAGAGGCAGGAGGGGCAGGAGCTGGACACTAGTCCAGGCTAGAAAGTGAAGCTTGGTAGCTAAGCCAAAACCCCAGGGAAAGTCTCGCCTCCTCAGCATCACAGGAAAGACCACAAGCACGCTTATGCCCTCTCTGTCTCCAGTCACACTCTGCCATCACACATACATTCCAATGAAATCTACCTCCTTGAGCACTCTGTATGCAAACCTTAGTAACACACACCTCCGAGTCCTGCTCTTGAGCTGAGCTGAATGTGCTTTCTCATGCCTTCTCCCTTCTAAACCTTCTTCTTCACATCAGCCCGTTTTCACAAGTAGGCCTGGGCCTGGCAAACAGGACTCTGACAGACCTTCCCTTCCCCATCTCCTCTTTCCTGCTAAACTGTTAGATTGTATCCCTAAATCTAACCACCAAGGTCTATTTCCTTATTTGGCCACTTCCTCCTCCTGAGGCTGGACTTCTAAGGTCAAGCTATCAAAGTATTGAAGTCCAGTAATCAAAAGCCCCCTTTGGCTACCCTAATTACCAGGCCCAATCCAAGCTAAACACCCCATCCTAACCCGAAGTTTCCCTTTTTCCCTTTATAAACCGCCATTTGCCTGTGGGCCATGTCTTTCTGTTCTTCACAGGGAGGCAGCCCTTTGTCCCTCGGGGCAAGTATCTCTCCCCACCCCTCCCATGTGTTCCCCTACCCGTTTCCCTCTGTCCTGTGCTGAGAACCTACTGTTTTTATTCACGGTACCAGTTGAGTTCCACCAGAGAAGCTGGACTAAGAAATCTCATGGATAGAGTGCCACTCTACACTCGCCTTTATACTTTGCTAGATTGTGATCTCGTGAGGAAATCTTCTGGGGTTGGGTTGGAGGAGTGAATACTACACATTGAGCCCAGGGCCTCTTTCATGCTAAGCACATGCTTTACTAGAGAGCTGGAAGCCAAGTACTCTGAAAGTGATTGTTACTTCTATTCTTTCCAGAGTTAGTACAATGAAACAGTTAGTGTTAGCATGTGCTAAATGAAGAATGGACTTTAAAGGCTTATGTAGCTGAGCAGGGTTGTCACACTTGGGAAATTCAGCAGTGGAAGGAACAGTGAACTTAAGGACCTTTGACCTCCTGGTGTATCTGTGGGACGTGTATCTATACCCAAACCTCCACCCACTAAAGTGAATGAATAAATAAATAAATAAATAAATGCAATAAAAAATATAAAGACTTTTGCTGGGCACAGGCTTCTAGGTTCTCACTTTGCTTCATGTTTCAGTTTAAGATGTGAACACTGTCCTCGATGCTCCTGCCGCTGCAGGCTTCCCCACTTTGATGGTGATGGGCCCTAACCCTCTGTAACCACCAGCCCAAATATACACTTTCTTCTGTAAGTTACTTTGGTCATGGCTTTTCTATTGCAACAATAGAAAAGTAACCAATGCAAAGCCCTGGGTTCTTTTGAAGGATTTTTCTTATAAATCTTTGGTGGGGGGAGGGGCTCTTCTCCAGGAGCAGGAATAGGGAAGAGCTTTACCCTGATTGGTAGATAGTTTTACATACACACACACACATACACACACACACATAGGGATGATCTGCGTATCCCATAATTTAATCATATGTATGTCTGTCCTGTCATACTAACACCTGAGCTGAAGAATAGTATGTTATTGAATAGTCCTTTTATACACTGTGAAGATATATTGCTCTCATTGGTTTAATAGAGAGCCAGCTGGCAAATGGCTAGGTAGGAAGGGGCTAGGCAGGAGAGCCACACTGAGAGACTGCTGAGATGAAGAAAGTCGGAGTCACCAGCCAGACTCAGAGGAAGCAGAATGTATAGAAGACGAGGTAACAAGTCATGAGCCACGTGGCAACACATACATAAATAAATACAGGTTAATTTAAGTTGGAAGAGCTAGTTAGTAACAAGCCTAAGCTATTGGACAAGCATTTATAATTACTAATAAGTCTCCCCAAGGTTTATTAGGTAGCCTGTGTCCTGACAAAAAACCCTGCCCACAATAGTATTTCCCCTAAAAGTCTCAAGGACAAGTTTCCACCAATGTGATTGCTCCCAGGACTGACTGAAGTGTGCTGTGCTATTGCACGAATTCTAGTTGGTACATAATAAAAACCTGGATTAGATATTGGAGGAAAGCTGAATATCAGAGAGATTCCACAGCCCGTTCTCAGGCTGAACAGGGTAAGTACTGTCTTCACAGGCCCTCAGCCTGACTAGTAGCGTCTACAGAATGCTCAATTTCTGCCTTCTCCTGTCTTATATTTCTTTCCCCCACCTGCTGTTTTACTTCCTGGTTCAACTCTTCACCATAATCCTAGAGTTAAGGTTAAAGGTGTGAGCTACCACTGCTTAGATGTTAGGTCTTGAACTCATATACATCCAGAAAAATCTCTGTCTCCCAAGTGATGGGCTTAAAGGCATTGGTCACCACTTCCTGACCTTCCTGGCCTAAATGTGGGTGATTCTGTTCTCTGATATTGCAGACTGGTTTTTATTAAATATACAATATATCACCACATTGTACTTATCTCTCCTTCCACCAGGAAATACCTCACCCAACTTAACCCACAAGAGCAGAGGCGCTGGGTGTTGCACTACTATGAAATGACAGAAACTTTTTTTTTCCAAAAGGGGTTTTCTCAGGTCAAAAGGCTGCTCCTGCATTTGTTAACATTAATTCCCCCTGGACATATCTTTCTCCCCTAATCTTTAGAGGTGAAGATCCATCTTCAGTAACTGCTTCCTGCTGAAAGTGGAACATTGGAAAATCAGGGACAATCTCTCCTCCTGTATTCCCAAGGAAAAGCTTCCCAGGACAAGGCTGAAGATTGACTATTAAATTCAAACCAGATAATCAAGTGGAGACAAGGGAACATCTCTGTGCCGAGTATGTCAGGTAGCTATTTGGGCTGGTCAAAAAGCCAGGGTAAACTTGGGGTCTCTTCTGGGATTGGCTTAAGACCCCATTGAAATACTAGTTATAGTAGAAACATTTTTGTCCTTAATTATGAAAATAGAACCAGGCATGGTGGTACATGACTTTAACCCCAGCGTTGGGGAGGCCTGTGAGTTCAAGGTCAGCCTGACTTACAAAGCAAGTGCCAGGACAGCCAATGCTATGCAGGGAAACCCTGTCTCAGAATCAAAAAGAGGGTTTTTTTCCCCTCACATAATATATTCTGAGTATGCTTTCCTATTCCTCTGCTCCTCCCAGGTCCTCCCCACCTTCTCTTTCTGTCTCAGAAGACAAACAGGCTCCTAAGGGAACATTATAATATAATAAATATAATATATAATAAATATAATAAAATATATAATTATAAAACAAAATCTAACACACTAAAACTGAACAAAACAAGCAGAGGGAAAAGAACCCAAAAGAAGGCTTAAGAGTCAGAGACCTGTTCTTTTGCACACTAAGGAATCCATAAAAAAATATACTAAACTGCTATGTATACACAGGGTTCTCAGTGCAGGCCCCTGCAGGCTGCCTCAGTTTCTGGAAATTCATATGAGCTGTGGTCACCTTGATTTAGAGGACCTCGTTTTCTTCATCTCCTCTATCTGCTTTGGATCTTAGACTCTTTCTGCCTCCCCTTCCTCAGGGTCACCTAAGGGGAGGGATTTGACAGAGACATCCCACTTCTGGTTGAGTGTCCCAAGGTCTCCCACTCTGTATAATATCTGGCTGTGGGGCTAGTACTTGTTCCCCTCTGCTACAAGAGAAAACTTCTCTGAGGATGGCTGAGCTCTAAGTATAGTCTCAAACTGTTTAATTTTGGATTTTTTTCCCTTAGAAAATCTCCTAAGAACCTTTGCTAGTTCTTCTTTTTTTACTTTTTCTTAAAGATTTATTTATTTACTTACTTACTTACTTGCTTGCTTATTTATTTATTTATTTATTTATTTATTTATTTATTTATTTATTTATTTATTTATTTATTTATTTATTATGTATACGACATTCTGCCTGCATGTATACCTGCAGGCCAGATGAGCCACCATGTGGTTGCTGGGAATTGAACTCAGGTCCTCTGAAAGAGCAACCAGTGCCCTTAACCACTGAGCCATCAAAAAAAAAAAAAAAAAGAAAGCAATTGTAACATATGGGATGCATTCATCATTTGTCAAACAAATGCTGAACTCCTGGTCATGCAGTAACCAGGTCACCCCTAAAGATTGGTTAGATATGGTTACAGCCGTGCTTGAGGCAGGACCATTTATACAGTGGAAATCATGGTGGAGGGAGGAGGCTAAAACAATAGAACAGAGAAACAGGGCCAGAGGCATAGAAGTCTCCCAAGACCAACTTCTTGGGGAGGGAGATTATTCTGATATTGGAAGGCAGGCAGAAAAAGCCATGGCTCACACTGTTAGTCCCAGCACTTGGGAAGCAGAAGTAAGAGAATCTCTGTGAGTTCAAAGCCAGCCTGCTCTTCAAAGCAAGTTCCAGGACAGCCAGGACTGTTACACAGAAAACTCTGCATGAAAAAAAAAAAAAAAAAAAAAGACAGGAGGAGGTGGATCTGTCCTCTGATATCTCCAACTTTCTCAGAGATCTATCCCTGAGTCTCATTTAGTCGGGCAACAGTAGAGGGACAGTTCATTAAGAAATAATACACTAGCCAGGCACGGTGCTGCAGGCCCTCAATCCCAGCCTTCAGGAGGCGGAGTCAAGCAAATCTCTGTAAATGCAAGACCAGCCTGGTCTACAAAACAAGTTGCAGGGCAGCAAGGACTTACACAGAAAAACCCTGTCCTATAAAACAAACAACACAACAAAAACCAAATGAAAGAAATACACTTGCAAGGAAGTGAAGGGGAGGGAAATGAAGCTATGGAACAGACGTACATAGTACATGGGGAAATGCACACTTTTCCTTGTTTTATTTATTTATTTTGTTTTCTTAAGACAGAGTTTCACTGTGTGGCTTTGGCTGTCCTAGAACATACTCTATAGACCAGGCTACCCTCAAACTCCGAGATCCCTCAACTCTGCCACCCAAATGCTGGGATTAAAGGCATGTGCACCACCACCCGGCATTTCTTTAAAAAACAACGACAAAAAAGTATAATTATATTATTTCCTCCTCCCTTTCTTCCCTCCAAACGCTGCCACAAATCCCTCCTGCTTTCTGTCACACTCAGGGCCTCTGCCACAAATCCCTCCTGCTTTCTGTCACACTCGGGCCTCTTTTTTCTTTAATTGCTGTTCTGTGCATAGATGTCTGTGTAGATACATATACGTTCCCAAGTATAACCTAATAGAATATCACTTGGTGACCTCGGATCCCTGGAACTAGAGTTGTAGACAGTTGTAAGCTGTACTAGCAGCATAAAGTCAAGTTCTCCCAAGCGCTGAGCTGCAGGAAAGGCTACTTTCTTAGCACCAGCTCTCCCATGCATGATCCATCTGTTATGAGGTGGCCTGGGAAGAAATGGTTTCTAGCTTTCCTCTTAGCTAACAGGTGTTTATTACATGCTAATTTCAGATTCACTCTTCTAGGCACGAGGAAGGGGCGAGAACCCATTTGTGAGCCCTAATGGGTCACTGACATTGCTGGCATCCTGAGCTTAGACTTCTAGGCTCCAAAGGGTGAGACATAAAATTTTATTGTTTGTAACCTATCACGTGTATGGTATTTTGTTAGAGAAGCTCAAACAGACCAATATGAAAATCAATGAATTCAATTAATAATTAAAAGCTGCACGGAAGAAAGTTGAGTCCAGAAGGAGAATCATTAGGGTGAAGAAGTAGCCGTATAAGACAGTTACCACTTAGTAAGGGACTTGCAGGATGAGGGGCCAGTGCTGTTTAGACTGAGGAGATAAGAGGGGCTACAGGCAGGAAAGCTGGACCAGGCACACTCACATACCAGCCCTGCCTGTACAGAGCAACAGCAGAAATGCTGTGGCACACACCAAGTCTTTGATGTGTCCTCTGGGCACAGGTTCTGTGTAGGAAGCACACTCACTTCCCTACAGGACTTCACATTTTAAGGCTGCATTCACCTATGGCAGGGCAGGTTCCTTCCTGTCTCAGATTGGCCACCGCCCAAGCCGCTCCCCTTGACCAGCTATATCCAGAAGAAAAAAAAGATCCAACTTTGCTCTGATGCCTGCCTCCCCGCAGCCATGATTAGGCATTTGAGTTTGGTCAAGGCTTCCAATAGACTGCTTTTCTGTAGGAAAGAAAAAAAATCAAAGTTAGGTGAGCCGTATCTAACATCCTAGAGCTCTGGTGTGATGATTGATACTGATGTCAACCTGACAGAGTCTAGGAGTCAAAGCTCTGGGCGTGTCTGTGGTCCAATAATAGTTTGAGATGTGTTACATTTGTTTGTGCTGTGGAACATTTGTTTAATGATGCAAAGATGTGTCACATTCTTTTATGTTCCATTTGTTTAACGCTGTGAGGCTGTGTTACTTGCCTGTCTAAAACACCTGAGGGTCTAATAAAGAGCTGAACAGCCAATGGCAAGGCAGGAAAAAGGATAGGCAGGGCTGGCAGGCACAGAGAATAAATAGAAGGAAAAACTGGAGAAGACGGTAAAAGTCCAGAGGCAAAAGGTAAAGGGATAATTTAAGAAAAACTGACTGAAAACAACCCAAGCTGAGGCCGGGCATTTATAAGTATGAATGTTTCTCCATGTATTTATTTGAAAGCTGGGTGGAGGGCCTCCAAAGAGCAAAGAGCCAAAGAGTAAACACGACCAACTACACATATCTGTGAGTAGTTTCTAGAGTGGGCTCCCTGAGGTGAAACATGAGGTTTCACTCTGCGTGTGGGAGCCTCCATCCCTGGGCAACTATCCTGGACCAAACCAAAAAAAACACATGATTGAGCATCATAGTGCCTCCTGACTGCAGACACTATGTCCTCCATGTTCCTGCCACCATGCCTTCCCAGCCAGGACAGACTATGAGCTAATTTTGTTACCTAATGAGAATATTAATATTATTTATATTTATGTTATCTTAAAACTACCATACCACCCATACATGGTGGCAGTAATCTCAATGGTGGGAGGTGGAGACCAGAGGACCATGAGCTTGAGGCCAGCCTGGGCTAATTACAGAGACTGTCTCAAACAAGCAAACTCCTGTACTCGTGAAGTTTACAACTTTACACTCACAAAACTGACAGGCATTCTTCAACTAAATACAACTTAGGCACAGTATTTTACCTATTTCTCAAGTATTTGAAAGCGTTGGTACTAGCATTTCTTGTCCCTAGACCCTCCATCTCAGCAGGTTTCTATTTACCTGTCAACTGGTTGACATTGGCACAGTTGGGTGTCTCCACTGCCAACTACACTTCATTCACCTAGACTTTGTGTTCAATGTTTGTCCTTCTTGGTTTCAAATAAATGTGCTGGTATTGTAGTCACATTTAGGACAAAATGCTTGATTTGAAAAAAAAAAAAAATCTCTAAATTAAGCTCCCTGACATGTAAAGATCTTCAAAGGAGACCAACAGAGGGTCCACTAAAGGCAGAGGACAGGCTGTGGATCTCTGCAGTGTAGTGACTTGATCTGGCCGCCAGAGGGAAGCACACTCTAAGATGAGCATTTTAGGTATTATCTTTGCCTTTGAAGCCCAAATATGTATCTAAATTGTAGCCTCCTCTCTTGCCTCTATCTATGCCTCCCTCTGTCTGTCTGCTTCTCTGTCTCTGCCTCCCTCCTTTCTCCCCCTCCCTCCCTTTCTCCCTCCGAGAGCCCCAGGGATCTCTGCCTCCTCAGCACAGGGACTACAAACGTCAGTTTTTGATGTGGTTGCTGGTTTTGATGTGGTCCTCAGGCTTACATGGCAAACACTTTACTGAAATGTGATCCCAGTCCGGATGATAAAATGGGATCCCAGTTCCAGCAGAGACGCCCCAGTGGATGCTTCAGTGAAAACTCCAAGCGAGCTAAGCTTTTTACATAGACACAGACCTCTTTTACAGTTTGAATAGAACGCTTCTCCGGGTGCTAAAAGGAGAATGTAGAAACCCTGCACACTGAAAAGGTAACATTGCTTCTGCCATCTTACAACATTAAAATCACTCTGCGTACTGTCCACCCATTTCACAGATGTAGAACTGCCAGGATAATCTCACATGTGGGAGTTCCAGCCACTGATGAAGTCACCTGACAGCTAGTGTGTAACTGGAACCATTCCAGCATTTATATTAATAACTGTGTAATGACAGAGAAGCCACCGGTTATTTTATGATGAGCATTCAGGTTTATGGGAATGTGACCCATTTCATATTGCTACTGCAACATCTACCAAAGGAATGTGCCTAGAATTACTTAAATTCTTTAATTTAATTTTATTATTATTTAGGATGCTGGGAACTGGACCTAGGGCTTTTTTATACTTTGTTAAGTGTAACTTCTACCCACAAACAAACAAATAAACAAAACACACACACCCCAGTCTACTGTGTATTCCAGGTCAGTCTAGAACTCACTATATAATCTACATTGTGTAGGTATTTGTGCAGCCCAGTGCAGCCCAGATGGAAAGAGATCCAGGCCGTCAGGAGCCCAGGCACACTGAGCACTGCAGCTTGAATGGAAAAGTATTCAGGTAGTCGGGAGCCAATGAACACTGAGTGTTACAGCTCCATGGATAGGATTCAGGAGGGAGCCAATGAACTCTGAGTGTTACGGCTCCATGGATAGGATTCAGGAGGGAGCCAATGAACACTGAGTGTTACAGCTCTATGGATAGGATTCAGGAGGGAGCCAAAGAACACTGAGTGTTACAGCTCCATGGATAGGATTCAGGAGGGAGCCAGTGAACACTGAGTGTTACAGCTCCATGGATAGGATTCAGGAGGGAGCCAGTGAACACTGAGTGTTACAGCTCCATGGATAGGATTCAGGCAGTCAAGGGCCAATGAACACCACATACCACAGCAAAGCCTAGATAACAGCTTACAGTCCTGCTTCAGGGAAAGGCTTCCCCAGTGTTAACAGCTCTGCTCCAGCAAGGGAAGGTCTTCTTGGCACAGTTGCTACAGTAGCAGTGGCTGGAGACTTTGCTTCTCCTCCTCTGATTGCTCTCTGTTCAGGGAATATAACCGGGGTGGGAGGTGGGGGGGTGGGGGGTGGTCTTCACCCAAACCTCACTTAGGAGATTTACTGCGAGGGAAGGATCCAGGATCATGTGGCTGCCTCAGCCCGGGATGGGAGAAGACAGTTGTGAGGGGGCAGTGGGCTCAGGGCTTATCTAGGGCTTCTTGGGGAGGGGGGCTTTCTAAAGAGACTTCCAGGGTGAGGATGGTCAGATCTTTTCCTTTAAAAAAAGCCTGATTTGGATTTTGGTTTCAGAGCCAAAGTGTATTTCTCTCACTGGCTCTGATTCCAGGGCCAAAGTGTGTTTCTTTGGCGCTGGTTTCAGAGTCAGGCAACATTTCTTTCCGGTTCTGGGTTCAAGGATAAAGTATTTCACTGGCTCGGGTCTTAGATCCAGGGTGGGTTTCAGAGCCTGGGTGGATTTCTTTGGCTGGACACTTTTCCGTACATACTGGGCTTGAATTTATGATCCTCCTGCCTCTGCCAAGTCCTAGGCTTATAGGCACGTGCTGCAATACCTAATCTGCTTTTATTTTTAACTGTGTCTTCTGGATTT
The DNA here is from genome assembly GCA_033318265.1 of Phyllotis vaccarum. NCBI lineage: Eukaryota > Metazoa > Chordata > Mammalia > Rodentia > Cricetidae > Phyllotis > Phyllotis vaccarum. The sequence goes on along the minus strand of JARWLC010000012.1, from coordinate 4,795,385 downwards.
TCTTATAGCACTTACAGCATTTCTGGCTCAGAGAACCGATTTTTTTTTTCCCATAGCAAAAAAAAATAACAGAGTTGGGCTGGAGAGAGATGGCTCAGCAGTAAAGAATACTAGCCGCTCTTCCAGAGGACCCGAGTTCAAGTCTCAGCACCCACATGATGGATCATGATTATCTGTAACTCCAGTTCCAGGGAATCTGGCACCTTCATACAAATATACCTGCGGGCAAAACATCAATGCACATAAAATAAAACCTTTAAACAATAACGATGGGTACTGTTGATACACACTTTAATCCCAGCATCAGGAGGCAGAAATAGGTCAACCTCTGTGAGTTCACCACCAGCCTATCTACAGAGTTCCAGGAGAGACAGGGCTACAAAGAGAAACCTGCCTCAAAAAGCAACCACAACATGATAATAACAGAGTGCTGAGGAATAATCCCTTCGTACAGCTTCCAGTTAGGAACATGCTACAGAGAATTTCTCTATGTGGCTACTGGAGATTAACTCAGGTCCTCACACTTGTGGACTTTATTAACTGGGCCATCTCCCTATCCCCTGATCTTCTTACTCTTGATAAATGTGCCATAGTATTATAAAATGATAACATTAAGGGGAAGCTAGGCAAAAGGACACAGGAGTCCTCCCAAGTATATGCCTTTGTCATTTTAACACGGGGTTATCATTTACAAAGTACATGCAACCAAATCACTAAAAAAAGATAATCTCATAATGTTTTAAGTAAATTTGCAGTTTTGAATTGGGCCATGTTCATAGCTGTTTTGGTGCACATTTAGTCCAATGGTTGCAGACTGGACACACCTGTAGGAAGCTGTCCAGACAACTGTTTTGTTTTTTTGCCTAGTATTCTCACTCTCCTTTTGTGTGTTGGGGTAGAGAGGCATGTTTTCCACAAACATCTCTAACCCAGGTCTCAAACTCTGTCGAGACTGACTTTGAATTTCTGATCCTCCTGCCTCTATCTTCTAAGTGCTGGAATTACAGGCATGTGCCAGCATTGTATCTGTACAGTGTTGGGGAATCATGCATGTTAGGCAATCTTCCCCACCAACTCAGCTATTTCACCAGCCCTCTTTTGTAAATAAAGGTTCAAAAAAAAAAAAAAAAAACCAACAACAACAACAAAAAAAACCCAACAACAACCCACTAAGCTAGGTTCAGTGGTGCATACCTGTAGCACCTAATCAGGAGGCTGTGGCAGGAAGATTACTTGAGTGCAGGTATTATAGATAAGCCTAGGCAATATAGAAAAGCCCTGCTACTTATACACCTTAAAATAAAATAAAACAGCCTGGAGAAGTGGAGCAATCTCAATCCTTCAATCCACCCACAAATTAAGGGCTTTGAGTATAACTCAGCCCAAGAATGATCTCCCAGCAGTGCAAGAACCCAACAGAGGGGGGGTGGACACACACACACACACACACACACACACACACACACACACACACACACACACACACACACTGGTGTTATGTAACAGTTTCCTCTGAGATTGAAACATTCTATCCTGCCAGAAAGGTAAACAACTCAGAAGAGCTATAGGAAATCTCAGAAACTGATCAGGATTCCCTAGGTCCCTTCTGCTGAAGCAATAAAAGCTGAGCATCCCTCTCAGACTCACTGAGCTAAACTGGGAAGAAGATTCTTGAGATCAGACTAGCTGCCTGCAAGAAACAAGCCAGAGATCTGCCTATAAGTTTATACCAACTGAGTCCCCTCTCCAGCCTGGAGACCTGTCTGCAGGCTGTGCAGTGTGTGCCATGTTCCCAGCATTGCTAGCTAACACGTGCTGGGGTAGACACTGATGATGCATCTGTCTTTGGGTCATTTCCGCTCCTGTAAGTAACCCTTCACCCGTACTCCTTGTATGTAACCCCGATAAAACTCACTGGTTCACAAACTGGACTTCGGTGGTATTCACACTGTCTGTCTTGAGTTCCTGGGTAGACATGAGTGTTACATTTCTCCAGGAAACATTTTGTCACACAACAGCTGGGGGAAAGGAGAAACGGTTCCAAAATGAAGACCATTTGCCATTCCTGTAGAGGAGTAAGCACACATGACAGGTGACAACCCATCTGTAACTCCAGTCTGGCCTTCCAGGGCACTGCATGCTTGTGGTACACAGGAATACATCCAGGCAAAACACTCATACACATACAAATACATTTTTAACAAATCTTAAAAAAAAAAAAAAAAAAAAAAAAAAAGAGGTTGGTCATGATGCCACATGTCTTTAATCCCAACACTCAGGAGACAGAGGCAGGTAGATCTCTGTTGAGTTCAAGGCCAGCCTGGTCTACAGAGTAAGTTCTACTGAGACTGTAGGGTAACAGGTCAATGGAAAATCACCCTGCCCCTGCTCTGTGTCAAAACTCTGAGAATTGGAAATCCCGGCCCTGGTGACTCAGCCTTAATGCCAAACAATGTCCCAGGGTTAACAGCCAGGCAATACTTCTGGCTGTACCTTTCCACTAGCTCACTGCACATGCTCCAAAGACTCCCTCAAAGCCCACTCCACCACCCTACCTGCTGCTGTCTCTGTTGCCAGTCAGAGGCAGACACTATTCTGTTCTTGTCCCCAATAAATCTCTTGTATGAGGTTTGTGCATGGTATGACTCTGTAGCATTCCTTGGCTTCCAACTGTCAAGATGCCTTTGCCTTAAGAAAACCCTTACAGAGAGACCCAGTCTCAAAAAACAAAACCCCTCAAAAGAAGAAAGAAGAGTGCCAAAATTCTATTTTAAAACTTACATTATAAAGAAAATGATATATTCATGTTCATACATGTAAACATACACTGTTTACTTATAAAATAGATATTAGCAGGTATAGACCAAAATGTTGAAATAATCATTTTTTAAGTAACAGATTTATAAGTAATTTCTGATTATCTTTATTTTCTAAATTTTTTACAAGAAAACACTATATCGGCAGGAAAAAAATAAAAACCAAAACAGTGATTTTTTTTTAATTTAATGTTTCCAGTATAACTTTATGCAATTCCTGCAATATGCAACTGCAGGCTTTTTTCAGAATCCTGGCTCTTATCAAATAGCTTCCACAGAATGGCTGCACTTCCCAGTGGGGATTTCTGCTCTACCCAAGGGTTTGGAATCCACACTGTTACCCTGGAGTTGGGGCAGTCACAGAGATAGTTCAGAAAGGTCCATAATGGCTTCATTTGGAGAAGTCACCCTATGCAAATTGAGTCTGGGCTAGCCACACTACACTCTCTTGGTGTGCATAACAAAACACTTGCAACTTCTTTGTTTTGTTTTGTTTTTCCAGACAGTTTCTCTGTAACTACCCTTGCTGTCTTAGAATTCACTATGTGGACCAGGCTGGCCTTGAACTCACCGAGTTCACTTGCCTCTGCCTCCCAAATACATGAACCACTACACCTGACTAACAATTAATTAACTTAAAATTACAGTTTTAACTGTGATTGCTCCATTCGGCTAACACTACATAAAGTTGTACAAGCATAAGTGATGTGTGCCAGAATTTCTTATAATCCAGCCAGAAACTACCTGTTGAGCAACTGTGAGTTTCTCCTTCCCAGGCAAACGCTGCTCTGCTTTCTGTGGGGCGATTTGATTCCTTCAAGCACATATGGGTGGGGCCATACATCAGTCATGCCTGGCTTGTCATATTAGCGTCCCGTCCTCATGGGCTTGTTTTGTTTGTTTGTTTTGAGACAGGCTCTCTCTCTGCAGCCCTGGCTGACTCTATAACTTAGGCCAGCCTAACTTTGAGTCCCCTTCCTGCCGCTCAACTATTGGTACTAATGTTGTGAACCACCACACCCAGATGTCTTTTTGTTAAAAAGCACATTTATTTATTTATTGGTGTACATACTGTGGCGTGAGCGTGTGCATGCTGTGGTATATGTAGAGGTTCCAAGACACCTTGTAGGAGTTGGTTCTCTTCTTCCAGCATGGGGTCTTAGGGATCAAATTCTGATCAGGTTTGGCAGCTGGCTTGACTCCCAATTTTTGTTGTTTTTTGAGACAAGATCTCACTGTGTAGCTCTGGTTCACTGGCACTCATACTTACTTGTAGCACAGAGGTGCTGGACTTGCAATCCTGCCTCCTCAACTGGGACAGGAGACGTGTACCACCATGCCCGTGTTAGCAGAATGTTCTCAGGGTTCATCCACACTGCAGCACGTTCATCTTCCAGCTGAGTAATGTTTTGGTCTGTGTATACGTCACGTTTAGTTCATCCAGTCGTCTGTGCAGGGATGCATATTGGGCACTGAGTAAATGACTCGGTGGGTAAAACATTTGTTATGCAAGCCGAAGGACCTGTGTTTGATTCCCTAGGACCTGTGTGCAGATCCAGATATGGTGTCATGTGTCTCTAATCCCATTACTCCTAAAGTGAAGCTTGAGGGCTAGCTAGACAGGAGAATCTAGCTCAGCATCCGAAGCAAGAGAGAGAGAGTGCCTCAAAGCAAAGTGGGAGGAAAGAACTGACTTCTGACTTCTGATGTCAGACAGTGGTGACTCATGCTTTTAATCCCAACACACACACACACACACATATACATACATACACACATGTACATACACACACAAGCACGTGTGCACACATACACACACATATATACACACACTCATGCACACGGACACACACATACATACACATACACACACATATACATACATACACACACATACATACACACATACATACACACATACCCACACACAAGCACGTGTGCACACATACACACACACATATACACACACACTCATGTACACGTGCACACGGACACACACATACACACATACATACATACACAAGCACGTGTGCACACATACACACACATATATGTACATACACACATATATATACACACTCATGTACATGTGCACACAGACACACACACATACGCGCGCACACACACACACTAAGTTTTTTTTAAATGTGGGTTGTTTCTACCATTTGATCATTATGAATATTTTCTGTGTCCTGTATGTCCTTAACAAGTAAATTCCCAACAAAACGATTACACTTATTTGTTAAGATTTGTCACCTTCAAATGATGATGGTGATGGTGCACCTTTGATCCAAACATTTGGGAGGCAAAGGCAGGTGGATCTCTGTGAATCCAAGGACAGCCTGGTCTGCAGAATGGGTTCCAGGATAGTCAGGGCTGTTACATAGAGAAACCCTGTGTCAAAAACGGAAGGAAGGAAGGAAGATTGGTCACACAATATTTCACCCAGGGCAGTTGAAATGCAAAGTTTACTCATTTATTTCTTACTCGGATAAATATTATTTATTTCTCTCCCAAACTCTTTGTCTAGGAGAAACAGGCACAGAATTCTGCCTTGGAAAGTTGGAAAGCATGGCAAGTTGAGAGAGAGAGAGAGAGAGAGAGAGAGAGAGAGAGAGAGAGAGAGAGAGAGAGAGAGAGGGAGAGAGAGAGAGAGAGAGCAGAGAGAGAGAGAGAGAGAGCAGAGAGGCCCAATAGAGCAGAGCCCAGAGGAAACGGAATGAGGTGGGGTGATTAAATAGTTAAAGGACAGGGCCTTGATCCCAAAAATTCAAAGGAGATTTTGCCCAGCCAGATGGACCAACAACTGTGGCTCATCTGAACTAGCCTGCAACCAGAAAAGCTGGTTTGGTCACTTGGAAGGTGGAGGGGAGCTAAGCAGACACTTTTGATTTGAACAGCAAACGTATCTGTGCAGAACCCTTTCCCGGTTTCAATGTTTTCTGTTTTTGTTTTGTTTATTTGTTTTGTGATTCCGCTAATCCCTGCTCTGCTGGAAGTAATTTCTGAAACGGATCTAAGCATTACAAATGCATAAATTATTCAGATATCCATAGTTAAAGTCTTTGACCAGCTTTTGAAAACCCTTATCTGGCTGTGTGCAAGCAGGGAAGGCCTAAAGTGCATGTCTCATATGTTAACCTGCCCACAAAGCGGGTCTCTGATCAGTAGGGTGCTTTCACTTTTAATGAAATAAAAAACTTTGAATTTTTTATTTTTTCCTTCTTTCTGTTAGAATTCTTAGGGTGTTTTGTGTGTTTGTTTTTGGTTTGTGTGTGTATGTGTGTGTCTGTCATTGTACAGGAAGGTCTTTCACAATCCTAAGTATAATCTAGTAGGCTGGACTAGCTTGCCAGCAAGTCCTGAAAACCTCGTGTCTGACCCTGAGCCCAATACTAAGATCCTATGCACAGGCCACCACACCAGCATTTTTCCATGTGGGTCCTAGAACTCAAGCTCAGGTCTTCAAGCTGGTGTTACCAGCACTTTACCAGGTGACCTGTCTCCCCAGCACCTCTGCACCCAAACATTAGATTTTCTTTTTTTTTTCTGGCATATACAAGCCCTGAGTTTTACACACACACACACACACACACACACACACACACACACACACACACACACACACACAGAGAGAGAGAGAGAGAGAGAGAGAGAGAGAGACCATAACTGTCAACTCAGAATGGAGAGGACCAATTCCAGAGATATTAAAAGGTAATCACAGACTTATTATCCTATATCTGTGGGAGCTTATGGGACAGTAGCATGGTCTACCATCTCAAATCACAGGATTATTGGTGGTGACTGTGATAAGGCATGTGTGCAAGGATCAGGGCTGGGAATATTCCCCGGGGCTGGCACCTTCAGGAGCTCCTAATACATAGGCGTCACTGTGCACAGTAACTATAGGTCTGGCCATAGATGATACCGCATGGGAGAATGGGGACTGAGGAAGGCACAGCCAGCCAGTGTCCCAGTTCAGGTCCTTGTGCTCCTTGTCTCATGCACAGCAGAAGTGATGGTGTTCTGTTTTGTCTAAGGTCTTGATTGCTATGGAATAATCTTCTTGTACACTGTAAAGATTTGTCTGTCACTCAAACTGGTTTAATAAACTGCTGCTTGGCCAGTAGCCAGGCAGGAAGTGTAGGTGGGGACCAAACTGAGGATGCTGGGAAGAAGGGCAGAGTGGAGTCTCAAGGCAGATTAAGAGGGAGCAGGAGATGAACGGGCCATGATAAAGGTACAGCCACGGCAGAGTGTAAATAAGGAACGTGGGTTAACTTAAAACGTAAGAGCTAGGTAGTAATAAGCCTGAGCTATTGACCAAACATGTTGTAATTAATATATGCTTCTGTGTGTTTCTTTGAGACCACTTGGTCAGAACAGAAAAACTCTGCCTCTGACTACATTTAACTATAGAGGACTAGCCACATTTAAAAACAAATCATATTATGTACTGATGTGGGAATGTCTTTCTATCCTGTGAATATGCTGTGAATAGCAATCTTTAAATAAAGGAGCTGTTTTGGCTCATGACAGGTACCATAGAAAAGTAGGAGGGGAAATCAGAGCATAGGTAGGAAGAGCAGGGCAGAGTCAGAGAGAGTGAGCCAGAAGCCCAAAGGAGCAACATGTAAGGAACACAGGTGAGCCACGGGCCATGTAACAAATAGACTAATGAGAATGGGTTGAGTTAAGATGTAAGAGCAAGCTAGCAATGTACCTAAGCCATAGGCCAAACAGCATGAACTTAATAAAAGCATCTGAGTCATTTCTGGGGTCCTGAGCCTTGGGCGCCTAAGCGGTCTGGGGCTGCAGGTCTGTGGGTCTGGACCTCTGGCTGCCGGGGACCAAGAAACCTCATTATAACGGATGGCATCCCTGGGTGGGACGAATATCTACTTAAAGCCTGAGAAAGTTTTAAAAGGGTTCTAGTTCACAGAAACTGAGCCAAAGCAGCTTCCAAATTGTGTATCTGAAGTGGGTCATTGTACAAAGAAAGCGTGGCATCCGGCCACATTCAAAATGGCGCCTGCGGACTGGTGGCAGGCAGTGTGCTGCAACCAGGCTGGTTCCTGAAGTCTCACAGAAGACTCGGTAGCATGTGATTGATTTAAGGTTTCTGTTTATTTTGAACAAAAAGGAAACAAATACGGTTTCTTAGTAGCAACATTTTCTTGGGTCTGCTCTGTTTGCTGGCCACAAACAACTGTCCCTTTAAGAAAACTTACTGATTCAGCTTTACCTGCAAAAACTATGTGGCTCTTTAAGAGAGTGCAAGTATTTCAAAAGCTCTTATAGTTAGAAGATGATTTAGGATTTACAATAAAACAGATTCAGATGAAAAGAAAAACCTGTAAATGGGTTACAATGTGTATAAAAGGTACATAGGCTTAAGAGAAAAAAGAAAGAGGTTAGAAAAAGTCTTTAAAAAGAAAAATAGTAATAAAAATATAATAAACCACGTAAAGATGGAAAATAGACACAAAATCTGGATTTTGGTTGTTATTGTGTTTTCTTTTAATTTTTTAACTGTTAATGAGCTAACTGCAGAAAGACAATGGATTGCAAATGCAAAGGCTACTAAGTTAAACAAGAATATATATTTAAAGGTATTTTGATTTTGAAATTTGTGTCTAAGGATTTATTGCTTTGGAAGAGTTCTGCTTTTGTTTCCACAGAAGATGAGAACCTGTGGATTACTTCCAGGCAAATATGGTTTCATCAACCAAGACCCCCTGAAGAAAACCTCTGATGGGAAGAGATGGCCATATCAGCTTCGGGGCTATAGACTATGATCCAGTCTCAAGAATCCGTGAGATTTTCAATTCCCCACAATCATCAGGAAGTAGTAATGGAAAACTACACCCAAATTCCCAAAATATTGTTTATAAATGTTTGTTTTCATTATAAATGGTTAATGGTCATAGTTAATCTCTTTCTAAGAAGAAAAAGAGGATATGGTATATGAGTGATTTTTTAAAAATTAGATTATTGAATCTACTTAGATCAAGAAATCAGCTGTTAATCTCAAAATGTTTTATATTGGTATGGATTTTGATTTATTGATACAAATTTAAGGTCAATTCTCTTATGCTGTATGTATTTTTCTACTCTTGTTTAAGATATGACGTTTATGTAACTGATTTAAAATTGTATAATTAAGAAATGCATGTTAGATTTTTTAGGTATACAAAGATATAATTCAATTAGATAGGCAATCTTCAAACACTTCTAAGACCTACAGAATATGGCATTTAAAATGTTTTAAGAACTTAGACTTTTCTGGACAGTGAGACAGGTCTGTTCCTGGCAGCACTAATTTACTTCAAGAGAAAAATGGACATTGAAGAAACTCTATATGAAGATTAGTTTCTTTGTGGCATCAGTTAGCCACTGGACATGAACCTGTTCTTATATTGACTGCTTGACAGTATGCTGTTTAAACTGGACATGTAGGTTCCATAGGAAGGTGACCTCTGACCTTTGGCAGAACAAGCCGAGATGGTCATTCAGGTTCCTGCTTTGTAGAAAAAACTGTCAGACATTCTTCAGGACTGGAGGAGAAGCAACTGATGAACTATACCAGAATGGGCAGAGCAGATTTCCTGCTTCACTGAAATGAAAAGAGACTCTGGGCAATAGGCTGAAGATGGATGCCCCAACTTTATAAAGTAACTTTGGGTGACTGTTCAGGCAGATAGGTATCATCTCTGTTATTTCTAGATTTTGGAAGTTGCTTGCACTTCTGGTTTACTTGGGTAAATATATCCTTCTGTGGTCTTTGATGTAGTTGAAAATTGGATAGTTATAGGTATAGTTTTTCTTGGTTATTTTAAGGTATATTGGATATGAAACTTTAGATTCATAAGGATAAGGTAGATGATAGAATATTTTCTTTAATTTTACTAAATACAAATAGGCTAGATATTGTAACTGTAATTCTTGCTTGGTGGCTGTTTTGTTATATGTAATTTTGCTATGTTAAAACTGAAACCTTCCTTTTTGATTAGACAGAAAGGGGGAGGTGATGTGGAAATGTCTTTCTATGCTGTGAGTATGCTGTGAATAGCAATCTTTAAATAAAGGAGTTGTTTTGGCCCATGACAGGCACCATAGAAAAAGTAGGAGGGGAAATCAGAGCATAGGTAGGAGGAGCAGGGTGGAGTCAGAGACTGAGCCAGACCCCCAAGAAGAATCAAGCATGTAAGGAACACAGGTGAGCCACAGGCCACGTGGCAGACAGATTAATGAGAATGGGTTAAGATGTAAGAGCAAGCTAGCAATGTACCTAAGTCATAGGCCAAACAGCATGAACTTAATATAAGCGCCTGAGTCATTTCTGGGGTCCTGAGCAGCCTTGGGCGGCTAAGGGGCCTGGGGCTGCAGGTCTGTGGGTCTGGACCTCTGGCCGCCTGGCACCAAGAAACCTCATTGTAACAATGTACTTAAAAAGATATGGTTTGGGAGGCTGAAAGCTGGTGCAGTAGTTAGGGGCACATGTTGCTCTCTAAAGGACTGAGTTCAGGTACCAACACCCATAGTTTGGCTCACAGCCAATTATATCTCCAGTTCCTGAGGATCTGATGCCTTCTTCTGGTATCCAAGGTAACCAGGCATGCATGGGATACACATGCATACATGTAGACAAAAATGTATTTTTTAAAGATAATACAGTTTGAGTATCTAAATAATTGGGGTCTGGGACAGCTGAGGTGGAGGTGCTTAGTAGTAGAGTCAGTGATATAAGGAAAGGTTTTGCATGTGTCTTTTCCACTAGAAATAGCCAACGTACTCTGTAACAGCCAGACTGGCATCCTACCTCTCAGGGCTTTATTCACTAGTGGAGAGTTATCAATCTGAAAGGCTTTCAACAGCATTATCTTTGGATTTTGATGAATCTCAGATGGCTGCTGCCCCTCACATGCATGCTCTCAATGATGGCTGCTGCACCTCACATACATGCTCTTGAACAGTGAGTGAGCTTTGGTGAAAGTACTGGACTATTTGGACTTCAGGATCAGAACCTCAAGATTCTTGAAAATGTGAAACTTTAAAAAAATCTACTTATTCTTTGACATTTTCATACACGTATATAATAGAGTCTGGTCATACACACCCCTGTTTTACCTTCTTCTCATCTCCACCACACACTACCAGCCCATCAAGTCCCCATCCCATTTTCTTATCTTTGTATTTTTGTTTTGTGATCCATTGGGTGTGAGGATATGTTTCATATTTAATTTAAAAAAAAAGTCTAAAATATCAGAGAGATACCCACAGTCAATTCAGGAGGATCAGACAGTGGTAACTCACACCTTTAATCCCAGTACAGGGAATATCTGGGAATGGAGACCTACGCCCTTAATCCCAGCAGATGTGAGTTTGAGGTCATCTTGGTTTACAGAGGGAGTTCCAGGCTCCCAGGCAGGCAGTGGTGGTGCTTGGTCTTTAATCCCATAACTGCAGAGACAGAGGAGATCTTTCTGTGTTTCTGTGAGTTCAAGGCTAACTACCAAATAGTAATAGCCCACACCTTTAATCTTAACCTGGATGTGAAACAACTGGGAGAAGAAGGTATTTAAGGCAGGTGTAGAAAGACAGAGCAGGCAGTAGAAGCCAGGAGGAGGGAGGATGAGGAAGCTGGAAGACAGCTGGGTGAGATCTGACTGTGGTGTTTCCTATCTTTGATATCTCAGCCTTTCCCTGATATCTGGCTCCGAGTTTCCTTTATCATGCAACAATTGGGTTTAACCAGCACCTCTCCAGTGGGGATGGGCTTGGAGCTATCTACTACTCATCAGCAATTACATCACTGAAGACAATTGCCCAGCATCCCTCAATTGCCAGTGCTCCCCTGAGTGAGGCTGGGCACCACAGACCTTCCCCCATCTATGACTGAATGTTTACATGTTCAGCCTTATGCAGGCACATGCATGAATGTACAACTACTGCAGGTTCATGAGTGACATGGCCATGTCATGCCCATGAAAAAGCATTTCACAAACCTCTCCACCTTCCTAACCATACATTGTTTTCGCCTTCTCTTCTAAGAGACTCACTCAGACTTGGCTGGGGTGAAATGGGTGCCACATTTAAGGCTGATCACTCAACAGTCAGTTACTAGTCTCACACAGCACAGCCAGCAGCCATGTATCTCAGCATTTACCTGCCATTCGATGCAAAGAGAAACATCTTTGACCAAGGCCAAAGACAACACTAGTCTACTTTTAGACAACACATCCATTCAGTTAAAAAACAAAAAACAAAAAAACCAGGTAGGCCTCCTTGGGGCCTTTAACCTCCCAGATCATGGACCTCCTCCTGATTCCATCAAAAATCATTGGCCACGCCCACAACAGTCATGCCATTATTATACCAGAACACGCCTCTTGCCTGGTAAGTTGGCACTGTAGCATCTAAAGCTGAGCAGACCAATGCAGCATTCACTCTCCAGCAGCTCGTATGGAGGCCAGTCAGCTAGGAAGGAGCTTGAAGTTCAATTCCAATATGATTTCCCTGTGCTCTACAATCTGGGTATGTGCAGTCTTCAACAATATAGTCCTGTGGACAGCCAAGGCCAGTGTCTATAACCTATATAGTTTTGGGAGAAATCTCTGGGGTCTTCTTGGCTATCACCTCTTAAGGAGGTACACCATACCTGACACTGGAGTTTTTGCTTAATAACCCATAGCTTTTCTGGGTGTGACAGTGCACGTCTTTAATCCCAGCACTCAAGAAGCAGAAGCAGGAGGATCTCTGTGAGTGCCTGAACAACCTGGTCTACAAAGCAAGTTTCAGGAGAGCCAAAGGCTACACAGAGAAACCTTTTCTAGAAAAAACAAAACAAAATAAAAAACCAAAACCTAAAAAACACGGCTTCCAGAATCATAATCCACATACCCATGGTATCTCTGTTCAAAATCTTTTAAAATTATGAGCATAATTTTTGTTTTTATTTTATTTTGAGGCAGGGTCTCACTATATAACAGCAGTCCTCAACCTGTGGGTCGTGGCCTTTCTGGGGATTGAGCAACCCTTTTACAGCAGTTGCCTAAAATCCCTAAGGTGGTGTGGGGACGACAAGAAACAAAATAGCTCCTTCCTGTCACGCACAAGGCTGTGGAGAGTAAAATAGAGAAGGGCACAGTCGGCCAGGCAGAGGAGAGGTAGAGACCTTGGCTTGAATGAGAAGACTGTGTGCATTGGTTTTCATGGTGCCACAGAGAAAGCTGGATGGAGAAGACCCGCTGGAGCTGAGGTAGTAAGCCGCTGTCATCACCCTTCTTCAAAGGCAGGGACAGGGTGTGTTTCCAATTTCAGCTACTAGAGGGCAGAATTGCAGCACCGGAAGGTAAAATGTTTCTAGCCCTGAAGAAGCTAGAAGCCAAGTTAGGCACACATCCATGTCTTTCCCTTTTCTTTCTTTCTTTTTTTTCTTTTTCGATCTTTCTTTTTAAGACAAGGTGAAGGCCAGGAAAGGTACAGGAAACAAAGGTAGGGCAGAGCTGGTGGGTGGGACCAGGGTGTGGCAGGGCCAGGAACGCACTGCTGAGGTGGCATCTAACAACGGCTGATGGGACCGAGGGTGACCCCCGGGTCCTGGCATCGCCTCAAATGAGACTGTCTAAGGTGTGGCTGCTGCAAATGAGAATTCTCTGAGCTCAGAAGCTCAGACTTCTGTTCAGAGCTGGGGTGGGGGTGGAGAGTCCTCCTATGGAAGAGCGTTTTCCAAGGGAAACTCCCAGGAAAGTTGGAGGGAATCCAGAAGCAAGTACAGACAGAATATGGGGGTGGCCTGTGAAAAGCAAAGGGATGACTTTTCTGGGGAGTGGTGAAGAAATTCTCCTCAGTCAGTAAGCTGGTAACTAAAATCTCACCAGCCTGCTGATCTTAGAGCTCTGACCCCAGTTCCAAATCAATGCCCAAGAAAGACGGAGACCCAGAGTGCTCCAGTCAGTCATCTAGTATAAGGTGAGAATTCGCGGTTGATTAAGAAACATTAATTGAGCACAATCATGCACGATGAATAGATACAATACAAAAAGGTTTTAAAAGCAAGCCTGATTGCAAAGGACAGGAATTGCCAGCTACTTAGGAAACTGAGGTATGAGGATCATTAGTTCAAGGTTTACATAGACTAGAGAGTAAGTTCAAAGCCAGCCTGAATAACTTATTGAGAACCAGTCTCAAAATGAAAAAAAAAGGGGGGGGGGCAGGGACCATAGCTTTGGGACAGAATACTTACCTAGCATGTGTGAGGTCTGAGCCCCAGCACTATAAATAAAAAAGATGAGATTTAGCAAAGTCTGCCAGTTGAAACCTGTCATTCTAGCTCTTGGGAGAAGACCTCAAGTCATCTAAGCCAGGTCAGCATTTGAGGTCAGCTTGGACTACTGGACACCATGTCTCAAAGTTAGTTTCATTACCGGAATCTTGGAGGTGGGATGAAAAGCTAATTGAGCACAGGATTTCTGGTTCTAGAGTACCATTCAGGCTCTCTGGAACAGCTATAAACAATAAACAAATAGGTAAATAAAATGTTAATATCATCAGGAAGCAAAAAAGCAAAAGGGAAGGTAGGCAGGTTGTGAGTCCCTGGGACATGTGACGGCAAGACATCTCTCCAGTATGAGTCTGAGCCAAGACTAAGTGCTAAGGAGCTTGCAGGGCAAAGATCTGTGGGAAAAATCTCACAGCAGAGGGGAAAGCACTGTGCACACCCAGAGCTCTATTATTATTATTTAGACTTCGTAGGCTCTGAAATGAGGGTTTGGGTTTTATCTTATCACAAAGCAAAGTCAATAGAGGATTTTAATAAGGACATCAGTTTGAATTTACTTTTCCTTAGTACTGAATTAAACTCAGTCTCAAACATACTAGACAAGAACTACTCCCCAATCCCCTCTAATCTCACCCTCCCACACACACAAACACAATTGTGATAATGTTCAGGGGACCAGGTACGGAGTCTCATGCCCGTAATCCAAGCACTCGGGAAGCTGAGGCAAGAGGACCATGACAATTTCAGGGCAACCAAGGCCATATAAAGCAACCTTGTGTAAAAATACAAACCAGGGCTAGAGAGATGGCTCAGCGGTAAAAGGCACATGCTGCCAACTTTGATGATACTGGGGATCCAGATGGTAGGAAAAAACTGACCCCAACAGGTTTTCCTCTGACCTACATGCCATGACATGCACACACACACACACACACACACACACACACACACACACACACACGCACACACGCACACACGCACGTACACATAGGCACACACAATAAATAAATAACAACAAACAGTGATCAGTGGAATATTAGCTCAAAGGGGACAAGTGAGCACAGTGACACACACCCAGCGCTATGGAGGCAGAGGCAGGCTGTTGGCTGTGGGTTTAAGGACAGCCTGGACTACATGGAGAGTTCCAGGCTGACTTGAGAGTCCTTGTTTCAAAGAAGGGGGGAGGTAGGAAGGGAGAGAGAGAAGTGGGAGGAGGAGGGGGAGGAGGGGGAGGAGGGGGAGGAGGGGGAGGAGGGGGAGGAGGGGAGGAGGGGGAGGACGGGGAGGAGGGGGAGGAGGGGAGGAGGGGGAGGACGGGGAGGAGGGGGAGGAGGGGGAGGAGGGGGAGGAGGGAAGAAGGAGGGGAGGAGGGGGAGGAGGGGGAAGAGGGGGAGGAGGGAAGAAGGAGGGGGAGGAGGGGGAGGAGGGGAGGAGGGGAGGAGGGGGAGGAGGGGGAGGAGGGGGAGGAGGGGGAGGAGGGGGAGGAGGGGAGGAGGGGGAGGAGGGGGAGGAGGGGAGGAGGGGAGGAGGGGGAGGAGGGGAGGAGGGGAGGAGGGGGAGGAGGGGGAGGAGGGGAGGAGGGGAGGAGGGGGAGGAGGGGAGGAGGGGAGGAGGGGAGGAGGGGAGGAGGGGGAGGAGGGGGAGGAGGGGGAGGAGGGGAGGAGGGGGAGGAGGGGGAAGAGGGGGAGGGTGAGGAAGAGGGGGAGGGTGAGGAAGAGGGGGGGGAGGGTGAGGAAGAGGGGGAGGAGGGGGAAGAGGGGGAGGGGGAGGAGGGGGAAGAGGGGGAGGGGAGGAGGAAGTAAGAACAGAGGCAAAAGACTGAGGCTGAACAGCAGAGCACTTGTGTGCCATGCAGGTAGCTTTGGGTTCCATTTCTAGCTCTGAGTTTTAACTCAGAGGCAGAGACTAGTTAGGGGCAGTGAGCAGAGTGAATGAAAGCTGATGGACTAGGGAAGAAGCAGAGAGACAAGACCTTTCACAAGTGAATGAGGAAATAAGAACCCGTACAGAAGATTTTTAGAACAGTTACTAGGTGGTGCTACAGCTGGCCCTGTTCAGTGAGAGGAGGCTGCAGAGCCAGGCTAAGGGTGTGGATGAAGGTGGACTTGGGGAGAGAGTTCTAGTTTGAATGTTACATCCAGCACCTAGTAAAAAAAACCCAAGCAGGCAGTTCTGTGGATCCTACTAGCTTATTTAAAGTCAAATACTCCAATGGAATTCACCTACGGACAGAGTGTAGATAAGGCAGGGGGAAAGAGAGTCCAGAACTGGAGAGATGGCTCATGGTTTGAACCTCAGGACCCACCCTGTACAAGGCAAAATAACCCTAAGTTGACCTCTGACCCTCACATGCATGCCATGGCACTTGCACGCCCACACTCCATTTAAATTGAAAACAAACAAAAAAGCATCTAACCAGAGCTCCTGGATGGAAGACTCAGAGGGGGGAATAAGGAAGAAGAGCCAGAGAAAGAATAATCTGAGGACTCTACCATGCCACCCTCAGAGTATCTCAGTCCAAGAAGAGTGGCCCACCATACCAGATGCACCTGACAGTCAATGGCTTCAAAACTGTCGGAATGAGAATGTGATGATGCAGGAACAAAATGGAATTCCATGGAGCTTGAGGAAGCTGAACTATCCATGGAACTTGCAAATTCCCTTTAGGGCTGTAGTGTGGTTCAGTGATAGAGAGCTCATGGGACATGCATGAGGCCCTAGGGTCCATCCCCAACACTGCTCATAAAAAGGAAAAAAAAAAAAAAAAAGCTGGGTAGTGGTGGCAGTGATGGCTGCCTTTAATCCCAGCACCAGGAAGGCAGAGGCAGGCAGACTCTAAACTCAAGGCCAGTGAGTTCTTGTACAGTGAAAACTACACAGACAAACCCTGTCTCAAAGGACAAAACTTTTTTTTTTTTTTTTCTGGTACTGGGAACAAACCCAGGTTCATGTACATGTTAGAGAATGGGAGCTTCCCTTGGGTAGGGCATTATAATTGAGAAAGAGAATTTACAGGAAATTTAGAGAAGGGAATACTCCAGATGTCAGACCGAATCAATCCAAGAACCAGAGACAAATCCTAAGTAGGAGAGATTCCCAATTTTGTTGGACTACCGTAATTTTTCAAGGAAGTTAAACAAAAAAAAAAAAAAAAAAAACCTCATTGGCCCATGAAAGGATGCCTGAGGGCAAACCTGAGGACCTGAGGTCAGTCTTCAAGACCTGGTATAGGAGAACTGTATTCTTTAAGTTATCCTGACTTCCACACAGCAATAAAAAGTAAAAAGACACACACTCATACACATACACACATGCACATACACATATCGCATGCACACATGTACACATGCATGCACACTTTCTAGTCCCATCCAATATCTGTTGAACTAATGAGAGAGAACATTTGTGTCTGTATTGGAATCCTCAGACAGTTGCAGCTTAGCTAAATTTGAACAGAAAGAGGGCAGCTTCCCAATGCCGCGGAACGCCCCGCCCCTCTGCTTTGATAGACAAGGGAGAAACAGGCAGACTGTTCAGATTTTACGTTGGTCTCCGCTAAATGTTTTCCTCAACCCTTAGTTCCTGGTGTCACTGGTCTCCAGTGAGCTCTCTGGAAGCCAAACCCAAAGATTAAAGGAAAACTCAGAACCAATCACCCTTTGTCCACTTTTCCCTTCTCACGCTCCTGTGGTTTGTGGCAGTGTCGAGAGGCAGCGAGCACAGAATTGGAGGGCAATTTCTTTACTCACTGGAGAAGGTGGTTAGTTGTAAAGTTCTGTTGGCTATGAACACACATTGTCAGGACTCTGCGCCATAACAACTCGGACCATAATACAAAGACCCTGAATATTTTCGCCACATTTTATGCTGTGTCCCTTGCCTCCGTGCTCAAAGGAGGCTCAAGAGTCTAATACCCGCTCCACTTGAGTTCAGTTTGATAAAAACTGGAAGCAAAGCAGGAAAGACAGCCGTCTCCTGAGTGGTTGCAGCAATACACTCCTGTGTGTGCTGGGCAAGCTTGCCTCATTGATTTGATCTGTTATGATTTTTGTTGTTTGTTTGTTTTGCTTAATTCATTTAATTGCATTTTATATGCATTGGTGTTTGCTTTCAAGTATATCTGTGTGAGGATGCCGGATACCTTGGAACTACAGTTACAGACTGCTGTGAGCTGCCTATGTGGGTGCTGGGACTTGAACCCAGGTCCTCTAGAAGAGCAATCAGTGCTCTTAACCTCCGAGTCAGTCATCTTGTCTCAGTAGTTCCAGGCTAATCTAAAACTCTTTATCTAGCCCAGACTGGCCTCAGCTGTGGCAATTGGCAATCCTTCCCAAGGGCTGGACTGGTTGTTGCCGCTGCTCCTTTCAGACACTTTCACTAAATAGAGAGCCTAGAATTCTCCATTTTCTCCATATCACCCCAGAAAGGATGCTATTATCAATTTTCATTTAATAATAGCTAAAGAAAAAACAGACCCACAAATGGAAGTTTGGATTGGTTATGACAGTCTGTCTCTTCAGATGTGAAAACATTGACCTTAGCAATTGACCTCAGCAAAGACAGTGAATGAGCACTGAGTTGTGCTTCGACTTGGATGATTCTCCAGGGAGTTCTGCGGAGTGCAAAAAACCAGTGCCAAAGAAGTTTACGTACGCTAGTTGGGTGGTGGTGGTCTAAAAAAAAAAAAAAAAAAAAAAAAAGTTTACAGGCTCTATGACAGAATTTTAGAAATCGTGGCTGTCAGGGGTTGGTGTCTTGTGGAAAGGCGATGAAGGGGAGATGGGTGAGCTTTAGGACAGTGTAAAGAATACTGGTAAAACTGTTCAGTATCTAGAGAACACAGACCTTCCCATGTGACCGTAGTGTATAGACCTAAACATGGGCCCTAGTAAAACTGGGACCTTTCAGCCAGGCAGTAGTGACACAGGCCTTTAGTCCCAGCACTGAGGGGACAGGCAGGCAGATCTCTGTGAGGGCGACTCAGAAAATAAAACCAAACCAAAAGACAGCAAACCTGGGCACTCTGAATAGTACATCTTCTCTCAAAATCTGGTTATGAAAATTTAACTGTTTGGGAAAACTAGATAAAGGTGCAGAAAACTTCTCTAATAATTGCTTAGAACTCTGCATGAATCCATAACTATCTCAATAAAAGCCTCCATTAAAATAATGAATGAGTTAGGTCGTGTCCCTGGCGCCTGGGTCTTGCATGTTGTATTATGTCATTCCTGAGTGTGACAGAGAAAGATGTGGTCCAAACTTTACACCCCCATACTGACTCACTGCATTCTGGACAGGCTGGAAAGTGGGCATATCTAAACCTTATCCTAGGAGATATAATTAAAGACGAGAAAGTAGATTCCCCCAGAATATATTTCCAAAAATGCTCCCATCTTCAAAGCCAGCAGGACCTGAACTCCACAGAACACAGTCAGCTATTCTGAAGCATTCTCTCTGAGTTTTCCTGGCTACTCAGAGATAAACTGTTTTTGTTTTGTTTTTTAAAAAGGTAACTGTTACTGCTGTACAGGGCCCCAAACCTTAGCACAACTGACTCCGTGACAGAAGTGCCATTCAAGAAGTAAAACTCAGCACATAGCCCCACCTGCTAAAACGTAAACAAAGACATAAGCCACCGAAGCTCATAGTTCTGGGAAAGTCCCTAAATGTACTAACCTTGCTTTTCAGCTTTGAGACCTTCTCCTGGCTAGATGTTCTTGTTAACTGAAATGTCAATCCATGACATGGTTTTTGTACTTAAAAGCTCACCCTGAGAACGTCTTGTGGCTACACTGAGATCCTGAACAGCCAGTGTAGCTGCTGGCTGGCTAGTAAAGACTTTCTATTGGCTTTCGTATCTCAGCAGTCTTCCCTGATGAATTTCCTGCAACTTTTC
The DNA here is from genome assembly GCA_033318265.1 of Phyllotis vaccarum. NCBI lineage: Eukaryota > Metazoa > Chordata > Mammalia > Rodentia > Cricetidae > Phyllotis > Phyllotis vaccarum. Next base: position 4,775,389 of record JARWLC010000012.1, on the reverse strand, counting down.
TGGAGGTTCTGGGATCCCAGAGGCTAGATCTTGAGACACTGGGAATCTGGTAACTGACCTTCCCCAGGCTACTCATCTGGGGTCCACAAAACCTTATGAGTTGCTCAGACCAAGGTATCTTATATACAGACTGGAAAGGCAGGTATGGGATATCTCAACCAGATGCCAAGTTTGTACTCACGGGAATCTCAAACAGAGAGCCTTGACCCAGGAAGGGGTCCAAATGAGAGATCCATACCCTGGCAAACTCAGGGAAAACAGACTTGAATAAGTCCTAGCCTGCTAGGGGAGGTAAAAAGTACTTTCTAGTTGTTATAGTTTCCTTTTCCCAGTGGGTAGAAGCTCCTGTACCAGCACTGAAACTCCAGGAACTGGTCCCCTGATTTGGCCTTCTCCTAGCAATGGGGTCTGTGGTGGTTTTAAAAAAATGGACCCCAAAGATGTGGCACTAATAGGACGTGTGGCATTACTGGAGTAATTATGGCCTTGTTGGAAGAAGTGTGTTAACTATTGTGGAGGTGGGCTTTGAGGTCTCATATATGTCCAAGCCAGACTCAGGGGCTTATTTCACTTCCTATTCCATTTCTGTGCTCACTAAAAGCACAGATCTTCCTGGAAGAGTCTGAATGAAGTGGCACACCAGGTTCTAATTTTTTACCTAGGTTACCCAGGATTCCACTATAGTGCTCTTAGTGAGCACGATCCAGGAGATCATAAGCAAAGTACGTGCCATGAACTCAAGACTGTGCAGCTCAATCACACGTGGGCACAACCTGGGAGCGACAGGAAGAACCGAGCCAGCTCATTGGCAGGGATCACAGGGAAGTAGGAATTCAGAGCATCACTGCAAAAAGGAAGTGATTCATTTCATACACCCAGCAAAGGTGTATTCAAAGACAAAAGCAAAGCAGAAAACCCGAAACAAACACCCAAATCAAAGAGTGGCAAGAAGGAGGAAAACTGTCACAGAAGCACATTGCCTGATAATAGAAAACTAAGTAGTTGTGTGAATTCTAATTGATCTCATAATAAAACCCGGAGCCAGATATTGGGGCAGATGTTGAAAAGATCAGAGAGACAGAGGAACAACCCTTAGGCACTTCTCACCTGGCCACTCCTCAGCGGAAGGGGAGGAGCCTGTGTCCACAAATCCTCACACTGAGCAGCGGAAGCAAAGAGAGGCCCACGTGTGTGGCCAGTGCTTACTTGGGTGATTTTTCAATGTTGATTTTTAGGTGGCTGGATGGTGGGGTTTTTTTTTTTTAAACTTTTTTTTATTTATGTTTTGATTTTTTTTGTCTATTTTAAGATGTTTGTAATAGGCTAAGACAGTTTTTATTAAGAATGATATTTATAATATAGAAAGATATTTTATATTTTTTCTTTAATTTTAAAAAGGAAGATTTTAATTTAAACAGTAAAATTATATATGATAAAATAGTTATTAACTTATAGTTATAATATTTAGTTTATTTGTATTTAATAAAATTAAAGAAGATATTTTATTACTTATTTTATTTTGTGAGTTTAAAGTTTTATATTTAATATATTTTTATAATTAAAGAAAACTATAACTATTTAATTTTTAATTATATTAAAGATTATAGAAGGATATAATATTATTTGTGTAAGTAGGAAATGTAAATAACTTTTAAAACATTTAGAAATGGCAGAGATGACATTTGTCTGTCTGGACAGTCTACAGGCCTAAAGATTTTGGCGGATTCTTAGTGAACTAGGAAATTAGAAGGGACTGCTTTATTTATTTGGGTAGAGTTGTTTTTGTGTGTGTGTGTGAATATGAATGTGTGTATGTGTGTGTATGAGTATGTGTGAGTATGTGTGTATGTCTCTGTGTGTGCATGCCTGTATGTGTGTGAATGTGTGTATATGTGTGTGTGTGTTTTGAAGAATGTCTGACAGGTTTTTTTGTGAAGTGGAAATCTGACCATTTTGGCTTGTTTTGTTAAAGTTTAGAGGTTTTTATGGATTTTGTATGTTTATACAGCATATTGTTAAGCAGTTAACATAAGAACAGTTTTTTGTTTAGCGACTGACTTTTGCCACAAAGAAAGTCAATTTTATATGATTTTTTTTATGTTTACTTTTTTAAAAATTAGATTTGTGTCATCAGTAGTAGACTTGTTTTACTGTTTAGAAAAGTTTAATTTTTAAAAAATATTTTAAATTTTGTATTTTGTAGATTTTCCAAGTGTCTGAAGGTTATTTATTTAATTGAAATATATCTTTGTATATTTAAAAATGTAGTTATTATGATTATAAATTTGGTTATTATAGATGACTATTATAATTAATTTGTATTTTTAATTATATATTATAATTTTAAATGAGTTATATAAACACTATTTTAAACAAGAGTAGAGATATATATAGTATAATAAAATTGACTTTAAATTTGTATTAATAAACTAAAATTTATATTAATGTATTTTTAGATTAATAGTGTTTTTTGGATTCAAGTAAATTTAATATTTTTTTAAACCATTTTTATATCAGCATACTTTTTCTGCAAAGCTGCTCCTCTTAGAAGTTCCATGACATCCCTCAAGCAGTATCACCAACTGGGAACCCAAGTGTGCAAAGACCTGAGCCGATGGGGACCTTTCCATTCCAACCACACACCATGTAGTTGTATTTTCTGTGTCCCACCTGGCACCGGTCCCACAGCCACTTATGAAATAATTAACTCAGAGGCTTAATATTACCATAACTGTTGGTTCAGTAGCTTGAGCATATTACTGAATAGCTTTTGCACATAAATTAATCCATTATTCTATTTATGTTTAGCCACATGGCTTGGTACCTCTGCTTCAGTGCAGCATCTCATCCTGCCTCCTCTGCATCTGGCTAGTGTCTGCTGCTCTGCCTTTTCTCTTCCTAGAATTCTCCTAGTCTGGTTTCCCCACATTTTCTTCCTGTCTAGCTACTGGCCAATTAGCATTTTATTAAACCAATAAATGAAACAAATCTTTACAGATTCCACAAAATCATGTTTCAGGGGAGACCAACGCAGACATAATAATAGATCTGTGACTGACCAGGAATGTAATTATACAGCCCTCCTGACCTTAATCTAAACACAAAGATTATGCCAGTTTTTAAAAATAAATTTGAGGGTGTGGATGTGTCATTGAACCTCTTTATTTGTCCCCTTTCCCAGTGTTGCCACATAGAATAAATATTTCTCTGTTTCTCTCATTACATGTCCCTTTAAATGTCCTATTAAGGACTGGTGGCCCCTTTAAATGTCCTATTAAGGACTGGTGGCCAAACCTGCCTCACTAGTGAAATGGGAGGTCTTTCTGTATGCTGTGGATATATTTTGTTGCCACTTGTTAATAAAGGTTTGGCTTAGAGGCAGGCAGGAAACCCAAGCAGAGATAAAGGTGGAGAAGGGCAGAGTCAGAGAGAAGCTTCAGGAGACTGCCCAGAAGGCAAGATGTAATGGACACGGGTAAAGCCAGGGAGCCATGTGGCAATATATAGATTAACTAAAAATAGGTTGAGATAAGTTGTTAAGAGCTAACTGGTAATGAGTAATGGAAGTATTCAAGAATTTCTGTGTGAGTCCACTGGCTTCTGGATGTACCACCATGCTGTTCCAAGAAGGAATGGAAAGAGACAGCAAGGGCAAGGCTGCTGTCTCTTTGGACCTGAAGGTTTTTTTCCATGCAGATTTTTAGAAAAGTCAAATAAAAGGAGAATGTTGGACATAATAAATTATGCCTAGATTCACAGCACTCGGGAACTGAGCTGTGAGGATTACCATAAATTCAGGGCCACCCTGAGCTGCATGGTAAGTTCTAAACCAGTGTGGGCTAAGATGCAGATTATCCTAGACTACAGTGTGAGATCTTGTGTCAAAAAGAAAAGATTGCCCAGCCCAACCTTCAACCTCTGCCTTCTCACTGGCTGGGGGACAGGGCTGAAACTGCCAACTTGCTAGTGTTTCTTCAATCTTTCTGGTGAACAAGCTACCAGGGAAAACCAACCACCATCATTTCATTGGTATCAAGAAATGTAGGACTTGATAGATTCCAGGAACTTTATGAGCTATTTCTTGGGAAATGGAATATATGTCATATATTTATCTCACAGTATCCCAGGGGTGGAGAAAGGCACTACTCACAGACAGCACTCTTCTGCTTTGCCAGCTTCATCATTAACTCAGAGACACTCTTCAGCTTGGAGATGTGGCTAGCACAATTAAGACATGCGTTAGCTAGGTCATTGGTACTCAACATTGTCAAAAGCCTGCCTGGGCCTTTCCCTAGTGCGAAAGCTTTCCCTGTTGTTTCTCTAGGTGGACATTACATACTGTCAAATTGCCCTCTAAATAATTATGTTTATGCCAATAGAATGGTACTCATTTTAGTTTTGATCAGAGAACTTCTTTTTGCAGTAGTGGAGTGGTGAATGGCCTCAGAGATTCGTAACTGCTCAAAGAAGTGAATATTATAAGATCCAGGGGAAGAGAGGAGACAGGTGTGAGGAAAGGTGACTTGTGGGTATGGAGAGGCTGCATCCCTTGGACACAGAGCTGTTGTAATAATGATGGGCACGAGACCTGCACAGCTCTAGGTTCATTAACACCTTATCATGGAAGGGGAGGGGCTTACAGGACTCTGCCCCCACCGGAGGACACAATTAACAGCTGACAGTGAGGGGAGAGACATTTTTCTCAGTGGTGCAGGCTCATGCCACTGTGAAAAGCACTCATGTTTCTGTAAACAAACATAATGAAACTCCTTGGGAATGGGAGGGGGGGCAAGAGCAAAGCACATGTGGGGAGAACATGATCATAATGACCATTTATGCAAATACCAGAATGGCGCCCATTATTATGTATATAAAAATGTTGTAAAAAAGAATTGCAAGGCTTTGGACTTTGTATAACACATTGAAGAAGGGAGGCCAAAGGGAAAAGTCTAGCAAGATGCAGGATTCTACCTAGTGTGGCCCAGAAGGAACTTATAAGGCTGAATAGGACTGTACGCAGAGAATAGTGAATCTGGGGATACATGCGATTTCAGAGCTTTGTTGTTGTTAATACTTACTTGCTATATTTCATGTGCGTGAATGTGTTACCTGAATGTATGTGCTCCATGTACAGGCCAGGACCCCGCCAATGTCAGAAGAGTGTGTGGTTGCAGTTACAGATGGTTGTGAATCACCCTGTGGGTGCTGACTTGAATGGAGCTCCTCTGCGGGAAGAATACGTGCCATCTGTTTGCAAGGCATGGTTTTTCTGTGGAGGCCAAAGGACAACCTGTAGCAGTCTGTTCTCTTTCCACTCTGTGGGGTCCAGAAATCAAACTGTCAGCATTGGTGGGCACCACATCACCCAGGATGCCTTATTTTTATTAATATGTATGTATCTGTGAGAGATGCCACACCCTGCAGAGGCCAGAAGAGACATTCCCATGAGCTGGAGGTATAGCAGGTGGTTATGAACTGCCCAAACTGCTTCTGGGAACCAGGCACAGGTCCCTTGGAAGCTAGCAAACCATTTTAACCGCTGAATCATTTATCTCTCCATCAGGTCAGGACTGATAGAAGATCTGGATGAATTGTGCATACTCCTAAATTCTAGCACTCAGAAGTCTGAGGATGGAGAGTTCAAGGCCAGCTTGGACTACACAGAAAGATACAATCATATATAACATAATATATAATCATAAACAATAAATACATCAGGACAGAATCTGAGGCTCTGAACTAGGATACAAGAGATCCGCAGTGAAGACCAGACTTTGGAGCTCATTAACAAGTGGAGTTCAGTTGGCACCAGGACAGAGGATGAGATGGGGCAGAATGAGATGGGCCTTTAATGGAAGAAAACCCCCCAAAAGGCAGGAGGAGGATCAGGACCGGATAGTCTGTCCCCTTAAAACAGAAGAGCAGGAACAGGCACTTTATTTGGGGTAAGGGCTAACAGAGCAGCTTTGTGCCTGTGTCTTTTCGAACTCACCACTTCTGCCAGGCTGTGCCAGCAGCTTGTGAGGCCCCCAAACTGGAGACATGTTAGGTTGACAGGACTGGGGAAAAGGGAGTGTGTTGAAGGTCTGAGGATTGATACAGTCTAGGAATAGACCACTAACTTAGGGAGTGCAAGGTCCTAGGTTGATCTCCAATACTACAGAAACAAAATCAGGAGAGGAGGTGTGTGGGTGTGCATGTGTAATTGTGTGCAGAGGTCAGGGAATTGCTTCTGTCTCCCATATGCTGAGATTAAAGGTATGCATTGTGTAACAGTTTCCTCTGAGATGAAAACTTTCCATCCATTAAACAGGGAAGCTCCTTAAACTGGAAGGCAAACAACTCAAAACAGGTTCAGGAAGTCCCTCAAACTAACCAGATTCACTGGGCTCCTCCCTGCCAGAGTAACCAATAAAGAGGTGAGGGTCTCAGGGAAACTACCAGAACAGAGCTGCCAAGACTCTCAGATTAGACCAAGCTGCCTGGTCTAATGAGAAACCAGCAGATGCCTGGAGGAGGGGTTGACCAATGGAGGCACCTGAAAAGGGCACTGTCTAGCTTTGTGAGCTGTCATCCATGCTGAGGAGGGCTTCGGTGATGCAGCCCTATGTAAGTTGTTTCTGTTCACCCATATTCCTGTAATAACCCCAATAAAACTCATGGGTCACCGAATTGGACTTTGCTGGTTCTATACTTTGTTGTGTTAGGGTTCCTTGTATGGGGTGAGTGGATGTGTGATGCATCTCCCCAGGAAAGGTTTTGTTACGCAACAGAATGTGCCGGCTTATCTTTTCCCGTGTGTGCACTTTACCCCTTTGTTTCTCTACTGTAGATTGCTCTGAAATCTGGAGCAAGGCTTTTTCTTGTTAATATTTTCAATGAGCCAGGCATGTTTCAGTTTAAGCTAGGTTTAGAAAAATGATTCACAGAGAAAAGATCCTTGGGATGAATGACAAGTTCCTCTGTAGCCAGCTTTGTGTGGCCTGGTTGATGAGAAACTGTACTCTGTGATATTGATGGTTGCAGATTGATTTCTGTTCTCATTAACTGTACACTTACAAGTCTCATAGAAACCTATTTTCTATCCCTATCTGCTGGATTCCTTGCTTTGCTCTTTGACGACTGCCTGCTTATAAAATCAGTAGTACATGCGGTGTGGTTTATTAAAATCTTTAAAAGATCAAACCTACCAGTTCTCTGCTGCATTACTGTTTATACACAGAGATAGCTGCTCTCGAGAGGTCAAACTTGATGTCTGAAAAGGAGCAACGTTAAAAGCAATCAGTTAGCCACTGTAGTGGGGCAGTACACAGGATTTGTTTTTACTAGCTGTCTAGGCTGAAAACTCCACAGTATCTCATTTGTAGATGAGATATTTTTAAATAATTTTTTAATAATAATTTTTAATAAATTAGACTACCAAATAGAATATTGCATGTCAAATATTTCTGTGTTTCTCCTGCTGGGAACTGTAACTGTTTGGCAAGGAGTCTACCGGTAAACTGTATCCCCAGGATTCTCAACACTTGAATAATCCTATTCAAATGCACGCAGTGTTCTCGGGAAATCCTCAAGAGAAATCTCCCAAACACTGGTGCTAAATCAAATAGAAATGCCTCACCTGATGCAGGACATTAAGACAGCTGTCCAGAGCATGGTTTATTTATTTAGGGACACACCCAGCACTAGGTCCAACCCCTGGGCAGAAAGTAAGAACTGAATTAACAAAGGAAGAAATCTGCATAGGCAGTTGCAGACAGGAGGCATCAGGCTTTATTACTTACTATTTGTTTATCCATTCTCCTCTGAGGGGAGGAGAGCGTACCATGAACATGTGTAGTAGCCAGAAAAACTGTGGTAGACTTCTCCTTTTTTTAAAAAAAAAAAAATTTCTTTCTTTCTTTTTAAAAAAGATTTATTTATTAATTACATACACAGTGTCCTGCCTGCATGTAGGCTTGCACGCCAGAGAAGGCACCAGATCTCATCACAGATGACTGTGAGCCACCATGTGGTTGCTGGGAGTTGAACTCCAGACCTCTGAAGAGCAGCAAGTGCTCTTAACCACTAAACCATCTGTCCACACCTCCTCCCCTGGTTTGGTTTTTCAAGACAGGGTCTCTCTGCATAGCCCTAGAACTCACTTTGTGAGGCTGGCCTCGAACTCAGAGACATCTTCCTCTGCTTCCTGTGCACCACCACGGCCCAGCTAGTTTTTCCTTCTAACAGGTGTGACCCAGAGATGTAACTCAGGTTTTCAGGCTTGGTGATCAGTCTTCTGAGCCACATCAATTGACCCAAACAGGAAAATTCTGGCTTTAGAACTGTTAGAAAGTAGGGCAGAGTGAATAGAGCATACCTTTGTTTGTATGTCAGAAACATAGATGAACAGGCCTGTGCTTTCTATATTGTCAGAATTTATTGAATGCCAACTGATAATCTATTCAGTTCGGGGTGGGCTGCAGTTTGTCAGAGTGTCTGCTTCCCTTGGTTACTAGCCATTGGCAGCCACAGTTCATTCCCTGTCACCTGCATGGAGGTTGGTGGGGGGTAACACCAACTCCTGTGAGTTGCCCTCCAATCTCCACACACATGCTGTGATATACACAAAAGAAATAAATACAATTTTAAAGCATCTTCTGTTTCATTCCCATTGGCTCAGTCTTGCTTTTGACTAAACTAAGGAGGCAGGAAAATAGAGAAAGGCAGAAACAGCACTTTACTTTTTGTCTGTATATAATTTTAGTTAAATTCCATTGATTGATACCAATGAAAGAGTGACCATACTTGGCTGGCCGTCCCACGCTCCTGTTTCATCTTCTGCTACTCAATGGAGGGTGGAAGGAAGGCTGGAGCCAAGTGCTGTATCTCTAAGGGTCTACAAGGTTTAGCCTTTGTTAGAAATAATCACCCTTACCAACTACCTGTCAGCTGTTTAACTCTCAAGATCACACCAGTGAATTAATTACAGTTTACCATGTTTTCTTTGTTTTTGCAGTGGGGGAGGCTTGCACTCAAGGCTTCTCGCTTGCAAACAGGTGTTCTACTGCAGAATCACACTTATCCCTTCTTCTGGTGTGTTCCGGGGCCTGAATATACACAACATGAAAAGATGACGGGAATACATCGTCTTATTTTACTAGGACAAAAGAATATGTGGAAACAACTGTATCCTGTGCAAGCGGTTCTGGTTTGTACATCAGTTTTATTGACACATTGTTTACACACTATACAATGTGTCCTTTTCAGCATGCTGTTCAATAGTTTTTAGTATATCACAGGATCTAAAAATCAACTTTATTATCTAATCCTAGAACATTCCATCTCCCCCAAAGGAAACCTGGGATTCACCACCAGACATTTCCTGTTCTTTGCTTTTTTCTTCTAAGCCCACGGTAACAGTTGAATTTCTCCCTGTGGACATGGCTATACCAGAACTCACTCTAGGCCAGGCTGGACAGAAAATATTCACAGAGACAAAACATAAGTTGTTTATTTTTTGTAAACTGTTGAAGCAGGGAGGTGGTGGAGCACACTTTTAATCCCAGCACTAGGGAGGCAGAGGCAAGTGGACCTCTGTGAATTCAAGGTCAGCCTTGTCTACAGAGTGAGTTCCAGGACAGCCAGGGCAACTGAGGGAAAAACAGAGAAACCCTGTATCCAAAATAAAATAAAATAAATTCTGCTACCTATCTCTCAAACACGAGAAGTCTTAGAATAAGCAGCTTCTCTGGTTGGCATATTTCATATTTTCAAAGAAGATGCAGTTGATAGCGTGTATCAGTAATTCATTGCCTTTACAAAATTATTTCCTTTCCCCAGAACTGAGGAATCAAACCTAGGGCCTCTGAGCATACAGATTAGGCAGGCACTGCACCACCAAATGTATTCCCAGCCTGCCATTGCCTTCCTATAGCTAAATACTACACCACTGCAGTAAAACAACTCCTTAGTTGGAGAGCATCTGGGTGTTGTGTATGGATGTTGCTATGTAGATCTGTGAACAGACCTGTATTTTTCATACTTCTATTTCCTCTCTCCCTCCTTCCCTCCCTCCCTTCTCTGTTTGAGTATTACTATATAGCTCTAGCTGGCCTAGAACTCTCTCTAACAGCCTCAGCTTTGTGGGATTATAGGCATGTGTGGACCGTGTAGTTTGTTTTCATGTCTTAAGTATGTACCTAGGAGTACATGGCCAGGTCACATGGTAAGTCTATGTTTAACACTTGAAAACCATCAAGTGTTTTCTAGTGTGGCCATACCACTGGACAGTCCTTCCAACAATGTAGAAGGGTTCTGTAGCTCCACGTCTTACTTTCTGTCTCTTTAATCTTAGCCAACCCAATGTATTTAAGTAGCACTAACTTGTTTTTATTGATATTTCCATAACGACCAATAGCATTAAGTCTTTTTATGTGCTTATTGTCTAGATGCACACACACACACACACACACACACACACACACACACATACATACACACACACTTCAAATTCCCAATCCTCCTGTGTCATCTTCACTATTACTAGGATCACGAAGTATGTGCTACAACTCCTTTATTCACATATATATTTCTCTCCCCTACATTCATCATCCTTTTCTTTTTTTGCTTCCAAAACTAGGGACAAAATCCAGTCTCTTACAGAAGACAAACTCTCCACCTCTAAATTCACCCTCTTATCTCTGAACTCATTTGCATATGTATTTACTGATGTTAGTCACAGGTCTGTAACGCCATCATTTAGGGGAGTGAGGTAGGAGGCTTGAGAGTATAAGGCTAGCCTGGGCTACATAGTCAGATCTCATCCCAAAATTAAAGGGGGAGATGGAAGAGGAAGCCCAAAGAGTTTTATTTGTGTTCCTGGGGCTGTGTTTCAGGGATGTAGAGAAGAGATAGGCAGTCAGGACAGATGAGTCAGCTCACCAGACCATTTGCTACTTCTCCCAGAGGTTGTCACTGACTTAAAAGCCTGTGAGCAAGCAGGGGGAGGAATCCTGCAAACACGCTGCCAGTCAGCAGGAATCACGCCTTGGGGTGAAGAGTGAAGCCCCACTGACAAAATGGGTATAACCAGTTGGAGGAGGTAATAAAATGAGGATACACAATGAATAGCCAAACCAAATGATTAGGGAGCCTGCCTAGCCAGGTGTGGTAGCTTGTGCCTACGCTCTCAGCCAGTCTTGGAGGCAGGAGGCTATCTTCAGCTCAGGACATAAGGCCATTTTTGTAAGACCTCATTTCTATAAAAAGTAGATGGGGGCTTAGAAATGTTTGGCTAGAGTGCCCAAGGCCCCAGGTTCAGCTCCTAGCACTGTAAAATTAATGAATGAATAAACAAATCTCAGCCATGAGTGATGACGAAAACCTTTAACCCCAGCACCCAGGAGGCAGAGGCAGTGGATCTCTGTGAGTGCGAGGCCAGTCTGGTCTACAGAGAGAGTTCTAGGCCAGCTAGGGCCTCACAGTGTGACCCTATCTCAAACAATAACACAGATTAATAAGTCTCTGAACATTTTAAAAGTGGAAAGCTCATCCGTTCCTTCCCATTTCCTGCTTCTCTCCCCAGAAGTTCTTCTAAGTTCTTATGTGCCAAGCAGCAACTCTGGAGTCATCAGGAGGTGAGGAAGGATGTTCAGTGGGTGAACATCAGGGGTGAGCATCTAAACCCCACTTACAACTCCTAATCTGAAATAAACAAATCTCTCAAGAATATGCTTTCTCTACCACAACCTTTACCAAGAGAGCTGGACTGTTGGCTAGCAGAGTGCTAGAGTGTCTGTTCACCAAACATGAGAACCCAGGTTTGATCCATTTGTTTTTGTATGTATTCATACATTGTTTGCCAGTTTGTGAATTTTATATAATGAATATTATTTGGCCCTGGGTTTGATGGTAAGAGAACTAATTTTAAGTAAAAGCAGCTATGCAGATGTCTCAAAAGCCTGTCATGAAAACTTAGTATATTCTCAGGGGACCTTGTCTGGTAGCCGTGGACACGTCAGGGAAAGAGCATTGGTCTGTGAGAACAGCAGTGCTGATACCGATTAGCTGAATCATCTCGGTTGGGCAAGCCACTTCACTTCTTTGGCCTATTGCGAAACAAGGGTGTTGGGGTAAAATAGATACTTGACTCTTCCTATTTTGTAAAACATTAGCTTTGATTAAATATTTACTGTTTATTTTAACTAACATGGTTTTTGTAAGGTTATTGTAAAATGTCACCTAATGTGTCCCAGATATTCTTCATAATTTGTGACTATAATAAATAAGCTGAGGCTATTTTATGCTAGTACTTTATAGAATTTAAAGTGTGGTATTACTATGGTAGTAAAAAGGCTTATTGTAGCTTTACTGTTGTGATGTGAGCTTAATATTGGTCGTGTGAAAGTGCTATATCCAAGCTGATACAGGGAAATATTTTCATTAGTCTTTGTAAAAAGGATCAGTTTGTGTACGTATGTAGGTGGGTGGGTATGTGCACTCATGTGTGAGACAGTTCACTTGCTTTTGTGCACATAGAGAGGCTCTGGGAGAGCACCAAGTGCTCACTTCTACCATCCCGCCTATTCCTTTGAGGAAGGGCCTCTTCTCAAAACTAGGGCCTGCATTTTCTTGGCTAGGCCAGAAGCCAACCAACCCCAGTCCTCATTTGCTGAAGAATATTGTTTAGATGTGTTGTTTTTGTTTATGCTGCATTTGTTTATCTCTGTGAAGCTGTGATTCTTTGTCTACCTGGTGATCTAATAAACTGAATGGCAATAGCAAGGCAGGAGAAGGGATAGGCGGGCTGGCAGACAGGGGATGAATACGAGGAGTCTGGGGGGGGGGGAGAAAGAGAAAAAGAATACAGAGAGGACATGGGGGCCACAGAGTAGGAGGCTGGGGTCACAGTAAGGTCTACAGAAGAAAAGGGAAAAGAAGGTAGACGGGATAATTCAAGTCAGGAAAAGCTGGCTAGGACTAAAGCAGGACATTTATAATGAAGAATAAGTCCCTGTGCAATTCATTCGGGAGCTCGGTGAGGGCCCCCCAAAAGAGCAAACAACAACCGACATTTTGGCCTTCCACTGTGGGGGCTAGAGTAAAATAAAATCCAACAGTACTTTTCTGTCTCTGCCTCCCTCAGAGCTGAGGTGACAGTCTTGGGCGAGCGATAAACAAATTATTATATTGGTGCTGGGATCTGAACTCAGGGCCTCATCCTTGTTCAGTAAGCACAGCCTTAGCCATATGGCTACCTCTGTGTACAGCCCGGGAGCCTAAGGTGTACACCCGCGTCCACCTCCCAGCCCACTGTAGATGTGGGTGATCCAAACTCATGTCTTCCTGCTTGTATTAACAAGAACTTTAATGACTAAGCCACCACTCCAGCCCCAGGATAGAGTTTTAATTTCTAAGAATCTGCTCCAAGATGTTCTCATTCAGTACAGTGTAGTAGTGATGAACACAGTCGGTGACATTAGAGTCTCTGTGTACGAGTCTCAATTCTGTCCATATCACTCATGTTGTATTGACATGTTTAAATTAAACTTTGGGGGGGAAGGGGCCAAGAGGTGCGTGCAACAATGCATGTGGAGGTCAGAGGTCAACTTGTGAGAATCAATTCTCTCTGTCCACCATGGTTCTGAGAATCAAACTCAGTTTTCAGGCTTAGTGACAAGCACCTTTATCCAATGAGACATCTCGGTGGCCTCCTTTTTTTGAAACAGCTCCATGGTATGCAGCCAAAGATGGCTTCAAATTGGCGAGTGTCCAGTCTCAGCTTCCCAAGTGCTAAGATCACATTCATCTGTAAAATATTTTCTGTCCTGTGTGTATTTTGGTGTTCATGTTTATTGACAGATAGAATATACAGTACTGAGATATTACCTGCATCTCAGAACAGGGAAGAACCTCCTTCTTTTCTCCTCTCTTCCCTAAGGTAAGTTTTTTAGAAAGTGGTCTCTAGAATTTTCTTGCTGGACATCTTGTAGGTATGTATATTGGCCTCTTGTTTTCAGAGCAATAATCAGTCATTCCTCTGATCCAAGAACAAGGTCTCGTGAACCTGTGCTCAGGGACTTATGTCCAGACCAAATTCTGGATCCAAATTTTTGGTGGTAACACACTGGGTCACAGCTAGTTTACTCAGTGGCACGAGTCCAGTATCCTTGAAGCCACTACAATGGCAGACGTCTGGTAGTCTATCTACACACAGGGTGGGCAGCAGATCTATCAACCCACTGAATCATCCTGCTGGCTCTAAGTTAGACTCTTAGAATAATGTTTTCTTGCTTTGGGTTTTCAAGACAAGATTTCTCTGTTTCCTTGGTTGTTCTGGAATTCACTCAGTAGACCAGGCTGGCATCAAATTCAGAGATCCATCTGTCTCTGCCCCCCAAGTGCAGGGACTAAAGGTGCGTGCCACCACTGCCTGGATTAGACTACTGTTTAATAGTGTTTAAAAATGAAGAAGTGGCAAAGAGGAGGAGCCACCTCTGGGAAGCAGGGTTGGAGTTTAGGATTCAGGTGGGTGACTACAGATATGAGTCATGTAGAAGGAGCAGAACCTGGTTGCTTACGCCTGTAACTCCAGTGCTTGCCAGGAGTTTAAAGCTAGCCTGGGGTACATCGTGTCAGGACAACTGGGAATAGAGTGAAACCCTGTTAAAAAGAAAAGAGAAGCAGCCATGGCCCTGCAACCCGATGGCTGTGAGCCTCAAAAAGGGCCACAAGGTGATGAAGGCTGAGGCACAGCCCGTGCTGCTGTCGAATTCACCAAGCGCACCAAATTCGTGCAGGACGCAATCCGGGAGGTGTGCGGCTTCCTGCCCTACGAGTGGTGTGCCATGGAGCTGCTCAAGGTGTCCAAGGACAAGCTGTGCTTGCTCAAGTTCATCTAGAAGAGGGTGGGGCACGCACATCCACGCCAAGAGGAAGCAGAAGCAGCTTAGCAACATGCTAAAAAAAAAGGGGGGGTAGAGAGATGGCGCGGTGCTCAAGAGCACTTGTCCCCACAGCCCCCCAGGACCTGAGTGTGGTTCCCAGCACCACACTTGCACACTTGCCTCACAACCACCTTTAAGTCCAGCCTTAGGGCCGCATTCCTTTTGCAGGTTCCGAAGACATATGTACCAGTGTGAATGTACGGAGACACATACACATAATTTAAAGTAGAATAAATATTAGAGAAAGGAGGAAGGAAAGGAAGGGAGGCAGAAGAAGAAGAAATCGCCATCAGGGATGAGGACATAGCTCAGGTGGTAGAATGCTACCAAACGAGTTGGAAAGCCCTGGGCTTAGTCCCAAACAGTGTAAAAGCTAAAATTACAGCCCAAGCCTAGCCCCCAGCAGGCACAGGCAGGAGGATCTGGAGTTCAAGGTCATCCTCTGACATAAAGCAAGCTAAAGGGTCTGGGTTACACCTAGGTTACTGGAGAGCCTGGCTAAAGATGAAAAAAGGTAAAGTATATAGAAATATACATACACATATTAAATATGTGGAAAACAAAAGGGGTTTATGGTTTTGTTCATAATTTTCAGAAAAGATTAAGGTAACGATTCCAAACTCCTGGCATATGATTTGTCTTTCACATGAAATTGATGTGACCAAACTTTCCTTTAAAAAAAGAGAGAAAACCTCTGTATTTTTGTTTAGTCTTTTTGATAAAACTTTTCTTCTGACACAGAGTGTCACTGTGTAGCTTTGAAATCAGAGGTCTTCCTTCAATTTAGATTTCTAAACTGAAGTAAAGGTAGCCAAAACTGCATTTCTTATTGAAATGAAAGAATGGTAATTCATATTTATTATTTTTAAATTTTTATTTCATAGGGCCAGTAAGATGGCTCAGTAGGTAAAGGAACTTGCTGCACAGCCTGGTGACCCAAATTTGATCCCTAGGACCTACATAAAAAGCCACCTACAGCCAGGCATGATGGCACAAACCTTTAATCTCAGCACATAGGAGGTGGAGGCAGGTAGATTTCTGTGAGTTCAAGGCCAGCCTTGTCTACAGAGTGAATTCCAGGACAGCCAGGGCTACAGAGAAACTCCACTCTCCCCACAAAGCCACGTGCAATGGTGTGCACCTGTAATCTTAGCTTGCACGTTCTCTCTCTCTCTCCTCCCAGAGACAGCATTTTTTTTTTTTTTTTTTTTTTCCCCTGTGTAGCTCTGGTAATCTCAGTCTGCAGACCAGGCTGGCCTTAAAGTCAGAGAACTCTGCCTGCCTCTGCCTCAGGCATTCTGGGTGTGAAAAGGTGAGCCATCACCATCTGGGTAGTCCTGACTCTCTCTGGTGAGATGGGACAGAACTGCTAGAAGCTGAATTCAGCAGCAGTAAGAAAAGGGACCCGACTCCACCAACCCAGACAGACAGACAGACAGACAGACCGACCCCCTCCCCCCACAAACCCTTCTACAGACTGTTGGGCCTTTCCTTAATGACTTGGCTATGCTGTGAGACCTCCCACGTGTTGTAGAGTATCATTTTAAGATGTGTTGCATTTGTTTGTGCTGTGGAACATTTGCTTTATTGATGCAAAGATGTGCTGTGTTCTTTTATGATGCATTTGTTTAACTCTGTGAAGCTGTGTTACTTTGTCTTAAACACCTGATGGTCTAATAAAGAGCTAAATGGTCAATAGAGAGGTAGGAGAAAGGCAGGGCTGGCAGGCAGAGGGGATAAATGGGAGGAGAAATCTGGAAGGAGAAGCAGGAAAAAAAAGAGGAGGGCAGTAGGAACCAGGCTACCAGCCCCCCAGCCACATACCCTCCCTACCCTGCACAGTTACACAGCCCCCGTCTCCCAGCCCCCCAGTCCCCGGCAACACAGCCACCCAGCCACATAGCCTCCCATTCCCTCTTCCCCGCCCGGCACACAGTCACACAGGCCCCCAGGCCCTCCCCCCAGCCACACAGTCACACAGCTACACACAGTCACATAACCACACAGTCACATAGTCACACAGCCAGCCACAGAGTAAAAGATTTACAGAAGTAAGCAAAAGAAAAAACACAGAGGCAAAAAGTAGACAGGATAATTTAAATTAAGAAACACTGGCTAGAAATAAGCCAAGCAAAGACCGGGCATTTATGAGTAAGAATAAGCCTTTGTGTGTGATTTATTTGGGAGCTGGGTGGTGGCTCCCCCAGGAGAGCAAAAAAGAAAAACAACACCCACTGTTGGTTCTTGAGTGTGCAGATAGAGCTCTTTCCCTTTGGTTATGGCACCTCGACTAGTGGATTGGAATTCAGATGAGTTTCCTGTCTCCCTGGAGGAGTATGTACATCAGTGCTGTGTTCTCAGAGCACCTTTACTGTTTGTTTGTTCTTCTGACTAGTTGTTCATCCTCCTCACTGAGCAAGTGTGTAACATCTTGTTTGGGGCAGCGAGCCTGGACACAGAATTAGATGAATGACTGATCACATCCGCCAAGTTATCACTCGGTCATTAAGAAGTCCCAGGTGAGAAAGTGATGATCCACCGTCTGATGTGGAAACCCATCATAAAAATTATCTTTCTTGTCTCTAAACAGTAGTTTCTGCCAAATGTCCTCTTTCAAGATAACATTGTATATACTTCAAACACAGGCAAGGCAAGGAGAAAACTATTTCCTGGTCCCCAGGTTATATTTTATCATATTAGTGGAGCTAAACTGACCGAGGAAGCCATAAACTTAAGAAGTAAGAGACAATACTTCATTTCCCTTTAAAAAATCAGTATATATCAATATATTGTATAGTTTCATTATAACTCTCACCCACGTATAAAATATACTTGGGTCAAACTGCTCACACTTTCTTCTGTCCCCTCCATATTCCTTCACCCTCCTTCCTCTTTCTAACATCCCCTCCCCCTTCTGACTTTCATCAGAGCTGCTTACAGGAGCACTGGAGGCTTGTTACTATGGCTCTGGTGGTTTGAAAGAAGATGGCCCCCAAGAGTGGCACTATTAGGAGGTGTGGCTTTGTTGGAAGAAGTGTCATTGTGGGAGGTAGGTTTTGAGATCTCCTGTGCTGAAGTTACATCCAGTGTCTGAGACCACTTCCTGTTGCTGCCTCTCTGGCACCATGTCTGCCTGAACACCGCCATACTCCCAGCCACCATGCTCCCTGCCATGATGACCATGGAGGCCCCCACAACTTAATGGTGTGTCTTCACAGCAACAGAAAGCCTAAGACAATGTCCTGCCTGTCAACCTCCCTTTGACTTAAAAGGTAAATCTTGCTGAGCTTTCTCTCTGGAACTTGTTAAGGGGCCCAAGTAAGGACTAGTGGGTGGTTATACCAAAAGCTCAGAGAGAAGGGAGTAGTTTCCGGGTGGCATTGCCTTCCATCTAGATGCCCAGTGACTTTTCTGTCATCTCCAAGGGCTGGGTGTCCTGTGCCAATGCTATCCGGACTCCTTGTGTTTTGTATCTGCCTTTTCTCTAAATTTACTGACGATAAGCAGGGGGGTTGGGCAAAATCTGGTTTAAACACCTTGCCAGTATCTTTAGTAGGGGTCGAAACAGGGTCTCATTATGTAGCCCAGGCTTGTCCCAAACTTCCCTATTGCATGGGTTCTATTTGGCATATAATAAAAATCCAAGAGCCAGATATTGGGGAACAGCTGGAATGTCAGAGAGGCAGAAAAACAAACCACAGCCAGTTCTCACCCGCCAACTCCTCAGGCCTGTCTCCATGGAACCCCAGCTCTCCTCAGCTCACCAAGGAAGTGTATGGGAACGCTGAAGAACCTCTCTTCTCTCCCTCTGCCCAGTTCTCTTAGCTTCTTTTCACATTCGGAAAGCTCCGATTAAAGGTGTGGGTCACCACTCCCTGACCTGCATAGCTTGCTTTTGTGGTGACTCTCCCGATATTCCAGACTGAATGTCCCTGATTCCTTCAAGCCTATGAAGTGCACGTCATCACTGGCACCCCATCTTCATGAGAAGCCAAGTCCCTTTGAGACTAAAGAACAAATCCAAACCACAGGATAGCAAGAGACAGGGCCAACTATAAAATTTATATTTTTCTACATGGACAGTCTATAATAATGACTATAATAAAGGCTCAGGCCAGTAATGTGTTTAAATGTGGAATGCAAGGGTAATTAATAGAGAATTATTTATTTATTCATTTTGACTATCATTTTTTTCTTACTTCCCTATTGCAGAGATTTGGTCTGATACAGGAGTAGAAAATGAGGTCTTGGGCTGGAGAGATGGCTCACAGGTTAAGAGCACTGGCTACTCTTCCAGAGGACTTGGGTTCAATTTCCAGCACCCACATGGTTGTAACGTAATGAGACCAGGTGCCCTCTTCTGTCATGCAGGCACACATGCAGGTAGAACACTGTATACTTAATAATAAATCTTAAAAAAAAAAACAAAACAAGAAAATGAGGTTTCCTACAACCCAATCTATAGTGACTATCTACCTAAGAAGGATCAATGACTTCTCATAGCCTCAGAACATGGGTTTTTAATTGATATTTTAAAAACTCAGATCCAAGTTACAGTCTATGATATTTATCCTATTCTGGGGCATAGTTCAATCATTCTTAGTTCATTCACAAATTAGTACAGCCCTGAGCATGAGCATAAGTACTTGGTGAACACTTCCATATTTGCCTTCTCGAAGTGTACATAGAGACCTGTTGGGTGCTCCTCAGGCAGGCTGCCATTGAGGATTAGATCTGAGCTGGTTGCAGGAATCATGACAGCCTTTGGTTATTTGTGGTGGAATTTAAATGTTAATTGGTAAGGTTGTAAGGACTAACTGCAGAGCATGGACACAGATGAATGTCTTAAATACATGGTTGTGTATCAACATCTTAACCTCATTTCCTGGAAGAGATTCCGTATTCAAGACTTTCATAGTGTAAAGGATGTCAAGTACCTTTTGCTTCTGAAAGACTTAGCTATTAAGCGAGGGCATCAATGCACATTTCCAGAGAGCCACACTTGTTCATAAAGGGTTTTCTGTTGTGAAACACTCAGTTCTTCACCCAACCATTCTTCATTCCTGTATAGCTGAAATCTCCAGTCACAGCCAGGCGGTGGTAGCACATGCAGTTAATCCCAGCACTTGGGAGACTGACGCAGGGGGATCTCTGTTGCGCTTGAGGCCAGCCAGGTTTACATAGTGAGTTGCCAAGAGTACACAAAGAAACCCCATCTCAAGAAAAAAGAAAAAATGAAAGAAAACTTCAGTCACTGGTTGCTTCTGTCTCCATTGTTTCTCTGGTGCATCTCTGAAGAGTTGGCTGAAGACAGATCTTTGCTTTACTGTGGATGCTCTGAAATCTGGGTTCTCAGTTCCTGGTGAGGTAGCAGCTCAGTCTTCTCTGATATATCTTATATCTTCCTTCCAAGTGCTCAACTCCTCCAATCCCTGTGGGCTAGCAAGAGGGTTCTTCAAAACAGAGAGGCATGCTTTCCCCACCTGACACATATGCTTTTGTGTAAATTGGTTAAGTTCAAGGTTGAAGGCTTCTACAGGTAACAATCAGCTGTGCAGGTGAGAACTCAAAGATGTAGAGATTCAAATGAAATTGGCATCAGTAATATAGCTGTCTCCTGGCCTCCACCTGTACCACAAACTCTGAAAGTGATAAGAGGTTCAAGGCCAGCCTCAGGTACACAGCAAAGCAAGGCTATTCTAGGCTATATAGGATCCTTTCTCAAGACAAACAAAACCCAGTAAAATAGCAAGAAATTTAATTATCAGAATCATGCACGCATGCTGAAACAGGATCTTGTGAACATGATTAAAGAACAGGAAATGGGGGCTAAAGAGATGTCTCAGGGGTTTAGAGCACTGGCTGTTCTTCCAGAGGGCCTGAGTTCAATTCCCAGCACCCACATGGTGGCTCACAACCATCTGTAATGAGATTTGGTGCCCTCTTTTGGCCTACAGATGTGCATGGATGCAGAATGTTGTATACATAATACATAAGTCTTTTTTTTTTTTTTTTTTTTTTTTAAGAGCAGGAAATGAATAGGTTTTTGCTTTATCAAGGGACTGGAGTGAGGGGGACACATTAGACTTGCACCTTACCCACATCAGGTAGCTCAGAGCTCAGGCTCCTGTCTTCCACTTCAACATACACAAGCTCATGCTCCCACCCCACTAAAAATAAATCTAAAACTAAAAGAACCTCTATTTTCTCTATAACAAGAATATATGAGCTCTATGGTAATGCAGTATTACATCGTCACAGAAGAAAGTCGGGCACAAAGATGTTTACATCTGATTGCCAGCAGCAGAGAGTCAGAGGCTAAACCCAAACCAAACTCGTGGTAACTCTGAGCAATCTTAGCCTTATAGAAATTGCAGAGAACAGTACAAAAGATTCTCTTACCTACCACTGAGGCTACAGAGCTCTTACCCAGCATGTGTGTGAGGACAAGACACTGGGATTGATACCAGCGCTGGAGTAAGGGGGGGGGGGGAGTGCCTCATTAGATCATCATCTATTAAAATCTATAAGGATTTTGTTTGGAGAACAATTTTCAGACATTTTTTCTTTATCCTCACAATTTTCATTTATACTTCCTTAAAACAAGGATTGCTTCTGCCTAAACAGTGATACTAAATTTGTGAAGCTAAACGTGATTTAATACTATTTAATCTACAGCATTTTTTTTTAACTGAAGTCTGTCTGCCCTTTGTTTTTGTTTTTAAAGACTTTTTTTTTTTTTTTTTTTTGAGGCAGGGTCTCTATCATGTAGCCAGGACTCACTGACTTTGATCCTCTAATTTTATAGGCATATATGGCTATGCCCAACTCTCTAAAGTCCTTTAGGAAAAAAAAATAGATGTTGCCTGCTGATTACTTATAGGACGTTTGAAATTCAAAATTTCTGCACACTTCTTTAATCCTAGGACTTGGGAGGCAGATGATCTCTGAGTTTGTCCGGAAAAACCAAAAACCAAAAAAATAGCAACCTCTGCTTCCCCCTAAAGTTGAGGGCTGGAGAGATGGTTCAGCTGTTAAGAGCACTGGCTGCTCTTCTAGAGGGCCCTGGTTCAATTCCCAGCAACCAGATGGAGTTCACAACCATCTGTGACTCCAATTCCAGGGGATCTGACCCTATCACACACATATACATGAAGGCAAAACACCAATGCACATAAAATAAATCTTTAAAAAAATGTTTAAGGGTTATGTAAGTTTTGAGGGAAAAGTGTTCTAAGGTATATAAGTTGTAAAGGTCTGAGGATATGAAACCTTAAGTAAGTTGTGAGGATCTAAAAAGGTGTTTTAAGATGGATAAATGCAAGTATAAAGGTCTAATGTGTGACTTAAAAATGAGAAATATTTTAACATTTAACATCTTATTAAAAATGAGAAACATTTCAGACTTCTTTCCCTTTCTATGCTATTGTTACATTAAGACTTCAAGAGCTCAGAGTTTTAACTTTAATCAGTGGAGTTCTGATAAGATATTAATTCTTGATAAAGAATTGCTACTATTATTGTCCCATGCTCAAATTTGTAAATCTCCTTTAGTTTCTAAGACCTAAAAATTCTTCTGTTTATGCTAAGAACATTTGTAAACTTAAAAAAAATTCATGCCAGGTTTTGGTGGCTCAGACCTTTAATCCCTGAACTAGGGAGGCAAAGACAGGAATCTCCGAGTTTTAGGCCAGCCTGGTCTACTAAGGGAGTTCCAGGACAACCAGAGCTACTCAGAGAAACCTTGTATCCAAAACCAAAACTAACGTATTCCTGTAAGATTCAGAGGGTCATCCATCTCTCCCAGGTCAAAAGAACTCCAGATAAATACCCCTGTCAACCAACAGGCTACGTTTTTTCTCACCTGCCTATTCCCGAGGGCGGAATCTCTACCCTTTTTCCTGATTTTAAGACTCCCTTCCCCTAACCAGGGCCATGCATGGGCCATTTCCCTAAACTTTATTTTTACCTTCTTCCCCTACTCTGTCCCAGGAGGTATCCTTCCAGCTAGCCCTAGGTGGTCCGGCCACACAGAGGACTCCAAGGTGGCCTGCACTTCCATAGCCCCAGGTGGACCAGAAGAACGCAGTAGGGGAAACAGCCTGCACTCCAGGCCTCAGTCAGCATACCAAGCTTTTCCAGGCGGTGACAACGCCCCAATTTCAGCCACAGCAACTACAGGGATGTTAGGTCTCAAAGCCTACACGAGTGACTGAGGCGCGTATTAACACAGCAAAGCCGAGACAGACAAATTCCCCCAGTCTCCTTCAGTCCTACCTGTTACAGATCCTCCAGGTCGGCATACCAGCCCTCCACCCCGGACTCTCCAGCCCAGGGACTGGCCAGACTGCTCTTCCTGGTATAACCCGGTCATTTTGGCTACACCTGTTCTTTTGGCATCTTGGCCGCTGCTCCACGTTCCCCTCTCCTCTACCTCACCCGTCTCCTCACATGACGTGGCTCAATTGCCTTCACACTGGACTCTTCCAGATGCCTCCCGCTATGCTCTCCCTCATACCTACAAAATAACCCACCTCCTTTATCCACACCTAGGAGCAATCATGTCTTCCTTTTCTTTCTTTTCAGATTACTCAATAGATATTTGTTGAGTGAAGAGTACATGCCAGGCTGTTAGAAGCACTAGAAATTATTCAAGAACAAAATCCTATTAGGGTAAATCCAGTTGGACAAATTAGGCTTTTTTTTTTTTTTTTTTTTTTTTTTTTTTTTTTTTTTTTTTTTTAACGTTAGAAACAAAGAATCCAGAATTCTCAAGTGGGGAATGGAAAGTCTGCAAAGAGAGGCAGCTTTGAGATGCATGGTTCTAGATTTCCTACTGTCGCATCTCCTAGTAAAAGCCTAAGTCTCCGGTTCTTCGAAACTCATTATACAAACGACGAATCCAAACTCCAAAGTACAGTCGGAGCCGCTTCAGGTGCGGTAATCACTTTCCCTGCACCTTTTGCTTGCCCGCCGTCGGGCCTCCCAGCCGGATGTGCTGAGCGCTCCTGCCGAGACCCGCGCGCCCTCCAGGTGTTGCTTCTCCGGGTAGAGCTAAGCAACAGAGAACCCGCGTCTGGAGAGCCCCGAGGTCTCCGGGCTCGGGAGAACCGGCTTCTCCCGGCGGCCTCGCCCACTGCAATGCAATCTGGGTGGTTTTTCCAGATCCCCCGCCCAGTCCCAGCCCCCGCGACTCCTGGGGACAAGAAGGTTGGCTCAAAGACTCCCGGGCTAGGGCGGGGCTGCAAGGCGTCCTTGAAGCCCAGGAGAGGAGCGGAGGACGGGCGGGACTCGGGGGCGGAGTGCGAGCCGGGCCTCCGCCGGTTCTCCCGGACACAGCTGCCACCTGCACCGCCTGCCACCCTCCTCTGGCCGCACCTCGTCTTCCCGGGAAACGTGTCGCAGGCCTCCGACTCTTCGTCTTACTCCCCAGAGTCTAGGCTTCCACTGGGAAAGCCTGGTCTCTATGTTTCTTCCCTTGACAAACATCCCCAGGACGGTACCGATGGATTCCAGGGGTTGCGAGGGTTTGGAGGCCTCATTTCGCATCAAATACAGGCAGGGCCGCACACCTGGCGCCAAGTTAGTAGTAATATTTCAGAGGAATCCGGTTTGAAACAGAAAACTCGAGGGAACTACACCTCTGGCTTTTCTAAAATGTCAACATGACCTACCTTGCCCCTTGGTGGCTTTTGGCAGGGGTTAGGGGTGGAGTTGGCGATGGTGCAAGAGACTGCGGGCATAGGGTGAGCTGGAGACCTTGGTCAAGTCACACTCCAAGAACAAATTCAAGAGGCAGGAGTGGAGGGTGTGTGGACAGAGCGGGAAACTTAGTAAAAAGCTGGTTTGGCCCGATATTGGAAGGCCTTTATGAGGCTTGAGGGCAGATGCATTTTATTTCGTATTCGAGACAAATCACAATTAACTGTGCTCTGGTCCTGGAGGGCGTTCCGGTCTCGAATAAGCAGCAGAGGCACAACGAAGATATAACAATTAAAGTGTATAATAAATAAGGAAGGGGCTGCAGGGTCCCCCCTCCCGGGGTCCCTCAGCTGCTGTGAGCACTGTGATTGCGTCCTGGGACGTGCCTAGCCAGCCGGGGTTCGGGTTGAGGCTGGCAGGGGGGCGGCTCCTCGCCCCAAGGTGGAGAGGGCGAGCCGGCTCGCAGGACTTCTCCCTCCCGCAGTTTGCACTGCAAGGTGTGCTGGGCTCAGGAGCGGCTTTCCCGGGCTCCGTAGTTGCCCGCACCACCTTCCCGGTCCCTCCCAGTCGCCGCGCCCTGGGCCTCACCTCTGGCCTCCTTTTGCCTCCCAGAGCCTAGGCCTTTCACGCAACCCTTTAGCTTCTTCCCCCACCGCAAGGCTTCCCTCCAGTTCCCTCACCTCTCGTCCCCTCGAGCAGGGACCCTTCCAAGCCGTCGCAAGCCCTTTGCCCCCCCCCCCCCCCCCGCCCTCTTTCCGGGTCTGGCCTCGGCTACCCTGAGGATGACAACCCGCTCTTCCCCGCCCTTCCCCGCCCCTCCCCTCCTCCTCCTCTGCAGCCCTTGCCTCCCCATTCATCCAGCCTTTGTCTCCCGCCCCCTCCTTTCCCTCCCCCAACCCCCCCCCCACCGCTGCCACGTCGTGGTTTGAAGGAGCCAATGGGCGGGCGCCGCCAGGTGTCTCTTACCTGCACCACGTGGGGGAGGGGGAAGGGGGCGGGCAGGTAGAGCCACATCCCAAAACAGAAAAGCTTTCAGCCATTGCGCGCGCCTCCCGGGGGTGCAACCGGGCTCCTCGGCTTTTTTTTTTTTCTCAGAGACGCACCAGCAATTGGATAGAGAAAGGGCAGGTCTCTGCTCCCTCCTTCCACCCCCCTTCCTGCCCTGGGTGTGGAGCGCCGGCCAGGTGTGGGCTTGGGTGGCTGCTTACCGCCTTTTGCCCTGGCGGCCGCGAGGAGGGGGGTGGGCGCTTTCCTTTTCTCTTGGAAGAGGGTTTTAGCACAGGTTTTCTCGTTCTCACTTCCAACTCCAGCTCGCCACCTCCCGACCCCCCCTCCTCCCCCTCCCCACCTATCGTCATGACGGCGTCTCCGGATTACTTGGTGGTGCTTTTTGGGATCACTGCTGGGGCCACCGGAGCCAAGCTGGGTTCGGATGAAAAGGAGCTGATCCTGCTGTTATGGAAAGTCGTGGATTTGGCCAACAAGAAGGTACTTCACCAGGTTCTGGTCCAAACAAGTAGTGGAGCAAAAACTTTACTGTGGAAGTTGGAAAGGAGATGGGGGGGTTTCTCTTTTCTTTCTTTTTGTTTGTTTGCACGCTTATGAAGCGGGGCCCCGAGGCCTAGACAATCTAAGGTAAAGCCAAACCTGTTGGCTAACCACTTTGGAGCCATTTCAGTCTCCCGAAACCTGGCCCAGGTAGAGAGGCCCGCGCTGCCGAGCCGCATTCTCTGCGGGTCGTGGAACGCCTGTGCCAGGCTGTGGTTCCTGGGGCGCTGGGGTCCCCTCCAGAGCCTCGGAGACTAGATCCGGGTAGGGTGGGGGTGGGGCGTGGGAGCAGCGACCGAATCCCTGGGCGTCCAGGGAGCCTTGATTCTGCCTGCGGCTCGGGTGCCTGGAAAGCCTCGAGCCGCCCGGGGGGAGCCGGGGAGGAGGAAGAATTTCAAAACAGAAAAAAGGGGGAGCTGACCCCTTATTCTTCATCCTTCATCTCCCCCCCTCTCCAGGTGGGACAGTTGCACGAAGTACTAGTTAGACCGGATCAGTTGGAACTGACAGAGGATTGCAAAGAAGAAACTAAAATAGACCCCGAAAACCTGTCTTCGGCGCCGCAGCTGGACCAAGCCCTCCGACAGGTGACAGGGCCGGGCCCCGCCGTCCACCCCCATCCCGGCGGTCTCCAGACCCGGCCCAACCCTATGGCTCTACGCCCTCGTGGGGCAGTCTCGCTTGTTTGTGGGTCGGGGTGGCGAGACTCCCAGCTTTGTGTGTGCGAGTCCGGCCTAGGAGCGGGGAGGGCCGCCCTCGAGGGGCTGCTGTCCCTGGCTTCCAGGCCCCCGGGGTCTGGGGATAGAAATTCGCTCGAGTTCCAGTTGCGTCCTTGTAGTTCTTTGCGTTTTACCCCAGCGAAGCTTGAATACGGCTCCCGCAACTCCTTCCTTGCTCAGGCCCTAGTGGGTGTGGGTCTGCAACCCAGCCATGTGGAGGGGCAGTGCCATGGGGAGGCATCAATTATCCCGCGTCAGTTTTAGCACCTGAGCTCCTTCCTGATTCAGTCCCAAGACGCAATCTCCAAAGGCTCGCCTTTGGCTTCCTCATGATTGCTTTAGTTCCTAGATTTGGATCCCAGGGAGGGGTTGCAAGTACCAACCTGTGGGGCTGCCTCTTGGGTCACTGTGGAGCTGGCGTGATCCCCTGTTGGAATTGAGGTGACCTAAAAATTGGCTGCTGTTGGTGCTGACGGTTGCTAGAATCCGGGATAGGGCGGGTCTCAGCACCTGTGCCGCCGGGATGCAGGCTCTCCGCCCTCCCAGCCTCTGCCCTATTAAAGGAATAAGTTATTTCTAAAGTATTTTGTAAGAAAAGTGTTACCTGCCTTACAGCGTTCTGCTTATTCATTACCCTGCTTGTTTATCAGAAATGGGCGCCTGAAACCTGGAACACCCTAACATTTAAAAAGCAGCACTATGGAATGATGTAATCTGAAAGCAACCTGTTAAAAAGAGACTTCTGATCAGTCTCACCCTGAATATAAGGGCTGCTGAGAAGTGACATCCATTTCTCCCAAGCAAAAACGTGCAGATTGGTTGGGAAGTTTCCTTGCCTAGGGGCAAGGGCAGGCAGGTTCCTGGGAAGGGGGAGGGGGTCTTTGTGATAATTGCCGGCGTCCGGCTTGACCCGCCTGTAAATTCAGCTTGCTTTGCATCCCTCGTGTGTGTCTGTTCCTGCAGTTTAATCAGTCGGTGAGCAATGAGCTGAACATTGGGGTAGGGACTTCCTTCTGTCTGTGTACTGACGGGCAGCTCCACGTCAGGCAGATCTTGCATCCTGAGGCTTCTAAGAAGGTAAGAATGCTGGCTTCCTGAAAAGTGGATGTTCTCTGCGGGGTGACTTGAGGAATCTGAAAAGAAACAAAACAAATTCTCCCGGCTTCTGGGAGAACAGCTGTACTTTGGGGGTTGATTGGAAGCTTTTTAAATTGACGCCCAATTTCTGCTTTTAAAGTGGGAACGGGGACTTACGGCTTAATGGTTCAGATTTTCGTTTTGAAAAGATCATTGGTGATAGTTGGCAAAGCCCTAGTGGACTTGACATTGCTGTACTTGCAATCCACAAAACTGGACCGGGCTGAGTTTGGTGTTTGGCTAAAAGGGGTTAACATGGTAGATTTAACATTATGTACATTTTACCACAATTGAAAAAAAAAGTATGTAATTTTTTTAAAAAAAAGCATGTCTGGGACTGCAGTAGTTTTATAGGTATCCTTTGGCGATTTAAAACATTTCCTTTGACACTCTCCATTTTCCAAAGTTAATATAAGTTTGGAATTTTTGTCACTTAAAGTAGGAAAGACTGGCATTTTATTGCATTGTGGTAATTTTCTTGTGTGAAATGATTTATCCTTGAAAGAGAATCAAAAACCTAAATTTCTAAATACTTTTATTTAAGACTGCTTAGATAACAATTACCAAAACATCGGTAAAGTGACATTTCAGAACACTTCCCTTTAAAATAAGTGTTGAAAACTGAATTCTAAAATTTGTTTATTTATTTTTTGTAAGTGTGTGGATTTTTGGAGACAGTCTCACTCTGGAGCCCAGGCTAGCCTCAAATTCGTGTCTCATGTGTGTGCTGGGATTCTTTTATCAGTGAGGTTACTTTGACTGTCTTCTCATCTGGAAAGGTCCATTTGATAATGACAGTCTTAGCCTGGATTTGTTTCTCCCTGGGAAGAGATTTTGGTAGGACAATGAAGATCATAGACTGCTTGTCCTGTATAGCCGATTTGGATCGTCATAGTTTCGTCTGACAGTTGTGGTTAGCTGTGGATGCACTGCAGTAGGCAGGCACTGAGGGTGAAAAGATTGCGTGAAGCTAAGAAAGTTGGTAGATTGAAGTAGACACAGGCAGGCACACTTAGCCCAGGCTTCTTTGTCTTCGTTCTCTCAAGTAGGGAAAGCTGGTAAGTTAGCTAAATGTGTAATTATTTGAAAAGTCTGCAGGAGAAACCCCAAGTCCTTCACCTTGAAGCCTGATCACTCCTTTTATAGGAATCTTAGTAACCAGTTGATGTTGTGAAGTGGTGTACCTGTACCCATATCATTGTACAAAGGAGGGTTCAGCTCCACCCTCCAAGAAAGGCCAGAAATTAATTCCTAAATTCTTTCACTATTGGTGAGAGACAGAAAGCTTTTTATGATATTTTACCCCCTTCCATTGTTTTGAGATGGTGATAGCCCTGGCTAGCCTTTTAATTTATTGTAGGATAATCAAGTGGCTCCTTCCGTATTTTCTCAAGTGCTGGGTTACATTGTTCCCAGCACAGTTTCTTCTATTTTTTTTTTGGAAGGGGAGAAAATTTCTAGAGAAAAATGGTAGTTTCCTGAGTCATTTCTATAAAAATAGTGTTGTAATAAAAATTATATATATATTCCTTTACATACAAAAGGGCAAAACATGAAAGAAAATAACTTGGCTACACAGAAAACAATAGATGAAAATTTTTTCTTTAACATTAGAATATTATACATTTTCTAGAATTCTGTTTTTGCAACAATATTTATACTATACAAACCTGTTTACTTTGCTTTATAATTTAATGTAATGTCAGTACATTTATAAACACTGAATCAAATGCTAAGGATCAAGTGGGGATAGTGATTTAAATTGATGCTTTCCTGTTGTGTGGGTTAGTGCTGTAGATTATCACCATGACCATAGTGTGAGAATTCATGCTTTACATTGTTCTTCAAACTAATTACCTCAGTTTGATAATGCTGATTTCTCATACAGTATGAGAAAAATCACACTGACTAGAATCCACTAGAGATATTATTATATATTTAGCAAACATTAATAAACTGTATTTTCTGGTTGGAGCCCAGCATTTAAGAGCGCTTTTTCTTGAGAAGGACCTGGCTTTGGTTCCCAGCATTCACATGGTGGCTCATAACCATTTATAACTCCAGTTCCCTGGGATCCAATGCTCACTTGCAATCTCTGGCCACCAGGCTTACATGTGTTATACATACATACATGAAGCCAGAATACTCATAAAGAAATTTAAAATAAAACATATATTTTCTTTTTTTAAAAAAATGAAGATTCCAAGTTAATGAACACTAACCATTTTGAAATAAAAAAAAAAAATCTGGGACTGGAGATAGCTCAGCAGGTAAATATGTTTGCTTCCAAGCTGGATGGAGTTCAATCCCAAGACCCACGTGGTAGAAAAATCTGACTTTCCCAAATAGTTCTATGGCCCCCCACATTCATGCAGTGGTGCTTGTGTACTCCACATAGCAAATGATGTTAAGAAAGTGGGGAATCTAAGTTCTTCCTTTTCAAACATTTTTATCCAGGGATAGTGATCCATGACTAACAACTGTACTCTTGAAGCTGAGCCAGCATATGAGTTCAAAGCCAGCCTAGGGTCATATATAGTAGGTTCCAAACAAAAAAGCAGAAGCCCAGAATTACCTTTCTGGGTTGAGGATTTACCTCAGTATTAGTGTTTGTCTGGTGTCCT
Organism: Phyllotis vaccarum; assembly: GCA_033318265.1. Lineage (NCBI taxonomy): Eukaryota > Metazoa > Chordata > Mammalia > Rodentia > Cricetidae > Phyllotis > Phyllotis vaccarum. Next base: position 4,744,732 of record JARWLC010000012.1, on the reverse strand, counting down.
GGGTTCATTCTCCAGCCTGCATAAAACTAGATGTGGAGGCACATTCGAGGGTGGTGGCAGGGGATGGTGCACACCTTTAGTCCCAGAACTCAGGAGGCAGAGGCAGGTGGATCTCTGGGTTTGAGATCAGTCTGGTCATAGAATAAAGAAAGAAAAGAAAAGAAATTTCAAGGTTTGCTGAGTCTTGAGTTTGAAGTCAGCGTGGGATAATGCAAGGAGAGTCTGTCTTAAGCAGATAAATAAAATACCCTTAGCCAGTGGTATATTTATCTGCCCAGTAATCTTTACTAACCATAAGAGTGGTGTTCAGAGGTAAGAACAGTAGGTAGTGGTCTCCTTTGCTTTGATGGGAAGTACCTTTTCTTCTTGCCTTGTACATGTTAGGCAGACATACTACCACTGAGCTGCATTCTTAGCCCTTGGCCCTTTTGAGACTCAGGCTGTGGATGGTTTCACAACCCTCCAGTCTCCACCTCCAGAATTAGGTGCACTCTCTGCTTGTCCAGTTGTGTGGCTTTTTTGTTTTAAATGTCTTATCTGCGTCTGTGGTGCTACAAAACACATTTCTCATGTAGAGGTCAGAAATAACTTCAAGCCTATTTTCTTTTTCCATTGTTACATGGGCTTCATAGATCAAATTCAAGTTGGGATTTAAGCCCTTTGCCCACTAGGCCATCTGACCAGCCTGTGGTTTTTTTGTTTGTTTGAGATTTATTTTATTATTTTTTATGTATTGGTGGTTTGCCTGCATGGATTATGTGTGCCATGTGTATGCATGCCTTTGGAGGCCATAAGAGTGTGTTAGATCCCCAGGCCTGAAGTTCTGATGATTGCCAATCACCATGTGAGTGCTGGCAATTGAAAAGTGCTTTTAACCACTGAGTATTCTCTTCAACCCCTGTGATGCATATTTTTAAAGTCTGGTTCGAATTCTCCGTTAAAGCCAGAACACTGGGCAAAAACTAATATGGAAATGTAATTTGGCACCAAAGTAATATTTGCAAAGAATAGTGACTTTGCAACGCCTAGTTTTGTTTAATAACAAATATACATATTATTGGGACTCAACAGTAGTTAGAGCTACAGAAAGTTACTACTTAACCTTAGTCTAAATTTGTGTAAAAATTGATACCTGAAAACACAGATGGCCTAAGTTGATAACAGCTAGAAAAAGTTTATTATGACCTGAAAAGTAACAGCACAATAGTCCACATCTGTAATAGCAACTTAATGAAAGGGCTCATGGGGGTGGGAAGTGGTCCAGTGCTTAGCAGTACATTTGTTCTACTCTTTACCCTCACATCTGACCATCCCCAATTCCTGCAGCTCCAATCCCAGAGGTTCTGACAATCTCTTCTGGCCTTCAAGAGAACCCACACGCATACCCATATGACTAAATTTAATATTTTAAAAATGGTTTGAAGCTGGGTGGTGGTGGTGGTGCACGCTTTTAATCCCAGCATTCTGGAGGTAGAGGCAGGAGCATCTCTGTGTGTTTGAGGCCAGCCTGGTCTAAAGAGTGAGTTCCAAGACAGCCAGGGCTACACAGAGGAACCCTGTCTCCAAAACAAAACAAGCAAAACCCAAAAATGGTTTGGTTAGAAGGCACAGTGGATCATACACATGGTTATCCATTTCATTACAATTGGATAATTTCTATGAAATTGCTATAGGATTTAATGCAGTATCATGACCAAGTATTAAAAATAGCCATTCTACATTGAATTTTATATTTCTGAAAATTGTGGTAAATTGTACCATATTCCATTCTTAGGTTCCTAGTTATTAGAGAAATGTGGACCAGATTCACCTAGCTAACAGCCTCTGCCTTACCCTCTCTCAGAATGTATTACTACCTGAATGCTTCTACTCATTTTTTGATCTTCGAAAAGAATTCAAGAAATGTTGCCCTGGCTCACCCGACATCGACAAGCTGGACGTAGCAGCAATGGCGGAGAGTATCCTTTAAAATTATTTAAGAAGGTTTTGTAGATAAGGGTATGGCCTGGAGGGAGGATGCCTGTCCTCCACAGTGCTGCCATTAAAGGCATTAACCACTGTACCTGGCTCAAGAAAAATGCTTTAAACTTTGTCAGTGTGTAGATGATTTCTTTCCAAACTGTGTTGATATCTGGTACCAGGATGATGTAACAATATATAAACTATATGTGTCTTTCAGAGTAATCATTGACCAAGCTTGAATAGTTATATGGAACCAATTTATGTGAGGTGGTTGTTGCACTTCTCATAAAATATGTGCATATGTAGGTGTGTGTGTGTGTGTATGTAGATATTTGGTTTATATAAAGTGGGAAGACTTCCCAAAGCCACTTATGCTTGATCATTTTGCTCTTGGGGTCTATTTTTTGCTTTTTTACAGTAGATTAGATGAGTATTAGGTGCCCTTTAGACCTCACCAGCCAGAACTTGATTATAGTAAGATATTTGGGGGCATGATAAAATGGACTAAGCCAGACGTGATGGTACACACCTTCAATCTCAACACTCGGGGCAGAGGCAGGTCTATGTACCTGTAGTCTGAAGCCAGCTAGAGATACATAGTAAAGCTGTCCCAAAAAATTGAGGGAGGGGAACAATTGTTCCTGAATACTACAAAGAGTATTTTTTTTTTAATTAATTAATTTAAGGACAGAATCTCACTAAGTAGTTTTGACTGTCCTAGAACTCACTATGTAGACCAGAAATCCACCTCTCTCTGTCTCCCAAGTGTTGAGATGAGGGTGTATGTTACCTGGGCTATGAAGATAGTATATTGAAATGTATATATAAAATTCTCTTCTGAGACAGGATTTCTCCAAGTAGCTTTGAAGCCTGCCCTGGATCTTACTCTGTATACCAGGCTGGCTTCGAATTCACAGAAATTTACCTGCCTCTTGCTTCTGCCTGCTGAGTGCTAGGATTAAAAAAAAAGCATGTACCACCCCTCTTGTTCAGTCTTAACAAGATTTTACTGTTTTCCCCCTCTGAAGACCTTATTTCCAGCATGGGAGTTAGGGTGCAAACGTACATAGACAATTCAGGGCTTAGCAAAGTGCTAAACTATTTTATGCAAATAGAAAATACAACAAAACAACCCAATTATTATAGCTCAATGGTAGAGCACGTAGAGACTCTGGGTTCTGCCCCTACAGCTCAAAATAAAGCCGTACCTTTTGGTATTCTCATCATGTTATGAAATGTCCATTGCTGTATGCATAAGGTCCTTGTGTAAGCATCTTGTTTTTCTCGGTTGACAATTAAGAGCTATCTTGCTAAAGCACAACCCCATCCATCCCTTTCTTCCAGCGTTTGGCGTATTTAAGGTTTCAAGTTTGAGGACTGTTTTGTGGGTTGCTCCTGGCTCTGGACTGTGCTTCGCAGCATATTTTAGTGGCTGACCTTTGGGGAGGGTCAAGATGATGTGCCTGTGGTTTTGTTTACTTCTATAAGCATACATTGGCTGTTCTTTTTCAAGTGTGGTGGTGATAAATATTTGTCTATAGTAAATGGGTAAATTGTGAGTAAGCCAAGGAACTTCCTCCTTACGTGCATTGTTCTTAACACTGCAAGTAGAGCTCATGGCCATTTAGCAATGCATTCAGTTAAAGACAAAGACGGGATTTTCTGTTTCTTAAACTGTAATTTGTTTAGGGTCTGGAGGTAAAGCTCAGTTGGTAGAATGCCTGCTGAGGATGGGTTCTGGGTTGGATCACACTTGTGATTGTACCTGTAATCCCAGCACTTGGCAGGTGGAGATGGGGGATCAGTGGTTCCAGGTTATTCTCAGTGTTGTAGCAAATTCCAGGCCAGCCTGCCCTATTTGAGATCTTGTCTTTAAAAAAAAAAAAATGTATTTTAACCTTAACACTTCTTTTAAATTAATGTTTGTGTTTTTTTGTTCAACCCTTTAGTAATGCAAAAGTTTTTACTTTTCATCCCTGTTGTGATCATTTAATCTAACAGCTTCAGAGGTCAGGAAACTGAATTTGAGTATCAGCTGTGGCCATCTGTCTGAGCATGTCTGAACTGAAGAGTTATGTTCTTTTAAAAGCTAAATCTTTCCTTGTTAATATGGAAATGGCCCTGAATTTACAAACATGAAGATAGTCATTAAGTATATTTGATGGTTTTGTCAAATGATGAGTCTTGGCTCTTGGGAGCTGTAGCACTAGTCATCCAAGTATGCAGGTAAACACACTTTCCAAAAATGCCTCTTACGGGGCAGTTATCTGTATTCTTATTTTTAAATCTGAGTCATTTGAGACTGTCTCGTGTAGTCCAAGATGATCTAGAAATTGCTATGTCATTAAAGATGATCTTGAACTCCTGTTTTTCCTGCTCCCACCTCTTAAGTGCTGGGATTATAGGTCTGTACTGCCCTGGCCAGCCTGCTGTGTTTGTTGTTGTATATACATATATATGTGTGTGTGCATTTTTTAAATTTTTTTAAGATTTTAAAGTTTATTTATTAAGAATACAGTGTTCTGCTTGCATGTCTGCCTGCAGGCTAGAAAAGGGCACTAGATCTCATTACAGACGGTTGTGAGCCACCATGTGGTTGCTGGGAATTGAACTCAGGACCTCTGGAAGGGCAGCCAGTGCTCTTCACCTCTGAGCCATCTCTCCAGCCCTCATTGTTGTTTTAAGGCAGGTGTAGAAACAGATTTGTTTGAAATGTCAGTGGCTGTGGTGCTGTTAGGAGTAAGTCTTGCCACTGTTTTTGTTTCAGTAAGAAATGGGAACTTGCTGTACAGCTCAGGCCTTAGGTCCTGCATCAGTTCTTCCCCTTGAGTGCTCAGGCTATAAGCATGGTTCGTCACACACAATGAAAAAAAATTAATACTAATTTTAGATCAGAGAAAATCAAGCAGAAAGTATAGATTTTCCGTTAGAATCCTCACTGTGGCACATGCATAAAAGTTTGTTGAAACGGAACCTCCTAGCCAGGCAGTGGTGGCATGTGCCTTTGATCCCAGTACTCAGATCTCTGAATGTAGACAGACAAAAAAACAAAACAAAAAACCCAAACCTGAACCTACTTTGACACTATCCTCAGTTTAGTGTTTACTTTCAGTGTTAGACACTCCTGGACTTTCCTGGGTGTGTAATGATGTATCTGACTGTAACATCAGGAAACATAGTATAGGAGAGCCATGCAATGGCTTCATCACCTGGTTTTCCTCCCTAACCATCTTACTGTCCTGTGATTTTGACTTTTCCAGAATGTCTTGTAGTCAAAATGAAATAGCAACAATCTTCTCAGATTGCTTTTTAAACCCAACAAGACACATCTAAGTTCCTTGCACATATTTTCATGGTTTGATATCTCATCTTTCAGCGATGCATTGCATTGTCTGAATATGTCACAGTTCGCTCACTCTTTGTATTGAAAACTTAGTTGCTTCCAAGTTCTGACAATTATGAATAAAGTTGCTCTAAACATCTTAATGCATGATTGTAGAGAGACGTACATTTTTTAATTAATTTGGGATAATTACAAGAACTGTGATTGCTGGATTAGATATAGTACAACTCTGTTTTATCTTCATGCAGTTCTATGTTGAATGCTTTTTTGGGGGTAGAGAAAGCAGAGACTTTGAGTTTTTAAAAAAAGTATGTAGAACTTGAATGTGTGGTTTTTCAAGGTACTTATGGAAGATGAAATAGGAATGCTGTCTCTTTCTGTGCAGTTATTTCACTGCTTAGCCCCGCCCCGCCCCACCCTCTGCCCCTGTCCTTGCCCCCGCCCATAACCCTGCCCCTCCCCTGCCCCTGCCCCTGCCCTAGCCCCAGCCCCAGCCCCAGCCTCAGCCCCAGTCCCACCCTCTGCCCCAGCCTCAGCCCCAGTCCCAGCCCCCAGCCGCTGCTCCACCTCCTGCCCCTGCCCCTGCCCTAGCCCCAGCCTCAGCCCCAGCCTCAGCCCCAGCCCCAGCCCCAGCCCCAGCCTCAGCCCCTGCCCCTGCCCTAGCCCCAGCCCCAGCCCCAGCCCCAGCCCCAGCCCCAGCCCCAGCCCCAGCCCCAGCCTCAGCCCCAGCCCCAGCCCCAGCCCCAGCCCCAGCCTCAGCCCCAGCCCCAGCCCCAGTCCCAGCCCCCAGCCGCTGCTCCACCTCCTGTCCCAGCCCCAGCCCCAGCCCCAGCCTCAGCCTCAGCCCCAGCCCCAGCCTCAGCCCCAGCCCCAGTCCCAGCCCCCAGCCGCTGCTCCACCTCCTGCCCCTGCCCCTGCCCCTGCCCCTGCCCCTGCCCTAGCCCCAGCCCCAGCCCCAGCCTCAGCCCCAGCCTCAGCCCCAGCCCCAGCCCCAGCCCCAGCCCCAGCCCCAGCCCCAGTCTCACCCTCTGCCCCGGCCCGGCCCCATCCCTGTTGTTTCCTAGAGGAAAAGGAAACCGAAGTATTGAAGTCTTGTAACTTGATGAGAGGGCGCTGCAACTTTGTAGATTTGCCCTTGGGGGACTAAACTTCTCTCTCTTTAAGTTGGATATTCCCAAATGAAAATTTTGTGGATCTTGTCATTTGTAAATGAAAAGGATGGATGATGTGAGGAATGGCAGAGTTAGGGATTTTGTGATGCAGCTATGGTTCTGTCAGCCCTTTACCCCTCGTGTTTTTGTGTTTGCTCTACAATTCTTTCTAGCCTTGGCTTAGGTGCCCAGAGTAATTCCAGATGCAGATGTACTAGCCGTTTGTGGGTTGCACAAAGCTGGCTGGCAAGGCCTTATCTATCAGGTGAATTGTGCATTGCAATTTATTTAATCAGGCCAGGTGGGAAGAGGGTGATGATAGGAGTGTTGCTTTGTCTTTTTTCTTGGTGGGGGCGGGAGGGGGTGAGATCCTTTGAAGAGACTAATACTTAATACCTCTGATTGGCATTTTGACTACAGAGCTATTTGTATAAATCATTTTTATTCATTTACTGAAATAACTGGCTGGGTCATGGTGTCACGCACCTTTAATTCCAGCACTAAGGAAGCATAGGTGAATGAATCTTGAGTTCTAGAGCAGCCTAGTCTACAGGGTGAGTTCTAAGACAGGCTTCAAAGCTATCTGTTTAGGAAAACAAGCAAGCGAAAACACAAAACAACCTCCCAATAGCATAGCATAGTGCTTAAAGACATCAATTCTGGAGTCTCCTGGATTGGAGTTAAGTTATTGGTGCTCTGTATATTAGAGTAGACAAACTTGAAAATGTCATGGTGCACCTCAGCTCATGATCCAGTGCTTGGCCACTGTGACTGCTTTCCTCCCAGATTATGGCATATGAAAAGAGATAAGACAGCTGCCAGCAACTTTAAAATGCACTTCCTCATTGATTTAAAAATACTGAATGAGCTATTTTACAGTTAAAGTTTTTGAACCTTACATGACGCTGGCTAGATAGTTTTGAAAGCTTCAGGTGCGTATTAATTCAGGTAAATGGCCATGTTAACTTGTCTTTTCCTTTTTAAATACTCTGTGATTATGACTCTTTGTTTTGATTTTTTTGTTTTTTGTTTTTGTTTTTTGGAGACAGGGTTTCCCTGTGTAGCCTTGGCTGTCCCTCCACTTGCTCTGTAGACCAAGCTGGTCTCAAACTCACAAAGATCCACCTGCCTCTGCCTCCTGAGTGTTGGGATTAAAGGTGTGAGCCACCACTACCCAGTTTATGGCTCAATTTTGCATGAGGTTGTTATGATTAATTGAACAGGACCATGGTAATTACACAAACCACTACCTAATTTAAAAGATGGAGGGAACACTGAGTATCCCTTATGAAAATGATTTAAAATATAAAGTGTACAGTTAAGGGGTGCTATGGTGCTTGACCTTTTTAGATGGAAGGGGAAGGAATTATCTTTGGCATCACATTGGCAGTGTGAGCCAAGTTAACGAATACATTGGCTTGTGGTCTGTTGTGAGTTATGCACTAAAGATGACTGCTTGTCCTGGCTGGCACACAGGCTCACTTTGTGTGACTTACCAATTCACTATATTTTACTTTTGATGTAATTCATTTGGTAGAATGCTTATCTAGCACCCAGGAAAATCTGGGTTTGACTCCTAATGTTTGTTAGCTACTACTGTATGAGCCAGCTGTTTATGTAGTGATATGTGTTAGTAATTCCAGCACAAGAGAAGTGGAGACAGGAAAGTCAGGATTTGAGGGTCACCCTTGGCCATGTAGTCAAATGGGAAGGAAACCTTGTCTTAAACAAACTTAGTTCGTGAGTTCCTAGATAGTTGTTCTAGAAGACCCTTAGCAACACTTATGGACCCATAGATTTGTTTATATACATATATAGACACATAGGAGATTAAGAGTATACGTGTATGTGTGTGAGAGAAACGGAACATGGAATTGGGAGGGAGACAAGGGGACCCAGAAGGAGTTTCAGGAGGTGAGGGTGAGGCTGAGGGTGGTTTTGCGCCTCAGTTTTCATTTTCATAGTCTCTCCCTAATTTGCTCACTCTATAAATACCTTTTTGTCAGGATCACTGAGAATGTATAGTGGGCCTAGTCTAGATAGTTCGTTCCGGGGTGACTTGGGCTATGGAATGAAATTCTAGCTAAACAAAACAAAAAAGACCTTTTTATTTGTGTTCTGATTGTTGCAATGTTAAGGACTACATACACCTAGGGCCTTGGATATGTAAACACTCTGTTCCGTTTCCTCCAACTCTTAAACGTACCTGTTTTCTTCTGTCGTTTTGAAATGCTGTTTCACAACAGTGCTAGAGCAGCTTCAGACCCATGAACCCCAATTCTCACCCTTCGTAGTTAAGATTACAGATGTGAGCTGCCACATCTTACTGCTTCTGGGGTGAATCTGGCTCATCAGGTTTGTTTGAAGTTCCATGGCTTCGCCCTTCATTAAGCTAATACCTCCAGGAAGTAGTATTTGATAGGTATGGATCCCTTTCCTCCCCCTTGGAAAGAGTAGTTGGAGTTAAACTAAGCCTCAAACCAAGCATATTTCTGGTGGAGGACAGTTTCCTGCTGCGGCTCCTACTTGTATCATACAGTGGCACCTTTGTTTTGTCCAGGCTGCCCTGGAGCTCCACCTGTCTACCAGGATGACCTGATTAATAAACTCAAGAGATCCACCTGCTTCTGCCTCCCAATCCTGGAATTAAAAGCCATTTCCTGTCAGGTGTCCTTTTAGTTGTGTGTGTGAGTCTCAAGTACAGCTGACCTCAGACTTGCCATATAGTGAAAGACCAAATGTGCACTAGGCAAGTGCTCTACCAACTGAGCTACATCTTCAACCAGATCTTCTCTCTCTCTTTTTAAGGTGTATGTGTGTACCACATTTGTGTTGTTCCAGAAGGTGCCCGACTCATTGGGACTAGAGTTACAGCTGGATGAGCCTCTGAGTGGGAGCTGGGAACCAGACTCTGCTCCCTAGAAGAGCAAGTTCTCTCCCTTTTAACCGCCGAGCCATCTCTCCAGCCATATATATATTTTAAGCCTTTACAACACCTGTTACTTTCTTCTTCCCCTCCTATCTAGGCTTGTGGAAATTCTGGTTCTTGGTGCCCACAGCTCTCTGCTCCCTGCCTTTCCCCCTTTGACACCACAGGCGTGTTAACAGGTCCGGCAACATAGTATTTGTAACATGCTATAAACAAACTAGGGAGGTAACTAGACTGTCTTCTGATGAGTCTCAGCAGAGCTTTGATACAGAATTTCCACTGGGATGTAAATATGAGACTTAAACATCTTCCCTAACTAATATATATGGAATTTTATGTGTTAATGTCTTAGATACAAACTAAAAGCATAGTTTGAGAAAGATATGCTTATAGGTGGAAAGCAGATACACTGACAGCATATCTGTTTTATGGCAGTCGGGAAATAGTGAGTTTAGTAGGCTAGTATAGATGAGATTGATGAGGCTAACCTCAGCCCATCACCAAAGGGAAAGTGATAAGGGAGAGGCCCCTGCTCTTGGGATAACCTCCTCTACTGCTCCAGCCTCTCTGGATGGACACCTTATGAGTATAGCTTGAAATGTAGAGTTTTGTTCCCACGTGCTAGGCTGTATTCTTTATTCCTTCCTGGGATTTCTGGTTTGCAGAGCAGGCTGAGCCTGTCTGTGCTGTTTCAGCTGCCTGAGGGCACAATGAGTAACTTACGTGGTGATTAGCTCTGCGGTAAAGCAAGAGGCACAGGCTCATGGCACCTTCCTCAATCAAGATCAGATTTGAAACAAGTAATCCAAAATATAATAGGCCCTGATGAAACAACCCCAAAGCTGGAGAGATGGTTCAGCTCTTCCAGAGGACCCAGGTTCAAGTCCCAGCACTCACATGGTGGCTCACAGCTGTCTGTAACACCAGTTCCAGGGGATCTCACACCCTCACACAGACATACACGTAAGCAAAACACCAATGCACATTTAAAAAAATAATAAAAAGAAATTATCAAAAAAAAAAATTTAAAAACAAAAAATTCACAAGCTTGCCTGGGGCCAGGTACATAACTCACCAGTACTGCATTTCCTAGCACGTACAAGAGGCAAGAAAGAAAGAAAGACAGACCCCCCTTTTGTTATTAGTGTTTTAATTCTGGAAAGGAAATGGGTTAAGCAGATTTAAGTGGTCTGCATGTGTACACACGTGTAAAGAGGTGATTGGGCATGCAGCATGTCCAGTAAAAAATTGTTACGGCTTTGAACTGCTGGTCTCTGTGGTGGCACAAAGAAAAAATATGTTAGGATATATTATATAGAACTATATTAGCCAAAGGCCAGTAACATATTATATTAAAAATGGGAGTTTAAAAAAACCATTCTTTAGCTACAAACCTATTTCAACACAGAAAGGAGACTTTGAATTTTTACATTTGATCTTTCTGTTGACTTATAAATTTAATTTTTTTTTCTCAAAGTATTGCACAAAGTAAGCCAAATTAAGCAAAGCTTTTTAGCCAAGAACAGGGATATGTGTCCAGCAAAGTGTGACTGAATTATAACCCAGTCCTGTTAGCTTCCATGAGGAAACTGAGTTGGGGAACATCTCTAAACCCTGGTTCTTCATTTTGTGGGTGTTGCTTTTATACCTGATGATGGAATGTTGTAAAGAGTGGAGAAAATGGATAATGGCACAGATGGTGTCTCAAATGCTTGTTTATGCCCATGCATTTACATACATCTATGTATTACATAGCTGCATATATTTTGGTGGGGAATCCTTTATAAATAGTTCTATTATGATTTGATATGTCATGTATCTAGAGTTTTATTTTTTCAAAACATGTAGTCTGTAGTTCTGGCTATTTGGAACTTGTTGTGTAGACCAGGCTAGTCTTAAACTCATACCCACTCTGAATTCTATAATTCTAAAGAATGAGTTATAGGTATATATTTGATTTGTTTAAATATAATATGAAAATGAGGACTAAAGTCACTAGAAGTATAATTAGAAAATGTCAAACCTACTGGGACATGGTGGCTCATGTCTTTTTAATCCCAGCCCTCAGGAAGCAAAGGCATTGAGAGTTCAAGGCTAAGATGGTCAACAGGCAAGTTCCAGAACAGCCAACACACACAGTGAGATTTATCTCAAATAAACACAACAAAGAAATGGCAAACCTGTATGTGAAACAAAAAATTGTAGATCCATCTCTCATCAAAGAGCCCTCTTTGTACATGACAAAAGTGGGTGTGAGGTGATGGTACTTGATGCCTGTGGACAGCCTGCAGCTGGGAATACCATAGTCCCCAGCTGACTTTGAGAAGAGGCTCAGTATCCTTTCTTCAGCACCCTGGACTCTGTAGCTTACAGCAAATTGTTCAGGTGTTTTCCCCTGTCTGTAGGCTGTGAACACACGGAGAACATAACTTTCCTCATCTTTGTTTCCCTGCATTACTGCAGTGTAATAAAGACCAAATCTGAGGATGCTGAAGGAGGTTAAAGGAAGGTGAGATGTGTACTCAGGGAATGTATAATACAAATGAAGAGCAGTTTCCCAGAGGGGCAATAGCTGTGTCCTGGCGCAGCTAGGGAAGGCTTTAGTGCTGGGTTCCAGCTCTTCTGGGCTAAACCGGTGAGGGGCTAAGAAGATAGAAGGTGGGTATTTTATGGAACTCATTTGATTATGTTAGAGAATGATCATGAATAAAAGTTGAATAGAGGGCTGGGCAGTGGTGGTGCATGCCTTTAATTCCACCACTCAGAAGGCAGAGAGAGGCAGGTGGATCTCTGTCTTTTGAGGTCAACCTAGTCTACAGAGTTTTAAAACAGCCAGGATCACATAGAGAAACCCTGTCTCAAAAAACAAACAACAAAAAAAGAAGAGCCTTTTGTGTGTGTGTATGTCTGTTTGTCTGCCTGCCTGCCTGACTGTCTGTGTGTTATTTTTTTATGGCAGGGTTTCTCTATGTAGCTCTGTCTGTCCTGGAGCTGGCTCTGTAAACCTCAAACTCAAATCTGCTTGTCTTTGCTGCCCTATGTGTTGGTATTAAAGGTGTAAAATATCCTTTTATATTCCCAATATCTCCAAACCTTATCCTAACTAAGCCTTGGTATTCTCTTTTGGGATGGACAATAGGATGTAATTAACGTTTCTGTGTCTGTCTTTGTATCTGACCATCTTTTTGCTGCCTACATCCCTCTAGGTCAGAAGTCCACAAGTGGCCAGCTAACTGAAAATTTAGAGTCTGCTGTCCACATAGCCCGTCTTACTCAAACCCCACCCCAACATCTTAACAATATAAAATCTATTCTTTGTTATGGCTGTATAATAACTCATCTCATCAAGCACTTTTTCTCCAGGTTCCCAAGGTACACATGTGTCAGCCTGCGGTGTTTTACATCTACCAGTCTAATCTAGCATCATGCAGGTTCTTATGCAGTGTGAACTTGGCCAATTTTTTCCAATTTTTGAGGTTTGAGAAATGAATGCATGAGAATGTTGGAAGCTGTTCAATGGCACTGATAGGCCTTAATCTGCTATGACTTGTTTTTATTTTTTAGATATCATAACTGGAGGGTAGAGAACAGCGTGCTGAAAGTCACAAAAGCCTGACCACCCCCTCCTCCTCCCCTACCTTCCACCTGTGTAGCCTACACCTGGTGAAGCATGTGCTGAGCCTGAGACACCAGACTTGTGTGTGTGTGTTGGGGGGGGGGGGGGGCTGGTTTCATTCCTTGATTCTTTAAAGAGCCCAGTAGTCTTTTCCTGACTCCCCTGAAGATGGAGGCATTTGTCCTTCCTTGTCTCCCCATTATTTGGATTCGTAAGTACATAATGGTAGCTCCAAAGATGATAGCCTTTGAGTAGACTGGTATTATCTGCCTGACCATTGCTTGGGAGTGACCCTTCGGCCCTTCACCATTTATTTTCTCACTAGACGGTGGAAAGGGTAGAGGCCAAAGGGTGGACTTGATCTACCATTTGAGACTGATGGTTGTCATATGACAATTTTGAGATTTTTTTTTTTTTTTTCAGTTCTAAGTGTTTGTGTGCTTATCATGGGTTAGAGGAAGGACTGGGGTGTCTGAAAGAGGGAGCATGCTGTTATTAAACGTCTTCTTTGTGCCTTCTTATCTCTGACTTCACAAGAAGCCCAGAGGGTGAGGTGACCACATTTATGGCTTTACAGATGAGCTGGATTCTAGCAGGATTAAATCATTCCTAGGGAACTGCCCCTCACTGGGAAAAAGGGGAAGTCAGGAAGGGCAGTAAAGAGATGTAAAAGAAGGGCTTGTGGTATTGACTGATTGGCTAGCCTCTGAATTATTGAATTTCCCTAAAAAGATAAGACATTTCTTTTTACCTTTTAAGCCTTTAAAAATAACAGATAGGGAACAGCATGGAATAAGACAAACATCCCACTAAGTACAAGCAGACAAGTGCCTTCATTCTAGAGAACCGGTGCATTCTCACAGTGGTATCTTTGATTCCTGTTAAAAGTGTAGTCTGGGGCTGGAGAGGGGGTTCAGTGGTCAAAGCACTAGCTGCTCTTCCAGAGGACCTCGGTTCAATTCCCAGGACCCACATGGCAGCTCACAACTATCTGTAACTCTAGTTCCAGGGGAACTGACTCTCTCACAGAGTATATATAGACAAAATACCAGTATACATTAAGTAAAGAAATAAAAATGTATTTTAGACCAGTGAGATGGCTCAGCAGGTAAGATTGCTGTTATACCTTAGGACTCGAGTTCAGTCTCTAGGAGTCACATGGTAAAAGGTGGTCACCCTCAAAGCTGTTCTTATTGCTATGCATAGTTTTTGGCACAAGCGCTCCCACACATGGAATGCCAGTTTCTAGAGCAAATGACCATACACACAAATAATTAAAATGTAATACAATTTTAAGAAAATACATAAATATTTTAAAAATAGTTGTGAGTTATACATAATACAAAATGTGGAAGACAACCCCTGGTTCACTAAAAAGTATGCTGACATGGCCAAAGAGTATTAGAGTTGGTCATGGCGTGCACCTACACTCTCAACACTGTGGTTGCCGTTGGAGGATGGCTGGAGTCCTGGAGTCCTGGAGTCCTGAACAGCCTGGGCAGCATAGTGAGGTTACCATGTCAGAACACACGTGACATGGCTGGAACCAAGTGCTTGTATTATTTCTAAAATTTTCTGTGAAAAAAACGTGCCTTTTATGATCTACTATTAAAGATCTGATATCCCATAGGGCTCTGGAAGTATTCTAGAAGAGAAGTTCTGAGTAAAAGCATAGAACCTATGTCACTTGTATTCTCAAGTATGAACTGCAAAACTATACCTCCTGTTGTTGACTGACAACCATATCTTTAGGTTGCCTGGTCGTTGCCTTGTATGTATAATGACAAAGGATTCTAGTTGACTTTGTTGCTTTGTCATTTGGCAGTAATGCACACAATTTTAATGCATTTTCTATTTCCTAAGAAAACCTCAGGAAAGGGTTAACTTGGGCGTTTGCCACTGCAAGGAGGTAAAGAGTGTAACACACAGGCTGAGTGCCTAAAGACCTCCCCTGGCTTCTAACTTCTGCCTGGTAGTAACCTGCCTCTACCTCTCCAAATGTTTCCTTAACGTAGCCCCCTACAGGTCTAAACTTTGAGAAGAATGACTCTGTCTCCCGATACGGAGCCTCTCAGGTTGAAGATATGGGAAACATAATTTTAGCAATGATCTCAGAGCCTTACAGTGAGTATCTCTAGTGATTATGTAGTACTGTTATTTGATCCCCTGATCTTTTGATTGCTTTGCACAGATTTGCCATCTAGTAGCCAGAATGATGACTGTATATTCTCATTTTTAGATCACAGATTTTCAGATCCAGAGAGAGTAAACTACAAATTTGAAAGTGGCACATGGTAAGTGGTTGGGTATTTTTCATTTGAACCTTAGATTTGTTCTTGCTTATGACATTAAAGTCCCTTTAGATTTTCCTAATTTTATTAAACCTTCCAGTTACCATTTCTTATTGCTAGGCTATCCAGTATTTAAAGTAAATTTATAAGTTGAGGATAAAATTTAGTGCTGGATGGGTGTGGGGCATCCTTTAATTCCAGCACTTAAGGGATTCCTGTGAGTTCAAGGCCAGCCTGGTCTAGTTAGTGATGTCCAGGATAGCCAGAACTACACAAAGACACTCCGTCTCAAAAAGGGGGAGGGTATAGTGACGTGTTATTGTCTTTAATTGTCTTTAATTACTGTAATTGGCTTAGTTACATGCTCTGTTAGTGGTTCTTGCTTCAATGTTCATATCTGTTTTCCTTTTCTAAAGAACAGTCATAGGATTTGAAAGTTCATTAGTTAGGAGTTCTTACTGCTCTTTCAGAGGACCTTGGATTTGGTTCCCAGAGCCCACACCAGGCAGTTCACAGCTGAGATTTAGTGCTGTCTGCCCTTTGCACGTGGTGCACATAAATTCATGTAGGCACATATACACATGCATAAATAACAAATGGATCTTTAAGGAGTTCTTAATTTTCAAGGGGTAGGTTACATCTATTTTATCACAATGTTCGTCTAGGGAAGGGCCTAAGGGGTGTCTCTGTGGCCATAGGTAGACTTGGTTATGGCAGTCAGTCACTGTCATGAGGTTGATACTTGGTGATGAAGAGAGACTTTGACAGCTCTGCCAGTGGAGAGACCTTAGTGCAGATTTCATTATAGAGAAGGTGATTTGGCAACCAAATGTCCTAGGATTACTAAAAATATGAGCAGAAGAAAGAACATGAAAAGGTGTCAAAATATATAATGGGTGGTTTGCATGTGACTCACTAAGGTGTGGACACTCCCATAAACACCCTGTGTTGCCTGGCACTACAGTTTGCTGATGGAGACACTTAAATTGGCCTCTGACCACATGTTCACATTCCCAGTGTGGGTTAATTGTAGCTCTATTCTGATCCTTGCTGCCAAGCTGGATTTAACTCCTACATGTGTGCTTGAGACATGTGAAAAAAATTGGAGCCCCACCCCTGCTTGTCCTCAGTAAGTTGGCCCAGGCTTGGAGTCCTAGTACTAAGAAGGCTGAGGTAGGAAGTTCTCCTGTTCAAGGTCAGCCAGGGTGACTTACGAAAGCCCTGTCTCCAAACAGCAATAAAACCAAGACAAAGCAAGGAAAATCCTTCGTTTTAGGTCAGGATGTAATGGTGCTGAAGGAAGCTTCTTCCTGTAAATTGATCTGGGATGCTTTCTATCGTGACACAACAAGTTCTTTGAGCTGTGTCTAGATAAGCTTTGAGGTTACAGAGGAAGTTGGGGTTGCAAGTCAGTGTGGTCTCAAAATGAAGTGGGCCTCCTGTTGACCAGCAACTTGCCTTGCGTTAACTAGACAACCTGAAGTTGTGTTTCCTTGGCAGCAGCAAGATGGAACTCATCGATGACAACACAGTAGTGAGGACGCGAGGTTTGCCCTGGCAGTCTTCAGATCAGGATATCGCAAGGTTCTTCAAAGGACTCAATATTGCCAAGTTGGTTTTCTGTTTTCCTCAACTCTGAAGAAGTACGGTTTTCCTGTCATCCCTGTGTTCCCTACCTGCCATCTGTTCTGTTTTTTTCAAAGGGGAGGTGCAGCACTTTGCCTGAATGCTCAGGGGCGGAGGAATGGAGAAGCACTGGTTAGGTTCGTAAGTGAAGAGCACAGAGACCTTGCCCTACAGAGGCACAAACATCACATGGGGACCCGGTACATCGAGGTGCGTGTCCCAGCCTGGTACCTTAACCTCTCCACTTGACTGGTCGCATATGATGGGTGGTTTAGAAATGGTTTTAATATCTCTTTATTTTCTTAGGTTTACAAAGCAACAGGTGAAGATTTTCTTAAAATTGCTGGAGGTGAGCTGCTTTTGTGTAGTACCTATTTCATTGATAACCTTCATTGATAAATTGAAGTTTTGGGTGCACACTAAGTAGATTCCTGTGACCATGGATGGTTCTGTCTTAGTAAAACCTTGGAGTGGTTTATAAATAGCGAGAAGAAACTTCCAACACTGCTGGTGAATTTAATGTTCTATAACATTTGCCCTAAGGCCTGAGCCAGTTTACTATGGCTAAATAGCCATTAAGAATGAGCCCATATAAAGGTGAAAGGGTCACATACAGTTACATATAAAGAGAAAGGGTAGTTCTTGAGAGAGATATGTCTGAGCTGTTGGAAACAGCCACCTGCAGTACCTGAAGCTATTTATTGCAAATCTATTTCTAGATTTTCTCTAAACGATTGAACTCACCAGGGCTCAGGACCGCGGTAGTTTCTTGTATTTGGAAGGATAGTTTTATGGATTTGGTGGTTCTTCTCCTTCCTCTTTTGTGGGCTCTGAGAAATAAATTTTAAATCTTTTTTGAGTTCCAAATTTTTTTGAGTTAAGTCATTAACTTTAAAACCTAGGATGCAAAAAATATTAACTCTTTTTAAGATTTAAAAAATTTTAACCTCATGTGCACGAGTGTTTCTCCTTTATGTGTATGCACCATATTTGTGCTCAGTGCCTAAGCAGAGGCTGTTAGCGCCCCTGAAACTGGAGTTACAGGCCGTTGTGAGCCATCCCAGGGGTGCTGGTACCTGACCACAGAACCTCCTGAATGACAGGCAGCCAGTGTTCTTTAACAGCTGAGCCATCTATTCAGCCCTATCTGGTTTTTGAGATGGTTTTCGTTTATAGCCCAGAGTGACCTGGAACTTGTTCTGTGGCTCAAGGAGGCCACAGCTCCAGGCATTCTTCCTTCCACAGCTTTGCAGTGTTTGTCTTAGAAACATGAGCCACGATGCAGGGCTGTTGTTTTATTTTTTAAGGTAATTTTTAGACATCTACTTTGTAGGCTTCTATTGTTTGGTTGGTGTCATTTTAAAACTATTTCTTTGAACACATTCTAAACATGTTAAATTTATTTAATATTAATTGTACCTAGTATTATGTATATGGTGTTTTATTTGTTCTTTGGTTTTGGTTTTTTGAGACAAGGTTTCCCTGTGTAACAGATCCCTGGTGGTCCTGAAGTTCACTCTGTAGACCAGGATGGCCTCGAACTCAGATCTGCTCTCCTCTGCCTTCTGGGAGCTGGGGTTACAGGCATGCGCTACTCCACTGCCTCTACCCGGCCTGCATACTGTGTTTTTATACATCACTGCTGAACTCCTCCTGGAGCTTATTTTTAATTTTTAAGTATGTTGTGAAGTTTTATGTTTATGTGTACTACTCTTGAGGATGGGTCTCTGAGAGTAGGAGAGAGCTGAACCTAAGAATGGATTATACCAGATTATACTACTAGGCTGACTTTCATTTAAATGCAGAATCCCATATGAAATAGCACTGAGTCTTTCAATTGCCAAACTTATTCATTTCCTCTAATTTTCTAGTATGTTTCCTTTCTGCTCCTTTGGGGTTTGTGGTTGTTGTTATTGTTTTGTTTTAGCTAATCTCTATCACTTTAGAATGAAAGGCTTTACTTTTACATGGTTTCTGAAGTTCTGCAGCGGTGTTTGACATTGATTGGAGATAGCTGATCTATTTGGAGTTGCTGGGTTCTTCCTGTGCCCTGGACTTTTAAACACATTGCAAACTGAGACAAGCTGGCTGGATTTCATTGTATGTGCATAATGTGATGAGCATTGTCTTTTAAGACAAAGTGCTGTTAGTGGGAGGCTGTGCATTCCAGTGCTGGCTGCACACAGTGCTATACAAATGCGATAGTGGAGGCAGAAAGTGGTAAATACTGAAACTGTGCTTATGTATTTTCATTATTCTCTACAAAAGTTTCTTAAAGGTAATGAAGAAACTATAAACACCATATGCTTTATTGGCCTAATTCTTTCTCATAGTTTATGAAGTTGTTAATTTAGCAAATGTGGAAACTAAGGCATAGCTAGCTGTTCAGCTTGAGTAAAGTCATGCCTGAGTAAACAGGAGAGCTTAGATGAGACCTGGGTACTCTGGATCCAGAACTTTTGTCTTTTGTTGTAATAGCCAAGCACTGAACTCAAAAGACATATGCGTTAGTCAAAAACCCTAGCCCTGAGCTTGACCCCACCCAGGACCTCTGTGTCTGTAAGTACTTGATGGTTTACTGGCTGTCTCTGAGAAACACAGGTGGACACTCTCTGATTTGGCTGGCCAGTTTCGTAAGATGCTTTAGAAAAGGGCTATGGGAAGAGTTTCAAATTTGCAGGAAGGAAATTCTGAGTCCTAGGATATTATTATGAATTCAGCAGTAGTGTGAATCTTAACTATAAACCCGTAACATTGCCAGAAGGGCCTTGGATGTGCTTCAGTGGTAGAACACTGCCTGAATGTTGGGAATTTTATCATTTTAAATTCGGTAATTTTGATATCTTCACACTCTCTCCCTGTGTTTTCTAATGCTCCTTTTCTCTAGGGACATCCAATGAGGTAGCCCAGTTCCTCTCCAAGGAAAATCAGGTGATCGTTCGCATGCGGGGGCTACCTTTCACAGCCACACCAGAAGAGGTGGTAGCCTTCTTTGGACAGCATTGTCCCATCACTGGGGGGAAGGAAGGCATTCTCTTCGTCACCTATCCAGACGGTAGGCCAACAGGAGATGCTTTTGTGCTCTTCGCTTGTGAGGAATATGCTCAGAACGCCCTGCGGAAGCACAAGGACTTGTTGGGTAAAAGATACATCGAGCTCTTCAGAAGTACGGCGGCCGAAGTCCAGCAGGTTGGTTTCATGGGGTCTCTTCACTTTCTCTTTTACTAAGTTGCAGTACGTAATCATATTTTAAATAACTTCCTAAATACATAAACATAAGAAAGGAATTATTAAGAATATAACTCTGGCATGGTAGTACCTGAGCCATTCTCTTTTTTGAGTTCAGAGTTGGACTGTGAAGATAATATTAAGGGGGCAAACACTACGTGAAATGCACTTGGGGAAAGAAAGTTGAATAAGTTACCTCCAAAGTTTACATCTTGCAGTCTGCCTAGGCTTTTAATTTATCCAGATAGACACTGCCTAATAACTACATTGTATTATATGGGATGTATGCCTTCATTTATTTTATTGTGTTTAGCTTTTTAAAGACAGGGTGTTACTATGTAGCTTTGGCTGGCCCAAAACTCACTATATAAAGCAGACCAGCCTTAAATTCATGCACACCCTCCTGTATCTGCTTCTGGAGGGCTCTGATTGCAGCTGTGCAGCTGTGTACTGCCATGCCTCGAAATATCTCATCAATTTGGTTGGACATCACATTTTCCCAGAAGGAATGCATGAGTCCTTCAGCAGGGCTTCTCAAACTTACATGTTCTTATGACTTCCCAAAGGACCCTGAGAAACAGTCCAATTCTCTAGTAGTTGTGTAGTAGAGCTGTAAGTACACCCCACCACATCCTTACCTCCTTGAGGATTTGACTCAGGGTCTCCTGTGCTCTACAGCTGTGTTCTGGGTAGAACCTGCATTTCTAACAGGATTCTTGGTGATGCTAGTGGAGCTTTGTAGGAAGAGCAGCAAGACCGTCCAGTCACTGTGTTTTGCCTTGCATATAGGTGCTGAATCGATTCTCCTCAGCCCCTCTGATTCCACTTCCAACCCCACCCATTATCCCGGTACTACCTCAGCAATTTGTGTCCCCCACCAATGTAAGGGACTGTATCCGTCTGCGAGGTCTTCCCTATGCTGCCACAGTAGAGGACATTCTGGACTTCCTGGGGGAGTTTTCCACAGATATTCGTACGCATGGGGTTCACATGGTATTGAATCACCAGGTAAGGAAGTTGATTACTGGGAAATGTGTTTGCCCATTCTCATTGGTGGTCAAGTTCCCCCTTCTAGGAAGAGTACAATAGTCCAGAGTTTTACATTGTCTTTAAGAAAAGATTTAGCCACAAGTATAAGGAATCTTTAGGATATACCCTCCAAACTAGACTGTTATTAGTGTGATAATTGAAATTCAGCTCTGTTTCTTTAATCACTGAAATCTGTCTTGTTATCAGCAGTGATGTATTATCAGTGTGTACAGCGTTTTCCTGTTGTAGCTACTGATGTTTTGGTGTGAGAGCGTAGTCACAGACCAAACGTAAGCAAAGAGCATACTGGTGTTCTGAAATGCTTCATATCCACAAACACTGCAACAGATTTCAAATTCCTTTTAGACATCTATTTGCATTCAGTAGAATGAGGACCTGTAGCAGTGTGTAGATATTAGTCTCATCCACATCCATGAATAATTGAAAAGCTTTTCTATAAATGGCTAGCTGAATTATTTCCATATGCCAGGAAGTATTTACTTGCTTGGTGCTACTTAAGTTTTGGTTAAAACAAAATTAATCCTGCTAGGTGCTAAACAGTTGACTGGTATTTCGTGCGTCTTAAGCAGGACAAAATTCCAAATACTCACCAGTCAAGTAGCACTAGTTTAAAACTTAGGAACTCCGTTAAGAGCAAGGAATTTAATTTAGGATAAGAAGTATTTCCTCAGAGTATTAATGGATTGATTACAGATGTATACTGGAAATACTATTTTTTCCTGACTAACAGTTCCCCACTTCTTCCCACTCAGAAGCCTGTTCACTTTTCTAACTCTGCTCCTCTTAGTCTCACACTCCTGACCCTGCAGTCTTCTACACCAGCACATGTTTCGCTAACACTTGAGTCTGCATTAGCCACACACCTTTTTAACCCCACAACTCCGCACACCTTGCCGGTCTAGTCCTTTGAAACAGGACTGCCCACTATTCAGCATCACTAGGGAGTTTTTTTTCTTTCAAGTCACCATTTTCTAATAACCTTGGGCCATTACCCTTTGATTAACAACAGTAGATAGATATGTCTCTCATTTGACCCTCCACGACCTGGGAAAAAAATGCTCCTTTGATGATGCCCAAGCTCTTATCTGCCTGGAAGATGTTGGGTTTCCATAGTGGTCTGGGTTTGTTGCTAATTTCCCTGGTATGGTGACTATTATGGTAACTTGCATGGTAATCATTTGTAAAATGGTATAATATTGTAAATGTCCCCTAGAAGCTATGGAGAATAACTTTAAAAATAATCCTATAATCAGGTTGCCTTTTTTCCCCTAAAATGTTGTTCATGTAAACATATTACCAAGGTGTTCTACTTGTATGTAGCACAAACATAGTCTTAATTTTCCAGAAGGAAATTTTAGCTAACAAAAACTACTTCTGAATATTTCTTTGAGCAGTTGAGAGAGAGTGGAAACACGTAGAAGAGAATGGCTTCTCAGCATGGCAAATGGCATCTAGCCACTTAGTGTCATACCTTGTAGCTCTCTGTTACTTATCCTCAGGATGCATTAAAGGTGGTGGCCAGTCACAGAGGAACCAAAACCAGAGAGCCAAAGGACAACACAGGCTTATTTAGTTCCTGTATGAGGATATATTACTAGCTTTTCTCATCAGATGATATTTAATCGGATTTTTCAGAAGAGGAAAAAAAAAATCCAATAGATAATCCTATATTTTGAAACTACATTAACAACGAGACCTTTTAAAGTCCTGTAAATTTGATACTAACTTAATAGAAACCCAAAGGGATTGTTTTCAACCATTGTGGGCCATTCTGGTGATTAGAGAGTGAAACCCAAATCAGATTTTAGCAGACCACACTGTCACCCAGATTTTGTGGCTAAACATGTCTTGCACTATGGGTGATTGTCACTTTGCATGCTTTGTCAGCGACCATTTATTTCCTTGTTGAAGGAGACAGTCTCCTTTTGTTTCTCATCTTCCCCACACACTCAGGGACGCCCATCAGGAGATGCCTTTATCCAGATGAAATCCTCAGACAGAGCGTTCCTGGCTGCACAGAAGTATCATAAAAAAACCATGAAGGACAGATATGTCGAAGTCTTTCAGTGTTCAGCTGAGGAGATGAACTTTGTGTTAATGGGGGGCACTTTAAATCGAAATGGCTTATCCCCACCGCCATGTAAGTTACCATGTAAGTTTTTCTTGGGTCTTGGCGCTATATTCTCCGCTGTACGCTGGTAGGTGCTTAAGCTGCTTTCTGTGCCCCTTTCTGTGCCCCTGGTTCTTTCTGAGGCAGGCAAGGTGGTTACATAAGGCTTTCCCATCTGAAATCACTAGTATCTGGTAATCAGTTAAGACCTTGGTTGTGGACACCCATAATTAGAGATGCTACAAATACCTCCTTTCAAATTATATTCTTGCTTTTCCAGTGATAAGCATTTGGTTTCTAAGGCTTAGTGTGCTCCAGATAAGCACTGACTCTGGGAGGCAACCTGGCTATGTAGATAATTTAATACGCATTTAAAGGTAAAATACACAGCTGCCTGGATCCTTTCCTTTCTGTTTTCATTTATTTTTTTTATTTATTCATTGTTATTTTACTTGTTAAAACTTTAAGAAGGATGATTTGATGCCTTTTTGGATTCTTAACTGTTTTGAGCATCAACTGTGTCTTCAAAATGATAACCTGGAGAGCATTCCTGTTGCTGTCCAGGATATCCGGAATGAGCAAGTTAGTAAACTATGTTTTTATATAAATGCGTAATTGATTTAGCCAATGTTTGATTGGATCACAGGATCAGTGCTTAATTCCAAGCTGTGCTCTTGCTCATTGGCAACTGGGTGCAAGCAATCTGGGATCCTGTTTGAGAGGAATAAGCCCCGTAGTCTAGAAGCAAGCTTTAGGTAATGACTAAGGAACATTTGGAAAACTGATGCTAAGACATGAAGCTTAAAAAAAAAAAACAAAAACCAAAAAAACCCTGCAGTTTTTAACCGTTAAGTTCACATATCTTATAGGCATGTTTGATATGTTTAAAAAAACTTAAGATAGAGTTCAAAGAGAACTGGAAAAGTACACTTGGTTGATGTGCTTGATTCTATTAAGTGGGCAGTTATAGGCATTGAGTTTTATTTTGAGGCAAAGAGGGATTTGTGTAAATAAGTTGTTTTTTTTTTTAAGCATTGTTTGCAGTGTTCGGTGGGGCTTAATCCTTTTTTTTCCTTTGGAATTCCTGAACTCTAATAAATTTCATTTACCTGCTGCTTGCTGTTGGTGAATATCTAATAGTTTGTTGTTAATCAGATACAAGGGTTTAGAAATTTATGACTGAGTATAAAAAAATACTTTGTAAATCACTGTTGATGTTAATACCATTTTGTATAATATTTCTTAGTAACCATCTATCAAATATTGTGAAGCAAAGAAATTTCCCCATTGTTTCTTGCTCAGTTTATTGTAGATTCAATTTTTGAGACAGGGGTTCACTGTATGCCAGGCTGGCTTGGAGCTCGTGATGCAGTCCATATGTCCTTGGAGCTCAGTAACCTACCTCATCCTCCTGAATGCTGTTAGAACTATAGCTCTGAGCTATGATTCTCACCCAGCAAGGGAAACATTTTAAATACCTATATCATGTGAGATTATATTTCTAAAGACCTAATACTTAAGAACAACTTAAGAATATATTTTTGTAGTGCAAGTGGTGACCCATGCCTTTAAACCCAGAACTCAGGAGACAGAGGCAGGTGAATCTCTGTGAGTTTGAGGCCAGCCTGGTCTATAAAGTGCATCCAGAACAGCCACAAAACAACAAAAAGAATGTATTTCTGCATCTTTTTTTTTTTTAAAGATTTATTTATTTATTATGTATCCAGTGTTTAGCCTGCATGTGTGGCTGCACTGCATGCCAGAAGAGGGCACTGGAGCACATTACAGATGGTTGTGAGCCACCATGTGGTTGCTGGGAACTGAACTCAGGCGCTCTGGAAGAGCGGCTGGTGCCCTTACCTCTGAGCCATCTCCAGCCCTATTTGGTTACTCTTAATATTTCCAAAAAATGAAGACAATACTTTAAACCTAAAATGTGGTTGTGTGTCTTTTTAGCAGAAGAATTAACTTCTTTAAATATCACAAGCTCTGTGCTCATATGCTGTATTCTGCCCATCTATACTGCCACCTTCAGGTGACTGCCTAATTATCACAACCACAAGATTTACAAACATTGCTTGTTTGTTTATCTAATATCAAAGACTTCAAGCAATTTAAATATGGATGGGGCTGATATTTTCTATTGAAGACTTTCTTGATGAATTTGGCAAAAAGAAAAATTTCTGGTGTAGTCTTAATATATTATAGTATGGCACCTTACTCAGTAAGAAGTCAGCTTAAGCTGTGGATGTTGTGGTACACAATTTTGATGCCAGCAGGGAGGCACAGGCACGTAGTTCAAGACCAGCCTGGTCTATGTAGCTAGTTCCATGGCAGCCAAATCTCAAAATCAAAGAAAAAAGTCAACTAATTTCACAGTCAACTTTATTTGTATATCCCATACACCTATACCCAACTTATTTTTTAGGAAAATACTTTCTCTTGAGGAATGCCCAGATCTTATCTGCTGTCAGTTTTTATTTTACTTTTGTCTTGAAACACAGTATGTATTTTTTATTTCCTTTTTGTGTTGCTGGAGATTGATCAAAGGTCCTGATTGTGCTAGACAAGTGCCCCACCACTGAGCACTAGGACAACAACCTATACTTGTATTAATGGCACATAACATGTATATGCAGTGAGTTGTGAGCACAGGCTACAAATTTTTCTGTCATGCTTGAGATCTTGGGAGTTTTGTGTGAGTTCCACATGTGAGTTTCGCCACTGAGGAGGCTGGAACAAAAGGAGTTTGAGGCCATGCGTAGGCTATATAATAAGGTTTTTGCAGACCTCTCCAAAAGCCTTGAGCTGGGCCCATGACACTGTAATAGATAAGTATATGCCTACATTCTTACATAGATGTTGAACCAGAAAACCATGGTAGTAATTGCTCACCATCTTCTCCTCAGAACAAAGAAAATCAGAAGTCATCTTGGAGATTTTCATGGGAAAGCTACCCCTTAGGGCTCTGCTGCTAATGGATCTCAGCCTGCTGCTTAAAATGGGGACCCCAGATTCAATCAGCTTAGTTATCCATCTTCTAAGAGTACACATAGCCTATCGAGCGTATTGATGCTGCTTGGGAAAAATAGGGACCACCAGCAGCTCCAATGCAGGATAACTAGGAGATTCAGGAATTACCTCTTACCCCTCCCATGATGCTAGGGATTGATGGAACCCAGGTTAACCAAGCATGCACTTTACCACTTAACTACACCCTAGCCCTTGGACTTTATTTATTAAAAATTTGAGCCACCATTTTGTATATGTGGGATATGGTTTGGTTTTGTTTTTTTGAGAAAGGGTCTCACGGTGTAGCCCTGTTTCTTGTTGTTTTTTAAAGGCCTGAAGATTAGCTTCTGGATTTCCTTTAGGTGAACATATTTTAGATTTTCTTTTCTTCCTGTAGAACAGTTCCTGTGACATACACGTGCTCTAACTCGGCATGGTAGAACATTAATCCCAATCTCCGATTTCACTTCACACTAAAGAGTTAAAGGAATCCATAGAATCAAAAGGAAGTTGCTTGGGATATAAAGAACTGTGATTATTTTTGTTGTTTTTTTCACTTCAGATATATAGCTGAGACAGGGTGATGATTCAGCAGTTATGAGCGGTTTACTGTTCTTACAGAGGACCTAGCTGTGGTTCCCAGCAGACACACGGCAGCCTACAGCTGCCTTTAACTTTGGTGTTAGGGATCTAACGCTCTCTCTCGGCTTTCAAAGGCTCTTGCGTGCACATATTGCACATTAACTCACTTAGGTATAGAGATAGACACATAAAAATTATCCTTATAAAATGTGTAGGTGGAGAGGTAATGTAGCCCGAGTGCTGACATCTGTGTTAGCTGTTACAAATGTGACTCTCTGTCTCTCTCTTTGCTCGTGCAGGTCTATCTCCTCCCTCCTACACATTCCCAGCTCCTGCAGCCGTGATTCCCACTGAAGCTGCCATTTATCAGCCATCTCTGCTCTTCAGTCCGCGGGCACTACAGCCCTCTACCGCATACTACCCAGCAGGCACTCAGCTCTTCATGAACTACACAGCTTACTATCCCAGGTAAGGTTATACAGGAAGTGACAACCAGGGGCACAAACAAAGGACTCCTTTGATAACCAGTGTGTGAGCTCACAAAAGAATATTGTCTCCCTCATTGAAAGTTAGCATGGCAGGACCGAGCTTCTGGTCATACCTCTGACCAGTAGGTTGTTCAAGAGACTGGAGAAGATTGTTTATGTTGCAGTTAGGTGACTAGCCTAGTCTTCAGATTGCCCATGAGTTCAGCTGTTCATCTTCCACCTCCTGTTATTGGGCTGCAGGTGGGTAGCTCTTTGTTCCTTATGATCAGATGCAACATGGAGATGGATCACAAAACAGAGTAATTCAGAATGGGAGCAATTGTATACTTTTTTAGCTTGAATGTCCATAATAAATATACTTGCCTTACATTTCCCAATGTTTGTATCCGTTGCTCCTTAAATACATGCTATAAAGAAATCCAGAATGAAACTCTTCAGTGTTTTTCTAGGGTCTAGACTCTTTG
Organism: Phyllotis vaccarum; assembly: GCA_033318265.1. Lineage (NCBI taxonomy): Eukaryota > Metazoa > Chordata > Mammalia > Rodentia > Cricetidae > Phyllotis > Phyllotis vaccarum. The sequence continues at coordinate 4,716,880 of JARWLC010000012.1, read as the reverse complement.
TCTTTACTTTGTTATGCCCAGAGTCCAGACCACTAAGAGACTGAGTTTCATGCAATATAGAGTCTCTCTCTTGACAAGTAAGCTCAGGTCCCTGGATTTGTCCGACCAACACAGCAGTGGAGTTGGAGTGACCCTGAGCAGCATGAGGCAAAGGTTTTTACTGGGGGAGGGGGAGAGCTCTAGGGGTTTCAGCGCTGTGGTGTTACAGTCCTGGGATTGCTCCATGCTCAGGCTGGGGGGTACCTGTTATGAATTCATTGGCTGTTAGCAACGCTGTCAGCAGATTAGCAGAGGTGAGCCTGGAAACTGACTGTCCCCTTTCCAGGAAAGGGATGTTTTAGGTGCTGGCTCTTATCTGGATGGTGCTGCTCATCAGCTTTTCCTGGAGCCACCAGGTGCTGCCAGCACAAGCCTGCTGTCTGTCTGCTTTTCATTAATCCTGTCATGGCAGTTGTGTGGTCAAGCTGCTCAGGGTCCCACTATCCCCCCTTCTCAAGTACCAGTGATAGGATGATGGGTCCTGCCTGCCCAGAGGTTCAAGGTAATGGAATTTTACAGCCATTGACTAACAGTTTTCTAGAGCAGTGACATTTGCATCTAGTGCCATTCTTAAGGCCCTGTAGTTCTGATCTTTGAGTACACCCAGATTGGTATAGAAATAATTTTAAGGCCATATAATACCTCTTTGGTTCTGCATAAAGAAGATCAAGTGTCCATTTTACTAGTATGTCAAAGAGCATTATAGGCAGACAATTTCCGTTTAACTCAGTATTTCAACCTATTTTGGGCAGGGAACAGAAGATGATGCATTCTCCTCTGTAACTGCGTCAAGCTGACACTGGGGCCTTGTTGTCAGGGCCCCAAAATGCTGAAAGGCTAGTAAAAGGATGGGCAATGGGGCATTTGTCAGAAGCTGTGGAGACTGGTCCACGTCAGACTTCAGCAGGTCCGGAGCTCATAGTCCTTTGTAGCAGATTGTCTGCCAACCACGTGGAAATCTGTTGAGACAAATTAAAACTAGAAACGGAAATTAAAACTTATGTACTTATTTGGAACTTTTAGGCCCATAGTCTTAGTAGTTGGGAAGGGCAGGAGTCTAAGACTAGAGAGAGAAAAAATATCACCCTCAGGAACTCATAGGTGGGGAAAACATAGACTGTACTTAAACTTATCTGGAGTCCTTCTGGCCTCTGTGAAGTGGATCCAAGTTTTATAATTTTCTCAATCTCTGAAGCTTATACAAATTCTCATTTTACAAAAGGACATAATATGTTAGTATTACATATCTATCAAGAGACCTAGTAGCTTTAGAAAAAGCAAAGCTTTATTTTACATATGGAAAATGAGCTAGGAAGCTGTCTATAGCCTTGTGGAAGGATCTGGTTGTCCAATGCTGCCAAGCTGACAAAGTTCTAGCTAGCCTAGCCATCAATACTTGAGGAGATCTGAAAAAGGATAAATTATGTCTTAGTGTAGACAAAGCAGATTCCAAATCTACCAAAAATGACAAGAGACCACTCCATACCTAGTTAGTCATGCCCAGGTCTACACATGGTTGCAGGTAGAAGTATCGGAATAGTATCAGTCTTCAGCTGCTAGGCACATGAAGCAGGAGTTTTTCCATAATAGCAGGACATAGAGGAGAAGCCTGTTGCCTAAGCAAAAGGGTGCAGTCAATTTTCCAATGTCCCGCTGCTTGTCCAGAGCCTGGGCTGGGTCCTGGTGGCAGGCATTACACTCAGGCATTTTGCCCAGGTCAGCAGCCACCACAATCCAGATGGAGACATGTTGTTCAAAAAACCTTGGATCACTGTTAGGTCCTGGGAATCTTTGTCTGATATAGTAAAATTTTTATTCAACATTTTTAATGCCATATTCTGCAGATCTCTGAAGTATGATGGCTGCCCAGGCATATCTGAATAGAAAAACTTTGTTTCTAGTTACTTGTTTTAAACTCAACCTTGAAAACATACACATGGGACTAAATAAAGCTCATCCCTATAATTAATTACATCAGTACTTAGCCTGCCTTCAATTAAGGAATTTTGATTATTTACAATGATGGCTGACTATTTCTGTTCCCTAACAGCTTTTAAATGTTAGCGGCTTTCCTAAGACACTGATGTCCAGGTGGTTCTAGGCTGCCCCTGTAAAAAGGGTATTTTGACTCCCAAAGAATAGAAACTTATGGGCTCTCAAGCTATTTTACTCACACATAGTTGGATCCAAGTTACATCCAAAGTGAAAGCTAGCTTACATTCATATACAGAGTTAAACCTAAGTCGCATACATGTCAACATGTATTTAACGCAAACATTTTGCAGTGAAGAACCAGCTATTTTTAAAATGAAGAAAAGCAACCAGAATTAACCTAACATGGACAAACATCTAATTTATTTTACAATTTCATTTAAATTCAGTATCTGAAGGTATGAGAAACCATAGCAAACATAGTCTACAGCTCCTCCGGCCTTCTACAGCATTCTATACTCTTTTGGTTTATTCTCTGATTCCTCAGACATTTTTACTTCAGACAATATTTCTTTCCCTTTCCCTCTCTTATGCCAGTCTTCTGCCTTCTCTCTCATTTTCCAGACAATACAAAAGTTTCTCCCAAAGTCTTTTTTTGTGGTTTCCCTCAGTAGTCTAGAATATATTGTATGGCTACAATATTTCAAACAAAAACAGAAACATGTATATACCATAGCAAGAAAACTCTAAAGTTTGCATCAACACTGTAACAAAGAAAAAGAAGCATGGTTTGTTTTTGGTTTTTTTGTTGTTTTTTTTTTTACCTTAACCAATCATAATTTGTAACCAAATTTTTTGTATCAATTATTTATTACAATAATAACTTGTAACCCTTTAAAAGAAGTTAAATATTTACAACCATTGGATCTGAATGATTGAAACAGTCCTAACTACAGCATTATAACACAGCCACTGTACCTCAGCAACCATAAGCAGTGACTCTCCATCCTCTGCCCTAGGACCCAAACCTCCGGTCAGGTTTTTCAGGAAGCTCCTAGGGCAGGTTGTGGGAGCCTTACCCACTAGCATGGGTGGGGATGGCAAGCAGCATGGTAACAAAGATTGTTATTAACCCCAGGAAAGGTTGTTGCTGAACATGTGGCTGACCAAAGATGGTGACAACCCAGTTATGTGGCTGACTAAAATTGGAATCATACCATATAGTTCCTTTAAATTTACTCATGCATGGAATCTAATTATCAGTTCTCAGTGTTACTAGCTTTAATTTTAACAGGTTTTTAAGCATATCTAACAAAATAAAGTTAAAAATTTCAAGTATAGAATGTTCTCATAGACCATACTTAATTATTTTTTGTCACTGTGTCAGCATGTCTGCATTAGAAAAGACATTTGAACTCTTAACTCAAGTACAGAGGCTAGAGCCTAGATCCCTGACCAGAAAAGCAGCCACAGTAGCTGTGGGTGTTAATTGGCTGTTGTTGACAGTAGAAATATCAAAGAATATTAAACTACTCCATGCTTGCAACAAAACTTATTAAAAAAAAAATCAAAACTTTTCAACAAGACAAACAAAACTTTCCAACCAGAATAGGAGCCAAATGGGTGGGTGACAACATACATTGTCACAACAAAGCCACAGTAGGTCAGCATGCTACCCAGCCATTTTTCTCTTCAGTATGCCAAGTGCGGGCTAATGGAGAGCAAGGGAGCAAGGAAGGGGGAAGGCAGCTCTCACTTCCCTTACTTCCCAGCAGTGTCCGCCTCTTTACAATGAAACACAGAAACAGATCATTAGGATGTAGACAGTTCCATCTGTGAGATGATATTGGAACGACCCGAGACTCCCTTTAACCAAAGGGACCTCCTTCCCTTCCACTGGCCATCTGGCCCCAAAGATTGGTCATGTACAGTTTTTACCTGGAGTCACAACACACACACACACACACACACACACACACACACACACACACACACACACACACACACACACACACACACGAGTCTAGGCATTAAACACTTAATACTGTGGCCATAATACTCATGCATTCACACATAAAGGCAGGATATTCCAACCAGAAGGTAGAGAAAATTTTTCCCAGGGAAACAGTGTCAGCTGATTGACTTAAGGATCCTAGAACAAACAAAATTATAACACACAAGACAACAAAACATCTCTCCTGGTGTCTGGAGACAAAACCAAAATTAAGACAAAAGTATTTCCAAAGGGTCCTTTTAGTAAACACAAAATATACGAAAGTAGACACAGAACACACAGAAAGCACAAAGAAAACACAGAAAGCTTAGCAGGACTTCATTATCTACCATTGGTGGTTCTGGTGGGCTTTGGTTATCCTGGACAGAACTGCCTGTGTTGAGGGACGATTTGAAGGGGAGTAGGAACCAGAGGTATAACCCTGTATTTTTTCTAAGTAGAAATATAGGGCCTCCTCTGGTCAAGGTATTAAAATCTCTCATAAAGAGCACCCTTAGTTTCTTCTATAATGGAGAGGTCAAAAATGCCCTTTGGGGTCCTGAAGGTTGAGCCATTCCAGCTTACACAAGGACCTGAGGTGTTCTTGTTTCAGCCTGTCCATGCCAGCATGAATGTGGTTCTTAAAGTCTATAAAAATACAAGAACACTTTTAAGGGAGTATTAGCTTGGCCCATGATTTTAAAAATCACACTAGCCACAACAACAAGGAGACAGACAAACACAATAAAACATTCACATAGGTAAGGACAAACAAGACAGGTGTCCCTGTACAGATTCAAAATAAGACACAGGTTGTGACTCTCTTAGTTTCTTCAGAGGTGTAAGGGAAATCCAGTCCTCCTCATAAGGGTCTTCTGACCCACCCACAGGGTCCTGGAATGTCTTCCAGTTCCCCAGCCAGCTATCTGATGGTGCTTCCGCTTACATCTGCAGGCTTTACAGAAAGAGCTCTAAAACCAGATACAGAAACCAGACTTTTCCCAGGCAAAAACTGAAAGCTACCTACTTCTAGGCGCTTTGAGACTCAATGGAGTGTGGTCTTAGTGGGCTTGTGCATCCCGAACATGCCCCCAAATGTTGTGCCCCAGAGTCCAGACCTCCAAAAGGACTACCTAGAGACCAGATTTGATGCAACAGCAAAGAGTCTCTGGGTAGCTCGGGTCACTGTCCTTCCAATGCTGAGGTGGTGTAGGGGGGACCCTGAGCAGCATGAGGCAAGGGTTTTTATTGCAGAGGAGCTCTAGGAGCTTCAGAGCTTTGGTTTATAAGATTGGTCCAGGCTCAGGCTAGGGGTGCCTGTTAGGAATTCATTGGCTGCTCTGAATTTTGGGAATGTTTCAACATTTAGTAGGTACCTATATTGGTAGATCAGCAGATGTGTACCTAGAGACTGTCTGTTCTATTGTTAATTTCTCCTTCCCAGGAAGGGAATGTTTGGAATCTTAGGTATTTCCCCTGATGGTGTCTGTTCCTGGGCCCTTCCTGGAACTACCAGGTGCTGCCAGCAAGAGCTTTCATTAAGCCTGTTATGGCAGCTGTGTGGTCCAGCTGCTCTGGGCTCCACAGCATCACTTCAGTTGTAGTCCATTTCTGCGAGGTCAGACTGCAGTGAAAAGATAATGCATTGGGGAGTGGGAGCTTTATCTTAATGTCAGTACTTTTTATTCATTTGCTTATTTTTTTCTTCCTTCTATATTTTCCTACGTCTAATTTTCTAATAGGATAGGGTCTCACTTTGTACCCCTTGCTGTCTACACTGGCCTCAGATCAGCACTAATCCTCCTATATCTGCCTTCTAAGTGCTGGTATTACAGGTGTGTACTGTCACACCAAATCTATACTTCTTTAAAATTATGCATGCACACACACATGCCAAGGTACACCTGAGAAAGTTAGAGCAACTTGGAGACTCCACTGTATAATTCCAGGGTGGAACAAAAGTTGGCTGTCTTGGATCTTATAAAATATAATTGCTGAAGATTTTTGGAATCCCTTTTATATCTGTGATTCTAATTTGGATTTATAAGGAACAATTCTACTCATCAAAATTTTTTGTGTTTGGTTTTCGGTTTTTTTGAGACAATGTCTTCATGTAGCCCTGGCTGTCTAGGATCTTGCTCTGTAGACCCAGGCTAGCTTCAGAAATCAGAAATCATCTGCCTCTGCCTCCTGAGTGCTGGGATTAAAGTGTGTGCCACCACTGCCCCGCCTAATCCTCAATTTTTAAAAAGTTTATCCAGTAATAAACTTTATTCATATAAAACTTCAGTTTTGTAAAGCAGTATATGCTTTATAAAAACGAAACATTTGTGGCAAGGTTAGTTTATTATATATATACAGTTTTCTGTTTGCATTGCTTACTTGCCAGAACAGGGCACCAGATTTCATTACTATCTCATTGCAAGCCACCATGTGGGTGCTGGGAATTGAACTCAGGTCCTCTGGAAAAGCAGCCTCTGAGCCATATCTACAGCCTCCACATGTATGTGTATCTTTCTAAATATGTACCTGCTTTTTATTAAAAAAAACTAGCCAGATGTCAGGTATGGTGGTACACACTTCTAATCTTATCACCCAGGAAGTTGAGGTAGACCGGTTTCTGATTTCAAGCCTAGCTTGTTCTACTTAGTGAGTTCTAGTACAGCCAGGGTTATAGAGGAAGAACCTGTCTCTAAAAAAAAAAATGGAACAAGCCTGGCATGATGACTTATGCCTTTAATCCTAGCACCAGAGAGTCAGAGGCAGCAAATTTGAGTTTTGAGTTTGTGGCCTACAATGTGAGTTCCAGGACAGCAAGAGCTACACAGTGAAACCCTGTCTTGGGGACATGGACGGGGACACACACACACACACACACACACACACACACACACACACACACACACAATATCTTAGGGCTTCTATTGCAGCAGGAATTAAACACCAGGACCAATAAGCAACTTGGGGTAGAAGGGGCTTATTCTGCTTACATTTCATATCACTGTTCACCATCGAAGGAAGTCAGCAGAGGAACTCAGATAGGATAAGAGCCTGGAGGCAGGAGCTGAGGCAGAGGCCATGGAGGGGGACTGTTACTGGCTGGTTTCCCATGGCCTGTTCAGCTTGCTTTCTTATAGAACCCAAGACCCTCAGCCCTGGAGTGGCCCTACCCACAATGGGCTGAGCCCTTCCACATTAATTACTAAGAAAATACTCTACAACCAGAATTTATAGAGGTATCTTCTCAGTTGAGGTTCTTTCTGTTCGGATAACTCTAGCTGCTTGTCTTCTTATTAAATTGTTGGTCCTTTTTAGCCAAGGTTGTCCTGATCAGCAATGCAACTCTGGGATCAGTAGCAGGGGGTAATTCTGTTACCTTTCAAAGCTACAAAGGAAACTTTATCTAAATCTCTGCCCCTCTAAAAAACTCTAGACTCGAAGGCTGAGGTAGAATTCTCAGAGAGGCTGAGTAGCAAGTAGCTAACCTCTCCTTGCTGTGTCTTCCTGGAAAAGCCCCTATGCCTCCTTCCACACAACACTTAAATGCCTTTCTCCACCTGGCTCCTCCCTACCACTCCTGTTAGCCACTTGCTGACCTAGCCTCCTAACTGACCGCAGGCAAATTTTTATTTCATCACACAAATGGAGTATCACACATCTTTGCATCATTAAACAAATGTTCCAGAGCATAAACAAAAGTAACACACCTCAAAATAATATTCTTCAACACTAGCTGTGTCAAGTTGACATAAAAGTCAGCATTTTATTTTTTATATATAATTCATATAACTAAATATGATTTTTATTTATGTGTATGTACACAGATTTAGAGATGGTTGTGAGCCACCTGTTGGTACTGAGAACCAAGCTTTGGGTCCTCTGGAAGAATGCTACACACTTTACCAGAGAGCCATCTGCCCAGTCCTGAATTAACTCTTAATGTATTCATTAATTTACATTCCCCTGATTCTGCAGCATTATCCACACACACACACAAACTTGCTGAAACATGAGGTATATTCTTTCATATACTGTAAAACCTCTCTGGTCCCCATCCTGGGCTGGGTGAACCTGTAGGCCTTTGTACACACTATCACTGCGATTTCAGCCTGGAGTCATTTAAAATAAAAATAAAATTCAAAAACAAAATATTTGGACCACAGAGGTATCTCAGCAGGTGAAGACATTTGCCACCAAGATCAATGATCAGAGTTAAGTGCTCAGGACCTGCCTGCTGAAAGAACTGTATATATGTGGACGATGGAATCTCCCCACCTCCGTAAATGACAAAGATAATTAAAAATTCTTTTTAAATAATGAGTTTATTTGCCAGATATGGTAGCTCACAACTATAATCCTAGCACCCTGAAAGGTTGAGGCAGGAGAATTACCGTGAGTTCTAGATTAGATTAGCATGGCTAAAGACATCTTGTTCCAAAAGACAGAAACAATACTTTATTCCTTTAGACAAAACGTTAACTATTGGCATTACCTGTTGTGATAGTTAGGTCATTTGAGACAAATAGGTACATGATCACATTTTTTCTTTTCTGTCCAAATAAGTGTATTTAAATTGATACGTAAATCTTGTATATGTTTGCAGTATTAAAAAAGAAAAACTTTTGAGTGGATATTGGCCTGGAGGCATGGTTTGTTTCTGTCCTCGATGCCTGACTCCTAAACCCCTCAGCCCTCCCTTCAATGACGGTCCCTGAGCCTTGGAGGAGGGACATGATAAAGGTGTCCCATTTGGGGTTGCACACTCGACTCTTCTGCATCTTGACCAGTTGTGACTTTCTGCATTCACTTCTGTCCGCTTGTGAGGAGGAAGAGTCTTACAATTCATGCCCTTGGTGCACCTGGCGCAGAGGGAGCCTTGGCATCATCCCACTTTTCCTGTCTTCCCAGTTGTGGTGATGTCATAGTTTCCAGAACGAGAGCTCTTACTTTCTTCTGTTTCTTCTTGCTCCCGCCCCTTTCTCGGGCCTCTCCTCCAGGACAAGTCACCCAGTACAAGTACGGTCTCTTTGCCAGCTTCTTTTATGTGGGTCCAACTCCTTGTGGGAAGTACCTTGAGTTTATTGTGAGCCTGATGTCTCATTTGCTGCCCATTTCATTCTTTTCTAGTGTTGTAAAGTTTAACATTTGTAGAAGTTTAGTCTTTTATTCCAAGTGTACATGAGAACTGATACATTGATGCATGAAAATCTTAATCATCAAAGTTACTCAAAGGCTCGCTGTATGGTAGTAGTTGAAGCACAGTTTGGTGCTTGAGTTCTTTACGTTCTCTATATTATAACTAATCTTATATAATAACATCACTATTGTGATAATAAAATAGATGTCACACTTCTAGTATATATACTATGTAACAGTAAAGATTTGCATTTAAATTTTTGTGTGAAAAAAACCAATTTTTTGTGTGGATCCACCCTCCTACCCTGTGCCCCTCACCTCATCTCATACTTTTGAAACAGGGTCTTGCCAATTCAGATAGGCTGACTGGCCAGCAAGCTCAGGAACTTACCTGTCACTGCCTCCCCTGTACTGGGATGGCAGATGCACACTAACACTATCTAATTATGTGGATGCTGGTGGTTGACCACAATCCTATTGCTTTATGTGTGGTGTGTGTGTGTGTGTTTTGTGTGAGTGTGTATGTGCATGTGTATGTATGTATGTGTGTGTTCTATGTATGAGTGTTTTGTGTATGTATGTGTGTGTGTGTTGTGTGTCTGAGTGTGTATGTATGAGTGTGTGTGCCTGTTGTGTGTGAGTGTATGTGTGTGAGTTTGTGTGTTGTGTATGTGTGTGTTGTATGTGTGTTGTGTGTGTGCTGTGTGTGTTGTGTGTATGTTAGTGTGTTGTGAGTGTGTACGTGTATTGTGTGTCTGTGTATGTATGTGTGTGTGAGTATATGTGTGTTTGTGTGTTGTGTATGTGTGTGTTGTGTGTGAGTGTGTGTGAGTGTATGTGTGTGAGTTTGTGTGTTGTGTATGTGTGTGTGAGTGTGTACATGTGTTGTGTGTCTGCTTTTCTGAACTCCTTTTTTGGTGTCGAATCCAAACATAGGTACAAAAGCTTGATACAGTTCCCTTTTGTTTTCATATTTAGATAAATGACTTAATTTGAGTTGACTCTTTAATTTTTCAAAAACTTATTAGTGTGTCTATGTATGGTGTGGGAGTACAGGCATGTGTGTATGTTAGCCAGAAATGAGTTTGTACTAATTTACATGGATGGGTTCTTGGATTGAGCCATCTTGCTAGATATTCAGTTTGATTTAATTTTTTGGTAGAATTTCAGCTGGGGGGGGGGTCTAAATTTTATTGTTCCATAACCACTTAACAAACTGAACTTTGTATTTATTAGTTTTATTTCTTTGTTTTGGTGTATAGTAAATTTATATGTGGCTGGGTAGTGGTGGCACATGCCTTTAATCCTAATCTCAGGAGGCATTGAGTTTAAGGCCAGCCAAGGCTACACAGAGAAGCCCTGTTTCAAAAAACCAAAAAGAAAAAACTTGTATGTGTGCACAGAGCACATGTAGAGGTTATGGATAATTTTGGTACTGTCTACCCTTTTATGTGAGGCAAATCTAGTTGGCTTTCAAGCTTCTGTATATCCACCTGTGTTCATTTTCTACTCACAGGCCACCACTGAGATGCCTGCACACACTCTCCCCCATCCAGCTGTTTCCAGGGGTTCTGCTGATTTCAACTTGTGTCCTCATACTTCCAGGGCAAATATCTTGGTGCTGAGCCATCTCTGCCTTTGTCTTTACTCGTGGTCCTGAGTGTCACAAGTTCTCATACAAGTCAAACATACTCTCTGCCACAGAGTCACGCTGAAACTTAGAATGCCTATATTCTTAACACTCAGAAGGTTGAGGCAGGAGGATTACAAATTTGGAGTCAGCCTCAGCTGTCTGTGATATTGGGTCTTAACTAAAAAGATATGGGCTATACTGGGCAAGCTTTTTAGACTATTGCAATTTTCATTATGCTTTTGAAGTTGGTGAAAGAGCCTCTTTTAAAAACACTGTGTGTGGGTGTACCCATGCTCATGTCATAGTAAGGACTGGAGATTAGAAAAAAGCCTTTGGGAGATGTTGTAACAAGGTCTCCTCATTGCTGCAGGACAGTGTAACCTAGGCTAACTAGCTCAGTGCTATGGGGCAGTTTTTCTGTCTCCCCTTCTTATCTTATCCCATGAGTGCTGGCATCACCGCATGCAGGTTTTTATGTGTGTTCCAGGAATCACATAGGTCATCAGGCTTGGGCAGCAGATGCTTTAACAGGCTGAAAGAAGAACAGATAGCCTTAAGGTTCAAGCTTCCATTTGCAAACCTGGCTTGTCTTTGAGGCAACATGTGGCCTAGCCCAGGCTGGCCTTGGACTTGTGTAGCTAAGGCTGACTGTATATTCTTTCCTCCAACTTCCACATGCTGGGATTTCAGACCTAGAGCATGAGCTTTAGAGGTACATAGTGTACAACCCTTGTGCTGCTGTGAGTTTTTCCCTGGAAATGTTCCTTTTGATGTTCTATAAATAGAATTGTTTTTAATTGTGGTGTTTGTTGTCATATACAGAAACGCAGCTGAAGTTTGTGTTGTTTAAAATGCCCCAACTGATTAGTCCTTTGATTTTTCTATATATGAGTCCATGTTTGTCACTGTCATTTTATTGTAGAATTTGTTCGTTTTGCTGATTATTTAGATAATCCTTGCAAAATCTTGGAACTTAGATTTTAGGTTAGTAAAGAATTCTTTTCTTCCCTCCCGAGGAGATAGACACATTCCTTGAGTTTCCTTATGGCTTCTAAAGTATAACAGGTAATTACTGTTGTGAACAATGAGACAAGAAGCCAGGTGGTGGTGGCGCTCACCTTTGATCCCAGCCCTTGGAAGCAGAGGTGGATGGATCTCAGTGAGTTCAAGGCCAGCCTGGTCTACAGAGTAAGTTCCGAAATTATAGAATATCTTTAGGCAAAAGCAGTAAAACACCAGGATAGTATATATAAGTGAGTATGCTAGGAAACTGTCAAGACTTCCAGGGTTATACAGAGAAACTCTGTCTTGAGAAACTGTAAGAAAAAAAGTGACAGAATGGAAGTTCAGTTAACGTTCATCGGAACAGTCGCTACCTCAATAGCTGGGTATATTGTCCTTCACAATGGCAATCAAATTGTGGCTTCTCAAAAGATTTTTCTGGTAGCACAGGCACGGGTGGGTATGTGTGGGCGAGTGGTACACATGCCAGAGGGCAACTCTGGAATCGGCTGCCATCTTCTGCTTTTGTATGGATTGTAGGGTTTATGCAGCAAGTGTGTTATCAATTGACCCTTGTTTTTTAGTTTAAGAGAAGCCTTGTTGTATTTAATTGGTATCTATGTTCATTTTGTGTTGGCATGTGTGCGCATGTGCTACATCTCTCTCCACCATGTGGGTCCCAGGGATCAGACTTTACCCATTAACAGTCTCACTAGCCTCTTATCTGCATCTGTCTTTATCACATTTTGAAGGTACTAACGATCCGAGCTTAATTTATAGATGTTTAGGGGAAAGCAATGAAATGTGAAGGGACAGTGTATGAAGATAGTAGGCTAGAGGCAGGACAAGACTTTCCATGTCTTTTATAAAGAGTCTATGCTGTACTGACGTATGTGGAGAGATCATCATGGTCTTTGTAGATTAGACTCATCACATCAGATATTTGTTCTGAACAAATACTCACTGAATATTGGTTAAATATGAACATTGAACGTGAGAGATCAGTGTCGTTTTCTAGTTTGACAAAGTGCTGATATGTTTTCAGTAGGAAATTAACTCTCAGGTTTCTCTCTCACCGTACTTCTGTACAAATGCAGAAGTGTTGGCGTGAAGGGTGGTTAGGGCCTTAATACCCAATTCTTGCGTTGATTTCACAAGTCTCTTAGGCAGTGATTTCAATCTTGGTTTTCATTAAGGTCACTTAGATTGCTTTACAATATATTGGTGCAGTAAGGGGGGCATTTAGCTTTCTTGAATCTTTGTATTTTGGAGGGGTAGACAGGCAGGCTGTTATGAGAAGTGAGGGTCCTCCAGGTTCATTCAAATTTGTCACATAGTTGAGGTTTACTGATTTAGAGACTTAAAGGCTTAGTGCTGGATGCCCACTACTGTTTACAGGCTTCTAAAATGTAGTAAGTGATAGATAACAAAAGTAAGAGAATGTCACAGAATCTTATGAATGATTGATTGGATATGTTAAACCATGGTCTGTGAACATTACTGTGAAACTGACTGTCCCTGTGTAACAGCAAATAAAAGGTTCCTGGGCTAATTGTAGTTTATGTGCTAAAGGCACATCTGGTAACCTATTTGTTACAATTATGTAGGGTGGATTACCTCTATGGGAAGATAACTAGAAGCTCATACTCTAAAATTGAAATCGATATTGCTTCTTAAGTTTATGACTGGGTTAAAAAAATGTTTCTGTGCATATTTTACATTGTAATTATCTAGTTGCAGAGAACTGGTTGGGTGGGAATCTCATAAAGCAGATTGGTGAATTAATTAATGAGACTGATATGATGGTGCTGAAGGTACCACATGGTTGGTCTAGGTCTCTTGCTTCTTGGGGAAAACTGCTACAGATAATACCAGGTCTCATTCTAATGGTAATCGGTTCAGCTTCTTATGTGTCCCTTCTAACTCCTTCCTTCTTCTATATTTGAAGTCATGTTAGCAGAACCTTCTCTGGTATGATCTCTGCTTATTCTTGGCTTCTCATTTCCTTATTCACGGTGGTAGAGCCGTTTGGTTATGGGAGCATTCACTTCAGACACTTTTGGTCTCTGGCTATGGTTCCTACTACTCCCTAGTAGCCATGTTTCTTCTTAATGCTTTAATTCCAGAAAATGCATTAACCATCAGTGATCGGGGCTTGGGAAGTGGTTGCGTGGCTGCGATGGCTTACTTCTTCCTCTCCCTCTGAGACCTTGAGAGATTGGGGAAAGTCCTGCATCTAACCCTGCATTAACCCTACTTCCTCCTCACTTGGCTGCTGTGCAAATGTGAGACAGAGCCTCTATGGCATTCTTAACCTGTCTTAGGAAAGGCACCTCATCGAAGTCAGTTTCTTAAGTAATAAATTTTAGAGTAAATATTCAGCATTGTGTGTTCGTGTCAGTTCATTGTGCTTCTCTTCCTTTAGCCCCCCAGGTTCGCCTAATAGTCTTGGCTACTTCCCTACAGCTGCTAATCTAAGCAGTGCCCCGCCCCAGCCTGGCACCGTGGTCCGAATGCAGGGCCTGGCCTACAATACTGGAGTTAAGGAAATTCTTAACTTCTTCCAAGGTTACCAGGTCAGTAGCTTGAAGAAGAAAAATTCTCAGTGCCCTTATTATTAAAATCTGTTTGCCTAAAAAATTGCAGCTAGGAAAGACACTGATTCTCTGAAACATTGCCTTTGCTAATGGATTTGCTTGTTGGAGCATGTAGATCCGGTCTCTATTGAGAACCTGACACAAGGTTCAGCCTCTTGAAAGATTAGGGCTTTCCTTTGCTGTCACGATTCTTGCCCCACAATCCTTTTTCCCCTGTTGTAATCTGTCTGTGCTTTTAAAACCTGTGTTCTATGGGAAAGTTCATCAGGACACAGCAGTACAGGTGTTTGCGTGAAGAACAGGATTGCTAAGGAGGCATTTTCTTTGGATTGTCTCTAAATTCCTTGACTCAAAGAAATAGAATAAGCTGGGTATAGTGGTGCCTTTAATCATAGAAAAAGGCAGGCAGATCCCTGAGTTTGAGGCTACCCAGGGCCACAAAGTGGGGCACTGTCTCAAAAAATAAAAAGAAAATAAATAGAAGATAGATAAAATAGTGGGGCTTGAGAGATGGCTAACCTGCTAATTGTGCTTCCTGTCCCTGTAGAGGGCATTGGTTCAGTTCCCAGCATCCAGTCACCAGTAATTCCAGCTCCAGATACTGGGTGCCCTCCTTTGGCCTCAGAGTATCAGGGCTGCACATTTGCAGATAGATACATACACGCAGGCAAATTACTCATGCATAAAATAAGATTGTGTTTTGTTTTTTGAGATAGGGTTTCAGTTTGTAGCTCTGGCTGTTCTGGAGCTGTGTAGAGCAGGATTGAATTTACAGAGACCTGCCTGCCTCTGCTCTCCAAGTGCTGGGATTAAAAACATGCATCACCACACCCACCTTAATTTTAATTAATTAATTTCTTTTAAGAAGGCACTTACCACCCAACCTTGTGACCCGAATTTGATCTCTGGGACTTACTCAGAGTTGTCCTCTAACTTCATACACTGCACGGTATATGCATCCCCCAAGCACCAGACACACACACGCACACACACACATATACACACATACATACACACATGCACACAAACACACACATGCACATACATACATACACACACATATACACACACACAATAATGTAATTTTAAATTTTTTAAATAAATAAAAGGAGTGGTGGGAATATAGCTTAGTGGTACCGTGCTTGTCCAATTTTTCAGTACTGCAAATAATAAAAGTAAATAAATAAAAAGAAACATTTAAATGTGGAGTTTCAAGCTGAGTATTTAAAAACCAGGAAGCCTCTTCTAATGGCACTGGAAAATGAAAATGAAAACTCTCTGTGTATAATCTTGGAAAAAGAAAGCAAAACAGACACCCCAAGTAACTGTTGGGGACTTGGGTTGGAGTGAGGACCTGAGTGAGGTGCGTGGCCTCCCTGAAATGTCCCGATTCTGCAGCCACTGTCTTCACTCTCGTCTGTCTTTGCTGCTGCCTGTGTCCATCACTGTATTCTGACTTTAAGAATAACCTTTTCTTGGCCACAGGTTTGTAACAGTGTGTCAAATCAGTTCTTTCCCGTTCTTCTGAGCCAACACCGTTCCTTCTTGAAGTCACTTAGACGTCCTGCAAAGTTTACAAACCAGTAACTTGCAGTCTTAAATGGTCTGTGAGAAAACATCGTCTTCTTTCCTCTTAGAGCTGAAAGTAGCTTGAGTCTTCAGACCAGCCGAATCCAGAATGGCCGTGATGTGTGGGCAAGGCACGTCTGCAGAGGCTGGTCCAGTGTCGGGATAGTTTTCCCAAGCGTGGTCCATGATCTCAAGAAGGTGTCTCATTAGAGAGCCCCAGTCACCACCCTGGGCATCATTGTCTTATTTTCTATTAGTCAGGAAGAAAGTCGCCTGATCTTCCTGGCTTAGTGTGTGTTTCTGGAAGAGCTCGGGGTTCTGGGTGGGTCATTAGCTCCTTGCTCTTTCTCCAAATGGTAATTTGGCCTCTGAAGGAATGGATTTTCAGTGGTTTCCTTACAGTGCTTTTTCTCTGATTAAATTATACAGCCATTCTGTGCTTTTGTCTTTTTGGCTTTTCACTGTATACCTCTTGCTGTAGACCAGGCCGGCTCCACAGATCTGCCTGCCTCTGCCTGTGGAGTGCTGAGATTAAAGGTGTGTGCCACGCCGCCACCACTCAGCACATTAAAGTTTTTACTAGAAGTGAATTGAAAAGGTTACCTAGTCTTATAGAGGAAACACTTTGACTTTTGTATTTTCCCTTTGTTAGAGACTCAAGATGAATTTTCGAGTTTAATGGTCAGCTGGACTTAATCGTTTAGCTTGGTTTGAACAATTTCATTTATTTTTATACTGAAGAAAATTAAGCAACTCTATACATACACTAATAATTAGATTAAACAAAATTAAACTTATGTTAAAAAGTACCATGGTTGGCAATTATAGGTACTTATTTCACCTCAGACACATAATTGGAGTCATTTCTAGATTATGATGAAAAATCTGGCACAGACTGACAAGGTGTCTGAGTCATGGTGCTTGTAGACACACCTGACAACCTGAGCCCTTGTGGAGAGACCACCTCTGACAGTTGTCCTCTGGCCTCTGTCTCTGTGCTGTGTTACTCATGTCTGCATGCACAAAATAAATTAATAAAAAATGAGAAAGATTTAAAAATTTAAAAACCCGACATGCTTCAGAAATGGTTCTGTTTAGTAGCTCCCAGAGTCAAAGTTAGAATTAGCTGCAATAATCAGAAACACAGTGATGGTACATTATTTTTTCTAGGTATTCTGTTCCTACTTTGGAAGTGTTTGGAACTTATTTTTATTTTTTTTTATTTATTAAATTAATTTGAGATACACCCTCATGTAGTTCGGATGATCTCTGGAGCACTGTGTAGATCAGGCTAACCTTCAACTTGCCATGATCCCAAGTGCTGAGCTTATTGGCTTGCATGGCACACGTGCATAAACTGGATCAGTGAATTGGTATGGCTTTGGGACTCACTCATCCAAGCCTGTCGTTCCAATATCTGTCATATAATTCAAGCCGTGAGACACGGATTCCAATCTTCATACCTACTCCAATTTCTTTCCATTCTTACATAAAACTTAGATTTTTCTGCTGTCATTTTAAAATTCCAAGTCATCTTTTTTGTTATTGGCTCTGTGGTGACAGCTGGTTCTATAAGATCCTATATTCCTTGGTTTTGTCACTGTGATTTAAAAAAAAAAAAATCTATATATGACTTCTTCAAAACACAGTCTCTTCGCCTTTCCTCACAGAGTTCTTGATCTTTATTTATTATTTTTTATTTGCTCTTGTTTATAATCCTTCCCCTCCTGACCCCCTTTTCTGTCAGGATATAGCTGTGCTGCCGTGACTGTCCTGGAACTTAATCTATAGACCAGGTGGGCCTGGAATTCAGAGAGCCGCTTGCCTCTGTCTCCGAAATACTGAGACTAAAGGCATGCATCACCATACCAATTCATCTTAATGACATGTTTTGATTTTATTTTTGTTTTTTTTTTTTCTGATTAATTTTACATGGTTATAATTACTGATTAATTTTATATGTTTATATATTAAGCAAACAAATGTCCAGGAAGTAATTGGTTGAATAAATGAAATTTCCCATGACATCCAATTTTATCTTTTAAAAAAATAGAAAACTTGGTGTCATAATGACAAATGTCACTTTAGAAATACATTATCTTTGGTGGGCAGAGTGGCGCACACCTTTAATCCCAGCCACATTTGGGAGGCAGATGGATCTCTGTGAGGACACCCTGGTCTACATAGTGAGTTCTAGGACAGCTAGAGCTGCTTAGTGAGACTTTGTCTTGAAAACAGAAAAGAACAGAAAAGGACATAGTCTTAAATAAAGAGTTTAGATGCATTCCCCACTAACTTCAGTAACAATTCTCTCATAGACTCTAACTTTGTGAGTTCCCTATGTATGGGAGTAGGGGATATGCAAAGCTAGGAAGAGTTTGGAATTTTTAAGTAGGAAGAAATTCTGACGGGCACAGCAGGATATAAAGCATGGGTCTACCACCAAACCTGTTGTAGCTGGTTGTGCTGGTACACACTTGTAATCCCAGCCAGCGCTCAGGTTTAGGAGAAAAGTTTGAAGGCATCCTAAGGTGTCTCAAAAGCAAACCAAAAAGAAGCAAAAACAGGGTGGACATGTGGCTTCCCAAGTCAAGCCCTTGATTAGCGTGCAGGGTACAGGAAGCTTTCACAACTCACAAACCCAACGCGTGCCTATAACCCCAGCACTCAGAAGTGGAAGCAGGGAGGTCAGGATTTTGGTGTCCAGTCTGTGGGATGGGGAAAACACTGTCAGGAATGAAAGAAGAGGAAAGGAGAAGGGGCTGCGGAAGGAAAGGAAGTAGAATTTCTGAAGACAAAATACCTTGAAAGCATTTTGCAGTGAGAGGTTTATTTGGTCAGTAAATTGAAGACACTGGCCTCTTGGATAATGGATTGCTTATCCCGGGGAGTCCTCACACACCTTTGCTACACCTTTGCTGTTTTCATTAGCCATTACTTTCAAGGGCTTTGCGTTTTCAATACATTCAGGACTTCCTCTTCAACATTCTGACTTTGGGTCTTTCAATGACTCATACAAGAATTTTTATTTAGTTCCCCACTGAGAACTTATTTCTGTGGTTTATTTCATTTAAAACTATTTAGAGATCACTGGGTTTGAGGGTTAATGTATAAAGCCTGACAAAGTGGTTGATGCTCAAGTAGCTGATACCATGTTGTCATACCTGAAGTTATCATGTGAACTTACTATAAAAGATCAGATTCTGGGCTGCAGAGGTTGCTCACTGGATGCTCCTCCAGGGGTCCTGAGTTCAATTCCCAGTACCCACATGGCAGCTCACAACCATCTGTGGAAGCCAATGACCTCTTCTGGTCTACAAATGTACCTGTAAATAAAACATAGATATATAAAGAAAATCTTAGAAACAAAAAGGTCGGGTTTGATCCTCCTTAATTGTGGTCTGGTGGTTTTGTTTCAATGGAACTTCCTCCTAGAAGAGATTTTCTTAAGTAGTAAAAATGAAGCATAGAGTGTCAGTGTGTGTGACTGTAACTGTCATTTCCTAAGATCTAAATGTCATATACTTCAGTTGATATATTTAAAGTGACATCCATAGTGATAAGCTGCCGGTCTTTTGATCCTGTTTGTTCTAACTTGCATTTTAGTATGCAACCGAGGATGGACTTGTACACACAAATGACCAGGCCAGGACTCTACCCAAAGAATGGGTTTGTATTTAAGGGCCCAAGCAGTTAGATCGTCCTCAGAAAAGAAGGTAAGGACCTATTTAGGTAAGCTAAATCAGAGAGGCCCAAGTAGAGGTGCCAAGAACCTGAGGTTTCTCTAGGAAGGAGATGAGAAGGGAATTCCCCTTTCCTCACGGATATGTAGGAAGACCTGGAAGGGATGTAGATGGGGATGAAGTCTGTAATCCAAGATCTTGTATCAGTGTGATGTATATGAATGAGAGTGCTTATGTGGAGTTGTGTGTGACTCTGGACATTTGTTTACTTCTCAATTGTAGGATAGAGTAAGAATCTTCCTATCCTCCTTCCTCTCTATTCTTCCTTCTTCATCCTCCTCCATTCTTTGAAAAACTGAATTAAGGTGGCCAGCAAGGTGGCTCATGTAACTTGGATTTGATCCCTGAATCACACATTGGAAATTAACAGCTCCCACATGTACACTTCACACAAATGTTCTAGAAAAGAGAAAGTCACCATTTTAGAAAAATTTACTTTTTGAGTATACAGCTCAGCCAGGTGTGTGTGTGTGTGTGTGTATATATATATATATGCCTACTATTACCTGCCAGGAAGATAACATGATCCCAGGCTAGGGTTTGAGACCAGCCTGGATAATATTTCAAGACTTCATATTTAAAAAAGAAAAAGTCTTTGTTCCAAAATTATTGAAAAGCTTTGGTTGTATGCATTTTTCTCTCCTTTAAATCTAAACCTAAAGGGAAGAAATACTGTCAGTTAGTGGGCTATTGTTAAGAAGGACCCTTCCTCTAAACCCACAGGTTTCCCCAGAAGAGTATTGGCATACTATGTTGCCCAACACATCAGTCTTTTTCGCAGGGCCACATCCAGGTTTGGTGTGACTCGTTTCTTCGTATTTCCTTGTTGGATTTCCGGCGTTGCCATTTTCTAGTTTTGTTAACATTTTGTTATGTATCAGCTTTAACCAGATGAAACCTAAACTGGAGATGTAATGGCCAGTATTCCATCATCTTTGAGAATTGTGGCTCTCTATGTGGCTCATCATTCTGAGCCACACACAGTTTTGGGGTGCGAGTGAGAGGTTTGGATTTGCCTTTTCCAGTGAGACTTTATAGTAGCTGGGGCCTTGCAAGGACTGTTGTGTTCCTCAGAGTGGGAACATGTCTGTGTCCCACTGATGAAAGCACATCACTGTAGCTCACTGATACACCTTTCATTTTTCTCCTCATGTTCCCTAAAGACAGTTAAAGCACTTCCCAAGTTACTGAGTGTGCCCAGAGAACCCTGACCCCTGAGAAGGGGGCTTGACATTTGGCTGGAAGAAATGTCTACTATTCTAACTAGACAAGGTTTTTGTTGTTGTATTTTTGTTTGATTTTTAAAAACAAACAAACAAACAAACAAAAAACAGGGTTTCTCTGTGTAGTTCTAACTGTCCTGGAACTCGCTCCACAGACCAGGCTGGCCTTAAACTCAGAGATATGCCTGCCTCTGCCTTTCAAGTACTGGGATTAAAGGCCATCACCACCTAACCGAGCACGTTTTTATTTTTTATTCTCTCCTTAAGTAATTCTAGTCTGTACTCTTGAGGTCCCAAAGATAGTGTTTGCACCTAAATTTTAATCTGTCAATATTGCTTGTCTATAGATATATTCTGTACTCATAGAGATGGGAGTATGTTAGAAATGGCATTTCTCTGTGCTATAAAATATTCAGGTATCAATGTTACATACTTGACTTAATATTACCTGGGAATCAGGTGGATTAATGAATCTAAAGAAAATTTGTAGATTTTGTTTTTGTGGAGTTGCAGACAGAACCCTGTGTTGTGCATATCCTAGACAAGCCATACACCCCCTCCTACTGTGATCCTTATAAAGTTCTATATTGATACTATTGATCTTATGATTACAGGAATGTATTTTACTTACTAAGTTATAGTTAAGAAATAATGGAGGTGTCTCCAGTTTTTCTGCACAAATCCTTTTCTGTTACAGGCTCCAGCCAGGGACTCTGCCTTGGCTTGTGTAGTTCAGTGCTACATTCTGTGTGTGACTCAGAATGTTTTGCCTCTGGGGCTTAGGAGCCCACTCTGCTCAGCTCCTCCCTTTAGTGTGTTCCATCCATTAAGATTTCCCTTCTTAGAGTCTTTGTAACTGACCAGGTTTCTGGCTTCTTGGTTTCTCTGGCTACCTTGGATCATAACCCCCTCGCACTGGGTCTCCTTCACCCCTCGTCTTGTGCTGTCTTACACAAACAGCAGCAATTTGCATTTTGGAAAAATGTTTTCTATTCCTTCTTTAGAATCTTTACTTTAGTGTAATGCGCTCCCTCCCTCCCCGCTCCACAAACACACTATGTTATACGATGTGTATGGGTATGTCTGTGCACCTCAGAGCCCAGGAGAGGTTCTTCTCTATGATGACCTGTCTGTAATCCCAGAGAAAGACGGAAACGGGAATGCAAAGAATCTAAGGCCGGAGTGGACCCCATAAGGAGTTCCAGTCTACCTTATGCCAGAGTATTTAAACAAACACAACTCTTCAAAAGTTTTAGCTTCTGTTTTTTTTCTTTGTTTCTGTTTCATTGAGACAAGGTCTTGTTATATTACCCAGGCTAATATTGCATACCTGGTGAAATCCAGTTATTTAAAAAAATCCCCAGGGAAGCTGAATGTGTTGGTTCAATTTCCTAATTCTAGTAATTTAGAGGCAGAGGCAGGATTTCCATGAGTTCCAGACGAGCCAAAACAACACAAAAAGAACCCTGTCTCAAAAACTAACACAGAGTAACAAATGAACATAAAGATTCACGCCTGTAATCTCAGCTCTTGGAAGAGTTCAAAGTTCAAAAGTCACCTGGCTTTTCAGTAAATTTCCAGGCAGCCTCGGGCTGGTCAGCAGCATGAAGCCTTCCTTGTGTCTAAAACAAAAATGAGAAAAATTGCCTTGCATACATAATACTTTAATGATAGTTTATGACAAAATAAAACATTGTTTTTAACATACAACTTACCAGAAAGAAAACACAGATTTGTGAATGTCTTCATTTAAAACTTTAAAAATTAACTTTGGAGCATAATATTTCTTTAATTGTTACTATAGGTGAAAAGGAAACATTTTTTTCTATGTCCTGAGATTCTTTTTTCTGGTAGCTATAGGATGCTGAAACTCCATCACTAAGCCCCAGAATGCCTCTGACCTCACTTAGATGAAGAAGGAGGTCTGAGGAGGCTGAGAATTCTGACCCTTCCCCACAACCACTTTTAGGTGCCCACAGAGGTATCACTTAATGAGCTGGGGATAGGAAGGTGGGATTGACTGATAATTACAAGTTCCAGGGCCTTGTTTTAGGCAGGTTTGGGTCCTAGAACACCCATAAACAACTTTCAAACCAGGAATTATTTTTCACTGGTGTGGCTCATGGCTCTCTCTCATCCTGCTGGTCTATGCAGGGCTTTCGTTGGCTGTCTGAGTTCCCTTTTAGCTGGTGGTAAAATTACCTCTCCATGGTATTAGCATGGGAAGAGACAAAGTAAGGAAAACTAGGTGGTGTTGGCTAAAGAAGTGGGAAACTGTGCGACCCTGGTGAGTCATTGATAGATTTCCTTATCTGTATTGTTCACAATCCTAAGAGCTTTTCCATGTTTTAAGCTGATCACTAAGTTCCCTTTTGTAAACCTCAATTTAAACATGAACGGAACAATCTAGCGTTGTTGTTGTTGAATACTTGATTTTAAATTTGTATCAATTGTAGAATTTGCTAGTTAGTCACATGAAAGGAAACCATTTACATTTCTGTTTCCCTCTGTTCTCATCTACATGTAAAAGTATGCACAAAGCTAGCAGTTTTCATTTTAATTTTTGAGCATTTTTGGTTTTGTTTTGTTTGCCCTATCAATAAAACAGCATAGGAGAAACCTGTGTGTATAAAGATTTTTATCCTAGGTCTGTCCATTCCAGCCAGCCCTAGGAATCTGAGACCTCATCTCCCAAGTCTACAGGTGCCCCGCCCTCATGTAAATCTACATAGCCTGTGTTTATAGCCCACATTTATCCTTCCGTATACCTTGAAATAGTTCTAGATTTCCTATAATACAGTGCAAAGTTGCTGTGTCTCCTAGGTAGTCTGGTATTTACTATGTCGTCCAGACTGGCCTTGAACTGAGATGATTCTTCTGCCTCAGTTTCCCCAGTGTTGGGATTACAAATGGCCTGGTTGCTGCTATTATTGCCCAGAGGTTGCTTGTTTGGGAAACAATAACAAGAAGGCTTAGGAGATGACTCGGTATTTAAGAGCACATGCTGCTAGCCGGGGTGGTGATGCCTTTAATCCCAACACCCGAGAAGCAGAGGCAAGAAGAGCCAAACTGATCTCTGAGTTCTAGGCCAGCCTGGTGAGTTCCAGGACAGGCTTCAAAGCTACACAGAGGAACTCTGTCTTGAAAAACAGAACAAAAGAGCACATACTTGTCTTGCTGACGAGCTGGGCTTGTTTCCTAGCATCCATGTAGAGAGCGGGATGTGGGGTGGGGTGGGGGTCACAACCTCCCTCCTGTAGATTTTTAACTGCAGGAAATTCTCTGATCTCAGTCACTTCCAGTCACATGCACGTATCGTACACGCACACACAAATATACTTAACTAAAAATAATGAAAATAATGTTCTAAAAGAGGAGATACTGACCAGGAGAGTGTGTACATAGTCAGGCCTTTTGTCTTGAGTGTTCATCACCAGCTGTTAAATTTGGATCCATGAGTAGGAATGTCTTCCTACGCCAGTTCAATCGCTAACTGCTCCATGTTCTCATCTTCAAGGTAGCTAATGGGACTGGGGTGCTCAGTAGCACTTACTTAGCATGTGTGAAGACCTGGGTTTGATCTGTAGTGCCAAAATCAATCCATCAAATGGATATACCATTACAATCTAGAGAAGTAGTCCTCACCCTTCCTACTGCTGTGACCCTTTAATATAGCTTCCCATGTTGTGGTGACCCCATCCATAAAATTATTTTTGTAGCTACTTCACAACATTAATTTTGCTACCGTATGAGTTGTAAATAGTTTTGGAGATAGAGTTTGCCCAAGAGATTGGGACCCACGCAGTGTGTGAGAGGAACTGATTGGTCTGAAGTGCTAATCAGTCACTGCCTTAGAGAGTTCTTGTTTGCCATTGGACATGCCTTTCTGCTACTTATTAATTTTGACATTTTCATTGGAAATTTGTGAATTTTAGCAATTTTTTTTAACTTGCTACTATTTAAAGTTTTCTTTTTCTTTTTTTTTTTTTTAAATTTGTTTTACGTGCATCGGTGTTTTTCCTGTGTGAGTGTGTCGTATCCCCTAGAACTATAGATATAGACAGCTGTGAGCTGCCATATAGGTTCTGGGAATTGGAAGGTTTTATTTTAATTGTGTGTGTGTGTGTGTGTGTGTGTGTGTCTGCCTGCCTGTGCCTGACTGTCACTGTGCTTGTGCGTGCCTCACAGAAATGTTGGTATCCCTGGCTGGAGTTATCATCAGTTGTGACCCGCCTGATTTGGGCTCTGAGTGCTAAACTAGGGTCTTATACAAGAGCAGAGACATCTCTCTAGCCTGTCTGTGTGTGTGTGTCAGGGGTGTGTGTGTACACGCACACTTGTTCTTGCATCTGTGCCATGAATATGTGGTACCCTCGGAGGCCAACAGAATATCAGAACCCCTGGAGCTGGAGTTACAGGCAGCTATGAGCTGCTTACTCTGAGGGCCGGAAGCCCAACTCAGTCTTCTAGAAGAGCAGCAGGTACTATTAGCCACCGAGCCATCTTTCTAGACCTGTTTTTGTTTAGTTTGGTTGGCTTTCTTGAGATAAGATCTCTATGTAGACCAAATTTGGCCTGGAACTCACAGAAATTCTCCTGCCTCTGCCTCCCCATTCCTGGGATTAAAGGTATAGACCACCATGCCCTACATTCCAGCTCCGTGTAAAAACTTTTTCATTGAGTTGAACTTCTATTGCTAGAAGAGCATCGCAACTATTTGACTCACATGGAAGAATGAGTTAAGTCTGAAACGGAATTGAGTTTGGCAGGTGGAATGTGTTACATGTTAGAATAGACTGAGTAATACAAGGGAAGGGTTTACAGAAAATCCAGGTGCCTCTGCCAGTCTATTAAACTCTAAACCACTGATTATGTCAATGATACTGTAAAGTAAGAACGGAGACTTTCTGAATGATGTTAGCCTTCTAAGAACTTGAAAAATTAAGTTTAGAGGTTATAATATTGTCTTTTTTTTTCCTTCTCCCTTTAGTGTTTGAAAGACGTATGGTGATCCTGAAACCACAGACAAGAGAACTTCTAGCAATTTCAGGGGATGTTTGTCTACACTCAGGCTACAGTATTTTCAGCCAACTCGACTGGACAGTAGACCTGGCCTTATCTTTTGGTGAGGTGAAAAAGTTGAGCCAGTGAAGCCAAATCTTAATAGCAAGCAGCATGCATGTTCCTGGCTCCTTGCTGAGTGCAAATAGGAATTTAAAATGTGAATTTGAAGTCAAACGTCTCACTTCCAGATAAAGTGGCATCAATTATTTCCTAAGTTTAAGTCTTAGAGTAAAAAATATTCCACTGGTGTGCACCATCCACCATTAATGGTGAGGAAGCGTCATTGTGTATTCTTTCTCTTCTTTTTTCTGTAAAATAAAACCCTCTTGTTAAGTAATTTAAGTGTAAGTTCTTAGAATACTTAAATACCAAACTAAGAAAAGGAATAAAATAAAACTAATATTTCTTAAAATATTAGTTTTCTTTAATATGCCATCATGATGCCTTATAGTTAAAAAACACAGATTTCTAAAACACCTCAGACAGACTGGGCCTGCAGCTCCGTGGCAGAGAGCAGTGTGCTTAAGCCCTGGGTTCTAGCCCAGAACCCTTGTCTCATTTCCACAATACACTGAAGGTTTCCCTTCCACACGTATGCCTAGTTACAGAGCTTGGATGTTTTTCTCGGCGGGTACCAGTTGTAAATAGGAATGAAGTAGGGGCCAAAATTTGAAACCAAAAAATGAAGCAGCTACATGTAGTTAGTAATTCCTAGTTTGAGCTGTAACTGAACATCAGCCTTATATGTATTATTTTATATTGTACTTTTTCATTGTCAATGGTTTGTACTTTAACAAGAGAAACTCCATAGTTTTTAATGTCACAAAAAGAAGACTATTTGAACAGTGTATTCTGGAAAGCAATATACTAACCAAAGTGAATGCTTGTACATATTACAATAGCTCTTCTCTCTAATGCCTCAACTGTCAAGTAATTAAAGCCTGTAAAAGCATAAGCCTGTAGTCAGCATGCTGGACTGAGGGAACCCTGATGCGGTTAGAGTGGAACCAGAGCTGGGTGTTTGGCTATGTTCACATTCCAGATGTGCAATATTAGACGCTAGGACTGCTGTCTTGTGTAATTCCGAGTGATTTATTAAATGCACACGTTGTTACGTCTGTTGTCCTTTGCTGGGACGCGATGCCATGCAGATTTGTGGCTGCTGCTTTCAGTTACTTTCCACTAATACCGTGACTGGAGTCAAACATTACCCTCTTACTTGACCGTAACTAGCCCGCCAACTGCAATGGGATGAAAGAAGAAAAAGCCTTTGTGTGAAAGCTGATGATACCTGGCATCCAAATAAACAAGAAAAGTTCACACTTGATGCCTTAAGCCATTCCTGCCCGAAGCTGGGATAGGCAGTGATGGTTATTACACTCCTGCATTTTTTGTAGAATTGTTACATTCAATAATAAAACTTGCCTGCTCAATCTCGATGTTCGTGTTGTTATTGAGGAGGCACATGGTGATGGTGGCAGGTAGGGACATCTACCTTTTCTGTGCATTATAGGCCCTTTACCCTCATTTACAAAGTTACAAAAGCTTTCAATTAATGAGGCTCTCTCTGAGTTTTGAAAGTTTCAGCAGCTGTGACCTGTTTAACCCTTACATCTTTTTGTGTTGGGACACCTATCCAGGGTCAAGTGTGTGGGGGTAGTTATTCTCCAATTTCCCACACACACACACAAACACAGGTAGTGGTAGCACACACCTTTGACCCCAGCACTTGAGAGGCAGAGGCAGGTGAATCTCTGAGTTGAGACCAGCCTGGTCTATAGACAGTAAGGGATACGCAGAGAAACCCTGTCTCACAAAACCTAAATAAATAATTATGTAGGAGACATGGAATTGAGTCAGGTTGGTGGGGTAGGAAATAAGATCCAGAATGTATAAGAAAACCTTAATGTCCTATCAGATTTATAGACTTCCTGATTTCACAGCCCTCGATCACAGGAGTAGCAGAGAGTCAACCCCAGTCCTGGACTCAAGTGCTCCAGCCTAGCTGGGACTTTAGGCTCAGGCTGTCTATGGAGGCATGGCACAATTCTTGTTACATTCTTTGACTATACAGCACTTGACATGTATGGCAAACTGTTGTATTATGTTCCTGGCCCAGACTTTCTGGCCTAGCCTTGAGGTTCTGACCCACAGTCCCACAGAAACACTCAGGTGTTTATATTAATTATACTGCTTGCTGAATGACCTGGGGCCCAGGCAGATAACTTGCTAACTTTTTACCCATAAACTAACGCATGATTCCTGTTCAGCCATGGAGCTTGGTACCTTTTCTCAGAGCAGCATAGGTGTCCTCTACATCTGCTTCTCTGGTGTCTCTATGACGTCTCTGCTCTGTTCTTCCTGTTCCTAGAGTTTTCTAAGTCTAGCGGCCCCACCTACACTTCCTGTCTGCCTTTAGCCAATCAGTATTTTTATTAAACCAGTAGGCGGGACAGTTATTTACAATGTAACAACATAATCCCACTATAGTAAAACAGCAAGTACCAGTTGGATGAACTTCTTTCTTTTTTATTGGTGTGACAAAACACCATGGCCAGGCAACTTACAGAAGAAAACATTTAATGTGGGGCTTGCAGTTCCAGAGGATTAGAATTCATGACCATCATTTCTATAACATTTTAATAGTTTTGTAATCTTGGACTGAAGTTATACTCCAGTGGTAGAGTACTTGTCCATTACCCAGAATTTGATCTCCAATACCAAAATTTTTTTTTCTTTATTTTAGGAGGGGGGTATTCTTACTGTAACCTAGGTTGTCCAAGGCCTCAAATTCAGTGATCCACTTGCTTCTGCCTCCCAAGTGCCAGGACTGAAGGCATGCACCACCACCACCCAGCTACAATGTTCAAATAGTAAAACTTAATTTCTTGAGTATTAGCTCATATACAGTTCTAATTTTTTGTTCTTTGGTTTTTTTTTTTTTTTTTTTTTTTTTTTTGAGACAAGATTTCTTTATGTATCCTTGGATCTCCTAGGACTAGTTCTGTATACCAGGCTGGCCTTCAAATTCACAGAGCTCTGCCTGCTTCTGCCTCCTGAGTGCTGGACTTAAAGGTCTGTGCCACCACCTTCTGGGCAGTTCAGATATTTATTTTGAAATATTAATGTGTTCAAGTGGTGGTTTTTTCATATTCAGCTTGCTACACATCTGTATTTGCAGTTGGTTATGAGATTTACCTCATGCTTGTATCTGACATCTACTGGAAATGGTGCTGCATGCCTTTCAGGCACCAACTCCATCTGTAGGTATAAATTCAGGATTGTAACAGGATTTAAGAAAACCTGACTGGCTGGGTAGTACTAGAAATTGAATTCATGGCAAGTATACTACAATTCTCTACAACTCAGTTCTTTTTTGTTTAGAGACAGGGTTTCTCTAAACTGTCTAACTTAGTAGATCCTCTGCTAGAACCTCCCAAGTAGCTGGGATTACAGGCACATGCCTGGCTAAAGCTTTTCTGTTATGAAAGCCTATTTTTAATTAAAAATAATTTTTAAACAATTTAGGCTGATTATGGTTTCCCCTCCCTCATCTTCCAGGTCTTCCCTGTTTCCAAGCACATGGATCATCCTCTCTCTTTAGAAAGCAAACAGGCAATAAAGAGAAAGCACAAGAAACACAAAAACAAAACCCATAACAATAGAAAATGAAAACTATAATTTTCTCACAAAAGACCAGTAAAAGCAACAACAAAAAGAAGTCCAAACACAGTGGGATGAGGCAAAAGCAAACACCAAAAATATAATTTTTTTATTTTGTTTTTGTATTGGCTATCTGCTGCTGGTAAGGGACCTACTCTTCAGTGTTGTTTGTATACCAAAAGGCATTGCCTTGAAGAAAACTAGCTTTTCCTTTGCACGTGGTGTCAATCGGAAGGATGATCCTTGGTTAAGAATGGGTATGTCTGTCCATTTCCTCTTCTCAGTGGTGGGGTCCCATCTGGCTTGTATCTCAGGTTTTCTATTCCTGTAATGAAACACCGTGACCAAAAAGCAACATAAGGGGAAAGGGTTTGTTTGGTTTTTACTTCCTTAATATGTCTGTCATCGAAGACAGTCAGGACAGGAACTCAAAACTGCAGGAGCCTGGAGGCAGGAGCTGATTCAGAATCCTTGGAGCCTACTCAGCTAGCTCAGGGATAGCACCACTCACAGATAATGCCTCACAGCTGGATCTTCTGGAGGCATTTTCTCAGTTGCAGTTTTTCTGGATAACACCATCCAGCACAGTCATGTGTGTCAGTCCTGCTGTGTCTAGAAGATGCCATTTCCTGTGTCCTCCATCCCCCTCTGGCTCTTAAGGTCTTTCTGTCTCTTCTACACAGCTCCCTGACCCTTAGGGGATGGGTTTGGTGAGGACATCCCACTTAGGACCAGGTGTTCCAAGGTCTCTCACTCTGCACATTGTCCACTTTTGGTTCTGCAGTAGTTCCCATATACTGCAGGAGGAAACTTCTCTGATAATGCTTGAGCTAGTCACTAATCTTTAGATACAGCAAGAATGTCATTAGGAGTCATTGCTATTTTTTTCATAGAGCAACATGCCATATCTAGTCTCAGGACCTTGGCAACAGAAACAGTCAGGTATGGATTCCAGCTCATGGAAAAGGCCTTAAGTCCATTCAGATAGTGGTTTATAGCTGGGTTAGCTTTCTCCTTTGGTAGTGTACAGAGTACTTTGTAGTAACATGAACACTAGTCAGTAAAGGTGAATGAAGGCTGTAGATAAACACTAGCTTAGCTTCTTGGTGTTCAGTGAGATATGTAAGTGTTGTCTTCAATAATAGGACTTTACTATCACTTTGTGGAGAGTAACCAATAGGATTGGCAATAGCCTGGGTTGCTTGGGGTTTTCCATGGAGCCCCTTTGGCCAACCTATTCCTGTCACTGGAGTTTCACTTCATGGGGAAAGACTGCTAGTCATAGTTGTCTTACCCATTATTTGTTAGCGACTTCATTCAGATTTCTTTGTGTGTGTGAAGATAGGGTTTCTCTGAATAGCCCTTAGCTGTCCTGAAGCTTGTTCTGTGTACAAGAGAGAGAGAGAGAGAGAGAGAGAGAGAGAGAGAGAGAGAGAGAGAGAGAGAGAGAGAAAGAGAGAGAGAGAGAGCTGAGTTTAATGATGCTTGCCTCTCTATTCCCAGCACTTGTGAGCAGTGCCATGAGTTCAAGGCCAATCTAGGGCAAATGACTGTCTCAAAATTAAAGAAAAAGTATAAGAACTAACTGAGCTAAAAGGGCTTTCAAATCAAAGAACAGTCTTCATGTACTGTACAACTTGTCCTCCAGACTCTAAAGCCATGCTCACAGTTGTTGATTTGTGCTATCAATAACTGTGTCTAGTATTTGCTGGGAAGGAAACCCAACCCTTTGAGCACTACTGTGCTGAACTCCCAGTCCTATTATCAACAAACAACCTTTAAGTTGTTCTCAAACTTCTGTCTCAAACATATCTTCAGAGTTTAAACTGAAGGACAGCCCAGGAAGGCAGGACTTGCCTGGCCTGTGCCAAGTCCCTGGATCAATCTATAACACTGAAAATAAATAAATAAATAAATAAATAAAAGGCTACAAACTGCCACATTTGAAGCAGTGCTTAAGAACAATACAGAGGTGTTGGAGAGATGGGTCAGTTGTTAAGATGCTTGATACTTTTTTTTAGAGGACCAGTGTTTGATTCCCAGTACCCACATGGTGGTTTACAACCATCTGTAACTCCAATTCTAGTGTATCTGGTAAATATACATACTTATAGGCAAAAACTCATATAGTCATATGTGGCAGGATTAAGGTGTCAGCCGATAAGGTCAGAAGACTCTTATGGGACCCTGGGGGAGTGTGGCCAACCTGGAGGGGGCACCTGGATTTGAACCAGGGACCTCTTGATCTGCAGTCAAATGCTCTACCCCTGAGCTATACCCCCTTCTGTAGTCTTTGATGTAGTTGGAGATTAGATAGTTATAGGTACAGTTTTTCTTAGTCATTTAAAAGGTATATTAGATATGAAACTTTAGACTCATAAAGTAGATGATAGAGTATTTTCCTTAATTTTGCTAAATACAAATAGACTAGATATTGTAACTGTAATTCTTGCTTGACAGCTATTTTGTTATATGTAATTTTGCTATGTTAAAATTGAAACCTTCCTTTTTGATTAGACAGAAAGGGGGAAGTGATGTGGGAATGCCTTTCTGTATGCTGTGAATCTCAATCTTTAAATAAAGGAGCTGTTTTGGGCCATGGCAGGCACCATAGAAGAAGTAGGAGGAGAAATCAGAGCATAGGTAGGAGAAGCAGGGCAGAGTCAGGCAGATCGAGCTGAAGCCGCCCAAGAAGAAACATGTAAGAAACACAGGTGAGCCACGGGCCACGTGGCAGACAGATTAATAGAAATGGATTGATTTAAGATGTAAGAGCTAGCTAGCAATGTGCTTGAGCCATAGGCCAAACAGCATAAAGTTATTATAGGCATCTGAGTCATTTCTGGGGGTCTGAGTGGCGCACAGCTAAGCGATCTTGGGTGGCAGGTCTGTGGGTCTCGGACCTCTGGCTGCCTGGGACTGACAACCCTCACTACTACAGTCATATGCATAAATAAATCTTTTTAAAAGAATGATATACAGATGTTTCTAGTCAATGAATACTTAACAATTAGATGGAAGGCCCACCTCTCTCCCCAGAACTTGCCCTACAGGCTCCTTAAGACCTGGTGACCATATTTGCCACTTGATACCCCCTCCCCTACCTTCCTGAGACTCAGGGGTGGGGATGGGGGTGGGAGGGAGGTGAGAAGGGTTGCTTTGCTATGTGAATTAAACCTGGATTTAATAATTCGGCTTGATTGGTTTATTATACTGGCAGCAGAGGATACCCAATAACTGGAGATCCAAACATCACAAGGTTTTATTATATAACAAACATGAAAAATTTCATCTCTTTAACAGAAGAAAAGCTGAATAGATTCAATCATTTTGCCTTATATTTTTTTTATTGCTAAGAAAAGACACCATGACCAGTGGTTGTTCCTAACTTTAATCCCAATACTTAGGAGGCAAAGACATGTGGATCTCAGTGAGTCTGAGGCCAGCCATGGTCTACATAGTTTCAGTACAGTTAGGGCTATACAGAGTTGAAAAAAACAAACAAACAAAAAAAAAACATTTAATTTGGAGGCTCCCTTACATTTTCAGAGGTTCAGCCCATTATCATAATGATGGGGAACATGGGGGCATACAGGCAGATGTGGCATTGGAGCTGAGAGAGCTAAATCTTGGCTTTCAGGGAACAGGAAGTTGACTGACAGTTACACTAAGGGAAACCTTAGCAAAAGAGAACTCAAAGCCCTCACAGTGACACACTTCCTCCAAGGCCACACTTCTTAATAGTGCCATTCCTTTTGGGTGCCATTATTGTGGAATATTATTTCAGCTGGGCAAAGATATGTTACATTTGTTCATGCTGCATTTGTTTGATTATATAAAGATGTTTTGCATCTGTTTCACGTTGCCTGCCTAAGGCACCTGATTGATTAGTCTAATAAAGAGCTGAACAGCCAATAGCTAGGCAGGAGAGGGATAGGATCGGCAGGCAGAAAAAATAGGAGGAGAAATCTAGGCAGGGAAGAGCGAGAGGAAGAAGAAAGTGGAAGTGGGTAATAGAAAGGGTGTGAGAGACGCCTGGGGCCAGAAGCCACTGAGCGGCCGGCCAGCCAGCCAGCCATTTTTTTTCAAACCACCACAGATTTCATACAAACGTTATTACTATTGATCAAATGAAGCCTTGGCTAGAAGAATATGCTTGAAGTAGATTTTTATTGTTATTTTATTCTATGTCTATATGGGCATTTTTGCTTTGGTGTATGTGTGTTAACCATGTGTGCTCCTGATGCCCACAGAGGCCAACGGTGTGTGTTCCAACTCCTAGGACTGAAGCTGTAGCCTGTTGTAAGCCACCATGTAGGAGTTGGCCATTGACCCCAGATCCTCTTGAAGAGCAGCCAGTGATCTTAACTCCTTAGCCATCTCTCCAGCCGCCAAATAGATTTTGTTCAGGTTTGTACTTATTCTTTTCTTTGTAAGCATGTCCATGTGGGGCCAGTATATGCACTACAGCACATGTGTAGAAATCAGGAGAGCCTGTGGGACTCAGATTTCTCCACCTTATATAACCTAGGGATTGAATTCAAGTGCTTAGACTTGGCAGTAAATGCTCTTTCTTACCTGCGGAACCTTGTTGGCCTTTAAAATAACTTTTGTATGTAATTCTTTGATCTCAGAAAGATAAGTTCTTGTGGACTTTCATATTTTTCTAGTATCTTGGTAACACATTGCTTGGCATACAGATGGCATATAGCCATCTCAGAAATTATTTTCATTTATCATTATCAAAAGAAAACCAGCTCCTGCAGGTCAGCTCAGACACACAGATTGTCTTAAAAAAAACAATATTCTTTTACTATATCTGGAGGCTTTAGGGCTCAATGGTATGACGTCTTTTTTTTTTTAATTGTACATCTTTCAGGGTGCTTATTTTTAGGAATATTCTACATAAGTTTCTACAAAGTATGTACTATTATAAGGTTCAATAACACGAAAAAAATTAAACAAGTATTATTTCACTTGAAGGAAGTTTTCTCATAATTTTTGCTATAAAATTTAATTGCGTTAGCGGTTTTTAAAAAAATACTTGCCACTGTTATTCAACACACTGTATGCAAAATGAGACATGCACAGTACAGCAAACTACATTCTATTGTTATGGAACAATCTACATGAATTCCTGCCATAACAGACCAAAGACTACTGTGCTTTTTACCAGAATATTGAGATATGCAAATTTTGATGATCGACACATTGCTTTTTTGTGTGTTTCCTTTTTTATCTGATAATATTTTAACTTGCAAATATAGCTGTGTTTGACCTTGAACTAATGAGCCTCCTGCCTCATCTGTCTAGTTCTGGGATTACAATAGGGAATAACCTGGTACAAACTTTTTTTTTTTTTGTAGCAATCAAGTGTATAGGAAACCAGTGGATGACTCTTGCCATTGTCATAGTTGGTGACCTGAGGCAAGAAGGCTATAAGTTGAGACCAGCTGGGGCCATCTAGTGAGATCCAGTCCCCAAACAAACATATTAAGACAAATAGCCAACCAAACAAAAACCTACCAAGCCAAAGAACCTTTCTAGAACGCCTTGCCTGGCTTTTAAACCATCGTGAGAATTCGCAGGCAGACAGCAGATCCGGTTCAGGGTTCCAGTTCTAGCTCTAACCAGCAGTGACTTGCCCTGCCCTTGGACCTCAGTTTTCTGTTTGTAAAATGGGATGGACATGGGGAGTGGATCTGGACAACAGTCTGTGACTTCCTCGGTCCAATCCCAACGTCCCGAAAAGCTCGCTCTGGCTCTGGCAGGGCAGCCGCGGGAGCACACCGCTCGCTCCTCCATGGAGCACCCGGAGCCCCGCTCCATCCATCGCGGGCTTGGCTCGGGCGCGCTGGCGAAACGCTCCGGCCGGCCTCCGCTCCCTGCACTCTGGTTCCCGGAGCGCTTGGGGGGGACACAGTTGGCGGAGACACCCGAGGGGGGCGGGTCAGGAAGTGGGGGCGCGGCAGCCGGGAGCGGGTCCCAGCAGCCGCGGGTTGGCGATCTGACGCCGCGGTTTGGAGCCTCCGGGACGCCTGGCTGCAGACGGACCAGCCGGGCCTCCGCGGGGACGATGGCGAAGGAAGAAGGTGACGGCTGCGGCGTGCAGCGAGCCAACTGCCGCGGCGGCGAGCTCGGGAGAGGGGGCCGGGGCCTGGCTGCGGGCCGCGGGGAGCAGGGGGGGCGGGGGCGCGAGCCCCCGAGTTTGCAGAGAAGCCCGGCCGCAGGGAGATTGGCCCAAAGTTTTGTCTCCCCGAAGTGGGACGCCGAGGTGGAGCTTAAAGTTGGGAGTCTCTGAGAGGAAGCTGGTGGGGAGTGGCAGAGACCCGGTTGGGTGGGTTGGGGTGCGAGCTTTGGGTGCAGACTGCGAGGGATTGTACCCTGCAGGGGGATCTGAGGCAGGATTCTGGAATGAACGCTCAGAACCTGAGCTATGAGAGATCATGAATCGCAAAGGGCAGAAGCGTACAAGTAGTTTTAGGGGATGAGGAAACCAGAAGAGTTAAAACTGATGGACTGGAAAGAACTATGCATGTCCTTCAAGATCAAAATCAAGGAAATGATTTTTTTTTTTCCTAGCCAGCAATATTTATCCAGAATGGGTGCCCATGGTGAGAGAAAAATAGGAATCGATAAGACTAAGCATTCAGTAATGAATGGTGTCAAAAGTATTTGTAACACAGTAACTTAATGGGTACAGGTGTGCACGACTGAGCTCTTAGATTTCCCTCGCCTGGCTGTGCAGTTAGATGCTGCATTTTATCTTTTAAAAATTTTTTTTAGTTTTTGGAGACACAGATTCTCTGTACAGCCTTGGGTGTCTTGGAACTCGATTTGTAAACCAGGCCGGCCTTGAACTCACAAAGATCCGCTCTACCTCCCTATTTCTGTGCTTAAAGGCATTCTCCATTATTGCCTGGCAACAGTTTTTTGTCTTACATAGTAGAGTTGTGAATGTGATCGTACGTTCATCGGATTTAGATTTAAATGACTGAACCCGAGAGTACAAGGAGGAAGTTTGCAGAGTTTAATGGAAAAACCATTTTTCAAGAGATTATCAGAACTGTAATGCTGACTGGGACTTGTTCCTACCCCTGAGGTCAGGACTTAATCATTCCTCTTCTTGCAGTTCTCCAAATTAAAATCCATCCACATTTACGGTATAATAAAAACAGTCCCAACAGCAGGTAGTTTGTAGGGAAGAATGTAACTCCTCTTTTTTTTTTTAAGCTTTACCTTGTGTTTAAATCTGTTTTAATCCGAAAAAATATTCTAAATTTTACTTTTGTGGTTAGCTACACGGCTGTGTGGGAAGGTTGACAAACCAGTTTGCATGCCCATGTAAGCACATTGGACAAAAATAATGTGCACTGCTAAAACTTGATATTGTAAATATGCAAAAATGCCATTTAGTAAGTAATTATACTTGTTAACCATGATGTCAAACTTGTTAAAAGGCTATATTATTTCATAAAAGTATTTGGCTATGAACTAATAAATAATCATTAACTGATTGTAGAATTATAGGTCATCTAAAAACCAGTGTGTTTTGTTTGGGACAATTAGTGGGTGGCAGTCTTATTAAAATATGTCATTTCCTTCTACAAATGTTTAATTCCATGACTAGGCCTCTACTCTTTTTAGGTGCTAAGATATAAGACAGAGTGAATAAATATTTGTTGTAATGATGCCTGTGATGATAATATTTATAGCAAACATGTAGGGATTGCCTTGAGTACTTTCTGTTTATGTATTTTGCATTTCTTATGTTAAAATTAGGCCAATCCATGTATTTTTATTTGAATCCAGGTGGCAGTTCTAGCTTTTGGCTTATTCACTTCTTTCCAGTTGTCTCTCAAAGTAAGATCCTCCCAAACATCTTTTCTTGATGCAGCAGAAGTTTACTGGCGCTTACATTTGTACTTCCTAAACAAACAGGGCCAAGAAAGAGCAGCCTTTCTCCTGGACCCCTCCGAGTGTTCTTGGGAGACATCTAGAAGCCTGTTTGTATTTGTTCACGTGATGGTGACTAGGCTAGAGTTTTGAAGGAGCAGATTATTCCTGTGGATATGTAGTCATCATTTAGTGTGGCTTTTTCTTTATAATGCTAAATATATAACCTGTTGAAATTCATCCCGGAGATTGCTTTTAGCTTTTCAAACCCCCCCCCCCCCCTTGGTCAGTTTTAGCTCAGATCCAAGTTACATGAACAGTACTATAAAGGAATGAGAAGTTTGCATTCGCTTGGTTTTGTTCTTTAGTACCAGGTAAAAGCTTGGTTTTATTAACAAAGTTTATGAATTGGCTAAAAACATGGTCTTTGCCAGGTTGTACGTTCTTTTTTTTCCTTTTTGAAACAAGGTCTTACTGTGCAGCTCTGACTGGCCTTGAACTCATGGAGATCTGCCTGCCTCTGGAGAGCTGGGATTTTTAGGTAGTGAACCATCACACCCAGCTCAGGTGGCACTTCTTTTTTTTTTCCCTTCTGCCAGATTTGTTTTGTTTTGTTTTTGTTTTTGAAGACAAGAGTTTCCCTATGTGGCTCTGGCTGTTCTGGAACTCGCTTTGTAGACCAAGCTGGTCTCAAACTCAGAGAGCTGCCTGCCTCTGCCTCCAGAGTGCTAGGATTAAAGGTGTGCCACCGCTACCACACTTGGCTGCAAAAATTTAATGTAACTAAACTTGACAGTAAAAGTCAGTAGTTTTTTTTTTGTTTTTATTTATTTTAAAAATATTTTCCTTTTATTTTTGAGATTGTAATATAATTACATTACTTTCTCTTTCCCCTTTTTCTTCTAAACCCTCCCTTATACCCTTCCTGTTCTCTTTCAAATTCATGGCCTTTTTTTAAAAAATTAATTATTGTTACATGTATTTATACATGTATACACATATCTATTCCTAAATACAACCTACTCAGTCTATGTAATGTTACTTGTGTATGTTTTCAGGACTGACCATTTGCCACTGAATTACTGGTTGGTGTCTCTTCCCCGGTGCTGTTTCTCCCACTCACATTCCTTACTTGTCTGTAGTGTTGTGGACAGGGCTAAGGCCCAGCTGTCTTTCCCTGCCCACTTTGGCGTGTCCACTGTTGCTTTGTTCTGGGGGTCCTGTTTGTGGGTGTGGCCTCTGACATTCCTGGGAGACACGGTCTCACAACAAAAGTCCTTTATCCTGTGGCGCTCACATCTTTCCATCGTCTTCACAGTATTCCCTGAGCCTTAGGTGTATGAGCTGTCCTGTAGACATAAGGCCTGGCTCCACAGCTTTCCATCGTCTTCACAGTATTCCCTGAGCCTTAGGTGTATGAGCTGTCCTGTAGATGTAAGGCCTGGCTCCACAGCTTTCTATCGTCTTCACAGTATTCCCTGAGCCTTGGGTGTATGAGCTGTCCTGTAGACGTAAGGCCTGGCGCTCACATCTTTCCACCGTCTTCACAGTATTCCCTGAGCCTTAGGTGTATGAGCTGTCCTGTAGACGTAAGGCCTGGCTCCACAGCTTTGCATTTTGATTGATTGTGGTTTTCTGTAACGGTCTCTGTTGCAAAGAGACCTTTCTTTGATGGGATAGGGGGGGGCACAATGTGTTAATTTAGAGTGTAATTAGGAATTGTGCTGTAAAAGTAGATGAGAATTGGACTGTGAGACTGAATCTACCAAATGTCCAGTTCACTTTTTTCTTATTACACTGTTATTTAAGGACATTTCAGTGAGCATGAGTTTGCTTGGAAACAGTTTCAGGATATATTTGTTTTGTTCCATCTCACAGTAAAGCTAGAGAGTTGTCTATTTGATCAGCGTAACCTTCTCATTGCTACTGATTTCATTCTCTAATTTTTCATTTCATAGCTTAAAGACATAACTTTGGAAAGGAAGAGAAACAGAGACCTGGGTCGTGTCATTGACACGACAGATCTTGAGTAATTATTATCTCACAAGATAATTTTAGGAAAGGGAAAAGTTATATTATCTGTGTCACATTTCTGTTTAATTTAGAGTATTATTTTTAATTTGGAATTTAACTTACTGGTTTAATAACTTCTGCATTACATGTTTTTAAGAATTAGAGCTAGAAAAGGAAAGCATTTTGGTATTCGGGCATTTTCCCTAGTTCTTCCCGAATATATGATGGGACAGAAAATAAACATCTACATTTGTCAGCTCTGTGAATTGCAGAGCTTTAGGGATTGAGCTGTATAGATGGCACAATAGCTCAGCAGTAGAGCATTTGTGCACTGTCCTTAGGTCCCTTTGTTCAGTCCCAGATCCTGGAAGGAAAAATGAAGGTTCCTGTAACCCCAGCATAGAAGGCTGAGGCAGAAGGATCGGGAACTTGAGGCTGCTCAAGAGCTTGCCTTTAAAAAGAAGAGGGGACAGAAAAAAAGCATAATTTTTTAATCATAATTAATATATTGTATTTTGATCCTGAATTGTTAACCTACAAATGATTGATTTGGCAGTCTCAAAGATCTAACATAGTCAGGTGAAAAACATCCCTCAATTTTTAGGGGAAAAAAGTAACTTATTTTGGAACAGTTAAAAGAGCATCATTTCAGGAGAAGAATTTGTAGGCTCTTTTTTTTTTTTTTTTTAATCAATCTGACTCTCAGAACATGACTGGCATGGTTGTGGGGGAAAGGAGTATGTGGTTGTTGTTTTTTGTTTGTGTATATACTAAAGGCAGCTTTGAGGAGGAGGCCCAGATATGAGAAGTTACTTCTGGCACTAGTGGGTCTCATGACTTGTCTTAGTTCTGCGACTCCAATTTTTCTCTATAGAGTCCGACTCCTTCAGTATCAAAGTTGAAACATCAAGCGGAGAACTCACTAGAGACGGGGCTTGGGGGCTTCTGGGTCTGGCTTATCACATAGCAAAGCCGACTCCCTTGAGGTATGGAAGATTGATGTACACATTGCAATAATGTCTGAATGTTTTAAGGATCATCTGCAGAACCTCGCCAAAGGAAGAAGCCAAAGACGTCAGGAAGTCAGGAGGCCAGAGCGGAGAAGGGCAGGAACACCCTGGTTCCCCAAAGAGCTTCAAAATGTAAGTCACATAGATCTGTCTGCGTGCTGATACTCCAGCTGGGGAAAGGGTGTTATCATTCAAGTATCAGAACTTTCAAAAATTATTTCTTTTGCTTTTTGTGTTTTGAGGTGCTAAGAACTAAACCTAGGGCTTGTAGCTAGACAAGCCCTCCGCCATTAAGCATACACCCGTCTTATATAAGGATATTTAGAGATTAAATTCATGGTTAACACAATTGATTTTTGCTATAGGGCAACCCTTACACTGTATCACCTTACAATAAACATTTATATCTTGCTTATGGCCCCCGTGTTGTGGCCATGATATGACAAACATTTGTTTCTGAGTGATGTTACATGTTTTAGTCACAGGTCGGCTAGTTTGGCTTCATGTACCAGAAAGGAATAGCCCCTGTTTGGGGCGTGGGTGGAAGAAAAGAGCAGGAGAACTTGTAGAACCACGCAGTTCCCTGGGAGGTTCTGCTGGACTGGCTCACTGTCACGTGTACTTCTGTTCATGATCCAAGCAAGTCCTAGTCCACCAGATAACGGGTTATGGAAGCACATGACTACAGGAAGCAGATGGCTCATGGTCATGAGTAGACATACATAATCTATCTCTATTAACAGAAGGCTCATGGTCATACATAATGTCCTATCTTTGTTCATTCTTTTATCTTATCACACTGCAGATCAAGCCCAGGGCTTTGAACTTGTGGCTCACCCCATCAGTGAGCTACATCACCTTATAATTTTTCTTTAAAGAAGGAGAAAATGGTTGGGAATATTATAACCATCTTACTATACTTTAGCTTTTTCCTTATAAATATGTGCCCTCTCTCAGATAAAAGCATACCCTCCCCTTGTACTAAGGAAGATCCAATCTTAATTTGTCATAGTATCAGTTTTAAAACACAAGGTATCTTTTCTACATCAGGGCCAGGTAGGACTCATTCTGAGCTTCAGACTTATGAGCTAAAGATACAAGTTACCTGCAGTGTTACAGTTGTCAGTAACATCCTGTGCTTCGAGCACTTAGAGATCTTATAATTGTCCTTAAAGCTATGACTTACTGTAACGAATAACACATAATCAGCATAGAGCGTATGTCTTTTGGGTAAAGTATATAAGTTGTTGGACACATCCAAAATGTCTCTCCTGGTGGAGTCAAGTTCTTTATCTCTTTGGTCTCTAATTGTGACATTTAAAGTTTTGTCAATGAGGGAAGCTTAACAGAAGCTTAAGCACTAGGGGTTTTTACAGGGAGCTGGACATGTAGGTACCCCTTGCCTATCATCTGACCAAATTTTAGACTCTTTGGAAGAAAGCCTGAACAACATTGTACAAATAAGGTGGGCACAGTAAGCCACACTTACCAAAGAATGCTAAAAACTCTTGTAATCCAAGTTCCCAGATGCCAGCCAAGAGCCTACCTTGTAAGCAGTCCTGTCCTGTGGTGTTGGCTCAGGCCTGCCTTGCTGATTCTTTTCTGTATGCGCTCCTCTGAATATCCACCTTTACTGTGATACTGTAAATACTTCCGTTTGAAGGGAAGACTCTCCTACTATTCATCCACGTGTTCCACAGCAGTTCAGAAATCCTGCTAAGCATGAGATCTCCTTACCCTGAGGTAGAAAATCTTTTGTGTGCCCTGTTGTGGTGTTTTGGGAATTACTTGAAGTTCATTTTTTTCCTGTGGTCCTTTCTCTCCCAGAGGCTCTCTCTTACCTATTATCTTCCTTAGCTGAAGAGGGCATTA
Source organism: Phyllotis vaccarum (assembly GCA_033318265.1). Classification (NCBI taxonomy): domain Eukaryota; kingdom Metazoa; phylum Chordata; class Mammalia; order Rodentia; family Cricetidae; genus Phyllotis; species Phyllotis vaccarum. The sequence continues at coordinate 4,674,495 of JARWLC010000012.1, read as the reverse complement.
GAGCTATGACACATAGGGGCTAAACAGCTTTCTTAGATTGCTTCCTGCCTATAGGAGATAAAGGACATATATATACATATATATATATACATACACATATATATAATCTCAAAGTGCTGGCGTGGTGGTGCACACCCGGATCCCAGCATTCAGGAGCCAAGGACAGAGAATTGAGAGCTCAAGGCTGACAAACAATATAGTGTGTCCTTATCACAAATAAACACACAAGCATATTATACAGTGGCTAACATTTGATGATACTATTGCTGTGAGTAGTTGCAGTTATTTTTAAATTTACATCTATATATTTATGTGTATGAATGTTTGGTTTGGCCCCTATGCATGCCCTGTGACTGTGTGTCAAATGGTTGTCAGCTGTCATCTGGAAGAGCAACCAGTCCTCTTAACCACCGAGCCATGTCTCCAGCCCGTTTTATTATTATTAGGTGTGTATAGGTATGTGTGTCTATGTGTAGGTATGTGTTTATGAGTGAAGGTGTCTAGAGAGGGCAAAGATGTCAAACTTTCTGGAGCTTGAGTTTCAGTAAGCCACCAGGAATGGTGTTGGGGACTGGGCTGGGTCCTCTGGGAAAGCAGCAAGTACTCTAACCACTGAGCCATCTTTCCAGCCCCCTGCTTAGCAGTATGTCATTGTTTGACTATACCATAATTGCTTCTTTTGACATTTATGTTGTTTTCAGTATTTAGTTACAAACGTTTGTGCTGTGAACTTTGTATTTGTGTACGTATATTTTTATTTCTTGTGGGTAAACCTTTTATTAACCTAAGTTTTTCCCTCTTCCTTCCTTTTTGTTTGTTTGTTTTTCGGTTTCTCTGTGTAGCCCTTAATGTCCTAAAACTCACTCTGTAGACTAGGCTGGCCTTGAACTCAGAAATCACCTGCCTCTGCCTCCAGAGTTCTGGAATTAAAGGTGTGTACTATCATACCCACTCATGTCCTCACTGAGTTCTTCTGGATGGCCTCAAAGTCCTGAGCTCCAGATTCATCTCAGCCTCCCAAGTAACTAGTTTGCAGCTTCACCTAATCAAGCCTTTGGAAATGTCTGTCAAAGTGTTAAAGACCTGTAACTTTCCAACTCTCCAGGTCTAAACTGACTTACGAGCCTGTGTGCAGGCAGAATGTCCATCTGAGGGCCGTTCAGCCTCTGTGAGTGTGTTGTGCTTTGTGGAAGGAAGTAAATAATTGTGGCTGTGGAGACAGATAGTCAATTACTATCATTCATTTCCAAACATATTACACATTCCTCCAGTCGCCCTTTGTCTGAACAGCCTCTGAGGCACTATCCTATGGAATGTGAGTGGAGAGCAGTATGCTGGTTCTGAGCACGAACGGTCTGCTTTCTTGCTCTGTTCCCGTCACAGCTGAAGGGCTTTAGCAGGCCTGAGGCTGGCAAACATGAAACCCACAGGTTTTGCCTTTTACCCTTCCTTCCCTACTAGTAATCGTTAGATTACATTCCTAAAGTTATCCACCAAGGTCCATTTCCTTATTTGACCACTGATTCATTCCTGAGACAAAACACCGAGGTCCAGCAATCAAAATTCATTATTTGGCTAACATGTCCAGTTATGACTTACCTACTCACCCTCGATAGACTCCCTTTTTCTCCTTAAAAACCCACTGCTATGAAAACACATGTCTGATGCTTACCTGCTGGCTGACTGCTTCGGAGGTTTGCTCTCTGCTTTTTTACTGCCCCCTTGCCCTGCTGGGGAAATAAATCTCCTTTGTGCTGAGAATTTTGTATCTGTGTGTGTCCTACACCAACTACGAGAGGGCTGTCCTCCCTTACAATGACAATGTCATGTCCCAGACTGTGAGGAACGCTAGTCTGAGCTGTGAACACACAAGAAGACCAGGAGCAAAGCTGAGGTCTTGAATTATGCACTAGCCTGAACTGAAGTTGTGGTTGATTCAGAACCCATGTGCTGCCTGCACTCCTTTAGTCCCAGCACTTGGGAGGCGGGAGTTCAAGGCCAGCCTGGTCTACATAGTGAGTTCCAGGACATCTAGGGTTACACAGAGAAAACATGTCTTCAAAAACGAAGACAAAAGAACTCGTGCATAATAAAAGTGAGAAATAAAGCTTTGTCTTGTAAGATACTGATATTTTGAGGGTTGGTTTTTTGTTGTTTTTTTCTTTAAGATTTATTTATTACATAAACAGTGCTTTGTCTGCCTGTGCGCCTGCACGCCAGAAGAGGGCACCGAGTCTCATAGATGGTTGTAAGCCACCATGTGGTTGCTGGGAATTGAGCGCTTGAGCCTTTTTTTTTTTAAATCAGAAAAAGTTAATAAAATTATCATTTGTGACCTGAGAGAACCAATTTCCATTAAATGCCTTCTGACCTCCACATGCACTTGGTAGCATGTACATAAATACAGATAAAAAGGTAAATAGTTGAAATGTTAAACAATAGCAAAATTGTCATCTATATTACTTATACTGGTTTATGAAACATAGTTTATCTTCTGTACTTGATCATCATTTTACAACTGAAAGATTTACCTAATTATGCTGGTTTATGATGGACAACTTAATTGACGATCCTATATTCTTTGTTGCTTACTTATTTATTAAGAAAAGCATCTTGCTGGGTAGCCCACAGCAGCCCAGATCCCACAGCAGGTCAGGATGACTGTGCTTGTCTTATCCTCTGTGTTGATGGGGTGAGGAGCGTGGGCTGTCATCTTTAAATTGAATTTTATTATTTTATTCATTCACGTATTTATGTAGTGTGTTTTGGAGACAGGGGTTCTCTGTGTAGTGCTGGCTGTCCTGGAGCTCACTCTTTACACCAGGTTGGTCTCACTTTCCTCTGCCTCTCCAGTGCTGGGATTAAGAGCACGTGTCACCACTGCCCGGCTCATTATTTATTTTTTAAGGGTTAGATATTAGGCTGTCATTGCTTCAGTTGCTCTATATATTTATGAAAGTACATTTGCTTAGCACAATAATAACTGGTATTCACTGTGCTTCTAGCATGTACTAATCACTAAATTCTTTGGAAATAGGAATGTGTGTATATATGTATGTGTGCTTACATGAAATATAATTACATATCGTAATATTGGAAACAGTAACTTGAAAGAACCAGGCACCATGTGTGTAGCTGTGACGTCAGCACCTGGAAGGCAGCAGCAACAGGATCAGGAATTTAAATACAGCCTCTACCATGTAGTGACTTTTAGGTGAGCATAGTCTACATACAGCCCTGTTAAAACGTCAAATGAACCACACCAAAACCAGATTTTAGGACAGTTATATTAAGGTTGGTCATAGTGGCTCATACCTTTAATCCTAGCATCTAGAAAGCAGAGGCAGGTGGATCTCTATGAGTTCCAGGCCAGCCATAGTGAGACCTTGTCTCAAACCCCACCACCACCACCAAACCCCCAAACCATAAATCAGTTATGTCATACTGGCAATAATTGATTTATTGAATATGGTTATTTCTTTATTTGTAGATGTATGTTATGTGGTAAATAGTAACTTTTACAAACACTGAGCTTTGCTTGCCTTTTGGTGCCAGGGAGCAAACCTGGGCATTGCATATTCTACATAGCAGCTAACACTGTGCTAAGCCTGCGGCCTTGAGATTTTTGTTTGACTGAAAAGGCTGATTTCTCCCAAAGTTGTGTGGGTCTCATGCATCTGGGACATGGCTTCCTGTCACAGCTGAGGTGGGACTACATCCTCCTCTGTGTGGGTCTCATGCATCTGGGACTTGGCTTCCTGTCACAGCTGAGGTGGGACTACATCCTCCTCTGTGTGGGTCTCATGCATCTGGGACTTGGCTTCCTGTCACAGCTGAGGTGGGACTACATCCTCCTCTGTGCAGTCAGGTGTGTTCTATGCTGCTTCATCAGGAAGGACTCCAAAAAGATAGCTTTCATGTGCATCCTTCTAAGACATCACCATCAAAACCCACTGGATCTCATGTAATAAACAAAGGACTGTAGTTTACAGTATGTGTGTCTGTTACTCATAAAAGGAAAACAGTGATTAGTAATTCAGAATGAGTGTGGATTTTAGATACTAGTGCATTCTCTCTGATTCCTTCTATAAACAGTGGACGTTTTTCTCTTTTGTCTGTCTGCTTTTTTCAAGCCTGATTTCTTTCTGGAGTTGTGCCGTCCTGGAACTCACTCTGTAGACCAGGCTGTCCTCAAACTCAGATGTGCCTGCCTCTGCCTCTGCCTTTTAAGTACTGGGATTAAAGGCACATGCCACCACTGCTCACTGCCTGGGTTCTTTTTGGTTTGTTTGTTTCTTTTTTTTTTTTCATGATTTAACCAGTTTTCACTGTATTGCTCTTTAAATTTAAGCATATTTACCGTGTGAAACAAGTCTCTATATGTAAATTAGACTTTAAGTTTTTTTCTTCTCTTTTTAATGTGTGTGTGTGTGTGTGTGTGTGTGTGTGTGTGTGTGTGTGTGTGCTCCATCAACACACATGGAGAGCAGAGAACAACAGAGAACACTGTACTCAGATGTTTTCACTTTTACTGTGTGTCCTCATCACCTTTGTTGCCATGTTGTTTTGGACTGTGTGCTCTGACAGACATCCACCTGTCCATCTGCCTGTCCATCCGCCTGTCCATCCGCCTGTCCATCCGCCTGTCCATCTGCCTGTCCTTGTGCCTCCTCTTCCTTCCGTTGCCTGTAGGTTAACCCAGAGTCTCATGTCTTCCCAGGCAAGCCTTCCAGTAACGGAGCTGTCAGGTCCAAGAGTCCTGGCCAGATGTCCTGTAGGATGAGCCTCTATTGGAGTTTAACATTTTCCCATGCTTAGACTGCGTTATGAGTTTTGGAGAAGAAACCACCGAGTTAGGATGTCATTTCAGTCGCTTTGTTTCAAGACCATTAATTACTTTTTTGGTTATCTTGACTATTTTTTCAGATGTGTCATTTCAGCGCTTTATAAAGATTTTTATTGGCTGTCTGGCTGCAGTCATTAGTGGTCTGATGCATGTTTTCTACTTGTCAGCATACCATGAACGGAAATTCTGGTTTTCCAACAGGCAGGTAAGAAGAAATTTGAGCATATGAAAAGTGTTTTCATACTTATTAACTTGAGTAATGTGTTTCTTATGGGAGGTCGTATATATATATTGGGTAAATGTGGCAAGTGTGTCATCTTATTTATAGGTGTTAGCAAAACCCCATAGAAGCTCTTTTGAGACACAAACATGTAATAAGCTGGCGCAATGGCACATGCCATTGATCCAAGCACTGGGGAGACAGAAGTAGGCAGATGGCTGAGTTCTAGGCTAACCTGGTTTAGTGAGACCATCTCAAATAAAATATAATAAGGTAATCCTTAATGTAGAAATTATAGGGTGCTCTTCCTGTCAGGTGTGTGAGAACCAGCTGTAAGAGGGCACCAGACCAAACAAAGACAGGCAGATCCAGGTTTCGGAGAAGCTGCAGGTGGGGCTCCTGTATAAGTGAGTCCTGGGCCATAGCAGAACAATTGAGACCTTGAGATTGGAACCAGTGGAAGTAGTAATAAGCTGGTCAGAACTATGATAACTTCTTCCCAACAGAAGCCGCTTGTTTATATCAGGTTATTACTGAGGACATCACGTTCATGGTGCTAATGTAGTGGGATGTAGGTCTAAAGTTCCAGGTACTACTCTAATAGTTATGACTGTTTATAGTACGCTAAGGAGCGGAGAACAGATCAGAGCCACTAAAGTATGGTATTGTTCAGCCTCTTGGTAATTTTGGTAGCATATTTCAGAAATGTAGATTTCAGCATTAAAATACTTCTATGTTTAGATTATGTAATTACATGTATTTTCCTTTTATTGTATTTTTAAATTTTAAAATACATTTATTTGTGTGTGTGTATGGTATGACAAATGTCTTGATCCACTGGATCAACTAACGGGCTCCAATGATAGTATTAGATGTTGCCTCAGTGTTTAATATTTGGCTTTAAATTATGTGTATTTCACAGAATTCTTAATCACTATAATTATATTTGAAATTTCATCATTTGACCTGTGACTAAAATTTCTCTCAAGTTTTCTTGACTCTGGAGTTTTGAAGTCCCAAGTTCACCCTGGTGCCTTTTGTTTGCTCAGTTCCATCATGTTTGAGCAAGTGCTTAAGTTAACTGAAGTTATTAAACACTGGTTTGTGTAAAAGAATGAATATGAGTACTTTTAATGAGTAATTTCTGACCACATCTGTATATTGGTTTAGTAGCCTGTACTTTTTCCTTAAAAGTATCTCAAGCTGAGCATAGTGGGCACACCTTTAATTCCAGTCCCCAGGTTGAGGTAGGTGGGGCTCTGAGATTCGAGGACCAGGTTTGCACATTAAGTCTAAAACATGCAGGACTGTACAGCAAGACCCTGTCTCCAAAAAGAAAGGAAAGAATAACCGTTCATTATTGTTCTCCATGCCAAGTATAGGGAGGTGACCTAGGAGCCTTCAGAAAGTGATCTCCCTAACCGTTCTTTGGCCTGGCAGTCTGCAGTGTTTAGGCTTAGCGTATTGTAAGGGCAGAATTTAGAACAGCAGAGGTTTGAAAATGTAGCAGGTGTTCTGAAGAACGCGCAGTCACAGTAGTGTATACGGTGAGAGGCATTGGCATTGAGAGCTTGAGAGCTTCTTCAAAGCTGTAGAACTTCCTCAGACTTGTAGAACCCACTTTAGAATCAGTCTACATTCTAGTAAACTTCTTTTTTATTTTTTTCAAGACAGAGTTTCTCTGTGTGGCCCTTGCTGCCCCAGAACTAGCTCTGTAGACCAGGTTGGCCTCAAACTGAGTGATCCATCTGCCTCTGCCTTCATTCTGGGACTAAAAGCGTACACCACAGCCAGATAGTTAGGAAGGCTTTTATTATTTAATATGCACAGTTAATTTAAAAGATGATGTTTAGAGTTTTATCTTTGAAATCTTACAAAGAAACAAATCTGCTTTTGTTTTTCTTTTGTTTTTGAGAAAAAGTCTCACTTTGTGAATGAAGCTAGCCAGAAACTCACTATATATAATCTATATATAACTAGTCTGGTTTCAAAGTCACAGTGCTTTTGCCCCATCCTCCTGAGTCAGAGGCGTGAGCTACCACACCCAGCAAGAAACAAATCCCCTCCCCCAAGTAATTTTTTTTGTGTGTTTGCTTTTGCTTTTTGGAGACTGGCCATCCTGGAACTTTATAGACCAGACTGGCCTTGAACTCACTGAGATCTACTTGCCTCTGCCTCCTGAGTGCTGGGATTAAAGGTGTTTGCCACCACTGTCTGGCCCCTAAAGTAATTTTAAGAGAAAGTCACGTAGGTCTGTTTTAGTATATTTGGGCTGCTAAAACAAAATACTGCAAATTGGTCTTGAAGGCTAACATTAATAACAAGCAGATTTAGCATTTGGTGAGGACATACTTCTCTCTGTGTCTCTCTGTCTCTGTCTCTCTCTAGCTCTCACTCTTGCTGTCTCTCTGCCCACACTCCTCCTCTCTTTCTAAGACATAATCTCACTATATAACTCCCACTGGCCAGGAAAGGTGTGTGGCCGTCTTATTGTGGCAGGGCAATGAGGAGCTCCCGGGCCTCTTTCATAAAGGCTGTGTCCGCATAACATACCCACCTTCCAAATGCCCGCTTTCAAATATTACCTAAAACTAGAAATTAAGTTTCAACATATAAAATTGATCTCTGTCTAGGGACACTAACATCCAAACCATAGCAGTTTCTAAATGGGAGAGGGGTTCATTGACCTGTAAAACATTCCTCTTGGAGAATCACAGTAGAAAACCATATATGGAAATGGAAAATTCTTACAATAAAGAAACTCATAGAACTGTTTAGTTCTTTTCAAAACATAACTACAGAACTATTTGTATTTTTTATATTTATTTAGAGGCAAAGTCTTGTTATATAGCCCAAGCTGGCCTTTAACTCTCAATCTTCCTGTGTGAATCTTTAAGTACTAGGATTACAGACTTGAGCTCCAAGCACTTACATTTTTTTATTTGTATTTATTTATTTATTTATCTTACATGTGTGTGCTCAGGGCAATTACAGGACAACTTTCTCCTTCCAACATGTGGCTTCTGGGCATCAAATTCAGGTTATCAGGCTTGGTGGCAAGTGCTCTTACCCACCAGGCCATCTTGCTGATCCTAAGACTCTAGTAACACTCAGCAAAATGGTAAAAAGTTAGAACTTTGGCTCATTGGTAGGAGTGCATACCTTCTTATAGAAGAACCAAGTTCAGTTCCTGCACCCATGATAGGCAGCTCAGCCTGTGATCTGGCTACAGGGGGAGTCAGTGCATTCCACAGGTACTGGAATGCACACAAAGAATTAAAAATAATAAAAATAGTTTTTAAAAAAATGGTCCTAGTACCGTTGTTTTTGTATTAGAACTACAGGTTGAATATCTTTTATCCAAACTGCCAAGGACCAAAGTGTTTATGATTTGGGTATTTTTTATATTGTTTTTTTTAAATTATGCAGTATTTATGTAATGTGATATCTGGGGAGGGATCCTAGCCTAAGTACAAAGTTGATGTATCATGTAGTTCTGTAGGCGTCATCTCAGAGTGTTTGGCTTTTCTATTGTTCTGCCTTTCTCCTGTTCTCCCATGAAACCGGGAACCTTCACCATCATGTCTACATATACAAGCTTTAGCTTTGGAACATTTAAGATTTCAGATTTTGGAGCCAGGTGTGGTCATACACTCCTTTAATCCCAGCACTTGGGAAGCAGAGGCAAGCAGATCTCTGTGAATTTGAAGCCAGCCTGATCTACAAGGCAAGTTCCAGGACAGCCAGGGCTACACAGAGAAACCCTGTCTCAAAAAAATCCCTGAAACAAACAAACAAAAAACAGGTTTCAGATTTTGAAGTTTTGCTACTTAATCTATATTATGTCTGAAAATAGTCAGTGTTAATAGAGATTTGCTCAAGACTGGATTACACTGCAGTGTTAGAGCTCCTGACTGGCAAATGCAAGGCCTGGGCTTGACCCCAGCACAGGAGGATTATGGTGGAACAAAAAATTGTTTTAGCATTAAAGAATACAGAGCATTCTGATGGTGTTTGTTTGAGATGGGGTTATACTGTGTATTTTCTGGTTAGCATTTCAAACTCACCTCAACAGAAGATCTGCCTGCCTCGGCTTCTAGAGTGCTGGAATTAAAGGTGTGAGATATCACAACTGGCCTTTCCCTTATATTTTTTTGTTTTATATGGTGTTCTATCTGCATGTATGCCTGCAGGCCAGAAGAGGGCATCGGATCCCGTTGTAGATGGTTGTGAGCCACCATGTGGGTGCTGGGAATTGAACCGGGGTCTCTGGAAGAGCAGCCATGCTCTTTAGTACTGAACCATCTCTCCAGCCTGCACTATTATGTTCTTAGTTACTATATTTTTTGGTTCTTTATAGTTGAATCTCAGGCTTTTTCTCTTTCTGATGTGGGGATTGAACCAGGACCTACAAGGCCTCCAGCATGGAGCTACGTGTACAGACCTTTAGAGCTGTGAATCTTATTTACTTGGGAGACACGGATTGAGAATCTATAGTTCCTCAAATGTACCTGTTATCAGTATTTAGGGTTATATGTAGTCACAGAAAACACTGCTTTCTGTATAAATTTAACTTCTTACTTTGGACTTTTGTTTTTAAAGTCATTTATACTTTTGATAACAAGAGTCACACCAAGTAGCCCAGGCTGGTCTGGAACTTGATCCTTCAGCCTCAACCTCCTGAGTGCTAGGGCTGTGCCTGACTTTTATTTTAAATTTTGACAATCCAGTTTTATTGTCATTAACTTTCTACTATTATTGCTGGTTTTAGGTTATTCTTTGGGTTTTCCTTCTAGAATTTTCCTTATATGTATAACATATAATGATGTGTCTGTCATAATCCATTTGAAACCTGAAGTGTCTTCACTAAAATGGTTACCAGACTATTGAGAAATTTAATCTTATTAATATGATAATTAAGGAAAATTCAAATATCTCCTGGAATAAAATGGTAAATTCTTGTTATGTCAGTTTAAAATATGAGGGACACAAGAAGATGAGGGAAGAGAAAGGTATGCTGGCATTTAACACTGACATTGAAATACTTATTTCATTGTAGGAACTTGAACGAGAAATCACATTTCAGGGTGACAGTGCAGTTTATTACTCCTATTATAAAGACATGCTAAAGGCGCCTTCGTTTGAAAGAGGTATGATGATCCACAGCTGTAATTGTAGTAATAATATTATTCTACAGTAAAACAGCTCTTCAAGATCAAGAGCTTTAGGATACCATATCGGATTTGTCTCCATGTAGGTTAGTTTTCTTTATGTGCATAATAAGAAAGCTGGGGAATAAGGCATCGTGTGTTGCATTTGAGTGTCTTTCTTTTCATATTAATCATGATGTCAAGGCAGAGCAGTAATCTGGAGCGAAATCTTTGTCTGTGTAGGTGTTTATGAGCTGACGCACAATAACAAAACCGTCTCCCTGAAGACCATCAATGCAGTACAGCAGATGTCTCTGTACCCCGAGCTCATCGCCAGTGTTCTCTACCAAGCAACTGGAAGCAGTGTATGTGGTTCTTTTTTAACTTCTTATTTTTACTCTAGATTTACTTTGTGTGTGAGCATTTTGCTTGTGTGTCATTATGTGCAGTACATGTGTGCCTGGTGCTCTCAGAGTTCAGAGGGCATCGGATCCTCTAGAATAGTGATTCTCATGCTGTGGATGTCAACCCCTTTGGGGGTCACATCTCAGATATCCTGCACGACTCATAACAGTGTGGAAATTACAGCTGTGAACTGGGGGTCACCACAACATGAGGAACTGTATTAACAGTTGAGAACCGCTGCTCGAGAGTCACACGTTAGTCACCTTCTAGACTCTGGAAAGCGAACTGAGGTCCTCTCCAGAACAAATCCTCTTAACCACTGAGCTGTCTCTTCAGCCCCCCTTTTTCTGTTAATTGATCATTTCTTACATGGTTGTGTATCTCGGGCTGTTTAACATTCTCCTTCTTCTCTTTCCCTTTCTTTCTGCCTTTAGGAAATGATTGAACCAGTATATTTCTACATTGGCATTGTTTTTGGATTGCAAGGAATCTATGTTACAGCTTTATTTGTTACAAGTTGGCTTATGAGTGGTACATGGCTCGCAGGAATGCTTACTGTTGCCTGGTTCCTAATTAATAGGTATGAAAGGTTTTTTTTCATTGATATTTACAAAATTTTGTTCCAAAAGTGTTTCCATCCTTACAACTCTCCGTTGTAATCTGCAAAACTATTGTTCTGCTACACAGTACAGTTTAGGTAGGATTCTAGGACCTAATCTAGATAAAAAGCAGGTCTGGTAGCCTGGCAGTGACGGTGCACATCTTTAATCCCAACACTTGGAAGGCACAGGCAGGAGGATCTCTGTGAGTTTGAGGTCAGACATGTCTACAAAGTAAGCTCCAGGACAGCCAGGACTGTTACACAGAGAAGCCCTGTCTCAGAAAACCAAACCAAACAAACAAAAAAGCAGGTCTGGGAGGCTGGTTCAGTGGTTAAAGCATTTGCTGTGCAATCGTGAGAGAGTTTGGATTCTCAGAGCCTCTGTAAATGCTGGGTGGACATGGGGCTGCCTGTAATTCCAGCTCTCAGAAGTCTGCCTGGAGAAAGTTGGTCAAGCAGTCTGTCATATTGGCAAGCTCTCCAGTGGTCACAAGAGCCTACCTCGATGAGTGAGGTGGAACACGTGGAGGGAGAATACCGAAGTCAACCTCAGGCTTCTTTACACATGGTTACACATGTGCTCCTGTGCACACGACAGCGCACACTGGTGTATGCCCACCACACATGTGCATGAAGGAAAAACAAAGCAGAAAGCTTTCTTTAGCTGTGAGAGGTAGTGACATTAAAGAGATTCACAGATGAGTAGGAGTCACTGGGCCAAACTGGCCTGAAGCAAAGAGAAAATGAATCCTGGGAGCATGTAGTGAGCATGTGGGAAGATGGGTGCTGAGCCTGATGGCCTGAGTTCAATCACTGGAACAGATGGGGTCCAAGAGAGCAGATTCCTACAGATTGTTCTGTGACCCTCCCAACTCATACACCATGCACCTAGCTGACTTTTAGGTCTGTTCAAAAAATTTAATCCCAGCCTGATATAATCGCGCATACTTTTAATTCCAGCACTTGGGAGGAAATGCAGGTGGACCTCTGAGCTTGAGGCTGGTCTGGTCTACATAGTAAGTTCCAGGACAGTCAGAGCTGTCACACACAGAGAGAGACTGTCTCAAAAAAAAAAAAAAAAAAAAAAAAAAAAGAAAGAAAAAAAAAAAGAAAAAAATGTTAAGAATAAAATAATCCAAGAGACTGAAAGAATGTCATTGATAGATACAACCTAATCTTGGAGACAGCATAACATCACTCTGATATGTGTACTATGGAATACAGCATTAATACCAGTAACCATTATGAAGGCCACTAGGTTTGATAAAATTAGTACTCTCTGTTTATTTGATCATTAAATATATATCATCACATTTAAAAAAGAAGCCTGGAAAATATATTTTTCTTTTTTTTACTGTTGAGGAACAACAAATATCTTTTTACGTGCTTGTCAGGGACTCTCCCGCTGAGCCAGTTCCCTGGTGGTTTTTATTTTTGAGACAGAATCTTGCCATGTTGAGCAGGCTGGTCTCAGTTTACTTTGTGTGGTCTTGGCTTCAGTGTCCTCTCCAGTGCTGGGAGGGCAGTCATGTCCCATGCGATGCTGAAGGGTGAACCCAGGTTTATGGTCATGCTGGGCAAACACTCTGCCAACTGTTTTCTGTTCCTCATCTCCTTAAAGTTTGTGTGCTGCACGTTGGTATCTATTGGTTTGACTATCTCTTCTGGGTTATATGGAGGGAGGGGTGTTTTATTGATTGGTTTCTTTTTAAAATATTTATTTTTATGTATATGGACATTGCCTCTGTGTATGCTTGTGCATCATAGTATTCTGGTACCCACAGAAATACATGGGCCAGAAAAGTGTATCAGATCCCTTGGGAACTGGAGTTACAGACCACTGTGAGCTACTGTGTGGGTGTTGGGAATTGAACCTGGGTCCTCAGCAAGAGCAGCCTTTCCCCAACTCCCTGATGAGAAAGCTCATTCTTGAAAGCTCAATCCTCAGTACCACCCTGCAAGGAGCAGACTGCTTCTGGAGGCAGCTGCTGGCTCTTCTCTCGGGAGCTAGCTGCCCAGCTACAACTGTGCTCAGTTTATTTCTGTGTTGCCCCTTTTCTCTGCTCTCTTTGGGTACCTTAGTTCTTTATAGATTTTTCTGGCTTTCTCTTTCACCAGCTCACGCTGGAGACAGCTTGAAGCTTCCCCTCTTATCTGGAAGTCATAGCATAAGCTATTTTAAGGAAAGACGCTTGCCCTAGCTTTGTTACCTTTTAGTTTTTATTTGGGCGCTGCTAGTATTGAACCCAGGGCCTTGTGCCACTGGGCAAGTGCTATGCCACTGAACCATATAAGTGGCCCCAAATACAGCCACTGTGTGTGCAGGAGGGTGTGTGGTGTTGAAAGCCTTGTTGCATAGTAGATAATAGTTACAGTGATACCTCACTGTAGTTGAGTGATACTTTTTTCATGAGGCAGGAAGGGAATTTAGTTTTCAGCATGGCTGTACTAGAAAGGCATCTGACACTGTCATCCCAGGGGTTTGACCTGACCTGGAGGTGTAGGTGAGGGAAGGGAAGGAGAGGAACGCATGGTCAGGTTCTGTCTGTGAAGCGGCTCCCATTGCAAGATGTTTGCTTCTGCTCAGGAGCTTGGGAAGTGGTTTAGTTTCATCAGCGTTTCTGTGTCTGTAGGGCACAGGTTTGACTTTTCAGATAGCAAGAGCCTGAGATCTGCAGGCTGACTTCTCAGAAGGCTGCTTTTGCTGGTTTGCAAACTGTTGCATTTTCCTTGGTGCCCTTATTTTCATATGTTTTTGAAGATCTGGAGCTAAGATTTGCTGCATCTATTGCTTTGCGTCTGCGATAAGAAAGAATTTAACACATGGGGGGTAGGGCTCCATCGTGGCCAGGAAGTGGAGAAAGTTTGAATTTGCACGTACTTAATGACCAATGATATCCATGCTCTTGGTTGGTAATGGCTCTTTATATCTTTTTTTAAAATCTTGGAAAATTTGTGGCAAGTATCTGTTCACATCTTCTATTTTATAGACCTGGGCATTTTCTAAAAGTCTGTGAGTCTGAGCTTTATGCTCACCTTTGTGTGTGTGTGTGTGTGTGTGTGTGTGTGTGTGTGGATTTTCCTGTTTTCTGTGACATTATTCACCTGATGATTGAATTGTAACATATTTATATAGTTATTCATGGTATAGCAACATTGTAATTAGTAATGGGGAGAGCATGTGGTCGTTCTGCACAGGACAATAATCAGCCATGCGTTTCTGAGATTCCCTGGCCCCAGTGATAAATGCTGACACTTTTGATGTCGTCTCCCTGTGTTCCGTCATTGCCAGGAGGTGCATGCAGGGTTTCTTTCTACTTTTCCTTTCTCTCTCTTTTCTTTTTTCTTTGTTGTTTCCATCTTTTCTTTCTCTCCTTCTTTCTTTCTTTCTTTCTTTCTTTCTTTCTTTCTTTCTTTCTTTCTTTCTTTCTTTCTTTCTTTCTTTCTTTCTTTCTTTCTTTCTTTCTTTCTTTCTTTCTTTCTTTCTTTCTTTCTTTCTTTCTTTCTTTTTTTTTTTTTTTTTTTTTGAGATTGGCTCTCACTATGTAGCTCTATGTGCCCCAGAACATTCTCTGTGGAGCAGCCTATTCTCAAACTCACAGAGCTCATCTGCCTGAGCCTCCTGCTGCGTGCTAGCAATTAAAGGAATCACCACACTCAGCCACGTGCATTCTTAATGTTGAAAACTGAAAAGTTTTAGATTTTTCAAACTTTTTTTTCTTACATATATTTATTTTTCTGTGCATTGGTGTTTGGCCTGCTAGTATGCCTGTGTAAGGGAGTCAGATCCCTATTAACTAGAGTTACAGACAGCTGTGAGCTGCCATGTGGGTGCCGGGAATTGAACCTTGGTCCTCTGGAAGAACAGCCAGTGCACTTAACTTCTGAGCCATGTCTCCAGCCCTGAAATTTTAAAATTTGATCAAGTCCTGTGAGTTGGGTTTTATTTTTTTCTTTCATACTTTTGTGTCATAATTAAGAAACCTTTGCCAAACCCAACTTGCCTTCAGTCCCTAGCACAGACTGCAGAGAAAAAAGGAGTTATGGTTGAATCAAGCTACCCTGTCCCTCTGCACTAGTGAGGAAAGACTGGAAGGTTCCGTCACTGAGGAGTGCGCCTTTACTGGATGCCGAGTCCTCTGTACCTCCCTTGCTCATCTTGGACTCCCAGCTTTTAGGTCTGTGAGCAATACAGTTTTTGGTTTATAAATTGGAAAATCGATGATAGTCTGTGATAGGAACACAGGCCGACTGAGACATAATATCATTATTTTTTCTTGATAAGTAAAATAAAAAAGTAAAAACAAAATATAGGGATTTTAAGTGTTTAGTTCAATGAACTTTATTTTTTGTTTACGTTGTATGGGTTGATTGTAAGTATATGTGTGTGGGTCAGAGGTGACTTTTCAGGAGCTGGTGTCCCCTTCCACTGTGGGTCTCCGGAAGTGTTTGCCCACTGAGCCTCTTACTCATTAGTCCTGAATTTTGACTATTATATTAGGTCACTAAAAGCTGGTTACAGTTCCATAATCGTGAAACTGATTATTCTGATTTCTGTCACTTTTTCATTTCCCTATTTTTAATACTTTTGAGACAGGGTCTTGCTATATTTCTTTGGCTAGCACACAACTTGATATGTAGACCTGGCCAGCTCCAAGCTTGCAGCCATCCTCCTGCCTCTGCTTTCCAAATACTGGGATTGCTGCTGTGAGTCACCATGGCCCACCAGTTAAGACACTGGCTGCTCTTCAGAGGACCCAGGTTCAGTTCCCAGCACCTTGTAGCAGTTCACAACGGTCACTGGCTCAGTTCTCAGAACGTGATGTCCTCTTCTGGCAAGAGCACGAGGCACATACCTGGTACACAGATGCACAGACGGGCAAAACACCCATATGCATATGCATACAATAATAATGCCTTAAAAATAAGATAAGGAGAAAGTGTACTGTTATACAAGTGTTCCCTGATTTTGGTGTTCCTCTGTGGTTTATTTTAGGGTAGATACAACAAGGATTGAATACTCCATTCCTTTAAGAGAAAACTGGGCTCTACCGTATTTTGCATGCCAAGTTGCTGCACTTACAGGCTATTTAAAAAGAAATTTAAATACTTACGCAGAGGTAAGACACAAATCGGTTTTATACATCACAGCTAATTCTGATGCTTTGCAAATGTACAAGTTTTGTTTGTTTTAAGACAAAATCTCTTGTAGTTCAGGCTGGCTTCAAACTCATTATTAGTGGAGACTAGGCCTTGAGCATTTAATCCACTATTGCAGGAATCCTAATTGCCTTTATAATAAAAACCTGGAGTTAGATATTGGGGTAAATACTGTAATATCAGAGAGACAGAGGAACAAGCCACAGCCACTTCTCACCTCACCAACTCCTCAGCCAAAATAAGGAATCCTTAGACTGGGTGCCTTGACCCCTTAGCCAAAAAGGCTGAGCTCCTGCCTCCTCCTGCCCTATATTCCTCTCTCTGCCCAGCCATGTCACTTCCTGTCTCAACCTCCTAGTGCTGGGAATAAGGGTGTGTGTCCCCACTGCCTAACTGTTTCTCTTTTAGACTGGACTAATTTCATGTGTAGCCCAGGGTAGCCTTTGGCTCAGAGATCTGTCTGCCTCTCTGTCCCAAGTGCTAAGATTAAAAGTGTGTGCCACCACTGCCTGGCTCTGTTTCCCTTTTAGAGTGGACTAATTTCATGTGTAGCCCAGGGTAACCTTTGGCTCACAGAGATCTTTCTGCCTCTCTGTTCCAAGGGCCACCACTGCCTGACCTCTATGGTGACTCTGTGGCTGCTCTTCTTACCTAATTTACCCTGTTTCTCCTTCTCTTCCTTTCTTTCACTGCTCCTCGGCTCTGCCTGGCTGCTGGCCCGGGCGGCCCTCCCTCTCACTCTCTCCGTCTATCACTCTTCTCTCCTACTTATTCTCTATGCTGGCCACCCCCACCCCACCCCACCCCACCCCCACCTCTCCTACCTGGCAGCTATTGGTCATTCACCTTTTTATTAGGCCAATCAGGTGCCTTAGGCATGTAGGTGAAAGAAATGCAGCCCATCTTTACATAAGTAATCACACAAGGTTACATTGTTAGCAAAATGCAGGTGAACGACGGGACACAGAGGAGCCTTTTGACCTTTTGTGTATAATATAGTATAATATGTATGTTACATATATACATATGATATGTATGTATTTCAGTTTATAAAACTTAAAATAAACCAGGTATGGTGATGCAAGTCTCTAATCTCAGCACACAGGAAGCAGAGGCAGGAAGATCTCTGTGATTTGAGGCCAGCCTTGTCTATAGAATGAGTTCCAGGGCAGCCAGAACTACATTGTAAAGAGAGCCTGTCTCAAAAAAAATTAAAATAATAAATGTAAACATGTCATAAAAATAACAATATGGTATAAATTGGGTAAAGTTTATAAAAATCTCTAAAATATGCAAGAACATAGCTAGGTGTTGTAACCCACATCTGTGATCCCAGCACCTGGGAGGCAGAGAGCAGGGGTTCAGGACATTCTTAATGATGTGATAAGCTCAGAGCCAGCCCTGTGAAAAGATAAAACAAAAAATAATTTCCTACAAGTAAGGCCAGATGGACATGAAGGTACACACCTTTAGTGCCAGCACACAGAGAACTAAGCAGCACCCACATTCAGGACCAGCCTGTGTGCGGCATGACTGTGCTCAGAGGCTCTGAAAGCCCATAATACCCAGGACCCAATAGGTAGAAAGAAACAATAGACACCACAAAGCTGTTTTTTGGCCCCAAATCATACAGAATAATAAAAATTTTAACCAATTTTACTTAAAAAGTTATTAAAATTTTAAAATAATTGCTTGTTTTATTTCAAAGTAAATACCAAAATAAAGCAGCTTTGGCAGTTTATTTTTCTACACTAAGAACTCATGTTTAAAGTTTAAAAACCTGAGCTGCAGATACAGCTCCAGGGTAGGATACAGCAGGGCTGTGGGCTCGGGTGGTCCCTGGCACAGAAGGAAGTACTAACCTACAGGAAATAGTTTTCATGGCGGTGAAATAAGTTTCTGAAACATTCAAGGTATAAAAGTTCAGCCGTAAAGGATGAGGTAAAGTGAAGTGGCACCCAGTGCTGCATGGCTGACGGAAAACAGGCAAACTTGGTTGGGAAGGAGCAGAGCTCCTGGTAGTCTTTAGGAAAGTAAAATTAGCATGGATGAAAATAAAAACACTATTTTAGGACAAAAAAGCTTCCATATTAACAAAAGATCACCACCCACTCCACTTATTTCTATAGTTTTGCTTTTTCTCTCAATATTAAAAAACCGTTCAAACTCCACCCCTTTGGTCCTGTGGGGTAGAGGGGTGGTGTTGGTCTCCCTCTGAGCTTTGTTAAATCCTGTTGGCTTCTCTCTCTCTCTCTCTCTCTCTCTCTCTCTCTCTCTCTCTCTCTCTCTCACACACACACACACACACACACACACACACACACACACACGTACATATAAACACAGATACAGACAGATGCATGCACACGTGCATACACATACATACACACACATACACATGCATGCACACACACACACACCCACAGAGGCAGGGACTCTCTACATAGATAGCTCTGGCTGTGTCCTGCAACTTACTATGTAGACCAGGATGGTCTTGTACTTGTAGAGATCCACCTACCTCTACTTTCCAAGTGCTGGGATTAAGATATGCACCACCACGTGTCTTAGCTCCTTGGGTTCTCACAGTAGTGAAGTTACTGATCTCACTTGCCTTTTTCTCTAGAGGTTTTGCTACCTGCTCCTGAGCGCCTCGACATCCACGTTCATGATGGTATGGGAGTACAGCCACTATGTCCTGTTTCTCCAGGCAGTATGTCTGCTGTTGCTGGACGCCTTCTCAGGGGAACAAAGTGACAAGGTAGGACAACACTTTGAAATCAGGAATTTAAATGCTCAAACTATTGTTCTTCCAGCCCTATCTCTTTCTCACAACTCCATCTCCTGTTCTCAGCTGTTCAGAAGTCTGAGGAGCATCAAGGCAAGTTATATGAACAGAGAGAACCTAATGTAGAGGTGTGATAACAGACTGTGCCCTAGAACCTAATGTAGAGGTGTGATAACAGACTGTGCCCTAGAACCTAATGTAGGGGTGTGATAACAGACTGTGCCCTAGAACCTAATGTAGGGGTGTGATAACAGACTGTGCCCTAGAACCTAATGCAGGGGTGTGATAACAGACTGTGCCCTAGAACCTAATGCAGAGGTGTGATAACAGACTGTGCCCTAGAACCTAATGCAGAGGTGTGATAACAGACTGTGCCCTAGAACCTAATGTAGGGGTGTGATAACAGACTGTGCCCTAGAACCTAATGTAGGGGTGTGATAACAGACTGTGCCCTAGAACCTAATGTAGGGGTGTGATAACAGACTGTGCCCTAGAACCTAATGTAGAGGTGTGATAACAGACTGTGCCCTAGAACCTAATGCAGAGGTGTGATAACAGACTGTGCCCTAGAACCTAATGTAGGGGTGTGATAACAGACTGTGCCCTAGAACCTAATGCAGAGGTGTGATGACAGACTGTGCCCTAGAACCTAATGCAGAGGTGTGATAACAGACTGTGCCCTAGAACCTAATGCAGAGGTGTGATAACAGACTGTGCCCTAGAACCTAATGCAGAGGTGTGATAACAGACTGTGCCCTAGAACCTAATGCAGAGGTGTGATAACAGACTGTGCCCTAGTTCAGTGACAGGGCCCTCAGTTTAGGTGTAAGCAACCCCTCAGTACCTACGGCTCTCCAGCATCGCTGTTAAAGGACAGTAAAGCTGTTGTCTTCACGGTGGCTTACTTGAGAAGTAGCAGCTGCAGGGAGCAGGGGGGTGACTGAAAAACTGCACCTGCATTCTGAGTCTCAGCAGGAAGACTGTTCTGTCGGGGTCAAAAGCTGACAGTCTTTTAGGTAAGGTTGGAAGAGGTGCCAGGCAGCAGGAAACAAGAAGAGAGTGAACATCTTCTTCCTCCAGCTTTGCCCTTTCCTGAAGCTATCTTACTATAGCTTCATCTGGAAAAGTAAAGCTCTTTAGAGATTATTTATTATCTATACGATGCATTATTTATTTATTTATTATGTATACAGTATTCTGCCTGCATGTGTGTCTGCAGGTCAGAAGAGAGCACCTGACCTCATTACAAATGGTTGTAAAGTCACCATGTGGTTGCTGGGACTTGAACTTGGGACCTCTGAAAGAGCAGCAGGCTTTAACACTGCCATCTCTCCAGCCCTAAAGTTATCTTGTGTTGTTTTGTTTTGGTTTGGTTTGGTTCTGTTTTCCAGAGAGGGTTTCTCTGTGTTGCCCTTGGCTGTCCTGGAACTCACTCCGAAGCCCACCTTCCTCTGCCTCCTGGGATTAAAGGCCTCCACCACCTAGTTAGTACCTTTTTGTTTTTTGAGACAAGCTCTTGCCAAGTCGTCCAAACTGGCCTTTCCTCATAATCGTCCTCTACCAGCCATCCACGGCTGGGCTTGCTGACAGTGTTGTAACCTGACAAGAAAAACCAACCAAAATTAAACTGTGGCACTAGCCAAGGTTCTTCAGTGTTCACTAAGGATCTTAGAGTTCTTTATTTTGTTTGTGTAGAATGCTAAGAAGAAGATGGTAAGCTCATTATATACTATAATGGTAAAAACAGATTGAACATTTCCTAACACTGTCCTAAATTATAGCAGAGCACTTACGTATTCTTACTATTTTTATAATTCACCTTATTCTCATTTATTTTACTTTTGTTTTAACAGGTTTATGAAGTATATAAAATCTACATATTTTCTCTCTTCCTTGCGTATTTGCTACAGTTTGAGAATCCAGCTTTGCTGGTGTCTCCGTTACTAAGTTTAGTAGGATCAGTGATGTTCATTAAGTGCCTTCAGGTAATTAGCATTGCTGTTTTTAAAAGGTAGCCTTATTATTTTAAATCGTTAATTTTTATGCCCTACTCCTTTGTTCATGTGGTTTTGTTTTTTCCTCTGTAGCTGAATGGGAAAAAAGGAACTTTGATGGCTAAAGTAATCAAAGTGGTTAAGTTTTACTTGGTATGTACTCTGCCGCTGACCTTGAACTGGATAATGAAGGTGAGTGACCCAGACTTATATCTAGGTCATTCTGAGTAGAGAAATATATTATGGCAGCTTTAATAAGAATGAAGACCTAAGAAAGGAACAGAGTATATACAAAATTATTTTCAATGACACAATGAGCTTGAGGCTAGTGTCCTCTATAGTAGACTATGTTAACAAGAAAAAAAAACAAACCAAATTTTTTCAGGAACAGGAATTATTTGAATCAGTTCTCCTAGGTTGAAATTTTCAGACTCTACAAATGCCATTTTATTTTTTGCCTAAGCATACAGTAAATGTGTTCATAGGAAACACTGTTATTCAATTCACTATTCTTTTAATCTGGTTGTATTTTCTATCAGTAGTATATTCTACCATAAAAGTATATTTAACAATAATAAATTGTTAAAAGCATAGACAGAGCCAGGCAGTGTTTCTGCGCACCTTTAATCCCAACACTTAGGAGGACGCAGAAGCAGGCAGGTGGATCTCTGTGAGTTTGAGGCTAGCCTGGTCTATAGAGTGTGTTTAGGACTGTTACACAGAGAAACTGTCTATATACACGCAGAGAGAGAGAGAGAGAGAGAGAGAGAGAGAGAGAGAGAGAGAGAGAGAGAGAGAGAGAGGGAGAGAGGGAGAGAGAAGGAAGGAAGGAGGAAGGAAGGAAAACATAGGCATAGGGAGTATTCTTTGCTTAGATCGTGACTTTTGGTTTTTTGTTTTGTTTTGTTTTGTTTTGTTTTGTTTTGTTTTTTTCTGTGAGAATGATACCTCACTATTTGGCCATGGTGCCTGATTGCCTGATTCTCTCTCTTCTAGACGTTTGTCCCACACAAAGAAAATGAGCATATGTTGAAATTTCTTGAAGTAAAATTTGGACTAAATGTGACTAAGTAAGTTTCACATTTGCAAGTTTGCCCAATCGATGGTGCCCAGAAAACAGAACACTTGGTAGAGGGAGTGTGTACCTGCTTACATGTCACTTAGAAAATAGTTTTGGGTATTATGTAGAAGATTACTTTTTGGCTTTGGTTTTGTGGTATTGAGGTTGTCTCCAGGGTCTTGTGAACTATAGGTGATGTCCTACAACAGAATTATAGCCCTAGCCTTACAGAAGACAAGATGACATTGATATCTGGAGTGTGTAGGAGGGTGTAAGGCTCAGCTGGTAGAATGTTTGCCAAGTGTGCACAGAGTATACACCCAGTACTGCAGAGAAAACACATGGTCAGCATGCTTCGGACTGTGGTTTGAGCGCCTCACATAGCGGCATAAATAAATAAATTTCTAGTTCCATAAAAACTAAACATGCTTAAACATTTAACAGCATTACAGGATTTTATTTATAATGCATTTATTGTTGTATATGGATATGTTGTGTGTGTATGAGTAAATGTGTTTGCCATAGCACACATGTAAGGATCAGAGGCTAAGTGTTGGGAGTTAGTTTCCACGGTGGAAGTAATTCCGCCATGGGTCCCAGGGTTGCACTCATCTTATATATAGGCTGCATAGGAAGTGGTTTACCTGTGAATCATCTCACTGGCCTCATACCTTTTTCCTCCTTTGGCCTTATAGTACTTTTTTCCCCTTAGGAGATTAATTTTTTTATTTTTATTTTTTAAATTATTTATTTTTGTCTTTTTGAGATGGTGTCTCTATGTAGCCTTGGCTGTTCTGGAACTCACTTTGTAGACCAAGCTGGCCTTGAACTCATAGAGATCACTATGCCTCCCAAGTGCTCGGATTAAAGGTATGCACCACCAAACCAGGCTATGAACCAGTGTTTATTAGCTAATATTATATAGTACCTGTAGTCAGCATGTCAAGTACTAGATTTACTACGAGGTAATGCATTAGGTGTTGCCATCTGGCTAGCTCCTTTGCTTTGTTCCCTTAGTACTGTGGAAGGAGCCTAGGGCCTCACACATGCGAGGCAGGTACAGCACTACCACGCTGCATTCCTAGTACATATTCAATAACATGGGTGCCACAAATAGCAAATCCAGTTATATATTGGGATTTGGAATTAACCAGAGTTTTGAGAAATCTCAATCTCAAGAACCAACTAAGACAGATGGCTTAATGGTTATGTACACTTACTGCTCTTATGAAGACCTGGTTTTGTTCCTATTACCCACATAATGTCTCAGAGCCATGTGTAACTCCAGTTCCAGTGGGTCTGAGATCCTCTTCTGCCCTCCTCCATTACCAGCCACAAAAGTGGTACACATACATACAGACAAAACGCGCCTTACCTTACATAATAAGTAAAGCTTAAAAGATTTTTTTTAAAGAAAAGATGGTTTTTATTGTTTGTTTTTTAAAAAGAATCTAGGTGGTGGTGGTGGCATCAACGGAGGCACACACCCTTGATCCCAGCATTGAGAGGCAGAGGCAGGCAGATCTCTGTGAGTTCGAGGCTACCCTGGTCTACAGAGAAAGTTCCAGGACAGGGCTACACAAAGAAATCCTGTTGTGACCCCCCCCCCCCCCCATGAAGAACTATCAAAGAACTGTGAAAAAGATGTAGAGGACACTAGTCAGAGCATAGGGTAATCAAAAGAATGATTCTAGTCTGGGCTTTGTCCCCAGCACCGTGTAGACAGAGCACAGTAGCACATATGTGCCTGTGATCCTGGTATTGCCTGGTAAGATAGAAATTGGTGGATCAGAACTACATAGGGAGCTCATCCCCAGCCCCAATATAAGATATTTCGATAGCAACTAATTCTTCCACTTTCCTACTTAGCACATTTTTAAGGTTTTAGCTTGCTTTTAAAATGAAGTAATTTTTTGAAATAATCACTTTAATCTACTCATGAACACTTTAAATTTTGTTATTATATGCATGAGTATTTGCCTGTGTGTGTGCAAGTGCCCAGAAGAAGGTCCTGCATGCCTTGGAACTGGAGTCACAGATGCTTGTTAGTCTGAGATCATATACATGCAGGAGCCCAAGGAGAGGGAACCAAACCCAGGTCCTCTGGAAGAGCAGCCAGTGCTGTTAACCGCTGAGTGTATCATAAGCACCTCTGAACAGCACACCATCCCTTACCTGGGGATGTGGCCCAGTGCTAGTGTGCATGAGGACCTGAGTTCAATCCTGACTGAGCCACTGGAAAAATGTATTAGTACTGGGCTTTATAGATGGTTGCATTTTTAGTGTATTAGCCACTCTACAAAATATTTACGTCAACTGCATAAAGAAGTAGTAGACGACTTTTGTTTACAGTCTTACAGACTTTAAAAAAAAAAGACTTTTGAAGAAGTGTGTGTGTGTGTGTGTGTGTGTGTGTGTGTGTGTGTGTGTAAGTGCCGTGTTATGTGTAGGTCAGAAGTCAAATTTTGAAAATGTGTTTTTTTGTTTTTTTCTTCCACCACAGTGTTGAACTCAGGTTTTGAGACTTGTCAGCGTGTCTTTTCCCACTGAGCTTTCTTAGTGGCCTCAGTTCCATTGTCATTGCTGTTGGTTCTGATCCGTGGAGACTAGCCGAGGGTGGAAGAGAGTGGGAGCAGGGGAGGATGAGATACATACTTCAGAGGCATCCATTCAGTGACCTGCTTTTTCCAGATAGGCCCCAACTTCTAAAGTTTTCCTACCTCTCAATAATTTCATCTCATCATGAATCCATCATGATCTAGTCAGTTGCTCTGCCCTCCACTCTAGAATACTGTGCTGTTGGAAACTAAGCTTTCCAGCCACAATCCTTTCTGGAGGTCCCTGATTTACAGACTGTACCTCTGCTTAGAGAAGCGGCAGTGTTAGATTTGTGAGCAGTTTAGATGAGCCTGTGCTTCGTAGTAGCCCAACCCTCTCTATTTATAACTGCATTTCTGCTGTCAAGAATGGATTTAGAAAATGTCTTCTATCTTCGTTTTACTGAGATTTTGAAATTTTTCTTATGTCCAGTAGTTTAAAGCACATATGATTCTAACATAATACATTTTGTCTTTTGCAGGAATTTTACCTTGAATTGGCTCCTCTGTCAGGAATCTCTCCAGGCACCATCTCAGGACTTTTTTTTACGATTGACACAATCTTCTCTTTTACCATTCTATATTTTAGTGTTAATTATTTGTCTTCTTTCTATGACACAAGTTATTTTTAGGAGGATGAAGTAAGTGTTTATAATAACTGATTACATTGCTAATTAATGTATTTTAAAGATATCAAGTATTTTAAGTAGTGCATGTGTGTTGGTCTGGTGCTGTGGTTTAGTGACCTGGGGCCTTGTGACTCTTGAGTACATATTCTGTCACTGAGCTGTACCCAGATCCAGCTGTTTTTGAGATGTAGTTTGGGGTTCATGGTGTGGTGCTGGGGAAGAACAGTTACCTCTCCTGCACGGGGCCCTGGGTTCTATTCTGAGGGGAAGGAAGGTGAGTGAGAGAGTACAGCAGAACCTCAGATTCCTGAGCAGTCTTCCCAGTGTATCCCCGAATCCTGCAGGACACAGAAGTGTGCAGCTCACATGTTTTCACTGCTGTTTGTTTCAGGGCATCTGATTGCACTGTCTTTCATTGGTCATTGTAAATTAGTCAGCAGAGCCCCTGTTAGCTTTATACATGTGAATATATGGATATGGAAGTAATAGATTAAACCTTTGCAGGCTTATTTACTAACTTACTGAAATTTTTACTTATTTAAGAATAGCATATTTGGCTGGGCATGACAGCACATGTCTTTAATTCTAGCACTTGGGAGGCTAAGGTAGGCTGATCTATGATTTTGAAGCCAACCCAGTCTACAAAGTAACTTACACAGGAAAGCTCTATTTGTGTGTGTGTGTGGGGGGGGCGGTTGAGACATATATATTTGGGGGTTGTGATATATATCATATATATATGGTATATGATATATCGTATATATGTGTATATATATATTACAGTACGAGTCATGTCAGTAGCTTCGTTTCAGTTATAATGAAGCTACTACTGTGATTTGAAATTACTGTCATTTTTTCTGATAGAATGGGTCATGTCTATAATCCAAGCACTCAGGAGACTGAGTATGAATTTTAAGTTCAGGGGCAGCCTACCGAGAACCTGTCTCAACAAATGAGAAAAAAAGCAAAACAGTGGCAAAATAAAAATGACTATGTAGTTGTTTTTAATATGTTTAGCTGGAAGGATAGTTTTGGATACTTGTAATGTGCTTATAATTCCAGCACTAAGGGATTTAGACTGGGTGTTGAGTTCAAGACCAGCCTTGCCTACATACCAAGTTCAGAGCTAGTCAGGCTACATGAGACCCCACTGCAAAACCAAAAAAAAAAAAATACCTCTAAGAACTAGCAACAGTTACTTCCTAGTCAGTTTCCCCACGTATACAGTGAATGCTCCCTTACAGGCTGGCCATACATATAGCACTTAGTTAATGTTCAAAGACCTAAGCTGGTGATCCCCAGCACTACAGTAATAGAGAAAGAAGAGTATTTTGAAGTTCACACTTGCACTCTCAACTCTATATAGCCTAAAGCAAAAGGCTTAGCTCAGAATGTGTCTAGGTGAGCCTGGGCTAGTGCTGAAGCCCTGTTTCCAAACAACAAAAACACCCAAACAGAGGAAGATGGTGAGCGTAGCTTCCCAGCTTTGGCTGGTCAGCATTGCTAGTGCAGGCATAAGTGATCCTTGAAAAGGAGAAGAAGTGCAGTTTTAGGTGTAGCCTTCACAGATGATAATGTAGCTTTGATTTTCATGTATATTTTTCTAAACTGTTCACAACATGTTTCCTTTATATAGTGGTAAATCCAAGAAAGAAGCTGTGACTCTTGAAGATGGAAGAATTGGAGAAAGGCCAGAAATAATTTATCATGTAATTCATACTCTTATATTGGGTTCCCTTGCAATGCTTATGGAGGGGTGAGTATATTTGTATGATCATTTTGTTGTCATAAATCTTACGTTTTCTATGGATTTAATTTAAATACATTTAAAACAGTTTGTAAAACTTTATTTAAGGAAAGTATAGGGGGCTAGAGAGATGACGCAGAAGTGGCTGCCCTTCCAGAGGTCCTGAGTTCAATTCCCAGCACCCACATGGTGGCTCACAACCGTCTGTAATGAGATCTGGCGCCCTCTTCTGGCCTGCAGGGAACGCGTGCAGCAGAGAGAGCCCTCTGTACATAAGAAATAAATAAATCTTTTTTTTTCTTTATAAGCCCTTAATCCCAGCACTTGGGAGGCAGAGGCAGGCAGATCTACAAGTTGAGGCCAGCCTGGTCTACAGAGTGAGTTCCGGGACAGTCAGGGCTACACAGAGAAACCCTGTTTTGAAAAACAAAAACAACAATAAAAACAAAACGAAAAAATACAGACTTTTAAAATATAAGGGAAATTTAACAAAGATTTTCATGATGTAACGAACATTTAATTATTTAATTATTCATTGTTAAACACTCTTTAATGTCTTCTAACATTCATGCATCATCCTAAATACTCAAAGTACTGGTAAACAACATGACACAGGGTTTCTGCTTTGTGTAACTGTCGACCTAATGACACCAACAGATGTTAGTTACATAAAACTCAAGTTATAATTTGATAGTTGAAGGGGGGAGGGAAATGGTGCTGTAAGAACACGTTGATGCTTGAGTGAGGCCATAGTGGTGAGTGGAAATGAGTTTGTGCACAGAAGAGGGAAGGGTATTCCAGGCAGAGGGTTGTGCACTGCCAAGCTTGTTAATAGGAAGGCATGCAGCACGGCCTGGAGAGGGCCTTACGGTGGGACTGGAGCTAGGGTGGGGTTGGGCCACACAGGGGTGGGATTCTTGTTTTTCCCTGACTTTATTGCTTTTAAATGGAAAATGAACCCTTGATTCCCTGATGTATGGGCAAGCCAAATATTTACATTTCTTTCTAATTGTTCTGTAATTGATTTTTCTTAAATTTGCTAAGTGAAGTATCAGCTGTCACTTCACATTAGTATCTGTGAGATGTTTGTTGTGTTATATGCATGTCATAGGTGTGCCTTACTGTCATGTATGCAGTCTGTTGTTGACCAGAACACCATTATGTAGCATAATACTATTAATATTCAGATAAGTTGTGTCACAGTTATATAGGAGGCGAAAGAGCACTTTGCTTTCTGTGAGTTTAAGGTCTATAGTTGTAGCCCAGCAAGGGCTACCTAGTGAGGGCTCTGTTTCCCAACAAAAACAGAAACAACAAAACCCTAAAAATCTTATTGCCAGTTCATTTGTAAGTTTTCAGTTTTCAAACTTCCCTTGTTCCTGCTTCTACATAAAATCCTACCAAATTGTTAATAAACATCATGAAAATGTCTTCCTTGGCCTAAAGTTTTGCTGTTGCTGTTTTATCTTTCTTTGAACTTGAGAGCCTCCAAAATCTGCTCCCATTCTTGTGCAGTGCTGAGGATTGAACCCAGAACCTTGTTCATATTAGGCAAACAATGTGCCTCAGTCTATCCCCCAGTCCAATTTTTATATATAAGTCAATTAGCAAAGAAGAGGGGATGCTTCTCTTTAGAGTTTAAGATGATAAGTGCAGTGTTCAGGCCTTCTTAAGGCCATCCCTACTTTGAAACCAGCTACAACTTTGGAGGTTCCCCCAAAACATTCTTGGATGCTATTACTAGGATTCACACAACCAGGATAGTCGTTGTGTTCATGGTCACTATTTCTTACAATGGAATGAGTCTATATAGTGAACAGAAGAAAGAGACACACAGAATAGGGTCTAGAAGAGCCAGGCATAGGACACCAATCCTCATTCTGTGGAGATGCACAGACAGTATCTATTTTTCAGGAACATTGCAAACGTGGTATGTAGTGAGATTATGTTCTTACATTGTAATAATTGTCCTGACTACTAGTTTAATAAAAATGCTGATTGGCCAAAGGCAGACAGGAAGTGTGGGCAGGGCTACCAGACTAAGAAAACTCTGGGAACGGGAATAACAGAGCAGAGATGCTGCAGAGAGGCCAGAGAAATGCCAGTGTAGGAAAGAAGAGGGGAGGGTTGGGGAGGGGAGATGATGAGATGAGACGTCAGCAGATGCAGAGGAAAGAAGTTGTAATGGTGCTGAGAAAAGGTACCGAGCTGCGTGGCTGAACAAGATAAGAGTCATGGGTTTAAGAGTAAAGAGTTAGAAAGTTATATGTCTGGGCCCCAGGTCAATCAGCATAAAATTAATGTAAGTGTCTGTGTGTTTCTGTAGGACCACAGGCTAGACAGGCCAGAAACTTAGTCCAACAGTGGTATACAGGGAACACAGCTGTCAGTCAAGGAAGCCCATCTGTGGTCACATGCAAAATTGACCACTTGTGGGGCAGGCTTAATTCTGAAGCCTCTCTAGAGACTGAATTGATCCTCTGTGGCCCAAGAACCCACAATAAATTCTGCTTTTAGCATAACTCGTAGGCTTGACCTACCTATCCCATCTCCACAAAGATGCTTCATGCCAGGCAGGTACTTACATCACAGGAGCACTGACAGAGGCCAGAGCACTCTGCAAAATTGACATTTGTTTACAATAAGTAAGACACATGAAAATAAATATGGTGAAGGGTATTTGTGAAGGCTTTTTCCATGAACAAAATTTATCTTTTTCCATTTTTCCTTTTATTCTCTCCATCCTTCCTTATTTCTTTTCCTTGTGCTTGGAATTAAATTAAGGCCTCCTGTGTGCTAGACGCTCTGTTACTGAGCTATACCCCAGCCTCTTCATTCTGTGTAGATGAAAGCAATTAATACCTGAGTAATCGTAGCACTGCAGAAGGGAGGCAGAAGCCACATCACAAGTTCCATGCCAGCCTTTGATATTTGAAACTTTATCTAAACAATAAAATTTAAAAATAAAAGAATTAAAAAGAAAGTCAGAAGGCTGAAGCTGGAGGACTGCTTGAGTCTGAAGGCAGATCACAGGACGAACCAGTCACAGTGACTCATGCCTGCAATCCAAGAGACTCACTGTAGTAAATGTGAGTGAGTTCTGAGACAGCCTGGACCACCGAGGGACATCAGCCTGTCTCTAAAAGGGAAAGGAAAAAGCAGGGGGGAGGGCTTCCCTCCCTCGCTTCACGTGGAGGTGCACACCTTGAATCCCAGCACTTATAAGCAGAGATATGTGAATCTGTGAGCTCAATGTCAGGCTGGTCTACACAATGAGACCTTGTCTTGAAAACAGACAAAAGCAACAAATTGAGTACTAATTTATTGCAAAAATTAGAAGTAAAGATTTTTCATTCCTCATTAATATTTGTGGGTGGTGTTTTCTGTGTTTTCTAAACAGAATTTAGAAAAATCAAATAATGATGGTTGTAGGGTGTAGGATATGTGACTTATTTTAGTATGTGACTTTTTTTTTTCAGCTTGAAATTCATTTGGACTCCTTATGTGTGCATGTTAGCAGCATTTGGTGTCTGTTCCCCAGAACTTTGGATGACACTTTTAAAGTGGCTTCGATTAAGAACTGTACACCCAATATTGTTGGTGAGCCATTGTTATTTGTATTTAATACTTGTTTATCTTCCAGTTATATAAAATAAAATGCTAGGGCCATAAGATGGCTCAGTGGGTAAAGGCTCATGCCGCAAGCCTGATGATGTGAGTTCAGTCCCTGGACACATGGTGAAGGGAGAGAACTGACTCCCATTAGCTGCTGTGCAACCTTTAGTCCGCGAATCTTTGCTTGTAAGTGCACAGAGCTACTTGTCTACAAGGCCTCTGATTTCTGCTGCACTGGGACTTCTTTTGGATATCTTGTTGTCCTGTGTTTTGGAGATCCTGCTGCTTTCAGTCTGCAGGGCTGGCCCTTTCATATGCTCCTACAGAACGTAAATGAGGTGTAGCTTTTATTTCTAAAGATTTCTTATTGTGTTACTGAGGCCAGCTTCAAATCCTTGGCTTCTAACCATCCTCCTGCCTCAGTGATCTGAAGAGCGGAGATCACACTGTGTCGGTTTTGGGTTTTAGAATATCTTCTTCCTCGGGTTTTACTTAGATCTATATATGTTCCCATGTGAATATTTACATTATTCTGCTGTATTCTTAAAGATAAATAAAACTTTAAAGTCAAGTGTGATAGACTGGGGTAGTTGAGACTGGAAGATTCCAAGTTTGAGGCCAGCCTGGGCTACACACTGATATATGTTCTATAAAACAAAACAAATGAAGGAGGGAGGGTCTGGGTGAGGCTCAGTGGATGCTTATCTGGATCCCACCCAGGGGAAATACTGCCTAATGCCGCAGACTATTCCTACATGTTGGGGGAGATTTTATCATGATGGTGGTTTTTCTGAGCAGTTGTGTCTGGATGTTCTAACTCCTGCTGTTTAACCAACTATGGGGAATCTGGACATAATCATTTATGGTGGTGAGAGAGGGCACTTCTCGTGCTTTCTAGTGGATTGCAGGAGATGAAACCACAAACAGACAAACACGTAAAACCACCACCACAAAAGAATAGGAAGGGCAGGTCTGGGCAAGAAGATTATAAATTATGTTTATGAGTGGTCTTTATTTTTCCAGTCTTTGTTCCAGAATTTATATTTTCTCGTTTTTAACATGGGATAGTTTTTAGCTAATTTTTTTCTGTGTGGTTTTAGTGCCTTTTGCTCTTGTCTTTTAATGCAATTCATAATTACTTGTAAGCTCTTCATAACAGTTCTGATAGACGGTTCACATACTGACTGGGAAGATGGCTCAGTACATAACAGCTCTGATAGACGGTTCACATACTGACTGGGAAGATGGCTCAGTACATAACAGCTCTGATAGACGGTTCACATATGGGCTGGGGAGATGGCTCAGTACATAACAGCTCTGATAGACGGTTCACATACTGACTGGGAAGATGGCTCAGTACATAACAGCTCTGATAGACGGTTCACATACTGACTGGGAAGATGGCTCAGTACATAACAGCTCTGATAGACGGTTCACATACTGACTGGGAAGATGGCTCAGTACATAACAGCTCTGATAGACGGTTCACATATGGGCTGGGGAGATGGCTCAGTACATAACAGCTCTGATAGACGGTTCACATATGGGCTGGGGAGATGGCTCAGTACATAACAGCTCTGATAGACGGTTCACATACTGACTGGGAAGATGGCTCAGTACATAACAGCTCTGATAGACGGTTCACATACTGACTGGGAAGATGGCTCAGTACATAACAGCTCTGATAGACGGTTCACATATGGGCTGGGGAGATGGCTCAGTACATAACAGCTCTGATAGACGGTTCACATATGGGCTGGGGAGATGGCTCAGTACATAACAGCTCTGATAGACGGTTCACATATGGGCTGGGGAGATGGCTCAGTACATAACAGCTCTGATAGACGGTTCACATATGGGCTGGGGAGATGGCTCAGTAGCTAAGAGCATGAACAGCTGTAACAGAGAGCCCACGTTAGCTTCCACTCAGCTCCAGGAGAGCCTGTGCTCTACCACCTCGGGCACCGGCACTCAGCATTTGGACTTACACAGAGATACACATGCCTGTGTAAAGGAAAAAGAAAGTAAATCTTTAAAAGTTATATGTTTGCTATTGAAATATCACTATGGAAGTAATGTTTACTAGTTTGTTCCAGGAGACGGAATTACTCAGACTCCCCTCAAATCCTTAATCCTCCTGCCTGTCTCAGTTTTAGGATTTCAGGCAACCATAAGTTCAGATCAGCTAAGCATTAACTTTTTAATATTTAAAAAATTATTTATTTAGAGATAGAATCTCTTCATGTAGACCAGATGGGCCTTGCATTTCTAAAGTTTCCCTGCCTCTGGCTCCCGAGTGCTGAAATTAAAGACATGCACCTTCTTTTCCTGAAAAATTATTTATCCTATGTATATATGTATGTGCTTTAGTGCATGTATATGCACCACATGTGTACAGGAGCTTGTGGACATTAGGAGAAAGTGTTAGAGTCTCCTGTGAGCCAAGCTGAATCCTGGTCCTTCACCAGAGCAGTCAGCTCTCCAGCAGACAGCAGTAACTTTGTTCTGTCTGAGGTAGTCTCTCTGTGTAGCCCCTGGAGCTGGAGCTCTTTCTGTAGACCAGCTGGCCTTGAGTGCAGATCTGTCTACCTCTGCCTCCCAAGTGCTAGGATTAAAGGCCTGGGTTTCCATGCCCCTCCCTTTTTGATGTTCTGCCTTATATAACAAGTATTTTTACCAAGAACTCAGTGTGTCTGAAACACATTATCTTCACACACCTCACTTTGAACCAGATTCATCCTGATGTCAGTCTCTCTGATTGAAATTTTTTAGCTATAAAGATATTCAGTTGGTCATAGAGTCAGTTTGAATATCTCTAGCATATATTCTAAAATGTTTACCCATAACTCTTTTGCTTTACAATTTTAGGCTCTTATTTTGAGCATGGCTGTGCCCACCATTATAGGTCTTAGTTTATGGAAAGAGGTAAGAAAATTGAATTTATATATTATGAAAATGTATTTATCTATAAAGTGATAAATTTATGTATGCATGTATGTAGGAAGCTTCTATCAAGACACTGCACTAACAAGCTGATTTTATTTATTTATTTATTTATTTTGGATTTTTCTAGACAGGGTTTCTCTGGCTGTCCTGGAACTCTTTGTAGACCAGGCTGGCCTCAAATTCACAGAGATTTGTTTGCCTCCACCTCCCACAAAGCTTATATTGTTAACATTGCTATTGCTTCCAGTTTCCTTCTTTACCTCCATTGGGAACTTTACAAAAGGGCCGAGACAGTCTCCTTCCTTCCTCCCTCCCTCCCTCCCTCCCTCCCTTTCTGCTTCCTCCTTCCTTTCCTTTCCTTTTCTTTTGAGGGAGGCCTTCACGATGTAGCTCTGTCTGGAATTCATTGTGTAAATAAGTCTGGCCTCCAACTCAAAGAGATCTGGCTGTCTCTGCCTCCCAGGTGCTGGGATTAAGGACATGCACCACCCATTTCTGCTCTCAAAGCATTTTTTTCTCTGTATTTGCAGGGTCTCACTCTATAGACCCTGAATTCAGGCTAGCCCTGAATTTATGGTGATCCTCCTGACTCAGCACATCAGTTGCTGGGATCCCACATGTGCCCTGTCACATCCAGCCTAAAACAGTTTTAGAATATATCTAATGTAGTTTTTTTAAAATGCCATTGTACATTCTCATCATAATTGACAAAATTGTTGGATAATAAGTAGGTCTTAATATTTAAACATAATTGATAAGTTAAATTTTAATATCTGTGAAATGAAATAAAGTTTTTGGCTTGATAGAATGCAACAAGAAATTAATTGCTAATAAATCTGCAAAATATTTGTCTTGGAATTTTATTCTTTAATATGTCTGTGCATGAAAGATGTAAGTGATGATTGTCTAGTGATAACATTGGTTACTGAGTCTGAGTAGTGAGGAGACTATAAAATTGTAATTGTTCAGGTTGAAAATTAGTAGGTCAGACAGGATGACAGAGGCCTGGCCGCTTTCCAGGCTGACAGTGTTCCAAGTCAGTCTTTTGGAATACTCTGAAACAATTTTAAACTTTCCAGTTACTTACATGTCTGGCTATTTTGTTTTGTGTTTTAGTTTTTCCCAAGATTAATTACAGAATTAACAGAACTACAGGAATTCTATGATCCAGATACAGTGGAACTCATGACCTGGATAAAGTAAGAACCACATTGTCCACAACTATAAACTGTCATTGACTAATCATTATATGCTGTCTCATGAATTAAGGGACAGTAATAAATGAATTGTTCTCCACATTCATTTGTAAACCTCAGGGATCGTTAGTTTATAATTTTAATTTTCTAAATAAGCTCACCTTAATGTTGACTTGACATTGGTAAGTATGAAATTCTCCTTTGCACACAAAAGGAATGGAGCCAGCTTACAGGGCCAGGCATTCTTTACATACTCATGAACTGAAGGGGCATGACTCTAGACTCAGAAAGGGCTGTGTTGTCACTGAAAACACTGAATAGCAAAATATCCACAATAGCCATGTGGCTCTTTTAGTTAGCTCTTGTGGAAACAACTACAACAATAAAGAGTCAACATCTCTGTGTTTGTAGTAGTGATCTGAATTCACATGGGCTTGGAGTTTGAAATTAAACTTGACCGATTCAGGAAACCCAAGGTATTTAAGTGTTCATAAGAAGTAGTTCTCAGGGGGCTAGAGATGTCTCAGTGGTTAAGAACACTTACTGCTCTTCTAGAGGAACCAAGTTCAATTCCCAGAACCCACATGGCCCCTCATAACTATCTATAATTCCAAGATCTGACACCCTCACACAGATGTACCTGCAGGCAAAATAATTTAAAAAAAAAAAGTCCTGAGTTGGTTCTTCCTCAATTCAGGTTATACAGAATTCCATAAATAGTTTTATGAAACTCCAAATAATTAACAAATGAGAAAGTAATTCAGCAGAGCAAATATCAAGCCATTATTTGTGATAACTAGTGGAATTTGAATTTTTATTATTTCACTTCCGGCATGTAACAGATTGTCGTAGAGTATATTGAATTATAAGTGATCGGGAGTTGTTTTGCATATTTTTGAGAGCCAGCAAGTAGTGACACAATAGGAAAGATTCTTCTAACTTGGGCCAGCTCAGATGGGACTGGGTAGTCTGAGATGGCCTCATTTGCCTGTCTGTGTTTGACTAGTTCTCACCTGAGATCAGACTAATCTGGCCTGTGGTCTGATGGTTTATAAACCTGTTGATGAGGTAGTAGCTGGGAAATTCCCAAGATAAACAGAGTGGACATCGTTCACTCTAAAGCACACTGTCTATAGTTCCGTGCATGATAAATATAATACATGATAAAACACCGTGACCAACAGCAGTTTGGAGAAGAGAGGGTTTAATTTCGTTTATAGTTTTATCTCACAGTCTATCACTAAAGGCTGTCTGGACAGGATCTGCGGGTAGGCATGGATACAGAGGCCATGGAGGAGTGCTGCTTACTGACTTTCTCTATCTATGGCTTGTTCAGTTTGCTTTTGGGGGAGGGAGGGTAGTTGAGATAAGGTTTCTCTGTGTAATAGCCCTGGCTGTGCCAGAACTGGCTCTGTAGACCAGGCTAGCCTTGAACTCACAGTGGTCTGCCTGCCGCTGCCTTCCAAGCTCTGGAATTAAAGGCATGCACCGCCACAGCTCTGCTATCCTGCTTTCTTATAGCACCCAGGACCATGAGGGGGGGCAGAGTTCCTAGTGAACTGGGTTCATCCACAATTATGAATGAAGAAAATGCACCACAGGCTTGGCAATATATGGAGACATTCCTGGTCAAGAGCCCTTCTTCCCAGAGATGTCTCTGGCCTGTGTCAAGTTGACATGAAAGCAGCCAGCACGGTGTTGTCCTCATGATCCCACAGGTCACATGGCTAGGATCAGCATTTCCTCCATATCCTTGTTTAAGAGTGAAGAGTTTCCAACCATTTTGTGATCAGTCTACCCCTGGATAGACTTTCGAAATAACTATTCTGAAAGTTCTTGAAGGTCAAGTGAAGAAACAAAACACAAACAAGGGATAAAACAATTTTAGAAAGTCCTGGAAAAGGCCAGGTGGTGGTATCGGCACAAGCCTGTAAGCCTGGCACTCGGGGAGGGGGGGCAGAGGCAGGCAGATCTCTGTGTTCAACGCTAGCCTGGTCTGCAGAACTTCAGGTCAAGCTCCAAAGCTGCACAGAGAAACCCTGCCTCAAAAACAGAAAGCAGAACAAGTTCTGGAAGAGCAAAACCCGGTAGCAAATAATGCTGAGTACTTGGGAGACTTAGGCAGGAGGATCAGTGTAAGTTTGAGACCAGCCTGAGCTATAGAGCAAGACCCTGGTGGTGATGGTGGTTTTTAAGGTCTGCAAAATAAAGGGGAGGGAACTGAAAAATACTTATAGAGTGACAAATTTGTTTATAGAATGAGTGAATAATAGTAAGAATAGGTCTTATAATGAGGTCTTATTTCTATAAGGACATTCCATATATATATTAGGTTACCTTAACATTGCTACTAATACCTAATGTAAGTTATAGTTGCCATTGGGGAGCATGATAATATAACACTTTGTTGTCATTAACAGAAAAAGGAAGCTGCATCATGTATCACCAGATTTTTTAAAGCATGGCAAAGCTTGGCAGTAACAGTGCACAGCTTTAATCCCAGCACTCAGGCAATAGAGGCAGGCAGAGCTCTGAGTTCCAGGACAGCCAGGGCTGTTACACAGAGAATTGTGGGTGACCTGGCAAAGGCCTGAACAGTTGGAGTTGGATGACTGGATATGTATCTGAGTGTCATTATTTTGCTTCAGTCTGTTTCCTTATTCCTGCTTAATAGGACATTTCTCTCTTGCCTACCTCTTCCCAAATACCTGGCAGCCACTTCCCAAGTGACTGACTTAATATTACTTATAAATGTTTGGTCAATAGCTCAGGCTTATTACTACCTAGCTCTTACATTTTAAGTTAACCCATATTCCTTATTTACACTCTGCTGTGGCTGCACCTTTATCATGGCCCGTTCATCTCCTGCTCCCTCTTCATCAGGCTGGCAGCTTCTCTAGTCCCTTCTTCCCATCATTCTCAATTTGGTCCCTACCTACACTTCCTGCCTGGCTACTGGCCAAGCAGCAATTTATTAAACCAGTGTACAAGAGGGCTATTCACCATTTCCCTCTTGTCTAATTAAAAAGGAAGATTTTTAACATTAACATAGAAAGATTATATACAACAAAAGCAGTTATTAAGAATTACAGTAATACTATCTAATCCATTTGCATTTGGCAAAATTATAGAAATTAATTATCCATCTTATCTTGGTGAGTCTAGAGTTTTGTATCTAATTTACTTTCTATTATAACTAAGGAAACTATTTAGTCTTAAACACCATCAAAGATTCCAGAAGGATGAAATGTTACCTGATGGCAGTGACCTCAGGCTGCCTGGACCCAAAGTTCCTCTGAAATATTGTGGCATCTAACTCGGTCCTAAAGTACTAGTTTATCTGATAGACTTCCCTGTGAAACAGAGAATTTTGAAGGACTGCCCTACCGTTTCTTGTCAAAAGTTTGGCACTTTTCTTTTGTACTGCTGGTCTAGTTTGGACAGTAACTGTCAGCAATTGAGGCAAAGGCAGTTTGTTTGCCCACATGTTTAGCTTGTTTATAAAGAAACAAGCTCCATATGGAGTTTCTTCAATGCTCTTCATCCTCTGAAGAAATTGGTGCTACCAGGAGCAGACATGTCTCACTGTTGAGAAAGGTCTAAGTTCTTAAGACATTTTAAATGCCATATTCTGTAGGTTTGTGAAGTGTTTGAAGATTGCCTATCTTTTGAAATATATTCCTGTATGATCTTGAAAACCTAACTTACATTACTATACATTTGCTATTATAAGTGACAATCTGTATTTCTTATTTATATATTGCATTTTTAAATGAGCTGCAAAAACATAGTACCCCAAATAAGATTAGAAATATACATATAGTATAACAAAATTTCCTTTAAATTTGTATCAATAAACTAAAATCCATACTGATATAAAATATATTGAGATTAATAGCTTTTTTTTTAAAAAATAAAGCAGATTCAATACTCTGTTTATCCTATTTCTATATCCCCTCTTCTTTTCAGAACAGGATTCCTGAATCTAATCTCCTTTGTTTAACTTGTTTCTTAACCATTACCCTTAACAACCTGTAACCAGCCCCCTAAACAATGACATTCATATTTATTTTTAACCATTACCCTTAACAATTTGTAACCAGCCCCCCTAAACAATGACAGACATTCATATTTGTTTTTGACAATGTGGGAATAATTCTCTAGACTACTTCTTGCAGATTGGGGGTGCTGGTAATCTTATGGGGATTATGGGGAAGAGTAAAGTAGTCTGTGAGGCTGGGTCATTCTGGAAGCTGTTCTGGGTGCAGAACTCAGAGGAAACTGTAACAGAGGTGCTCTGAAACATTGGAATATCTGAACCATTTGTTCCCATTGGAGATTTTCAGGGTATTTTTCTGAGATCAAACCTAGTTTTCTTAATCCTGAATGAATCCACAGTCTCTCATTTCCTGTGGAAATAAAAGTAGAACTTCCTTCCCAAAGTAACATATCTTTTGACTTAATTCATGAAGCCAAGATAATTTTAATATATATAGGTTTGCTTAATATAGCAGTTTTCATAATCCAAGCTCTTTTAGCACCCAAAAAATTTAAAGATAACATAATATACATTTCCAGAACCTGTATATTTTTATTTATGTGGATTATTATATTTTATTACTTTATTCCTTTTTAAGGACTTTATCTTTTTTCTTTTCTCTCCAAGTCTACATATATTTTTTAACACACTGTATCCTGTTTAGAACTTTGGTTTTGTCTGAATCTGTCTTCACTGCATATCTCTATCTTTTGCTGACCACATGAGTCTTTACATGGCTAAATGGCTTCGGCAGCTGGCTCCATTCCATTACTTGGTTCCTTGAGATGCAAGTCTTATGGCAGAGATAGGTTTACTACCATCTCTGGGAACCATGTTTACCACCCTAACTCTGAGAAGATTTTGGGTCCATGTTGCCTCCGACTAGTAGTGTGCAGCTGCTGCTCATCAACTCCATCTAAGTGTTTGGTAGCAGAGCCCATTAAAGAGCCATGTTATTTTTTGCTGCTAATGCTGAGCCAACTAACAGAGCCTACCAGAGAAAACATGATTACCAAGAAACTCTAATCTGTGTTCTTCTCTGTTCTTGTATTATTTTTTAAACTTTGTTGGGTATAATGTGGAAATTCCACCATATATTGGAACACCGTATGTAATCAAATGTTTCCCATCCTGACTGCCAAATCCCAAATAAACATACACAGGCTTATATGAATTATAAATGCTCAGCCAATAGCTCAGGCTTACTACTTGCTAACTAGCTCTTATGTTCTAAATTAACCCATAGTTCTTATTTATGCTCTACCATGTGCCATGGCATGTTTATTTCTTGTTCCCTTTGTATCTGGCTGGCAACTCCTTTCTGCCTTCATCTTTCCCATCAACTTTAGTTTGGTTCAGTAGCCTACACTTCCTGCCTGGTTATCTGCCAATCAGTGTTTTATTAAACCAATTGGGAGTGACTAATCTTTAGTATACAAGAGGATTATCCACAGCACTTCTGAGTCTTCCATTGGCCAGATGCTTTTCCTTTTTTTCAGGACCTTAGCTCTGTCCATGGTACATAGTGACCAGATGCTGGACAGTGCATACTTGGAGTGAATGAATAAAGGTAGAATGCATATGTGCCTGTGTCTTAGTTAGGGTTTCTGTTGAAACGACATCATGGACACAGCAACTCTTATAAGGAAAACATTTAATTGGGGTGGCTTGCTTATAGTTTTAGAGGTTCAGTCTATTGTCATCATGGCAGGGAGCATGGTAGCATGCAGTTAGACATGGTGCTGGCTACATCTTGATCAGAAGGCAACAGGAAGTGGTTGCCTCATTGGACTGTATCTTGAGCATATATGAGTCATCAGAGCCTGCCCCCACAGTGAGATACTTTCTCCAGCAAGGCCATACCTACCCCAACAAAGCCACAACTCCTAATAGTTCCACTGTCTATGAATTTATGGGAACCAGTTACTTCCACAACATGTGTGTAAAAGTCAGGACAATGTACAGGAGTAAGTTATTTTCACAATGTAGTCCTGGGATCAAGCTCATGCCATCATGTTTGGCAACAAGCATTTTTACCCACTGAGCCCTTTCTGGAGTCTGATAGAGTACTTTTTAATCATACACGGAGGTTCTGTGTCATCCTAACACTGAAAATGGAAGGAGGAAGGAAGGAAGTTGGTTGTTGGTTTCCCAGCCTGTAAGTACTCTGCGGAGTGGTCCACACTGCATCAGGAGACAGATGGAGCAGGAAGATGAGTTATGTGGTCAGTCATGCGACCACGGATGTAAGAAGCAGCCACCCTCTCTGATGTAGTATATTCTTGTTTCTCATCTCCTGTCCTTTTGTTTAAAGGAATCTCTCAATCTTCAGTACTTAAAATAGCTGATAGAACACAGTAGATGTTCAGGCTAGTCTGCTTTTTAATGAATACATAAGTGAAGTAAAGAGCACCGACTTTGAAATCTGTGTGTGTGTGTGTGTGTGTGTGTGTGTGTGTGTGTGTGTGGCTGGTATTTGAGTGTTGGTATAAATCAATGATCTTAGTAGCGTATTTGCTCTTTTATCATGTCATGTTTTGGATCTTTACAGGAGGCAGGCTCCAGTTGGAGCTGTGTTTGCAGGAAGCCCACAGTTAATGGGTGTGATCAAACTGTGTACTGGGTGGATGGTGACAAGCTTGCCACTTTACAGTGATGATGACCTTCTCAAGAGAAATGAAAACGTAAGCATTTTTAAAGTACCGCTGTAATCTATTTATTTATTAGAATATAGAACGCTTCATGAATTTGCATGTCATTCTTGTGCAGGGGCCATGCAAATCTTCTCTGTATGGTTCCAATTCCAGTATGTGCTGCTAGAGCAGTAGCTATAATTTAATCTTGTTCTGAGCTGTTACGTGTTTCTTGATAGCCAGGAAAATCCAATTTTGGAAGATGTAATTCAGCTTAGTTTTTAAAATTTTGTTGGGAGGTTGAAACAGGAGGGCTGCTGTGAGTTTGATGCAAACCTGTGCTCTATAGTGAGTTTCAGACTAGCCAGAGCTACATAGCAAGACCATCTCAAAATCAAAAAACAGAAAAAGAAAAACTGGTTGAAAGTTGTATGATTAATTTAACCAAGAGAAACTTCTAGATTAAAATACTAAATTCTTTGCTTTGTGAAGACTGATGTTCCTCTTCTGTGCGACTATGCGGGGTAGTTTCCATAACATTATCATTTATCATAATAGATGGATATTTCAGAAAGGGAAATCATTCTTCCAAAGTATCACGGTTCTCAAGGTGTTGAAGCTGTTACTTCCTGTCTCAGTACATGTTCTTTCCATAGTCATTCTATTGCTGATGAAGCACAAATGTGATTTAGGATTTGTGGGGCTAGAGAGGTGGCGCAGTGAGTGATGTGTTCATGTGCAAGTCTGAGCGCCCGAGTTTGGAGCCAAGTGTGGCAGCATGCACCTTTGTCCCAGTGCTGGGAGTTGGAGGCGGAAGAATCCTTGAGGCTTGATGACCAGCCATTTTAGACCAATCACAGAGTTCCAGATTAAATAAAGTGGAAGACCAGGTGGAGGTGGCTTACACCTTTAATCCCAGCACTTGGGAGAAGGAGGCAGTCAGGTCTCTGTGAGTTTTAGGCCACCCTGGTCGATAGAGCAAGTTCCAGGACAGCCAGGGCTAGACAAAGGAGAACTCTGTCCCAAAAAACCAAAAAGAAAAGATGGAAAGAGATTGATGCATACTCCTCCCCTTCATGAACACATATATACTATTTTTGATTTAACTAGGCATGTTAGCATCCTTATAATCCCAGCTATTTGGAAAATGGAGGGAATAGTAATTTCAAGATAAAACTAGGAAATAAGCAATTTCTTTGTGGTGCTGTTTACCTGCTGTTCATAAGTCCCCGGATTCAGTCCTAGGTGAGATAGATGCTAGAGTAGCCAGATAGCCTGGGAATGGTATTGTTTGCCAGTCACAATTCCCTTGATTCAAACCTTTGTGCTGCAGAAATCAGCCAGTTTACCACTCTGTGGGTTTTCTTCTGCTTTATCTTATGGGTATGGGCTTTTATAATAATTCTATATAACTCAGAATGACACTTCATTAATGTGATTTAGAGAATGTCCTATTTTGGATATTCTGAATTCAAATGATATATTTAGAGACTGAATAGACACCAAGAGGCTGTCTTTGACTCTGTTCCTTTTTGTCTATAAGAACAAACACCTTAAGTCCATCATATGCAGCTCATGCTTATGGCGAAGCTTTGTGAGGCTTTTGGGAGCCAGCCTTGTTGCAGCTTAAACTGCACAAAGCAAGCCAGACATTTTGTATCTCAAGCCAGAATGCCACTCTGTACAGATGGCCCACTTGAGGGACAGAAATAGGGAGCTGTTTGGGCTCCATTACTGTGATCTAGAAGCCTTTTAAAGCTTCTGTAGGCTTTATGTGGGTTTGCATGCCCCATGTTGGAACTGCATTTGTACTAAGAAGTTTCTCTGTCCCACTCAGCCAGTCTGGACCAGTAGTTCCAAATAATTACACAAAGGTTTATATTAATTACAAGCTGTTTGGCTTATGGCCCAGGCATATTACTTGCTGTTACTCTTAAACTGACCTGTGGTTCTTTTCTTGTTCACCCATGTGGCCTGGTACCTTTCCTCAGAGCAGCATTTTCATATTCTTTCCTCTGTGTATGGCTGGCATCTCTACTTTGCTCCTCTGTTTCCCAGAATTCTCCTTGTCTGTTAGCCCTGTCTATACTTCCTGTCTGCCTTCTGGTCAGTCAGCATTTTATTAAACCAATAGGAGTGGCAAATATTTACAGTGTATAGGATCATAATCCTATAGCAGAATTCAGGACCTCTGGAAGAACAGCCAGTGCTCTTAATCACTGAGCTCTCTCCAACCCCCGATTCAGTCTCTCTGACTGCTTGCCCTGTAGGACTGTGTGGTATAATGGTAATACACTTTATAACAAGCAAAAAATTGTTTCATTTTACTAGAGACATATACCGGAGCATTGTCAGTCTTAATTTGTACAATTATTCCCATGATGGCCATAATGTTTGACTACAGAATCAGCCTTTTTCAATCT
Organism: Phyllotis vaccarum; assembly: GCA_033318265.1. Lineage (NCBI taxonomy): Eukaryota > Metazoa > Chordata > Mammalia > Rodentia > Cricetidae > Phyllotis > Phyllotis vaccarum. Next base: position 4,630,449 of record JARWLC010000012.1, on the reverse strand, counting down.
CAAAACAGTTGCCCCTTGAAATCCTGAAAATGTATCTATTGTACAGTGTACATATTTTAATTTTCCAAATTCTGTAAAATTAAACACATCCATCTGCCAAATTTCATTTCTGTGTATACCTTTAGGATTACTTCCTGCTGGCAGTGGAGTTTGGTTATAGAAGGAATAGGTGGGACACCTTTTTATAATTTCTTTGGCTTGTTGCTAAGGAATGAAGAAATTCTTTTTAAAACCTTTGCTATTGACATGATGTTTTTTGTGAAACTCTGAAGCCTCTAGCACATTTTCTGTTAATAACTGATTAATTTCATAATTGCCTTGTGCTAGAGGCTTGGCAGACCTGTACAGGATCAGATGTGTTTCATTATTTCTTGTAACAGAATAAATAATGGTCAGTTCTGACTTATCAGGAGTAAAATCAACAGTTTCAATGTGTAGAACAACTCTTTCTGCATCCTGAGAGTCAGTGACTATGTTAAGAGGTTCTGTAAAATCTATTAATACTGTCATGATAGCATATAATTCTGGTTTTTGGTCAGAATTATAAGGGCTTTTAGTCACTTTACTTACATTTTCTGGTTTCTGGTTTGTAACCTGCCTTTCCTGATTTCTTTGCATCAATATAAAATGTAGAGACTTCAGAAATTGGTGTTCCCTGTACAACATGAGGAAGAATCCAGTTAGTTCCCCTTATAAATTGAATTTTTTTGCTTTGGGAATATCTGTTTTTAATCTCTCCCAAAAAAACTAATACAAGCTCTTTGTTATCAAGGTTCTCTTTCTGCCCACAATTCATCAATTTCATCATTCAATAAAGGGACTATTTCTGCTGGGTTCATTCTTATCAATTGACAAAGTCTTAATTTTCCTTTAAAAATCAAATCAAAAATCTTTTCCAAATATGTCTTTAATTACTTACTTGATTTATGTGGCAAAAATATTCATTCCAATATAATATTTTCTCTTTGCATTAAAATTCCTGTAGGAGAATGCTTACAGGGTAAAATAACCAGAATGCAATTAAGGTCTGGATCCATACAATCCACATGTGCATCCTGTAATTTCTTTTCCACCAAAGCCAGTTTTCACTCTGTTTGGCCAATAATTCTCTTGGACTATTTAAGTCCTTGTCACCATCTTTCTTAGGGTAAAACATGAATAACCAAGCAAATACTTAGGATAGACATTACAATAATCCAATCTATGTTAATATCCTCTCCTTTAATGGTTCCATTTTCAAACTATCTAGAGTATTATCAAAGACCAAATTTTTAGCATTGTAATACTGTTTCTTGTTTTTTAATGTGTGTGGGGGGAAATCCTCTCTGTTTTAAACTAATTCCCCATTGTTAGAAATTCCAGTTGACTCACCAAGTGTGCTGCTCCTGATTCAGAGGAGGGTGAAGTGAAGCACTTACCTTGGCAGCAGCTCAAGGAGGGGGTCCTTGAGCTACCTTACAACCTACCCAGAGTGGGAACAAGCCAAGTCAGTGTCTGCATGAGGGAACATGTGACAGTGGCTAACTCCTAACTCCTTAGCCCACAGGATAGTAACTCTAGCCATGTGTAGCTCTGACCTATGCCGATGGCTGTAAAGCCACATGCAAGTGGCTTTTTCATGAACTCTTGCCCCAAAAAGTTGAGTGCCAGATAATGCACAAATTTTAGTTTGTCTTAAAATAAAATCCTGGAGCCAGATATTGGGAAAAAAAACCCAAAAGATCAGAGAGACAGAGAAACAAGGCACAGCTGTTTCTCACCTATCCAACTCCTCACCAATTCTCAATCTGATGATGCCTGTGAGTCCTCAGCTGAAAGGGCAGGGGGGGTGGGGTGAGAGGAGTGTGTTGCAAAGGGCTGAACTCCTTCCTGCCTCCTCTTTCTCATCCCAGCTCACTTCCTGGTTCAACTTTCCTAGTGCTAGGATTAAAGGTGTGAGCCACCACTGCCTGGCTCTGTTTGGCCTTGAACTCACAGAGAGCCAGAGGATCTTGCCTCCTGAGTGCTGGGATTAAAGGCGTGGGTCACCACTTCCTGACCCTCTTGGCTTTGATCAGTGAGTGACTTTGTCCTCTGATTTTTCAGACAAACTTTATTAGATATACAATATATCACCACACACACACACACCAGAAAAAGAAAGAAAAAAAAAACAAAGAAAAAAACCAGTCAAAAGTGACTCTAGAATTAAGTGTCTAGACTCAAATGGATAGTTCTGTACATTACCTTGAATGAGCTACTGAATCTGGAAATAATTGTTATAATTCTTCCTACTTAGGAGAATTAAACTACTAAGCCATAGCAAATTAACTTTTTGAAACAATAAAACTTCCAAGGACTATTTTTGTTTGTTTGTATTTAGAAAGAGGGTCTCAAGTTGGGTATGTAGTCAAGGTTAGCCTGAAACTCACAATTCTCCTGTGTCCACATCCCCATGTAATGGGACTGTAAGAATATTCCACTGTGCTCAGATTGTACTATGTAATTGTACATTGTATGTGCATGAATGTACATTCATATCCAGTACAAAGAGTACAAAGGCAGGAATAGTTAGTTCTGCCTATAAAACAGTAAGAATTTATGTCAAATGAGGACATTCTCTTTGATTTTTAGCATTAAAGACTGATGGGATATGTAGTAGGAGGTTTCTGGCCTGGACTTCGGGCCTAACATCAAGGTTTAGGCCCGCAGACCCGCAGTCCCACAGAGACACACAGATGCTTTCAGCCTCAGGCCCAGGCATATCACTTGCTAACTCTGTACCCTTCATCTAACCCATGTCTCTTGTTCAGCCATGTGGCTTGGTACCTTTTCTCACAGCAGCATGGTTGTCCTCTGCATCCCGTGGCTTCTCTATGGCATTCTGCTCTGGACTTCCTGTTCTCAGAATTTTTCTTAGTCTGGTACCCCGGCCCACACTTCCTGCCTGTTTGGCCCATTGGTGCTTTTTATTAAACCAGTGGGTGGGACAGTTATTTACTACGAAACAACACAATACCCCTACAGGGATACTTGTTTGGAAATGGAGTATGTGATTACAGGCTGGACAAGTAACACCAAGAAATTTGTGTAGCTATGTAACTAGGAAATGAGGCCAGATTTTTGTGGACCCCTGGTGTCATGCGGAGGAATTTAGGTTGCCCTTGATGCATCTGGGAAACATGAAAGGCTGAACAATTAAACTCCATAGTAGAATAATTAGATGTGTTTATAGAGAGTTGACTGGCCGGATGGTGCCATATGTCTGTAATCGTAGCATTTAGGGGCCAGCCTGGACTATAAATGGAACTCTGTGTCAAAGAGAAGGGACGAATGGTAAGTTACATCACAAGAGAACACATTGAGGCAAGCGAGAAGACAGAGGTATGGAGATAGACCTAAGAGTGGTCTGCCTCAGAGGTGGCGGTCAGTCGGCTCTGAGTAGGCCTGCTGTGCTGCACAGAGGTGCTCTTGTTTGGGGAGGTATGGAAACCATCAACTCCAGCTTTTTGGTTTTGAGACAAAAATTATACTGTGTATCCCAACCTCTTTGTTTTCTTTTATAGGACTTTTCCCCATTGTGGTGTTTCAGAATCATTTATAATTTGATCAGAGTTTTAATTAATTTTGTTTTATGTTTTATGGAATTTGGCTCCAAGAATAGTAATCATACTTTGTTTTATTTTACTTTTTCAAAGTCTGTCTTTCTTTATGGTATCTAGTAAATACATTTACTAGATAATTTTATCTATTCACAATCCAAATGAAGCTACACACACACACACACACACACACACACACACACACACACACACACACACACACACACACACACACACAGGATACAGAGTTATCTCGTTAGATAGTATAATAAAGGGACTAATCTTGGTATATCTCTTACACACTGTTTGCCATCTCAGGAAGATTTTGCTGGAGAGGACAGTTGACACTGTCTCACTAGAGGTAGACTTCTATGGGCATCGAGCAGGTGCAGACCAGGGGTGCTGGTAAACACCCTAGAGTAGGCAGAGTAGCCTCTGTTCTGTCCCCAGAATGAAGTGTTTGGCCCAAAATTTCCATCATACCAAATTTGAAAAATGCCAGTCTCTTAGTAATGTTGTCATTTCACAGACTTCTATTTTAAAGATTGTTTTTAAATCTTTATTTGTGTCTGAGTGTGTTTGCATGTCTTTATGTATTTGGATTCTTTTGGAGACAGGAAGGTGCACAGATCTAAATTTTGAAAATAGGCAAAATACTTGTATAGGCATTTGTTTTTTCAAAGAAGCAAAAATACAAGTGAGGAATTTACATGTAAAAAGTGCATAACTTAACCCCCAGGAAAATGGAAGTCAGATCCACAGCTAGATGCCTCTACAGACCAAGAGAAGAGCCAAAATTAAAAGGACAATAAGCTGGGTGTGGTGTATCGAGGGTTGTTGTAGAGGCAGGACAATCTCTGTGAATTCAAGGGCAACCGGGTCTGTATATCAAGGTCAAGGACTGCCAGGGCTTATAAAGACCCTGCCTCAAAAAACAAACAAGCAAAAAGGACAGATAAGTGTTATTTTTGGTTTAGATAGTTGTAACAGAACCCTATACACATTTATGGGAAACTGGTAAGAGTCTTTCCCAAATCAATTACAGTTACCTTATGACACAGCCATTCCAGTAGAAATGAAAATTATTCGTAATAGCCCCCAGATATAGCAACCAAAATATTTATTAAGTGATGATAAACAAAATATCTTATCCTTATGTTAATAGGGTACATTTTGAAAAATAATGAAATATTTAAAGATGCTACAGTACAATATGCATGAATTAGGCAAGCTTTATCCAAGGGAAAGAAGTCAATTACAAAGGATCTCATTTTATAGATTCCATGGGTTTCAAATGTTTACAATAGATACTTTGTAGAGACATTGTGGATTATTGGTTGTATAGGGCTGAGGCAGGCAGGTTGGGAGGTAACAAATAAGATACACATCCTTGCCTGGCTGTGGTGGCACATGCCTTCAATCCCAGCACTTGGAAGGCAGAGGCAGGTGGATCTCTGTGAATATGAGGACAGCCTGGTCTACAGAGTGAGTTCCAGGACGGCCAGGGCTACACAGAGAAACCCTGCTTTGAAAACGAAAAGAAAGGAAAAAAGAGAAAGAAAACATATTTTCTTCTTTGGGATAATACAAATGGTGTATAGTATTGTGTTGGTAATTGTACGACTCTATACTTAAAACCATTAGTTAGTGGGTTATATCCTATTGAATTGTATTTTATTTTAACTTTTTTGTAGTGTTGTGTACCAGATAGGGACGTGTGCATGCCAGCACAGCTGTTTGAGGGGTCCCTGCAGGTGGAGTCACAGCCTTTGTGAACTTCCTGATGCAGATGTTGCCAACCAAACTCAGGCCCTCTGCAAGAGCCAGTCATGTGCTTGACTGCTGAGTCACCACCTCTCCATCCCCATGAAGTGTATTCCATTAAAGTTGAGTAATTTTAATTAACAGACACTTTCAGTGTCTTTTAAATTTTTAATTATTTCCTTTCAGATTTATCAAATCTATTCAAAGCGGTCTGCTGAGGACATTTATAAAATACTGACATCTTATAAGGCAAACTACCTAATTGTAGAAGATTCCATCTGCAATGAGATGGGAACCATGAGAGGCTGCAGGGTTAAAGATTTATTAGATGTTGCAAACGGACATGTAAGTAACCATTTGAAAGCTGATTGTTTCCTACAAAAATGACTTTATTTAGCCTTATAATAATCTGCCTACATGAATTTTAGCTACGTAAGTCAGCCGCCTTCCTTTCCACTGTTCATCTCAGAGCCAGAGAGACTCACAGGAGAGTCTGCAGGTCTGATAGAGACAGTACTGACGGGAACAGATGCTTTTACTCCTGAGAAAATTAAAGGTGAATAGATGATTCTGAGTTGCAGGGCAAATACTGTTTAGGCTATGGCCAGGATTTTCTCTTTCCCTTCTGAGATAATATTTGTCTTATTTGCCAAGGCCAGTTTGGAGGTGGAGAGCTTGTTCTCACAGCTCCCATCTTTCAGAATTGGAGAGATGGCTGAGCCTTTAAGGGCCCCTCTTGCCTGGGATTCAGGTCTCAGGACTCACATAGTAGCTCACACCCTTCTCTAACTCCAGTTTGAGAGGATCTAATGCCTTCTTTTGCCCCCTGGGAGCATTGCATGCATGCAGGGCACCTATGCAGGCAAACACACACATAAAATACAAATGTCTTTAAAATGTTTTCCATTTTCATGTCTTCGTAACCAATAAGCCTAAATTGTAAACTTACGTTTGTTGTTTGTTTTGAGTGTTCTCGGGAGTACTTGATAATGTGATTTTGGTATATTGGTGGCCAGCGGACTGTCATCAAGAAGTAATATTTAGTAATTACTGATACACTTCTGTTTGCTCTCTGCTGCCTTTCTATTCCTTTTTAAAATTTATTTATTTATTTTTACATTCCCAACTGCAGTTTCTTCTTCCCCTCTTTCTTCCAGCCACACTTCCCCCATCCAATCCATTCCTCCTCTGTTTCTGTTCAGAAAGCTGCAGTTTCCCATGGGGGTCAACAAAGCGTGGTATATCAGGTTCCCTTTCCATTCTTTCATATCATACCAGGAGTAGACTTAAGCTCCTTTACCATTAATGCTGGCTGTCTGGTGTCTATTAGAGGTGTTTCAGTAACATTGTAAAAGCAAATAAACCTGGGCTGCAAGCAGGCTTTAGTGGGTAAAGGCTTTGTTTGCAAGCCTGATAACCTGAGTTCTATCTCCGGGACTCCTGAAAGGTGTTCCATGACCAAAGCACAGGGGCGCATGGCACACCCACACACCCATACACCTACACACACCCACACAGGCACACACTCACACATACACACACCCCACATACACACACTCCACACATACACACACCCCACACACGCACACCCCCCCCACACACACACACAGGAAGAGAGCTGTCCTATGGGAGGGAGCTGGTGTTCACTTTTCATCCTTAGAAGCTTTATGATTGAGTTCTTCAGGGCGCTGGTGGCAGGTAATAGAAACAATGGCATCTCATTTGTAGTATTGAATTACTTACAAATTGCAAACATTTTGTGCTTATTTTCAATCAAAATTCAGGAATCCAGTGGTCATGGGACTTAGGAAAAGGCTTAAATATGCTAAACTGCCTAAGATATTTTATAGTCACATCTAACAATGATAATATATATATATATATATATATAGAGAGAGAGAGAGAGAGAGAGAGAGAGAGAGAGAAAGTCACTAGTACAAGGATTATATTTCTCATAAATTTAGTAAGTTTTCATATATTTTTTTCTTATTTTTTGACAGATGGTTTGTGAAGAAGGTGACAAATTAACCTATTCAAAGTATGGACGGTTTTGTCATGAGGTCAAAATTAACTATTCTCCATATGTGAATTACTTCACCCGTGTGTACTGGAACAGATCCTATTTTGTCTATAAAGTCAACACTGTGATATCCTTCCAGTCTTGAAAATAACAGCCTTCACTTGAGTGACGCGCTACTTGAAGTAACATGCCGTTTTCTTGGCCCTGCACAGAGTCTTGCAGATAGTGTGGCTATCTGTGGTGCGACTGCTCTTTCCACACCTGCTGCTGATTCCTGGCTCTGCGGATTTGTTGGAAATAGATGCTCAGATGTCATTTGTCTGCTAGTAAAAGTCACATCACTCCTGAAGTGTCCTGACAGCTTTCCTCTGTGTTCCATGCTGTAAAGACTTCTCTTGCATTATCTCCATATAAATCCTGTCTATCATAATATTGATCTTTAATTTGAATATCTTTCAAGGTCAGTGTTTACTTCAAAAACATAATTTTAATAAGTGCTTGATGTGATTTAATTCTATAGTAAAAGAGACAGTTCTCCAAGCAAGTTTGTAACAGATGTAATTTTTTTACAATTAAAAATAATTTAAGTGTTAGTTAAAACTATGTGACATTTAAATTAAAAGGGAAATAACATAAAGGAAAGTGATTGTCTTTATGATGCTCCAGTGCCCTAGCACATGCTTAGCAATACATAGGGTGAGTTAGTAAGTTCAGTTATTTCATGACTTTTAAGTGATTCGCCTTCTCTCACTTATGTCCATTGAGTTAACAACTTAATCATGCTAAAGCGATAACTTGTGTTTGTTTATATATGTGTGTGTGTGAATATATGTGTGTGTGTATTTTTTTACTTATATCTGTATATAAGTAAAAATAATTAACACTGTCACAATTATAATATGTACACTACCGTGGGCACCAGTTTTGGAGATGTTCATAGAGGCTTTTAAACATACCTCTCCATATAGGTGTATTGATTATAAAGTGCAACCAATAAGGTGATGTTATTTATGAAACATTACATGTCTAACAGTAAGAGCAAAATGAGAGTTAAATAAAAATTTCAACACTTCACAGTATAAATGATATGTTCCTTTGAGTATTTTCAATCTTGTATCATTAAAAGAAATTCTAGCCAGTATAGTGACTCACAACTTATGCCCTTAATCCCGGCATTCGGGAGGCAGAAGCAAGCAGATCTCTGTGAGTTCCAGGACAGCCAGAGCTACATGGGGAGACCTTGTTTCAGGGTGTTTGTGGTGGGGAGATTAATTTGGCCTCTTAAAGAGATCAGAATAGATGAAGCCTGTAGAGAAATGGTTTTAATAAAATGAATATTTAATTTTATATTATACAGCTGTTTGGTGAAACAGTTTTCTAACTATTTCTTTTGAGTGCTATAAAATTGCATTTTTAGAACTCCAAACTATTTCATTAGGAGGAAAAATATTTCCTTTCTTTTTGTAATATATATGTACATACATAGTTTTCTTTTTCAAGTATGTGCACTTAGAATAGCTTAGACGCTTTACTGTGTGGAGCTTAAGTGACATCTGTCATACCTCCTATTTACCATCAGAGGTCCCGTTTGCTCTTTTACAGACCTATTTTAACTACAGAAAAGCAGCTGTGGCAGTGGATCTCAGACTGACTTTGAACACCCTGGTAGTCAGTAGTGGTTAGCATCAGGCCATAGGTGAAATTCCCATCTATTCAAGTAAGCAGTGAGTCGTCATGTGGTCAGGTCTAAGGCCTGCAGGAACAGCTTACATACTATAAAGGGAGGTACAAACCCTGCTTACCTTATCATATAACATGTTCAGCTGAATTTTTACTGACATGGCAGCATGTGGTATTTTAGTCTCTGTTTTGTTCACTGTAATAGTAAGTTGTGTTGCTTCTGTCAAAATATTTCTTAAATACATACAGAGAACTTTTTAATTAAAAGTTATAATTAGTCCCAGGCATGGTGGTGCAGTCTTTTATTCTCATTACTCAAGAGGCAGAAGCTGGCAGATCTCTGGGTTCAAGGCCACCCTGGTCTCCGTAGTGAGTTCCAGGACAGCCAGAGCTACATAGGGAGACTCTCTTAAACAAACAAAATGTTTATAATCAACTTTATGCTCAGCATCAACTGAGATGGAGAAGTGAAATTTATTGTGGAGTTTATAGTTTGGCTGTGACTGTGTCGGTCAGTGGCATACTGCTGGGTACATGGTCCCCAGTGCTACAGAAGAAAAGAAAAGAATAATGTTAGGTATGAGAGATAAGTTGGTTCATTTCTGTCTTAACCATCACCAATGCTAGAAAACTTTGTGGAGAACATTTAATTTTCTTACTTAGTAACTTGTGGAGTAACAAGTGAGAAATCCTGCAAGTAATTATAATTGGATAACCCAGCCACCATCAGGTTCAAACAGTGATGCTCCATTGAAGGAGCAGAGTTTATGCCCTTAATATAACAAGCCCATCAAAATAAGTGCCTTAACTTCTTTATTTCCGACTTCATTTTATAGTTCATATCATGGTACCTGTTTTCTTTTCCATAAGAAGATATTGGTAACTTTCCCCACACTGATAAAATACAGGAGGCTGAGGTCCCATGATAGAGCAGTTCCTAGTGTTGAAGAGACCCTGGATTATCCCAGCACAACAGAAAATAAATGTTTCCATTGTCACTAGTGACTCCAGTTATAAGCAAATCGTGGTGAGGAACGTCCAGTGCAGTCTCTGGAGTTATTTAGCCTCCTGACTGGATATGGGATGTAATTTGGACTCTGTGAGTTTAGTTATGTTTTTATGACTTTGGCATCTGTGTCTTGGTGTTTTGTATTCTCCCAGCAGAGTTTCACTGGCTAAGTAGTATGTACTGTAGCATTAACTTTACACACACACATGCACGCATACAGGCTTTTTATTCTGACAGTAATGTGGTGATATATTGTATATTTAGTAAAACAGTCTGGAATATCAGAGGATAGAGCCAAGCTCTGAAGGTCTGGGAGTGATAACCCATGCCTTTAACCCTGTCACTGGGGAGACAGAGAGATCTGTCTTGATCTCTGTGAGATCAGGGACTAACACAGCGAGACAGTGGTGGCACAGGCTGGAGGAGGCTGGGCCACTTCCCTAGGCCTGCCACTTCCCTTTTCGGCTGAGGAGGAAGGGACTTGCAGTCTGAGGATCTGTGGAGACAGGCCTGAAGAGGTGACTGGGCGAGAACTGGCTGTGGTTTGTTTCTCCATCTCTGATATTTCGGGTTTTCTCCAATATCTGGCTACAGGTTTTATTGTAATACCAAATAGAATTTGTGCAATACAGTAACCAAAATTTCCAGTAGCCTCAGTATTCTGACCTTCCTACATACCAACCTAATTCATTCAACAAAGAATGTAAAAATATAAGACAAAGTGTTAACAATTTATGGCTGAAAAACATGCCTAAAATAGATTATTACTTTCTTATGTAACTTTTATTAAATTACTTTAGTTTTGAGAAGTCTTCTTTGGGGCCTCTTGTTTTTGAATTGGTAACACATTTTGATGCCTCTTTTGTATAGAAGTAGAATTTTTTTCAGCTGTCAGAGTTTTTAACAGTTCTGTGTAATTTGATCTTTTGGTAAATTTTATTTTTAATGCATGGATATTTCAGAGACCTCTGCTACTAATTCTGTATACTTAAGAGCTTTTTAAAGCTAATAACTACTTTCTAATTTGTATTTTAGACCCTTCTTTTATCCAGCTTTTAACATATCTAGTCTTGCTGTGTGTGGCGGTGCACACCTGTGATCCCAGCGATGGGGAGGTATGGACCAGATGATCAAGTGTGCACACTCATCCAGTCTGGGTTGCCTTAGCCCCACTGTAAAGAAAAAAATCTAAAAATTAAATCTCTACTGTTGCTATTTGCTAATAGCATTTAGACTCAGTATGTTTTTAGAATTCTGGCTCTGGCCTGACAGTGGTGGAGCACACTTTTAATCCCTGTGGTAGAAGGCAGAGGCAGGCAGATCTCTGTGAGTTCAAAGCCAGCCTGGTCTACAGAGTGAGTTCCAGGACAGCCAGAGCTACACAGAAAAACCCATCTCGAAAAAGACAAAAAGAATTCTGACTTTGCAAATTAAAATCAAACAAGTTCTTGTTTAAATTACTGATTTTTTTTAATGTATAAGGCTAATGCTTTAAATAAAATTAGATGCAACGCTGCAAAGGAATATATATGACAGCTTATTTTCTAAGTAATATACTTATCTCTGTAATAAAATGGACATTTTGGAACCAAATGTGTTGAATTTAGTGTAAGGTTCCTTTGGATTGTTTCTGCTTCTGTCTCCTAGAGTGGCCACATTGCGGTCTTGACGTATGGAATACCATGTACAATTCTGTGAGAAATAGACTTTACTGTGATTGTTATCTATGTTTTGTGAGATAATGGTGTAAAAAGACATTCAATATCTCAGAAATTACCTTTCCCTGTTGTAAGCGTGTACAGCTGCCTTGTGTAGGTTGTTCTTTTAGTCATATCTACAATGATGTCTGTTTGCTCTGCAAAGTTACAAAACGTCAGTGAATCCAAATATTTTAAAGGAGTTGTCTATAAAAGTTTTATTCCATATTTTGTAACGATAATATCCTTTTATCAATAATGAATTTCTTTCATGCTTGTTTACCATCCTTGTTTTCATAATAAAACATCTCAGAATCTTAAGCTGTCTCTTATTCATATTTGAACTTTCTTATTAAATTTGTTGAGATATAATTAATGTGCCATTCATTCACCTCACTCTTCAGTGTACAGTTAATTGCTTTTCCAATAGTATTATAGCTGTGCAGTTATGATGGCAGCCAACTTCAAGATCTATTCGTCATCACCACCACAAATAAGCTCTTTCAGCTGGGAAATGTAACCAACCACCCTATCCCAGCTTTAGGCAACTAAACTACACACATATCTTCTCACTCTGAACATTGCGTATCAGTGAAATCATACATTTGATGGTATTTAATGGCTGGCAGCTTTCACCTGACAGCATTGTCATGGTCCATCAGTGTATCATTCCTTTTTAGTGTGAAGCATTAGTGTATCCCTCACAGTTCTGCCTTCTCTGGAACAGTGGTTCTCAACCTTCCTCATGCTGCTTCCCTTTATTACCGTTTCTTTTATACAGTTATAGTGACCCCCAACCGCCAAATTATTTTTGTTCCTACTTCATAAATGTAATTTTGATACTGTTATGAATCCTAATGTAAGTGGCTGTTTTCCAAGGGTCTTGTGAAAGGGTCATTTGGCCCTCAAGGGGGTCGAGATCCACAGGTTGAGAACCGCTGCTCTAGAGATGACTAAAAATTTCAGACTATTACCTTCTCTTGGAGGAGCTAAGTCCTGTTTCTTATCTATAATTCTCTTTGCATATCTATACCATTCTCTATTTTCTATAGGTCCCCCTTCTTTTTAAATTATTCATTTAATTTTTTTTATGTTGTGCCCAGAGTCCAGACCCAGCCTCCCCTCTACCCCCCCACCCCCCACCCCCCCATCCCACCAGCCCCCGGCAAAAAAAAAGAGACTAACAAGAGACCAGGTCCTGTGCAACAGGGAAGAGTCTCTGTTAGTCCTTCCCAGAGGTGGAGCGGGAGTGACTCTGAGGAGCACAAAGCAAGGGTTTTTATTGTAGGGGGTGTTTTAGGGGGCTCAGAGCTGAGGGGTTACAGTCCTGAAATTGGTCCAAGCTCAGGCTAGGGGTACCTGTTATGAATTCATTGGCTGTTTTAAATTCTAGAGATGTTTCAACATTTAGCAGTGATCATTGAGTTTTACCTAGATCAGCAGTACCTGGAGACTGTGTTCTATTGTAAAGGTCCCTTTCCCAGGAAGGGAATGTTTGGAATGTCAGGTATTTCCCCTTAGGTGCTGACTTCCCCATGGATGGTGTCAGCTCATGGGCCCTTCCTAGAACCACCAGGTGCCAGAAAGGGCCTTTTGTCTGTCTGGCTAACTGCACTGGGCCCCACAAAGTGTTCGAGGAGTGTTTGCCTACATGTTTATCTTGGTACCACATGTGTTCAGTGAGGGCATAGTATTTTACAGGATTGGTGTAACAGGTGTTACAGATGGTTGTGACCCACATAGGTGCCAGGACCCAAATGGTGGTGCTGAATAGCTAGAGTTTGACAGGGCTTTAGAAGTTACCTATTTTCAGCCTGGATATAGCCAGGCTATGTTGCCAGTTAGAGCTAAGAGCTGAGTCCCTTCTACGCCATGTTTATTTGCAAAAGGGAGGTGGCTCCTGGTAGTCAGTACTTGCTGGAGCTGCCATTTCAGCACCCAGGTTTCTATCTCCCCTGATAGTCCGGTGACCCCTCATCAAATAGTGCATTTTCTGTAGTGCAGGCTGCATATGTTGAGTCAAAACCAAAAACCTATTTGATTAGTTAATTTTAATGTTGTGAATCTAACTAGAGCCTCACCCAAGCTAGGGTAACCCTCCACCACTAAGCAACAACCCTGTAAAACCTCTGACTCTAGGCACGAAGAATTTGCCATGACAGGTGGTTTGAGGTCAGCCTGGTTTACATAGTGAGTTCTAGGACAGCCAGAGCCATGTAATGAGATCCTGTCTTGAATAACAACAAAGGCTTTGTTGTGACTGTAGATAAATGGGACAATTGCCACTCTCCAGGCTCACTGCACCCTGCAATGGTTCTTTTCACTATGTACAGTGTGGAGAGGAAGCTTTCAGGATATCCTCCATCCTAACTCTGCAAACCAGCCTGACTTCCAGAAGAGGTATATGAAGAAACTGTGTGTTTGTGACATGCCAAAACCAGAGGACCCTTTTCTCTTAGAGAACTTTTATGGATTTTGTTGTTTATTTAGAAAATTTAATGTTACTAAACATGGCAGAGAATTCTATGCGTATAAATTCTGTAAGTGTTCCTTAAATTACCTATGTTCAAGGACCTGTTTGGCTTGTTTGTTTCTAAATCTCCTGTGAATGGATAAATGGTCTGCTGTTTATAAAGTTTTCCACTCATACAGCACGCTCAAATCACCATTCAGGTTCACCAGCACCAAAAAATATATATAACTGCTCACCCAGATGTGACCATTGAACATTCACTTGGATAGCACGACAAAGCAGGCTGTTGAAAGATCTTTGAACTGATAGTCTGTTGCTGGTACTTAACTTGATAGAGCCTGTCTTACTTACTGTTCTACCGCCATGACAAAAATAATATGATCAATGCAGCTTACAAAAAAAGAGCATTTAATTGGTTTAATCAGTTTCAAAGTTAGAGTCTGTGACTATGCCGGCAGGGAGCATGGCAATGGGCAGGCAGGCAGAGCACACTGGAGCAGCAGCTCAAAACTTACGCTTGATCTCAAGTGTGAGGCAGAGGGATTGAGAGAGAGCTAATTGGGAGTGGTGTTTGAAAACTGAAAGCTGACCCCTCCCGACTCACCCCTACCAAGGCCACACCTCCAAATCCTTCCCAAATAGTTCCACCTATCAGCTGAACCACACATTCAGAAGTATGAGTCCAAGAGGGTCATTCTCAGTCAAACCATCATAAAGACCACTGAGGAACCCTCTGTGATGATGCCTTAGGGTTTCTATTGCTGAGAGGAAGAAAAGCAAGTCAAAAACAAGTTGGGAAGGAAAGAGCTTATTTCAGTTTACAATTTCACCACAGTCCATCTCTGGGAACTCAAACAGGAGAGGAATCCACATGAAGGAGCCCACGGACATCAATAGTGAATCAAGAGAATGAAGTACAGACGCGCCAGACTTTTTTTTTTTTTTCTGGAGAAGTTTCTTAAGTAACTTTTTTATTTATTAAAATATTATTTTTCCATGTATCGCCCTGCTCCCCCTCCCTTCCCTCCTCCCAATCCCTCTCAGTCAGCCTTCAGCCTCCCCCTATCTCTTTTTCCCCATCCTCTCCCCAAAAAGGGCAAGAAGTCCCAAGGTGGGTCAGCTCAGTATGGCGCATCCACTCCCAGGCAAGTCTGATTTCCTTATCCCAAAGTCAAGATTGGGTTAGGTGTTCCTCTGCAGGGAATGGGCTCCAAGGTGCCAGCCCATGCACGGGAAACAGTCTGATCCACACCTTGAGGCTCCACATACTGCCCCTGCCAATCGACAGTTGCCTACCCTTGGAATGGCTAGCTTTTATTCTCAATAGTTCCCCAGTGGCTGTTCTTGATTCAGTGAGGTCCTCAGCCAGCCATCTCTGTGGGAATTCTCCTCATAATCCCTATCCCCCTGCTCATACAGACTCTCTTCCCTGCTCTCAGCTGGACCAGGAGCTTGGCACAGTGCTCAGCTGTGGATCTCTGACTCCACCTCTATTCATTGTTGGATATAGGTTCTATGATGACACTTAGGGTGATTGTTCATTGATTATAGGGAAGTCCTGTTTAGGCACCCCCTCCACTATTGGGTGGAGACCTAGCCAGGGACATCCTGTGAGTTCTTAGAGGTTTCCATAACACCCAGTCTTTCCAACCCCACATTGGCTTCCTCTATCAAGATATCCATCTCTTTTTTTTTCTTTCTTTCTGTTGCTCCTCTCACTCAACCGTCTCCTTCTTTCATGATTTGTTCCCACCTCTTCTTGGTTGCAGCCCCTTATGATCCCAATTTGATAAAGATGATCTTCTCTATTTTCTCTTCCTAAGGGAATCTCTGGATGTTTCTCTTGAGTTCCTTATGATCCCAAGATGTTCAGGGGTTGTGGTTTGCAGCCTGGATATTCTTGGATTTTTGTCTAAAATCCATTTATGAGTGAGTACATCCCATGTCTATCTTTCTAGGCTTGTGATACCTCGTTCAGTAGGATATTCTCCAGATCCATCCATTTGCCTGAAAATCTTAGGAGGTCTTTATTTTAATGCTGAGTAGTACTCCATTGTGTACCACAGTTTGTTAATCCATTCTTCAGTTGAGGGGCATCTAGGTTGTTTCCAGGTTCTTGCTGTCATGAATGATGCTGAAATTAACATAGTTGAGCTAATGCCTTTGGGGTTCAAATTTGCATCCTTTGGGTATATGCCCAATAGTTGTTTTGCTGGATCCTTGGGGAGATTGATTCCCAATTTTCTGAAGAACCGCCATACTGCATTGCAGAGTGACTGTACAAGTTTACATTCCCACCAACAATGTAGGAGTGTTCCCCTTGCTCCACATCTCCTCCAGCATAGGCTGTCATCTGTGTTTTTGATCTTAGCCATTCTGACAGGTGTAAGATGGTATCTCAGAGTTGTTGTTGCATTTTTCTGATGGCTAAAGATGTTGAGAAATTTTTTAAGTGCCTTTCAGCCATTTGTAATTTTTCTGTTGAGAATTCCCTTTTTAGCTCTGAAACCCATTTTTTAATTGGGTCATTTAGGTTTTGGGGCCTAGTTCATTGAGTTCTCTATATATTTTAGAGATCAGCCCTCTGTCAGATATAGGGTTGGTAAATATCTTTTCCCATTTGGTAGGCTGTCGTTATGTCTTATTGACTGTGTCGTTTGCCTTACAGAAGCTTCTCAATTTCAGGTCACCCTAATTGATTGTTGTTCTTAGTGTCTGTGCTGCTGGTGTTATATTTAGGGAGTGGTCACCTGTGCCGATGCTTTGGAGGGTATTTCTCACTTTATCTCAAGTTCAGTGTAGCTGGCTTTATGTTGAGGTCTTTGATCCACTTGATTCTGAGTATTGTGCAGGGTGATAGGTTTGGATCTATTTGCATTCTTCTATATGCTACTATCCAGTTATACCAACACTATTTGTTGAAGATACTACCTTTTTACGTTGAATATCTTTGGCCTCTTTGTCAAAATTCAGGTGTTCATAGGTGTGTGGGCTAATGTTTGGGTCTTCGATTCGAGTCCATTGATCCACAAGTCTGTTTTTATGACAGTACCAGGCTGTTTTTATTACTGTAGCTCAATAGTATAGCTTGAAGTCAGGGATGGTGATTCCTCCTGAAGTTCTTTTATTGATCAGGATTGTTTTGGCAATCCTGGGTTTCCTGTTAATCATATGAAGTTGAGTATTGTTCTTTCAAGGTCTGCAAAAAAAAAATGTGTTGGGATTTTGATGGGGATTGCATTAAATCTGAAGATTGCTTTTGGTAAAATTGCCATTTTTACTATGCTGATCCTACCTATTCAGGAGCCTGGGAGATCTTTCCATTTTCTGATATCCTCTTCAATTTCTTTATTCAGTGACTTAAAGTTTTTCTTAAACAGATCTGCTACTTCTTTGTTTAGAGTTAGGCCGAGCTATCTAACGCTATCTGCAGCTATTATAAAGGGGGATGTTTCTCTTATTTTTTTCAGCCCTTTTATCCTTAACATATAGGAGGGCTATTGATTTTTTGTACCCTGCTACATTGCTGAAGGTATTTATCTGCTCTAGGAGTTCCCTGGTAGAATTTTGGGGATCACCTATGTATACATCATATCATCTGCAAATAGAGACAGTTTGACTTCTTCCTTTCCAAGTTGTATCCCCTTAATCTCCGTTAGTTCTGTTACTGCTTTAGCTAAAACTTTGAGAAGTATATTGAATAGATAAGGAGAAGACAGCCTTGTCTTGTTCCTAATTTTAGTGGGGTTGCTTTGAGTTTTCTCCATTTAGTTTGATGTTGGTTGTGGGTTTGCTGCATATCACCTTTATTATATTTATGTATATTCCCCGTGTTCCTGGGATTTTAATCATGAAGGAGTGTTGGATTTAGTTAAAGGTTTTTTCAGCATCTAAGGTGATGATCATGGGGCATTTTCCTTTCAGGTTGTTTATATGATGGATGACATTCAGTTTTTCACATGATAAACCATCATCCTGCATCTCTGGGACGAAGCCTATTTGATTGTGGCAGATTATATTTTTGATATGTTGTTGAATTGTTGTTTTTATATGTTGCTAAAATTTTACTGAGTATTTTTGCACCAATGTTCATAAGGGGGATTGGTCTGTATTTCTCTTTCTTTGTTGCATCTTTGAGTGACTTGGGTATCAGGGTAATCGTGACTTCATAAAAAGAATGTTCCTTTGGTTTCTGTTGCATGGAACAGTTTGAGGAATATTGATATTATTTCTTCTTTGAATGTCTGGTAGAATTCTGTGCTGAAACCATCTGGCCCTGAACTTTTTTTTACTTGGGAGACTTAATAACAGCTTCAATTTCCTTTGGGGTTATAGGTATGTTTACTTCATTTATCTGGTCTTGATTTAATTTTGGTAAGTGGTACGTATCTATTGCACGAATAAAGGAAACTCAGGCCCAGATCTCAGGGAAAGGCTGAGATATCAAAGAAAGGAAACACTACAGTCTAATCTCACCCATCTGTCTTCCAGCTTCCTCAGCCTCGCTCCTCCTGGCTTCTACTGCCTGCTCTGTCTTTCTACTCCTGCCTTAAATACCTTCTTTGCCTAGTTGTTTCACATCCAGGTTAAGATTAATAAAGGCTTGGGCTACTACTATTTGTAATTAGCCTTGAACTCACAGAAACACAAAAGGATCTCTGCTGTCTCTGGAGTTATGGAATTAAAGGGCTGGCACCATCATTGCCTGGCTGGGAGCCTGGAACTCCCTCTGTAAACCAAGCTGGCCTCAAACTCAGATCTGCTGGGATTAAGGGCATAGGTCACCACTCCCGGTCTTTCCCTGTGCTGGGATAAAAGGTGTAAATTACCACTCTCTGAACCTCCTGGATTGACTGTGGGTTGTTACAATAAGGTTTCTTGACCCAGATGGCCAGAGGTCCAGAACTACAGACCTGCAGTTCCAGACCACTTAGCAGCCCACTGCTGCTTAGCCCCCCCCCCCCCACCCCAAAAATGATTCAGACACTTACATTAAGTTCATGCTGTTTGGCCTATGGCTTAGGCACATCGCTAGCTGCCTCCTTCATCTTAACTCAACACATTGTCATTAATCTGCCACGTGCCCATGGCTCACCTGTGTTCCTTACAGGTTTCTTCTTGGGTGTCTGGCTCGATCTGGCTCTGACTCCACCCTGCTTCTCCTACCTATGCTGTCTCTGGCTACAGTGTTTGCCAAGAGACAAAACAGCTTCTTTATTTAAAGATTGATATTTACAGCATACAGAAAGACATTCCCACATCAGTGGGTAGATCTCTGATATTTCAGACTGTTTTTTATTAAATATGAAACATATCAACCACACTTATTCACAAAGCTGTCCATTTCTTTTAGGTTTTCCATTTTAGTGGAGTATACTTTTCAAAGTATAACCTGATAATTCTCTGGATTTCCTGAGTGTCTATTGTTCTGTCCCCCTTTTCATTTCTGATTCTGTTAATTTGGATACTCTCTACTTTTTGGTTACTTTGGATAAGGGTTTATCTCTCTTTTTGACTTTATCAAAGAACCAACTCGTTAATTCTTTGTATTGTTCTCTTTGTTTCTATTTTATTGATTTCAGCCCTAAATTTGATTATTTCCTGCAGTCTACTCCTTCTAGGCCAGTTTGCTTGTAACTGTTCTAAAGCCTTCAGCTGTGCTATTAGGTCTCTTGTATGAGATTTCTCTAGGTTTTTCATGTAGGCATCTAGTGCTATGAGTTTTCCTCTTAACACTGCTTTCATTGTGTGTGTTGTGGATTCATTTTCATTAAATTCTAGGAAGTCTTTGATTTCTTTCTTCTTTCTTGACCCAGAGGTGGTTCAATTGAGAGGTGTTCAGTTTCCATGAGTTTGTACTTTCTGTGATTTTTGTTGTTGTTGAAGCCTAACTTTAGACCATGGTAGTCTGATATGATATAAGGAGTTATTCCCATATTTTGGTATCTATTCATATTTGCTTCATGAATGTGTTCAATTTTAGAGAAAGTTCCATGGGGTGCTGAGAAATATGTAAATTCCTTTGTGTTTGGGTGGGAGGTTCTGTATATACCTATTAAGTCCATTTGGGTCATAGCATCTTTAGATTCCTTATTCCTCTGTTGAGTTTCTGTCTGGTTGACCTGTCCAAGGGTAAAAGTAGGAAGTTGAACTCTCCCACTGTTAGTGTGTGGCATTTGATGTGAGCTTTAAGCTTTAGCAGTGTTTCTTTTACATATGTTGGTGCCCTTGTGTTGCAGGCTAATATTGAGGATTGAGATTTCATCTTGGTGGATTTTTCCTGAGATGAATAAGTAATGTCCATCCTGGTCTCTTTTGATTAATTTTAGTTTGAAGTCTATTTTGTTAGATATAAGATGGCTACACCAGCTTGTGTCTTAGGACCATTTGACTAGAAAGTCTTTTTCCAACCCTTTACTCTGAGACTATGTCTGTCTTTGACGTTGAGGTGTGTTTCTTGTATGCAGCAGAAGGATGGATTCTGTTTTTATATCCATCATGTTAGTGTACATCTTTTTATAGGTGTGTTGAGTCCATTGATATTAAGGGATATTAATGACCAATGATGGTTATTTCCTATTATTTTTGGTGACAGCATGTTTGTAATTCCCTTCTCCCCCTCCCCCTCCTGTGGGATTATTGCTTGCTTGTGGTTTCATGGGTGTATCTGGTTTCAGGTTGGCGTTTTTTTTCCCTCTAGTGCTTTCTGTAGGGCTGGATTTGTGGATAGGTATTGTTTAAATCTGGTTTTATCAGTGAGATGTCTTGTTTATTCCATTTATGGTGACTGATAGTTTTGCTGGGTATAGTAGTCTGGGTTGGCAGCCATGCTCTTTAAGTGTCTGTATAACATCTGACCAGGACTTTCTTGTTTTCATTGCTTCCATTAAATAGTCTGGTGTTATTCTGATGGGTCTGCCTTTATAGGTAATTTGGCCTTTTCCTTTGCAGCTCTTAATGTTTTTTTCTTTGTTCTGTAGGCTTAGTGGCTTGATTCTTATGTGGTGAGCAGACTTTTTTGGGGTCTAGTCTATTTGGTGTTCTGTAAACTTGTTGCATCTTTATAGGCATTTCCTTCATTAGGTTGGACAATTTTCTTCTATGATTTTGTTGACTATATTTTCTGTGCCTTTGAGCCGACATTCTCCCTCTTTGATTCCAATTATTCTCAGGTTTGGTCTTTTCATGGTGTCTCAGATTTCCTGGATGTTTTGTGTTATGACTTTTTTGGTTTAGTGTTTTCTTTAGCTGACTTATCTATCATCTACATACAGCTTTGTTGATGCTGGGAGTATATGCCAGTCTTGAGATGATGATTTTTAAAAATTAAAAATTGCATTTTGCCTCTGACCTCAATTTCACAGTGCATAGATAAGACTTTAGAGCCTTAAGTTATGCCAAGGTGGCTCTGCCTTCAACAATAACAGCACAGGGGAAAAATAATAAATAGGACCTGTAATCTACAAGTGATTTATTAATGTGACAGTATCTCCCTAGATACAGAGGAAGATTCTGATTCTGAGAAACAATCCTAAAAGCAGTCCATAAATTTGTGTGCTGTTTGTATGCAGAAGAATTTGCATGTTTTAAATCCTGTCACATAAAGGCTTATTCCTTGAAAGAGATAGAAAAAGGTTCCTACGACTTTTTCTCCAGTGGCCCTGGTAGCAGACTTCCTACTGTCCAGAAGGACTGTATTCTTCCATCTATGCAACTTGAAAATGTCAACATGGAGGTGCCTTTCTAGCCATTTTCTGTCTGCCACAGTAGAAGGCCCTAAAGTTTAAAGGAACAGGGTGGGAGTTGTCATTCTAAGAGTGACTCAGAATCTCAGCTGTGGCTTAATGTGCCTTTAGGTAACTGAAGTCTCCTTCGGTTCTCTGTTCAGTAAGATACAGTTTACAAGCAATCCAAAGACAGAAACTTAAGGTCTTGATGTGACTTTATAATAGTTTTAAATTTATTGCTAGTTTATAAAATCCTAGTGGCAAAGGTCTGTCATCCAAACTATTCCTAAAGAACATAAGATTTACCCCCGGGATATTTATAGAATGAGTTTACATTTTGTCTTTTTGTTTTAAGAAATCTAAAAACAAAACACCAAATCCCACAAAGAATCCACAAGGATCATGGTGACCTATAATCTCAGCATTTGGAAGTCTAAATCAAAAAGATCGACACAGGTTCAAGTTTAGCTTGGGCTACATAGTTTCAGGTTATTCTGGGCTACGGAGTTAAACCGTTTCAAATAAAGCAAAACAAAACAGAAAGAGGCATCTAAAAGAAACTGACTACATCTGAATTTACACCTATGTTTTTCAGAGTCCTTTACTGAAAACAATCATCTTTAGTGATTATACTTGTGAAATTTTCTATGTGGTGTGTTTAAGATGTGGGAGACGTCGGGGAAGTTTTTTTTTCTATCTTACTACAGAGTATTTGGGCTCCCCAGGACCCCAGGGCCTCAGTATGAGGACTAATTTGGCATCTCACTTGAGGGCTCCTACATTTTCCAGGCAGGGCGCACCATGCTTTGCTCTTTAGTTACACCTATGAATGTAACGTTAGAGAATGGCGGCAAATGTAAAGTAGGGCTTACTGTGCCTACACTGGAGATCTGACGAGCATCCACTAGGTCCTCGACACCTAGATCTCTTGAGAAATGGCAGAAAAGTTGGATCTAACTGTAGGCAATCTTCACCTGGAAAACGGGGAGCGGTAGGCGGGCAGGAATCTCAGAAAGGGAAAGCAGAAGAGACAAAAACAACTAGATCTGGTCTCGTTCCTCTGATTACGGGGACATCGAAGCTGCTTGACTTTCCCCGTGAGGAACTCCCACAGAACCTGGAAAAGCACGCCAGGTTCGAGCTTCACAGCCAGGAAACTCCAAGGCAGCCAGGAGGCGGAGCAATCCGTTCCTCCCGCCCCCTTCCTCCGAACTCCAACAGCTATTGGTCCACAGCGCGGCGAGTTGTGAATCCGGGGCGGGGCTCGGGCAGGCTACGCCGCCATCTTGGTCCGTGCGAGGTTTCCGGACGTTCGGGGCGGTTCTACTGGACCCAGACGTCCGGAGACGGTCAGGTTGGAGCCGGGAGGTGCTGGGAGCAGCGGCGGCGGGGGCAGGATGAGCGCGGAGGCGGCGGACCGGGAGGCGGCCACCTCCAGCCGGCCCTGCACCCCGCCGCAGACCTGCTGGTTCGAGTTCCTGCTGGAGGAGTCGCTCTTGGAGAAGCATCTGCGCAAAGCCTGCCCGGGTAAGCGGGTTCCTGCGGCCGGTGCGGCGGGCGTGCTTCCGGACGCTTGAGGCCTGGCAGGCGCGCCTGAGCCCGGCTGCACCGTGCCCGGGCCGCGGGGCATCGGAGAAAAGCTCCAGACAAAGGCTCTCAGGTCCGCACGGCCCTAGGGGCTGAGTCCGTGGGAGGAGCTAGCGGTCAGGCTGCGAGTTTGGAGCCAGCCCTCCTGCGTTAGGTGTTTGTTTACTCAGCCGGGGCATTGCATACTCAGCCGTTGGGTTAAAATAAAATCCTCGAAAGGCAGGAAGAGTACCATCGCCAGATGGCTGTTGTGTAGGGATACCAATGCTTGCACGATTGTTAACTGGGTAACGACCCTACTCTTTCCCTCTTTCCTGGCATTTCTGAAGAGATACAATGTAAGCTTTGGTTTGTTTATTTCAAATCCAAATTTGGCCTTAACTCGTAAGAGATTACTTTGTGAATAGTTGGAATCATTAAGTAGACAGTTTTATCTCGTGTATCTTAATGCTTTTAGAGCTTTCTTATTGGCGCATTGTTTAGGGCTTGCAGGGTGCCAAGCCATTGTACCTAGCTCTTTATATCACTTACCTTACCTTAATGAAGTTTTCGTAATACGTGATGTAAGTTGCATTAGCCTCTACTTTTCATTGTGAGAAACAGCGGCAGAGACTTCACTCATTAAAAGACTCCTGTCAAAACAGTTGTGCAACCTGCATTTCCTCTAATCATTAGCACTGGCCATATGGTGAATTGGGAACCTGTAATGGTTGGTTCTTCCCTGTGAAATGATTTGTTGGGTGCTTTTTTTTTTTTTTTTTTTTTTTTTTTTTTTTTTTTTTTTAATATCACTCCCTCCAGTACTGGGAACATAGGTCACTTGCATAGCAAGCAAGCTGGCAGCCACTGAGCTGCAA
This sequence comes from Phyllotis vaccarum, assembly GCA_033318265.1. NCBI lineage: Eukaryota > Metazoa > Chordata > Mammalia > Rodentia > Cricetidae > Phyllotis > Phyllotis vaccarum. Next base: position 4,606,054 of record JARWLC010000012.1, on the reverse strand, counting down.
CTGTCTCATTTCCAGATGTTGCCCCCATCCCTGTAGTGAGTGATTATATAACTCCTTAATAAGTAATAATCCTTTATATAATTATTTTTCAGTAAATAATTCTGCAACACACCCCCATGTGCTGTATTCTTTAATCAGTGTTCCTCTGTAAATCTTTGTATTTCTTTGTGTTTAAAAAAAATAGTACAGTATAGTGAATTTTTTTTTCTTTTTTGGTTTTTTTGAGACAGGGTTTTTCTGTGTAGCTCTGACTGGCCTTGAACTCACAAAGATCCACCTGCTTCTGCAGGCCACACAAGATCAAAGGTGTGCACCACCATCATTACCTGACACAAGGATTCCTTTTGCCTATTTGTAATGAAAACATCAGCAATTTATTTTTCTTTTAAATCCTAGATCCTGCACCAGTTCAGCTTATAGTTCAGTTTTTGGAGCAGGCTTCCAAACCTTCAGTTAATGAGCAAAACCAGGTCCAGCCTCCTCCTGATAACAAGAGAAACCGAATCCTAAAGCTTCTTGCTCTTAAGGTGGCCGCACATTTGAAGTGGGATTTAGACATATTGGAGAAAAGGTATGAACGTTTAAATGGCGTGCCATTTAGGGCACTATTTAGATGTCTTTGTTTCTGTCTATATACTAGTGTTTTTCTGACCGTGACTTGAAATAAATTATTTTTCTGCATGTTCATGGCAAAACAGTCAAACATTTGGAAAAAAGGTATAAGAAAGTGCTTAAAAGTGTGTGCAGTATCTCAACACTGAGGCAGTAGATTGATAGACCAGACTGGACAACATGGGGTCACTCAGACCATCCACCCCAGACAGAGCAGGGACTATGGGAGCATTTGAATAGTAGATAATCCACCTGTTCCTTATGAGGAAGCATTTCTCTCCTTCCTACTGAGAGTCCAAAGTCAGGGCCTCAGGCAAGGTTTTACTACTAGACTGTAGACGGAGCTAATTAGTATTTTAGGAGAAAAATCTAAACTTGAACTGCTTTAAGTATTTCAGTTAACCTAAATATCAGATGACCATGAATAAAGGTTAGTCCCGGTTGTAAAGTATGATTACTATTGAATAGTTAGATTAATTTTTTTGGCCAGTCACCTCTTCCCCAAAACTGTTAATATTACTACTTGAATCAACATTTATTTGCTTAAAGTCAAGTACTGTCAAAGCTGTGGTTATAAAATTATTTACTTCATCCTTTCATAATTAAAAATGGGAAGGAAAATACTGAAGAGTTTAGAAAGACAGAAGTAACGTCCTTGTTTGCCCAGTGTTTTAATTTTTACAGTGCCAGAGGCTGAACCTGAACCTTAGTGTTAGGGACTACTGCCACTAAGCCGTGTGTCAACCCTGCCTCCATTTTTATTTTTGTTTTGTTAAGGATATTTTTAAAAATTTTTTTGGATTTTTGATACAGGTTTCTCTGTGAGGCTGCTCTTGCTGTAGAACTGACTCTGTAGACCAAGCTGGCCTCAAACTCAGGTAGATCTACCTGCCTCTGCCTCCTGTTCCTAGAAGTAAAGACATGCTGCCAGCTTGTTTAGAAAATTTGTTTTTAATATTTGCTTTATGTGTATGAATGTTTGATAGGCACATACACATATATATGTAGGTGTGAGTTCCTAGTGCCTTCATAGGTGAGAAGGTCAAATTCCTCAACTTGTAGTTATGGGTGGTTTCGAACCACCACATGAGTGCTGGGAATCCAACCCAGGTTCTCTAGAGTAACAAGTGCTCTATAATCATACCTCCAGGACCTCTTTTTTTGGGTGGGGGGCACAGGATCTTGTATAGCCCAAGCTGACCATGAACTGGCTATGTAACTGAGGAAGACCTTAAATTCCTGATTAGCTTGCCTTTACCTCCCAAGTTGCTGGGTTATTCATATCCAACTTCCTACATTTTTAAATAATGTTAGATTTGTTTCTTCAGGAAATGTAATATTAACTAATTGGATATGGTGGTTGGCGTATACATAATCCCAGCACTTGGGAAGCTAAAGGAAGAAGATCCATTGGTTTAAAGTCAGCCTGAGCCGTATGGCTATAACCAGTGTCAATTGCCTGCTTCCTCTATAAATCACCGCACAGTATCATGAACTATTCTCATTGACAATAATTTAATTTGTTTGCAGTTTTCTTTTTCTCTTTTCCCCTTGCTATATATGCACACACATACGTACATATGTACATATAGACATGTAAACATACACACATATGTATATATACACATGTACATACATACACATACATACATACATATGTACACATATGTAATATATACACATGTACACATATATACATATACATAACACATATATATGTATAAATACTTGCTTGTTTGTTTGGTTGGTTGGGTTTTTCATGACAGGTTTTCTCTGTGTAGCCCTGGCTGTCCTGGAACTCACTCTGCAGATCAGTATGGCTTCAGACTGAAAGATCTGCCTACCTCTGCCTCCCTGGGATTAAAGGCATGTGCTACCACCACCTGGCCTTGTTATTTATTTTAATTAATTAATTTATGTAAATGGGCGTTTTGCCAGCATGTATGTCTGTACCACATGTGTCCCTCTCCCGGTGCCCTAAAGGGCTTTAGATCCACTGGGACTAGAGTTACAGATAGGTGTGAACCACCATGTTGGTGTCAGGAACTGAACCTGGGTCTTTGTAAGAGCAGCCAGTGCTCTTAAAACCACTGAGCTGTCCCTCCAGTCCCTATTGCCAGTTTTTAATCCGTTTAAACAATAAGATCTTAAGTATTTTGCCTAAGCAGGAGTTCACTGTGTAGCCTAGGCTGTCTTCATATTCCCCAGGCTCTGCCTTGGAGTTGGGTGCCACCACACCCACTTCTGAGAGTTTATATTTGAGTAAGCATAGTATTTCAAAACACTTCCACCATATGTTCTTTAGCACAAAATAGAATTTTTTAAAAAGTAAATTGATTAGCTTTTGGTTGTTGGAGACATGCTCTTACAAGTAGCTCAGGTTGGTCTTAAGCTCTGGTGGAGGTTAGCCTTGGGCTCCTAATATCTTGCCTTTGCCTTCCAAGTGTTGGGGATATAAGTATGCATGTCATGCCTGGCTCCCAGGATTTGCAGTCCTGGGGGAACCTGTATATTAATTTACTACAAGGGACATATCAGGTAATATGTGGAATGTTAAGACTCACATGGCTTACATATGAAACAGTTGGAAAATTGAACACCTGCTGGATTTTTCTGGTACTGGGGATTGAATCCATGACCTCATGCCTGCTGGATAAGTAAGCTGCCATTGGCTACACCTACCAGAACCTCCATTGGTTATCTGATGATAATCAAATGTAAATTAATTGCTTTTTGAGGGGTGGGGTGGTATGGTATTGGTGTTGAAACAAGGTCTCACTCTGTAGACCAGACTGTCTTCAAACTTAGAGATCCTCATACCTCTGCCTCCAGGAAGTTAAATTATTTTTCTGTGAAATTAATATTCTGTCATTCTGTTGAGAATTCACTTTTTGCAGGTGTGGTGGTGTGCACCTGTTAAGCTAACACCTTTGAGGCAGAGACAGGAGGCGGCTGCCAGTTTGAGGCCAGCATGGCAAGCCCCTGTTTGAAAAAGGAAGCTAAATGCTTTAGATGTAATCTGAAATCTTCATAATTTGGAAAGTAGAGAATGGAAGATTATTAGCCGAACAGTTAAAGGTTCATCAGCAATACATGGTCATTATGGATTTTGCCACTTTTTGTGTTAAGTTCACAGTAAAAAGTTTTGGAATCTACGAGGTAGATCTGCAGGTGCGATCCTGGAACAACATAGTTATTTTCACTCGTGTTAGTGGTTTGTATTGTGTGTGTGGCCTGTGAGCTAATGGACAGACATGCACCTCTGCTTCTCTCCAGCCTCTCCGTGCCGGTGTTGAACATGCTGCTGAACGAGCTGCTGTGTGTTAGTAAGGTTCCTCCTGGGACCAAGCATGTGGACATGGATCTGGCGGTCCTTCCCCCAACCACAGCTATGGCTGTCCTCCTCTACAACAGATGGTGAGCAGCCTTCTTCACTTGCAGGGTCATGCTTTTGAGGATCTCCCTTGCTCCAGGGATCTCTCTAGGCATCTTTGGAACTGTGAGTCTGGAAGTGAACAAAATTTATTATGGCTATGTAGATGAAAAGCTTGCTACTGGAGCTGTGAATGAAATCTAACATTTGTTAAGTTACTTTATTTATTATGATTCAATCAACTTTTCTATTGTTTTCCTATCTTTCCTTTAGGGCAATTAGGACAATTGTACAAAGTAGTTTTCCTGTCAAACAGGCAAAACCTGGACCCCCTCAGCTAAATGTGTAAGTTGTAGTAACATGTACTTGGGACGTTTTTTCATTATAATTTAAGATTGTTTACTGGCTTTTAGCTCCTGTCACAGAGGTGGAACAGACAGGAGGGCAGAGGCCTGTCTGGAGGTTGCTTTAAAGGAGCTAGGGGCTTGGATTTTTTTTCCTTATGATTAAGTTGTCTTCAATGGGTATTGGTTTTGAACCTGGGGAAATTATTTTAATATTTATGGATGTTAACAGTTCCAACCAAGTTCACGACAAAAACTTGGGAGCTAGACATATAGTGACTGATATATGTGAAATTAGCTTACACTTAAAAAGAGGATAAACTTATTTACGGCACAGGTTTGAGTGATTAGCTGAATTCTTTGGGACTTTTGCCAAACTGCAATTGCAGGAAGCGTTTGTTGGGGCAAACAGTTCACTTCCCGAACCAGGATACCAAGGAAGAAAGCGTGGAGCAGGGTTGTAGTTCCCTCTGGGCACACCCAGAAGTCATTACATCCTAAACCATCCGTTAAGCAGACCTTTAACAAATATGCCTCTTGAGGAAACTGCCATTGGTCAAGTAATGGCAACATGTTAGGACATAAAAATAACAGTTTTTAGTAATATGACACATTCTCTATCACTGTCTTTTATTTTGGGTTTTTTGAATTAGGCCTTACCGAGTAGCTTTGGCTGCCTTGGAAATCAGTAATGTAGATCAGGCTGGTCTTGAACTTACAGAAATCCTCCTGCCTTTGCTTTGTAGTGCTTGGACTTAAGGCTTGTACCACCGTGCCCAACTTCAGTACCCAGTTTTAAAGATTTTATTTTATGCTGCTGAATGGTTTGCCTACATTACACCTTGGGCATGCCTGATGCCTTAGGTCAAAAAGTCCAGATCCCCTGGAACTTGAATTATATTAGGTGGTGAGGTGCCATGTGGGTACTGGGAACCAAATCCCAATCTTTTGGAAGAGAGCCATCTCTCCAGCCCCCTCTGGGGCTCTTTATTAAATAAATGATCTTTTGTGGTTAATAAGCTTTATAATTCTTTCTGTTGGCTTCCCCTCTCCCTTTTTCTCCATTTTCTTCCTTCTCTTCCTCCATCAGAATCTGATAAGAGTTTGGGGTAGCCTCAGAACTCAGTTTTGTAGGCTGATTGGTTTTGAAACTTCTCCCTCTTCCACTGCTCAGGTGCTGGGGTTACAGATGTGTTATGGTTAGTCTTGTTCCTAGATGAAAGCTTTATGTAAAGCTAAGTTCATTATTATCACAATCCCCACTTTTATTTGTTTAGACAAGCAAAAAAAGAAACTGTTGAGACACTTTAAAAAGAATGATAATCATCATGCTGAAGAATGATAGCCCTAAATTTAGACTTCTGCAGTCTTGTCTGGAGAGATACAGCTCAGTGATTTTGAATCATTTCTCTTTTAGCATGAATCAGATGCAGCAGGAAAAAGAACTAACAGAGAACATTTTGAAAGTGGTGAGTATTGGCAGTGACTAGTGTTAGGTTTTAGTGAGTGTTAAAAGGTCAAGTACAGAGTTTTGCTGTAAGTAAGCAAGGTGTGTGTGTGTGTGTGTGTGTGTGTGTGTGTGTGTGTGTGTGTGTGTGTGTTTGCTTTTATGAGACAGTCTTATCTGGTAGCCCTGCTTGGCCTCAGATTTTCCATGTAGCCAAGATGTCTCTAATTCTTCCTACCTCTGCCTCCTAAGTGTTAGTGTTACAGACATGTATTGTTACTTGGCCCGAACTGTACAGTTTTCAACACTGCTGGTACAATACTTTATTGTCAGTTTCTTTTGAATATTTCATAATATGTTAATAGACATTGTTCAACACGTGTTACATGTAATGCTTAGTTAACAACATTGTTCAAGACATGTGTTTTGTTTTTGTTTCTTTTTTTTCTTTTTTGAGACAGAGTTTATCTCTGTGTGTATCACTGGCTGCCCTGGAACTCTCTGTAGACCAGGCAAAGACTTGATTTTTATGGGACTGGGAGATAGGATGTCTTAGTTGGTAAAGTGCTTGCTGTTTAAGCAAAGAACCTGAGTTTGTCCGTCAGCACCCATGTAAAAGATATATCAGTGTGCTTGCCTGTAATCCCACCATTGGAGAAATGGATACAAGATTTCCCAGAGCTTACTGGCTAGTTTATCTACCTGGAGCTCTGAGCTCCAGGTTCAGTGATTGACTTATTAGAAACTAAGATGAAGAGTAATAGAGAGAGACTTCCAACATCACCCTTTGGCCTTGACATGCATGCACTCATGTGTACAGATAGTCATACCTATAGAGCCAATTGTGGTTACATACACTGAATTTCCAGTACTCAGGAGGTGGAGGGAGGAAAATTTGGAATTCAAGGTCATCCTCAGGCCTATAGCAGCTTTGAGGCTAGCCTGGGCTACATGAGGCCTTTTCTACAAAACAAAACAGGGGTAGGGATATTGGTAAGTTGATAGAGTGCTCACCTAGCCACTCCCAGAAATGAAAGATTATCTGTAAATTATTTATAATCTCTGTAAGTATTTAACACCTAGAGTGTTCTGAAGAAGGTAAGCTGTATCAGGAGAAGTGGGAATAAAAGAAAAAAAATTAATTTGGGCAGTGGTATGCCTTTAATTTCAGCACTTGGGGCAGAGGCAGGCTCTGTGAGCCTGAGAGCCTGGTCTACAGAGTCAGTTCCAGGACAGGCTCCAAAGCTACCCAGAGAAACCCAGTCTCAAAAAAGCCAGAAGGGGAGAAAATTATATCTATGTGAAACAAACATACACTAGGGTTTGTAATATTTTGAATAGAGAAGCAAAAGCCTGTGTGTCATTTTATTGTTACATTGTGCTGGTTACAGTTACATGACTTTGCACAGTGAGATATACAGATGTCTCTTGCATAAATTAAAGTGAAATACTGTAAATCTCTCCTATGTTTTGCTTCTAACTTTACAAGGGAACGTATTTTGTTTTTAATATTAAAGATTATTACTTCAACAAGTAATTGTGTCTGTTGAAATGTCTCCTGTGTTAGTATAGGAGCCTACTAAGTAATTCTGTAAGAATTTTTTTGTTATTATAATCAATTACTGTTGTTGGATTTTCATCTGTATTTTTGAATTTTGTAGCTAAAAGAACAAGCTGCTGATTCTATTTTGGTCCTGGAAGCGGCCTTGAAATTAAACAAGGATCTGTATGTTCACACTATGAGAACCCTAGACTTGCTAGCCATGGAACCGGGCATGGTGAATGGAGAGACCGAGAGTTCCACAGCTGGGTTGGAAATCAAAACTGCGGAGATGCAATGCCAGGTATCTCTTTTTTACTTAGCCAGGGTATTGAAGTTACATGTATTAGTTAGATGTCTCGTGTTTGCTTCTGATTTAGCTTTGAGTGCACTCCCATTAGATATAACGTTGGCCTGTTAACTTCCTTTTCACCAGGACTTGCCTTGAACTCACCACCTTCTTGCATCAGCTGGGTTATTGTGTACACCACCACACATCATCTATTAGGTTGTTATTGGTAGTTATGTCTTAGAAGTTTGTGGGCCTTTACATGATATTTTTCTAAAGGAAATGAAAATTTCATGGAGCCCATTATTTTTGAAGTAGTTTCTGAGTTTCTTTGCAGTGTATTCATATTAAGAACATAGTTAGATTCCCCCAAAGAAAGCACAAACTAATATTGTGCTAAGCTGAAAATGTAGGCCTCCAGATCATATAACTGAATTTTTAAAGGATCTTGTCTGTTTCTCTTACTTTGGACCCCTAGTTCCTTGGACAGTTTTTAGTTTTAGCCAGGCATGGTGTACACTCCTTTAATCCCAGCACTGAAAGCAGAAGCAGAGGAGATTGTGGCTAGTCTGCTCTATAGAGTGAGTTCCAGGACAGCCAAGGCTACATAGAGAAACCCTATTTCAAAAAATAAAACAACAAAGTGACATTTTCATTGTCAAATGTCATTCTCTGTGTTCAAACCTTACTTTTTTTTATTTTTTATTGTCAACTTGACAAAAGCTGGAATCATCTGGGATGAGGGAAACTGTCTTTCAACATCCTCTATCAGATTCATCTCTAGGACGCCTGTGGGTGAATTTCTTGATTAGTGATGGCTGTGGAAGGGCCACCCTGTGCAGGTGGTCCTGGCTGTATAAGAAAGTAGAGGAGCCAGCCAGGAGGTATCACTCACTCCTCCATGTCCTCTGCTTCCCTTTACCTCCACATTCCTGCCTTGAGTCCTGCCCTGGCTTCCTTCAGTGGTAGATTGTGATGTGAAAGCTGTAAAGTTAAATCAATCCTTTTCTCTCCAGTGCTTTTGTCTTTATTACAGCTATAGAAGTCAAGCTAAGACACTGGATCACACAAAGTACTTTAGGTCCATCCACGTCCACACACTTGTTTTCTAGGTGCCGAGCCCTGAGGACAGTAGAGATTTAAAAAACATTAATTACCTTTTTAGGACCAGAATTCTTTAGAATATTATATTTGGTTTTGAGTCAGTGTCTATATAGACCTGGCTATCCTGGAACTTACTATATATAACCAGGCTGGCCTCAAACTCACAGAGATCTGCTTGCTTCTGCCTTCTGAGTGCTGGGATTAAAGGTGTGCATGCACTCCCATGTCTGGCTACATCATAATTTCAAAGGCTCCTCTCTCTTTATTTGTACAAATAGCAGGCATCTTTCCCCTGTTTCCTATTCTGAAAAGAGGTGGAAATAAGACAGTGTAATAAAAGGTGTCTTCAGTGTTGGTGATAGCTGAAGGTAATCATTTTTTTCTAGATATGGTGAGAATTTATGGAAAGGAGTACTTTAAAAGATTGGTGATAGGGTTTAAGGGTCATGTCTTTGTGCTTTTTAATGTCACTTTGCTGCCCACTGGTATTTATTGCAGGACTTCAGTTTGGTCTATGATAAACTTGGAGCCAGATATTGGGGAAAAGCTGGAATATCAGAGAGACAGAGAAACAAACCACAGCTACTTCTCAGACAACTCCTCAGGCCTGTCTCCAACTCCAACCCTCTCTATCCTCAGGGGAGTGGCCAGGGAGCCAACTCCACCCTTCTCTGTCTCTGCCCAGCTGTCTCACTTCCTGGTTCAACTCTCCTAGAGCTAGGATTATAAAGGCGTGTGCCACCAAGGCTGTTTGACTTTGAACTTCCAGAGATCCACACAGATCTCTGCCTTCAGAACCACTGGGACTTTCACAGCTGGCTCTGTGGGTGGCTGTCCTCAGATATTCCAGACTGGTTTTATTAAATATACAATGCATCACCACAGGTATTAAGTGAGACTTGAAGTCTGTAGTGAATAAGGGCACCAATTACGACAAAATTCTTGGAGGCCGCAGATTGAGTTAACCTGGTAGAGTGTGTGCCTCCTGTGCACCACATCCTAGATGTGGAAGTGTAAAAGGTGGTGTGTGCTAGTCAGTGTATGTCTTCATTCAGTCTGTAGGATAGACACTTGTCCTTTTTGAATTGTTGCTACTTTGTGCAGCTGAACACTCTAGGTTTTGCCTGTTAGCTTTGTCTATCTTGGTCTATAGATAGATGATAGACTTAGTTTAGACTGAATCAGAAGCTTGTGAGCCAAAGAAATGGGACTGGTAGAGTCTGTTGTGCAGCCGCAGTGACTGTATGTTCCAGGGTCAGCGGATGGCGAGCTGGAGCCTGTGGGTAACTAGCTGTGGCATCTGGTGTGGAGAATGGCCGCAGTGGAGCTGTTCCAGTTGCACCCCCCCCCCCATTCTTTCTTTGGTTTTTCAAACTCAATTCTTTTGCCTTCCAAATAATTTTGTAAGTTATCTGAAATCTTTCAGTAGTTTTGGTTTTTCGTTTAAATCAGAGTGCCTATAATATTTCTTTTGACTTGTGTTTTACTTGTCTTTTTTCTGCGGTTATACATAAGCTTGAGCTAAGCATGGTGCTGAGCACCCTTAATCCCAGCACTTGGAAGTCAGAGGCAGAGGCACGTGGATCTCTGTGAGTTTGAGACTAGCCTGGTCTACAGGGTGAGGTCCTGGACAGCCAGGACTAGAGAGAAACTATGTCTCAGAACAACAAAATTCTTGTCCACTTTGCTTCTCTGTGTAGCCCTGGTTGACCTGAACTGACTCTGTAGATCAGGCTGGCCTTGAACCAAGTGGTTACCTCTGCCTCTTGAGTGCTGGGTTTAAAGGTGTGGGGATATGTTTCAAATTTAATGAAAAGAGCCTGAGATATCAGAGGACAGATCCACCTCCTCCTTTTTTTTTTTTTTTTCATACAGAGTTTTCTGTGTAGCATTCCTGGCTGTCCTGGAACTTGCTTTGAAGAGCAGGCTGGCTTTGAACACACAGAGATTCTCTTGCCTCTGCTTCCCAAGTGCTGGGACTAACAGTGTGAGCCACCACTGCCTACCTGGGAGCCTAGAACTCCTTTGGTAAACTAAGATGACCTCAAACTCAGATTTGATGGGATTAAGGGCGTAGGTCACCACTCCCAGATATTCCCTGTGCTGGGATTAAAGGAGTGAGTTACCACTGTCTGATCCTTCTAGACTGACTGTGGGTAGATCCCTCTGATATATCTGGTCTATCAATTTAGGTGTATACAAACTACTAAGCAGTTGGTATTTGTTATTATTTCAGGTGTGTTATGATTTAGGAGCCGCTTACTTCCAGCAAGGCTCTACAAATTCAGCTGCCTATGAAAACGCCAGAGAGAAGTTTTTTAGAACTAAAGAACTAATTGCAGAAGTAAGTACAGTCATAAATGATATGTAATGCTTGGTTCCTTTAAAAACCTTTATAGATTTTTGGCTTTAATTTTTCTAAAGAAAAACTGTGTTAGGTACTAGAGTATAACTTTTTTTAAAGACAGTTTCACAATGTGGCTCTTGTTGGCTTGGAACTCACAATATAGACAAGGCTGGCTCATGGCTTCAGTTAATAGATATGTGACACCAAACCCAGTTTGGGGGTATGGCCTCATGGTAGATGTGTTCTTACCATGCCTAAGTTTTTTGCTTCAATCCTTGCACCATCAAACCTGTGTGCCCATTGCAGAAAATTTGGAAAGTTAAAAAGAAATAGCAGAAATTAGCTTTTAATAATATGTATTATTTCATTGTTATCTTAATTTCTTTTCCTGTTCCTGTGAAAAAATATCCAAAAGTAACTGAAGAGAACAAAGTATCTCTTGTACACATGCCAGCGAGTACAGGCAGTAGGGACGTGAAGCCACCGGTCGGCTGTGCCTACTGTCAAGAAGTGGAGGGCTGCCAGGCACTGCTGCATACCTTTATTCCCCGTTTTTAATTCTGGGCATGTGGGTATGTGCATGAGTGCTGGTTCACCTGGACACAGATCCCTGTTTGGTCCCCTGGAGCTGTAATTAGAGATGGTTGTGAACTACTCAGTGTGGGTGCTGGGAACCAAAGAGGACCTCAGTGTGTGCTCCAAAGTACTAAGTCATTTCTCCAGCCTCAAATGATTTCAGTGTGTAACTATTTTTTTTTTATTTTTGTTTATAAGAACCTGAAAAAAATTGTTTTAGATTCTTGTCCTCATTAGAAAGTAAGTTAGCTACCCTCAAAGCTGAATTTATTCTTTGTTTTCCCACGTTTGTAGTGCCAGAGCTGGCTCCTGTGGCTTCAGTTTGTAGGTAGCTGCTCTGCCCTGGGGCTGCAACTCTAGTAGCCCTGGCCTTACTTTAACTAGAGCTATTAGAAATTGCTCATTTTGTTAAATTTTAGGTATAATTACTTAAAGTTCCTTAGAAATATTTTTGGTAGTACTATTTCTAATATTTTTTAGAGAGAGGATTGTTTTCTTTGCTATCTTTTAAATCTACCTGATTTATGAATTTTATGGTGTATATGCCTTGTCCCACCTACTGAGTGATAATAAATAAATAAAGGGCCAAACAGTAAATAGCTTAGGTTTTGTGGGTCACACTCTGTCTTGAGTGTTTGTTTGTTTTTTTCTTTTGTTTTGTTTATAGCTCAAAGGACAAACTAAAGCAGCTCACAGATTTGTACTTGATCAGTGAACAACATTTGCTTATCTCTTCTCAAAACATTGAACCTTGTGGTTATTTGTGGCTGCTCTAGTTTTGAAATTTTCATTATTGTTTTTTTGTACTGTTAAAATGCACTAAGGAGCACTGGTCTGCTCTGTACATTTCATTAATTGATAATGATATATAACTCTTACTTTACAGATAGGTTCATTATCTCTTCATTGTACCATAGATGAGAAGCGGTTAGCTGGCTATTGTCAAGCATGTGATGTTCTTGTACCTTCTTCTGATAATAACTCTCAGCAGTTGACTCCATATAGTCAAGTTCACATTTGTTTACGATCTGGCAGCTATCAGGTAAGATGAGGTGGGATAATAGAAGTGTTGTTGAAAAGTTTTAGAAACAAACTGAGTTAAATCCTGCTACCACCATTTTTTTGAGAGAGGATTGCCAGGTGTGTGATTTGGAGTCATCTATGAAGTCAGCCAGGCCTAAGAGATAATGTAACACTTGATTTTACTATCTCATTTTATTAGATTACCACAAGACTTACTGAGACATTATAGTCATACACATGTTCATTGTTAACTGACAGAAAAGCTTTCCTGTCTTAATCACTTCTCTGGATGTGTCTAGACCAGAAAGCCAAGCTTTACAAACATTGGAGGACCCTTACTCTTGTGGAACCTGAGGACTTTTTGTGTCTTAGCTTATCTACTGTCTCAACCACAGAAGGGATGAACAGAGTGGTTCCTTTGTCAGTGAGCCTGGTCATTGTCTCAGATTATAATTAGTGTCCTGTTTGGGCACTCATCTGTTTGTTTGTTTGGAGTCAGGATCTCTGATATGCTACTTTCTGAAACTAGATATAGATCAGGTTGGTCTCTGAACTCAGAATCTGCATCTGCTGGGATTAAAGGCCCATGCCACCACATCTGGCTATCTTGTGCTTTTTATTCAGAGTCACAAGCAATGAGAGTTTGTGATGGTGAACAGTGCTTAAGAAAATGAAACAGTCAAGCTTAACTTTCATCTTTTCTTGTTGTTGCGTGCTGAGGTTTTTGTTTTGTTTTGTTTGGTTTTGAGATAGACTTTCTCTGTGTAATAGCCCTGACTGTCCTGGAATTAGCTCTATAGACCAGGCTGTTGCTTCTGCCTCCTGAGTTGTGGAATCAAGGCCTGTACCACCACTGCCTGGCTCCCAACTGAATTTTCACCCCAGATTTACAATTCACTATTTTCATCCTAAAGGATAATTCTTCATTCATTCAAAAAGAACATGAAGAGGAAGGTTTTTTTTTTTTAATTTATTTTTATTTTATATTCATTGGTATTTTGTCTGCTTGTGTGACTAAGGGTGTCAGAAGCCCTGGAACTACAGTTATAGACAGTTGTGAGCCACCATGTGGGTGCTGGGAACTGAACTCAGGACCTCTGGAAGAGCAGTCAGTGCTTTTAACTTCGGCACCATCTCCAGCCCTGAAGAGGAAGATTGTAACTTACTTTAAATTGTATCCTTTTTCCTTTTTCTCTTGACCTGGGTTTTGTTTTTTTTGTTTTTTTGTTTTTTTTTTGTTTTTTTTTGTTTTTTTTAATACTTCTCTGTCCAGGGAACAAAGTTAAACTTTTTTTTGAGATGAATGGTAGTAGTGGTGAACTAGAGCTTAGGTATTTCTGAGTTGTATCTCAGCAATGCTGGCTGATGGAGGGTTAGGATCCTTTAGAGCAGTGGTTCATAACTTCAGCTTCTTGACCCTTTTCTAAGTGGAACAACCTTCACAGGAGTCCCATGTCAGATCTCCTGCATATCAGACATAAAATTACAGTTGTCAAGGAGCAACAGAACTAATTTTATTAAAGGGTCTTAGTATTAGGAAGGCTGAGAACCACTGCTCTAGAGTTAAACAAGGATTATAAGAAACCCCTTACTGATAAACAAGTAAGGTCAGAGGGTGACCTGTTCCTTTAATCGTAGCACTTAGATGGCAGAGGCAGGTGGATCTGTGTTCAAGGCCCGCCAGGACTACATATTAAAAGCCTGTTTCAAAAGCTCCTTCATGTGATAAGGTCTGTGTGAGTAAGCGCTTCAGACTTCCTCTTAGACAAACCTGTTCTCTGAATGTGAATGGCGGCCATGTGATGGGTTAGAGCATCGGTATCCTGGGCAGCTAGGACGGGAAAAGTGACTGTTGTACCTTTGCAGTATAGAAGTGTAATGGTTTTCAGATGTTGTACTTGCTCAATTAGAGGGTATGCTAGCACTCTTGGCTTAGGTTTGGTGTGGTCATTGTTTTGTTTCTAGTAGATGCAGAGGCTTTCTTAATCTGTCTCTCCTGCTTCTCACTTGTGGTCCATGGTCCCTATCCTTAAAAGGGGAGCTGTTTGTGTTCTTAATCTAATGCTAGAACTTTTGAAAGAAAATGCTTTTCCAGTAAGATACTTTTATACATAGCTGAGGATAACATTGACCTTTGGGTTCTCTCGCCACTACTCCCCAGTGCTAAGACTCCAGGCACGCTCTGCCACCCCAGTTTATGCCATGCTGGACACTGAGCCACCTGACCTACATCCCTGCCCTGTAGAAAGTGTGTCTTTAAGGAACTGCCGTGATTTTTACTTGGATGCAATTTTATGTCTTTTTTCTAGGAGGTAGTGCAGATTTTCATTGAGGACAACGTAACCTTCACTCTACCTATTCAGTTCCGGCAGTCAGTGTTAAGGGAGCTTCTTCAGAAAGCTCAACAGGGGTGAGTTCAAATATTAGTTTTCATCTTTGAATAACAGAACAAGTGCTTTTTGAGTTTTTAAAAACACACTTGCAAATTACCTGTCACTCATTGACATTTACTTTTGATATGAGGCACACTAACATGGCCATGGAGATATTTTAAAAAATTACTTGTTTTTATACATATGGGTGCTTCCCTTGCATGGATGTTTGTACACCTTGTACATGCCTCCTTCCCTCAGAGGCCAGAAGAAGGTTGGGTCTCCTGGAACTAGAGTTACAGACAGTTGTGAGGTGACATCTAACCCAAGTCTTCTGGAAGAGCAGCCACTGCTATTAATTACTGAGCCAGCCCTTCAGCTCCAGTGGAGGCATTTAAAGTGCCTTCTCCTAGTTTCTGTTAGAAGTGCTGAAGTGAGAGAGTTATTTGGAGCACAATTCTGTTCTTATACTTAATATTTAGAATTAAACTATTTGTTTTGTACATTCTTTGAATTGGTATGTGATATTTAGTGGTATACTTGAGGATTCTAAAATGTTACTTCTGAAAAATAAATTGTTCCATTGTTTTAAATTTTGTTTTGTGCTTCTGTTTCCTTTTATAATGAAAGGATGATTCATGTTTCTCCTTTTGTGTTCTATAGAAATGAAGCTCTAGATGAATTCTGTTTTAAAGTGTGTGCCTGCAACACAGTGCGCGATATTCTGGAAGGCAGAGCAATTAGTGTCCAGTTTAACCAACTGTTTCTTAGACCAAACAAGGAAAAAATAGACTTTCTTCTTGAGGTAAGGTTTCTCCTGTAGTAAGAGACCATGGCTTTATGTCTCCAATGGCTGTTCAGTGTTGTCTGCTTTGTCTCCTGCTTTTCCTCTCTGGCTTAGTGTTGACAGTATTAACAATGAGCATCAGCTGCCTCTCCTTCCTTCCCTTCCACCTCTAATCCTTCTCCCTCCTCTCTATCCTTCTCTCCCTCCTCTCCCTCTTTTCCCTCTGCCTCCCTGTAGTAGGAGGGTTTCTCGGGTCCCGGGCGGCCGGAGGCCCAGAGACCCACAGACCTGCCGCCCGAGACTGCTTAGCCGCCCGAGACTGCTTAGCCGCCCGCTGCTCAGACCCCCAGAAACGACTCAGACGCTTCTATTAACTTCATGCTGTTTGGCCTATGGCTCAGGCACATTGCTAGCTAGCTCTTACATCTTAAATCAACCCATTTCTATTAATCTGTCGGCCACGTGGCCCATGGCTCACCTGTGCTCCTACATGTTGTTCCTTGGGCGGCTTCAGCTCGGTCTCTCTGACTCCGCCCTGCTTCTCCTACCTATGCTGATTTCTCCTCCTACTTCTTCTATGGTGCCTGCCATGGCCCAAAACAGCTCCTTTATTTAAAGATTGAGATCCACAGCATACATAAACGCATTCCCACATCACCTCCCCCTTCAAAAAAAAAAAAGGGCTGGTTATTGCTGTGTAGCCCAGGCCTCAGAATCTCCCATGGTGAGGTAGGCATGTGCTGTCACATTGTGTGTGACTTCATCTTTAGACAGCGCTTTCTTCTTCCTCCTCCTCCTCCCTGCTTGGTCCTTCTTGGCCTTTCTCTGGCTTTTCTCCCTTGCTGCACATAACCCTGTACCCTAAGGTTTTGCCTTTGTTGAGAAAATAAGGAAATGTATTTATTGAGACAGTCCAGGCTGGCCTCAAAGTTAGAGTTCCCTTGTGTCTGCCATCCAGGTGACGACACTGAAGTTCTGTAGCACCACATGGCCTAAGATTTGTTTATTGTGCATGTGTGTGTCTGTCTGAGTTTATGTGCAGTATGTGTGCACAGGGCCTGCACAGGCCAGAAAGCATCAGACCCCAGAAGTGGAGTTATTACAAGTAGCTGTGAGCTGTCTGTTTTGGGTTTTGGGAAGTGAGTCTTTGTCTTCTGCAAGAGCAGTAAGTGCTCGTAACTGCTGGACTGTCTCTCCAGCCCCTGATAGTTTTTTGTTTGCTTTTGTTCCTTTGTTAATTTATTTTTTACTTTCATTTTTGAGGTTAGCTGGAGACGTAGCTCTGTCGGTAGGATGCTTGCCTAGCGTGCACAGACGCCTGGGTTCATTCCTATCAACATAAAAATAGTTGTGCTTACATAGGAGAAGGAGAAGCCTACATGGGCATTGTCAGTGACATGACAGATTGGAGGCCACCTGGAACATGAGGGGGCCCCAGGCCAAACAAAAATGGGCATATTTTACACTTAAAAATAAAGGTATTCTAACTTTATTTTAAAATTTCTCAGTCTAGGTTGTCTACTGTCATAGGTACTTTTTTTGAGGGTACTTATCAATTTTTTGCCCCCTTGTCTGTTAGAATAATTTTTTGAAAGTTAATAGAAGACAGATCCTGTCTCCTATAATAGAAACTTAATGCACAAGTTATTCTTAATTCAGTGTTTCAGTTTATAAAAATGTTCCATTACTCTTTAATGGATTTTTATCTTGACTTTTGTCTTAAATTAGTTAACCAAATCAGCAATTAGTGATTGTCTTAGGGTTTCTTTTGCTGTGAGGAGACCCCATGATCCCGGCAACTCTTATAAAGGAAGAACATTTAATTCGGGTGGCTTACATTTTAGAGGTTTATTTATTACCATGGTAGAATTCAGGCAGACGTGCTGGTTCTGAGAGTCCTTGCATCTCACTGGGTGTGGCTTGAGCATAGGAGACCTCAAAGCCCACCTCCACGGTGACACACTTACTCAGCAAGGCCACCCCACTCAAACAAAGCCTTACTTCTGATATTCCCTTTGGAGACCATTTCTTTCAGAACCACCATAGTTGTTTGGAGCGCTGGAGAGATAGTTCTGTGGTTAAGAGTACTGGCTGCTCCTCAGAGGACTCCCAGAACCTGTGGGAGTTCTCAAACTCTCTGTAACTCCAGCTCAGGGACTCCATCCGGCACCACCTTCTGGCTTGTGCATCAGGCATGTACATTTTGCAGATAGACATCCACGCTAAACATCCATACCCATTAAAAAAACAAAAGAATGAAAACTTCAGTTGTTTGTAAACCTCGCATTTTCAAACTGAGATTCATAAAATTACTCCAATTTCTAGGTGTGCTCAAGATCAATAAGCGCAGAAAAAGCTTCGGATTCTTTGAAGGGAAACATGGCTGCTTTTCTAAAGTAAGTACTTTTCTTTCTCTTTTGTTTTAATCTTGGAGCTTAGTTTCATGAGGAAAGTTTTTTATCTTTTTAAAGATATTTTAGGTGTGTGTGGGGGGGTGTCTGTGTCTGTGTGTCTCTGTATGAGCACATGCCAGGGTGTGTGTGTGTGTGGATGTAAGTGGACAGGGATTGAAATGTGGTTTAGCATCCAGTGCTTCAGCCTTATGAGCTATACTGTCCATGTGCTTCTCACTGCTGTACTCAGCATTTATCTTTGAGGTGGGGTTTTGCTATGAGTGTCCAGTTATCCTGAAACTCATAATCCCGTGACCTTTAATCCTGACTGCTGGGGTTGAATATGTGAGAATGTGTGTGTGTCTGTATGTTGCTGGAGATCAAACCCAGGACTTGGACATGCTGGGAAAATAAATACTCTGCTAGTGGGCTATGGTCACAGCATTTGCTTATCTGATACTGGGGCTTGTATCTCTTAATTCTCCTTCCTCTGTTTCCCAAATGCTGAGATTGAAGGTATGCACTGCCATGCTCCTCTTGTTATATAATGTATGAAAAGGTGGTTTTTAAAGTAGCTTGTGAATAATAATTGGTTGGTAGGATTTTTTTTCCCCCAATCGAGTTTACACTGTTTTATAATGTTTCTACTGCTTTAGGAATGTGTGTCTGGGGTTAGAAGATCTGCAGTACGTCTTCATGATCTCTTCTCATGAGCTTTTCATGACATTGTTGAAAGATGAAGAACGGAAGCTGCTTGTTGATCAGATGCGGAGGAGATCCCCTAGAGTCAATCTGTGCATTAAACCTGTGACTTCATTTTATGATATCCCAGGTAGCCCTATTGTGCTGACTCACAGTTTGCCCCTGTTTAAGTTAATACTAAGATATTCCTTAGGCTTTCTGAGTGTTTCAGTTGGTATTTGTGTGAGTAATTAATAGAAACTTAATGTGGCTGCTGTGGTCAGATTTCTGTGTTTCCAGCTGGTTCTGGTTCTCAGCTGAGCCAGAGGCTGAGGGAGATTTGGGCATAGTTCATGAAAGGCAGACAGACAGTAATAGTATCGTGTTCTTGAGAGTGAGAGTACAATGGAGGTAGTGTAAGAAGGGACGGGGGCTTGTCATCTACTGTCTGACCATATCAGTATGTGTACAGAATACAGTTCTGTTATTAATAGGATACATTCACCTAAAACCTAAAGCCATACAGGTTATGAGCCATTTACTTTATCAAACAGAAAAGTATCTGAATGTTCAGTATAAAGACTGGTATTAACACATTAAACTTCCAGGTATGTTTTACTGAAGGCTGATAACAGCTGAAAAGTTAACATTTTTATTGGTCATTTGGGTTTTTGTTTTATGTGTCCATCCCCCTGCCCCGAGGGGAGAGGATGAGAATCCTTTCTTCTTTTTCTTTCCCCTTAAAAGCACACATCTGGGCCCATAAAATGGCACCTGCCACGAAGCCTGATGACCCAAGTTCAGTTTATGGGACCTTCATGGCAGCTCGACTTTTGACCTCCACATATATTCTGTGCCATGTGGGCAATCACCTATGTAAAAACTGAATTAAGGAAGAAAATATGCACATTTCTTTAGTTTTTGCTAATGAAGATTTATTCCACGCACCCTTTAATTATTAACACATCTCCACAAGGGAGAATGTATTTATATCAATTTTTTAATATGGTCCACAATTTCTAATTGCCTGTAAATTACTTTTGTTTATTTTATTATGTGCATAGTGTTCTGCCTAGCTGTACGCCCGGAAAAGGCAATCTCATTACAGATGGTCTGAGCCAACATGATTGTTGTGAACTGAACCAAGGACCTTGGGAAGAGCAGTTACTGCTCTTAACCTCTGAGCCGTCTCTCCAGCCCCTTTACTATGTATTTTTAAAGAGGCATTTACTTTACTATGTGCATATAAGTTGGGGTAGGTTTTCTGTGTGGAAATAAAGTTAGTACATAATTTGACTTTCGTAAAATAATTACATTCCCATAAGGTAATGGTTTCTATTTTTAACTAAAGACACTACACATACACCATTTCTGTCGGTTGTATAATACTTAAACTCTCTTCCTCAGCTTCGGCAAGTGTCAACATCGGCCAGTTGGAGCATCAGCTTATATTGTCAGTGGATCCTTGGCGGATTAGACAGATTTTAATTGAGTTACATGGTATGACTTCAGAGCGACAATTTTGGACTGTATCCAGTAAGGTAAGAAACTCATAATCTATTTTATGTTGTTCTTGAGAAATTCTATTCTCTTTTATTTTTTTAACTAGTAAGGACCCATTTAATAGACTTTCATAGACCACAATTGTACGCTTAACGTCGACAGCAGAAAGAGGAAGGAAAGGGTGCCCACATGAGTTTTTGTCTGAGCACCCTCATGCATTTTAGCACAGCTGTAAGTACAGGTAAAATGTGTGTTATTTATACCATGATTTGAGGCCTTTGTTGTTGTCTTTTGTTTCTGGTTCTGAGAATTCACTCTACAAATACTAGGCCAGTGACATATGTCTCCAGTTCTTGCGTTTTTATTGTTTTAATATTTTTTATCCTTTGAGAATCTCACGCATGTAGGTAGTGTTGATCCCAGACCTCCATCTACAGCCCCTTCCAACTTCCTTTTCTAGCCTCTGCTACCTAACTAATAATGCACACATGCCCATGGTTTTGGGGCACTGTATAGGAGGATGGGCCTGAAGAAAGCTCTCCTTGCCCTAACAGTCTGTAACTACCAGTAGTTCCTCAGTTTCGTGAGTCCCTCCCCAACCACGCTCACCTGTTAAATGTCTTCCTGTAGTGCTGAATGGACCCTTTAGTCCCAGGACTTGGGAGGCGGGAGCAAGTGGATCCACCCTGGTCTGCAGAGTGTGTTTCAGGACAGCCAGGGCTACATAGACAACCTATGTAGGTTATTTTAAGAGACAACCCTGTTTTGGAGGGAAAAAAAAAAAAGTGGTTTTACTTTTGAATATTTCTTGAAATCTGTTGCATCCACTTTGGAATCAAAAGTAACGTTTCAAGCTATAAACACAGGTGCATACCTCTAATTCCAGCAGGCAAGAAGCTGGGGTGTAAGAGCATCCTGAGTTTGAAATCAGCTTGCATTACAGATTCAGGCACTGCCTCAAAAATGTAATAAAAATAAAAATACATAAAACACTCTTTCATTGGGTTATAGTTTATAGGGCTTTAACAGCAGAACCATCTCTCCAGCCCTGTGGCAATATTTCTTAATTGCATTTTCCCCTTGGTGACACTATTTAGGAAAAGCTTGAAATTTATTTATAAGGTTTAAATATACAAATGCAGTGACATGGGAATTGTTCTTAACATTGATTGAGTTATCCTGGTACTTACACTATGTATTGGTATAATTCGCTGTGTTTGGTTTTTGAGACGGTTTCTTTGTATAGCACTGGCTGTCCTGGAAGCTTTGTAGCCCATGCTGGCCTTCGACTCGGAGAGTCAGGTGCCTCTACTTCTTGACATAAAGGGTGCAGTATTATTTGTTAAATGCATTTGAGATCATTGAGAGATATTCACCTGGATTTGCCTTTCTCTCTGTGTGTGCTTATGTGTTTTAATTAATTATTATCTATTTATTTCTAGTGGGAAGTACCTTCTGTATATAGTAGTGTTATCCTAGGAATTAAGGACAATTTAACAAGAGATTTGGTTTATATTCTCATGGCCAAAGGTTTACACTGCAGTACTGTCAAGGTGAGTGAAAATGTGACATACCTGTTCAGACTTGCTTCAGAGGTGTTGGGGAGACACTCTGTGAGTAGAGCACTTGGTGTATAGGCATGAGAACCTGAGTTCAGATCCCCAGAACTCAAAGTCAGACATGGTAGCAGGATTACTGAATCTTAACATTCCTAGGGTAAAGTGGAATGCAGAGACAAAAGGAGTCAGTTAGCTCTGAGTACTCAACAAGACTGACAGAGAGACCTTGTCTCACACAAGACAGAAAGAAGGTGAAGACAACCTGAAGTTGTCCTTTTGACTTCCACACACGAATGTGGTACACCACACGTTTATAATCAGAACAAAAATTGTATTTTAATAATTTGAAGAGAAAGGAATCAAAGCAGATTGTTTCCTGATTTGAAAAAATATTTTTATGTATTGGTGTGTGTCTGTGTGTGGACATGTGTATAATGTTTTTGCCCGAGGTTCAGTCCCATGAATTTAGAGTTACGGGAGATTGTAAGTTGTCAGTCGTGAGTGCTTTGAACTGAACTTGGGTCTTCCGTGAGAAGAGCATGTGCTCTTGCCTGCGAAGCTATTTCTCCAGCCCTTATTTCCTGATTTTAATATGCAGGATTGAATCCTAGAGCAGAGCACCATGAGGTCTAAGAATGATGTGATGAGCATGCATACCACACAAATAAAAACCGGAAAGATAGCAAGTCTGGAGAGATGGCTCATCAGTTAAGAGTACTTGCTGCTCTTAAAGAGGACCCTGGTTTACAGAGCTAGTTCTAGGACAGCCAGGGCTACACAGAGAAGCCCTGTTTGGAAATCCACCCCCACAAAGAAGAAGAAAACCCAACATTCTAAATTTAATTCCATGTGCACTATTGGCTGCTTTATGGTCACACCCAGTGCACATTCTTACAAACAAAACACTCATATGCACAAGATAACAATAGCAAGTTTGTGCTTGGCAATGGCAGCACACTTGTTTTTTTTTTTTTTAAATAAAAATATTTATTTTTACTTTATGTGCATTGATGTTTTGTTTGCATGTATACCTATATAACTGGAGTTACAGATGTTGTGAGCTGCCACATGTGCTGGGAATTGAACCCTGTATTGAAAAATCAAAAGAGAAAGTCTTCAAGGAAAAGAGAAGCATTTGGGTGTGATGGGGCATGCCTTTATTCCTAGCACTTAGGGGGGGCAGACGGGTCTCTGTGAGGCTGAAGCTGTCCTCGTCTGCATGGGGAGTTCTGGACAGCCAGGGGTGCAGCAGACAGTAACAACAAACCAAAAAAGACTAGTAGAACAATTCCAGGGAGGTAACTAAGACCTTTGACTGATTGGGGAAGTCAGTCACACTGTTGGAGTGAAAAGGGAAGGGGAGAGGATGGTGATTCCATTTGTTTGATTTGTTAGGTAGCCATATGAGGGGTGTAGGATGTGAAACCTATTTCAGTGTCTGGGGTCTAATTCTGAATAGCTTGGATGGAAAAGAGATGGCGTCATAAAAATATAAATTTGTGTAATATCGAAGTCTTTGTTACTGTATGATTTGTAAGTAGCTTGTTTAATTTATGTACTTATAGTTATTTATTAAAGTAAATCCACAGAAAAGAAAAAGCTAGTCTACCCTCGCTCGCATAGCTACAGTGTTAACCATTTCAACTGTCGCCTTCTCCTTCCCAGTGTCTGTGAAGATACACATTTCTTCAGCTCCAGAGGACCGACTGAAGCTATCTTGCCTCTTTTACAGGACTTTCCCCATGCTAAGCAGCTATTTGCAGCTTGTTTGGAGTTGGTAACAGAGTTCTCACCGAAACTCCGGCAGGTTATGCTGAACGAGATGTTACTTTTGGATATTCACACCCATGAAGCTGGAATGGGACAATCAGGAGAGAGACCTCCCTCCGACCTTATTAGTAGAGTCCGAGGATATCTGGAAATGAGGCTTCCTGGTAAGGTGGGAGCACACATCCACAGGTAGAATTCTGTATTTCACTGTTGAGATGTGTGTTGGATGGGGGTCTGTTTAGCTGACCTTACCTCTAACAGAAAATTTTTATCCTGGAACAGTTTGGGTTTGGAGGTGACCAGAGGAGAAACTTTGTTCCCTGGGGTTTTCGCACCAGCCATGCAGACATGGTGGCTCACAGTGACAGAAATGACTGTTGGCGCTGTTGTGGAGACTTGACATCTGAAACGGGAGGGACTCAGTCTGGCTGCTGCTGCTCTTAGAAGGACACTGCTTACCCTACACACGATAATCTCAGTTCAACTGGTTATATATGTAGAAATCTTATGTCCTAGTAAGATCACGTTCAGTTTTGGAGGCAGAGTTTTGGGTTAGAATGAGTTTTTGTTGGGCTTTTCAGTACATTCTAGAAACTATGTTAGACTTTTAAATATTTTCTAAGCCGTAGTCTTTCTGTGTTAACCATCTGGCTTGGCCCCCTGAGTATTCCATCTACACCCTGCACATGGGACTCTTGCCTCAGTCTTGGGCTGGAATTCCAGGTGTGAATCATCACATCCAGGTCTTAAATTGCAATGTTATGATATTCTGTTAAGAAGCTTGGCTTGGTGGAACATAGTTTTAATTCCAGCCCTTAGGAGGCAGAGGCAGTTAGAGCTGTGTGAGTTCAAGGCCAGCCTTGTCTACAGAGTGAGTTCCAGGATACCCAGAGCTACAGAGGGAGACTCTGTTTCCAAACAAACAAACAACAAGAAAGTACAGTCTGATAAAGGGGATGGGAGGACTGAATATAGGTAATGAACAGGAGTCTGAAGAGTGGCACAGGCTTAATTGTTTTTCTAATTGTCACGAATTTTGGTTTTGGTGTTGACCAAGTATATAACATAGATTTGATACTGAAAGTGTTAGCATGTGTCACTTACAGGACATTAGGAATAGCATTCCTGATTCCTATTCTAACTGTATAGCAGCTCATAGAGTTGTATAAACTGTGATTTAATATAAAAGGCATATATGCTTGAAAGGATAAAATGCCCTTAGCTGTACGGCTTGAAGGGTTATTTCCTCACTGCTGCAATAAATGTGCTCAAAGTGACTGACGGGGCCAGGAATTCACTGTGGACACTCACTTCAGGAGCAGAGCTGGAGGGTCCACTTCAAGTATTAAATATCTTATTCTGAAAATGCTCATATGCTGGAAACCAACACCTGTGTCATACATGGATGTGTTTAGGTAAAGTGGTCTCTTACTCTCGGTAGATTTGAAATTAATTACAGTTAATGTATACATTTGATACTATAGATAATAAAATTGAATTGTGAAGAAAGTTGTTAACACTAATGCCCAAATGGTAATAACTTGTATCCTTCTGGGGTATTATGGATAAGTTTACTTATTACATTCTAATTTCCAAAGAGATGTGTAATTTTAAACAAGTTTTTAACAGTATGTGTTGATAACCTTCAGCTTTAGTGCTCTGGTGCTTTGTTAGCGTGATGTCTTTGCTTTGGGACTTCACCAAGGACCTCCCCAGCCAGGCCAGCACCTTACCACTAAGCTGTAGCTGCAGCTCGTGTCTTACATTGCTGAACTAATGTGTATGTCATGTATGCCACTTTCTCTTTTGTTCCCCTCAAATCATTAGTCAACACACAATTTATGGAAGCTCTTACTTAGGTGTTCAGCAGCTTGTCCTGTAGCTTACCCGTTTGTTGCTGTTCAGGATGAGAAGAGGAAATTGTATTATTTCAAGTGTTTTAGAGAAAAGTAAGGAAATGGGTTCAGTCCTAACTCTGTCTAAGCCTAATTATGTCTTAGGTATTTGACTGTAGCATAGACCAAATCAGTGCCGCTGTAAGAGTCAGTCGGTAGGCATGCTCTCTCTGCTCTGTGGGTCAGGATGTGGGAAGGATCTGTGTTCCTAACTCTGTCTAAGCCTAATTATGTCTTAGGTATTTGACTGTAGCATAGACCAAATCAGTGCCGCTGTAAGAGTCAGTCGGTAGGCATGCTCTCTCTGCTCTGTGGGTCAGGATGTGGGAAGGATCTGTCTAGTGTATGCACATGTGTAATGGGCTGCCCTTAGAGATTCACTGAGAGACACTGCCTCAATAATAATAATAAAGGTTGAGGGGGGTGAGGAGATTGCTCAATTGTCAGGAGCACAGGATGCTCTCACAGAGTTTCTGGGTTCAGTTCCCAGTGCCCTTGTGGTGTCTTACAGCTGTGTGTAAATACAGTTCCAGGAGATCCAGGGCCTGTTCTACCCTCAGGCACCCAATTCACTCGTCTCTCCTTGTCACTGTTTTGGCGGTGTGACTTAGGATGTATTATATCTCATTTACAAAGTACATTTTAAAAAAATCTTTCCTTTTTGAAATCATTATTTTTATTTTATGTGCACTGGGATTTTGCCTGCATGTATACCTGTATGTCAGTCTCCCAAGACTTCTGGAAGAGCAAGTACCCTTTAACAATTGAACTGTCTCTTCAGCCCAGTTAAATTAAAATCTTGTTACAGCATACTTTGGTATATTGACTTCAAAGGAAACAATGGTTAAAACAGGCTTTGGTGTTTTTTCCCCCTTATTACCTTTGTATTTTAAACTGTTTTAGCACATTTATTTATTTGTTCACTTACTCATAGGTTAAGTCTTTTGGAACCCAGACTGCATTTGCAGCTGTGGAGCTTGGGGTGATCTTGAACTTCTGACCCCTGGCTTCTCCCTGAGTGCTGAGATTCCAGACCTTTGTCTTCACACTTGGCTATTCCAACTGTTTCTTTCCTTGCTTTCTAGATATTCCTCTTCGTCAAATTGTGGCTGAAGAGTGTGTTGCTTTTATGTTAAACTGGAGAGAAAATGAGTATCTTACTCTGCAAGTTCCTGCATTTTTACTTCAGAGTAATCCATATGTAAAGGTAACTAACGTTTAGTTAAAATAATTATCGGAGTGTTTGTGTTTTATATTGTTAGCACTCTTGTATTATTGTACCCATTTCATTAGTTTCTACAACTCTGAAATTTGTCTAATTTCTATGGTACCGTGTCAGTTTTTCTGCTGGGAGTGTAGCTTATTTTCTAGAGCCTTTTCCTAGCATATATGAAACCAAAATCATCCCGACACCCTGCAGTTTAGTACAAGCCTCTAGACTTCCTCAGAGTCCTTCCTCATACTGTATAATGTGAACATGCAAACACTAGTTATAAGGCTTTGCAAACATTTTGCTGTAATCATAAAGTAGCAGGAGGTTTGTTCCCATTTCTGTGTTGAGTGCTAAGGAAGGACTTTGAACTGGTGGGAAATATGGCTTATCCATTGTCCCTTTTGAACAGTTAACCAGCTGGTTTAGATTTTGCTGTGTAGCCAAGGGTGGCCTTGAACTTCTGGTCTTCCTGCTTCTGCTTCCTAGAGCTACTATGCATGCCTATGAGCTTATTTGAATTCAAGCCTTTGAAAATCTATTGATTTTTAAAAAATATTTTTCTTCCTTTTTTACAGTTCATAAATGTATCGGGCTATTTCAATTGCCTTTGAGCTTTCAAATATTTGTTATCTCTTTAGTGAATTTTCTAGAGTGAGTTCTAATAACAGAGTGACTTGATTGTGCCAGCACGCTCCCAAGGAATGCTCTTAGGACTGTTTTTCCATGATTATTGTTTCCGCTTAGAAATGAAGTTTGCTGCTTTTTGTAAGATAGTACAGTAGGCCTTCTCTTGGCTTCTAGCAGGCACGTCTGTGTAGTCATGCTTTTGGCTTGTGCTGTGTAAGGACACAGGGAGTTATAGATTGTCTCCTGCAGTCCCTGATAGAACTCAAAAGGAGGAAGGATGTGGTGATCTTGCTAAAAGGTAGTCAGGTCACCTGGCGACTTGGTCTCTTTCCATAATTGACCTCTTCCGCTTTTCATAATACTAAGAAAAAGCATTATGAATTATGCTTTGAAAATATGGTTTGGAGCAATGTCTTCCAATTTTGTGTAGGACATGTGTATGTAAAAATAAAAACAATAAGGAGATTCTATCAACTGTAGGAAATGGAGTAACTTTAATCATGTTTATGTTCTCTGTTTCACATATTTGCTTTGCTCTTGTGAGAGTGTCTTGGTATGTAAATCTGGCTGCCCTGGAGTTAATGCTTTAGTTTCCTGCCATGCTCTGAGGTTATAGGTGTGTGTGCAGCTTCTGTTCCCCAGTCCTGCTTTCTTTTTTAAATAGAAATTGTTAAGAAAATGACGCAAGCATTCCTAAGAATGTGACTTGTCTAGTGGGCTGCGTAAAGGCCATGTTTTCTTTTTAACACATTACATATTATATAATCAAAGGAAAGGTAAAATCTTTGGCAGATGACTAAAATAATCCCTTTTGAAATAATACAAAACTATGTAGTCCCCCTCCTTGGGCCAGAAAGGGATTCATTGTAGTTACAATGGCAACAACACAGGATTTACAGGCACAGGGTTTACTGTCATTGCATTGCAGAGTCTGTGAAGGGCACTGGTTAGTGGCAGTAGTGCTGATCTTATGCTTCTACGTTTTAGAGATTCTGTGTGTATGGGTGCTTTGCTTAAACACATTTCTGTGTGTCCTCTAATGTCAGAAGAGTGCATTGGATTTCTTGAAACTTAAGTTACAGGTGGTTATGATCCATTATATAGGTGCTAGAAATTGAAGTTAGACCCTGTAGAAGAACAGCCAGTGCTCCTACAGACTGAACCATTTCTCTCTCCCCGCCTTTTAAGGTGTGAGTGCTTGTTTGGTAGGTCCATGTCCCCCTGCAACTCCATCAGCCACCTCTGCTGGCGGCCACAGCTCTCTGGTGTTCTTGTTGGGATGGCCTCCCCACTTGGCTTATGTGTTTGTGCTTCGGCTTTTCTTTGGGCTGACAACTCACAAAAAATGATGTGGAGACTTACCTTAATTATGAAAGCTCGGCCTCAGCTTAGGCTTGTTTCTAACTAGCTCTTATAACTTAAATTAACTCATTTCTATTAATTTCCTTTCTGCCTCTTGGCTTTATTACCGCATCTCCATGGTGCCCATTCTGCTTGCTCTGCGTTTGCTGGCATTTCAGCCGCCTTCTTCCCAGAAATCCTGGCTAGCTGTTGGCTAGTCAGCTTTTTATTAAACGAATCAGAGTATACATCTTCACAGTGTACAAAAAGATTATTCCACAACAACTTTTAATTTTCTTTTCTTTGTGAACAGATGAATCATGTTCTTCTCTTGCGAGCTTTATGCCCATTCTGCTCGGTCACAGTGTTTACATTTTTGTTTATGATACAGTTTTATGATATTGTCTTTCTTGTCAGGTAGGGAATTCTTTAAAGCAGTTAATTTTATACTTTGTGCTCTATGTTACCCAGCACAAGTGTTCAAGAGGGTTTATAGAGTTCAGTTGTATTGAGGTGCTTAAGATTTTAGTGGGTAAAAGTTTTGCCTCTTAAGACAAGTTTTAATGTGTGGCCTGGGCTGACTTCAAACTTGATAAATAGTCCAGGCTACCCTTAGACTTGAGCTTCTCATGCCTTAGCCTCTCCTAAGTTAGGTATAACCACTGCTCTGCGATCTCACCTTTCATTAAAACATTTTCTGTCTAGTGAATATTGACCCTCAGCTAAACCTATGATATCTGGTGTATTAGTTACTTTTGTGTAAGCATAACCAAAGGCAAATACTGAAGTGTATGGGATATCAGGTATTTGTTGAACCATTTAGGATTTTTTCTTAGAAAATTTTTATAACAAAAAATAAGAATACCCCAGTTTCTGTCTGTCATAATCTTGCCTTCCCCTAAAGAAGCTACTTATAAATAGCAGCATTAAGCACTGGTATTTTCTGATGGCCTTGAAGGCCTCTTTTGATGAACTTCTGGGGGTCTCTGTTGTCTCTGCCTCCAGTACATCCAGCTTCTGTTTAAGTATGGATTCAGGGATCACCCTGAGGTTATCAGGTATAGTCAGGCTTGCCTGACGTGCTTTGACCCACGGAATATCTTGTTTTGGTTTTTCGAGACAAGGTTTCTCTGTGAACAGTTCTACTTGCCCTGGAACTCTCTGTAGACAAGACTGGCCTTGAGCTCACTGAGATCCCTCCCTCTGCCTCTGCCTCCCTAGTGCTGGGATCAAAGACACCATTGCTGCGTGGCCCCACAGGACTGTTTTATTGGCCCTGAGTTTGGTTTACACTTGTACCCTCTCCTGATGGGCCCTGTTTTTGTCTGACTTTTGCTTTCAGTTTTATTCTTTATTCCAAAGTTGCTCCCACATCTTAGGGGCTTATGTCAAATTTAATTAGATCAGCTATCTGTAATCTTAATTTTATCTTGACTGAGGTGCCTTAGTGTATAAAAGGTGCTTTTCACCAGTCTGACAACCCGGGTGTGATCTCTGGAATCCATATGGTGGAATATTGTATTGAATACTGAGCATAAATGTTTGACTGTTTGGACAGGTTCCTGTCATTCCTCCAGTGTGCCCTTATAATAAAATTGTCATCTGAATTATATATATATATTTTAATGTTTTTGTTTGGTTCTCACATTATAGCTTGGACAGCTTTTAGCAGCTACTTGCAAAGAACTTCCAGGCCCTAAAGAGAGTAGGCGGACTGCTAAAGACCTTTGGGAAGTTGTCGTTCAGATCTGCAGTGTGTCCAACCAGCACAAACGAGAAAACAATGGCAGGATCAGTCTAATAAAGCAGAGGGAGTCCACACTAGGCATAATGTATCGGTACGTTTCTCTTGGTGAGGTTTTTCCATCTGCATTAATTTATACTGCCTGTACTTACTTAGGCTGTGATGTAGCTGAGTGGGGGAATATTACCTAATGTTCATTTCTGCAAAACAG
Source organism: Phyllotis vaccarum (assembly GCA_033318265.1). Classification (NCBI taxonomy): domain Eukaryota; kingdom Metazoa; phylum Chordata; class Mammalia; order Rodentia; family Cricetidae; genus Phyllotis; species Phyllotis vaccarum. The sequence continues at coordinate 4,575,303 of JARWLC010000012.1, read as the reverse complement.
AGGGAAAAAACCCAAGATGTATAATTAATAACATTACACACATATGTCTCATATATACAATAATGTATAATAATCTTAAAACCCAAGATTTTAAGAATTCTGAGATCTGCACAGGGTGCATGCCTTTATTCCCAGCACTTGGGAAGCAGAGACAAGTAGATCTCTGTGAGTTCGAGGACGGTCTGGTCTACAGAGTGAGTTCCAAGACAGCCAGAGATACATAGTGAGACCCTGTCTCAAAACCCAAAAAGGAAACCAAAAAAGGATTCTGGGCTGGTAAAGTGGCTCACTGCCTACAGGCATTCTCCACCAAGCTTGACGTCTCGTGTTCAGTCCTGTGCATATGCTGGAGGAAGAGAATTAAAATGTCCAGTTTACTTCTGTTCTCCACAGTCACATCATGGTGAACCTCTCTGCTTATCCATTCCTGTAATGAATGACTATCAGCAGTTTAATTATTCGTTTGTTTGTTTGCTTTGCTTGGGGGGTAGTTCTTGTATGTGGAGGTCAGAGAACAGTTGGACAGTTGATTCTTTCCTGTTTTTTCAAGTGTGTTCCAAGGATCTAGTTCAGGTCAAAGGCTTGTCTGTAAATGCTTTTACCTACCCATTGAACTCAGAGATCCTCCTGCTTCTGCATTTGAGTGCTGGGATTAAAGACCAGTAGGCCTAACTAGACATACTTTTTATAACTAAGAGGGGGGTAAGGCACCACACATTCGTATTCTTCCTCTTGTTTTAGTGTCCGATATTAAGTGTATATACCATTTTTTTTGTAGGAGTGAACTACTTTCTTTTATCAAAAAGTTACGGGTAAGTTTTTAAAAAATGTAATTACTGAGTCTTAGAAAATTTAAATGCTGGCTTAATAGTAACTTGTTTGTTTTGAGTGATCTTTATTGAGCATGGGATAATCTGAACTAAGAAATGAATTTTGATTGCTGGTTTTAATAAATACAGTGGTACCTTTTACAACTAAGTCTTATAGGTTATGTGTAATCCAAGCACTTAGGAAGCTGAGATAGGATTTCAAATTTGAAGTCAGCCTAGGTTATTTAAGGAGACCTTGTCTCAAAACAAAAAGCAAAAAACCACAAAACAAAGTAACTCATCACATGCAAATTTCCATAAATGTGTGAGGCTCTGACTTTTATTTTTACTTAATACTAATGTCATGTTTACTTAATGTTCACAACCTAGGTTTTTCATCTTTTAAATATTACTTTAAATGAATATGTAGATAATTTTGGAAGTACCTAGAAGCCTTGGAAAGATATCAAAAGTCACATATAAAAGGGATTCTGGGAGGGGGGCTGTACTCAGTGGCTGAGTGCTCAGGGTTTGGGTTCAATTTCCTAGCATTGTTTTCCCAAAAACATGGGAAAGAAAAAAGTAATAATAGTGGTTATAAGCCAGGTATCCAAATGTGATGATTTTAATGTATATTAGTATGTGCTATGATTTTATTGTGACAAGTGAAATTGTCTGAAAGTGAAATTCAGTGTGCTCGATGTGGATGCCAGATTCTTAGGACTCAAGTGGCAGAGGCTGGTCGAGCTCTGTGAGTTCAAGGCCAGTCTGCTGGTCTACAAAGTGAGTTCCAGGAGAGTCGTGGCTGTTTCACAGGGAGACTCTGCCTCCCCCCGCCCAAAAGCTACTTGGTTTCTCTGAAATTGACAGGTCACACATATACACTTCTTTTTTTAATATTCTTGTGTTTTCTTTCTCACAGGAACCACTGGTTTTGACTATTATTTTATCACTCTTCGTGAAGCTTCATAATGTTCGGGTCAGTATCTTGTAATTTTGTTTAAAAATTATATGAAATTGTTAAAAATCATACTAATTAAAAATAAAAAGCACATCTTTTCTTTCTAAAAGGAGGACATTGTGAATGACATCACAGCTGAGCACATTTCCATTTGGCCGTCTTCCATTCCTAAGTAAGTAGTAGTTTATGCTTACAGTACATTATGTGCTTAGAAGTTAGAAATCGTCCTGCTTGGAATAGATAACCCCAGGTAATTACAGGCCACAGTGTGGTGGATTCTATAGACATCTTTGGGGTTTTCTACTGCATTATACAAGTGATTTATTTTATAATTCTTTGTAGATGTCTTCTACAGTCGCCCGAGCTCTTCTGTGAGGCCAGGTTTGGTCTCTGTCTTCCTTTCTCAATCTCCCCAGCGCTAAGGTTACAGCATGGCCCAAAGTTTCTTTTTCAGATTTCTACCTCCCTTCCCAAGCTTACTATGTGCTTGAAGAACAGGTTCTCCACCTTGTTTTTTTTCAGTCTTAGTGACATCTTTGAAGAAGAAAAGCTTCTAATAGGTGGGTAGAAAGACAGTACAGTGAGTATAGAAAATCTTCCATCTCAGAGATTGGAAACTGCAGGTGTGCAGTATGCTTGCCACTCTTGAGGCAGAGAGAATGGAGCCAATAAATCAGACAGATTAAAGTCTCATACAGTAGCATCAGTCACAGGGCAAGCTGTATGAGGCAGGCAAATTGTGGCAAAAGTGTGTTTTTCCATAAAGCCATGTAAACAATAGCCTATTGTAAGGAATAATGTGAGTAAGCTCACTCTGACCTGTGGTAGGATCACAAAAGCATAGGCCAAGAATATTTCCATGTTTTTGAAGAAATGAGGGTCTTATCTTGATTTTTTTGGAGTTTCCTCACAAGCACTCAGAAATCTCAACTCCAGATTCTTGGACCCTGTCCCAACAGTGGTGTATGCCTATAATGCCAGCACTCAGCAGAGGGTCACAGAGCTTGAGGCCAACTCAGGATACATAGTGAGATCCTCTGCTCCTTCACCAAAAAAACCAAAAACCAAAAAAACAAGGGGGGGGGGGAAGAAGGAGAGCAGTTGTGCCTGTCGCATACAGCAGTTTGCAAAGTTGGAGTGACCATGACCTCTGTCCGCTTGCTTGTTTCCAAAAGAGCACTGTGCATTATCATCCATGTGCGTGTGCACCTTGGCACCCAGGCTACAGATTTTACTGTGCATGTTTCTGATTTTATACATAATTAGCTAGATAATACAGCATTCCAAGATTCTGTATCTTGCTTTTTTGGTTTGAATGGTACTGGGGATTGACTTCAGAGTCAGTACTAGACAGGCATCCTGCAACTGACCTGCATTCCCAGCCCCTGGCTTTAGTGATTTGGTTTGTTAGCACTTTGGGTTAAGTTCCCACTGTCGTAATGATTTCTGGTTTCTGTTCATGAGAAGCAAATGTGGCTTATATTGGAGCCCTGAAGTATGCTTCTTTGTGCACTAGGTATGTAACCATGAAGAGCTTGTTTTATGCTAAATCCTTCATCTCTAAAATGGCTATGAAAGTAGCATTTACCGTTGGCATGTGAGAGTTAATGTTAGCACAGGTATAACTGCTGTCTTGTTATGTCTTGTCTATGTTGACAAATCTAAGGTTTGACCAGAACGTACCCCACCTGATTAAGAGTCCTTATGGATTCCTAAGATGGCATTCCAATATCAGTGTTGGTGTTTAATCCTAGTTGCTGCATAGACAGGACCTGCTAACACTTCATAGATTCAGTGAAACAGCACCAGCCAGCTGACTCCTTGAGAAGGGGTTGTGTGCAGACCCTGCCGCAGCCTCTCTCTTGTTGTCGGGCAGGTGTGGGCCGTACAAGTGCTTTGTCATGTTTTATTGTGACATAAGCCTTATCTTCCGAATCCGAGACCTTGGTTCTCTTTCACTAAGCTTTTGGTTTCCAGGAAGGAGGAGGCCTCATTTCTTGGGTGCTGGTGAGAGCATTTGGCCCTTTTCTCTGTTTTGACTGTAAAGCCCTGAAATGGTATATTTGCCACCCCTAACCTGTAACCTCATTAGGATCAGTGAAACATCTAATCTGGAGCACACTCTTTGTGAGAAGTCTTGAGGAGCTTTAAGGTCACACATAGCAGTATTTGTTAGTATTTGAGCCTTTGAGGGTGGGGTTTTTTTAATTGTGTGTGTGGCTTCTAGAAAACAATTTTGTTGTGGTTCTAAGTAATGCTAAACAGAGGTAAAGGTTGTATCATACTGTGACTATTGAGATTTTGGCTGTGTCTTTTGTTTTTTTAAATAAATGCACATGGAATTGAAAGACTTTGAAACTAGAGATTCATGTGTACTATTTCCTTTAGCCTTCAGTCTGTGGATTTTGAAGCTGTTGCAGTCACAGTGAAAGAGCTAGTTCGATATACACTCAGCATAAATCCAAACAACCATGCCTGGTTAATTATTCAAGCAGATATTTATTTTGGTAAGTAAGACATTCATTGCTTATTGGAAGAGCAATATGTACTTTCTTATTATTGACTCATCTCCCCAGATCTGGTAATATGAGTGAGGCTTATTTGTACAGTTACTGCTTAATAATTCTAGTCTGCGCCTGGCGAGATGGCATAGTGGATAAAGGTACCATGCCTGATGACCTGAGTTTAGTATCTAGGATCTACATGGAGGTTGTAGAGAAAGTCATCCTTTGCCTTGTGTATGTGCTATGGCATGCACATACACAAAATAAATAAAAATTCTAAGTGTGGTTCCTCAAGGAAGGCTCTCATAGTGCGATTGCTACAAGTTCAAAATACATAGTAATATCCAGGCCAGCCAGGGAAGGCCTTGTCTCAGACTCGGGAGCACATGTGCCATTGCTCACGTGCATACACAAAGATACATATACATATGTAATTCTAAAATCTGTATTCATGGAAATTAATGTCTGTCATCACCAGAAACAATTGTTTGTCATAGGATTTCTAAGCAGATAAAATTTCTGACTGATACGATTTTGGGGATGAATGGTTTTTAAAAAGGAATTTCAAAATTTAAAGGTACAGAGATAATAAAAATGAACTTTTATGTATCCAGTAATTTTGGGGGGCTGTTGTAGCCCATTTTGGCCTTGGATTCATTTGGCCTTAGCTGACGGTGGCCTTAAACTCTTATGATGTCACTGCTTCTCAAATACTAGGATTATAGGAGTGGCTCACTATAGTTAGTTAATTTACTTATTTTCTCTCTAGCTTTCAAAGAGTGCATTGCCAAATCTGAATGTCTAATTGCACACTGGATATGTAGATTCTAAAGTACCTTCAAAATTAGATAAATTTCTAGTCTGAATATATGAGAAATAAAAATCCATTTTAATAAATCTTGTACTCACCAGGTGGTAATGACACGAACTTTTAATTCCAGCACTTAGGAGACAGAGAGGCAAGTGGATCTCTGGGTTTGAACCCCGTTTGGTCTACAGAGAGATCCAGGACAGCCAGGATTAAAAGGAAACCATGTCTTGAAAAACAAAAAATATACATGCACACGCATGCATGCATCCTTTACTATAAATTTAATGAGAAGTCTGTTCCAGATTTTGGCTAGTCAGTTTTAGGAAAAGTGTTTTTTTGTTTTTTTGTTTTTTTGTTTTTTTTTAAATATGAAGGCAGTTTTCCACGATGCTATTCTGAATAAAAAGTGTTATTACTCAGACAAATATGAAGTGTTACCCTTTTTAAAAATAACATTTTATGTGTCTGTGTATACACATGGCATACATGTGGAGGTCACTTCTCCCTACGTGGGTCCCAAAGACCACATTCAGGTGGTCATGCTGGTGGCGGTACCTCTAGCTGCTGAGCCATCTTGCTGGCCCCAGAATTTTATCTTTATCATATTGTTTGAATCTGTTTCAACTCTTGATTTTCATTGGCAAGTAACTCTTTCCTCCTGTTTTCTCTCTTAGCGACAAATCAGCATTCAGCAGCTCTTCACTATTACCTCCAGGCTGGGGCTGTGTGCTCTGACTTCTTTAATAAGGCTGTACCCCCTGATGTGTATACAGATCAAGTAAGTTGTTGTGTAGATTGGCTTGCTTCTTGCCTGCCTTCCGGCTTTTTCTTCATGAGCTCCCAGAGGGTAGAACTTAGTTGTTGCTGTGTATGTGATGATGGCTTTAGACCATGTTGTTCTCCATTTGTTTGTTTTTGGCCTTTTGGAAATGGACTTGATATGTGGCCCATGTTAGCCTTGAACTTGCAGAGATTCACCTGCTCGGGCCTCCCCAGTGCTAGGATTAGAAGCATGCCCTACCTTGCCCAGCTTGTATCTCCTTTTCAGGGCCAGTATCTACAGTGCCTGTTGCTGTTTTGGTACCTCCATCATATCCCCAGACTCCTCAGACTCAGCTTGTTCAAATCTGATTTCAGTGTCTTTCTCTCCTAACAGAGCGACCTGCCCTGCCACAGAGCCCTCCAAAACTCCAAACACCCATAGTCATTTGAGCACCCTAAGCCCCAGTCCTGAGCAGTATTTCTTCTCCTCAACAAATCTTGTTAGAATATTCATTTAGCTCTCAAATCCTATGTGTTCTGTTGCCTACCCCCTTCCTTAAATGTGTATTTAAGACATAAAACATGTGATACACTCAAAAGTGATATTATAGTAAATGTGCACTGCCTCCAGAATTACCCTTTTTGTGATAAAAATACCTGAAATTGGGAATGGGCTATTGTGGGACATGTTTATAGTGCAGTACTTGGGAAGCTGAAGCATGAGGATTACATCACTACAGGTGTGACGCCACCTTGGGGTATGAGACATATATATATGTAGCATAGGTATTAAAAAGCAAACAAAATCTCTAAAATCCACTTTGTTTTGTTTTTGAGACAGGGTCTCTGTGTAGCCCTGGCTAGCCTGAAATTCACTATGTTGCCTAGGCTGGTTCTTAACTCAGAGATCTTCCAGTTTCTGCCACCTTAGTACTGGGATTGAAAGTGTGCACCCCTGTATCTGGTCCATGAAATCCACTCTGTAGACTTTAAATTTTTTTAGTGCACATTGCAGTACATTGATTTTTATGGTGTTAGGGTCTCCCCGAGGACTTTGTGTGTGCTGCTGGAGAGTTATATTGTTGAGCTACATCTCAGCCTTCCAAGACAAATTCCTTTTGCTGGCCATTAGATCTCTAGATGTACTCATCTTGTTGGCTACATACCTTTGATATACTCTCCCCCCCAGATTTATGTTTTGGTCTTTTAAAATGTGTTGCTATTTAGTCTGATTTGGACCACTAGTGCAACATGACAAGTGGGAAATTTCAGTACTTAACAAGTTTTCAAAGGTTTAAAGACTTTTAGTAGTTTTTTTCTTTATAACATTTTAAACTAGCAAAGGTGAACGGGAAGCCTGAGTTCCCACTCAGAGCTGCTGCCTCATCCCTCCTGCTTCTCTGCTCATGACATCTTGTACCAGAGTTTGCTTGCTGCAGGCGGTGCTAGTTAACTTTGACAGTAATCATTGTCTTGTTGTAGGTGATAAAGCGAATGATAAAGTGCTGCTCTTTGCTGAACTGCCACACACAGGTTAGTTTGTGATATTTATAGTGTTGGCTTATGTCCATGTGCTTATATGTAAATTCATGTTGGGAGGTAGCTTTTATTTTGTATCAGAATGGCTACTAGTAGCTTAGGATATTTAAAATTTATTTTAGTAATTTATAGACTGAACAAGATGCAGGTAGAAAATAGTAAACATTGGCTATTCAGCTTAACTGGAAAAGAAACACTTATATTTATGATGAGATGGTAAGTGTCATGTATCTGTAACTCAGACTCTTACAGCTATGGAAAGCAGTGAATTAATTACATATGCACTGCAGCATGGATTAACTGAGAAACTAGTAAAAGACAGAAAGGGCTAGGAATGTTGATCCCATTGTAAGATGCTCCAAACAGGCAAGTCTGGAGAGAGAGTGGCCTCCTGCTTAGCAGAGGCCTGATGGAAGGGAGTGAGGGAGTGCCTGTATTGGACGTGGATCTCTCAGGGTAATGAACGTGCTTTAGAACACAGTTATATGAAGACACGAAGACAGACAGGTTTTTCCAGACAGGTTTTGTGTATCCCTGGCTGTCCTGGAACTCACTTTGTAGACCAGGCTGGTCCCTAACTCTAAGGGATGTCCTCCACCCATCCCAATCTCCTAAGTGTTGGGATTAAAGGCGTGTAGTGTAATTCTGGAGTATCCTGTACCAGCTTCTGTCCTCTGCAGGCCCCAGGCACACATGTGGTGCTCAGACATACATGTAGACAAAACACCCACTACATAGAAGATAAATATGAATGAAAAAGTACATTACTCTTCCAGACCAGGAAGGGTCATGTCACCTTTTCAATAATTTGTTTTTATAGGTGGCAATTTTATGTCAGTTCCTCAGAGAAATTGACTACAAGACAGCCTTCAAGTCATTACAGGAACAAAACAGGTATGGATTTATTTATTTATTTATTAGTTAATAAAGCATGAGGCTGAGTCTTTTTTGCATAAGTAATGAGATTGTGTTTTGCAGCCATGATGCCATGGACTCCTACTATGACTACATTTGGGATGTCACTATCTTGGAGTACTTGACTTGTATCCTTCATCAGTACATGTCATGTCTGTGATTTCAGGCAGAAATAATCTCTGTGAATCTCTGTGAGTTCTAAGACAGCTGGGGATACACAAAGAAACCCTATTTCCAAAAAAAAGTATATATTTTTTTAAGCTAAAATGGAAACTTCAGAGTTTTTAAAATATATGACTGTGTGTGTGCATATTCTGCAGTGTGGGTGTCACACAGTTTTCTTCTGCCGCATGGGTCTTGGGTTGAGCTCCAGCCATCAGATTGTGCAGCAGACTGTGCTTAACTACCTCACCAGCCTTAAGTTGAGATGCCGTCATGATAAAACAATCTTTTATTGTTCTTAACTGATACATTTAGATCTTCATCACAAAAGAGGAGAAACAGATAAAAGACAGATTGCTGTAAGTTGCCTTAAACCTTTCTTCAGTGATGTTTCAGAATGCTAGACAATTTAGATTTGTGCCATTGAACAAAGGCCGTGTTGGATCCTTATAGGATTTCCTGATTTGGTTTTCTTCTTTGCTGACTACAATACTAATATCCCTATTGTTCAAACATGTAAACGACTCTATCTATGAATTTAGCTTGTTTCATAGATAACTAGAACGATGCCCAATAATTACTAAATAAGCAACTTCTTTAGATTTGACATTTTATTTACATTACTTACATGTGTGTGTATGGGTGTATTCCAAAGGCTAGAGGACAACTTGCTTTAGTAGATTCTCTCCTTCTGCGTGTCAGAGACTGAAACCTGGGAGTCAGGTTTGACAGCAAGCTCTTTTACCCAATGAACTGTCTTGCTAGTTGTCTTAGGGTGTCTGTTGCTATGAACATAGACCATGGCCATGAAAACTCTTAGAAAGGAAAATGGTTAGTTGGGACTTAGTTTTTAGATTTAGTCCATTATCATCATGGTGGCACACAGGCAGACATGATGTTGAGGAAGTAGCTGAGAATTCTACACCTGGATCTGCAGGCAGCAGGAAGAATGCCACATTGGGCCTGGCTTGTGTCTGAGGCTTCAAAACCACCAATACCACAACATCCACCCAAAATGCCACACCTCCTAATACTGCCACTCCCTGTGAGCTCATGGGGGCCATTTTCTTTGAAACCACAAGAAACATGAATTCTAGTTTGTATTTAATGAAAACTCAGAGCCAGATACTAGGAAAAAGCTGGAATATCAGAAAGAGGAAACAGACCACAGGCACATCTCACCCAGCCATCTTCCAGCTTCCTCAGCCTGGATCCTCTTACTAACTAGGTCTTATGTCCAATTAGAGAGCTGGTGGTTTACCACCAAGGTATGAACCACACTAGTGTGCCCTTGGGGTTATTGTGGTTCATAGACGTCTTAGCTGAATAGGATTTGTTGCTTGCTTCCTTGGGAAGCTTGCATGATGTCTTCCCATTGAAGCCAGTCCTCATGGGCTTTTAATGTCAGTTTCAGGTCAGGAGACTCTGGGCCCTGTGTCTTCAGGTGTAGGGACTTATTACCAAGGGAATTGCAGTAGATAACCCTGATGTCTTGGTCTTTCACACATGCCTCAAAGGCGGAGATCATCTGCCTCTTGAATGCTGGGATTAAAGGTGTATACCACCACTGCCTGACTCCCAAATATATCCTTTAAAGCTTAGCTTTCTGACTCTCACCTTTTATCCCCACTTATTACTTTTAGTCCGCCAGCCTTCTATAGTGTTATTATTGTCAAATGTTTTTCATGACCTTATTACTATACCTCATTCTACCCATAGCCTCTTCTGACTTGCTTGTTTCCTGTGTGGGTTTGTAATCCAAGCCCCCCATCAGTCAGTCCCTTCCATCCACCCTTCCACTCTTGCTCACCTATAAACATACAGGAATTTAGTAGATCAATGTAATAGTTACATTATTTTTTTCTGTAGCTCTTATGACACTTTTCTGTTTTCAGATCAAAGCGATTGGCCAAACAGAATTGAATGCAAGCAACCCTGAAGAAGTGTTACAGCTGGCAGCACAGAGAAGGAAAAAGAAGTTTCTACAAGCAATGGCAAAACTTTACTTTTAAGCAGTTAGTTAATTTTTTAAACTTTTATTTTTTAAACACAGACTAAACATGAACAGTATTAAAAGATTAAGTTTATATAACACATATGTACAATTTAGTGGTGTTTCTTTTCAGAGAGAAAAAGTTCACATGTCTGGTAACCTGGCAATCTGGTATCACTTTTTTTTTTTTTAAAATGCAATTGACTTTTTTAGGCCCAAATTTCCTTTTCAAAGGCTAACTTAAAATATTTAATGTATAAGTAGCTATTCTATATACAGTAAGCTAAATAAATAATTTCTAGGGATCAGTATACATTTAATATTTTTTGTGCCATAGAAAATAGAAGTTTAGGTTACATGTTAAGTTTTGACATGGTCCTCTTCTCATAATATGGGGCTTAAAAATAGACTGCCAGTTTTGCATACATTAAAGCCTAGTTACACTGTATTTCCAAAATACTTAAGGAAAGCTTAGTGCAGTAAAGTGACTTTCTTATATAAATAGTTTGAAAAGGCATTAAAGTTTTAACCAGATTGTACACATATGAAAAAACTATAAAGCAACCTTTAGATAAGTAAAACCCCTGTAGAAGCCAAAGCATTTATCTTGTTTATAATTTCTTTGGTTCTCCCATTCTTTAGAGCACAGGTTAAAAACAGATTGAACTTCACCATTTGCAAAAATTCAAGTTTTATCACTGTTTGTTACAAAATAGCTTTAGATAAATTAGTCACTTTATTACAAAACAATCTTTGTGAATAAGTTTAAATTCCATTTTCAAAAGAGAAATTGCACCATTGAAGAGTATAAGAATCTAAAATCTAGATTCAGAGTTCTCTATCAGTTAATGTATTTTTTAAGTAGCACTAGTTTAGTCCATATTCTAATAATATAATTCCTAGTTCATCAGAAGAAACATAGTAACACTGGACTTAAACACAGTACCTAACAGAAACCACTACAGCATAAGTTGTTGCTGTCCTTGGGAGTCAAGTACCTCTGTAAGGAAGTCCACTTGTCTTTTAAACAGCCAGAGGAAATTTCTCTATTGCCAATCTTCTTTTGTAGTGCTGGAGATTGAACCCAGGCTTCATGCATCCCAGGCATCTAGTGCCAAGTTGATGTAGTTTGTAGAGAATGGCAGTGTAATCCTCAGTGGGCAAGGACAGCCACAGCACTACTTTGCTGTAGAACTTACTCATTTGTATTGCTCAATTCCAGTTTGTTGTTAACTTCAGTGTTTTACTGGTGGTTTTTCTGTGCTCTTCGGTGGTGTCATAATGCCGCCATTACACACTGGTGACAACTGCCCTCCTTTTCTGAAGGTGTTCACATAGTTTACTTCATTCTGTACATATGAAGGAATTATGCAATAATTAACAGCTAAGATAAAAACCAGATAGCTAAGAGTCTCTATCCTAGGCCAGTTGTTTAATCTTCACACCGTGGAGGCAGGCAGATCTTTATGAATGAGGCCAGCCTAGGAGCTAATTCTAGATCCTGTCTCAAAAACAACAAACAAAATTTCTTATCTGAACTGCCCATCTTGATTTTGAGTTGCTTCACAGTACTATTTTTCTTCAGAAAGTCTTATTGTGTGGCCCAGGTCGGACTTGAACTCATGATTCTCTTGCTTCAGCCTTCCCACTGCTAAGATTATAGGCCCATGCCACCAAGTTTGCCTTAATTTTCTTACCTCCTTTTCATTATAAAATCAAGCACATAACTCTCTGAAGTGGTTGTCCACAGTATCCTTCCTAACAGTTACAGGACTTAACTAGATAGAAAAACAAGCACCCAAACCCAAAGAAACATACCAGCAAAGCCAGATAATTTGTGTGTGTCTGGATATTGTGTCTGTCTTCCATGGGTATCTTCTTAAAAGTCTTCAGCTTCACTGGACTTACACTTTTTACTACACTGACAAAAGGCACCATCCAGTCTACACATTCTGAAATGTCATCCCATTCCAAACCTAGATTTAAAAAGTTAATGTAAATTATAGAGCAGAAACTACCTTAACATGCCCCATGTTCTTTGTTCTGTTTCCAATTTTTAAGTCATTCATTCAAACTTTTTTGCCAAAAGAATTTCTAGTTTCTTGAAGATTATTCTGCAGTCCAGGTTAGCCTCCTCCTGGTTCAGCCTCTTGAGCTGCTGGGTTACAAGACTCCTAGGGTTACAGGCTTGTGCCTCTCATCTGACTCTTTTGATTGTGTTTTTCTTTATAGGTTCATAATTATGAGTCTGCACAAGTGTCCAGAGATCAGAAGAGGGTGTCAGATGTCCCGTAACTAGAGTTACAGGTGGTTGTGAGCCACTTAATACGGGGGCTAGGAACCAAACCTTGGGTCTTCTCCAAGAGCTATCTTTTCCAGTGCTCTTCAGAGCTTTTTAACCAGTGCATATTCATACAAAGTAGAACTGTGCTTATTTGCTTCAAATGATTTAATTTCCATGTATTAGTTTGCTTGTGGAGACACTAAAGGCTATAAAGTACTTCTAACAGAAAAATAACTAATTATTAGATTATTGATAGTGTTGAAGTTCCTGAATCCCATTAAAAGTGAACATGTAAGAAAGACATGAACAAAACTGTCATACCTGAGGCTTTCTTAACCACTTCAATGGAGGTAAAATGGTATAAGGCCGAAGCTGCCAGTATTCTGTACTGGAATTCTAATGAGTCAATGGCTAGTATACACAGATCTAAAAGCTAACAAAGAAAAAGCAAACGTGTAAGTAATTTAAAAGAAAAATAAGATGTCCCTACTTTATAGATCACTTTACAGATCATTTTACCATCACTGCTAACAACCATCACCCAGTCTCAGGATTGGGGGGAAGGGACTAAAACCCAGGACAGAATTGTAGGGACATAATGATAATGTATTAGCAGGGTGTGCTAGATTGGGTTACAATATCAATACACTAAACCTAGATTGGAAAAAGCTATTAGTGAAGGCTCCTAAGTAGAAAATAAGCTAGGCAGGAAGTTACACCTTAAACTGGAGCACAGTATTCCTAGCAGCACCTAGATAGTAAACTGTTATTTCCTGGTGGCACAAGAAATGAAAAAGTAGCAGATAGGATACTGTAAAGGCTCGGTTTCCAGAGAGTTAAGGCGATTCCTATTCAGTGAGTAACTTTGTTTTTAAACTAGAAGAGAGCTGGAAGTAAAGTACCACCACATACTGAATAGTCTTTGAGTAATGCCTGGATAAGTGTTTTTGAATTTTGAAGTATTTCCATGCTTTATGACAACTTAATTCACTTACATACACCTTAAATTATTGCATTTTATATTTTTAATGTACTTGTTCTTTGTGACCAATTATTGAAGTGAGGCATAGATTTTTCACATTTAAACATTCAATATTTTTAAGGTTTTGGAATAGGGATATTGAAAAGCATATTAGAAACATTCCACATCTTTGTTGGCTAACAGATTTTAAAATACAAGTTCTAACAGTTCTAACCCAAACAACTTAATATTCACCACCAAATGTATGTTACATAGAGTAAAATTTTAATATAAGGTAGAAGTGCAGCCTCCAGCTCTTAGTACAAAGAATGGGATCTCAACCTTTCTTTTATATGCTGGCCTGGGATAGTTTAATTAGAATCAAATAATAAACTATGCCACCTTTAATCTCAACCCTTGGGAGGCAAAAACAGGTGATCTCTTGAGTTTGAGGCCAGCCCAGTCTATCTACATAGTAATTTCCAGGACAGCCAGTGCTATAGTGAGCCTGTCTTGAAAAACAAACCCTAAAGACAACTAGCTAACAACATTTTTTTCCTCCATTTTATAGCAAAGATCTATTTTTACTCTAACTCTACCCCACCCCCTTGTGCCAAAAAAGATTTCTTTCCTCTCTAGAATTATTAAGCAATGTAAATACTAGTGACAGAATTTTATGGGTCAAAAGTTTTTTTTGTCAACTAAGATTTAACTCAGTATGCCATTTTGTTGTATAGTTCAGGACTTACAATATCAATACACTAAACAAATCTGTAATCTACAGTAACATTAGCTATGTTCAGCAACAAGGTCAGTACCTGGGCTATCTGGATGAATGTCTCCTGAGAATATTGAGGTAGAAGAACTTTAGGAACATCTTTAACAGCGTCAACTTGGAGAAAAAGATTCAACCAGGAAATGACTGTTACAGGACAAAGTTCCCATTTTAAAGCCTGTCAAATGAAATTTTAAATGCCCATTATTAATTACATATATATGCAGCTAAGAAAATTTACCTAGCCTCTAAACCCTACCAATCAACCATCAATCAATACCAAAAATTTGCTGCCTTAACCTTTTGTATGCTCGGACTAAATAATCAATTGATGTGACTTGCATGTGGAGGTCAGAGGAGAATGTTTTATGCCATGTGGGTCCCCTAGGAATCCAAATGTTACAGCTCCCTGGCAGTTTGCCTTCACCTTCCACAGCCCTCGGAACTATTCTGTTACAAAGCTAGAACTAAGAAAAGACGTCATTACCTTCAATATAGAGAGTTCCATCTTTAAGATATCTACTTCACTGCAAGCACCATCAGTGACATAAGCAAACTCCTGGAGTTTGGGAGCGTAGATTTCCTTTAATTCAGAAACATTCTATTAAGCATTTCAAGTTAAAACAAAAAGAATTCTATACAAACTATACATAGGCCTTTTAAGAACAGCTTCACAAAGTGATATAAATCAAAATCGTGTACGATTATTTTTGTATGTAGTTATCTGTGACTAGCTACTGTGCTCAATTTCAAGGTTTATGAGTTGACTTTCCATTTTAGTTAATAAACAATGCATACCTTAATCTGTTATTTCAATTAAGAAACAACTACTATTTTAATACTGTCTACTCTGATGGTCAGACCAAAACAAGACATTCTACAAATATGTTTGGGTGTGGCTCATTTGGTTGAGTGCTTACTTAATAATGCAGGAAAATTTCACACTGCATATAGAACTTTGGGAAGTGGAGGCAGGAGAATCAAGGTCATCTTCCAGCTACAGAGTGAGTTCAAAGCCAGCTTGGTCACTCAAAACGGTAATTTGAAACTAAACGCATTAACTTAGTATGAAGGTGTATCTATCAAAAAAAAAAAAAAATACTGGGCTTATGCTTGCTTTGATTATTACATCTATACTTAAACAAAACAAGGCTGAATCCCAGCAGTCAAGAGGAGGCAGGTAACTGTCTTTGAGGTCTGTGTAGCTAGTTCCAGGCTAGCCTGTGTCAAAGTGCTTTGCCAAAGATGGGCAAGGCCTTGGGCTCAATCCCCAGGATAGGCAGGGAGAAGGAGAGGATTGTGTTTTGGTTGACAGCAAGTTTGTCTTTAACCTGGCACATGGTAACAAACTAAAGATCATGACTTCAATATACAAAAGTATCTGAAATAACAGGACAGGCTGACTCCAAAACTGATTGGGCCACTTGTTGCAGAACTGGGAGATAACTTAGAAGACCCACTTGGAAAAGCATACTTTGGATTCTTAATATGCTCGTAATCCCTCAAAATGGTACCAGCTGCAAAGAACCCTGGTGTTAAAAAGTAATGGACAGTAACTTTGAGGCGGTAGTCTTCTTCAGACAGGAAAAATGAGGCTGGATAGACCATTGTGTTTAACCAACATAACGCTTCTTTCATTGGAACGTTTAGTTTCTAAAGACCATTCTTCTGAATCCATGTGCTATATAATTATGCAACAACACACATCTGATAAAATGAGCCATGCTGTTCCCTGCGTCCAACCTAGAGACTAATACAAGTATAAAAGCTAAAAGGCCTGTAATTTCTTCTTCCATCCCTGCCATAATAAAACAACTCCTATTCCCTAAAAATGTAATTCAGAAAACAGTAGGATTAATGTATTCCTAGTACATATATATGTATAATATTTAAGAACTTACCTCAAGTTTAGAAGCGATGAACAATGAGGTAATCCCAATGAGTTGAAGCATGTTTTTATTTACATCTTTTTGTGTCAACATAAATCTGTCAAAAAAGTCTTGAGCAAGGTAAAATGTCTCCCTATGAAGTGTGTATACTTCACAAACCTGAAAAACCCAAATATTCAAATACCACGTTTAGAATTTATCCAAATTAGAAAGTCATCTTATTATACTGGAGTGCTTTGAGGCTAAACTTATTTGGAATGAAAGACTAACTTGAGGAGGGATGAACACATACCGATAGTGAGTCTATCCTCTTTCTCCTAGTTTTAGCTTTTACTTTCATGTTTTATTGCAGGCTGATACAGAAACATTGATAAAATCTTTGGTTTAGTGGGAATTGTTCCATTTTCACTACTGTTAACAAATATTGCCATTCCCACAAAAGTTTTAACTTTCAAAATTACTCCATGAAATGGGTGCCATTATCTCCTTGGAAATGAGAAAACAGGAACATTAATGAGCTTAAACACTGACTCTGTTAAGAACACTCCATTCCTATCTTATACTATTTTAAATTCAGGAATATGGCACCCAGTGAATGGGTCAGCAGAGTTTGTACTGCTTCCTGGAACCAGAGTCTAGGCAGCTCATCATTGCATATAACCTCAATCTAGATCCGATGCCCACTTCTGATCTGGGCACCTGCACTCAATTTACACTTAATTAAAATTTTAAATCTAGAATAGAAGTATTTCAAAGACATCTTTTCCATGTATTGACATCTTAAACAACATTCAGACTGAAAATGAGTTTGTTATCCTATAAAGTAAAATCTTTTATGTTAACTAATTCTGGTGCACTGATACCATTATCACTAGGTATTCCTTAGTAGATAATATGTTTGGTTTCCAGATCTCTCAAATGAAAAAAAGGCAAAACTAACAACTTTGTTTCCTTCCCATGCTGTATTAATGGATAATCTTTAAGGACAATGACCTGATAACATAACCTGGGAAATATTTCTGATAATTTCTGAGGTTTACCATATTTGCTCACCTATTGTCTTTCTCTCCTAGAACAAATCTATACCTTCCCCCTATTAAGGATTAAGCCCAGAGCTCCACTGTGTGTTAGGCAAGCATTTTGCCACTAATCTATATATATTCCATCTGACCCTTATTTTATTTTGAGATAATATCATTATAACCTGTACTGGTTTGCTTGAAACTTGTAAGTCCTCCTGCCACAATCTATCATCTCTTGTCAGACTACACAGCAAATATCAAATTTGGAAGAAAATCAATTTAACTTCAAGTGTTTCCTCAGCAATGAGATTTACAATAATCCAGAGAAAGGGAATAGACCAAATAAAAAATGTTTGCATAGATCTATAGATTTCAGGCTCACTGGTACTCCTTAAATCGATGGTAGGATGCATTTTTCTTTTTCTCTCTTTCAGTATGTAATGCATCTGACCTGGAGCTTGTTATTAGGCCAGGCTGGCCATCAAGTCCTACCTTTCCTGCTTCAGCCTTTGTGGATTGCAGGCATATCCCACCACACTCAGAAGTATAGTGTATCTGAAAGGAATGTACTATGAAGGAAACTAAATAGCATTTAGAAGGCTTAAGGCCTCTGGGTATCCAAAGCCTCTTGGTTTAGGGTATAAAAATCAACTTTCATGATTTGGCTTTGATAATGCAGAAAAAGGATTTTTCAGGGCTCTGAAGCCTAAGCTGGTTCTTTTCTTGTATTCAAAACCTAGTCAACTATACTCTATTCACCTTCACTACACTCAGGTAGAACCAAAGTTTACATGTCAGAATTCTGATTTTGGTTTGGGTTGTATCATAGAAGATAATGTTCTTAGGATTTTATTCTCTGCTTTGGTACTGAGGACACATTACCAGTGAGCTATGCCACCAACTCCTAATTTTACTTTTAAAAGTTCAGTGCTGACCTAACACCACCACAAGGGAAAAAAAAAAATCAATTCATATTCTACTTTATGTGCCACAAACTACAGTTCGTGCCTCACAAAGGTAGCTTCCTGGTAATGGACAGCATACCCTGAAGTCACAGGGAAAATTACAGACACAAAAGACATTCCTGTTTTCAGAACATACCTCTAAAAGCCAGTCTAAAAGTATTGACCTCATCTGTGGTTCCAGGTCAGAATGAAGAACTTCAAAGTGTTTGTCATGGACATATCTGCTCTCCTTTTGTAGCATGTTTAACCAGACTTCCTGCGAGCTTCCCCAGCTACAGTGGGGATGAGAGGACACATTTATATTTTGTCATCCATCTTACAAGTTCAACATAACTCCATGTTTCAAACATCTAACCCCAACTTCCAGTTACAAATTGAAAAAAATAGCTCTTGGAGTCAACTCAAAGATTTCCACTTTTGGTAAATTTCAGGAATGCTGTGTAATTGATCCTTTCTCATAATCTATAGTAGATTTTAAAATAGATGATTACAATGATATTTAAATCTCAATATATCAGCAGCATTACTTATGTATCAGTATCATTTATGAGGCTGAAGTGGAAAAAAGTAGCAGACGTGGCGATGACTTAAGTTAGCTATTTGCTTATTCAAGACTACACAGCAAGTGTCAATAAATGCTACAGACATTGCTACAGAAATGTTTTCTGTAAGCTGTACCTCTTAGTCAAATAACTGATAGTAAGTGGGGATAAGCCAATTGAAAATGCTGCCCTTTAAAAATGTTTCCATTTTAATTAGACTACATTTAACACGTAGTTTAGTTCTGCTCTGGAGGCACTCACCAAGCAAGTGAAAAAGTTGGGTTTTAAATATGTCACTTGTAAATAATAAAGTCTCATGCTTTCTCAGTAAGGGAAACATTAAAAAATAAAAAAGTTTTCTTATCTTACAGTGAAGTCAAAAGGAAATACATGGCATTATTTATCTGTTTTAACCTTTGATATGAAATTATTGAAATTTTTTACCTTAAATCTGGCAGAGGTGAAGGATTAATAAAAAGATTTTTAAATCTGTAATTCGTAAATCTAGAAAAGTCACTTGTTTCTATTTCTTTATGGGGTGTTTCAATGATAATGCAAGGGCTGACGCCTCCAGATAGTACAGGTGGCCAACAATTCTGTCATTTCAAAACAGAAAGAGAAAAACTCATTAGTATCAAGAAACCACGCTTTTTTCCTGTATCTTCAAATGATACTCAATTTGATATTCATACTTAATTTCTAGAAGCCATACAATTCATTCAAGTCTTCATAAATTAGATAACAGATCCTGGTAATATAAGACATTACTTTAAGTATTGAAATAATTATGAGTGCATCTGTAATGTAAAATACAATAATTTAAAAAGAAATAGTTGTAGTTCTCCGAATTTAGAATTTTAGCAGGAATTCTTTAAAAAACAAAAAAGGCTCCTTTTTTTTTTTAAAAAAAAAGGTGTTTTCTAATGGTTGGGGAAACTTGAAGGAAAAAAAAATCTTAAAAATTCAGTCAAGTGGAGTCACTTAGAGGATCATTTTGAAAGAATACAAATGGACACATAGGAAGAAGGGGTAGCGAAGGCTGGGTGCCAGGCTGTCAGTGATCTCACATCCTTTTTATGCCAACTCAGCAGCTATTAGGACCCTCCACTGCAGTCTGGAAGTGAACAAAGAGCAGTATATAGGCGGGCCCTGGTATACCAGCCAGCTCCAAGAGGGAGGGATTCACAAAAAGGAACCAGCTGCTTCTAGGCCAACTACACTGCAGTTTTAAGACTCAGACATAGGAAACTCCTTCCTGTTAACCTCTAGGATCAGAGGTGTCAGAGAAACCTGACACTGTAAGGCACTAATACACATGACTCTGTATCCTTCCCCAAGCCACCCAGTCCAGTTCTGCATTACCCTAATCTCATATTGGTGCTTCTTCGTGATCTCTTTTCTTTTTTTGACATCCTGGAGAATAGAAAAGACCATTGTAAACTAAACTCCCAGCAAGGAATTTCTCCCTTCCCTCCCTCATTTTCCTTAAATCACCTGTGCTGTTTTTCTCTTCTTGGCCTGAATTATCTCAGCTTCTTGGGGAGAATCTGGCTGGTTGGGCTGGGCATGCTGCTGCTTAGCTTGTAAACGGCTACTGTGATGAATTTTAGAAAGGAAGTCTAATTAGTAAGTCAAGTATTTCAAAGGCAGCAGCTAATTTTGAAACATGTCTCCAAGACTTAACAGTGTGTTACCTGCGTCTAGACATTCTCTTCTTTGAGGTCTATGAAATCTCTAAATGGGGGAAGAAAAAAACAAAATAAAAAACATAGTCATTCATATTCACCAAGTGCCAATTATAACTGATTCAGAAATTAACAGCTAATGTTACCAGAAGAAGGTGGCCTGAACCTTTAAAAGAAATACCATGCTATCTTTTGAAATACATTCTCTCTTAGTAACTCCATTTCCTCAACTGAATGTACACTCGGAAAATGAGTACGTTCACAAGACTGCAAAGTACCCCAGCACCTTTCGGATAAGTTTTTTTCTGCCATCCATGTATTTCCCTGTTCAACTAGGGTGGGAAAGGCACGTCCTGGCCTCGGCCCGCCAGGCGCCTGGACGAGCCTCTCAGAGCGGGCTCTGGAGCAGCCGGTTCCGCGCCAATTTGGAGAGCCGCGGTGGCGGGGAAGCTGGGGGTGGAGGGAACCGAGTTTGGTGTCACGTCCTCCAGGCTCCCATCGCTCCTTCCCAGCCTCACCCGCCGGGCAGTGCCGCTTGCAGGGGCCACAGGACCCCGACCCCAGAAGAGCCAAATGGGGGGGGGGGTTAAAAGGAGGAAACTTTAAGGAAACTGGAGGAATTTTTCCCCGTAAAGGGATTCACACCTCCACCCTATCTATTCGCGTGCGAGACCTTCCCAAAATGAAGGTGGGCTGAGAGGCTTTTCCGCGTCCTCCACTTGGGGGTACCCTCCATCCGCCGCCTCCCCTGACAGGTAGCGACCTCAGGAACCCATTCATCCCAGGCTCCCACTTCTCGCCTACCCTCACCCCCCATTTCTCCTCTCCCGCCAGACAAGGTTCCCCTCCCTCCCGCATGCTCCCCCGCAGCCAGCACCTCCTCACCGTCAGACCCTCCACCGCTCGGCTCAGCTGGCGCCGGCGCCAACTCAATATATAGGCCTGGGCCGGACCGCCCCGCACGCATGCGCCGCGGACTGACACCTCGGACGGCGCCTTCCCCTCCCCCGCCCCGCCCGCCCTGCTCGCCCGCCCGCGCGCGCCGCGCCCTGCCCTCAGTACGCGCGGGCGCCGAGTGTCCGCAGGGCTGCCCTCCCGCCCGGGCTCCTCCGCCCCCTCGGCGCTTCACCTGCGCGCGCCGCGGCCGCCGCCCTCCGAGAGGCTCCTCCCCGCCTCGGCGTCCCGCACACCGGCTCCCGCGTGCCCTCTCCCACGACGGCTCTGCATCGTCGGGGGTGTCGGGCCGCGGCTCAGCCCCGCACCTGGGGGTGCGCGGGGGGGGGGGAACCTCCGGGGGAGCCCGCGTCCTCCCGGAGACTCGGAGAGAGAGAGAGCGGGAGCCGAGGGCCCGCCCCTCCGGGAGGAGCGAGGCGGCGGCCGAGGAGCCGGGCCAATGGCGAGAGAGGACGGCGGCACAACGTGGAGAGGCCGCAGAATGTAAACACGCCGGAGCGCGCCGCCCGCCACGTGCGGAGCGGGAGCTGGAGCGGAGCCCTCCGCCGGGCGGCGGTGCACGGGCACGGGAAGGCCCCGACCCCGGGATGCGGTATGTGTCACCCCCGTCCTCGCGCCCCGCCGACGGGCCGCTCGGTTCTTGCCTGCGGCTCCCGGGCCGACCCCCCGCGCGGGAAACCCTTGCGCCGCCCTTCTGGCCCCGGACTCCTGTTCCGGGCGCTAACCTGCTCTCGGGGCCTTGGCGGGATCCGCACCATTCCGGAGGGCACGATGGTCCGCACCACGTGCGCGCCCGGGCCGCGCGCCCCGCCCCGCCCGGCCCTGCCCCGCCGCCAGCGCGCCCTGCGGAGCCCGCGCGCATCGCCTGCGCGGGAGAGCCGCCCGCCCGCGAGCGCTGCCGGGACGTGGCGGGCCGCGGGGGCCCAGGGAAGGCTCTTGGAGGCCGGCCCGCGGGCTTCCCCCCGGAGCCCGGGAAGTACTTCCACCCTCCTCCTGCAGAGGACCCTTTTCACACACTTCTCCGTTCCCCGGATAGCCCCTTCCACCGGCCAGAGCTCCCTTTACCGCATTTACACGTAGGCGATGGAATCAGGAAGAGGCAGGGGAGTCCTAGGCCTAAGGACTCATCATTGGCTCTGGAGAGGGCGGGAATTGCCTGTTTTGCAGTTGATTGCCATCTTGTACAGCTTAGAGACCTAACCGACCCGTGGCGGCAAGAAAGCAGAAGGGTGTGGGAATATCTTTCAATAAATGTATTGAATGAGTATAAGCAAAATGGATGACCTACAGCCTCCGCTCCGTAGTGAGTTCAAGACCAAGCTAAGTTATAGGAGCTAAATAACCGAACTGGTGGCCTGTGTGGGTGAACTTGATCAAGAGATTCTGAAAACAAGGCATGTCGTTGTCATGGGGTTGGTCTTAGAGTAGCATATGCCCAGCCAAATAAATTAGTGTAAATAAGTCACTAGAAATGTACTGTGGTTGTATCCTTAACTAGTATATGAGCAGAGTAACCGCAGTGTTAACTAGTATATGAGCAGAGTAACCGCAGTGTTAACTAGTATATGAGCAGAGTAACCGCAGTGTTAACTAGTATATGAGCAGAGTAACCGCAGTGTTAACTAGTATATGAGCAGAGTAACCGCAGTGTTAACTAGTATATGAGCAGAGTAACCGCAGTGTTAACTAGTATATGAGCAGAGTAACCGCAGTGTTAACTAGTATATGAGCAGAGTAACCGCAGTGTTAACTAGTATATGAGCAGAGTAACCGCAGTGAAAGCAAAATAAGGATGAACCTCTTGCCCAAAGGAGTTAGTCAACATAAAGCAAAGGTGGGGGGGTGGTGGCACACACCTTTAGTCCAAGCCACCCGGAGGCAGTGGCCAGCCTAGTCTACATAGTGAGTTCCAAGATAGCCAAAGCTACACAGAGCAACTCTCAGAAAACTAAGTATTTATTATGGCACCAATGTTTCACTATACCTAAGTTACAGAATCAGCTTAGGCAACTGTTGGCATGGATGAGTAAAGAAAACGTGCTAAACATACACAATCGCATATTATTCAGTCATAAAGAACAAAGTTATATTCGCAGGAAAATAGATGGAACATAGTGTTAGGGGAGATAAGATTCAGAAAGACAAGTATGGCATGTTTTCTCATGCAAAACCTAGATTAAAATTAGAAGCAGGAATAGCTAGCTCAGTGGTGGAGCACTTACCTGTCATGAGTTTAATCCTCAATACATGCTGGGGAGGGTATGAAATAGGACTGTTTATAAAGAGGAACTGGACAAGGGTGATGGGAGGTAACATGATCAAGGTTTTACAGGGGTGTAGCCGATGTGTACCGATAAAAAGATTAAATTTATTCTGTGGAGACTCCTTTTATATCAATTAATCACAGAATCGATGATCAATGAATAGAAGCCATTCTGGCTCTTATATACCCCTCCTCCTTACCAGAAGTTAAAAAGCAGTTTTAGCCCTCTGGTTGCAGACACAGGCTTTTAACTTTAGCAACTGGAAGACAAAGGCAGGTGGATCTGTGTGTGAGCTCAATATGGTCCTCAATGACAATGACAATGGTTACCTATTTAAGCCCTGGACCTATGAGTATGAGTACCACTTAGCTATATTTGGAACCACAGTTTTACTTTTAGCTTTTTGAGATAGAGTTACCTGGGCTGGTGTGGAAATTTAATAAAAGCTCCAGAAGTTCCAGAGCTCTAACCACAGTCAATCTAGGAGAATCAGAGAGTGATGATTCACACCTTTAATCCCAGCACAGGGAGTATCCTGGGAGTGGTGACCTAGCCATTAATCCCAACTGAGTCAGGTCATTTTAGGTTACAGAAGGAATTCCAGGCTCCCAAGCAGGCAGCGGTGGGGCCACTCCTTAATTTGCCAAGAGAGTATTTAAGGCGGGGATAGAAAGACAGGAGAGGAAGCTGGAAGACAGCTGTGTAAGATCTGACTGGTGTTTATTCTCTGTCTCTGAGTCTCATTTATTCCGACAGGCTGGCCTTGAGTTTGCAGCTCTCCTGCATCAGTTTCTGACATAGCAGGGATTACAGGTCTGTACCACCAGGCCCAGCTTTGTTCATCTTTATAGTTAAGACACAAGTAGTAGGCCCTTGGTAAATGATAATGGGTAGGAGAATTAACTAAGTCCCGTCCGTCAGTCGTGTCAGTTCCCCTCCCCACCCCTTCAAGGTTTTGAGACAAGGTCTCTGTAGCGCTGGCCAGTTTAAACTTGTTAGGTAAATCAGGAAGCCTTTAAATTCATAGAGATCTGCCTGTATCTCCCCCCCCCCCCCATCTTCTATATTCTTTCTGTATTTTTTTTCCTGAATAGTTTAAAGCTGATGGGGGGGTATTATTGTTATTAACTGAAGTATGCCCTTTATTTATTTAGATTTCCTTAGTTTTTACCTGATGCCTGTTTTGTTTTGCCTTTGAGACAGGTTCCAATGAATCTCAGATGGCCTTGAATTCTATTTGTACTAGATTAACTTTGGACTTAATGACTCCAGTACTGGGATCACAGGTGTGTGCCGTCTTAACCAATTTGTCTGGTTCTGGATGGGTCTCTAACCTACTTAGCAAGGTCTCTCACTGTCCTTTAACTGGGATCCTCCTGCCTCTACACCTCAAATGATGGGATTAGAGGCCTTTGCCTGTGTTTTTATCTGTCCACAAGCCTATCTTAGATATATCACTTTCAGATGTCGTGTCTTCCTTTCCTTTAACCCGTGACAGTTTTCAGCTTTGCCTTGTTTTTCATGACTGAAAACTTTTAAAGAAAGCTAATAAAATGTAGGTTGTCCTTCTTCAGGAATTTGATGGGGTTTGTTTGAATATTTTTTAGATTTATTTATTTTGTGTGTAGAGTTTTTTGCCTGCATGTATGTGTGTGTACCATGTGCTTGTCGGTGCTCATAGAGGTCAGAAGAAAGAAAGCATCAGATCCCCAGGACTGGAGTTACAGATAGTTATGAGCTGCTGTATAGATGCCGGGAATTGAAACTTTTCAAGCGTAACAAGTATTTTAAACTGCTAGGCCAGCTCTCTAGCCCTGCTTTGCTCTTTAATCATGGTTGTGTGGTGATAAATCTTAAGTAAGAATAGACTGAATTGGCAGAGGGCAGAGCCAAGCCATGGAGGTCAGACAGTGAGTTCAAGGCCTAAGAGCGGGCAGTGGTGGCTCACACCTTCAATCCTAGCTCTAGAAAAGAGAAGTGAGAGAGCTGAGAAGAGGAGTTCAGCTTCCCCTGCTGATTGAGGATGGGGAAGCTTGGATGGAGTTGAGGATTTGTGGAGGAGGCTTGAGGAGTTGGCAGGTGAGAAGTGGCTGTGGTTTGTTTCTCTGTCTACCTGATATTTCAGCTTTCCCCCAATATCTGGCTTCAAATTTTTATTATAACACCAAATAGAATTAGTGCATTACGGTTGAAATGAAGTAAAATACATTCCATTTTATTAAATAAAGACGTATACTGCCATGATGTCGACCATTAATCACTTGCTGTGCTAATCTTTGCCATTGTAAAATTAGTCTTTTTTTCCCATTCCATACTGTGCTCTTTGGGAAGAGTCAATATATGCAGCTCATACCTAACTAAGTATTGAAGAAATAAAAGTGAAGTATCCACATCTGTAGTTTTTCTGCAGTCAAGATTTGTTATTGTTTAATTTACTCCATTGTTTGTATCTATAACTATTTTCTGTAACTCAGAACTTAAGCTTGCGCATATTTTGTAAAGCTTTGATCTTTATATTTTTAATGCTTTTAAAATCATGAAGCTGATTTGAAGCTAAGCAAAAATGAATTGTGCATAACGATAATTAGATAATAATGCATAATGATAGTCTCACATAATGAGAAAGAGTAAGCCAGGGCTGGAATATTATTTAGTAGGAGAAGGTTTATTTAGGATCCATGCCTGGCTTAGCCTCCAGTACTGTCTGGAGCAGAAGGGAGCCCAGGCATCATCACATGTACTCATAACCCAAGAAAACAGGAGGAGGAGGCGGCGGCGGCGGGATCAGAAGTTGAGGGAAATGCAGCAGCCGCATGCCCTTGTCCACGCACCTGTTCCAGTGAGGTGCTTTGCCTTCCACTCCTGTTCTTCAGCTGCACCTTCTGTCCCTGTCCACTCTGTCCACCCTCTCTTCTGGAAAACTGCCCTGCCCTGCCTGCGCCGAACTCCTTGGTACTTGGAAGCTAGCTGTGCCTCCCTATTACATAGCTTCCTTCACCAGTACCCTTATTGGCCTGCCAGTAAGCAGGACTGTTTATGACCCTAGCTCATGAGGTATTAGTTGGCAGCAGAGATGTATGCATTCTCTTGTGAACCAAAGTCCACAGATAACTTTTCAGCGGGTCCTCAACAGGCCCATCAGTGTCTCATCCTCTAGAGGGAGAGCCGCTCCTGACATCTGGGATGACAAAAGCCTGGCCTTTGGTAGCTATGCCCCCTCCTCTGGACTGGCCCTAGGGGTTAAGGCATGGTGTAACTCCAGTGCTTGGGAGATGGAAGCTGGGAGGATCAAGAATTTAATACCATCCTTGACTACAAAGTTCCAAGTCAACGTGGGTACAAGTTTCTGCCTAAAAGCACAGAGAATGAGGAAAAAGGAAAGAAGGTAGGCCTAGTGAGGCAAGAGCTGGGTACAGTACCGGCCAGGGACAGTGGGTAAGTGCGACATCACATAGGGACAGGGACAGGACACCAGCTTTCTGAAGAGACATGGTACTCACGGGAACCAGCTCCCACAAATTGTTCTCTGACAGAGAGACACATATATGCACACACAAATAATTTTTTTTAAGGAATAAATGATCTCTAGGAAGAGGACAGGATAAGTAGGTATCTATTGCCAAGCACCAAGGAAAAAATTAACGTTCTCTCTCAGAGGGGAGTGACCTGGGAAGGAAGTAGAAACATTTCATTCTTGAATTTTTACTACAGCAGATGCTACAGTTTTTGAATATAGTTTTCGACCACTTGGAGCACAGTTCTGGTCAGGAAAAGCTTATGCATCAGAAAAAGACAAACCTGTGTTCAGTGGTTGTGACTGCCAGGAAACCAAGGGTGGGGTGAGGGTGAGGGATGTGCCGTGTCAGATGCTCAGTGAAGGCCTCTGGTATGACGTGAGCAGAGAACTGTGAGGCTGAACCAGTAAGGAGGAACGTTCCAGGTAACCCAGAGGACTTGGGCATACTTTAGCAACAAGGAGAACGGTGTGATGTGGAGGGAGAAGGTAGAGGAAATGCAGTAGGGAGGTGGTTGAGGAGCAGCATTGTTAGAAGCATAACCCCAGAAGAGATTGAGCACAAGTGAAGTGAATGGTGAAATACCCAGTCCAGAATATGTGTCAGGTAGAGCTGAATGGTTGTACTGAGAGGAGCTGAGCCCAGAGAGGTGTCAAAGGCTGGTCAGGTGACTGAGTTGCCTGTCTCTTGCTTGGAGGAGGAGCTAGAGGCATGATGACAACTTAAATGTTGAAAAGTTTCACTTGCATTTTATTACAGAAAGCTTAAGTGAATACCCATGTACCCACAGCCAGAATTGTCATTTCTCATGCTCACTTTATAATCAAATTTCCCATCTATTGTGCCTGATTTGGGGGAGCATTCCCAAAAATAAAAGATTGTACATTACCTCTAAATATTTTAGCATGTATAGGATTGGGAGTTCAATATATTTATTAGCTTTTCTTTTGAGGCAGAGTTTAATTTCAATATAAAGTATATATTTTTCAGTGCTGAGGATTGTTTGGACATGCTAATATGTTTCTACCACTGTGCTGTACCTTCAGCCTAAAAATATAAAAATTATATAAATGCTTTTTGGGACAGAGTCTAATGTAGTTCAGGCTGGCATCAAACTCAGACTGTAGTCAAGGATGACCTTGAATTGATTATCCTGTTTTTACATCCCTAGTGCTGGATTATAGGCGTGTATCACCCGCCTGGTCTTTCCTCTTTTTTTCCTTTCTTTTCTTTCCTTTCTCTCTTTCTTATTTGTTTGGCAGGGTTTCTCTGTAAACATGTTTGTTCTGGAACTCCCTCTGTAGAACACGTCTGCCTGCTTCCATCTGGCTTAAGCATGCCGAATTTTAAGTGTGTTCTGTATTTGCGTTCCTATAAAGGCAGGCAGCATTGGATGTCTTTATCAATTGCTTTCAACCTTCCCCATTTTATTAACATTTGTATTAATTGTACAAAATAATGGGTTTCATTGTGACATTCCATGTGTGTATGCTCATACTTTTCTCAGTTACATCACCGGTACCCAGAAGGATTATTAAACCATATTAATCCCCAGTTCACTTTCCTAAAGGCATCTGTAATTCTGCTTTTCCATCCTAGATTGATAGAGCTTAAGGAATGGAGTGAGATACCTATTCTTGAGTAAATGTCTGTCCTCCCCTCCCTTCTCTCCTCTCCCTCTCCAGTGTTCTGCCTGTGTGTATGCCTGTAGACCAAAGAGGGCACTAGATCTCATTCAACTCAGCCCCACTCTGTTCCTTCTTATTGTTGGTTGATGTGATGATGTATGGGTGTAGTTTTTAGTTTTTAGCTACCGTGAATAAAGATGGCATAGATATTCTGTATATTTACAAGAAAGTCCTTTTTTAAACATACAGATTCATTCCTTTAATAGTGCAATTTGAGGATCATCGGATAAGTAAAAGTTGTAGTTTTAGGCTATAAAAAAGAAACTGCCATACCTTTTTCATAAATATCTGTCAACAAAAGGACGTATGAAAACATTGTGATGTAGTTAAAATGGAGTAAAGCCACAAGTACAGGTAGGGATTAGCTTCAGAGTCATGCTGATTGTGATGGCCAAAGTCTCTCATCTTAGCACTTGGTAAAGCCAAGATGAGAGCCAGTGTTCAGGGCCAGCTGGGGCTATATGAGACTCTGTCTCTCAAAGCCACGAAAGCGGGCTGGAGAGATAACACTACTCTTCAGAGGACCCCAGTTTGATTGCAGGGTATCTGACCACCTTCTGGCCTCCAGTGCCAGGCATGAAATGGTACAGAAAGACACCCATGCATGTACGTCATCGATGTCTAACGTGGGCGACACATGGGATCAGAGGGATCATAATAGTCTCCAGCCTAAGCAAGTATAGTAAAGTGTCAAGATTTGATGTCCACCACAGGCTTTGAGCATTGTGACTACTCTAGCCCTGACCTGGAGAGCCTGCCTTCCTTTTGTGCTGGTGAATTTAGGGCACACGTTAAAATGCTTGTTTCCTCCCATTATCTCAAGTCAGCATCTCATTGGTTTGTCTTCAGTTTGCCCATCTTCTCTGTCATTTCCCATCTAATCAGTTTTAAAACTTTCCTATTCTTCATGTTTCTTACTTTATCTTCCACAGAGGGTTCTTAAAACGCTATCATGTGTCCCTAGATTTTTGTTTGTTCTGTTTTTTTAATTGGTTTTTCAGCTCCGGAGTGGTTTTTTCAGTTTTCCTCTGAACTCCCAGTTCAGGTTCAGGTACTGCCTATAGCTTCTGTTCTCTGGCCAGCCCTTCCGGCTCCTCATTACACTTCTACAATTATAGCAGAATACTGGTTCTAAATTGTCTTCTACCCATGGTGAGTTTTCTTTCTGGGACACGGTTTGCTGTTCCTTTTTAGTTTGGTTTCTGGCAAAACCTTGTGCAGACTTTTCATGCTGCCTTTGATTGGATTCTGAGTTATATGTTTGTCTTAGGGTTTCTTCTGCTGTGAAGAGACACCATAACCATGGCAACTCTTATAAAGGAAACATTTAATTGAGGCAGCTCTTACAGCTCAGAAGTTCAGCTCATTGTCACTGCCAAGATAAGATGTGACCCCACTTGCCTACAAAAGGCCATTGAGAGTGTCTGCTGGAAATATTTGGTGCCCACAAATTATTTTATATGCACACCTGTGGATGTACAAGGGTCCACAGAGGGCAGAAGAGGGGAAGAGGGGATCAGAGGCATGGTGCTGGAGAAGTAGCTGGGGTCCTATAACCCACAGGCAGCAGCAAGTGGTCTGGGACCCTGGGCGTGGTTTGTGCATATATAAGACCTCAAAGCCACACCTCCTTGTAGTGCCACTCCCTATGAGCTTATGGGGCAATTACACTCAAGCTCCTACAACCTTTATCTTTTATTTTGAGGTGCATTGTATTTTTGCAAACCAACAGCAAATCAGTCTTGTCATGGTGTCAGGGAAGTACCTTCCTCTCTTTCTTCTAATCCATCATCTCCAGAAAGACCAGGTGTGTTAGTTCACCTCTGACTCAGTAGTGCCGTTCCCTTGGCAACAGTGATATTCCAGGAAAAGATAAATGTCCAGGGAGGACGTCTTGACAAAGTAGAGAGACCATCAGCATGTAACAAACCATTTTGCCCTATATTTCCACACAGTATTTGGAGTTCATTTTGTTGCATACAATTGAAAGAACCCTAACAGATGAACCTCCCTTGTTCTTACACAGTCTCACTGTATGACTGACCTACTTCACTCATTTTGTGGACACTGTGACTGCTTTTCTGTTTGCTTGCATCTCCCATTGAAAGCACTTCATTGCTTATGTCTGGTACCTTAGCACTGAACCTGGCTAGCACTGAGCAGGGAAAAATTCAAAACTGAGAGCCAGATATGGGTGGTGTGTTCCTGTAAACCTCAGCATTTGGAAGGCAAATTTCAAGGCAGCCAGAGTTACATAGTGTGATGGCTATTCTTGGTTGTCAACTTGATTGTATCTAGAGTGAACTTTAGTAATGGATGGCACACTTGTGATCCACATCTTGAGGCTGGATAATGCATGCCTTTCATCCAGTCCTGGAGGTTGGAAGGCATATCTAATTCTGGAAGTCTGTATAAGGACAACGGAAGAAGGAAGGGGGTTGTTGGTCTCAGCTTGTCAGCACATCCATTCCTTTACTAAGATCAGAGCCTACTTGGGGAATGTCAGTTTAAGACGTGTTACATTCGCTTATGCTGTGGAACGTTTGTTTAATAATGCAAAGATGTGTCACATTTGTTTGATTAAATAAAATTAATCTGGGGTCAGGAGTCTGAGCCTGTAACTAGCTGGCAGGAAGTGGTAGGGAGGAACTATGTGTAGCTAGGATACTTTAGTCGGGGCTGAACTAAAAGGACACTGTGTTTGGGGAGAAGTGTGATGAGCTAGGAGAGAAGATTAGCTATTTGCTGTTCCGGCCTCTCTAAGCAAGAGGAGTTTCACCTCAATCCTTGAATCCTGAGTTTAGTAGAGTAGAGAGATCTAGGTAAAGGTCCCTTTCTCAGCCACAACCACTGCCAGCAAACCACTACTGTTAGTTGCAATCACTGATAAAGGGGCAGCTTCTGAATTTAATGAAACCAACATCTACATCTTTGCATTCAAAACTAGCCATTGTTGGACTGCAGCCTGTAAGTCATTCCAGCTAATTCCCATATGTATGGAAATTCATCTTATATATAATATATATAGAAGGGGGAGGGGGAGAGAGATTCATTCCATAAGTTCCGTGACTCTAGAGAACCCTGGTTAATCCACATAGGAAGGCTCTCTCTCAGGCTAACCAAACAACAAAAAGAGTAAGGCCAGGTAGTGGTGCATGCCCCCTGTACTCTTTAAGTTTGAGGATTCCCCACCTGCCAGGCAGACTGTAGTGAGTGTCTCAAAAAACACAGCAAACAACAACAAAAAACCCCAAAAACAATTTTTTAAAAATCAACTGAAGATGTTCTTTCCTTCTTCTGTTGCGGGCACGCTTTATGATGCCTAGTACAGAGCAGTGTCTCACAAACACGGTCTCCTCTCTACTCAAGTATGATGATTTTTTTTAATAGAAAAATTTTGAGAGAATGACTTTGACATGATCAGAATGCTGTAGTCTACTTTCTATCTTTTGATGTTTATTAAGTTGCTTCATTTCATTCCTATATGTACACACATGCGCGCGCGCGCACACACACACACACACACACACACACACACACACACGTAAGAATGGAAAAATCCTGTTTGACTCTTTCCCACTTGACTTGTTTGCCCACCAAGCAGAAACACCCCCCCCTTGCCTTACCCCTCCCTGAGGCCCCTGAAACTAGCCGAGTTTGACAGAGTTTCAGTTCCCTTGTAACGAAAACTAACCAAGTGACTGTTTGCTCAAGACTCAGGTTCTTGGAAAAAGCTTTGTTCACAGGATTTATGGTCGCTTGCCTAGCTGCACGCAGGATGTGCTTCCTGCATTCTTGGGGACATGTCGCCTGGTCAGCCTGACCTTCTGGACTTACATTCCTGCATGTAGCAACTCGGGTGGGACCACCCAGAATAACTGCAAACATTCCCTTTCATGAGAACTGTTGCAATTTCCCTATCTCACGAGCCCAGATGTACCCCTCCCCTATCCAGAGTGCTGTATAAAACCTCTGCCCTGAGAGCATTTGGGGTTCTTGGCTAATCATTGAGCCCTCTCTCGAGTGTGAAATAAACTTTTATCTTCCTTTTACAAGATATCTGGTCTGGAGTCTTCACCAGTAACATCTTGGAGGTCCCACCGAGATCTGAAGACCCCTCAGTTGGTGAGTAAGACTGGTTGGTGGCTGCTAGGGACAGGCGCGAGCCTTCCCTGGCCACGACTGACAGACGTTTTGGACGGTCGCAGGCCACGCCTCCAGGAGACATCCCGGAGTGGAAGGGCAACAAGGATGCTTGGAAGCCCCTCTGCTGTCTCGGACAGACTGTGTAGTATTCTTGCCAATTTCTGATCGAGCTCGTAGGTCCTGACTGTTAGAAATAATTTTACTTTCATTTTGCTGTTCGCTGCGCTGCCGGCTTTGTCTGTGTGTTCCCGTCAGTCTCTGTTTTGTTGGTCTCTGTCTTTTTGTTGAAATGGGTGAAAGATAACTCCACTCTCACTCACCCTTTCCCACTGGTCCGAGGTATTGGACCGAGCTAACAATTTGTCTCTTAGTGTCAAGAAGGGCAAGTGGCAGACTTTCTGCACCTCTGAATGGCCAACCTTCGGCATGGGATGGCCAACCACGGGGACCTTTCATAAGGACACCATTCAGGCTGTCACAGCTGTAGTCTTTAACTCTGGACCACAAGGTCACCCTGATCAGCAAGCTTACATTTGGGTCAAGGTAGATGGTATCGCTGCTTGGATCCATGCTTCTCATCTCAAGCCAGCTCCTGCATGTGACAACCAGTGGACTGGGGAGAGAACTGATAATCCTCTCAAACTCCATGTGCGCCGCCGCCTCTCTGAAGAACAACCACCACCAACTGGTTGAGCAGACGTGGCAAGTGATATCTGGGACTGGGGGCACGGTATGGGAGATATCTTCCTCCCACCACCCCCAGTGGGCCTGGTGGCCTGACCTTCACCCCTACCTGTGCCAGCTGGCGGCAGGATTAGAATCTTGGGATATACCCACCACTGGCCCTTCCCATCTGCCCCCTTGTACCCCCGAGGGACTCCGAGAGCGGAAGCCGTCACGTAATGGCCCAGGATGCAAGGCCCCTGGTATAGGCAGGCCTTGCAGCGGCTACCCTTCTATGTGTGCCCCCATGATGGCAGAGATAGGGCAACAGCTTATAAGTTTGGGGGAGTGGAATCATTCTGCTATGCCTGGGGATGTGAGACAACAGGGAATACCTACTGGAAGCCCACCTCTTCTTGGGACCTAATAAGTGTAGAAAGGGCTTCCCATCATCAAGTTGACACCACTGACTCAATTTGCTATCAGGGAAGTTGGACAGGTAATGGGCCCTGCACATTGTAACCCCCTAAATATCACTTTCACTCCTAAGGGAAAAATCAAGATTGGCTGAAAGGCAGACAGTGGGTGTTGAGACTGTATAAAGGAGGATATGATGTTAGCCTCACGTTCAAGCTTAGACTTCAGGTTGGCTCTAGGAAAGGGGTCCGGTGGGGCCTAACAAGGTACTAGTTGATCAGGGTGGGCCACAGGTACAGGATCCCCAGCCTAAACCTACCGAGACAGCACCCCTGCCTAGGACCTCCCCTGAATCCTCCACGGTAGGGACCTTTCCCACACTCACAGCTGAACCAATGCCTACTACTGGCCAGTGCCTACTAGATCTAGTAGAGGGAGGGTTCGAGGCCCTTAACAATACCCAACCTAACCTAACTGACTCTTGCTGGATATCCCTGCAGGCAGACCCCCTTACTATGAGGGAATACCAATTGATGGAAGCTACACTGAGAACGCTAGCTCTTCTAAGTGTGACTGGAATAAACGCTATGTGTTAATAACACTTCCAGAAGTAACTGGGAAGAGGACATGCCTAGGGACCCCAACCATTCCAGAAAAGAACCTCTGCCAACAGACCCTAACTGTGGTTGCAAACAACTCCTACCTGATTCCAGAGGAAGGAACGAGATGGGCATGCAACATGGGAATAACTCCCTGTGTCTTCACTCAGGTTTTTAATAATTCTAGAGATTTTTGTGTAATGGTCGGAATTTTTCCCCGTCTGACTTACCACGGAGATGAGGACTTTGAAGACTCAGTCGAAAGATGGGCCAGATTTAGGAGAGAACCTGTCAGCCTGACATTAGCAGTATTACTAGGAGCCGGAGTACTAGCAGGAGTAAGCACAGGGGCAGCAGCCCTGGTAGAAGGACCTAGGCAGATGGCCTTACTAGAATCAGCATTTACTCAGGACCTTAAAGCTATAGAGCAGTCTATAGAGGCATTAGAGAAATCCCTTACATCACTTTCAGAAGTAGTGTTGCAGAATAGATGGAGTCTGGATCTGCTCTTCCTCAAAGACAGAGGATTATGTGCAGCCTTGAAAGAAGAATGCTGTTTTTATGCATATCATACTGGGGTGGTTAGAGATTCCATGGCCAAGCTTAAAGAGAGACTCGAGGCCCTCGAAAAGAGGTTATTAGAGCATCAGGGATGGTTCAAGGACTGGTACACCAGATCTCCCTGGATAACTGCTCTCATCTCCACCTTGGCTGGGCCGCTTGGTGATAATGCTATTGGTGATCACTGTTGGGCCCTGTGTGCAGGGACAGATAGGGGCAGTAAAGCTCATGATCATGAGGCAACATTATGAAAAACTACAGAATACAGATCTCTAAAGATTTGAGATATGCAGAAGAAAAAGGGAGGAGTGTAAGAATGGAAAAATCCTGTTTGACTCTTTCCCACTTGACTTGTTTGCCCACCAAGCAGAAACACCCCCCCCCCTTACCTTACCCCTCCCTGAGGCCCCTGAAACTAGCCGAGTTTGACAGAGTTTCAGTTCCCTTGTAACGAAAACTAACCAAGTGACTGTTTGCTCAAGACTCAGGTTCTTGGAAAAAGCTTTGTTCACAGGATTTATGGTCGCTTGCCTAGCTGCACGCAGGATGTGCTTCCTGCATTCTTGGGGACATGTCGCCTGGTCAGCCTGACCTTCTGGACTTACATTCCTGCATGTAACAACTCGGGTGGGACCACCCAGAATAACTGCAAACATTCCCTTTCATGAGAACTGTTGCAATTTCCCTATCTCACGAGCCCAGATGTACCCCCTCCCCTATCCAGAGTGCTGTATAAAACCTCTGCCCTGAGAGCATTTGGGGCTCTTGGCTAATCATTGAGCCCTCTCTCGAGTGTGAAATAAACTTTTATCTTCCTTTTACAAGATATCTGGTCTGGAGTCTTCACTGGTAACACACATGCACATGTACACACCTACCTACCTTAAGGCCTCAGATTAGTGAAGCTGAAGCATATGGCACATTGTAATCCTTCCCTGAAGGTTACTGGATTTTTCTCAACACCTGCATTATTAACACCTGCAAAACTCATGGACTCTGCTGCTGGTGTGTGCTTTGCTGATGTTCTTGTCTTGACTTTGGCCTTCAAAAGTTGATTAGGACTCAGGGGAAAAAAAATCAGGAGATAATATCTATTTCCCTTGAATCCTTCTAAATTAGATTAAAAATAATATTCAACAGGGCCTTCACCATCCAGGGCCTGTTTTTTCTCATACTATGGTTTATAATAACCCAGCTGAGAAGTATGGAAGAAAGAATAGGGCATCTATCTAAACAGCTAAGGCCCCAGTATCTACCAGCTCATTTGCTCCTGTTTCAGAAAACCCAGACAAGCCTGTGCAGTCCCCAGTCATTGGCAAAGATGCAGTGTAGGCAGCCAGAGCGGAAGTGACAGTCTGCATTGGGCTCCCAAGTGCTGAGGAGATTGACTGAAACAACTAGAGAACTCTGGATGCCAGATGCTCACTGTGAACCGATGTTCATTAGACCTTTGTAAAGATCACTAATTACAGTATGACAGCATCCAAAAGTATTTCCAACAGGCATGGCTAGCTTTCAGTTTTGTTGCTTAGATTCTTGGAAGTTGAAACTAGGACCCCCTTGTATAGAAGGTAAGCACTCTACCACTGAGTTGTATCCCCAGTGTTCTTTTGGGTGGGGGATGGATTCATGCATTTAGTTAGAACAAATAGTGTAGCCACACAATAAAATAAACTTGGTGGTCATCAGCAGCTATCAATTCTAAGAATAATTTTACATTTAAAGTGAAGATACAAAGCTTTTTCATATACACACCCATAACCCTCTCTTAGTTGATTGAATAATGTATTCTAATGAGTAAGCTGTAAGTTACAAATAAGTTGTTAGGAATGTATAAGACAAAGCTGGAGGAGGAGAAGGAAGAAATAAGGTAATCTGTTCTCTGTCCCCTTCAGACACTTCTAGGCTGGACATTTTTTCACGTCTTGCTTTTTTACAGGGTCTCACTAAGTTGCCCAGGCTGGCCTTAAACTCACACTTTTACCCAGGTGGGTCTTGAAGTTAGAATCCTGCCTTAGCCTCAGAGTAGCTGGGATTTCAGGCCTATGTCACCAGACCTGACTGCTCTATTACCCTGAAATTTGGAAGCTGGATGAGTTTTAGAATTCAGATGTCTTGAAAGAGTGTGAGTGAACATTCATGCCATACGTTTCTTGACAACCCACTAGGGCCTGAAGTAATGCCCCCATAGTCAAACACACATTCCTGTAAAATGTTCTAACATCCGTATGTATTGGGAGGGGAGTGTATACGCAGAAGCCAGAGGTGGAAGTCAGCTTCTTCCCCAGTTGCTTTCCGATGTAGTCTTTGGAACAGTCTTGTCACTGAACCTAGAGCTCTCCATCCCCACCTCCCAACATTGGGGTCACAGGTCTGCACTACTGTAGGTGTTGGGGATCTGAGCTCAGGTCCTCATGTTTGAATGGTAAGTGCTTTCCGGAACCCTTTTCTCCTGCCCTTCCCTTTTAGGGTTTTTTTTTTTTTTTTTTTTTTTTCTTTTTCTTTTTTCTTAAAAAGTCTTTCTCTCTGCACTACATACCATTCAGTTCCATCTGAGACCAGAAGAGGGCATCAGATCCTCTGGAATTGTAGTTAAAGGTGGAGCTGTTATTGGGACCTGGAAGACTGGCAGTCTTTGTCACTCTTTGTGGTTGGCCATTACCTCTGAGTCTTTGACTATTTGATACTTTGTTGGCAACAGAATGTCAGCACATGGGAGAGAGGCATTGAACAGATTGTTTTGGCAATTGAATCTCCCCTCAGCTAAAACAGATTTAAAAAAAAAAAAAACTTAGGCATTAAGTTTGGCAACAAACTTGGGGATGATATCTTAGTTTTAAGGGCTTTTTGAGTGTTGCAAATAAATAATTATGGACTGAATTTCAAATTTTATTTTTATTAGTATGTATATGAGAGATTGTTTGAACACAGCACATTTGTGGTAAAGGACAGTGTTCTCTTGTTCCATCGTGGGATCCAGAGATGGAATTCATGTCATTGGGGGTTGCAGAGCAAGCACTTTTACATACATACACACCCCAACAGCAACAAAAACAAAAAAATCAAGTATTAAATCTACAAGTGATAAGTTGATCTTATAGCGACAGAACACAGCTGGCTCACCACTGAGCTGTGTCCCCACTGAACACTGCTTAGAGCATACAAAATCTGCTTTGTCAAGTCCTTCAGTAAATGTTTTACCAGTCTAGTTCTGTGACAGAGTGTACAGGGACAATTCACCTTCTAAAAATCCTAACTATTCCTGTTTAGTGCTGGGATTACAGGCAAATACCATACCCGATTTTGA
This sequence comes from Phyllotis vaccarum, assembly GCA_033318265.1. Lineage (NCBI taxonomy): Eukaryota > Metazoa > Chordata > Mammalia > Rodentia > Cricetidae > Phyllotis > Phyllotis vaccarum. Next base: position 4,536,610 of record JARWLC010000012.1, on the reverse strand, counting down.
TTTTATCTGGTGTGTCCAGGTTTCATGCAGATTAAAGAATTCTGTAAATGAGTTAGAGCCCCACCCTAGTAGATTTGTTTCTTAAATGTAAGAATGAGGCCGGTTGTCCCAAAGGCAATTTTAGGGCTGTATCTACATACATGTCTAGGCTGTAAATTGACATTCTCTGTAGCACAATGGTCCAGTATTTTCAGGTCAGTAGGCTCTGAGCTAGATGTGGAACACACCTGGAAACTATACTTGGGAGACAGTAGCAGGAAGACTGGCACAAGTTCGAGACTAGACTGGGCCACATAGTGGGACCCTGTCCTGTCCCTCCCCCTAAAACAGCAAATAATCTGTCTTTGAAAGTTATTTCTTAATTTCAATACTTTCAAACTTGCTTTAACTGAATATCTGATTATTATTTTTTTCAGAATGAAGTATTGACTTCTTAACACTCAAATCCTTTTTGTTTTGAGACAAGGTCCCATGTAGTCCAGTCTGTCCTTGAATTTGCTATGTATCAAGGATGACCTTAAATCCCTAATCCTTCTGCTTTTCTCTACCTCGAAGGTCCTGGGATTGTCATGCACTGCTGAGCCCCACTGAGAAACTTGTTAGTGTCCAAGTTTAACAAGGTGGCTTCCTTCCTTAGTGACCCAGTCCAGGCTCCTCAGAGAAAAAGACGTCCTCAAATCATGATACCATCTGACCATCTGAATGCTCTTTCGAGTCCCCTGGGATTTGTGTTCTAAGCCTGAGGGTGGGGCTAGGGCCCTATGTTACCAGGTCAGGCTCTGTTGTGATCTCAGGGGCTTGGTTTACCTCGGAAAGCATGGCCAGCTCGTTTGCACCCTCTGCATTTCCCCAGAGGCTGGTCTTAGAATATCACATCACTGGATAAAACCTTTTGAGTTCTTTTTTTTAACTCTTGAGTATACTTGCCAAAAATGTGGGTGATTTTCATCCTTTGTCATGAAAGGGCAGACAGACAGAGGTACCACAGACCTGTGGGCTCTGCTTGTGTTCCCAGTAGCCTGCACCGGTTGCCCTATTCTTTGCTTCATTTCTACTCTAACCCAGTCACATACCTTTTCTGTTCCCCGTCTATAGTGTCCTGCTTTTTCCAGTGTTTGATCTTTGGGAGATAGTAAATGTGGAACTGATAACATGGGATTCTCCTCTCTTAAGATTTGGATATGTATGACAGATTTTAATTTAGGCATTATATTTTAAAGCTTTATTGGGGTAATTTCTAAACACATCCTTATTGGCAAAACTATTCAACATCAAAACAGGACTTGGGGCTAGGAACATGGCTCAGTGAGTGAAGCATTTGCCATGTAAGCTAAGGACCCCAGCACCCACATGACGTCAGGCAGTTGTGACAGGGTCTGGGATTCCTGGAGCGCCCTGGCCAGTTCAGCTCTTGAAGGAATTAAGAGCTCTAAGTTCATGTAAAATCCTGCCTCAGCAGTGACCTTTGGTGCTCACTCAAGCTTTTCTTCCCAAGCACAACATGCACACACAGGAAACCTGAAGTTCTATTCTGTTAGCAGTAAATTTCCCTTCTAAAGGACTGGCCTTCCAAATACAAGTTTACTTCTACCTTAGTTAAATGCCAGCCTGAGTTAGCTGAGACAGTCTCAAAAAAACTAACTTTGGGGCTGGAGAGATGCTCTATGGTTAAGAACACTGGTTAGTCTTCCTGAGGACTTGGGTTGGATTCCAAGCTCTTAATTGACAGCTCACAACTTTAACTGTTGACCCAGTGGATCTACCGCCCTCTTCTGACCTCCACAGGCACTGCATGCACACCCCCTTTCACCAAAAGCGAGTACACTAGGAAATCACTCTTAAATTCGTTTACTTAAATAACTTCACTTTAGATGGAAAACCTTATATATGTGTAAACAAAGGCTTTTTGTTTTTTGCTTTTTTATTCAAAACAGTGTTTCTCTGTGTAGACCTTGCTTTGCTATGTAACCCTTCCAAGAGTAATGATCATGAAGATAAGAATCCAACACACCTTAAGTTAAAGGACATTTTATTTACTGACAGATTGAAAATCCATAACTCCTTGCAGTGCAAAATGCACTACTGACCCATTACAAAGAACTGGTGTTAATACACAATGTTCAAGCAATCCTACACGTGTTTTTGGCAAAGTGCTGTGCAGTTCATTTTGTATAAAACTGACCATCTGTGACCCAATCAGTATAAAAAATTATAAAAACAAAAACAGATAGTGGCTCAAGAAGACAAGCTGCCATTTATGCATAGGTTGATGTACAGAATATACAACCTAACCAAAATGTCCCTTTTGAGTTTTCAAGTTAATGAGAGAAAACAAAACTGCCCATAAACAGATTACAAAGGCACATAATACAACCTCCAATACTTTTCTGTATCTGTAGATCATACTCTGCCTTCAGAAGGCAAATGTGTTCACAATTTTACTAGAGGAAAGAAATAAAGCCACTTCTTAAAAATAACACACACAGTTATTAACTAAAGTTCAAAACTTATGGAGGAAAACAAAAACCACACACACACACACATGCCCGAGGCTCCCAGACACACACATCTAACCTCCCCAAGCACTGTCTGGTTTTTACAAGTCCACTTAGGAAACAGTACTAAGACAGTCAGGAAAGTACAGGGTTAAACTGGTCATTTAACAGACAACTTTCAGTATCACAAGGAAACTTATCACTGATACACAGAATGGTGTCCTTAAGTTGCCTTCCTCTGAATAGTAACCTCTCTTCCACAAAAAGGACTCTTGCCAGTAAGAGAAGACACTTGCCTGGTGTGTCTGCACCTATTTCTGGTATCTTTCTGCACCAAAGCTGCTTGAATTGGTGTCACATTTCAAGAGAAACTTGCCTGTGACAAAGTGGACAAGACTGTCATATGTATAAATTTACTAAATAGACAAGCATGTAAAATTTCAACATTAGAATAAGTAGGTTCGGCTGCCATTTATAATGCATCAGAGGCTGATGGCATGAAACTACCTAACTTTAAAGAATTTAAACTACTAGTATCTATAGGCCTTATAAAATAGAAAGATAACTTCAAGGCAACAGTAGAAACATATAGTATCTCCCAGTACAAGGAGCAGTCTCTTAACTGTGTCTAAAATAGAAAAAGGTAGAAATGTTTTCCACTAACCTATTCAAACATATTTAAATGTCTGTCTTCTAATTGTAGTACTTCAGACTTATTTTTGTTTCCAACTCAAGAAAAAAATGAGAATAGAGACGATACACTTCCTTGCTTTGTTTGTTTGTTTTAAGAGCATACAAAGACTGTATGCTTCTGTGAGGACGGAGCAACTTAGCAAAGCAATTCAGATTTCAACAGATGTGAAGACTAAAAACCAGTGTACATGTTTGAGAAGCAGAAACAACAAACAGGCTTATGAGCCCTGGCAAGTTTTAAGTAAACACTCTTCTCAATAGAACCAAAGAACTGATAAAACAGGAACAGTCTGCAAGGGAACTGGAAAAATATAGAGAAAGTTAATGGGCTTTGGATTTCTTTTTTTTAACTTCCTGTAATGGGAAGTAAAAATCCAGTCTCTTTGCATCCCTGCACCTACCCAACCATACAAATACAAATAGCCACAAGATAAACATGTCCAGCTAAGTCTCTACATGCAGTGCACAATATAACTCAGGAAATAGTAATTAACAGAATACAAGCTTTAAAATGTTTAACACAAAAGTTTGAGAAATGTGGGGTCCACTGTAAAACCTAAAAAATGTACTCCAGATGTATGGCAGATACATATACCATGTATTCCAGACTTTCCAAGCAACATTGTAGGCTATCAGTTTAGGAATAGCCGGAGCTCCTGAGCTGAGTGTTGCTCCACTCTGTGTTGTTTTACAGGACTGGAGATGGTGCTCTCCACTAAGTCCTCACCGTTTGTACTTCTAATGCACTCAAGTGCATTGTAAACACTAGTAGTTAAAACAGCAAAATGATGATCACAATCAGTAATCAACTCAGAAATTTTCATTTGGCCGTGTTTCAAAAAATGTTGTTCTGTGTCAATAGACTTGTGTCTTACATACTGTTGCCTAGCAAAACACCTAATGACCAAGAACTTCAATTTTTCTTCAGTTCTTACATGTACCAAATTTAAATACTAACTTTAGATTCTCACACAGGAACCACAGTATGCTACCTACTGTAGGTGGTGTGGTAATCTTAACCCTAAAGAAAAAAAATCCCAGTAATTTATCTGTTTGCTGGTTTTCAGGAACAAGGTAAAAACTAGGCACAGACAAGGCAGGTGAGAAGTCAGTAACTGGAAGAGATATACTCAAGGGATGAAGAAATCTGGGGGAAAATCGTTAAAAACACAAACTATTGCAGTTTAGTACACAAATGAGGTCATGCTGACCCAACAGATTCTCGTGGCTGAACTTCCAGCTTGTGATACACAACTTGAATGTGACATAATGGGGTAGGAAAGACTTACATGTATTTATAGGTTTGTGTCCAGAAGACACATAGCTGGTGTCTTTTCAAGTTATGATCCTATAACAAACATGGTGTAAAACATGCACACCTTCATGAAAACACAAATAGTAACAAATAACTTCCCAGTTTGACAAACTTCATAGACTTGGCCCCTAGTTAGAAAACAAATAAATAAAGGGGAAAGTCAGAATGGAAAGGGTTTAAGAAAGGATAAAGAATATAGATCCTGTTCTAAGAAAGACATCCTGGCACTTATCACAGCCAGTGTAAAAAATACCCTTCACCATCTCACTGCAGTTGTAAAGGCCCAGCCTCGTCAGAGGAGACCACAACTCTTGAGTGGAAGTCTCCCAATCTGCTATAGGATAATACTTCACATAACAGCATGCTGCTTTTTTTTCCTTTGAAATTATTTTATAAACAAGTTTTTAATTAGAGTTGCAGAGGAGATAGGGAAATTAGCTGTTTGATTATACTGGTAATATTACTCTCAGTTGAATGTGCTTTAAGCTGTAAATGTGTAATATTCTAGAAAGTTGGTCCCAAGTGTGGATGGCTCATTAAAATCCATCAGAACTGCTTTTAAAAAGAAGTGACCAGTTAGAGGTTTTTTTTTTAAAAAAATCCTCTACATCAAGTTAACTGGCCTATGTGAGTGGAACCCTGCACCCTGGCCTCATTAGCACCAACCCTGAAGAATAGTCATGGCAGAAAAAGTGCCATAGCCTCCCACCACTAGGTAGAAAGGCCCTGAAGTTCACACAAAGTTCAGTTCTGAAAGCTCCACTTCCAATCAGTATGTAACCCTCACAACCCAGTGAGGGAGGTAAGTGCTTCCCTGCTGTTGGGGGAAACAGGCCAAAGTGGTTAAAGATTTTGTGACGTTTAAACATGAAAGCTCAAGGGAAGCAAACCACCTGTCTTCATTTAGGTGTTATAAATAGACGCCACTACAAGTCCTGTGCCCCTGGAGAGTTCAGGCTGAGTCACCACCGCATCTCCTCCTTTCTTAGGGGCAGACATGAACATGAAGTCAAGTGCAGTAAAGACTCTAGATACCTCCAAATACTGACTGCTCTGTGGATTAACTACAGACAGATTTCAAATGTCTCACAGGTCTGATTTTTCCCTTTGCATACGAGAAAAGTGCTTCTGTCCATAACCGCTGTAGTATCTATCTATCTGTACCATTTTGTGGAGTTCACATCAGAATTATTGAAGTTAATGTACCTGAATTCCACAATAATCTGGGAAAAAAGAACCATAAATATAGTATATGTTGTTTTCTTTCATCACCTGTTAGTGTGTAAAGCTGTACTCATTATATACAGAAAAACTATCAAGTACTGGTCAATAAAGCATATGGCTGACCCTGAGAATACATTTTTGTTTACACAAAAGATTAAATAATACAAAATAAATGAAATTGATAAGATGCTGACTAACTCATAGACCTTACTGTATTTAAAGACCACCCCAAACACTGTAACTGTAATGATATGTTTCCAAAATTATTCTTAAAAAGTTTTTTTAAAAGTAATTGTCAGGAGCAAGGCATTGTGATACACAGCACAAAAAATCTGGTTGTGAGAGTGTCTAAACACACAGATACACTAGGCTATTGGTCTTCAGTTGGCTGGAAGGAGACACACATCCCCATACATAGGCACAAATCCAAGGAAACCAACCCGCAGAATTCAGCATTCTCAGTAATTGTACTGGCGTGGGCAGGGCTGGTGAACCACCCAGCCACTGTGCTTCATTTGTCGAGTGTAGCAATCCCTGGTAAGGTTCTGGCGACGAAGGCCATTTCTGTTCAGAGACTGTCTTTCACTGTGTCCTTTTATCCATTGGGAAGGGCGGAAGTTCTTGGGTTGTTCCAAAAATGTTGCCTGAGCAGCAAGAGCTGCAACACAGCAGTGAATGTGCTCTCCCAGTTCACTTGTGGCTTCCATTCTGAAACAGACCAAAGTGAAGTATATCAATGACAGGCTGATGAAAGGCTACTTACTTAGTAATTGGTTTTTCTGCATTTATTTGTCTCTTGGGTAAGAACTCTGTGTCTCTTGTACTTCTGTCTGTTTGGTTTTCTAAGACAGAATCTCATGTAGCTGAGGATGGCCTCATATTTGCCATGTAAGCAGCACTGGCCTTGAATTACTGATCTTCCTACTTCAGCTTCCTAAGTGCTAGAATTACAGTGTGAGCCACCACATCCAGCTTTTAGCTGTTTTGAAGATAGCTATTTCAGTTTTACTACAATAAAATATTTTAATTTTCAAATTTGATCAAAAACCATTTACTTCAGTGGCATCTTCACAGATGATTTCTGGCTACAAGTAAAATGTCTTAGGTAGCATTTTAATCTGTATTTCATAAAAATATATATAAGGACATTCCTCCAACTTTGATTTTCTAGGTAAAAATCAATGCATATTACACACGTCAGTTTTATTTAATAGCACAGGAGGGCATATTTTTGAATGGCATTGACACGATAGTGTTTCAAGACCCTTAAATACGTGTATTAGAACATGGTTGCATACAGTATATATTTTCTATACTAAAAGCCAGTGAAGCCAAATTAGTTTGAACTGTATTAACACATAACAAAGTTTTGGTTTTCTGCAGTGCTGTTACTGATTCTCAGGCCTCTTGCAGAGTTGGCAAATGCTGGACAGGTGAGTTACATTGCCAGCACCATGTGATGATGAGAATGGGGATGAGATAGGTGTCTAGCTCCCAGTGTAGCAGGTATGGCCTTGGACTTCTGACCCTCCCACTTGCCCTCTGGGGCTGGGTCCACAGTGTGCAGCAGACAAGCCCTCTACAAACTGAGCTATATCCAAGTCTGAGTTTTAAGATTTTTACCAGTTACTTCATTCAAGAAGGGCAGTTTACGTATTTTTCTTAAGATGGTGGGAGGAAACTTTCTACGTGTATGCACACAGAGAACTAAAACAGACCCCATTAGGAAATTAACAGGGTTGGGTGGTAGTGTAGCTCAGTGGTAGAGGGCTTGTCTAGTATATACAAGGCTTGATCCCTGGAAGTAGGCAAAAAGACAAAAGGAAAAAGAAAACCAGAAAGAAGCTAAGATAAACACAATGACTTTTAGAAGGCAGGCATTTGGGTTCCTGGTCTCCCTGCTCAGACTGATACAGATCATACAGTCTCAAAGTGAACATACTTACTCTGTGCCCATGAGTCTTATAAGCAGCTTTTCCTGGCCCTACAAATGTTAAATGGTGAACTATTAAATCACTAGTAAGATTTAAAATGCCACTTTAATTTTACTACTAGGACATGGTCATTTTTTAAAAATTAAGACTGTTTACTGTGGGCAATTGACATATTCCTTAAAATTATGGTTGCTCATAAACCTTCACAAACAATATTTATAAAGGCTAAAATGCAATAAAACATATACTCTGTAGGCATTATAAGTACTTAGCTCCATACTCATGTGGCTTATGATAATATCCCTGAGGATAGACAATGTTTGAAAACCATGGTTTATTTCTTGTTCAGAAGGCATGCTGTTTCCTACATAAATAGTCTTGCCATTTTGGTAACCCCTGATTCTACATACACACCCTTTTTGAGACAGGGATCTCACTATATATTCCAAGATGTCCTTAAACTGGTGATATCCTCATGCCTCACCTTCCTAAATGCTACAAGCGTGTACCACCATGGCTAGCCTTGGATAGCTTATGAAAATTATTTACTGGTTGATCCTACATGTCTGTGTATATTGCAGTAAGCAAATCAACTCCTTGTGGCATCGAGTAGCAAACACTTAACCCCTAGATACAGTGCAGAGATGATGCTTTGGATAAAGCCGAGTGCTCTATAACTAAGCCTTTAAGGGGAAGTGAAAGTATGACTTGGTAAGAAGATGAAGTGAAAATTTGATGGAATATAATAGGCATCATGTCTAATAAAGTAGTACAGAGAGCATATCCCACCTGGGTCACAGTGTGGGTGAACTGGAATGAGCCTAGATAGTAAAACAACTTAGGACATGCCTAGGGTGTTAACAGTGTTCATCTGTGGATCATGAGAGATGGCACTTCAAATTTTAAAATTTCTGCATATTTAAATTTTTGACAATGTATAATTATCTTGAAAAACTGCCAGCTATATACATGCATGTGTACTTTAGTACTTAAAAGTACCGAATGCCAGTAAATAAATTTAAAGTTACCATTTTTTTTAAAAAAAATTAATTATTTCTGTTTTGTATGTATGAATGTTTTGCTTGCATGTAAATAAATCTGTGCAGCGCATGCCTGCAGTATCCACAAAGGCCAGAAGATGGTGTCATCCCCAGGGCCTGGAGTTACAGTTATAAATTGCCATCTGTAGATGTTGCAAATTTATTTAACTTGGGTCATCTGAAAGAGCAACCACTGATCTTAACAACTGAGCTGTCTCTCTAGACCCAAATCATGTTAAATTCTTGAGTGGATTCCTCAGAGATACAATCAGAATCAGTAGGGTAGAATTTTTAAGAACTGAAGAAATCTGCTTAAATCAACTGTAAAGCAATTAAATCAACATCACCTCCAAATAAGCTATATTTTAAATTCTTGTTGGGATGCCTAAAACACCTAACTCAGCAAAATTATGGCTTTCAAAAAAGTGCTCCTGGAAGTCCCAGTTTATGCCTGAGTGTTGTGTGGCTATATAAAACATGACTTTTGGTTCGGTACAAGTAAGAGTAAATGTATTTAACCTTGCTAAAGTGCATCTGTAATACTGATACTTGGGAGGGTAGCTACTCTGGAAAGGTTAGCATTGCCTGGTTTGGTTTTTATTCCATAGATAGGAAACAAGCCATATACAGTGAGCCAGTGGAGTCCTAGCCCTTTGGATGGCAATGAGGTACTCGAAAGGATCCAGAGAAGGTGGAAGTCGGTGCAACTCCCAGTGTGGTTTGCTATTACAGGGCATGTTTCACTGACATGCATGACTGACTGGCCTAACTCTAAGCAGATGGGATGGAGAGGAGGACTTGGTTTTCATAAGTGAGAATCGTCTTAGATGTGTACTGCTAAAAATGTTCTCTTGATAAAGGCCACAGGATATCTGGAAGGTTAATTTGTGACATGCTAATCCTTACTGGTTTCTCTTCCCTGAGCTTACTGAGTCCTCACCCTCCCATTTTGGACTGCCATATTACAAAACATTACTGCAGTGTAAAATCTGAGGATAGCCCTTGGAACAAATGCTTGGATTTTCTAAGTTAAGCACCATTTAAAGTGATTTAGCTAAGTTATGTGGAAGAAAATAACTTTCTGAGACATATTTTAGGTGAATTTGATACCCCAATTCACCTCCATATACAATATGCCAGAATTCTAATATACATTTTATATTTTTCCATTTAGTCTTTTTAAATTTCCCTTCAGTAGCATAATTTTATAAATGAGACAGTTCTCTATTATACAACCGAGCCATACTACAATTAATAATGCTATAAAACTCAATCCTGACCTGATGCTGCAATTATAGCCCTGACCATGTTACTTAAGTAAATCTCTAACACAATTACCTTTTTATCTTCTAAATAAAATCTTTTCTTAGCAGACTGCTTGTGTGGAAAGTGCTTGTAACATACCTGGGGCTGCTTGAGTTGTAGTCATTGGCCCCACAGCTGGTCTCACTGAGACCAGGACAGGAATTGTGCACAGCATAGACAGACATGCTGGGATGTTCAATGAGAAGGTTTTCCATGGGACTTGTTTCCACCTTGATAGTGGTTAATCCACCTGCGGTAAAACATGGGGGAGGGGTGATAAACCAGCTCTCTTCCATCGGACAGGACTCAAACTGGAGGAAGCAGGAATCACTGGGGTCAGCCAGACACTCCAAAGATGCAGGTAAACAGGAGAAGACTGAGGTGTGTTCTGCTGGGGACTCTTCACTGATGTCCTCATCTTCCTCCTCTTCCTCTGCTGAGAAACCAGTGCAGGTATCTAGATTGTGATCCGTGTTGCACATGGGAGGAGGAGCAGTATGGTAGTCATCCACCAAGTTCACAACAGAAGAAAGGACAATACTGTATTAACAAATGCTCACAAATTAATATCCAATCTGTCTATGTTTAGTTAAAGTGGCATTCAAAAATGGCTTTAGGATTTTATAGCATATTAGGAGCTCCGTGGGTTCCTGCTGCTCTTGAGGGTTTCCCATTAAAGTGCCTCTAATTTGACCAGGCTTTAGGAGTTGCAAAACTGGAAAGTCTGGCATCAGTCAGTTTCACTGACTGGATTGTCTGACACAAAATGTTCCCTGAAAGTTTTTAGAGATGTTCTTATTTACTTTTAAACCTTAAAAATTACATTCAGGAGTTCACATTTTTCTGTGTATATATGTATACATTCATGTTTGAATACACAAGAGGGGTGTGTGTGTGTGTAGAGAAGCACTCTACTGACTGAGACACACACACACACAGCCCGAGAAGTTCCCATTGCTTTGTTTTGTTTTTTCAAGACAGTTTCTCTGTGTAGCTTTGAAGCCTGTCCTGGAACTCCCTCTGTAGACTAAACGAGGCTGGCTGAACATACAGAGAGCCACCTGTCTGCCCTGAGTGCTGGGATTAAAGGTCTGTGCCACCACCACCCCGGAGAGTTCCCACTTTGAGTGTGGTGGGTCTGACTATAATCATAGTGCTTGGGAAATGAAGGCAGGACATCAGGAGTTTGTTATTCTTAGCTACATAGCTTGCTGGGTGCCACTTGGACTATGATGATGAATTGTTGAGTATACCTTACCTATGAAGTCAACAAGAATCCATTCATCATCTTCTTTCTCACTAAATTCTGGTTCTTGGTTGGAAGAAGTAGCAACTTCACCTACAAACATTTTGTTCAGTCTCTGAAACATTGTTAAGGCAAGATTGAGACTTTGGCTGGATATCTTTATAGCTGAGATTTCAAAACTGTCTTCAGCTGGCCTGATGGTACAGACAGGGGATTAAAGTGCAGTGTTTCTCCAAGTTAGGTGAAGAACAAGAGTCGTCCCTAAAACAAAGCAGAAAAAGGTTATTTTTTATTTGTTGTGAGGTTATTTTGAGACAAGGTTGGTTGGCCTTGACTGTCAATTCTCTCTTGTTTCTGCCATGATGCCAAGCCCTCATCTTCCCCACCCCATTATCCTGCTGTGCTGTATTATTCATGTATGACTTTAAGCAAGCCTCATATTTGGAATCTGTAAGAACAGCATAGTTTAACTTTTGAAACAATTTCTATTATTGACACAGGGAAATTTATATTGTAAAAACATAATTGTAAAAACTGGAGCATTGTGGGGTGGTTCCGGAAGCAGTGTGTATAAGGGACTCAAATCCTGCTTTCTTCCTTTCCCTTTAAAACTTAGGAAGGTGGGGCTGGTGAGACAGATACGGTTAAGATCACTTGGTCTTGCAGGTGATCAGTTCAATTCCCAGTACTCATATGTGGTTTATACCTGGTAGTTGGAGTGAAAATGGGCTTATAGGCTCATAGGGACTGGCACTGTTGGGGGGTGTGGCCTTGTTGGAGGAAGTGTGTCACTGGGGGCTCAGCTCTGAGTTTTCAAATGCTTAAGCCAAGCCTAGTGTAGCTCTCATTTTCCTGCAGCCTCTGGATCTGTCTCTCCACCATGTCCACCTGCACACCATCGTGCTTCCCACCATGATGAGAATGGACTGAACCTCAGTTAAGTGCGCTCCTTTGAAAGAGTTGCATGGTCATGAGGCCTCTTCACAGCGGTATAAACCCTAACCAAGACAACCATTTGTAACTGACATCCTCTTCAGACCTCAAGAGGGCACCAGGCATGTACAGAGAACATATACATAATACAGGCAAAACACTCATGAAATGAATAAATCTTAAAAACACACAGAAACATAGGAAGATGAGCCAAGGAGATATAGCTCAGTTGGTAAAGGCATAGGCTTCCAAGCTTCATGATGTCGGTTTGACTCCTGGAGCCAACATGGTAGAAGGAAAGAAGCAATTTACACAAGTTATCCACCATCCTCCACACGTGGGCCACACTTATTTTAAGACTTAGGAAGTTACACAATTTCAGTTGATTATGGCTCCTACCTCAGGTAGTTCTGGGTAAGTTCTAAAACCCAGCTTGTTTTATCTAAGCACAGAGTTACTGATGGTAAGTGACCATTTCTGTGTGGCTACCCCATAGCTTAGTAAGCGGAAAACATGTCAGAAGAATTTTTAATTTTTTAGCTCAAGAATATCTTTTTGCTATCTCCTACCCACACACTCTGATGCCACTCAGTCCCTTATCCAGTAGTATGGACTGGCTTTATAAATAGCCTACATCTACTTGCAGTCCCAACTGCTCTCATTGTACTTCAGGCAACAATGTTGTCCCTGATCTATCTACTCTTGTTAAATGAAGTTATAAAGGCAGTATTGCCTAGCAAGAGTCCTGGCACAAAGCTCTCTGGATAGGTCAATTGCTACTCTACAGATATTTAGTGAGTACCTACTTACATGTAAGACATAGTGCTGAGCACGGGAACCAGCAGTGAACAAGAACCACACAGTACAGAGGACAACTATGCTGCTCTGAGAAAGGTACCTGAGCCGTATGGCTGAACACGGTAAGAGTCATGGGTTAGTTTAAGAGCAAGAGCTAGCAAGTTATATGCCAGAACCATAGGCTGATCAGCATAAAATTAATACAACTGTCTGTGTGTTTCTGTGGGACTGTGGGTCTGGACCACAGGCCAGAAACATAACACTACGACACAGGGAATGAGACAGTGCAATTACTGCTGTAGCAGAAAGAATGCCCAGATGGTCCTCAGACCTCCCTCATTTAGCTCTCCAGTAAGTGACCTGGGATAGCTGAGAGGTCTCTAGAGAAGGGCAGGTAGAACACTGTGAAAGTCTACGTAAGTTAGGATGGCTGCAGATGCACAGAGAGGATCAAAGGAACAAGCTGGGGACCAAGTGAGAAGAGAGTAATTGGAGCACTTGGCAGACTGACAAGATCAATATATCTTGGCCTGTTTGGGGTACAGAGTGAAATCTTGTTTGTTTTAATAAATAAAAGGGGTGTGGTCAGGAAGAACATCTCTGGATAAGTTGGGTGGTAGTGGCCCCATTTAGAGGGCAGGATACCACACCGTATAGGACATACGCTCTGCTGTGCTGAGTTAGGGGAGGGAGCACAGCTAGCGATGGCAGGTGGTAGAGCACAAGTCTGGGCTGTGGGCCTAGCTTCAGCTAGGAGTGCACATTTAGGAACTATCAGCACAAGAACATGACCAACGGGCTCTTGTCATTTTTCCCCGTTAATTTTTATTTATTTGTTAGGTCAGTGAGTCTCACTCTTTATCTTTAGCCCAGGTTGGTTTGGAACTCATAATAGTGATTTTTCTGCAACAGTGAGGATTACATACATGATACAATGCCCACCTCACTTTTAAAATCATCTTCACTTAATAGTTCTGCTGCTACATCTTCTGTGTGTAGAATAGATAGCCACAACTATTTGGTATTGAAGGGTAAAACATCTCAAGCAAATGACAGTAAGACACTATGTGGTTGGTAATGCATCATCCTCAGCCACTAATTATTAAAAGCGGGTAAACAGGAAATGTCACTTGCATAACCAGTTTTCTTCAAACCTTCTGGGAAACAGCATGGTCAGATTATGAGAGCTGCATGCTAACTGGAGGGTTTAAGAGAAATGGTAGACTATGGTCTGCCTGCAGCCAAAGGCGGGGTTGTGGGGTTGTGAGGAGCTCTGGGCATGTAAGAAAGGGAGATAAAGATACATTTTTTTAAGCATTTAAGGTAGCCCAAGTACCACTGTGCTGAAGGAGCTTGGACAGCTGTCACCACTGCCCTGAGAGTAAGGCTCTAGCTGTGAGGGGAGAACCTCACTGGGCACCTCTTCAGTCATCAAGCGTGAGAACCTTGTCCTGGGACTGAGCCATATCAGTAACTACAAGCCATAAAAGGTGGCTGGGTCAAGGCTACTGGGCAGGTGCAAACTGCTCCCTTTGGCTACCGCCAAACCCAGAGAGGCTGGCTGTGCCTTCAGGATAGGCTGCTCCTGAAGATCTCTGAGGCACAGCACAAGTCATAAATTTCTCTGCAAGGACCAGCAGTGGGAAAATGGTCTTGGGTTCAGAGTCCCTGGGGGTATTTAAATGACACAGTTTGGAGCCTTGAGAAGGACACAGAATTGAGTCCTGGGGAGAGGTGACTAGCCTAGGAACCAGTAGGAGAAGCTCTGGCACTAACATGGGTGACTGGATTAATCCTTGTGAGCCTGGATCTTACTGTAATAAAAATAGGGAACATGGATAAGATTGCTTCAGGGAGGGCTCACAACTAGTACAGTCATGATGTACTAACTATATAGGATGGTCTATATATAAGTCTCTGTGGCCCTACCTACTGTAGGTGTTACCAGGGGCAACGAGGTGCTATAGTCAAACCCTGAACACCAAAACTCCTTTAAGGCTGCCACCAAATGAATCAGATACTACCCCATATATTTTACTTCTGCGACCAAGACACTGAATTTTAACTTTTAAAACTGTCCTGCTGAATTAAAAACATTTTTAAATGGGGGGGGGGAGTCAAGACAGAGTCTCATTAGCTCTGGTTGTCCTGGAACTCACTATGTAGACTAGGCTGGTTTTGAACTCAGAGAGATCTGCCTGCCTCTTGAGTGCTGGGATCAGGGGTGTGTGCCACTACCACCTGGCTCAGTAAACTATTCATAAAGCAAAAACCTAAGTATGGCTTAAGTATTTCCAGTGAGGACTTTTATCTGATTATGCCACCATATAAGGCATATACTGGAATGTACTTGAAAGACTTTTGTACTGGAAACACTAAATATCTCAATTTTACATCTATTTTATGTTAGTATAATGTTTTGATGGTTATGTTTAAATAAATTATGCTAATAAAATAAATTTCATTTTCCCCTTTATTTTAAACATAGCTACTAGAAAATTTAAGCATCTACATAGGACAGTGATGCTGTATAAAAAAATTCCTAGGCACTAAAGAGATAGGTAGGCAGTTCAGAGTGTATGCTGCCTCCCCAAAGCACTAGAGCCTGATTCCAATCACATCAGGTGACTCACAACTGCTTGTAACTCACAGCTCCAGAGGGTCCCATGCCGTCTTCTGGCCTTTGAATTTATGTTCCCTGTCGCAGGCAGGCAGGCAGGCAGGCAGGCAGGCAGGCAGGCAGGCGCGCGCGCGCGCGCGCGCGCGCGCGCGCGCGCGCGCACACACACACACACACACACACACACACACACACACACACACACACACACACACACACACACACACACACACACACACACACACACACACACACACACACACACACACACGGGGGGGGGGGGGGGGTGTTCCACAACGTTAACACCCTGTCTTCCCACTGATGACCCAGAGAATGTCACTTCATAATAGTCACTCTTCTGACCTTAACACCCACCCAGAGATTTTAGCTCCAGAGAAGATCGGTTCTCTGTGGAGACAAATAGAAAACAGGGCTTCAGAATGTCCCCATATGGTCAGTGACAGACGCATTCATAACTGTAGGGCAGTAGTAAAACTCTAATTGAAAGTTCCAGAGAAAACATGAATCCCCAGGAGGACAGATTGACAAATAGAGCTGTGGAATTTAGCAAAGAGCCCAGAGAAGCTGCAGGAGGCAGCCTGCCGCTTGGAGGTACTTGGAAGCCTCTGGGTAGGAAAAAGAAACAAATTATCTGAGTTCAAGTATTGATCCAGACAGATTAACCCATCACTACCTTTTTTAATAAGATGAGCAAAACCACATCATGGGAGTTGAGAAAATGGGGATGGGTTCTAATCTACCACCTTGCTCAATCATTGTTAGCATCTGACCCATTTTCTTATAATTAAAAAAAAAAAAAGTCCTGTTTCTTTTTTTGAGACGGGATTTTTTTTGCTAAAAACCCTGGCTGACCTGGAACTTTCTTTGCAGACCAGGCTGGCCTTGAATTAAATTCAGAGATCTGCCCATCTGTCTGCCTCCTGAGTGCTGGGATTAAAGATGTGGTCCCCTACTGCCTGGCAATCAGTATTTAAATTTAACATTTTATCCTGTTTTTCACACCACGAGTAGAAACTATTTTATGGGCAGAGAAAGTGGGTAAGAATACTCTCCTTGGTAAATTTGTAAGCTCTCACTGGCATTCCTATCTCAAGTGTGCATTTTGAGATGCACACTCAGGGAAAGAGTGTGGTGTGGACTTAACTGCTGGTTTTCGAAACTTGGTCTCTACCACATGTGGGAATCAGGTGTTTAGATGCCTCTTTTTTTTTTTTCCTCTCTGTCCTTAACATGAGAATAACAAGTAGAATGAAGTTGTCCCTGTTTCTTAGGGTCAACTTCACAGTAACTGCCTGGTGAATAGCAGGCAAGATCACAAGGAAACTGAGCGAGTTAGCATCTTTTTAAATTGTTTTTCCCCATAAAGGGCCCACATATACGTAAGACTAGTCTTGCTAGTAGTTAACAACAATTACAATTTGCAGAATGATTTATGGTATGTGACAGGCCATCGAGATTTCTTTATTCTGCGAGTAAAAAACTGATCCTAGAAATGAAAATAACTTGCTCAAAAGCAAGAGAGCTGATATCTAGAGGTAGCAGTACATCCTTCCGCCCTGGTGCTTTGCTTTTCCCTGTACATGATCTCTGGCTCCTTCCAACCTGTCTCAAAAAAAAAAAAAAAAACAAAACCGTGAGCAATTTTCAGTTATTTTGGCTGCCAGCAGGTGGCTCCAAAAACATTTTAAAATTAACAACAACAAAAGCACCCACAACTTTGATGAGTGCAGTGTGGCTCCTTGGCAGTTTTGAAAATACCAGCTGGCTAAACAGATCATTGAAAAAGCATCCTTAAAACTATTTCCCTGGGGCCAGCAACAGGAAATTGTCTGCTGGCAAGCCCAGAATATATATGGTGGAAGGAGAGAACCTACTAGTTCAGAAAAACAAAGATGCTAATACAAGTGTTGGCTCTTTGGTCTCAGACAGGGCTGGCCTTCAACTCCTGATTCTCAGACCTCCACCTCCTAGTACTGGAATTACAGGTGTGAACCACCAACCCTTGGCTTTGGTTCAAGTAATTTAAAAATCAATATTGAACTGTGGTAAGAAAAAAAAAAAGCCAAGAAAGTTGTCTTGGCTCATCCCATACTCTGTCTGTTCAGTTAATTCACAACATTATTTCCCTGTGGACTGTCCTGAAGTCTAAAGACAGTGGGCAGAGAACAGTTAGGTTAGTAATTGACTGCTTGTTAAGATTGGCTTTTGAAAACAGCCACTCTCAAGAGAAATACACCAGGAAGCAGAAAAGAATAAAAGACTGGATGAGAAAACAAAAGACACTTTGATCGCAAAAAAATTAGCCCATGGTTTTCAGCAGCGCCTTTGAAAATTACAGTTTTGAATTACAGTGGCTAAGACCGAAAGGGCTGCCTGGTATTTTTCACACCTGCCAATGAAAAGAATTACAATCACCAAATGTGATTTCAGGATTCTGGACATCTGTAACGATGTTGTTCAAAGACGCAAGAGCCACACTCAAACTATTAAGCATTCTGAAAGGGCTCTTTCGGCCAGAAACGCTTAGGACTTACAGGTGGAAAGGGGTTCCCCTTAATCTACTCTGAACTTTCACAAGGAGCACACGTACCCATAGACGCACAAAGGAGGAATTGCACGTGAAATCTTTCTGCAAAACTGGCTGTGCGGCCATAAACTACTTAAGTTTCCTCCGTTTAAGTAAGCAAAGCTGGCCTCCCAGGGCTGCCCCGCGACGCTTTCAGACGAAGTGTTTAGAGCCCACAGCGGCCGCCGGCACACCCCAAGGGCCAGTGACCAGCCGGGCGAGGTCACGGGGGGCCGGGGCGGGTCCTTCCGTCCCCCCACGGTCACGGAAGGAGAGGCAGGGAGGATCCCAACCGCCGCCCGCACTTACGTGAGCCGAGCGGAGCGGGCGCCGAGGTAGCTGCGGGCCGGCTCCTGCGCGGCCGTCTGCCCGTCCGTCCCGGTCCTTTTGTTGTTGTGCAGCTCTGGGAACAGCTGATCGGTTCCCGGCCCCGCCTCGAGCCGCGCCAGCCCCGCGCCGACCAATCGGCTGCGCCGAGGGCCCCCCCTTCCCCCGGGGCCGCTCCGCCAGAGGTTGTCACTAACGCACGTGACCCGGCCCGGGCCAGAAACAAGCCCGGGCAACAAAGACCGAGCCCGGGCGGGCGAGCGTTCTCGGGGCGAGAGGGGCCGGGGACTGGCGAGAAGGGAGGGAGGGGGAGCCGGACCCCAGCGTGCTCAGGGTGACTCAGAAGCCCGGGGCTCGCTTGGCCGTGGTGCTGAAGGCAAACACGTCTGGGTGTTCCTCGAAGTCTGGACCCCACTCATCTACTGACCAGAAGCCAGGACCTCATCTGCTTTAGGGACTTCAGCTGGGCAAGCGCCTGGCAGAGGAGCCCCCCACTAGAGACCTAAAGGCCCTTAGCTTCTCAAAAGAGGAACCCTCAGTGGAGCACTGTATCTTCACAGGGTTCTGCTCTCATATGACCCGAGGAGGTTATGACCTGTTTTATTTATATGCCTGAAAAATGTAGACATTCACATGAGACCTACCTACTCAGTAGCTATTTTTAGTGAGAAGGAAATGAAACACTGCGTTTAGAAAGGGTTTCCAGACCAAAGCTCTACTGCACATACATAGGTGGGTTAACTGAGCCCAAGTGCTCTAGTAGACCCCTGCTCTGAACCTGTGGGTCTCCACCCCTTTGGAGTCAGTCCAACAACCATTTCATAGGGGACTTACATTATGATTCATAACAGTAGCAAAATTATAGTTACGAAGTAGCAACGAAAATATTATTATGGTTGGGGTCACCACAGCATGAGGACCACTGTGCTAGACAGATCTCTGAGGGGGAGACAGAGAGACAGGCTATAGATAGATAAAGATGGAGAGGTCTGGCTTCTTCCTCATCTGCTGACCTGATTCAAAGACCTTATGTGCTGTTTCTCCAGCCACAGAGCTTTCTTCTCAGTGATGGGTCCAAGCTGGTCAGGTATGCTCAGACTCCTGAACATGTTTACCTGAATCCGTGGGTCCATCGGCTCCCCTCTATATAATTTACCAACCTGAAGTTGGGGAGGGGGGTGGGCATTCCAGGTCACCTAGAACACTTGCAACACCCAGCCGTGTAGGGGGAATGGATTTTGACCTGCAAGCCCCCTTCCAGCAGGGAGTCGGAAATGTCTGGCACTCACGTAATGATCTGTGTGTGTTGGCCATTTGACCTTACATGCTTCCAGGGTGTAGTCTGTGCACAGTCTGTGTTTAGCTCTTAGCAAATCAGGTTGTTCTCTCTCAAATACTATTGATGTGTTAGGAGCCCTATTGTCTCTTGTTTTCCCTTTAATAATCCATCTAGAGGTCATCTTCCCATTTAGAACCAAAATTTATTGACAATTATAAAAATCTAGGTTT
Source organism: Phyllotis vaccarum (assembly GCA_033318265.1). Lineage (NCBI taxonomy): Eukaryota > Metazoa > Chordata > Mammalia > Rodentia > Cricetidae > Phyllotis > Phyllotis vaccarum. The sequence continues at coordinate 4,516,584 of JARWLC010000012.1, read as the reverse complement.
TTGTTTGTTTTACTGAAAAGACTTACCTTGTCCAGCTTAATAATTTATTACCCCTAAAGGTTATGTGTCAAAACATATAATACCTTGTGACAGAGTAAACCTGAGGTACATGAATCTTCCAGAAATAGCCACTATAACATCTCCATCACAAAATGTAATCTGTCCTCTACCCCAAACACATACACCTTTAATCTGGGCCAGCTCTGTGAGTGCTTTGAGCCACACCATAAACTAGTAATGGTATTGTTATGTTATGATATCAAGTATACTGTGTGGCTGGCGGGTAGCAGATAGAGGCCCCTTGTCCCATGGTAGAGATGCAGTCTAGGCTCTGGAGAAACTTTATTGCTGTGGAGAGAGGGAGGAGAAGAAGGAAGGAGAAGGAGAGAGAGAGGGAGCGGTCAAAGGTGGAGAGCCTTCTTAAATGGAACTTGATGTCTGTCAGAAGTCAGAATGCTGGGCAGGACAGGCTAATTGCCATTGGCCAGCTGTGGCTTCGGGGGTGAGGACAGAATCCTAACAGGTATTCTAGGATTTATATTTGTGACCATTAAGAAAATCCGGCAGTTTTCTGCTTTGTGGTCTGGAAGAAGACAGGACAGACTGTCAGTCATGTTGTGTGGAAGCTCAAACTAGTTGTGTAAAGTGGAAGATGCCTGGCCAGGCCTTGGGATACAGTCCATCCAAGCTGAGGAACCTGACAGGTGAGAAAAGTGTGGAGATAAGCTGTCTCTAGAGTCCTTCCAAAATGGCAGAATCCCGAGCAAACAAATGGTTGCTTTTTGGGGGGGTTGGGGGACAGGACAGTGTCTCTTGTAGCCCCAGCTGGCCTCCAGGCTGGCCTTAAACTTCTGATCCTCCTGCCTCTGCCTCCCAAGGGCTGGGATCACTGGTATGTGCTACTACACCTAGCAAATAATTTTTTTCAAGCATTAAATGCAGGCGGCTTGCTGTTTCACCTTCTTTTTTTTTTTTTTTTTTTTTTGTGGATTGAAGCTAGGGCCGTTTTCTTAAGATAAGCAAGAAATCTTCCTCTATATTCCTCAGCTCTTGGCACAGTTTTTAAAACAACAAATAGCCAAAATACAAAATGAAAAATCAAAAAGCCAGTAGAGAGTGGTAGCACACATCTGTAGTCTCAGTGCGTGGGAGGTGGAGGCAGAGAGACTAAGGAGTTCAAAGCCACCTTCCAAGTTGAGGTCTCTCTGGTCCACCAGAGACCTGGTCTCAAAACAACCAACCAGACCTAAACAGCAACAATAGAAACCCTACCACCACCAACAGAACAAATCCAGAAGGTCCATCACAGACATATCCATCTCTAACTTTACAAGTTCTTATTTCGCTTTGTTTTCACCAGGCCAGGCATGTTAGTTCAGTGATAGAGGACATGCCGGCACCTTCAAGGCCCTGGGTTCAGCACCAAAGAAAAGGAAAACCATATCTTATCCTGGCATCGGCTCGCTTTCTGTTTAGCCTTGCTGATTTATTATCTCACCACCTGGTACTTGTTTATTCCTGCGATGTACCAAGAAACTAGGGGGTGGGGTTGTTTGTGGAAAGTGTCTGCGGTCCCTATCAGTATTTCATCACTGACATTGTCTGGAAGCTTGGGGACTAGATAATAAAAGGAGCTACTAACAATAGAAATCACCAAAACCCTTCACTGCCTACTTACTGCCCACATGGGGTGGGGGTGGAGGTGGGTTGTTTCTGCTGCCTCCCTGCTTGGAACACTTCTGGTCTACATACTTCAATGAAGTAAGATTTAGGAGTACCTCCACAGAAGGAAGCTGTCGGCAACTGAACTCAAATCACACAAGAACAACACAAACTTCTCTCTGTTGGCTAAAAGACTTGGCCATTCCCTGCCTGCACAGAACCCATGAAAGCAACCATCCCTTAATTCATAGGCTAATTCCTGGAGTGTTGCTATAGTACCCAATTCCAGGCTGACCCCTACTGTGGATATGCGCTCTCTCTCTCTCCTTCCCTCCCCCTCCATCTCCCTCTGTCTCTCTCTCCTTCCCTCCCCCTCCATCTTCCTCTGCCTCTCTGCCTCTCTCTCTTCCCTCCCCTCCCCCTCCATCTCTCTCTCCCTCTCCCTCTCTCTCCCTCTCACTCTCTCTCCCTCTCTCCCCCCTCCATCTCCCTCTCTCCCCAACCCCCATCTGTCAGAGTACCTTGTCTGTTTTCCTTACTGTTCAATACACTTATCTACAGGAACAAAAGAAATTCAACCTCCAAGTTTTGTTTGAAGGATCACAGAGCTGAACCATTTATGCCAGGATCCAGATACAAGTTATGCTCCTGCCTCCTGGTCACAAAATTAGGCTGTGATTGTCACCCTGCCAGCCACAATGAGATTGATAAAGAGTATTGCTTCCTTCCTTCCTAGCCACAAAGGAGGACGCTACAGGCCTTCCAACATAAAGCACCAAACTGTTCCCCATACTGTAGAGAATCACAGAGTGAAGTCAGCTAGGTCATTTTAAATCTATCAACAGAGAGGGTCAGCTGGGCTCTGACCGTGGCCAGTTGTCTAGAAAAATGCATTTATGAAGATCAGTCACTTAAAATGCCATTGAAATACATTATCCCAAGTGAAGAGAACCAAACTGGACCAGAAAGCTTAGAACAAAAATGTGGTTTGAATAAGGATGGCCTCCAGAGGCTCATAGGTTTGAGTACTTGGTCACTAAGCACTGGCACTTTTGAGAGGGATTAGGAGGGTAGTGTTGGGAGTGGGCTTTGGGGTTGTAAAAGCTCATGTCGGGCCCTGTTGTAGAATTTTAAAGTGTGTATTTTAAAGTGTGTTACTTATGCTTGTGTTGCATTTGCTTAACTCTGTGAAGCTGTTACTTGCCTGTATAAAACACCTGATGGTCCAATAAAGAGCTGAATGGCCAATAGCAAGGAGGGAGAAAGAATAGAAAGGGCTGGCAGGCAGGGAGAATATATAGAAGGAGAAATGTGGGAGGGAAGAGGAAGGAGGGAGAGGAGGAGGACTCCAGGGTCCAGTCACCTAGCCACACAGCAAGCCATGGAGTAAGAGAAGTGTTTATAGGAGAGAATGGGAAAGTCCAAAGGCAAAAGGTAGCGGGGATAAGTTAACAAAAGCTGACAAGAAACAAGCCAAGCTAAGACCAGGCATTTATAGGTAAGAATAAGCCTCTGTCTTGGGAGCTGGCTGGCAGACCCCCAAAAGCAAAAGCAATGACAAGGCCCAGATCGGCTGCCTGCTCTTCAGGAAGTAGATTTCTCAGCTCCTTCTCCAGCACTACGTCTGCCTTTTTCTTACAAATTGTCTCTGACCTGTGTGCACTCTTCGTGCATGGACATGCCCAAGTGCACAGGCGTGTAATAAGTTAAAATGTAAATAAAATCTTTCACACTAGGGAGGTTGAGGCAGGAGAATACTGAATTTAAAACAAGTCTGGACTATATATTAAGACTATGTCTCAAACAAAAAATTCTTAAAAAGGAATTACGTGCTGGAAGAGGAACTAAAAACCAGTGGGATGTGGTGTGTGCTGGAGAGAAGCACCCTCAAGAACTATGAGCCCCAGTTTGGGCATGACGGCACATACCTGTACTCCCAGTACTAAGGAATCTGAGGTTTACAAACAGCCTGAGTTGTGTATATTGATTTCCAGGCTGGTGTGAGCTATAGAATGAGACTGTCTCAAAGGAGCAAAAGCCTAGTTGGAGAACCTGATGAGATCTCAGTGATAGTTCTGCAGCTTCGGGCAAGCCCGGCATTACCTTCAAACTCCTTGGTTTCTGGGTGGATGAACAGACAAGAATCCTCTTGCATATAGTTTTACTAAAAGTCATTCTTGCAGTTGGAGGGTAGGGGCAAGAGCATCCCTAAATGGGGATGATCCCTAAATGGGGATGGTCCCTAAATGGGGATGGTCCCTAAATGGGGATGGTCCCTAAATGGGGATGGTCCCTAAATGGGGATGGTCCCTAAGTGGGGATGGTCCCTAAGTGGGGATGGTCCCTAAATGGAGCTCCCGAGGCTGACTTGTTTTTGATTGATTTGGTTTAATTTTTTTGAGACAGGGTTTCTCTGTGTAGCCCTGTCTGTCCTGGATCTCTCTGTAGACCAGGCTGGCCTTGAACTCACAGATCCACCTGCCTCTGCCCTCTGATTGCTGGGGTTACGGCTTAGAGTTACTTTTGATTGTTTTTCTATCCCAGTGGGACTTCTGTAGGGCCTCTTCTTTACTCCTACTTGGCAGAAGTTATTTCTTTCCCTTTATGGCTTAGACAAGTAATGTAGTCCTGTGAAGGCCATTCATCCAATAAGGTCACAAAGTGTTGGTGTGGAATATTATTTTAAGGTGTGTTGCATTTGTTTGTGCTGTGGAACATTTGCTTTATTGATGCAAAGATGTGCTGTGTTCTTGTATGATGCATTCGTTTAACTCTGCGAAGCTGTTACTTTGTCTTAAACACCTGATGGTCTAATAAAGAGCTAAATGGTCAATAGAGAGGCAGGAGAAAGGCAGGGCTGGCAGGAAGAGGGGATAAATGGGAGGAGAAATCTGGAGCAAGAGGAGAGGAGGACAGCAGGGGCCAGCCACCCAACCACACAGCCACCCAACCACACAGCCACCCAACCACACAGCCACCCAACCACACAGCCACCCAACCACACAGCCACCCAACCACACAGCCACCCGGCTACACAGCCACCCAACCACACAGCCACCCGGCTACACAGCCACCCAACCACACAGCTACCCGGCTACACAACCACCCGGCTACACAACCACTCGGCTACACAGCCACCCGGCTACACAGCAAGCCACAGAGGAAGAGTGAAAGTAAGCTTATAGAAATAAGAAAAGGTAAAATTCCAGAGGCAAAAGGTAGATGGGACAATTTAAGTTAAGTAAAGCTGGCAAGGGGATGGAGAGATGGCTCAGCGGTTAAGAGCACTGATTGCTCTTCCAGAGGTCCTGAGTTTCAATTCCCAGTGACTGCATGGTGCTTCCCGACCATCTATAGTGGAATCTGATACCCTTTTCTGCCATTCAGGTATACATGCAGATAGAGCACTCATATACATAAATAAGCAAAAATTAAAAGAAAAGCTGTCAAGAAATAAGCCAAACTAAGGCCAGAGCATTTATGATTAAAAATAAGCCTCTGTGTGTGATTTATTTGGTAGCTGGGTGTGACCCCCCAAAGAATAATAAGAGTAAAAACCAACTAACAATAAAGTGCCTCTGGCATTCATTCAACATTTTAAAAAGAGCACTTATACTATACCCCTTAAAGAGACAGCATTCAACAAAGCAGGCCTGATTCTCCACAACTCTGCTTCTAGTGGAGGCAACATGGTAAGTAAGTGACCATACGTGTGAAAGATGTTGTGGAAAAACCCTCTTTGTTGCTTTAAGACTCTTTCTCTGTGTAGCCCTGGCTGTCCTAGAACTCACTCTGTCTCCTGAGTGCTGGGATTAAAGGTGTTCACCACCATTGCCTGCTGGGAAAAAACCTTTTAAGTGTAAAAGTTTTAATGGGTTCTGAGAACTTTAGTCCCAAATCCTCCTCAATGAAGAACCAAAGGTTGTCATTATTTTAGTAAAATAAGAAAGGACCCAGAAAGGTGTCCAGACCATGAGGAAATTTATGCCTAACAAACCACAGTTTGTTCTTTGTTGTTGCTGTTTGTCTGTTTGGTTTTATTTGTTTGACACAGGGTCTCATTATGTGGCTGAGGCTGACCTTGAATCTGTGGCAGTTCTGTTTTAGCCTCCCAAGTGCGGATTAAAGGCCCTGGCTCTGACCTGCACCTCGTATTATGACTATCCTTCCCTAGCACACACTGTTGTACCTACATGACTTTACCTGCCCCAACATAAGCTCAAGAGAAACTGTCAGCCCTGGAGAGCTGGCTCCTCAGAGCCAGAGCTTTTTGACCCATGACTCGGATAGAATTTAAAGTACGCGTGATGAGAGCCAGGTTCTGTGGTGTGGGTCTCTGTCCACCCCATGACTCAGAAGAATAGCCACAAAGATTCTAAGTTCGGCTGGGTGCAGCTTAGGCTGTGTTTCAGAAAATAAGGGTTCTGAAAATTAGGAGTGAGAGATGTAGCTCAGCAACCCACCACTTGCCTACAGGGCACAAGCTCCAGATTCCATCCTAGTATTGAAAAGAAAAAGAACAGTAGATGAGACATGAACAGGTTGAGGAGTCAGCAGGGCCCTCAGGATAAACTGAGGTGGGGCAGGGTGGTACTATTGTTAGAGTAAGTAGCAGCAGCAGAAGTGGGGCGAACTGTTGAAATTGGTATTTATTTTAAGGTTGAGATGAGGCTCTTAAGTGAACTGAGGTATATACAGGGTGGGAGGGTGGAGGATGCTGGGATTCTGGTCAGTGGTAAAGGAAATGGGGAGACAGAGGCCAGGTAGAGGTGGGCGTTGGCCTGGACATGCTCTGTAGGCCTTTCAGTGGGCGTGTTCATTGGACGCTTTGGCCTGCAGCTGAAGGGAGAGGTGGAAAGGCAGAGGGAAGGGTGTGACTCCAGGGCCTTAGTCATATTTAGAGCCAAGGAAAAGCGGGAAAGTGAGAGTTGATGGTAGAGTGGCTGGAATAGCTCCCACCGGAGAATCTGAGCAGTTGCAAGGAAGTCCAGAGGTGGCCCAGTGACTTCAGACCTGTTGGGTGGTGGCATCAGAGGTGGGGAAAGCTGAAAAGAGCAATGGAAATAGAAAATCTAACTGTAGGGTTGGCTCAGTGTTCAGGGGCACTTACTGAAAAAGACCCACCCGGTAGCTCACCACTGTTCTTAACTCCTGTTCCAGAGAATCCAGTGCCCTCCTTGTAAACACCAAGCACACATGGGAACAAAATTCATTTACATAAAATGAAATCAGTTTTAAAAACAAAATTTAAAAAGTCTAACCGAGCTGGGCATGGTGGCATATACCTTTAATCCCAGCGCTCAGGAGGCAGAAATAGGCAAATCTTTGTGAGTTTGAGCCAGCTTGTCTACAAAGTGAGTTCCAGGACAACCAGGACTGTTACACAGAGAAACCCTGTCTTGAAAAAAAAGTTTAATTGTTTGTCTGCCCAGCACTAATTAACTAGGTCCCCAGAATAGAAAAGTTACAGAACAGTCGATGCTGTTTTGCCTTTTGGAGGGCAGAAATCTCAGGACAAACAACCACATCAGTGCCTACGCTACTGGACTTTTTCTAACTTACCACTTTCCAAATCTAGCCACACTCTGAAGTGCCAGGGGCTAGGCCTCTACATGAGTGGGGGGGGGGGGTGGGCACAATTGAGTTGAAACAATTATGTAATCCCTTTAAGATTATTTTAATTCTATGTGCATGAGTGTTTGCCTGCATGTGTGTGTGAGCACCACGTGTGTGCCTGGTGCCCATGAAGACCAGAAGAGGGTGTCAGATGTCCCGGAACTGGACTTAGTCAGTTGAGAGATGTTATGTACTGGGAACTGAACCTGGGACCTCTGCGCGTCCTCTTATTCACTGAGCCCTCTTTTAGTCCTGAGAAATACTTTTAAAGACATTTTGAGCCAGGCATAGTGATAGACACCTATGCCCTTGGGAAGTAAAAGCAGGAGGAACAAAGGCTGGAGGCCAGTCTCAGCTACACAGTAAGTTTGAGAGACCTGTCTGGGATATTTGAGATGCTGTCTCAAAACCAGAACAAACGTGAAGAAAAAAAGACAAAGACCAGGACACCCAGAGGGGAGTGGGGGAACAGAGTGGGGGGTGGGGGGGTTTGGTTCCGTCTCAGATTTCTGTTGGGGGAGAAAGGACACCCAGGTATTACTGATGAGAGAACGGTGTCACAGAGAAGCTGAACTGGCTGGAGTACCGGCAGGGGTAATTGCAGTAGCAGAGCCTACCTGAGAAGGGATGGGATCGAGGGGTGTTAAATGACACTCGTGTCACATAACCTGTGAGTCACTGGGGCCTACACTTGACCCCGGGAATTATTCTGGAACCGTTGAGAGCCCCAACCTACATCTTCATCCTTCCTTTGAGGTGACCCAGTCATAATTTTCCTTAAGGATCCAGAGGAGGGAGCCTGTCCATATATCAAGTGGTAGTTGGCCTGGCGACTGTATGCTAGAGACTCATGAAGTGAAGTAGGTCAGTGGGTTCACAGCAGGGGCAGGGTGGAAAAAATGGGCCTTGCCTGCCTGTCTAAAAAACTAAAACACCTTAGAAAGCAGGTCCAAAGATCAGATATTTTGAAACTATGACCCAGCCTTGGCCTATTTGTTTGAACTGAACATGGTCAACTTGATGGTGAACTTGGCAGGCTTGCCTCAGCCGTTTCAGAGGGTTACATCATTGGATTTCCATATGCAGATCACATCCTCTCTTAGTGCCAAGGGCTTCTACAAACTCTCTTATCATAGTACTTGTGTGTTGCAGCCCAAATGTTAAACAAATCAGTCAGTAAATAGACTTTGGCATCACATTTTGTACAGACCAATTGAATAGACACACAGACAAAGTCTCCTAAGTACTCCACAGTTTTCATGTTGCTAGGTGACACCCTGCCAACACTTCCTTCTGGACACAGGCTCACCTGAAGAGACAGGTCAAATCCCTAGGCTCACAAGGGCCCTGCTCTCAGGGCAGTTCCCAGGCCTTGTCTAAGTTTCCTGAAGGCAAAGTTAATATAACTGGGTGCCTCCTGGAAGCACAGGACTGATCTAAGTTCACCCAGTAAAAACAGCTTCAAGTGCCCTTGTATGGGCCATTGTAATGGAATGAATAAATACATAAGGATGGCTGCCATACTTGGTGCTCAGACAATAGCATCTCCGCCTCCTAAACCCATAAACACATTAAGACCCTTGAATTCATTCGCTAGCTTCTCACAGATCTTCCTGTGAGTACCCTCCCAGTACCCTCCAAAGTGTTTGTTGTGAAGCTGCTACACCTTCCTCTTCTGGAAACCACCTGGAGCAGGCACCCCAAACGTTTGTTTTGTAATGGTGCATTTTTGAATTTCTGTGGTTTCAGTTTCTATTTCTGTCACTGACTGTTGTAACTTTTCATTCTCTTTATACCGTCTGTGGGTAGTTTTGCACTTCCCAGGCATTTGTACTCTGCCCGTCACGTCAGCTACATAAACTGTTGACAAAGCGGCCATGGCAAGGCCCTGCTGCCATTATTGACCCCAGACAAATGTTCATGAAAGACCAAAACTTAAGCTGGCAGATGTCTGTAACCCCCACACTTGGGAAGCCGAGGCCAGAGAATCTCATCTGAGTTTCTGATAGTGAGCTCTTGGCCAGGCTGAGCCTCAGTATGCCATGAGACCTGACTCAGAGTAAAACAGATGAGTATACTAAAATGCCTCAGCTCTAGGAGTTGATAGGAGGGTTGACCTTGTATTGATTGGCCACCTGCGATTCTTTTCCAACATTAGATTTCGTCAAGGGAGTTTCCCTTGAATGAGATGTTGAGCCATGATGCAATACAGCCGAGCACAATGACAGGCTCCACTGTGCCTCCGTTAGACGCCTCCTCTTTGTGTCAGCCCTGGTTCCATGCTGATGATGACAGTCATCAGCATGTTCTTCCAGTTCTAGTTTATGTCTGAACTTCAGACCTAATTCATAACTTCTCCTTAGAGCCATTCAAAAATCAAAACATTTATGCCAGGAAGTTGTAACACACACCTTTAATCCCAGTGCTTGGCGGGCAGAGGCAGGAGGATCTCTGAGTTTGAGGCCAGCCTGGTTCTACAAAGTGAGTTCCAAGACAGCTAGAGCTATTACACAGAGAAAACCTGTCTCAAAAAAAAAAAAAAAAAAAAAAACAAAAAGAAACAAAACCATTTGCCTAATGATTTACAGGTTCCAATGTTTTCATATATATTATTTAAATTGATTACCACCATCTATTGAATGTAGCTATTACCACTTTCATTTTATAGGTCAGAAACCTAATGTCTTCTGGTGAACAAGTAACAGAACTTCTACAAAGAAAACGGGTGATGTGTGTGCTATTCCAGTTTCTTTTCATGCCACAAGACTGCGTACAATGGGAACTGGGGAACAGTGTGATGTAAAGTAGGTGTAACGCTTGCCTGGCATGGAGGAGGACCTCGGTTTTACCTTAGTCCTCAAATGGGGGTACGGCAGCTCACACTGTAATGCCAGCATTCAGTCCACAAATGGGGGTACGGCAGCTCACACTGTAATGCTAGCATTCAGTCCACAAATGGGGGTACGGCAGCTCACACTGTAATGCTAGCATTTAGTCCATAAATGGGGGTACGGCAGCTCACACTGTAATGCTAGCATTTAGTCCATAAATGGGGGTACGGCAGCTCACACTGTAATGCTAGCATTCAGTCCACAAATGGGGGTACGGCAGCTCACACTGTAATGCTAGCATTTAGTCCACAAATGGGGGTACGGCAGCTCACACTGTAATGCTAGCATTCAGTCCACAAATGGGGGTACGGCAGCTCACACTGTAATGCTAGCATTTAGTCCACAAATGGGGGTACGGCAGCTCACACTGTAATGCTAGCATTCAGTCCATAAATGGGGGTACGGCAGCTCACACTGTAATGCTAGCATTTAGGAGGTAAAAATAAATAAACCAAAATTCAAGGATTTCTTTTGCTACATTGCAAGTTCCGGGTCATCCTGGAATACATAAGACCCTTTCCCCAAACAGATAAACCCTCCCCATCATACGGCTATGATTCAGTAGCTTCTGATATATCAGAATCTTCCAGAAGGTCTGTTACTACATAGATTGCTGATATTCATGCCATAACCCCCTCATTTCTGGTTCAGTAGCTCTGAGGTAGGGTTTGAGAATGTTCTCATTCACATCCCCTGCTTTTCCCAGCTTCCCTTGCAGCTAGGGGAGGCCAGTGAGGTGTCAGACGTTTTCAGACAAAACCCTGTGCTGGATTAGTGTTGGAAATGTAGCTCAGTTGTCTAGCATGTGCAAGGCCCTGAGTTTGGTCCTAAATACTCAAACAAAAAAGGAAGAAAGATAGAATTAACACTGGTCTAGGCTGTGCCTTTTCAACTTCTTGGCCTCTTATCCAAAAATTCACACGGATTTGCAAAAGAGCAAGGGGATTTTACTCAAAGAAAAGCCAACGATGGGAGAGATCTGATACACTGTAGTGGTGGGACACGTGAGTCAAATAACTCCAAGGCAGTTATTGCCTGATGCCATTTTTAATTTTTGTATGTATTCCAGAGGTGGAAGCACACGTGACTGACAGACATGAACCAATATGGCTGGAGCTTGGTGAGCAAAGAAGGTTGAGTTGGACAGGTAAGGAGGAGTCATGAAGGTCACCTGTCAGCCGAGAAATAGTCAAAACAAACAAACAGCAACAACAGAAACATTCTGGAAGGTTCTTCACGGTGGTGAAACATGATCTGCCTCATTTTCAAAAGGCTGAAGTGGGTCACAGAGATAGCAAAAGGCCTAGGAGAGAAAGGATGGCCACTGGGATGCTGCTGCTGTGTGATTGAAACTGGGGAAATTGGTTGGCCTCCGCATCTATTTGGTAAGACTTCTGGTGAATCTGGTGTAACAGGCGGGAGCCAGGGATGACTGCAGACCTTTGGAAATGAGCATCCCTAGCATTCAGGGTGCCATCTGGGCATCAGGAATTTGAAGTTGGGCATGGTGGTGTGTGTAGTTGGAAGGTAGAGGCAGGAGGATTAGGAGTTCAGGGTTAGTTTGAGCCACATAAGACCCTGTCTCAAAACAAACAAAAAGACTTTTGACTCAGATGTGAAGATCATAAGTGATTCTTAATTTCCATTGTCAATTTAAATGGATTTTTAACTCACCTGGGAACACACATGAAGGTATTTCCAGAGAAGTTTAGCTGAGTGGTCAAGACCTAGCCTGAACATGGGTAGTAGCATCCCATGGACCGAGATCTGGTGAATAAAAAGGAGAAAGTGAACTGAAGAGAATCCAACTTCCTGCTTCTATTTCTAGACCGAACAAGAACAGCTGCCTCACGGAGTCCCTGCCATCACGGCTAGCTACTCTGTGGGCACACCTTCCTGACCATCATGGATTCAACCCTCACACCGTGAGTTCAAGCAACCCTTTCTTCTCTCAGTCGCTTTTGTGAGGCGTTTTGTCATGGCAGCAAGAAAAGGAACTATTTGGGATTCCTGTCCGACACCCAAGAGCAGGCATGTGTTGGAAGCTGGGGTCTGGAGTGGCACGGACAAGGGCTGCAGATTATTGGTAGAAACTGGGGTGGGGTTGAATCATTTAAAGCCCTGGGCTTTAGATGAACTGCTACCCTGGGGGGAAAAAGGAGCTGAGAGGACATATTTGGACTGAACCCGGGAGACTTCGGAACCTTTGGAGATGAGACAAGAGTGAATCTGAAGGGGAACTGTTTGACAAGAAAGGACAGATGATACTGGTGAGCCCACCTTGCATTTTTAGGGTCACTTTTCAAAAAGAGGAGGAAAAGTCTGAGGGAAAACTAAGCTAAAATGTGGGTGAAAATTGAAGACAATTTTATCTACAATAATAAAAAATAATTGAAATGGAAACACGAGAGACTATCTTAAAAAGTTGTGGCATGGTCCTTATTACTTATGGTGATCTGAATACAAATGGTGCCCATAGTCTCATGCTTAGTCACCAGGCAGTGGCACATTTGAGAAGCATTAAACCGATTGGAAGGCATGGCCTTATTGGGGGAAGTGTGTCACTAGGGGTGGGCTTCGAGGTCTCAAAAGCCAATGCAAAGCCCACCTTTTCTCTCTCTTTGCCAGCCTGCCTACAGATCAGGATGTAAACTCTCAACCTCTGTTCCGGTATCATGAATGCTGCCATGATGATAATGGACTAAGCCTCTGAAACTGTAAGCCAGCCCCCAATTAAATCCTTTCCTTTATAAGAGATGCCTTTGCCATAGTATAGTGTCTCTTTACAGCCATAGAACAGTGACTTAAGACATTGCTAAATTATTAATATTAACCAACAGAGATCTATAAAATATCTAGGAAGAATTTATGGTAATAGGAACATGTATTTATTTATTTGTGTTTATTGCATTAAGATGTAAGAAGGATTTGGGGTTGTGGAGATGGCTCAGGTGTTAAGTACCTATCACATAAGCATAAACACCTTAGTTTGTTTGATAGAGCCCACATAGAACAAAAAGATTAGGTGTCTGGGGCTCGCTGGCCAAGTCTAGCTGAAGTGTGAGCTCTGGGTTTAGTGAGAGAGTGGAGGGTGACTGAGGGTGACACCTTACACTGGTCCTCTGGCCTCCACTCTCATGGGCACATGTAGTAAGAAGTTTCTGGCCCAGCCTAGTCCCAAGATGCAGACCGGCAGTCCCAAATAATCACAGCAGAAGTCTTATATTAATTACAAGCTGTTTGGTCTATGGCTCAGGCTTATTACTTGCTGACTCTTATATTAAACTAACTCATGATTCTTATCCATGTTTAGCCATATGGCTTGGTTCCTTGTCTCAGAGCAGCATCTCATACTCTTTTCTCTGTGTCCACTGGTGTCTGTGTCCTGGTTTTTTGATTCCCAGAATTCTCCTAGTCTACTAGCCCTGCCTGTACTTCCTACTGGACAGTAAGAATTTTGTTAAATCAGTATTTACAGTGACAAATGCTGACAGTTTAAAAGAGCATAGCCCCACGGCAGATACAGGTATGTATACACACTGCACATGCACGTATACACCAAACAAAATCAAATTGTACCATATCACATATTTTACCCAGCTACATGTTTGCCCATAGTCACACAGGAAGGCATTTTTTTTCTGCAGGGCCCCTGTACTAAATATTGGAAATATAAAGATAATTTAGAAAGTTCTATTCTGTGTCTAACTGAAATCTAAAACTAATCTACCTATAGCCTTCCAAACCTGAACATGCTGATCTCATCTAAAAAACTGATCTTCAGAAGTAAATAATAAAGTATAAAAGATGTAAATATAATTGGAATCTAAAAATAACCCAGCAAAATGAATCCCAGTTTCAGGTGGCAACTGGCTACACAGCTGGGCCTCCCACATGCTGGCTCATATCTGTATCCTCAGGTCATAAAGCTGGCAGTGGACTGTAGTGTGAACTTAGCTGTCAGCTGAGTTCTTAGAGACTCCCCTGTAAGAGTGAATTGGCCTTGGCCCTAAAGGGTAGGAAGACAAGGCTGGAGGTGTAGGCCCATGGTCTGGTATTTACTGGACAGGTTTGAGTAAGACGCTAAGTCAGTGTTCTATTGCTGTGAAGAGACACCATGGCTAAGACAACTCTTGTAAAAGGAAGCATTTGATTGGGGGCTTGCTTACAATTTCAGAGGGTTGAGTCCATGGTCATCATGGTGGGAAGCAGACAGGTGTGTCACTGGAGAGCCGAGAGCTTTACATCCTGATTTGAAGCCAGAGGCAGAGAGAAACACTGGGCCTGGTATAGGCCTTTGAAACCTCAAAACCCATTCCCAGCAACACACCTCCAACAAGGGAGCACCTCCTGATCCTCCCCAAACAGTTCATGAGGACTAAGCACACCTATAATCCGGCCTGTGGTGTCCATTCTCATTCAGACCCACCACAGAGATGTGGAGGGAGGCAGAGAAGAGGCGGGAAAGAGAAAGAAAAGTAGAGGGTGAAGCTGATAGACCTGAAGGGCAAGGCTGATGTCACCTCATGTTATTTGTTTCTCTTCAAAGGAGTTTGGTGGTACCACGTTCCTGCTCAGCCTGTGGTCAGAGCCACTCCAGACATGCTGTCCTGAAGGAAGTTGTCCTGCCCACCTCTGTGGCAAGGACCGACTAGTTTGAAAGTGCTTGCTCCTGTCAGGCTCAGGCTGATGGGCACACTGTGCCCTGGCTGCTCACAGGTGGAGAAAGACCTCGCATTTCCAGAGTATCTCGCATAGATTCACATAGTCACATGTCGTAGGCACCTCAGCCATTTGTCCTGGGTTTCCGACCTAACGATGTGCCCAGTATGTATGTTTTAGTCACCGTGGATTGAAATACCATGAAGGTGGAGAATTTTATTGCTTAACGATTCCTTAGGTAACGATCGCTCATATTTGCAGTGACCTAGAGTCGAGCTTTGCTGCCCACAGTGGAGAGATCTAGAGGCAGCAGGACACAGGCCTACATGGAAAGGATCTAATCTCCAAGACTAAAAAAGAAAAAAAGTGACACAGATTTATGTAGTACATGATACTTACTATGTACACTTTCCATCACTGTTTTACAGCGTATGCCTAATTAAAAGGAGAGTTTAATATTGCACGGCTAGGCATGATTGTGCATAATGCCAGAGCGCAGGAGGTGGGGGCCGCAGAAGTGCCACATACTCAAGGCAGCCAAGTCTATACATCAAACCCCAGCCAACCACATAGTGACCTGTTTTCAAAAGCAAAGCAAACAAAACAGAAGCAGGGCTGGTGATATGCTCCACAAGCATGATGACCCAAGTTTTGTCCCCAAATCCTAGGTGATGGGATGAAAATAACTTCCACAGAATGCCCTCTGACCTCATATGCACACCATCTGCCTTTCAGGAAAGTATTTTCTCTAGCATGGCAACAACAATTCTTTTTCTAACCTAGTGTCTGAAACAGTGGCAGGTTGGTAGGGGAAGGAGACTCACGTGGGACACACATACATACACAGAACGAGTAAGTTCTTAAAAGTTTCTGAACTCATTAAAAAAAAAAAAAACGAACCCACCTATGATGCTGCGTGCTTTTGATCACAGCACTCATTCAGGAGGCAGAAGCAGGAGAATCTCTGTGAATTTGAACCAGCCTGATCTACATAGCAAGTTCCAGGCTAGCCAGAGAGACTCTGCCTCAAAAAGCAAAACAAAACCCCCAAACCCCAAACAAACCAACAAAACCCCTACACACTCTTTTATACCAGCAACAGCCTCATAGGCTGGGTGTTTATTGTGTCTACGGTTGCGTGGAGACCCAGATTGATGATTCAGTACCATCTAGTCTTGTGTATGTGTACTCCTGCACTCCGTGACATTTACATAAAGATGAAAATTGCTTAGGATGTACCTCACAGGTCCCATCTCCATCCTTATCAGTATGTGACTCTATTTTTAATAATTCTGACTCACCAGTTAAAGAATAGTGCAGTTGCTTAAGAGACAAGCAGCTGTATTATGCTTCCTGGCAGTGTCTCCTCCACGTTTGCTCTCGCTCCCTCCCAAACTGCAGCTATTTTACAGGTGCTAGATCAGAAAAAGAAGGTTCTGGTGTGCCAAGAAGAACGCCCTCTCAGAGGCTGATTCTGAACTTCAGTCTTTAAGTTGAGACTGGGTACTGGGGTACAGTTCCCTTGGTAGATTGTTTACCTATCGAACGCAGTGTCCAGGGTTTGATCCTTTGAACTTCATAAAACTGGGTGTGGTGTCTCACATCTGTGTTTCTAGCACTCAAGAGACGAGGCAGGAGAATCAGAAGTTAAAGATTATCCCCAGCCACATAGTGAGTTTGTGGCCTGGACCACAAGAGACCTTGTCTCAAAGAAAAGAAAATATTCAGTGTTTTGGTCAGTGGCATAGAAAGACATACAATGTGAAGTCCATGTAAAGGAAAATTAATTTCTGAGTGTAAGTGCAGGCAGATGTGGCACAAGCCTTTAGGCCCAGCCATCTGGAGGCAGAGACAGATGAATCTCTCTGAGCTCAAGGCCAGTCAGGACTACACAGTGAGACCTTGAGTCACAAGAAAAGAGGTCCAATTTGAACAATTTCTAATGACTGTCTTCAGAGGAGGTGGGGGGAAAGTGAGCTGTGGTCATGGCTTGGAGCTTGGGCTTGGGCTTGGAGGTAGAGATGGGAGGATCCGGAGTTCAAAGCCAGCCTGTTCTATATGTTAAAAAGAAAACTTACTTCTTTGGTTTTGTTTTTTTTTTTTTTTTTGAGACAGGGTTTCTTTGTGTAGCTCTGGCTGTCCTGGAACTTGCTCTGTAGATCTGGCTGGTCTCCAAATAAGAGATCTTCCTGCCTCTGCCTCCTGAGAGGTGGGATTAAAGTGTGTGCCACCACTGGACTGGCTGAAATTTCATTTCTAAAGAGGAATCCTAAATGACTACCATGTAATTAGGATTGCAGCATCTAAATATGAACTATCCATGTGTATTCTGGCTTCACCTCTCACTAGCTCCATGACCTTGAGCAAGCTATGTAATTGGAGCGTGGGGGGGAGGGGTCATCTGCCAGAGACTGCCTTAATTTCTTTTCCAGTTGCTGTGAGAAAATACTCTGACCAAAACAGCTTGAGGGAGAAAAGGGTTACCCTAGTTCTCAGTTCCAGGTTGAAGTGTATCCTAGCAGCGGGTTGAGTGGCTTCAAGGAGTTGGCCACACTACACCTCTAGGCAGAGGCAAGAAGCGAATGCCTGCATGCTAGTGCCCCGCTTGTTTTCTCCTCTTATTCAGGTCAGGCCTAGGGGATGGCGCTGCCCACTCTGAGTGGGTCCTCTCACCTCAGTAGAACCAAGGTAGTTCTCTGGGTGCTCAGAGGCCCACCTCCCAAGTGATGTTAGCTACTTTACAAGGTCCCTGTAAACACTAAACAAAATTACCTGCCCACAATTCTTCCCCTGTAGGTGGCTGTGAACCGCCGTGTTAAGAAAGGAAAATGAGGAGGTAAACTTCCTTTGTTGTCGTTGTTGAAGTGGTCATCACAGGCAAGCATGTAAATAGACTGATGGCAACGAGGCATGAGTAGGAGGCTTTTAATGTTATTACGTAGTCAGACTTTTCCTTTTGGCAGCCAGCTCCCAAATAATGACACAGAGACTTAGTATTAATATGAAAGCTCAGCCTTAACTTAGGCTTGTTCTGCTGGCTCTTATAACTTGAATTAGTCCCCCCCTTTTTTATTTATCTACCTTCTACCACACTGTTTTTATGTTTCTCCCATTTTGTGTGTCCAACTTGTTCTGCTTCTTGATGGCATTACTTACTTCCTCCCTCTGCCTGGAAGTCCCACCTCTACCTCCCTCCTGTCTAGCTGTTGGCCATTCAGCTCCTTATTAAACCAATCAGAGCAATTTATCTTCACATAGTGTACAAATATCCCACGACATGATTACATTTATTTATTTTGTGTTTGCATATGTATGGGTATGTATGTACCTCCTTCCTCTGTCAAACTGTGGTTATTTCACAGACACTAGGTCCAATTGTTTAAATACATTTATGAAATAAATTATATTCATGAGATCTACATACTATGGTAAAAAATGTTATGACATAAAAAGTAAAAACATGTTCAGGAGACTTTCAAAAATATTAAACAAGAGTATGACAAAAAATGAACCACGTTTCATAGAAGACAGGCTGGTAAGAAACGCCTAGAAATAGTGGTCATGCTAATATAATGAGAGTAGAGAGTAATCTTTAATTCTATGCTTATGTTTTGTGTACATTGTCTCTAAAAGAGCTTGGTCTTGGAGTCGGAGAGATGGCTTTTAGTGGTTAAGAGCATTGGCCTCTCTTCCAAAGGACCCAGGGTTCAATTCCCAACAACCACCGAGCAGTTCACAACTGTCTATAACTCTCCACAGGGTCTTGAATCCTCACACAGACGTACTTGCAGGCAAAACTCCAGTGTACGTAAGAAATAAATAAATCTTAAAAAAGAAAAAAAGGCCTGGTCTTTTATGGTGGATAGGGAACTGGTTCAGTCAGTCTCAGAAATCCCCTCAAAAGAGCTGACTGGGCAGATCCTGAGGAAGGTGTGACTACAGTGTGCCTGTTCTTAGAAGAAAAACCGCACTTACCTGAGTCAGACAGGAAGTCTTGTGGACATTTGCTCCCTGCACTATGTTCTCTCCAGCCATAGCACCTGTCTTGCTTTTGTTTTGTTATTTGTATGTTGCTGTGATAAAATACCCTATGAAAACCAACTCAAGGAAAAGGGGATGAGTGTGGCTGAGCTTTTGGTCTTCAGGCCTGTGGTGTGGGATCCCAAGGGGATGGTGCTGCCCATAGGCAGGTGCTGGTTAACATAATCAAGCTAATCCCACACCAGTATGATTGCACACTCTGTCAAATTGATGGCAACCATCACTGTCTTCTGTTTGGGCTTCCTCTCACAACTGATGGAGTTCCTGGTGCTTCGTACTATGCTCAAGAGAAACATCTCAGGATTCAGGCCCATGTCAATCAGCACACCATATTCCCTGTACCTTGTGATTGGTTTGAAAGAGCAAGCAATGGAAACCAATGGAGTTAAAGTCGCTGCAGTAGGGCTCATCCCCACCACTGTATTCTTGACCTATGAAACTTTGTTTATACTAAGGATCAAACCAAGGGCCTTGTGCTGGCACATACTCCAGAAACTGAACGTGAAACTTGTTGGCAGAAGCAGCTTTTGTAATCTTGTTTCCATGTGGAGCCTGAGAATGAAGTAACAGGTGAAAGGGAGTAGCATTCAGCCAGTGACTAGGAATCCTGACGTCCAGTGAGCTGGCACATGCCTCACATCCAAGCAGGACACAGGCAGGAGAACCACTGTAGTTTTGAAAGACTGTTCCTAAAAGAGCTGGGACTATAGCTCAGTTGGTCAAGTGCTTACCTAGCATGCATGAAGCCTTGGGCTCTATTCCCAGCGCCATATAAACCGAGTACAGTGATGTATGCTGGTAATCCCAGTGCTCAGGAAGTGGAGGCAGGAAGATCAGGAGTTCAAAGTCATCTTAACCTTCGTAGCAAGTTTTAGGTTCATCTGAGCTACATGAGACCTTGTCTCAAAAACTAATAAAACCTTCACCGACTTTCCAGTCTGATAATCTCCATGTTCCTGCTGCCCCTGTCTGTCCTCTTCAGATTGAGTGTTTTGTTTTTACTTGTGGCTTTTTTGAGATAGTCTCACTGTGTAGCCCAAACTGACCTTGAACTTGTAGCAATGGTGCTTCTGCCTCTGAGTGCGAGCATCACAGGTGGGCACCACCACAACAAGCTCCCAGACAATGACCTTTGCCTTTTTGTATGTTATCTTCTCTGGAGGGGACGGGTTGTACCAGGTTAAAGGAACTACTATAAATAGGCCTTTCCTGTGTGTGCCTCTGCAACTCTGTGTCAGCGTTTAATGAGGCTGTGCCTCTAGCTGTGGACTCCACCCATGTCCCTTGGGAGGACAGGATGAGTGGAAGGGTCTAGAGGTGAGTGCTCACTCTGGTGGACTGTCAACCTGTGCTGAGCCCGTCTCTGCTTGAGTGACCAGTACTGATGGGAGGGCAGAGTGTTCATGATAGTTCCTTCCTCCAGTTCCCAGAACATGGAATTTCTGTGGAGTGTTGAACAGGCTATCTGTCAGCACTGAGGCTCCAGCAATCTATCCCCTCCCATCCCCTGCCTTGGTGAGCTGTGACTCTGTTTACCTGTGAGGAGAAAACACCCTCCTGTATCGCCTCTGCAGCTCAGAGGGCAGAACAGCCCACCTCACTCAGGACTCTCCCGTGCAAGCTCCTCAGGAGACCTCAGAGAAGAGTCAACATTTGACTGAAGATATTAAAGCGCTATTGGGAAATTCAAAGGCTTAATTGGGAAAATGGCGTTTGAGTGCTATCTTTGAGAGAGAATTCTATGTCTAAAAACAAGGACAGGAATTGTCCCCCAGGCTGAGGGGACCCTGTGTACAAAGGCATGAGATAGGAAAGTACCTAGTGATCTTGAGGGTGTGTTTACAGTCGTGTTTCCGATGAAAGGTGATTTTAACAGCTGGATGAGTCTTGAAGATCATGTCACAAAGCAGGGGTCTCAGAGTTGCAGATACTGTTGGCAGACAGACCAGTCTGGTCACCTTTGTTTTGGGAACAATGCTGGGTGCCACTCTTTGTGTGTTTTCCTTACTGGTAGAGCTGCCTCTCCTCTGGAAATGTTAGATAACCATTACCTGTTTTATCTACAGCAAGGTTGTGTCTACAAGATCCTACTGTAGCTAAAGGGCTGGGAGCGAAATCTGCAGAGGGGTTTCTGGAAAGTTTTCTCCCTGGTCATAAAAGACTCTGAAGTAAGAACTTCGTTTTCCCTTTGAACATGGATGTGTGCCAGTGTGAGTGCTGGAGTTATGGCAATTATATTGTGATCACGAGGCTACAAAGTAAAGCTGAAAGCTCAAGGCACTAAGGGTGGCAGAGATGACCGAGCACTTTGTCCCCAGTAATGTCATACATCTCTAAACATGCTCTTCCATGTTTGAAACTCCAAGTTGCATAAAATGGTGTACTTTCACATGTGTCCAGCATGCAAACGGCTTGTGTCCCTGGAGCCCAACAATGTCATGTTGCAATGTGAAAAAGTTATACCCCTATAAGCCATTTTGATAGGCCTAGCCACTAGTTTAACATCAGCTCAGATGTAGAAAAGTAATTCTCTCACCCAAGACTATCTTCTTTGCAGGCTTCTTACATATTCCAAAAAATGAAATACTTAGGTTCAGGATGGTAGCTGGCCCCTGTAATCCCAGGACTCAGAAGCTAGCTATGTAGGGGTACGTAGCAAGACCTTAGACAAACAAACAACCAGTAAAGGGTCTGGAGAGATGCTCACTGGTTAAGAGCACATGCTTGTCCTACAGAGGATCTCAGTTTACATCTCCAGGGGATCAGATGCCTTCTCTGGCCTTCATGGATATCAGGCCAACACACATTACACAAAGGTACGTGCTGGTGAAACACTCATACACATAAAAAGAAATAAATATTTCTAAACCCCAATAAATAAATATTTAGAGTATATACTAATATGTAGATAATATTTTATATGATTTTAAAGTTTTTGTATTGTTTAAAATTTTTATGGTTGGGCTAGCCAGATGACGGAGTACCTAAAAGGAGGTGAAGTCCTCTGACTTCCATATATATGTTGTGAAACCCCCACACACACTCACACACAGTAAATGTTTTTAAAACATAGTGGTTATTTTTTAAATCCTCATTAATATTTATCAAGTCATGTGTAGTGGGATTATGGAGAAAACAAGTCTAGACTTGGAGCTCTGGTGACCTCAGAAAATCTTCAGGAAGAACCCTTGATGCTAAAAAGGAAAAGGTGAAGCTGGAGAGACAGCCTAGAGGTTAAGGGGCCAAGAGTTCTTTCTGCTCTCCCAGAGGACCCAGTTCCGTTTGCAGTACCCACATCATGCAACTCACAACTGCCCATAAATTTAGCTCCAAGGATCAGATGCCCTTTTCTGGCCTCCAAGGGCACCAGCACCTTTGTGGCATATACTGAAAAGACACAGAGACACACATAGAAAATAAAAGTAAATCTTCAAAAGACGTGGAAAAAAGAAAAAGAATGGGCTAAACTTGGTAATGCACACTTGTAATCGAAGCATGTGGAAGTTGAAGTCAGAAAGATCAAAAGTTTGAGACTAAGTTGTAGTCCTTGGCTACATAGATTTGTTGAGGTCAGCTTGGGTTACATGAGATCATGTTTTTTAAAAGGATGGGAGGAGGAGAAAGAAAAAGATATTTGAGGAAACAGCTCAGGTGTGGAGAGCTCACGTTCAGCATACAAGAACCCTGCATTCAGTCCCTAACCTCCCCATGGGGGAGTGATGCTTACTGGCTTGCCCCACTGGCTTCTTCTGCTTTTTCTACAACCCAAGACCACCTGCCCTGGGATATCACCACCCACAGTGGGCTGGCCCCTCCCACATCAATTATTAGCCAAGAAAATGCTCTACAGTCTTGTCTACTGAACATCTTTTTGTTTGCTTTTGGTTTTTGAGACAATGTTTCTTTGTGCAGCCCTGGCTGTCCTGAAACTCACTCTGTAGACCAAGCTAGCCTTGAACTCACAAAAATCCTCTGCCTCCCGAATGCTGGAAAATTTTAATGAAATCACTTTCTTAGTTGAGGATCCCCCATATCTAATGACTGTTCGTGTCAAGATGACAAAGCCAGAACTAGCCAGCACAAGTGCAGACAATGCTCACACTGGCTTTACTACTAAACAAGAGCCGTCTGGGCCTGTTAGATGGCTCAGCAAGTGAAGGCACTTACTGCCAGGCCTGATGACCTGAGTTATCTCCTGGGACCCATCAGCTGGAAGGAGAGACCAGACTCTCACAGTTATTCTCTGACTGACATGTGCCATGCTACTCCCACCGCACACTAAATAGATAAATGTAATTTTCAAAATGAGCCATTAGTGTTCTTCTTACCATCCGCACCCAAAGCCTTGGCTCACCACCCAGAGCCACTGACCGGGATTTAGTGCTCATGCTTTCTCTGTGGCTTTTCTAAATTTGGATAAGTCTCCGGAGACACGTAGTTTCCAGTATCTCAGCCGGCACAACCATACTCTGTATGCACTGTGCGGCAACTTGCATTGATTATTTATTTATTTTGTCTATCTTTAAGGTGTCCTTTGGTCACCTTTCCTGCAAATCAGAATGCAGTTTTCTCCTGCAAGAGGTCCTTGTCTGATGGCCCTACACCACCTGTGTTGGAGAACAGGAATCAAGCAGAGCAGAAGTCAGCATTTGTTTAGAATTCTGAGTACAGCTGAATATGTATGAAAAGCCACCCTCAGCAGGGACAGTCCTGGCTAGTAGAACTGCTCAGTAGTCGGGGGTTAGGCTATGATTCCTCAGTTAGAATCCCCACCTGCTTCTGGGAAGCTGAAAACACAAAGGAAAAACTAGGGAGGGACTACAGAAGTTTCCCCAAGTTGTTGCAGCCCCAAAAGCTCGCACAGGCCCAGACCATAAATGCTTCCTTGTTCATTTCAGCCTCTCTCAACCTGATGGTGAATTTTGCTCCTGAGTTAATTTTGTCAATTTTATTATCTTTACCAGAGCTGCCTCCTCTAGGATCGCCCCACCCACAGCCTTATCTAAGCGTTTAACAGTATTAGGGAGACACACCCCAGCATATGTGAAGCTGGGTTTGATACTTGCAAAACCCAACTTCAAGGAGCAGTGAGGAGGTTCCAGGCTCCGATGTGGCCTTTGCATTCTGGGCCATGCTTTCAGCCTAGGCTAAAGTTGGATGACTGTTGCCCCCCTTCTCCCCCCCCCCCCCCCCCCCCGTGTTCTATATCCATATTGAGAACTGGATTTTCTCTGCCCCTCTTGATTCCCATGAGCTTTGGTTTATACAGAGAGAAAATAGAGGAGGGAGGGAGGAAGGTGGAGAGAGAGACAGAATCTGAGAAGGGGGTGGGGCTGACACTGACTGCTACCACTCTGTAAAGATTTTTAAAATTGAATTATTTCCACCTTTGAAATGTTTCTTCTCTTTTTCTTCAGAAGTGGGAAAACTCTCAAATAACAACACCACCACATACCCAGAAAGGTACCTAGCCTACACTGCATTTGCATTTCTAAGTTTCATTCCTGTTTGCAAAATTTCTTAGGCCAATGTGTTGTGGAAGTAGATATTAGTCTGCATTTTTAAATTACGGACCTCAGAGGCTAGAGAGATGGCTCAGTGGGCAAGAATGTGTGCTGAACAAACGTGAGGACCTGAGCTAGGTCTCAGCACCCACATAAAAAGCTTCGTGTGGCCACACACCTCTAAGCCCCACA
Source organism: Phyllotis vaccarum (assembly GCA_033318265.1). NCBI lineage: Eukaryota > Metazoa > Chordata > Mammalia > Rodentia > Cricetidae > Phyllotis > Phyllotis vaccarum. The sequence goes on along the minus strand of JARWLC010000012.1, from coordinate 4,492,016 downwards.
CTGTAGGAGGACAGAGACAGGAAGCTCATTCAGGCAGCTGGTTGCCAGTCAAGCTCCAAGAGCAATGGGAACCTGTGTTCAGGGGAGTAAGGTGGAGGGTGAAGAGGAATCCATGTCCTCTGATCTTCATTCAAACATGAGCACATATGTACACACACATGTATATACACACCACCAAGAAAACATCAAATTATGAAGCCCAGTGTGAATTTAACAGAGTGTGAGTGCTGAAGTGAGAGCCAAGGACATCTGGCTTTCAAGAGTCCCAACCCCCAGGCTAATTATATGCTTCAGTTTCTTCGCTTCCATGATGAAATTCAGCAGGAGCAGATAGTGCAGCATCAGGCAGGTACGTGGCTCAGCACAAAGGAATGAAGTCCTGGCACTTCCGGCAACATGGGCAAGTCCAGAAGACACTGCACTGTGTGAAAGATGCAGACACAAAAGTGCACAGCCTGATCCAGCTTGTATGATGCATAGGACAGCTGAATCCACGCTACAGGCAACAGATGGGTAAATTCATTAATGAAAATGCCCCTAAGTTATTGTGATAACGTTTGTATTCAAAACTGGAAATACTAAAAATAATTGCAGGTCCTTTTTAAGTAATAAATTACACGGTGTATGAGATAATGTATCATTAAGACTGCCATGAAAATAAAAACATGGGTGGTGATTTAAATTTTGTATTATTGTAATTGGAAGCAGCATACACAAGCTGCACACATGTGGAGGTCAGAGGACAAGTTTGTGAGGTCGCTTCTCTTCCACCTTGTGGCTTCCAGGGATCAAATTCAAGAAAGTCATCAGGCTTGGCCGCAAGCCCTTCACTCACTGAGCCACCTTGACAACCTTGGAATGTGAGGCTCGGTGCTGTGAGCCTCACGCTGATGGTGACTGGGCTTGGGGTGCTCACTCCAGTGCCAGCGATGCTTTTCCCTTCAGACTGCAGAGCGGAATTCTGTTCTCTAAGGTTCAATTAATGGCAACTCTGATAAGCCCAGAAAAGGGCTCCAGAGCTACAACACCCCAAGACTTGGTGAGACACTGTGGGACAAAAGACGCCAGCTTTGAGAAGGAGCAGCTGTATCTCCAGTTTTGGCCAGCCCGGGGAAGCCTCCAGGGTTAGAGCTACGTAGTAACCCCTAGAGACACAGTCCCAACTTCACTAATGCCAAATGCTGAACCCCCAGATCCAAGTCCCCAAAGTACCTTTACTGGGCATGGTGGATGGACTGCACCTGAAACTCCAGCCTTGGGCGGAGGCAAGCACACGGTAAATCCAAGGCCATGCTGGGCTGCAGAGTGAGGTTATGCCATAACTAATCACAATCCTAAAAGATATTCCCTGACAGCTAAACATGCCCAAACACACAATTCCATTTTTTAAAAAGGCATAAAAGAGGGGCAGAAAGCCAAGTTCAGGGGTGGGGTTGAATGCACTTGGGGTGGGAGGTAGGATAGAAGCCTGGTGTAGGCATTAGTGTAGGAATCTGAGGTAAAGAAGGTCCAGGCTCTTCTGTCTGTTCACCCAGGTCCCTGACAGGAACAGACACAGAAGGCTAGCTGGTCTCTGTGGGAGCTGGAAGTGCTTTCAGCCCGTGGCTGAGAGTTGCATGGTTGACTTTTCTGGTGCTAAGGCCTTTGGACCTGGCTCCTTGAACTGTCCGTGTGGAGGGACTCGGCAGGGTTTGGGTAGCCCCCACCACCCCTGTGGTTTTGGCTCCTAGCCTGGAACTTCAAGCTAGATAGGCAAATCCTCTTCAGTGTGTTCCAGCTTTGCTCACAGCACCTCGGGTGTCTGCAGCTGTGACACTAGACACCCTCACACAATCCTAATCAAGACTGCATTTCGGTTTTTGATGCCATTTATCTTTTCAAAACTGTTATATTTGTGTGAGGGCTGTTGCTATGACTGGGTGTTTTTGCTCACAAAGGTGTGTGTTGTGTAAAGTCAGGTGACTTGTGAAGGAGTCTGTCATGTTTCTAATGAGCTTCAGACACATCCTCTTCCTCATTATGTAATTATCTGAGTTATGACACACACCTGTAATTCCAGGACTTAGCAAGTGGAGGCAGGAGGGGCAGGAGTTCAAGGCCAACTGTGGAACATAAGCGCTTAGCTGGAAAAATAGGATTTCAACCTTCAGGATCGTGACATTCAGAACTGTATTTTTTTCCAGGTTCCAGCTGGCAACGTGGCAAGCCAATATCACAGGTTAAATCAAGGGGGAGAATAACCTGTATTCTAAGGGAATCCACTTCTTCATGTGGGGTTTGAAGATACCCCTCTCTTGCAAACCCTTTAACCTACCTACTCCCTAATAACTTCAGATAGAGAGTCTGCAAGATGGCGCCGTAGGCAAAAAAAACCCCAACAACAACGAAATAGCTTGTTGTATAAAGTCCTATGATCCTGAGAGCCCGCGTGGAAGAAAGAATTCCCTAGTACACACACAACACATCCCCAGTCCGTGCTTCAAAAGAACTTGAAACAGAACCTTTGTGGAGCACCACTCTGTGTGTGTGTGTGTGTGTGTGTGTGTGTGTGTGTGTATGTGTGTGTGTATGTGTGTGTGTGTGTGTGTATGTGTGTGTGTGTATGTGTGTGTATGTGTGTGTGTCTGTGTGTGTGTATGTGTGTGTGTGTATGTGTGTGTGTGTGTATGTGTGTGTGTATGTGTGTGTGTGTGTGTGTGTGTGTGTGTGTGTGTGTGTGTGTGTGCGCGCGCGCGCGCTCATGCAGGTGGAAGCCAGAGGTCTTAGGTGTCATTTCTTACGTATAATCCACATCACTTAAAAAAAAATTATTGTCTATGTATGAGTGTTTCCCTGCACGTATGTGTGTGCTCTGCATGTGTACCTGGTATCCATGGAGACCAGAAGAGGGATTGAATTCTCTGGACCGGGAGTTATAGATGGCATTGAGTCACCATGTGGTGCTGGGTACTGAGTCTGGGTCCCGTGCAAGAGCAGCCAGTGCTTCTAACTGCTGAGCCATCTCCCTAGTCTCCCATCTTACTTTTTGAGACAGGGTCTCCTTACTGGGATCTGGGGCTCACTGCTCCAGCTAGTCTAGCCACACAGTGGGCCCCAGGGATCCACCTGTCTACCTCCCCAGCACTGGACTTACAAAGATGTGCTATTATACCCAGGCTTTATTTTACACAGGTCCTGAAGATCCAACCCATGTCCCCACAATTGGGAGGCTGGCATTTTGCCAGCTGAGCTGTCCTGTCTTCCCAGCCTCACCACCCAGGTTTTATGCATAAGTAGCCGGTGTGAGAAGTGGTTGCAGCCAGCTATGGTGACTCCCAAAGGCTTCATCAGAGGAGTTCCAGGTCAGCCTGGGCTGTAGCGTGAGGTCTCAAAGATAAATACAAAACAAACAAACAAACAAAAAACCCTTTAGAATCAAACCGACTGATTCAAAGCCTGGAAATGTCCACATAGAAACTAAATCTGTGCTAAGAGAAATTTTCCTGTGACAGGAATAAAGGTCACAGTGGGTTAACATAAGATCCAGAACACCCAGTAATCTGAACTTTCCAGCCCACAAACCTCCAGGACTCCTAGTTTGTGTCTCGTCCTTCCTGACCAGGGAACCCAGTCACCTGACTGGGAAGAGCTTCACATCCGTTGCTCGCTCACTTGGACAAAGTGTCCAGAGCTGGTACAGCGATAACTCTAAACTTCAAAAGTCTCCGGGAAAAAAAAAATAAGGAGTTGCCTCAGAGAACTTTGTGTACCACAGAAAGTGGATCTTGTTCCAGTCCCCTCCTCCACACACTGAGTCCAAAACAGACATCTGAAAAGCTAGGAAACCCCAGGAAACCACACAGGAACAGATAAACAGAAGCTGTGGGAGAGCCAGCTCACTCAACAAGTGTCCCTCCAGCCCTGGCTCCCTGTGTCAGTGACACCTCAAGAGTAGGGCTGGAGCCTGCTTTTTCTGACCTTGATGTCATTTAAGTTTGAGGACCTGGAGCCGGTGTTAGCTCATGGGGTAGCTTGAGGGGTCTGGTCACATGGACCTGAGACACAAAGGGAGGCTAAAATCTAGCTGTAAGTTGCTAGGTGTGGGGTAGTGACCAGGCAAATGGCCTTCCTCATCTGTAAGATGATGTAACATTTTCCTCAGATTTGTAACGGTGTAATGAGGTGGCAAATATGAATGAGAACATAATTCAGAACGCTCCTGTCCCTTATTCCTAGAAACAATTTTCTCTTTCTTCCTTTCTAGCTGTTTTCTTTAAAAATATTTGTGTGTGTGTGCGCGCATGTGCATGTGATATGTGAGTGTGGTTATTCCCACATGTGTACACTGGTGCTTGCACACAGGGGCCAGAGAAGAATGCATCCTGCCCCATTATCTTCTCTCACAGCTAGACTGGAAGCCTGCAAGCTTAAGTGATACCCCACCCCCACCCCAACTCCACTGATAGGGTCACAGGCAGACATTCCACATCAGGGGTCTGAGGATTTAAAATCAGGCCCTCACATTTGCACAGCAGCAGCGCTTCCCTGTTTGACCATCTCCCAGCCTTCTTTCTGATATTTGGTTGGCCTGTTTGTTTTTAGGCACAATCTTATTTTAGTGCATACTGCCTGAAAGTCACTCTGGACCCCAGGCTGGCCTTGAACTCACATCAGCCTTTTGAGTGCAGTAGGATTACAGGCACGCACCTCCAAACCTGTTTCCAATTCTATTTCTTACCCTTCCAGAATTTGGTTCTACAAAGATAAGCAAATTAGCTATCTGGATGTGGAGTGGACATCTTTCCACTTTCCCTATATACTCTATCTTGGAAATCTTTCATATCTCTGTGAAGAGAGATCCCTCATTCTCATTCTCTCTCCCTCTCTCCCTCCCTCTCTCCCTCCCTCCCTCTCTTTCTCCCCCCCTCATGCACACACACACAGCACTATGAGATGTGTATGGCCACAGCACAGTTATTTTCAACCCTAGTGGGAAGACTTTGAGTTATTTCAAACTTGGTTTCTTACGGTCGGCAGTGGTTAGTTATCCTCTGATACACACTACCATTGTGCCTTTTGGCCTCATGGCTAAGGAGTTGATGCCTTTGAAATTTTTAAGAGTAATTTTACTCTCGTATAATTTCCTGTACTTGTAATTATGATACCTTTTGCCCAATCCTGCCATTTTATAATTCTCAACAAGGCCCAAGGGTGTGCATGGGACTCTTAGAGGATTATTTATCTTGCGCTGAGCATTCATTTCTGCCTGTACTCCTTGTTTAGGTGTGGGTCCCATGTTATTCCCCTCCCACCACATTCACATGCTTTGGTGTCATATTTCCTCTGGTCTTGTGTGGGCAGCCATATTACTGAGGTATCATAGGTGAAGCCCTCTGTTGTTTCTAGGAGATGGAATCTCACAGCAGATTTCCTGATGGTCTGGTTTCCACAACCCTCTGTTCCCCTCTTCCATGATGTTCCCTGAACTGTTGTGAGTGTATCCACTGGGGTTCAGCACTCCATGATCGCTCGTCTGCATTAACTGGTGACCGTTTTCTGTGGTGGTGTCAATCTCCAGAGTTCGGGGACTAAAGGCATGTTCCACTATACACTGTGGAAAAGAATCCTTCCTTTAGCAAACAGGGTCTTGTTTAATGGAATGCCTTTATTGACTATTTCTTAAGACAGCTTTGTAAGGGGCTAGAGAGATGGATCACTCAGAGGTTAAGAGCACTGACTCACTGCCCTTCCAGGGGACCTGGGTTCAATTACCGGAGCCCACATAGCAATTCTCAACTATCTGTAACTCCAGTTCCAGGGCTCCCAACACCTCTACACAGACATACATGTAGGTAAAACACCAATGTACGTAACACACACACACACACACACACACACACACACACACACATACATACATACACACACATACATACATATACACACACATACACACACATACATACACATACATACACATACATACACACACACATACACACATACACACACATACACACACACATACACACACATACACACACACACACACACACACACACACACACACACTTAAAGTGGGGCTGTGGTGGCCTTTAATTTCAGTATTCAGGAGGCAGAGGCAGGCAAATAGCTGAGCTCCAGGCCAGCCTGATCTACAGAATGAATTCCAGGGCAGACAGGACTACACAGAGAAACCTTTTCTCAAAAAACAAAAAAAAAAAAAAAAAAAAAAAAAGAGAAAAGAGAGAGAGAGGACGAAACAAAAACAGGAGACGGTTCTGCAAGCATTTGGTTTCTCAAGACGAAGGAGGAGGACTCAAGGGCACCAAGAGCAGAACTCAGTAAAAATTAACTCACCTGGTCTCTACTCGGTCTGCAGCTCTCCAGCAGAAGTTATTAGGCTGACGTATTCAAACACTAAATGTGTAGTGTGTATTCCTCTTTCCTTTCTCAAGCCTATGTGAAAATTTGCCATTCCTGATGGGGGGATTGATATTTTTATACAAGCAAATAGAAAAAATAATAATCAAATGGAAAAATGGCTGGAAAGATGGCTCAGCAGCTCAGGGCATCTGTTCTTACAGAGGACCCGAGTTTGCTCCAGCGGCAAACATAATGCCATATTTATACGGGACTCCAACACTTGTCTGCATCCCTGGGCACCAGCAGTCACATGTCGCACATACATACATTTCACATACATAAAATAAATTAAAAAAAAACTTTTGAAGAAGAAAAAAAAATCTCTTAAGAAATCTTAAAAACTCTAATGTTACAATACTAGGCAATGTAATTTTTCAATTCAGATTTGAAATATATTATTGTTAAAAGATATCCATAAATTTGATAGCTGGGAACCATATTTTCCCAAAATTAAAAAAAAGACTATCAGACTTTTTAAATCATGGTTCAGACTTTTTACACAGCACTTTGATCTTTCCAGTGACTTCTCAATCTAGTGACAACCTAAAATGAATCCTGTAGTATGCCAGCAAGACACGGTTCACTATAAACCAACAACAAAAAAAAGTGTTCTGTTTTTGTCAAAATTGTAATCTTAGAATACCAAACAGTTACCATGCGTTGTCTGCGACCAGCGATGCAGCCCAGGGACTCCCCTGCGGTCATCCTACGAAACCATGCTTCTTTCAGCTCCTCTTCGTCTCCAATTTTTATTTTATGTTATGTGTATGAATGTTTTGCCTGCATGTATGTATGCACATCACAAGTGTGCCCGGCATGGCGTCAGAAGAAGGCATTAGGTCTCCTGGAAAGGGAGTTACAAGGTTGTGAACTACCCAGAGGATGCTGGGAGCTGAACCCAGGTCCTCTGCAAGAGCAGCCCATACTCTTAACTGCTGAGCCATCTCCCAGCCCCTCCTCTTTCTTTCTCTCTCTGTTTCTTTATTATTATTTTTTCACAGTTGTAAGGTAACTTTGTAGGCATTGAGAACTGTAAACTTCCCTCGTGACTGCGTTCATTGTGTCCCAAGGGTTTTTGTAGGTTCCATTTTCATTTTTCTCTTTCTCTAGGGATGTTTCTATTTCCTTCTTTTTTCAATGAGTCATTCAGTGTTTAGTAGTGTAGTGTTTAATCTACCCATGTTTGTATATGTTCTAGGGTTTCTCTTGTTGTTAATTTATAGCTTTATTCCATTGTGACCAGATAGAATATAAGGAATTATTTCAAGTTTCTCCTATTTCTTTTTTTTTATTTTTTAAAACCGTTTTTAAAAAACTTCTTTATTTAATGTACATTAGGCTTTGCCTGCGTATGTATATCTGTATGATGATGTCAGATCCTCTGGAAGTGGACAGTGTGAGCTGCTAGTGGATGCCGGGAATTGAACCCAGGTCCTTTGGAAGAGCAGCAGCCTCTGCTCTTAACCTCTGAGCCATCTCTCCATTTTAAGAGTTGTTTTGTGGCCTAAATGTCGATCTCCATGGGATGCTGAGAAACACGTATTCTGCAGTGTTTGGATGGAACGATCTACAGATGTCCAGGAAGTCCATTTGATCTATGATGTCATTTAATTCAGATATCTCTCGTTTCGGTCAGGGTGATCTGGGTCTTAGTTACTGTTTTCTATTGCTGCGATGAAACACTGTGACTAAGGTTACTTATATAAACATCCAATTGGGAGTTTACAGTCTCAGAGTGTGCTCCATGATCATCATGGCAGGGAATGTGTTGACATGCAGACAGGCATGGCCCTGGAGCGGTAGCTGAGAGCTCACATCTCATCCAGAGGTTACCCATCCCCAGAGACACACTTCCTCCCACAAGACCACACTCCCTAATCCTTCCCAAACAGTTCCACCAACTGGGGACCGGGCACTCACATAGATGAGACTATTGTTCCATTCTCATTTAAACCCAGTTGGATGTGACAGCGGGGAACTAAAGTCCTCACTACCATTGAGCTGGGGTTAATTTGTGACTTGACCTTTAATAGTATTTGTTTTGTGAACCTGAGTGAACCTGTGTTCAGACCGTGCACATTTAGAATTGTAGTGTCCTCATGATTAGGTGTTTGCTTGGTCAGTATGAGAAGGTCATCTTTATCTTTTCCTCACTGGTGTCGGTTTGGCGTCTACTGTGTCAGGCACTAGAGCAGGGGTGCCTGCTTGTTTCCTGGGTTCATTATCAGTTTCCTACTAGGTAGTCTCTGTCTTTGGTGTGAGGCAACAAATACAGATCCTGCTTTTATTGTTATTGTTGTTTGTTTTTTGAGACAGGATTTTCATGTGAAGGCTTGGCTGTCCTGGAACTCACTTTGTAGGCCAGGCTGCCTCTGCCTCAGTGCTGGGATTAAAGGTGTGTGCCGTCACCGCCCAGCCAGTTCCTGCTTTTTTGATCCAATTTACTAGTCTGTGTCTTTTAATTGAAGAATTGACACCATTAGTGTTCAGAATTATTATTGAAAGTTGTTGTGCCATACCGACATGAGCACTTAGGAGGCCGAAGAAGAGGGATCTCTGTTGAGTTCGAGGCTAGCCTGGTCTACAGAACAAGCTCCAAGGTGGTCAGGGATACACGGAGAAACTCTGTCTCTAAAACAAAACAAGAGCAAACAAAATGGAAGAAAGACAGACAGAAAGGAAGGAAGGAAGGAAGGAAGGAAGGAAGGAAGGAAGGAAGGAAGGAAGGAAGGAAGGAAGGAAGGAAGGAAACTCTAAGGTAAAGAAAGTTGTGTGTTGACCCTGACCACCCTGTCAATTTTGTGGTACCCTCTCCCGCCTCTCTAACTTGGTTTAGTCTTTCCTCCAGCATACTTTGTAAGTGGTTTGCTTTTCCTTCAGTGTGTAGATTTCTTTCAATATCTCCTGTAGATATTCTTGGTCATAAATTCCTTTCATCTATTTTTATCACGGAGAGCACTTAGCTTTCCTTTACTTTGACGGATAGCTCTGTTTGGATTACTATTCTGAGTCAACAGTTGTTATCCTTAAGAACTTGAAATACATCATTCTGAACCCTCTGGCTTATCAAGTTTCATCTGAGTTATCTGTTACATTCTAATGAACCTTTTTCTGACTCCGCGTTTCTGTCTTGCTGTTTTCAATACACTTTCTGTTTTGCTCATGCTACTGTGTTGCTCTCTGGTCTAGTCTGTTCGGTGTCCTGTTTTTTTAGGACAGCCCTGGCTGTCTGAAACTCACTTTGTAGACTTGGTTGATCTAGATCTCACTGGGATCTACTTAACTGCCTCCGATGTGCAGGGGTTGAAGGCCTGTGCTGCCATGCTGGTGCCTCCTGAATTTGGATTGGCATCGATTTTCCTAGAGAACTTTTTTGTTCTGATGCTTTTAAGTGTTTTCTGTGCCTTAGATCCATACCCTAAATCTGGTATCTACATAGTGTCCTTACATCCTAGAATTTCTACTGGGACCTTTCCTAACTATCTCTGACCTTTCGGATTTTTCGAGTTCCTTTATTTTATATCGAGCTCGGATACTCTCTCTTCTCTTTGGTCCGTTCTGCTACAGAGTCTTGAGTTGGTTGTTCTAATGCCAGCATTTCAGTTTTGTCTGCCTGCACTATGTCTGTTGAGTTCCTTCTTCAGCTTGTCCGCTGATTTCTGTGCTGGCTACTTTTTGTCAACTTGACATAAATAGGAGAGTTACTTGGGAAGGGGGACCCCTCACTTGAGAAATTGCCTTCATCAGACGTACCTGGCAGCCCTGGTCTGGTGGCCCTAAGTTCCTGCCCTGGCTTCTGAGGGACGAACTGCTAGCTGGAGATGGGGCTGATGTCAGCTCTTTCCTTTCCAAGTTGTTTTCTGTCTGTGTTTTATCACAGGAAGTGAACTAGGACACCTTCTTATTTCATGCAGCGGCTTCCTTGAATATACGTGCAATCGTTATTTTGAGTTCCCTGCCAATCCCACTAGATGCTATTGTTGTGGGACTAATAACTTATATTAGCATTTCTCTTTGTGTGTGCTCCTGATGCTGTTACATTGGGATTTATGAACCTGCCATTACTTCTTCACTTAGCTTAATTTTTTTAATGGTTGAAATTATAATTACAAAATGTCTCCTTCCCTTCCCTTCCTCTAAACCTTCCCACACATCCCTCCTTGCTTGCTTTCAACTGCATGGTCTTTCTTTTTCACTAATCTTTATTGTATGCTGTTGTATTTAGTTTTCTCGGGTCCCAGACAGCCAGAGATCTGGGACCCACAGCTCTGCCGCCCGAGACCGTTTATCCGCCCGCCGCCGCCCGGGTCCCCAAAAATAACTCAGAGGCTTATATTAACTTTATGCTGTTTGGCCTATGGCTCAGGCACATTGTTAGCTATCTCTTACATTTTAAATCAACCCATTTCTATTAATCTGTTGGCCACGTGGCTCGTGGCTTACCCGTGTCTCCTCACATGTTGTCTCTTGGGCGGCTTCCGCGCGGTCTCCCTGACTCCACCCTGCTTCTCTACCTAAGCTCTGATTCTCCTCCCACCTATTTTACAGTACCTGCCATGGCCCAAACCAGCTCCTTTATTTAAAGATACAGCACTCACCAATGCATTCCCACATTTCCCCCTTTTTCTCTAATCAAAAAGGAAGGTTTTAATTTTAACATAGCAAAATTATATATAACAAAATAGCTATCAAGCAAGAATTACAGTTATAATATCTAGTCTATTTGTATTTAGTAAAATTAAAGAAAATACTCTATCATCTATCTTATCTTTATGAATCTAAAGTTTTATATCTAATATATCTTTTAAATGACTAAGAAAAACTGTACATATAACTATCTAATCTTCAACTACATCAAAGACCACAGAAGGATATAATATTTACCCAAGTAAACCAGAAGTGCAAACGACTTTTAAAATCTAGAAAGGACAGAGATGACACCTATCTGCCTGGACAGTCACTCAAAGTTCCTTTATAAGGTTGGGGCATTCATCTTCAGCCTACAGGCCCAAAGTCTCTTTTCATTTTAGTGAAGCAGGAAATCTGCTCTGTCCATTTTGGCACAGTTTATCCGTTGTTTCTCCTTGAGTCTTGAAGAATGTCTGACAGTTTTCTCTGTAAAGCAGGAACCCGAATGATGATCTTGGCTTGTTCTGCCAAAGTCCAGGGGTCATCTTCTTATGGAACCTGCATGTCTAGTTTAAACAGCATATTGTCAAGCAGTCAATATAAAAACAGTTTCTTCTCCAGTGGCTTACCATTACCACAAATAGATGAGACTCTATATGGAGTTTCTTCAATGCCCACCTTCCTGTTGAAGTAAATTAGTGCTGCCAGGAACAGACCTGTCTCACTGTCTAGAAAAGTCTAAGCTCTTAAAACATTTTAAATGCCATATTCTGTAGGTCTTAGAAGTATTTGAAGATTACCTATCTAATTGAAATATATCTTTGTATACCTAAAAATCCTAACTAACCTAACTATAAGTTTGATTATCAAAAGTGACTATTAACCTTTATTTCTTAATTATACATTACAATTTTAAAACAGTTACATGAACATCATATCTTAAACAAGAATAGAAAAACACATACAGCATAATAAAATTGACCTTAAATTTGTATCAATAAACCAAAATCTATACCAATGTAAAGCAGTTTGAGATTAACAGCTGATTACCTGTAAATTCAATAATCTAATTTTTTAAAAAAGCATTTACATACCATATCCCCCGTTTTTTCTTAGAAAGAGATTGACTATGACCATTAACCATTTATAATGAAAACAAACATTTAGAAACAATATTTGGGGAATTTGGACGAAGTTATTCATTACTACTTCCTGCTGATTAAGGGGCGTTGAAAATCTCACGGTTGTTGAGACTGGGTCATAATCTGCAGCTGTGAAGCTGATCTGGCCATCTCTTCTCATCAGAGGTTTTTTCAGGGGGTCTTGGTTGATGAAACCATATTTGCCTGGAAGCAATCCACAGGTTCTCATCTGTGGAAACAGAAACAGAACTCTTCCAAAGCAATAAATCCTTAGACACAAATTTCAAAATCAAAATACCTTTAAAATATACATTCTTGTTTAACTTAGTAGCCTTTGCAATCCATTGTCTTTTTGCAGTTAGCTCATTAACAGTTAAAAAATTAAAAGAAAACACAATAACAACCAAAATCCAGATTTTGTGTCTATTTTCCATCTTTACGTGGCTTATTATAATTTTATTACTTTATTTCTCACTTTAAAAACTTTTTCTAACTTTTTTCTTTTTTCTCTGAAGCCTATGTATCTTTTACAAACATTGTAACCCGTTTACAGGTTTTCTTTTTATCTGAATCTGTTTTATTGTGAATCCTTATTCATCTTCTAACCTTAAGAGCTTTTAAAATACATTCTCCAAAAAGAAGCACAGTTTTTGCAAATTAGGCTGAATCACTAAGTTTTCTTAAGCGGACCGTAAACAGAGCACACCCAAGAAGGTGCTGCCACGAAGAAAATCTGTTTCTCTTTTGTTCCAAATAAGCAGAAATCTAAAATCAATCACATTACTGAGTCTTTTGTTAGTTTTCAGGAACCCGCCTGATTGTAGCTCACACTGCCTGTCGCCAGCCCGCCGCTGGCGCCATTTTGAGTGTGACCCGGACCATGCTTTGTTTGTACAAAGACCCGCTCCACACACACAATTTGGAAGCTGCCCTGGCTCAATTTCTGCGATCTAGAACTCTTTTTAATCTTTGTCAGGCTCTAAGTGGATAATCGGCCCACGTTGGATGCGCCATCTGTTGTAATTAGTTTGCTCGGGTCCCAGACAGCCAGAGATCTGGGACCCACAGCTCTGCCGCCCGAGACCGTTTATCCGCCCGCCGCCGCCCGGGTCCCCAAAAATAACTCAGAGGCTTATATTAACTTTATGCTGTTTGGCCTATGGCTCAGGCACATTGTTAGCTATCTCTTACATTTTAAATCAACCCATTTCTATTAATCTGTTGGCCACGTGGCTCGTGGCTTACCCGTGTCTCCTCACATGTTGTCTCTTGGGCGGCTTCCGCGCGGTCTCCCTGACTCCACCCTGCTTCTCTACCTAAGCTCTGATTCTCCTCCCACCTATTTTACAGTACCTGCCATGGCCCAAACCAGCTCCTTTATTTAAAGATACAGCACTCACCAATGCATTCCCACAGTATGCATATACATATATATTTCTGAATATAACCTCAGTTTATATAGTATGTTCTCGGGCTGATTGGTTAGTTTTAGGTAACCAGCTGGCGGGCTCTTCCCTGGGGAGACTATTTCTTCTGCTCTCAACACGCCTCGGTTGGCTTGGCTTAATTTTTACCAGCTGTATTCTTTCAGTTAATATATTTCCAGTGTTCAGGTGTGATTAGCTTGGATGTGCTACTACTAAGTGTGGAGTTCAGAAAAAATAACTCATCAGACCAGGAGTTTCATGTGCCTTCTTTACTGCCTTTCTTAGTTAGAGTTTCTGTTGCTCTTCTAGAGCACCATGACCTTGCTGGAGGAGGAGAGGGCTTATTTCAGCTCACAGTTGCACTGCAGGAAGTTGATGCAGGAGCCATGGCGGAATGCTTCTTAGGCTCCTCGTGGTTTGCTCAGCCGGTCTTCTTCTAGCACTCAGGTCTACCAGCCCAGGGATTGCACCACCCACAGTGAGCTGGGCCCTCCCACATCACTCACCAATCAAGAAAATGACCACAGGCTTACCCACAGACCAATCTAGGGGGGACATTTTCTCAGTTGAGGTTCCCTTTTCCTAAGTGACTGATATGTGTCAAATTGACGTGCCAGCCAGCCCACATCCTCAGTACACAATTAGGTGGGAAAGAAACCACAGCTATTTTCTATTAGCTCTATATGTAGTTGGCCTACTAGGCACCTCAGATTTCAGTAACTGTTGGAAATTAAAAAAACAAAACAAAACAAGGTTTGATCTCTCTCTCTATCCCTCCCTCCCTCCCTCCTCTTCCCCCTCCCTATCTTTCTGACAGTGTCTAATATACCGCAGGCTGTCCTTGAACTCAACATGTAGCTGAAGATAATCTTGAATTCTTGCTTTTCCTTCCTTCCTTGCTGAGATTACAGGTGTTTACCAATTTATGTAGTGCTGAGAATGGAACCCAGGGCTTCACAGACTCTAGGTGACCATACTTACAGCTCACCCACATCCACAGCCCTATTTCATTCTTGTCAAACTCTAAAACTTCTTTTTTAGTAGAAGTGGGAAAGCCTATGTGTGTTATATTTTGAAAATTCCAGTATCCTTAAAATTCTTATCATGCTTATTTATACATTGTGTGTGTGTGCGCGTGCTCACACACACACACACACACACACACACACACTCACACACACACACACACACACAATCTAAAAAAAGAATTAAAAGGGAGGCTGCTGAGATGGCTCAGCAGGTAAAGGTGCTTGCTGCCAAGCCAAAGATCATGAGTCCAATTTTGGAATACCACAGAGTAGAAGAAGAGAACATACTCTTAAATAGTCCTCTGACTTCCATATACACGTTGTAACATCACTGACCCTACACAATAATAATAATAACAATAAACCCTTTTTTAAAAATATGAGTATATTTTAGTTATATGTGTGGGTATGTTTGCATGTCTGAGTATATTGGCATATAATTTTATTCCCAGCATTGGGGAGGCAGAAGCAGACAGATCTCTGTGAGTTCAAGGCCAGCATGATCTACATAGAGATTTCTAAGACCCTGTCTCAAAAAATATTTTTTACTTTGAGTTAATATGGTAAATTTAATGTTATACATTAGTAACCTAAATTAAAAATAAAATAAAACCTGAAAAAATGTCAGACTTTATTCTAAAAGAACTGTATTGCTGTGAAGAGGAACCATGATCAAGACAACTGTTATGAAAGGAAGCGCTTAACTGGGGTTGGCTTACAGTTTCAGAGGGTTAGTTTTTTATTATGGCAGGCAGCTTGGTGGGAGCAATAGCTGAGAGCTTTACATTCTGATCTGCAGGGTTTGGGGGACACAGGCTGAGCCTGGTATGGGCTTTTGAAACTCAAAGCCCAACCCAGTGACCCTTCTCCTCCAAAAAGGCCACACCTCCTAATCCTTCTCAAACAGTTCCGCTTACTGATGGCTAAGTATTCAGCCTGTGGGGGCCATTCCTCCCAAACCACCACAGTAGTCTGTAGGAGATTGTGTTGCTTCATTGTAAATAATTGTCCCATCCACTGGTTTAATAAAAAGCGCTGATTGGCCAAAGGCAGGCAGGAAGTGTGGGCGGGGCTACCAGACTAAGAAAACTCTGAGAACAGGAAGCCCAGAGCAGAATGCCGGAGAGAAGCCAGAAAGAAGCAAAGGATAATTATGCTGCTCTAAGAAAAGGTACCCAGCCACATGGCTGGACAAGATAAGAGACATGGGTTAGTTTAAGGGTAAAGAGCAAGTTGTATGCCTGGACCTTAGGCCAATCAGCCTAAAACTATAGTAAGCCTATGCATGTCTCTGTGGGACTGTGGGACTGCAGCACTGCAGGTCTGTGGGTCCAAAACCTTGAGGTTAGGCCCAAAAGTCCGGGCCAGAAACCTCTTACTACAGTAGACCTGCTCAGTACACTTTGCTTTCAAGAACTCTTCCACCATTCTAACTACCCTATTGTTAACTACACTGCAGCAGTGGTGTCTGCCTTTTCTCTGGTGTCTGGCTGCTTTGCTAACTGCTTTTGAATGTCTTTGTCCCTAGATGGTGAAAGCCACATGTCATTCAACATGTATAAGTGGCAAGGCGCCATGGATTCATTATTATGGTCCTAAGCTCCTGATGGGCAAACACAACAGGAAGCCTCAGCAGAGGGAAAACATGGCTGTCTGAAAGCAAAGGATAGACCCTGGAAAAGAAACCGCTCCTACTGACATCATGAACCTGGACATTCCAGGCTCTATCACTGAAAAAAAAATATTTCTGTGGCTTAAACCACAGTGCTCTGTGGTGTTTGCTACGGCAGTCCCAGAAAATTGAAGAATCCATGTTCAGAAAAGGAACAAAAAGGGCCCACCTCAAGACTTCCTGTTGGGAATTAATTCTCTATTCTGAGCAGAGAGACATGAGCACAGCAGCAGAAGGGGACAGTCCCCTGTGCACTCACATATGGCTAGTCCCTGAAACTCTGAACAGGCGCTGCTGGGGACAACTCACCCTGCCTGGCTTCATTGAGAGGTAGTGGGGGCAGGAAGGCAATCTTTGAAGTGTGAGGTAAATTGATCTACCAACCTATCCACTTGAAGTATCAGGATGATATATCTAAATTAGTTATAAGCATGGTTTGACCCAGAGTCATTTCTGAGACTGACAAAGACTGTTTAGACTTTAAAAGTTTGAAGATCTCCACAGTCATTCTTGTTCCAACATGTAGAAATAGCTGACTTCTTGATGAGCAGTCTCATTAAAGGGATTCACAGGGCTACCTATTGTCAGTGTGCTATTTTCCTTGGTGCTATAGACATTTTGGCATCTGTTTTACGGTTGTCATAGGAACTCAGGCCGTCATCAGCAGCTCTTTTCATTCTGAATATTAGGTTTAATAAAAGGCAGTTTTGATGAGGTGAAGAGTTTGCTGTGCCCAGCCAGAGGTCTGGTAGAAGAATCATGTTGCAAACAGTTGCAAAATTAACCTCTGTGGTTCTTTGTTACCCGGGGCGGACTTTGGGTGGTCAGCCAGACTTGCCTGAAGATCTGTGCAAGAGAAAGATTTGACTTTTTAAAAAAGGTTCCGGGCCTTGAACACTGGCCTCCGGCATGCTAGGCAAGTACCCTATGATAAGCTTTAACTCCACCTTATCTTTATATTGTTTTGTTTTATTTTCTTCTTTCTGTAGTTTTTAAATTTTAAAACAAGATCTTGCAAAGTTACTTAAGCTGCCCTTGAACTTGCCTAACAACCCAGGCAATACTCGACCTCAAGATTTCCCCTGTTGTCTCCACACTAGGGAAGGTTACAGACCCCCACCACCAAGCTTAGCTTTAGAAGCCATACTTCCTGTTTGTTTGAGCTTATAAACTTTTGTTTTGATTTTATTACTATTTCTTTAAAGGTTTATTTATTTTATGTGGATGAATGTTTTACTCACAAGAGTATTTGTGCTACATTTGTGCCTAATGCCTGCAGAGGTCAGAAGAGGTTGTCAGTATTCTATAACTGGACTGATGGATGGCTCTGAGCCACCAGGGGAATTGAAGCAACAAATGGTCTTAATTGTCAAGCCAACTCTCTGGCCCGTTAATTTTATTCTTTTTACTTATGTGTGTGGGTATGTCTGCATGTGAATGTAGTGCCCGCAGAGGTCAGAGGTGTGGGCCCTCCTGGAGGTGGAGTAGGAGGGGGTGGTTGTGAGCCACCTGATGTAGGTGCTAAGAACTGAACTCTGGAAAAGCAGTGCATGCCCTTAGGCACTGAGCCATCTCTGTAGGCCCCCCCTTATTTGGGTTTTGCTTGGTTGGTTGATTTGGTTTGGTTTTTATGTCTTGTTTTATTTTTATTATTATTTTGACTTTTGAGATAAGATCTTACTATGTACCATAGGTTGGCTTCAAAGTTACCGAAATCCTTCTTCCTCAGGTTCCTAAGGGCTAGGATTAGAAATACTTGCCAGCATACCCTGAGATGCTGTCAAACCATGGATAGGATAGACTTAAGCATTATACACAATAAAGGCTCTCTCCACTTTTTAATCAACTAATAAAAGTAATTATGCCTTTTGTATCATGGGATATTTGGAAGCTATAAATGTAGTCAGAAGTTTCTGTCCCAGCCAGAAACTCTCAAATACCCAGCAGCCATCTTCCCAAATAAATAATTGACTCGGAGGCTTAATATTATAGTAACTGCTGGGCCAGTAGCTCAAGCATATTACTATCTAGCTCTTACACTTAAATTATTCCATAATTATTATCTATGTTTAGACACTTGGCTTAGTATCTTTGCTCAGTCCCGCATTCCCATCTTGCTTCCTTTGTGTCTGGCTAGAGGCTGCTTCTCTCTGCCTTTCCTCTTCCCAAAATTCTCTTAGTCTGGTTGCCCTGCCTATATTTCCTGCCTGACTACTGACTTATCAGCATTTTTTAAAATATATTTTTATTATCTTTTAATCTATGTATATATGTGTAAGTGTGTACAGGTGTTTGTGTAGGCCAACGGTGTCAGGTCCCCTTGGAGCCGATTTACAGACAGTTTCAAGTTGCCTGATGTGGGTGCTGGGAATTGAACTTGGGTTCTCTGAAAGAGCAGTACATGCTCTTAAACACTGAGCCATCTCCCCAGCCTGACCAATCAGCATTTTATTAACCAATATGAGTAACAAATCTTTATAGTGTACAAGAAAGAGCATTATCCCACACATTCATCTTGTCTTTTTAAAAATATTTATTTCCTATGAAATATTTCAGTGGAAATTTTATTAATCTAATTTATTTTAGTGAGGGATAACCCCTGAATATAGCAAAATGTCAAGAAGTACCCAGATGTGCAGTCAAGGGGCCAGATAAACACTAGTCTTTTTTTCTTTCCCTAGTTGCAAGTGACCACCATTGTTAACAATTTTCATTTCTTTCTCTCCATTTTTGTGTTTTCCTCTCATGAGACAGAGTCTTACATAGCTCAGGCTGGTCTCATAACTGGTTGGTATGTAGAGAGAGATGATCTTGAACTTCAATTTTCCTGCATCTACCTACCAAGTTAGATACGGTGGGCGCCACCATGCCAAGTTCCTTTGTATTTTTCAGAGGTGTCCTTTATGATCCAGTGCACACATACACTATCACGTGCACACAATGGGAGCATGTTTTAGATGTATGTACCACACTTTGCACTTTCTCCACATATGGGGAAATAATTTTTTTCTTATTATAAAAAATGCCCACTGTGAACTTACTCACTTGTTTATTGTGAACTGGAGGCATCATGTGAGAGCCCGGCAATAACATGATTCTTACTCTTTGAAAGTAGACAGTCCTAGCTGACAGTTAAAGCAAACTAGGGCATCCTACCCCTTGTCAGCTTGACATACAAACACATCGCTTTAAGCCATATTCATTTCAGGTTCATAATGCTGCAATTAAATCCGGAGGGAGGGGAGAGGATGTGAACACACGGGTCTAGATTGACTCAGATATGCCATCAAGGGGCCAGATAAACAGGGAGAGCCAAGTCATTCTCTGTTGGGGATCAGGAAGCAGCAAGTCCTATAGTCAGACAACAGTGTAGTGTTTTAGGAAACTGAAAGGGGCTCATTACAGTTGGAGAGAATTGCTGGGGTAGGGAAGAGAGTGTCAATTAGACACGATCAGTGGATCTCAAGCCTCTGACCACAACTCACAGCTAAACACTTCACATAATCACACACCGTGTATGTGCTGGTATGCACTCGTGTAAGCACATGTAAGTAAAGTAGAAAGAAAATCAAACAATGCCCCTACAAAATATACTCAGGTATTTTTCTGCTCAATTCCATTTAGTTGTTTTCTAAATGCTAGCCATGACTCTCCAAGTTGGTTTTGAAAACCACTAATAGGCACTATCTGCAAACTGAAGAACTCTGGGCTATGTTATGTCTGAGGACTCTGATACCCAGCTCGGTGAGATGGGTCAGTGGGTGAGGGTACTGGCTGCCAAGCCTGATGAACCGAGTTTGACCCCAAGAGTCCACATGATCCTAGGAGATAATTAACTCCTGTAGGTTATCCTCTAACCACGACAAAATATGTCACCAAGTCAGTAAGCTTATTTGGACATTCATTATTCAAGATGGGCATGGAGGTGTGTCATTGTACTCCCAGCACTTCGGGACCTGCAGCAACAAATCCCTCCCTCCCTCCCTCCCTTTCTCTCTGTCTTTCTTTCCTAGGTGTTTTGAAACACGGTCTCTCTATTATGTAGCTCTGACTGTCCTGTAATTGCTATGTAGTTCAAGGCTGGCCTCAAACTCATAGAGACCCTCCTATCCCTGCCCCTGCATGCATCGTCATTCCTGGTTTGAGGCTAGCGTAGGCTGGACAGTGAGAGTAAGAACAGTCTGGATTATATAATGAGACTCTCAAAAGAAAACGAGAGAAAGAAGCGGTCAGCTTTTTGTGCATAGAAATTTTGAATTTATTTCACTGAGACAGGCAGACTGAACTTTTGCTTGAATTTCTGACCCTTTGGAACATTTTGTTGCTGTTATTGTCAGGTGTGACTCAGTTTCTCAGAGCGTGGCCATCCTGTCTTTAGAGAGCTAGCCTAATCAAGCTCGTGATCAACCAAACTGAGTGCAGGGCCCTGACCCCCAAGTGTCTCATCGTGGTAATGCTCCATTTCAGCGATGTCCAACTCAGAAGCCAAACAACTCTCCTGCCCCTGTCTTCTTGCAACAGAGAAGTTTCCAGGTGCCTTAAGATGCCTGGCTTGTCTGTGCAGGCAGGCGCCTTTGCCTGAGTGGCGTTGGCTATCTGAAGATTGCTCTAAACTTCTGCTTCAGTTTGTCCAAGACTGACCTCTAAAGTTTTGAGGTAGACCGAAGAGGAAGCAGTGTGAGGAACTCAGACAGAGCCATACATTCAGGGACAAGACTGAGACATTTGCAGTGTATTATTCAACCAGTATTTCTGGGGCACCAGTGTGGGGAGTCTGGAACAGTCTTTTATTTTCTATTTATTTATTTTCTTTAGACAGGGTCTCCTATAGCCCAGGTTGGTTTCAAATTTGCAGCATAGTTGAAATGACCCTGAATGTGTGATTTTCTTGACTCCATCTCTCCTGAGTCCTGGGATCATATACGTGTGCAATACCCAGTTTTATGACATAGCAGAGATCCAGTTTTGTATATAGAAGACAAGCAATTTGCCAGTCAAGCTACACGCCTAGAAACTTTGAAGGGGACTCCGCTTTCATATTTAATACAGAGTTGGAGGAGGTTCTTCCTGGAGAAGAGTGTTCACCCAGACTGGCATACACTCAGGTCAGATTGACCTGCCTTCACTTACTTGGAAAAATAATTGAAGCAAGGAAAAGGAGATTTAGTGACTTTTACAGCTCTTAAATTATAGTCAGGATTATTTTATTTGGTTTAATGAGTAGTTTTATTTATTTACTTATTGAGATTTCCAGGTTGGCCTTGAACTCACTGATCCTTCTGCCTCAATCTCCCAAGTGCTGAAATTATAGGTATGTGCCAACAGACTAGAGATTGAGCTCAGGGCGTTGTACACGGCAGACAAACACTCTACCAGCTGAGCTATACCCCCAACCCATGAACTGTTGCACAAATCCCAATTGGTCTTACAATAAAAACTGGGAGCCTGTTATTGGGGTAAAAGGGAAAGATCAGAGAGACAGAGGAACAAGCCACTAGAGAAACTTCCCACCACTACTGAATTCTCAGGCCAAAGGGGAAGATCCTGCCTGCAGACCGAATGCCTGTATGGTCTGTATGACTTCCAGGCCAGCCTGTGTTACATAGTGGAACCTTGTCTCAAAACAACCAAACTAACAAACAAGAATCCTATTGTTCATTATTTTAATAATTTTGGTTTTAAAAAAAAAACCAAACACTTCCTTCTTACTTTACAGCTTTGTTTCTTTATGAAGGGCATACTTTTTTTCTGTTATTTTCTTTTTAGGCCACCCCACACACACACACAATTTTATGTGTTATATATAGGCTGTCACACCTTGAAATCATGACAAGTTTCCTCTTCTGCATAGCAGAGGTCCAGTTTATGCCAGTTACTGAGTTCCATCTTCAGACATAAGCCTACAGCCAACTATCATTAGGTAGAGGGAGACACAAACCAAAACACAAGCCAAGAACATAAACCGCAGGTAAATAAGAAGCAGCAGCTGGGAAGGTAACCCAGTGGTAGGTACATAACTAGAGTGAAGTGAAGAAGGCTGTAAGTACTAACACACACACACACACACACACACACACACACACACACACACACACACGAGTGACAACTAGCTTTATATCAACCTGGCACAAACTATGGCCATCTGAGAGAAGGAGCCTCATTAGAGAAGATGTCCCCATAAGATACTCTATATGCAAAGTTTAGTTAGAGATTGATGGGGTAGGGCCCATCCCTGGCAGGTTGTCCTGGGTCCTATAAGAAAGCCGCCTGAGCGAGGCAGTAAGCACCACCCTTCCATGGCCTCTGCCCTAGCTCCTACTCCAGGAACTCCTTCCTGCCCTGTGTGAGTTCCTATCCTGACTTCCTTCAGTGATGGACAGTGATGTGGAAGTATAAGCCAAATAAGCCCTTTCCTCTCCAACTTGCTTTGGTCATGGGGTTTTGTCCAGTAAAAGAAACCCTGACCAAGACACACATGAAGCAGAGGATGCAAAGTGTCACAAGGACTGGAGAGATGGCTCTGGGGTTAAGAGCTTGTATTTTGCAAGCTTGTATTTTGCAGAGGACCCACAATTCTCAGCACTCACATGGTATCTCACAACCATGTGTAACTCCACTTTCAGAGATCTAATGCTCTCTTCCTGGCTTTTTTAGGAATGGTTGTTAAACTCTGAAGCCACGCCCTCCGAGCTCTGATGTCAAACTATTTAAAGCAAGCCCCCCCCCCCCCCATGCATCTCCCTCTCTCTCCTTGTCCTCTCTTGGGAGCTCCCCCACTTCACTCACTTTCCTTTCTCTTTCCTCTTGCCTTCTCTGCTATTATAATCATAACTTCTCTGTTAACCATGACCATATCCATCTGACAATAAAGCTCTTTTCTACATAGAAACAGCGTTAAGAGGCTCCTGCTGTCCACTGTTGCCTTCTGCTGTGATCATTGAAGCCCGCTGCCAGGTAATCGAGTATATGCGAACCATGCCAAAATATGCACACAATTCTGATAATGGTGGCACAGACGTATAAGCATTCAAGCAAAATACTCGTATACATAAGATAAAATAAATAAAAGTCCCTCAGAGTCATAGGTACTTACTGTAGTCTTCTGGGCGGGTTCTTAATTGGTTTGGTGGCTTTGTTAGTTACTTTTCCTGTTGCTGTGGTTCTAAAAACTGATACACAACTTAAGAGAGTGTTTATTTTGGTGTCTAGTTCCAGGTCCACCCTGTCATTCCGGAGAAAGCATACTGTCATATTTGAAGAACCTGGTCACTTTGCATCCACAGTGAGGAAGCAGAGAAATGTATGCCTCCTTTTAACACACTCTAAGATCCCAGACCAGGAAATGGGGCTACTTATGGTGTATGTGTTTTCCCACTTCAGAATCTCACATAGAGGCCTGTCTCTGGGTTATTTGATATCTCAAGTTGGCAACTGGGTCTGGTTCCTCCAGTAGACCAGTTTTAGAATTGGATGTAGAACGACTGTTAGGATTCCCACAGTTACTTTACATGGGGCTGGGACTCAGTCTCGACGTCTAGTAGAGGACTTAGAAACCACTAGAAGATACACATACATACACATCCAAATCCTTGGGAGCAAGTAGGCAAACCCAAACAGAAGAAGCATGGGCTTGGCTTTTGCCACTGAAAAGTCAAGAGGGGAAGGGGGCAATAGGTTTCACAGAATGTGTGTGGCTCCTGCTTCCCACTCCCATCTCCCTCTCCCTCCCTCCCTCCCTCCCTCCCTCTCTCCCTCCCTCCCTCTTGTTCCCGGGCTTTCCTCGAATGGCAATGCTCAAAAGTCCCTGTGTTGAAATTAGCCACAGACAACTCTTGGTTTTCCTTGTCTTTTGCGGGCAGACCCAAAGAAAGAGCTCCTTTATCTCCACATGGCTCTGAGAAGCAATGCCAAATGGGTGCATGAGAAGAGCCATTAGAACACTAATACAGGACTGATGCGGCTTTTGGCAGAGCATCCTTGAGGAAGTAAAATATATATGGTAATGACACAATTTCACAATATTTGTACAGCTATTTGCCTTGTCTAGCCTGTAAGCAGGTATACCAAAAGGGACATGGCAGTGAGAAAGGATTTGGGGTATGACTCAAATGCTGGGGGTTTTTTTTTGGGGGGGGGTGTTGCTGAGACTTAGTCTACTCCTAGTTTGGGGACTGTGTATATTAGTTTCATTGCTTTGGTAAAACACCATGACCACGGCAACTTGATAAAGTTTACTTATGGTTCCAGAGAGATGTGAATGGTTCCTGTCAGGGAGGCGAGACAGCAAATGGTAGGGGAAGCAGAGAAATGAAGTCTCAGCCATAAACACAAAGCAGAGATCTGGAAGAGGGGCGAGGCTCTCAGCCTCTCAAAGCCCTCAGGATGTGCTTCTTTCAACAAAACCACACATCATAAACCTTTCCCAACAGTGCCACCAACCAGAGACAGGTTGTCAACATACCCAATCTAAAGGGGACATTTTTCATTTAAACAGTCACACTGGGGAAGGCTTTAACATACAAGCCCATCTACATTGAATTTAGATGTGAAAGGTGGGTTCAGAGGAAGAGACATGATTGGAAGCATGGCTCCCCAACACTGTGTACACGTAGTCACGCATTTCACTTTGTACCTTAGACATCATTCCTTCTCCTGGAAACCCCTGTGTGCTTGGCGCAAGCTGCTATGCGCAGGACAAACTTTTTTTTTCCTGTGCTTTCGTGTGTGTGTGTGTGTGTGTGTGTGTGTGTGTGTGTGTGTGTGTGTGTGTGTGTATTGTGTAACCTCACCATCCACCTTGTTTTGGGGGTATGGGTGTCTCAGTGCCATACTGAGGGTTCAAGCTCTTGCCACTGTACGTGGGAACTGAACTTGGCTTCCAGCTGAGCTTCCTCTCTAGCTTCTCTTTGTGGACTCCCGCTGCTTAGCAGTACTGGAGGAAGCCACGGTCCACGCCCAAATGTTATGTAATAAATGCTAGACAGGCTGTCTGCAAAGATCCACGAGCCCCTCCACAGCCCGTGTTTGGTCTGTTCACTTTCCCACCGTTTTAAATCTCTCTTCTGACTACCCTTTGACCTCACGGGTGTATCCCTCCCACCTCACATGGAAAACTGACTCCCCTGCTCCCCCCCCCCCCTCCATTCCTTCTCTGTTGCTGTAGATGTCAGTTCCCCCTGCTGTTCGCACTAAGCCCGTCCTCTGCCCTGGGACCTTTCCCCCCACCTATCCGTCCGCCCCCCCCCCACCATTAACCATAGTTAGCTGTCTTCATATGAGGCATGTGAGACATGTTCTTGCAAAGACAGCGAGTCCTCACTTGGTCCCCAAGGAGCTAAAGGGCGGACAAAAGCCTCCGTGTGTCTGTCTCCGTCACCCTCTGCATTCAGTCAGCTGCCTAAGCGACCTTATCCCCCTTGAAGTTACCTTCCTCAATCGCGGTCACTTTGGATTCCAGGAGCTGCGGAGCCTTCTGGGACAGACCATTCCCAGATGAGCATGATCGTCTATTTCTGGTAAAGCTGCACCTCTCTTCCCAGAGCCGTGAGTCTGGGGACCCCTTTGCAGACCCTGACCTGAGACAACAATCAAAGAGCCCATACTTGGGCCCCAACTGTTTAATGATGCATACCTCTTGCCCTCCCCCAGTTCTTCCTACGAAAACCTAAAGCTCTTTTACAAAGAAAAACCTCAGCTGATTCTTGCTCTGGCCACTCAGCAGTTTGTCTTCACAGGCCTCCACTATTGGCAGACTCTTCCTGCAGCTTCCCACTGTTAACCTTCCTCAACAGTCCCAGCCCTCTCCCCTTCAGCATTCTCCTTGGCTTCTGCACTTCCAAACTCTGCTTCTCTCCTCCCCCCCCCCCTTCTTCCTTCTTCAATATAGACCCATTTATCTTACTCTGGCGTGAACTCACTATCTAGGCAAGGATGACTGAATTCCTGGCTGCACCTCCACAGTTCTGAGATTACAGCATTTACCACAACACCCAACTCTCTTAATTTCTTTTAAAGTCCCTAGTTATACATTTTTTTTGATCATGGTAAAAAATGCCCATTATAAAATGTAGGAACTTTGTCTGTTCTGGGCTCACTGGTGTCTTATTTGATTTTTCTTGGTGGTCTTTTTCCAGCCATCAGTTCTTGTGCTAGACAACGTATTCATCACGTATGTGTGAGTCAAATGAGTAGGCTGCGAGCAGACTATCCATTTACGTGATCACTCCTCACTTCTCTGCACAGGGAAGCTTCACTCCTACAAGTCGTGGCTTCTTGGCTGCTGGCTTTTGGGAAGTGCCAGCAAATCAGGAGACTGAAGTGTGTGTCCTGGCCAAACCCTCTGTACCTATGGCCATTGCAGCGTTCTAGCTGTGAGTTTCAGAGATGTGGTCCCAGGCACAGTTGTGGCATCCAACTGCTGCATTTTCCTGGGTCTCTCAATATTACTCTTTAAAATTACGGTTAAACTGGGTATGGTTGCTAAAGCCTTTAACTTCAGCATGGGGAGGTAGAGGCAGGGGGGGAGCTCTGTGAGTCCAAGGCCAGCCAGATCTACATATGGAGTTCTAAACCAGATGAACATCTTATGTTTGAAAAAAAAAAAAAGATGTTGTCTGTTGTCTTCATTTTTTTTTTTAATTTCTTTTTTGAGATAGGGTCTCAGTCTATAGTTCAGTTTCCCTGGTGCTGTGACTAAGGACTTTAATGACTGCCTCTACTGTGAAGTAATCTCCTGTCACTGTGAGCACCACTGGGTACCTGTGTCTCACATGTGGCCATGGACAGCACTGCAGAGTTTTAGAAAATATTCCTGGCAACAGTGAGTAAGAGTACTTGCCAAGTAAACATGAGGACCCTTGTTCAGATCCTCATCTCTTGCATAAAAAGCCAAGTATAGCCACACACATTGGGGTACGGGGATAGGAGGATCAGATGCCAGAAAAGAGTTCAGTGGGAGATCCTGTCTCTCCAGGGCAGTATGGGAAGGTACTCAGTATCTGGCCTCCCCCTCACATGGGTGCATATGTCCTGTCATCCTAGTCCCCAGCAACAATAACAAAAGAAAGCCTCAGGCCATCCAGTTGGCTAAGCAGGTAAGGGCTTGCCATCAAAATCTGCCTACTCAAGTCTTATTTCTGGACTACACCTGGAGGAAGGCTACAACAAAAACCCATAGGTTGTCCCCTGACCTTCACATGGGAGTCATGGCTCGTGTGCCTGTGCGTCCCTCAAAAAAAAGGAAGAAGGAACTATTAGGAGGTATGGCCTTGGTGGAGGAAGTTGGTCACTGAGGATGGGCTTTGAGGTTTTAAATGCTCAAGCCAGGCCCAGTGTTACTCTCTCTTTTCCTGAAGCCTGTGGATTGGATCCGGATGTAGAACTCTAAGCTACTCCTCCATCACCATATCTGCCTGCATGTTGCCATGCTTCATGCCATAATGGTAATGTACCTGAACTATAAACTAGTCCCAATGAAATGTTTTCCTTTACAAGTGTTGCCATGGTCATGGAGTTTCTTCACAGCAGTAGAAACCCTAAGACACCCTCCTTCTTGAGGTCTTGAGACAGAGTCTCATTCTAGCCCAGACTAGTCTTGAAATTTTGATGTGTTTACCCTGTTTTACTCTCTTGAGCTCTGACATTATGTGTTGAGTCTAAGTTTTCCATTATTATTAAGTTGTTATTTTGGCGGATGGGGGAGTTTGAGAAGGATTTTTCTCCGATGTTCTGGCCTGGAACTCACATCTGTTCTCCCTACTTGGCCTCCAAAATGCTAAGACTGCAAGTCTGAGCCACCAAACTTCCTTATCCTTCAAATTACCCAAGCTGGGCCATTTTCCATTTATCTCACACTGTACCTCTGTATTCACATGTATTTCTGCTGGCTAATGTAGGCCCCAATGGCCTAAACAGTCTAAACAATGTCCCAAACAGAAAACTAAAGGTGGGTTTTTGTTTACCAGAAATTGCCCTTAATTTAGCCCCAAAGATCAACTACTTATTTCAAGGGCATTTAGTCTCTGGTCAATCCAAATAGCCCGATTCAGTTTAAAGACCTACCCTATTGATTGTCATATAAAATCTTCTGCTTGCTTTTCTGACATTCTCTCTTTCTCTCTGTCCTGCCATAGCCTTGGCAATTTGATTCTCCAATAAACCTTTCTTCCTACCCATGAAGTGGTCCAGGTCAGTGTTTTCACGTCCATTAGCTTAGCTAAGAGGCCCAGATCACTAACACTCTACTGGATTTGCTGAAATAACTAAGGCTTTTCATGAGGCAACCCACTTCCAGGAACTGGGAAGACTGGCCCTGGGAGCAGTGATTAGTACTATTAGTTAATGTCCACAAAACTGTTCAGATTTAAACTGGAGAACAGTGGACTAGTTATTATGTTGATGCCACTGCCAAAGCCTGAAGGGGTCTTAGAGCTAGACAGGATTGAAACCTGTACCTGGTGTTTCCTGTCTGGTTTTTTGTTTTTTCATTGTTTTTTTTTTTTTTTTCTTGTGGGGGATTGAACACAGGATCACACACATGCTCCCAAGTATTCTATGACTAAGTTACAGTCCTTCTCCTATTTCCAGGTTCTTGTTAGGATCACAGAAGGAATTTATAGGTCACAAAGTAAGGAATTAGAAAGACATTTTTACTGCTGGGCATTTTACTTTCACAGGGTGAGTGAGAGCAGAGAGAGAGGTGGGGTGGAGGGTGTACAAAGGAGAGAGATCAGTCACCTGGTGTTGGCCTACCACTTTGAGTCTTAGAAGCACTGGAACCAAGATTATTCAGGAGCAAAGGTAAAGATTCCAGAACTAGATGGAGCTCAGCCTCTAAAAGGTTTGCTCTGAGCTTTCTCCTTTTCCCAGGGTTCTTGAGTGTGTCCTGGCAGCCCAGTGATGGCACAAGCCAGTTTTCAGCTAGTGATGCCATAATAATGAAGTAAAGAAAAATTAATGCTGTCTTATTCATCTGTTGGTCCCAGAGGATTTGGAATGGTCTTGCTTGACATTACATGATATCCTGCTGGTAAGGAATGCCAGCCTCTAGCTGCCATGTAGTCTGTCCTCTTTTATC
The DNA here is from genome assembly GCA_033318265.1 of Phyllotis vaccarum. NCBI lineage: Eukaryota > Metazoa > Chordata > Mammalia > Rodentia > Cricetidae > Phyllotis > Phyllotis vaccarum. Next base: position 4,462,638 of record JARWLC010000012.1, on the reverse strand, counting down.
CTTATGTCCAACTGGTCTACCCCAATATGGCTACGCTAACATTTACATGTTTTGACCTGCTAATAAATCCGAACACTACCAGTTAGCCAGTGCATAACACATATGCATACTCACACATCAGAAAATACCACCTACACAAATGATTGCTTTTGGTTTGGACCTGCCTTCTCTCCGTTTCAGTCAGAGGAGTCCTCAAGCACCTGTGTATAATTCATAGTTGAAACCAACCTTTTGTATAGGTAATTTTTTTTCTTGGTTCATGCCATTGTTAAAACCAGGTAAGGTTTGCCTTAGGTCATGAGTGATCTTATCTTGGAGCTCCTGGATCACTGAGGCCTAGGGGAAGGAGATAATGGTACTTCAGGGATTCCTAACTCGGGAACAGAGAATGGCTTAGGAGCTGGGGTCATCCTAAGAGGGTAGAAACCTCACCATAACCTCACCTGCCCTTGCCAGCAGAGACAGAGAAGCAGCTAATGAAGGCTGAGCAGAAGAGCCAAAGGAGATGTAATTTCAGCAGAGGTCACAAGAGAGGACAGAGAAGCAGATAATAAAGGGAACCGACAAACACAGGCCCCTGTGACCTGCATGGAACAGGGTTACAGGTGTAGCTCGGTGATTGAGGCCCAGAGTTCAGTTCCTGTTACCCCCCTCTACCAAAAAGTGTACTCTGTGGTGGGATTCTTTGTCTCTTTGGGAATTGAGTCTAGAGGTAAATGCATGCTGAAGCATGTTCATTGAATGTCAAATTCTTCCTGACTTTATTTAAGAAGCCATTTTTTATTATTTTGAATCACAAAGTAAAGACGTAAATCCTGGCTTATGGTTCTAAGATAAAGGAACTGCTTTCTTCATTTTCTTTCTTCCTTTTTTTTTTTTTTTTTGTTTGTTTGTTTGACAGGTGTGACTATATAGCCCTGGCTATCCTAGAACTCACAGAGAAATATCTAAAGGGGTTCTAGCCAGCCTAAGCATGGCAAACGTGGCTCTAGCAAGCCTTGCCCTTCCCCTGTTACCCCTTCCATGCTAAAAACCATTAGATCACATTCCTAAAGTCCAAAAGGTTTATTTTCTTATTTAATGTGCATCATTAGCTTGCCTACATCTATGTGTGTGCACCATGTGTGTGCCTTGAGCCTGAGAAGATCAGATCCCCTGTAACTGTAGTTATGGATGGTTGTGATCCACTATGTGGGTTCTAGGAACTAAACCTGGGTCTTCGGCAAGGCAGAAAGCCTTGCTAACTGTTCAACCATATCCACAGCCCCCTGTTACTTATTTTTAAGGTTACTTTGGGGCCACAGATGGTGAAGTTCAGCTGGTGGGGCAGTGTGTTTCAGGGACCCTCCTGTTCACATATTCGTAGCATTGGCATTATAGGCTCTTGATGCTTCACATAGTTTACAGATGAACCCATCACTGAGGAAACTCAGGGCAGAAACTCCAGGCAGAACTGATACAGAGACTGTTGTGTTTGTTTCTGACCTGTACTTTCTGGCCTAGCCTTGTGGCCCAGACATTCCAGCCTACAGTCCCATAGTCCCACTGAAACATTCAGATGCTTATATTAATTGTATGCTGATTGACCTGGGGCCCAGGCATATAACTTGCTAGCTCTTGCTCTTAAACTAACCCATGATTCTTATCCTGTTCAGCCATGCGGCTCGGTACCATTTCTCAGAGTAGCATAGTTGTCCTCTGCATCTTCTGGCTTGTCTGGCAACTCTGGGGCATTTATGCTTCACTGCTCTGTTTTTCCTATTCTCAGAGTTTTCTTAGTCTAGTAGCTCCACCCATACTTCCTGTCTGCCTTCAGCCAATCAGCATTTTTTATTAAACTAGTAGGTGCGACAATTATTTACAATGTAACAACATAATCCCCCTACAAGAGACTGTTGGATGAATCCTACTTTGTCTTATAATAAAAACCTGGAGCCAGATATTAGGGTAAATACTCTGATGCTTAAAGATCAGAGAAGCAAAGGAGCAAGCCACCAGAAAAACTTCCCATCACTACTGAATCCTCAGGCTGATAGGGAAGGTCCCGTCAGCACAAATCCTCAGACTAAATGCCTCTGAGTCCTCAGCAGAAGGGGGAGCTGAACTCCTGTCTCCCTGTTGCCTTATAGTTCTTTCACTGTCCGACCATATCACTTCCTGTCTTCGTTGGGAGTAAAGGTGTATACCACCATTGCCTGACATCCATGACTAACTGTGGCTGGCTCTGTCCTCTGATCTTTAGGCAAGCTTTATTTCTTAGAGGATACACAAAAATATCACCACAAGAGACTGTGAAAGAACACGGCTTATTAGCTTGCTCCTCATGGCTTGCCTAGTTTGCCTTTCCATCCATCCCAGATTTCCTGAAATTTGACAAGTGATACCTATCAACAAAGGTTATAGCTGGTCTTCCTAGGACTTGGCCATTATCTCAATTTTTTTCAGGGACCTCTAAAAATGCCTTTGCCCACAGACAACAGGAAGCAGTCTGGAGAACATAATACCCACATTCCCAAGATACAGTGAAGGTGGTCTTTGGTGTTTGTTATCATATAGGAATATAAGAATATAGGATGAAAAGACAACTATTAATCTCAGATATCTTTCAGTGGCATAGGTTTTGGTGTAGTGTTACAAATTTAAAGTTAATTTTGTTACACTATATGAATTTCTAGTCATTTGGGGTATCACAGTTTTGTAGATCATTTAAAATGGAATGCATAATTAAGAAATGAGGTTAGTAGTTAATCTATAATAATGAAACCTGTAGTCACAATTAGGTATGTTTTCAAGCTTAAACAGATATATTTTGGATAGATGATTTTCAAACATTTGAAATATCTACAGAGTATGGCATTTAAGTTGTTTAATAATACAAGGGTTTTATGACAATGTAATACATCTGCTCCTGGCAGCACCAATTTGCTTTATAAAAGGATGATGGGCATCAAAGAATCTCCAGAGGAGTTTGCTTTTCTTGTAGCAAGATTAGCCGTTTGGCACAAACTGCTTATGCCTTGGCTGCTTGATGGTGTACTGTACAGACTGGACATGTAGGACTCACAGAGAATTGACTATTGAACTTTGCCAAAACAAAGTCAAACAGTTCTTGAGGATTCTTGCTTCACAGAAGAGTCTGCAAGATATCCTGCCCAGGATACAGAAGAAAGCAACTCTCAAACTTTGCCAATACAAGGCAGGACAGTCCTTCAAATTTCATGCTTTACTTAAAAATCTGCCAGATACTCTAGGCCTTTGGGTTGAAGATAAATGCCCCAACGTTGCACAGGAACTTTGGGTGACTGTCCAGGCATTCAGATGTCTCTGTCATTTCTAGAGTTTTGGAAGTTGCTTGCAATGCGCTTTCTGTTTACTAAGATAATATTATATCCTCCAGGGATCTTTGATGGAGTTAAAGACTAAATAATTAAAGTTTCAGTTTTCCTTAATTATGACAGAAAGTAAATTAGGTATAAAACTTTGGAGTCACTAAGATGGGATAGATGGTGGAGTGTTTTCTCTGAATTTGATAAATACAAATGGACTGAATATTGTAAATTAATTCTTACTTGATAACTCTTTTGTATGTTGTTTTACTGTGTTAAAGTTAAAAACCTTTCATTTTTATTAAGACAAAAAGGGGGAAATGTAGAATTTAGTTGAAGATAAGGTACATTTGTTTACACTCTGGAACATTTGTGAAATGCAGAGACCCACAACCAAATTTTAGGTGGAGCTAGGAATCCTGTGGAAGAGGGTAAAGAAGTATTGTGGGAGCCAGAGGAGTCAAGGACACCACATGACTGAACTGACAATCAGGGGGCCTGTGTGGATATGTCTTCTGCATATATGCTGTGGTTCGGTAGTTTGGTGCTCTCATAGGACTCCTAACAGTGGGGTGGGGGGGTACTGCCTGTTGTGATCATGTTTGATCTTAAGTGATACAATATTGCATTTACCCAGTATAGCTGGCAGATGTCTATGAACAGAGAGGCCTCATGTCCCATGGGTACAGAAGTCACAGTGGGAGGCAGCAGCGGCATGGCAGGAGACAGCCTGTTTCTACATAGAAGAAACTGCCTCTGACTCTCTTGACTGCTTTTGGGACCCTTTTCCTCATACCTGGTTGCCTCATGCAGCCTTGATATGAAGGAGGTGCCTAGTCATATTGCAACTTGACAGCCCTGTTTGGTTGATATCACTGGAAAGCCTGACCTTTTCTGAAGGGAAATGGAGGAGTGGATCTGGGAGAGGTCAGGTTGGGGTGAGGGGTTGAGGGCAGGAGGGAGGGGAAACTTTGTGTTTGAGATGTAATATTTGAGAGAAGAATAAATTAATTTTTTAAAAAGAGAGAAAAGAAAAAGCATTCAGTCCTCCCTCAGGACCCACAGGGTAATAGGAAGCCAGCATCTCTGTCTTCCTTTCTCTAAGGTCTTCTGTTCTTTGCCCAAAGGCGTAGAGATCGCTAATCTTTCTTCTGGTCATTTTAGATTCCCAGAACTGCAGAACTTTCCAGGACTGAGGAATTCAGGGTAATTATCCTTGTCAGAGGGCCACACCCTGGAACAGAAATTGTCCTTTCAGGAGAATTACCTTATCCCTCTAGGCAAAAAGATGCCTTCACACCTCTCCCTGGAGCGCTGCAGGAGCATGATGGGTGTCCCCTGCTGGAACGTGATGGGTGCCCCCCAAGCAGTAATGGATGCCCCCCCTTCTGGAGTGCGATGGGTGGGGTGCCCCCCAAGCGGTGATGGGTGCCCTCCCTTAGGCAGCACTGCTCATCATGCACACCCCTACCCTCTCCCTAACCTATAGGTTTTCAACACTCACAGTTATACTTCAGATCATTTTCCCCTTTCCATGGTGGCCGCAGTGACTGAGTTTCCTGTTTCCTTTTCTCCTCCACATTTTTTTTAATTGAAATATTGGGAGATGTATAACGAAGCCTAGCACCTCAGGGCTCCCAGAGCCCTGGCTTTAACCCTAACAACTCTGGTTACTGTGAAGTGTGAGCCACTGGGCTGCACTGAACTTAACCTATGGGGTTAAAGTCTTGTGTAGGTCTGAAGCTGTTTTAGGGGACAAGTAGCATTGAATGAAGCTCTCATTTCTCTCTCTCTCTCTCTCTCTCTCTCTCTCTCTCTCTCTCTCTCTCTCTCTCTCTCTCTCTCTCTCTGTCTCTCTGCCTCTCTCTCTTTCTCTGGTCTCTGAGATAGCATCTTACTATGCAGCCCACTCTGACCTGAAACTAAAAGCATCCCCTTGCCTCCACTTTCAAGAGTTGGGATTATAGGTGTGACCCCCACGCCTAGTTTTTATGTTTTTATTTTGTTTGCCGTGTAGTTCCTGCTGGGTTGAATCTTATGATTCAGTATCGTCTCTCTGTTTCTGTTCAGTGTCCATGACCTATGGTTTTTTAGTTTGTTTTAAAATGTAATTATTTTCAGGTGTGTTGCCTGCGTGAATGACTAGGCCTGAGATGTGTGCCATGTTGGGGAAGGCAAAGAGAGCATCAGGCCTCCTGGAAGTAGAGTTACAAATGAGTGTTAGCTGTCATGTAGGTGCTGGACGCCAAACCTGGGTCTCTGCAAAGGCGGTGTTCTAACTCCTGCTCCGTCTCTCCTGCACATGATGTCGAAACAGGCTGTTAGCAAACCAGGCTCTTCCTGGATGTCCCTATTTGACAGGGAATAAATTTTGAGTATATTCACACATGCATTCATTCATTTTTATGGTGCTTGGAACCAGGACCTTGAGTATGTTGGGTAAACCCACTCTCTCACTTAACTACATCCCTGAGGCAGGCAGGTAGGCAGGGTCAGACTTGCCTACTCTGATTCATAGAAAGGTTAATTCCAGGATTCAGCAACCTCAAACACTGCCACTTAGAACTGCCTTTGATCATTTCTTGTTTTGCAACCCTTCTTAAAAAAAAAAGAAAAAAGAAAAAGAAAAAAAGGAGAAGAAGGAAGGAAGGAAGGAAGGGAGAAAGGAAGGAAGGAAGGAAGGAAGGAAGGAAGGAAGGGAGAAAGGAAGGAAGGAAGGAAGGAAGGAAAGAAAAAAGAATCTGACCACAATCGAGAAATAGAGCCCAGAGAAGATTCCCCTGAAGACACATCCTCTCTAGGGGAGAGGATTAATGGTCCTGGGATATCACAAATGACTTGAAGGTTGATGCAGAAGATTATAACAGAAGACCACAGGATAGTGCACATTAAGTATAACATTATATAAGCTAAAGATGTCAATCATTTGCACCAGTGAAGGAAATGGCCATGTCCTCAAGAAACTGTCATTTCTCCTTTGTAGTTAAAACCCCAGAATGAGACAGTGCTGGTGCTTGCTTGGGTCCACTTCCACTCTGAGGACTGCACCTTTTTTGTGGTTTTACTTGCAATAATGCTACACTTTCAATAGTATTTTTTAAAATCTTCCTCAATTCTTTGTCGAGACACAATGTTAGACCCTGAAGTAACCTGTAAGCCCAGTCTGCTCAAGGACTAGGGATGTCTGGGATCCTGGGAGTTGTAGTTCTGGAGAAATATCAACAATGCCTTATGGGAAAGTACGGCGGCATATGAGTTTTGTCCATAGAAGTCAGCCAACACGTGTCGGGGATGATTCACGTGGAAACTTTGCAGGAGGTTGTTACTAACCAAATTCCATCTTGGTTAGTATTTAATATTTTAATAAAAGCTTGCTTTAACTTGATCAAAATGGTGGAACTGGTTTTTCTCTGTCAAGTTTTGGAATTAACAACAAAAACCTGGACTTGATATCATCAAAGACAGCTCATAAAACCCACTCTGGTAACACCTTCAGCTCCTGTGATATTTAATTAATAACTAATTCTGTAAAGAGCAGGACTTTAAAAACTTAAACACATTTTTAAGGAAACATACTTCTTATTTGTTAAAGCCAAGTGGGCATTTCTATGCCCTTCCTATACTGAAAATCCATAAAGCCTAGGGGTCATTGTGTGGGTTGTTTCTCAACAGATTTGCTTCCCAGACACAAATGTGGGATGTTTGACCTGCCTCAGCTTGGAAGTTATCATTCTTCAACCAGATAAATCATAATGTTACTATTATTTCACCTTGTATTTCTCTAGCTATTTGCAAGATCATACATTCATGTTTCTACAATCTGGACTCTATTTTTTAGGTCCTTTAAGTAATTTGTTTCGTTTTTAATAAAAACAAAACAAACAGAAACTCCCAGAAAATAAAACCTTTTAGGACTGCAGAGGTGACTCAGTGATTGCGTTTGCTGGTCTTCCAGAGGTCTTGAGTTAAGTTCCCAGAGCCTGCATTGGGTAGCTCACAACTGCCTGCAACTCTAATCTACAGACTCCATCACTCTCTTCTGTCATCAGGAAGTACCCACACATGTGACATCCACTCATATACATAAACAGAGACATACACAAATAAATAAATATAAATCTTTAAAAAGAACTCCTTTTGTAAATAGGGGCACTTAATTATCTTTCCTTGTGTACACTACATACAGATGTTCTCTTCCTTACTATATGTGTTTTGACTGTCTATAGGCCAGCAAAGAGTCTTTCCTGTAAGTGTCTATGCAGCTCAGATGGAAAGAGATCCTGCCAGTCAGAAGCCCAGAAATACTGGGCATTGCAGCTCAAATGGAAGAGTATTACGACAGTTGGGAACCAATAAATACCACTACCACAGTAATATCACAGTAAGCATGGGTAGTATCTTACAGTCCTACTTCAGGGAAAGGATTTCCCCAATGCTAACAGCTCTGCACCAGCAGGGGAGGGTCTCCCCAGCCAAGTTGTTATAGTCCTGTAAGAAAACAGGGATTGTTAACAGCTCTGCTCTGCTAGGGGAACGTTTTATCAGGGAAGCTTTGCTCCCCTCAGCTGCCCTCAGTCAGGCTTCATTCAAGAGATTTATTGGGAGGGAAGGGTCCAGTATAGTGGCTGCCTCAACTGGGGTGGGAAAGGGCAGCAGGAGCAGGGTTTATATAGGGCTTCTTGGGGGAGGAGTTTTTTAGGGAGGAGACTTCCAGGGTGGGGATTGGTCAGATTTTCAATCCCTGATTTGGTTCTGGTTTCAGAGTCAAAATGTTTCTTTCACTGGCTCTTTTGGGCTTTTGGGCTCTAATTTCAGGGCCCGAATCATGACCTGTCCTGTTTAATAAACTCTAGCATGGGTTACTGGTGTTTGTGATCTATTCTCACATGCGTTAACAACCTTTGGTGCCATGTCTTGGATATGACACGAGCTTTACCAGGGCTGATTGTGGGTGACTACAGAATAGAGACCTCATGCCCTGTGTGGCGGGAGGTGTGCTGTCATGGAAGGACACTTAGGCAGGGTCTACACACAAAGACTTTATTATTAGAAAAGAATAAAAGAAGATAAATAAGGAGAGAGAGCAAGAGATAGGAGAGAAGGGAGGGAGGAGGAAGGGGTTGAGAGTGTTCTACTGACAGAGAGGAAATAGATGCCAGGCAGACATCAGAACTCAGGCCAGAGCATGGCTCCAGGGGCTAGAATAAAATCCTAACATTCCTCACTTTTTGATTTTATTAAAAAAAAAAAAAGTGGGTTATTGATGGCTAGGGGGATAGGGTCACGGCATCTGGCTATTGCCATCTTGGGGATCGTCGGCGTCTGTCTCTTGGAGGAGCTGAGAAGGCAGGTTGCAACAATGGAATCTGCAGAGATCTGAAAGCAGCTGGAACAGATTCATGCTCTGCTGTGTCATAGCTGTGTCGCAAGCTATGGCTCTTCTGTTTTGTTTTTTGGGTGTTTTGACTTGTCTGAGGGTCAATGCAGTCTTTTCTATAGCTGCTTCAAGCTGGAATTGGTTGGTTGTCATAATCAGAGCTTAAAAGGGGGTACCTCTTCATCGAGAGCAGGTTGAACTTTTCTAAGGAGTGACTGACCGACCATGGCGGCTCATTCTGATCGCCTGACTTCCACCGAAAGCAAAGATGGCCCTGGTCTGTTTGCTCTTGTGGCCCTGACCACGTGACCTGTGGCTTTTTTTCGGTTTGGGGGGGTTGTTTGTTTGTTTTGGGTAAGGTGATCGGGAGCATTAAAATTAGTAAAAAGCCAAAAGTTGGCCAAAAAGCAGGGACAGGTGGCTACCCAGCTCAGTGGCAAGCCTTGGGCCCCCTAGCAGAAAAGCACAGCCCCACCCCAGCCGACTGTGGCGGGAGGTGGAGCCTAAAACGGCTAGGCGAGGTGGTGTCCATGTGAGGTCGTTGTGTAATCCAACCAACTAGCTTTTGGGCGTCCCAAAGAGAAAAATGTGGACTGGATGACCAAGCGGTCAGGAAGAAACGTACAGGGGCCAGGGGCATTGCCCGGAGGGACCCCAAGTCCGAGAGAGGGTCCGTGACCCGGAAAACAGAGTCATGGCCAGAATGAATGTGGATGGTAATGGAGCCCCTCCTAGGGGTCGCTACGTTTCCAAGGTTCTTGCTGGGAATCGTTGCAAACAGCACTAAGGGGTCCCTGGAGAGTCATGGCACCAAATGTGATCATGTTGTGATACCCAGGGTGACTCGTGCCCCGTGGGGTGAGAGGCAGGGCGGGCAGGTGGTGGCCACTTAGGCAGGGTCTGCGTATCAAGACTTTATTATTATAAAAGAATAAAAGAAGAGATAAATAAAGAGAGAGAGTCTCTGGTGGTGGGATCTTCTTAAATGGAGCTTGGGCATGGATTCAGAGGCTAGAGCAGAATCCTAACAATATGAGCCTCAGACTGCAAATAGCCACACAAAGCATCTGAGAAGCCGTTCTCTCCCCCTCCTTATGCTATTGCTCGTGCTCCAGTGTGCACGTGGAGGTGAGCGGTCTCTCGCTTCTGCGGCACTAGTGCACACCCAGGCCAGCTGGCCCAGAGATTTTCCTGTTTCTGTCTTCTGAATCATAGTGCGTGTACTGGGGTCATAGATGTGATCCCACTGCAACTGACTTGTTAACATGGCTTCTGGGATCTAAACAAAGTTCTTCAGGCTTGCGAAGAAAGTGATTTACTGGATGAGCCAGCTCATCAGCTTACTGTTTTCAAATAGTTGACTTTGCAAGATGAAGCTTTGGGTGTTAGTATTTTAAAACGTGGAGGCCTTTTTCACTGTTCTCTTCATTACAGATATTAATCACATACCTTCCATATACAAAACACTGTGTGTGTGTGTGTGTGTGTGCGTGCGTGTATGTGCCAGGGATTGACCCCATGGCCTCATATAGGCCAAGCAGGACTCTGCAACTGACATACTATCTTAGGTCTCTTGCTTCGAAGAGACACCATGACCATGACAGCTCTTATAAATGAAAACATTTAATTGACAGAACTCAATTACAGTTTCAGAGGTTCGGTCCATTATCATCAAAATGGGGAGCATTGCCAATGCAGACAGATGTGGTACTGAAGCTGAGAGTCTTACACCTTGATTCAAAGGCAACAGGAAGTCAACTGACACTCATACTGAGGGAAGTTTGAACAAATGAGACCACAAAGCCTGCCCCCACAGTGACACACTTCCTCCAACAAGGCCACACTTCCTAATAGTGCCACTCCCTTTGGGGGTCATTTTCTTTCAAACCACCACAGCTACACTCTTAGGAACACTATTATGCGATATGAATATAATCACCATGATATATGATATTATAATGTAATATAATATGTAATCACCATAATATATTAATATAATACCATGATCATTATGTGATATAAATCTAGACCCCATGACGTAATTCATATATGATATGAATATAATGTTGTATCTAATCCTTATGGTGTTGAAAAATTAGTGTGTGCTTGAGTTGGAGGTCAAAGAAAAACTTTTAAGATTTGGTACCCCCTTCCATCATGGGCATTCTGGAGTTTATCACCTGACTGAATTCAGACTTGTGCTGTCAGACTTGGTGGCAAGTGTCTTTACATGCTAAGGCATCTCTCTCTGGCTCTTTGGGTTAGTCTTTGAAGCAAGGTCTCTGTAACATGAGCTGATTTAGAACACAGTAATTTAGACCCGATGCACTCCCACATGCTAAGAGGATATGCATGAGCCACCATATTGCACTCATGCACGTGTTTGTGGGACCGTCCTAGTGATGAGGATGTTAAGTCAGTCAAGGTGTGATTGTATGATGTGAAGGATAACACGTAGAAACATGGGCAGTATAAGAAGGGTGCTATGTGTCTGTTGTGTTTCCCACAGATGTTGAAGCCCCAGGCCCAAGTACCTATAGCTGTAATCCTGTTCAGAAGCAGAATCTTGCAGATGATCAAGTGGAGATATCCTTAGAAAATGTGGGAAAAGTTTTTCTTAAAGAACCTCATGTAGTTCACTCAAGCTGTGCTCTAACTTCATAGCCAAGGATGACCTTGAACTTTTGATCTTCTTGCCTCTGCCTTTTTAAGATTATGGACTAGTAAACAATGTCATTCCATTTCAAAGTAGAAACTCGAGACTGGGCATGGTGTCAAAGGCCATGATCCAAGCCCGTGGGAGCAGATGCTGGGATGTCTGGAGGTCAAGGTTATCCTTGGCTGGAGCTATGTGCCATCTTATCTCAAAACCATTTTTTTAAAGTGGAAATTTGCACACAGACAAGTACAGTGGAGAACACCATGTGTAGACTTTTTATTAAGTGATGTGTGAGAGGAAAAGCAAGAGCCAGCGAGTGAGCAAGAGAGAAAGATACCAAGACGGAGAGTTTTGCTTACATGTGTATATATGCACGGTGTTCATGTCTTGTGTCTACGCGGGCCAGAAGAAGCCATCAGATCCCCTGGAACTAGAATTGCAGGCAGTACTGTGAGTCACGATGTGGGTAATGGAACCAAACCTGGGATCCTCTAAATCACCGGGCAATCTCTCGAGCACCTGTTTCAAAATGCTTTAAATAAATAAGATATAAAGGTGAAGGCCTCTTTTTCCTCATTACCTTCTACTCATGTGCTTTCTTTATTAACTTTCCTGTAAGAAACAAGGATTTCAATATGCCATAAAGCTGGAGGAAGAAACAGAAAATCTGTAGACGTTTCCCTGTACTTCAAACAACTCTGTTATGGAATATTAATTGAAGACATGCTGCATTTGTTTGTGCTGTGGAACATTTGCTTTATTGATGCAAAGGTGTGCTGTGTTCTTTATGTTGCATTTGTTTAACTCTGTGAAGCTGTTACTTTGCCTGTCTAGACACCTGATTGGTCTAATAAAGAGCTGAGCAGCCAATAGCAAGGCCAGAGAGAGGATGGGCGGGGCTGTCGGGCTGAGAGAATAAATAGGAGGAGAAATCTGGGAAGAGAGACCAAGGAGCAAGAACAAGGAGAGGGGGCCATTAGGGGCCGGCCACCCAGCCACCCAGCCACCCAGCCACCCAGCCACCCAGCCACCCAGCCACCCAGCCACCCAGCCACCCGGCCACATGGCCACATGGCCACACGGCCACCGAGCCACCCGGCCACCTGGCCACCTGGCCACACAGCCACCGAGCCACCCGGCCACATGGCCACCCGGCCACCCAGCCACCCGGCCACCCGGCCACCTGGCCACATGGCCACACAGCCACCGAGCCACCCGGCCACCCAGCCACCCAGCTACACAGCCAACCACAGAATAAGAAGTGAAGAAAGCCAAAGGATAAAGAATGATAAAAGCCCAGAGGTAAAAGGTAGATAGGATAATTTAAGAAAGGCTGGAGAGAAACAAGCCAAGCTAATGCCGGGCACTCATAGTAAGAATAAGCCTTACGCAATTTATTCGGGAGCTGAGTTGCAGGACCCACAAAGAAACAAAGAGTAAAAAACAACCAACAACACAACTCCCAGGGTGGACTCTGGAGATACACAGGGATTATCAAGGGGGGAGGCAAGTCGTGCTTGAAGGGGACGCATGCGCACCCCAGACTGAGACAAATGCTAAGTGAATTGGACTGGGGCTGCTGGCCCTTCTGCTGAGACCTTCACATCCACACACAGTGAACCTACTGGATTTATCTTGATACAGAAGGCAGCAAAAAAGGGTGGGAAAAGCAGAGGGACAGGATTAGGCGAAGGATGCAAAGAAAAAAGAGATGCCATGGTGAGTCCTAGGCAGGAGAGGAGCTGGAGATGCTCACGGGCAGGCTGTGTTCATTCCCAGGCTCCTGTCTCAGGGCCTGAAGAAGATATAAAGTGTTCAGGACTCTACAGAACAGCTGTCCACAGCTGGGGTGACATTATCACAGCTTGGAATCATTGTGTGTGTGTGTGTGTAATATATATGTGTATACAACAGAGACCAATATATATATAGAACTAAAATATTGAATCAAATTTAAAGTAATAACATTTATAATATAAATATATATGAAATGTATATAATATGCACATACACACACACACACATATATATATATATATATATATATATATATCACTGTTTAAAAATGTTAGATCCTCCATTCTGATTAGAAAAAAAATTAAGCAGGAACAATCTACCATAACTAGATGACATAATATTCCTTCTTCACATACATGATTTTAGGTACTAAACCTCTGAAACATTAGTGGCCACATCCCCCAGAATGGCTAAGGAACCAAGGAAACCAAAGGACAAACTGGGTTAGAACAGGGTGGTAGGCACTCTCCAGGAAATAAACCTACAGGCTGCCAAGGTGTCTCAGCAGATGAAGGCACTTGCCTCTGGGCCCAGTGATTTTGGTTTAATCCCCAGGTTCCACATTGTAGATAAATAACTTCTGCAAGTTGTCATCTGACTTCCACAGGATCAACACATACACACACAAACAAATAAACAAACAAATACATGTAATAAAAGCCAAAGCAAAATAAAAAACCTATAAATCAGGCTTGGTGGCACGTGCCTAAAATCCCCACACTTGGGAGGTAGAGGAGGAACAGTTTACAGCCACTCTCTGCTGTGCGGTGCTTAAAGCCAGTCCGGATTACAAATCTCCCTGTCTGAAATGAGAGGAAACCAAGGAGAAATGCAAAGACCTTCCTCTGAACAAATATTAAATATTAGAAGATCTCACTACTGTTTATAGGTGCCTGGTCCACAGTAAACATGTAACCAGTGCTAAATGTTCAAAAATGTTTGTTAAATCATTAGATGACTAACTCTTGGCTATATTGTATAATTCTACACTTTGAAAAGTGATGATTATGGACAAGTATGATGGGAAAAACACCACGTACTCAAGTTTCTCTTACTCATAATTGACAATGAGTTCCTTAAAATCAGATAACTACAAGGTTTGACTGTTGAGTCATGGAAACACTGTTTTTGAGACTTGGTCTCATGTAGCACAGGTTATCCTTAAACTTGCTGTGTAGCTGAGGTTAACTTGAAACTCCTGGTCCTCCTTCCTCTGCCTCCCAAGTGCTGGAAAAATAAGTGTGCACTGCCAGGCCCAGTTAGTAATGGAAGCACTTCGTAAGGTGTAATTATGCCTTGGAACGTTTTTATTTTCTTCATATTCCACCATTCTTAAAGTTCCTAGGTCTGATTTCTCAGTCAGTTGTAGGATTTGCAAGGTAGTTGGTAGCATAATATATATTGAACAATCCTCCTTTCCTGGGGATATATGTTCTAGGCAATCAGAAAGGCCCCCCTTCCTCTGGACAGAGACAATCCACATCAATCCAGCAACCCACTTTGCTCCATCAGCCAGGCATATCTGCTCAGTGCGTGAATGTACAACCAGGTGTCTTGTTGCCAGAGAGGCTTGTCTCTCAGAACACAGGGCTGGGCGTTTGGCCATGCTCTAGCTGTAAAAAGAAAAGCGAGGCAGGTCTACTTTTGGCAGCGGGGGAAGAGGGCCCTGTAAACATCACAGTAACGTGAGCAAAAATATGTTCAGTGTTTAGGATCACAGCTGAAGGGAAGTTTTTCCCGGTCCTGGCTATGGTCCAGGAAAACTCAGACAGGAAGAGGCATTCGGATAAGTCAAAGGATGAATAAAAGTTCATGAGAGGTAAAAAGGAAAGAAAGCTTTGGTGACCAGGCTCTCTTCCTGTACCCACAAACCTCACAAGACAGACTGTAACTTAGGCACTTTCAAGTAGGTTTTGGGTCACACCGTTTCTGTCGAAACTGTCCTGCAATGGTTTTATACCTTCCTCCCTCCCCTTTGAAATGATTCAGAGAAACCCTTCAGCAAGACTTGTAAACAACAGAGGAATGGACATCTGTCCCCCACAGGGTGCCTTTGGGAATTCACAGAGCACCCACCCCCTCCAGGGGGGAAACTGGTCAAAGGCTGGGAATTTGAATCTTTACTAAAAGGTCTCCTTGAAAACTCTGCACACAGGATGTTCTGGGAAGAGGGAACAGCAAAATACCACAACATTTTGTTGGCCAGATGTAACATCCTTGGTGATAAACAGGTGTAACCTCTGGTTATGAAACAGCACGGAAGATCAGCTAAAGCAGAATTTTGAAACTCCCAGGGTGCTTATTGCCCAAGAAATACCAGTTGTGCTGCCCCGGGAGGGAGCCCTTTGGAACTACGAATTTCAAGTCCAATTCCCAGGATCCTTCCCTTGTCTTGGCACAGGGCTGCTGCTGGCCAGAAAAATCCAGAGGGCGCTTGTGTGTAGAATAGTCACACAAGCCACCCCCACCCTCGCTCGCAGAAAAACAACAGGGGAGTGGCCTTCGGCAGGAAGTCAGTGAGAGGCTATATACAGGCATCAATCAGATTGATCATATTGGGGATGGGGAATGGGAACGAGAGACAATGATCCTCACACTTTTACTACCTTCATTTGTGTGTGTGTGTGTGTGTGTGTGTGTGTGTGTGTGTGTGTGTGTGTGTGTGAGAGAGAGAGAGAGAGAGAGAGAGAGAGAGAGAGAGAGAGAGAGAGAGAGAGAGAGAGAGAACAGGCATACCACGGTGCCCACGTTGGATTTGTTTTCTCCTGAATGGGGACATTTGGGGACCAGGGATAGAACTCAGACTGTCAGCCTTGGCAGCCTGCACCTTTTATCTGCTGGGCCATCTGACCAGCCCTAGACAGCAATCTTCGTTTCTTCCTCTTTACGAGGCATTCTTGCTTTGCTGTTCCAAAATGACTGTGCCCCCAGAACCTGTGCACCGAGCTAAAGGCAGACTAAAAGGCTTCAGTGGGCACCTTTCTGCGTAGTCTCCACACCAGCCACAGCAGAAACCTCCCAAGCTGGGTGGGTTTTTCCTAATTAGTTCCAAGCTGGCAGATGTAGACATCATACTCAACGGCCAGGTTCTCCTCTGATCACTCCTTGAACACTTGAGTGAGTTAGCAGGAGTCTGCAGAACCGCCTGTGAGCCCTCAGCTATCAGCCATTCGATGAAGGAGAGAGCAGTGAGTTGGTCCCTGCCACTCCCATGATCCTCCAGTGCTACAAATGTCACTCTGAAAGACCATATTGACGAGGGACAAAACCCAGCCCACCTTCATACCCAGGAGGTAATCACCAGAGAGCACTGTGTAAACACTGTGAAAGAACATTCCTACAAAGTAGGAAGGCGTGTTAGAACAGGGCATGCTAAGACTAAGGAGCCAAGGTAGTGGCGGAGGCCAGGGAAGTGTCCAGTCGGATTTTATAGTCCTGCTATAGGCAATCACATGCTAATGAATCCTGTCCAGAAAGTGTATGCCAAAATGTCCTCAAGCATCCTTGAGTCTTCACATTGCTGCCTTTGCAGTCCAGGCCACAATAATCTCTTACTTGGACAACCTTGTCCCCAGAGACTGGCTTGTTCCTATTCAGAGGGGATCCCCACCACTTTTGGTTTCTTTGTTAGAAGATTTCTCTATTTGTTTATTTTGTTGATGTGGGTGTGTCTATGTGTATGCCTCTGTGTGTGTGTGTGTTCAGGATGGTTGTGATCGGACCTGTGGCAGCTGGAAACCAAACCCAGATCCTCTGCAAGAACAGCAGGTCAGTGCTCTGAACATCCCTCCAACTTCTGTCCTTCCAGTTCCTCAGAATGTAACAGACCTAAAACTTCCACACACACTTACTGAGAGCATAGAATTTACTTCCTATGAGATCTGGCAATGTCAGATATATAAAAGATTTACAGCATTGACTCACAATTATAAAGTAATCTAAGCGAGGATTCAGCTCTCAGCGATGAAGATATGAGGGATTTGATTCTGTGTTAGGGTCTTGACAGAATTTCTACAGTGCTTCTGAGTCATGCACTGGAGAACATCTTTGTCATGAATTTGTTGTGTTTGTCTTAGACCTTTGTTCCTGACATGGAGTTCCCAAACCCTTTTAAATGTCACAGGCTGTAGGAGTGATCTTTTGTTCTAATGAGGTGACTCTTGCTGGGCTTTCTGGGTAGCTTCTGTTTAGGAATTGGCCAGAGGAGGCTCAATTAGAAGTTTGAAACTTTCAACTTCATGCTCACTCACCAGCCGTTAGCAACTATGTTAATAATCAATCGAGCCTGCATGACAAAGTCTCCACAAAAGCCTCTGCTAGCTTCATATCTTTTTTTAGACATCTAAATTAGTGAGGATATTAGGTGCTGGGAGAACAATTGTGCCCAGAGAGATGGCATGAAAACTCCATGGCCCCCCACATACCTTACCTAATGTAACTCTTCATCTCGGTTCATCTGTGTTCTTTTCTATATCCATTACCATTTCCCAGAATTCTGTAAGCTATTACATCTCATTATTAGGCTGGGAAAGAGAGTCAGGGAATCTTTGATTTATAGCCATGTTCAACAAAAGCATAGGTAGCCTGGGGATTCACTTCTTGTTACTGTGTCTGAAATGGAGTCAGTCTTGAGAGACTAAGTCCTTTTAATCTGTGGAATCTGTACTAACTCTCAGTAGTTTGTGTTAAAATAATTTCATACGAAAGACTCTCAACTGGTATTAAATGTCTTGTGTAAGTATAGGAAAATATAGCTGTTTTTCCTTTTAATATTGAGGATTGAATTAGAGAATAATTAAAGTATTACATATACTAATGAAATTAACTGTGATGGTATTAAATGCTTATAAGTTAAATTTTAAAAATACTTATTTATTTATTATGTATCTAGTGCTCTGCCTGCATGCCAGATAAGATCACCAGATCTCATTATAAATGGTTGTGAGCCACCATGTATATGGATGCTGGGAATTGAACTCAGGTCCTCTGGAAGAAAAGCTCTTAACCTCTGAGCCATCTCTCAGCCCCTAAAGTTAAATATTTTATTTGTTTATTTTGAGACATCACCTCACTATGTAGCTCTGGCTGTCCTGGAACTCACTCTGTAGACCAGGCTGCCCTTGAATTCATGGAGATCCCCCTGCCTCCGCCTCCTGAGTGCCGGGATTAAAGACGTGCACCACCATGTTAGTCTAAGTCCCAATATTTTAAAAAGTTGTGTTAGGTGGGAATTTAACATAACTCTAACACAAATACCATTGAAGATGACTGGAAAAACGGATCGTACAAATCAAATAGGGATGTTCTCAGAGGTACAGCCAGTCTGTGAGAGGCCTTGGGTTCAACAGGCTGGCAATGCCAGACACAAACAAAACAAGGCCAATCAAATGGAGAAATATAAAAAGGACAGAAAAACCAAAGGACAATAAAGAACAATGAGGGAAGATTTGCCGCTGGATGTGTATGAGGAAGCACTTCAGAGCTCAGCAACCGAGCATATGGAACAGTTTTGGGCAGTGGTTCCTTTAAAGATATTTTCTGTGTTCACAACATTGCCACCTTTAAATAATTCTATGTACACTGCAGTTGGCAGCTCTGGAGTCGTCTGAAGCTTAGAAACGCCATATAATAACCAGTGGAGGCTGATAATGATGCTGTCACTCAGCAGAGGTTTCTGTCTAGGGTACTGCTCACCAGGCGTGTCACCACGGGTGTGGGGGGCAATCATTAGTGGACGAATGCAACAATATGGACACAAAATCACACGTGAAAGGGAAACAGCCCAGATGATGGAGGAAGACACGAGCTAGTGACCAAGTCCTGGAAGCTGTGGAGATGGGGAAAGGCGTATGTCCTCACCTGCGGAACAGTTACCCATTCAGAAAGAACTGTTAAGCAACAGCTCCTGAACACCCACATTCCTGAGGGCAGATGATGAAAGGCCATCGTGAATTTCAGAGAGAGCAAGGGGAGGGCCCGCGGGAGGGCTTGGAGGGAGGGAGAGGGGGGAAATAACATAATTATGCTATAATCTCAAAAACTCATTTTAAAAAAAAGAACCCAGTCCAGCATGGTGGCTCACCTCTATAATCCCAGCCAACTGCCAGAGTTTGAGGCCATCCTGAGCTACGTAAGGAGTTCCAGGTTAGCTTTATTACAGAATGAGGCAGTCCTTGTCTCAAAAGAGAAACAACAGAAGCAAACCTCAAGACAGAAACCAAAACTAAATACCTTTCTAAAGACAACACAAACGGCAAGTTCTCAAACTAAAAGTTACAACAGTAAACATAGAGGGCAGCATGTTGGTGCCCACCTCTAACCCCAGCATTTAGAAAACAGGTGGGTGGATCTCAGAAGTCCAGGCCTGTCAGGGTCTTTCTTCCTTGAGTGAGAAAGGAGGTGGGGGAGGGGAGTGGAGGAAGGGAGGGAGGGAGGGAGGGAGGGAGGGAGGGAGGGAGGGAGGGAGGGAGGGAGGGAGGGAGAGAATGAATGTAGGTAAATACTTATATAACTGTGTGTGGTGAATAGCAAACTCCTAGACAGGAAAGACCTCATAAGCAAAGACAAAAACAAACAAAATGAAATCAGTTATTTTTATCCTAGACAAGGATGCAGTCCCTCCCAAGTCAGGGCATCTGACGTCCCACAAACGACACAGACTAGACCCGAGGCTGGGTGTGCGTGCGTGCGTGCGTGTGTGCGTGCGTGCGTGCGTGCGTGCGTGCGTGCGTGCGTGTGTGTTGATCTCAGGAAGGAAGGGAAAGATGTTTTATAACCAAAGGGTGGAAAAGAGGCTAGGGCAGATTGGTGGCACAGTGCCTTTTATGCATGAAGTCTTGTGCTCACAAGACTCAGCACCCCCCCCCCCATACACTTAGTGATGTGTAAACACACTTAGTAATGTGTGTGTGTGTGTGTGTGTGTGTGTGTGTGTGTGTGTGTGTGTGTGTGTGTGTGTGTGTGTGTATGGTGATTGGGTTGAGGAGTCCCATCTCTCTTTCTACAGTGTGGGTTCTGGAGACTAAAGTCCTCAGGCACATGAGGGAGAATCTTCACCTGATGAACCGTGTTGTCAGCCTTCCTTCCAGCTTTCTGTTAAAGTGTTTTGGAAGGAGTAGTTCCCATGTGCTGTCCTATATTTGTGTCTCCTTTAGTGGGTGAGTGACTTCCTCAGAAGCTCCTTGTGGGCTTCTTCTCAAGTCTCACTGAGCAGATCAGAGAGACAGGCACTCCAAGTGCTCCGGCCTGGCCGCTGTGGTGAGGATCTGGGATCATCTCCTAGCTCTCCACAGTTCACTCACCGAGTCATCAGTGAATGTGGTTTGATTCTCATCAACAAGCATCCCCACTGGTCTCTGACTTTCGAACTAATCTACACAAACCGGAGTCATCCTCTCAAGTCTAAGTCAAACTATATGAAGCGCCTGCCTTCAGCTTTTCTATCAACTCCCCAGCACACTGTAAACCTCGGCGTTTCCTAGAAAGCCACCCAGCATTTATCCCTGGCGACCTGTCTTCTTCCTGGTGCTTCCATTCCTGCTCTGGGTGCTGGTGACATGGCTACCACTGTCTTTAGAACCGGAAGCGGATCCTGCTCTGAGGTCCTCTGGGCACGCAGCGCCCTCTTGTGGAGCTGTCTTCCCGCTGTCGGCCTGGCCGTAAGAATAGATTGTGAAGACACTGTAGGAGGAACACGTTTATCTCTGCCAGTTATTAACAGATGAGTAACGTTTAGTAAGTTACTTAAGCTTTCTATACCTTGTTCTTATTTCCTATAGAATGTGGGTGAGGTAGGCCTGGGAGGCTGAGGCAGGAAGATATCAAGGTGGAGACCTGTCTGGAGTCCAAGGCCAGCCCACACAACTTAGTGAGTCTTGTCTCAAAGTAAGACAAACAAATTAATTAACAGAGATGGAATCAGTGGTTATTCCCCTGTCTAACTGACGGCCCTGGATTCAATGCCCAGTATCACACACGTAACAAAACAATCTAAATGCCAGGCCTGGTGGTGCACAATTATAACGTTTGTGAGGTTGGAGCAATAGTATTGAGCTGCTATGTATGAGTTTGAGGGCTGCCTAGGCTACTCAGAGAGTAGAAAACCAAAGGGGATGGCATAGCAAGATTCTGCCTTAAAAAAAAAACAGTAAATAAATAAGCAACTTTTAAAACCAAGGGTGACAGCAGTATGGGCACAGCGTCAGCCACAGCCACGGCCCTTGTCTGGGGCTGGGACTTCATTGGTTATTCTTCTCATTGCAGCAAAATCCTAGACAACGTAGAGAGGAAAGGTTTACGCTGGTCCATGGTTTCAGACTGGGGAGTCCATCATGGTGGGAAAGCACAGCAGTGGGAGCATGTGGCAATGACATCTCACATGCCACAGACTGGAAAACAGTGTGCAGGCCCAACTAAAAGTGGGCACAAGGTCTGGCCCGTAGTGAGCTGCTTCTCCAGATAATTCCCTGCTGTTTAAGGATCCCAGAATTCCCAGAATGGCACCAATAGCTGAGGAGCAGCATACAGCACAGGGACCTGTAGGGGATCCCCCGATTCAAACCAAATGTGGGGAGAGTCCATGCAAAACCTTGATGACCTTGGATGACCTACTGTTTCAGAGTTAACCTTGTTCAAGTCACTTTCATTTCCATCCTGTTTGAGTACCTATGTTCTTTTCTTTTTCTTTCCGTACTGAGTGGTTTTGTGAGTCAACTTGACACAGCTGGAGTCCTCAGAGGAAGGAGCCCCAGCTGAGGAAAGGCCTCCATGAGATCCAGCTGTAAGGCATTTTCTCAGTTAGTGATCAATGGGGAGGGCCCAGCCCACTGTGGTGCTGCCATCCTGGGCTGGTGGTCCTGGGTTCTATTAAAAAAAGCAGGCTGAGCAAGGCATGGGAAGCAAGCCAGTAAGTAGCTCCCTCCATGGCCTCTGCATCAGCTCCTGCCTCCAGGATCCTGCCCTGTCTGACTCCCCTCAGCAATGCTGAAGTGTAAGCCAAATAAACTCTTCCCTTTCCAATTTGCTTTTTGTTCACAGCACTAAAAACCCTAACACACACACACACATACACACACATACACACATACACACACACACACACACACACACACACACTTTCTCTCTTCTTCCCTCCCTCCCTCCCTCCCTTCTTCTTCCCTTCCTTCCTTTTTTTGTGATTTCTTTCTTTCTTTTTTTAAGACAGAGTTTCTCTGTGTAGCTCTGGCTGTCCTGGAACTTGCTCTGACCTCCAACTCAGAAATTTGCCTGTCTCTGCCTCATGAGTTCTGGCACTGAAGGTGTACGCCACCACACCTGGCAACCTATATTCTTATCAATACAATAGCAGTTGCTGTGTTTTATAATTATTTATGATCATTTTTATGCTTAAAATTTTATTTTGTTGTTGGTTTAAGCAGATGACAAAAGTTCTGTATCTGGGCACAGCAGCAGCTCAAGCCAATTAAAAAGGATGCCTGGGTGGCACAGGTAGCTCACCGTGTCTGAGTTGGAGGTCAGCCTGGAATACATGTTGAGGTCTACTGCTACATGGTGAGACCATCTCAGTGGATGAGGAGGAGGAAAAGGGAGGACACCGAGCCTGTGCACGATCCTGGCATACTACTTTGGCTCTGTTTATATTATATCCTGGCATCCTGGCTGTTGAACCAGTGTAGCACATAGTAGATGCAACGTTGGACAGGCAATATGAAAAACCAACAAAAGTCTATGCATAAAGAAGGGACAATATCAAAATATGGACAGTAATTGTTTGAATTATAGGTTTTAGTATGACATTTTTTATGCATTTCCCTGTGTTTTTCTTTTTGGGAGTGAGGGTAGAGTAAGGAGAGAGAGAGTTGACACAGGGTCTTATGTAGCCTGTGCAGGCATCTAACTGAATATGCAGGTGAGACTGACCTGGGACTCCTGACTTACTTCTAGACCTCGAGGATTGTGATTAAAGTGAGATCCACTGCAGTGTCCTCAGTGAGAATGTCTACTGGGGGGTATATGTGATCTATTGCATATGAATAATACAAAACCTGCAAAACAAAACAAGGTTTGGGGGCTGGCCCAGTAGTTGAGAGCACTGCCTTTCTAGAGGATTCTAGAGGATTCCTTCTGTTTGCTGCACCCACACTGGGTGGTTGACCATCGGTACCTCCAGCTCCAGGAGACTTGATCCCCTCTACTGGCCCTCATGGGCACTGATTCCTCAAGCATATGGCATATAATCAACCATGAAAAATAAAAACAAACCTTTAAAGGAGGTATGTGTCATCAAGATGGCTCAGTGTGCAAAGGCCCTTGTTATTGAGCCTAAAAATCTGGTTTTATCCATGTTACCCACATGGTAGAAGGAGCTATACACACACACACACACACACACACACACACACTTTTTTTTTTTTTTGATTTTTGCTAAAAGGAGGGTCCTCTGATAAGAAACCCAACACCAGAACACATAAAATGCTGGCATACTGATCTCAGAACTATAAGAAAATAAGTTTCTGTTGACATTAAAAAAAATTAAACAAGGGCTGGAGAGATGGCTCAGAGATTAAAAGCTGACTGCTCTTCTTCCAGAGGTCCTGAGTTCAAGTCCCAGCAACCACAACCATCTACAATGAGATCTGGTGCCCTCTTCTGGCCTGCAGACATACATGCAGACAGAACATTGTATACATAATAAATAAAATAATATTAAAAAAAACTAAGCAAATAGAGAATGGAGCTCTAGTGACAAATTAATTTGACTGTTGGCATGAGCAATGAAGCTCTTAACAGGCTGTGGGGAAAAAAAATCAGAGGTAGAATAATATCTGGGACATAATCTTTACAATGTAGTTGATAATCAACTAAAGAACAATGAAAATTAGGTTATATTTGGGAAAATATGCCATTATGTTTTGTACACAACAAAGATCAGTGACAGCCATTACCATAGAATGGTAATTGAAGTGGCCATCGTGGGCAACCAACTTGGTTTAAGGCCCAGTTAATAAATAGTGCATCTGTGGTCATTAACATTTCTTTCCCACAGGCAATGAACTTTCTGTTTTGATCATATTCTGAATAGAAGTGTATTGAGAGTTCAAAGACATTTTTTTGTTATCAGAGAATTAGAGTAAGAACATATTTTCATTTTGCTGTATTCACAATTCTTCCTTTCTTTCTTTCTATTTCTTTCTTTTTTGGGGGGTGGTAGGTAGTCCACACAGGCCTCCAAACTCACTATATAGCCAAGGATAACTTTGAATTCATTTTTAAAATTTTTTCTTTGATTAAAAAGTTATAACTGTATATGTGTGGGTGCCCATGGAAGCCAGCAGCTTTGGATCCCTGATTGGAGCTGGAGTTACAGGTGGTTGTGAACCACCTGATGCGGACTCTGGGAGTTGAACTAGGGTCCTCTGGAAAAGTAACAAGTGCTCTCTCTCTCTCTCTCTTTAATTGAAAATATTTTTTATGCAATATATTCAGGTATGGTTTCTCCTCCCCTACCTCCTTTCAGATCATCCCCACGCACCCAAATCTATCTTTTTCTTTCTCTCTTTTATTAGAATATAAATAAATGTTCTTAACTACTACCATCTCTCTGGCTGGATATTGAATTATTGATCCTTTTGTCCCTAACTCTCAATTGATGGTATTAGATGTGCGTGTCACCATACCTGCTGAGTGTTCAATTAATAATACTTGGTAACAATAACCATTTGTAGTATAATTTCATGTTTATTGTATTTTAAACATCCTATTAGCATATACTGATTATTACGGCATGTACATAATGTATTTCAATTCTATTTGCCTCCTATTACCCTATTGTCTCCCGCTTTTCTGAGCCATCTCTCCACCTCATCATGTGCGTATCTTCCCACTGACTCATCTCTCCAGCCTCATATTGGAATTCTAAATTCCCCACAGGCAAAAGGCCTTGATTCCTGTCTGAGAGGCTGCTCTCCTTTCTCAGGTTCCCAGTTTTCTCCTTCTGTCTTTCTTCAGCCTCACTGTATAGCATAGGCTGGGTTTGAACACTCGACTCTCCCATCTTAGCCTCCTAATGCTGGCATTACAGATGCATGCCTCCAGGGTTCATATGAACAGAGGCAAGTCGGAACTGTCAATGGGGATGACGGGCGGAAGCAAAATAATGACTCCGCCCTCTAGGGCTTTTAGAGAGACAACCAATCGCAAGTGGGCTACAAGCTGGTGATCTGGTGGTTAATAAAGAAGGCAGCGTAACCTGTTGGGTCTCTCACGCATCATTGTTTTTCTCTTGGAGCTACAGGGCTACCTAGAGGTACCCACTCAGGACAACGCTGGGAGGCCTCTGGGAATGTATGTGGGTGAATCAGTACAGCAGGCTTCAGGCAATGTGGTTAGTTACAAGCTATGTGCCAAGAACCTAGCACCACTGACAACCAAAGGCGGACAGTGTCTCCGAGCTGGCGGGATGTAACGTCAGCCGCTCCTTCTGTGAGAAGCAAGTGCCCACCACTTCTTTTGGTGTTCTGGAGTCCCGTGAGGGTGGATGCTAGAGAGAACATCGCCCATCAGCCAACGTGCAGGACCACAGCGATTCCAGCTCTTCCTCTGCGGAGCCCCAGGCCAGGACCTGCTGGGGGCGTGGCCATTCTCCGGGGGCGTGGCCTCAGGGTCAGAGGGCACGCGATGACATAGGTGTCATGGCGGCCCCCATGCCCGGTTCAGTCCGAGGCCTAAGGCCGTTTGGTTTGGCTGGCCTGTTCCGTCGCTGGCCGCCTCGGGATGTGTGGGAGCGTGTGCGGCGGCCACCGGGGCCCTCGGCAGTCCGGCGCAGCGTGGCGGCGGCCAGCGGGCCTGGCTTCCCCGGTTCCGACCACTACTGCCTGGAGCTGCTGAGGTGAGCGGCGGGATTTCTCCGACTGCTCTGCATTGCACCCTGCCTGAACCCCAACTTTAAGGGACCCTGCAACCTTTGCATGCATAGCACTTTTAAATTCATAGACAGCTAGTGACATATTTTACAGAGGCCTTGGATTTAGCCCGTAGGTTGGTTGGTTAGTACTTAACCTAGCACGCACGAGGGTTAGTTAGGTCAACTCTTTCAAAACCTGGCGCATCCGCCTGTGACTCATTTTCTTAGGAGAGAGAGACCGGAGGTTCAAGGTTATCTTTTTGGCCGCATAGCAGCCTCATGAAACTGTATTAAAAATTGTGTACAAAAAGTCCAAAGCAACTTATCTAACAGTCCTTACAAATTGTAACTCCCACCCAGGGTTCTAAGAATTAAAGCATCCTTAGAAATAGGAGCTGGAGAGATGTGTCAGCGGTTTCAGGAGCACAGGCTCACAGTTGCCTGTAAGTCCAGTTCTTGGAGAGCCAATCCCCTCCAACGTTCCTGGGCACTAGGCAGCCACGTGGTACATTGACATCCCTGTAGGTAAAGCGCTCATATACATAAAAATAAAGTTTAACAATTAGAGCATTTAGATCAATGCCCAGCACATAGTTGGATTATTGTCTTATAAATGATTACACTTAATATCAGACCAAGGAAAAAGGAATTTGCTGAGGTTTACTAGAACAATCTCATGACTTGTGTTTTGTGTGTGTGTGTCTTCTGTAGGGGTTGGGGAGGGTGGACCTGCCTTGGAATAGAGCCCTGTAAACATTTATAGTTTAACAACACCCACCCTCTCCTTTGGAGTTTGCCCTTCCTTGCTAACACTGGTGTCTGGTGTGGTACAGTTTTTGTTAGGTTTGAGACAAGGTCTTTTTGTTTTGCTTTGTTTTTGTTTTTCAAGACAGGATCTCTCTGTGTAGCCCGGTTGTCCTGAACTCTGTAGACCAGGCTGGCCTTGAACTCACAGAGATCCATCCGCCTCTGCCTTCCAAGTGCCAGGACTAAAGGTCTTTGCTACCACTTTTTTTTTTTTTTTTTTTTTTTGATGTGTTTGTTTTTATCTTATGTGTATGTGTTGCCTGAATGTCTGTCAGTATGTGCATTGTATGCATGCCTGGTGCCTGAATGTCTGTATGTGCATTGTATGCATGCCTGGTGCCTGAATGTCTGTATGTGCACTGTATGCATGCCTGGTGCCTGAATGTCTGTATGTGCACTGTATGCATGCCTGGTGCCACAGATAAGAAGAGGATGGTGGACCCTGGAGCAGTTGTGATGTTGGGAATTAAACCAGGGCTTCTGGAAGAGTTCTTAACTGCTGAGCCATCCCTCCCTCTATCCCCAGGAGCCGATTTTAAAATGCCTCTAAGCCAGGGTTCTCAATCTTCCTGATGCTGTGACCCTTTAATACAGTTCCTCATGGTCTGGTGACCTCCAATCATAAAATTATTTTTATTGCTACTTCATGACTGCAATTTTGCTACTGTTATGAATCATAATGTAAATAGCTGTGTTTTCTGTTGATCTTAGATGACCCCTGTGAAAGAATCTTTTAATCCTAAGGGCTCATGTCCTACAGTATGAGAACCACTGCTTAAGAAATAACCACTGCTTAAGAAAATAAATCACCTTGGATTTGATTAGGGAAGCACATTCAGAACTGTGTTTGGCAGGTATTTTGGGTTTCCCTACCATTCTCCCTTGTCCCAGATACTGAGATTAGGGGTTTGGCTGTCATGCTGCCATGATTGCTGTTTTCTTCATGGCCTGCTGACTCAAGACAAGCTCGTACCACTGGGCTACACACTAGCCACTATATTTCCACATGGTTTCTTGCTGTGTTTTCGAAAGCTGGCCTGGAAATCTTGACTGAAGCAATTTCTTGCTGCAGCTGCTTGAGTATACACCACACTCAACGTATCATTCTTTGGATACTCAAATTTCTGCAGACCCTTGTCAGGCTTGTTTCTGGTGGTTTTTTTTTTGACAAGTAAATCTCATTCTTTGAACCTTTGCTGTGTGCTCAAGATGTTTTTGGCATTTTGTATATTTTTCCCCACTGCAACTTGGAGCATCATTCTTTCAAGGTCTTAGGAACCAGTGTCTATATCCAGGGAGTTGGTGTTCATTGATCCTGGAGTGTGGAGATTGTGCCTCTAGGCTTTTGTAGCAAATGGCAGAAATACATATACACATTGGTTTATAAATCTTATTTCTGTATCTGTGTATATGTAATAAAAACTTAGACCATTTTCTTTGTCCCCTACCCCCTTTGTTGGCTGTTGCTTTGAGACAGTTTCATGTAGCCTAGGCTAGCCTTAAGCTCCTGATTCTCCTACCTCCACTTTTGAAATGCCACGAGCAACTGTCAACATATCCAGCTTTCTTTTGTAGCTCATTTCAATTCTTAATAAGAGCACAACATTCTGAAGCAATTATAAATGCTTTGTAAATAAAAAAAAAAAATACAGATTTCCTTTCTAACATGTTTGGAGTGAGAAGCAGGCACATTTTAAAAGATAATGTAGTCGTTTTTCTACTGTGAACCGTTGTTTTCAGTTGACCTATGTCGGGGTTTAGAAAGTGGAGACTAACTGCTTGATTTTTCTTTTGTTCTGTTGTAGGAAGAGAGATTATGAAAGTTACTTGTGTTCCCTACTGTTCCCTGCAGAATGCCGAAGCTCTGTTTCTGCACTGAGGGCCTTCAATGTGGAACTGGCTCAGGCAGGTATTAAAATATTAGAACAAGATGGTTGTAGGATAAAGAAACAGAGTCGTTCATGTTAGATGTGCTTAAAAGGTTCTGCTAATTTTTTTGGGTTTTTTTTTTTTTTCTTTGTTTTGTTCTTTCCTCTTGGTAACTATTAAGGCTTAACTCAGTACTAAAAAATAAGACTAGCTGGTGACTTTAGTATTTCTGGAAATGATTCTGGATTTTTAAGTTTTTCTGAGTACGTTACACATTTGCAGTTAGCATTGACTGTTAGTCGAGTAAACAAATGAGAATCTTACTGCTGCGTGCTGTGTGTTTATATAAAATCGGAAAAAGCTGAAAGTTTAATGTGAAGTAAGATTCACAGAAAGGGCAATATTTTGGCAGACAGACCTACATCCTAGAGCATCGGAGTTTGGTGACCCTGATTGAGTTCTGTCTCAGAATCACAGGGGAAGACTCGAGCCTTTTTCCTTGAGTTAGTAGCATGCGGGCAGATGCAAAACATGTAAAATGGTGTGGAAGCAAAGTGACCTTAGCAGAATGGTCTCGATGGAGAGAGAGGTCAGAGGTCAGATATTGGGAATGGGTAATAGGGAAGTGTGGTCTTGAGGGGAGTGGCACATGAACACTACCACACACAGTAGCTTAGTGAATGTATAGAACAGGCTATTGCCGGTGCCAGAGTATGCACCTCCTGGTAGCTTACCTTTCCACTGGAGCCTTGGCTGCCATCCTCTGTCGCAATGATTCTGTCCTCAGCTAAACCTCCTCCTCCTTCCTGGGAAGTTTTGAATACACCAGCAATTCCCCAGGGACACTGAGGCATCTCCACCATACAATTACTCTGTTTTTGTTTGTTTGTTTTAAGACAGGGTCTCTATATGTAGCCTTGGCTTTCTTGGAACTCACTGTGTAGACCAGGCTGGGCTACTTAGTGATCCATCTGCCTCTGCCTCCCAAGTGCTGGGAATAAAGGTGTGCACCATGCCAACCTCCATGCAACTACTCTTATATATAGGAATATGAGAGAAGGAAAATCTTCCTTGGTTTGTCATAAATAAAAAGATTTATTTAAAAAATTTTATGTGTGTGAGAGTTTTGACAGCATGTATTTATGTACACTGCATATGTGCCTGGTGCCCATGGAGGCTAGAAGTGGGTGTTGGATCCCCTGGAACTGGAGTTACAGATGATTGTGAGCCACCATATGGGTGTGGGGAACCTCTTCTGCCAAGAGCAAGTGCCCTTAACTCCTGAGCCATGTGTCCAAACCTGTTGAGTCATCAGTTTTGAGGGGAAGATGTGTGGCTGTGTCCTCATACAACTGATGTTGAATTATTAAAGTTGCACATTTGGGATCCACAGTACAGGAGCAGTTCAGAGCTGATTTGTGAGGCTCCTGCAGCTGGAGCACTTACCTCGTCTTTCACAGAAAGGACTTCTGACCTTGAGAAAGGAACACTCACACTTAACATATGCAAAGAATCAAAGCACTCCAAGTTCTGCAGTGACTCTCAAAATGCACATTTGGAGACAGACTGACTGCAGAAGGAGCCTGTTTGCTGAAGGAAATGGCTAATGCACACACTCTAGTTATTACATAATGAAAACCCAGAGCCAGATGAGGGGAAAGCTGGAACATCAGAAATAAACCACAGCCACCAGCCAGCTCCTCAGGCCGAATGCCTCTGAGTCCCCAGCCAAAAAGGGAAGAAGTGTGTCTGGGAAAGCTGAAAACCCTCTTCTCTTGCTCCACACAGCTCTTAACTTGCTCTTTCCTAAGCTTAACTTCCTGTATTCCTAGAGCTAGGAGTAAAGGTGTGGGTCCCTGTGGTGAAGTCTGATATTCCAGATTAATTAAATATGTATCACCACAAATAGCTTCTCTGAGACAGGAAGTCATGTAGCCCAGGTTGGCTTTGAACCGGTTCTGTAGCTGAGGATGCCTTGCTCCTCTTGCTGGGTTACAGGTTAGTGCTATTGCCCCTAGCTCAAGACACCGTTCATTCCTTTATTATTATTATCGATTATTTAGTGTATATAAGTGTTTGCCTATGTGTGCATCTATGTACCATGTGCACCTGGTGCCTGTGCAAGCCAAGAAGATAATGGATCCCCTGGAACTGTACTCACCAACGGATGTGAGCCACCATGTGGATGCTGGGAATTGAACTGCCAGTGCTCTTAACTGCTGAACCATCTCTTGAGCCCTAAGAAATAATTCTTAAGGTAGTGAAATGGCCCAGCAAGTAGAAGTACTTACCCTGCCAGTTTGGTAACCTGAGCACGACCCCTGGCACCTACATACTGGTAGAAGAAGAGAGCTGACTGTTGCTTAAACCCTAAGTGGTCTTTTAATAAAAACCCAGAGCCAGCTACTGGGGAAAAGCTGAACGATCAGAGAGAAAGAGGAACAAGCCACCGCCATTTCTAACCACTACTGAATCCTTAGGCCGAAAGGGGTAGATCCTGTCTCCATGAATCCTCGGCCAAAATGGGAGGGAAGCACAAGTCTGAATTCCCTCTTATGTTCCTTTTCTACTCAGCCATGTCACTTCCTGTCTTAACCTTCTTAGTGCTGGGAGCAGAGGCACGGCATCCAGAGTGCTGAGAGTAAAGGTGTGGCCACCACTGCCTGGCCTTATGGCTAACTCTGTGGCTGGCTCTGTCCTCTCATCTTAGGAAAGCTTTACTAGATTATATATAATATATCACCACAGCTGACTCACAGAGTTGTCCTCTGCTCTCCACATGAATTTATACACTGCTAATTTAGACATGGTCTCATTCTGTAGCTTAGGCTAGCCTGGAACTTACCTCATAGTCCTGATTGGTCTCAAGCTCATGCAGTTATTTTACCTCCTGTGTACTGGGGTTATAGGCATGCGCCACACTTGGTTTATATATTATGTCAGTGAAAGAGATTAATTAGTAGCATGGAAGGGAATGTGCATTGTCAGTTTTAAACTTTGTGTTAGCTCTGGAAAATGTATTCATATATTAACCATAGTAAGGTATAGGACAGTTTGATTAGCTCAGAAGTTCCCTCATAGTACTTGGTTTTCAGACAGTAAGTTGTCTTCATTTGTTTGTTCTATTCTGGAGCTTTAATCTAAGGCTTCTGTACATAGACAAGACTCTACCACTAAGCTATGTTTCCAGCCTAGAGTTTTCAAACTCTGTTTACAGGTTAAGGACTCGGTTTCTGAGAAAACAATTGGACTAATGCGAATGCAGTTCTGGAAAAAAGCTGTGGAAGATATGTACTGTGACAACCCACCACATCAGCCTGTGGCCATTGAGCTCTGGAAGGTAAAAAAAAAAATTGTATACACACACACATAGGTAATACGTATATATACTTACATGCACATATACAGACTATTTTTAATGTGTGAGAATTGTAGTTGAGCCTGCTTGCTGGTGGATGTAATTCCAGGGGAGTTGGCAGTGGGCTCTGTCCTGAATAGTCTTGGGCTCCTTCAGTGTTCTAAGCTGCTTTGCCAGGTGTGTTGGTTACTTGCCTTGCTGCAGCAAAAGCTCCTTAAGGAAGGAGAGGTTTATGTGATCTTCAGTTCCAGACTTACAGTCTATGATGGTGGGTAAGTGAGCTTCAGTATTGGGAGTCGGACATCTTGCATCCACAGTCAGGAAGCAGGAGCAATAAATACCTGTGTTCAGCTTGCTCCCCATTTTAAGCATTAATTTATTATAAGAGAGAGCAAGAGAGTACACAAGCACAAGAAAGAGCCATGTGGGGGGTCAGAGTACAGCCTTGTGGGAGTCAGCTCTGTCCTTTTACCAGGTGGGTTCTGGGCTTGAACTCAGGTCTTCCGGCTTGGTGGTATCATCTTGGTGGCTCTCATGTACTTTTCATCCAATCGGCCACACTAGCCCACAGAATGATACTGCTCACATTTACTGTGGGTCTTTCCACTTCAATTAACCTAATCTAGATAATTGCTCTCTTATTGTGTGTGAGTGAGCACACATAATGTGCCTGATAGGGTGTGTTGAGATTAAGAGATTGACTCATCAAACACCCAAGTGACGTAGACTTTTTTGTTTTTTGTGGTACTGAAGGCTGAACTAGGCAGGCATGTATTAAACAAGTACTCTACCAATGGAGTTACAGCCCCCTCAACATTTCTTTTTCTATTCCTTTTTTTTTGGGGGGGGGAGCAGGGAGAGCTTTCCCAAGATAGTGTTGCCATTTGTTGTATTAAGTTTCTGGCCCAGACTTTCTCTCCTGGCTTCAAGGTACAGACCTGCAGACCCACAGACCCACAGAGACACACAGATGCTTACAGTAATTTTACACTGATTGACCTGGGGCCCAGGCATATGACTTGCTAATTCTTTGTTTTCATTAAAAAAAAAAGTCATCTCCATCAATGTATCCCCTGCTCCCCCTCCCTTCCCTTCTCCCAATCCCTCCCAGCCAGCCCTCAGTCTCGACTCTCCCCATCCACCCATCCCCTCCCCAAAAGGGCAAGAAGTCCCAAGGTGGGTCAGCTCAGCATGGCAAGTCCAATTCACTCATCCCAAAGTCAATGCTGGGCTGTGTGTTCCCCTATAGAGAATGGACTCCAAGGTGCCAGCCCATGAACAAGAACCCACCCCTCGTGACCCCACACACTCATGGCAGTGGAAAGCCACCCCCCCACCCCCTGAGGGCCCAGCACCCTCTACCAATGGATCTCCAGAGACAATTCCCAATTCAGTGAGCTCCCCAGAACTCCAGCCAGCCATCACCATGGGAACCTTCCTCATAATCCCTTCACCTGCTCATACAGACACCCCTCCCCTGCTCTCAGCTGACAAGGAGCTCTGCGCAGTGCTCAGCCATGGATCTCTGCCTCTACCTCCATTTCCCATTGAATGTAGGTTCCCTTTACCCTTAAACTAACCCATGATTCTTCTCCTGTTCAGCCATGTGGTTCGGTACCTTTTCTCAGAGCAGCATAGTTGTCCTCTGCATCTTCTAGCTTCTTTGGCATCTCTGTGGCATCTCTACTCTGTTCTTCCTGTTCCTGACATTTTCTTAGTCTGGTAGCCCCGCCCACACTTCTGTCTGCCTTTGGCCAGTCGGTGTTTTTATTAAACCAGTAGGTAGGACAGTTATTTACAATGTTACATAATCCGGCTACATTTCCTCTTTTTATCTTTTTAAAACAATCCCAAATTTAATTTCCTCTGTGTAGTCTCTTTTTCCACCATTATCTATAACAACTTGTAACCAGCACTGTAAACAAACACAAACATCCATAATCCATTTTGGGGGGATTTAAATTTGGTTTCTTCCTGCTGAATGAGGGCACTGGCAATCCCATGGGGACCCAAAGAAAAGCTTAGGCTCATGGACAAGTCTTTAGTGGAGTAATCTCTAAGGCTGGGTCATCTCAGCCAGTCTTCTTGAAGAAGTTTTGGATACAGAGCTCAGAGGAAACTTCAACAGAGGTGCTCTGAAATGCTGAATCTTCTGGGCCATTGGAGACTTTTCAGGGATCTTCCTCAATTAGACCTTATTTTCTTTATCTAAGAATAAACCTATAGCTTCTCATTTTCTGTGGAAATAAAAAGAAAACCTCTTCTCCAAAGTAGTGCATCTTTTGATTTCAATTTTAAAGTCAACTCATTTACAAAATATATAGATTGGATTGGTCCAATAGCATTTATAATCAAATGTCTTGCCCTATAGACCAGGCTGGCCTCAAACTCAGGGATTCACCTGCCTCTGCCTCCCAAGTGCTGGGATTAAAGGTGTGTGCCACCCCCTCCAGCCATTTTCTTAAGAAGTATGGTCAGTCTTAACTTGGTTAACTCTCTAGACATTCCTTTGGGGTTTGTTTTAATATTTTCTCATTAGATGTAGGTTATGGATTCTTGGCTGGAGTGCTTAATTGGAAATGTATCCTTTTCAAGGTCTCACCTCTGGAGAGACAGTTGTCCACCCTGTCTGCACTGGCACTGCTGCCTGTCTGTCTGTCTATGTGTCTATCTATCTCTCTATATATGTACATAAATATATATATATATATATATATATATATATATATATATAAATCAGTCAATCATCTATTGAGGCAAGGCCTTACTCTAGCTCAGACTCAAATTTACAATGATTCTTCTTCCTCAGATTCCCAAGTGCTGGGACTACAAATGCATAGAACCATGTCCTGTTGTTCTCAGGGTTTAGTGCTCTTCATCGTGGGGGAAGTCGGTGCTTTTGATAGTGAAACTGTGCTGTAGGAGAAAGAATGAATGGAGTGTATAAGCACTGATGTCAGCTGTGGCAGGAAGCACCTCACTACTGAGCTCTTGGATTTATTTAAAAGTGTAATTGGGCATATGGGAGAGTTTAGAGGGAGGGAAGGGAAATGTCATGTTTTAATATCAAAAATAAAATTAAAAAGGCACCTAGCATTCAAAAATGAAAAGAAAAAAGTAGAATCATGAAGTGTGTGCAGTACAGCAGGATGAAAGGCTGTGGGAGCCACACGGAGTCAGTCTGCTTGGAAATGATCCCCAGGTCTTTTCAGCACGGCTGCCTGTCTGATGAGTTGTCACAGTCTTCTCTTACCTACCTTTGCATTGTTTCATGGTTTTGTTCATATCTAGAGAACCTTCTAAACATTTACAACACTTTTTTCTAGGCTGTCAAGAGACATAATCTAACTAAAAGATGGCTTATGAGAATCATTGATGAAAGAGTAAGTTGGAATTGTCCAAGTCTTAAATGTTTTTCCCTTTTTGATCCTTAGGTTCATTGTTCACAGAGGAAAAATTTTTGTATGTGTGTTAATCTTTTGAAGGAAGGAAACTTAGAGAATAAAAGTATCTTATCTGTAGTTCATCCTTACATGCCTTAGCTGTCACCCCAGCCCTACCCTGAGTCAGGTAGAGACCAGCACCTAGGCTTGAGGGGGTTTTGTGCAAGTGTGTGTGTGTGTGTGTGTGTGTGTGTGTGTGTGTGTGTGTTCTGAGGTCTGATCTTGTTTCATGTATATTCTGACTGTCTTTATTAACTCCATTGGATGTTTTTAAAAAGTAAACTAGAGTTGACTAGGGATTGCATCATTTGATCAGAAAATGAATATTGTATCTTAAAAAGAAAGACTTTCTGGACTGGGGATGTGTCCCAGTGGTAAAGCTTTGCAACACTAAGTTTGATCCCTAGCACTACAAAAAAATAGATCAGGGGATAACAGACTAAATCAAAGAAAGCCTTTTGAAGAACAGAAGCCACATGTGATTGCCATGGTATTTCTGGACACCATCAAGTGCTAGAGTAGCATTTGGTAAGGCTGGTCACACATTTGCCCTGGTACTTAGATGTGTCCAAGAAAAAAAAAAAAAAAAAATGAAGCCTGACAGTCCCAGGGGTGGAGATTGCTATTAACTGCTCAGAGAAAATATTGAACTGCTGCTGCTCTGGGCCCTGCTCTGGGCCCTGGAGTCATTTTTGTGTTTTTTGGATGTATTCTGGGTCAGGGTCCTCCTCAGCCCAGTATTTAATATACACCATTGTCAGAAAGCTGTACATTTACTTTATTTACTTATTCTTTAATTTTTTTTTCCAGACAGGGTCTCATATAGCCTAGGCTGGCCTTGAACTCACTTGTGCAGGATGACCTTGAACTTCTGACCTTCCTGCTTGTAATGATTACAGGTGTGTGCCACCATGCCTAGATTTCATTCTGTGCTGGGCTTATGGATGCCACCCACTGGACTACATCTCTGGCCCTTAAGTTATTACTATTTTTTAAGATTTAAAAATTGTATGTGTGCAGGTGCTTTCTCTGTGGGTATACCTGGGCACCATGTGCATGCATTGCCCAAGGAATCCAGAGAAGTTTTAAATCTTCTGGAACTAGAATTAGCTGGTTGTTAGACATTGTCCTGAAGATTGAACCTGGGTTATCCGAAAGAGCAAGAGCCTTCACCGAGTCATCTCTCCAGCCCTAAAGCATTGTGAGCCAGGATCTCACTGTATCCCTGACTGACCTGGAAGTCACTAGTAGTGCAGTTAGCCCTGAACCTGCTGCAGCCTCCTGAGTGCTGGCCTTAGAAGAGTAGCCAGCATACGCATCACCAACGTTCAGTGTCCAAGGAGACTAGTTAAGGGACCCAAGTTACCTTCTTCAGACCAGGTCTCATGGCGGCCTGTCCTGGAGTCCTCTAGATCACACCTCCTTTGCCATGTCCACTGTCATCCTCCTGCGCTTAGTAAGCTGCTAGTATGAGCGTAGCTGTAACGTGTCGGCAGACGATGGACACACAGATCAGGGGTAGAAGTAGAGCCCGGGGCAGGAAGGTGGCACAGCAAGGAAGAGTACTTGCTGCAGAATCTGGCATTGTGTGGGGTGAGGCTTCAAGGCCATTCTTAGGCACAGTTAGGGGGCAGCTTAGGTTACATGAGAGCCTGTCTCAAAATTACTAAAGCTAAATAAATAAATAGACTGACTCAGGACCCCTAACACACAGTGTAAATGAAAGTCAGCAATTTGGTTTGATGACTATCAAAGACCTTCCAAACAAAACAAAATCTTGGAGGAAACATTGATGTGAACTGTAAATCTTCGTGATTTTTAAATTAGGTGATGGCTTTTAAAATATATAAAAGGCACAGATAAGAATAAAGAAAAGAGATAAAGTAAAATTCATCAAAATTTAAAGTTTCAAAAAGTTGAAAGCCCAGAAAAAATGAGAAATACATTGTCAGTTACTTATCTCATAAGTGTTTAATATCTGACATATATCAGGACTCTTTCAGCTTAGCAATAAACCATGCAGAAAAGACGCATGATTGACCAATAAGAACTGAAGAAGGGAAGCCCCCATACCTGTAGGGTTATGCATTTATGCTATTCTTGAGCCTTATTTTGTGAGGTGATTTGTAAGCACTGATATATAAGACTTTAATGGGGGTAGAGAATTATTTTTGGTTTTTTGAGACAGGGTCTCATTTAGCCCTGGCTGGCCTGGCATTTATATAGAATTTTTAAAAGATTGTATAGAATGAAAACTATATTTGAAATATTTTATATGTGTAAGTATTTTGCCTCATGAATATTTCATATAGCACGTGCAGGTGTGCCTGAGGAGGTCCGGGGGCTTTGGGTCCCTGGTATGCTAAGAACAGAACCTGATGTCTCTGCATGAGCAGCAGGTACTCTTAGACACTGAGCCATCACCCCAGTCCCATGCCTAGTTATATTTTGATCTTTATTGTGCACTAAACAAATCTGTTGTTATGTTCTTATTTGTTTTAGGCAAAAAACCCCACTTTTTATTAATAAAATAATTCAGTGGACTTCTTTTGCATTTTTTTGACTTCAGGAAAAAAATCTGGATGACAGAGCATACCGCAGTGTCAAGGAGCTTGAGAATTACGCTGAGCACACACAGGGCTCTCTTCTCTACCTCACACTGGAGGTGCTGGGTAAGTCGCATTCTCCTTCAGGCCTTGGATTGCACTTCTGCGCAGTTTCCCCTGGAGACAGGGCTTCATTGTGTA
This sequence comes from Phyllotis vaccarum, assembly GCA_033318265.1. Classification (NCBI taxonomy): domain Eukaryota; kingdom Metazoa; phylum Chordata; class Mammalia; order Rodentia; family Cricetidae; genus Phyllotis; species Phyllotis vaccarum. The sequence goes on along the minus strand of JARWLC010000012.1, from coordinate 4,424,354 downwards.
GCCTGGGCTGGTCTCAAACTAGAGGTCCGCTTCCCTCAGCCTCCTAAGTGCTTTGATTACAAATAGGCACTATCATTCCTAGCTACAACCTTTATTTATTTATGTTTGAGACAGAAGCTCACAATGTAATAATCCTGGCTAGCCTGGAACTCAGTATGTAGACCAAGCTGTCCTTGAACTCACTGAAATCCTCCTGCGTGCTGGGATTAAAGCTGTGCTCCACAGCCAACTTTTATACTTAGTAGAAAGAAAGAATCTCTGTTATCTGTGCATTTATATTCCTTTCAGTATGCAGACTTGGCAGGTGCTCAGACTCACAGGAGCAGCAGGCACTTGTGAGGATGCTCTAGGTTAATCAGCTGGCAGGGCTGATGGCTTTACCTCTTTCTGCAGTATCTCCTACAACTTCAAACATCTTTACTTCAGTTCTTCCTCATTGGGTGGAAATAGAACACAACTACACTAGTAAAGTTTTATGAGATTTTCTTTCTCTCTTTAAGAATATTTGAAATGACACTCTTTCCTTTGACCTTGCTCAACGTTGGTGGCACCTTATTGTAAGGAGATTATTGGGGCTAAGGTCAGTAGTATCTCATTTGAAGAGGGTGATCTGTCTTTATGTTAGACCCCAGAATACAGTCCTTGTTGAGTGTCCCAGGCTGGTCTTGCTGCACCCTAAAAGTAAGGTTGTTATGAAATTGCTTCAAGAGAAGAAATGAAACACTTTAAGTTTCTCACGAAGTCTGATTAAATTCCCAGTGCTTTTTTGGTGTGGTAAAATTGGAGAATCAACAAATGGAGGTATGAATACTGCTATCAGAAGAGGGTTGACTCAATTCCTGGCACCTACTTTCCCTCAGAAATTCTATTTCATGGATGTCAGACAGGATAAATACTTTTACTGGGTTCAGATGATGTTGTGTGCTATTTCCTTAATTTGCTGTGCCTCAAGGTCAGTAGAGAAACCCCATTTGGTCTGTGGTTATAGGTGTGAAGGATCTTCATGCAGACCATGCTGCAAGTCACATTGGAAAGGCACAAGGCATTGTCACATGCTTGAGAGCAACACCCTATCATAGTAGCCGGAGAAAAGTGTTCCTGCCTATGGATGTCTGTGTGCAGGTGAGGCCCATGGTCCCTGGTGTGGTGGGGTGAGGGGGAGGGGGGGGGGAGGCCAATGGCCCTGGGGGGGGGGGGGCGTGTGAGAAAAGTGTTCCTGCCCATGGATGTCTGTGTGCAGGTGAGGCCCATGGCCCCTGGTGTCCTCAGGGGGTGGGGGTGGGGGAGTTTCTCTTTGTTCTTTGCTGTTTGTCCCACTGCTATTTGAAAAGTATGCACCTCACTTCCTGGTTTTGGCCTGCTCACTGAGGTAGTTAAGCATGCGGTGTCTGGAGGCACCACAGTAAGAAGGCCTGGAGAGCCTGCACCTCCTTGCCAATGACCAGCTCTTCATGTAGTTATAGTAACCTAACCTGGGCCTGTCTGTTATTTTCTTACTGGTGGGATAAGGTCTCTGGTAGCTTAGGCTGCACTTGAACTCTTGAGTCTTTATGTAACTTAGGATGACCTTAAACTTCTGATCCTCCTGTCTCAACCTCTCCAGTGCTGGAATTAGAGGCGCTGGCCGCCTTACCCAGTTGGAGTATGTCTTTTAGAAATGTTTATCAAAGGCTGGAGAGATGGCTCAGCAGTTATAAATGTTTATCAGAACTTTTGTGTTTTGAATGAGGTTTTTTATTGTCTGCCCTTTTGAACTTTTAAAAATCTATTTTTACTTGTGTGCATATATGTATATATGGATGCCTGTGAGGTCAGAGAGAGTCTCAGGTCTGCTGGAACAGGAAGTTTTGAGCCACCAGATATGGGAGCTGAGATGGGAACTTGATCCTTTTCAGGAGCAGCAAGTGTTGAGCCGTCTCTCCAGCTCTCCTTCTAACCTTTCTGTATCTGCTCTTTTCTCTTTATTTATATCATATACACGGTATTAGTTGGGGTTCGCTAGAGAAGCGGAGCTCACTCTCAGAATGAATATTTGTCCTAATGGGGGTTTATGACATTGGCTTGCATCATGGAAGTCATCTAGCAGTGGCTGCCTGCACACCGGTCAGTGCCCATGGCTAGATGCCTCAGCAATCCCAGCCTAGCATTGCAGGTCTGGGGGTTCCTGGAGATCTGCAGGCCTTTAGTGCACATTGACGGCCAGAAAAGCTGGACTCCAGTGGCAGTGAAGGATGACAGCAGTGGCAGTAGATGGCAGATGCACTCACCAGCAAGGGGAGAAGTGGCAGGCAAAACTAGCACAACTTTTCATTTAGACTTCTTAATATCTGCCCACCTAGGAGACCATCTTCCCCTTAGTTAACCTTTCCAGGGAATACTGTCACAGAACCACCTATATGCACAGCTCTTAGTTGATTATGTAACCAATCAAGTTGATAAGGAAGATTGACCATAACTTATACACACATAATTTAAAAATTAGCCATTATTCTATATCTGCCTGTTTGCTTAAGCAGTATAATTTTAAGTGTGCTGAGAGATTTCTAAAATTATATTTTCTTCACAGCATGGTGTTTCACAAGAGGACTTAATACGGAGGAACCAAGATAAAAATGTGAGAGATGTAATATATGACATTGCCAGCCAGGCTCACTTGCACCTAGAGCATGTAAGTAGCTCCTTTGCCCAGTTGCTTAGGAAGTTTCCACTACTAGACAGGGCTGTTTCTATGTCATATGTATGTGGTGGCTTGAATGGGCATTGTCCAGCTCCCAAATCAAGACATGGAGACTTCATGTTAGCTGTGAATGCTCAGCCTTAGCTTAGGCTCATTTTCTGCTTGCTCTTATAACTTAGCCTGTTTCTCCTCATCTACATTTTGCCTCCCTCCCTCCCTCCCTTCCTTTCTTTCTCTCTTCTTTCTTCTTTATCTCTTACATCCACATCTGGCTGGTGGCGCCCAGCTCTGGCTCCATAGTGTCCCTCTCCTTCTCCCTCATTCTCTTCTCTCTCCTACATTCTCTCTCCCTGCAAGCCCTCTCCTACCCAGCTATTGGCCGTTCAGCTCTTTATTAGACCAATCAGATGCCTTAGGCAGGCAAGGTGAAACAGCAACACGTCTTCACTTAGTTAAACTAATGCAGCATAGACAAATGTAACACACCTTTACATATTTAAATATTCCACAAGGCCTGGTCCTCATGGACTCTTAGGAGGTGTGGCCTGTTGGAGCAGGTGTGGCTTTGTTGGAGGGGGTCTTTTGCTAGGCTCTGAGGTCTGCCCAGTGGGACAGTTGCTTCTCTGCTCTCTGCAGATCAAGATGTAGAACTCTCAGCTCCTTCTCCAGCACCATCCCGCCACGATGATAATGGACTAAACCTCTGAAACTATAAGCCAGCCCTAACTCAGCGCTTTCCTTAGAAGAGTTGTGGTCTGGTGTCTCTTCATAGCAACAGAAACTCTAAGACACTGGGTTTTTATGTACACAATAGTATTTCTGTAACGTGCTGTGGATTCTGACCTTGGTAGTCTTAGTTCCAGTGTTCATTGGATTCCCAGGGTTTATATCAGGGACCGTTGGGAACTTCTCTAGAAAAAGCCCTTCCCACCCTCAGCTGGTAGATATGTCCTTTCATGAGTGGAAAGCTGGAGCTAATCCTGCTCATCCACAGAGAGTCTCTCCTCCCCTCCTCACCCCATCTGCAGCCAGTATTCTCCATTGCTCCTTTTATGTTCTGGCTTAGTGCCCGGATTGACAGCTGCTGCTTGTCCTGTGGGGTGAGTGCTCTGCTCTCAGGCTTGGTTACCTGGAGGGAGTGTTCATCACCCTGGCCTTCCTCCTGCTCCAGTGTCTTCCAGTCAGTGAGGTGATCGTGGGAGGAATCTTGCATTTCCCAGATGAACAGTCATTTACTCTGTTTGTTTACACTTTTATTTATTCCTCTCTGATGCCTTTTTCACATTGACATTTACCTCATTTCCATTTGACTCTGATGGCTCCTAACTGTTCTGAGTTCACCCAAATCTGTTTTAGTTCTTAAGAGTTTGTTTCTCAGGAAGGGTTTGGTGGGTGGAGGAGGCGATAAAAGAAAATAATGGGGAGGGAGTGTGTGTGTGTGTGTGTGTGTGTGTAATTGTGAAAGAATAAATCTTTTGGAAACAGAGTTCTATTGGATAGTCTGGGTAGTCTGGAACTCACTGTGTAGACCAGGCAAGCCCCAAAGTCACAGAGATCTCTCTACCTTTTCCAAGTTCTAAGCCTTTCTCCCTGGAGATTGGTAGAGTAACCTAATCTGAGAATTATATTTTTAAAAGTGTTTTATTAATTTATTTCTTGTGGCTGGACATAGTGGCATATGCATTTAATCTTAGAAGCAGGCAGATCTCTGAGTTTAAGGCTACCCTGGTCTATAGAGGGAGTTCCAGGACAACCAGGGCTACACAGAGACACCCTGTGTCAAACAAACAAGCAAACAATAACAAAATTATTAATTTAAAGATTGAAAAGGGGTTAATTGTTGTGTAGTGCTGAGGACTGACTGGGGGTCTTCCACATGCTAGGAAAGCTACCAGTGAGCTAGCGTTCTGACCTTCAAGGGATTTTAATAGGACTAAAAGCTACTGGTTTATTGGTGCATGCAATCCACCTAGAAAATAGTGGTGGATTGAAGAATCACTGAGGCACTTTGCAGACTCTTGAGAGGCACAAGAACCTGGAAGATGCTAGAGTACACTCAGAAGCAGGGCCTGTCTGAAATCCAATTCACCATGCTCCAGCTTCCACATAGAGAAGAGGATCATATTAGTGTTATTTATACAAACGAGCTAACATATAGAGAGCAATACGAGTTGTTTGTACCCCATCAAATAGAGCTGTGACTTTGACACTGCAGTAGAACACTGGTGGAGGTTTGGGTGCTTCGCTTCTGTTGCTTTTGCCTTCCTTTTCCTGTTTAGCCTGGGTGGGATGTCCACTGTAGTCTCCACAGCCTTGGGTCTAGGATCCTTTTTCTTCAGCCTCCCATATGTTGAGACGATAGGTGTGTCCTACCATGCCTGGCTCTAGCTGTGTTTGACACAAGAAAGATTGGCTGCTGAGGAACTGGAGAAATTGACCAGTGGTTAAGAGAGATTGTTCTTGCTAAAAGACCTGAGTTCAATTCCCAGCACCCACATGAAGTGGCTTAGACCCCCCCTGTAACTCCAGCTTGAGGTCAGGGGAGATCTGCCTCTATCCTTCATGGGCACCTGCACTCACGAGTACAGACATGCAAATATACACGTGGTGTTTAGGGAAAGACATTGGGAGCTGGGAAGTAAGTTAATGTCTAGTCACATCTGGCCCCACACAGCTGGGTCCTGGTCCTGACTGGAGCCGGAATGAAGAATGAGGAAATGACAGACTCTGAAGAAATAGAGACACATACACAGAGAAGCTAGGAGCAGGCAGACCATGCTTACTCTGAGGGAGATTATGAGGGACGTCCACCTGAATGTCAGTGTTTAGTGTATCAGGGCCAGGAGGAAGGCTTAGCTGATGTCAGCATTCACACACAGACCAGGGGAAGGCTTTGTCATTTCTCCAAGCCTGACTCAGAGGTATTGCCATTTACATGGGTCTGAGGTGGTGGTAGGTGGGGTGGGGTGGAGCTTGACATAGCTGTGCTTCCCACAGTTCAGTTTACTTAGGAGAAGAAAGAGTGGTTTTTAGAGAGATGCATGTGTGTAAAGATGACCACACCCACAGTGAAACTTGGTAACTATGACGATGGTGAGAAGAGCAAGTCAAAGGCTGCGGTTAGTGCACATGTAGACCACGCCAGGATTGCGACTTAGGAAGGTCAGAACTAGTCACCACGTGGGAGGTTATTGTCAAGGCTGTAAGTCTAGGTGCAGTTGCTCAAGGAGAGTGCCTCTAGATGAGGATGAGGGACAGAGCCCTGTGGCCACATTCCGGGGTAGAAGGAAAGGGCAGAACAGGAGAGCCGAGAAGAATCACAGTCCTGTGCTACAGAGAGGTTGAGAGCAAGGTGCTCACGGTATAGGAAACCATAGTGCACGGTGAGGAAGTGGAGGCACTATGTGCTTGCTCTAATGGAAGATTTGGAAACAAAGGCAGGTCTGCCAGTGCGGGATGATGGCACCACCCTGAGTGGACCGGGTGTCCATAACCCAGAAGAGTCAGGTTGAGACTAGGGGTTAAATTCGGAGACATTTGAATTCCTGGAAGAATAGCTGATATTGGACTTGGAAGGGTCACCTGCATGTAAACAGGAGGCTAAGCTAGGAAGAGCTCGAGTGAGCGGGAGGGAGTTGGGGCTTTGCTCAGTCAGCAGGAGTGACCTTCCTCTTCCTTTAAGGCGAGGTCCTTCCGGGGAAGCGTTCCTGCCGCAGCACTTCCGGCTTTTCTCCAGACGGTGAGTGCTTCCTGCTTCCGGGTGGAAGGCTGCCTCTCCGTGTTGTCCAGTCCCGACTGCACTCTTGCTTCCTTCCTGCCCCCGTGGCTTGATTGGTCTGTGATGCTCGCTCCTGTGTTTCTGAGTCGGCCTTAGCACGGGCTCTGCGGCCAGGGTGCGCTGTTTTTGCTCTGCTCTGTCTTTTTCTAGTCATGGGCCCTTAATTTCTTTAACCCCTCAATTTACTCATCAGTAAAATGGGAATGATAGAAGACACCGCCTGGTGGGAGTGTCTCCATGGTGACCCGAACATGTAGTATCGCTGGCCTACTGGTCATTGCCGAGCTGGCTGCATGAATTACCTGGGAAAGCTTATTTAGAAGGTAGTTTCCTGAGCTCAAATTCCCTGATGTAGGCTGGTGAGATGATGGTTCAGCAGGTAAAGATGCTGCAGGTTTTTGTTTTTTTGTTTTGTTTTGTATTTTGTCTTTTTGAGACAGAGTTTTACTGTGTTGTAGAGCCCTGGCTGACCTGCAGTTCACAGAGATCCATCTGCCTCTGCCTCCTGAGTGCTAGGATTAAAGGTGTGCACACCCTCCCCACACACAAAGGTGTTTCTTACCAGTCTGAGTTCAGTCCCAGAAAGAGAGAACTGACTTCACAGGTGTGGGCCAGAGAGGTGCCTGGGGAGTGAGGGTGTTTGTGGTGTGAACCTGAGGACCTGATCTGGGGTTCGTGGTGGAAGAGAACCTACATACACCATGCACAACAATAAAAGTAAAATCTAGAATAAAATAAACACTGATGGCCTAATTAATCCTTGTATGACATCTACCTGGTTCTGTGCTGCAGAACTCCAGGGCCGATGTCTAAGCAGGGCTTGGGCCTCTTGAAATTACGAGTGCAAAACGAATCAGCTTTTGGTGTTTAATGGAGTGTCTGTGAGGGTGGGCATGTGGTTCAGTGCCTTACTGGCTAAGCCAGCACTTGTTAGTAATGCCAGTGCTTGGGCTGTAAAGGTGGGAGGGCCAGAAGTTCAGGGCCCGCCAGGGCTTCAGGAGACTTTGTTTTAGAAAAAGAGTTAGTAAAAATTTACAAAGTAACAAAATCACAGACAGGCAAAAGTTAAAGAACACTTCGAATTCCATCTTCTTTATCCCGTGAACACTCATCACCATGTCTGCCTTTGTGCCACCATACTTCTCACCATGATGATAATGAACTGAAACTTTGAACTACTATAAGCCGGCCTCAGTTAAATGCTTCCTTTATAAGAGCTGCTGTGGTCATTGTGTCTCTTCACAGCAGTAGAAACCCAACTAAGACAACAGTTTGAATCCCAGCTCTCACAGGGCAGAGGCAGGAGGATCTCTGAGTTCAAGGCCAGCCTGGTCTGTATCATGAGTTCTAGGCTAGCTGGGGCTACATAAAGATACTCTGTTTGGGGGAAAAGAAATGTTTTTATTGTGATGTAAAATCACCTCAGGAAACGAATGTAGCTTTAGTACTTGTACTTTTCCTTTCTTGTTGAAACAAAGGAACTATGTAGTTTCCATCATCTGCCTCCTCCTGCCTCAGTGCTCAGATCACAGGCATGAGCTGTGACATCCGCCCAGGTTGGCCTTGATTCCCCCAGGTAGCTCAGACTGCTCCAGTTTTCTGAGTGTTGGGATTGCAAGTGTGGTCACCATGCCAGGCTATACTTTTTCTTTAATTTGTTTGGGAAACTTGATCCTTTTATGATTTAGTTTATGATCTAGTGACCATTGTTCTCTCTTTCCAGGTTACTCTAGAGGACTATTTAAAGAAAATCCAGCGTGTGAATTTTGATATATTCCATCCGTCTTTACAGCAGAAGAATACATTACTTCCGTTATCTTTGTATATTCAATCATGGAGAAAAAGATACTAAAATAATTTCATGTTACTGATACTGCTTTACTTTTGGTTTAAAAATGTGGTGTTTTGGGTTCTTGTTTAGAAATGATAAGATAACTTCCGTGTGTGTGTGTGTGTGTGTGTGTGTGTGTGTGTGTGTGTGTGTGTGTGTGTGTGTGTAAACGTGTACCTGGAGCCAACTGGTTCTTCTAGAATGGCTGGCCAGTTGATACCTGCAGATGCTCCAGTCTCTGTCTCTAAGCCCTGGGATTACAGGGCCCATAGCTGCCCCAGCTTCTTATGTGGTGCTGGGAACCTGAACTCAAGCCTCGTGCTTTGTCCATTGAACTGCCTTCCAAGCTTGGAGCTGGGGGAGAGGGTGTGGTATTTTTATGTTTGTATGCATGCATGCTTGTGTGTTTGCCTTCATCAGTTTATGTGCAAGTACCCACAGAGGCCAGAGGGTGTCAGAGCCTCTGTCAGAGTTTTTACATCTGAGCCTGCTCCCAGTCCCAAGGCTGACTTTTTACTTGAGAAGAAAAGGAATTAATGCTCTGCTTCAGGCAGCTCACATAAGGCTGCAAATCTTCAGTGGGACAGCATGCTGGGACCCCGCTGAGATCCTACCATCCTGCCTCTCATGTGGGGCTACTGTACCATCCCTGGGAAGTCGGGGTCCTAGGAGGAGCCAGGTGAGAGGGAAGACAACTGGCTCAGCCCTGGGACACAGTGTGTAACATGCTGTTAGCTAAGGCTCAGAGGGTCTCTGTAGCTGCAGAGCGCATTCATTTAGGGCAGTGGTCTCAACCTGTGGGTCATGACAAATCTCTCCAAAAATATGTACATAATGATTCATAACAGTATTAAAATTAGTTATGAAGTAATAACAAAAACAATTTTATGGTTTGGGGTCACCACAATATGAGCAACTGATTTAAAGGGTCGCAGCAGTAAAAAGGTTGAGAACCTCTGATCTAAGGCATAAAAAATTTCTTAAGTGGTAGTCATGTGTTGAGGGCTGTGCATCCCCAACGCTAGGCTTTCTAACTAAAGATTTATCCATAGTGATGGAAAAAATGTGAGTTTAAGATTAAGCCCAGGTGAGTGCTGGCCAGCCTGGGCCCTCAAGGTACCCATGGGCCTACTTTGGTGCCCTGTGTCATTGAGCAGGTGGGTCCCATTATGATGAGCAAATGTGTGGTGGAGAAGCGAGGGAGAAAGAGGCAGATGGTCCATGTGCTCTGGAGGGAGGTGGGTAGGAAGAAGTGAAGGTGGTGAGGGGTGGGCCGAGGTGGGTGGCCTGCTGCCACCAGGGCCATGGTGTTGCCAAGGGCCATGTCTGAGTCTGTGGTCCTAAAACACTTGGGAGTCTGTGTTAACATCTGTGACGTACGTTGCCACCAAAGATCACATGGAAGCCCAGGGTCTAGACCACAAGCTGTGGCCTTGTTAGTGTCTGAGGGCTGTGCCCCCTCTGGAGCCACACTGGTCTGGGTGGCCTGTCCTGCCACCCTGGGCCCTGATGTATCCAGGCCTGGGTGCTGCCAAAAGCCATGTCTGGGTATGTGGCCCTACAGCAGCCAGGGTCTGAGTTGACATCTGTGGCTCCTGTTGCAACCAAAGGCTATGTGATTGCCCAGGGTCTGATCAGCCACTTGGGACCATGTTGGTACCCAAGGGCCATGCTGCAGCTGGGGACATATAGGTCTGAGTAGCATATACTATTACCTCGTAAGGGCCATGCTGCAGCTGGGGACATATAGGTCTGAGTAGCATATACTATTACCTCGTGCCTTAGTGACCTTTGGGCCAAGGCTGTAGTTGGGACCTTTATCTGGGTCCGTGACCCTCCTGCAGCCAGGGTCTGTGTTGATGTCAGTGGCTCTTTTGGCCATTGAGGATCATGCTGATTCCCAGGGTCTGGGCCACCCCTTGGAGCTGTGTTGGTGTCTGAGGACCATGCTGGTGCTGGGGCCATGCTAATCTGAGTGGCTTGCACTGCCACCTGGAGCCGTGGTGACATCCAGACTGGCTGCTGCCAACGACCATGTCTAGGTCCATAGTCCTACCACAGCTGGGGTCTGTGTTGAAGTCCAATGCCAGTGTTAGCACCAAAGGTCACACAGAAGCCTGGGGTTGTAGCCGAAACTTGTGGCTTGTTGATGTCAGTGGCAGTGTTGCTGACAAAGCCATCCCAATCTGAGTGGCTAGTGCTTCTACCTGAGCCAAGAGGTCACCTGGGCCCGAGCTGCTTCTGAGGGCCATGTCCGAGTCTGGTCTAGCTGCACCTGAGGTATGTGTGGATGTCTGTGGACTGTGTCACCTCAGAGAGCCATAGGAACCATGCATGATGAATTCAAAGGGCCATGCTGAACTGACCCTTCCCTTTGCTGGCCCAAGAGAGCTGGTCCTGACTCACAGGGAGAGCTGTCCCACCTCTCACCATAGGCAAGGGAGAATCGACCCTGATGGCACGGGCATAGGGGAACTGGCTCTGCCCCTTTGCCTGAGATGGGCAGACCCAGTGGCCAGGACTGACCCACTCAGCTACCACCCAGGCCCACAGCTGGCCTTGTGTTGGTCCAACCTAACATCTACCCCATCTAGGACCTGCTGGAGCCTGTAGTGAAAGGACTGGCCTCCATGACTCAGGGTGGCCACAGGGTATCTCAGAGAAGAGTTAGTGAGGATCTAGGCCATGAACCAGACCAGTGACTCATTGTAATCAACATTTGCTAGTAAAGCTGGTCAAAGGGGTGGACTGTGTGACACACGCTCCCAGTGCCACCAGGATGAATGAAGAGCTGTGGGGGAGGCAGGCAAGGTGGATTAAGCAGCTGCTTGTCACAGTTGGAGCCTTATTTAACTTCAGTTCTGGTTGGTCTGGAAGTTTGGAGAAGCTTTTGCTTTCTTCCTAATCCCAGCAAACTGAAGGCTCATCTTCAGCCCTTCAGCATTACCATGGTCATGAATGAAGAAGCTGTGTTGGCAGAAATCTGGAGTAGTATAAACTGTACAGCCAGTATTGCATTGAGCAGTATCAGGGGCTGTGCGTTTTGTTTGTTAGCTTTTTGAGACAGGGTCTTACCTGTTGGCATGCCTAGAACTTTGTACTGTAGACCAAGCTGGCCTGCCTCTCCCTCCAGAGTTCTAGGATTAAATAGCTGAATTTAAATTATAAAATACTGGTTGCAAAGATTAAAAGTGTTTACCTGGCCACTAATTAGCAGGTTTGGAATATGAGTGAGACTCAGTCCTTCCTGCCTTTTCGGGCTCTTACTTCCCCTCCCTCATCTATGAGGTACTTGGTCTAGTCTTTTCTTTAGCTATGAATCGGCATCTGCTTCAATTGTAAGGCTTCAAATCACACCCCCCCCCCTTAAATAAAATACAAACAGGACTTTGCAAGGCAAGAGTACATTGTGAGCCTCATCTTGGTCTCCCCAGTACCTAGAATGCCTTCTGATTGACAGCAGGTAGAGGTTGTATGCTGGAGTGAGGGTTCAGAGTCTGTGTCAGAGGTGCAGTGAGACTGGTTCTCCAAGAGCTGTGCTCAGGCTAATGCTCAGAGGCATGTGTAGGGTCCTTAGGGCTCTGGAAGAGCTAACCTGAGGAGCTCTTGAGCCTTTGTTAGTGCTGGGGCTAGTCTTCCAAGTTAAATTTGGCAGCGATCAATTGCTAAACATCTGGATTCCTGCCTAAGGGATTTAAAAAGAGCTGAGACACTCAGCTGAGTTACGGGACCCTCCCTCCCTCCCTCCCTCCCTCCTTCCCTCCCTCTCTCCCTCCTTCCCTGTCTCCCTCCTTCCCTCCCTCTCTCTCTTCCTCCCTCCCCTCCTTCCACTCCCTTCCCCTCTTGCTTCCTCCCTCCCCAATCCACCTCTCCTCTGCATTGGATGAGATGATCTTAATTTGATGCTTACAGATGTGATGAACTGGAGTTACCTCAGGGTTAAAATGTGGGCCTCATGTAGTGTCATTTACAGCATCGTTAATCTCTTGGCATAAAGAACTTGCATAGTCCTAAAGGAGGGAGGCAGGCAGGCAGGGAGGGAGGCAGGGAGGGAGGGAGGGAACGAACAGCTGTAATCCTAGCACTTGGGAGATGGAGACAGGAGGATCAGGGTCATCCTCTAGTGGGTTTGAGGCCAGCCTGGCCTAGATGAGACTCTGTCTCAAAAATAAATAAATAAATAAATAAAAGTAAGGAAAGGTGAACCAACTTTTATAGGAAAATTTGTGAATAGAAATGTCCACATCTTCTAGCCCAGTGAGCCATTTTGAATTAAGATCAGAGAACTGGAAGTTTGTTTTGCCTATTTCAGCAAATCTCCGGATGCCTTCAGTTTTGAGCTATTTTAGTTGGTACAAATTTAACTTCTCTAAAAACACTAACCCAATTGATGACCTGATTGAGATAATCCAGAGTTGAAGCCACTGTGCACTTATTAAAAACAAAGCAATAGCCTACTTGTTTCCATAACAAGACTTAGCAAGAAGCCACACAGGGAGAATTGGAAATGGAAACTGAGATTTGTCAGAAGAGGGGCAGACTGCCCATTTTTATCTGCTTTTTCTTATGATGGAAATGACTGTGTGGCGAAAGTTATTTCTTAAAAAAGGGGGATTCTGGGTTGCAGAGATGATTGTTCTTACAGAAGACTTGTGCTCAATTCCCAGCTCTGCAGGGCTCACAACCACCCAGAACTAGGGACAGGTGATCTGGTAGCCTCTGGTGACCTCCCAGTGTTGTACATGCATACACACATAAAATGAAGTAAGTTCTTTAGAGGGTCACTTCAAGTAGTAAGATGGCATTAGGCATAGTTGGTGATCACATTTGCATTAGTAGATAGGGGAACATGATGTCTCATGTTGTACATTAAAATAATGATTCACTCAGAGCCAGCAAGATGCTCACTGGGTAAATGTAGTTCAAGCCTAGCCACCTGGGTGCAATCTCAGGAGCCATGGTGGAGAAACGTGCCTCTAAGTTGGCCTCTGACCTCCACAACACGCAGTCCCACACAGGTATACACATGTACCACACAGGCAACAGTGGCCTCTTGGGAAGTGCTAACTGGGTTGAGACTGGTGAAGGATCCTGGAAGTGTGTCAGCTGAGTGGCGCATACAGTATTCAAGAAACCGGATTGTGGAGTGAGCCAGAGACGGGCGAAAAGAATTGTGAGACCGTGTTGGCTTTAACCATCTTTGAGTAGCTCTTTGTCACAAATGGTCCTTAGCATGTATTTTGTATGTGTACTGAGCATTGTTTACAATGTTTCTGGTGTAACAGTTCCTTGGAAAAACAATGCCTTTGATTCAGCTGGAATGCCCCTGTTATTTGAAGAGCCTGTGGGCTGACTTTTTCCTCTCCTGTACCAATTTCCTTTCAGGCACGTTAAACAGCTCTGTCTGGCTTTGTTGTATTTTCTATTTTATTTTTAATCCTGATCACTCTCCCAGCTGCTCAGCCATATAATAATGTCCTGTGTGTTTTAGCACAGGCCAACAGGGATTTCTTGAGAGAATTCAATAGCTTTTTAATCCTGGAAGTCCCCTTTATGGGTAGGGCAGGATTCTTTAGGAACTCCACATTAATGATTTGGGAAGCTGTTTCAGTAGATTCTAAATTTGGTTCCTGGTGTGGTTGTCCATGCCACTGCCCTCCATCCCTTGCAAACTGTGTGTGGTTGGAAAATAGATCCATCTGAATCCTTCTTTCCTAGGTTATTCTGAAACAGTGAGTGCATGTTTTTACACAACTGACTTGTACTCATTGCAGAAATATTGGGGCCAAATAAACACAGAAGTAGAGAATAATTATTTTTAAGTCATGCACTTCCTCGTTAGGTAAAGAACCACCATTAAATCTGTCAAGTCTTCTGGGGTCCAGCTCCCCAGAAGGTGATAATCCCAGCGGCTGACAATCCCAGCGGAGGTGTGGGATTGTTGAGGGGGATAGGATCTGAGGGTGAATCGGGATGGCTGCCACTTATTGAATAAAGGCGACACCTTTTAAAGTTGCACAAAGGATTAAATGGGAGAGGGGGGCATGTGAGTTGGGGTATGGTTTGTGATCAGGGAATGAGGAAGCTAACATTGACTGTGGCAAGTTAATAGACACCAGAGTCATATGTTAATAAAAGGACCACAAGTTCTTCTGACCAGAGATAAGAATGTCTCCCTTTTTAGCAAGGAAGAACTTTGTTCAAGCTCCTGAGAGAATGGGGGTGGGCGTTGTCTAAATACCTGACCTTGGGAAGAGGACTTTCATGGGGAACCAGACACTCCATTATAGAATATTGCAGGTTTTTTTATATGGATCACTTTATCCAAGTAACTAAAACTTAAAAGTGAGCAAAAGCTAGATGAATATTACTATGAACCTGAGTAGACCTTAGGAATTTACAAATCCTGATTATCAAGTATACCTTAGTTATCAAACATATGATTACCATTTTCTAGCAGCTTGGTATTAACTTATATGGGTGTAGGCAGAATTTTATTTAAAGAGGCTGCCATTTTATACATTTTTATTCTTCAAAGCCTGTACAAAATTTCCCAAAGGAAAAGGCGTAAGGGAACTCCCGTAACCCACAGTGAAAATCATTAAAAATGAAAGTAAAAGGTGCTGGAGAGTTGTGATCCACAAAGTTGAAATGCTGAAACTTTGTCAAGCAGCAATGGTCACTCCAAGGGCCATGCCATCCTTCCAATGTTCCCCTCAAAATACATGTAACATTAAAAAGTAAAATTCAGCTAGGCAATGTGGGGTATGCCTATGATCCCAGCACCAGGGAAGTAGAGGCAGGATACTATAGCTCAAAAACCAAGTAACTAACCAACAAAAGACAGTGAGTGAGAAGAGCATGGCAGCTCACACCCTTAATCCCAGCACTGGAAAGGCAGAGGCCAGTGGATCTCTGTGAGTTCAAGACCAGTCTGGCCTACGTAGTTCCAGGATAGCCAGGGCTACATAGTGAGATCCTTTCTTAAAAAAAAAAAAAAATCCTCCAGTGTAATGGAAATTGCCGTGAATCTATAAGGATGACCCTAGATAAGACGATTGGTAATGGGGATATGGAGCCAGTCCAGGCCATTTCCTGTAAAGAGACTGGAACTCCAGCCCAGCCACAAAACCTTAGACTTACAATTTGTCCTGCCTACAAGATGTTCTGGGGTAAAGTGGCACAGAAATGACGAGAGTAGCCAACCAATGACCGGTCTAGCTGGAGACCCATGCCACAAGAGGAAGTCCACTCCTGACGCTACTCATAGGGCCAGGACCCGCTGGCTGAATAGTCTAGAGATGCAGGATAGAACCAAACAGGACCAGCAATAAAAAAAGAAAAAAAGTCAATGAAATGATCCCTAATGATATTCTGTTATACTTGTAGACAGGAGCCTAGAAGAATTGTCATTAGAGAGGCTTCATCCAGCTACTGATGGAAATGGATGTGCTGACCCACAGCCAAACATTAGGCGGATACTGGGGAATCCTGCGGAAGAAGGGGAGGGATTGTAGAAGCCAGACGGGTCAAGGACACCAAAGAATGCACACTAAATCAACTAACCTGGGCTCCTAGGGGCTCATAGGCACTGAACTGATAGTCAGGGAGCTTCCACGGGCCTGGCATAGGTTCCCTGGATATATATTTTGGTTCTGTAGCTTGGTCTTTGATAATTTTTTAAATCCCCAGTAGTGAGTTTCTCCACCAATGCAATAAGCTAAGTCAAGCAGAATTAATAAGACCAGGTTTAATCTGAGCAAAGTATTCCTGGGTGATCTCGGGAAGAGGAGAAATCCCAGGGTAGGTCTATGGACTGGAGCATAAATACCCTGTGGGCGTGGTCTTAAGCAGCTGGGGGAGGAGCCACCATAGGGTTTGGAGAGGGAGGAGGGGGCTGAGGTGAAGCTTCTAACAGAACAGTCCTTTATGGGACTCCTCTCACAGTGGGAGCAGGGGCTGTCTCTGACTCTTTTGCCTGCTTTTGAGACCTTTTTCCTCCTACTGGGTCATCTCATCCAGACTTAACAGGAGGGGAGATGTCTAGTCTTACTGAAACTTGATATGCCAGGTTTGCTTGATGTCTACAGGAGCCCTGCTCTTTCCTGGAGAGAAATGGAGGGATATGGGTTGATGGGGAGGTTGGCAGGGGAAGGGGAGGGTAAACTGCATTTGGGATAAAATACAGGAGAGAAAAAAAGATGAGAAGAGAGGTTGCTGGAGAGATGGAAGGCCTAGAGGCTAAAGAAACTGCTCTTGCCCAGGACCAGAATACTGTGTAGGGCAGCTCAAAACTGCCTGTAACTCCAGCTCCAGGCCCCAGGGGCATCTGCACTCATGTTCACAGAAACATAATTAAAAATAAATATTAAAAATGGGTGAGGGGGGAATATGCTAATGCAGCTCAACAATAGCTTTGAAATTTTCAATTATATTTTAATGTGTTGAAGTCTCTATTGTAGTCTACGGTATGGAGATGATCACATCAGAAGATGTTCTCAGGTCAGGGAGCTGCTTAGCTCTTTAAAAGCACTTGCAGTGCAAGTCTGATGGTGTTTCTCAGACCCACGGTAAAGAGGGAGAACTGACGGACTCTCAATGCTGTTCTCCGACCTCTGTATGTGTGGCATGCTTCATGTCCCCAACATCACGCGCGCGCACACACACACACACACACACACACACACACACACACACACACAAGTATAAACATTTTAAAAGAGAGAATTCGTATTAGTCAGGGTTCACTAGATTAGCAGAATTTACAGAATTAATATTTTTACATATGTATAGAAAGGGGGTTTATTAGAATGGCTTGCAGGCTGCGGTCCAGTTAATCCAACAATGGCTGGCTGTAGACCTGTCAGGGTGTCTCAGCTGGTCTCCAGGATGTGCTCTCATGGCAGTGAAGGAATAGACTTGCTGACAAGGTGAGACCAAGAGGGCAGAGGGAAAAAGCTTTCTTTTTCCCTTCCTTGTAAAGTAGTGGTGTTCAGCCTTCCGGATGTTCTTCATGTTGTGGAAACCTCAACCATCAAATTATTTTATTGCTACTTCAGAATTGTAATTTTACTATGAGTTGTAATGTAAGTATCCATGTTTCTAGGCATGGTGGCACATCTTTAATTCCAGCATTCAAGATGCAGAGGCAGGTGGATCTCTGTGAATCCAAGGACAACCTGGTCTACAGAGTGAGTTCCAGGAAAGCCAGAGCTAAACAGAAAAACCTTGTCTCAAAAAATCCAAAAATAAAATGAAATCCGTGTTTTCTCCAGCGGTCTTAGGCGACTCCTGTGAAAGGCTCTTTCACTAGCATTAATGACCCACAGGTTGAGAACCACTGTTATACAGGTTTCCAACAGAAGGTTTTGCCCAGATTAGATATGGATTAAAGGTGTGTCTTTCTACATTAAAGATGCAAATTGGAGATGTATCTTCCCATTTCAAATTAAGCAAAAATTCCTCAGACATGTGCCCTTTGTTTTGGAGTTTTAGCTAATTTCAGATGTGGTCAAGTTGACAGCAAAGAACAGTCACACAATCATATCTTCTTATGTCATGATGAATTTCCAAATGAAAATACCAAGTCACAATAATTCCTAAATATAATATAACCACTTCCATATGCACTTGAAAACACACCATATAGATTTAGCCAGGTCATAACACTTAACATGATATAATTATTCCTCATACAACTACAAACCCGTTATAAATTTATAATAGGTGGCACTGTCCTTTGGGGAACATTCCTTCAGTATTTCATTCTTAAATATGTTAACTATTAATGTTCTCTTCATTGATATTATATCACATGATGAGAAACTAAGAGAAAACAAAAATATCTGTACAAGCACCTCAGCAGGTCTTCACTCTCTTTCTGGAGGAGTGACCCACACCTTCGTTCCTCATGGGTCTGTACCATTTTTCATCCACCCAGGATACACTGTTGTAGTTTCCCATTGACTTTAATCACAGGACATGGCAGTGCCAAGAAACACCCTAAAGGATCCCCCACACTCCACACATAATGTTTCTTACCTCCACTGGGGAGAAGCAGTCCAATTTCCCCTGGAAATCTGGATTTATCACCCCTCCTGACACTGCAATTTCTTCCTTAGCCTCTTGGCTCAAGAGCACTAGAAGTCCAAAGTGACCGGGGGGGGGGGGGGGGGGGGGGGGGGGGGGAGGCTGAGCTTTCAGTTCAAAGCACCACCACCCACCTCCAGAATCAAAGCTTCTAGGCCAGCAGAACTAAAGGAAGCAAAGCTTTTTCTACTGGGTCAGTAGAGATAGTGAAACTAGTCCTTTTTCCACGCTTGATTCCTGGACCCTTGTCCTGGCTATGGGAGAAAGTGTACCACATATTGGACACTGATTCAAAGTATATACCTTTCTCCCATCCTCCGGGCTTCTGCCACCTAATTTGCGCTGTAACCATGTCTTCAAAAGGTCATTCCATCTTTCTATCAGGCCAGCTGCTTCAGGATGGTGGGGGAACATGGGAAGACCAGTGGGTTCCATGGCTGTGGACCCACTGTCACACTTTTCTGGCTGTGAGGTAAATTCCTGGGTCAGAAGCAATACTGTGTGGAATACCATGATGGTGGATCCGGCATTCTGTAAGTCCATGGATGGTGGTTTTGGCAGAAACACTACATGCAGGAAAGGAAGATCCATAACCAGAACAAGTATCTCCTCCAGTAAGGACAAAGCACTGTCCTTTCCACGGAGGAAGTGGATATAGTTAACCTGCCACCAGGTTGCTGGCTTGTCACCCTGGGGGATGTGGTGTCATATCTGGAGTTCAGTGTTGGTCTCTGCTGTTCGCATATCTGGCACTCAGCAGCAGCTGTAGTCGGGCCAACATTGGCGACCACAATATGTGCATAACTCCCATCTTTGTTACCATGGCAACTTTGTTCATGGGCTTACTAACCAATGAGCTGAGGAAAGTGGCTGACTGCTCACAGAATGGTACATCCTATTTACTTGATTATTGAACTCCTCGGCTGATGTTGCCTTTGACAAAGTCACACCCTTTGCCCATTTGGAAAGATTTATCAACATACTTCTTCCCTAGACATCTCTTACCAATTTTCTTATCATGTTTTTTCCAGGTTCCTGACCCTCCAGCCCATCCACTGGCTACATACAGTACATGAAACAGTGAACACTCATACAGTTAGCCATTTTCCTTCCAAA
The DNA here is from genome assembly GCA_033318265.1 of Phyllotis vaccarum. Lineage (NCBI taxonomy): Eukaryota > Metazoa > Chordata > Mammalia > Rodentia > Cricetidae > Phyllotis > Phyllotis vaccarum. The sequence continues at coordinate 4,404,863 of JARWLC010000012.1, read as the reverse complement.
CAAAATGTATGATCACGTGTACTGCCCAAAGTCCTGCTCACTGCAAAGATTTCCCATTCCAGTGTCTTTCAGGGATGCCCCAGAAAAGGGTTGAAATGCTGCAGCTGTCCAGTTCTGGATGGTGCCATCAGTAAGCCAGGCTCTAGCCTTCTTCTCCTCAGTAAGCTGATCATAGGGAGCACCCCATGAGGCTATAGGCACATGCTTGGCAGCAGATGGCATTGTAACAGGAGTAGAAACCGTAGGCATTTGGGCAGTTTTTAAAATGTAACTTCCTTGTACATCTACTCTGGAACATATATACCACTCCCGTTTGATCATAAGTTGTTGATGTGCATGTTCTGCTTTATGGCTTGGTGGGTCCCAGAAAGGGTGCTTTTGGTAGGAATAATTCAAAGAGAATGTTCCTCCCTTCTAGAGTATGGAGAAGGTGTGGAAAAGGGAGACATTGGACTAATGAATGCATATCAACAAGGGACAGATAAGGCAACTTTCTGCTTTTGGGAAGTGCCCCAAGGGGGCTTTCAAAAACCTCTGTCAGGTAACTTTCTGCCCTCGGGAAACACCCCAAGGGGGCTTTCAAAAGCCCCCATATCAAATCCATTCCAATCTTACCCTGCCATTGTTTAGGAAACACCTTCCCAGAACAATTAAATAAATTAAAACCTATTTTAAAAAGACATACTATGCTGAATGATAGAAAATCTATAGAAAAAGTAAAAAAAAAAAAAAACCTCAGGAAAATTATAAAATAAATATTTTGGCAAACTTCTATCAATGAACAAAGGCCAAAATTGAAAGTACAAATAAATGATGCTATTATTGAAGGTTTATTGAACATAGGGGCTATGTAGCAATAATTTCACCAGAGTCATAGCATCCAAGTTGGCCCCTTCATGAGGTATTTTTGGGGAATTGGGTTGTTATCCCAGGTAAAACAGAGTGCAAGATGGCTTGAGTGTATAGGACCAGAAAGACAGAGAGGAATATTAAAGCCATATGTGGCTAACATTGCTATAAATTTATGGGGACAAGATTTACTACAACAATGAAGTACACAGATTAATATTCCTCCAAACACAGAAATAAAACATAAACTAGCACATGTTTCTGGAAAAAAACAAAAACAATAGAAGGTATTATGAGAAACAGTCACAGACCATTCAAGTTATAGAGAAACAAGGAACAACAGCTGCTGATCTTTCAGAGACACCCACAGCACTGCCTCTAAAATGGCTAACAGAGAAGCCTATATGGGTTCCTCAATGGCCTCTGACAAAAGAGAAATTGCAGGCCTTAGAGCAGCTGGTACAGGAACAGTTAGATGCTCAGCATATAGAAGAATCAACCAGCCCTTGGAATTCTCCTGTATTTGTTATTAAGAAGAAATCTGGAAAGTGGAGAATGGTAACAGACAATAACCAAGGTGATCCAGCCAATGGGCTCTCTACAGTCTGAGATTCCTTTGTCTTCTCTGTTACCTAAAGAATGGCCTGTTATAGTTATTGATTTAAAAGACTGTTTCTTCACAATACCTTTATAAGAATAAGACAAAGAAAAGTTCTCCTTTACGGTGCCCATTTATAATAATTCTCAGCCTGTAAAGAGATTCCAGTGGAGGGTCCTCCCTCAAGAAATGCTGAATAGCCCTACTCTGTGCCAGCATTTTGCACAAAAGCCAGTAAAACAAATAAAGTAACAAATTCCCACAATCTATATTTTATCATTACATGGACGACATCTTGTTGGCTGATTCAAATATCGATACCTTAGAAAAAATGTTTGAAGAAGGGAAAATTTTTTTTTTGTCTGCTTAGAGATTACAAATTGCCCGAGAAAAAATACAAAGAGGGGATTCAAAATAGGCTACAAAATAGGCCAACAAAAAAATCAGACCCCAAAAGATACAATCAGGAGAGATAGATTGAAGACACTTAATGATTTTCAAAGACTACTAGGAGACATTACCAATTTATGACCTCTATTAGAATTAAAAATGATAAACTGGACAATTAGTTCAAAACCTTAAATGGGGGTGGTGACAAGAACTTAAATAGTCTGAGAGAATTCTCACCTGAAGCTGAGAAAGAATTGGCTTTGGTGGAAAAGAAATTACAGAATGCACATGTGGATCGTGTGGATCCAGACCTTAACTGCATTCTAGTTATCTTGCCCTCTAAGCATTCTCCTACAGGAATTTTAATGCAAAGGGAAAATGTTATATTGGGATGGATATTTCTTCCACATGAATCAAGTAAGAAGTTAAAGACACATGTGGAAAAGATTTCTGAACTTATTTTTAAAGGAAAATTAAATTGATAGGAATGGACTCAGAAGAAATTGTTGTACTTTTAATTAATGAAGAAATTGACCAATTATGGGTAGAAAGTGAACCTTGGCAAAGAGCCTGCAGTAATTTTTTGGGAGATATTAACAACAAATATCCTCAAAGAAAAAGAATTGAATTTATAAAGAAAACTAATTGGACTCTCCCTCATAGTGTATGAGATAAACCAATTTCTGGAGCCCCTACATTTTATACCAATGCAAACAAATCAGGAAAGGCAGGTTACAAATCAGAACATATAAGTATAGTGGCTCAAAGTCCTTACAATTCTGTTCAAAGTCAGAATTATATGCTTTCGTTATGGTATTAATGGACTTTACTGAACCTCTTAACATAGTCACTGACTCTCAGTATGCAGAAAGAATTGTTCTACACATTGAAATGGCTGATTGTATTAATGATGAATCAGAATTAACTTCATTATTTATTCTGTTACAAGAAATAATCAGGACTAGAAATCATCTCTTCTATATAACACACATTCGATCCCATACTAGTCTGCCAAGTCCTTTAGCACAAGGTAATGATGAAATTGATAAATTACTAATAGGAAATGTACTAGAGGCCTCAGAATTTCATAAAAGCATCATGTCAATACCAAAGAATTAAAAAAAGATTTCTCTATCACTTGGCAAGAAGCCAAAGAAATTGTAAAAAGGTGTCCCATCTGTTCTTTCTATAACCAAACTTTATTGCCAGCAGGAAGTAATCCTAAAGGCATATATTGAAATGAAATTTGGAGGATGGATGTGTTTTATTTTACAGTATTTGGAAAATTAAGATATGTCTATCATACAATAGATATGTTTTCAGGATTTCAATGGGCAACTGCTTTGAATTTAGAAAATGCTGACTCTGTAATCACACACTTGCTAGAAGTTATGGCCATCATAGGAATACCTGTACAAATTAAGAGTGACAATGCTCCAGCATATGTCTCTAATAAAATGAAACATTTTTGTGGGAGATTATGTTGTTACATTGTAAATAATTGTCCCACCCACTGGTTTAATAAAAAGCGCTGATTGGCCAAAGGCAGGCATGAAGTGGGGGAAGGGCTACCAGACTAAGAAAACTCTGAGAACAGGAAGCTCAGAGCAGAATGGCAGAGAGAAGCAGAAAGAAACAGAGAACAACTGTGCTGCTCTGAGAAAAGGTACCGAGCCACATGGCTGAACAGGATAAGAGTCATGGGTTAGATGAAGGGTAGAGAGCTAGCAAGTGATATGCTTGGGCCTGCGGCTGACCAGCCTAAAACTATCATATGCATCTGTGTGTCTCTGCGAGTTTGTGGGTCTTGGGTCTGCGGGCCTAAACCTTGAGGTTAGGCCTGAAAGTCCAGGACAGAAACTTCATACTACACATTTTTTTTGCTTATTATAAAGCATATTACAGGAATACCATACAATCCTACAGGGCAAGCAGTCATAGAGAGATCAAATCCAACTCTAAAAGATATGCTAACTAAACAGAAAGGAATAACAAAGACCCTTAGAGCTAGACTACATAATGCTTTATTAACTTTGAATTTTCTCAATGCTAATGAGAAAGGAACAACAGCTGCTGAAAGGCATTGGACTATAGAAAAAACAGCTGAACTAAATCAGCCTGTTTACTTCAAAGATGTGCTAACCTCTGAATGGAAGTCAGGATATGTTGGGGAAGGGGTTTTGCTTTTGTTTCCATGGATGAAGAAAAGTTATGGATACTATCAAAATTAATAAAGACTCAATTTGAACCAGAGAAACTTCATGAAACTAAGAATTTATAGCTCATCCAACCGTATTTCAATTCTTTAAGTTGTAAGAAAAAACAAAGGGTTGGGGCAGGTTTTTGTTTTTGTCTTTACAGAAAACTGGAAATACTCATCTTCAAGAAGTTAAAAGACCTTGGACATCTAGATGTCTAAAGCAGAAGGGAGGTTATCCAGAAAAATTTACAAGCAAAAGAATATCGTAACTATTGGTACCAGTATACTTCATAGGGTAAAATCTCATTGCTTAACCTCTATAAATGCTGTTTTTTTGTAAGTTGAAGTCCCAGTTTAATTATAATTTAAAGCTGGCTTTAGAGTTGGAGTGTAGCTCTCTCCTTCTCTAAACTCAAGCATACTTGCTAAAGGAAAATACAAAATCTCTGTATCATATCAGAAGAGCCACCTGATATGGGACAGAAGAATAACAAAAAATAAGGGACTATTCTATTTTTACTAATCCTATGCTCAATAAATAGTTATATATTTAGCTTCCTGTACATTGTGTTGGGTTTTAGTCTCTTATCAGTTTTCTGCAATGATCCAGGACAAGGCCTAATTGTGAACTTGAAGTATCCAAAAGGAAGATGGGGCCCACAATGATGATTTCACATGGACTCTGACAAAGCCACTAGGCTGACAAACACCAACCAAAGATCAGATTTGGACTACAAACTGCTCAGGACAATTTTGAGGCAGCTTGCTAAGATGAACCAGCTTCACAGACTACTCTAGTCAGGACTTGAGACAAGCTGTGCACTTTCCTGTTATGCAGAGACTGGACAACAAATGACACAGCTACTTATTTCAGGACTTGACAGTTAACAAAACATTTCTTCTCAGGATCTCTTAAAGATGCTGTCACTCCCAGACAGCAGGAAGTAAATTTAAGAACATGGTTCCCACATTCCCAAGAGGTGGGGTGGGTGGTTTTTGGTCTTCCAATGGGTTATGGATGATTGTCATTGTTAATTTAATTGGTTAAAAATTGTTATTGGTTATGGTTAGAAAAAAGTTAAACAAGAGCAATTAGATTCAAGATTCTTGTTTTTAAAAAAGGAAAGAAAGAAAAAGGGGATACAGATATATAGGATATAAGGATGGATTATTGAATCTTCTTTTAAAAGGATTTACTAGCTTTAAATATTTTATATTGGATTGTATTTTTGAATATTGCATACAAATTGTGCATACTGAGATTAATTGTGTTACTGTACAAATATCTCTATGCTTGTTCAAGGTATTATACTTATTCAGTTCATCTAACAATGTGATATAAATTGCTAGTCCATGAAAGTTTTTATTACCAACTAATTAAGATATAAAGTAATGCGAGTTAGTAGTTAGACATTACATTCAAACATAGTCACATTAGATATGTTTTCAAGATCAAACATATATATTTCAGATGAACAGGTCTTCTTCAAACACTTCAGAGATCCATAGAATATGGCATTTAATCACATAGGTTCTTACTATTTTTATGACAATGTGACATCTGTCCCTGGCAGCACCAATCTACTTCAGAGAAGATTAATGACATCAGAGAAACTCCATACACAGTTGACCTTCTTTGTGATGAAAGTAGATCACTGGGCAGGAAAGTACTCTGGCCTTGACTGCTGACCGTGTGATGTTAAAATTGGACAAGCAGGAGACACATACACAAGAGATTGCCAAACCTTGCCAAGACAAGATAACAAGGTCTTAGTGAATATCCTGCTTCACAGAGAAGTCTGTCAGACATGTTAGTCCTGTAGGCCAAAGATGGATGCTTCAATGATACAGAAGAACCTTGGGTGACTGTCCAGTCAGCCAGCTGTTTCATTTTTTACATTTTTTTGGAAGTTGCTTGCTTGCCTGTGCTATTTAGTTAGTTAATATTATTTCCTTCTTGGGTCTCTGAGGTAGTTGAAGATGAGATTGTTATAGTTGTAGTTTTCCAGTGACAGTTTTAGAAAAGGAACCTCAAAGTTAAAGTGTTTAAGTTTAAGAGACATCAAAATAATAGTTTTTAGTTAGTAATACAAATTAGAAAGTGAATTAGGTATATTCCTTTGGACTCACCAAAATACGATAATTAATGGAATATTTTCCTTGAATTGTCAATTTTTAAAAGACTGGATTATAGTAGGAGGTTTCTGGCCTGGACTTTTGGGCCTAGCCTCAAGGTTTAGGTCCACAGACCCCCAGACGCGCAGAGACACATGGATGTTTACAATAGTTTTAGGCTGATCAGCCTAAGGCCCAGGCATATAACTTGCTAACTCTTTACCCTTAAACTAACCCATGACTCTTATCCTGTTCAGCCATGTGACTCAGTACCTTTTCTCACAGCAGCATGGTTGTCCTCTGCTTCCTCTGGCTTCTCTCTGGCATTCTTCTGCTCTGTGCTTCCTGTTCTCAGAGTTCTCTTAGTTTGGTAGCCCCACCCACACTTCCTGCCTGCCTTTGGCCAATCAGTGCTTTTTATTAAACCAGTGGGTGGGACAATTATTTATAATGTAACAACATAATCTTCCACACTGGACAGTACTCATTTATTGTTTATATATATTGTATATAATTATTATACCTATTGTATATGGTTTTTCTTATGTTAGCTATAACCTTTTTGATTTTTGACACAAAAGGGGATATGTGGGGATATGTTTCAAATTTAATAAAAACCAGTCTGAGATATCAGAGGGATCTACCCTCAGCCTAGGAGGATCAAACAGAGGTGACTCACACCTTTAATCCCAGCACAGGGAATATCCAGGAGTGGTGACCTATGCCCTTAATTCCAGCAGATCTGAGTTTGAGGTCATCTTGGTTTACAGAGGGAGTTCCAGGCTCCCAGGCAGGCAGTGGTGGTGCCAGGCCTTTAATCTTAACCTGGATGTGAAACAATTGGGCAAAGAGGGTATTTAAGGCAGGCACAGGAAGACAGATGAAGGCAGTTGAAGCCACAAGGAACAAGGCTGAGGAAGCTGGAAGACAGCTGGGTGAGATCTGACTGTGGTGTTTCCTCTCTGATATCTCAGCCTTTCCTGAGATCTTGCTCTGAGTTTTCCTTTATTCGTGCAGCACTGACCATTTAGTCTTTGTGTCCTTCAAGGGCATATTAACTCCATGACACTAACCTGTTACCTGTTCACCACTGCAGAGCAGGACCTGGTACACAGCAGGGGCTCAGTAGGTCAACAATGAATGACCAGCTGTGTAGGCTGAGGACTTAGATGAGGTGACGGTAAGACCATGGGCAAAGGGGACCGTGGCACAGGTGGATCGTGATTGATCTGATCAGCATGAGAAGACAGAAGACAACTACACAGCGGATGAAGTGTTCTGGGAGTTTCCAACAGAGTCTGTTATGAGCGCAGGTGACAACGTTGGGACATGCTGAAGAGAACCCCAAACGATGAGAACTGGGGAGAGCCATTGGGTTGGGGGATGAAGAGAAGGAAACTACAGAGAGAAAGTGGAGTGGAGCCCCAGCCACCCAGGAGTGACAGACCAGGGACAATGAGGAAGTTGGCCGGTGAACAGAACAGCTGTGCGTCTGCTGGCAGCACTGTTAATTCAGGAGAAAATGTGCTTTGTGGCTCATCACTGACTCAAGAGGAGGATCTCTCTCAACCATCCTTTGTTCTGAGAACAAAGAACCCCCAGTTTCATGAGTGTCCCACTGAGGCTTCCAAGAGCCTGTGCTAGACAACCAGAACCAGGCTGCTGTTCTGAAGCTCAATTCTTCTTATTACAAGAACCAACAAGAAAGAACCAACTCTCGAAAGCTGTCCTCTGACTCCTATACCTGGGGCACAACACACTCCACAGTATGGAAATTAAAATGAGTGGGGAAAAAAAAACCTTTCTAAATACTGGCAAGTATTTATTTGTTTTTACTGTTCTTATAACTTATAAGCTAGAGCTCAAAAATGTCCAAGCATTACTAACTTTAATGTTCTTTGCTCTCTCTTTGGATTGAACCTGACACCTGGTCATAATTAGCCCGTGATAGAGCAAAACATAGGAGACTCCTTCTCGTGTGCACCATCCAGCTTCCCTTGGTACCATCTCATAGTGAAGTTCCTAGCCAACTGGATTCAGACTCGTTCAAAGAACAGCAAACCACAGCGTCACGGCAGGTAGAGTCACGAGACATTTGGAGTCTCTTGTGCCATACCTGGATGCGCAGATTCCATCTGCATGCTTGTTACTCCTTTGGTTTGGGTGCAAATTATCCCCCAACCTTTGTGTGTTGAAGCTTGTTGGGAGATGGTGTTGGGTGATAGTGTGGAATCTTAAAGATGTAGAGACTGGACCAGGCTCATGTACTCAGAATGCCGAGGCAGGAGGATCACCAGTTCAGGACCAGCCTGGATGTGAGAACAGAAGGCCATGGGTCATTGCAGGGCTGCTTGCTACTGAGAGAGGTTAAGGTCATTCTCAGGGGACTTCTAAGCTCTCTGTGAGAGTAAGTTATGAGTAAGCCCAAACCCTAAATCACTTCCTACTTCTGGAGTGACTATGTGGCCTCTTCCTGTAACAGATGCTCCTCGTTCTGTGCTGGTCTTTGCTATAAAGCCCTCGGAGCCAACAGTGTGCTGTTTGGACTCTCAATCTCCCAAACTGAGCTAAATGAACACAACAAAATTCCATTTGGGATATTTTACTATAGTCTGGACTAATTAATATAGGTACCATACAGCACAGAAGGTAGAGTTTGTAACCAGACATTCACTGAGAAAGAGCTGGCAAATTAATTACTTGGTTGGCCAGTTACTTAATTAGTCTATGTTTTTATTTGTAGACAAGTCTTATACAGCCCAGACTGGCCTCAAACTCCTTACCAGCTGAGTTCACCTTTACACTTCTGATTCTCTTGCTTCTTCCTGTCTCAACAAAACAAAACAAAACCCCAAGCAAAATAATAGTGAGGTCAATTGAGACCCAAACATACTTGGGCATAAATTCCTTGAATAATGTCTGAGTTGTTTTTCATAACCCACTGCAGGAAGATTTGAAACTGGCTTATCAAGAATATACTTGCCAGGGAACTGGGGGGTGGTGCACACCTGTAATCCCACCACTCAGGAGGCAGAGGTAGGCAGACCTCTATGAGTTTCAGGCCACTCTGGGGCTATGCAGTGTGACCTTGTCTGGGTCAGGATTTGATCAGGTAACCCATTGGCTTTCCTGTCTGATTATGCAGGCTCTGCAGATTGGGGGCAGGGATTTAATTTGTTTTTTAGGTATAATCTGAATAAACGTGGGTCTTAGTTAACAAATGAACTATAAACCCTGATCATAATCTAGTCTCCTAGTATGTGTCTGTGTGCAGTATTCAAGTGTGTGACTTCCAGTGTCACTGCCCTGTCATGTGATCCATAGTTTGCCCAGAAGCAGGAGGGACCCTGCACTTTACCTAAGCTCCTTGGTCTGCCTTTAGAGAAATATGGATTTTGTTTGGCTCTTGGACAAAGATGGAGAAAAGCCTGCCAGGAATTCCCAGAGTTAGAATCACTGAAAGACAGGAGACAGTGTCTTTAGTTGGGCTGGAGTGGCAGGCAAAGCCTGCAGGAAGGTACCAAACGCACCCCCCCCCAAAAAAAAACTTTGCATGTCACAGCAGCCTTTCCTCTGAATGACTGCACATGTGTACCAAGGATGCCACAGGCTGCTTTGTAGTTGTTACTGGCGGCCATATCCTGTTGTTAATTCTCCACCCCGTTTCCCAACAGCAGCATTCAATCCCTAGTTAATCCTGCTTCTCTGAATCTTGACCCCCAAACAGCCACAGCCCAGCAAAGATTTCAGAGTCTTTCAGTGGGGTGCACTCCTGACGAAAGATGCTTTCTCCCTCTTGCAGAGTTCCTGGATGGAGTCTGCAGAATAGGGGTGGTGGTAACTCCTGAGAAAGCCCTTCCTACCCCTTGTGCATATTGTTGGCAGTTTGTGGGCGTCACCCAGAGGCCAAACACCACTTCTTTACTTATATCATCTCCTTTTCTTCACACATATGCATTTTCTAACTTACTTTATTTATTTGCTTGTTTATTTGTTTATTTATTTGTTTGTTTGTTTATTTATTCATTCATTCGTTTGTTCTTGTTTGTTCATTCATTCGTTTGTTTGTTTGTTTGTTTATGTATTTATTTACTTATTCATTCATTCATTCATTCATTCATTCATTCATTCATTCATTTATTTATTTATTTATTTATTTATTTATTTATTTATTTATTTATTTATTTATTTATTTATTTATTTATTTATTTATTTATTTTGGACACAGGGACTAATGTAGCCAAGTCCAAACTGAAACCAAGTTGTGATAGCTGAAGATGACCTTGAACTTCTCCTCCTGGTTTTATCTCCCCGGTGCTGGGTCAGGCCCTTATGCTTACAGGGCAAGCACTTTCTCAAAGGGGCCGCTGCTCTGGCCCTTGACCACTTCTGTAGGCACCTGCATTTCTGTCACTGAATATACCTTAATCTGTGGACCAGGCACTTTCTTTCCTGTTTCCTTCCCTCCCTCCCTCCCTCCCTCCTTCCTTCCTTCCCTCCCTCCTCCCCTCCCTCCTTTCCCTCCCTCCTTCCTTCCTCCTCCCCTCCCTCCTCCCCTCCCTCCCTCCCTCCTTCCCTCCTCCCCTCCCTCCCTCCCTCCCTCCTTCCTTCCCTCCCTCCTCCCCTCCCTCCCTCCCTCCCTCCCTCCTTCCTTCCCTCCCTCCTCCCCTCCCTTCCTCCCTCCTCCCCTACCTCCTCCCCTCCCTTCCTCCCTCCTTCCCTCTCTCCCTCCCTCCCTCCCTCCCTCCTTCCCTCCCTCCCTCCTTCCTTCCCTCCCTCCTCCCCTACCTCCCTCCCTCCTCCCCTCCCTCCCTCCCTTCCTCCCTCCTCCCCTCCCTCCCTCCCTCCTTCCTTCCTTCCCTCCCCTCCTTCCCTCCCTCCTCCCCTCCCTCCTCCCTCCCTCCCTCCTTCCCTCCCTCCCTCCCTCCTTCCTTCTTTTCTTCTTTTTAGTTAAAAGTCCTTTTATTCGTGACCGACTTCCCTCAGGCTTCTCCACGCCTCCCCGTCACCTGGCGTTACTGCTGCTCATTTTCCTGGTTCTCAGTTCATTTATCTACTTTTATTTTCTTCATCTTGCCTTCCCGTTTAGACTCTGAACAGTTTCTTTGCAGGGTAAAACCTTTCTTTGGCCTCCTCTTTTCCTTTTAAGCACTTTTATTTTAGTGTTTAAAGATATTTCTCTCCATTTTGCACCTCAATGAAAAGCGAGCCAAAGTCCCTCCTCCTTCCCTTATAACATATTTCATGTTTCTGTTCTCCGACCGGTGGCTGGATGACACACACCCCCCCAAACCTCGGGGACCTTCCTTTATCTATCAACAGCAGGTCTCCAGATCTTTTCACAGCCTGGGTATGAGGGTTGAGATAGAGTGTATGTGGCACACAAAAAGACAACGAACCCCGCGGTTGACCCAGCGGCTTGTGCAGCCTCCACCCTGCAGCGGTCCAGGGCATCTCAGGAGCAGCAGAGGGGACAAGACGCGTCAGAGTCCAAAACAATGACCAACCAACGTTGTGTCTGGCGCAGACCTGTGCAGGGGCTGAGGCTGCCCCAGAGGATCCCTCTGCCTCACAGATCATGGAGTCTCTGAGCTTGAATGACAGCTATGCTTCTGAGAGGGACTCGGTCCACTGGATGGGGTCCTGATGTGAGGTTACCCTCCACCACTGTAGGTTCCTTCCAAAAAATAGAAGCACCAAAATTAATCTTTCAAATTGGGCTAAAGTCAAATACTCGTTGACTACCTTGATGAATTCTGCTCCCCTTTCCCCAAACTCACGTCTCCCCACACTCAAACACCCCCTTCCAAGGCTGTTTCCCCACATCCATTATCAAGGAGACCTGTTCTCATCTATCCCTCCTGAATTTCTCTGGATGTCTCTTCTCTCCTCTCTTGTGAGCTCAAGGCAAAGGTCTTACTTTTCTACCAAGAGCTCTCTTTGGTCTCTACTGCCTTCTCCTGTTCACTGGTTAATGTTATGAGAGCCATCTTTCCATCCTCCAGATACCACATGCTTAATTTTAATCCTGAAACTTTTTCAGGAAATCCTATCGATATCTTGTCATACTTTCCTTTCCCTTCCACACACCCGTGCAGATGGAAAATGACTTGACCATACCTTTTTCCTGATGCCCAGCTTTGTCCTTCCGTTATATGACACTACTTGCCTAATATGCATGATAATTCCGCCCATTAGACATTGTTTACCTTCCACATTCACACTGTTCTCCTTTACAGCTCTCTCCATGTAGCAAATCATATTTTCAGAATGTGAATCACTCCTGTGTCTTCCTGTCTTCAGATCAAAGTATCTACTAGCACGTAAAACCGCAAGTGTTCATTGACATGACTTGGTTCTTTACTCACTGGGTCCAGGACAAACTCAGGGTTTTTTTGTGTAGCCATAATGGCCTGGAACTCAAAAACTCCTGCCTCAAGCCCCTGAGTGCAGAGATTAGATATGTATATTACCATGCCTGGCATCTGGTCAGCATGATTTACATGATACCTCACAAAATATCAAAATTTGTGTGTGGGGTGTTAGGAGAGACATGCACATGTATGGAGTTCAAAGGTTGGTGCTGGCTGTCTTCCTCAATTGCCTGAAGTATTATTTTGAACCTGGAGCCCCCTGACGTATGTAGACTATCTGACCAGCAAGCCTCAGTGAACAGCTTTTATGTGGGTTCTGGGGATCCACTGACAGCTGTCTCCCAGCCCCCTCATGAAACCTTTGAAAGTCATTTGTATAATGCCGTGTATACAATGACTGTATAATGACAGGTCCAAGCAATCTTGTGAAGAGCCTCTTGATACTTATATTTTAACACTGTAATTGCAAACCTGAGGTGAAGAGACAGGAAGTACAAATGCTGTGGAGGCTGCTGGTCTAAATTAGCAGATGTGGAGGGCATCGGAGAAGAACCATCCCTTCTAGTCAACAGCTTGTAAAACCAAGACCTGAAACTTCAGGTCTCAACTGTTAGTCAAAAGAATGGGTTCAAGGTTATATAACAGGTTCTGAGGGAGACATGGTATTCTAAACTTCTTGAAAGGTCATTAACAGAGAACTAAACTTGTTAATATTGCCTTCTAAGTAGAGGCTTTATGACAAGGAACAAGGTCAAAGGCGTGCTCTCTCTCTCTCTCTGTCCACTTAGAAGCATTAATCCAAATGGACCTGTCAATCAATCTCAGGACAAGGAAATGCCCCTCAGGGAAAGCTACCCTAGAGACTTCAGAAATAGGATGTTTACCTGACATGGAGATCCATGAGATCCATGCACTGGTTCCTTCGGCTGCTCCCCTCTCTCACTCTAGTGTTTCACTTTGCTCTCTGATAAACCTATCTTCTGTGCTACACTGAGTGTGTCTGGTCTGAATTCTTTCTATGGTGATCACAAAACTGGGGTGCTGAGGGGAGAAGACAGTGAGATCCCAATAACATCTGAACTTCAGAGAATCCAGGCCCGTGGATGATAATTTATTCATTCTCATTCTGCCTGCCTTTCCAAAGTAGGGCACACAGAGCACTTGCCTAGCATGTGTGAAGCGTGCTTCAGTCATCAGCACTGGAAGGCAAAAGAAAAAGTACAGTATAAACCTAGAATGCCCCTTCTTGAAATATATGATGTACTCAAGTAAATTTTCAAGTGAAGGGCTAAGGCATGTAGTTCAGTTGGTAGAGTGCTTGCCTAGCGTGCCTGAAAACCCGAGACAGATCACTACCCAGCAGGCCTGTGATGCTAAAACTCAGAGGTACAGACCTGAAGTTTAAGGTCATTCTCACTTATAAAGTTTGAGGTCAGCCTGGGCACGCAAGGACCTGTCTCAAAGATAAAAAACAAATAGAAACTTGTATAGGCCATAATCATTGATAGGAAATGAAATGGAACACGGAACAAATAACAAAATATTACCAATACCCAAGCTGGAAAAAAAAGCACTTTTCCTCCTGGAATGGCCTAATTGGTAAAGGCGGAATGTTGGACAGAACCTAAATGTTAAAAGGAGGGAGCACACAGCCAGGCTTATGCTGTAAAGCTCATCTTCTCACGAGCTTGACGTGTGTCGGAAGTTGAGAAATTAGAAGCTGATGTGTTCTCAAAAAACCTAACTTCTAAAGTCTAACTTGAGTGCTGGTGAGCTTAGAATCTTGACAACTGGAGAAGCACCTTGTCCACTGCTCCTAAAGGAGGCCCTCTGTTGCTAGCCTGGGTTCTCCAGGCCTCTACCCAGGGCTACGGCCTGTGTTTTCTGAAGTGTAGGGTTGAGGAGAGGATGTGCCCATGTTAGAGGGAGGCTTTGGCTTGGTTTAGGCCCCTGCTGTCTGGAGTTGCTATAGGACCTGAGGTCAGAGGAAGAGCCATATGCCCCACCACTAACTTGTTCGCATTTGGCTTCTGGTGAACCTGCTCTGAGGAGTGATGTTATTATCTGGAATCTTTCTTACCTACCCACTAAATTTAATCTTCCTTGCTTGCTTCTCCCACTTCCTGCTCCCACTTTCTCCTTTCTTCTTTCCTTCTCTTCCTTTTCTCTTTTGACACAGTCTAAGGTAGCCCAGGTTGCCACTAGGTAGCCTGGGGTATTCTTCTACTTCTGATCTTCCTGCAGTCACCTCCCAAATGGCATTATCATGTCTTCTAAACTTGCTTAGAACTCACTGTCTACTGTTCACCCTGAGTGTTCACAATTAGGAGACAGATGTCAAGAGCACGGGACATTGGGACGGTGGGGTGATGTAAGAATTAAAACCACATCCGCTCTCTGTCATCACTGTGTCTTGCCCCGTCAAAGGGATGGTGAGGCCAAGTATGGAGAAGCTGGTGAGCAGAAGCCCACAGGGACACTGGCGACCATAGGCAGTGAGTGCCATCACTGATGTGGGTGCCCTTTTACAAGAGGGATCATGAGACTACATTCCAGTGGAGTGCTTGGCATGTGAGGTTTCCTCACTCCGAATGTCCCATGAAAATGAACACCCTGGAGATTAGCTCTGCCTGGGAAGTAGAGAGTAGGCGCGTGATGAGGGAAATCTAAGGAAACAGGAATTTGAAGGAAATTGTTTAAAGTTAATTTTTTAATTAAAACATTTCTATTGTTAAACCATATGTGGTGACACATGCCCGTAGCTTGACACTTGAAAGGCTGAGCTAAGAGGGCTGCCAAGATCAGGGCTAGTCAGGGCTACACAATGAGACCTTGTTTCCAAAACTAAAAGTCAAGCTAAGCTATTCCCCCCACCCCTCACCAACACACAACTTCCTCAGCACCCTTCTTCTAACCCTAGAAACCTTCCCTCTTTTCTGTGTTGAAGATTGAACCCAGGGCCTTCTATAAGCCAGGCAATGCTCCACCACAGACTCCAGCCCCAGCAGCAAGAGCCGTCATACATCCTGTCTCTAAGAATGTAATCAATATATAAATATATACTATATATGACATTCCTCCTCCTTTTTCTGAGATAGAGTTTCTCTGTGTAGCCTTGGCTGTTCTAAAACTCACTCTGTAGACTAGGCTAGCCTCAAACTCAGATCCACCTGCCTCTGCCTCCCAAATGCTGGGATTAAAGGTGTGCATCACTACCGCCCAGCCCATGTTCTTTCTAACTAATGCCACATCACCTGCTTCTTTAGCTAGCCTGGCCCGTGTCTCTTCTAACAATTGGGCAGGCAAAGGTGGAGGTTTAGCAGATTCTGGGAGGAAGGAGACAGAGAGGTAGAGTGAAGGATCCATGAGTCAGGGTCCATCTGACAGCGTGGGGCAGACCTTGGAAGAAGCATGAGGATGTTTATAGGATGAGCAGCTGTATGGATACTTCTCTCTTACCTTTCCTCCTCATTTCTTCACATGCTCAGACACAGTTTTGGTAGTTTTATTTATTTATTTTTTTAAGATTATTTACTTTTGTTTTATGTGTATGTGTGTGCCTCCTTGTCTGTATGTACCATGCCTATGCGCAGGTGCCCCTGCAGGCCAGAAGAGGGCATCCAATCCTCTGGAATGTCACATGATCCTAAGTGATGAGTCATTTTTCCAACTGACACATAAAGTGCTGTAAGTAAAGGAATCTGTAAAGTGTATTGATGAACTCCAGAAAATTAGGAGTTGTTGAAAAATGGCTAATTGTTTTTTATCTTGATGGAGATGCTACATTTTTTTTTTTCCAGAACAAAAACTAAAGAAGAGGCTGGGAAGATGCTCAGTGTGCCGAATCCTGTGCAGGGCTACTTGTGTTTGTGACTTAGGCAGGGGCAGATGGCTCTCTGGAGCTCACTGGGCAAACTTCTGTTTCAGGGTGAGACCCTGTCCCAAGGCAATAATGGGCAGAGGGAGAGGTGGGCACTGTTATCCTGCTCTGGCCTCTTTTATTTGCTGGTCAACTCCATACTCATATGCACGTACCCACTACACACACACACTCACTTACACACTCACACACACACTCACTCACACATGCTCACATACACACGCATACACATGCATGCTTACTCACAGATGGACACTTACACATACATACACTGACTCCCAGATGCACACTCACTCACACATGCATGCACACCACACACACACACACACACACACACACACACACACACACAGAGAGAGAGAGAGAGAGAGAGAGAGAGAGAGAGAGAAAGAGATTTGTCTATAACTTACTCTATTTTTTGAGTCCTTCTTAATGTAATGACCATGGATTGAGAACATTTTTTCCTCCTGTGGTTCTTTACATATTATGAAACAAAGGGACTTACAGAATAAATCATTTCTCTTTCCTATAAAAGGTATAAGAATTTTGACCCCACAGCAGCCATATTCATATGGACTAAATTTAGACTGTTAATGAATGCAGAAAAATGTAGGTGGTGATTGCTTTTAACCTAAAACATTCATCCAAGAGGATGGGTTTTCTCTGTGATGTATAAAGAGAGAAATCCCACGCTGAAGGCTCTGGTAATGAGGCAGAGGCCTGGTTTGGCTCTCATCCACTTCTACAATGCTTTGGTACAACTCAGGGTGTGCTATGTGGTGTTTGGACCTTTGTATGGCATTGATCTAGTGAAATCCTTGCTCTAGCGACCTTGAGATGGTCCCTGAGCCTGCTTGAGTTCAACCACAGGACACCACATGATGGAAAGTCCCAACCTCCACATGTGTGCCATAGCATGTGTGCAGGCTCCCCGGCCACACACACACAAAATATTTAAAGATTCTCAACTCCCCACAAACCCTACATTCTATTGACTAAAGTTTGTATCTACACCAAGATGCTAGATGGATTTGTAGGGACTCAAGGCTATTTTCCTTTAGACATTTGAAAATCTACCTGTTAATCAATCGTGCTCAGTGCACAGCCACCAATGGTAATGTCTCACCTCTCAAAAAATGGTAGATTACTTCTTGCTTCATCCTTTAACCAACACTAATGATCAAAGACTTTTGTACAGTAAAATTTTCATGTGTCAATGGTGTGGGGTACCACCACTGTATGGACAAATCTGTTTCCTGCTGGTGTATAATCTATGCCACCATCAGTGACCATTCTCCTGGGCTTTTCAGTGGCTGACAGAAATGGTCAGTGTCTTCTGTGCAGGACTCTACAATCCCTGTTTGCCCTGCCTTCTATTGTAGAGTACCTAATGCTTAGTTGACTTAACCTAACCCCCCAACCCACCCCAACACACACACAGGTACTCCTTGGTCAGAACATCTGGAGACCTGTGTCTTGAATGTGCTCTTCTCCCATATATCTCCACTTGTTCCATACAGAGTTTAAGCCTCAGGCCTCCCTATTCCTCACTACACCCCTCCTCCATCACATCTCCCAAGTATTTACTCCGAAGTATGCCCTTTAGGGCATCTGTAACTGCCAGTAAAATAATTAATCCTCCACTAGAAGAAAGGACCTTTGAATAACATCTCTGCTGATCTGTTCTTTGCCCCAGGCCTCATAGAACATCTGTAAACAAGTCCAGGCTCTCATGCCTGGCTATGGGATGCAGATAATTATCTTCATTTTCAAGCATAAGGCTTGGAGTAAAACGTCACTAACTTTGTGTGACCTGGAAGTGTAAACTGATGGGAGGAAGGTAAGATCTAAAGGCCCAATCCAATCTGTCCTCAAATTTCATCAGCCAATCCAACATCCCCACCCCCCATCAACTAACCAATTCCGGTCTGTGTTCACCCATCTGAGCAATCACATAGTGATCCTGAAATGGGAATATCTGTAAGAGTTAGGTTTCAAATTGATTTCCTCTTCAGGATGTGGTTTGCATGCTGAAAAGTAAACAGAGCAATAGTAAATAGAATGGCAAAGCAGTAATTAAACTGGAAAGGACAGCTAAGCAACACAATCCTGGCAATTGTAGCTAGAAATTTCTTTTCTTCTTAAAAGCAAAACAATACTGGCAATGAAAGTGAAATAATCTGAAATGCCAACTGTTTGGTCTAGAAGTTTCCCACTTTACATGGCCTCTGCATGGGTATCAGGCCATGAAACCCACTGCATTAAGGTAGAACTAAAGCCAGCTAGCTGGGAATCAGACGTCTTTAGACATGAAATTGACTCAGAAGTGTTGGGAAATATTGGCTAAAGGATACAGTTCTTGGCTTAATTCATGCTCAGGAACTTTCCCATGAAAAGCTTCTGACTTGGGACGTCTATTGTGTCCACCAACCAATGCATTGTTTTCTATTTCCTGAGCTTTTCTTGTGGGACTTTCACACATTGTGCACGATGGCTTTATTTATTCTTGTAGCTCAGCAAAGTCAAGTTCTTTGCTTCTTCTCCCCTCCCCTCCTCAAGGTCACTATAAAAACAGGATTAGATTGGCTGCCTCCCAGCTCCAAGCTCCACACTTCAGGTTGAGCAAGGTCTTAGGGCACATTTCATTTGCTGACTTGTTTAAACCATGCTATTCTGAGTCAGGTAAATGAGTTTTAGTCAAATTCAAGCCAAGTGTCTAATATGCTTCTTCTTGGATTTTATTTACAGTTTGTTTCAAATCTTTTCATGTTTCCCTGTGTTCTTAACAGGGAGAGGAGTCTGTATTTAAACTTTGATATCTATTGACTTGGTCTATGTTTGTTGCATATCATGCTCTCTGGCAGCACTCGAAGTTCCTGAGTAACTGACAAAATGCACAACAGTGCCTTTGTTTGCTTGTCTTTTGTCAGCTTACTTACCAAATCTTAAATCTGAAGATACTTTATGGAGTCAGTTAGTTGTAATTCATACCCAATGCAATAATCTCTACTGTAGGTCTCTGAGAGGTGACCGTCACTCCTTCCCAACATCTCCATGACAAGGTACTCACAACTGAATAAGGCAGTTAAATTGATTTTTTTTTTTTTGAGACAGGGTCTCACTAGGTGGCCCTGGTTGGTCTGGAACTTGCTGTGAGGACCAGGCTGACCTAGAACTCACACAGATCCTCTTGCCTTTACTTCCCGAGTGGGAAGATTGAAGGCACACGCTACCACTCCCAGCTTTAATTCCATTTTGAATACTGGATTGCTGGATGGATCTTCGTGCTGCCACAGTTCACTGTGATTTTGTTCCTCTGTAACTTTTTTCTCTTGTCCTAACATGTTGCTAGCGAGATTGAAGTCAAATAATCTGAGTTGACCATAAAGTTAACTCTTTGCTCTGATGGGTATGTGCAGTTTCATATCCCTCCTGACAGGGCACTCTCCTGGTAAAGCATGGTTTGTCCACCTTGGTCCTCTTTCCTGACTCATATGAGGGCCAATCTTTAATTTGTCAGAGGCAGAAAAACACAACTAGAATAACCCAAGTAAAGAAAAAAGTTTGTATAACTATAAGGTCCAATGAGAAGCAACTTAAACAATTGTTTCGATTGGTTCAGTAGGTAAAGGTACTTGATAATAAGCCTAATGCCCTGAGTTCATCACCAGGTTGCACAATACATAAATAAACAGATAAATAAAAATGTTTAACAGAAACTTGAGATAAGCCCTTGTTATGTAGATTCAGACTCTTGATTCTCCTGCTTCAGTCTCCCAGGACTGAGATCGAAGGTAAGACTCTTCAGCTCTGGCTAGAGGCAGCTTTTGATCCAGTCAGATCCAAATTCAGAGACTCCAGGCATGGCCTGGTCTTACTTCCATCAGCACAGAGAAGCTATGTGATCATTTGATCACCCCAAATGCCATAATCCTGAATATCAAAACCCTCCCAAATCATCCCTGGAGCCCCAACTCCAAAGATTCAAATCCTGAATTCTGAAATCCTAAAACCTCAATCAAGACCCTAAACTCCAGTTCCCATGGGAGACTGCTGAAAAGGTACGTAGTCAGGGTTTCCATTGCTGAGACAAAAGACATGACCAAAAGGCTAGTTGGGGAGGGAAGAGTTTATTGGCTTACACTTCAGCATCCCTGTCCGTCACTGAGGGGAGTCAGGACAGGAACTAGAGGCAGGAGCTGCTGCAGAGGCCATGGAGGGAGCTGTTTACTGGCTTGCTTCCCATGGCTTGTTCAGCCTGCTTTCTTACAGAATTCAGGACCACCAGCCTAGGAATGGCCACACCCACAGTGGGCTGAGCCCCTCCCCATTGGTCATTCATTGAGAAAATGGCTTACAGCTGGATCTCATGGATGCCTTTCTTCAGCTGAGGCTCCTTCCTCTGTGTTGAGGTGACACATAAATCCGGCCAGTACAGGTAGTAAATCCAGGTTAGGGGAAGGGATTAGTGACAGGCTATGACAGGAATGAAGTGTCCTTTATATGTGCCTTTTATCTTTGCTGACATTCCTTCAGGTTTTTAATGAATTTACCTGCACATACACCAGTCATGTTTCTGCAAAATATGTGGTCTGTATGTGAATACATGAGACCGGACTTTTCTATATCCAAGACAATGAAGAAGTGTGATGTAGGAGATGGGAAAAAATGGGCGGGAAGGCTTGTGCCTGTGAACATCAAATCATAGAAAAAACCAAAACAAGCTGCATGGGGCTGGAGGGATGGCTCAGCAGTTAAGGGCACTGGTTGCTCTTGCTAAGGACCCAGGTTCGATTCCTCATACTCACAATCATCTGTACTCCAGTTCCTGGGGAATCTGATAACCTCATACACATAAAATAGAAATAAGTAACCATGGGAAAAAACAAAACCGGTCAGTACCATCTAGAAAATGACTGTGACCATTCTTTTCTTCCTGAGAGCCATGCAGAGAGAGAGAGAGAGAGAGAGAGAGAGAGAGAGAGAGAGAGAGAGAGAGAGAGAGAGAGAGGAAAGAAGAAAAACACAGATATTCATCGGGATGAAAGACTTTAAATCTAAGCTCAGCCACCTGTTCCAGACTCACTTCCAGTTGACACAACCCGTCCCAGCAACACACTTTTTGTTGTGCTGAAGCTTTCGTCTACGCTTTCTTCCTTGTTTTAGTTTCTTCTCACACGGTGTTAAATCCTCAGCTTCACTGTTCACAGCTCACTACGTTACATCTTTCCTCGTCATGTTTGCTCAGACGCTTTTTTTCTGTTTTTGTTTTTTCTTTGAGGGGGCTGGGGGAGTGGGGGTGTGAGTGGGTACTTAGCCTTGGCTACCCTGAAATCCACTAAGGAGACCAGGCTAGCCTTGAACCCACAGAGATCCAGCCTCTTCTGGGATTAAAGATGTACAAAGATGTGTACCAACCTCACTAGTCTCTGGATGCACCTTTTTTTTTTTTTTTTTTTTTTTTTTTTTTTTTTTTTTTTTTTTTCAAAATCATCTCTGTGGATGGAGAAACATTGTTATAGTTGATTTGATATGGTAAAACTCTTAAAGTCTCATCTGAGTGTGGTGGCACACACCATTCATCCCCAAACTGCAGAGGTACAGGCAGGCACATCTCTGAGTTTCAGGCCAGTTTGGTCTTCAGTGCAAGTTCCAGGACAGTCAGAGCTACACAGAGAAATTCTGCCTCAAGAAATAAAATAAACTACAATAAAAGTAAAAAATATGTTTTAGGCAAAAAAGATTAATTTTTTTGTCCATCTCTATTTGAGAAAGATAAAATTTCTCGAGACCTTAGCTCTTCGGGTAACTGCATATTAATAGTGCTGACCTGCTGTATATGTGTATGTGTTTTCTTGTAGAGCTGGGCATTGAACCCAGGACCTCACATGCTCTAGGCAAATGCTCTACTTAACACTAAGTGATATCCATGCTACCTAATGGGGTTTTTTATTTATCTTATAAAACATGCAAATTGTCATCATGGTATTTCAAATAACCAAACTTATAAAGCTGAGTGCACAAAATTATTGACCAAGAGATATGCACATACGCATTTTTTGTTTCTGTTTTTATGAGGTGAGGGGCTCATTATGAAACCTTGACTGGCCTGGAGCTCCCTATGTAGACCACACCCTTGAACTCATAAGCTAGACTCAACCTTTAGCCTCGACCTCCTAAGTACTGGGACGAAAGGCCTTCGATACACTCCTATTCTATCATTAGATTTTTTTTTTTTTTTAGATTTACTTTTTTTTTTCAGTGTTTTGCCAGTGTGTATGTATACCTGTACCTGTGCACCACAAGTATGTCTGGTGCTCGAGGAAGAAGGTGTCAGATTCCTGAGATTGGTATGACGCATTGTTGTGAGCCACCATGCGGTTGCTGGGAATTGAACCTGGGTCCTCTGGAGAGCAGCCAGAGCTCCTAACCACTAAGCCATCTCTCCAACCTTCTCCCTGCATTTTAACAGTCCAGGCTGGCCTTGAACATGATATGTAACTAAGGAAGACCCTAGACTTCAGGTCTCCTAAGCTCTGTATATTTTGTAATTTGCCTATGAATATGGCTTATCTGCTCACAAACATTATACCCATGCAATTCTTATTAGTGAATCTGTGTGCTATTGTGGTCTCTCTCTCTCCAAGTATACATATATATTAAAACATGTTATATTATTGTTTCATGTATAAAGCAGCCCATGAATATTTTATTGTGTTTTTACATTTCTCAAATAAATCTCCTCTTAAATGTAAACTGAAGTCTTTTAAAAATAAATTCAAATTTTTCTCAGAAGTGTAATTTTAGAATTTTAATCTTTTGTTATTTTAGACTTTCATGATTTTAACATTTGGGATTATAATATTTAGCATCTTGTCTTTTGACCTTATGGCCCAAGTCTGAGTAGAAATAATTCTCTCTCTCTCTCTCTTTTCCTTCAAGACAGGATTTCTCCGTGTTCCATTGGCTGTCTTGGAACTTACTCTGTAGAACCAGACTGGCCTCAAACCCAGAGGTCTGTCTACCTCTTCCTTTCTAGTTCTGGGATTAAAAGGGTATACGGCTTTAATAAAAGAGCAGGTTCCAGGACAGGTACATAGAGAAACCCTGTTGGGGGTGGGGATAGTGTGTGTGTGTGTGTGTGTGTGTGTGTGTGTGTGTGTGTGTGTGTGTGTGTGTGTGTGTGTATCAGATATGGAGAACACCTAGGGCTGAGACAGAGTTGCAGAGGAAGACGAAAACCTGCCACCCCAGACCCCAACCTGGGTTGAAATCTTGAGAGTGTTGTATAGAGCACAGACAGCTGTGTTTTCTACTGACAGAAGTTACTGCTATATATTGGTGAATTCCCCTGGCATTCATCAGAAAACAGTTGTTTACAGGGAAGGTACCAGGGGCAGTGCCAGTTAATTTAATGAAACAGAAAGTGCCAAGAGCCAGAAGAGCCATGGGTGTGTTGCATGGAATATACCAGAACCAGAAAGCAGACTTTCTTCTGCAATGTCTCCCCGGTGCCCCCTACTGACAGAGTTACACATCCTCACAATTGCACAGGAGAAATGTTAAGATCCAGCTTCATTTTTGCTGAGCAAGTGATTAAGGGCGAATGTGTAGTGGAGACAGCAAACCAGAGGCAAACAAACCTCTGCATTCTGCTTCCTTCTGCAGGTCCTGCACATACCCTTTGTCCATTGAAGAATACTATGCTCCAGGCCTGCACCTGGAGGCCTTTCAGCAATAGAGAGAAAGCACTCTGCCCTCCCAATATCACACCAGATTGTTCCAGATTACGTTTAATTGACTCTGATATACTCACCACACATTATATGAGCCAATCATGGTGTACGGGTGGCTTTGCTGTTCCCACAAGCTTGATCCCTGCTGGAGGAGGCTCGGGTGACTCAATCACACAGAGGAAATTCCAAATAAAAAAATGTTGTCAATACCACAAGAAGGAGAAATGGCTGACAAACAGTGGGATGTTGGGGAAGAAAGGGTGGGCAGAGAGACAACATCATGAACACTTGGAAGCCTCCTTCCAGAAAGGTGAGCTGGGTCGATCTGAATTTTTGAGAGAATGAAGTTCTAAATAATAGAGTCAGGAGAGGAAAGATGCCTAGAAAGAGACAAAGTTGGTCTTGCTGGTGAGTCTGTCTTTGCCTCTGTGATGCCTTTGTCTCCATGATTTTTCTTTTTGGTGCTGGGGGTGGAACCCAGGGTTTCCTGCTAGGTAGGCCCTGAGCAAGTGGTATCCCCCAACCTTCAGATTCTTTGTATAGATTTTTCTGCTATGATCTCCATCACTTTGAAGTGTATCAGTGTGCGCATAGGTCTTCTCTTCACTCCTCCCACATTCTCCCTACCCTTGTTTTTTGGTTTTTTGGAGACAGGGTTTCTCTGTGTGGCCCTGGCTTCCTGGAACTCACTCTGTAGACCTGCCTGCCTCTGCCTCTCCACCAGCACCCAGCATTTCTCCTCACTATTTTGAGGGAGTTTTTCACACCCAGACTATCTGGGAATTTACTATATAGTCTAGTATGGCCTCACCAATCCTTCTGCCTCAGCCTCTACATTATTAGTGTTTTAGGATGATTTTTTTTTTTTTATTTTCTCTGCCTTTCTTCCTCTGCTTAATTAACTTTTTTTATATTTTCACTGTGCAGCACAGACTAGCCTAGAACTCACTATGTAGCCTAGTGTAGCCTCAGCCACCCTCTTGCTTCAGCCTCCCAAGTGTTAGTTGTTAGCGTCCCAGAGACGTCCCACAAAAGACCACCATCCCTGTAAGCAATCAGCAAGAGCGTTTATTATCTCGAGAAAGATTCCAGCGCGCTGGGACCAGCCATTCTACATAAAAGCAAGTTGACAAAGGCCCCGGAGGGAGGAATGTATGGGCTCTTTTTAAGCATAGCCCAGGGGAGGTCCTAGAGCATTTAGATCATTTTAGATATAATTGACTTAAGCAAGTGGCAATCATGTTAGTCTGTTCTAATTGGCCAGGGCTAGTCAGGGGCTACAGGATAAGTCCCAGGCTGTTTGGCTTTGACTTTATTTGGTTACCGTCTTGAGTCGGAACTGCACATGCTAGGCTTCTTCACCCTTGCTGTTGGCAGTGTTGGAGATTGTTCTTTGTGGCTTTTAAAAAAATTGCCTGTGCAGTCTCAGGAAACTGAAATTGAGGCCTGATTTCTGAGAGAATACTGAGCAGCCTGTTATGACATCTTCCTGGTCCTCTCACTAGGGTTATGTAGCAGCTACTATGTCTAACCCCTTATCATTTTGAAGACATTTAATAGAATTCCCTCAGGAGAGGTAAGCTGATGTCCTACCGTATATCATCTATTTCTGGAAAGGAAGGGTTATAGCATTTCTCTGGTGCTGCCTGGAAGTGGGCTAGCCTGGCTTCACTAAGCAGAGCGGCAAGGACAGGAAGGCTGGGGTTCTACAGACTGCTAAGACCAGTAGCCTTTTCAGAGCAGCCGAGGAAGTCAGGAATGTTATTGCAGTAGGTCACCTGAGCAATTATCATCAAGGTAGGAAAAGAGCAGAAGCAGGGGAAGGGGTGAGATCAGAAAGCCAGCGAGAGCTGGAACAGGAAGAGGCATGCAGAAAAGTTGCTGAAGGGCATGCTGGGTAGCGCAAGACCAGAGATAGGCAGCTGGCTCCAGAAGCACAGAGTGAGTGACCTTCACCAATGTCAGTGAGGCCTCTCCAAAGCTTTGTTAATTTAGACATCCTCTATATGTGTGTACTCCGTGTGAGTAATTTTATGCTCTCTGTGCTAATAAAACTTCTCCAGAAACCAACACCATCCATGTTTAGATTTAGAATACTTTTATGTAATATTTCACTTTTTGAGAATTTCATCCATGCATATATGCCCCCCGTTCTTCCTCCAACTTCTTCTAGATTCACCCCCTGAGGCCCAAGTCCTAACTTGACGACCTCTTTTTTTGAGACAGGTCTCACTATGTAGTCCTGGCCTGGAACTTTCTATGTAAATCTGGTTGGCCTTGAGCTCATAGCCATCTGCCCCAGCCTGTTGAATACTGGAATTTAAAAGCATGAGCCTCTTTTTAAAAATAACCCATCCAGTTCAATTTATGCTGCCCATATGTGCACGGGTGTGGGGCCATCCACTGGCGCTGGGTTGACCTACCAGGAGCCATACCCTTAAAGGAAAGGACTCTTTTCTGACGACCAACACCAACTGGCAACGGTCTTCAGCTAGGGGTGGGAGTTGCTGAGCTCCACGCTCTGATGGACTGTGGACTGGCTTGAGTTGTGCATAGCTGTTTACCCATGTCTTATTCTGATTGGTTTTCTCTGCTAGGATGCGCTGTTGGTAGACGGTGCAGAAACAGGCCCTGTAAAGCATCACACAGGTGTATGTTACGCCTCCCACTTGTCACTACAGATGCTGCCGTTTTCTGACCAAAGTCATCACCAGACTATCTTGTCCAGCTGTTCACCTAACAACAATAAGCAAAGAAACACTGGTGTGCAGGCTTCATATAAACCTAAAAAGATACACTGAGAAAGATGAAGCCAGAATACAAAAAGGAGAAACAAATTATTTACCAGTTATCTGCTATGTCCACAAACGCAGAGTGCTTCTGTTGCAGTCTGGTCCTACAGCCGTGACTTACTGTTTCTCTCTCCTGTCTGGTATGATCTCCGCTTTGGTCATCTGAATGTTGCTGGTTTCACTCCCTTCCTGGAAAACCCTCAGCCTCAGAAAGGATTTCTATTGCTGCAATAAAACACCGAGACCATAA
Source organism: Phyllotis vaccarum (assembly GCA_033318265.1). Lineage (NCBI taxonomy): Eukaryota > Metazoa > Chordata > Mammalia > Rodentia > Cricetidae > Phyllotis > Phyllotis vaccarum. The sequence goes on along the minus strand of JARWLC010000012.1, from coordinate 4,377,679 downwards.
AGCAAGTTGGGCTTACACTCTACAATGCTGGTTGCACTGAAGGAGGAAGCCAGACAGGAACTCAAACAGGGCAGGAGCTGATTCAGAGGCCACGGAGGGGAGCTGCTTACTGGCTTGCTTCCCATGGCTTGCTCAGCCCACCTTCTTATAGAACCCAGGACCAGCAGCCTAGGGATGGTACCTCCCACAATGGGCTGAGCCCTCCCCCATTGATGAGAAAAATGCCTTGCAGCTGGATCTCATGGAGGCTTTTAACACACAAATCCAGCTAGTACACCCTCCATTAAATCCTCTTAGAGCAAACCTTTATGTTCTGTACTGTGACAGTTCACAGTAATTAGCCTCCAAAGGCGTCTCTGTATCTTAATCCCTGGGCCCCAGTCACAGTAAAGGCAGTTCTGTAGCCATCATTTGTGCTACGAGCAATCCACGTGAGTCTGTCAAATGGACAATTGGGATTTATTAAGATATAAGTTGGGGAAATCCACTCATGAATACAGAACCACGTAAACAGCTGAAATCATCCTCTGTTCTTCCAGGGAGAGCGTGCACCTGGCCATCAAGTGTGGGATCCCACCAAAAAGCAGGTGTGACCAGTCTCTTTCCCTTTAAGAGGTCACAGGGGCAGGTAAGAGGTCTTGAGAGCAGGCAAGCACCATCTCTTTCTGGTTGGATAGCCCGAGGTCATGGGTGGAGCGCATACCATTGTTACTGATTTGGTTAGGGATTCTGAGAAGGGGAGAAGGTCCTGGTTTATTTGGCTGGATTCCTGTGGTTGCTGTAGTGTTTACAAGAAGTAGTGGAGTCAGAATCAGAGAGGGGACATTAGTGATAGGAAAAGAGATTGGAGCAATACTAGAATGCCAGTAGCTTGTAGAAATAGTGAACACAAGGAAGTTAAAGGGATGTGTTCTGCGAAGGAGAAGGATGCTGAGGAACGTGTCTGAGAAACACTGAGGTCCATGTTGGATACTTCAGTGTCCTAGAATTCCATCCTGAAAACCATCAAACATTAGCTCGACCTGTATGACCACAGTGTCCAATAGGTGCACTCATGGACAAAAGCTTCTGCTTTTGTATATATTTTAGCGGGCTCAATAGTGTCTTCCTGAGACACTATTGTTTAATATTGTTCAGATCTCAACCCCCAGATCCTGATCTTATCTGGAAAAAGTTCTTTACAGATGCAGTGACATCATGGATCTCAGTGTGAGGTGTCTTTATGAGCCGGGCAGAGGGAGAGTTTTCAGGTAAGGAAATATATGTGTAGATGAGGGCGGAGAGTGAGGTGATGCTTGGAGCCTTCGGAGGAGCTTTGGCTTTCCAGCCTCTGGAACTGAAGCACGGTTGTCAAGTCTCGCTGCTCTCAGCCACTTCTGACAGCTACAGTCACCAGCACAGCTGCCTTCCTCACGTTTGTTTATTATACCACTGCCATCAAAAAAGACCCTGTTGCAGATCATGCTGAAGACAGAGGAGCTCTGGCCGGAGTCTCTCCGCGCCTCTGACTTGTTGGCCTGTGGGTCAGTCTCCTCTGCTGTGCTTTTATAATCCATCAGTGCACATTCTGCTGCGTGCTTCGTATCCAGCACAAGACAAGTGGCACTAGGTGAAAGATGGAGCAGCCAGGGAGACATAGTTGTCAACAACCCAAATAGACAGCGTCTACAGAGATGGAGTAAAGCCCAAGCGGTCCCCAGCCGGGTCAGACGCTGACAGTTTAGGGGCTGCTGGCTTGTGTGTGTGTGAGGGAGGGGGGAGAAGGAGGGATAAGAGTAGGCAAAGGGAAAGAGGGTCTGTGTCTGTGTGGTGGGGGTGCAGATGCCACATATCACAGGTGGAGGTCAGAGCGGAGCTTTCTGGTCTCAATGTTCTCCCTCCATTGCCGACTCTGGAAGTGAACTCGAGTTGGCAGGTGTGCATGGCACATTCTTTTACTCTCTGAGCCATCTTTCTAGCCCCTGATGTCAGTTCTTACCACGTGACAGCTCTGTACTCAGTCAACTCTTTTGGAAGCTCTGTCATAAGCCTCTGGATGAGCAGAGACTGATGTTCATTTATATGCTGGAGGTCACTCGGGTCAGCAGGGAAGACATCCGGAGAGAAATAATTTCTCTATGCAGTAAGAAATACATGGAAACGGGAGACATCAGTCTGGCTGCTCTCAATGAGGGAAACCCTGATTCATAGAAAAATGGTCCAGGGTAGAACCGAATGACCGTCACTCGTTCCCCCCCGGAATGCAGGCAAGCCTCCTTAGAGAAAAGTGCAGGCTCGTGGGCTCAGTTTTCCCGCTCTCTACTTCAGGGAGAGCTGAGCTCTGACACAGCTAAGTGGGAAATCTAGGGAGGTGGGAACTGTGACCAGGGACACTTCCATGAACCCCAAGGCCCCCTGACATGCTCTCTCCTTGTCTACAGCCCTAGTACTCTCTGCAGCAAAGCCTCGGACTGGAAGACTTCTGAAAGAAAGCAAGGGCTGGGTTGGATACAAACTTGTATTTCCAGTTTAGAGCAGAGATGTGAAGCCAACAATAAGCTGACAGAGACTGGTACCTGGATGAGGGAAGGGCCTTGAGCTGATAGATTTCACAAGAGAAGGAAGGAGAACCTGGGAGGCCTGTTCAGCCTTAGCTGGAGGTGTAGCCTCAGAGGCTGTGGGCAGAGAGGTGGCAGAGGCAGTGGGGTAGTCCCCGGATTGTAAGAGCAATTAATTAATGCCATGCAGCAAATTAATTGGGCAATTTGCTTGTCTTGACCCTCATGTGCTGATAACCATGTCTGACCAAAGTTGGCATTTTCTGGCACTGCAGATGTAGGTGTGCTTCCAGGGACTCTTCCAAACAACCCCAGTGACAAGTCATTAGCAACCCTATCACTTTAGTCTTGGGCAGATCTGTCATAGCATATACCAAAGCCAAGCTATTTCAGGGAATGCCCTTATGAGTCAGCTTGTCGATTCTCTCTGTGTATGTACCTCTGCTCTATAATCTCATCCCTTTGTTCAGTGTATATGAGCAATAATTACATTCTTTTCTTTGCCTACCTTTCTCCTCCGTGAGATCAAGACAGCCTCAATAACAGAAAAGGCACACATGGTTTCCCTGACTGTTTCACAGATATACTTAAAGCTAAACTTGGTACTGTGCTTCAGTTTAGATGTGAAATAACACATGAGCGGGTAGAAATGTTCTTCTGAGCTTCACAATAAGCAAAGAGTGTCTTAGGTTGAGCTGACAGAACGCATGTCAAATGTTTGCATTTGAAATATCGTGACTATATTTATCACTGCTTGTCACTTCTGTACCTGCTTGGATGTTTTAAGTAGATAATCTTAGGGAAATATAATAAAAGGGGACAGTTTTGCTTCTGCATTTGATAAACATAACACATACCAGACTTGACATGCACATTCCCATAATACACATGCACACACACATAGACACACAGACATATACATGGACATACATATATACAGACACAGATACTCAACTGACACAAATATACAGAGACACAAACACACATATGCACATAGACACTCACAGACACAAGCACGCACATAGATAAATATACATACACACAGAAACCACAGAGACACAAAGACATACACACGCAGGCACATACACACAATTTTTCCTTTGAAGGGCCTGCCTATCAATTGTGTATCTATCTTGGTAAATTACCAACTCCTCAAAAATTCTTTTAAAAATTATGTTTACCTGTGTGTATGTGCGTGTGCCCATCACACAAATGCCTAGTGTCTATAGGGGCCAGAAAGGGGCATCAGACCCCTTGAAGCAGGAGTTACAGATAGTTGTGAGCAGCCACATGGGTGTTGGGAACCAAACCCGGCTCCTCTGCAAGAGCAGGAAGTGCCCTTAGTTTTCTCTCTGGCCCCCTTTTTACACCCTCTTAATTTATATTTTTTGAAACAGAACCTGTCTATGTATTTCAGGCTGACATTAAACTTGTTCTCAAACTCATGGTCCTATTTGACCCTCCTGGGTCCTGGGAATGTGTGATATATACACAGCCAGACTTCTGTTTAATAGATAATGGATCTGTTTCTCCACCATTAGCACTGAAGTTTACTGGTTAGTCTGTCTCCTCTTCTCCCTTCCTCCTCCTCCTGGAGACAGACATGGTCTTAAGTAGCCTAGTCTCAAATTCAAACTTGTGGTTGGTCTTCCTCTGCCTCCTATGTCATAGGGATACAAGCGTGTGTCACCATGACCAGCTCACTGAAATTTGAAGAATTTGTCCCGAACAACTCAATATTTTTGACACCAAGAGGCTGAGAGACCTTATTTAGGAAAGAGAGAAGGAAATGAATTACAGTGACTCATGAAAGATGAATGTCGTGGCTGAGAAGACTGGACCGTGTGCTTTGCTTCCCACAGTTGTCAGGAGGCAGGTGTTTTAAGTGTGGCCAGGTTTCTACCTGCTGAGAGAATTGAAGTAGAGGAGAAAGCCTTACTCTTCTAGTAGGAAGCCATTTTCCATGTCTTCTTCCCTGCCAGATCTATTAAGTGTGGTCCAGTTGACTGAGGCACACTGGTCAGAGAGCTCCATTGCACATGCTTGGAAATACACACTTCCTCATCCTCAAAACCCACCAGGAAGTTAAAAGCTTAACTTCCTATTACTTAACAGGGGCTTTTCTAGGCATGCAATGTCGTACAGCATCTTCCTACCAGGCTCCTCATATACCCTAAGGTTGTTTCTAGGCTGCTCAACCCAACAGAAGCTTGGCTCTCAGAGAAGTGTCCATTCCAGGCACATCCTCAAAGCAGTGGTGAATGCCAAAGGAACAGCACACCTAGACAGCTTGAAATCTGGAGTAGTCTCTAGTCTGAAAGTTGTTCTTACATACTGGACATGATGATTTTGTTCTTTGGTCATGAAAATGTGGCCTGGACATGCTTTCTGAAAGAAGATATGAATGCGTACTACTGTACTAACCAAGCCACTGGACATGATTCTTAGATGATGGTGATACATATTTGGAGTGTGATAGATTTGGAATGCATAAATGTATTTTGAAGTAAAAGCACCCGTATTTTGAAAACTCAAAAATGACTTGATGTGGCTGCTTACAGTGTTGGCACCAATAATTAGGGCTTTTTTTTTTTTTTAAAATGAAAACAGCAACAGAAAAAGAGGAGAGATATTGATGAGGAACCATGTATCATGAGTCACCAACGGGTTGTCAGCTGCCCTGGAGAATGGCCAGATGTTCTTCTAGTTAATTTTATGTAGCACATTGCCCCATGTTTAGTGTGGGACTGAGGAGATAGCTTAGTGAGTACAGTGCTGGCCCTGCAGGCTGGATGAACCACCTTTGTCAGGATCTAGCTAGCAAACAAGATGGAGTGCCTCACATCCATAAATCCCACACTCCCACAGAGATGGGAGGCAGAGGAGAACTGTCCTGAAACTCATCAGCCAGTTAGTTATCCTGCAGTAAGCTATACCCAGCAGAGACAAGAGAGACCCGGTTTTAACAAGGTGGAAGGCAAAAACCAAGTTGTCCTCTGACCCCCACCCACAAGCATGCCATAGCATGTGTACACTCTCTCAGCAAAATGAATCCAAGAGAACCACAGCCTGCTACTGTCTCGTGCTTCTGTGAGGGCTGACTGGGTCCTTTTAATTCTCCTCTGGATCACCCACACAGTTGCAGTCTTCTTGACTCATTTGGAGTCCAAAATGATTTCCTCAATAGGCTGGATTGATGATGTTTATCTACCGAGTGTCCTGGAGGCTACAATTGACCGTGCATGCATGAGTTGGGCTCAGAAGCACCCCAAATGGGGGCAATTTAGAAAGTGTCATATAGACACCTATTCTTGGATGTTCTGGAACATTATAGATGCCACATTCTCTTGGTCAAGGTAAAGGTAAGTCACTAGTTCCAGTAAGAACTATTTTTTTTTTTAAAATGTGTCTTCTCATGTAGCAGAGGGCAGCTGTGCTGGCATACAAACATACAGTGCTATACCCTCTTTTTTATGTGGTGTTGAGGATGGAGCCCAGAGCCTTGTGCACACTAGAATGTGAGCATTCTATCAGCTGAGCGACCCTGCTAGACCTAGACTCCGTTCTTGATGCTGTGGAAGACATATCATAGAGCACGTGCCTTGCGTTTGTGAGGACCTGGGTTTCGTCCTCAACACTAAAAGCTGAAAGCAGGTAGCCAAACTGCAAGAATTAGTGATTACATATATGTTCATGTGCTGAGGCTTAACCAAAGTGGGGCAAGGAAACTGTTCTGTGGGGGATGTTCCTCTCTCTGGGGCAGTCCACCAGCCCATCTTCTAAAACCACTGCCTTGCCCCTGCTTGTCCTGGTGCCCAGATCTTGTGTCTGAACTTGAGATGAAAAGTAAAGAAAGTAGTAGATGGATTGGAAGTCAGATTGTAGAAGGGTGCTGGGGATGCTGTACCCAGCAGGAGACTAGGTAAAGAGCGGGTTATATCTATCTGGCATTTTCCCTGTTGGTGAACAGGCTACTTTTTCACAATTTAAAATGAAGAAGTGCTAGAAGGCATATTATGAAGGGAAGGAGTTTTATAAGAATTGGCTGAGGGCTATATAGTATGAAACCCGGTTGTTAGAACCTGAAGGAAGCTCTGGATTTGAAATCTAGAACCACAGAAGCTGGACTTGGTGGAGCATTCCCATAACCCAGGAACTTGGGAGGTACAGGGAGAATTGGTGCGAGGTCATCCTCCTAACATACACAGGAGCCTGAGAGACAAAAACAAAAAGTGTAAGAGCCAAGGATCTATGAATTATATGCATGAATAATAACCAAAGATCTATGAATTATATGCATCAAGGTTTAATATATAATCTTTTGTGCATTCACAAATATGGTAAAAATTTATATGCTGCTAATAACTTCAATAGCAGAAATATTTACAGTCATTGCTGTCACAGTTAGTTTGCCGAGCGTCTGCCAGGTGCCATGCTTGGCCCACATTTCTCCTGATCTTTATAATCCCAGAAGTTTATATTTCTCACTTTATAAACATTTGGAAACTTCGATGCGGCACAGTCCCCCCTTCCACATGGTTATATGGCTGATGACACAATGTCACCAGCTCTGTTTGACTCCAAAGCATAGAAGTTTTGGGTTGTTTTGTCCTCCAGAAGATTTTGTTTCTATTTAAGAAGAAATTTTAAATGGAATCACACTTAAATTTTTCTTTACAAAGGAACACACAAATGATGCCAGTGTTCTACAAATGCTGTTTTTTGGAATAGATTTTCTTGGCAATGTTTGGATTTAAATATCTTGTTGAATTTTATTTAATCTGGAGCCAATTTAAAAAGTGTTCTATTAAATCCATGATGTTCTTTGATAGATGTATATTTGTTTTGAAGTAGTTGTGGAAAGAAAGGCTGGTTATTTAATAATTGCCTGCCATACATATTAGTAATAAATGCAATTTTGTTTTATTTTGTTTTGAAGACAGAACTCCCTGTGTAGCCACGGTTGGCCCGAACTCACTCTAGACTCACAGAGATCTGCTTGCTTCTTGCCTCCTCAGTGTGGTGACTAAAGGCATGTGTCACCACACCCAAGATAAATGAAATTTTCCCTCTACTGACAAAGAAGGTAATGTATATAGAATTTAGGAACTTAGTACAGAAGAAAGCAGATATTGTATATATTTTGAGAATATCTGAATAAGACTTATACTCTATAATAAAGCTTAGCCAACTACAATTGTGCCTGTGTATGTATGTGTGTGAACATGTGCCATTTCCCATTGTCCATTGTGTGTTTGTGTATGTGTGGTGTGTGTGAACATGTCTCTGTCTTCACCCATGTGTGGATGCTGATGGTAGCTGTCCTCCTTAGATGTTCTCCATGTTGTAGACTCTGTCCAAGGCCATGCCCAATGACATGGTGAAGTTAACTTGTTTCACAAGAAAAAGAAACTATAATTTGAAAACATGAATAAGGATCTCATTTAAAAGTTATGAGATGAGATTTTGACAGATGGTAAAAAAGAGCAGTCGCCTTAGAGATGGAGCTTACAGCAATTCCTCCATGAAATGTATTTAAATGCCTGCCAAAAAAAAACCTTCAAATCATTGAGCTTAAATCTCAACTTCTCCAAGAGACATAGCCAGTATTTTTTTTGCCTCCCCCTTTTTGGATAGATTTTATTATTTTTTTAGGGAAGTTTTTGGTTCATAGCATCTCTGATGGAAAAAGTACACAGTTCCCATGTACACCGCCCTCCCATCTCCCCAACCACAACTGTTCTGAAACAGGGCTGTATAATCTGCTAGAATAGATTAATTTACATCCACCTGAGGATTCAACCCAGGACCTTGTACATGTTAGGCAAGCACTTTGCCAGCCCCAGAGTTTGATATTATACATCCTCGGGGCTTGAGCAATGTATAAGGAGCATGTGTCCATTGTTATAGACAATCATCGAGTGTTTTTTCTCTCTGTTCCACCCATTCATTCGTTCTTCCTCCCCACTAATACCTGACAATCACTGGCAGTTTTTAGTGTCTTGTGACATTATTATTGGAGATAGACTCTCATGTATCTCCAGCTAGTCTCAAATGCTCTGGGTAGCTGAGGGCAGATGGCCTTGAACTTCTGATCCTCTTCCCTTGTTTCCTGGTCCTGGGATTCCACAGTCAGTTTTATTCACCCTGGGACACTGAGGTCTGTCTCAGGAACCACTCAACAGAGGGATCTGTGTGTAGACTGGCTGGCAGGTGAGCCCCAGGGATCCTTCTGTCTCGACCTTCCCAACACTGGCGTTACAGGTGTTTTATGTGGGTGCTGGGGTTTGAACTCAAGCTCTTTAGTGACTGAGCCATCCTCATAACCCTTATTGTTTTCTGAGATAGGGCTTCACGTATCCCAAGCTGATAGCCAACTAAATATGGCCTGTTGAGGATGACCTCCGCTTCCTGGTCTCTTCATCCCCTTTCCACGTGCTTTGATTATAGGTGAGCAGCATCACAAAGCGAGTGATGGAGTTTTTTGAAGATGGATCCTTCTATGTTTTGGAAGTGGCATTTGGATTCCAGCAGAAGATTAAAGTATAATGATTTATCAGGTTTGTGGATAAGGCAGTGTGTCATTTTACTGTGATGGTCAAGAGCAGGAGAAAAGCCTCACGGGCAAAAGATACAATGAAACTAAGGAGCTATGAACATGTCCTCTCCCCAGCCCAAGTGGGAGGGCTTTTGATTGAAGGACAAAACAAGATCAACTTTGTTTCACGGGCTTATAGAAGTGAGTGAAATCCAAATCTTACTATTTTTCGAGTGTTTCTATGCGCTTCCCTTGCCAGACTTGTTACACTCTACACACTTTCCACTACACAACAGTCTCCCAAGTGTTCCTGTTTTATCCTCAGGTCGCAGATGAGATGTGTTGGTCACAGACAGACCTTACCACGTGAACTGGTACTGAGTCAGGACCGCCCAAACGCCGTTTAGGGGACTTTGGTCTCTCATTTTGTTCAGCTTGTTATGTGCCATCCAACAGAAGTGTCAGCAAGGAACCAGATCTTAAATTCAAAATTTAATGAAAACACGTGCTTAGTGGCTACCATACTTGCTAGTAGGGACTCTAAATATATGGCTTCCAAACTGGGGAACGCACATCCGGGGTAGAAACACAGACTGCAGGAAGAAACACAGCACTCCATATATTCAAACGATTATTTGGTATGTTTTATTTAACACTTAAAAATGTAACTTAAGAGAAACATGCATGCACACATATATTGCATACATATGCTTAATAATTTTCATCATACTTACATTGCATTAGCTTGTGTTTGGCATGTATTACAAACATTGATTCACTTAATGAATCTTTGAGGTACTTTCTTACATTATCCCTATTTAACACATGAAGGCAGTAAGGGTAACTGAGTATTTCCAGGGACACAGGTATTACAGTTGGTGGCAAGCCAAGACTTGTAGTGTAGACATTCTAGCTTGCATCTGTGTACTTTAAGTTAAATAAGTATATTTGTAGGGAGGGCAACATTTCTATTGATGACATGAGCAACCAAAATTGTTTGGTGTCTAATGCTTTAGAATGGACCCTACAAAGTAGTTCCTAATCTCCAAATTTAAAGGAATTTAAATTCAAGGTGTGTGCTTAGTCTAACACATGTCAAGACTGCGTATGTATGATAGAAAATCCTGTAACTATTCCTATTATTACAATTGGTCTCCTTTGCCAATTTTGTAATTTTGTTCTGGATACTAATTTAAAACAATTGTGTTTGTTGCAGAGACACTGAAATAGGGGAGGATGGAAAGAACGCAAAGAATTCCAAGACACAGAGTAGGTTTTCCAACTGAATCCAAACCTGCTCATTCCCCACCCCACCCCCAGGGTCATTTGTGGATATCGTGGTTGGTGGATCAGCTGATCCACCAAAAAACTAGAGCGGTGGTTCTCAAGCTTCCAAATGCTGCCCTGCGACCTCTTTTAAATACAAGCCCCCAAGTTGTGGTGACCTCTGACCATAACACTCTTCTTGCTAATATTTTACAACTGTAATTTTGACACTGTTAATGTAAGTATCTTTGTTTTCTCGCTGGTCTTAAGACCCACAGGTTGAGAGAGGCTGAGGTAGGGGTTCTGAAAAAAAAATCTTGAAATAAAATTTACTCTAACCCATTTTTCTGTCCCTCACCGATTTAAACGGTATGCTTTTCCCCACCCCGCTTGCTTAGATACCTCTATCTCCGCACAGCGTGCTTTTCCCCACCCCGCCTGCTTAGATACCTCCATCTCTGCACAGCGTGCTTTTCCCCACCCCGCTTGCTTAGATACCTCTATCTCCGCACAGCGTGCTTTTCCCCACCCCGCCTGCTTAGATACCTCCATCTCTGCACAGCGTGCTTTTCCCCACCCCGCCTGCTTAGATACCTCTGTCTCTGCACAGCGTGCTTTTCCCCACCCCGCTTGCTTAGATACCTCTATCTCTGCACAGCTCCTAGCAAACGCTGCGGGCTGAGGGACTGAGGAGCGAGAGCTCATTCGACCCACGTTATCTCGGCGTTACGTTCGGCAGAGGCCGTAGCCAGGGAAGTTGCCCTAAGGCATACCGTGCAGGGCGCGGTAAAGGCGGACCCCTGGCTCCAGGGGTAGGCGGTCTCAGGTGCTCCGCAGACGCCTTTGGGCAGCGAGAGGCAAAGCCTTCCCCTCCAGTTCCTTAGGGAGGCGCGGAGGCGGCTCCCGTCCATTCTTCCGAGAACCTCGCGGACAGCGCCACAGCCCTTTCCGAAGGCTAGCCCGAGTCAGGAAAGTCAGGTTAGGCGACCCAGGCTTGCCCCAACCCGCGTCTGCGAGCGTCACCTCCCGTCGCAAGCATCCGAGCGCTCCCAGCAACTCCGCCCGGGGAGGTCCCAGGGTGGGTGTGGCCTCCGCTCAAGGCCACGCCCCTAGAGCCCGTCGCGGGAGGGGTGGAGGGGCGGGGCGGGGCGATGGGCGGGGCGAGGGAACCGGGAAGGAAGGGCAGGGCGGGTGTGCGCGTGCCCGCCGGGGTTTGGCGCTCGAGCGGAGGCGCGTCCGTGCGCGCGCGCGCGGGAGGGGAGCCGGTGCGAGCCCGCCGTTGGGTCGGACGGGAGGGGCGGTGAAGTCGTCACCTGCGAGCGTCCGGATCGCGCCGGCCTCGCGGGGGCCCCACACGCCCTGCGAGGCTGGGGACGGGCACCGGGCAACGAGAGTCCTTCCGCGGCCGGAGTCGGCGACGAGGAGGAGTCGCACCCTCGGCAACGCCGCCCCGTACCGGGCCGGGTAGGTGCGGCGGGGGGTCGGGGCGTGCCGGGCGGCGGCGGCGGCGGGCTGGGGAGGGAGGGAGGGGGGGGAGCTCTGCGGGCCCTTGCTCCCGCGGAGCCCCGGGCCGGCCTTGGCGCGGGGTGGGTGGTGCGGGCGCGGGCGGCGGCGGCGGCGGCCGGCGCCATGTTGGGGTCTGTGGGAAACGGGGCGCTCCCGGGCGGCTCCCCTCCGGGCAGGAGCTCGGACGGGAAGCGCCTTGGTCCCTCCGAGCTCGTCCGGCGGAGGCCGGGACCCGGGACGGCGGCGAGGGACGGATGGGGACCCCCCTCCCCCCCGCGTGGCGTCCGAAGTTGTAGGGCGCCGGGGCTCGGACCCCCCAGATCGTGGAGGCTGAAAAGTTTGCAAGGGTCCGGGCGTCAGGAGCACACGCTGTGACTCGAGCGGCTTATTTGATAGGGCTTTGCTATGAAAATGGCACCAGAGAAGTGGGCTCTGCTCGGAGCAGTGGAGTGTTTTAAAAGGTGCACGATCTTTTGCTGAGTTGGTTTTTAATGTCATTAATAGGCCAGAGCTGGTTCCTGAAGTTGACTCGAGCAGCCCTTGTATCCGAGAATATTAAAGCGGTAGGTTGTGTTGAGTGTGCGGTGGAAACGGATAGAATTCAGGTTACACCTAATAAGCAGCAATTCAGATTCAGTTAAATTGGTAAATGCCTTCTTTGTTTTGGTTTTTTGGTTGGGTTTTTTTTTTTTTTTTTAAACGTTGCCTAAGAGACTCATTAAAGAAACATTTAGACATTGAAACTTAGCGTTCGATTGAGACGTGAAGGTGTATGTTACTTTCTTAAGAATAAAGAGTAGTCCTGTGTGTGGGCTCTTGACTGAATTTTGAGTCCGGGGCAGACTGGGGCGGGAGGATTGTTTTGATTTCGAGGCCAGCCTTGACTATAAAATGAGCCTGTCAGAAATAATATCCTCCAAACCAACTAGCCCAACAAACAGAATAGAGTGAAGAGATCTTGACGTTTCATTCTCTCTCCTCCCCCATTCTTTTCCATTTGATTTCTTAATGGTGCTGATTTCTTAATGGTGCGTGAGTTTTGGCCTTTACCTCTTTCTGTATTCTTGTAGATTATGGGGGCCTCAGGTTAATTGAGAATTAACAAAGGCTATTTTTAATCACCCCGGGTCACGATAGCATTGGGAGGTGGATGGTATTAAGTTGCTTATTTGGAAAGCACATGTAATCGTCCTCCCCCAGAGGAAACTGGTGTACAGCATGAATTAGCCTACTAAGTGAATATTGCTTAAAAAAATAAAAGACAGCTTCAAAATTGTTAGATGGGTTAAAAAGGTGCTTAGCAATCAAACGCCCTAAAATAGGTCTCTTTTTACTCTTATTTAAAAAACAACAACACTGTGTGTGGTGGGGGGCATGCAGCCTCAGAACGCTTCAGGCACTTGAGGTAATCCAAGTGGTTAGGCTCAGAGGCCAGCGCCTTTCTTTACTTTCTGAGCCACCTTTCTGGCCCTCTGTATTTATTTTCAATTACCTTTTATGTCTGTCTGTGTGAGTGTGTGTGTGTGTGTCTGTCTGTGTGAGTATATGAGTGTGTGTGTGTGTGTGTTTCTGTGTGTGCTCGGGCACAAAATTGCATGGCACAAGTGTGGAGGTCAAGGATAACTTTGAGAAGTTGCTTGTCTCCTTTCACATGGTGGGCCCCAAGTATAGAACTGAGGCTGTCAGGCCTTAACCTACCAAGCTGTCCTGCCGCGCACCCCCCCCCCCCCCCCCCCCCCCGCGCGCATTTGTCAGATTCTTAGTTCTTTTTTTTTTTTAAAAAAAAAATTAGTTTGCTTCATTGTCCGGTCGATTCCATTATATATGTTTATTTTTTTGAACCAAGGATTATTTACTAGAAAGGAGTTGATTGATTTCACAAATCTAGCAGTCAAGCTGATGGTTAACTGAAGTCTCCTGTCTCTGAAGCCATTGCAGTTTCTATAGGGAAACATAACTCATCTCTGTGGGGCATTCTCTGCCCGTCACTTACCCTTCTGATTTGAATTTAGGTTTCCAGTCTCCTAAAGAGCTGAAAATGCAACGGTACGGTATTGAGGGGTTTTTCCTTCGAGACATTTAAAACAAAGCTGGGGTTGTCTTAGTAGAGCACAGAGGCTGGATTGCGGAGTTTGATCTGGGATGCATAGTGAGCACTTGGTCTCAGAACCAAACCTAAACAGACTTCTTAAACCTGTGCTCTGAAACCTTCCTGCCCACATTGTTGTCAGGCTTCCTCTTTCTGCCCAGGCTTCCTCTTCCCCGCCCTGGAAGGATTGCATAGGTCTATATGGCACTTCCTTAGAGCAGGCATCAAACCAGGGCCAGCCACTCTGCTGTCTGTCTCCAGCAAGTGGACATAGCAGAGGCTTGGGGGAGGTTTGAATGCTTCCTTGTAAATGTGCTTCATGAACTTACTAGATCATAATGTCTGTGGGATAGTTGTTAAGTTTCTGTGATCGTTCCCTTTATACAGTGAATTCCGTTCAGTCCACAGATTAGGTGGTCCGACTTTTTCTTTTTTGTGTTTTCTTTTTAAAAAATAATTAACTTGGGTAACTGAATTTTGGCACAGGATACAGACTTGAATATGAAATCTCCAGTGGGATAATGACTGACACGTAACTGTGCTGACTGGAGAGAAGCTGCGATGAGAAGGTGACAGTCAGTGCTTTAAAGTGTGATGGGATATTAGTGTCCGGAACATGAGGAGGTTGTGTGTGTATGTGTGTGTGTGTGTGTAGGTATGTGTGTGTGTGTGTGTGTGTGTGTGCGCGCGCGTGTGTGTGTGTGTGTGTGTGTGTGTGTGTGTGTGCGCGCGTGTGTGTGTGTGTGTGTGTGTGTGTGTGTGTGTGTGTGTGTGTGTAGGTATGTGTGTGCGTGTGTGTGTGTGTGTGCGCGCGTGTGCGTGCACCATTCAGGTGGGCCCGTCTTGTGCTTTTGTGGCTTGTCCTGGACTCAGATTCAGATGCAGTGATCAATGGGAGGGATAAAATCTGTTTCCTATTGGTATTTGTCTTTGATACTCAGCTTTGCACACAAGCTCTTTGCTTATGTAGTCACCCTCAGGCTGTGTATGAATAAGAATAGTTAAGTGTGCTTTTGCAGTGCTAACTTAAGTTGCAACACTTTTCTAGTGTAAGGTGTTTTGTAATTTACTAAGGGCTGTAAAATTTGGATTAATTTCTTGTCCTCACCTAAGATAAGTCTTTTTTCAGTCTGTCTGTTTTCTGAGGCAGTCTTGTGTAGCTTAGGTTGGCCTTCAGCACAATAAGTAGTTAAGGACCTTAGGGTCCCAGTCTTCCTGTCTCTAATAGTCCTTACCATGCCTAGTTTATTTATCTATTTCTGTTGGTGGTGTTTTCCTCTATTGGGAGGGTGACTTGAGATGCTCCATCGTAAGCTTTGTGACCTCAGCGGGGGCTGTAGGTGTATGTTCCCCAGTCTATACAGCACAAACTAGTGTGCACAGTCTGAGGAGGGCCTGGGGAGAAAACAGGAGGCATTTTAATAACTGCTATGAGCCTGCTAGGAAGAAAGCAACTCGGATGCGGAGACACTAGCCCGGGTCCTGGCCTTTGCTCCTTACTACTAGATTCTTGGACAAGTTACTTCATTCTCTGAGCTCCACTGGAGCCATTGTGAAATGGACACAGAAGTTTGCTTCAAAAGGTTGTGCAGATTCATTAAGATGTTTGTGTAAGTGCTTGGCACACAGTAGTATATCATTTCACTAATTTTGGACTTAGCGATTGTCTCCTTTATGGATGCCTACTGAGTCCCCCTCTGTTCTGGGACCTCAATTTTACCATTTGACAAATGGATACCCTGAATGATTATCTTTTGGGTTCCCCAAAAGACTTCGAAAAAATGAGCCAAAGCAGTTACTTCTTCCTGCAGCACTTAACAGAGCGCCACAGGCTGTACTTCAAGATTTTACAGTCTTAACTCTTTACCCATGCAATCAGTCAGTTCTATATTGTATCTGCCATCCGTTAGCCCCCCTTTGTTTTCACTTCTGCTCTCCAGTGTGCTTTATGCTTTTGTTACCCATTTAAAAATGCTTTATCATGCCTTCATTACATTAGTGGGCCTGTATACGATGTGCTTTGCTTTGATCGCCGCTTGCTGGAATACTCTTCTGCTTCCTTTGCTTTCAGTCTTGTGTCTTCGTATCCTCTTCACTTCATCCTGTGTGCTGTTTCTGTATGTTAATAGCTTCCTATTTAAAAACAAAAAAAGCTTTGGCCCCATTGCCTGTATATTGAAATCTAAATTTTCCAATCTACATTCTCTGGCTTTGGGTGTTTTTAAAAAGGTTTTTAAACTTTATTTTTAATTATGTGTGTGTGGATATGTGCACATGGGAGCAGGTGCCTGTTGGGTTCCCTAGAGCTGAAGACCTGATCTTGGGGCCTCTGCAAGAGCAGGTTTCACTTAGCCCAGCAAGCCACTCACTGTGAGGCTGGGGATAACCTTGAACTCTTGGTCCTACTGCCTCTACCTCCCCAAATGCTGGGATTATAGGCATGTGCCACCATACCCAGCTTCAGTCTGATGCTTTCTTTTGTAGTTTTTCACCTATTTATTTTTACCAAAATCAATAGTCTTGCTATAGTCAGACGGTTAAGCAGGTGAATGCTGTTGCTGGCAGGCCTGGTAGTCCATGTTTGATCCCTGAAACCTACATGCTGGAAAGAGAGAAATGGTTTTTGTTCCTGATTTGCAGCATGTGTATGTGTGTGCGCATGCACATGCACACATACACAAATGCAAAACATATTTTTAAAATGAGTACTTTCCCACTGTCCCTTCTTGCTTTCCTTCTCACGGCCTGGGAGCCTGGGTTTAAGTGTCTCTTTTCCTGGGCTAGACATACACACCACTATCTACCCTTCCAAGTAGTTTAAACTACTTTTTTGGAATCAGTTACACCGTTTCCTCCAATCTCTTTTCTTCTTCACACCACCCTTGTTCTCAGTTTGGAGGCATCTTTTTTTTTTATACACACACATCCATACCGTTGTATATCCCTAAATACATAAGTGAAACCTACTTAGCCTGCGCAATGTTACCTGTGTATGTGATCTCAGGCCGACCGCGTGGTGTTGGGTAGCTGGTTAGGAGGCCCTTTGCTCTTAGCAGGATTGACCTTTTCCCTCCATTGCCATGTCCGTTGGTGTCACTGTTTGTTCGGTCCTTTAGGCAGCCATGTTATGAAACTTCATGGGTGTAGCTTCTGACATTTCTAGGAGACAAGAGCCTCACAGCCAACATCCTGTTTCTCTGGCTCTAAATCTTTGTGCCCTTTCTGCTGTAATCATCCAAGAGTCTTAGATGCTGGAATTGTGTCATATCAGTTGGGACTGGGCACCATACTGTGATGTCTTGTTCCCTGAATTTTGATCGGTTGTGGTTTTTGTAAAGGTCTGTTGCAAAGAGAAGTTTCTTAATGAGGGTGAGAACTACACTTATCAATGGGTATAGGAATAAATATTTAGAAATTAAGCTGGTTTAGTAAAGTGCCAGTAACAAAAATTCCAACACCAGGTGTGAGAAGCCATGCTTTGAATTGTTGGCCAGGGTGTTGAAGAGACTCCCAAAATATTACTATTGCCCTTCATTGCCTTTCTGAGGTGAAAGGTAAATTTACTGAAGACACCTTTCACTTTGACACCAGACCCTGAGAACCTGAGCTGGATCTGACCAAAAGGCCTCCTTCCTGAAGACTAGCTTGGTACCAGAAGGCACCATGCAGACTTCCAAGGAAGGGAAGCAACCCACAGTCCTCCCCAGCTCTGAGGCCTTGAACCACAGCTGGCATGGTACAGTAACCAGCAGCTCTCTAATTGGATTTGAGGTTTGCTCATCAAGGGGGAAAACCTTCAAGGAGAACCCACTTCTTTTGTGTTAAGATTTAGGCCCAGATATTCACATGGTCTGAATTAATCACAGCTCAACTCTTAGCCCTAAGATCATTTTTGTGCGTTCTGTGTGATTATTGGGTACACACCTTCTTCCTCAGTTTCTATTACATTGCAGGGATAGCATACCCTTTTCTTACCCTGTTTTTGGGGGGGGGGGCGGTTTTTTTTTTTTTTTTTTTTTTTTTTTTTTTTTTTTGAGACAGGATCTGTGTAGCCCTGACTGGCCTGGAAGTCACTTTGTAGATCAGACTGTCCTTGAACTCACAGAGATCCACCTGTATCTGACTCCTGAGTTCTGGGATTAAGGGTGTGTGCTGCCATGAGGCCATTGTTGTTAATTACATCTTTCTCTTTCCTATGGAAACATACCTGAATGCATGTTTATAGTTTTGAGTGTCTTATTTACTAGAGCTTTGTAAGTGCCAAATGGCTAGTGACTGTTTTTTACTACTCAGAATCCATTGACATTTTCAATGATTTTATTTGCTTCCACATTACTAGAACCATAGGGATCATCTTATGCTTACCCTCCCTCAGTCCTCTCCCCTGCCCAGTGTTCTGTAAGGACACCCTACTGAGCTAGGTCTCCAGCTCCTGCCTCTTACTCTAGCCAGGCCTTAAACCTCCTGTAGCCCAGACTGACAGGGACTTAGAGCTGTCTTCCTGCTTCAGCCTTCCAAATGCTGGACCACAGCTGGGAATCCACACCCAGCTCTTAGATCCTGCTCTCTACCTGTTCCCTCTAAATCAGGCTAGTCCTTCCGGAAGTTTGAGCTGGGAGTCTCAGGAGCTAGATCATGTGCTCAGGCACCTTGTCCTTTTCCCTGTCCCGAGATCCTGGACTGCAACTGTGCATTAGCTTACTCCATGGCCTTGTGCCTTGGATTTTCATTGTCTTTGTGTATTTCTTTTTGAAGTTTCACTTACACTTTCAGATGTGAGAGTGGTAAATTATGTGAACCACAGATTCTCACTTCCTGCTTTGCTTGGCCATTTGTGCTTTATATTAAAATTGAATGTAAATCCTCACTCCCTGTGTCTTGTGCACTCTTTTTCCTACCAAATACAAATACAGTGAACAAATCAGAAGTATTTTGAACGATGCTAAATGCAGTGTTAGAAGGCTGAGCCCTTCCCGGCACTGCCGCTCTCGGGCATGTTCAGCTCAGTGTTGTAGATGGTGAAAATGTGCTTGTAGCATCATTTTGAATCTTCAAAACAGCTGTGCTTTCTAGAGAAGAACTACAGATTATCGTGACATGTTGAGGATTTTTTTCTTTTTAAATAGGAATTTTCAAGATGGATGTTTAGATTTCATGCTTAGATAAAATTAGCATTTGCATGTTAATCTGAAATCTGGATTTGGTGAAGTACTTGATGTCTGGGGAACAGTTCCTGTTTTCTTTGCAAATTAGCAGACTTTAAAGATGTAGTTGATTGATTCTCAGCAAACTTGAGATTGAGAAGCTGCTGTTACCTGTGACTGGTCATGCTCAGCTCAGTGTGTAGTGTGGAGAATGCAGCAATTTTGCAGGTGCTGTGGTGAATACGTAATTGTAGAAAATACTGTTTTTATTTTTAGGAACTTCAATTATTTGGAGCAAGCATGTAATAAAATATGTGTTATTGAGTGGTATGTCTGGCTCTCGGCATGTCCTCTTGAGGAACAGGTGAGAGTACAGCAGATAGAGAAAGACTAGAAAGAGGGTGTGTCCTCATGCTCAGTTCAGAGAGGGGAAGCCCAGGGCATGCTGCTGCTGCTGCTGCTAGTCTGGTTTATGTTCAACAAGGAGAGCATAGTGCAGGCTCAGATGCCAGAGGACTGCAGGAGGCTGGATCCACGTGAAAAGCTTTGAGCACCTCTCCCTCTGACCTGTGTGTTTTACTAAAGAGAGTTCCCTGATCAAAGCTGTAGCTGGAGAATGTTAGTCTTTATTTAGAACTGCCTGTTGGAGCCTCGGAAGATTCTTTAGAAACTCAGGTCCATATTCTACTCCCCCCTCCCCCCAGTAGACCTTTAAACCAGCTCCTCCGTGGGTCTTGTGTCTTTCTCTTTTTTTCCTAAATTTTAACCTGTGCCTCTTTTATAAAGCATGACGTGTTAACCTATTTGAAACCACCTTTACTGACATTCTAAATAGTCAGAACTTTACTTTCTGGCACTTGAGGAATCTTCACACTTCTCTCATGCTGGAGCAAGCCTCTGGCTGAGAAGCCACCATCACTCCTGGTCATGGTCAGTTGTGTTGATGGCTTGGATATAAAGCTTTTTAATATTTACCTTTAGTATGTGAGCTGCCAGAGCAAGCATGCTCTGTTTTTGTAGGTACTGTTGGTAAGATCAGGTTATTAAGAATAATTTTGTTTTCAGGAACTTACCAATCTGTTTGGAATAAGCACATACTCAAATTTGGGCCTAATTGTGAAATAAAAGCCTTCTTGGATGATGTTATTTTTTACTTTTTGTCAGTGGACTTTCCTAGATATAATTAAAGGTCCACATTAGTAAACTTTCTGAAGGTAGCAGGGAATAACTAGCATCCCATAAAAAATGTGAGCACATTTAGCTGTGAATCATAGGAAAGTTATTTAACTTGAATTATTTTAAACATATGAATGTTTCTCCTGCATGTATTTCCGTGTACCACAAGCATGCCTAGTGTCTGCTGAGGTCAGAAGAGGGCCCCAGACACCCTGGAACTGGAGTGACAGATGGCCATAAGCTACCAAATAGGGCTGGGAATTGGACCCCAGTCCTCCTCTACAAGAACAACCTGTGCTTTTAACTGTGGAGCCAACTTCCCAGCGTATTTGACTGGTTTAAGAAATAAGTTTGCATTTTGTTGGACAATAGTCGTACCTTGTAGTGCAGGCAGGCCTGGAACATTCAGTCCTCCTGATTTAGCTTCCGGTGCTGAGATAGTAGTGTATGTCACTCCACCGATCTCTCCTAGCCAGTTTAGAACTCCGCTTACATTTATTTATTAGGTATTGATTTGGTAAAGTGAGTTATCTTCGCTTAACATCATCATCATCCTTATTATTTCATTTTGTGTAGCCCTGGCTGTCCTGGAACTCACTCTGTAGACCAGGCTGGCCTTGACCTCAGAGATCCACCTGCCTCTGTCTCCCAAGTGATCAAAGGCATGCTCTGTCATGTAACATTCAATGAAAGAGTAAAGCAAATGTCTAGTAGGCATTGATTAAATGTATTTGGTTTTCCTTCCATGATTGAGATTATGAAATAACTTACCTTTTTAGTATTGGGCAGATGTGCCTAGAGAGACTTTTAAAGTTAATGTAGCTTATAAAATGATTCAAGTCTTGAAGTTTCTCTCAGCTTTAATAATTTTAAATGTAAAATATAGCATTGATAAATTAAACATGAAGTACAAAAGCTTGTTCCCTTTTTCTTATCTAAGAAGTTGGTGTATTTCCTGTACCACCACTAATTTCTATAGTCTGTGTTAGCAGTGATTTGCTACCAGGGCAAAATCTTAAGTGGCTAGGCCAGAGAATCAAAGTCTCTTCCTCTGACTGGGGAAAAAAAATTCACATAAGTTTAGTTTGCTAAAATTTCAGGTATTTCTTTGTTTTATTATACTAATATTCTATTTAGACTTTTACCCAGAGTGATTTTATTATGCTGGTTATTAGATTATATGACTGTAAAAGTGGGTAGGCACTTAGACTATTATTTATTTGGCCTATGTGAACCGAGAGGGGGCAGTCAGCCCTTATCCCCTCAGGCCCACGAAGGATCAGTTTTGTTTTGTGGTGGAAGTTGCTGGAACTTGAAGCGGGCTTTCTGCCCGCTGAGCTTCCTCCTGTTGTCACTCCCAGCCTTCCTACCCTGGCCTGTCATTTCAGCAGCAGCTCACTGTGGCCATATTGATCAGCATAACTCACTAGTGTGATGTGTGGTTAAAATACTAGTTTGCAGGATATGGCATGGCGGTAGAGCATTTGCCCTAGGTCCATTCCCCAGCCCTGGACGGAGGTGGTGGGAGGTGGGTTGGTGGTCTCAGGAGTTAGAGAGCAGGGGTGTTTGGGGGTGAGTGTGTTCTGGCAAATAAGACTTACTGTAAATGGGAAATCCAGCCAGCCCACTTCGTATGTAAGGTCAGTATTTTAAAGACAAAAAGTACCTTACTGTTTTATTGAAGGTGGCTACTGATGCTTTTTCTTTTTTAAATCAGGCCTTTGATTCATAGGTTGCTTCTTTTTTCTACTGTCGCTTGTTGAATTTGAATCCTGGGATTCATTAGTACCAGACATTGTGAGTGTGAATAAAAAAATAAATTTGGCCAGGCACAGTCCACATGCCTTCAATCCCAGGCAGAGGCCAGCAGATTTCTGTTGAACTGCAGACTAGCCAAATGGTGAGAGAGGAGGGAAGAAGGAAACTGTTTTCAGTTTCATCCCACCTGCACAGATGAGATGAGCCACCCTGGTTTCCAGCAGGGAGCTAGCACAGTAGTCTAGACGGGCATCTGTCTCTCCCTTAGTTGTAAATAGATTCTTTGTCTTTTGGCTCTATCTCTTCTAGTGTTACATTTTTAACAGGTGGTAAATGTACCCAACTGAAGAGTATGTTACTTTAAAAACATGCATGGATAGTTTAAATGTAGTCCTTGTCTGCCAGAGAATGGGTTGTTTTTTCTCCGCAGTCCTTTATCTTCTGTGGTATTCTTTCCCAAGAAAAGCAGACAGTGTTCAGATTGGACCACACTTTGCAGCCCTCTTTTTCCTCTTAAGTCCCTCAGTAAAGCATGTAGCAGATTCTGTCCTTGGGTATGCCAGTGCTCTTGTATTCTAGTCATCACGGCAGTCTCGGGGAGATCTGAGTGCCTGGTTGTGCTGGTGGTGAATTTGGGCCTTGGAGAGAAGTCTCTGGGGTCAAGCCAAAGTGTGTTGCTTTGGGGTGTGTATGTGGGTCACAGTGATGTGTATGCCCCTTTTGATGACTTTCTTCACTACTAACCCCCATATGCTCTACCACCACCTAGTATAGCTTGTGTACTATCCCCCGTATCCCCCCCCCAAAAAAAAAAGCAGGGAGAGTTTGTCTATTTTCTAGTCCATTGCTTTTCATGTCAGACACATGGAAACTTATTTCAGGACCAAGAAGGAAAATGGAAGGGTCTGCTTTAAGCCAGAGGCCTTAGGTTCTACATACTCTTTGTTTTTCAGACCTAGGTCACAGCCTGGCAGTGAAACAGAAAAGGGCTGCCATACTTATGAAAATAAATGAAGATAATAAAATGCATCATTTATCATTGAAAGACTTATGAGTGTGTGTTTTGTACCCTTGTAGTATGTAGTATATTTATGAGTAACTGCCAGACTTTGAAAATAACTTGTTCTAGCCAAATTCTCATCACTAATGCCTCAACTTCTCCAAGTTTCATCATTCTGGCTCAGTGGGTGACCTGCGTTGTCCAGCTCCAGAACCCACATAGAGATGAAAGGACTCTACAGAGGGGCCCTCTGATGTCCACAGACTCCCACACAGTAACCACCACCACAATAATAACTACAGTAATAGTAATAAATCTTTAAGAAGGGGACTATTTTTGAATAAAATAAAAATCTAAGCTTAATAAATTACAGATTTTGAGCAGTGAAACATTATTGGGAGAGTGGCTAGGGAGATTATGAGGTTTTAGGCTATTTGCTTATACTGCTGTGTCTTCAGTACGTGTAGGGTTTCCAGAGATGGTGACAACTTTGTGTCCTTGTGGATACAGTGCCACCATATTATACTGGTAACAGTACAGAGGCATCAAGCTTGAGCCCTGCTGTGCTATGACAGTCTAAACCAAGTCATTTAACTCCTTTATGGTTGTTTACTCACCTACCACACATGTATGTAAGGTTGCTCTGAATAGGAGATGCAGCTCACATGCAGCTACTTTTGCCTCTTTGCGCCACAGTTGCTCATATTAGCTAACTTTAGAAGCCTCCCTGGGAATCATAAGAACCTCTGTAGGATTGGAAACAGTTTCCATCAGAATGTGTTAATCCCGGTAGTGTCCACAATAGGAACCTGTATGCATTGTTCAGGAGTTGGTTTAAATGGGGGTAAGTGGCTTACTGTCTGCCTGCCTGCCTGCCTGCCTTTGGTCCTCTGAAATTGTCCTTCTTGCCTAGAGTAGCCTTGTGCTTACCAATTGAGAAAGGCCTTTCTTGACCATATAGTGAGGTGCGTTCTGGTTTATCTGTAAAACTTTTTCTTTCTCCTCTGGTGTTTGGAAACAGGGCCCTGTGTAGGCTGGCCTCTCTCTGCCTCCCAAGTGCCAGGATGACAAGCATGCACCACAGCCTGGATAAAGGAGGGGATCTGAAATTCTGTCTCCAGCTACATAGCAGGTTTACAGGTGTGAGGCTGGGCAGGGAGGACGGGAAGTGGAATAGAGCTCATTGCATTAGTTACTGCTTGATTCTGGATTTTGTTTTCTGTTTCCCTTGAGCAGAGAACTTGATTGTACGTGTTTTTTCATGCACTTAAATCAATGTCTGAGGAACATTTTGAATGACTGAATGTAAAGTCAGAACTTATCTAACAGTTTTCATAGACAAGCTTCTATTGTAGGTACTCTTATTTTCTGTATACTTTCACATTTTATGAGTAGCTATTATTGTGCTTTAGTATACTTAATCTCAAGATAACCTTTTCAATTGTATTTCTGTCTCTAAATTGAAGTGTCTTGTTGAGAGTATGCTATGTTTAGATGTAGTATCTCCAACGCTGCAGTGTCTTAGGTTTGGTGAGATGTTATTTGGGAAGGTGGTGGATAATGATGTTCCCTTCTTTTCTCCACCCTACGTCTCATTCTCAGTGTTTGATTAGGTGCATCATGGCTTATTGTCACAGTCATGCTCTGTTGATTATTCCGTACATAGCTCCTCCTACCCCGTGCGTCCTGGGAACTGAATTTGGGCCATCCACTTTGATGGCAAGCACCTTTACCCACTGGTCCAACTCACTGATCCTCGTCTTTGGTGTATTCTCATGAGGTGGTGCACTTTTTGCTTTCCTTAAGGAACTGGAAGTGGAGCACGTGCTTTGTGCGGGCTCAGCAAGCACTGTGTTACTGAGCTGGGCTGCTAGTCTCTAAAGATGGAGTAGAGGGAGAGATGGAGACAGGGAGGCTTGGTCACTTAGTTAAGACCTTCAAGGTTTGTAGCCATCCAGTGTGTTGTCCACTGTTAGGAGGACCCTCCTTGTGAAAGGCAGCAGAGACTCGGGAATAGCCAGACTTACAGTGAGCCACTACTTCTGGAAGCCAAGAAGGACTCCAGTGTCAGTTGGTGAGCCAAAGACAACTTAATCACACTGTTTGCCTTTCAAACCTTTCAGACCTTGATGTGTTTGGTTAGTAGTTGAAATAGAACCCCATGCAGGGACATGAGAGGGGTTATATCCATTGATCATTACATTAATGGTATTTTGTTTATCTTGAGTCCTGTGGTACTTCAGATCATGTCAGTTTAGAGAGGGCCTCTGCCTTTCAGGTCTCACTGCAGCCAATGGAAGGCATAGATTTCAGTCCTTTGGTACAAAAGCAGCTAAGCAGTCCAGAGATTCTGGATTTTTGCTGCTGTTAGCGTTTCTGTTTTGGTCTAGCATAGGAAGATGCACTGGGAGAGAGTTGCTGAGATCTGGAGGGTAATTAAGAGGTAGCTGGAGCTGTTAGTGGTAAGGACAGCAGCAGATGCACTCACATAGGGAATGAACAGAAACCGATAGCTGGATGTGGTGAGGGGTCTGGTTTGGCAGGTTGAGAACCAACCTGGGCTACATAGTGTGAGATCCTATCCCCAAACACAACAGCTAAAAACAAAAAGCTACCAGGTAACTAAGGGCCTTACACACTATGCTAAACTTTATTTTAAAGATTAAAGGGGACCATTTGAAGTAACAGCAGGGTAAAATTAGCATTTTAGAGATTACTGCCTAAGGATTGGTTTAGAAGGGAAGTCTGGAATCAGGGAAGCATGTTGGGGAACATCTGGGAATAATCCAGGAAAGAATTAGAGCCTCTGCTCAGGTTATATGTATTTTATAATGCATAGGTTATATGGTGGAAATAGTGGTCATTCTCCAGCGTCATACCGAGGTTCACTCTCATGGAATTGAATTTATTTTACAGAAATATGTGTTAATTGTCCTGTTGTTTTTGCTTGTGTGGGTTGTGATGGAACACACTTGTAATCCTGCACTTAGGGGCAGAGGCAGGAGGACTGTTCTAGGCCAGTGTGGGCTATGCCTTTGTAAATAGTTGTGTGACCAGGATAGTGTTCTGTGGAGGTGTGGAGGTTTGGATTCCTTAGTGATTATTTTAGAGGAAAGTAATTTCTGTGGCCTAATTTTTCTTTTTCTTCTTTCCTAAAGGTTGTTAGCAAAAAATGGTGGATCGCCTGGCAAACAGTGAAGCGAATACTAGACGAATAAGTATAGTGGAGAACTGTTTTGGAGCAGCTGGTCAACCCTTAACCATCCCTGGACGGGTGCTTATTGGAGAGGGAGTCCTAACTAAGCTGTGCAGGAAGAAGCCTAAAGCAAGGCAGTTTTTCCTGTTTAATGATATTCTTGTATACGGCAATATTGTCATCCAGAAGAA
The DNA here is from genome assembly GCA_033318265.1 of Phyllotis vaccarum. Classification (NCBI taxonomy): domain Eukaryota; kingdom Metazoa; phylum Chordata; class Mammalia; order Rodentia; family Cricetidae; genus Phyllotis; species Phyllotis vaccarum. The sequence continues at coordinate 4,351,278 of JARWLC010000012.1, read as the reverse complement.
AAAATACAACAAACAACACATCATTCCCTTGGAAAATGTCACCATTGATTCCATCAAAGACGAAGGAGAATTACGGAATGGATGGCTTATTAAGACACCAACTAAATCGTTTGCTGTTTATGCTGCTACAGCCACTGAGAAGTCAGAGTGGATGACCCACATAAATAAGTGTGTCACTGATCTACTCTCCAAGAGTGGGAAGACACCGAGTAGTGACCATGCTGCCGTCTGGGTGCCAGACTCGGAGGCCACCGTGTGCATGCGCTGTCAGAAAGCAAAATTTACACCAGTTAATCGGCGGCACCATTGCCGCAAATGTGGCTTTGTCGTTTGTGGTCCCTGCTCTGAAAAGAGATTTCTTCTTCCCAGCCAGTCTTCTAAGCCTGTGCGGATATGTGACTTCTGCTATGACCTGCTTTCCACTGGGGACATGGCTGCATGCCAGCCGACTAGATCAGACTCTTACAGTCAGTCATTGAAACCTCCTTTAAATGACGTGTCTGATGATGACGATGACGATGATAGCAGTGACTAAGGACATGTGTTGGAGTATTTAATTAGGTGTGACGACCTGAGAATCAGCTGTGGGGAAAATGGAGATGTCCTGGCTCTCTGAATTTTACTGTAGCCATGACTTTGCCTGAGGAAGTGTTGACCTTTGTGCCTCTCTGTCCTGTAGACTAGCCCCTTGCTCTGTTCCTCTGCCCCCACAGACAAACTGCTGCAAGTGTATCTGACAGCCTTGGCTTCTGTTCTCCTTATTTCTAGAGTATTTTCTTGTTAGTTGGAAAAGATGTTTATTTTACAGATACTGTATTACATTTTTTCCACTGATAAGGAAAAACTAAAAGCACAGAATGATGGGAGCAAGAGTATAAAGCGATTAATAATATTAGTAGCCTTTCCTCAAGCACTCTATGTAATGGTTAGGATATCAGTGACAGAACATGGCCTGGGAATTCTTTACTTCCCTTTTCTGAATGCCAAGTGGTGCCTTACTGTGGCAGCATTGTCACACAAAACACAGCCCTGCCTTCTTAGTTCTTGGTTGACTTAAAACACTGGTGCTCTTACAGGTGATAAGTGAGTGTTTGATGGGAGAAGTTAGGGATATTTATTTGACAGCTACAAGGAACTAAATCTCCACTCTTATATGAATACATATTTTTCATAAAATAGTTGTGATTATATTTTTACCTCTTCTAGGCACCAAATTATAATGGCCACATATGTTTAAAATTAACCAGTCGGCACTCTCAGGAATTTGATTAGAAATTTATCCATAGAAGTGGTATATTCCGTCAGCTTCTACTTCCTAAGACATTTTTACATATAAATTTATTTGCTTTACATTATTTCTAAAAGGAAACATCTTACAAAAACCTGGTGGGGTTTTTGTTGTTGTTTTGTTTTTGTTTTTATTTTTTTTTCTGAGACAGAGTTTCTCTGTGCAGCCTTAGCTGTCCTAGAACTTGCTCTGTAGATCAGGTTGGTCTTGAGCTCGCAGAGATCCTCCTGCCTCTGCCTTCTGAATGCTGGGCTTAAAGACTTTCACCACCACTACCTGGAAAAAAAAAATGAAAGGTAGTTTGTTTGTTTTTTTCCCCCTGGAGGAGATCAAAGTCTGACTAGACTCCCTGCCTTCAAGCATTGTCAATTTTATTATGAAATTATCTTGATTTACACGTGGTGTTGTATTTTATGGAGTTTGTTTCTATTTTTGTAAAACAATCATATGTTTTAATCTGTTTCTAAAATCATTTTGCAATATATGGAAATAGAGCAGTTGATGTTCTAAATTACGACCATCAGTGAGACTGTTTTTCTCTGTGTTTGGAGGCAGCCATAGGTAAAGGTCCATTTTCTGCATGTGCTGGACGTCCACACATGTTCTAGTCATTCATGGGCTGCGTAAGTAGGTTTTTAAATGTGGGAAAAGAGGGCTAAAAATCTCTCTCTCTCTCTCTCTCTCTCTCTCTCTCACACACACACACACACACACACACACACACGCACGCACGCACGCACGCACGCACGCACGCACACATTAAAAAGCCTGCATAGTTCTGCAGATAGGTGTCCTGGGTAGCTTGCTCTGTGATGACAGTACTGATTTGACATTGCTGTTCAGCTCTGGAAGCCCGAGCTGTAGAGGTCTCCTGCCCTGTAGGGTGTGAAAGAAGCACAACTAGATAGAGCTTGAGGGTTTTGTTCTTGTTTTGTTTACGTTGTTGCTGTCAGATGGCTTCTGTTTGTTCCAAAGCAGCATATACATGTAGTCAATAAGCATGTTTGGAAAGGATCAGAAAATCAGAACAATTAGGATGGAAACTTGGCTGTACACAGGACTTGAGCAAATTCAGGAACCAAGGGGAAATGTCCTGAGATAACATTGGCATTGTCAACCTTTGTTGATTGTTTTTACAATAAAAAAATATTTTGCAGCTTACTTCCTGGTTTTCTTTTCTTTTTCCACATTAGGAATTGAGGATTTGCTAAGTGTAAGGTGCCATCTCCCAAGTAATGACATGGAAAGCTTGATCTCTAGCTTAGGCTTGTTCCTAACTAGCTCTTTTATAACTTAAATTAGCCCACTTATATTAATTGACCTTCCATCACATGGTATAACCTCTCTTCCATTTTGTACCTCCTATTTCCTTTCCGTGTCTCCTGGCTTCTGCGCACCTAGATTTTCCCCCTCTTCCTCCCTCTCCCCGGAAATCCCACCTATGCCTTCTGCCTAGCTGTTGACTTCAGTTTTTATTCCACCAATCACAGCAGTGCATCTTCACACAGTGGACAAAGATCCCATAAGGCTTCCTTTTTGTCTAAATAAAAAGGAAAGATTTTTAACTCTTAACATAAGATATATACAGTTATCAGGTAAAAATTATATTCACAATGTCTAGTCCATTTGTATTTGGCAGATATGAAGAAAGTATTGTATTATCCTATCTTAGTTCAAAATTTTATACCTAAACACTTTTTTAAATCATAATTTATCATTCTAAAAAATATCTTCCTAGACCTTAAAACTTCTTTTTAGATAAACAACTTAAGTGTTTTATTTCTCAGCCGTACAAACTGTATATCTCTTCTGTAAGTTTTTCTCTCTGAATTTGGTACCAAGGAAAACTGTACACTATCAAGTTGAGTCCCCACCAGAGCCGCAAGAAGGATATAATATTACCTGAATAAACAGGGACAAAGGCCGCTGCCTGGACGGTCACCCAAGGTTCCTCTGCAATGTTGGGACATCCATCTTTGGCCTCCAGGTATCTGACAGACTTTTGTGAAGCAGGAATTTTGAAGACTGTCCTACCTTATCTTGTCACAGTTCAACAGTTGCCTTTTGTGTTGGACAGCATTCTGTCAGCAGCTGAGATGGGCACTTTCTTGCCTGGTCGCTAACTACCACAACAAAAGCAAATTTCATATGGAGGTTCTTGCGTGCCCATCCTTTTTTTGAAGTAGCTGGAGCAGATGTGTCTCACTGTCATGAAAAGCCTTATGTTAAAACATTTTAAATGCCATATTTTTTAGATCTTTGAAGTGTTTGAAGACCCACTTAAAATGAGTGTTATAGATGACTGACTACCAGCTATATTTCTTTACTATCTTAAATAGCTTTCAAGAACTAAAACTTTTAAATGTTTAAATGAGCTGTATAGGTATAATCTTAAACAAGCAGAAACATAGTATAGCAATAAGCTTAAATTTGTATCTTATGCAGGAATATCTTGAGTAGAAGCGTGTTGCATAACAAGCTTTAAATTTGTATCAATATATAAAAACCCATCCTGATCTAAATGGCTAGTAATTTAGATTCAATAATCTACCCTTTATTCTATCCTTTCCATACTCCCCCTTTCTCTATTTTCAGAAGGAGATCCCTGAATCAATTTTTTATTGTTTAGCTTTTTTCTGACCATGACCAATAACAGCTTGTAGCCACTCCCCCTAAATGATGGCACATCTATAACCCACCAAATGACCCAAAGCCACCCAACCCACCTCCTGGCATCATGTTCTCTAGACTGCTTTCTGTTGTCTGGGGGAAACCCTGAGGGAAATGAGATAATGGTCAAATCCTAGGATTGCTAGTTGTATCATTTGTTATCCAGTCTCTGTGATTGGAAAGTGTAGGGCTTATCTAAGTCTTGGCTGGATAGTCTGTGAGGCTGGGCTCTCTCAGCCAGCAGCTTTGAAGTTGTTCTGGATGCAGAATTTTGAGGAAACATTCTGAGAGGCTGGGTCACCTGGGCTACTTCCTTCATTGGTGTCTGGTTCTTTATTTCTGAAGACACAAACTTTTAAATATAACATGTATCTGCATTAACACAAGTATGGAACGCGTGGTGTGTACAAGTCAACTACTTTTTTTTAATCCCCTCTGAAGCAAATAAAAGGCATCTGTTACCTTTATAAGCCTATTTGGACTATATAACCAAAACTTTGTCCATGCTATATGAAAGGATGGCATGTAAGTCACAAGGACTCTGTAGCCAACAAGATATGTTTCATCCAGTCTCAGAGCTGTTCCCAATGTCAAGGGATCAGCATATATGTCACCTGTTTAGTTTTTCTTGGCTTTTCCTCCCTCATGTCTGTAGCCAAGATCCTCAAGAGGTCTCCCCCCATCAAAGCTAACCATTAATTTTGAAGAGAATCATAACTTTTTGTTTCCCGTGGGAAATGATTGGGTGAAGCTCAAGCTCTCTCCCTAAACCCTGTCCCCTCAAAGCCTGCCAGATAACACCCCCTCCCCTAGAGCTGCCCTCCTATTCCAGATCCCCACCCCTGAGGAAGCCTGCCAAAAACCAGCCCCTCCCTGGGGCTGCTCAATACCACACCTACAGATTATTTAAGGGCCAGCAGCCTTATTTGCCATGTGACTCTCCCCTGCCTTTCCAAGGGTCACCCAGGATTGCTTACTCTGCCATTAAACCTAGATGTATTAATTTGGCTTGATTGGCTCATTGCATTGATGGTGGTAGGAACCCAACAACCAGGGTTGGGTTTTCCAGAAACAAAGCCATAACTTCTCCCCAACACAACATATTTTCTGACTTCCACTTTGAAGTTCAGACATTCTTACAGTATATATCATGGTTTAATATAGTAGTTTCCATAATAAATTATTTCCCTCAGCAATTGTTCATTAACATTCAAACAAAATGAACAGAGCACTATATAAGGTCCAAACTCATATTTCCATCATTAGGTAGTGCATATATATATATATATATGCATGTATGTATATTCTTTAAAAACTTTATTATTTTATACTTTATTTTGCAACTGTTTATACCCATTATCTTTCTTAATGTGTGTCTGGACCTGGCTTTACCTGTAGCATTGTGAGGCAAATCTTAAACTGTTAGGCAGTGGTTAGGACCTTCATTATGCAGCTCTGGTGGCTAGCTCCATCTCCCCTCAGTAGCCTCATGCTGGTGGGAGCCTTATTTTACCACCCCAGTTCTGGGAAGTTGTTGAGTACACATTCCAGAGTTCTGAGAGGAGACAGCAACTGTGGCAGTGCCGGTTGTCATGACTTCTGTCCATGTGGTCACACTGTACGTTGGGTGCCATATTATAATTGGATTTTTATTTGACTGCCAGCTCACACAGACTTCTTATTAATTATGAAAGCTTGGTGTTTAGCGTAGGCATGTTCCTAACTAACTCATAACTTAAATTAGCCCATTTATATTAGTCTATGTTCTGTCATGTGGTGCTACCTCTCCTTGTCTAGTACCTCCTATCTGTGCCCCCGGGTGACCCCCTGCGCACAGACTCTTCCTTTCTCTTCCCAGAAATCTCACCTGTACCCCCAGCCTATAAAAACATACATATTTATACAGTATACAAATGTCCCACAAAGTGTTACACATAATTATTTTACTTTAATCAGTAGTTATGAATATCAGGTATATTGTAGGCACTAACTAAGGGCAGTGAACAGAAGTTTTTATTTACAACTTTTTTTTTGAGATAAGGTCTCATTTAGCCCAAGCTGGCCTCAAATTCACTATGTAACAGGTAGCTCCCACTGTGTTGCTGAGAATGCCCTTGAGCTCCCAAGGGCTGGTACTGCATGCTGTATTCACACCCTGTTCATGAGGTACTGGGCACGGCGCCTAGGACTTCTAGGTAAGCACTCCACTGAGCCACATCCCAGCCCTTGTAGGTGCTTTAGGAGGTCACTAACCCAGGAACTGGCAGAATTCCTTGTCTTGATAACTCTTATCATCTTACCTTCCTGAGGATAGAAAAAACAGGGGAGATTGATTGATACTGTCATCTTTGCTGCCCAGTTATTGTTTTATTAAGTAACCCACATTAAAATGATAGTTGGAAAGCTTCCATAATATCTAATGTAGGGAAAGGGGCTATCCAAAGAAACCTACTCTGGCCCTGAAACCAGAGCTAGTGAAAGAAACACACCCTGGATCTGAGACCCAAGGCAGTGAAAGAAACTGTATCCCTTAACCCAGAACCAAAGAAATATGCCTCGACTCTGAAACTAGTACCAAAGGAACACACATGGTCCCTAGAATCAGAGCCAATGAAAGAAATATGCCCTGGCCTTAGAATTAGAGCCCCAAAGCTTAAAAAGGCCAGTGAAAGAAACACAATTTGGATCTGAAATGAGCCATCTGTGCCCCTGACCAGCAAAACTGATCAATCCCTGAGCAGGAATGACTAACCAATCCTTGAGTATTCCTGGAGAAGCTACTCCTTAGAGCCCTATATAAACCCCTCTGCCTGTTCAGGTGTAGGCTGCTCTTTCCCAATCTAATAGAGGCAGCCACTCTCCTCGACTCTTCCTTCCCAAATAAATCTCTCTCTCTCTTTCTCTAAAGAGTCTTGGGTGAAGATCTTTATTCGCAGGCACAGAGAAGAACTTATTGAGACATCCCCAGTGGACTGGACAGTTAGGGGGATTGAGCATAGCAGAACGGAACAGAAGAACTTTGCTGAGACATCCAGTAGGAGACTGAGCAAAGCCAATCTGAAAAAGTAACAACTTTTAGCAGGACCTGGGGAGATTGCTACATTTCTGCTGGGATTTCCCCTTTAGCAGAGTGAAGCAAAAGAAGTAACATCTTGGGCCAGAGAAGCAGAGCTCTGCTGAAGCTCCTTGGTGGGGGGAAGGCTCGGCTGTTGTAGCTCTCCAGAAGAGGAGCAGGATCCAGGGAGACCATCTCCCTTACACCCGAGCTTCAGGTATAGCCTGACTTCCTGAACAGTCAGGATACCTTTCCCTCCAGAGCTGAGCTGTCCCATTGCAGCTTCAGCTGTCAGCACTATCCTAACAGCTCCAGGTATAGCCTGACTCATCTCCCCCCACCCCCTGAGCTGTAACACTCCCTTACATCTAATGAGTTAAAAAAAAAAAAAAAAAGTGCCACTTTACCAGGTATTTTTTAAGCATGCTCCTGCAAGTTTGGAGAAAATATAATAATGTGCCTTTATTAGCAATTTTAACAGCCTTATTTGAAAGATGCTCAGTTTTACCTAACTACAATTCCCGTTTGGTATGTTCAGTTCTGTGATTTATATTCATTAAGTTGGGCACCACTATATTCTATTTTTAGAATATCTTTATTATGCCCTGCTTATTAGTCACTCCCCTCTCATTAGGCAATCACTTTTTGTCTCTTTTTATTTTTGCCTTCTGTTGGGGGAGGGGAGCTGTTTGACAGTGAAGTCATACACTATGTAGCTTTTGGTAACCCATTTAGTTCCCTAACATGCTCTCACGGTTGTTTACATGGCATTCATGAACACTTTCTTATTACCAATTTTAAAAATTACATTTATTTGGTGTGTGTGTGTGATTTGTATGCAAGTATGTAAGGCCAGGAGATAACATTGACACCCCTGGAACTGGGGTTACAGGCAATTATGAGTTACCAGATAGAAGGTTCTAGGAATTGAACTTGAGTCCTCTGGAAACCAAGCAAGCACTCTGTCAAGTTATCACTCCAGCTCCAGCTCCACACATTTGATGCTCTTTTCCACGGTGCTTTCCGTAGTGGCTGCACAATCAACATTCCTCCCCAGCATGTCAGAGTTCCCTCCCCCCACACCTTTCCCAGCATGTGTGACCTTTCATATCTTGATAATAGCCACACATGTGAACTCATCATGGTTCTGGTTTCTGACGATTAGTGACATTTTAAAAATATACCTGTTGATGTTTTGCATGTCTTTTGTGAAATGTCTTCATTTAGTTAAGTCCTTGCTAGTAGTAACTGGGCAGAAAAGCCAAATTATATTGAGGCAAATCTTACTAACACCAGCTTTGTCTTTGGTATGTTCTAGAAGCTGGTTTTGGTCTTCGGAGCCTACCCACAGCACATTTAAAAGTGGAGTTTACCCTCTGAAAAGAAAAGCTCATGAAACACACTGGCATTTTACTTGCTTGGAAATTCCTAATGAAGTCTGATGAGTCTTCTAATTCCACTAGAAGACAGTCCCTAACTCCTTTTCTGGGGGCTTTGGAGGGTAAATTCTGAGGATCAACAACTGAGGTCATAACCTTGTGGACTGTGGATTAAATGAGTGTTTCCAAAATTATGAGAGAAGAAAAAGACACATCGAGCTTTGTTAGAATTAAACTCCTGCTTCAAACAATTTCATCAAAAACTGGAAGAGCTGGGTGTGGTAGTACGTGCCTGTAATTCCAGCACTTGGAAGTCTGAGGCAGGAGGATTACAAACTGTTGTAATTTAGCCAGGTTAAATTAGCAAGACTTTTGTGTCAGAAGAATGAAGGGAAATGTGTGTGGGGCAGAGAAAGTAGGCAGGATATTTGCAAATTGTGTGTTTGATAAGAGTCTTATGACCAGATAGGATATTTAAGTGTTATGCCCAGATTATCGGTCCAAGACCATCAAGGAGTCTGAATCTGTATGTAAAAGCAAAGAATCTTTATTCAAGCTTAAGACTCTCTGCCTGTCCAAAGCAACAGTTAGAGGAGAGAGTGCCCAGCCTGGCCGGTGGCGTTTTGTAATGGTAGAGTTGGGAATGAGGGGATTTTCAGGGTTCAGGACCCTGATTAGCTGACATTTGTCTAGGAGTTTCTTTAAGAAAAGGAAAGTAGCCAGTTAATGGACTAATGGACACCTGGTGATATCCATAAGGTTGAGACCTTATTTCCTCTGGAATGTTAGGTATTTTTCTCTGGGATGCTAATTGGCCCACTCCTGGGTAGTGCCAGTTTTATAGCTTTTCCTGGCGACCTGGTGGCATCTACCAGTAAACTGAGTCTCAGGCCTACCTTTTAGCTGGTTCCTATCAACCACATGTCACAGCAGCTAAGCTACCCTGGTTCCCACAACTAGAAATATATACTTATCTGTCCTAGAACTCAAGATACAGTCCCAGTATTCAGCATGATGAGTAGAAAGACAGCCAAGTTTGTCTCAAAAATAAAACACCAGAATACCTCATTTCAAACTAGGTAAAGAATAGCCTAGGCTAACCCTGAACTTGTTATATAGCTAAAGGACAAGATTTTGGTTCCCAGCACCCATCATGCAATTCAAAACTACATGTAAGCTGCTTGTACTGAGACACACAAGTAAAAAATAATATTGCTGAGTAGTGGTGGCACACACCTTTAATCCCAGCACTTGGGAAGCAGAGACAGATGGATCTCTGGCTTTGAAGCTTTTCTGGTCTATAAAGCAAGCTTCCAGGACAGCTAGAGCTGTTGCACAGAGAAGCCCTGTCTCAGGGGGGAAAATCTTTTTAAAAAGATATTTAAACTATTTGTTTAATCCTGGCTAGTTTTTATGACAACCGGATACAAGTTAGAGTTATTAGGGAAAGTTTCAACTGAGAAAAAAATGCTTGTATAAGATTGGGCTGTAGACAAGCCTGGAATGCATTTTCTTAATTAGTGACTGGTGGAGGAGGGACCAGTTCATTGAGCCCCTTGTAAGTGGGGCCACCCCTGTGCTGGTGATGAAAGCAGGTTGGGCAGGACATTAGGAGCAAGCTAATAAGCAGCACTCTATGTGGCCTTTGTATGAGTTCCTGCCCTCGCTGATGAACTATTGTTGTGTGGAAGTGTGAATGAAATAAACCTTTTCCTCCCCGACTTGCTTTTGGTCATGGTGTTTCATCGCAGAAATAGTAACCCTGAGACAATCAGTATCCCTGAATATAAACTGATTTCTCGTCACCATATCTGTCGTCACACAGCTCTGACCCTACCCAGGTGTCTCCCTGGTGTCTCTTGAACCCTTCTCCAGCAGATCTTCCCTGGGCACCCTGCCATACTCCTGCACACACACTCACAGAATTGACCCATAGCACTTTGCTCAGCAGGCTGCCCTTTACCGTTATTTATCTACCCCCAGCACTCCTTCATCTCTCTTGGGACTGATCTTCCTCTGCTCTGAGGACAATCTTTGTATCCACAAGGCTTCATCTTGCAACTCTACATGTTGCATGGGTTTTAGCATTCCGCACTAACATTATGCTGCCTCACGAGCCCCTCGGAAACCATCAAGGGTTCTATGCAACAGCAAAAGCTCAAGCTTGGGCCCTCTGTCTATTCTGACACAACAGTTGGATCAGGGAGAGCCCTGAGCTCAGTTATGGCAGGGTTATTAAGGGGTAAAGGATGCTAAGGGAATTCCAGATTCAGGTGGGGGTTGAACTCCTGACTAGTCAGGAGTGAGGCAACAGAAGTCAAACAGAGATTGGTACTGGCGTTGACAATCTAGATTCAAGTGGTCAGTTCCTCGATGTTCTAGTGTCTAGTACTTGTTTTTCTTCTGACTGATGCTCAGCAGGGTAAAGTTTGTGTTTTTTTCTGGTTATTGTGAGGGCGGGGACTAGTCCCGGTACTGTTAGTCTGCAGCCTGTCATGGCTGCACTAGTGTTAAGTTAGACCTCGTCAACTAGACCTCCTTTCTAGGGCTGCCAGCTCTGACACTATTTGGAGGGCAAGGTCTCAGACTCCTCTCATGAATTACCCCACCCATACTATTCTAGAACATTCTCACTCTGAGCTTTGACACCAGACCCTGAGCCTCCCTGTTATGTAGAGGTTCTCACCCTATGATTCATGACAGGCTGCTTCCCGGGGTGGAGCACACCCTCCCCCCAACTCCTGCCCCAGGCTGCCTCGGTCCAGGATTTCTCAACTTGCTCAGGTTCTGTGCCCTGTGTAGGTCCCCGTTACACAGACACCCTGCGTTGGTGCATTCGCTGGCCCTCAGGAATGAATCGTTCAGAAGGAGAAAGGAAGAGTAATTGATGCCCATGGTATTGTATGCAAAATGTTAAGTCTGAGAAATGAAGGATGGAGAAGGCAAGAGGTCGGGAAGGAAAGCAAGGGTGGTGCTGAGGCAAAATGTGTCTTTCAAGAGAAACAGCATGTACGATAAGACAGATGTGACTATAGCTCTGTACTGCCCTGCCCCTCAGCCATCCTAATGTTCCTGCAGAGGATTTGAAAGTCATTGCTTGCCAGAGCCATGCTCTTTTGTGGGGTGCAGGTCCCAAAGAGGGTTACTCGGGTGACTGCCAGCACGTTTTCTGAAAAGAAGAACACACCTTTCATACCCCTAGGATTAAATGGGAGCAAAGGAGCATGTGAGCTGGGGTGTGGCTTGAGAGCAGGCGTTGAGGAATCTAGTGTGGACCTTGACAACAGGCACCAGTTGGTCACACATTAATGGAAGGGCCACGAGTCCCTTTGCCTAGGTAAGGAAAAAGGCTGCCTTAGTAAGCAGGCACATCCCACAAGCCCCCAAGGGGACGGAGGCCCTTATCCAAATCCTGGCCTTGGGAAAGGACTTCTTGGGGACCAGACACTACACTACAAATTTAAGAGTATTTTTTCATTTCTCGAGGGGATAAGCACTGATATGTCCCTAATTGAGTCTCCTTGTGTCTTAGTCTTTACTATATGGGCCTGTTTCCCTCATATGCTCCCAAAGGGAAGGTCCTGATGTCTACTCTTTCCCGTTACACTGACCATTCTGATCTCTATATACTTATTAATGGAACCCTTGCCCTTTAAGGCCTCAGGCTCTGGATCTGAATTGTAGGCATTTCATCCTATGGATCAGGTGTGTCTATTAAAAACTCTTTCCTGTTCTTGGTATAATTATTAGAAGGGCACAATGAGATTCCTGGTTCCATGGTTGTGGGTTATTTTTTTCCAAAGAGTTATTTTGTTTAAAAAGGCTGCTGTTGTACACATTTTCATCCTTTACCAAAACCAGTAAAAAGTTTCCCAAAGGAAAAGGCATTTGATTGAGTAGGAAGTCCAACCTCTCTCTTTCCCCAGACCCCTGCTTCTGAGGAAGCCCAGCAAAAGTGATCCCTCCCTGGGGCTGCTCAAGACCACATTTACAGATAGATTACTTAAGGCTTAATAGCTGTATTTGCCATGTGCCTCTCTCCCCCTGCCTTTCAAGGGCCACCTTGTATTGCTTTGCTCTGTACCCATTAAACATGAGCTTTTTCTAATTTGGCCTGATTTGCATTGTTGCTTATTGGGGTGCAGAAACTTTCAGCATTATTAGTGAGAATCATTAAAAATGAAAGTAAAAAGGTTCTGGAGAATCGTGGTCTGCAATGTCGAGATGCTGGAACTTTGTCAGGCAGCAATGGTCCCACGCGGTCCACACCAGTTGCTTCACACCAATTATCTTGACCCAGTTTGCCACAGCACCTAAGTGCTCTCCCCTTTAAAGTAACCTGAGCCATTTCCAGTGGACCCTGTGGATGGTAGAAGCGGTCTATGGAGGAAACCTGGGGCCTCCTTTTGGGTGAGGAATTCCTGAATGGAATTGGCTGGACTTTGAACAGAGTCTTGGTGAAAGGAACCAGTGTTTTTGAAGTACCCAAGTTTCCAGAAAACACTTGAAAATCTGTATTGATGTGGAAAATAGATGATCATGACCATGATTACATACGGTCTCGTTTGCGTTTGAGCCGATATAATACATAATATAGTTCAGGAAAAGAGTCTGAAATAACAACTGGTGTGTACATTATAATACATTGTTGATTAAATTATAATAACTATACAGAATAGGGTGCCATTTAGAAACAGAAAAGATAGAAAGCTTCTAAAGCTACTGCTTTATTGGGTATTTTTGAGGAGATTCTCACTGTATAGTCTAGCTTAGTCTTGAACTCATATCCTCCTGTTATCGCTCCCCAGTATTCAATTACAAGACTGTAACTCTGAGATAACTGAGATAGTTTATGTATTTGTTTTTATTTCTTTAATACTTGTTTATCTTTATGTGTGTGGGCACTTTGCCTACACGAGCGTCTGAGCACCATGTGTGGTGGCCAATGGTGGTGTCAGAACTGCTGTTACATATGGCGTGAGTCAGTGATGGTGCTAGGAACCCAGCCCAGATCCTCTGAAAAAGCGATCTGTGATGAGCCATCTCTCCAAATTATATAGGTTGTAGGTGAGGGGCCGTGGCTTGTCTACCACAAGCTGGGTTTGTGCTGAATGCTGTAGGTAGGACTTGAGTGACTAACAGCATCAGGGGAGGAAGCTACGGTAGCTGCCAAGAATGTGGAAATGGGCTTTTTGGTGTCTTTTCTTTGGAGATTCTCTGAGTTAGTGGGGTTTGGAGGGAGAGAAAGGAATAGGGTTTTTCTCCTCTGAGTTCTGATGTCAAGTCCCATTTAAGAAGAATTCCTGTCACTGACACTCACTTGCTCCTGTTCTTCCGGAAAGGCTCTCTCTCTCTCTCTCTCTCTCTCTCTCTCTCTCTCTCTCTCTCTCTCTCTCTCTCTCTCTCTCTCTCTCTCTCTCTCCCTTCCTCCCTTCCCCCTCTGTCCTTCTGTTATTATAATCATATCTCTCTAATAATAAAGTCCAGTGTAGAAATAGCTTTTAATAGCTCATCACTTCTAATAGCTTAGGGCATGAGGCCGTTCCAGTCACAGACACCTGCCGCCAGCTTATCCTGTAATTCGTTACTGTATTATGCCAGATCATACATGATCCCAACACTTCTCTGTTTATAACTAAACACCACTCCAGAATTTAAAAAATGACTACATTTATTTATTGTCTCTCTCTGTGTCCTGCATTCAAGAACTCTGGCACATGTGTGGAGGTAACTTGGAGAGGTCTGATCTGTCCTTCAACCATGTGGATTCCTGGGAAAGAACTGGGGTTGTCAGGCTTGGGGACAGACACCTTGGCCTGCTAAATCATCTCAGCCCTGTTTTAGAATCTCCCATTTAATCTCAAGCAGAATACTGGAGTTTCACTGAATCACATCACTTCAGACAGCATGAGAATATAAGGGATGTTTCACCTAGTTTACTCCTAAGTAAGAAATAGAAATAGAAACATTGGCTTAAAACATGTCCTTTAACATTTCTAATGTAATTTAGTGAGACTGGGTCTCACTATGAAGCCCCCAGCTGTCTTGGAACTCTGTAGGTAGACCACGCTGTTCTCAAATTCACAGAGACCCCCCCACCCCGACTCTGTCTCCAGAGCACTGGGACTAAAGGCGTGGGCCACCATCCCAGTTTTTTGTTTTATCTCTCACACACTGTGGTCAGGCAAGCTTGGGACTCATTCCCTAACCCAAGTTGGCGTTCCACTCACCATCCTGCTTCCTGAGTACTGGGATTACAAGTGTCAATCACCAAGTCCACGTCCCTTTTAACTTTTAACAAAAATATAATGTTTAAGAATATGTTTGATGTGTAAATGTGGATTTTTCTATCTTGTTATGGGACTCTGATGCTGGCCCACTAGGAAGCAGCTTGGCTCGCTGGAGAGACCTGACCCCATAAGAAGCATGTGGGGAAGGAAGCTAGGCGCTCTCTCTTGGACAGTGAATTGCTGGCAAGGAGCCACGAAGGAGCTGGATTGGAGCGTCTTCATCCCTTTTGGAAATGAAGAGCCAGCCACAGCTGGACCTTCACTGCGTGGCAGCACCGTTCTGTACTGTGAGTGTAGCACATTGATTTTTGCCTATTACTAAACGCTAACTTGACCCACAGACTTTCTTTTTTATTATGGCAGACAAGGAAAAACATCTGTATTTTATCAGCAAAAAGCTGACAAAGCTAGTGTTGATGACTATCAATATGTTGATTATGTTTTATTTGTAGACATTTAGTTTAGTTATAATAATCATTGCAGAGATGTAATCTTAAATTTTAGTACACGATTTATACATAAGAAAAACTTTTTGCCAGGCTGAGAAGTAGTCTGTTTGGTGAAAGCTAGTGAGGGAATATACTTTTCAAGTTATGCTTGAACTGCATGTTAAGCCCACACAGGTTTCTATGATGTCTCCAAGGGACTCACATGGTACCTTTCTTCATCGTTGCTCAAGGTCTCAGGCAAATTGAATTGCTGCCGCTCCGAGTGTTGTGAGTGTACTCTGGTTTCCCGTGGGCTGGCCTGTTGATGGTTATTTTCTTACTGATATTATTCTTTGGGGAGCCCACCACACAGCTCCTAAATAAATCACACATGGGGACGTGTTCTTAATTAGAGATGCCTGGCCTTAGCTTGGCTTGTTTCTAGCCAGCTTTTCTTAACTTATTATGCCCCTGGGCTGTTACCATTCTTTTACTTCTGTAAATCTTACTTTCACTCTTACTCAGTGATGGCCCCTATCATCTTGACTTCCTCTCTTCTCGATCCTAGATCTGCGCCCCCATTTCTCCTACTATTTATTCTCTCTCCTGCCCAGCTGTTGGCCGTTCAGCTCTTTATTGGACCATCAGGTGTTTTAAACAGGCACAGTAACACAGCCTCACAGAGTTAGACAAATGCATCATAAAAGAATGCAGCACATCTTTGCATCAATAAACAAATGTTTCTCAGCACAGACAAATATAATACATCTTAAGATAATATTCCACAACTGGCCAAATGACTCAGTAGGTGTGGTAGTTTGGATGTAATTGGTCCTCATAAGCTCAGGAAATGGCACTACTAGGAGGTGTGGCCTTGTTGGAGTAGGAACGAGCTCATTGGAGGAAGTGTGTCATCGGAGGGGTGGGCTTTGAGGTCTCCTATGCTCAAGCTGCTCTCAGTATAGTTACAGTTCACTTCCTACTGCCTGCGGATCAAATTGCAAAACTCTCAGCTTCTTCTCCAGCACCATGTCTGCCTGCATGCCGCCATGCTCCCCACCATGATGATAATGGACTGAAACCTCTGAAACTGTAAGCCACCCACAATTAAATGTTTTCCTTTATAAGAGCTGCCGTGGTCATGAAGTCTCACAGCAATAGAAGCCCTAACTTAGTAGGTAAAGGCACTTTCAGCCTTGACTGACAACCAAGTAGAGCACTGCCTATAAACACCATTTAACTGTTTAGTAGCAGGGCCTCTTTGCTGCTAAAGCTGAGTCAGGAAATATCTCTTAAAGGAGCTGTGCTTCTGCTTGCCACCAGCAAACAGAGCTCTCCCAGAAATGCTGCTACCAATGAAGAAGCTGTCATTGACTCTGTTCCTTTTTTTGCCTGTGAGAACAGAAACCTTACATCTGTCATATACAGCTCATGCTTGTACCAAGCCTCTGTGAGACTTCAGGAACTGGCCTTGCTGAAGCTTAAGCTGCACACCACAAGTTTGACATTTTGTAGCTCAAACCCACACGCCACTTGGTACCATGGCCCATTTAAGAGACATAATTCAGAAGCTGCTTTTGGCTCCATTTCTGTGTTCTAGAACCCTTTTTAGGTTTTTCAGGCTTTATGTGGGTGCACGTGCCTCACGTCCCATCCATGAGACAACTCCTGAAACCCAAATGGCAGAAGGAGAGAACTGACTTCCAACAGCTTCTCTTTGGCCATCATATGTGTGACATGGCATACACTGACACATATAAATAATAATAAAATAATAAACTAAAATTGCCCCTCTCCTTTGGAGACCCAGTTTGTCTCTGTGTGATATGAATAGAGACTGCCTTTAAGTTATAGCTGCTGTAGTGATTTGAACAGGAATGGCCTCCATAGGCTCATAGATTTGAATGCTTGGTCACAGGAAGAGGCACCATTAGGAAGTGTGTTGGAGGAAGTATGTCACTGAGGGTAGGTTGTGAGGTTTTAAACGCTCAAGCCAGGCCCAGTGTCTCTCTCTCTCTTTTGCTGAAAACTGCCCATTCCAATGTAGAACTCTTGGTTTCTTCTCCGATACCACGATTGTGTGCACACCACTGTACTCCATGCTGTGATGATAATGGACTGAACCTCCAAACTGTAAGCCAACCCCAAGAAATGCTTATAAGAGCCGTGGTCATGGTATCTTTTGGCATCGATAGAACACTGACTAAGACAGCTGGTGATTTCTTTCCTGCTAATTACACATGCCTTTGTTAAAGAGAATAGCAGTAATACCTCACACCAGAGTCACTCTGCTCTAAGTGTGGTTATTGAGTCAGCCGGACACTTTCATCAGCCTTTGAGGTTTGGAGACACATCCAGTAAGTGGCAGGCACAGGGTGTGGTTGCAGGGCTCATGTCCCTGTGCCTAAGCTAAGAAGGTGGTTATTCAGCTGTACAGATCTTTCTGTTTGGGGGATGTCTGAAGGTTTGCATTTTGGGCCACACTGGCAGAGTCACTTCCTACAAGGTTCGGCTAGATCTCAGCCTTTCCTTGTGGTTGGCTTTGAGGGGCTTCCCTTGCGTTATCTGTGCATTTTACCTATTACTGTGACATTTCAGTTTATGATAAACCTGTCTTGACTGATAAGCGTGGCCTTCCTGGGGAGAAAACTAAACTATACTGCAAACTTAAAAAACTATACTGTAGACTAAACTGCCTCAGCACCTCCTTGGTCACCAAAGCACCCCAAATTATGATCTAAGAAGAAACATGGAGAGCCTGCTTTGAGGAGAGCTTCTCCCTTCCAGGACTAGACTGGGGCCCGTCATCTTCATTGGCATGGAAATGTCACTGAATTGTGGCTGTACCTTCCCTGCTCACTCATTTGACTAAGTGACAAAGCACCTGATGTCACTGAATAGCAGTACTGAGGGGCAGGTACTGGACATACTGCTGTGATCAAAACAGCCTTAAGTTCTCGTCCTCATGAAGTATGAATCATATTAATGGGATCATAAAATAATATCATGAAGGCTGAGCTCTGTGATGACAAATGAGGGAAGATGCCAGAAACTTCTTACTATAAGGAATGGAACCAGGGGGAAGTAGTCAGCTTTGAGGCTCTAGCGTGTACATAGCAGGTCCTCGTCAATGCTAGAATGACTGAGCAGTAAAGCATAATACTTTACAGGTATGGTAGTACATGGCTATAATCTCAACTTTCAGCAGGCTGAGACAGAAGAATTGAAAGTTCAAGACCAACTTGGGCTGCATAATGTGATGCTGTCTCATTTTAAAATAAAAGGAGAAAGAGGAATTGAGATTGCTCAGTGGGCAAAGGCAGTTCCTGAGACCGACATGGTGGAAGCAGACGATGTGCTTCTGAAAGTTGTTCTCTGAGTCCCCCGAGCAGACTGTCCTAGTTAGGGTTTCTACTGAGAAGATAAAATGCCACTGAAAGCTGCTTGGAGAAGAAATGGTTTTATTTCACCTGACGCTTCCCTATAACAGTTTGTTTCCTGGAGAAGTCATGGCAGAAACTCAGGGTAGAAGCCTGGAGACAGGAATGGGTGCAGAGACCATGGTGGAGCGCTCCTCATGCTCCTCATGCTCCTCAGCCTGCTTTCTTTATGCATCCTGGAACCTCCAACCGAGGAATGGCACCACCCACAATGGGCGGGGCCCTCATACATCAATCACTGTTAAGAAACCCCCCTATGGGCTTGCCCACAGGCAATTTTATGAAGGCATCTTCTCAATTGTGGTCCCCCTCAAGCTTGTGTCAAGGTGACAAGACCCAGCCCCACATCCACGGGAGCGCCCTGCCCCTGTGAATAATGCAATAAAATAACAGCAGAAATCGAGTCTGCTGTCCATAGTGAGAATCAGCTATTATGACTCCATCCTGAAGGGTGAACACTTAAGTAACTCACGCTTGGAAAGTCAGACCTTCTATATATTTTTGACTTGATTCAAGAACTTGCTTTCTCACTGCATTCAAAAGGAGTGGTAGTTTTCAAGGTTAAGTTTGCTACATCTCTTAATGAATTTGTTAATATTTCCTCTGGGGGCCTGCTGAAGACAGATTGATCTTGCTCCAGGGTGACAGAGGGAAAAACATGTCTGAGTAAATTAGGCATGCCATCAGTGGTGATGACTGGGAAGCCAGCCAAAACGTAGCTCAGCCAGGGCTTATTCTTATTTAAAGTCCTCTTGTGTCCTAGCCTGTCCTCAGAAGAGTGGCTTTGAAGCCACTTCTTGGCTGCTTTGTTTGGCTTTAGAGAGCAACCACTAATTAGGACGTTATATATCTGAAGAATGTAAGGGTTCAAACCTCTCTGCCAGCTCCTAAAACAAAGAACTTTAAAAGGACGGGATGGGATTTGCTTCTTGGCACTGGAGTGGGACAGCCCCACCCCCTTAAATGTGACACCAGGGAGAGCCTTCCCAACCCTCACAATAGCCTTCTCTACGGTGGGCTAGGCCAGCACTGCCCCTGTATGGTACTGCTTGTATTGCTTTACCTGGGCCTGTGTCTCAAGCTACCAGAGTGAGGTGATGCGTGCTAGTCATCCCAGCACTTGGGAGGACCAGGCAGGATCAGGAAGGAGTTCAAGGTCATCCTCAGCTATGAAACGAGTTCAGAGTTATCGTATGGGCCATGTGAAGAGTCTGTCTCAAAAAAGGGTGCAGTTTATTTGTCTGTCCTTTGGCTCACATCCTGACATAGGACCAGCTTGCTGAGCTGAATTTGGTAGCGGCATCCATCTGAGCTTACTGAGTCTTGGGGGAAAATGTCTTCATCAGTTGCAGACATGCTGAAACATTTATGTCTGTGGGGTTGGGGATGCGGCTCAGTTGGTAGAGTGTTTGCCTAGCATGCACGAAGCCTTACATTCGATCTCCATCACCAAATAATGAAATGGCACAAGTTTATCATTCCAGCACCTAGGAGGTGAGGTAGACACAGAAGATCACCAGTCCAAGATCATTCTTGGCTACATAGTATTCAAGGTGTGTCTGGGACCAACGACTCCTCTCAAAAACCAAACCAAACAAAACCAAACCAGACACTGCATTGGCTGACAGTGCTGTCCAGGCCATAGAGTGCCAAGGAAGGCAGGCGCCTGTTCCTGATTCCCAGACTGCTCTGTGGTGTGACAGGAGGGGTGGCTTGCTCAGTCTTGTGTTCCAGGTGCCAGCGGGTGCAGGGTTTCCCTTTGAAAAGACATCTGTGTCATTTCCCTGGCTGTGCTGTGCCTTGGCAGAGCCCAGAGCCTCTCATTTGCAAAGGGCTTTGTCTGACTTTCACATCATCACAAACGGTCTAGTGGGATCCCCCTCTTCAGACTGTTCTTTGAGTTCAGTCTAGCAAAGGTGAAGGTTTCTCCCCACACCTCTTTCCTACTGTCCCTTGGAAATAGTGTTCTGAGGATCTGAGGACCTCTTAGAGACTTTGTTTTTCTTCCACCTTGCTAAAGGATGATCCCAAGTCCAGATGACACTTGTGTTTGCTGGGGAATAAGAAGCTGAAAGCAGGCTCCACTGAAATTTCAGGTCAGCAAAGGCCAGACTGATCAGATAGCTCCAGATATATAGCAAGAGGAAGGCAAAAATAAGTAAAAAGCAGTGGGTGCATGTTTCCATCTGTGCTCCTGGCTGCTTGGAGATTAAGGTGGAGGTGGGGGACCAATGGAGCCAGGAGTTTGAAGCCAAAGTGAGACTTTGGCTTTATTATTACTATTTGCTTCACATTTGTTGATTGATTGCTTGCTTGTTTGATTGATTGTGTTCCGGGGCGGGGGGTAGGAGGTGGCACACCTGTCATGGCCCTTGTATGGAGGTCAGATGACAACCTGTCTGGGTCATTTCTCTTTCCTTTCTCTGTGGGCTCTTACAGATTAAACTCAAGCTCAGTGGCAAGTGTTCATACCCACTGAACCATCTTTCTGGCTCAAAGACCCTGAAATTTAAGGAAAAACAAAAGCACATACTGTAAGGAGAATGGTATACAAACTTCTATATTAGGGAAGTAACAGTGTGTAGTATGAGGTCTCTGTTCCGGACTTTCAGGCCTAGCCTCAAGTTTTAGGCTCTCAGACTCATAGACCCACAGAGACACACAGATGCTTTCAATAGTTTTAGGCTGATCGGCCTAAGGCCCAGGCATATCACTTGCTAACTCTTTACTCTTAATCTAACCCATGACTCTTATCCTGTTCAGCCATGTGACTCGGTACCTTTTCTTAGAGCAGCGTAGTTGTCCTCTGCTTCTCCCGGCTTCTCTCTGGCGTTCTGCTCTGTGCTTCCTGTTCTCAGAGTTTTCTTAGTCTGGTAGCCCCGCCCACACTTCCTGCCTGCCTTTGGCCAATCAGCACTTTTTATTAAACCAGTGGGTGGGATGATTATTTACAATGTGACAACATAATCTACTACATATCCCCTTTTCTCTTTTTAAAACAAGAAGAACTCCACATCTAATATTCTTTCCCCCCTTATCTATAATAACTTATAAACAACACTATAAATAAACATGAACATCCATAATCCATGTTTTGGGAATGTGGGCGTCATTCTCTAGGCTACTTCCTGCTGAATGGGGACGCTGACAATCTCATGGGAATCCAAAGAAAAATTTAAGATTATGGACAAGTCTTTAGTGGAGTAGTCTGTAAGGCTGGGTCATCTCAGCCAGTCTCCTTGAAATTGTTTTGGATTCAGAGCTCTGGAACTTCAACAGAGGTGCTCTGAAACGCTGAATCATCTGGTTCATCCATTTCCATTGGAGATTTTTCAGGGGGTCTTCCTCTATCAAACTTTATGTTCTTTATCCAGGAATAAATCCACAGCTTCTCATTTTCTGTGGAAATAAAAAGAAAATCTCTTCTCCAAAGTAGCATATCTTTGGATTTCAGTTTTAAAGTAAACTCATTTACAAAATATATAGATTGAATTACTCCAACAGCATTTATAATCAGCTGTCTTTTAGCAGCTTTTACTAAGTCATTTTCAGTCAAGAAGCTTAAAGATAAGACAATAACATACAGTATCCAGAGACTCTTTGTATTTTCCATCTTTACGTGGCTTATTTTGTATTTATTTATTTTTACTCTATTTCTTTTTTAAGGGCTTTCTCTATCTTTTCTTTTCTTTCTCTAAGCCTATGTATATATATTTTCAACACACTCTAAACCACTTGGACTTTAAAAAAAAAAGTCTTTACTGTATATTTATTTCTTAACTTTTTCTGTCTCTGACCACACCTTTGTTTGCCTAGGGTGATTGACTCCACCCAGATTCTTCTATTTCTTTCTGTTTCTGAACACACCTTTAATCTCCCAGGATTCAAGGTTGGTAGGATGGATGGATGGCTCTACCCAACTTCTAGTCTAATTTCATAGAATTTATCTTTTTAGCCCAGGTACTCTGGGGAATTTTAGGGTCCATATAACTACCAAGTAAAGCTTTGCCATCTGCTGCTCATTAACTCCATTTAAGTATTAGGCAGCAGGGCCTCTTAAAAGACTCACAAGTATTTTGCCTCTAAGGCTGAATCAGGAAGCTTCTGTTCAAAAAGCCAAGCCTCATTTTGCCTCCAGCAAACAGAGTTGATCCAAGAAAATATCACCACTAGAAAGCCATCTTCCATTCTGTTCCCTTTTTGTCTTTATGAACAGAAACCTTAAACACATAATTTACAACTTTTTCTTATATCGAGAGTCCTGTGAGACTTTAGGAAAAAGCCATTTTACACCTTAAGCTGCACTCCAAAAGCCTGCCATTGTAGCCCAAGCCCGCATTCCTCACCACTGTGTCTCTGTACCACGGCTCACATGAGAGACACAACTCAGAAGCTGCTTTGGGCTCTAGACCATTTTTTTAAGCTTTCTCCAGCTTTATGTGGGTATATATCGTGTATATCACTCATGTTGGGCTGCCATTTGTAGTAGGAGGTTTCTGGCCCGGACTTATGGGCCTAACCTCAAGGTTTAGGCCCACAGACCCACAGTCCCGCAGTCCCACAGAGACACACAGAGGCTTATGATAGTTTTAGGCTGATCGGCCTAAGGCCCAGGCATATAACTTGCTAACTCTCTACTCTTCATCTAACCCATGACTCTTATCCTGCTCAGCCATGTGGCTCGGTACCTTTTCTCACAGCAGCATAGTTGTCCTCTGCTTTTTCCGGCTTCTCTCTGGCATTCTGCTCTGTGCTTCCTGTTCTCAGAGTTTTCTTAGTCTGGTAATCCTGCCCACACTTCCTGTCTGCCTTTGGCCAATCAGTGCTTTTTATTAAACCAGTGGGTGGGACAATTATTTACAATGTGACAACATAATCTCCCACAACAGTGCCAAGGAGGTTTGCTTCAGTTAGTATCTCAGTTAGGGTTTCTATTGATACAGTAAAACACCAAAAGCAGCTTGAGGGAGAAAGGGTTTATTTCCACTTTTACTTGTGATACACAGGGCATCATCAAAGGAAGCTGGATCAGGAGCCTCCAAGTGAGAACTGAAGCAAAGACCATGGAAGATCAGAGTTTACACGCAGACTTGCTCCTTGTGGCTTGCTCAGCCTGGATTTTCATATCATATCACAATTTTATGCCATTTTTCATTTCTGAGATCAGTTTCATTTTTCCAGGCTGTAGGTGAGGATGACCATAATTTGATCTCCAAGTCACCACCTCATGAGGTCTGGCATTCCAGGCCAATGCCAACAAGTCTGAGTTTTTTGTTTTTGTTTTTTGTTTTGGTGTGTGTGTGTGTGTGTCCCCAGCAAAACTGAGTGAATGGTAGAGCCTTGTGCATCAAATACTTGTGCCATCCTACATTGGGACAAGTCCGTGAACCTGCATTTGTACCCCTAGCCCTGAGTGTGAGGATGTGGCAGTCAGAAGGATATGCAGTGAACTTCAGTTCTCATTCAAGATGCAGGAGCTCATCAGAACCGGCTGGACCGGGAAGAATAGTACAGCCAGTGTGTCCTGCCTGACTGCCCCCTTTCTTGTCTTCTTTACTTCACAAAGTCTTTAAGAGCCTTGAAACGCAGGAAGGCATCCGGAACTGGACAATGAGGTTTAAGACAAAGCCAGCTTCAGTGGCGCTGGCCCTCACCATGGAAGGAACGTGGGCAGAATCCTCCAGCAATTAATCAGGCCAGCATCCACTCTGCCCCAAGTCTGAGCAAAGCTGGGAATGAGTAACAACCAACCCCAGCCATTCTCTTTGTTCCGTCTGAGTGAACCAGTAACTTCAACCCAGGCCCAGTACCCAGCCTCTGTCTCCTGGCACACGGAAGTCTAGGAAGAAAAGTAGGTGGGGCTTGGACTTCAAATTAAACAGGAAGCCAGAGCATGCAGGGATGGCCTGGGCTAGGGTTTGGCATATGTGATCTGAGCTCTTTGTAAGATCACCACAGTTTTAATTTCGTAGGGGATAATGTGTTTTCTTCTCTTCTGACAGCCAGGCACATTAAAAATTAACACGTGGAATTTGAACTTGGAGGGTAAAAAATTTACTCAGGATTAAGATCCCAGGAACCTTCTTATAATGTTTGTCTACTGATTCACTTAGAAGGGGAAGACAGAAAGCCAGGGCTAAGCAGGGACTCTTCCTGCTAAGCATCATCTTCATGACTATTGTAAGTTCTTATGTGTGTCAAGAAATGTCTCGGAAGCTGGATGTGGTTATGAACTGGGTCCTGTAAGCCCAGCACTTAGGAGGCTGAGGCAGGAAGGTGGAGGGTTCAAGAGGCAGTTATATAGAGCTTTGGCGGTCAGTCTGAGCTTAGCAAGACCATTGAGAGAGGGAGAAGGGGAGGGAGAGAGACAGACAGAGGTGGGCAAGAATACTGACTTTGAGAAGTGGGCAACGTTACTGGACACTTCTCTTGGAGAGAGACTTGGATCTAGGGAAACCGAAGACTTCCAGTGCCTGTCTTCGGGTTCTTGCTGCTGGGAAAGAACCGTGACCAAAATCAACTTGGGAGGAAAGGGTTTATTTTTAATTTCATCTTACAGCTTGTGGTCCATCTTCCTGGGAATTCAGGTCAGGAACTCCAGGCAGGAGCTGATGGAGAGGCCACGGAGAAGAGCTTCTCACTAGCTCCCTCCTCATGGTTTGCTCAGTCTGCTTTCTTATAGAGCCCAGGCCCACCGCCCGGGAGTGGTACCACCCACAGAACTGGGTTCTCACATCAATAATCAGCTGAGACAGTGAACCACAGTATTGCTCACATAGGTCAATCTGGTGAGGACACTTTTTTCAGTTACCTCATCTAAAATAACTCATTTGGTACAAGTTGGACATAAAAACTAGCCAGCACAGTACATCACTAGCTGGTGTTAATCTGGGTTAAGCTCGGTAGAATAAAACAACCTTTGTGGATCACCTCACCCCTTCACTTTGACTTAGGAAAAGGAGCCATTTCCTTACAGGATAGTGGGATACTGTCCCCTTCAACCCATACCCCTTTGGGCTTAGTTTAAGGTTTCTGGTCAACTGGCTTTTTTATACATGAAAATGTGATCCACATGTGGGCTACTGAACTTTCTAAGGGCTATAAGAACTAAGAATTTGTTTAGCCCTTATTATAGTCAGCAAAACAGCCTTTTAAAATACATCTTTATAATTATTTATTTTTGAGATAGGATCTCATTGTATAGGTCTGCCTGGTCTGGAACTCACAGAGATCCCCCTGCCTCTGCCTCCCGAATTCTGGGATTAAAGATATTGCACCCCCACACCTGGCTGTGAAGCATCCTTCTAAGGAGGCTTGTTTCTCACTATCCAAATACAGCAGCTTGGCTGGAAGGCGCCGGGGTTCAGTCTCCCTGTCAACCAGCTACTAGCACCCCTCACTTCTCCCAGTGTTCTCAGCAGTCTCTTATGATACTTTTAATAACTTCTATGGCCATAAAAAGATTAATATGTTAACATTTAAAACTGAACCTTCTGGGCCACTTCAATCCTTGTTTCTTCCCTGGCTTAGTTTTGACTTCTTGACCCATGACTATCTAACAAAGTAATGAATTAATATCACGAAGCCGAGCCCTTTGCTTTCCCTACAGTACCTTACCTGGTATACAGCAGGTGCCTAATAAGCACTTAACTGAATGGACACTGGCAGCCGCTGTAACCCAAGCCCACCCCATGGCTTCGGTATTATTCCCAGCTGCTAACCATCAGATGATTGACTTTGGTGGGTGAAGAGTGAGGGATATAACTGGCATCATCACTGAAGGATGCTCTATGCTTGCAGAGAGCCCGATAAGGGTCAGGTGCCTGATTTAATGTTCTGTTGTCATTTCTAAAATTCTTCATATATTTTTCTTTTTCCTTTTTTTGTGGGGGGGACTTCTGGTCCTCTGGACTCCACCTCCTGAGTTCTGCGATTACAGGTATGAGCTACCACATTCAGTTTCTGTGGCACTGGGAATCATACTCAGGAACTTTTGCATGCCAAGCAAACATTCTACCAAGTGAGCTATACATGATGCCACAGGAACAGTTTATTCAGTGAGCCCACAATGTGGGGAGTTCAGTGAGACTCACAGAATGCGTGTATGTCTACTGAAGGACCCTAAGGGCAGGACTCTGCGTTCAAATCAGAGATTGCTCAGAACATAGAAAGAAAGATGAACGTAGGAACGACCAAGCAACATGTCTTGTTCACTCTTAAAGAATTTTTAAGGTCTTGAGAGATGGCTTAGAGGTTAAGAGCAGTGGCTGCTCTTCTAGAGGACCCTGGTTCAATTCTCAGCATCCACTTGTCAGCTCACAACTGTCTGTAACTCTAGTTCCAGGGGATCTGACATTATCACATAGATATGCATGTAGGTGAAACACTGATACACATAAAAGAATAATAAGAAATCGTTAAATTCTTAAAAAAAGAATTTCTAAATTTTATTATTTTATGTGTATGGGTGTTGTTCTGCTTGTATGTATGCCTGGTGCCCTCAGATGCCAAAAGAGGCACAAGATCTTCTGGACTGGAGTTACAGAGGGTTGTGGACCACTGTGTGGGTGCTGGGCATCAAACAGGCCTGTCTGCAAGAGTAACAAGTGGTCTTAACCACGGAACTATCTCTATAGCTCCTTAAAAATTAAAAAAAAATCTGCCCATCCTATTATGTTCCTGCCCCCCACCCCCATCACACAAGCACTTAATTAAAAATGAAGCATCAAGGGAAGAGACTTTCAGGTGACTGTCACCTCCTTCCCTGGTTCTTCTCCCCTTGTCATTAAGCTGGGGACAGAGTCCCGGCACTCTGACTTGTACTAAGATGTGAAGAAAATCAGTCAAGGCGACACACACTGGAAAGGCAGAAGGGTCAGGAGGGATATTTGATTATAAACTTCTTGTGAGTTATGAGTTCCAGGCCAGCCTGGGTTACGTGAGACCCTATTTCAAAACAAAAAGAAGTCATGGAGCTGAGTTAGCGTCGTGTAGTATCTTCACTGTTCTGTCAAGAGTGAGCCTGCTGTTCGTGCTGCTGTGCAACTCTCCTAGTTACACCGAAGCTGGCCTTATGCAATTGTAAAGCTGAAGTTCTAGCTAGTGATACTAAACTTTAATCTGTTGAGAACAATTTATTAAATATCGAAGAAATACCCATGACTCAGGAGGCTGGAACAGAACTTCAGGAAACTCCACATCAGACCAGGGAAGTCAAGGCCTTTGCCGTGTGGTGAGACCCTGTCTCACAAAGCAAAGCAAACAGACACCTTCGTGCATGTTAGGATGATAGTTTATTGCTAGCATTAGAATAAGAACCCCACCACTTGGTCCTGGGAACGTAGCTGGCCCTGGATCTCATGGCTATGGTTGAAAAGGTCAATCTGTGAAATCCTGGGGCTGTATTTCTAAAATACAATATTAAGTATAGGAGACCCTAACTTGCTAAGTAAGTCAGCAACTTGGAACCTGGGACATAGTGTCTTATGGGAGAACTATTGTGGGTAGTGGTCAGGTTTCCAAACTGACCCACAAAAGCTCACTTAAATATATAGCTGATTATTTGGAGTATTTGAGCATGTGCACGATTCCCAGCTGTATCTAATAGCTGGGCAAGGTCATGGTGAGCTGCCGCATTAGAGCTGATAAACCACTACCCCAGTTGAGCAAATACATAGACAGAAGTGAGTTCTGGTACCTGGTCATTAGAGGAGCCCAGTGAGGACCCTATTCAGGACCTTTTCTTACTTGAAAAGCAAAAGTTGCTTTTTGTTTTGTGTTTTTGATACAGAGTTTTGCTGTGTAGCCCTGGCTGGTACAGTCTCATTATCTAGCCCAGGTTGGCCTCCTAGTCTAATAGATCCTCTTGCCTCTGCTTTCCGAGTATTGGAATTACAGGTACGAGACACCACACTTAGCTCTACTTTATTCTTTTCCCACAAGCTTAGGCCACATCTTCTGCCTTGGTGGCCCTTTACTTAATCCCATAGAGTTTCTCGTGCTGGTTCCTGCTACTTGACCCACTCAACACTGACGGGGACAGGTCTGATGGGGATTCTTGGTTGTTGGTGCATAGAATTCCTCCTCAAAGCCAGGTGGAGTAGCACATGTTTATAATCCCAGCACTGGGGAAGCAGTAGGAGTTGGGTCTCTGGGAGTTCAAGGACAGCTTGGCCTTCATAGCAAGTTCTACAGCCAGGGTGACTCGGTGAGACCCCATTTTACTCTCTGGCTTCTGCAAAAAAAAAGATAAAAAAGAATGTACCCTCTATATCTCCTCCCGATATAGAGTCAGGAAGTCTTCTGTAGTAGAAAAGTTTATGCATCAGGCTTCCTCAGGGCTGTTCCAGGTAAGTGAAAAGCAGAAAGGTCAGCTTAAGTGTTTGAATATACTGCAATCTGCAGGTAGGCTCAGGAGCAGAAACTTTTTTTTTAGATACTGTCATGAAGCTCAGGCCTCAAATTCACTGTGTCTCCTAGAATGAGAATGACCTTGTCCTTCTGACCCCCTGCCTCTTTGATCCAAAGTGCTGGAATTACAGGAGTGCACTACTGGCCTTGGTTTATGCTGCAGCACTGTAGACTGAACCCAGGGCTGTTCAACTGAGTTACAGTCTCAGCCATAGAACATTTTATTTCATTTATTTTTAACGTGCAGGACTCCCTGAGTACTGCCTTAGAGCAACCTGGGCTTTTCTGTCCAATTATTACTTGAAGAAAGACTTTAACTGCTGACATTTCTCAAAAGAAAACATACGCACGGCCACAGGAATATGAAAAGAAAGGTCAGCGTCAGAGATGATCAGGGAAAGAAAACTGCCGTAACATCTCATTGTGTTAGAGTGTCTATGGTCCCGTGGGCATGGCGCCTGTCACCCCAGTGCTTTGGAGAAAGATCAGAGGTACAAGGATGTGCCCCCCCAACACTCCCCTCCAAAAATAACAGTGACAACAAAAGGTGGAACCCCTCTTTTTTTTTTTTCTTTTTTACTATGCTGCTCTGGTGAACTCTCTAAAGCCTCACTTAATCCTTAGTCCCTCTTGGGGACAAAGGGACAGCTGATTTACTGGAGAAAGAGCTCCTCCATGCTACCCACGTGGTTCAGTCACATCCCTGGCTCTCACTCATAGAGCCTTGTGGAGGTGTGATATGCTCTTGAGTGGCTTGAGCCAAATTCCCTCAGAAGTTCGGTCTGGGCGGGGGAAGGGGAGGAACTTGTTTTATTTTGGAATTGCAGTTCTCACAAGAGAGATCTTGTTGCTGTTGTGACTGTCTCCCACCCTGACCTGTTTCGTGTCAATGCAACTGTGTCACTTCCAGTCACCTCCAGCACTGCCAGCCTGTCCAGACACGAGACTCAGACTTATTTTCAAATTGTGGGTGGAGACTTTTCCAGACGCATCCACTTGGCATAGGGCCTCTGCGGTGGGAGGAGGAAGTGGTAACTGAGACTACTCAACCCCCTCCTTGTGACAGGCGGCTGCCATCTGCCACCAGACTGTTGTAGGGGACAGGAAGCAAACCATGACCCACTGGGGAAAAGCAAGGGTGCAGCTACCCTGCTGTGTTCCTATTTCAGTGTCACTGGTCACAGCAAGTGCCTATGTGGCTGTAGAGGGTGAGCTTTGGCCTGTCACAAAAGTGTTATTTCCTTTTGGTTTAGTTATTCTCTGGGGTGTGGTCTTAAATATATCCACGAACCCCAAGGTGATAGCTTTTCTTCCCTTAAGGAGAAGGACACCAAGTTCTTAGAGCCCTGTGTCATGATGCACACTTACAATCCTAACACTTGAAAGGTACAAGCAAGAAGATATAAGAGTTTGAGGCTACCCTGGGCTATATAACAAGAGTCGAGCAAACTAGCAAAACCCCAAGGGTTGGGAACAAAGCTACTTACCCAGCATGTTCAAAGTCTTAGATTCTATCTCCAGAGCTGTCAAGAAAAAAAAGACCAAAAAAACCATTTCAACACATTTCCTTTGAATCACTCAGTTCAAGTGTGGAAGGTTCTCAATACCACTGGCTGAAAGGTTCCCTAGGAAACAGACTGAAGTCTCCATGAAAACTCTCTGTAACTGCTGGGAATGTAGATGTTAATAGGCAAGTGGTGTTGTGTGTGAACAGAGCTCCAGTTGGGACCAGCAAGGTTCTTGACTCCAGCACCCTGTGGGGCCTTAGCCCTCTTCCGGGCATCTTGTCACCTTGACTGATGTAGGGAGCAGAGGAAGCCGTGAGTGAGGGAAATGCTGAGTGAATATGTATTTTGACACGGGAATGGTCATGTCAAGGAACCCCAAGGCTTTGGACACATGGGTAGTAGGCAGCAAAGCCAACACTCATATGGCCCAGGCTCAAGAGATGTGGCAAAGCTCTAGGATCTGAGTATGAGTGCTTATGGATGACTGATCAAGGGGTGACTGTGGCTTCCTTCTCCTGGATGTTGACAGCCTGAACTGCTGGTTACAGAGACCTCCTAAGGAGACTAGTTAACCCCTGCCTTCTGCTGGACCTAATAAGCACATTGAGGTGTCCAGACATGCATGAATGTAAAATACCTATACACATAAAATAATAAAATAATAATTAAGAACTAAGTAAAAATAACTAATCTTGATTCTTATTGTTTTTAATCTTTAAGAAGAATATATAATTTAAAGTTTCCATTTTGGAGGAACAAAGTTATACTCTGTAGCTCAGATGGGTTTGGAATTCATTATGTAGCCTAGGCTAGCCTTGAACTCACAGTAATTCTCCTGCCTCAGCCTCCCACATGCTGGGATCGAAAGCATGAGCCCTCTGTTTCTGGCAGGATATTGTGGGAGGGATAGAGGTCCTTATATTCACAAATAAGCACAGGGAACCAGGAATGTTCTTTCAAAGGAAAGGATGCATGACCAATTAACTGTCCATAAGGCTGGGCATGAACGTGACTTTTAATAGCTTAGTGGCCTTCTGTGCTGTGTGGACAAGACCACACTGGATCCTCCACTCGGCCCTTATTGTGAGCTTGTCAATCTATAGAAACTATTTTTATAGAAAATGTCACATGTAGTCAAGCTATAGAATCCATCTTTATTTGGCACACAGGATTGAGTTAATTATTACCAGCAATATTTTCATCTTAATAGAACTTCCTTTTGGTTCCGGAAGATCATTACTCTGCTGGCCATGGTGGTTACAGAGACCCCATAACATATATAATTTAGACAAGACCAGGCTGGGGCCTGGAGGAATGGGGTGATCTTACGGTCCATAGTGCCATCACAAGAAGGCAGCAGACCAGGTCATTGTCACCTCCTCACTGTCTTCACCCTGGTGGCCTTGGTACGTCTCTCTAGCCCAAACATGAACAGCACTGGGAAACAGCAGGCTCTGCTGTCCTCCAGCCTTCTCTATAATCACAGAATTAGTACAGTGTGGTTTTTAAAAATTCTTTTAATTCTGTACACTGGAAGATGGTATCAGATTCCATGGAAAATACACTTATAGACAGTTGTGAGCTGTCATGTGGGTGCTGGGAACTGAACTCAGGACCTCTGGAAGAGCTTCCAGTGCTCTTAACCTCTGAGCCACCTCTCCAGACCCATCAGTACAATATTTTTAAATTTAATTTTTCTTGTCTTGGTGATTAAAGCAATGTCACACAACAGGAGGCCTGGAGTTTCGATTGCTAGAACCCACGTAAATGCCAGGTGAGTGTGGGGACTTTGGAAGCTGGCTCGCAAGACTAGCCCTGGGAGTGAGCTCTGGCTTTGACTGTTAGGTTCTGCCTCGATGAATAAGGTGAAAGAGCTTCCACATGTGTGTGTACATAGGCGCATAGCCACCCACCCACATACAAACATGCATACCCACACAGGCATGGAAAAAATAGGGAAAATCAATCTCTCCTTTGCATTGTGAATTCCCTAGGAAGGAAAAAACAAATGTGGTATAAATTTTGTTGTGGCCCCAACAGCTGACAAGCTGACACATTGTGACAGACTATGGGGACAGAGAGAAACACAGATTCCTCTGCTCACTAATGAATTTTTCTTTTTCAGACATCAACACAGCTCATGCTGGGCTGATGGGACATCTTCAGGAGACCGGGTACTTTTTTATCGGGGATAAAAAAAACCAAACCAAAACAACAACAAAAAACCACCAGGCATTTCTTAGTCACAATTTCAGTGTGTTTTCTAATGATTTCAGGAAAGTCAGTTTCATTGGACACAGCATTGAGGAGACTTTGGAAGAGAGAGTATCGGTGCCTGGTGGGTTGTGTGAAGACAGGCGCATCACACGTCACTACAGACTGTTGAAACTTCCAGTCCCACCCCAAATGTCATCTTTGTATAGAAGTGAGACTTTCTCTGGCCCCTCATGGTAGCACATGTCTGTAATTCTGGTACACAGGAGGTTGAGGATGGAGGATCATGAGTAAGCCCAGCTCCAGTTATATAGCAAGATCCTATCTCAAAAAAGAAAGAAAGAAAGAGAAAAGAAAGAGGAACTTGTAGTTTCAAAGAAATTACGACAGATTGTCTGCTTTCATTTCAGCAAAGGCACCTGACTTGAGCTTCTACACCCCGGTGCTTAGACACCAGTGCTTAGCTTGTCTCCACTTCAGACACAGAATTTCTTGTTAGTTGTAGCTGAGAACAGTTTGGGTCTGTTTGCCGTGGCTTCTGTCTGGGAAGTCCTGGGTTTAAGGCGGTGAAGGAGGTAGTTATATTTTATGTAAACAAGCATATTTTTATTTTTAGCAGTATGGGTGGAGGGGGAAGAAGTGCCAATGGCTGAAGAGATTTACGAGAGGACAAAGAACAGGAAGTGTGTTTCATTTCTTCTTCTTCGCAGCGGTCACTATTAATTTCTCTAGAAGTTTCTTTTGGTTGTGAGCCAAACCTTTAATGACTGAACCATATCTCTAGGCCTCCAGAAGTCTCTTTCAATGGCATGTATTTGAAATGTTTTGTTATAAAAATAATATAAATAGAGAAAAACTTCTAGGGTTTCCATTGCTTATCTTTTTGTTTTTGTGTTTCCCGCCCTTTGCATATAAAGGCAAATACTTAATATGTGGGAACCCGAAGCTGCAGAGTAACGACTCCTGTGGATGTGACTTCCTATGCAGAAGTGTCTGTGACAGAGCTGGATAAATTGGGCATGAGGTTGACGACATCGACAGTAAAACTGAATAATTATTTAGTCTACTGAATGTAATCAAAGTTATGTGACTGTGGTCTTCTGTGGTGCTATAGTGTATATTTAATAAAACCATCCTGGACAGAATCACCCACAGTCAGGCTAGGAAGGTCAGAGAGTGGTAACTCACACCTTGAATTCCATCACTCAGGAGTCAGAGATCTTTCTGGATTTCTCTGAGTTCAAGGCCTAACAACCCAACAATAGTAGCTCACACCTTTAATCCTAACTCTAGGAATGTGTTGCAGAGTTGAACTCAGAAATGAAGTGACTGGGTAGGGAAGCTATTTAAGGCAAGAGAAGCAGAGATTCAGGGCTTCTGGAGAAATTTGCCCATGAGGCTGTGGACCCTTGAATATAGATAGCATTTATCCTGTCCGGCCTGAGAAGTTGTCTGGGTGAGAACTGACTGTGGTCTGTTTCCTCTCTCTGATATTCCAGCTTTCCCCAATATCTGGCTCTGGGTTTTCATTATATACTAACTAGAATTTGTGCAACATTCCTCCTCAAAATATATTACTGTTTAGACTCACTCTTTTTTTTTTTTTTTTTTTTTTTTTTGACCACGAGCAACTGAAACCCTGAAATATGAGATCAGAAATCAAGGGGACTTGATCATTACAACATAAGCGTTTCTTCATACACATCACACCGCAAGGCTGTCACATGAGAAGAAACAGCAAACAACACACACACACACACACACACACACACACACACACACACACACACACAGGAGATGAAGAAAGACTTCATTTGCATATTAATCTAAGCAGGTGGATGGGGCTTCCAAGTGACTGCTAGATTGCTGACAGGCACTCAATCAGCCTGGCTTGATTGAGGAAGTATCCACAAGCTGTGGGGATTCATAAACTGGGGCATTATGAGGCACAGCCTTATTGTGAAGTTTTGCTCCTGGCTAGATTAGCCCCGGGTGAAGTAAGGGATTTGTGACACAGATCCCTTTGAGTGAAGGGCATGTGTGGGAGAGCTGTCTCGACTGGCCTGGTGCTCTTCTGTTCTGCCTCCCTCCAGCAGCGAGGAACTACCTTGGTAGCACAGCTTTGAGCCTCTGGGATCCCCAAAGGGGCTGTGAGGAGCAGAAGAAAGCTCAGAACCCCAGAACAAGACAGACCAAGCTTTGATCTCGGACATACTTCCTAACTTTGCTGATTTTTCATTTGAAATGTGGATATCGGTTCTCAGACTATAACAGTGCTGTTCATGGTAATGAGAAAAGAAGGACAAATGAGGCTTGTTATCACAGGGTGACCATTGGGAATAATAAACTGTTCCATGGTAGCGAGGATTCAGTGGGAATTCTGCAAAGAAACAAAGAGCTGCACAATCCCGGGCATCTGTGACCTGTTGTTATTGATGCCAGCCTATTGTGGTTATTATCCCAGCTGTTACTATTGATACAGCATCCTTCCTTATCTCATTCTAAAGCACTTGGTACAAAGGCATCAGTCCCAGCTCTGCTCCGATGTTCAAGGCTGCGCCTCACCTGCTTGCCTAGTGATGCTCACTGGGCCTATATGCTGTATGAGGCTTTAAGAGCTCAGCTTCCTCATAGATAGGCCAAGGCCTTAACTGTGGGCACCCCCCACCCCCACAGTGCAGGCACAACCACAGTCTCTCCCCCAACAAACTAGCCACCCCCCACCCCTAATAATGAGGGGAAAGAATCAGTCCTTCCTTGGGGGACAGGCAGTTTTAGATTTTTGTTCTCGTTCAGTGGACAACTAAATTAAGTAAACCAGGCTACTCTCAAAGTAAGTAGTCTTCTTTCTCATGGTGGGGGAGAGGGAGGGAGGGAGGGAGGGAGAGAGAGAGAGAGAGAGAGAGAGAGAGAGAGAGAGAGAGAGAGAGAGAGAGAGAGAGAGAGAGAGAGAATATAATGGAGGTAGAAGCCAAAGGTGGGTGTCTTCCTTATTGGATATCCACTCTTTAATTTTTTTTCTTTTCTAATCAGGATCTTGTACTGAACTTGAAGCTCTGGTAGACTGACCTGTGAGCACCTTAAGGATCCTCCTGCCTCGGGCTACCTCTGTACTGGGATTACAGAAGCACCACCTTGGAGATCACATTTATGATAAGCACTTTACCAAGCAAGCTATGTCCCTAGCCCCTGGCCATTCTTACAATAACTAAATTGCTTGCTGGAAATATGCTTGCATTTGCTAAACCTGATACTTCTGCCTCATCAAAGGTCAATCTCTTTCCATCCCCGAAGTCTGAAAGTATAATTTTGCAGCCTTGACCAGCTTCCAGTTCATTGGGAAAATCCCGTTTGTCATGGTCTGAGTGTGAGAAGTCCTGTAGGCTCATGCAGTTAGTCACTTGATGCCCAGCTAGCAAGGGCCAGGCTGCCCAAGGACAACCTGTTAGTGTTATGGTGGCTGTTCAGTTTCCAAGTCCCCTTCAGAATGGAAATGGCGCAGGAACAGCATTTGAACTTTCTCAGAAGCATACTATGGTACCTGTCACCTTCCCCTGGGTCTCCAAGCAGGTCAGGTAGTATAAGGAAAGAGCTGGGTCTTGGCCAGGCTAGAGAAGGCAGGATTATCCCTCCCAGCTCAACCCACACCTATACACAAGGCAGCCCTTTATTCTAGTTCCCTTGAGGTAGAAGGCTCCAGAGTGCCCCAGGGCTCTCAGCACTATAAAAGGAGAACACAGGAGGCAGCTTTGGTTTACACTTTCATAGATGCAGGGTAAGACATCTGCTGTTTGCTCCAGGCAAGCAGAGATCTCCGAAGCTGAGAAATTTACCCAATACCTCCATTGTCTTGCCAGCTGCTGAAGTCTAGTATCACTCTGGCTGTGGGTGAAGGATAAACCTCCTCAGATGTGCAGATAGTAGCACATAAACAGATCGGTGCACTGGACTCTCCTTTGGTGGCTTGGGGAACACGAAGGCACCTAGCAGATCTGTAAGTCCCATTCAGGGGCAGAGAAGTTGCTTTTCTTGAAGCTCTCTTGTCATGTGACTTGCAGCTGACTGGATAAGCAGCACTCTGGAGAGGAGCAGAGGCCCACTGCCCAGACATGGATGGAGTGCTGATCCTGACACTGTAACTCCAGATCGGTACTCCTTTATTCTCCAGTGTACTCTCTGAAAATCCAGCATAAAACCTCCAGCTGGAAGGGGCTGTTGTCAGATGTGCTGAAAAGATGCACAGGAAGATAGAGTAGTCACGTCTGTAATCCCAGCACTTGGAAGTGGAGTTGGAAGTCCAAGGTCATCCTTTCCTACACAGTGAAGTTGGAAGTCAGGCTGGGCTACATGAGCCCCTGTCTCAGAAAAACCAGAGATAGAAACATAAAAAAGAATGTGCTTTGGAAATACGTTGTCCAGTGCTTAGAATCAAGGAGAAGGAAAGTGCTGTTCTAATGCTGGGTGGAAATGGTTCCTACTGAATAAGACAGATTTCCACCACAGTACACTTGTGCAGAGGCCCTGCCCGCCACACTCATGGCACGTACTGCATATCTACCATGGCTCACTGTCACTGCACACACAACTGGCCGCGACCTACCTGTACGGCAGATCCAAGGCAGATCCAAGGTCTGGAAGTTTGTATCCTCTCCACCTATCGGCTGAAATTCTCAGTCTCCATAGTGAGGATGGAGTAAGGGAGGGGACCTTTGGAAAGTCGTTATCTCATATGGGACTGGTATTCTTGTAAAAAGACCCTAGGAATCCGATCGTCCATCATGTGAGGGTACAGCAAGAAGGTGAGGCAGAAAGCAGCCCCTGGCAGGTGTGAAAACT
Source organism: Phyllotis vaccarum (assembly GCA_033318265.1). NCBI lineage: Eukaryota > Metazoa > Chordata > Mammalia > Rodentia > Cricetidae > Phyllotis > Phyllotis vaccarum. Next base: position 4,313,760 of record JARWLC010000012.1, on the reverse strand, counting down.
GGCAGCACCATACTCTTGGATTTCCAGGCTCTCTAACAGTGAGAAATAAATTTCTGCTATTTGTGAGATGCTTGGCCCATGGCGGTTTTTTTTTTTTTTTTTTTTTTTAATAGCATGTCAAACAAAGAGTGAGCATATAGACCAAACCTCCCAGACCCTCCGGACGCTATTAAGCTGACTGCTAATGTCAATTTAGGTATGTCTCATGGTGAGGTTCCCCTGTAAAACGCTGATTCCAGCTCAGGTGGCCCGAGTGCCGTAATGGGCTGAAGCAAGGTTTTCTGTGAAAGTTTATAATTGATGAGGAGAATGTGTGTTGGTGTGTAGGTGCACATGCACATGAGTGAACATGTATGAGGAGACCAGAGGTCAACCTCAGGTGTCATTCCTCAGGGTCCCTTCACTTTTGTGTATGTGTGGTTTATATGCTCTTGTGTATGAGGGTGCATGTGCACATGTGTATGCATGTATGTACAGGCCAGAAGTTAACACAGGTGCTCCTCTTCATCACTTTCTACCTTAGTTTTTGAGATAAGGGCGCTCACTGAATGTGAAGCTCTCTCTCTTAGACCAGCTGGCCAGCAAGTTCCAGGGATCTGACTGGTAAAAAAGTGTCTTTCACAGGGACTTGGGGTGGACAGTTGTTAAGGTTTGGCTGGCTGGCCAGCAAGCTGCAGGAGACTACCCAGCATTGGATTACAACCGTGCCCCTTGTGAATTTTAGGAATCAAATGCAAATCTCTATAGTGTATGGAAAACATTTTACCTACTGAGCCATTTTCCTAGTCTAGGGAAATGGTTTTGTTTATATTCTGCACTGTGGTATGCATTTTCCTGGTCATTTTTATCTTGGTCTAGAAAAGTGAATCTCAACCTTCCTAATGCTTCAACCCTTTAATATAGCTCCTCAGGTGGCAGTGACCCAACCATAAAATTATTGTTGTTGCTATTTCATAACTGTGATTTTGCTACTGTTATCAATCACAATGTAATTGCCTGAGTTTTTCAATGGTCTTAGGCAATCCCCAAAGGGGTCACAACCCACAGGTTGAGAACTACCAGTCTAGCAGGGTTTGCTGACTTTCAAGTTGCCTGGAGCTATTGACCCAAACTCAAATAGGACAGTAGATGATCACTCTTTCCACACTCTCACATCCTCCCCCTCTCCCTCTCCCCCCCCACCACACACACTTTAGAAAGATGCAAGACCATTCATGCAAAACTTAAGGAACTTTTAAACTGGTCTTACAACTCCTGGTCTTGGCACATCACCCACCTCTAGCCTCAATCTAAACAAAGCCTTAAGTAAAGACTGTTCAGAGTGGAGAATGTCTTTAATGAAAAATAAGTACAGACCAATCTCAGGATCTGTGAACTTAACTGTTTCTCGGGAAAAACATGCATTTCACCCTTTGTTGGGTCCAGGGCTGAAATGTTTCCTTGGTGTCAAAGGTAATACAACGCTTTGGGCTCAGGCCAGGCTCAAGGATCTTAAAGTATCCAACGCTGTGGGTTGTCAACCTGACAGTATCTAGATCAAGCCAGGAGACGAGCCTCTAGCCATGCCTGTGAGGGGGGGGGTAAAACCCACTCCAAATGTGGGCAGTGCCACTTCACGGGCTTGAGGCCTAGCCTGCATAAGCAAGGGGAAAGGAGCTGAATATCACTGAGTGTAGGCATCACCTCCCTGCTTCCTGACTGCCAGCATAGTGAGACCATTGCCCGACTCTCCCCTGATATGACTGTAACCTCACACTGTGAGCCGAAAGCAACCATCCCCTCCTAAAATCTACCTGAGACCTCTGCCTGCTGAAAGGGGCCTCTAGTGAAAATCACCTTAGGGGTTTTACTGTTAGGAAATGTAGGAAGTTAGCTGTTGCCTGGATCAGAACATGGAATACTGGCAATCCCCAGCGAAGGGCCCATAACAGGCTCACTTGGAGACAGGGAAGGGACCTGCCTCAGACTGTTGGTGAGCAGTCTCTCAAGGAAGGCTCTGTGCTAATCGGTGGGACTCCTGGCCTCTGTTAGCCAGGAAGGGGCTTTGCAGATAAGATTAGAATCCTGACACAGAAGTCAGTCTGTATTGTTCAGGTGAGCCCAGTTAATCAGAAGACGGGAGTGTGTGGGGAAGGGGTTGTGGGGGGAGGAGGGAGGGAGGGGAGAGATAGAAGCCAGTGAGGGGAGGGGGTCAGCAGACATTGATTTTGTAAGAGGATGGTACACAGGAGCTGGAGAGTGATAAAGCTTCCAGAAGCTAGGGGGCCAGGAAGAGGGGTTTCCCCTTCACCTTCAGAAGGATCAGAGCCCTGCTCACCCGTTTGAGACTTCTGACACCCAGCTTCAGAGTTGTCAGCTCTGAGTCTCAGGTGTTTCATTCCAGAAGCCATAAGAAAAATTAATGTGTTCCAGGACTCAGGCTCTCAACAGCTGCAGCCTTGCAAGGAACACACAGAGACCAAATTCATGTGAGGTAGCTGGGGATGGGAAGTGGGTGCTCATGTATCATTTTCTCTTTGTTTTTGAGAAAGCATGTATTAGTGGTGTGTCAATCTTAGTGAGGACCCTGCAGGTTTCTCTGTGTGAACAGCTGGGAAGTTCTTCCCTGAGTGATTTAATCTTCCATAACACCCAGGTCCTGGACTCTAAACTCTACTGATTGTTCCAGGAATTTGGCTACAGTCTCAGCAATCATTGACATGTTAATCCACACAGTTCAGGTCCAGGACCACATGTGGTGTTCTGTTTCCAGCCTGTGAACACAGATGAGCCCCAGAGGTATGAATCCAGGACATCCTGGACATTTTGGTTTGTAGATTGCCATAACTGCCGAATATGTTGTCCTTCTGTCCTGAGTCAAAACTCCTTGACTTGAACTCCTACCTTTGTAGCCCGGGTAAGTGAGATGCCTGGATTCTCAGAGCCACACTTTCCTTCTGTGTAAAAGTGGGACATATAACCCCAAATTGAAATTTATCTTATTTTTTATAGTTTTGGAAGAGGGTTTCACTATGCAGCCCTTCCTTGCTATCAGGCCGGCCTCTAACTCACAGAGATCTGCCTTCCTCTTCCTCCATCGTGTGGGGATCAAAGGTGTGCAGCACTACACCCAGTTAGCCAACCTGAAATTTGGAATCACCTATTTATTACAAGGGTAGGCAGAAAAGCATGCGACTGAGACCCTAATACCTACAGATCCGCATCTCTTTATAACTGTTGTATGAATCTTGGAATATTGCTATGTTGTTGTTCCTTCCAATTGTGTTAAACATTAGACCTGCTGCTGGAACTTGCTATTTGATGTGTTAAAGAGAAGCGGTAATAGCATGGAGCCTCGGGCTTATAATCCCAGTAGTGCTCAGGAGGCTGAGGCGCCTGCATCATGTCAGTTTGAGGCCAGCCTGAGTTATTAGTGATTACATGCCCATCAGAGATACAGATGAGGCCTTATCTCAAAACCATCTTTAAAATAAAAGGTAAATCAATGTAAAAAAAAAAAAAAACAACAATTTTAACTCTGACATTTCAACTGAACTAGTTCTCTTTGGCTACTGTATATTTTTTTATCTATCTATCTATCTATCTATCTATCTATCTTTCTATCTATCTATCTATCATCTATCTATCTATCTATCTATCTATCTATCTATCTATCTATTTATTTATTTATTTTTCTGAGAAAGGGTTTCTTTGGTAGCCCTGGCTGTCCTGGAACTAGTGTAGACCAAACTGGCCTGAACACACGGAGATCTGTCTCATGAGCGATAAGATTAAAGGTGCCTCATGCAGTGCTGCCCCCACCAGCCCCCCTCTCCTAGCTTTATTTATAACTTTGATAGCCTTAGGCTCATGGTGTACTCCTGTAATCCTGTTACTGGGAGGCTGAGACCAGACAGTCATTTTAATTCCAAGATCAGCAAAATAAAAGAGGCTCACAGGCTATCAGAGAGTCCAAGGCTCCAAAAAGTTACAGCTCAAGTGTGGAGGTGGATACCTCTCCTCCCTTCTCACACCAATTATAAATTGCAGGGTATTAGACCATTTACCAAGTGTCACATTTGTGGTTATGGCACAGAAACGGACCTGTCCTGAGAACAAGTGTTCCAATGTTCCATCACAGTGTGTGTAGTGGGATTATGTTATTGCATTGTAAAAAATTGTCTTGCCTACTAATTTAATAAAAATGCTGATTGGCTGAAGACAGACAGGAAGTGTGGGCGGGGCTAACAAACTAAGAAAACTCTGGGAACAGGAAGAACAGAGCAGAATACCAGAGAGAAGCCAGAAGAAGCAGATAAGAGTCATGGGTTATATTAAGGATAAAGAGTTAGCAAGTTATATGCCTGGGCCTTAGGCTGATCAGTGTACAATTAATATAAGTGTCTGTGTGTTTCTATGGGACTGTGGGTTTGAAAATCCAGTCACCATGAGGCTAGGCCAGAAATTCTGGGCCAGAAACAAAATACAACATAGTGTGGTCATAGGCAGTGACAGCTTTGGTGGAAGTTATGAATGTGCAGTATGTGGAGTCACCCTGGACACTCAGCTGCACCTTGATGTCCACAGTATGAGACAAATAGGTCTAATGGACAACCTACCAGGTTGACCTTCCACCTCTAGCCTAATGCTTTTCCATCAATCACATCAGTCACTCACTGCCCATTGGGGTCTAAGCCCTCCAGACAAATGGATACTCTTGTCACACAGGATACTGTAAAGGTTTATAGAAGTCCCTTCTGGTCACCGAGGCCAGAGCAAGTGCCCTTTCTTTTCTGTATGCACTCTATTCTACAGACTGTCAGGGTTGGAGTAGGTGGGGATAGGCGTGTAGGAGTCATCCTACACCCAGAGTGGCCACTGAAACACCTTTAGAGGATCATTGTTTTGGACTCTGGCCAGGGAAGCAGGTATGCTAACTGCAGATCTTCACCCCGCCCCCTCCAAATCCAATTTCTCATCTCATGTCTCATCCCCAGCTCTGTAGCCGACCATCTGTCGCCGCCTACCCTTCACCCCACCCACCCTCCTCTTCTCCAGTGGATCATACAGATCTCCTCAACTCGAATGCACACACACACACACACACACACACACACACACACACATACACACACACACAATGACTTATCACAGACCCCCATCTCCAGCATGCACTCCCTGGGAATCCACAGGCCACTCCAGCCAGGGAAGCAGATAGTAACTTCCGCTCTTTACCTCTCCCATCCTAGCTCTCTAGCACACCACCTGCTGTGGCCTCCTTTCCTTCTGCACCCTTCACCCCTGTCCCATGGATTACACAGATCTTCCCTCCTAACCTCCCCACACTCATCTGCTGCTTTATCCCAGCCCTCTAGCCTCTCCCCAACCCCTGACTCCGTTTTCAGAGTACTAAGTAGGTCAGAAGGAACACCCTGCTTTCCTCCCTCCTGTGGACTCCCCAGGACCCACTCCTAACCCATTCCCACCCCACTTGTCAGCTCCCAATAACTAGAAATGTATTTTAGCAGGAACCCCCAGTGGCCACATATATCAGGATCCCAGAAGAGTTTCCTACCAGGCGACTCACAGCCACCACATTCTCCAAAGAATCAGAGAGGGCAACAGAAACCAAGGAACAAAAACATCCTACCTGGAATCTTCCCAAACCCAGATGCTTAGACACCAATAAGAGCCAGGACAGTATGTTTCAGTATGTCTCCATCAAAGCTCAGCAACCTAGCACAGCAGCCCTGAGTATTGCAACATAGTGAAACTCAAGAAAAAGACTTTAAAAATATCATTTACTGGTATAACAGGTCTTTAAAGAGGAAATAAATACATTCCTTAAAGAAATATGTGAAAACACAATGGTCAGTAACAAAACAAACAAAAACCAGGTTAGACGGTGAAAGTGGAAATCAAATCAGTAAAGAAAACCTAACAAGAGACCCTGCTCCTCATCCTGGGTCACCTTGCTCAGCCTTAACTCATGGGGAGGTGCTTAGTCTTACTGCACCTCCATAACCAAGCTTGGTTGATATCCAAGGGAGACCTGCATAACATAAATGGAGGAGGATTGGGGAGTGGGGAAGAGAAACAAACAAACAACAAACAAATAAATAAATACATTTGAAAAGAAAAGAAAATCCAAGCTGAAGGAAATCTGGAAATAAAAAAAATGTAGGAACTCACACAGGAACCTCAGCTACCAGCCTCACTAACAGAATAAAGAGATGGAAGAAGAAATGGCTCCTTTAATCAGAGAAAATGTTAAATCTAAAAACCTCCTGATGTGAAACAGCCAGGAAATTTGGGACATTCTGAAAGACAAAACCTAAATCTAAGAATCGTATGAATAGAAGAAGGAGAAGAAACACCAAGTCATAAAAGGAAACGTCCCTAACCTAAAGGAGGAGATGCCTATGAAGGCACAAGAAGCTTACAGAACACCAAATAAGGAAGTCCTTTTGGCACATCGTAATCAAAATGCTAAACACACAAAACAAAGAAAGAATATTAAAAATTACAAGGAAAGAGGCTCATTAGAACAACACCTGACTCTCAATGGAGGCTCTAAAAGCTAGAGGGTCCTGCAAGGATGTGATAATAACTGTAGCCCACACTCCTATACCCAGCAAATGTTTCAGTCACGACAGCTGGAGAAAATAAGACATTTTATGACAAAAAACAAATTTAAGCATTATCTATCTACAAATCTGGCCATATGGAAGTTGCTAGAAGGAAAACCTCAACCAAAAGAGGTGAACCACACCAGAGAAAACAGGGAATGAATAATCTCAGACAGCAGACCAAAAGAGGTGAACCACACCGGAGAAAACAGGCAATGAATAATCTCAGACAACAGACCAAAAGAGGTGAACACACCACAGTAACAGGAATCAGCAAACACTGCTCATTGACATTTCTCCACATCAATGGACTAAATTCTCCAGTAAAAAGACACAAACTAACAAAACCAAGGTGAAAACAGGATTCATTCTTCTGCTGCATCCAGGAAAACCCACCTTAACATCAAGGACAGACATCATTTCAGGATCAAAGGATGGAAAGAGATTCCAAGCAAATGAGCCTAAGAAGCAGGCTTGTGTACCCATTTGAACATCAAACAAAATACGCTTCAAACCAAAACCATTCAGGAAAGATATGGAAGGACACTATATACCCATCAAAGGAAAAATCTCACCAAGAGGACATTGCGATTCACAACATCTATGCACCAAACATAGGGGCATTCAAGTTCATAAAAGAAACACTACTACGGCTTAAATCATACACTGACCCTCACACCCTGATGCTGGGAGACTTCAATACCCAACTCTTACCAATGGACATGTCATCCAGACAAAAGTAAACAGAGAAAGGCCAGAACTAACTGACATTATAAATCAAATAGACCTAACAGGTATTTACAGAACATTTCTTCCAAACGCAAAATAATATCCTTCTTCTCATACCTCATAGAACTTTCTCTAAACCTGACCACATACTTGAACACAGAGCAAGTCTCAACAGATACAAGAAAAGCGAAATAACTCCTTGCATACTTTCTGATCACCGTGGATTAAAACTGGATACCAGCTGTGTGGTGGCGGCACATACCTACAATACCCGCACTGAGAGGCAGAGGCAGCTGGATCTCTTAATTCAAGGAGAGCCTGGTCTACAGGATGAGCTCCAGGACAGCCAGAGCTGTTACACGGAGAAGCCCTGTCTTGGTAAAAACAGTTGGATAGCAACAATAACAGCTTTCAAACCCATAGAAACTGAACAACACTACTGAATAAAAAACTGGTCAAGACAGAAATTAGGAAAGACATTAAGGATTTTCTAAAGTTGAATGAAAATGAAAGCACAACATGCCCAAATTTATAGGACACACTGAAGGCAGTTCTAAGAGGCAAGTACATACTACTAAAGTATATACATACACAAAAAGGCGGAGTAATCTCAGACTAGCTGAAGGTAGTCCGGCCAGCACAAGCGTGATAGCACAGCTCTGTCGGGCCTTGCCCTTTTCGCCTCCCCCTCCCGTCTTGCTGAAAACTCTTGTTGGTATTTTTTTGCTCTTTCATTCTTTACTCCCCCCCCCCACAGCTCCCAAATTAATCACATGCAGAGGCTTATTATTACTTATAAATGCCTGACCTTAGCTTGGCTTGTTTTTTAGCCAGCTTTTCTTAACTTAAATTATCGCACTTACCTTTTGCCTCTGGGTTTTTTCCTTTTTTACTTCTGTGTATCTCACTTTCATTCTTACTCCATGACTGGCTGTGTGTCTGTGTGTCCATGTGTCTGTGTCTCCGTGTGGTTGGGGGGCTGTGTGTATGTGTGTCTGTGTGTCCATGTGTCTGTGTGGCTGGGTGACTGGGGGCTGTGTGTCTGTGTGTCTGTGTGTCTGTGTGTCTGTGTGTCTATGTGTGTGTGTGTCTGTGTGGTTGGGTGGCTGTGTGTATGTGTGTCCATGTGTCTTGTGGCTGGGTGGCTGGGGGCTATGTGGCTGTGTGTTTGTGTGTCTGGCTGGGTGGCTGGGTGGCTGGGTGGCTAGGTCACAGAGTTAAACAAATACAACATAAAGAATGCAACAGAGCTTTCTATCATTAAATGTTCCACATCACAAACAAATGTAACACATCTCAAAACAATAGTCTACAACAGAAAACTGTTACATCGCATTCCTAAAGCTAGCCCTCAAGGTCTATTCCCTTATTTGGCCACTTCCTCCTCCTGAGACTGGCTACAAAGGCCCAGCTGTCAAAGCGTTGAAGTCCAGCAATCAAAAGCTCCTCTTGGAATCTAATGAACACACCCAATTAAAATTAAACAGCTCACCCTAAGACAGAAATTTCCCTTTTCCCGGTCTAAACCACCTGTGGGCTGTGTCTGTTTCCTCTCCAGAGAGAGTCCTTTATCCCCCCCCCCACCTCCCTGGAACAAACACCCCTTACCCCTCACCCCTCACCCCTCTCACCCTCACCCCCGACTCCTCACCCTCAACCTCTCCTCTCACCCCCCACCCTCACCCCTCACCCCCCACCCTCACCCCCCACCCCCCCAATCCTCACCCTCACCCCTCACCTCCCACTTCTCATCTCTCCCTCTCACCCCTCACCCTCACCCTCCATCCCCACCCTCACCCCTCACCCTCTACCCCTCACCCTCATCCCCACTCCTCACCCCCACCCCTCACCCTCACCCCCACTCCTCACCCTCAGCTCCACTCCTCACCCTCACCCCCCACTCCTCACCCTCACCCCTCACCCTCCACCCCTCACCCTCACCCCCACCCCTCACCCTCCACCCCTCACCCTCACCCCCCACTCCTCACCCTCACCCCTCACCTCTCACCTCTCCCTCTCACCCCTCACCTCACACCTCACCCTCACCCCTCACCCACACCCCTCACCCTCACCTCTCACCTCTCCCTCTCACCCCCCACTCCTCACCCCCACCCCTCACCCTCCACCCCTCACCCTCACCCCCCACTCCTCACCCTCACCCCTCACCCTCACCTCTCACCTCTCCCTCTCACCCCTCACCCTCACCCCTCACCCACACCCCCCACCCCTCACCCCCACCCTCCACCCTCACCCCCCACTCCTCACCCTCACTCCTCACCTCCCACTTCTCACCTCTCACCTCTCACCCCTCACCCCTCACCCTCCCACCCCTCACCCCTCACCCTCCCACCTCTCACCTCTCCCTCTCACCCTCACCCCTCACCCTCCACCCTCACCCCCCACTCCTCACCCTCACCCCTCACCTCCCACTTCTCACCTCTCACCTCCCACCTCTCACCTCTCCCTCTCACCCTCACCCCTCACCTCCCACCTCTCACCTCTCCCTCTCACCCTCACCCCTCACCCTCCACCCTCACCCCCCACTCCTCACCCTCACCCCTCACCTCCCACTTCTCACCTCTCACCTCTCACCCCTCACCCCTCACCCTCCCACCCCTCACCCCTCACCCTCCCACCCCTCACCCCCCACCCTCACTCCTCTTCCTTGTCTCTCCCCCTTTTGCTCTTCCTCTATCTTCTGTCTTTGTCTCTGTCTTTCTAGGGCAAATTAATCTCCTTTTGTGCTGAGAACTTGGTCTTAGGAGTTCTGAGCTAATACTTTTCCTTTCAGTAGTGACTTAACAACATACTTGAAATCTCTAGAACAAAAGAAGATATCACACACAAAAGGAGATGACAGGAAATAGTCTAATTCAGGGCTCAAAATATTTTCAAAACAATACAAAGAATCAGTTAAACAAAGAGTTGGTTCTTTGAGGAAATCGGTAAGACTGGCAAACCCTTATCCAAATTAGCTAAAAGGCATAAAGAGATTATTGAAATTAACAAAATTAGGAATGAAAAGGGAGCATAATAATAGACCCCAAGGAAATCCAGAGAATCATGAAGATATGACTTAAAACCCTCACTCCATTGTCTTAGTTAGGGTTTCTACTGCTGTGAAGAGACACCGTGACCACGGAAACTTTTATAATTGTGATGGCTTATAGTTCAGAGGTTCAGTCCATTATCACCATGATGAGACATGGTAGTCTGCAGGCAGATATGGTACCGGCTACATTTTGATCAGAAGGCAACAGGAAGTAGACTAGAACTCTGGGCATGGGTGAGCAGATGTGGGACCTCAGAGCCCGAATCCACAGTAGCACACTTCCTCCAACAAGCCACCGTTCTTTATAGAGCTGCTCTCTTTCGGGAACATTTTCTTTCAAACCAACGTATCCACCAAATTAGAAAGTATAAAAGAAATGAATAATTTTCTTGACACATACCGATTACCAAGTTAAAACATCTTTGCAGAGTACAAAACAATGTTATTTTTTCTTTTTATTGAAAATAGATACTTTTTCCCCTCACATAACACATCCCGATTAAGGTTTCTTTCCCTCCCTCCGCTCCTCCCAGCTCCTCCCCTCCCCCTCCCATCCAGATGCCGCCCTTTCTGTCCTACAAAACAAGCAGGCTTCTAAGGGACAATAATGAAATAAAATAAAAAAGATAAAGCAAAAACTAACCTATTGGAATTAGACAAAACAAGCAAACAGAAGGAAAAGAGCCCAAGAGAAGGCACACGAATCAGAGACAAACTCGTTTGCACACTCAGGAATCCCATAAAAGCGCTGACCTGGAAGCCGTGATACACAAGTGCAGGCTCTGTGCATGCCACCCTAGTCTCTGCGTTCAAATGAGTTTTGCTCATGTTGATTAGAGAGCCTTGTTTTCTTGGGGTTCTCCATCCCCTCTGGCTCTTTCTGCCTCCTTCCACAGGGATATGATGGAGACATCCCTGAAGGTCTCTTATGCATATCAGGCTAGTCTCCAACTAATCATCCCCCTGCCTGAGTGCCAGGACTACAGGTCTGTGCCCTTGTGCCTGGCAAGTGCTTAACACCCTTGTTTAGGGATCAGTGTTCCAAGGCCTCTCCCACTCTACATAATGTCTGCCTGTGGATATCTGTGTTTGTTCCCATCTGCTGCATCCGGATTGGAGGGAGATGGGGAGGAGCTGGGAGGAGCAGAGTGAGGAAACCTTAATCGGGATGTGTTATGTGAGGAGGAAAATGTATTTTCAATAAAATGGAAAAAACAGCATTGTTTTGTACTCTGCAAAGATGATTCACCGATTGATTCAAATATCCCCAGACAATGGCTCCGGAGAGGGTCTTGAAGTAAGGGTTCTTTATGTAAATCAGGTCTGTGCCTAGCAAGTGTTTAACCCAGCTGAAAGTGTGTTCCTACCTGATGAATTACTTAATCTCAATAGAGGAGTGCGCTTTAGCCTCTGAGACGCGGTGGAAGCCGGGCTGGCAGCATCGGGGAATGAGTGAGGGGGAGAATGCACGTGTGTGCATGCCCCCACACCCGCCGCCCCCACACCCGCCGCCTCCCCACCCCCCTCCACCACCCCGCAGGTGCTTCAGTCAGTTCTGAGCCTCACATGAGCATGTATTTTGCAGACGCAAGTGTCTTCTAATGCCAGGTTGGAGCTAGGAACTTACCAAGCTTTGGGGATGACCGGCTCTGGAATGCATCACACAGGGGTTTTCATGAGGTCACTGCCTGCCTGAGGTGACCAATTGGCAGATAGAAGGCACAGTGTTTGCCTGGTGTGGTCGCCTCCAGCTGCAACATGTTTTAACTTATCTGAACAAGGCGTTGCCAGAGTCATGACCTCACCCTGAAGCTGGCTGTGAATTATGCTCCCACGTATGGCCTCTGAGTTAATGTGGAAAAAAACCTCTTTTGAGAACCCTTATGGAGCCACAGCTGCTTAAGGCATACCTGTAGCTGTGTGTGGTGCTTATACCTGGCCCTGTGAAGGAGCCTGCAGCAAAGTGTTTTGAGCTCTGCTTTCCCACTAGCTGCTCCAGCCTGACTATTGCAGCTGGGGTGCAGAGGGACCCTAGATAGCTTTGCTTTCTGCATATAAGTCCTGCCATCAGAAGTATGCATGATTTTTGCAGAAATTGCTACTGGTCTATGAGGTCTCTATGGTTCTTTGACCATTCTGTTCTTTACCTCTTCTGTAGCTATGCAGAGCACATCTTTCAGATGGTTGTATGTCTGAACTTTAGCTCTGTCTACTGCTGTATTATTCATCATCCATCATGGTGCCTGACCTCTAGTGAATTTTTGTTGAATGAATATTTAGAAATGAATCCTCAGTTATTTGCTCAATTAGTATTTGCTGAATTTAACACATTAGCACAAACTCAGTGTTATATCACTTATCTTGTCAGAGTTCTGGAGGCCAGAAGTCTGAAATCAACATATCTAGGCTGGATTCAAGGTGCTAGCAGGGTTGTCCTCCCCCTGAGGTGACTAAAGGGACGTCTATGTCTCCCAGCCCCTGGTAGCTGCATATTCTTTGGCTGGAAGCCACAGTTTCTGTTTGGGTCAAAGGCCTTGTAAAGGGGCCCACGAAGGCAATAGGACCTACTCGGATAACTGGGGATTCTCCCAATCTCAGGACTTCTAAATCATACATGCGACAAGCCTCCCCTTTCTATATAGAGGCATCTACAGAAAGAGGTTATCTGTGGAGAGGGTATTCTGCAGTCACCCACACTCTCAAAGGAGATGGACACACTGCTGAGGAGTCTGGTAGGGAGAAGACCAACGTTCCCATCCATCTCAGGGAACATGTTCGAAGGGAAATGAAGCAGACACCTTTAGTAAGCACATCATCGAAAATTTAAGATGCAGGATGACAACATTCCTGTCCCCATCTTAACTCTTTAAGTTAAACATCCTCCTTGAGCCCCTAAACTCAAGCTAAGCATGCTCTCTCTCTTTTGGGGTGTGTGCAAAGGTGAGGGTGGATGACACCTTGAGGAGCCTGGGTTGGCATTGACTTCACTGTGTAGCAGAGGATTATCTTTACATCACTTTCCTCCCGAGGGCTTCAATTAGGGGTGTGCATCACTACGGCTCATCCACCTTTCCTCCCTAAACTGCAGTGCTCGCTCAGGAATGGGACCCACCTCTATAACTGTATTTGGGCATCCTGATAAAATCCCACACTTCCATTGTTCAAGGATGGCATCGCTTTGGAACTAACTTTTCTTGTTGCAGGTAATAATCTTTGTCTGCTCTTTCCAGTCTTAGCAGAGCTTGTTTTGGCCTTTGCATGCCCCAGTATGTGACACTGGTGTCATGAGGAAGGCCACCCAAACAGAAGAAAGCATAAGAAGTAGGAAGGGCTGCCAAGCTTGGCACGGGGGCTCTCTGCAGACACCCTCTGTTCTACCCGCTGTGCTCATGACAGCGCATAGGCACACTTTCTACACACAGGGTACCAAGGACACTTGGGGGGGGGGCATCTCTTTCTAACAGTGCAAGTGAGTGACTCTTCCTCTTGGCATCTACCTTGACTGCTCCCCGGTCTTGCTGATGGGAAAGAGGGGGTGAGTAAAGCCGAACGGAGGCCGTGACAGAATTCCTGGGAGTATGGGCTAGCCTGGTGTCTGAAGTCATCAAACCAGGTGTAAAGGAGGCAAATCATACCCAAGGTTGTCTTTTCACCGCTTACATATGCCACTGTGCACAACACACAAGCCACATTCTGCACGAACTCTAGTTAGTATATAATGAAAACCTGGAGCCAGATGTTGGGGGAAAGCTGGAATATCAGAGAGAGGAAACAGACCACAGTCAATTCTGACCCAGCCAACTGCTCAGGCCAAACAGGGTAGATGCTGTCTTCAAGATTCCTAACTGCTCTTATAGAATGCCTGAATTTATGCTTTTTTTTGCCTTATATATCTTCTCCACCCATCTGTTTCACTTCTGGTTTAACTCTGTATCATAATTCTAGAGTTAGGATTAAAGATGTGAGTTACCACTGCTTGGCTGTTAGGCCTTGAACTCACAGAAATACAGGAAGATCTCTGTCTCCTGAGTGGTGGGTTAAAGGCCTGGGTCACCATTTGGTCACCCAGAGTGACGGGATTAAAGGTGTGGGTTATCACTCTGACCTCCATGGTTTGACTGTGGGTGATTCTGTTCTCTGATACTCCAGGCTGATTTTATTAAATATACAACATATCACCACACACGCACACACACACACACACACACACACACACACACACACACACACACACTTTTACTTTATTATGTTATTTTTCTTCTGTGACAGAGCTTCACTATGTAGCTCCAGTTGTCCGGGAATTCACTCTGTAGACCAGGCTGGCCTCACAACTCACACAGATTGCCTGCTCCTCCCTCTCATGTGGTAGAATTAAAGGGAAAATATAAGCTGAGCACCAGAACTCACCTCTTTCTTGCTCCCCTGTCAGAGGATGCATGTGCCCAGCCACCATGCTTTCCCATCACCGTGGGCCGTCCCCTTAAACCATGAGAGCAAAGGGATCCTTCCTCTCTTCAGTTGTAGATGTCACCCCAACGAGGAAGAAGGACTAATAACCTTCCTTCTCCTATACCCATCTTTTCCTTGTGCCTGTGTACTTGACACAGATGTTCTTCCGCTTTAGTTTCCTGAGCACCTGGATTGCGTGTTACCTGGAAGTTATTATTTTGATCAGGAACAGTTTCTCTGTAGCAATGGGGTTTCTTGGCCCTGGGCAGCCAGAGATCCAGACCCACAGACCTGCAGCCCCAGACCCCTTAGCTGCCTGCCGCTCAGGCCCCCAGAAATGACTCAGACGCTTATATTAACTTCATGCTATTTGGTCTATGGCTCAGGCACATTGCTAGCTAGCTCTTTTATTTTAACTCAACCCATTTTCATTAATCTATTTTGTCACGTGGCCCGTGGCTCACCTGTGTTCCTTATATGTTGCTCCTTTAGGCTTCTGTCTCCGTCTCCCTCTCTGCCCTGCTTCTCCTACCTATGCTCTGATTTCTCCTCCTACTTTTTCTATGGTGCCTGTCAAGGGCCAAAACAGCTCCTTTATTTAAAGATTGATATTCACAGCATACAGAAAGGCATTCCCACATCATTTCTCTACTTATTGTACACAGTGCTGTATGGAGTGAGTCACTTGCAGGGGTGAAGACAAGTAAGACAAGCATGTTAGTAACCACGTGACTACCATGTACTGTTTACTAGGCAAATTTCTAAGTGTTCTAATGTAGAAACTAAGTCCTCCAGATGACTTATGAGATGGTTCTGTTTTATAGGAGGAAGTGGAGGTACAGAGCAGTTATGTGTCTAGGTTTTCACAGCAGCTAAGTGATGAAGTGGCTTTCAAGCCCAGCGGCCTAGTCCTAGACCTCAACCATGTGTTTTTTTTGAGGAGCTGAGCCATAGTCTCTCCTTCCTATGGGCCAGTAGAATAACATTAGTACCTGTCTTTGGGGCAAATATCTCTGAGAAACAAAATGTATAGGCTCAGTTCTGTGGACAACAAACATCCAGAAGTCACTGATTGGGGCCTCGAAACTTGTGGCCATCTCCCCTGGGATCTCCTGAGGGTTGTCATAAGAGAGAGATTTTAGGCAGGGACTCAGTAGCCACCTGTGTCTTGCATGAACTCTCTGCAGACTTTCTTACCACAGCACATTCATTGTTGGGGAATCACTGGTCTCAACTGAGCACAACAGGCCTCTCACTTGGCAGCTGCACTCCCTCTGGTGTCTCTGTAAACATGTTGCTATTGATTTAGCTGCTGCTATCTTTGTTTCAGAGCTAAAAGGAGAGTGTGAGTGGGAAGTAAGTGTTGTTTTACCCCTTTCCACAGACTGACTGCTCTGGGGACACTGCCGATTTCTCTGTGGACATCACAGAAGAAGTCAGGGTGGCCTTGTCACAGGATTTTTTTTTCCTTAAAATTTATTTATTTTGTTTTCTTTTTAAAATTAATTTTACATTCTAACTACAGTTCCCCTCCCTCTCCCCCATCCCCTCTCCCACCTCCTTTCTACCCTCCTCATTTACTCTTCAGAAAGGGTAAGGCCTCCCATGGGCGTCAACAAAGCATGGCATATCTAGTAGAGGCAGGACCAAGCTCCTCCCCTTGCATCAAGGCTGAGTGAGGCATCCCACCATAGGGCATAGGTTCCAAAAGCCAGTTCATGTGCCAGGGACAGATGCTGGTCCCACTGGAGCCCTACAAAGAGACCAAGATACACAACTATCACACACATGCAGAGGGCCTAGGTCAGTCCCATGCAGGCTCCCTAGCTATCTGTCTAGTCTGAGCTCCCAAGAACTTGGGTCAGCTGTCTGTGTTGGTTTCTCTGTCATTATCCTGACCCCCCTTGCTCATATACTCCCTTCTTCAACTGGACACCAGGAGCTTGGCCCAATGCTTGGCTGTGGATCTTTGCATCTGCTTCCATCAGTTAGTGGATGAAGGTTCGATGAAGACAATTAGGGTAATCACCTATTTGGGTACAGGAGAAGGGCAGTTCAGACACCCTCTCCACTGCATGTCATTGATTTTTACTGCTGAATAATACTCCACTGTATATATGTATCACATTTTCTTTATTCTATGGTTGAGGGGCATTTAGGCTGTTTCCAGGTTCTGGCTATTAAGAATAATGCTGCTATTGAACATAGTTGAACAATTGTGCTTGTGGTTTTATTGAGCATCCTTTGGGTATATGCCTACGAGTGATATTGCTGGGTCTTAGTGTAGAACGATTCCCGATTTTCTGAGAAACTGCCGAATTGACTTTCAAAGTTTGCCATAGGAATCTCATAGTCCAGTACAAACAATCTAACATACACAGGTCCTACAATGCCACATGAGTGTGCTGTGAGCCCTGTCACTAAGGCTTACACTCTAGAGCTCTTGGAGAAACTTTATGAAGGTAAAAAGCAGAGGGTTATATATGTCAGGGTGCAGGGATCGACCATCAGGTGTGATTTTATTTCTCTGTTGTGTGGTAGCACAAATGCAGAGGGAAAATGAGGCTGGTGGGGCAGTGCCAAGAGGTCACCTGGTTTTTTCATCTTGTTGCTTTGTTCCACTGTTTTGTAGGAGATGTATGAGGCCACGCCATGGCATTTCAGATAGTAGAAAGAGTGACGGCAGTATTGAGGAGCATGCAACACAGATCTAGGGCGACTATATTCTGGTACATTGTAAATATTTGTCCCTCCTACTGGTTTAATAAAATGTTGATTGGCCAAAAGGCAGACAGGAAGTGTGGGTGGGGCTACCAGACCAAGAAAACTCTGGAAACAGGAAGAACAGAGCAGAGGTGCCAGCAGACACAAAGGAAAGAAGTTGAAATGCTGCTCTGAGAAAAGGTACCAAGCTTCATGGCTAAACAAGGTAAGAATTATGGGTTAGTTTAAGAGTAAAGAGTTATAAAGTTATATGCCTGGGCCCTAGGTCAAACAGCATGAAATTAATATAAGCCTTTGTGTGATTATTTGGGGCTAAGCAGCAGAGTAGGTCTGAACCTCTGGGCTAGGCTAGAGAGGCCGAGCCAGAAACTTCATACTAGAGGCTCAAATATCCCCTTGGCTTGTACTTTGTTATCTGGCCATTTCTGATTACAAAACCCCTCCAGAACCAGGTGTGGAAGTGCTTGTTCTTAATTTTGGCATTTGGGAGGCAGAGGCAGGCAGATCTGTATGAGTTTGAGAGCAGCCTGCTCTGTATAGCGAGACCCTATCCCAAGAAACAAAAACAAAGGACAGAAAATGTAGTCCAAGGCCAGGTGGACAGAAGTTTAATGTGGACAGAAGTGATAGGGATATTTGTAGCCAGAAGCTTCTGGCCCGTCCGGACCAAGCTCTCCCACCTTTATTCCTGCAACTGCTTATAAAATAATTACTCAGACGCTTATATTAACTATGAACTGTTTAGCCTGTGGGTCAGGCTCATTACTGACTAGCTCTTATCAGCTAACTCAACCCATTTCTGTTAATCTATGTCTTGCCATGTTTCTAGTGGGTTACTTGTGTTTTACATCTTGCCTTTTCCAGGTGGCAGCTCACAGTATCTCTCTCTGACTCTGCCCTCCTTTCTCTTTATGTCTGCTTGGATTTCCTGCCTGCCCTTCCTCTAAGATGCCTTGCCATAGGCCAAACAGTCCCTTTATTGACCAGTGGTATTCACAGTGTATGGACATCCCACATCACATATCAATTATCTCCAATGCCCTGTCACAAAGACTTGAGACTTGGCAAATGAACAATGAAAGGAGAAATCTAATCCCCACAAATACTGGGGCACCCAAAACCCTGCCTCCAGCACTCTCTCATAAAAATGAAAAATGAAAAAAGAAGAAACAGCAGAGGTAGGGAAGGGGCTAGATATCTTTGGAGCAGATGACCACTCAGCATTGCTGGAGCATAGGGAATGTGACCCCCACCTATGGGTGGCTCTTGGGACATCTCATCATTTTTATTTTCTGAAAAGAAAACATGCTTTTAAATATTCACATTCTCTTATTTATTTCTAAAGGTCAGAACTGGCAGTTGGACATGAATATGCTTTTAAGCAAGTCCTTGGCAACTTCTAAAATTAATCTTTGTGACTTTGACATCCTTCTGTCCAAACATGAGACCAAAGGGGTCTCATCTCTTTAATAAGCTACACAGTCTTCCAATAGGTACACACTTCTAATGCACCCTTGGCACTTATATGCTTCCTAGCCAAAATATTCACAGTTCTTACCAACCATAAAGGATGTGTGAGCTATAAACTCTTCTCAGAAAACTTAACCCTGAGCTAATAGCACCTGAGACACTAACCGAATCTTGGCTTTCCTGGGCTGAGCTGTTTGGCTACTGTTTTCAGTGGTAATTTTTTAATTCCCACTGAATGACTGCTGGAAAGTTCTATATATAACTACATTAACCCAGTCTCCTAGCAAAGCCCTGCATAGCGTGGGTTCTATGGAAAGCCTGTGGAAGGAATAGCCACATAACGAGCACTCTGGCATGTTCCAGTTGGAGTGTTGCCCATTTTTTTTTTTTTTTAATGCACAAATTTTTTCTTTTTGTGAGTGTTTAAGAATGAACTGGGTATATCCTGAAATGCCATGTTGCTTTGTCCCTAGCTTTGAACATTTTACTAAACAGTTCTTAAGGCGCCAACATGGATGATTAACCAAGCCAGGTTCTGCAAATCCACAGAGAGGAGACAGCCCTAACCTTCAAAAAGCTAGTTCTGAGGTAGATGGTATGAGGTGTGGTAGGTAGGGTGGATGGAGAGTACTGGGTATTGATGACATGTGTGTCAAGTGTTGTGAGAGGTCTGACAGGACACACAGGAGTCTGGAAGAGAATGTTGACAGGCCTTTCAGAAGAGCTAAGTCTTAAAGGTTGAGTAAATAATATGAGGAATGAACAAAAGAATGTTCTGGGAAACAGGAACACCTTATCAGTCACATAGAGGCAAGGGGGCGGGGCACAAGGTTAGACAGTATAGCTCAGAATGGTTCTAGTTTGCTGGCAAGATGGGAGAGATAGCTGGAGAGGTAGGCTAGTGTTTGCCACAGGGGGCCCTGTAGACATTTGAAGAGGTTTGGACTATTGCCTAAAGGTTTTGTCTATGCGGTCCTGGCAGTAATCAGAGCCGTGTTGGGATACTTGGTGTGCACACAGGTATGACTCTGTAGACAGGCCTCCCAGAAGGAGGGGAGCAGCTGAACAACAGTTTTAGAAGTTGCCTGTGTGCAAGCTTGGTTAAAGATGGAGGGAAGGAGGTCCCCTTTCATCCTGCAGAATGCTGAAAGGTGCAGAATGTTGTCAATCAAAACGGAGGAGGTGGGCCTGAGAGAGCCCTGGCTGCCCTTGCAGAAGAGATTATATTTCCAGCATTACAGGGTGGCTAACAACCATCTGTAACTCCAGTCCCAGGGGATCTAATATCCTCTTCTGGCCTCTGCAGGCACCACACACATGTGGGTCACAGGCAAACATACAGACAACCACCCCCACACCCTACACATGAATTAAAACAAATAAAAAAAATAAACTAAGAACAGAAACAAAAAAAAAATTGAGGAGGGCTAGGAAGATAGGGGCGTGAGAAAGTAAAGCCCACTGAAGTTCTATGGCGGTTATAAAGACTGTGAATGTGGCCCACTCTTTCCTATTTCTGTTTCCATGGCCCCCCTGTTCCAGAATCACACCTTGATCTGCTCACTGAGTATTTTTTCAGAGTCTTGACACAGGGCGATTCGTGAATCACCAATAAAAGCCAATTACATCTTTAGGTTAAATTTATGAAATTTATATTTTTGGCAGTCTAGAAAAGATCCTTCACATGAGGACAGAAGGAAGCAGCATGAACTGGGAGTGGATATAAATGAATCCTGGGTAACATCTCTCTCTCTCTGTACATGACATTAGGCTCTGTGGGACCTGGGTTCAACTCTGAGGTGGGTTGGCACAGAGGAATGCCATAGTGTTTTTAAAAGTACACACAGCTTTCCGTGTGAAGAATAGTCCAAAGGCAAAGGCAGGAAGATCTATGGCAACAGGCGAGATTGTGTCTGTGTTGAGAAAAATAGAGCTGGTGAGACAGGCAAGGGTCTTTTAAGGGAGCACGAACAGAATTTGCTAATGGTGGGTATACAGGTAAATATTAAGATGGGTGTCCAGACTCTGGCATTGCTGTCTGCCTGGGCTAGGCACTATGGGCAGGGTGAGTAACTTTTACTCCCTGAAGCAAATTAGTATTCTCAGTGTCAGTCAGTGTTGAAAGATGCAGGTCCTGGGTAGAAAGAGAGGCAGTTTGGGCTGGGGTCAGAGTCTCTCTGTGGAGATGCTGAGGATATTTGGGAAGAAGGTGTTGCTGATAGCATTGAGCAGTAGGGTAGGGTTGGCAGTTACGTTACTCTTTTCTGTTTCTATAACAAAATATCTGAGGTTGAATAATACATAAAGCACATTTATGTGGCTTGTGGTTAGAAGCTGGGAGGCAGGGGATCATGGTGGCAACATCCTGCATGGCTCTTAATGTCTTCAGTGCACTGTGAAAGGGGGATGGGAGAGCAAGACAAGAATATGGGACCAGACAGTCTTTATCAGGAGCCTTCTCCTATGACAATGGTCCATGGGTCTTATGACATGACTATAGTGCTACTTCTTATACAGTCACATGGCAATTAAATGTCAAAGCACAGCAGTAATAGTGGTGGCACTGGTGGCTTAAACTTGACCTCCCGGAGGCAGGTTAGGACCTACATGGGACTTGGCTAAAGAGACAGGAGAGGAGTAGCATCCTATAGGTTTTCAGAGAAGCCACTTCGAATCCTGGTCATACTTTACTCACTTGTGGATTTGTTCGATCGGACAGCAGTGCTGCTGTTGAGGGATGCCAGACACAGAGGTCCAGACACAGTGGGTCAGACACATCAGTCCAGACACAGTGGTCCAGACACAGTGGGTCAGACACATCGGTCCAGACACAGAGGTCCAGACACAGTGGGTCAGACACATCAGTCCAGACACAGTGGTCCAGACACAGTGTGTCAGACACATCGGTCCAGACACAGTGGTCCAGACACATCGGTCCAGACACAGTGGGTCAGACACATCGGTCCAGACACAGTGGTCCAGACACAGCGGGTCAGACACAGTGGTCAGACACAGCGGGTCAGACACATCGGTCCAGACACATCGGTCAGACACAGCGGTCCAGACACAGTGGTCCAGACACAGCGGGTCAGACACAGCGGTCCAGACACAGTGGGTCAGACACAGCGGTCCAGACACAGCGGGTCAGACACAGTGGGTCAGACACAGCGGTCCAGACACATTGGTCCAGACACAGTGGGTCAGACACAGCGGGTCAGTGCATGGCCCTGAAGACTAAGAATTATAAGAGATCACTACTCCAGTGAGCAGGCTCAAGGAAGGGGAAGCCATGGAAGTCAGTAGTTGAGAACTATGTCATTAAGACACTGCGAGAGAGAGAGAGAGAGAGAGAGAGAGAGAGAGAGAGAGAGAGAGAGAGAGAGAGAGAGAGAGAGAGAGAGAGAGAGAGAGAGAGAGGAGATGCTTTAAACCCCACAAGCATATGCTGTAGTCATTGAACTTTAACCTCTGCTGTTAGAAGTTTCTTTTAAACAATTGTGCTGACATTTAGAAAGTGGAAATGAAACTGCTGTAGTAAAGACTAAGTTTGCTTCCAAAGGTTTATTTAGTCATTATCTGGGTTGTTACATGCAATAATTTATGCATTTATATTCTGCTTTGAAACTGTAGATACGCTTGTCTACTATTTTTAACATTACAATAATAAAACATATTTTGTTATACACACACATATATTATATATATAAATATAAATATAAATATAAATATAAAACAGACCCTGCCCCAACACCAAGGTTTCCCAGAATTCCCAGGAATATGTTTGGGAATGGCTGGAGTTCCCTGGGAATAGGAGGAAGCCTATAGTGCTTGACTCAGTCATGTAGTTTATTCCAGGCTCCCATTGCCTGGGAGATGTGCCTGTCAGCTGACTCCAAGCCCTCCCTCCAGATAGCATTTTCTCCTGATGGCTGGACTTAGATCTGACCTCAGGCCCAACACATCGCACAATGACTCCCCTGCAAACCTCTTCTGATCATCATCCCCAAAGCAACAGCTGGCAACCAGTCAGCTGCTTGGATTCCCGGGTCACTCTGAATCCCCTCTTCCTCGTGTTTGCTGCAGGCCACCAATCATCTGGCCCTGAGAGCTACCTCTTAGGCATTTCTATACCCACTCTTCACCTGTGTCACCTCACCTGGAGTTTGTGGGTGACTCCACAAGTGAATCTCCTTTCAGGCCATTTGTCTCAATCCTGTCACCCCCTCTCCACCTTAAACAGCTCAGTGGCCTTTCTGGTGTCCTTCATACTTTGTTTGTTTGCTTACTTGTTTTTGTCTTAGTTTTTTGAGAGGGTTTCTCTGTGTTGCCCTGATGTCTTGGAACTTGCTCTGTTGACCAAACTGGCCTTGTACTCACAGAGATCCACCTGCCTCGCCTCCTGAGTGCTGGGATTAAAGGCGTGTGCCACCACCATCTGGCTTGCCCTTCATTAATAAGTTGCTCCTGTCACTTTTGAGAGATGCAAATCCAACAAGGCCTAGGATGCTAGCATAACTCGGGCTACTTGTCAAGGCATTAGCTACTTCCTACAGTTCTCATGGACAGGCAGCCCCAAACTACTAACACTTTTTCACCCTGCTGGGGTGAGGTCCCAGGAGCAAGGGTTCCTAGTGCCTTCTGCAGTGTCAGGCTTTCCCAAAAGGCAGAGAAGTAGCCATGGCTTCCCACACCTCCTTATTCTTCTGGGGTTGAGGACTTGGGAGGACCCTGAGCATGTCCAGAGGGCTTCTTTGCTGGTTCTGCAGAAAGGCACATTCAAGTCAGTTTCCCTGTGCTCACAAACTAAGACAGGCTCTGCCTTGAGCAGTGGTGAGCCTGCAGACTAGGGAATCTGTTAGAAAACCCAGTGCAGCCCTAGAGAAACCAGGCCCTCACTCCTTGTCCCAGGTTCCTTCTCTCCCTGTAGCAGCCAACCTAGTTGGCAGAGTTCCCTTGTGCCCAGCCTCACTTGTTTTGTGACTGCTATAGTGGTCACTGCCTCTGCCAACCACTTCCCCAGGAACCTCTGGCGTCCCTTCTCCAAATGTCACCACACTGGGTTTTCTTCCATTGCTCCAAGCACTAAGTTAATGCAACATCTCTGTGTGTGATGTAGGTTTTGTTGCTTTGCGAGTAGAGCTTTTTCTTCTTGGCGGTCTTTGCACCTCATGCCATATCAGACACACAGTATTTAGGTAAATGTTGAGTAATAATTCAATATATTCTATTTGGCTTATACTCTGATCTAGGCATTGTGCTTTGTGATATACAAGAGAGCAAAGGGGTAGTCATGTTATAAACTGAGGACATGACGGCCCCAAGGGATGGTTGAGGAGATGCTTTTTATTGTAAACATGATGAAGAATACAACCTGAGGCAGCTAGAGCAGGGGGAGAAAGTAATAGACCAAACATGCCCAGCAGACTGACCAGTCCCTGAGGAGAGAGAGAGGGGTGGAGAGCAAGAGGAGAGTCAAGAAAGAGAGGGGAGAGAGAGAAGACAGACATAGCCAAGACAGTGTTGGAATGGCTGGGTTACAGAGGAAGGAGAAGCCATGAGCTGGAGAAGTTAGTGTAGGGAGGGAGTGAGAAGAGCTGAGGAGCCACGGGTACTGAGCCTGGAGATAGCTGGAGGGTAAGGCATAGTGGAAAGGCACACTCGCATTAACACTGTCCTCAGACACATCGAGTCCTGTATCAGATGGACGGAGGCTGATGCTCGAGGATAGTTAGAAGCAGCATGTAGACCTGGGAGCAGCATCACACACCTCATATTCCAGTGCTCAGGAGACTGAGGCAGAAGAATCAGATTTTGCGGTCAACCTAGACTGCTCAGGGAGACCTCATCTGGAAATACAAAACAAGTGTCACCTGAGGCTCAAGCTCCAAGTTTAATCTTGCCTTCATAAAACGATGAATCTCTGTATTCATAGCTGTCAAATGGAATACGAGCTTTCTCAAGGGTTAAGAACAAAGGTCATACAGGATGTAAAGCATCCTATGTCGCTGGGCATGTGCTGTCGGTGACGGCAGAGACAGATGTGCCCTGTTTTGTGGTAGCGCGGGCCAAGCTGATCTACACAGCCCCTACCTGAGGCTCTTTTTGAGATTCTGCAGTATGTCAAGAGGTCAGGGAGTCTGGAATGAAACCCTAGCTCCTTTAGCTTTGATGTTGATGAGACACATATTTTCCTTAAGTCTAATTCCCCCATCTGTAAAGTGGGGATAAAAAGGGCACCCATCCAGGATGTGACCACAAGACAGAGCTGCTTACTTGCCTGGACTCCTCCTAGCGGCTTTGTGGGAAGCTGAGGGGAATGGCCAGAAGGTTTTCCATCAGGTCTAAGCACCTGCGGAGTTCTAGGGACTCAATGTTTCTCAGACTTCCCTGCCTCCTGTCTGAATCACTCAGGGAATGTGACCTGCAGGTTGACATGGTGGACTCCAGAATCTACATTTCTAACAAATAGCTTACTATGAGTGACAAGCCTCCAAGCAACTCCTTCCTCTCTGCCTTCTCAGTTCCATGGATGTCCCCATCACTTTTCAGTGTTTTTCTGACCTGAATGTCTCCACAGCCAAGCATGCCTCTCTACTGCTAGGTCACTTTCTGAAGTGTAGGGGACGCCTGCTTGGGCGGGGGGGGGGGGGGGGGGGAGGAGGGAGAGGAAGCTGCCTTTGGAGGAGGAGGGGAAGAAGATGTCATACTCTCAGGAGGGGTAACCTTTTATCTAGGAAACACCCCAGAGATTTCCTGTGGCCTGGGAGGTGAGTCACCCAGTGTCTTGTCTGTTGATTAATGAGGAAGGTGGTTGTGCTTCTGTGTGGGTAATGGCAACTGGTGGACTCTTTGCTGTGACTCAGTTTTGCTAGTGAGAGAGAGCTTAGGTGCCGGAGCTTCCTGGCCCATCCACTGGCTTGTCAGTGAGAAGCACAGCGAGGAGAGTCTCTGTCTGCCTCTGCCCCTTCTCAGTTCCAATGGGAACAGGGTGGACAAAGGGGTGTTACCTTGGTCCCTTGACTTTCAGAAACAATTGTCACATGGGCATGTGATAGATGTTTTAAGGAGCTCTCTGCCATTTCTACCATCAGGACCAGACATCTGAGGGAAAAGAAACAGATGGGTAGATGTTAAAGGGACTGATGTCTGCATTGAGTGACTTGCATGAGTTCCGGAGCAGAGAGCCCATATGGATTTGCTGCTGACCAGAGTTGTGAACTACAGAGAGCAGGAAGCACAGGGCTGGCTTTACATGGCTCCCAAAGACTTAGCAAACTGAGGCTTGGCTTACTAAATTAGCCCCAGAGCCCTGAGCAGTAGAGGTTGGCCACCAGGGTGGAAATGGTTGATCCCTCAGTTGAGATTCTGAGTAGATTCGGAGGAGTTTAACTTTCCAGCGGCAGATGAGATGACTGTGCAGAGGACACTGAAGCTCCTCTGAGGCTTTACCCCTATCCTTTTGGTCTCTTTTTGCACAAAAGAGATGATTGGTATGAGAGTGAGATTGGCTGACTGTAGCACAGATGTGTGTTTGCAGCTGCCCTGCACTGGGGTTGGGAGGAGGCAACTGGACCCTGTGTCTAACAAGCACCTGACCAAATGGGGAATGCTTCTCTGACAGGAGAGACAGGAGATGAAGTATGCTGTCTCTGAGGTCTGGAGCTGATCTGGAGCAGACTGGTTCGATGGAGGCTCTGTGGAACCAGAAAACACTGATAACCTCTTTGCTTCTTTAACTCATGGACCCTCTTCTGGATGATAATGGAAGCAACTGTCAGTTAAAACACACACACAAGCCAGGTGGCTTCAGTGTGTCCAAAAGGGAGCAGAGTCAGAGATGATGCTGGGACAACATCCTCCCAGACCTGGCTGGAAAAGATCCAACCTAGTAAATAGGGTTCCCACATTCTCATCTTGCCTTCTCATATATGTGTGCTGGTGAATTGCATGCTCCACAGTTTTCCCAAAGAGGTCACAACTGGAGTCTGGGTAAGAGTCTAGTAGTTTCCAGAATCACCCAGGTCTGCCTTCTCTGCTTTCTCCTGGTCCCGGACGGTCTATGCTTTTGCCTATGTCTGTTCCCATGCTATTCTGGCTGTAGCGTCACATGGTAGTCATCCAGGTATGAGAGGGCCTCTATGCATACCTGTAGATGATGCACACCAAGCGTCAGTTTCCTGGCCAGCCTCCGACCTGTCTGCTGAGACCTGGAAACAGGTGCCTGTGGCTGCAGTCATTCTCTCACAGCTTCTTTCTTTTGGGCCTCCTCAGCGTCTGTGGCTTGGGTGGTAAGCACTTGGAGGCTTCATGATGTAGGACTAGTGGGATAAGGGGAGGCCAAGGGTCGGGCAAGGAGGGGCCTGGGCAGATGCAATCCTTAAACTCACACCACTGGGTCCATCTACTAAACACCGGGTCCACCAAGAAACCCATTATGAATGATCTTGACAATGGAATGTGGAGATTCATCATGAGATCTATCTTGTGGGCTTCTTGCCCATTTGGACTGTCTATCACACCCAGGCCATCCCTTTGGTCTCTGGGCTCCATCATATTATTATTTTAAAAGAGAGGGTCCCACTGAGTACTTCAGACTGGCCTAAAACTGATAGGTTTTTCTTATCCTGATATTAGATGTCTCTGCTGACTCAGTAAAGCCAGTCAAGCTGAATGAAAAAGACCAGGTTTATTGGCCAAGCACTCTCTTGACCTTCCAGCCTCCAGAGGTGTGGCAAGGGAAGAAGGCCGGAGCAATCACCGCTAGAGGCAGAGCTTAAATACCTTGTAGGCATGGGTGAGCTTCCTGGGCTGGACTTTTGGCTTGTTTCTAAGGGGGCGGGGTCTGGAGAGGGAGGATGGGCCAAGGTGGAGTTTCCAGCAGAACAAAAAGTATCAATCTTCTTGGATCCCATTATAGAGTGCTGGTATTCCAGGCATGAGCCACTGTGCCTGTCTGAACGTCACTTTAAAAAAAAAAAATTACATATATATGTGCCTGCTTTTATGCATTTAGGTGCCGGAGGAGGCCAGAAGATAATGTTGGAACCCCTGGAACTGGAGTTACAGGAGGTTTTAAGTTCTCCAGAGTGGGTGCTGGGCACAGAATCCTGGTATTTTGTAAGAGCAGCATGTGCTCTTCATTGCCGACTCATCTCTCTCGGCCTAATTTAACTCTTAGGCTTCTTAGGATTGCTCCTCTCCTGTCTCTGCCCATGACTACAAATAGGTTACATCTGGCTCCTCGATCCTTCCTTGGGAATATTTGTGATGCCTCTTTTCGGGCCAGGCCTCCCTGACACTTGAGGCTTGTTTGAGTCATCTATCTCACTTTTAATTACATATGTGGGGTGGCCTAACAGCCACTCTGTGTGGTTACAGTGACTGTTTTGAGGTACCACTCTTTCTCACCTCTGACCTATGTGCTTTGGGCAACATTGGTCCAACCCTGGTCTCTGAGAGTGGATCATGTGGTCCAGGCTAAGCCATGTGGTACAATCCATCCCTGCTGGCTTCAGGGATGGGCAGGTGATTTACACAGTCATCCAAGGTGAAGGGCACCTGACTGCTGTGGGGTCACTTACTCACTCCTACCAGTCTAAACTGGTGACAGTGTGAACTTGGGCTACCACATGATGCCCAAGAAATGGCTCACAGTGACATAATTTAAGCTCTGAGTCAAGCTGTACCTGAAGCGAAATCCGTCTCAGTCTCTGTTCTATTGCTGTGACAAGACACCACAATCCAAGCAACACATATAAAAGAAAGCATTTAATTGGGGGCTGGCTTATGGTTTCAGTGGTTTAGTCCATCATCATGATGGCAGGAGCCTGGCTACGGGCCTGGCACTGGAACAGAGGTTGACAGTTACATCCTGATCTGCAGGCTGAGAATGTGGGCCTGGCATGGGCTTTTGAAACCTTAAATGCCACTCCCAGTAACACACTTCCTCCAACAAGACCACACCTCCTCATCCTTCTAATCCTATCAGAGTGCAGTTCCTGGCTTTAAGCATTCACTCAGGAATATGAGCCTCTGAGGCCATTCTTCCTCAACCACCACACTATCCATGCTCATTTTGGCCCAGCCAGTTGTTAAGGAGAGAACTGCTTGGGGTTGCAAGTGAATAGGCGCCCCCCCCCCCCCCCGGCCCCAGCCCTGGCCTGCATGGTCTTCCCTGTTCTCCAAGTGCAGGGCTGTGTGTGCGCCCAGGGCCTGGCTGGTGTCTAGTATAGGAGTGCCCAAGAAGTAAGAAATGAGGGCAGAGCCGAGCGCCCCTTTTCCTGTCAAACCTAGAAAGGAGACAACTGCTCTTTCCGGGTGACAATCATGAGACAGAGGCCCATGGGGACCATTTTTCTTAGAGTAAGGGATTCTAGATACAAGAAAGAGTTGTCACAAAGGGTTCTTCATGGTTCATGAAATTCTCGGAGCACCTAAAATTCTCTTAGCAAAATCCCTTTGCCTTATGGCTCTGAACTTTTAATCAACTTCTCTCCCTCCCCTCTCATTTCTTTCTAAGAGAATAGCTATAAAAAGACACAAAGCTACCAAATTACATTTAAGGAGTGGGAATTACAAGGGGCCCAAGGGAGAGCAGGCATAGGATTGCAGACTTTTGAGCCCTGTCAATATATTACCCTTTCAAAAATTAAGCTGGCAAGATGGCCCGGAAGGTAAGGGTACTTGTTGTCAACCCTGATGGCTGAGTTCAATCCTCAGAGCTCACTTTGTGGAAGGGAAGAACAGATGCAGGCAGGCTGTGCGCTGACCTCCACATGCATGATGCATGAAAACATGCCACGACATGCTCACTATATCTATCTATCTATCTATCTATCTATCTATCTATCTATCTATCTATCTACCTACCTACCTACCTACCTACCTACCTACCTACCTATTTATCTATGAGTATGTGATATAATAGAATATATTAGAAAAAGTTAAAAAAGGGAAAGAATAGCTATAAGACAGTGTAAACCCATGAAGAGCACTTAT
Source organism: Phyllotis vaccarum (assembly GCA_033318265.1). NCBI lineage: Eukaryota > Metazoa > Chordata > Mammalia > Rodentia > Cricetidae > Phyllotis > Phyllotis vaccarum. The sequence goes on along the minus strand of JARWLC010000012.1, from coordinate 4,283,730 downwards.
CAGCTCTCCCAGCTGTGCCAGCTGTCTCTCTGGGGTGGGTGGGTGGGGGGTAGGGCGGCTGGAAGGGTGTCTCTGAAAGGCTGGCAGGACTACTTGTGTTGACAGAGAGGAGAGGTGGAAAGAGGGGTGCAGAGGGATCTGCCTTGGGCAGGTTACACCTGACAAACAAAAAAAAACCAATTAGGTAGGCTTAAAACAGGGCTATGGAAGCAAAGAAATGCTGGCCCAGAGACCCGCCTGTCCCTGGCTGCCCTTGATATCTATGACTCCTTCAGCTATCTGAGCGAGCCTGTGGATTCTTAGGTGAAATGGAATCATGACCTGGCCTAATGTAACTTCCAGTTTTGGTGTTCTTTTCTGAGTAATCTTCTCTCTATGGTTCCTCTGTGAAGGCCTAGCCCCATTCAGAAAAGGTGTGAGATGTCACCAGCCATACGGTCTGCACATCTATGGAAGGATGAATCAGGCAGCAGGCACCTGATCTTCTGCCCTTTGGCGGGACTGAAGACCAGAGCTGGAGACTGTGTCTGGGGAGAGGCTGCTGGCCTTCACCTTGAGATTCTCACAGAGCAGGCAGGTCACAGGAGCACCTGTGATGGTCGCGGGGCAGCAAAGTGAGAGCATCATCTGAAGACGCAGAACCCCAGACTGGGTGTGGGGCGACTGTGGGGCTGGAGGCTGAGTGTGGGCTTGAGTCTGGGGTCTTTTCTAGGTTTGGAAAGCAAGAAGCCAGTCGGAACATTCAGTAAGGGTCTTGGGTTTGGCACCTGACAATAAGCCCTGGTACAGGGTATGACGAACAAGAGGGATTTCAGTTGTGGTAGGGCTCAAGCCATGCAGGGCCTCTATCTAGTGTTGGTGACAATTTTTATAAACTATCTAAAACAGAGGGAGAAATTTCTGCTTTCCTATGCACTGCATTTCTATGCACAAAACAATATCAGACAATAATTTCTTGTTTTTTTTTTTTTTTCAGTAATCACAAAATATCAAAACAAAACCAAGTCACTATGCCTTTGGAATGTTGGTGTTGGACACTAATGTTCAAAGGTCATGAAGATATGATTTCCCGGTCTCAAATGCCTGCCTGTCAGCACAAACCCACAATCCCGGAAAGCGCCTTACTCTGCCAAGGTCATCATCTTGGTCCGATTGCTTCTTGTAATTGAGGAGGGACTTTATTGCTCCTCTAGGCCTCCCTAGATTCCTGCAGGTGAATCTGTTGTCCCAACCTTCTTCCCAAGGTGGCTACAAGTGCATCTGGCCAGGAAGCACCACCAAAGCCTCCCCTGACAAGGTTCAACTAAGTGATATTTATTCCTTCCGCCTGAAAACAAAGTTGTGTGGCTTAGGACGTTTTACTCAGAGGAAAAACAAGAGCCACTGTTAACAACAGCAGGCGGGACTTGATGGAAAATAAAAAGGTTGTTTTCCAACGCCAGCACTTTTCCCAGGAGACCAAAGTCAAGAAAGGAGACGTAGTTCTTGGTGCAGGTCTGCCCCCTACAGGCCAGATTCACAACTTACTGGCTTAACTGTAGGCTCTATGACCGGGATGTCACCCCTCGTCTTTTCTTTACTGCAGCTTTCTCCAAGGCAGCTTCAGGGACTCTCCCCTTTGCTGGATCCCTTTACTTAGAATGTGACCTGGCGACTTAACCATTGCAATAAGAATTTTGGACTACGAAAGGGGAAGTCTTAGGAGACATGCTTTCCTTTTCCTGTCTGGGAGCAGTGTTTATTTCTAGCCCATAGATAGGCACGTAGCAAGGCAGTTTCCATTTTGGTCACATTAGATCAATGATTGAGCCACAAGAAGTTCAGAGTTGTCTCCCCAGGTTGTGAAATAGTGTGATTCTTCAAGTCTGCTATGGATTCTGATGACTGAGTCAAAGTCTCTGGCCCTAAAGGACCAATTATAGGGACTCCTGTGGACTGGCCTGTTTTAGCAGCCCTACTCCTGCCTGAGCACCATTGTCCCTGGGCTCTCTTGCTACACACCTGGCAGGGAACAGAAAGTATCTAAACACATTCATCCGAGCTTTGAGGGCTCCTTTCAAACAGTTCATGTTAGGTCTCCTGCTATCAGGTGTAGCTTGGTGGGACCAAAAATGTTTATGTCAAGGGAGAGAAAATCTACTTTAGAATAATGGCAGAAAGTTGTCTTAAGTGTGAGTACCGATACTACCACAGGGCTGGACAGATTTTCTTAATTAGTGATTGATGGAGGGAGGGTCCAGCCCATTTTGGCACCATCGAGGGTGGTGTCATCTTTGAGCTAGTGGTCTGGGTTCTGTAAGAAAGCAGGCCGAGCAGGCTACAGAGAAAAGTCAGTAAGCAGCACCCCTCCATGGCCTCTACACCAGCCTCCAGGTTCTTGTCCTGTATCAGTTCCTGCCCATACTGCTTTTGCTGATGAGTTGTCATCTGGAACTGTGAGTGAAATAAACCTTCTCCTCCCCGACTTGCTCTTGGTCACGGTGTTTCATCACAGCAATAGGAATCCTGACTATAACACTCAGTCAGTCATACACAAGAATACATGAGCATTTTAAAATAGTACTGATTCTTGGGCCCCACTGCAGACTTCTGACTTCCTGGACACGAGGCTCAGGTAAGGCACATCTGAATATTTTCCTGTTGATCGAGTCTAAAGCATCTTACTGTACAAATTCTCAGATTACAGATTTGTGTGGCTGCATCTGGCTTTCAGGGATCTGAACCCAGGTCCTTTGTGTCACTGCCATTTTCTATAGTGATGGGAATGAGAGCCAGGGTTCTGATTGTGCTGGGCAAGCACTCTACACACTGAGCAGCATTCCAGACAGCATTATGGCATTCCCATATATGCACATTTGCTTGGTTCCTATTCACCCTGCCTCCCCTACTCATTCTCTTTCTGCTTTAATGACGTGTGTCCCATTACTTCATCTTGGTCCTCTCCCTACCTTGAGACCAATGCCATCTTCTAAATGTGTCACAAACCCAGAGACAGATGCAGTGACACATTTATGGTATGTTAGGTACCAGAAGCAGCTCAGCACTGGGAAGCAGTATGTTGGCTGGTAGTTGTTAAAATGCAGGCAGGCAAAATAAATATTTGAAATCTACTGCTAAGTCTCCTCACACTACACTGGATACAAAGGCTTTAAAATACTTTTCAAAGGTCTGGAGGGGATGGCTCAGTGGTTAAGAGCCCATACATAGCTTTTGCAAAGGACCTACTAAGTTCAGTGTGGCTAGCACCCACATTGAGTGTCCTGCAGCTACCCAGAACTACAGCTCCCATTGATCGGATGCCTTCTGGAGTCCACGGGTACCTGCACACACACAGTGTCCACTCACACAGACAGACAATAATAAAAATCTTAAAAATTGGTATCACTTGAGAGAACTAAAGAAATAAGTATACAGATGTGAACATTCTGTTAGAACCGGGCAATATGTCTTTCATTCTTCAGTAACTGTGGATGTTTTGCCTGCATGGATGTATATGTCACTTGTAGTTATGCTCCCAAGGCCAGAAAAGGGACTGGAGTTACAGATGCTTTAAAGCCTCCATGTGGGTGCTGGGAATCGAGCCCAGGTTCTCTGGAAGAGAGAAGCCAGTGTTCTTATCTGTTGAATCATCTTTTTAGCCTCAAGTAACTGCATTTATTTTACATACAACCCCACATACATTAAAGAGATGCCAGTCCAAACCTTATATACATCTGGAAGTCTCATTTATGAAATGAGGTCTTATATAGTACTGTACATCATATTATGGAATTTTTAAATAAGGAGAAAAGTAATTGACTGTGGGGATAGGTTTCAAACTCAATAAAACCAGGGGACACAGCCATCTCTTCCAATATTTGTTATTTTGTTTTGTCTGTTTTTGTTTTTCCAGACAGAGTTTTCTGTGTAACAGTCCTGGCTGTCCTGGAACTTGCTCTGAAGATCAGGCTGGCTTTAGAACTCACAGCGATTCTCTTGCCTCTGCTTCCCAAGTGCTGGGACTAACAGTGTGAGCCATGGCTTCTACTGCCTGCTCTGTCTTCCTATGTCTGCCTTAAATACCCTCTTCACCCAGTTGTTTCACATCCAGGTTAAGATTAAAGGGCTGGCACCACCACTGCCTGCCTGGCAACCTGGATCTCCTTCTGTAAACTAAGATGACCTCAAACTCAGTTTTGCTGGGATTAAGGGTGTGAGTTACCACTGTCTGATCCTCCTAGACTGACTGTGATCCTTCAATATCTCAGACTGTTTTTACTATATCTGAAACATATCCCCACAACTGAGGTTTAGTTTCACGCCTCCATCTTTGACATATAAGGACAATGATACACTTAGTGCCCTGGTCTGCCCTTGGATGCCATGCTCTACTGCACAAGTGTGCCCCCCTCTTCCTTGTAGGGTGTCTCTTGGCCCTGGTGTAAACAAGTTCTCTGTTCACAATGGGTCAGTGGACACAGAACTATTTCCTATACTGTCCAGATAAATACTTTCCTATAAAATTAAAATAAATACAGAGAGGTCTACTATGTATTCACTTCTAGGCGGGATAAACATCTGAGAATATAATAGAGTTCACATAAGAAGCTGCCTGGCTTAACGATGGGTACTTGCTAAGGGTAGGGAAGCTACAGATATCAAACAAAGATAAACAGCTTGAAATTTGATAGGCTTTTCATTTTAAGATTATAGTTGAAATATGCATGTAGTTTCAGACTCATAGGACAAATATGCCAAAATCTTATAAAGTAAGCTGGAGTGATTGGAAGATGGAAACCCACATGCATGTCCGACACTGGAAAATTGTTAACTATGACTGTATAGGATGGGTGATGTGTTCAATTTTCTAGATATTTATAATGAATGGAATAAAAAGAAAAGAGAAAAGAGAAAGCTTTGTCCTTTTAGAGACAAATACACTAAAGATACTACCCTCTTCTTCTCACCCTGTAGACCAGGCTGGCCTTGGGCTCAGAGATCGGCCTGCCTCTGCCTTCTGAGTGCTGGGATAAAGCCTTGAGCCATGCCCAGCTCTAAGAAATATTTGAAATCATTGTTCAGCTAACCTACATACTGGAATGAAAAGAAACCACCACCATTATGGCTAACAAACTTAACGGGTAGGCTTTCTCTCTCTCATGTTTTGTTTGTATTCTGCACCGAGTCCCACCTTGGAGCCGAGGCTGGCTGTGAACTCACAATCTCTTTCCTCAGTCTCAGGTGCTGGGATTGCAAGCGTGCACCACGTAGGTCAAACTTCCTGAGTGTCTGAACATACATGCATGCTGCCGCTCTGATTTAGTTTGGGAATACACATCAATCAAAATTTTCCGTGTTTATTACACAATTACACAGAGATATAATTTTGAGGAGTAAAGAGATTTATTGGAAGAGAAAACTTGTAAATATCTCAATATGAAAATGGGAGCATCAGCCACTTTGCAATTTCTTTAGTTAGAATTCAAGTTTGTAAGTTCATGAAGGTGGTCAGGAAAAGCTCGCTTTTCTTTCTTTCTTTCTCTTGTTTTGTGCTGCTGGGAATGAACTTAGGGCCTTCACATGCTATGCAAGCACTCTACCACTCAGCCAGACCCCTGGCCTGGGAAAAAGCTTTCAGAGATCAGAGTGTTGTTAAGTAGCTGGAATAGAGTTAACATAAGACCAAACATCTTACCTGTCCTAAAATTTACATCCTTTCAGAGTGTCCTGTGTCACATACTTAAACCAAATAATTAGACACATGGGATGTAGGTGGACCGAGTATAACTTTGGCCGACTAGGAAGGCCCTTAAGTGTCTATGGGGCTGGGGAGTGACACTGAGATACTTCATTTAATATCTTACTATGATACAGCTCCTCCCACCCATCTCCTGCCCTGATATCAGGCAGGAACCCGACAGGCTCCCCACTGATTAGCTATGCTTCAGAAGTGATAGGCTCCTACTAGAAAAGTCCACAGATTGCCTGAAAAGGTTGCTGCTCATTTGATGCATTTATGGAGTATACTTGAAAAATCCAATAGTCTCACTTATTTGAAAGACCTTAGTTATATCAAAAATCTTTTATATATAGATATCTGCTAATAGAAAACTAACTTGATATTTCAATGAACAAAGGAAGGCAATATGCTAAAAATGGTAACATTGCTATTACTATTATTATTATGTATAATACTGAATTGAGTTGGCGAGACAAGATGAGCTACATATAAGGTGGGGTTTATAACATACTGTACTCTTGACAACCTTCCAGTTAACTGGTGTCTTCATGTTTAACATATGGTCTCCAGTCGTCGGGATGAGAGCAGGAAGCATAAACACGTGTATACAATGACCTCTCTGCCCTGGCCGGCTGGATGCTTGCTAACGATGACATACCAGGAATGTGCTCCAGAGCATTAGCAGTCAGTGCTGCAGGTGGTAAGACAGGCTGCACAAATGCCACAACTTCAGTCCCTAATAGGAGAGGCTAGAAATTCAGGTAATTTTAACCTACGAAGTAAAACGCCCATGTCAAAAGGAGGAATGTCACGATGTCACAGTACATTTATCTACCCTAGTTTGTTTGGTCTTCAAAACCCTGTGTAGTTATGTACTGTTCCCAGTGTGGTGAGTGCAGCTATAAGCACAGGAATGGTCTGCACTCTCAGTGTTTACCACAAACCCAGCGAAGCTGATGATCTGCCTGCAGGTCTGTCAGTTCTTCAACGGTCCTCCAGCTACACTGGCAAGCATATGCCCGTGCTCCTTTCTTCTGGATCAACTTTGCTTTTAGTCTGTGGAATTCCGGCATGTTGTTTCTGTGGTAAAACAGGCAGGCTTGAGAATAGTGTCCGTGTTTGGTGTTGAATGACGTAAAAGAAGAAAAAGGCATGCTTAGGTGTTCTGTTATGACTGTGTTTCTCAGACAGTGTCCTGAAGGGTTAGTGATGTCACTAGTCACAGGGACAGGAATGGGGAACAGAATGGGAAGTGCCTCACATTCACCCATGCCACAAAGGCCTATAGCAGTGGGCAGAAAGGCAGTGGGCTTCTGATGTATTAGGTATAGCACATGTTTATCATTAGGAAAAGATTTCTGTTAGTTCTCTATGCTGCACCTGCTTCTTTATTATATCAGCAACAAAGTACCTATTCTGAAGTGTTAATAATGCAATGAGAAGACAGTTACTAAAATGATAACCATTGGCTTTGGTTGTTTTACATGAATACAAAAGTTACTTTTAAGTTAAAAACTAAAAAATCAATTGATTCCTATAATTAATTCATGCATTATGTTTATCAATGTATCTTTGAAAAACAAAACTGGGAAAACTAAAAATAAAACATTTGGAGGAAAAAAAACCCAGAAAAATGATGAAATGTAGTGTATATGCTAAAGAGGCATGCTGGCCAAGATCACTATTGGTATCTTTACAGGAGAAGGCAGTTTCCAAACTGCCCTCTGGTGGACAGTGTATACCTATTCACTATTGTAGTGTGCAAACTCAGAACCCTATTAGATGGTGAGAACCTAAGAAGCCCTAGCGACATTCTGGGGCAAGTGTCTTGAGTTTCAGGAAGTGACACCGCCAGCAGTAGTGACCTAGCTAGGGTTATGAAGAACTATGGGAAGAACAGAGGAGTCTGGTTTTTATTAGGAAAAAAAGAAGCCCAAGTAACTAAGTAATGAAGTGAGCTAATAGACTCTTTAGGCACTAAATAAATTATTTTGCTAAACTTAAGCAATACTTGACTGATTGCTTAGAGATGTTAAAATAGAACTCATGGGACTCAATATTGTCAAGGTCTTTGGAAGAAGTGCTTATATTAAAAGTTTAGAAAATAATTTATGCCATTATTTTCCTTTAAGGAGAATACATGCTTTACCAGAAAAATACAAGTGTTTTATTAAGCTGCAGTGGCAGAATGGTCAGAATCCAGCTTATATTTCCTTTACAAAGTCCTATGCATGTGAAAGCTAGCATATGCTTATTGCCCTGACTTGTGAAATAACCCAGTGAAGAAACAGTGCAGCGTCAGTGATTGGCACCTTACCCTTTAGCTGCTTTATTCACTTCCTAAACATACGCAAGGATCTTGAGGGCTCAGATTGTATTTTCCACTGATTTAGTTTGGACAGTATAATAATTCTAGTAATCAGTATTTAGGTAAACTATATTCTAATCTAGAGTAAAGGGACTGGCGTCTCTTCTCTCTTTTGTGATAGGTCTGATCTTGAACTCGCTGTTGTCTGCCATTCTGGAAGACGGAGACACAGATTCCCACACCCTTGCAGCCCCCTCTGTGCCTGTGCCGACTACTGTTTTGATGTTACACACATCTTACTATCCTATGCAAGAATTCATGTCCATGTCGGCGACTTCTGAGAATTATTTAGACACTTATTAGATTAACCAGAAGACAGTGAATAGCAAAACCCAAACCAAACCAATTAACTAACCAACCAACCACAAAACCCCCAAAGGGGACTGAAACTTAATTTTCCAACTCTGAGAATAAAGGAGGTTGGAAATAAGAGTAGGTGGTCTGAATCTAGGATTTTGGGGCGAGGGACTGTGAAAATTCTAAAATTATATGTTCCATGTGCTTTATTCTGTGTTGCGTACACGTGACTGTACCAGTGAGTTTATTCCAGACTGAGGCAGTGGTGTGAGAAGCAGGCAAGATGCATGAGGAAATGCACCTGGGAGAACCAGAGATTGGAGACAGAAGATGGGGTCAGATGTGTCAGGAGAAGGGACCTGCAAAGTCAGAGGGAAATAATGAGGTACCAAGGACTGTGAGGCAGCTAAGGTGGAGGTGGAATGCATTGTGGGAAAACAAGGCTGGAAAGAAGCTGGCTCATGGAGGGTCCTGAAGATGGCATCTCAGGAATCCGAACAGTGCTCTGTGAGTGGAAGAAGCCTGGGCTCTGCCCTGATGTGGTACATGCAAAAAATGTGGGTATAAAAATCAGTGAGACGACCTCTGTGTTCTCCTTCAGAACACATCCTCATTTAGGCTGACAGCAAACAGTGGAAGAAGGTGAGGAGGAGGAGGAGAGCCAGAGCCCACATAACTGGACAAGTAGACCAGCAACACAACCAAATGAGAAAAGAAATGAAAAGCCCTCGGTACATTTTCACAGGGTGTGGTGGTTTGAAAAAAAAAAAATGTCCCCCAAAAGGAGTGGCACTATAAGGAGATATGGCCTCATGGAAGGAAGTGTGCGTGTCACTGTCCCTCAGTGTGACCGTCAGTCAACTTCTTGTAGGTTTCTTAGCTCCAGCACCATGTCTGCCTGCAGGCTGCCATGCTCCCCTTTATAATGACAATAAACTGAACCTCTGAAACTGTGAGTTCCCTCAATGAAATGTTTTCCTTATGAGCTGCTATGGTCATGGTGCATCCTCACAGCAGCAGGAACCCTAACTAAGACTGGGGTATTGCTGTGACAGGCCTGACCATGACCGTGTGTTTGAAGGAATCTGGATGTGATACTGTGGTCTAGAAAGCAGGTGAATGCTTTAAGGGCTGCTGAATGAGCCATCCTAGCAGGAGCATGGAAGACAATGGGGCTGAGTGTGATTTCATGAACTGTGGCGACCAAGAGGTTTCAGAGAAGAAAGTTAGTTTGTGGCCTAGAGACTGGCCTTGTGATATTTTGGTGAAGTGGCTGTTTTTGCCCTAGTCAAGAGTTTGCCTGAGTCTAAGGTGAAAAGTTTTAGATTACTTTGGTTGGCAGAAAAAAAAAAACAAACAAAAAACCAACTCAAAACAGCCAGTATAGACTGTCATGTGGATATTAGTGGTGACTCTAATGAAGACTCATAATGAAAAGGAGCAAGCTGAGAAGGGTAAATTACAAAACAAATTATTTGGAGGAAAGAGCACCAGATAAATCCTGGGTTTATGGACATAAAGAATTAAGAAATGGAATAGGGGGAGTGGTAACCTCAGGGTAAGATTCCACCCAGATAAATTTTCAACTTGTGAATAAAAGAAAAGCTCAGAGCCAGGGGTGGTGGTGCAAGTCTTTAGTCTCAGCACAGGGAAGGCAAAGGCTGGCAGATCTCTGAGTTTGAGGCCAGCCTGGTCTACTGAACAAGTTTCAGGACAGCCAGGCTTAGGTAGAAAGCTGGTGAAGATGGAATTAAATAAGGGGCCATGTTCCAGTGCCAGCAAACAGTAGAGCTTGGTAGCTTTGACTATGTGGTTCTGGCTTTAGAGTTAAGGACAAAAGAGTTACAGAATAAAGCTGCTGAGGCCACACATGTGTCAGGGTGTCTGTGAATGGAGGCCTCGTAGAGAGGCCATTTCCTGAAGCTGTGACGTTGAAGCCTAGATTGCTTTGGAGATGCTAGAGTCATGGGATACCTGCTGAGGAGAGCAGCTGCTAACAGGGACTGCAAACAGCCCAGTTGTTGTGGCAGTCAACAAAGCTGAACAGAGTTGGAGTCTGAAGAGCGTTCTGATATCAGACCTAGAAATACAGGGTTTGGAGTTTGCCCAGCTTTGGTCCAGTGTTTCCACACTATGCTCCCTTCCCTGAGTCTTGGAATGGCAATGCATATTCTGTGCCATTATATGTTGGAAATATATGATCTACTGTTTTTAGTTTTCCCAGGAGGATTATAGCTAAGAGACTGCCATGTGTCTCAGAAAACTTTGGACTTAGAAATAAGTTTGGGACTGTTACAGACTATGGGGATTTTCAAAGCTAGACTGAATCCATTTTTGCATTTTGATATGGCTCTAAGCCTTTAGGGCCAGCGAGTGGAATGTGGTGGCTTAAAAGGAGATGGCTCCCAAAAGAAGTTGCCTTACTAGGAAGCGTGTCACCGAGGGGTGGGGTGGACTTTGAGGTCTCTAGCTTAAGCTTCCCTCAATATGACTGTTAATTCGGTTTCCTGTTGTCTGCAAGATGTAGAACACGTGGCTATTTATCCAGCACCATGTCTGCCTGCATGCTGCCATACTCCCCGCCATGATGATAATGGACTGAACCTCTAAAATGGTAGTAAGTGAATTCCCTTAATTAAATGTTTCCCTTATAAGAATTGCTATGGTCATGGTGTTTCTTCAAAGCTCCCAACTAAGATGCAGAGTGAAATTCTTCAAAAACATACCTGAAGAACAGATAATCACATGACTTGTCCCACATACAGTCATTGTAGCTCACTATTCGGAAATCACAGGCTACACAACGCAGTCGGTCACACGCTCTGATCAGAGAGAAAGAAATATGTATTAAAGATGATTGCTATGTTTAAGTATGAAAATAGAGTGACATGCTTCAGATAAATAAACAACAGAAAGGTATGGATTAATGACTATAACGTTTGTCTTAGAGGACTATTTGTATATCTGAGCTTTTTGGATGCGTGCTGTGGCACACTCCTTTCATCCCAGCACTTGGGAAATATCCTAGCACTGTGAGTTCAAAGCCAGCCTCATCTTTATATAGTTAATTCTAAGCCAGCCAGGGCTATACTACACAGCAAGACCCTGTCTCAAAGGGGAAAAAAAGCTTCCAGATTAATTTCACAACTGTCTTATAAAGGCTTTGCATAATTTATTGCATATTCAGACAAATTAATATGACATGAACATAAGGTAGAGTGGATTGCCAGATCAAAGAGTGTGACTTGCTACACTGAAATGAAACTGCCTCCCATAGCTACCATTTCTAGGATCAATTGCTTGTTTGTTTCCAAAGTATCTGGCATCAGGGCTTTCACTCTCTCATTACAAAGACATTGCTGGGAACTGATGTGCTTGCCTTAAATCTAGCGACAGGTGAACTAAGCAGTATCCACTGCAAGTAATTTACTAGTATGTTAGAAAGTAAGAGGTGCTTTGAATGAGATAATAAAAGTAGGGCAATGAAATCAGAGGTACTAGGAGGAGATGGGCTGGAATTCTCAACTGGACAGCCTGGAAAGATGTATGTGAGCATTTTCTTTAAAACCTACTATGTGCTATTTGAGGGAGAAAAAGATCACGCTTGCATACTGATAGCAAACAATGAATGGCAAGGTTATGACTATGTTGGATACCAGGGAAGATAGAGAGGCACTCAGTGACTTTAAGAAAGTGACAAGGAAGTCTCCTGAGGGTACTATGTGTAACTATGGGAAGTGTAAGAAAAGTGGTAATATAGGGCGAGTTTAAAAAGAATTATGAATTGCTACTGCAGCAACAGAAACAGAAACCTTCCCCATTATTTGAAATATTTAATAAATAAATTTAATGGATACATTTAATAAAACTAAAAGTTAATGAGTTGTTAAGACACATCCAGGGAGAGGAGAGGGGGAGGAAGGGGAGGAGAGAGGGCGAGCACATACATAAGCATGAGCAGTGAGCACACTTAGTTACGTAGAGGAAACTTCTCAACACAGTCGGTTGTTTTAATCATACACACAAAGTACTTACAAGTGAAAACAAAGGGAAAAACCAAGACAATTTCCGTGTGACTACTGAGGCAGTGCAGACACTGGCTCTGAGCACAAAGCGCTTTAGGCAAGGAATTTCTTTGTGACTCAGTTTTTCTTTATATATTTTCCAATTTTGCTTTTGTTCTTTTCGATAGTGTGTTGTTTCAATGTATTTTACTAGTATAGTTTTTCAGTAATATTTCTGCAACAAATAAAACAAACCAATTATTAGATTTTTCCCTTCAAAATTAAAATACAGGCTAGGCAAAGTGGCACATGTTTGTAACCTCAGTACTTTTAAGATGGAGGCAGAAGGATCATCATGGTGAGTTCAAGGCCAGCCTGGACTACATGAGACTATCTCAAACTCTAGAAAAGTAACTTCAAAACTGGAATAATACTGGGAAACTTCTGGTCGCAAAGTTTTTTTGAGAATGAATGCAAACACAGTATTTCATGAGGAACTCCTTTTAGACTGTTAGTATTGCTAACGTCTGTCAGTTATGTGGCTTCAACCCAGTTGCATTCATACCATTTGAATCAGATTCCGAATGTAAGTCAGGAAATACAAATGATGGTGCCCAAGGCTCCCATAACTGCGTTCTTATGTAATGTATAGTTTATTACATATTCACAACAGAGTGTTAACTTTAATACCTTAATATATTTGTGTACTTTGGCTGAATTACTGCTATTATGGGAAACATACTTTATGTTTTCATGACATTTTGTGTGTAAAACCTCAGCCATTATATATAACAGTTTTAAATGTGAGATTTGGTAGTTGATCACATCTGATCACACTACTGTATTTTCTTACATACACTGCCCTATGGGAAAACTAAAACCAAAGCGCAGCTAAGAAATCATCCTGCAGCTATGATGCACGGTCAGATCATAACCAGTGCCAGCTGGTGGGACAATCCAGCTTTAAAAGTAATTTACAAGTACATTAAGAGAGAACTTGCTTGGCTTGAAAAGGATGCCTCAGCCTGGCAGTGGTGGTATGGCCTTTAATCCTAGCACTTGGAGGCAGAGGCAGGCAGATCTCTGAGATTGAGGCCAGTCTGGTCTACAGTGTGAGTTCCAGGACAGAAGGGCTACACAGAGAAACCCTGTCTTTAAAAAAACCACAAATAAACAAACAAACCAAAAACCAAAACCAAATACCAAACCAAATCAAGAAGGAAAGAATGCTCCAGTTTTATCTACATCACTTGCTAATGATACTTGACTACTACTATTCCATCTCCTTTCCACTACTGGGCAAAAGACTACAATGTTTACACTTTAAAATAGTCTGCATTACCTCTACATTGAAACAATTCAGAAATCAAATGAATAAAACAAATAAGCACAACACAGCTGACTTCCTTTATGCTCTGAACATAAAAATCAGTACTTAGTTTTGAGACCTATGAACATTTCTTTCTGAACTATATATATGTGACTCCTCACTTTATGATAAGGTCATGTTCCAACAAATTCCTCCTAAGTTAAAAAGACATGCATCGTATCTAATCTACCACACACAATACAAAGCAAGTGTACTGGTTGCTAACTTTGTACTTGAGTAGCTCACTGTCCCTGCCCAGCATCCAGAGAGAATCATACTGCTAGTCTTGGAATAGATTAAAAAAATTAAAAATGAAAATGGTTATTATTGGATGTTTTAGCCATGTCAGAGCTATTGTAAGTCAAATATCTGTTCGCATAAAATAATATAAAATCATGATTCCAATGAAGAATAAATTAAAGATTTTTCCCTGTAAAATATGGAAGGACTATCTAAGGAAGGTATTTATATGTTTATCCAATTGATATGCCCAGATGCTGTAGTTATTAGTTAAATCCCATCAGATCTAAACAGAAGGCTATAAAGTCTTAATACTTGCTTGGACAGTTTCAAAATAATGTTGGCTGGTTATGTGTGTGGTGCCATCTGCCTGTAATCTCAGGATTTGAGAGGTAGAGGCAAGAGGATCAGGATTCAGTTTCATCCTTGGCTGTATGGTGAGTTTGAGGATAGTCTGGGCTACCAGACACCTCCCATCAAAATAAAAAAATCATGAGCTACAACAGTGAAAGCAGCTAAGGTCCTTTTTTTTCCCCCCACATAGTGGCATCTGGCATAAGCATCAAGTTAGCAATCCGAGCCCTTGCTTTGTGAAATGAACCCACTGATGCTGAACGAACCACCTGGGAGCCTGTTTGGCCCAGGGCTGGATGGAGAAGCAGTATTTTGCTGTGTAGCTGTGGCTGGCCTGGTCTTACTATGTATTCCAGGCTGCTCTCAAGACGTGTGGCAAGCCTCCTGCCTCACTCACAAGTGCTGGGGTTATAGGCTATTTGAAAGTCATTTTCCTCATTTATTTCTGGGTGTGTAAACTGGAGGACAAACCCTGGAAATCAGTTCCTTCTTTTTACCAGTGGGCTCTGCAATGCATTTTCATCTACGAGCCACTCTGCTGTCTCTCTGGAAGTTAGTAACTTTCGTATGTACGATGAACATTTATTCTTCAAATTCTATTAATTCTATATTCCAGACCTAAAATTTGACATCTTTCCCTCCTCCCTAGACTGAAGTGACTATAGCCCAAATGACTCACCTCCCAGAATCCCCTTCTACTTTAATGCCCAAATCCCAAGGCATGTAGCGGTCTGTGACTTTTTTCTTGTGGTGTTGTGAAAGGTCTCATGATATCTGGAAACAGGATACTGAGTGAGGCTTTAGAAGATGACAGTCCTTCTTAAGGGTGTGTCTGAGTGGCACAGTGATGGGACAATGTCACCAGACTGTTTCTTTCCAGACTCCGCATGCAATCCTTTCATTTTTACCTGCTTCTTTGTTGGTCACTTTGCTTTGGCCAACTAGCACAGGGCTGTGGGCGTGCACTCAAAGCATTTAGCAGAGACAAGTGACAAAAAAAGCAATTCAAATGGATTAAGGAAGTGAGCCTGTCCCCATAGGACAGAAGGGGACATGTGTTAGAAAGCAGCACCATTCTAGACAGAGAACACAAGCTAGGGCACCCAGAGAAGGGACACTTAAGTGGGGGAAAGACAAGTGTCTTAGTACAAACAGCACCTGCCTCGGTTTATTCAGGGGAAGACACAGAGGGAAGGGAGTAAGGGAAAGTGGCACAGATGGCAGCCTGGCTGCCACTGGAACAGAGCGAGGTGCTTCAGCACTGCTGTGTGTGTGACTAGAGGAGCTGGAATGGGTGATCGCAGAAATCTGCTGTAGTTCCTGGTAATTTGACAGAAGTCACCTTAGAGGTGTGACAGCTTTGAAAATGAGTCCAACTGAGCCAACCCGAGGAACTGAGGACAGACAGCAGGACGCCAGCTTCCTCTAAGACCAGCCTGTGTCTCTGACGGTCGGCAGGTAGTATCCAGCTCCCCAGACTCCCAGTTTCACTTTGGTCCTATGACCTCTCATTCCTGGATCTCTAAAATAGAAGCTGACCCCACCTCACTTTTTTTTTTTTTTTAACCTACTTCTATTAGAGCAATATAACAGCCCTCCAGAGTGTGCACATATGCAATCACTTAACATAGTCTTTTCTTCTTAAAAAAGAACAAAAATAAAAAAGTGTTTTAGAAACAACTAGGCAAAAAGAAATGAATAATGTAGGTAAGTGGGCCTCTGCCAAAAACAGAACCATAGGGGCAGGGCCATACAAAGACTTGCTTACAATCAGTATTCTCCTAACCTCTGAAAATGGTAATGGAATGTACTAGAAGTGTTAGGGGCTTGCAGTGAGGGGCATCTTGACTCTAAGACTGCCTCAAAAAAGAACTATATGAGAGCAGGGTCTTGAAGGGGGTGGGAAGAGAAAGAGATGGCAGGTTTCTATTTTAGGAACATGTAAAGTTAAGCTTGAAAACTCTGGTTAACACAGATCTTTAGCTTCTCATGTTTTCAATGAGGCTGGGGCATCACATCTGATGTATAAAAGCAGCCTTCGCCTATACCAGCCACTCTTTCCACGACTTGCAAGAAAGTACATCTGCACACTTTCCTGGCGCTCTGTAAAAACCTGGGTAGGACTAAAGTGATTCCAAGTGTGGCTCAGGAAAGGACACCAATACAATGAACAATACATATCTACCATTAAAACATTTTAAAAAAAATATAGGTCTTGCTGTGTTGGCTGAGGCTGGCCTTGGCCCTGAACCTATAGCAATCATCTATCCCAGCTTCCCACATGCTGGGATTACAGGCATGTGCCACCTGCACAGCTCAGCCTTTAATATTACTTCTCAAGAATACTAAATGAGCCAGCAAAGTGTCCTTAGGCTGGCTAACACAACACAGAGCTCTCACTATAAAGCCAACTGTACTTTACCAAGGCCATCCCAGGAAGACATGCTATTTTCCCACATCCTACCTCTGTGAAGTGTGCGTTCCAATCCCACATGGAATGTCACTTCCACTGAGATACACTGGGCTGCAACTAGATGATCAGCAGATGGAGAAAGGTAAATGACAGCAAAAATGAAACAGGACAAGTCAGTTTGGTCTCGCTCAGTCTGCGCTCCTGTCATCATATTATATGCTTCCCGCTAGAGCCAACTATTTCCAGGAGGAGAGTTTATTACAGGATCACTCCAGGAGTTAAATGAGTCACAGAAAAATGTCTGCCAATAATGTAAGGAATAAAGTAAATACTAAAGCACGTAACAGAACATTAATTTTGAGAAACCATTAATACTTTTTTTAACATAGGAGAAAATTATTTATAATCGCAATAACCTCCAATTTAATTTCCTTTACACAAAGCACACTCCAGATATTGCTAGTGGTCTCTGGTGTGAAGGCCAAGCAGTGCTCTGTTCTTCAATGCCACTGTTGTTAAAACGGTAGCAAGAGCTACTGGCCTATCTCTGAGTGCCTGGTCAGCGCAGAATTTGTCAAAGCACCTCGACTCACCTTCTACTGAGGTCTGGAATGGAAGCTCTGACAGGTGTCTCCCTGGAAGACTTAGATTTACATTTGTGCTAAAAAACAAAACAAAAATAAAAGACCAAAGGCTTAGAGAACTACTTTATAACAATATTTTAAAATGATGTAAATAAAATATTTGGTGGTATCCTTTCTAGATACTCCACAACAGTGATGGAAGCTTTTTAAAGGCAGGAGTGCTCCCTGGGGACTTTGCAAATTATTTTGTGGCACTATGCTCTTGTGCACTGTAAACATCTCACTGTAAACAGTACTATGCTCTTGTGCACTGTAAACATCTCACTGTAAACAGTACTATGCTCTTGTGCACTGTAAACATCTCACTGTAAACACTGGTTTAATAAAATGCTGATTGGCCAAATGTTTAAAGGAGGTTGCCCTTCTAAGCTGGGCAACCAGACTAGGAGAATTCTGGGAAGCAGAAGAGCAGAGCAGCAGACACAGAGAAAGGAGGACGAGGCACTGAGACAAGGCACTGAGCTGCGTGGCTAAACTGGATAAGAGTCATGGGCTAGTTTAAGGGTAAGAGTTAGCCAGTAATAAGCCTGAGCCATAGGCCAGTTTATAATTAACATAAGCCTTGTGTGATTATTTGGGACTAAGTGGCTGTGAGACCCGCCCAGCTGGGCAGACTTCTGACTACAAAATTACAATGTTTTCAGCCTAAGAAACTGATACACTGCTGTTAGGCATCTAAGATTTAGAGTCACTTTAATACCAGGGTTCAGTGATTTAGTATAAAGGCCTGCTATTTAAAATTTCATACTGGAAATATTCAATTGAGGATAGGAAAAAAACCTCTAGGTCTATTATTAAAGGCTTTGAATGGTACTTACCTAAACTAAAAATAAACTCCTGTGCAACTTCAGGATTATTAATTTTGATCAAATGTAATGGCATCAAGCAATATGACCATGGAAATTGCTGAGCTCCATAGTCATAGCTATACAGTAGTTCCTCATGTTCAAATAACATCACCGTCATTAGTAAGCATTTATTAAGTGTTAACTGGAATAAAGTAGCAAACATCATAAACCAACCACATACTAGGACCACCACCAGCAAGAGGAAGCAAGACCAGGAAAGGCATCTAAAACTATGCAGCTTCATTTAACCTAGTGACTAAGGAAATTTAATAAGCAAAAATATTTCACTTTATCATCTCTCTTAATTTTTATTTGATGTTGAACAGGAAAATATTTTGCTGCAGCTGTAAAACTTCAGCAGAGCACATGAGTATATTCATCTGGGAAGCATGTCTTATGCATGATGTAGGGTCACAAATGTGACTCTAAGGCGGCACACTAGCAGTTTAAAAATGCATGAATGAGAGAGCGGGAGTTGGGGTGAAGCGCAGTACTTCCAGGACACATCAGACGACACTGTGGGTTTGCACATCACTCAGATGCTTGTTTTTTTATCTGATAAATATTTTACATAGACCCAGTCTCTCTTCCATTCCAGTTGGAAGATAAGATATGGTAGAAAAAAAGAAAGCTAATACAGAGTTTACACCCATTCAGGACATACCAAACTCGGAAAGAAGCTAAGTTTGTTAAGACACAGATATGGCTTATTGGTACAAACTGACATAGTACCTTCCTTGCTGTACTGAAGACATGTAAGCCTATGTGTGCATGGAAAGGACAGAGGTTCTATCTGGGAAGGAAGGCAGTACAGTATGACTTGTAGAGGTCTTAAATTCTATTTTAAATTTTTATTTATTAAAAAAAAAAGTCCAGCTGAGCATGATGGCATATGCCCATAATTCTATCACCCAGAAGGCCGATGTGAGAGAATTACTAATTAAATTCAAGGCCATCTTGGGTAAATAGTGAGACATTGTTTATGATTCACTTAGAGTCATGGAGTGTCTGCAGAAGCCAGGAAGAAAGGAAAGGGCTGCTGGTGCCAGGTCCCTTAAAGGAGGGGATATCAGAACCCAGAGGTGGTATAAGAACAGAAGGGGGAATATTACAAGTGGAAAGTTTAAGCAGGGTGGCAGTTGAGGGGGAAGGAGGTTGAGGAGATGAGGAAGACAGGAAGGGAGGGTTAACCAAAACAGTGTATGAAAAAGGTACATGGAAACTCATTACTCCATATACCAATTAAGAAGGGTCAGTTAATTTTAAACATTTCAGAGAATAAAATATAGCAAAATATCAACATGTTTAGAATGGGTGGATATGATGTTCTTCACATAGTAGTATATAGGTGGCTGTTACTTTTTGAACTTTTTATATAGCTAGAATAGATAAGCATTTAAATCATTAAAATACTTAAAATTTAGACAAATTTACTGGTTTGAGGATAAAATTAATGTCATTGTCTTCTAGACACTAAAATGTTCCTGTACTGAATGCTGACTGCTTTGGGCCTTTTAGAAAGGTGTTCTTAGACATTACCCAAGAAATATGAGACCAGCTTGATCTGTGTGAGTTGACTTTCCCACTAGCAGCTTTTCTGATTTCTTTCTCTCCTCTCTCTCTCTCTCTCTCTCTCTCTCTCTCTCTCTCTCTCTCTCTCTCTCTCTCTCTCTCTCTCACACACACACACACAGACTTTCTGCTAATATTTTACTCTCTACAATCTTTTAAGTGGAATAACTTCTTTACCTGTAACTTCTCAGTGTTCAAAGAATTACATGCAGGTGGCTACTGTGCCTTAACTTTTGAGACTATTCTAAGCACCTTAAATAATAACAGAATTACTGTACATTTATAATGTGACTTACAAAAGACTTTTTGTCAAAGTTAGGCTCCTCAAATATCTCCTTAATAAGACTGTCAAGGTCATCTTCTCTTTTGCCAGTTTCTTTTGACCTGAGAAGAAAACAGGCACACACAAAATAAACCCTCATTGGGACTCATGGGCAGAGTTTAAACCCCACTGCTGAGTGGTGAGACAGGGGTTTCTTCTCGTATGGAATATATCACAGCCTACAAAGCTTTGGGACTGACCTGACTGAGGCACCTGGGAGATGAAGAAAGGACAGATCTACATACAGAAGGGCAGGCACTGGGAGGATTGTGTGCTCTGATGGAGACACATCAACAACGTGGAAACTCGGTGCTTATTACAAACAGCATGAAGAGGAGGCGGCTGCTGTGGACAGTGTCTGTATGTGTTGACTCTAACCAAAGATCAACCTTTTCTCAACAAGCCTCAGCAGGAGGGTTGTGCCATTCAATAATATACCATCAGGGCTTCAACTAAACCCAAGAAATAAGCTGTTTGTTGAGACAAAGATATAGTTTATTGGTACAAATTCATGTATGTATCTTACTATTATGAACTTAAGATATTTAAGATTATGCATTATATTTAAGAAGGAAATGCACTTTTCTAAATTATGACAAGCACTTATATAGAGAATATAAAATATATAGGTTATAAATAAATCCTAATACCATAAGGTGTTCAATTTTAAGTAAAAAAAACCTATCTCTTTCCTAAAGGAGCCAAAGTTCATGCCAGAAAATGATCAAAAAGTGGAGATCCCTCCCCAAAGCCAAAGAACCACTGGCTCTGTCAGGAGTACCTCAATTACTCCATGTTCTTCAGGGGAAGCTACCATGGGTTGTTAGTACACACTGCTGCCACATACAACATCTATGGAAGAGCTGGGGATGTATGGGCTATGTATGAGCTGGGAATATAGCACATTGATAGAGTACCCGTTTAGCATGGACACAGTCCTGGGTCCTAACGTCCAGCTGTACCGCCCAGTCTCCTGCCCCCCCCCCCCCCCCCCCCCCCCCCGCCGAGAGACCCGGAAGTGTGTGCAAGGCCATATAGACAAAGGGCAGTTCAAATACCTATGTGCTATGAGGTAACTGTTCCTAGAGTTATGTTGTAGACACTGTTAATCACCTTCAGAAGTTCATCGGACCATTTTATAATTTGTTTTAAAACATTATTTCTTTGGTCCAAATTCTTTAGAAATCTATTTACTTTGAAACTTAACACTAGGAATGTATCTCTTGAAGCACATGGTTGACATAGTTACCTGCTGGCTTTGCTTCCTTAGCTGTCCCAGCTCTCACTTTCATCCTTAATGTCTTTCACTGTCCACACTGGCATTTTCCTTTGCTTTACAAGTATGCTAAGAACTTCCTTCTAAGAAAGTAACAACAGCAAAACTCCACCATCCTAAAAGATTGTCCCTTGAAGCTTCCACTTTCTTCCTCACTGAAGTAGCCCATATCCAACATTTCATTTAGTATCAGTAACCTGCATGTCTGTCCCAATCTTAGAACTACTTAGACACTTGGGGTCAGACATCTCCTGTATGTTGAGAGGGGTGCTATTGGCTTTTCTAGGCTGTTCTACAGGGTTCTATCTACCCACTAGATGTTAACAGAACACTTTTTCCTAGCCATTGCAAAATCATCATTAGTCTAGAGATGTTGACCTGGTTGAGGTAATTTAATTTCCCTCAACTTCAGATACTTTACCCTTGGAACAAAATTGTTCAAACTGCTTTCAGGTCTCAAGTTCTATCTCTGCCTTCACCTCTCTCACCTACAGTAAAATTGCTACCTCAAATCACTGCATCAGAAGCACAAGGCACAGCTGTGTATGAGGCCTTTAACTTTCTTTTCTGAGACAGGGTCTTACTATGTAACCCTGGGTGGCCTGGAACTCAGAGATAAGTCTGTCTCTGCCTCTGGGATTAAAGAAGTGCACTACTGGACCCAGGTTATAAGATGTTCTCATGGGGTTCCCCCCGTGGTTTTGATGACATACTGTCTAGGCTCTTTTCTCATATAACTCAAGAATTCCGAGTGGCAGATGATATCTAAGTGGCTCCTTCCTTCCTTCCTTCCTTCCTTCCTTCCTTCCTTCCTTCCTTCCTTCCTTCCTTCCCTCCCTCCCTCCCTCCCTCCCTCCCTCCCTCCCTCCCTCCTTCCTCCTCAATGTCCTTTCCTTCTTATTTCGTTTTAAGATCTGGTCTTACTAAATTACTCAGGCTGGCCTCAAGTTCAACAAATTTGGTGCATGAAGAAATGATAGCATTCACCTCACTGGGTGAGAGCAGTAACACACACGGGATTGCACATGGAAGACTCAGCAAATGTTGGCTGTTTTTCTTACAGCGGCCATCTAAGAAGTGTTACCATCTTTAGGTATTCCCATCTGCACCATCCTGAACACTTCATTGCTAGTGCAGTATTTTACTCACTCCATATCAGTCTTTGAAAGAACACAGAGCCATTCAAATATTTTCTTTTTTTCTTTCTTTAAATCATTTTGATTTTGAATTCAATTACATCCATTTACCATTCCTATAACAGCTGTTTTTGGTGTCCCGGTGTAGTATGGTCATTTATCGTTTTATTTGCAAAGCTATGATTTTAAGAGGCAGTTTTAGTATTTTCATTTGTAAAAAAATAAAAGTTATGCCATGAACTCAGCAAGCAGTGCGTTCATAAACTCATAGATGGCTTCCTTTGATATCAGAAAGAAATTGTGTTTAAAGCTTGGCTTAGGGTATTGGTTGTTTTTTGCAAAGCTTTGAACCACTGTACCCGGTAAAAAGTTTTAACACAAGTGGTAACAGTTATGATCCACTAGAGGCTTGATAAATGTGCTAAAGTGGATGGCATGAGGAGCATGTGGGTGCAATCTAGTAGTACAGAAACGGGCATGAGAGAAGGAATGTTTGGGGAGTATCACAGAAAAGGTCATCCCTTCAGTACTGAGTTGCCTGCTCCAAGAAAGTCTATTCTTCTCTATACTGGTTCTAAGATGACAGGTTCTCTCCAACCATAAAAGAGCAACTAAGAAGAACAAAAACTACAAAGTGACACTGTTGTGGGATACAAACAGGGGATGCAGCCGTGCTGGTCACAGGTACATAAGCAACCCCAGCATGGAAGATAGTAATTTATAAGTTAATGGAAGTCTATTTTCATAAACATTCAGCCAAATGGGACTTGGTCAATAAAAACAGCCACTTTATTTATCTATTTTTATTTTTTTGAGTTGGGGTTTCTTTGTGTAGCCCTGGTTGTCCGGGAACTCTCTCTGTAGACCAGGCTGGTCTCAAACTCAGAAATCCTCCTGCCTCTGCCTCCAGAGCTCTGGGATTAAAAGTATGAGTTTTTATGCCCAGCTAGTTGTCTTTTTTTTTTTTTTTTTTTTTTTTTTTTTTTTAATGCCTTGGAAGAGAACTTTAGAATCTTTTCAGGGCTTCTCTTGTCTCCGGATGAAGTTTTTATAGACAAATGTCATGGTAGGTTAAGTTTGGTGAGTTGGGTAATAGTGGGAAATCATAAGGGCCCAGCCAGAGATGCAAAGTTACCTCTGTAATAACACTGGCCTTTCCCGAATGTTC